>OW028674.1:8425000-10925000 GCA_932294315.1 Epinotia nisella
TTTGTCCGAAAGCTGACGTGATCGTGATAGTTCTTAGTTACGTTTCAACAAAATCGGTTCAGGCGTTTTTGAGATATTGAACTTTAAAATGAAAATGTCAGGGGTTTTTCAACTTTTCTTCTTTCAAGTTGTAGTTGTAGTTGTTGTGTACAATGAATGGAGTCATGTTCGGTGTAATGTAGTGGTTTGAAACAATACAATAGAAGTAACTGATTAAATGTGTATTGTTATTAATCTTCCAAACTCATTTTAGGTAATGTCAGCAATGGCAAATTTTGCTTTGCCACAGGCTTCTATCCCTGACTGGGCACAGAGTGTCACGGAGGACCAGTGGAAACAGACGCTCCATGACAGGATAGAGAGACTAAGGAGCAACAGATAAAACAATGCACTGTTACTGTAGGTATTAAGGTATTTTATCTAGGTTATAATTATAACAATACAATACAATACAATACAAATACTCTTTATTGCACACCTCACACAAAAAAAGCAGTTACAGAGAGAAACAATACAATAACATATAACTTTACAGAACCTACTTCTTAACCCTTGTTTACCTAGTAGAGTTGATGTTTTTGATGTTGTGAAGGGACGCCTGGCCGGAAACAGGCGGGCTGTCGATCGCTTGTCACATTCATTCAGCCCCTTTCCCTCAGGTTGGCGCTTACCTAGTAGGGTGGTCCAAAATTATAAAGTTGTAAATAGTTCCTCTTTGTCTAAGATGCATAAAAATGTAATACAGCATACACCAATTAATAGAGCAATCCAGTTACATTTAAAGATTGCTTAGAATTTAACAATTTGGTATAAAAATGTATGAAGCCAATTTTACCCACCAACGATTCTAAACTGGAATTCTCAAAAAAAATGTAACAGTCATTTCAAACGCTGTCCTTTCCAAGTGATTTTTATTTTAAATAACAATCAAAATATTACAAAGATGGTAAAGACAACCGCTGAGCGTTTAAAAAACTCTACGTGAGAATCACCCTCCTCCAGTTCGTAAATTTTGGATTGGTGACTGAGAGACATATATATTAGATTATCGCATCATAACAGACAAAGATGTCCTGTAGAGGTAAGGTCCACGGGGCTTCGCGAGATACCATTTACTTACGAGTATCGCATATTACGAATTTATTAACAGTAAATATTGATATCGATAACTTGTAAGAAAATATATTTCGCTGCACCAAATCACGAGCGAGCGAGAAAGCGGAGACAATGACGTATGTAGACCTGTCAGATTACATGATTCTATCCCTTTCTTACTCATTGTTCAGTACGAAAGTGAGAACAGATCGGATGTAAAGAAAACGTTAAATTTTTTTCACCTCACTAGCTCGGAAAGACCTTTTTAGGGTTCCGTAGCCAAAATGGCAAAAACGGAACCCTTATAGTTTCGTCATGTCCGTCTGTCCGTCTGTCCGTCTGTCCGTCTGTCCGTCTGTCCGTATGTCACAGGCATTTTACTCGAAAACTATAAGGTGTATTTGAATGAAATTTTGAGGATAGGTGTATTTTGTTAGCCGCTACATACTTTTGTAATTAAAATGACAAAAAAAAAATTTTTAGGGGTGCACTCCATACATAAAACTAAAAGTCAAAAAAAAAAAATTCAGTGTGACCCCCCGTGTGGCACATCAATCGATAGGCCTTTCAAAATAAACATAAGGTTTCTTAGCATTTTTTTTGATTAAGTGAATAGGGTCGGAGATAATCGCCCCGAAAGTTACCAAAATTCTGTCCCCCCCCCTCTAATTTTTGAACGGTGTATTTTAAAAATATGGAAAAATTCATGGACATAGAGCTTATTAATTTCATTCACCGAAAATTGTTTTGAACAAGATCGGTTCAGAGGTTTTCGAGATATTGCTGAAAAACTGCCTTCCTCAAAGAAAAGGACGTAAGTGCCTTAAAATTTCTGTGACGATACGACCTTTTTAATAGGCACGGAACCCTTCGTTTTGCGTGGTCCGACACGCACTTGGCCGGTTTTTTATTCTTTAAAAACAGATAGCAAAACTGCATTTTATCCACATGTGTGCAAAGAATATTTGAAATCCGAAGCTGTTATCAGTTACTTTTTTAATCATAATCCATACTAATATTATAAATGGGAAAGTGTATGTGTGTGTTTGTTTGTTTGTTTGTTTGTTTGATAGTTTGTTTGTTCGTTTGTGTGTCCTTCTTTCACGGCAAAACGGGGCGACGAATTGACGTGATTTTTTAAGTGGAGATAGTTGAAGGGATGAAGAGTGACATAGGCTACTTTTTATCTCTTTCTAACCTCCTACTTCCCTAAAATGGGGGGTGGAAGTTCTTATGGAGCATTCCGCAATTTTCAAGGTAGAAAGCTAAAAATTGGTATGCGGAAATCGTGCATCATTTTTTTTGGAAATCTGCACCTAACACCTTAAAAGAGGGGGTGAAGTTTTATATGGAGGTCCAGATATGTAGTCAATATGTAGAATCGATATGTAGAGTCCATATGTAGAGTCGATATGTAGAGTCGATATGTAGAGTCGATATGTAGAGTCGATATGTAGAGTCGATATGTAGAGTGGATATGTAGAGTCGATATGTAGAGTCTATATAGTCGATATGTAGAGTCCATTTGTAGAGTCGATATGTAGAGTCGATATGTAGAGTCAATATGTAGAGTCGATATGTAGAGTCGATATGTAGAGTCGAAAATAAAGGCTGATTATACATATTTCAGTTGTTTTTCTTATGTAGTATTTTCCTCGGTTTAGTGAGGTGAAATGGTTTGTGTTACACACGGGTGCAAGTTATTTTGACGTCTCGTGTGTTGCAACACTCACTTTGCTCAGGATTCTATTTTTGAACCACTCGCTACGCTCAGGATTCTATTTTCGAACCACTCGCTTCGCTCGTGGTTCAACCATAGAATCCATTCGCTAGCTCGTGGTTCAACCCTAGAATCCATTCGCTGGCTCGTGTTTCAATTCCAGACTCGCGGTTAAAATATAGCTTTGCACCCTTGTATAACAAATAACTATTAGGGCCTATCTGCCTTTTTCTGTAATCTGTGGTGCTAGTGGAGCGCGCAACTTCAATATTTCAACCAATCACAGCAGTATTCTTGCGGCACTTGGCCAACTGGTTTTTTTTTCAACCAATCACAGAACAACTAGATTTGCTTAAGCCAATCAGATCACACACAAGCTCATTACTCTCTAGGGAATACAAACTCGCCATAACTCCCGCGGAAACAATTTAGGCCATTGCCCTTCTGTAAACAGGCATGGAATAAAACCATTTACGAGCAAGTGTGATGAAAAATAATGCTAACTATGTAGTCATTCTGCATAATTTATTGTATGTAACAAAACAACAACATAAACATGGTTTTGAAATCAACCGGGATATAATAAAAGGGTGCTACAAACTGGAATTACCATTTACTCTATTTTTCTTTCCGAAATGTCTTTGTTCAGAAAAAGAAATTATTTTATTGAAATAATTGTTATAATTTTATTAGGTCACATTTATAATGTACATTTAGTTAAGTAAAGGTAAGGCATTATAAAATAAGCATTAACCGTGCATTAAAGTAGTATAGTATTTATGTCTAAATTTCTTTATATATTCGTGAAAGTAATAAATAAAAAAATTATCAGAATAAACATTTGTAATCAGTATAACATAATTTCAATTCAGTACTTCACCAAACCACATAGGTACATAAAAATCGACATTTCCTTTCTAATTTAACTACCACATGAACTGCTTTCCGAGAGCAAATCGTCGGGTGACAAGCAAAAGTCACTAAATGCAGAAAAATAATTTAAGAAATAGCAACTGTGCTGTAGTAGTAATAAGGTTGAGTTTTCCTTTACCTCTTACGTGTAATTAGTGAAGTTTGCTTGTCACCCGACGAAATGCATTGATAATTATTATTACCTACAGAAAAAATCAAAGTCGCTATATGTGGGCTGATAATATTAGAGGAGTTCCGTTGATTCCTCAAGGATCTCAGAATTGACACTTCATCAGTTGCTACTTCAGCGGAATCATGCCAGAATCGTTGACGTACTTTTACATCCTTGAGGAGTTCCATAAGTCACTTCACCAAAATTGCGATTTCCGAAGGTAAATATTTATACGAGTTATGATAGAAAATCCCGAAATTTCTACAGGCGTGCCTAATACTGCGTGTATTTTTAATATTACCTCAAATTGTAACCAGAGGTAGGTGTTAGGGCTGTGAACCGATATTGCAAGAAAATTTTAATTTAATCTTACATCTTACCTACCGAAGCGTAATTAATTTTTTTAAATTTATCGAGCAGCAATGTATTGCGTACACTCATTTGACTCATGGAAGAAGCGGGTTACTTGTGACAGTTATGACGTCGCGTCAGTAAGACAAAGTAGTGATCCATTGCGTGCTGCATTATTTTATATGGACAAAAAAAGTAGGTAGTTAAGAGAAATTTCTTGCAATATCAGTTCATAGCACTAACACCTACCTCTGGTTACAATTTGAGGTAATATTAAAAATACACGCTGTATAATTGAGGAGTTCCCTCAATTCCTCGTGGATCCCATTATCCAACTGGATTTTTGAAAATAATGGGACTAACTAACCTGAAAGCATATACTTACAAACAAATAAGAAATTGTAAAACATTAAAAAAAATTACAACCGAATTGAGAACCTCCTCCTTTTTTTGAAGTAGGTAAAAAAACCTTTGAATAAAATTCCGGTTTCACTTAATTTAAATACTATTCTAATATACTAATAGTAAATAATATAATAATTGGTATATGAAACTTTACCAGAGGTTTGAGCAGGCAGACTTGGCTGGAGGCTCGTAGGTATTGAAGTGAAACTCTGTTATTAATCGTAGAGTAATTTTATTTATAAATAGGCCTAACTACTTACATATAATAATAATTTACTTTGAAAATAAAGTTTTAACTGACTTCAAATCAGTAGCCAAATTGCTTCAAGTTTGCCTATAACATTTGAAGAGTTCCCTCGATTTCTCCAGGATCCCATCATCAGAACTGGATTTTGGTGACAACGGGGCCAATCTGGACGTATATGCTTTCAAACAAAGATATAATTTTTCAAATTGGTTCATAAATTAAAGAATACAACCTACAGATGAAGCCGAAGTCGAGTCACTGATAATCAGTTTACGACCAGAGTGTGCTCCAGGCTTTGACGGAATTACAAACCAATTAGTGAAAATAGTTAAAAACTCAATCACGCCTCCTCTCACCCATATATACAGAGTGTTTTTTTTAAATGGGACAGTATGGGGAAATCCGAATCTGAAGGAGATAGAGGAAAAGTGTCCAAGGAGACATTAGGTGTTTTTTTATGTAAACAAATTTGGCTCATTAAAATTTTTGGTCAAGCGTGAGTTGTTCTTAAAAAATGATAAAGTTGGTCAATTTTTTTTTTGACGCGGGTCGACTCTGTTTCATGTAAGGATTATTTCATTGTATGGAAAGAAAAAACTCTGAACAGCAGAAGTTGGTCAAATTTAATGAAAACTAATCTTCATACAATTGCAGTATTCGCCTTTTAATATTGCTACAAGTGCCTAGGCGTG
Source organism: Epinotia nisella (assembly GCA_932294315.1). Taxonomy (NCBI): domain Eukaryota; kingdom Metazoa; phylum Arthropoda; class Insecta; order Lepidoptera; family Tortricidae; genus Epinotia; species Epinotia nisella. The sequence continues at coordinate 8,430,595 of OW028674.1, forward strand.
TAAAAAAATATTTAAAATTATTCCATTTTTAAATTTTGATAATCCATAAGAGCTCCAGATGATTCAAGAGAAGAACATTTTTTTTAATCTTCGTAAACATCATGGCACGCGATAGTCTTGAAATTATAAAAAAAAGAATTCAAATTTGGAACGAGTGGCCCCCACGATCGCCCGACTTAACGCCATTAGATTTTTTCTTATGGGGTTACCTTAAGGGTCGAATTTATGAATCCCGATACAACTCCGTTCAAGAATTAAAAGATGCTGTTTACAACACTTTAAACACAATTCACCATAAGTCTCTGTTAAATGCAACTAGAAGTGTCTTGAAGCGTGCTCGTACCTGCATAAGACAAGACGGCGGCCACATCGAACATTTACTCAAGTAATAAACCAACTGTATGAAGATTAGTTTTCATTAAATTTGACCAACTTCTGCTGTTCAGATTTTTTTCTTTCCATACAATGAAATAATCCTTACATGAAACAGAGTCGACCCGCGTCAAAAAAAAAATTGACCAACTTTATCATTTTTTAAGAACAACTCACGCTTGACCAAAAATTTTAATGAGCCAAATTTGTTTACATAAAAAAACACCTAATGTCTCCTTGGACACTTTTCCTCTATCTCCTTTAGATTCGGATTTCCCCATACTGTCCCATTTAAAAAAAACACTCTGTATAATATGAGTATGGCTGAAGGAACTTTCCCAAATGATTGGAAAATCGCTGTAATCACGCCGATACACAAAGCAGGAAACAGAACCGAGCCTGGAAATTACAGACCGATCTCATTACTGGGTGTTTTTTCAAAAATATTGGAAAAAATTATAAGCAAACGTCTGATCAGTTTTGCAGAAAAAAATAACCTTTTTTCAGAACGTCAGTTTGGATTCCGAAGAAATAAGTCAACTGGAGATGCGGTAGAACTGATGACTAAGCTTGTTTCAAATTATCTAGATGAAAATAAGGCCTGCGTAGGCATATTTCTTGATTTAGCAAAAGCATTTGATACTGTATCCATCCCGATTCTACTAAGAAAACTCGAACTTCTTGGAGTCAGAGGTAACGCCTTGGCCTGGTTTAAGAGTTATCTATCAAATCGAACCCATTGTGTTAAAGTTGACCAAAACATCAGTGACAGTACTTTTATTGATTTTGGCGTTCCACAGGGAAGTATACTGGGACCAACTTTATTTATACTATATATCAATGACATTACCGCTACAAATTTACTAAACGCTGATGTCTTATGTTACGCAGATGACACCGCCATAATTTTTAACGATGACTCATGGGCCGAAGTAGCTAAATTGGCAGAAAGAGGTTTGTGTACTGTAGCAGAATGGCTTCAGGCCAATTTACTGACATTAAATGTCACCAAAACTAAATTTGTCTGCTTTCATAAAACTAAAGCCTCTGCACCGGACAATTTCCCCAGTATTGCTTTCCACACATGTAAACGTCATGACTGTCATGAGCTTCTACCATCGACTTGTGCATGTGCACAAATCGCTAGGAACACTGCTGTTAGGTACCTTGGTGTTATTTTCGATGAAAAACTCACTTTCCAGCAGCATACATTAATTACGGCAAATCGTGTTCGCAAACTAATATATATCTTCAAAAGTCTACACAATTCTGCTAACAAACGATTATTAAAAACTGTCTATCTTTCCATATGTCATACTGTCATCACATATTGTATCACCACTTGGGGTGGAGGTGCAAAAAAATATATACTTCTCCTGGAAAGAGCACAAAGAGCGGTCCTTAAAGTTATCCTAAGGGAACATCGCCGCTTCCCGACTCAACTGGTCTACAAGAACATGGATGTACTTAATGTCCGTGGGAGTTTTATTATGCGGGTAATATTGAAATGTCACTCAGAAGTTATTAATTCTGCCGAATATACAGAACTATCGCAAAAACGTAATTTCAGAATTCCTGTTCCCTCTACAAATTCAGTTTTTGCCCAAAGATTTAGCTCGTTTCTCCATTCATTTATATATAATAAAATATGTACAAGATTTCCTTTGCAAGACTACTCAACGAGGGAAGTAAAACTCAAGGTGCAATCATGGCTCAACTCACTTTCTTATGAGGACATAGAGAAGATCCTGGAAATAGTCAAATAAAACATACACACATTCACACACACATGCACACACACATCTTAACAAACACACAAATTGTATTACTTATTTAATTGATATTTATAATATACTATCTAATAATTATTTTTTAACATGCATGTAAAATGTAATATACGGTCTCCTGCGATACAGGCAAAGCCTAGTGCAGGGACTGGTACTTATAATACTACGTGTAAACATGTTTGCCAAAAATAAATGTCTTACATATAATTTTAGGATTATCTACTGAACTTGTTATCAATTTAAATCTCAATTCTTTTGTCGGCGAAGTTGACAACCACGCATATTCTTAATATTGAACTTGTCTTCCATTTTCACATTTATGTTTTTGGTGTATCTTGACAATTCACCACTATTATTGAACTGAAGTTTTCGACCTTATTGCATTGTGGATGTTCTAACAACATTTGAAGGAAATGGGTCCCAAATTAAAGTTCGTGACTGTACTAGTATCCGCGTTGATGGCATAAAGGGAATTTATCGCAACAATCGACAGAGACACAGCTATAGTTAGAATGTAATTTCAGATTTGTGTATAATGTTATTTAAGATCTTGACCCTATAAAAACTGACATGTAAAACTTGGTTTTATCAAAGAATAAATGAAATGAGAGGTATATATTGATTGCTGTCTCATTTTAACTAAAGCTGCGTCCCTGTTGGTTATTGTAATAAATTGCCACGTTTATATAGGCCTCAAGACTTGGCTGACGAATGTTGCCGCGAAGAATCTATTAGGGTTCAAACGTTGAGTAGGTATCTCAAGTGTAATCAACTTGTCCAGTTATATGAATGAATAAACTATACAGTCGGATTGAATATGGCTGCGCTGAAGGTGACTAGTTGTGTTTTCTCGTCCCGGATGAACATGTAGAACGGCGAGTTGACATAGAACTGCTCCGCGGTGCGCGTCAGGAACACGCCGGTGGCGGCCACCGCCTCCGTGCCGTATTCTGGAGAAACGATAATAAGTTTCTGTCAAAAAAATATTTTTTGGTACAAGCTTTTGCTGCCGACTGTACTTTTTTGCGCAGTCACCAAACTTAATTACATAAGTATATCCACTTTCAGCTCAATCGGATACCTACCGGCAAGTGGCTGAGAATTCAGTTGCAAGATTTTACCCGCTTGTTATAACATTTGTAACAAACAAAGCTTGTAAAAAATTGTCTCCATAATATAATAAATACCAATTTCATAAAGACTTAGGACTATAGGCTAAAGAGTATGAATTAAAATCCATATAATACTTGTTAAGCCCTGCAAGTCACAATCTAGTCTTATGTAGGATTTATTAGGGCTATAATTTCTGTTGCGCCGTATTGTGCAGTCAATTAATTGCAAGTACTTACAGAATACCTATAGATTAATATTGAATAGTACAGTCAGCTGCTAAAAAAATATATGCTTTAGTACACCACAGCGATAAAATCCACTTACTGAGGCCCTAGCATGATAGGTTTTATCGTCACGTTTTACGTCGAAAATGTACTGAGACGTCACGTAAAACATAAAGATAAAAAGTATCGTGCTCACTGGGCAGGAAGACATGCATGAGCGAGTCTAGAGTCTGCCCAGGGAAAGATGTGCCTAATAAGAGCGACAAATAAAAAAAAAACTTTAACAATTATATGTTTTCTAAAATTCACACAATGCAACCCACCAAGCAAAAAGGAAGTAAAGGTTGAGATTATTTGATTTGGCCGAATTGCATCAAAGTAGTCCATTCAAAAAGCAACTCTACCGTCCAGTGAAGAAGATTCCAATTTCAATGACAGTTTTATAAAAAGGCCGCATTAAATAATCTGAACCACTGAAATAAAACTATTTATTAACTTCATTCTACTTTATATTTAAGAAGAATAAACAAAACCACTCCAAAATTTCAATTTTGTCGAGACATAATAATTCAACTTTTTATGATATTCTTCAATGTAAATAAGATTAGCAGTACGCCATTCTTTAACTGTCTAAAAAGCAAAAACAGTTTAATTTATTATGGAACAGTTTCTTATCATACTAATTAATAAATTGGACTGTTTTTGCATTTTTTGTCTTTGTTTTTTTTAAGGGTTTTTCATAAAAAGTTAAATTATGTCTCGTCAAAATTGAAATAATGGAGAGTGGTTTTAATTATTCTTCTTAAATATCAAGTAGAATGAAGTTAAAGAGTTTTATTTCATATAACTTTACTTCCTTCTACTTGATCAGTTGCCTTGTGTGAATTAAAGAAAAATAATAATTGTTCAAGTTATTATTTTTTATATACAGTGTTGCAACACGCTGTTTATTTAGGGTTCCGGACCAAAAAGGTAAAAACGGAACCCTTATAGTGCGACTCCGTCCGTCTGTCTGTCTGTCACAAAGTCAAATATCTCGGGAACTACTAATGCTATCGATTTGAAATTTGGAATAGTTGTAAATAAAGCTAATCCTCGTGTATGGAAAATGAAAAAAATTAATATATACTTTTAATTTGTATAAAAAGGGCGCATAAGAGGGGGGGGGGGGGGGGGGGTGCAAAAATTCAAAGTCAGTTAGTAGGCCAAGTGGGGTATCATATGAAAGGGCTTGATAATTTCTTTTTTTTTGTACAGTCAAGTTCTCCAATATCTATACAGAAAACCTTTCAAAAATATCTACACATGTGTCTTATATGTCAGTAATAATAAAGCCGGTGTACAGATATTTTCGAAAGGTTGTCTGTATAGATATTGGAGAACTCGACTGTACAATGCTAAAATTTTGATTTATAAAGAAAAATGTTGAAAAAAATACCATTCCCCCCCTTATCTCCGAAGTTAACCAAGCGAAAAATTTGAAACAATATATATGATTAATATTAACGTGGATATTACCGGAAAAGTATAGACCTTTATCTAGCGTATTTTTTTTATTCTTCAAAAATCATATGTTAATTTTGTTTGTAAATTAATACTTCTGTGTTTAATTTTTTTCCTTCAAATTCGTATGAAAGTATCTTACTAGCAAATAAAAAAAGAATTATCGAAATTAATTCACTTGATAAAGAATTATCGCTGAAAAGCCAACATACAGTAAGGCACTTGTCCCACCCGACGAGCGATGAGCTATCGGCGATTTCCTCGCCCAAGAAACGAACAAAAGATAATCGCTCCCGTGTAAATAAAAGAGAGAGATATAGTTCATCGCGGTGTGAACAGCCAGCGATGAACTATAAATATATATCTCTCTTTTATTTACACGGGAGCGATTATCTTTTGTTCGTTTCTTGGGCGAGAAAATCGCCGATAGCTCATCGCTTACTCGCCAGCGGTGGGACAAGTGCCTAAGGGAAATGTATTAACGTACCACCGTAGAACCCTATCGCAATAAGGTGACAAAATACTCGAGTTTGAGTGACGGCGGCCTGTTATTGCGATAGGGTTCTGCGGTGGTACGTGAATACATTTCCCTTACTGTACATACCGATACTTGGTCGCGCAAGTTAGTAACCAAATGCACCGATAAATGGCGCTGTAGGTACTCATGACTTCTACACTATGCGTTGTTGTTAAGATTTTTCCAAAATTAATGGGTGGGGCAAGACGTGTGTGTGTTGTATGATATTTCGTACGGAACTCTCGGTGCGCGAATCAGACTCGCACTTGACCGTTTTTTTTACTTGCCGCTGTTTTGTAGGCACATCTTGACCTGGCTAAACTCTATTACTGTTGCCATATAAAACGGTGCCATATAAATCTCAGGCTCATCTTTCCTTAGGCAGACTCTAGCAATGCTATTTGGTGGATTTTCTTCCTCGCGCACCGCTCCGATAGCTCGCGCATCACAGCTTTAAGCCTCTCACAGACTGGCGCGGCCTCGCTGCGGCGGTTAATAGCAAACTTGTCATTAGCTGTCAAATTGACTATTGACCGCCACCGCAGGCCGCGCCAGTGTGATCCAGGCATTAACCTAACGGGCCTAACGAGTCCAAATATCAAGAAGAAAAGAAGTGTGTTCTGCAAGTAGGTAGAACTTACAGGTGTGATATTATACTTACTGATATATCAGTGCGACAGAAAGTATGATCCAGAATCACAGAATGGTATTTAGAGTTTGCATCTGTTAAAACATACCTACCTACGCCCCGCCAAATTCAAACATGACAGTTTTTATCAAACTATTCATAACAAATGGATGAGCAAGGTCATTCGTTTATCTCGCAACAGGATGCTTGACGACTAGATTGTTATAAAACATCTGTTATATTTTCATTATTCTAACTGAACCTTCCCACCCGCCGCTTCGTCAATAAGGCCGAGTTTTAACTGCGTCGCGTCGTTTTGTCAATAGCTACTAATTACCGAAAAAACGGTATGCTTTTTGCCTGCGATTGACAATTTACTTTAATTTATTACTAAGTAGTAATAAAACCTCCCAACTATATCTAGTCCAGAAGAACAACGATGGTCCAAACTCCAAAGTAGATTAACTAATTTTTGCCAAAACTAAGAAGGGCTATTTTAGTTATTTTCTTAGCGTTTGTTTTCCGTTTTGTAGTTACATTGCCTCCCATAGGGTTCATACACGATCGTGTAACACAGAGTTCAATTGGACCATAGTTAGGTGATTTGGACTATAGTGGGAAGGTTTTACGGTAGATAATTACCATCTATATTGATCCTGACGTCGTGCAGCACCGTGTCCACATGCACCCCAGGATTAGGAAGACTGTTCACCGCATCTTTGATGTCTTGCGCCCGATTTTCGAAGGATATTCTCGTCAACAACTCTTCCTCAGTAGAATTAACCACTTTATTCGCGTCTATCATAAGGGCGAAATTTGCGTCTACTGGAGAAAACATTGCATTTAGCCCTAAAGCTTGGAGACTTTTTTCGAGGTATGTTGAGCTCTTGATTTCCATTTTGGGGAATCTGATGACTGATCTTTCGTTGGTCATGCGCGAGATGAGATGGTTGATTCTGGATAAGTTCAGGCGGCCTAGGAGATCGGGCAGGGGCTGATGTTTCAACGGCTTTACAACGTACATTGTCGTTGTGCTGTCGTTGTACGGCAAAGCGATCATTTGTAGACCTAAAACATAGTACATTACATTGGCATTCAAGTGGGACATAGGCGTCGCCAGGGGGGGCAGGGGGGCAGCTGCCCCCCTCTACAAGTATAACGCTTCATACATATCCGCCCATACCGCTTCATACGCGGTTTTTAAACGCTGAACGCTCCGTTTATGTATATGAATTTGGCCCCCTCCCCCCTCTAGGCTATCGGCTGGCGACGCCCTTGAGTGGAACAAAAATAATGAGCACTCGGTAACTGACCACGATTGGCAAAGGATACAAACATGGACCTAATGGTAATAATACCACGTCCGAGCGAGATGGTAGATACAAATCTCGATAAGTGTGACAGAAAAGGAAATATTATTCGTTGTCCTTGTCATAGTTCCACTTTTTTTCTGTTTGCCACAACTGATTTAGTAAGAAGTTATGGCCAATAAATCACTACCCACCCAAATGAAGTAGGTTGTTTATGGTAAGCGATCAGCCATTTTAAGACCAGTTCTTAATTTAGCTGCATAGAAGCCTTTCCGTCCCTCATTGTGGCATTACGTATAGCGTGTCCCGAGTATCTTAGGTCCATGGATACAAATACAATGCCATTGCAAATAGACCGTTGGACAGAAAATATCACTTCGAAATATCAATAACTAATTTTAGGTAAGTATTGTTTTGCATATTACAGGTAGGTAATACTTATTGAAAAGGAAATGTTACCGTCATCTCTTGAAAATACGTATTTGAACTCTCCAAAGTTCAACATAAGATCGACCATGACGTCGCCTGTAGGGCTCTTGAATGGCATCCTGTAAAAGATTTGAGGATATGAGTACCATCGTTTGATAAGATCGACGTAAGGGGCAAATCAAGTTCAATCTTCGGTCTGAGAGTCTTCCGACAACCACCAATAACAGTAAACCATTCATCTAACACACTTCGGGTTGAGGGGCGTACCTGTCTATAGGCTAAGTGTGAAAATAGAAAATGATCGTTTGTTTAACTTACTTTGCAGTATTCTGCGGCGTGAAAGGGTGGGCCCACTGTCCGCTGAAGTAGAGGGCGCTCAGTAAGACGACTTTGGTTTCTGCTGGGAGAGTTTGCTTTAGGAATTCTTCTATTTTACCGTTTGTGTTATTTTTTATCCATCTGAAATTAAGATTGGCGGGAGTTAATCTAATGCGCAATTTAGAATACATATTAGGGAAAACGTTAGCATTGCTGCTGCAGCCTTCAACTTTCAAGTCAGAGCCACTTAGAGTATAGATTTCTGAGTTCATGCAGGGCCAGAATAGATAAGATGATGTTGCCAATGACGTTGTCGCTCTCCAAAGACCGTGCGAGGGGTATAGTATCGTTCTATCTACGCAGAAGCGCCTCTCTTACTTAATTGGATCAAACGAGATAATCGCGCATGGAGCCCCCATACGCGCGGCATAGGTACGAGTAAGTAAGAACCTAGTCCCGGTAAATGTGATCTGACGCACGCGCGCGTTGCTCTACAAATATGGAGTTCGCATACGAGGGTGTCTAAGTGTAGGTCTGAAGATGCAACTTACTCATTGAAAGTTTCCCTGGCTAGAGGCGCGTCGGCAAAGTCTGCGGCGCGCGCTTCGCTCCCATACATGCGTTGCAAGTACTCCCGGTAAATATGGCGCAAGCGCGTGCGCGGCTCCACGAATATGGCGTCCGCGTTCGAGGCTCTAAGTGTTGGCGAAGGCAGAAGTTATGCAACCTACTCATTGATAGTGTCCTTGGCTTGAGCCACGTCGGCGAAGTCCGCGGCGCGCGCGTCACCCCCATACACGCGCTGCAAGTACTCTCGATACATGTGGCGCAAGCGCGTGCGCGGCTCCACAAATATGGCGTCCGCGTACGAGGTTTTGCTCGATGAGTTGCTTAGAATGTGTAATAATTCTCCGAACTCTTCGTGGTGGATGCGGTTTCTTAGGATATCTGTTTGGAAATAAACTTAGTTCTATTGTGTGTTGTTGCATTGCAGATGGTGTTTATAATTGCTTAAATTTACTGGGCGTTTAATGATCTGCTGTAAACAAGGCGTGTAGTTACTTTAAGTAAGTATCCATTCCATAGTAAATAAGAGTAGGTAAGTGCGGTCACGGACTTTGATTGTTGAGCCATTTAGAGATCACTATACTGAGCACTTCAAAGTTTAACCATGTTTAACTATTAAAACACCAAAATTGGTTGACACCTACGTATTTAAGTTAAGGTATTTATAGGTTATAGCATGTTTTTGTGTTAAAATAGGTATATCTCTACACCAACCCAAGGGTGGTATTCCACTTTTCAAAGACCTTTGTCCTATGTGGTATACCACCCTAACGAAAAACTTGGCCTATCCTTGTTCAAAAATCATTAAACACCTCTAATGTACCTACTCAATATACAAAGGGTTTTTGTTCAAACATTAAACTCGTAAACAGTATTTACCTAATTAGTTTCTTTATCTAGTCGGTACAAACATGCACAAAACTTATTTGTTTTGCATACTTAAGGTAATCAACGAACGACAGTGACCTTTCGCGGGACTTCCTAATCCGACAAGTGTGGTTTCCGCCCGTATAGGCCGTAGGTACCTATATCTCAATATGTGGTCTGTGTGAATAACTTATAAACTTACCTTGGGAGAACCCAAGCGCTGCGGCCAGTTCAGTGTATGTATTGCCCGCGCTTCCTAGAAGAGTCATCGCGAGAATACCTGCGTAGAGGAACATTAAACTTTAGTCACGTTCATTCCAACCGGGAGACCGAGCTATCCTCGGCTGGTGTCGTTCGGGGAAATAAGATATAGGTAGGTATATTTATATTATAATTACATAGGTATATTAGCTGGATCGATTTTTCGCCCCCTAAAATAATAAAGCTGTAATAGAGGGTAAAAAATCTCTATTCAAATGTACTGAAGATATTAGCAAAAAAAAAACAATTAAGGGCTTAGGTAATTTTTTAGAATTTTTGTCTATTTGTCTGTCTGTTTAGTTATCCGGGTATCACGAGAAAACTATCGAATGTACCTAACCTTCACTAATACGTTATTTGAATCTTCTGTGGTGCAATAGTTTATAAAAACCGGATAAGTGCGAGTTCAACTCGCGTGGTGAGGGTTCCGTAAAATATTGAGAATTTTCCCGTTACTTTGAATACTCAAACTTTTTATAGGTTTTCCTGTAATCCTTTAATCCTGTAAAATGTAGGCAAGGAACTATTTTCCATATTTTTTTCAGAATTTTAAGCCTAGGAGATTTAAGATAAGTGGTGGGAATGGTCAATTTTCGTCTTTTTTCCTAAATTACTACAAATCTGTTTTTGCTAAAATTATAAAAAAATATATACCTGAGATGCTTACAACAACCCATATTTACATAATATATGTTCACCAAATCGGCTGTGACAGAAGGACAGACAGATGCACTTGTGATCCTATAAGGGTTCCGTTATTTTCCTTTTGAGGTACGGAACCCTAAAAACTAGTAAAGGTAGAAAAAAAGGAACTTTTATTACAACAATAGGTAACTTTAAAGGTTTAGTCGTTTATTGTAGGTATATTACTGTTTACCAAGTCTAGCCCTCTATTAAATAAATATGATTTTTAAACCGGGACCGAGAAATATGCTTACCGGACACCATGCTTCAAACCGGGACATGTCCCGGCGTACCGGGACGTATGGCAACCCTCGTAAATATAAATCCGGGTCCGCTGCAGTACCAATGTTTTCCGTGTTTTTAAACATCTAACATGTTATCCGTCAGTTTCGGCAAACAAATAGGGGTTTGTTTTGATTGGCAAAACATGTATTGTTAGATGTTCAAAAACATCGAAAACACGACGCAGCGGATTCGGCTTAAACCCTATTTGTTTGCCGAAACCAGGGATCGGATACCGGTATTATCTCCATACAAATGAAACCGGTATTATTTCGTTCTTTGGTTATAATATCATTTTTGATCGAGCGGTCTAGGTAATAATACGAATATGTTACCTAAATACACGATAGAGTCCTACATTAAGAGCCTAAAATAATTCAACATATTAGACTACTTCGGGGATTTTTAAAAAAACCGGTTCCGATCCCTGGCCGAAACTGACGGATAACATGTTAGATGTTTAAAAATACGGAAAACATTGGTGCAGCGGACCCGGCTTAATCTATCGAAATGAAATCGTTACCTACTAGTTTATGTATAAATAAACATGCGCGATCGCAAGTGAATCATAAGTAATCATAACGAACGACAGAGCGGGATGGATGGAGTAAATACAGAGTGGTCTCACTCAACGCTTTGGATACGTTCGGCCGTCGGACAACTCGGAGCTGTAAATTCATTCGCAGAGGTTGCCACCGCTCGCTGCCCCTATTATCTTATCTGTGGCCGCGACACGTTGTCATGGCAATTCATGGCATTAGCTTATTCTACTGTTTTGTATTTTCTGATTTTTCTGTAAACTACCGTGTGTTAATCAATTAATAATGAGTAAGAATAAGAAGTATATGAAATACTGTAATGTTTACGGATGTATGAATAAAGCAAGGAGTGTATCGGAATCGGGGCTATCATTTTTTAGAGTTCCAAATGACATTGAAAGGTTAGTGGTTTTGTCGTATATATGTTTAGATATTGTAATAGAATAAATATATATACGGGAGTTGTTATAGGTATATTATGACTCATTCATGGTTACTCGATGCGTTAAACTTTTTATAGTCCAAGAGCTAGTAACATTTATGTGTGCATTTTATTTATGTTAGCTTCAATATAACTTTTTTATAATATGACGGTGGCTAACAGGCACACGGCCCCCCTGATAGTAAGAGATACCGTCGCCTGTGGACGCTTGCGATACTAGAAGAGTCACAAGCGCGTTGCCGACCCTTTATTGATTTGAGTATTCGTTGTGTTGACAGCTAGAGACAAATTCAGACCCACGCTCTCAACACAGCGCATACTCGGCAGCTCTGGCGACCTACGCACCACCAGGAACACCAAATTAATACGCAAAAAACTAGAAAGCAATAAACAGGCAAATAGCAACTTAGAAGCCAATTTCATAAGGATTTTACAATATAATATAATTTGATATTTAACAGTGGCTTTTCGGTGAAGTAACAAGAGGAAACCGATCTAACCCCAATAAGATCTAGTTTTCCCTCAGTGTTAGGGCCTTATCACACTTGCGATTTACGGGCGAGTTGAAAGCGTGGCGAGCGCGCTGCGAGTTCGCTGCAAGCGCGTAACGATTTCCCCGTGAGCGCGTCACGATTTCGCCGCGAGCGCGCAACGAATTCGATGCGTACTCGCGGGCAAATTAGTACCTCTAGACGCAGCGAACTCGCTGCGCGCTCGCGGCAAACTCGCTGCGCACTCGCGGCGAAATCGTAACGCGCTCGCAGCGAACTCGCTGCGCACTCGCGGCGAACTCGCTGCGCGCTCGCTTCGCTTTCAACTCGCTCACAAATCGTAAGTGTGATAAGGCCCTTAGAAGGTCAGATGGCAGTCGCTTTGGCAAAACTAGTGCGTACGTCAAATCTTGGGATAGAGCCGACCCAGTGTTCGTTTGAGCACTGCCGAGAAAAACACTAGGAGGAAATAGGTATGGGTATAGGGTATAGGTAGGTTAGTATGTAAGTTTGGCAACACAGCAATGCAATACGGAGGTAGGTACCATCAAGTTGGGCTGTCGATTGGGACGGAACGCGGCCATATAGAAACTCCTCAATTTCACATGACCAACCCATCTTGTTGTTAGACCTCGTTACAATCGTCTCGATGATTAGTTGCTGACTGTATCAAAAAAATGCTGTTGGCAATGCAGACTTGTCTCAAAAATAAAAAGAGAAGTTTACATTGGTATATGTGGATAACGGTTATAAGTAATTCTTATCACTATCATTGCCATTACCTATGCTATGACCTTTAGGGTGATTGCTTTACTGACATAATGTTTCGTTTCAGACGACGGGAATGGTTAAAGGTAATCGACAGAGAAGATTTAACCGATGAAAAGAATCAAAATAAAACCAAAATGTATAGTTACGTTTGTTCTATACATTTTGATGATTCTGAAATCATAAATACTACAATAAAGCGGCTTAAAAGTGACGCAGTACCAACGATGTTTTTACCGCATAAATTTCATGAAAATATAATGTCCGAAGACGATCATGATTCAGAAGCACCTCTACAGTCATGGAAGGATAGTACTTTGGTATCTACTTATAGTCACTCCGAATCCCAAACAGAAAGAAAACCAAAACTCGAGATCGTTAAATCGAATACAAAATCAAATGAATTAATGAATGCATTAAAACAGCAATCGACAGTCACATGTAAAAAATCGCCAACCGGAGTTCGTATCAGTGATGCTACTACAAGCACCTTAGAATGTCAATCGAAAATACGAACATTATCGAATTCTACTTCAACTCAAACAGATGTACTGCTTACTTCAAATAAAAAGTCTCAAACAAGTGCAACATTATCCGTATCTGACAAGAGGTCTCATAAAAAGAAACCAAAAAAAGAAACTGATGTTGTTAAAAGTAAAATCAAGCGATTGGAACAAGATTATTTTGAAATTAATAGAAAAGAGCATAAAAACATCCTTGATTTTCGAAGGAGAAGTTGCTGAGTTCGAATCTATCCACGAAGTTATACTTAACTATTGGGTATAAGAATATAAGAGCCTCAGATTCTCATTAGATAACGTAGATAAGAAGAAAATGCATGTTATAAGTAATAAAATAACAAAGTTTATCTACACACATACTATAAACCCGCTGAAATGCGTTCAGAAACTGGCAGTAATGACCAGCATTATATCAAGAAGAATTATAAAAATAGTTAACTTGTCTCTGGCCTTAGGTAATTTTGTACGTATTTTCATTAAGATATCGATATTGATAAAGTATAATGACTTTCAAATTTCGAAGCGTGGCCCAGAGGTACTGTACTTCGATACTGTTCGATGTGAATCTAGTTGGTCATGATTTGAAATCTTATCGGCCATGGCGGTGCAATGGCGGTTATTCTAATGGTTCCCGTAGTTCGGGACCCGAACACATCATTGAGGATTTATGATATGTGTGTAGATAAAGTAGTGTATGCAACGAAGCTGGGCAAAAGTTAACTTGAATAAGAATAAAAACAGAATTTTTATTCTTATTCAAATAGATTTGAATAAGAATAAAATCATACGCGCCGGGCGTCGGGCGTCGGGCGCCGGGCCCGTTATTTAAACAACATGAAGGTGAATAATTCATGCTACTTTTATTTTAAATAAGAGTAAAATACGGAATAATTATTTCACAAATGGGGTTATTCTAACTTTACAACAAATGAAAATAATTTTGTGACTGGGGTCGGACGATTGGTAAAATTTTGTAAGTTCATTTTCACACAATAGATTTTATGATAAGTTTGGGTTCATTTGGTTTGTTTTGACAAGTCCTATACACTATATTTGGTGACGATGGTCCGATGATGGAGTCAGGAGGTGGATAGTGGAATTCCTCAATGGCTACTTGTACATGCCCCTCGAGTTTGTGTTCATTTGGTTTGTTTTGACGAGTTCTATACTTACATTACACTTGGTGACAAAGGTCTGGTGATGGAGTCAGGAGGTGGATAGGGGAACTCCTCAATGGTTATTAGTATAGCCCTCGACTATGGGTTCATTTGGTTTGTTTTGACGAGTTCTATATATTACACTTGGTGACAATGGGCTGATGATGGAGTCAGGAGGTGGATAGTGGAACTCCTCAATGGCTACTTGTATACCCCTCGAGTTTGGGTTCATTTGGTTTGTCTTGACTAGGTATACTCTATGCCTGGGCGGGCTGAGCTTACAAAATGCTTACCGTAGGCATCCACAAGCAACCAGTATAATCTGACCTATTTGCTACGAATGTTGGGCCCAATTCATACGAGCGAAAAATGTTCTGTGATTAGATAATTATAATTAGGCACTTACCAGCGATACCAGTGGGCGACAGAATTACGTTCTTGTCAGTGTTGCGCTTCATTTCTTCCGTTAGCAGTTTGAAACCGAACTCGTTAATTGCAACGGATAGTTCTTTACGTGGAAGGCTGAAATGTTAATTCATATAAGATTTAAAAAATCGTGCGTTAATCGTTGTGGGATTTTAAAGAAAACCATTTTAAAACGTAATGAAAAGTGTATTGTTATGTTTGGAAAGTACTTAATGATGGAAACAAATAAAACTAGTCCAATATTTCCCTTTTCAATCCTAGATAAACGTGGAAACGTAGACGAATTCGTCCATTTAAGGTATAAAGGATCTTAAAAACAGATTTAAGTAGATCCATTGCAATTTAATAACATAATATGAATCATAATCGTATGTAGATATTGTAAAGATCTAGCGAGCGAAGTAGGTCTGTATGTTTTTTGAATAATTCTGTTATTTGCTTGCATAATTAAATTATTACAATATTGTTTTGTTAATGAGTTACCTTGGTTCCATTTCGTTTTCCTCATTGTAGCCAGAGATAGAAACGCCAATAAACATGAGAAACAGGAATACACGTGACCTCCAATCCATTTTCTGAAACTTAAGTAAATTCGGTCGTAACTAATTACCTAGGTACTTACACACATTTACTCCCTATTTATAAGTATTAGTATATGCCTCGACATTTTGTACGTGAGAATGGAGTAAAAACTCATAAGGTCATAAATAGGGTTAGGATTCTGGTGGCATTTTTAGCACAAGTAGTGCAGTGGAGTCACCATTGTATTTTTTTTTATTTGAATAATTGAATAACTTCAATATTTACATAAAAATTGAAATACGCGTTATTTTCAAAGGTCGCTGAACAAATGTTAGTGAATATAAGGAATACAACTTACATTCTAATTTTTCGCCCCGGTTGTGGGCCACATGCTGTATTAGAAAAACTACTCAAAAAGTTTTTACCGTTGTCAAGGTAATCTAAATTATCAGTAGTATACTGAAACTTATTCCAACGGAAAATTGAGATTGTAAATAGAGACAAAATTACACATTTTAACAAAACGTGTTATGTTTTAATTTAATGAATCAATTTACTTGTATGTAACTAATAAATTTTATTATGCATTATTGATTTATCATTTATCAATCATTTATTCATTCATTCATTCAATCAAAAACAATATAACAAGGACTCCATTGCTCTTTGTTCACCCAATGCCACCAAAATTCCTAACTCTAGTCATAAACATTAGAACCAAGACGAAAACAACCGGCCAAGTGCGAGTCGGACTCGCGCACCCATGGTTCCGTACAAACCTGTGTTAGTAGGTATGTAAATTATTAAAAATATTTTTATTCTATGATGTAACTAAAAATTTACGGTTTTCGCAATTTTTCCTTTATCTGTGCTATAAGAAGAAGAAGGGAAGTACCCTGTAGGTTTTGATTTTGATTCCCCGAAAATTTGCGGCATAAGCGGCTGTATCTTTTGATTGCGATGGCTTAGAAGTTTGATTTTTTCACAGCTCCAAGGGACAGTAGACTTTAGTATTTGATATAAACGTTCCTGAGAAAAAGGGTCTTGACAGACGGACGGACAACAAAGTGATCCTATAAGGCAGTATTTTTCAAACTTTTTGGTGACACGGCCCTTCATGACCATCAAAATCCCTTCGTGAACCCCCAAAACCCTATTTGTACCTACGATTAAACTATCCGTATCAATCGGTGCGTTTTGGGTGAAGAGAATGGCTGAATATTCCGATCTAGCAAAGGAAGCCCTTAGTATTTTGATACCATTCGCAAATTCTTATTTGTGTGAGCTGTCATTTTCTCCAATGGTCGATATCAAAACAAGGAAGAGGAGGAATAGATTGAATTTGGAAAATGATTTAATCGTCTGCGTATCACGACAGGAACCACGTTTTGATAACTTAGTTGAAATGAAACAAGCTCATTCTTCGCACTGAATTAAAAAAAATACAAATAACTTTCTATTGTCGTAATTAAATACATGCACACGTCTAAGAATTATTTATGTTTTATTAAAATGAACTTGCTTGCAAAAAAACATCATTCCTTGTAGTCACGAGACTTTTTCGAGGCTGATCCTCGCGACCCCCCTGGATATGTGCCGCGGCCCCCCACACTTTGAAAAACACTGCTAACTATAAGAGTTTCGTTTTTTCCCTTCGAGGTACGGAAGTACGGAACCCTAAAAATGTTTGTTCCCAAGTGTTTATGGCATGGTATACCTAAGGACACTTCGTTAATCCCTGGTAGACGGTAGACGTTTATAACATTATATCGCAGGTAATTTATAGTCTTCTTGCTTCTACCTCGGAACTTAGGTACGTGGGTATGCCATTTTTATTAAGCCATTTACTACACTGAGTCACTAAGTATGAAAACATTCGATGACGGAATGGGAACTCCAGAACGCTAGTAGGTAACTTAGTAGGAATACGTACGGTACCTATTCTCCATTCGAACGAAACTTTAAGAATTTTGTCAAACGAACGCAAGCAAAAAACGACTTTGTGCTCTGACTAAATATGTGTTTTTTGACAGGATTCACTCTTTTACAGTTTCGGACGTACTAATCGTACTAACTTACCTAAATACACTTTTAGAGAACTCTATGACTAAGGAATGGGAAGTCCAGGATGCTAGTATAAAAACGGGAGTCACCCAGCCATTGTATAGCAATTCTGTTTTCGATTTGTGTAAGACGGTCGCTCTGCAAGCAAATATGAAGATGGTCTTGATCGTTATGGCGCTGGTGGCGGTGGCAATCGTTGGCAGCGAAGCTACCGACCCGGGGTACACGTTGTTCACTTGGTCAGAGTGTCAAGATACATGCAGGGATCACTGTCGCAAGATGCATAAGAACTTCAACTGCTACGCAAGCCACCAGGGAAGCATTTTCTCGCGACGTAAATATTACTGTGAATGTTTTGGACACGCGTCTTAGAAAGTTGGACGATTTGTTCACAAGTAGGTAACCGAGTATGTAATGGAGGGATGAGAAATAAAATCAGTAAGCGTTATACTGTCAATGTGAGTTTTTATTTGTTCACTTTAATGATGCCAATGACTGATAAGAGCTATAAGAATTGTTTTGTAGAAATTAGTAACAGCACAAAATACTTGTACAACGCGAACGTTGTACAAGTATTTAGATTAGTGGCAATAGTGAAATTGTTAATTTCATTTCACTGGACTGTCTGTGCGTCTGAAATCTGAAATCATGACTGCGATGATGTAGCCATATAAATCCGGGCTTTTATGGGGTTGGTGTTGCTGATATTTTCGCTTTTTCCTTAGCATCTGTAGCTGTATTAAGTATTCTTTTCAGCCGCAACCCTTTTGAAACACGCACTGATTTTATCCGCTTTAATCCCTAGATGTATTGAATGATTGAACCCTCGTTACCTATAGCCCATTGCTAATCTTTTTAATCCCCGACACAAAAAGTGGGGTGTTATAAGACGTGTCTGTGGCATCGTAGCTCCTAAACGAATAGACCGATTTTAATGCGATTTTTTGTCTGAAAGCTGACGTGATCGAGATGGTCGTTTCAACAAACCCGGTTCAGCCGTTTTTGAGATATTGAACTTTGAAATGAAAATGTTCAAAAGTAGTACCTACAAGACAAGGTAAACTAAACCCTGAGGCGCGCGCAAAGAGCATGCTGGGCACAGATGGTGCAACGGTGCAACAACGGCCGGGCCGTTCAAACAGTCAAAATGGGCACCCGGACCACGTCCGTCTCGGTCCATGGTCGAACCCAAACTCCCCTATACTACAAATCCATACTAATATTATAAATGGGAAAGTGTATGTGTTTGTTTGTTTGTCCGTCTTTCACGGCAAAACGGGGCGTCGAATTGACGTGATTTTGTCTACTTTTTGTCTCTTTCTAACCCCCCACTTCCCCAAAATGGGGGGTGGAAGTTTGTATGGAGCATTCCGCAATTTTCAAGGTAGAAAGCTAAAAATTGGTATGCGGACTATTTGTGACTATCAAAAAAATCGTGCATCATTTTTTTTTGGAAATCTGCACCCAACCCCTTAAAAGAGGGGCTGAAATTTTATATGGGGGTCCAGATATGTAGTCGATATGTAGAGCCGATATGTAGAGTCGATATGTAGAGTCGATATGTAGAATCGAAATGTAGAGTCGATATGTAGAGTCGATATGTAGAGTTGATATGTAGTCGATATGTAGAGTCGACACCTATCTAAGTACACAGTGGACATCTATCTAAATATGTAGAGTCGATATGTAGTCGATATGTAGAGTTGATATGTAGATTCGATATTTATAGTCGATATGTAGAGTCGATATCTAGAATCGATATGTAGAGTCTATGTTCGATATGCAGAGTCTATGTAGAGTCGATCTAAATATATAAAACACTGAAACTGAGATGCACCTTTTTTGTAGACGGTTAACATTACCTACTCTTAGTACGCGGGCGAAGCCGCGGGCAAAATCTAGTACTACAATACAAACGACTCCTTACCTCCTTACATCTAAAAATCAGGCCCGAGATGTAATATACTTAGGCAAGCTACCTAGGACCCATCGCATACATCTGTGCATTTTAGAGTATTTAAAAATATCTGAACAGCATGCACTCATAATGCCTTTGTGACGATGTATCTGATGGCGACTGTTGTACTTACGCTATATTTGATAACCGGGATCCATCATGGACATTACATGGGAACCGTATACCCCTGCCAACTACAGTAAACAAAAATCACTGAGGTATACAGCCTTGGCCAAAAGTAAGCACCCCACGTTTTCCTTTGTAACTTATGTACAAAGAATTATCTATCAATTTCATAAATACACGAAGACTTAAAATATAATAAGTGTTTGACCATGTGCAAATCATATACCTATAACATTTTGAAATTGTTGTTTGTGTGTGAAAACTGAAGCTAGAATTGTATATTTTTTTCATGAAATTTTCCTTAACGTCAATAAATATGACGAATTTTTCCGATAGATACACAACTTTCTATTATAAAATATGTAAACGGACCTTTTAAAGTTTGACTTTTGTATGAAAAACGCATGGGTGCGCAACACTTTTTACCAAGGCTGTAGGTAGCCTTTTCCCACAGAAACTGACCTAGAACGCGGTCATACATTATGCAATTACATATTCGAATGCATTTGTGATGCGATGTGGTTATTATATTCAAGCCTGCAACCGCACAAAAACACCATCAATGGTACCTAAATAATAACATAGATTACCTATCTAGTGGTATTTAAAGCTGCTTTTTGCAAACGAATAACAAAAGTAAGTTTAGATTAAGTACACACTTTAAACTATACCAAAAATGACCTTAAATTTCAAAAACCTATGTAACTGTAATTTTACAGTTTACTTTTACAATTCGACCGCGTTGCAAAAGTTAATGCATACAATACAAGTTTAAAATCAATAAATTCTAATGTTTTTACTCACCTGATTATCTAATTAAACAAACATAAACCACCGAGTGAATATTGTTTAGCGAATAAGTAACACAAAATCGTATTCACGCAACGCTTAAAAGTTCATAACTAATTAGGCACCGAGCACACGACCTCTCACACCGTGTCAACGGTGTGACTGAGTACGCTGAGTGAGGTGAGACTGAGTGGTTCTGTTAAGTCTGCTGTGTGACCAACTTTTTTTTTACTTGTGCGTTATAGTACATTATGTTACAAGTACGGTAAGATATGAATTACGAACGAGAGTCTATTAGAGGCCCGACGCCGAAGGCAGAGGGCTTTGATGACTCGAGTTTGTAACAATCTTACCGTGCGTGTCGCATACAATGTTTTTCATCACATTTGCGAGGAAACCAATACATTTTTAACTAAATTGCTACTAATCGTAATAAAAACTACAAAATGTCAGTCGTCCATTTGTTGAATTTGACGTGAGGACGGACGTGAGGCGCTTAGAGCAAAGACCCTTCTGCATACAGCCACTAAGTAGTTATAGTCTACTGAGAGTTTTCCAATTTTTCCCCAAAAGCTTTATCTCTTAGAACCTATAGGTTATAACCATTTGGACAACCCTATTTAGATACTACGTAGTAGGGTTGACTAAATTTTTCGCTATGAAGAGGGCGTTACAGTGCTCACTAGCGCCACTGATAAAATAATTACGATTATTTAAATAATTTAGGTACAGTCGAGTTCTCCAATATCTATACAGACAAGCTTTCAAAAATATCTACACATGTGTCTTATGTCAGTAATAATAAAGCCTGTGTACAGATATTTTTGAAAGGTTGTCTGTATAGATATTGGAGAACTCGACTGTACTTTGAAAACAGTTTTAACCGAATTCAAATCAGTAGCCAAATTGCTTCAAGTTTGCCTATAACATTTGAAGAGTTCCCTCGATTTCTCCAGGATCCCATCATCAGAACTGGATTTTGGTGACAACGGGACCAATCTGGAAGTATACACACAAACAAAAAAATATTTTTTCAAATCGGTTCATAAATTATCGAGTTATATCGCGTAACAAGCACACAATAAAAAAAAACAGCTGTTTTATTTAACTTTGGACGCATACATTGACGAATCCTACACCAAAAAAACTACTGTACACGGTACTTAAATACAAAATACAGGGAGTAGTGGCCTCCTTTTTAAGGTTCCATAGCCAAAATGGCAAAAACGGAACCCTTATAGTTTCGTCATGTCCGTATGTCACAGGCATTTTACTCGAAAACTATAAAGCATATTTGAATAAAATTTTGAGGATAGCTGTATTTTGTTAGCCGCTACATAGTTTTGTAATTATATAACTAAAAATAATTTCCAAACATAAAACTGCAAGTCAAAAAAATATGTTTTATTGTAAGCCCACGTGTAAATAGAAGGTTTCTCAGTATTTTTTTTTGATTAAGTGAATAGAGTCGGAGATAATCGCCCCGAAAGTCACTAAAATTGTGTCCCTCCCCTCTAATTTTTGAACGGTGTATTTTATAAATATGACAAAAATCATGGACATCCCAACTAGCACACTAGCGTTAAAATAACCTTTATATCATTCTTATATCGGTTCCAGCCAAGTGTTAAGGTGTTAAGAATGCCTGTAAAAACGTTCTTACAGCGTGCTCTAAAACCCTTATAACTACGAAAGAGGCCCACGAATTACAGGTTAAGGTGTTAGCTGAGAGTCTTATAAGAGTCTAGCTCTTACGCAGTTTAAAGTGAGCATCTTACTCTTTTCTTTACCCATAAAATTATGAGACAAATATAGTCTTCCGACAAAATGGCGCAGATAGTTAGTATAGGTATTAATCTTTGACAGCTATGGAGTCGTATTAATTGAAAGTGAATTAATTGGAAGAGTGTGTGACATGAAGTGAAAACAATCTGCCCTTGTGATTTTACGGTAAGTGTATACCATGTTTCCCATCTCAATTTTAACGCGCCCAGGATTTATTAAAGATTTCTAATAAAACTTATGAACATTAAAATATACATCTAAAGTTTTTATCATTTTCTATTCTTGTTTCTTGGCCAGTGGCATGATAAATTAAGTGGCATCCATATAATGGCAAGAGTAACATAAATAATGAAGTATCTTGATGTCAAATATTGAATAACCTAATCAATTTGTAGGTTAGAGTCCACCAAAACAATGGCGAATTACCTTAAAGCTTTAGGCGTTAGTTAACTCAACTATAACGCTTATTGACTTACAACACTCTTACAAGAGACTTAATTCTGTTATAAAGTCTCTGCCTGTAGCTAGGACTCTTGTAAGTGTTTAAGTGTTAAAAACAGGTTAAAGCTTTAACATCTTAAGTGTAATTGCTTTGAGTAACACTCTTATAATGCATTAGGACTTAATTATTTTTCTTAACTCCTTTATAAGAGTATTAGTTATAACTGAGAACATTATAACTCACTTATAAAGGTTAAGGTTATAATAATACCCTTAGCTATTACCCAAATGTTAGTTGGGATAGGGCTTATTAAATTCTTTCACTGAAAATTATTTTCAACACGATCGGTATAAAGGTTTTCGAGATATTGCTGAAAAACTGCCTTCCCTATAGAAAAAGGACGTAAGTGCCGTAAGATTACTGTGTGTGACGATACGACCTTTTTATGAATAGGCACGGAACCCTTCGTTTTGCGTGGTCCGACACGCACTTAGCCGGTTTTTAAATATCTATCGTTATATTTAAATAATCACAATTATTTACCAGTGGCGCTAGTGTACACTGTAACGCCCTCTGAAGTAGGTAGTGTGGCACCCAGGCACAACAATGGGGAATGGATGAAAATTTTAGAAATGCCTGATAATTTTTTTGGTGATAGGAATAACCTTCTTGAGCACCAGAAAAAAGTTTCAGATTTTTCAGCTGCGACAATTATCATTAAAAATATAAACAGTGTCCTCATTTACGTTTTGGGTCAAGAACGGTAAATAGACACTTGATCTGTCTCATATTACAAAAAACTATCTTAAATATCTGTGGTAAACTGACACTGGTAATGACCAATATAGCTGCTGCAAGTGTCAATATCATTGCCAGTGTCAGTTTACCACACATATTTAATATATTTTTTTGTAATATGAGACCGATCGAGAAAGGTGCCGTAACTGACCCAAAACGTAAGTGAGGAAACTGTTTATAATTTTCAATAAAAATTGACGCAGCTGAAAAATCTGAAACTTTTTTCTGGTGCTAAAGAAGGTTATTCCTATCACCAAAAAAATAATCAGGCATTTCTAAAATTTTCATCCATTCCCTATTGGGTACTTTCCTGGGTAACAATAGTACATTGTTGGAGAGGCTAGAAAGTAAGCAATAGATGGACGAGTTAGTGTAGCGTAGCGGAGGCCCTCGAAAGTACGAGTCCAGCTATTGCACTTTCGGCCGAGGCTTACTTAACACAGTGCTTTTCACGCCTACTGCGAGGAAATGGCAAATAATTATAATTTTAAATCAAAATGAAGTATCTTATTGAAGATCGGTAATACTAAACAGCACGGCTATCACAAGACGGCGCGCGAGCTCTCTCGATTTTTCTCGCACTATACCTCTCTTTCTAATTTTTCTAATAAGAGAGAGACGGATAGTGCGAGAAAAATCGAGAGCTCGCGCGCCGTCTTGTGATAGCCGTGCTGGCTCGCTTGCCTCGCGCCCCGGCGGAGGGAAGAGGAGCACAGGCAGCGCAACGCCGCCGGCGCGACCGCGCGCGGGGCCCTGTGATTGGTCGATCGCTGTTCAAACTATCCATCAATAACATTGTTGGACAGTTTGAAGTCATAGATGGCCTGTTCGTGCGACGTCCAACTAACCCCAGCTTTGAAGCCTGAATTCTGACCATCTTTTGCCACATTTCCGAGCAGTGGCGTGAAAAAATATAATTCTATTTAGTCCAGAGGGCCTACCGCGAAACGATATTCGTTTTCGTTCGTGTATCTCCGTCTCTGTCGCACTTGCTAATTCGAGCGACAAAGAGGGAGATACACGAACGAAAACGAATATCGTTTCGCGGTAGGCCCTCTGAGGGCCTACCGCGAAATGATTTTCGTTTTCGTTCGTGTATCTCCGTCTCTGTCGCACTTGCTAGTTCGAGCGACAGAGACGGAGATACACGAACGAAAACGAATTTCGTTTCGCGGTAGGCCCTCTGCACTAGAAATCTATCGCGAAATAAATAGGCTGTAGCAATATACTTTCATACTGTTTTGAAAAAATGACACCTCGCCCGAGTTATTTTTACGCCGGTTCTTCTCGAGGCAGTTTGTTTGTTTACAGTACACATGGTGTTATACTTTCCCGCACTAGTGCGGAAATGAGCACTTTCCGTGCATATGTTGAAACTTTAAAGAGCCATATGTACTGTAAAACGTACGATACACGTGCGAATAGGTAATTCGCAACTCGTGTCGATTTAAAACACTCCCGTGCGAATTTCCTATTTTCTGCACTTGTATCGTGAATAACTATTGTTTTATTGACAAAATTAAAAAAATACGTGTCCAATATTTTTTGATAATCTAACTGACGGACTAAATAGATTTTTTTTTAGGAAAGTAGTCAATTAAAGGCCGTAGTGTTTTATTTAACCTGATCCTATTCACCTTCATTTATCTCCATCTCCACTTATCTCCGAATTAAAAAAAGAATCAGCCAGTATCATTCCAGACGTTACTTTGTCACGATCTCAGCTTCCCATGAGCGTCAAATCATGAAACATTTTTATAGGTACATTATTATTCCGCTTAGGATAGTTTTTATCCGGCTGCGACAATTGGGAATGGATGAAAATTTTAGAAATGCCTGATTATTTTTTTGGTAATAGGAATAACCTTCCTCAGCACCAGAAAAAAGTTTCAGGTGTTTCAGCTGCGTCAATTATTTTTGAAAAATATAAACAGTTTCCTCATTTATGTTTTGGGTCAGTTACGGTAAATAGACACTTTCCTTGATCTGTCTCATATTACAAAAAACTATCTTAAATATCTGTGGTGAACTGACACTGGTAATGACCAATATAGCTGCTGCAAGTGTCAATATCATTGCCAGTGTTAGTTTACCACACATATTTAGTATATTTTTTTGTAATATGAGACCGATCGAGGAAGGTGCCGTAACTGACCCAAAACGTAAGTGAGGAAACTGATTATATTTTTCAAAAAAATTTGACGCAGCTGAAAAACGTGAAACTTTTTTCTGGTGCTAAGGAAGGTTATTCCTATCACCAAAAAAATAATCAGGCATTTCTAAAATTTTCATCCATTCCCAATTAATTAACTTTCGGAAAGCGGCGCGTTGATCATGTTCATGTGACATGTCGAAGGACGTACGAAATCATGCCACGAAGCCAGAGGATTTCAAATAAAACACATAGTTATCAATGTTTTATAAATATTCGTAATTATACAATTAAAATCAGAGGAAATATATTTTATCGATTTCATATCAAAAAGGAAACGCCCATGCATTATTTTCTACACTTTATCATTATCTTAATTTAATGAATTATAATATAAGACATTGCAATATGTGCCTACTATAGGAACATGAGCTTGTTAGCGAGAGGGTTTTGTACTGACTCCACATTCTATTGGATCAGTGCGTTCACGCGATCATTTATTACCATTCTAAAATCTGAATCTAAGCTAGAACAAACAAATCTTAGGTTAGATATTGAAAAAAAAAAACTTACTCAATAAATGCATTTTTTGATGGTACAAAGCTAATTTTTATGTAATTGCTTTCTGCGTATTATGCGGCAGAGAACAAACAATACCGGCGAATTCCTTAACTAGTTTGTGTGTTGTCTGTTAATGCACCTTATGAACGTCTATAATTCAGTTAAGGTATAAAACTATACATTATATAACTAGTACATATTATAATCAATTAGAATACGATAGAGTGTAGAAAATGGAAATATTCACATTGAATAAGTCATAAAACCAATAAAACAGCGCACTATTACGGTCTAAGTGGTCAACACTACTTTCGCATATTTCACTTAAGACTAGGTATAAATATCTAAATATGGGTCATGCACAGATAAATTGGCAAATTTTACTGGTTTATTGTTACATACTGTAACATTTCGTTCGTAACGCCATATATAGGATTTTGCTAATTATCAAATTACTATCAGTCTTCACTTAACCACTTGTTTCATAAAATAATATGCATATATATACGAAATTCAATCACTGGCTTGGCTGGACATACAATTTTTTTCTTAGATATTACTGAAAGTGTCTCGTGTTTTATTGGTTTCAGATCAGTGACAAAACAAGCATGAGTGAATATACAGACAAATATCATTTACCAACTAATTAATAAGAAATAACAATACTTTAAGACATAAATAATAACACATTTAAACAATTCAACTTGTTTTCTTTGACTTAAAATCTCTATTTTGACTACACTAATAGTAATAGTATAACCAAGTCCGTTATGTTACAAGTTATATTTAATCCTATACTGACATGTAAAGGCGGTAGGCAGACAATTCTTACAACTACGGACTCGGTAACAGAGCGCGGACGTTATATCCGAGGTCACTATCAGCGTAACTTTTCATGCTCTCTCCCAAATGAGATTGCTAGCAACCGCAGAGGGGAATAATTTTGCGTTCGTGTATAATTAAACAACCGTGATTGTTACTTCCTAATATACACATTATTATTTGTTTAAATATCGTCTTTCTTTACAAGCTGTAGTTACATTCCATGTCAATAATGGACACAATTTAACAACTACGTGCTCATGCATGCCGCGCACACAATTGAAACCTAACAGGGATTGAGAGATCTCATAACCTTTTCCAACCCAGCCGAATATGAAAAGACCTAGGATAATGGACCTTGTGTAATATCCATCTCATAAAATGTAGGCATACTTTACAAAGTTCCTGCTCGTGTTCACTTAACTAATTATCACTTACACAAAAAGGTTAAAGTACAAGATCTCTAAAACGCTGGCCGGTTTTCCGCAGAGCATATAGACCAACACATTCGATACAAACTCACACAAACGCAGCTCACTACCAATATGGTGGCACAAATTACAGAACTGATCAGTCTTAAAAAAATACGACCCTGCCTTAGGATCACGGCACTATTTGAACCAAATACAAGAGGGTGAGTCTAACTAAAATAAGATAATTCTAAAAACTTACAAGGGAAAGCGTTAACCTAAAGCACTGCATGTTACGTCTTTAACAATATGTCAGCACACTGAAGCAAACAATAAAATAGTCTATAATCATTACCTAGCGTGGAGCAGTATCCGTCCACAAACACTACAGCTTAATAAGAGTACATTTATTATACATGATTAGATCATCAATTGTTGGTGTGCCTGCTCATCGTCAATTCCAGTTTATTTTTTTGCTAAGTTCTGTATTTATCTACAGAAATCGACTTTTGTCTAAACTTTAATTCAGCTAAAAACATAACAAAAGCTATGTTTATAGGAACAGTGTCCTAACAAACATAATTATGTTGATTGATTTCCTTTGAAATGTGCTATGTTCTGACCATAAAAAGTAGCACTAAAATAGAATCCACAATTAGGCGAACTAAACTGACAGGTGGAAATTCACAAATATTGCCAGTGCTGTTCATATCGATATTATTAAAGGCTTTCTCACACTACGGAGAAGTACGTAGTGTGAGCTTTCTCACACTACGTAGAGGTACGTAGTGTTAGAAAGCCTTGAATAATTTCGATATCAACAGTACTGACCAAACTATGGCGACGTTTGTGCATTTTTACCCGTCAGTTTAGTTCGCCTAATTGTGGATTCTAGTGTAGTAGCTGACGCCGACCTAGCCGGCTGCAATCAACTAAGCAGGTCATTTTGGTTTACAGGGGTGCCCATGATTACTTTTATTTAGAATTATACTAATAATTAAATACAATATGTAATAACTCATTCTCCAATCTATGTTTTATATGTAGATTGATCCTAAGATAAGTGTGAAACTACGTGGAATGCTCTAATTTCGGACATTATCAATACTAGCTTATATTTTATTTATATTGTTTATAAATTCATGAACTGATCATTAATAAATAAAAGCTATAATAATGTCAAGGGCAAACCAAGTACTGGGAGATAGTAAAAAAGATTAGGAAAATTAGACACTGGACATAATAATTTTGGCTAAGTCTATCAGTAAAGACAGTAAGTCAATTACTATTTTCGATATACATAATATAGTAAATATTCATAATTTAAAGTCAATCATAATCACGTCACATCAGATTTAAGGAAACATGTATTACACGAAACATATCTTAGAATATTATATTATGATGAATTGATATTGACAATACCATATTAGTACAAAATGCAGCAATAAGACGCCGCTCTTAGCTACACAGAGAGTCAAATGTGATACATTTTAATATAGTAGGTAATCTTAAATTGCTAAAAATGCATGTAAAATATTAAGAATGCAAAATATTGCTGTATCATTTCAAACAACCTCTTAGTAACATCATATCATTGATTACTCAGTGTTATTGCTTTTGCGGTGGTAGTTTTCTATCAAACCAAATTGTAGTCATTTTAAATTATCACAAAGCCTATATTAGATTACCTGCCATTTATCTACTTCACACCTCACCATAACCTGTTTCAACATGGTTTTCCACCTGCCGAAATCCTTAACCGAATCAGTCAATCCCTAGATCCATCATCATCATCAATACATTAAGCCAGAGTAACAAAATAACATTAAATTTAGCATTAAAATAATTACATTTGAGACTAAACTAAGCACAGCGCCAACAACGCTCTCGGCCCCTAACACTTATGAAACTGACTCTGATGCGTAAAAAAAAAACAAGACGCAGACTTATCGATTCGTCACTTTGGAAAAGACAATTAAATAACTAATATTTTAAAACTACATTCGAGGAGGGTCACAGTCGCTCAAAGAGCAAAAGCGAAGATACGAGCCGATCGTCAGATTTGCGTTCAACGCGATCACGAGTGCTTGACGACAATGACGCCGGGCCGCTGTGCCTGCGCCGGCGCCGGTGCCGCCCGCTCTGGCTTCTTCGTCAGCGCTAACGGCGCATCGCCCGCCTCGCCGAACAGGTGGTCGCCCTCCAGGTGCCGGATAGCCTCCACGATGGTCTCCAGGTTCTGCCGCGACGTGCTCGCCAGGTACAGCCGCGCGGCCGACTCCTTGGACTCCGGCAACACCTCCACCTCCACTCGCGGCTCCGCCTTGATGGCCGCCTCCAGCAGCGGCGCGGCCGCGGGCGCGCTCGTCACCGTCACCGCCACCACCGGCGGCGGCGGCTCCGGCACCAGTGGCGCCTCCACCTCCTCGGTCTCTAGCTTGCAGTCGGCCGCGTCGGTCTGCTCGTAGAGCGCGGCGGGCAGGGGCAGGGGCAGGGGCGCGGGCGCGGACGCGGGCGGCGAGGGCCGTGACTCCGGATACATGCGCGCCTCTGCGGCGTGCAGACGCTCCTCCAGCAGCCGCCGCAGCCGCCGCTCGCGCTCCAGCTGCACTCGCATCTCGGCACTCTCAGAGTCCTTCTTTTGGGATGCGCTGGTTTTGTTTATCACTGCAACAGGCTCTGGCGATCTTGAGTTTGTGACACTGTCGTCCGTAGAGTCTGGTATGATTGTGGTAGGCGTTATGTGGGAGATTATTTCGCTTTTTCTTTTCTTTAAGGGAATTTCGCCGCCTTCATGTTGATTGAGCAATCTCTTAAGCTGACAATTTTGTGACAAAAGTCTGGTCTTTTCTTGCTCCAGTGAGTATATATATTCTGCAGTTTGTTGTAAAATAGCAGCCTGAAAAATAAATATATTTCTTTGTTACTTGTTCATATGTTAAAACATAATAATACAATGAAGTATAGAAAAATATATCTGTTATTAAATAAACCAAGTATTACAGCTGAGTTGAAGATTTTCTAAAATAATACATACTTTGCTCAGTTTTTCACCCTCATGACGGGGCAGCAAGGTCCGCAAGGCCTGGAAGCCTGCATTTATGCTTTGCATGCGTCTGCGTTCATTGCTGTTCGCAATTTCCCGTCGAATGCGTTTCTCCGCCTCCATTGTCCTACCACCTGAAGCTGAATGTTTTTCACTCCTGAAATTAAGTTTGGTATATGATTAATAATATGGAAAAATGTGTCAATTGTTTACATAATGAATCGCCAAACATATTTTTACAACTAATTTTAAGATTACAATCTCTTACATCTCACACAATAATATGTGACATAACAAAGTGCTTAAAAATATCTCAAACTTTGCACTGCACTGCAGTTTTTGTCTGATAATATTGCATGTGATGCTACAAAATCTCACCAACTGCAAAAACCACAGTTGAGTTAAAATGATTCTGATAAAAGTATCTTGAAGTATAATTCTGGAACAGACCATGGTAATGTAACTTGGGTTGATCAGGATGTATGTACATCTTATAATCTATAAGATCAAGAGTCTTAGATTGGGGCCCAAAGACTAGTGTATCATGTTTTTAGCAATAAATATTTATATTCATAAGTGTTTAGCATAAAGCTATACTATATCCAACTATAATGAAAAAGGAAGTGATATAGGTTCAAATAAATGTTTTGCTTAATAAATTTATTAAAGCATTTATCTTCCATTTCTACCTTTTAATATGGTTCAATAAAGATTGATACGTGACTTTATTCTATATTGATATAATATTGCCTGAAATAACATAATAAATATTCTTTTAAAGAATAAAAATTCAGTACTAAGCTGGTTTTGCCGGTTACCAACCACTAAGATGAGTTGGTAAACTGAGAGGATGATTACTGGTTTTTTTTAGTAGATTCCTATTCTATAACCACAAAAAAAATGCATATGGTTAACTGTTCAATAGGGTCTGTAGAATTGTTGTTACTGAAAAAAACCTTGTCCTTCAGGTGGTCGCGCGTAACAGGCGTGACCCTACAATCTACATATTTAAATTATTAAATAAAAATCCAAGTTTAATAAGACTGTTAATACTTGTTGAACTTGGAAAACTTGTTTATGAAAAATGTAAACTGTCATAAAAATAACTGAATACTGGTGTAATAAATGTGAGGCAATTGGATTTTTCATGATACGTAGAATTGGCACAATGATTACTACCAAGCAATAATCACAACCTAAAAATAATATCATATCTATAAGAAGTTAAGATAGTTTACCAACAAATATACTGCTAGTATGTCTTTTTTATTTAAATATGGAGAATCTTTCCATTTCATACAAAACATGAATGACTGTACGCATAATCGTACATGTGTTTGATAGTACGTTATTAGTGCAGTAGTTAGGTAGGGGCACATACTACGCCTATTTTACCAACCAAACATGGCGGCCCAACAGCTGACTACAACCGGCACGGAACGGGCGGGAGGCGTCATATGGTCCATGAAGTTACTTAAAAATGATTTACTGGGCAAAGTCGAAGTGAAAATTAGCAAAATGTACACTTTGCCGCCCACTGTAGGCCTAATTATACAGTAATTCGGCGACCACGCCGGGCTTCCATACCTGGCAAAAGCGTGATTCGATGCCTCTTCTTCGTACAAGTTGTAGTCTTCTACCTCTAGCAAACAGACATCATTACCGTGTAATGACATCACTTTAGTTCGCTAGATTAATGTTTTAAGAATTCTTCATCAACACGGCACTTGATAATAGAAGAAAGTCGAAATAATTTTACAGAGGGTCCACAATGGCGGGAAATGACAATGAGCTTGGTCAGGTGACGCTACACAAATATTTCACTGCACAATTAGAAACAATCCAGGAATGACAGTTCACACCACTTCTAGCACTAAAACCGATCAAATAAAGATGTTTTCTTGGAAGTATGAAGTAACTATTTTTAAAAAACAGTAATTATCGGAGAATCAAGGGCAACGCGACATCGATGCATACGCCATTTGTATTTTTGATAAAATGTTGCCAGCAAAAAAAAAACTAAAATAAAAATAACTACAGCATGGGTTTTAAAAAACTACACGTACGTAAAACACTATTTTAGAATAATCAAAGAGATTCCTAATTGATACCAAAAGCTATATTTTATGAAATTACTCTGCTAAAGCCTCTCACAGACTGGCGCGTCCTGGCCGTGGCGGTCATTAGTAAACTTGTCAAGCTGTCAAAGTTACTATTGACCGCCACCGCAGGCCTAATCCTGTCATGACATTTTTGCAAGGTACGTTCAACACCCTAATAAAACTCCGCTTTCCGTTTGAAATCACAAGACAGCGCGCGAGCTCTCTCGGTTTTTCTCGCACTATCCGTCTCTCTCTTATTAGAAAACTTAGAAAAAGAGATATAGTGCGAGAAAAATCGAGAGAGCTCGCGCGCCGTCTTGTGATAGCCGTGCAGAGGGCCTACCGCGAAACGATATTCGTTTTCGTTCGTGTATCTCCGTCTCTGTTGCACTTGCTAGTTCGAGCGACAAAGAGGGAGATACACGAACGAAAACGAATACCGTTTCGCGGTAGGCCCTCTGGATTAGCACAAGACGGCCGCGATATATTCTCGAGCTCTGTCGCACTATCCGTCTCTCCCTAAGGGTCTAATAAGAGAGAGACGAAGAGTGGGAGAGAGCTCGAGAATATATCGCGGCCGTCTTGTGCTAACGAACGTGCTGTTTTGTCAAGGTTTTGTTTGGTTTTGGGGTGGTATTCCACTTGTCCAATGTGCATTTGCGTCTTACATTTTGCTTAAAAAAATGTGAGACGCAATGCACAATGGACAAAGATCTTGGACATGTGGAATACCACGCTAAACTAAAATAGTATCTATCTATCAAAATAATAGGAATTATGCTATGGCTCGTAATTTTAAATATTATTGAAAGTTTACTATTTTAAAAATAAACGAAGGACAGTTTATTTGGATTTTACTAAAAATAACGTACAATATTTCAATCCAGAATTAATGTGTTATACTTTTAAATACGCGGCGCCAGCGCCATCTATTTCATAGAGAACATGATTATAGAACCTTACATTGTCTATAGGTAAAAATAACTTGGTGTTGGTAGCCTTGAAGCGTCTTGGTGAAAGCAACCAATCAAAAATTAGTTTCAATTTTGAATTTGCTCTAGGTGGTGGGGATTTCGTCCTGCCGCCATATTGTGTTGGTTGGGCTGTCTGTGAGTGCTTTATGTTAACAATATTCTGAAATTGCAGTGTAAATTCCTTGTTAACAAAATAAAGTTTGAAAGTCCAGGTGGTAAGTTTTATTTGATTTCTAGTCTTTGTCATGATTTTCTTTATAGTGTTAAAATATTGTAACGTTTCTGCGAAATGCCGGCTGTGGTGAAATTAATTTTGAGTTCGGTAATAGTACATTGAATTTTTAGTTTTGTCTTGTTCTTTACATTGTATTTCATCATGGGGTCTGTATTGATTTCAAATGAAAAGGTTGGCATTAAATTGTATTAAACAGCTCCTAAACACAATGTTATCATTTCGGTTAGTAATTCAAGTGGAGGACAAAAGAAACGAGAACTGTGGTTACTGCACATTTAACCGTTCATTAACGCTCGAAATATGCTGTTAAAAGGACAAACTTATATTGTTAAATACCTTTTGCTGCTAAACCGATCGTATATTTGTGGTGATATCATGAATGTTCTCTTAGTTCTGGGAAATCCATTCTTTGTCGCACGATGAATCACCCCTACCAGTTATAAGGGCGACATCGAAGTTAGTAAAACCAAGGGTGTTGCATGCATTCATTTAGTGATTATATTCTTCCATGACTTTCTTGTTCTTTGAATCGTACCATAGTATTATACTTATTAGACATCCGTATCTTGGTTTATTATTTGAATTTATGTGTAACTTAGAACATTTTCAAGGTTTCGCATACAGGGATTATATTTTAATAGAACGTCTCTAAATTGCAAATGAATTAACGAATGCATAATAAGAACTTGTTTTATGCCACTGATAGTAAACCTGCCAAGGTTTCATTTTGACTTAAAAGGAAAAACTTATTTTCATCGAGTTGTAATGTGTCTCATACGTGCTATATACCTATATATACGTCACACCTATATTATCTAAGTTTATAATACAATTTACTACAGCTAGGGCGGGTAATCTTTTTTTTCGTGCACAAGTTACACACAGCATACGGTTTTTTTTTCATCAAAACAACGATCGGTTTCCTGGTCTCTGCATAATGTGCATAGAAAATTTAAAATCAAACCTTAGTACCCAATGCATTCATGTCATGATGTAGGTATCAATGGCGTGGCGTGAAAGCATTTCTTTTCATTTCAAGTTCTTGGGCAATAAGGAGCTAATTATGCATTGCTTTTTCTTTAAAATCTGTACGATAAGGTGTTTAATAGGCAAGTCGGATCGAGTTCTATGGACGCTTTGCTACTGATACCGCCACCGACGTAGGTACTTGATTAGTAAATATTCTTCTCTGTATAAACTGTTCATAGAAAACAGTGACTAATATCGCAATAACCTCTGTATTGTGGTAGCAGTGATTTATCAAAAGACTTATTGAATCATGAAGTCATTGTGATCCAATAAAGATTTTATTGCTGCTTGCTCCCACAGTGTCGTTTAGGGTGGTACTGGTATTCCAGTTGTCCAAGATCTTTGTCCAATGTGTATAAAATTGCATCTCACATTTTGCTTAAAAAAATGTGAGACGCAATACATTGGACAAAGATCTTGGACAAGTGGAATAGGACTACCCTAAGATACCTACTATAGGTAGTTAACTAGCTATTAGTTCGAAGTCAGAAAAAACGCGTTTGGGACAATATTGGGTGGTTTACCTTTGGTAGTCGTAATCGTAAATGGAAGGGAGACGGTTCAAAGGTTGGAAACGCTTCATCATTCGTTCTAGGTTTTGAAGGCGATGGCTAAGTACCTTATTCAAAGGTAGGTACTAAGCAAGATTATAAGTACATGTGATACTAAAATACCCTTAAAAGGGGATAGGGATATCAATATCACCTATACGTTTTATTACGGTTGGTTGTCTCGTACCGAATGAAAGACTTAAAAGAAGATTTACCCTACCTTTAACCTATTTATGTAACACCCTATCTTTGCCAACATCTTAAAAACTCAGAAAGTCTTTAGTTCTGTTTTTGTGTAAGTAGGTACCTTATGATATTTTAATGCAACAATACATCATTGGCCTACCTGCCGCCTGCCTTCATAAAGCTCTCTGGTAATACGAAAATGGTATTCCATCACGAAAATATAACGAAGTCAAAAAGCTTCCAGCCGCGACTTCGTTCGCGTATAGGTATGTACTAGGTAGGTGGGCACCTGTAGGTAGGTATATCATTCAGCCTAGCTAGCATTATCGTGTTTATATCGGACAATAAAGCATTCGTCTCTTTCGCTCTTACATACCTACTTCGAGTAGGGACGAATGCTTTATGTCCGATATAAACGCATTAATGCTATAAATATAAATAGCTAGGTAAGCTGATGTAGCTATTGATACCTGTGTGAAAGAAATGATAAAGTTAAATATAAATAAATAAATAAATATTTGCGGACAATCTTACACAAATCGACCTAGTCCCAAACTAAGCAAAGCTTATAAATATCCGTACTTGGAGAGGATAATGATTTTTGTAACCGCCAGAGATTCATCTACCTATTATGAAAGTTATATAATTAATCAGTTTTTACGGTTCCGTAGCCAAAATGGCAAAAACGGAACCGCGGAATAGTTTCGTCATGTCCGTATGTCACAGGCATTTTACTCGAAAACTATAAGGTGTATTTGAATAAAATTTTGAGTTACAAAATACACCTAGTATTTTGTTAGCCGCTACATAGTTTTGTAATTAAAATACCAAAAAAAATTTTTTTAGGGGTGCACCCCATACATAAAACTATAAGTAAAAAAAAATCATTGTAAGCCTACGTGTGGCACATCAGTCGATAGGCCTTTTAAAATAAATATAAGGTTTCTCAGCAATTTTTTTGATTAAGTAAATAGAGTCGGAGATAGTCGCCCCGAAAGTCACTAAAATTCAGTCCCCACCCTCTAATTTTTGAACATTGTATTTTAAAAATATGAAAAAACTCAAGGACATAGAATTATTAAATTCATTCACCGAAAATTGTTTTGAACAAGATCGGTTCAAAGGTTTTCGAGATATTGCTGAAAAACTAACTGCCTTCCTTAAAGAAAATGACGTAAGTACCGTAAGATTTCTGTGACGATACGACCTTTTTAATAGGCACGGAACCCTTCGTTTTGCGTGGTCCGACACGCACTTGGCCGGTTTTTATTTTTTCTTGAATGAGTCCCAAAGTCTCAAAACCAACATCGTCACAATCGTCACAACCTGCCGCGTATTAGTACGAGTAATCAGGGATCGGAACCGGTCTCTTCAAAACTCCCCGAAGTAGTCTAATATTTTGAATTATTTTAGGCTCTTAATGTAGGACTATCATGTATTTAGGTAAAGTTTTCGCATTATTAGACAGCCTGATCAAAAATGATATTATTATAAACCAAAGAACGAAATTTAATGAAATTAAACCGGTATTTTTGTATGGTGAAAATATATCCGATCCCTGATTAGTATACCTACTTAGTCTAGTAGGATTCTATACCACCTTTCTCACTAATCTGATCTGTCGTTGATGTGACTTCTACATACCTTTAGTATTTTAATAATCAATGAGGTATCTTGGGTATAGGTAATTAACCGCGTTTAAACTTTAATTACACATAGCTAATTATCTAGGTAGGTATTTTACGGATATGTCCGTTGTTTCCCCATGCCTCGGTGCAGTGTTACTTGTGGTTTCATTCCGCAACTGGACACTATCGATTTTCCACTTACATTACCTCCCAGTACTTACCTACTAGCTCTAATTGCACCTACAATAGGCTTGTGACCTCATGTTAAAATTGATAACGTAGTGTTGGTAAATGGATAGTAAACCATCAAATTATTGTAATAAAGCATAAATTACAAAATATAATGAAAATTGTAAAAAGGTATTGAAAGTTTAGAAAAAATATACATTTTTTATTGTCCAAGAGTAAATTTTAAGCTACCAATAGAATCCTTACGCTTATAGAAACAAAATTGTACGACAACTATGGACCTAAACGCAGTATTTCGCGGCCGAAACAACAATTTACTTGATTTTCCCTACAATTATTAGTTTAAATAGCAGTGTGACGCCATACATTTGAGTCAATCGGTATGAAGCGTTTCGGCTGTCGCTAGCGAGGTCCGTATTTAACTCCATTTTTTGGGTATTTATGTTCTTTAATTGTAGTGGCTCCCATACAAACATTTGTTCCTCTCCAAAAACCGGTTTGAATGGCATCGTGAAAAATCTTAGGTCACAAGCCTATTGTTACATCCTAACTGAGGCGATTGCTTGATAAGTCAATCAAGCTAACTTCATGGACTCTACACTTAGGTACCTAGCTAAGTTTAGAGTCCATGAATAATCCAATTTAGTACCTAGGTGTTGAATACCGGTGGGCATAATGTGTAAAAAGAAAATTGTTATTTCTCGTGAACTAGCTGTTTAGTGGTAGGGTTTATAGCAACTTAACTTGGTGTAGATACGTGCGTACTAAGTTTTCATCAAAGAATCAAATGTAGGTACTAACCCTACTTATTCCACATAAGTAATGCGCAATATAAGCATACAAAGAAATACCTACCATGAAGTGAACCAGGCACCTATAACTATAACCTCATTCTCACCCGACAAATAAGTACATACCACGATGTCGTTCTCAAATTTATACAGCACGATCCTCTTATACACTGGTTAACCTTGAACACAGGCGGGAGTCAAGGTCACCAAAGTCGGTACGGCGGATCTTATTTAAATCGAGCTGGGCCGGCTAAAGTGCCTCCCATTGTAACATTAATGATAATAAGTTCGGGTTGACTGCTTAGACTCAAAAAAAACTATACGTTGTAGTAGTGGGGCATAAAATATACAGGTCAATCACCTCGATGCGTGGACCAATTTCAAATAACTCTACTCGAGGACGGACGTGCCAGCCTGCGCCCGCGTCGTGTACCTACCGCGGGATTGTTATGAGTACGCAATTATAATCGTCATAATTATACACTAGTCATAGTTTGATACTTGGAGGAGGTACGTTGGGTACGTCGCAGTTAAGCCGTTCACCCTACGTTTAATAGTTCTGTTCCGCAATAAGAGCCTTAACTTCTTAAGTTACGGCCCGTAACTGGGTAGGTATTAGAAGCCACAACAGAATAGCCGCGCCGGGTAATGTTTGTTTGTTTAGTGAATGCAGTGGTTCTTATTTGCGGGCAGCGATAAGCTTGGGCCCTGCGTGACTAATGACAGTTCTATTTTTGTTTGCTGAGTGTAAACGATTGGGATAATGAATGATAAATACACGCGATGCGCCAGGAATTCGGTCCACAGTTAATGAACAATGTATTTTCACGTTACGACTCTGTTTCAATTTTAACGCCGCGCTGGCTGCCGGTTTGTTAGGCTCCAAATTATATTCGACGTTTATGTTTTGAATTGTTTCCACTTGGTGTGTTGGTGTGCGTTCGCTATAGTGATTCGTTACATACTTATTAAATATTGTGTACCTACCCATCGTCACACTTTTGATACTAAAGTGTGAGTCATTGCGATATAATGGCTATCGATACGCTTATTATCAAGTCTTAAATGTTTTTACCTGCCGTAACTCAATGCCCCTATTGTAGACTTCTTATCATTCATATTTTTTAATATAAAGTCTGTATGGGGTATTAAAAAGGAGTGCATTCGTGAGTCATGACAGAAATAAACGATGCCATGTTAACTGCATCAGGAGACTATTTCCGTCAGTAGGCCGCGCTCTGTCCAACACCGTGACCCATTGACTAGCGTTTATTCCAAAACGGTTTGTCTCCTACCTGGCCGGTTTATTTATAGAGAACCTCGAAAATGTCAAACGACAGCAATTGAGAATTGTTATTTTTGAATCTGCGTATGTGGTTCAAGATGTATTGTCAACAACATTATTTTACACTTGTCTTTGTTCTTTGTGCGTTAGTAACTTGGTTTTAATTGAACAGGACAGAAGCCATTATGGGTGCGAAACAGAGTAAGCGGTCGGTGGACATAAGCGGCAAGGAAGCCGAGAACGCCGGGGAGGTGGCGGCGGCCGGCGCCGGCGGCGAGGGCCGCGTGGAGCCCATCGCCGACGCCGACGCGCTCAAGCCCCAGCTCAACGGCGACGCGCACATGCAGCCTCCACAGGACATTTCAGTTAGTTATTGCCACTTCAGCATCGTCTCTTGCTTCTCCCGATCCCGATCTCGCCTTACCTCCCTTTCATTTCTAATTTACGGGATCCTACGTTGTTGCGAGTACATGCCAATGTCACAAATTGGAATAACTCTGTCCCTTAGCATTAATTACTTTATATTGTCTTAAGCTATTCGGTATTGTTAACATTACAATTGGTGCAAGCCATCGTGCGTGTGTGAGAGAGATTTAGCTAATTAGGGCCATCGCACGGAATAAGTGCTATTCGGATACACGCTCCAGTGCACGCTGTGATGAATACACGCACCCTTATATACGTACATTAATAAAACGTAGTGAACGAATGTTTCGTCGTTTTGACAACATATCTGTGCCATTTAGCCTTTCCCTTGATTACAAAAACTATTTCAGAAAATAATAGATCAAGATAAGACTACTTAATCTTGTAGCATAACTTAGATTAGAATACAATGGCATCAGTACAAAGAACGTGGTCATCAATGGTGTCATGCAAAAGAAATGTGTGCTCCCCTCTCAACTAACTCGCAGACATGCGACCAACGCGCGCTACTTCCTGTGTAGATAAGACATTTCTACGCATATCGAACTTGGACCCTTGCAAGCTTTATCAGATGTCAACTCTTGCAGATATTAGATAGAGGTGCATACTTGTGGTATAATAAAATAAATGCTGTTTCATTTAAGGATAAAGAGAAACAGCTCGACAGCGGAACCCCTGAGAACGAAAAGGATGCAACAACAGAAAAAGAAGGCAAGGAAGAACAAAATGAAGAAAAAGAAACTACTCCTGTGACGAATGGAGACAGTGAACCTAAAGAAGAGAATGGTGATTCCGTCCCGACACCTGAAGACGGCAAGAAACCCAAGAAAGAAAAGGTACGTTTTCGTACAACGTTTTTATTTGTATATTTATTTGTAAGACATGTAGAATTTCCATTTGTGAATTCCCTACTGATTTAATAGAAATAATGTTTTCGGCCAGGTCAAGAAAAAATGGTCACTGAGGTCCATCAGTTTTAGCAGAAAAGACAAGCCAAAGCAGGAGAAGAAACCAAAGGAGGAAGAACCGAAAACTAACGGCGAGCCAGAGAAAGTACCCGAAGAGGTAAGGTTATCATATTACTTATATTTGCCCATAGGTACAACCGCCTCCTAACCACATAGAGTGTGGCGTGTCAATCATGCGTTTTCGACAAATGTAAAGTCCATCTCTTTAATGATGCTGTTAACGTAATGACTTTCTAATGCAAAATGGCTTACTTTATCAGTAACATTTGTATTCTGTAGACGCACGTCTCGACGCTTTTGGAACGAACCCGTAAAATTTCTCGCCATTATTATGGTGACTGGCAGATACATATATCACTGGAATTACTTAGCCTACTTTCATGTCTACTCTGTTAAAAGAACGGGGCTACCGTAATAAGTGCACATGTGTTCGCGTAATTATCTATATTAGGTTCTATATTTTAGATCACATTAGGTGTCAGTGACCTTCTCCATGCGAATTTCGCAAGCGATGTGAAATCATGCGCACGTGTAGTTGAAACTAGTACGAGGGCGGAGCGCGGCGCTGAGAGTAACTGCACAGTGACGTTCGACTGGAGGCGACCCGAGACCTCTTTGATCCTCACTCGTACAACACAATAGGCGCTCGTTGCTTTTGATAACTCATTTTTCTTCGCTCGAATGTCGATACATGTCGAATGTTGAGTAAAGTAATCTAAAAATAAGAAACTGCACTTGCGCATAAAACAACTCTAAAACACAAACTTAGGAGGAAAATCCCTTATTTGGGAAAAAGAAAACTATCAAACTGCCATCTAACTGGCTACCTATTTTGCAAACTCATCATTATAAAATCGATTCGTTTTCTCAAGTTTCGCCATTTAACTCAAGGTCTCATTAATTGGTCGACAAGCCGCCAAACAATGAAACGACGACATTACAAAAAATATTGCCCTAACAGTCTTAAGTAGTTTTAATAAGTAGTTTATCCACCGAGAAGGTTGTTTTAATAGTTTTCTGTTAGCATATCGCAACTCTAGTTTTTTGCACTCTGTTTAAAAATGCGGGCCAGACAAATGACTTCAAAAAGTTTGTCAAAGATTTCATTTTTGGTACAAGCTTTTATTGCCGACTGTACTTTTCTGTATACCGCCATCATCTACTCATTGAGACGATTGTAACGAGCCCAAACTCAACGGGGTTACGTCGGTTAAGTACTGAATTCCCATGGCCACCTTCTATCTCCATCATCAGATCAGCTCGCTGGTACCAAAATATTGAATTATCATCCAAACTATACTTTAAACATACGGACAGATCAAGTTAATATAAAGCTTGTTAAAAGGAGGAGATTCTATGTAGGTATGTATTTTTTTATGTATTCACCGATTTCTTTTTCAATTGTGGACCGTATTTTAAATATTCTTTTCTTATTCGAAAGAATATACTCCTGATGTGGTCCCATTGTCACCAAGTCAGGATCTGATAATGGGATCGTAGGGAAATTAAAGGCAACCCTTAAGTTTTATAGGCACCCGTGTAGTGCTTTATGTTGGTGAGCTGATGGAAGGTAACTCTTCAACGGTTAAGAGTTGAAGGATCTTTTTTGAAATTTTATAGGTACGTAGACCTTTAACCGTATTCTTTCATGTTATTCAGGTGAGCACAAGTCAGGATCTGATGATGGGATCCCAGGGAAATTGAGGGCAACCCTCAAATTTTATAGGCAAGCGTGTAGTGATTTCGGTATTTTCTATTATAACTCGTGTATTTACCTTCGGAAATTAATCGCAATTTTGTTAAAATGGAACTGATGATAAAGACCAGAGACGACTTATAGAAATCCTCAAGGATGTAAAAGTACGTCAAAGATTCTGACATAATTCCGTTGAAGTAGAAACTAATAAAGTCAATTCAGAAATCCTCGAGGAATCGACGGAACTCCTCGAATATCATCAGCCCACATAAACGACTTGGATTTTTTTTCTGTAATAATCAACGCACAACGACCTAAGTACGATGCTCGATGACCTCAGTAAAGCTTCCGAGCGAGGTGGTCTAAGTATGAACATGGATAAGACAAAGATCATGTCAAATGCCCATGTAGTACCAACTCTCATTAGAATCGGACACTTCACGCTCGAAGTTGTAGACAACTACGTATACCTAGGACAGACTGACCAGTTAGGTAGGTCCAACTTCGAGAAAGAGGTCAATCGTCGAATCCGACTCGGCTGGGCAGCGTTCGGGAACCTATAATTCCGCAGTGTCTCAAGACGAGAGTCTTTGACCAGAGTGTGTTGCCAGACTTGCCAGTCATGACATATGGCACTGAAACGTGGTCGCTTACTATGGGCCTCATAAGAAGGCTCAAAGTCACCCGAAGGGCAATGGAGAGGGCTATGTTGGGATTTTATCTGCGTTATCATATCAGAAATGAGGCTATCCATAGCAGAATCAAGGTAACCGATATTACCGATATAGCCCTCCGAAACGCTAAACTTAAGTGGCAGTCGGCGGGGCACATTGCACTTAGAACCGATGGATGGCCGTTGGGGCGGAAAGGTTCTCGAGTGGCGACCACGTACCGGAAGGCGCGGCGTGGGTAGGCCCCCCAGAAGGTGGACTGATGACCTGGTAAAGGTCGCGGGAGTCCGCTAGATGCGGGTGGCGCTGGACCGGTCACTTTGACACTCTTTGCGTGAGGCCTATGTCCAGCAGTGGACGTCTTTCGGCTGATATGATGATGATGATGATGAATCAACGCATTTGCTCTCGGGAAGCAGTTCATGTGGTAAATTGGAAAGGAAATGTGTAAATTTTCATGTACAGTCGCCATCAGATATATCAGAGCGGCGAAAGCGCTCACAAATATCTGAACACGTCTCTAATGCCTCGACAATAGAGACATGTTCAGATATTTGTGAGCGCTTTCGCCGCTCCGATATATCTGATGGCGACTGTACTTAGGTGGCTTGGCGAAGTACTGAATTGAAGTCGGTTTAAACTTTGTTTTTAAATTAAATTATTATTCTTTATCTCTTAACTCAAAGTGTGTTAGACAAAACGGACGAATGAGACGAATTCATGCACTTTAGATGGACTTCTTGCCAAGAAAACTTACGTTAACTTAAACGTTGTCATAGAAGGTACACTGCAGTCACTGTAAACTACATGCATTCT
This sequence comes from Epinotia nisella, assembly GCA_932294315.1. Classification (NCBI taxonomy): domain Eukaryota; kingdom Metazoa; phylum Arthropoda; class Insecta; order Lepidoptera; family Tortricidae; genus Epinotia; species Epinotia nisella. The sequence goes on from OW028674.1 coordinate 8,474,825, forward strand.
TATTTTTAATTCATCACACGGTTTTCCTTCCAAAAACAGGAATCGAACTACAGACCGATTACTGTTTTTTCTCCATTTTAACAATTTAGAGTTCACGCAAAAAAAAGTACAAGGGTCTTGTGTGATTGTTCGAAGTTCGTGTTCATTCGGTTGATCTAAAACCCCCCCCCATCGGAACCGTAAACGAAACGATTATCAATTTTGTTGAGTAAAACTTATCTTGGAACCAATTGGGTAATAAGTTAATAACACTCGCCTATAGGCTAGAGATCATCAATCAAACAGTTTCCCCTCCACCTTGTCCGGGCTCGCCGGCTAGAAACCAGTGATTTCTACGACACGGAGCTATTGCGACGTAGTGCATTGCACTCAAAACGGCGCTCAAGGAACAATACGCATTATAATTCAAAGAGGTGCTACCCATATCCGCGCTAACCAAACGTGAGCCGGCATTGTCCACGACGATATCGCGCAATTACCGGCTCTCAGCTCGGTGACGACTGACGAGGCGACTAACCGCCTGCGATAACAACGCTCGCCAACCTCAACTTGTAACGAATAACCACTTTAGAACGTGATTATTAATATCTATTATTCTAAACACCGCGATGATCATATCAGTTATACGGGTCACTTGGATTGAGCACGGGGATCTAAAGTCCAATAGACTTTTTTGGAGTTTTCCTAAATAAGAATAAAAGGTAGCATGATCTCCGTACCAATCAAGTAAAATTTACTTTTAAGTCGCCATCACATCTGAGCCGACAAGGTGCTCACTAATAGCTGAACACAATCTAATTGTAAAGGCCTTTAGATGGCTATTTTCAAACAATAATGACGATCTAACTACATATCCTTAAAATCGAGGCAAACAAATTATGATTACAATGTTGAGCGAGTCGTTTAAAAATGATGTGTATTTTTCGCGATTTCCCTGTTCGCATAATTCGCTTTTCGCTTATCATAATTAAATTTGACATTTGTACATTGATTGATATTTATCAGCAAGAAGTTTGTAAACAAAAACACTATAGTCACGTGTTCACGCTAATATTTATAAACCGCAGATTGTAAAATGTCCATTCGCGTTTGGCAAATTTATTTACTCACTACATTCGTAAAAGGCATGCGGTCATTAGCTCTTCGGCTCCCGCAAAGCTTTGCCAAATTAAACACAAAGCCGTTTAAATCCAAAATAGATTTACGTTGTTCTTTTACGATGCTTAATACACAGCAGCGTGCTGTTACAGTTACAATAGTTACATAGCTTATCAATTGAATCTTCGATAAAGTTTCTGCGAATATGGCATCAGCATGCGCGGACGAAATCTTAAAAATCCGGTATCACCGGAATGGTTGCACTAGAAAACGTGTTTTCGAAGTGCAACATAAAATCTGCAGTAGTGGCGGTCCCGTGGGCGGGTGGCGCGCCGGCTCCGGGCGAGTCGCGAGGAATCTTAGAGGGTCGACAAACCACTGCCTATGTTTATAAATACACATTGCTTCTAAACATTTATTAAATAAATAAATATACCATTTCTGTGTATTATACGCCCAGTTCTTTCTTAAAGCATCCTTTCTCGCTCAGTCTGAACTTGTGAAGTAGGTACCTAAATTTACAAAAAAATGTAATGCCTGTGGATGTTGGTATGCATTCGTAAAATATTTCTAAAAAGGCTTTATGGACTGCACTATATTTAAGCTTAACACGCGGTTAATGTGAGTATAATAACAAACGGAGGCTCAATTCTTATTTTGTTAATGTAATAACGATCGGGTGTAATAATAAACACCGCATGATTCTTCTGATAAATTAAATTAACTGAGGGCTAATAAATAATTATCGATTATTAATGTAAATTAGAAATAGAGAACGGAATCAAATTAACAAATAAATTATTACGAATTCACAATTAAGTAGGTATTAACCGAGTATGACAGTCTGTCGTGTTGTGCGCGTATTTGGAACGCTGTTGCTTCCATTTTGTGTTCACTCAGTACCTATTATGTATAACATATTGTAATCAAGCAGTTGTTGATGTTATGCGTGTAATGAGCGATATGGCGCCCGGGTGTTTGTGGCTTGGAGACGAGCGTGGAACAAAAGCGGCTACCGGTGAAGTAAGACGACGACCAGAGGTCGGATTGCATGTTTACCAAATGATCGGTACGGCTCGCGGCGCATCCACGCCGGCTCATCTGTCACGCATATTTTCATAATACCACTATTGAATTCTGTACTGGCATGGCAAGGATTCCATTTAAAATTCGATATCATCGCACGTATAAGATAACAATGTACTTTAAAACAAAGTTTAAACCGACTTCAATTCAGTATTTCGCCAAGCCACATAGGTACGTGAAAATTTCCACATTTCCTTTCCAATTTACCACATGAACTGCTTTCCGAGAGCAAATGCGTTGATGATTACAGAAAAAGTCGCTTTATGTGGTCTGATAATATTTGAGGAGTTCCGTCGATTCCTCAAGGATCTCAGAATTGACACTTCATTAGTAGCTACTTGAAAGGAGTCATGTCAGAATCTTTGACGTACTTTACATCCTTGAGGATTCCATAAGTCATCTGTGGTCTTGATCATCAGTTCTACTGCACCAAAATTGCGATTTCTGAGGGTAAATAATAGAAAATACCGAAATCACTACACGCGTGCCTATAAAATTTGAGGGCCCTCAATTTCCCTGGGCTCCTATCATCAGATCCTGATTTGGCGGCAATGGGACCACCTCAGAAGTATACTCTTTCAAATAAAAAAATAATTTTGAAAATCGATCCACAATTGACAGAGAAATCGGTGAAATATAAAAAAAATACAGTGGAACATAGTATATGAAAATGATAGCAGTAACTTTACCGACATAAAAAAAAGGAGGAGGTTCCTTTTTTTTATGTCGGTAAAGTTACTGCTATCATTTTCATTGTACTGATATTTGATTATTTTCGTAGAAGTACTAAACGAAGTACCTCGCTAAAACGAAGTGTTCTACAGCGCGCAACTAAGCCATAGGCTGGCGCATTGTTTCAAACGAAACAAAGAGCTTTATTAAAACCAATTAGAGGATACAATTTACGGACTTGTGTTGTGTGAGTAATTAATAAACGAGCGAAGCTATTAGCTCCGTTCCTTACCTACTCCAAAGTTTACGCACACACTTTCTGTTCTTGTGGCTCGTTGTTAGCTACAGATATGTACTTACAGTACCTACAGACGAAGAGTGCAAAAAGATCCACACACGCTCTTACAATCTGTTCTCCTTTTGGCAATGTAATTTTAATTTAACCATGTTCGAGTGACTCAGAAAGCCTCTAGGCAATAAGTAGTATAAAGGTCCGGCCACACCGGTGTTCAAAAATCGTTTACGGTATGGAATCGCAGTGACATATGACGTTATTGACATGGAACTTCATACTAGGCCGTATCCGCACCGTCACCGTTTTTTGAGCACCGGTCTGGCCGGACCTTACTCGTGTTCAGAGATGGGCAAAATTTATTCGAATAAAGAATAAGAATAAATATTCCGAATAATTATTCGCCAATATTTATTCGACGAATAAATTATTTTCGAATAATTCTTCATTCGCATAATCATTCGTAATGCTTTTCCTGAATAATATCTTGAATGAATATTGTACGGATGTTTTCTAGCCGCCCGGTCGGCGGGCGGGTACCCGTGTACCCGTCCTGGCGGGTTCTAATCTAGACACGCCGCAGCGTGTCAAGCCAAGTTCAAGCAAAGGAACTGGCTAGCCAGCGCCGAGTGTAATATTACACGAACCACTTGGTGTCACTTTTAACCCTTCTATAACTCAAAACCTCTTTAACGTAAACACATAAAACTACGTGTGTTTAATTATATCCATAAGGACATATAGAAGCCCAAATTTCATGAAGCTAGCTCAAACGGTTATAAAGATATGAAGGTCAAAAAGTCGTAAATTTTAGTATTGACTGACATATAGTACCTAAACCTAACCTACTTCCAGATGACCTAGAAGGATGAAATTTGGAATCCAGCTCGGTAATTGTGTGTAAGCGTAGGAAAAAATCTAAAAAAAAAAAAAAAAAAAATAGGGGGGGTGGGGTCCCCATACAATTTTTTTTAATTGTAGCGTTGGAACCGTTACAATGTAAACGAATAAATTATTCGCGAATAAACTAGTGACAAATAAATGTTTATTCGAATAAAGACTTATTCGAATAATGCCCATCTGCTCGTGTTATTGTTTTATGTACAGCGATAAACGAAAACGCATACTCATATAGAACTTGTGACGAGCATTTTTGAAATGAATCGTTTCATTAGCCTGTGCACGCTCTCTCTCTCTCTACAATTTCCATGAAAACATCTTTAGTTAGACAATCGATTGTCTTTGGAGAGAATTATTTTATCCGTATGACTCAATACCACGGATCATCCGCTTTCATTTTGTTTAAATCCGTCCCTGCTACTTAGTTCTGATATAATATAATTGGATATGCACAGAGGAGTCGGTAGTCAGTATAATCGGTGCCAAGTGGCAAGACAGGGCGTTCAACCGCTGATAGTGAGGTATGACAGTCTGAACCGGGCGCCGATGCTATCTGCCAGTTATTTATTGCCGATGCAAATTACACCAGCCCGCCCGACCACCACAGTTTGCACTGCATTTTTTTATTCTATGAATATTCAAATATTCATATGTATATATCCATACATACGAATATTTGCTTTGTATTAGGTATTAACTGCACTTGAAACTATCAAATCAAATCTTGCAAGTTGAATTTCACTCTCTTCCCGTTGTCGGATCGACTTACCACATCAAGATTCGACTACAATGCAACGGTAACCTTTTCTAAAGAGTATCTTAGGAAAAACGCTCATACACTCGGCGTCAAAAAAATCACACATCTTCAAAAGTTCGTTTCAAGCGAATATATCTCTTGACTAATTTATTGATTTTTCCGTCTTTTGTAGTTATTTATTTCCTCGCAAATGTGATGAAAAACATTGTATGCGACACGTACGGTAAGATTGTTACAAACTCGAGTCATCAAAGCCCTCCGCCTTCGGTGTCGGGCCACGTCGGGCTTCTAATAGGCTCTCGTTCGTAATTCGTATCTTACCGTACTTGTAACACAATGTACTATTTCTAACCAACAAATGAATTACACACTCAAATACATATTTAAATCTTGCAATTCGATTTTTACCTAGTTCCAGTTCGTTTTGAACTTCGGTAAGCATACAAGTACAAAGTTTCGATGACAATGCAATAACGAATTACCGTTAGCAAAAAGGTTCGTGTTGAAGATGGAGAATATTTACAGAAAACGTATTCTTTTTCTCACTTGTATTGTAGGTAAACGTTTATCAGGGTCCACCTTTTCGCTGTACATGCGTTTTAAATAATACGTTCCGCATTCCAAACCCAATGTTTACGTTAACATCATTAACCATGATTGTAGTTTGACATAGAGGAAGTCTTTGTTCGTAGGAAAGGTACACTGGTGTTACTTAGTTGTATTTATTGTAAGAGAGCATTGTCTAAAGTAGCCACTAAGTACTCTGTTTAGTTATCCACGTAGATGTAGAGTTTAGACTACACCAGCAATAATTAATTATGTATGTCGGAACGGAACCAACGTGACGTCGCAATAGGTTTTTGTAACTATGTAACACCATTGGTAGCCACAGAACATCATGGGTTTCGGAGCGGAAAATCATTACCATAGTCAAACACCATGGTCGTCCACGTTTTGTTGTACGGCGTGATGGGTGAGTCACCTCCTGTCGCCGCGCCATCGCGCTCGCTTACTATGGTAACGGTATGCCGTTACTTTTCGTTTGGATTAAAACAAAACCGGCACATTAAAAAAGTGCGCCTCATAAGCAGTAGGTAGGAGTATGTCTTCCGCCCTGCCATACTCGCTCGCGACTGCGCGCACTCATTTTGGCTTACTAAGGTTTACTATGGTTACTATTAGATACTTGCAATGACTAATATATCAATGTCTCATTACTTTCTTGGAATCTTGACTTAGCTACGAATATTATTCAAGTTAAACAAAACACCTAGTCACGACAAAAAAAACTGTAGGTACTTATATTTTTAATGCAAGCCTTTTTGCTAAATAAGGCGCGAAGTGGGTGAAATCGGCTTGCAAGTTATACATCTAGTTCATTTGTTTGTGATACTGGCCCACACTTGGGGTTGCGTGTTCGCGTTGCATCGTTGCCTCTCTTTCATTTGCCGTAGGAAGGAAAAAGATGCAACAGGAATATTTGGGCAAATACCGCCAAGTGTGATGCCACCATTAGATGCAATTGCCAATGCAAGTAGAATTTATGAGCCTTTATAAAACTACTTCCTTTAAATAATTACATTAAAACAATTTTTATGCATTTTTAAGAAACACCGTAAACATGCAATAAAAACCGGCCAAGTGCGTGTCGGACCACGCAAAACGAAGGGTTCCGTGCCTATTAAAAAAGTTGTATCGTCACAGAATTTTAGTGATATAATACCACTTAACCAGATTATTCATAAATGTTAATTAGTTATAAAATAAATTGTCATCACAATTAAATCAGTCAAGTGCTTTGGCAAAAAATTCATTCATTGTGTAATAGTAAAGTTTTATAGATAGACCCTATAAAACTTTACTTTATTTCGCAACTGGGTCGTTTTTCTTTTCGACCGACAATAGCCTGTCCTTCGTCTTATTACGGCATCTCATTTGAGTAATGATGTTTAAGGTTTTATTATGTTCGAATGAACGTCCATATTATTTTATTAATTAGTGATATTTAATATTTCACTTTCTCTAACTAGCATTTTTTTTAAATGTTTTTTTTTTTTCGTAGAATGCCGTGACAGAGTGGTAAACCAAAATGTTGTCCCCACTGAAAGAGTCCACTTTGTCACATGTTTTTTTTAGAATCCAACCGTAAATAAATATTTATATTGGCCAGAAAGGAAACTTTAATTAGTTCTAATGAAGATAGGTTATGCATTTTTTTTAAATCGCACTTCAAAACCACAATTTTCGATAGTTTAAAAACCAAAAAAAAAACAGAAAAACCTCGGTTCATTGTCGGTAAAAAAGAAGAATGACCCAACTTAATTTGTTAAATTTTTTAGTTCCTATGGCCACCTTCCAGCTCCAGCTTCAGATCAGCTCCATGTCATCATAATATTGCATTGTCATGCGATATACATATGCATGCAAAATTTCAGTTCAATTGGTAACCGGGAAGTGGGTAAAATTTAACTGGCAGGATTTCATTACAGACACTGGGACAGGTGATACTAAATAAAAGCTTGTAAAAACTACTCTTTTTCCTATTACCTACCCAGAAAACTTTGTTCATAGTTACCACTGCAATTTAATTAGCTTTCATTAATTTCATTATTCCTTTTTTGTTACCATTTTTTAAATAATTTTCAAGAGGTTTGAGATTCTTTACAATTAAGAAAGTATTAGGATAGATAAGCACCTTAATTATCAAAAATAGCAATCATGTTCATGCATTTTCCTTGCATGGTGGGGGGCGGCTAGGTTGTAGTAAAAATATATATAGACACGCGGCAGCGTGTCAAGCCAAGTTCAAGCAAAGGAACTGGCTAGCCAGCGCCGAGTGTAATATTACACGAACCACTTGGTGCCACTTTTGACCCTTCTATAACTCAAAACCCCTTTAACGTAAACACATAAAACTACGTGTGTTTAATTATATCCATAAGGACATCATCATATCACTTAAATTGTGCCCCCTCCCCCTCCTCCAGTTTTTGAACCGTGTGTTTTTAAAAATATGAAAAAAATCATGGACATAGGGCTTATTAAATTCTTTCAGCGAAAATTGTTTTGAACAAGATCGGTTCAAAGGTTTTCGAGATATTTCTAAAAAACCGCCTTCCTTAAAGAAAGGACGTAAGTGCCATAAGATTTCAGTAACGATACTACCTTTTTAATAGGCACGGAAACCTTCGTTGTGCGTGGTCCGACACGCACTTGGCCGCTTTTTTTTACAATTACCATCCTCGTCGCCATTATTATATTTAGAGCTAAATAAAACACTAAATTAATTAATCACGGTTTATTTCCAAGTAACGCGGCATAGATCACCAATGACAGTTCTGCAAGAGTATTGCCATACTCAACACAGTGACAGGTTATCACTATTTTAATGTAATTTATTATGATCATCCAAGTTCAGCTTTTACGACACAAAAGAAGATTTTTTTTCCCTATGATGTTATAATCTAAAATAGTAAAATGAAACCACTTTTCATTAAACTATTGGTACATCTATTTAAGTAAAACAAGTCAGATTAACATGAACCTAAAACCAGGGATCGGATACCGGTATTTTCTCCATACAAATTAAACCGGTATTATTTCGTTCTTTGGTAATATTTTTTTTTTGATCGGGTAGTCTAATAATACGAATATGTCACCTAAATACACGATAGTGTCCTACATTAGGAGCCTAAAATAATTCAAAATATTAGACTACTTCGGGGATTTTTGAAAAAACCGGTTCCGATGCCTGCCTAACACTATCACTATTCTAGACTTTTGGAATGTATCTTTACTTGTTTAGCCTTCACACAACTCACAAACACTAATTAGCACTATGATTGCCCCAATCACACCACAGCACACACACCGCTTGTAACGCGGCTCAAGCAACAGTGGCTCCCGTGGTTTGTTTATACTTCCAGCGGGGTACGGGAACGCTCCCAGGGTCGGACCTAGACGACACTGCTTACAATATTATTAAGTATCGATTCCCCTATCATTTCGGTGTGGTCCTAGTGTCTATCTCATAGCGTAGGTATGCGTATTGTTAATTATCCGTGTCGGTCAAGGATCGGATACCGGTATTTTCACCATACAAAAATACCCGTTTTACTTCGTTCAATTTCGTTCTTTGGTTTATAATATCATTTTTGATCAGGCTGTCTAATAATACGAAAATGTTACCTAAATACATGATAGAGTCCTACATTAAGAGCCTAAAATAATTCAAAATATTATACTACTTCGGGGATTTTTGAAAAAACCGGTTCCGATCCCTGGTGTCGGTGTCCTAAATATTTTTTTAAATATAATTTACGATAAAAAGACAGTTAATGTTTTAAAAATAAATATGTTATAAGTTCAAGCACAACAGCCTTCTATAATAGTAATAGTCCTTGCCATCGATGATAACGATGATGTATTTTTAGTTACATTATGTCATTAAAATGAATGTATGCTAATGTATCCTGGCCATTTATGCGCTATGCCATATCCCTTGTTAGCCGACAGTCCAAAAGAAAGCACTGGTTCATGATTCCGCTCGTTTCGGACACCGATTTTGTGTTTTGTCTCGCTTTGACCTCTAGCGTCCTGTTCGTTCGCTCGGGTCGTTGCACCTCGTCTCTAACAATTACTTTACGATGTATTAATTGGTTGGTATGGTTTATTATAATCAACAAATAAACAAGTCACAAATTATGATAAGCATATCCTTGTATTTGTGCGTCCCCCGTTTGACGTTTCCCAAATGTTTTTCTTTAGTTACTTGCACATAAGAAATTCTATTCCAAGTTATTTATTCTTCTATTTAGGCATTCTGTAAGGCAGGCAACTTATGAATTCTGTATTCTTCCTTTGGTAAAATTGGTATGTACAGTCGACGGACGCCAAAAATACGTTTACACTTTTGGACCTTATTCCATTGCAATAAGGCGAATAGTGTGAACGTATTTTTGGCGTCGACCGTACAGTCACGAGCTTTAATTTGGGACCCACCTAAGGTGGAATATCGTATAGCAAACTGAAGACATTTAGAGCTAATATTTTATTTAAAGGAGTGTCAAAGTTTGCCATGCTGACAACTTACGTTTATACGTGTCTAAGGGCAACCGCTCAGTGACGGACGTCAACCGGGGGAACGAGTCAAACGATCATTTCCGGTTTGGGCGCATAACGTCCCACTCGCAAAACGTCCCTTCTGAGAAAGCCCCTTTCGCTGAAAGTCCCTACTGCATAACGCCCCTTTCGCAAAACGTCCCGTATGCGAAATGACCCATTCGCAAAATGTCCCGCCTGGAAAAAGCTTGTTTAAATAGAGACTAGGAGTCTTCTCATGCGATAACAGATGGCAATAATAGAAATCATTTTGCGAATGGGACGTTTTGCGAACGGGTCATTTTGCGAAAGGGGCGTGTTGCGAACGGATCATTTTGCGAAAGGGACGTTTTGCGAACGGGACCTTTTGCAGAAGGGTCGTTTTGCGTAAGGGAAATTTAAGAAAGGGACATTTTGCGAAAGGGACAAAGGGACATTCTGCGAGTGGGACGTTATGCGCCCTAACAATTTTTCCGAATAATTGTCATTCGTGTTTCTGTCCTCTCTCCGGCCATATTTGTTATTTGCAAATAATATTTCGTGAAAATGACAGTTTTCAATCAATTTCCTTGTCTAAAAGAACAGCTTTATTTACAGGTTATTTTTTTAGTCGGTATTTTTTCGTTTGTTTTATTTTTTAGGTAGGTACCATTTTGCATGGCTTCTTAAAACCCATATGGCCTCACAACACTATAATGTAACACCATAATGTACCACATTTATCGCAAATAAAATATTCCTATTTCTATTAACATACCTTTGACTGCTTGCATTCGTTTTTAACCGATCTCAAAAATGTTCTAAATTCACCATTATCAGATACAGCATTTGTCACTTGCGACCCCTTAACTGAGACGGTGCGCGGGAGGGTAGCGAGGGGCAACGGACCCTTTGTCGTCTCCTGTGCCGCCATAGGCACCGTCTCAGTTTAACGGTAGACCCTATATAGAATGTTATGTCTATTATGATTTTTTATACCGACTACAATTTAACAAGCGTGATTAATTTGCCGGTTATAAATCTCAGTATAATCGTTCCCTTCGCAGATATTGCCGTTATTTATGTCAATAGGACGTTTGACTGCCAAACATCTCAACGTCAAGGTATAGGCTAGGATACATCTATTAGTGCAGCACACGAGGCGTGTCTTTCTACATCAGTAAACAAAGACGACCTTGTGTATCGGTATCGTTTTATATTCGCCACAACCACTGCGGTTGCACGGCTCTGGAAACTTCAATAAATAAATTGCATTATTTTTCTATATCAGAATCTGGAACATATTTTGCTCGCGACTGTAATCTTAAAAGAAGGTCATAACGCGAGTGAGACCATATTGACTTGATTTAAGAGTTTAAGGTGTATGTTGTTGTAACTACTGAAATTTTCATCTCGTATTTATATCAGTATATATTTTTTGTCACCTAGGCTCGCTCAATTTCTGTAAATGATGCCGTAATCATGCCGATTCTTAGTACTTATTGAACGGCCCTCGTACTTACTGGCAAAGGTCTGACGGCTTGTTTATAAAGGTCTGAGTCATAAACAAACTTTTCAGTTATTCAGTGTCTGTTTGATTTTTGCGAAACTGTTTATTAATATGTAAATGTAAACAATAATTAAATCAACTAATCAGTTGTACTAGTTCACTTACCATGATTCATGCTGCGTCAAGGAAATAACAATACAAGCAGAACTGACTTTTTTTACTTCATGAAATTGACGTCAAAGTGCTTTAATTCCTTCACATTAAATTTTTTCAGAAAATGTGTACCTAATTCAATAACTTTTTGAAGTAAAGTAGATCAATCTGCCGGTTAATGAGCGTAAAAACAATACCGCTGTGGCAGCCCTATATGAAACGTAATACGTCTTCGATCAAGAGCATTGAAGGGTAACTACTTATCTAAAAATGAGCGCCAATCTTCCGTAACAAAAATTAGCAGTATAAATTATACTGCTCACGTCGGGCTCCCTTCAGTTGCAGGACAGATTTGTTTCGGATAGCATCATTACAGTAGTGCCTCACAAGATGGCCGACGACAAGGTATCAATCGTGGTGTTGGTGACGTGATTAACATGCATTTTCATTTAAAAAAAACCGCCGACCACAATACGTACTCTACTCGCTCCATAGCATAAAAACAACCGTCCCTTTTTCTACAATCGGGTACAAAGGCACCAGTGTATTCAAATAAATGTTATACCCGTATACAATTAAAACGCCCTCATCTTGACAAATCACTGTGAATTAATTAGATGGGACATTAAATATTTACAATGTTATCTTATTTTTTCAAGGCGGCCGAAGCAACCCCTGAATCCGTGGAAAACAAAATCGCTGATGTCGTGCAAACTAACGCCGAAGTGAAAGAGGAGAAAACCCCGGAGACGCCAGTGACCGAGCCCATGACCAACGGCAGCAGCACGCCCGAGTCCGCCAAGGCCGACGCCCTCGCCGAGGAGCCCGCGCCCGTCGCGCCCGAGACCAAGCCCGAACAACTGCCCATCAATGGCCTCTCACTAGACGAACCCAAACAGGAAGTGCCCAAGGAGGCTCCCGCCGCGGAGACCAAACCGGAGGCACCCGCGCCCGACGCCACGGAGACCGTTCCGGTTCCCGAAATTCCTGTCAAAACAGAGGTTTGTGATGCAAAAATGCCTTTGATAGAGCCTACGCCTCCACCACTCCCCGCAAACCCTCCTCCCTCGTCGGTGGCGTCTTTCGCCGCCACCACTATGGCACCCGAATTGGTAGAAGCTTCGCTCGCTAACACCACTGAAAACGCAATCTTGACACCGCCTGTTATCCCAGACACTGCAGCAGATAAACCAGACGAAAGTAACTTTGATACGCAAACTGTTATCACTAATTTAGCTGTAACTCAAATTTCCCCTCCCTTGAAGGAAATCGCCTGTGAAGACCTACCGGCTCCCGTAGCTACGAATGAAGAGAAAAATGGAGACGCTAATACTGTGCCCGAAATCGTTAACGATACTCCTGAAATAACTAAAAACGACTCGGAAATAGAAATCACTAAAATTGAACCTGAAGCCGAAAAATTGCTAATCAAACCAGAAAACGAATTATTAACAAACGAGCATATCGACGAAAGTATTAAGACACCCGTTAAACCAGCTGAAGTAGCCGAAACTCCTAAGTTGAACGGGAACGGAAACGAATCGGTAGAAACGCAAAATCCGGTAGCAGAGAGCGAAAATGCCATCGAAATACCACCGGTCGACTCGTGTACGGATATTGAAAATCAAACCCCGGAACCCACGTCGGACATTCCAAATTCTATCGAAGATTTCCCACCGCCTCCTCCACCCGAAGACGACCGCTCGGACAAAAGCGACGAGATTAAACCGATCAACAATACGGAAACGATTTTAACAAAGGACACCACAAACGATAATCACAAAGGCGACACGGCGGCGAACGACATAATCGACGAGACTGAACAGAAAAATTTGAAAAATAAAAAAGTAGACGCGCTCGGAAATATAACAGATAAGATCGAATGCAACGGGAATGGCGCGTCCTCTCCGTCCCTGGCGGAGGCCTTGTCGCCGGAGCCCACGTCGGCGTCGGAGGCGCCGCCGCCGACGCCGCCCCGCAGCGAGCCGTGCCGCGCGGCGTCGCCCGCGCCGCTCGCCTCGCCCGCCTCGCCCGCCTCGCCCGCCTCGCCCACGCCGCCGCAGCTCGACCACGCGCCGTTGCAGGTGAATACCGCCCGGACCTTGATCTTGTAGTGGACTAGTTTTCCTAAGGACCGTTTTGGCTGGCGACCCGTTAACAGTTCGTATGTAGTTTCATGTGCATTTATTATCTACCAGCATGCGTCGACCGTCAATAACAGGAAGAAGTCGGATTGTGCTCGATTCGTTCCGTTTTGATGCCGATCGTGCCGAGTCGCCCCCCCCCCCTCCACCGTTCCCCGTCCCCTCGCTTGTGGTTTGATGACTTCCCGATATTAACACCTAATACTTCAGCATGTTATGTTTATAATAGTCACTTTTATGTTGCTTCTGAAATAACGTTTGGAATTAGTATTTAGTATGGAATGGCTAATCGATTAAAACCATGATCATCGGTACGTTTTGCCTGAATGCCGCGCGCGCGTGTCATTAGACGGCTCTCGCCTGCTTGCAGCGGGGTTACTTCATTACGATCACGTTCTCTAGCTATTAAATTGTGCTAACATTGTGTTCTGTGCATAATAGTAATACATAAGATGTAAATATAGCTCTAATATTAGTTAACCAAGTAATATAAATATCTGTAATTCTAGTGAGATGCTGTATTCGATTTATAATTTATTAATTCATAACATAGCGCTGAATACGTTGGCAATATAGGGCCACAGAAAGATCAGCATGGCGTTCAGCTATGTGCATAGTGAAAAAAATTGACCTGAATAGCGATTTACAATACTGCACGCGTTGTTGATTTTTGAGTAAAGTACAAGCTGCACCCCGACCACGACCCGACCACGACCCGGCGGCGACCAGCAGCAGACTGTCGCGGCGACACGACTGGTTTCTATGTATGTCTATGATGGCGACGTGTCGACTAGCTATGAAAGGTATTTCATAGAAATACATACGAACCAGTCGTGTCGCCACGACACGTCGTCTGCGGTCGGGTGTCAACTTGTACCTTAATGCTAAAAAGATCTTTGGTCAGCTTTGTGAATTTATTTTACGTGTGATTGTAGGAGCTGCCGATCGCGGACAAGATCGCAGACTTGATACCAGAAATCCCAACAATCCCGGAGCTGAAGACTGAAACGGTAACTAATTTTACATTTTCTTTTTATTGGTGTATAAGTTCAGATAGATTACATTAGATCTCCGAGGCTTCATCCATTTAGCTTGGGGGATGAAATTGAGATTGTAACATTGAAATAAATTTCATAACACATTGTTATTTATCTTATATTCGTTTTATGACATATATTTGGTGGGCCAATCAACTATTTTTTGTTGCGCGTTGCCATAGTTACGTCCTATGGGTCATTCTTTAAAACTGATTTTATGGGGCTTAAATCCACTAAACACGTATTTTTGTTATATTGGTAAACCCATTCCATGGTGGGGCAACTCCTTACCATGATAGGAGCCCAATTTATACTATTTTTTTGTAAGAAACTCTGTCACTGTTGTCTCTTGGCTTACCAGGACGTAATAACAACAAGGAAAAGTTGATTGACCCTGGTAACCTTACTGATAGGGTTACCCATCAGTAAGGTTACCAAATTGATAGGGTTAGCAAATCGATAGGCTTAAGCCTGAAAAGGGGTATTCCGGTCCTTGGCTGCCACTTCCGACTTGGCTTTTTTGCCGAATTATTTTAAGTAAGAATAATCCCACCAAAAACATTCTGTAAAAAACTAGCCAAGTCTCGATGGAGCTGCTTGTTTATCTCTAAAAAGTAATGAAATCTAGACAAAGTCGTGCCAAGTCTAAGGTTCCTTACTGCGATTTCTTTATTATTATAGTTAATGTTGTGTGACTTGGCCGTTGAAGGGTACACAACGGTACAAAACCAGGTGCTCCATGACACCATTGTACCAATCTGTCGCAAGAACCGCTACCGCTACCCATTGACGATGGAAAATTGCCACTTGGAAAACGTTGATTCAATAACCAGTCAATTGGACCCACCTTTGTGTACCCTTCATTCAACGGCCAAGTCACACAACATTAACTATAATAATAAAGAAATCGCAGTAAGGAACCTTAGACTTGGCTCGACTTTGTCTAGATTTCATTACTTTTTAGAGATTAACAAGCAGCTCCATCGAGACTTGGCTAGTTTTTTACAGAATGTTTTTGGTGGGATTTCACTTCTTTTTGTAGAAACGTGGGCATATTGATTTATTAGATTTTCTTTTTTTCGATTTTTTTATATACCAATAGTAGAAGGGGGCATTACCATATCTTTAATACAGCTGAGACCAGCTGAGGGTTCTTCATCAGAACTTCAGACCTTCGATTGATTTATTTTATTAGATTTTCTTATTTTCAATTTTGTATATACCAATAGTAGAAGGGGGCATTACCATATCTCTAATACAGCTGAGACCAGCTGAGGGTTCTTCATCAGAACTTCAGACCTTCGATTTTTGACATCAAATGAAGCGGCCCACCAAGTTGAATATTTTTTGTAAAGGTGGTATGTCAATCTCTAATAGTTTGGTTCGGCTCTTGTGTTTTCTAATCAAGGTCGCCAGGTACTCCAGATCTTCGATTATCCTAGTTTTTATAGTTTTCCCTTTATGTGGCCATTAAACCCTAACTCTGTACCAAATTTCAGCTCTCTGAGTTTATGGGAAGTACTAGTTCTATTCTGATGATCATGAGTGAGTGAGTGAGTGTCATAAATGCAAAACTTTGCTTTCGCTTAACTTCGGAACTAAATGACCTACAGACTTGAAATTTTGGATTTTACGTATGTGATTATAGCTTACTGGATGACGAAAATTTCTGCGTTCTGGTCTTATCCAGAGGTTCTCGAATAGGGGCCTGAAAATGCGGCGAAATTGTTCCAGTAAAGGATGGTACGGCAGTGTTTGTTTCGCGCTCGACTGCCGTGCCCCCCGATTTATTTACCATAACTTAGGATAACAATTTTCTTTAGATACAGTGACTTCCACACTAGGTACAGCCTGTTTCGTGGGAGTCAGACCGAACACGAGCGTTACAAATATTAAAAGAAATTTAAGAAAGTTTTTCTAAACATGTGGTACAATACAACGTTAGAATGCTAATAAACTGTAAAATTTAAGATGAGTTCCAAAGATCTGAGGAATTCGTACTTTATTTGCGTGTGCTATGAAGTTGACCTTGTCGATTTTTATTTTCGGTAAGCTTACACTTTGCAGGCTCGTATATTTATAAAAAAACGCATTTGCGTTTCCCTATTTTCCAAACTCTAACTATTTAGTTAGAGTTTGGAAAATAGGGAAACAAAATAAAAATAAAACATTATTAAAAAATGGCGGGAAAAGTGTCAATTTGTCCCAAATGTGTTTTAACCCTTTGAAAGCTAAAGACGGCTGTGGACGCGGACGAAAACTCGTGCCACTGAAGCCACGGACGGGCACATGATAATATTGATAAATATTGTCATTTTGACATGACAATTTTTATCAGAAGTTTCATTTTATTCATATTTTGTCTATCTATTGTTTTGTTTTGGCCACGGTTGGGCACCGTTTTGTTTTGCACCCTCGCTGTCAAAAGGTTAAAAGCCTGTACCTACCTGTACCCTAGTCGTTTGGCACACACTTTACAATATACCCTGTGTAAGGTTAAAAGCTTCGTTCAGGTAAGGTACTCGTATTCTCGTGTTGTCGCACAACGACGTGTACAGATGGTTGAAGAGTGTTACGCGAGCGATAGTCATAAGCCGCGTACTGACTGAGCGAGGATCCTCGCGAGGCGGCCTCGCGAGGAAAATCCTCGGTCAGTCAGGACGTGCCTCGCCCGAGGCGAGCGCGTGCGCGGCCTCGGGCGAGCGCGCCTCGGCCCGAGCCGCGCGTTGTCGGTTTTTGTCCATATCCATACCGGCTGCAACGGAGGCATTGCTTGTTGCAGGAGTCGGCGGTGGCGGTGGCGGACTAGGCGAGCGGCCGCCGAGCACGACGTGTCAAGAAACAAGCCTTTAATTTATTCCCATTTCGTGGTCTCGTGTCGAACTAAGTTCGGTCATTTCACGTTCGGTTTTAAATGTGACCTTTCATATAGAATTATTATAGTATAAGTTTAGCGTGCTTTGCTTCTGAATTAAAAAAATATACATTTTATTCGCTAGGGTCGAGTTTTATAATTATATACGGTAACAAAGTTATGTAGGCAGTATACGGTGCGATAAGTTGGTGCCATTATTACAGGGGTATAAGTTATGACGTCGTGGCGTGTGACTAGCCCCTAGCTAGGGGTTAGCGCAGTGGAAACTCAAGTTTACAATTTATGAAAGTAACTAGGCCGGTGCGTAATCTAGAGAAATTGGTGTTGTCTTTAGAATTGTTGGTGCATGTTGGAGGTACCTTGCCTGCTAGAATATCTGAAGACGGATGTGGCGAAAGGTATAACCGACCTGTTTAGTAATAGGTACTTTTACATAGCTAAATTTAAGTTTGGATCGGATACCTGATGTATTAAGATCGTTGGTTATTAAAAACCAATAAGTTGTAGTTTAATGGTACCGTCTTTTAACAAGTACACATCTTAATAAATTTTAATTTCTCGATCATTGGTCTGTACTCAAAAGCATTAAAATATAAAGACTAATAAACATACCAGAATGTCAATTTTATTGCTTAGAATCAAATGAACATCAACGTTATTATTATCTCTCCAGACTGTGCTGCACTATAGCTACATTCCAATTGCTCAATTATACTAACCAGGTCTACAAAAATAAAAACTAGGAATATGCCTCATCTAGCGTTAACATCGGAAATAAACAACCGTTACAATTGACGGAATGGTGTGTAGCAGCTACTAGCGGATTGGTTATTGAATGTGCACACAGTTGCATCAACAGCACGGGTTATTCCCACCAGAGCTATTACCCCGAAATTCGAAGTTCGGGTATCTCCATCTGTATCGCACTTACATTACTAGAGTGACAGGGATGCAGATATACGAACTTCGAGTTTCGAAGTTCGTGGTAGCGCCGCTGTTACCACCAATTTGTTACCATCTTTTACCACTAAAGTATTCGGTGGTAACTACTGGTTTTTTTCCCAATCAATCAATTACTATTCCCATTAGTTCCCACTAGTAAAAGATGGAAAAAAAAATGGCAGCTGTTACCACTGGTAACAAATTGGTGGTAACTGGTGGGAATAACCCAACAGAAGCCACGTGCTCGCCACGCGGCGCGGCCGGCCGGCGTCTCGCGACCGCGAGATTGCGGATCTCAGTTATGGCTATTTAGTTCGAAAACTTATAGATTACTTTAACCTATGAAATGATAAAAGTATCATCGATAATATTACGCAAGCTCGAAACATTACTATTATGTATATATGAATAAAAATGATTTTTCATTAAACTTATTTTTAAAACTGTTAATTGCGTGTCAAGAGTATAAATTCAATGTACATTGTTAAATAATGAAGTCGAAATTAATTTGATTGATTATATAATTAGTGTGGTAATTTTGGTTACTGTAGTACACTCGTGTATAAATTTAGTTTGATTGTGAGCTCTCTGAAATGAAGTTGGGAAAGGGGTTAGTGAAGGAGTAAGGCGCGTCATGAGTATCTATTATCGACTATCTAAAGTAAATTTATATTAACAAGGTCACTCGAACACAATAAGAAACGGCTTATTGGCTGCCAAATTTTTTAAAATTTTAATATTGATAGGCCAAAGTTTTGATTAAACTATACATTTTTTAATGCATATACAGACATACACAATTATATAACTGTAATATTTAGATTAGTACGATTAATGTAAGTTAGTGAAAGCAGTGCAATACATAGTACTGCTTTTAGTGTATCGGTTTCCACCTCATAACTATATACAATTAATATACTATTGGATTTTCAATAACAACGGCGTCCATTTATCATATGGTTTCATAATCATTTTTGTAATTTTGTACATTTTTTACGAAATTAATGTGACGATTGCATGATGAGGAGACCTTCAAGAATATTAGCAGTAAATGAGTGAGACATTCCATATCAATCGAGTGCGCGCGCAGTCCGCCTTCTGTCCCGCAGCCCGCGGCAGCGGCCCGGCGCTTACCGTCCCTCATCCTTCGTGGCGTTTATTCTAATGGAATTGTTTATATATTACACATTCATAATATATTTTGTCTTTATAATAAGTTATATATGCTTGTATAATGTTATTATGGGAATACGCTGCCAACGATCACGAGTTTTGGTGGCTGTAACAATATTGTTCCTGGAAGTTTTAAGTGAATGAATTTCATTCAATTGTGTCAGCTATTGAAATATTTACATTTTAATAATATATGATGCTCATAATGGCAATGTGCGACTTGTATGATATGATAATTATGATATTCCAATTTTTATTATACTAGCTCTTTTCATACCCGGCTGGGTTGGAAAGGGTTATTAAACTTAATGTTGATGTGTGAATGTCTCTAATCAATAAATAATAAAACAGATTTTTTTAATTTTTATTTTCATAATTAGTTGGGTAAATATTGTAGATTAGATTTTACTTTTGGTATGAAAACCACATCTTATGGGTGGATTGCAAAAAAAATTGTACATAGTTAACGCTTTGACTTTTTTCCATTGTGTAACGAATATTACCCATATATAATGTACGGGTAAGGATGATTTTTCACTTGTCCAATGTGCATTGCGTCTTACATTTAAAAAAATGTGACACAATGCACATTGTACAAAGATCTTGGATAAGTGGAATTCTACCCTAATTGCCGTAATAGTAACATTGCCGTAGTAGTTGTATGACAAGGGGCTAAAATAAGCTATATATTACCACGAGATGGTTATATTCCCGAGCGAAGTGAGGGAAAATTGTTCGAGGGGTAATATGGCTTTTAGACCAGAGTTATACACTCTACTTTTCACTTCAACTGCGAGAAAATAGTAAAAACAAAGATTATCCATCCACAATCAATAATGAATTCCATTGCGAAAAGATTGCTCAATTTCACGGCATGTTTTTTTTAATAAACTGCTTTGACACTCATACAAAATATTGACACTATGAATAAACGCCTCTGACTGTCAATAGCCGCGTCCAAACGGACGAGCGCGGCGGACATCATACGAGGCATAAGATAAAGCGAGATAGACATCACTGACATCAGTCTATCCCGGTCAATCTCATAGCTTATGCCATGTATGCAGTCAACCACGCTTTTTAGGGTTCCGGACCTAAAAGGTAAAAACGGAACCCTTATGGTGCGACTCCGTCCGTCTGTCTGTCTGTCACAAAGTCAAATATCTCAGGAAATACTAATGCTATCGATTTGAAATTTGGAATAGTTGTAAACAAAGCTAATCCTCGTGTATGGAAAATGAAATTTTTTAATATATACTTTTAATTTGTATAAAAAAGGGTGGATAAGAGGGGGGGGCAAAAATTCTAAATCTAGTTAGTAGGCCAAGTGGGGTTTCATATGAAAGGGCTTGAATTGTACATTCTAAAACAGTTTTTCTTTTTTTTCTACAATGGTAAAATTTTGATTTATAAAGAAAAATGTTGAAAAAAATACCATTCCCCCCCCTTATCTCCGAAGTTAACCAAGCGAAAAATTTGAAAATAATATATGTGATTAATATTAACGTGAATATTACCGGAAAAGTATAACGAGACCTCTATCTAGCGTAATTTTTTTTTATTCTTCAAAAATCATATGTTAAATTTAATACTTCTGTGTTTAATTTTTTTCCTTCAAATTCCTATGAAAGCGTTCTGAAAGTACCTTCTGGCAAATAATAAAAGAATTGACGAAATTAATTCACTTGATAAAGAATTATCGCTGAAAAACCAACATACAGGGAAATGTATTAACGTACCACGGTAGAACCCTATCGCAATAAGGTGACATACCACTCGAGTTTGAGTGACGGCGGCCTGTCAATTGCGACAGGGTTCTACGGTGGTACGTGAATACATTTCCCTTACTGTACATACCGAGTTCCTTGGTCGCGCAAGTTAGTAACAAAATGCACCGATAAATGGCGCTGTAGGTACTGATGACTTAACTACACTATGCGTTGTTAAGATTTTTCCAAAATTAATGGGTGGGGCAAGACGGGTGTGTTGTATGATATTTCGTACGGAACCCTCGGTGCGCGAGTCAGACTCGCACTTGACCGGTTTTTTTTATTTTAATGATTGTGAATTAGAGACTAAAGAACACCTTGAAATTAATACTGGTTTCTGATTGGTCGATTTGAATATTACTGTAATCTGGTTAGTTGATAGCAAATACAAATGTTTTTTGAAAGAGTTGTGATTGGTGGATACGATACAGTGAAGTGTTTTGATTGGTCAAATTAAATGTTTTAAAAATCGTTAATATGTATACATATTTTCCATAGGGGTTAAATGTACTACTTTAGCCCCGCTTGCTAAGCTTAATATGACACACTTTTCGAGCATGAGAAGTGAAAAAAAGTAAAAGCGTAAACTAGATTAAGGCACTTAACTATGTATTTTTTTTTTGCAATCAAACCTATCGTCTGTACCCTAGACCCTGTCCCTCAAACCTGTAGGATCTACGTCAAAGCCATTAGAGCGTGTTATTTTGCGTAGCTACTTCTGATGCTGACTGTACAAGTCGAAAAATATACCTCATAGTCGACCCGCTCTACAGTAACATTGGCAAACGCAAATCTAGTCATTTTCACGGGATTGGGCGCACGTTACAGAATATGGTTTCTTAATTAGTTTGTATGAAATATACCGTAAACCGGGGTTACTTTAGGAAAAAATGGGGCTACTTTGATAATTTAGAATATGTATAAAAACAGAACTATTTGAAATTAAGAAGATTTAATCAAGTATACAGCAAGATTGAATACAAATACATTCAATGCCACAGTTCACTTACAAGTAAAAACAATGAGTTCGAGAAAAACCTATATGATCAAAGTCACCCCCCGAATCAAAGTAACCCCGTTCCACCGTACTGAAGCCTGTTGAACGTCAAGAACACTGTCGTGTCGCGTGAATATGATTAGATTAGATTCATTTATTGCGTATTGAAAATTGACATTATATTTTACAAATTTTAACAATAATTATTAACAAAGACAGAAATAGTTAGCAATTTAAAACAATATTGATCTTAGGTACCTAATAATGTCAGTCACTATGCACAAAATACTAATACACGGTCGGCAAATCATTGAGATTAGTTCTCTGCCAATAGGAATGTTGTCCGAGCAAGCCGGTGAATCCCGCAACAAATTTTGGCGGTATGATCGTGAGCATCACACTCGAAAAATAGACCAAAATACCTACTACAATTTTGGACCTTTTTCGGCGTGCTCTCGAATCTTCGTACCCTTTCATTTCACATTTGTCTTTAAAAGACCGCCATAGTAAACAAAAACGATCACCTACTAAACCGCCTGAAGTTATATCACTTATAAAGTCTACTGAGCCACATACTGCATTAATGCCCGAACATAACGAAGACGACAATTTGTCACTCGTTTTAGACAAACGACTTTATTATTCTGATGACGATTAAACTTCCAATTATCCAATAAATTATTGAAGAATTCATGCCAGTCAAGTAAGAAATACAGAACCCTCGCCTCTGAACTCTGATATTATTTTCGTTTGTATGTGATAACCCTATTTCCATAGAAATGGAACTAAAACTTAGAAACGCTATAAAGGCGTGGTGGGCACGACAGCACTCGACCACTTTAGTGGCTCTCGGCGTTCAAAGGGTTAAGTATTAAGCAGCGATTAAAATCATAAAAAGGTAGTGAACAAAATTGAGGAAAAATCCCACACTGTACTGTTGAACGTCAAGAACATTGTCGTGTCGCGTAGTGAAGGGCGTGCTCACGGTGCATACTACACGGGGTTAAAATTGTTTACTATTTGGGTGAATCAACTTTTTTGTCACTAGTTGTCATGGTTACGTGTTCCGGGTAACTTCAAAACTGCGATTTTATGGTTTCTTGTCACGTTCAACCCCTATTTGTATGGCCCTATCTTTTAAGCATGTTTGAAGTCCATATTGTAACAATTTAACATGACAATGACAAAAAGATATGAGCATTTAAAGCAGCGTACGAAAAAAACCATACCGAAAAGTGGCCCCCAAAAAGGATGCACATTGCCAATATGCCGACGTGGGGGCGGGGTGTCAAGAGGATGCCAAGCAGCCGTTCAAACGTGCGCATACCGGGTTTTGGGTAAAAATTTGTAGGGAGTTCGCCTTCTACGGTTTTTTCGTTCGCTGATTTAAAGATATTTGCTTGTGATGCGTGCATATGAGGGCGTGAATCTGGAACGATGGCGATTCTGCAGGGAAGACCGACAACAATATTACCAAAGCTGAGCGGCTGTTCTTATTAGGGACAAACATCTCCTTATTTTGAAATAATGGTAATTAGTAATTACTCCATGTTACACTGTTTTTTTTAAATTTATTTGGAGCATTGGCATCGAGGCCATCAGCT
Source organism: Epinotia nisella (assembly GCA_932294315.1). Lineage (NCBI taxonomy): Eukaryota > Metazoa > Arthropoda > Insecta > Lepidoptera > Tortricidae > Epinotia > Epinotia nisella. Next base: position 8,498,913 of record OW028674.1, read on the forward strand.
CAAACTAAAATACAAGTTAGTTACAATACTTAAAATCCTAAATAATAATGACTAATAAAACTAAACAAGAACAACAAAAATGAAAATCTTATCTTATCAGAAAAAAAAGCATCATTTACGAAATATTAGTAACAAATATGCATTTATAGGAAGAAATTCACACTGATAATGAATAAATGTAGACTTTACAATATTCTGGAACACGTGTGTAACGTGCCAGTGCGAATGTAACGGCTGGCTCTATCACGGAGCCGAGTCGAATCGAATCGAAAAAATTCGTCTTCATACATTGCGTCCATTGATTCGGCGCGCCGCGGCTCTGCGTCAATCGACGCACTTTCATAGTTAATGTATGAAGGCGAATTATTTTCGATTCGATTCGACGCGCCTCGGCGAGCCTAGTGGACGCCAGCCTTAACACATCTAGAAATTAATGTCACAACCGTTGTCTTATTAGTTTATCATAAAACAATGTTACAGAAAAACAGTCCTTGCATTTTCAATTACTTTTCGCATTCTGCCAGAACAGCCACACGGCGCTGATCGTCCGGTCGACTAAAGTACTTAGGTAATTATCCGTCCAGACGGTGTAAATTAATAAACAAACCGAGTTTTAAATATTATTAAATTAATTAATAATCATTGCTAACAGTTTGATACTTGTTAACTTGAAACGAAATAAGTACCTATATACCCTCTTTGATATAGGTAGGAGAGAGTGGGGTTCAGTGGAGCACTTTTTTTTGTGACTGATGTAGCGGCCCCACTTTCAATAAAAAAAAACTAGTTTCTGAACTAGCTAGTGGCTAGAACACTTATCTAGTTAAATAAATACATGACAAAAATGGTTGTTTTGTGGTAAATAAACAAAAAAACTGCCTTTAAAAAAAAAGGGAAGTTGATCCACTGTGACCCACTAATGGGTTGCACTGGATCAGTATTGAAGTACTGTGGATCATATGGGGTTCACTGGATCTGAGTAGAAAATGTATTAAAATAACTAAATATAATCATTCTTTATTAGAAAACTTTTTAGAACAAACAAAAACAATCAAAATATTTCGTAGGTAGGCACTACTCAATGCATAGTTAACAGAGTCTTCTAAGAATCAGCTTTAAAACAGCTCGCATATCAGCTTCCGTGTGGAGACCAATATTGGTTTCTCTTACTCTATTCCGAGGCATTTTATCTAAAAATATATATATCGGATCAGTTTGAAATCCGAATCGCTAAACTTCCTCTTAAGTGGCAGTGGGCGGGGCACATTGCACGTAGAACTGATGGCCGTTGGGGCGGAAAGGTTCTCGAGTGGCGACCACGTATCGGAAGGCGCGGCGTTCTTTTGGGTATAAAAAAACGGACATTCTCTTTTTATTGAACAATCATATAGTATTTACTAATATAAACCATTTACGACCATTACTGCGCGCCAAATCGACTTCCTTTTGAGAAAAAAAAAAAACAAAATGCAGTTTTGATAGAAATAATATCGAAAAAATTAAATATTTCCGAAACTATTGGGTTCTACTCCACGAAACGTTGATATATCATTACCCGATATAGGATACGCGCACTGATATGATGATGATGTTTGAAAAATTCATGGGTTACACTGGATTAATGTTAAAAATATTCCTGGGTTATACTGGATCATGATCCACTGAAACCCATTCCAAATCGATCCGCCGTTCCCCATATACCTACACTTATTTTATTAAAAAAGTCTATAAAAAATATTGAGTTAGTTTGGCATTAATATTAACCATTCACATTATTTTTCATATATTAGAGAACGTCAAACTTAAACAAAACTATTGCTGAATCAGTCCAATAAGACACTAAACATTTTTGAAAAACACGTAAATAAATACTTTCGCACAATTACTTGGTGACGAGGCCTTCGCGACACGACTTCCGGCTCAGACACAGCGCGGCTCAACATTACAATAAATACTCTTTGCGGCTCACTGATTCGAAGGTTCGATCGATGCGGGCATGCCAGAGCGGTAACGTCGCGAGCGCTTATGTGTGGGCCTGCAATACATGCAAAGCTATAGCAAACGATCCACTGAGACATGATCTCTCTACACAAAACAACCAGTGATCCATATGATGCAAAAAATTACGTAAAGAAATATTAAAGTACAATAAAATAATTAATGTGAGTAATTAGGGTATTTGTTCCGCTGTGTGAGTGCCGGTGAATAATATAAAAAAAAGCGGCCAAGTGCGTGTCGGGCCACGCGCAGGGTAGGGTTCCGTAGTTGCCCGTCTGTCACAGAATGCGGACTTAAAAGGGGCTTTTGGGGTTTTTATTATAGCTTACCCTCCCTAAGAATATATCTAAGCCATATTATGCCCTACATGTTACTGAAAATTCAGGGTTCTAGCTTTTAGCCAGCACAAAATTACAGGATGTATGGCCATGCCTCTTTGTTTTGCTTGACTTGCAGAGGCATCTCTATACTATGTATCGCCCGGGTGCAATCATTACCCTAGCACCCTCTAGCATCCCCACCCCCTAGTGCGCGCTAGCCCGTCAAGTGGCCGCCCCGTGAAATGGAGCTCGGCGCCCCCTAGGACCCGGCACAACCGCACCCTCTGGATAGGTTAAGCCGCCCTTGTTGACTTGGCAGGGGCACTGCAATGCCCCCAGATGAAAGCCTGTTCATTTAATATACTAGAACTAACTCACCATTTTGAAACCCAATTCAGACTATATTTCCAAGCAGTGGTGTTGGCAAATCAAATTAGAAGATCTGATGACAAAAAATATAAAAAGTCCTGTTTACTAAAAGCTGTATTCAAAATTATTTCACAAATGTTATTAAACTTATTAACACCCGGTTTACATTCAGCTGAAGTAGCAGAGAAGTCTGCCCACTTCTGGTGGGTGTAAAATGCGGTATTACACCTGTCCTGCCCCCTTCCCTGCTCACTTTGGCTAATTGCTCAGTGCGTTTGACATCATCTAAAGTAGGTATAGAAATAAATCAAAAATCCTATTCTATATTCTCCAAAACATTAATGAACTTATTCAGTGCCTCTTTATTTAATTCATATATTTTTAGGTCCTTGTCTCTGGATGTTTCTGTATGTAACTTCAGCTGCATCAGAGGATATTTCAATGACTTTAGTTCACTGCTGCCAAGCACTATTTTCAAAACCCAATTGAAGCTTGTCAGACTTTCTCCATGACTGCTGCTACCATGTGCGAGTAATGAATAGAGCAGAGCTATTCGTCTCTCTTGTAACATGGTTATAAAATGTTCGATTTTATCTTTATCCCATGCTTTTGTTTTAACCATTGTTGCTACCGCATCTAGATCAAAATTGCGGTTTATTATTACATGCTTTATTTCTTCTTTAGCTGCTCTAATGACATTGGATTCCTTGAAAGTAGAAGAATTCTCGTTCCCACATAAACTATTGAAAATTTCCTGCGTCACCTGTGAAAATTTAAGGTAACTATTTTAATTGTCATAAGACGTGTCCCGCCCACAACTCAGCCCTGAATAAAAAAAAATTACAGACTTCAGGGGACAACTGTAACTGTTTTTCTTGTTTACTTACTGTTTTAAAGTCATCCAACGACTCTGTCGTAAATAATGATTCCATTATCTAAACCTGTGATGTTAATTCGGTAACAAATTGAGCAATGATTAGCACTAAACATACAATACAATAAATAACAATACGTCTATCATCGGCAACTTCGGCAAGTTGCTGACGGCTGACGCCTGAGTCGCCTGACATACATGCAGCTGACTGACAGTGACATAAATGAAATTATGCCAACTGTAAATTAAGCTTTTTGAGCTAGTTTTAAAAACGCTATTATACTTGATGCCCTATTACACTTCAACATGGACCTATAATTAATTAGGACAAGCTATGGTAATACTAATACAACGACCGAGCGAGATAGTAGTATACAAATGTCAATAAGTGTGACAGAGGCAGTGGCGGAGTTGGGTAGATTGGAAGATTGGAACCCTGGGCGGTTTGAGCACCCCTTTTTTTTTTAGTAAATGCGCGTAGCGGCTGGCTTTGCCATTGCCACCCCGTCCGTCGTCGGCGGAGCGGATCCGCGAGGGGATCATTTTCGCGTGCCCGCTCCGCGGCCTCCTTCTGCGACATAACCTGGTCACTAAAGGAGGCCATCTCCTTCCATGCCTCCTCACTGTCAAGCATGGCCCTGATAACACTCGACAACGATAGGTCCGACCGCGTCACTGCTTCTAAAGCAGCCCGTTGCAGGGCTTCTCCTAGGACCATCGAATAGGCGAGCTTCTGTCTTTGGAAGGGACACCTTGAGACCCAGCTGATGAATTCGGCCGATTATAAGTGAAGTCCCGACCGTGGCTCTTCTGGCAGCCTCCTCATAGGAGCGACCTCTACATCCGACGAGGGTGTCGTCAGCGTAAGCAAGCTCACTCATGCCCGGTAGGACTGGGCCTCGCAAGAGCCAGTCGAAACCGACATTCCACAATGTGGGACCTAAAACAGATCCCTGCGGGACGTCAAGTTTAACCTGTCTCTGGAGCATTGTTCCACTTCCGTCTTCCCATGCAACGTAGCGGTTTTCCAAGTAGCTTTCCAACAGTCTCCTCAGGTAGACAGGCACTCCAAAGTATTGAAGGGCTTCCTTGAGCGTTTCAAATAGGAGACTGTTGAAAGCATTTTTGACGTCTAGGGAGACCGCCAGCATTACATCTCCTCCATCCGTAGCCTCTTTGGAGAGAACGTTCAGGTAGTCTATTGCGTCAATAGTAGACCGTCCTGCCTTAAAGCCGAACTGAACATTAGAAAGGTTCAGTCCTACTTCCTCGAGATGTCGAACGAGGCGGCCAGACAAGATCTCAAGAAATTTACCCACCTCGTCCAACTGCACGATAGGTCTAAATGCCGAGGGGTGGCCTTGACGGCGACCCTCTTTGGGAATCAAGTAAACTCTGCCCGTCTTCCATGGGCTTGTTAGAAAAAGAAATGTAGCTTTGCGATGGGCTTCAAAATATAATCATCATCATCATCATATCAGCCGAAAGACGTCCACTGCTGGACATAGGCCTCCCCCAAAGAGTGCCACAAATATAATATTAGTAGGTAGTTAAGTAGGCACCTAGGTAGTTCTTTATTGAAGTCTATATAAAGGAAGATTTTGTGCGCATTCTTTGGCTGTACGAGTGAGTTGTCGTTCAGGTCATTGGCACCCCTTGGTGCTTGGTACCCGGGGGGCGGACCGCCCCCCCCTCCCCCTAGCGCCGCCACTGGACAGAGGGAGATATATCATTACCCCAAATTTTGTAGGTTGTTTACGGTAAGCCGTTACCCATTTCAAGACCAGTTCTAAATTTAGCTGCATAATGATCCTTTCCATCCTTTAAGTCAGGGGTTTTCAAAGTGGGGGGCGCGACAACATTTTAAGGGGGGCGCGGGTCCCTGATGATGATGATTTGGCTAGCTAGCCCATTCACTTTCGTTTCCTTGCATCAAAGCGAAGGGGGGCGTGGGAATTTCATTTTTGGCAGCAGGGGGGCGTGCCTAAAAAAAAATTTGGGAACCCCTGCTTTAAGTCAAGTGACATTCAACGGGCACGGGCACGGGCACGAGCGAGTAAACAGCCTGTTTGTGCACTCGCCCGTGCCCGTGCCCGTGCCCGTGCATGCCGCCGATCGGGACGACTGTCGGTTTTTTGACAAAGATCAAAGCGTGAATGTGCTCGTGCTTGTGTACCTGTTAACAGGCTCGCGTGCGTTGGTAAAAATGTCAGATTTGAAGTCGTCAAACTATCAAAAATGGTCAAAGAAATTTTGCTCTTTCTGGAGGGTTACCAGGGGGAACCAACAATATGAGATCCCCGAAAAACGGCGTTATGGTTAAAATACGGACGAAAATCTTTAAATTAGACAAAATAAACGCTTAAATTTATTAGAAATAATTTTATTATAAAGGGAACATAGTAATCGGACAGATATCAACAATTAATTCAATTTTACAAAAATGCCACGCCCTAAAAACATTTTTTAAACTAGAATTGTTTTCCTGTGCAATACAACTTGATAACCAAACTTTCAATATTTACCCATAGAACTAAGTCTACAAAACGGACACCAAATATTTCGAATGCAACATCCATGAAACAAACACACTTTAAATTATAATTAAGGCAAGTTGTTTATTTGAGTAATTCTAGGCAGCTGCATTATTTTCAGTTTGCCTAGCCCAACCAAAAATATTGGTGGTGAAGTTAAAGTAATATTTTTTGAGAACAATAACCTAGACTAGGCATTATACTAACAAAAACCAAATGCTGGCACTTCAATCAGTTAAATACCTGTCGCTTTCTTAGTTGATAGGTCACTTTATATAGGTACGATACTATTAAGTAAAGATTTTTCATTTAATTTGTTTGGTAAGTATAAACCTGACTGGAAAAAGCATTAGGGTGATTATAACTAATTGGATTGCCAGTCACCTCTAAAAAATATGTATATCATTATCTATAAAATATTAGGTATTTTTGTTATAAGTACTTTTGTTATAAGTACTTATTTTAAGTATATGAAATTAATGAATTGTGGATGACTTAATATTGTACAATATTATTTACCAAGAAGATATCTAGTTATCTTATAAAAATATCTTTCTCGAATGCAATTAAGTACCTACTTATGAATTATAAAGGCCAATTACACATAGGTATACATATAACCATGAATGTAATCAATCACTGTATTGTATAGTTCTGGTGTATACCAACAGTGCCGTGCAACGGACATTTCCTTACAACTATGCTATGCAATACTGTTCTAGTTTTGTGGCATGTGTAAAAGTGTATACATATCTTTAAGCTGGTACACAAGAGCCTTTGCTGGTTGGGGAAGAGTATATATACTCCATTTGATTTGCGAAGGCCCGATGCCACTTGAGACGGTCATTACCGACAACAATAGGATTAGAGATAACAAAAAATACCTGGACCTTTTTGCTGCATGGTGTTTTTTTTAATATGCAGCTTGCACCAACACGTGCCAATTTAAAGTGCTCAGGTAATAAAACAATTAGACAACAAAAGACAAGCATTATAAGCTTCATTGTTATGTTTAAAGAGGCATCGGGCCTTCGCAAATAAAATGGAGTATAACTACCGAACATGGCAACGCTGACTGTACAGTCAAAATGACATAATATATTATACACCTAAAGGCGCCAAAATAAATAACAAATATTAATTTACTGGTAGGTATCCAAATCTTTGCTTAGCACTATTATCCATAAATGCATTTATTTTTCTCTCTGAGGTATTGCTTACCATGCCCTATACTATTTTGAACCTTGCAGATATTACCATATGGAGTCCACGGTATGGACTGTTAACACAACAACAAAATATCTATTCTATTAAATTGTAGTATGGTTTATGTCTTTTTATTGGTTTGTTTAGATATCCTCTAAATTGTATGTGTTATTATAAACATATATATAAGTACAAATTGTTTCGTAGTAATATTAAGTATACAATAATCACAATTAGAAATTATAATATGCAATAATTGATTGGAAATCTTTTCGTTTTATACAGTATTCATAATAAAACTATAAAATAATAAATTCGAGACAAATTTATATATTTTAAAATTCTGAATCCGTAGAGGCAGTGAGCGTTGGGCATACAGGTACTCAGGAAAAAAGTTCTAACTGTAATATTTTACTGGGCAAACTTAAGTTAAAGTTAAGGGATAGGTACCTCACTTAAATTATGTAAACATATTGATATAACGCTTTATAACAACACAATGAATCCAATGCTTAAAATTTATTATTTAAAACAAAAATGTTTTAAAAAGTCCCTGATAAAAATAAAGTACGTATTCTAAGTACTTTTCTTTTTAAATGCTAACCGAAATTCCTCAAATCTCGAGAAAAAGTTTACATACAGTATTGTACACATTCATCCGTATCAACAATAAATTATGTAAACCGTACGATTTCAACAATTGTAACGCATGTCGATATGCAATTTAGTTATTAATAGTGAAATTGAGACAAATATAATTCTCATGGAAAAGTCTATTATAATAAAATAAGTATCAACTTCTTTAATTTTAGAGTTGCATTCCGACTCTGCACGTCTATGCGATTCATACTCGAGATACTGCACTAACGGACAGAAGGAATACCGAGGGCGGCATCACGTCAATGCCCTAGAAGAGCGACAAATAGCACCGTGTATTGCTTTGCCGGGGCATAGAGAGATCCTAATAGTGAAACCCTTGCATTGTGCCGATTACGATGCTGAAGCAGAAGTCTGGGACAAACCTCGAGGCTCATGATAACAAGTAACATCTACCTTATTACGTAGGTTACAATCCATGGTTTACGCGGTTTAGTTTAGTCCCAACTATGAGAGTAAGGTCAAACCACAACTGAGTAACTCAAAGTGCAGGATCACTAGATTACAAATTGCATCACAAGTAGTTTAACAAATGGTATCTCTTTTTAAAGCTTCTTTCATCTCACGCATGAGAAATTTTCTGGAACATGCTAACAAACATAATACAAACATCAATTCAGATTATACAATTACACGCATGAGATAAAAGATAACCGCTGACATAATATACATGTTATGCCTAAAGCCGAAATTTGTTTTTACCTTGAAATATGACAACCCCTTTAAGTTTCTGTCGCGAACGATCATAACATGTTTATATGGTAACTGCTGATCAAGACGTAATCAATAATGAGTTAAGTTGCCACGTTTGGAATGCCAGATGAAAGAAATACGACCAGAAAGATGCTCAGTCCCCACTTAGACATGCTCGAAGTTTTTGATCAATATCGAGCATGTATGTGCGTTAATGTAGGTAGCTAAAAGCTTTGTGATGGTCCACACCGCACGTGCTCGATATCGAGCAAAATCGACCAAGTCTCTACGTGAGAAAGAGAGTGACATTTTTACAGCAGAATAAACTTACGAAGATTGAGAATTTGGTCTTCAATCAATCAATAACCATGCACTTAATAACGTTACCATATAAACGTGTGGCGGCTGTAGAAGCAGGCCCGCTTAGCTGACGAGGCCGGCGTCCTTGGCCATGCCGAAGAACACGGAGCTCCTGTCCTGCAGCAGCTGCGCGGGCGCCGCGAACTCCACCAGCTGCCCGCGGTCCAGCACCATGACGCGCGTCGAGTCCATGATCGTGTTCAGCCGGTGCGCGATCGTCAGCACCGTGCAGTTGGCGAACTCGGAGCGGATCGTTTTCTGTACAGTCACCAAATATTATGACTAGGATTTCAACCAAAACCAACTTTAATAAAACAGTGCAGTTTCTATGCAGCGGGGTGATTATTGTCTGCAGCTGACTGCCCTGGCGATCGTAGGTTTCCGAATAATATCTGGGGATACTCATTTAATAAGCACGCGACAATGTCATCAGTCCACCTTGTGGAGGGTCTACCTACGCTGCGCCTTCCGCCTCCGCCTTCTTGCTTGGTGGTCGCCACTCGAGAACCTTTTGTCCACGCTGTTAATGTTCTACGTGCAATGAACCCACCTGTACGAGCTCGTCGGTCTCCAGTTCGACGGCGGCGGTGGCCTCGTCGAGCACGAGCGGCAGCGTCTAGGGCAGCAGCGCGCGCGCCAGACACACCAGCTGCCGCTGCTGCACCGATAGGTTTTCGCTACATCTAGCCTGCGAGGCAGGTGGTACCTGTATGAGCTCGTCGGTCTCCAGGTCGACGGCGGCGGTGGCCTCGTCGAGCACGAGCAGCGGCGTCTTGCGCAGCAGCGCGCGCGCCAGACACACCAGCTGCCGCTGCTGCACCGATAGGTTTTCGCTACATCTAGCCTGCGAGGCAGGTGGTACCTGTATGAGCTCGTCGGTCTCCAGGTCGACGGCGGCGGTGGCCTCGTCGAGCACGAGCAGCGGCGTCTTGCGCAGCAGCGCGCGCGCCAGACACACCAGCTGCCGCTGCTGCACCGATAGGTTTTCGCTACATCTAGCCTGCGAGGCAGGTGGTACCTGTATGAGCTCGTCGGTCTCCAGGTCGACGGCGGCGGTGGCCTCGTCGAGCACGAGCAGCGGCGTCTTGCGCAGCAGCGCGCGCGCCAGACACACCAGCTGCCGCTGCTGCACCGATAGGTTTTCGCTACATCTAGCCTGCGAGGCAGGTGGTACCTGTATGAGCTCGTCGGTCTCCAGGTCGACGGCGGCGGTGGCCTCGTCGAGCACGAGCAGCGGCGTCTTGCGCAGCAGCGCGCGCGCCAGACACACCAGCTGCCGCTGCTGCACCGATAGGTTTTCGCTACATCTAGCCTGCGAGGCAGGTGGTACCTGTATGAGCTCGTCGGTCTCCAGGTCGACGGCGGCGGTGGCCTCGTCGAGCACGAGCAGCGGCGTCTTGCGCAGCAGCGCGCGCGCCAGACACACCAGCTGCCGCTGCTGCACCGATAGGTTTTCGCTACATCTAGCCTGCGAGGCAGGTGGTACCTGTATGAGCTTGTCGGTCTCCAGGTCGACGGCGGCGGTGGCCTCGTCGAGCACGAGCAGCGGCGTCTTGCGCAGCAGCGCGCGCGCCAGACACCAGCTGCCGCTGCTGCACCGATAGGTTTTCGCTACATCTAGCCTGCGAGGCAGGTGGTACCTGTATGAGCTCGTCGGTCTCCAGGTCGACGGCGGCGGTGGCCTCGTCGAGCACGAGCAGCGGCGTCTTGCGCAGCAGCGCGCGCGCCAGACACACCAGCTGCCGCTGCTGCACCGATAGGTTTTCGCTACATCTAGCCTGCGAGGCAGGTGGTACCTGTATGAGCTCGTCGGTCTCCAGGTCGACGGCGGCGGTGGCCTCGTCGAGCACGAGTAGCGGCGTCTTGCGCAGCAGCGCGCGCGCCAGACACACCAGCTGCCGCTGCTGCACCGATAGGTTTTCGCTACATCTAGCCTGCGAGGCAGGTGGTACCTGTATGAGCTCGTCGGTCTCCAGGTCGACGGCGGCGGTGGCCTCGTCGAGCACGAGCAGCGGCGTCTTGCGCAGCAGCGCGCGCGCCAGACACACCAGCTGCCGCTGCTGCACCGATAGGTTTTCGCTACATCTAGCCTGCGAGGCAGGTGGTACCTGTATGAGCTCGTCGGTCTCCAGGTCGACGGCGGCGGTGGCCTCGTCGAGCACGAGCAGCGGCGTCTTGCGCAGCAGCGCGCGCGCCAGACACACCAGCTGCCGCTGCTGCACCGATAGGTTTTCGCTACATCTAGCCTGCGAGGCAGGTGGTACCTGTATGAGCTCGTCGGTCTCCAGGTCGACGGCGGCGGTGGCCTCGTCGAGCACGAGCAGCGGCGTCTTGCGCAGCAGCGCGCGCGCCAGACACACCAGCTGCCGCTGCTGCACCGATAGGTTTTCGCTACATCTAGCCTGCGAGGCAGGTGGTACCTGTATGAGCTCGTCGGTCTCCAGGTCGACGGCGGCGGTGGCCTCGTCGAGCACGAGCAGCGGCGTCTTGCGCAGCAGCGCGCGCGCCAGACACACCAGCTGCCGCTGCTGCACCGATAGGTTTTCGCTACATCTAGCCTGCGAGGCAGGTGGTACCTGTATGAGCTCGTCGGTCTCCAGGTCGACGGCGGCGGTGGCCTCGTCGAGCACGAGCAGCGGCGTCTTGCGCAGCAGCGCGCGCGCCAGACACACCAGCTGCCGCTGCTGCACCGATAGGTTTTCGCTACATCTAGCCTGCGAGGCAGGTGGTACCTGTATGAGCTCGTCGGTCTCCAGGTCGACGGCGGCGGTGGCCTCGTCGAGCACGAGCAGCGGCGTCTTGCGCAGCAGCGCGCGCGCCAGACACACCAGCTGCCGCTGCTGCACCGATAGGTTTTCGCTACATCTAGCCTGCGAGGCAGGTGGTACCTGTATGAGCTCGTCGGTCTCCAGGTCGACGGCGGCGGTGGCCTCGTCGAGCACGAGCAGCGGCGTCTTGCGCAGCAGCGCGCGCGCCAGACACACCAGCTGCCGCTGCTGCACCGATAGGTTTTCGCTACATCTAGCCTGCGAGGCAGGTGGTACCTGTATGAGCTCGTCGGTCTCCAGGTCGACGGCGGCGGTGGCCTCGTCGAGCACGAGCAGCGGCGTCTTGCGCAGCAGCGCGCGCGCCAGACACACCAGCTGCCGCTGCTGCACCGATAGGTTTTCGCTACATCTAGCCTGCGAGGCAGGTGGTACCTGTATGAGCTCGTCGGTCTCCAGGTCGACGGCGGCGGTGGCCTCGTCGAGCACGAGCAGCGGCGTCTTGCGCAGCAGCGCGCGCGCCAGACACACCAGCTGCCGCTGCTGCACCGATAGGTTTTCGCTACATCTAGCCTGCGAGGCAGGTGGTACCTGTATGAGCTCGTCGGTCTCCAGGTCGACGGCGGCGGTGGCCTCGTCGAGCACGAGCAGCGGCGTCTTGCGCAGCAGCGCGCGCGCCAGACACACCAGCTGCCGCTGCCCCACTGATAGGTTCTCCCCTCCCTCGCTGATCTCGTGCCGCAGACCCGCTGATAGACCTAGAACAACACATTATTTTTTACTAGGGCGGTGGCAAGCATACTTCATGCCAGACGGTAAGCATACACCGTCGTCTATGGGCGCTTATGAAACCAGAAGAATCACGGGCAGGATGCTCAACAACCACAAGCATCAAATCATCTACAATAGAGGTGTAGGAATTTATTATAACTCTAAAATCAAAGAGGCAAAAAACATACCTAGTGACGAAAATCCCATTCAGATATCTCAACAAATTACGAAGCTACAAGCGTTTTAATATTGCTTGTTAGAGAGAGAAAACGCTCGGGGATCGTGACAATAGTTTCATATGAAGGTGGGTTTTTCGGAAAAGGGACAGAATATGCAGAATATGAACTTTGTATTTATTTAATCCCTGCTTTACTTTTTTTCTCCATTTGACAATATTAAGAAAGTTGCGTCACCAAGGTGTTCTGGGACTTTTACGAATACTGCTTAAATTGAGGACAAAAATGGTTATCTGTAAAGTCGGTTTACGGACAAAAGAAAATATTTATTTTGATTTTTGATTAATAATAATCTCTGCACCACCTACTGCAGTGCATAATCTAGTTTTATCTCTTTCTCTGATACTCAAAGGTTGTCTGGAAGAGATCGCTCTTCAGCGATAAGACCGCCTGTTGTTTACCTCTACCTACATGTTATTGTATTGTTTCTCTCTGTAACTGCTTTGTTTGTGTGAGGTGTGCAATAAAGAGTATTTGTATTGTATTGTGTTTATGAAAAATTGTATAACACGTATTTACTCATTTATCGTTAGCTCCTGTGAAGTTTCAAATAAAATAGCCGATCTAATCTTGTTTCCCCATACAAACTTTGGATCCCCATTTCAGCCCCTTACAGGATGAATTTTGAAAAATCCTTTCTTAGTACATCTCTAGAGATAAGGAACCTACGTGCCAAATTTGGAATCTCTAGAACCAGCAGTTTGGGCTGTGCGTTGATATGTCAGTCACCGGAACTGGACAATGAGTAACACTTTTTCGTGCGTGCAGCCGGCGTTCATCGATTTATAAGACGTTTGTGTGCGAATAACCACGCGGATTGTGCGAGCAGCACAGCATTCGGCATTCGGCGCATAGCGAGCACACGAATCTTGCGAAAGGGATAGCAACGCGAGCGCGTCGTTTGCGCCGGCATTTAGGGGTGACCGAGATGTCGTTGTCAATTGCCCGGACAGCCGCAAGACGAGCGCACGTATTTGTTTGGTTTGACCTCGTATTCGTTGCCCTGGTATGTACGGACGCGCCGAGGTCATGTACATTTTGGGTTGGACAGTCGCTCTGAACGCCTCGAGACGAGCATACGGGTTACGGTTTTGATCTCGTATATGTTTGCGCCAATACGGGGCGCCGAGATTAGATTTAAATTGGGAGCGCGAGGCTGAATGGCCCCTACAGTTGGGGGTCGGCTCTGTATGGAAGGTTCCTTTGAGGAGACGGCTGAACGGCGGGCTCGAGAGCTGGTCGAGCCTTAGACGTCATCGGGTACTCCAGCAAGTTCCCATACATACAAACACATTTACACACTCACATACACATGTCTTGCTGGCTTTGACGATGGAACTATGAAGAAACATCTGGGTGAGCGGGGTGGGAGCTTCGGTTAGATTAGTATAAGTTTAGCGACAATTCAATATTATGGTACCAACGAGCCGATCTGACGATGGAGACGGAAGGTGGCCATGGGAATTTAGTACTTAACCGACGTAACCCCGTTGAGTCTGGGCTCGTTAGAATCGTCTCAACGAACAGTCGATGGCGGTATACAGAAATGTACAGTTGGCAATAAAAACTTGTACCAAAAATGAAACTTTTGACAGCAAATTATCTTAGTGAAGCCGGTCGCGTAGCCGGCATAATGGCCGTACGTTGTTGGACTCGCACGAACCTTGCACGAAGTGCTTGAGGTGCGCGTGCTCGAGCGAGCGCCACAGCTCGTCGTCGGAGTGCGCGTGGAAGGGGTCCAGGTTCATGCGCAGCGTGCCGGAGAACAGCACGGGGTCCTGCGGGATGATGGTGATGCGCGAGCGCAGCTGGTGCAGACCGAGGGTGGAGATGTCGATGCCATCGATCATTATCTTGCCGCTTATCGCTTCCACGATTCTGTAAGTTGAAAATTATACTTCAAATAATGCAAGACATTTGAAAGAGCGAGCGAATTCTGCCAGTCTATTTGCCCGGGTTTGTGTGTGTATAAATGTGCCTGTTAATTTGGTAGGTGAATGAATGAGACTAAAACAATTTTTAAGTTGGAACATGGCGTGACGCCGCGCAGCGCCGGCTCGCCCGCGCGGTAGCCCAGCGTCAGGCCCTCCAGCTGCAGCGCGCCCGTCTCCGGCCACGTGGAGCCCGGCCCCGAGCCCACCGTCCAAGAGTAGATAGCAATGCGTATGTCCAGTTACCTGAACAGTCCGAGCGTGAGCGTGGACTTGCCGGCGCCGGTGCGGCCGACGATGCCGAGCTTGTCGCGCGGCGCCACGGCGCACGTGACGCCGCGCAGCGCCGGCTCGCCCGCGCGGTAGCCCAGCGTCAGGCCCTCCAGCTGCAGCGCGCCCGTCTCCGGCCACGTGGAGCCCGGCCCCGAGCCCACCGTCCAAGAGTAGATAGCAATGCGTATGTCCAGTTACCTGAACAGTCCGAGCGTGAGCGTGGACTTGCCGGCGCCGGTGCGGCCGACGATGCCGAGCTTGTCGCGCGGCGCCACGGCGCACGTGACGCCGCGCAGCGCCGGCTCGCCCGCGCGGTAGCCCAGCGTCAGGCCCTCCAGCTGCAGCGCGCCCGTCTCCGGCCACGTGGAGCCCGGCCCCGAGCCCACCGTCCAAGAGTAGATAGCAATGCGTATGTCCAGTTACCTGAACAGTCCGAGCGTGAGCGTGGACTTGCCGGCGCCGGTGCGGCCGACGATGCCGAGCTTGTCGCGCGGCGCCACGGCGCACGTGACGCCGCGCAGCGCCGGCTCGCCCGCGCGGTAGCCCAGCGTCAGGCCCTCCAGCTGCAGCGCGCCCGTCTCCGGCCACGTGGAGCCCGGCCCCGAGCCCACCGTCCAAGAGTAGATAGCAATGCGTATGTCCAGTTACCTGAACAGTCCGAGCGTGAGCGTGGACTTGCCGGCGCCGGTGCGGCCGACGATGCCGAGCTTGTCGCGCGGCGCCACGGCGCACGTGACGCCGCGCAGCGCCGGCTCGCCCGCGCGGTAGCCCAGCGTCAGGCCCTCCAGCTGCAGCGCGCCCGTCTCCGGCCACGTGGAGCCCGGCCCCGAGCCCACCGTCCAAGAGTAGATAGCAATGCGTATGTCCAGTTACCTGAACAGTCCGAGCGTGAGCGTGGACTTGCCGGCGCCGGTGCGGCCGACGATGCCGAGCTTGTCGCGCGGCGCCACGGCGCACGTGACGCCGCGCAGCGCCGGCTCGCCCGCGCGGTAGCCCAGCGTCAGGCCCTCCAGCTGCAGCGCGCCCGTCTCCGGCCACGTGGAGCCCGGCCCCGAGCCCACCGTCCAAGAGTAGATAGCAATGCGTATGTCCAGTTACCTGAACAGTCCGAGCGTGAGCGTGGACTTGCCGGCGCCGGTGCGGCCGACGATGCCGAGCTTGTCGCGCGGCGCCACGGCGCACGTGACGCCGCGCAGCGCCGGCTCGCCCGCGCGGTAGCCCAGCGTCAGGCCCTCCAGCTGCAGCGCGCCCGTCTCCGGCCACGTGGAGCCCGGCCCCGAGCCCACCGTCCAAGAGTAGATAGCAATGCGTATGTCCAGTTACCTGAACAGTCCGAGCGTGAGCGTGGACTTGCCGGCGCCGGTGCGGCCGACGATGCCGAGCTTGTCGCGCGGCGCCACGGCGCACGTGACGCCGCGCAGCGCCGGCTCGCCCGCGCGGTAGCCCAGCGTCAGGCCCTCCAGCTGCAGCGCGCCCGTCTCCGGCCACGTGGAGCCCGGCCCCGAGCCCACCGTCCAAGAGTAGATAGCAATGCGTATGTCCAGTTACCTGAACAGTCCGAGCGTGAGCGTGGACTTGCCGGCGCCGGTGCGGCCGACGATGCCGAGCTTGTCGCGCGGCGCCACGGCGCACGTGACGCCGCGCAGCGCCGGCTCGCCCGCGCGGTAGCCCAGCGTCAGGCCCTCCAGCTGCAGCGCGCCCGTCTCCGGCCACGTGGAGCCCGGCCCCGAGCCCACCGTCCAAGAGTAGATAGCAATGCGTATGTCCAGTTACCTGAACAGTCCGAGCGTGAGCGTGGACTTGCCGGCGCCGGTGCGGCCGACGATGCCGAGCTTGTCGCGCGGCGCCACGGCGCACGTGACGCCGCGCAGCGCCGGCTCGCCCGCGCGGTAGCCCAGCGTCAGGCCCTCCAGCTGCAGCGCGCCCGTCTCCGGCCACGTGGAGCCCGGCCCCGAGCCCACCGTCCAAGAGTAGATAGCAATGCGTATGTCCAGTTACCTGAACAGTCCGAGCGTGAGCGTGGACTTGCCGGCGCCGGTGCGGCCGACGATGCCGAGCTTGTCGCGCGGCGCCACGGCGCACGTGACGCCGCGCAGCGCCGGCTCGCCCGCGCGGTAGCCCAGCGTCAGGCCCTCCAGCTGCAGCGCGCCCGTCTCCGGCCACGTGGAGCCCGGCCCCGAGCCCACCGTCCAAGAGTAGATAGCAATGCGTATGTCCAGTTACCTGAACAGTCCGAGCGTGAGCGTGGACTTGCCGGCGCCGGTGCGGCCGACGATGCCGAGCTTGTCGCGCGGCGCCACGGCGCACGTGACGCCGCGCAGCGCCGGCTCGCCCGCGCGGTAGCCCAGCGTCAGGCCCTCCAGCTGCAGCGCGCCCGTCTCCGGCCACGTGGAGCCCGGCCCCGAGCCCACCGTCCAAGAGTAGATAGCAATGCGTATGTCCAGTTACCTGAACAGTCCGAGCGTGAGCGTGGACTTGCCGGCGCCGGTGCGGCCGACGATGCCGAGCTTGTCGCGCGGCGCCACGGCGCACGTGACGCCGCGCAGCGCCGGCTCGCCCGCGCGGTAGCCCAGCGTCAGGCCCTCCAGCTGCAGCGCGCCCGTCTCCGGCCACGTGGAGCCCGGCCCCGAGCCCACCGTCCAAGAGTAGATAGCAATGCGTATGTCCAGTTACCTGAACAGTCCGAGCGTGAGCGTGGACTTGCCGGCGCCGGTGCGGCCGACGATGCCGAGCTTGTCGCGCGGCGCCACGGCGCACGTGACGCCGCGCAGCGCCGGCTCGCCCGCGCGGTAGCCCAGCGTCAGGCCCTCCAGCTGCAGCGCGCCCGTCTCCGGCCACGTGGAGCCCGGCCCCGAGCCCACCGTCCAAGAGTAGATAGCAATGCGTATGTCCAGTTACCTGAACAGTCCGAGCGTGAGCGTGGACTTGCCGGCGCCGGTGCGGCCGACGATGCCGAGCTTGTCGCGCGGCGCCACGGCGCACGTGACGCCGCGCAGCGCCGGCTCGCCCGCGCGGTAGCCCAGCGTCAGGCCCTCCAGCTGCAGC
The DNA here is from genome assembly GCA_932294315.1 of Epinotia nisella. Lineage (NCBI taxonomy): Eukaryota > Metazoa > Arthropoda > Insecta > Lepidoptera > Tortricidae > Epinotia > Epinotia nisella. The sequence goes on from OW028674.1 coordinate 8,516,945, forward strand.
GCGCCCGTCTCCGGCCACGTGGAGCCCGGCCCCGAGCTCACCGTCCAAGAGTAGATAGCAATGCGTATGTCCAGTTACCTGAACAGTCCGAGCGTGAGCGTGGACTTGCCGGCGCCGGTGCGGCCGACGATGCCGAGCTTGTCGCGCGGCGCCACGGCGCACGTGACGCCGCGCAGCGCCGGCTCGCCCGCGCGGTAGCCCAGCGTCAGGCCCTCCAGCTGCAGCGCGCCCGTCTCCGGCCACGTGGAGCCCGGCCCCGAGCCCACCGTCCAAGAGTAGATAGCAATGCGTATGTCCAGTTACCTGAACAGTCCGAGCGTGAGCGTGGACTTGCCGGCGCCGGTGCGGCCGACGATGCCGAGCTTGTCGCGCGGCGCCACGGCGCACGTGACGCCGCGCAGCGCCGGCTCGCCCGCGCGGTAGCCCAGCGTCAGGCCCTCCAGCTGCAGCGCGCCCGTCTCCGGCCACGTGGAGCCCGGCCCCGAGCCCACCGTCCAAGAGTAGATAGCAATGCGTATGTCCAGTTACCTGAACAGTCCGAGCGTGAGCGTGGACTTGCCGGCGCCGGTGCGGCCGACGATGCCGAGCTTGTCGCGCGGCGCCACGGCGCACGTGACGCCGCGCAGCGCCGGCTCGCCCGCGCGGTAGCCCAGCGTCAGGCCCTCCAGCTGCAGCGCGCCCGTCTCCGGCCACGTGGAGCCCGGCCCCGAGCCCACCGTCCAAGAGTAGATAGCAATGCGTATGTCCAGTTACCTGAACAGTCCGAGCGTGAGCGTGGACTTGCCGGCGCCGGTGCGGCCGACGATGCCGAGCTTGTCGCGCGGCGCCACGGCGCACGTGACGCCGCGCAGCGCCGGCTCGCCCGCGCGGTAGCCCAGCGTCAGGCCCTCCAGCTGCAGCGCGCCCGTCTCCGGCCACGTGGAGCCCGGCCCCGAGCCCACCGTCCAAGCCGCCTCCTGCGGAAACAAACACGTTCATCACATCATATCAGCCGGAAGACGTCCACTGCTGGACATAGGCCTCTATATAGTCTCACTACTGATTGTGTATCTATGGTACCAGCAGAAGGCGCTAAAGATAATGTTGCCGAGCATCTCGAGTCGCACCGCTAGCCAGCGGTTCGCGATGCAGCTTGGGTAGTAGCACGACTATATAGGCCCGAAGCAAATGCAATGCTGCTATGGAGACTCGGCTCAGCCAGTGGGCTCTAGTCGCTACAGGAGGAAGTTTAGGCTCAGGCAATCAACAAAAGCGTAAACCCTTTTTCATCACACTTGCTCGTAAATGGTGTTATTCCATGCCTGTATACAGAAGGACAATGGCCTAAATTATTCCCCCGGGAGTTATGGCGAGTTTGTAGTCCCTAGGGAGTTGTGTGTGATCTGATTGATTAAACCACAGAACACTAAATACTATTAGAAAGGCGATGTGGGCGTGGCACGCGCGCCATTCGATTGAGCATGCTCTTAAAGCTTTCGCGCCACCGTCACCTGATCGCCGTGCAGTCGCTCACAGTTGTAGGCGACGTGGAGGGGATGAGGTGGCGTCACCGCTCCCGATAGAAACCGAACTTGATACCCCTTCTATAGTATTTAGTGTTCTGTGGATTAAACCAAATCTGCTGTGATTGGTTGAAAAAAAAATCTAGTTGGCCACGCGCCGCAAGAATACTGATCTGTGATTGATTGAAATATTAAAGCTGCACGCTCCACTAGCACTGATATGGAACTGAAGTTGTCAATTTCATAAATTTTTGATTGGTGCGGTTGTATGAAACTCAGATTTTTCTGTCTTTTGTAGTTATTTATTTCCTCGCAAATGTGATGAAAAACATTGTGTATAACACAGGCGTAAGAATATTGCAAACTTGAGTCATCAAAAGCCCTTCACCTTCGGCATCGGGCTTCTGATAGACTCTTGTTTGCAATATTCAACTTCCGCTTCTCGTTAAACAATGTACTATTATTGTTGAGGTATACGGCTCACCAATGAAAGAGACGAGAGGCATCCTCTCGTTTCTAACGTCAAGATCTTGGATCACCTTGATAAAAAAACTAAAAGGACTAATAAAATGAGCGAAGAAGCCACACCTGTTGCGTTTCAGCGTATTCCTTTATTCTTTCTACTGCGACAATGTTCGTTTCCACCTCGGATGTCATTCTAACCAGCCAGTTCAGAGTTTGGGTGATCTGCGAACAAAAAATAACTTATGAGAATTCTGTCAGGAAGCCATTACAGTACATTCTCACTACACCGCTACCCTCCGACCGCGCATCTTCCCTAATTCCGCTCCGCGATGATCAGGTTGCCGAGCATCTCGAGCCGCACCGCTAGCCAGCGGTTCGCGATGCAGCTTGGGTAGTAGCACGACTGGTTGTGTATCTGTACCTGCAGTGCGTAGCTGAGGGAGAGACCCACGATGCCGGGGTCGACGTCGTCGCGGCCGAGCACGGCGAACAGCGCGGCGCTGAAGATGATCAGGTTGCCGAGCATCTCGAGCCGCACCGCTAGCCAGCGGTTCGCGATGCAGCTTGGGTAGTAGCACGACTGGTTGTGTATCTGTACCTGCAGTGCGTAGCTGAGGGAGAGACCCACGATGCCGGGGTCGACGTCGTCGCGGCCGAGCACGGCGAACAGCGCGGCGCTGAAGATGATCAGGTTGCCGAGCATCTCGAGCCGCACCGCTAGCCAGCGGTTCGCGATGCAGCTTGGGTAGTAGCACGACTGGTTGTGTATCTGTACCTGCAGTGCGTAGCTGAGGGAGAGACCCACGATGCCGGGGTCGACGTCGTCGCGGCCGAGCACGGCGAACAGCGCGGCGCTGAAGATGATCAGGTTGCCGAGCATCTCGAGCCGCACCGCTAGCCAGCGGTTCGCGATGCAGCTTGGGTAGTAGCACGACTGGTTGTGTATCTGTACCTGCAGTGCGTAGCTGAGGGAGAGACCCACGATGCCGGGGTCGACGTCGTCGCGGCCGAGCACGGCGAACAGCGCGGCGCTGAAGATGATCAGGTTGCCGAGCATCTCGAGCCGCACCGCTAGCCAGCGGTTCGCGATGCAGCTTGGGTAGTAGCACGACTGGTTGTGTATCTGTACCTGCAGTGCGTAGCTGAGGGAGAGACCCACGATGCCGGGGTCGACGTCGTCGCGGCCGAGCACGGCGAACAGCGCGGCGCTGAAGATGATCAGGTTGCCGAGCATCTCGAGCCGCACCGCTAGCCAGCGGTTCGCGATGCAGCTTGGGTAGTAGCACGACTGGTTGTGTATCTGTACCTGCAGTGCGTAGCTGAGGGAGAGACCCACGATGCCGGGGTCGACGTCGTCGCGGCCGAGCACGGCGAACAGCGCGGCGCTGAAGATGATCAGGTTGCCGAGCATCTCGAGCCGCACCGCTAGCCAGCGGTTCGCGATGCAGCTTGGGTAGTAGCACGACTGGTTGTGTATCTGTACCTGCAGTGCGTAGCTGAGGGAGAGACCCACGATGCCGGGGTCGACGTCGTCGCGGCCGAGCACGGCGAACAGCGCGGCGCTGAAGATGATCAGGTTGCCGAGCATCTCGAGCCGCACCGCTAGCCAGCGGTTCGCGATGCAGCTTGGGTAGTAGCACGACTGGTTGTGTATCTGTACCTGCAGTGCGTAGCTGAGGGAGAGACCCACGATGCCGGGGTCGACGTCGTCGCGGCCGAGCACGGCGAACAGCGCGGCGCTGAAGATGATCAGGTTGCCGAGCATCTCGAGCCGCACCGCTAGCCAGCGGTTCGCGATGCAGCTTGGGTAGTAGCACGACTGGTTGTGGTCCACGCCGCGTTCAGACTCCTCCACGAATCTAGACGCGATCATCAAATATGCTTGATTTAATAACCAAATGGGGTAGTGAGGGAAAATCTTGAACTATAAAGATACACATATAGGTATCCTTTAAATCCTCATACACGGGCGGGAATTGAAACCGGTCAAATGCGGCGCCGCCGCTGCTTGTTTGCATGGCTGCGCGCGCGCACACGCCAGGCCGACCACGCGCCCACTCCCAGGGCACTGGCGCTACTAAATGCGATGGCTGTCGAGAGCTATGATATCGACATATTTGCGGATAGTGTTGGTGGATTTCACAGAAAGTGCAGTCATTTTTTAAATGTATTATTGTTTAAAGGCTAGTATTTAACGGCACATCAAAAAAAAAACCTAAAATACTGATTTGCACACCTAAAATACCAATCGTTCACCAAAATGCGGTTTTGAGTGCAAGACAGTATTTTTTGGTGTGTAGTCTGCACACAAAAAAAATAAAAAATCAAAATAGTTATTGAGCGTTTCTTAAAGAAAATGCCACAATTTGATTTACGTCGTTTTCTGCAACTTTTACGTTATTTCTACTCCGAATCACGACCTCTTCCCATCCCAATAGGAAAAAAAACTGTCCCAAAATTTTTATACATTTTTGAACTTTCCTTTGTGTTACCGCCCCGCCATACGCCATAATGGTAACACAATAGGATTTTTTTTTTTGGGGCATTAGGATCGAAAGAGCTGGTGATTCTGAGTGGAAATAACATAAAGCACATGGAAAATTGTACAATTAATTTTGTGTGGCATTTGAGAAACGCTCAGCTAGCCTATAATTTTGCTATATGCCAGACAACGTACCTCTGTGTGACTCCGTAAGCGCGTATAGTGGTAGCACCAGTGATGCTCTCGCCGAAGTGCGAGTATATGGGCGAGCGCGACACCGACTCGAGCCGCTTCAGCTGCCGCGACGTGGCCACGTAGAACCGCTGGATCAGGTAGTACAGCGCGCCCACCGGTAGTATCACCGCCATGAAGATAGGCGTCGATATGCTTATCACGAACAATGTGCCCAGGACCTATTGCGAGAATAATATGAAATTTTACCTTCCAATAAAATTGGTATTATGTTTCCTGAGACTTCCAATATCCGGTTAACTTGAGAGGGCGCCGCTGCGCACGATCGAACGTAGCCATTTGCGTAAACAAGTCGCTCCACGCCATCGCTGTGACGTCACATCCGCCTCCACTCCTGACAAACCAGAGCCCGCGCCCGCGCAGCCGCCGCCATGTTGGCTTTCTCACTGTTGCGGAGGAAATGCCGTTGGCAGCCCACCAGGAAGCCATTATTCGGATATTGGAAGTCTCAGGAAACATAATACCAATTTTATTGGAAGGTAAAATTTCATATTATGTGTTCCGTTCGACTTCCAATATCCGGTTAACTTGAGATCTGTTTATTATCTCCTGGTGGCGGGTCAGCGGGCGCCCACGCGCCTGTAGAAAAATAAAATTCCTACAAAAGAAAACTATTAGATTATCGTTAGATTTCTAACGGGCACTAATCATTATAGGTACTTAAATAGATTCGAGATAAACGTCTGAGAATAGATTCAAGTTACCAAATAGCTTTTGTTAAAATGTAATTGGGTAGTTGTCCAGCCAGTTTTAACGATACCACGGGTCGAAAAGTTACTCAGATGTTACTTGAAGGCCCGATTCTGTCCAAAGGCGTAGCATGAATCATAGAGTAGATAAAGTATATGTATGTATATGTACTTTAAATCTCGTCTCCGATAAGCGTGGTTGAGGTTGGCTTGGACGCTACTCTAGTAGTTTACACCTTCTGAAATCGTTATACCTATCCAGAACACAGCTTTCGATAACTCTGTTGATAACAATCTTATTTAGGATCAGACTTCGGGTATAGAGCAAAATTTGTCTATTTGTCTGGGCTACAGTGTAGCCATGATCTCTGGGGCCTGAAAACTCTTACAGTAAAAGTGCAGCCGATCTTCTGGATACGTCATATAAGTTATTGAAGTAAGATAGTTATGTTTAGCATAATTAATTATCTAAATTTACCACATTCCAAACCTATTCAGTGGTTTGGGAGACAGTGGTATTCACAAGAACGTTGTTTTGATGGTATTCTTGAGTGAGGCGTTCGAAGATATCCTAGTGACCAAAAACGTAGGTCACACAATAGCGATCATTGCAGATTTATAAACAAAGATAATAATTCGTACTGAATGCAGTACGCGAACACATGCGACAGAAATAAGTGCGCATGGGAGGAGGTAACTGGCTGTTGATATTGTACCTGGCGCGCCATGACGGCCATTGGTCATACAGGCGTGTATTTCCCGTGTATGTCGTGTCACGCAGGAACGCCTGCAAATTGTGAACCTTCAATGATTCCGCTACGGCTTGCCTCTTCAGGTCTGGTCAACACATGATACTGCTTCACTTGATAGTCATTGTGCTCAACAGACACAACATAATGTCGAGGTGATGTGGAGCGCGAGGCAGGAGTCTGGAACGTAGGCGTAGTCGTGTCGTAACACCAGAAGCTGTTGAACACGTCGTGACAGTAGGCGCTCGAGACTTGCGAGTCGATCGAGACGTATTGCCATAAAGTGTGTGCCCTGCGAGGTGACCTTGAGGTCGACGGGCGAGGCACCCCAGAGCGGATGAAGATTTCTTTCTCGGTAGTTTCTGGGCGCTACCGATCTTGCAGGTAGTATGAGACCAGTGTTTCCCAGTTCTTTCTTGTCAGCAGTTTGCAGCAGGAAAGGCATGCATGCTACCATCCACCGGTTGTCCATTTGTAGCACAACACTCTTTACAATATAGTTAGTCTTTCTTACTTACTGTTATGGCACGGTATCTTGTACAGCAGAAGGGAGACGATGGAGAGTGCATGGCGCTCCTCGTGGTCTCACAGGTATAGTCGGAGAGTGCAGCAATGCGACCTTTCTCCGTGGGTCGCAAATATTGCAAAGTTGAGACGATTCCTTCCAGTACGAGACTGTCCAAAGCGAGACAGGCATATAAGTCGCGCCAAGTAGTTTACCTTTTCCCTCGGCACCAGGAACTCGAAGGTTTGCGTGAGGACCAAAATCAAAAGTCGTTCTTCCCGTGGCAAGTAGTTAAGGGCTCACTTGCAAGTATACAAAGTTCCTATTGCATAAAATTATATAACAGGAGACGTTTATACGGACTATTAGGAGTCCTACCAAGAAGTTGGGCTTTATTACCCTTAATTTTGGCAATGTCTACAAACAGACATGAACTTTATGAACGAATCCTCGGTTTTATTAGCGATCACTTCGATTGGTTTGTAACAAGGACGTCGTCCACATAGACAATTACCAGAAGGCCCTAGTAAATTGCGCTAATTTCTTTAAAGTCATGAATAATTTATAACTACAAGTTTTAGACTAGCAGAAGTACTTAAGCTTTGAAAAGCTTCTTTGAAGAGATTTTCTGTGTCGAGACTGTATCGGGATGCGTATGGCAGTGTAAAAGCTTGTGCATTAGCGAAGTCGATAGATAGCACAATCAATAGGGGTTATTGAACAAAAGAAAAAACCGTTACTGATCTGAACTCTGGAGATGATTTTCGGGGCTTTCAAGTCAATGCAACTGTTACGGTAAGACAGTTCGCTGAGAATTCACGGAAGTAATTTTCTAAAGTGGCTTATCCGATTTGAGGTGAGCGGAATCTCGGGATCGCTTAGGAGCGGCCAGTTGTTTTATCCCAATTTTGTTTATTAGGCTTCTGCGAAAGGTTTGTCTTTATAGAGAAGAACCTGAGCGGGAGAGCGAGCTAAGAGACGATGTGAAATCTGTTTGCCTACCTTGCCCATGACCTCCATTCTCCATAGGTACGAGGACAGTTTGACGGGGCTGAGAAATATATAATCAGAGGTCGGAGACCCATCCGATAACCTCCACAACTTACTCGTTAACAAATCTCAGATTGAGTCCCCTGACCTTATGGTACGTTTTCCTGAGACGAACTGCAGGACCTTGTAATTAGATTGATTGTCAAGTAGGTAAGAGCGTGCCGGGCGTCCCGGCTTGCAGCTTAATGGACCAATTGGATAGAATTGAGAACTTCATTTTGAGCGTTAGGTTGCACCGCGGCACTCTGCAGCTACTGGGTCACTCGCGAGCGCCAGAACGCCGGGGAAGCCGGGCAGCTCCTCAGTGATTATTACCTCTATGAAGCCCGGAGACGTAAGTAGTTCTCTTGCATCGATGTAACGTGGTCATCTTCCACTCCGGACGGCGGGCGTTACCGTCGTGGTCGACAGCACCACCGTGGCGGGCAGCATCGGAGTAAGGGACAGCGCCAGCATAGCACCGCCGTGGCAGGCAGCGCCAGAGTAGAGGGCAGTGCCAGAGTAGCAGATAGCGCCAGCATAGAACCGCCGTGGCAGGCAGCGCCGGAGTAGCGGGCAGCGCCAGAGTAGCGGATAGCGCCAACATAGCACCGCCGTGGCAGGCAGCGCCCGAGTAGCGGATAGCGCCAGTATGGCGGACAGCACCGCCTTGGTGGGCAGCGCTAGAGTAGCGGGCAGCGCCTTAGAAGCGGATAGCGCCGGCATAGCGGACAGCACCGCCGTGGCAGGCAGCGCCAGGATGGCGGGCAGCGCCAGAGAAGCAGATAACGCCAGCGTAGCGGACAACACTGCTTTGGCGGCCAGCGCTAGCGTGGGACAGCACCGCTGTGGTGGGTAGCGCCAGCGTGGTAGAAAGCACCGCTGTGGCGGGCAGCGCTAGGGTAGTGGACAGCACCGGCGTGTCGGATAGCGCCAGCGTTGTGAACAGCACAACTGTGGCAGGTAGCGCCAGCGTAGTGGACAGCACAACTGTGGCGGGTAGCGCCAGCGTAGCGGACAGCACCACTGTGACAGGTAGCGCCAGCGTAGTGGACAGCACCACTGTGACAGGTAGCGCCAGCGTAGTGGACAGCACCACTGTGGCGGGTTGCGCCAGCGTAGTGGACAGCACAACTGTGGCGGGTAGCATCAGCATAGTGACAGGCACCACTGTGGCAGATAGCGCCAGCGTAGTGGACAGCACCACTGTGGCGGGTTGCGCCAGCGTAGTGGACAGCACAACTGTGGCGGGTAGCATCAGCATAGTGACAAGCACCACTGTGGCAGATAGCGCCAGCGTAGTGGACAGCACCACTGTGGCGGGTTGCGCCAGCGTAGTGGACAGCACCTCTGTGGCAGGCAGCGCCAGCGTGGCGGACAGCAGCGCCAAGGCGGACAACGCCAGAGGGGCAGACGGCGCCACCCTATAGAATCGCGCCAGCGTGGCGGACAGCGCCGCCGTGGTAGAGAGCGCCACCGAGGCGGGTGGCGCCACATTCCATTCTGCCGCGGTGATCACCTCTGTGAGCTCCTCCACAGCACCAGCGAGACGGCCAGCGCCGCCGTGGCGACAGAGCCAGCGGCGGGCAGCACCATCGCGAACGGCGTCGCCATCGTGGCGGACGGCCCATAGTAGGAGGTGGCGCCATTGAGGCGGACGGCACCAGATAAAGGGGTGGCGCCATTGAGGCGGACGGCACCAGATAAAGGGGTGGCGCCATTGAGGCGGACGGCACCAGGGTAAGAAGTGATGAACATCGTTGTCGGTGGCGGCATTGTGCCATTGGCACCATTACACCATAACGGTCGGCAACACCACAGAAGTTGGCGCCGTCGCGGCGGGGGCGCCGCCACGTGGCGCGCGGGCCGGCGGCCTGCCCCGCGGGGCACCGAGGATATTGTTATGTAACTGACTCACCGATTGGTTCGAAAGATATTCAAACCTCCGTTCCGGGCCCGATAATGCAGCTCGATGAGCGCACGTGCCTACGTGATCACGAAGCGCGTTCCTTCTCCTTCGACGCGGAGCGACTCTCGTTGTTCATAATGCAATTCCGAAACACTCGCGAACAACGAAGTACAAAAAATAAAATAAAAATTACAAGAGAGGGTAGTCCAACGGAAAAAATATCACTCGCGATTCGATTTCTTTAATTTTTATCGTTTTTAAGACTCCCTCTAGGTAAAATTTATATTATCCGATTTTAAAAATCGAGGTTTTAAGATTCCTCGTTGCATAGTTTACAGAATAGCTATGGTACGTCCGAACTCTACGGCAGACGACGCAACAGTGAGAAAGCCAACATGGCGGCGGCTGCGCGGGCGCGGGCTCTGGTTTGTCAGGAGTGGAGGCGGATGTGACGTCACAGCGATGGCGTGGAGCGACTTGTTTACGCAAATGGCTACGTTCGATCGTGCGCAGCGGCGCCCTCTCAAGTTAACCGGATATTGGAAGTCGAACGGAACACATAATGTGTCATTTCTGACGAGCCCGTTCCGTACAGTCAAGTGCAAATATGGGTGCATACAACTTACTTATAAATTTGTCCCATCGCTCTTATGTCAGCGGATTAAGGTTGTGAGACATATTTATGAGCGGATTAAATCGATACATATTTTTGCACTTGACTGTACCAACGTAAGTCATGAGGACACGTAAGCAAAAAAAAGAATTTTTGAGTGATTTTTGTTTAACAGTATTTTGTATGTTAACATAAGTCATTGTAAAATAAACAATTGAACGCAACCAAAGTCCAGTCAGCCCATTTATTGTAGGCAGGGTTTATGTTAACAATATACTACAGACATAAATGCTAACAGTTATTTCGCGATCCCAGCTCTGAAGTAAAAACACTTGTCGTTTTATACGATACCCATGCCCAAGGAAACCAAAATGTATTATGTGTAAAAGAACGTTTATCCCGTGGGCGTCAGTGCGATGTATTCTACGAAAATCGTCATTAATTCATCAAGAGTGGTGTGTTGATGTGTAGTGTAAGAAATAATTGCCGTATATTGTTAGTCGATAAATTGGGATCAGTTTATAAAATGTCCCCAAATCGTGGTTTACTAAAACATAGCAATGTTACGAAATATTTCAGTCACATAAGCTAGAGGCATCGACGGAGGTCGCACCGCATCGGCATTCTTGTGCTGTGCTCCTTCGTTGCGTTACCGCCAATTACCCCTATAATATTGTGCCCAAGCGCAATTTTGTACAAATAACATATTTTTTAAAAGTTAATATAACAATAATCAGAACAACACAATGGCACCGAAGGTTAATAACAAACGCGTCACTGCAGATAAATGACAACGAACGCGCACGTATTCTAGCTCGCATCTTATTTCATGTCAAGTTAAAATTGGCGAGGTGCCGTAAATAATTAAGTAGAAGCAATACTTACATAAAGAACTTTAAAACAGCTGAGACCAGCTGACCGCATACTTACAATATAATATACAAAACTACATTCGTTCCTGGCGACAGCTAATTGAAGATTGTAACTATTTGAACAGCCTTCAGATATAAATTGATTTCATTGCAACCATATTTTAAGAAACCTGGTTGTGGTTTCGTCGTCAGTGCAAAATACACGGCCTAATCAGGTTTTAATAATAACCTAATGGTTTTGGATTTTCTTTGTGAAACAAGGCGAAACTGTTAAAATAGGTGTTTTACAAAAACAATATTACTAGTTAATTATATATTTTTTCCGAAAATATGGGTGTAATAAGTTAAATGATTACTTAAGTAACCGTTCTTAAAATATTGAATGAGTATGCATAGTCTCAGCTGTGGCGCTAAACTCGAAGCAAGTGGTAGGGAGACAGGTTACCTCGAACAGGCAATACAAAACATCGGTGGTCTCCATCGGCAGCGACTGGTCCACGACGTCCACGTCTTTAGAAAACCGAGCGAGTATCCTGCCAAGGGGCGTCACTTCGAAGAATTGCAACGGAGCCTTAAACACATTGTCCAACAAGTTCGAGTGGACGAACGCAGCCGCCTTCAGGCACGCCAGCGACGGGATCAAATCCGTGAAAAATGACGTGAACGCTGGAACAATATTCACGGAGATGTTTTATAACGTAACTCTCCCACCGACACGGCTCGTAGCCTACCAATAATGAATACATTATTTACGATTCGATCCGGGCGAGAGCAAGGATGGTGAGCGTACGTGATGATCAGTGCAAGGGTAGGGAGTGGCGTGATTTATTACTATTCATTTAACTCATTACACTATGCCGGCTGCATGCTCTACTACTACCACTGAAGCACAAGGAATGCCACTACGTCAGCGCTACTCGTATGTAGTTAACTATAAAGGAAAGGTTCGCCAGGGCGCGACAGAAGGCAAGAAAACGGACCTGAACAACAGAACTTACTTATATAAACAAAAATCGTCGCTCCCGTTATGAACGTAGGTACATTACGTAAACTGATCCCAATTTTATTGTATGGTTTTTACCACTTACACACCAACATTATAAAAATGAGATTTCTCTAAGTTAAGCATACTGATTGATTATTTTAATTCATAGCGGGACCCCCGCCGGTTCCCTATTCGGTCTCGGTAATCGTCTAACAAATGCCGTCGCCACGCTAGTATAATACTCGGGCGCTTTCAGAGTATGCATCACTGGAGCCGTGGGTCGCGAGATCTCCGTTAGCGGTAGAATGTTGCGTTACCGAAAAGAAGCAGGAAGTCCACCCGCGCAGCGTCATGGGCACCACGTTGTCGAGCACGTCCACGTCCTTGCTGAACCGGTTGAGCAGGCGGCCCACGGGCGTGCAGTCGAAGAAGCCGATGCAGGGCGCGCGCAGCACGCCGGCCAGCAGCGCCGCGTGCAGCGCGCGCGCCGCCGCCAGCGTGCCCAGGTACAGCGCCAGCGACGACACCGACACCGACACCACTGCCCGTCACTCAGTTATACATACACCACACACTCTACTAATCGACGCGCTAATCGGAATACGCTTGTTTCCTAACGTTCTTTTACGATGACATTCGAACCAGTTTTTGGAGAGAAACAAATGTTTTTATGGGAGCAACTACAATGGGGGAATGGATGAAAATTTTGGAAGTGCCTGATTATTTTTTTGGTGATAGGAATTACCTTCCTTAGCACTAGAAAAAAGTTGCACACTTTTCAGCTGAGTCATTTTTTTTTTTTAAATAGAAACAGTTTCCTTACTTACGTTTTGGGTTTATGACGGCGAATATGACACTTTCCTTGATGCGTCTCAAATTACAAAAAAAATATTTTAAATATCTGACCCTGGCGATGACAAATATAGTTGCTGCAGCTGTCAATATCATTGCCAGTGTCAGTTTACCACGGATATTTAATAGTACATTACTGCAGAAGCCGGGAAATAGCAATTCGTGGATGAGTTGATTTTGTCGGATGAAGCCAAGCTGAATCCGACAATAGAGACGAATCCGCGAATTGCCATTCCCGCCGAGGCAGATATAGTGCTTTTCTCCATAAATGCGAGGAAATCAAATAATATTTTCAATAATTTAAAAACAGCGAGTAGTATGTAACCTATCATGTTCCCGGCCAACTTATTTTTTTAAAGTATGTACACGGCATGACTCATGGTGCCAGTTTCAATTCACTCACATAAAAAAATTAAAACATTAGAATCGATTACAATTTTATGTTTTCTGCTATTAAAATTATTAAAGATTAAACGGGATTGAAATCTAAACGCATTTTAGTTCGTTTTGAATATTATTTCCAAAATATTTTAATTTCTTCAGTTAATACTATTTGAGACATTTTTTAAAACGTCACTTCGATCTCTTGCAAAAGTAATCGTTTTGTCTATGACAATTAAAAAATATAAAACTTCTAACCAGTCTAACTATAGCAAGTTGTTATGATAAATTGCTAGGCCTTTAAACTTACGAGCATTTGGCTGTTTGTAGTGATTTATCTTGGTCAAAACATATGATTAAAAGGTAAAAAAGTATACAGTAAAGGAATTTCATACATTTTCCTGGCCGCTAAAATTGTACAATAATGAGTTAATGACTTTTAACTTTTTACATTTGCGCTTGTCAGTAACGAGGCACTTCACGTACTATTTTTGCTACAGTAAGGCGCAAATTTCCGAGCATATTGGAGAATAATTGTTTTTGTAATATGAGACACATCAAGGAAAAAATATTATTCGCCGTCCTAAACCCAAAACGTAAGTGAGGAAACTGTTTATATTTTTCAAAAATAATTGACGCAGCTGAAACTCCAGAAACTTTTTTCTTGTGCTAAGGAAGGTTCATCACCAAAAAAATTATCAGGCATTTCTAAAATTTTCATCCATTCCCAATTAAAGAACAATATACCCAAAAAATTAAAACAAAGACGGGCCTCGCTGGCGGCAGCCGAAACGATTCATACTAATTGACATAGAAATATGACGTGACAGTTTGCTAATTGTACTAATCTATGTACCTTATGGAAAATCAAGTAAATTGCTGTTGTCATACAATTTCGTTTCTATAAAACCGTAAGAATTCTATTGGTAGATTTAAATTTACTCTTAGACAATAAAAAAATGCATATTTTTTCTAAACTTTCAATGTCTATATTTTTATGATTTTAATTATACTTTGTAATTTATACTTTATTACAATAATTTGTTGGTCTACAATCCATTTAGAAACAATACGTTATCAATATTAACATGAGGAAACTCTACCCTATTCACTTCGGAGCATCCACGATTCACTGCGGGTCTTTGAGCAATCACAACGGTTCAACATTATCTAGCGTACGTTGGCGCGTAAAATTGATGCTAGTCGGCCTGAATTTGCTTAGTCTATGTCCGGCTAGTACTGATATTTCGACAGCCTGATAGAAGACGTTAGTAAAAGTGTCCTGGATAGCCAACCTTTAAGTAGTAATAATGAGTAAATCCTCTTTATAGTATTAGTATACATGAACATATATCTAACATCATCCATTGTAATTTCGGTCATACAATCTAATCATTCAAATTGTATCGAGCCGTCGCAAATTTAGTTCATTTCAAATGATGGCAACCATGCAACCCGGTAGCCGCCCCTTCAGAGCGCTACCAGGCACTACTCTCATTTACTTTACTACAATCTTTAGATTAGCCATATCAAAACATTATGAGAGTCGGCAGTTGGGATGCTCTGACGAAGTCGTAACTATTTCTGTGCCCACGTTGGTGGTTATTATTTAATTTTATTTCTTATTTATCTACTCGTAGTTGTAGTAGGGTAAAAACATTTTGTTGTATAGTTATATCGTCTCGAGTAGATGATACATAGGTACTTAATTAACTAGCTTCATGTACTTTAATAATTTAATTAATAATCATTCGAAGAAATCCTGCTTTTGAGGGGAAATTCGTGTCCTCTTTATTGTTTCTTTAAAATGTATTGCACAGCAACAAGTTACATGTATACACAAAAGGCAAACTTAACACATTATGAAATTCTCTACCAGTCAAACTTTCCTCCACAAAGCAAATTTAATCTCGTAATATGCTTATCTATTTATATACAATAAAAGAAAAAGAAAGAAAACTGATGAGGATATAAAATTTAGAAGCTTTTCCTAGAAATATACTATAGAAGAAATCATCATGCAGTTGGTATTAAGTAGACATTGAAGAGGCGTAGTTCCAAGAATAATTGAAAAGAACAATAAATATAATGGTTAGGTACTTCTTATGTACAGTCAGCGACAAATACTCTGTAGCAGTCAAAGTGGCCAAATAGTTCGGTACACCATACTGAATATATGGTGTACCGAACTATTTGACTACTTTGGTTGCTACGAGGTATTTGACGCTGAGTGTACCACAAATCGACCTAATATATTAGCATGCACATCGAGGTATATGATATTGTTGCAGACTAGGTAATGAATTGTATCATGCATATCTGTTCATTTACCTATACGTTACATGTGACATTAAGAAATTCCTTGTAATGTGAATGGAAATTGATATAATAATACACCATTAATGAAATACCCTCGGAACGGTAACTGTTTATTATAAGTGTCACTATCAAGATGCGATGTAAAGAATGTATTCATTATTAATAATTAATTAATTTGATAATAGCCATAAATGAAGAACAAGATTAAAATATGAAGGTACATATATTTAGATAACGCTAATTAAGTATTGATCACTGTAATAAAATAATAAATAAACCTTTAAATCTCCTATGTTACGTAAGTTAGGAAACATATAAATAACATGTTAGATTATCAATGTATCATTAAGTATTTTTAGAGGATTTATTTGATCTATAATGAGAGGAATGATACGTTAATAACACTATGCATGGACGTTCAAAGCTCTTCATGTATCACTGTAGTATAGATATGAAATATAACTGGTAGGTTTAATTATATATTACAAAATCATAATCTCCTTTATAGAGGAATCTAACGCAGACTAAAAATAATCATGGCCGGCCATAAGATAATAAATTAATAATGTAAACAAATAAACCCACGTGATCGGTGATTCAGCCGATCCAAGTAACCTTTTGTATTGTACTATTGGCTGATTGCTTCACGCGGTTTCAACAATACAATACAAATAAATACTCTTTATTGCACTCCTCACACGAACAAAGCAGTTACAGAGAGAAACAATACATTAACATGTAGGTAGAGATAGACAACAGGTGGTCTCGTTTGTTAACATTTTAAATACCGACAAAGCCCCTCTCGCATGTAGTTGTGAACTGATCGAACAGGCGATTGTTATGTTGATGTTACAAAGTTTAAATATGTAATGTCTGTCACACCAGGTGATCCTTAACCAGAAAATGGTGCGTTGGTAGGCCAAATGTAATGTGAGATGAATGAAACTTACCTTGTCCGACGCCTAGCCCACCGTACACGCCGAGGTACAGGTCTCGCCGTTCTTTGTTCACCGTGCCGTTTGTGAGCTGGAAACAACGGCACCATATTATTTCATCACCATCATATCAGCCGGAAGACGTCCACTGCTGGGCCTCCCACAAAGAGTGCCAGAATGATCGGTCCTGCGACTCCTGCGCCACCCACATCCAGCGGACGCCCGCATCCATACCAATAAAAACTTACAATACCCACCGCCTATGATTGAGTCTGTGGAGTTACCCTCAAGTCGCCAGCCGTACACCCGTCGAACCCCTGACACCTCTACGACGCTACTAGGGTGGTGGAACCAAAAGATGAACGCCACCCAATAGTTGATCGTTTTGTCGAAAAATTTAAATAAAAAAATCGCGAAACATTTTACGCACTCGGGATATTTTTGTCCTAACGCGTCATCCCTTTGCCGAGGCTGGCATTTAAACTCCCAGACAGTTCCCATACACATGCGGCTGATCGTCACGTCGAAGTCTCGCGCCAAAATCACTGTTTGTGTGGAGATCTACTAATTTAAGAGATATTTAGCGTTCAACTAATGGTTCCAACTTTGTGTAAGGCCAATAGATGCACTGCGTTCATCTACTGGACAAAGTATAGTTTTTTCAGATGCTGATAAATTCTTATTGATAAGTTATTATTGATAACTTAAATTAATCGTTACTTAACCGTTGATTTTTGACCCAAAAATTGAAGGTGCTTATTCATTCGCAATACGGTTATTTTGGGATTTGTTTTAATACGAAAAGCACCATCGTTCAACAAAGAACCTGTGCCCAGAAGATGAACGAAAAAAATTAGTTCGTTCAACGTTTAGCGTAGATTCCAATAAGCGAACGCTCTGTTGATTTTAGTTGGTTCATTCTTTTGCTATCATTTGAATTATTTTATTTGTGTTTAGTATCAATATTGTGATTCTTGACTAGTATAAATTGTTATAACGATGATTATATAATTACTAGACCAAAGGTGAGGCATCGCGGTGTTACGTTTTTCTTCGTTCAACTAAAGGTGTCAAAACGTTCAACTATTGGGCACCGCATTCATCTTCTGGGAAAAATGGCATACTTCAGCATAAAACCATTTTTAATAAAATACTGTATTGTAATAGGAGGATTTAAAATAGTCATATCCAATCTAGACAATATACCAAATCGTATAAAAAAATAATAAGTACAAACTAGATTACAACTCCTCGAAAAAATATTGTAAAGTTGGGATAGTCGCTTAGACGTTAATCTTTTCGTTCCACGCAAACTTATGTGTTATTACATTATTGTAGATGATTGGTTGTTTTCAGGATTTTTGTTTGGAGATGAGGCTCGACTCTTGGGTTAGCGAGGCCAAGCCTCGCCTCGCTAAAGGTAGATTTTAGTTAGGAGTCAGATGCTGGATTCACTGGTGGCACAATTTAACTGCTAGCTTCGAACCACAAGGAAGGATTAAAAAAATAAATGAGTAAGATTGTGAATATTGAGATTCGTATCACCAAGTTTGTAATTCAATCAACTCTAATACAAAGTTTTGATAGTATAATGTATTGATTTCGAAAAAAGGAATTGAAGTGCAATCTTTGAAAGAGTCACAGTTATGGACGGGTCTTACAGAGATTTCGGTTCGCGTCTTTTCTGTGGAGATAGCCATAGAAGGGCGCAGAAACCCATATACTTGGAAGGACTTGTAATCCACACAAACACCGTATCGCGTTACCAACATAAATCTGCGTGATAAAACGTAGCTTACACGCACATAAGCCGTTAACTATTCACCACACAACAGAGGATTTTTGTTTACTAAACACTATAAGACGCCTAAAAAATGTCTATGTATACTGCATTGCAGTCAAGTATAAAAATATGGGTGCATACAAGTTAATATGTTCCATGGCTCTTATGTCAGAGGATTAAAGTTTGGGTATATATTTATGAGAGGACTAAATCGATACATATTTTTGCACTTGACTGTACCTTTCGAATCCCATAGCTCCCAGGTGGGTTGGCGGGTTTTAAGACTTTTTTCTGTCAAAATTTGGTAGTAATTTCATATGGGATCCATAAGGAGCCACCGGTTATCCAAAGATTTTTTAATACTTGCCAGTAGTTGGAGCCGACCTGGAACACCTGCAAGATCAGGTTCATGAGCACGGTGATCACGGACGCCAGTATGCCGACGCTCATCAGGTAGTGCTTGTATACGCTCCATTGTACCTGTACACGTTATATACTGACCATCTCCGGGTCGTTGGACCACATGGCGAGCCAGTAGTTGGAGCCGACCTGGAACACCTGCAGGATCAGGTTCATGAGCACGGTGATCACGGACGCCAGTATGCCGACGCTCATCAGTT
Source organism: Epinotia nisella (assembly GCA_932294315.1). NCBI lineage: Eukaryota > Metazoa > Arthropoda > Insecta > Lepidoptera > Tortricidae > Epinotia > Epinotia nisella. Next base: position 8,535,887 of record OW028674.1, read on the forward strand.
AGTGCTTGTATACGCTCCATTGTACCTGTACACGTTATATACTGACCATCTCCGGGTCGTTGGACCACATGGCGAGCCAGTAGTTGGAGCCGACCTGGAACACCTGCAGGATCAGGTTCATGAGCACGGTGATCACGGACGCCAGTATGCCGACGCTCATCAGTTAGTGCTTGTATACGCTCCATTGTACCTGTACACGTTATATACTGACCATCTCCGGGTCGTTGGACCACATGGCGAGCCAGTAGTTGGAGCCGACCTGGAACACCTGCAGGATCAGGTTCATGGGCACGGTGATCACGGACGCCAGTATGCCGACGCTCATCAGGTAGTGCTTGTATACGCTCCATTGTACCTGTACACGTTATATACTGACCATCTCCGGGTCGTTGGACCACATGGCGAGCCAGTAGTTGGAGCCGACCTGGAACACCTGCAGGATCAGGTTCATGAGCACGGTGATCACGGACGCCAGTATGCCGACGCTCATCAGTTAGTGCTTGTATACGCTCCATTGTACCTGTACACGTTATATACTGACCATCTCCGGGTCGTTGGACCACATGGCGAGCCAGTAGTTGGAGCCGACCTGGAACACCTGCAGGATCAGGTTCATGAGCACGGTGATCACGGACGCCAGTATGCCGACGCTCATCAGTTAGTGCTTGTATACGCTCCATTGTACCTGTACACGTTATATACTGACCATCTCCGGGTCGTTGGACCACATGGCGAGCCAGTAGTTGGAGCCGACCTGGAACACCTGCAGGATCAGGTTCATGAGCACGGTGATCACGGACGCCAGTATGCCGACGCTCATCAGTTAGTGCTTGTATACGCTCCATTGTACCTGTACACGTTATATACTGACCATCTCCGGGTCGTTGGACCACATGGCGAGCCAGTAGTTGGAGCCGACCTGGAACACCTGCAGGATCAGGTTCATGAGCACGGTGATCACGGACGCCAGTATGCCGACGCTTATCAGTTAGTGCTTGTATACGCTCCATTGTACCTGTACACGTTATATACTGACCATCTCCGGGTCGTTGGACCACATGGCGAGCCAGTAGTTGGAGCCGACCTGGAACACCTGCAGGATCAGGTTCATGAGCACGGTGATCACGGACGCCAGTATGCCGACGCTCATCAGGTAGTGCTTGTATACGCTCCATTGTACCTGTACACATTTAATAGTTAAAACATTGATATTTTCTTAATTTGAGGGCTGTTTTACCTAGTTGGTAGAGCAGGTGACCCTGTCTACAAAGCACGAAGGTAGCGGTCCTAGGTTAGAATCCCTTGAAAAACATTTTCTCAAACATGTAATAAAATATTGATGTTATGTTCCTTAAAGAGGCTGCGAAGCATCACGCTTCGGGTGCGTCGAGACACGACAAATTTGAAGGCCTGCAAAGTGACCTTCTTTGGTTTCAATATCAGTACAAGTCACCCGCATTCAAATGACAACTGCGCATTCAAGACTCCGGCTACGCGTACCCCGTCCACTACCGTTTCTATAGTATTTATTTGTTCTGTGACACAGAAAAATACGACGCAGATAAATAATGAAAATAGAAACTATGAAGAATCATGGCAGAGACAGATAGTGTTCCTTTAGGTGTGCTTTGAAAGTAGCGACAGATTTAGCACGCCTTAAGTCCACGGGCAGAGAATTCCAAAGTTGAATGGCTTGAAACGTACACGAGAAATTATTATTATTATTATCTATGTGCGACACAACAACACGGCCACTAAAAAGACTGAGTTTAACAAGTGTTTTTACACTTCCTTCGTGGTCATCATTAGTGTATCGCGATACAGGTAAGACATGAAATATTATGAAGGATATTTACACTGCCAGTTTCCGCTTTCTCCGACTCGATGAGCTTGTTCTTTTCTTTTAGTTCGTTAGGTGTCGCTTCCGGTGTTTTCCGCTTTACGCTGCCTGCACGATCTCCTAATAACATGAATAATAATATCATGAAATGATGATAATATTGTCTTCGGTTTCCGCGATGGATTAGACTATGAGTTTAGAAAAATCATGCTCTTTTAGAATCAGCGCACATAGTATAATACTGTTTGTGTTCTTATTTTATTTATTAAATTAACAAGTAAATTATATCAAGTTCATCACTATTCTTAAGTCTAAAATAATAGTCTAGACAAGTGTGTGGCAACCTTGTTGCACAACAGGCTGGTTAGGCCGGTTCGAAGTATGAAATATATATGTCTAGATTTTGATCTGTCATTGTCACATTCCTTGATTGCTAAAAAGCTTGTGATCACGAATTTTATATCGAATCTTTATTTGTCTCCATAGTTCATTCATAAGTTAATAACCATTACACCAATCTCCAATCCAACCGGCATTTCATTCCACCGAGATCCAAGGAAGATTCACCTGAACACGCAACCGACCAGATAGGGCAGGGAGGCCCGTTACAGCCTCCCAACTCAATAGTGGGTGCCTTTCCCATACTGGGCACCCACTTTATACTCCATATTGGTGCCCTCCGACGTTCGGATCATCGAGTTTCTGCCGAGTTGGAGAAAATTTGCTGCAAAGAAGATCTGAAAATCATCTCATTGTGTCATCATTTTGCAGTGAAAATCATGGTTAGGCAACTTAGTGGTCAGCTTCAGAAATTAATTTAAACGCCCCTTTGCGAGTCAGATTGTAAAACAATTATGCATTTCGAGCCGATTTACTAGAGGGCGCCGGAGTTCTCTTGACATAATAAAAGTTCCTATTAAAGGCGTCAGATGACGCTGTCTTCAAATTCGTGCCTGTTTCATCCAGTGTGGCTGTACAACAATATTTGGTAATTTTAGAATAAAAACTGGTAAGTACTATTATTTTATTAAAATTTCAATTATTGATCCTTCCTGCAATACGAAACTGTTTGGATTTATTTAGTCTTAAAATAATGCATTTAATTTATGACAATGGCAGCTAGGCAGCTATAAACGGTGGAGTAGTAATTTTGTCTATGTGTGGCAACATTTTAAAAATTGTCTTGTCACAAGTTTGTCAAACTGCCGCCAAATCTGAATCTGAATGAAAAAATATATATTCGTGTTTTCTGGTAGTACATTACTAATATCAATATAATTTCGTTTTGGAGTAAATATGGCTCCAAGACGCTGTTGTGTGCCTTCTTGCACAGTGACTCAAGGAGACGGTGAGAATTCAAATGAATCAAAGACTGCCGATAAAAACTGAGCATTTTAAAACAATACCTTTATACTACGGCATGATTTTCAGGTATACCTTTGCATGGGTTTCCAAACCCGACCATGCTCACCAAACCTGAGGAACTGGAGAGGTTCAGGACATGGGTAATGAGGATCGGAGGAGACATTGTGGGTGAAGATGATTTGGTAATTTTCCGAAACCGAAGAATATGCCATCGCCACTTCGAGGCTATTTATACATATCCGAATCAGCGAATTACTCGTTTGGCTATACCGTCGCTACATATTCCAGGTAAGATAAACACTAGATTTGTTTACTCGTCCTTTACAAACGTATACATTTATCGCAACTATACCAACATGGCCATAGCTAGTCAAATTGAATTGTTTGAGGACTTGTAAAATTTTCATCGGTGGATCATCATTATGACACATATTTTATATGGTATTAACGCTTAGACTGCGCCAAAATAAGCAAACTTTATTTAAAAAATAAAAGATAGAGATAGAGAGATGAGATATTGTACCCATTCCCACTATAGCTAAGGGTCTAGGCAGGACTTGGTATTTTTTTTATCGGTGGTATATATTTAATATTTTGTAATGGTTCTATGAAAACCCTCAGCGCGATATATTTTTTTATTTATTTCTTTTGTCATTGTAAAGAATGTGTAAAGAAAAGCATATTATATCAAATAAATGATAGCCACCATTACTTACGGAGATAGAACCTATAAATATGTAGAATAGAATAAAACATGCTTATTTTAGCGTAATCTACATAATTCAATCTGATTTAAGCCTAAAAACGGCAAAAATTGAAAAAAATACAAAAAATATATATGTCCTAAGTCCTACGCACCCTTTGCCCTCCCGACACTATTTTTGAATAAAGAAAAGTAAAAAAAAATAACAAGTAGGTAGGTACAGTAAGCGCCACACAGGGCACTACGTACGTGATCTGTCTGTACCACGAAACACTAACTTTGTTCGTTCGTGTTTCTCCTTCTTTGTCCTTCGCATGTAACACGTACGAACGAAATTGTCGTTTAGCAGCCGCTCTGAAATAGTCACCTCAGAGCGCATCAGATGTAGGTATTTGATTGTAATTAATAACTACAACATGGAAAAGTTGAAAAACCCCCGATGTTTTCATTTCAAAGTTCAATATCTCAAAAACCGCTTAACCGATTTTGTTGAAACGTAGCTAAGAACCATCTCGATCACGTCAGCTTTCGGATAAAAAAAAACCGCATTCAAATCGGTCCATTATTTTAGGAGCTACGGTGCCACAGACAGACACACAGACACGTCAAACTTATAAGACCCCTCCTTTTGCGACGGGGGCTAAAAATATAAAACCGATTTCAGTGCAGTCTTTTCTCAATCGAACGTCTTCATAACAGAGATTATAACGACTCCGTAACACTCTATAATATTACGTCGATTTGTACATCTAGGTAGATTTGCCCGCTGTTTCCCAGAAGTCACAAATTCGTAACAATGTCAATTCGAAATGTTTCTTTTTTGTTTCAGGTTTGCCAAGTCCTTCACAAGCTTCAGCACCTACTGGTCCCACACAAGGTAATATTGTCACACAGTTTGCTAAAAATATATATTATTGTCGCTTTAAACAAGCTTATAAATATTAAACCAAGAGCAAAAGTTTCGGGTACAGTTTGTATAGAATTTCATTACAAACTGTACCCGAAACTTTTGCTCTAGAGTGTATATAGGTAATAATACTAACTTGATGATTGATATTAACTGATTGACCTGGTAAAGGTTGCTGGAGTCCGCTGGATGCGGGTGGCGCAGGACCGGTCATTGTGGCACTCTGTCCTATGTCTGGGGGAGGCCTATGTCCAGCAGTGGACGTCTTTCGCCTGATATGATGACGATGATGATGATGAATACTATTAACTTTTACCAGACTCCGCGCGGAACACGTCCTTATATCGTAGCTTCGCGTTTAAACTTTCTCTCCCCATTTGTAACCCCTTAGGGATGATTTTTGGGGTAAACACTATCTTAAATGTCGATCCCCAAGACTTGAACTATCCTCTTACAATAAAATTGTCATCCCAATCGGTTGAAAGGTTTAACAGTCAGAGTTATTTTCGGATCTATAATATTATTTTATTACCTAGTAGAAGTTTTGAAATGTAAATCGATTTTCTATTACTTACCATATGTCATTCTTATTAACCGACTTATATAGAAGAAAGTAGATAATTAATTCCTCTTTTATTTATTTACACGATTTATGTTTTTCGAGCGTACGGTGTAAGAGGTAGGTATGTTAGAATTAGCAAAGCGACCTAAGCTCAGGTTTGATGAATTTTGATATACAAGCACGGACGGCTATCACAGGACACATGTTGTCCGATATTTTTTTTATTCAAAAGCAGTTGTCATCAGGTTATACCTACTCGTAAATTTGGTGAAATCTGATTATGGGATCCATGAGAAATTGAGTGAACTTAGGTATCCGTATGGCGATTTCGGTATTTTTAACCGACTTCAAAAAAGGAGGAGGTTATAAAATATGTTCCATGAATATTTTTTTTATGTATGTTCGCCGATTTCTCCGTCAATTGTGGACCGATTTTAAAAATTCTTTTTTTAGTCGAAAATGTATACTCCTGAGATAGTCCCATTTTCACCAAGTTAGGATCCCAGGGAAATCGAGGTCAACCCTGAAATTTTATAGGCACGTGTGTAGTGATTTCGGTATTTTCTATAAGGTATAACTCGTGTATGTACCCTCGGAAATCGCAATTTTGGTGAAGTGAAGAAAACTTACTGCACTCCTCAAGGATGTAAAGTACCTACGTTAAAGATTCTGACATGATTCCGTTGAACTAGCAACTAATGAAGTGTCAATTCTGAGATCCTTGAGGAATCAACGGAACTCCTCAAATATTATCAGCTCACATAAAGTCAAAGTGGTTTATTCTTCAATTTAGGCATATTACATGCACCGGTTCGGAAAGAAAACCTCTGCCTCGAGAAGAACCGGCGTAAAAAACTCGGCGAGGTATCATTTCAGTATCAGAGTATTATAAAATTTTAAAATTACATTGCTACAGTAGAAAGCCTATTTACTTTGCGATAGATTTCTAGTGCAGGATTTTATCTCTGCCAAATATCCCTACCCTATCCATGATGTACCTAATAAGATATGCTTTTGAAATAAGTGTCTGTTTTACGACAGATTTGAATTTAAAGTCAGGTAAGTTAGGTAATGTGTTTTGGAATTTTATTGTCGAATTTTATACAATTTCCCAATAACGACTTTCGCTTATATATATAGCGACTTGGATTTTTAGTTCCGTACCTCAAAAGGAAAAAAACGAAACACTTATATAGGATCACTCGTGCGTCAGTCTGTCCGTCTGTCACAACCGATTTGCTCCGAAACTACTGGACCGATTAAGTTGAAATTTGGTAAACATGTGTAAATTGGTGACCCAAAGATGGACGCGTAAAGTAAATTAATAAACTCTGAACAAGGGGGCCACTGTTGGGGGATAAACTGGTAAATTAAAAAAAAAGTTTCGCAACCTGTATCAAATGAAAGGGGTTGTTGTAAGCATCTCAGATATTTTTTTTATAATTTTAGCAAAAATAGATTTGAAGTAATTTAGGTAAAAAGACGAAAAATGACCATTGACCACAGATGAAACTCCTCTAGATAATATATTATTATCGGCCCATACACAGCGATTTAAACATGTAACGTAAAGCAGTTCAACAAGCACAACGTTTATTAATATACAAGTCCCTGGGCGACCGAGCCCTGCTCGGGTGAAAATACGGAGACAACGAATTTTCCCAGACATTACTCCTAGCTAGATCGATTATATACTACCTATTCCAAATTTCATCAAAGTCGTTAGAGCCGTTTCAGAGAACGTGATTGCTAATATATATACAAATATTGCTCGTTTAATAGTATAGGATTAGGGCGACCGAGTTATGCTCGGGTGAAAATAGAGAAAATACGGAGAATACGAATTTTCCCAGACATGAGACCCAGCTATATCGATTTTTCGCCGCCGTAAAACCCTATATTTCAAATTTCATTGAAATCGTTAGAGCCGTTTTCGAGAACGTGATTTAAAATATATACTTATCGTATACAAATATTGCTCGTTTAATTAATAGTATTGGATAAGACATTCCGTGACGTGATAACTACTTACTTATAGTAGGTAAATGAATAACAAACGAATACCTGATGGGCACACGCGTACCGGGGAATGTATAGGTAGTGACTACGGGTGGTCGATCACGTAACGCATTTTACGCGCGTAAGGTAGATCTGAATGTCAATTTTTATATGAAAAAATGACAGTTGGATCTACCTAACGCGCGTTTGGAACGTTACATGATTACCCCCCTGATCTCCTAATTATCTGTATAGTCTCAAATGTCAGACTAGTACTAGGGGAAACTGGGGTCAATAGGAACGCAGGTCATTTGAAACAAGCTTAATAACTCCTAGACTATTATTGGTGCATTGGTGGTATTGGCGGGGTCTCGCTCGAGGAAGGAAATTGTCGGCTTTAGTGTTGGGACTTGTCTAACCATAAGTTTCGCGGCATCGAACCCATTCGATTTTTTTACGAGGTTAGTTATAGGTATTGCTTTTTCACCACATGGAGTAAGAATTTTTGGGGATATTATCCTAATAATATTATAAATGTGAAAGTTTGGATGTCTGCTGTGTGTGTGGTGTGTGGCTTGGATAATGATTATTACTCAATCTTGCTTAAACGGCTCAACCGATTTGGATGAAATTTTGCGTGATGATATGCCTGGTTTAAAAATATACGATAGTTTTTATCCCGGGTCCACGCAGAGCCAGAGTTGGGCAAGTTTGCTTGAATAAGAATAAGAATAAAAACAGAATTGTTATACTCATTCAAATCGGTTTGAATAAGAATAAAATCATGCGCCCGTTATTCAAAATAACATGAAGGTGAATAATTCGTGCTACTTTTATTTAAAATAACAATAAAATACGGAATAATTATTCCACAAAATGGGGTTATTCCAGCTAAAAAATCTTCTACAAATAAAAATACTTTTGTGGTGGGCACATCGTCGGTAAAATTTTGTAAGTTGATTTTCACACATATGATTTTCTCTTCTCAAAGTCACCCAAAGGGCAATGGAGAGGGCTATGCTGGGAGTATCTCTGCGTGATCGCATCAGAAATAAGGGTATCCGCAGCAGAACCAAGGTAACCGATATAGCCCTCCGAATCGCTAAACTTAAGTGGCAGTGGGCGGGGCACATTGCACGTAGAACCAATGGCCATTGGGGCGGAAAGGTTCTCGAGTGGCGACCACGTATCGGAAGGTGCAGAGTGGGTAGCTCCCCCACAAGGTGGACTGATAACCTGATAAAGGTCGCTGGAGTCCGCTGGATGCGGGTGGCGCAGGACCGGTCATTGTGGCACTCTTTATGGGAGCCTATGTCCAGCAGTGGACGTCTTTCGGCTGATATGATGATGATGATAATGATACATACCACTTGGTGGCGATGGTCTGATGATGGAGTCAGGAGGTGGATAGTGGAACTCCTCAATGGCTAGTACTTGTATACCCGTTTGTGTTCATTTGGTTTGTTTTGGCGAGTTCTATACATTACACTTTGTGACAATGATCTGATGATAGAGTCAGGAGGTGGATAGTGGAACTCCTCAATGGCTACTTGTATTGTATACCCCTCGAGTTTACGGTCATTTGGTTTGTTTTGACGAGTGCTATACATTAACTTGGTGACAATGGTCTGAAGATGGAGTCAGGAGGTGAATAGGGGAACTCCTCAATGGCTACTTGTATACCCCTCTAAATGAAACAAAAAATTGGGGGCAATAAAAACAATACTAATTGGCTATGTATTTTTTTGTACGTAATAATTACAAAAATACGTTGATAATCTATACAAAATTACAACAAAAGAACATAATACTGAACTAATACGATTAGAAACTGGGAGAAATTAACAACACTAAAAAAAAGTTGATAATTATTGTAAGTACATTATTGCAAATATTACTTATTACCAAAATAAGTCCTAAATTATGGGTATGCTAAAGTCAGTTGGGACTAAATTCTTTAATTCATTAAGTATGTTATCAGGTAATATATTTAGCATGAAATCAATTATTTAAGTGGATATAATAATTTGTGGATATAATAAATGTGGGCGGAGCACATTTCACGTAGAACCGATGGCCATTGGGGCGGAAAGGTTCTCGAGTGGCGACCACGTACCGAAAGGCGCGGCGTAGGTAGGCTCCCCACAAGGTGGACTGATGACCTGGTAAAGGTCGCGGGAGTCCGATGGATGCGGGTGGCGCACGACCGGTCAATTTGGCACTTTCTAGGGGAGGCCTATGTCCAGCAGTGGACGTCTTTCGGCTGATATGATGATGATGATATAATAATTTAATAAATATTATAATCTCAGTGGTTTCAACTGACCCCACCCTTAGTTTCGTATGACCCAGACTCGGGGTAATTTGAAACACTTTCCGATGTTTTGTAAAATGCTTATAATTACTAAAAATACCACAATGAGGTCAATTAACCATTGCTGTTACATTGTCAAATATCCTAGCTAGAGCTGACAACATTTACCGAACAGATACTATTAAAAATGAGGACCTAATAGCCTTTAACGTCAAAATCGTTCCAATTGACCCCAGTCTCCCCTAATAATAAAAAAACCGGCTAAGAGCGTGTCCACGCGCAGTGTAGGGTTCCGTAGTTGCCTGTCATTGTTCCATCGACCATCACTTGCCAAGTAGGTTGTATGAAAGTTGGCCTTTCCAAGTTGGTCGACTATTACTCGGTAGCCGTGATAGTTTCCCTTTTAAAAATTAATTATGCCTATGTATGTTAGTACTAATAGTTAGTATACAGAGTGTTTTTTTAAATGGGACAGTATGGGGAAATCCGAATCTAAAGGAGATAGAGGAAAAGTGTCCAAGGAGACATTAGGTGTTTTTTTATGTAAACAAATTTGGCTCATTAAAATTTTTGGTCAAGCGTGAGTTGTTCTTAAAAAATGATAAAGTTCGTCAATTTTTTTTTTGACGCGGGTCGACTCTGTTTCATGTAAGGATTATTTCATTGTATTGAAAGAAAAAAATCTGAACAGCAGAAGTTGGTCAAATTTAATGAAAATTCGAGTTATTGAGAGACATATTGACATCACTTGCCTTCTTCTATAGGTAAAGTTAATTCCCTGTACGTCTAGCACAACTTGCTGCTCAGTCGCTTCGTGCGCGACTAAGCATCTTCTCTCGTCTTGGGCGACCAAGTAGAGAAAATACGGAGAAAACCAATTTTCCCAAACACGAGACCTGGCTAGATCGATTTCTCGCCCCTGTAAACGCGTATATTCCAAATTTCATCAAAATCGTTAGTGCCCTTTCCGAGAACGTAATTGCAAATATATGGTTTTATTATTATTTATTATAAAGTATTCAGCATTGTTTTTGACAAAAGTACCTACATATCTCTAAAATGTAGATACTAGTGAGGGTAAGGATTTCTTTTCTCTAAATACATTTCTTAGTGATTGCTGATTGTGAATGTGATAAATAGTGCGTATTATGCATCTCTTTTGTAAAAGAAAAAAGTAGACTGGACGTCAGTAGAGTTTCCCCAGTATATTATTCCGTAAGTGAGCAATGGATAGATGTTTCCGAAGTATCGCTTCTTGTAATTACTTCTGAGCATGTTTCAGATAGTATGGATAAAGCGTAGCAGGGGCTAACTATACTTTTATTTATTTTTACAAGCTTTTATTTAACTTGCAATGTATGTACAGTCGACTACAAAGAGAAAGATACAACCAAGCCACGACTGTATATGTATCTTTCAACATCTTCAGTTATAAGTGAACCCAACTCTGAAGCTTCAACATCCAGAGCTTCAGCACCTTCGGCAGCTACTGGCCCGACTCGCTCCACACAAGGTAACACCCCTGCTAATATGAATAAGTCATCATCCTCCTAACGTTATTCCCGGTTGTGCCCTAGCCCAGGGTCCGCTTTGATACCTAATCCCAAGGTTTGGCATAGGCACTAGTTTTATGCGAAAGCGAGTGCCATCTGACCTTCCAACCCAGAGGGAAAACTAGACCTTACTGGGATTAGACCTGTTTCCTCACGATGTTTTCCTTCACCGAAAAGCTAACGGTAAATATTCCGTACATAAGTTCCGAAAAACTCATTGTTACGAGCCGGGATTCGAACCCACGACCACCGCTTGACAGCCGCTTGCCTGAACCACTAGGCTACCGTAGCTTCTGCTATGAATAAGTAAATTATTATTGATTATTGTCCCTTGAACCCACCTCATGTTCCGTTCACGTCATATTCAACATTGTTATTGGATATAAATTAAATAATATGTTTTCAGCGTCTTCAGTTTTAAATGAACCCATCTCTGAAGCTTCAACATCCAGAGCTTCAGCACGTTCGGCATATACTGGCCCGACTCGCTCCACACAAGGTAAATACCCATCCTATAAATATATCAAGGTCCCTTTAAACAAGATCATTTTCCGTCCAGCAAACTTTTATTTATACCTACTAAATTGGTACCTAAGTTAACGACTGTGCAAAAAAAGTAGAGTTGGCAGTAAAAGCTCGTACCTACGACTAACTACTATGTAAAATTAACTTTTTGATAGAAACTTATCTCCATTGTTTTTAACCCCCGACGCAAAAAGAGGGGTGTTATATGTTTGACGTGTCTGTGTGTCTATATGTGGCATCATAGCTCCTAAACGAATCGAGCGATTTTAATGCGGTTTTTGAGATGGTTCTTAGCGTTACAACAAAATTGATTCAAGCGGTTTTGAGATATGGAATTTTGTAACAAAAAGGTCGAGAGTTTTTCAACTTTTCTCGGTTGGTGATTATTGAGTACCTACTAAACTTCGTAGTTTTTATTGTGTTTTGGGGTACAAATTATTTACTACCATATATTTCATCATGTGCAGTTATAAATGAACCCATCTCTGAAGCTTCAACATCCAGAGCTTCAGCACCTTCTTCGGCACCTACTGGCCCGACTCGCTCCACACAAGGTTATTCTCCCTTTAAACAAGCTTTTATTAAACTCAACTTGGAACTAGGTTATTCTACCATATATATTTTTTTCTTCTGGTTTTATTTTATACTAGCTTTTACCCGCTTCCGGCTTCGCCCGCGTACTTAAAGTAATTTTAACCGTCTAAAAAAAGATTCATCTCAGTTTGTTCCAATTGAATTGCAATTGAATTGCAACTTACATGAATTTTCATGTCCACAATGTTAAATTTCAAAATCGAAGTCATTTTCGTAATTAACGTCCCAAAAAACCATAAAAAAAAATATTTTTTCAAATCGGTTCAGAAACGACGGAGTTCTGAGATAACATACCTACATACGAACAAAAATGGTCGAATTGATAACCTCCTCCTTTTTTGAAGTCGGTTAATAAGTAACAGAAGGAATTTATTCATAAAGTGTTCGTGCAATTTTGCTCCATACTGTACCTAATAAATACTGTTATTGCATTTCTCGTTGAAATAGGCTACAAATAATTGTGGTTGACTGTGTATCAGCATGACGAACCATGAAATTGACTTCCACTAGAAATGTCACTTACGTGAGTCGAACGTAATCAGAATTTAACTAAATTAGAAATAGATGAATCAATGAATGAAACGTATGCAGAATCTGACTTCATCAGAAAAGGAAAAAGGAAAATTATTGAATTTGACGCAGTTATAATTTGCTTTCGTTATAATAGAACTTATTTAGAATCTGGCTTTCTCAGAATTTAATCTTTAGCGGATTAGACATACTCAGTATTTACCTTATTTACCAATACGACCTCATGTGAATGGGACGATTCGAGAAACTAACCATATAAGAAACTGGAAAAGTCAGGATTGAACCTATACCGAATTTGGTAACCTCCACTCAAACCGATTTTCAGACTTTTTCACCACGTTCCCCCCTTATTTATTGTTAGGAATACTGCTGTGAAGTTTCGAAAAAAATAGTCTAACTAATCTTGTTTCCCCACACAAACTTCGGACCCCCATTTTACCCCCTTAGACGTTGAATTTTCAAAAATCATTTCTTTGTGCACCCCTAGACCTTATAAGAAACCCACTTGCCAAATTTGGAATCTCTAGAACCATGCAGCGGTTTGGGCTGTGCGTGATAGATCAGTCAGTCAGTCAGTCAGTTTCTTCTTTTATATATTTAGACTAGCTTCCGCCCGCGAGTTCGTCTGCGTGAACCCGGGATAAAAACTATCCTATATTTTAATCCAGGCTATAAACTATAAACTATAAACTATCAGGCTATAATCAAGCCCACCGCGGCGTGAGATAGTTTTTAAGTAGAGTTAGGCAGTTGCAACTTAAACTTCAAGCTGTACACTCATTTATATTTTAATCATTAAAGTTAATTCAGAGTAACTTGAGTTTTACCTTGATACGTCCTCACGAGCTCCCAAAATATAACTAGGTACAGACTATATACAAGCAGTGTCAAGAACGGAGACAACATTTTCCATGGCTGTACACAATGTGCCAATGCATAAACATGGGTTTACTTAGGTTTAAAGTATTTTTTTTCTAATTCATACTAATACCTACTATAAATGCGAAAATGTGTCGGTCTGTCTGTTACTTCTCCACGCTTAAACCGATTTAGTTGAAATCTGGTACAGAGACAGTTTGAGTCCCTGGACACCTTACACAAATCGACCTAATCCCAAACTAAGCAAAGCTTGCACTATGGGTTCTAGGCGATGATATATATATACTTAGAAAGCATCCATGACTCAGGAACAAATATTCGTTCTCACTCATCACACAAATAAATGCCCTTACCGGGATTCGAACCCAGGATCTCCGGCTTCGTAGGCAGCGTCACTACCAACTAGGCCAAAAGCCGCCATCATAACAAAACTCATACTGACTAGTAGGCTACAGCAGTTTCAGAAGGTAGATAGGACTCAAGTTTACTTATTACTTACAAGCTTTATATTAATTTGACCTGTTCGTATATATGTAAGTAAGTTGTCCGCTTGTCCATCAAAATTTGCAATCAATTTTTCAGTCACTTGTCGTTATCCGATTGAGCTGAAATGTTGGGTAATAATAAAGTTTGGACGACAATTCAATGTTATGGTACCATCGAGTTGATCTGATGATGGAGACAGAAGGTGGCCATGGGAAATCAGGACTTAACAGACGTAACCCCGTTAAGTTTCGGCTCATTAGTAGCGTCTCAGTGAATAGTTGATGGTGGTATACAGAAAAGTACAGTTGGCAATAAAAGCTTGTACCAAAAATTATTTTTTTGACAGAAGATTATTTGATTTTAACTTTGTTGAATTGTTACCCGTACTAATATTATGAATGCGAAAGTGTGTCTGGCCGCCTGTTACCCTTTCACACTTAAACCAATGAAACGATTGAGATGAAATTTGGTATGGAGATAGGTTGAACCCCGAGGAAGGACAAAGGATAGTTTTTATCCCGGAAATGATCCCATAAAGGGGGTGAAATGGGGGGTGAAAGTTTGTATGGAGCTACGATACAAAGGAGTTCCACGCGGGCAAAGTTGCGGGCAGAATCTAGTAAGTAAGTTTATATCGGCGTCGGATAGCGAAATCTGTATTTTCGCAGAAAGACTAAGTAGGTACTGATACTGCTAGTAGACCGTCACTGCCAAGAATCGCTACGCCGCGCTAGTCGCGCTACGCTCGAAGCCGATCCCTTGGTTTTCCCGAAGTAGCGGAGAGTGTAATATCTCTTTTTACGCGATCCTATACTGAATTTATCCACGTTTTCGCAAAACTGCATAAATAAAAGTAGACTAGTTTAGTGGAATGACGTATAATTTAGTTAAGCATATCCTTAACCTGACGACCTATTCATCATCATCATCATATCAGCCCAAAGACGGCCACTGCTGGACATAGGCCTCCCCCAAAGAGTGCCACAATGACCGGTCCTGCGCCACCCGCATCCAGCGGACTCCAGCGACCTTTACCAGGTCATCAGTCCACCTTGTGGGGGGCCTACCCACGCTGCGCCTTCCGGTACGTGGTCGCCACTCAAGAACCTTTCTGCCCCAACGGCCATCGGTTCTACGTGCAATGTGCCCCGCCTACTGCCACTTAAGTTTAGCGATTCAAAAGGCTATATCGGTTACCTTGGTTCTGCTGCGGATAGCCTCATTTCTGATGCGATCACGCAGAGATACTCCCAGCATAGCCCTCTCGATTGCCGACCTATTGTTATAATGATTTTTATTGATTATAATTTATTATTGTAACATACAGGATCAAGACCACGAGCCCCGTTAAAGAAAATGACAAAAATTGAGCGAGAGCTGCGGGACACTATACGGCTAACAAGAAACACATTAGTGCGATGTAAAAAATCTAAAAACCAACTAAAGACGAAATTACTTTTAACGAAGAAAATAATGCAAACTAAGGCATTCGAAATAGTTAGCAAGAAGATGTCGTCAGCAGCAAAAACATTCTTTAAGATGCAAATATCGCAATTCGGAAAAAAGCCTAGAGGACGGCGATTTTCATTAGACGAAAAAATTTTGGCACTATCCGTCTATAAGCCCTGTCCAAAAGCATACAGACTGCTGGCAAAAATTTGTATTCTGCCCAAACGCAGAACACTGGACAAAATTCTGCAAAATATAAATTTGTTGCCAGGAATTAATGATGTCCTTTTCCATAATTTAAAGAAAAAAGTGGAAAAAATGCCAAACCACCATAAATTTTGCTGTGTTTTGTTTGACGAAATGGCAATCGCCCCACACATAAGCTATGACAAAACAAGAGACGTCATAGATGGATTTATGGACAACGGTAATTTAAGGAAACCGACATACTGTGACCATGTGTTAGTTTTTATGGTTCGCGGGATTGTTAAAAAATTTAAGCAGCCAGTAGCGTTCACGTTCTGCTCTGGAACTACGCAAACGAGCGATTTGAAGATAATAATACAAACTGTGATAAAAAAAGTGATAGCGACGGGTTTAAATGTAGTGAGTACAGTGTGCGACCAAGGCGCTACGAATATGGCAGCATTGAATGTCTTGTTTACAGAAACAAAAGCAAAGTATTTGAGAAATAGCGAAATTTATAAAGGTGGGTTCTTTGAAGTAGACAATAAAAAGATTTATCCGATTTACGATCCCCCGCATCTCATGAAAGGTATTAGGAATAACCTATTAAATAAAGATTTAGAATACACCATGGACGGGAAGACCAGACGAGCTAAGTGGGCACATCTAGAGGCACTTTATAGAAGAGGCCCAGGATATAAAGGAGTACGCCTCATTAATAAAATTACCGCGCAGCACGTCATACCAAACCTGATACCAAAGATGAGAGTCAAATACTGCACACAAGTATTTAGCCAAAACGTTGGAGTTACAATGGGATACATGGCAGGTTAGTAGATATTTACATTTGTAACAACGTCAACTTTGTAGTAGAGTTTGGTGGGGATCCCCGAGCGTATCAATCGCTATTGGTTTCTACTACTACGCTCGTGATTCAACTATAGAATCTTTCGCTTGCTCGGGACTCAACATCAACACTCGCAGCAAAAATCTACTTTGCTCTCTTGTTGAACAAATAACTATTCTTAAGCAACTTTGCAATGTTTGTTGGTGTTATACCTACTATCTTTACAGTCGAGGAGTTTATTTATTAAATCTGGTTTAATACATTTTGATGATGGCATTGATGGCCGAATGTGTTGATGAGCCTTAATTATTCGTGGCACACGTGACTGAAGCACTGCGTATGAGTATTAAAAGTTGAAACGGGGGACGTCCTTAACATACCTACTGTCCCCTCTGCCACCCTCTGCTAAAAGTACTTACTTAATAGAATAAAAGATCAACACTTTCAACACATGCATGTACATCTCACCACATCTGATTAACGAACCGTGCGTGATTGTTTTAATACGCGTGCGTATATAAATGAGAGTCTAAAGACAGTTTTGCATGTGTGCATAGTTTTTCTTGTCTATGTTACCTCATCCCCTAGTAGATTTTCTTGTTCGGGAAGATGCGCCGGAGGCGCCTCCTGCGGCGTTATTACTCGAAATTCGTGCATCTGCGTTTAGATTGCCTTTTTTCTAGCTTTAATAACTCCCTCAAAATAACAAACAAGCTAACCACTTCATAAATGTGTGTAAAATTATAGACAGTCTAATAGACTTCTTACAAACTATTACATCAATCTGGATAAGCTTTCTACACACTTACCTACTTATAATTGAATGTTTGCGGTCTCTTTCCATCTTATACCTGCGTAGGTTGTTAGTCACAATGACAAATTGATACGAGCGAATTCCCGTGTATACAGCCCTGCTAATCTGTAACTTGTTGTTGTTTTACGTCACCCTAGGCCGTAAGTGGGATTTTCTGCTCGGTACGCGAGGAGAAAATCTCACTTCCTGGCCAAGACAAGACGAAAAACTTTAGACAAACCATGGGCGGTAATTAGTAAAGCAACAGATCGCATATTTATTTATACAAACACCCGCGATCTGAGGCATTCACGAATTCACCGCCCGGCCGCGCCCTAGGTGTGTAATGTACTATTAAGCTCAGCTAGCTCTCCCACAAATATTTCTTGACGCCTCGATTCGTAGTAACTAAGCGTAATAGGTCTAGTCTTGTTAGGTGTGAAGGGTGGGGTGAGACGCATGAGCGCGTAAAGAATAACAGCTCGCTCCGCTATTCTATAGCTTGTTTTAAGCTCACCTCAACGTTCACCCACAAATATATCTTGACGCCGCGATTCGTAGGTAGTATAACTAAGCGTAAGTATAGGTGAGGTGATGCGAATGAACGCGTTCTAAATAACAGCCGGTCCGAGCGCAGCGGACAGTCGACGATGGACAAAAAAAGTTTTTTTTTTAACTTTTCGTCTGAGTTTGATTAAATTTGCGGTGATATATCATTACATGTGTAGACTTCTTAAGCACGACAATACAATTTGTCACACCAACTTGCTATGATAAGGCACCGCCAGACGAGTGAAACTCGGCGGCGAAACACAGCGTCCGTTATTGGTTATTCAGGAGGAGTTGGGTAGCATAATAGCATAGTTCGGTCAGCATGATTTGCCAAAATGAAATGCAATTTAAATTTACATTTGTGTTTTTTTTCAGGGACTGGGGATTTACCCAGAGAATGCGTCGATACCGCGGACATCTTATTATTTTTCGACCAACTGTTTGATTCGGTTAACGGCAGCTACAGTAAACCGATCAAAGAAAAAATTTATCGATCAGCTGTCACACCACGTTCACCACATCAAAAGTTGTGGTACAAGAGTTTGGGGGTGCTAAAAAGCATGAAGTACGTAAATCAAACTGGCAAAAAAAACGTTGTTCCGTCCATAACGAGTTGGATCAAAACAATTCAGGCGTTCCAGGAAGTCACTAGATACCTCCATTCCTTAGGGTTGAACTCGCTACTGCTGCGACATTGGAATCAAGACCCTTTAGAAAATTTTTTCGGCGCAATTAGAGCACACGGTCTGAGAAATGTGATGCCTAGCGCGTATGCGTTTAAGACATCATATAAAGCGCTACTAATAAACAATCTAACATCTCCTCATTCCGTGGGCTCTAATTGTGAAGAAGACGGAGGCTCGAACTTGCAGTCTCTAAAATTTTTCCTGACCAAAGGAGTTAGCACCATTGCGGAACCTGTTGAAGAATTGTCAGTGGAAGATCAACATTTGTTAATCACACTAGTTGACACTGATAATTTAATTAACAATAGTTCCGCAATGGCAAAAGAAAAATGCGCAGCAGTAGCTTATTGCAGTGGCTGGCTTGTCCAGCATTTAAAAAAAAAAGTATGCAAAACGTGTCAACACTGTAAAAAGAATCTGGAAAGTGACACACTTCAACAATTTCACTCTTTTATCAAAATTAAAGAGTACAAGAAAGACAAAAATTGGCTGTCGTACCCAACTCGGGAAGTGTTTGACTTTTTTTGCCAGGTTGAACATATAACTGGTGAAGTTTTAAAAACATCATGCCATGTGAATAAGATAACGGAGTATATAGAATTAATAACCACCATCAACATAAATTTAAATTTCATCACATGCCCAAACCATAAAAAAGAGGTAGGCAAATTGTTATTAAATAAAAGTATAACGTTCTTTGTAAATAATTGGTGCACAGAAATAAATAGCATACTGACAGGAAAAACCACTTTTTGGGACGCTGACGACTGTATGAAAGAAAAAGCACACACTTACTATCTAAAGCACAAAAAAAGATAAGTAGTATTATTTTTGAAATCGGATAGGCGGTTCCGGAGATTAACCAAAACATACAAACTTACAAACCCACAATCTCACAGATTTTTCCACTTTATAATATAAGCATAGTTAATTTGGATTTCTTACTTTTTTATTAATAATGATCTGTTTCAACATAAAACCTTGTTTCATACATACATACATACATACATATAATCACGCCTCTTTCCCAGAGGGGTAGGCAGAGATCACGGATCTCCATTTGCTACGATCCTGACAAACCACTTTCGCTTCACTCACCTTCATAACATTGTTTCAACCTTGTTTCATGCCAATTATAGCCAATTTACTCCGTTATCTTCTTCATAAGGCATGATGTTATTATAGTTTTGTGTGTATATAGGAATGTAAATATATATTTATATTCACAGTTTTGTTAGTTACTCTATTCAGGTATAACTCAGTTTGTTGGATTTGTCTTTGCTCCGAACAGCAGAAGCTTATATCTATACATATATAAAACAAAGTCGTGTACATGTGTGTATACATATATGTATAAAAAGGCTCCAAATTTAACTATTTAAATATTGTTTTTTTAACGTAAAAAAACATTTTCTCATATATTTTGTGTGTTGTTTATAGTTACATCTAGAATATTGATGTGTTAAATAGTACTTAAGCTCTTCTTGATGTGTTATGTATTCCTGCACTGGCAGTTTACAACTCTAATAATAATATCTACCCAAAGGTTGTCTGGAAGAGATCGCTTTAAAGTGCGCAACGCTCTGCCGATGCCACGTTTGAAACGTCTCTCGTTAAAATGGGGAAATGTTGTGCGTTGTATGGATGGTTATGAAGCTTTTTTCACTGTCTTAAAGATGAAAATATGTATATTTTTAAAAACCTCTAAATATTATTGCAAGTATATGATATATTACTTATATGCACGAAGAAAGTTAATTGGTTCCATAATTTTAGTTTACTCGCACAAATGCTGGAATATTATTTCATTGTCGACCTAATTAAGTAATCAATATCATCAATATTAAAACAAATTTCGAAAATATTGGTTTAGTATTAAATTTTAGCAAATGTGAACTCTTTATTCAAAAAACTTCTTACTGTTTGAATGATTTAAAATTCAAATTCAATTATCTGACACCCAGCATAAAGATAGTAGACAGGAAGTCACTTTTCCTCCTGGGTTCTTCCATCTTTGAAGAATCTTTTCCTGATTATATTACTAACACTATTTCTAAATTCCAAAGTCACGCAAATTGTTTACTCTAAATCAGTCCTCATTATGCTCTTGTAATTCTAAAGTTTTGCCTTTTTGTCCCTAAATTAACTCATGTGCTCCGCTGTTGCCCATTTTGGAAACATCAAAATTTGCTTTTACCGATAGATATGACTTAGTCAAAACTAAGAAATGATTTTAAATATTCAGCTAAATTAACAATCTTGGTTCGATTTGGCGGCTTAGGAATCCCCAAAATTTCTAGTGTTGCTTCCCCAGCCTTTTTGTCGTCCACCCATAGCACGTCACATCTCATAGGAAATATCTTAAGGGCTCTGCCTACAAACTATGAGACTCCGGGCGTGGAGCGTGCCAAGAATGCTTTTAAAATTGCTTGCCCGGGCAAAGATTTTCCAGATAACCCAAAATCTCAAAGGAGCTGGGACGATATTTATTGCGATTTAACCTACAAATCGATTCAGACTATTCGGAGCCGCAGTTCAGGTCCAGATCGCGCAAGACTTTTGGCGGTCGGAGCCAGAGAGGCCGGTCAC
The DNA here is from genome assembly GCA_932294315.1 of Epinotia nisella. Classification (NCBI taxonomy): domain Eukaryota; kingdom Metazoa; phylum Arthropoda; class Insecta; order Lepidoptera; family Tortricidae; genus Epinotia; species Epinotia nisella. The sequence continues at coordinate 8,557,246 of OW028674.1, forward strand.
TGGCTACATGGTACCTTCCTGGATCCGACCACCCTTCGTCTGGCGACTGGTCTGCGGCTTGGGGTCACGGTATGCACTCCACACATAAGTATGCCCTTGTGGCACGGACGTGGACCGACTGGGTCACCACGGACTTTGTTGTCAAAAAAGTGCAGGCCGCTTTCCAAGAAATGCGACACTTAATGACATAATCCGCCGGTCTCTTGCCAGCATCAATGTGGCTCTTCTTAAGCCGCCTGGCATTGTCAGAGACCTGATGGTGTATCTCTGGTTCCTTGGAGGTTGGGACGGATGCTTGTGTGGGACGCTACATGTGTAGACACACTGGCACCGTCTCAGCTCCAACGGACTACTTCTAAAGCGGGTGCAGCGGCGGAAAACGCCGAAAATCTGAAATTTAATGAATATAGAAGCCTCGGTACAATGCCTCGAGGGCCTTTTCTAGATTTAACTTAGTTTTAATTTAATTTAGTTAATGTTAATCATCATTCTGTATTTACTTTACTAAATAAATTATTTAAAATATCATAATATAACACTCAAAAAATATTGTATACCTACCTAACCTGTGGACGACAGCCAGAACAAAATAACATTAATATAGCTTATTCTTCTTCGTAGAATGTCGTTCAAGTACATACTTTCTATATTTTATATATATTTCCATGTAAAAAAAAATCGTCCCGCGGAAATCCTGATATATGAAACTTTTGAAATGATCTACGCTTGCGTTTTTTGAAAGGTCCCTTTTTCTCAGACACCATTCAGAAAGGACTCTATAATTTAGAATGATTAAAAGGTCTCTTTCTTTGAAATTGTTGTTATCAGCAGCACGGTTGTTTTTTTTTTTATATAGGAATCAAGATGCCTGTATAACTAACAATTTAAAGTTATCAACTTTAATATGGAAATATACAATATATTGTAATTATTTCTAGTCCAATGGACTTCAGACTATATTTCATATAAGAATATGTTTATTCGAAAAATCAAACACTGTTACGAATGTCCGCTTACCTAAATATATATGATTTTAATTTTTATCCCAACCCCTTTGATTACTTCAAATTTAGAGGTAGGAGAAGAGTGCTTAATATGACTGGAGACCTTACTTATTTTAAATACCTACTATGTTCAACCCCAAATTAGCTGCAAAGAACTGCTTGTAAAAAAACTTCTCAATTACATGTAGGTACATTGGTGATATTAATGGGAAATAATTTTATGTAACTGAATGTATTACCTATATCAATAAACCTAGACTTTAACAATTTGTTTTTATTTTAAATTTTCACTAGGTATTTCAATAATTTTGCCGGCACATTTTGTGTAACTAATAATATAGGTAGGTACCTACTCCCGCACAATGCAATCATCACGTTCTTGTATAATAATAAATGCCTGTACTAACTTAAATCGATTTCATAGTGCGAGAGTATTTGAGGAAAGTACTACGATAAGTAGTACTTTCCGCATGTATAGGCGTGTATAGGCATTTTTGCAAGCGTCCATGGGCTACGGTAACCGCAGGCGAAATTTAAAAAAAAATTAAAACAAATTGTTTAGAGCACACTCAGTAGATGGCAGCACTAGTAGCGCCATTTGCGGGCTTTGAGTTGCTTATCTATTACAGTTATAACATATACTTATCTAGGGTGAAAATGGCAGATCTTATTTTTTCGTATTTTTTCGTTTGTGTCATTGTTGACAAGTGATAATTAGTGCCGCCGAACAACGGAACATTTGATAGTGCTGTGGTACGAAAACAACGGAAGTGTTTTCCATAGACTATCCTACCGCGACCGTTACGTTTGACTTTTCGTTCGTTCATTCAAATTACAATCGGTTTTCATTCTCCGGCGCCCGTCACTATTTTGTCAACGTCAAGACCGACAAATAACGTCAAATGGTGTTTTGTAAACAAACTTTTAGACTTCATTTTTAGTTTTAATGGAATAATTACTATAATTTGAGTTGTTTGTGATACGTAAGTGTTAGTCATAGTTAAGTTTTCTTATGGCCAGCCTGCCTGGGTAAGTTTTAACTATATTATTTCTACAAATTGTTACAAACTGCATGTGTTGCTTAAATTTTAACAATTTGTCATTCGAAACATTTCTTTTCGATTTCAATGCTATGATTTGCACGGTTTAGTTAATTTTATGTCCTTATTGTTCATGTTTAACATTTGACATTCGTGTGTTACGTTTACGTTAATATTAACTTGTGTTTATTGCATCAGCGTTGCTATACCACTAACCCCTCACAACAACAATACTCATATTTACTTAACGATTCTACCCAGATCGTATTGTTTGCATGTCTTTTGCATGTTTGTTTACGTGTGTGTTATTAACTATGGCTGACGAATTACGAGCTTTGGTCGAACGCTTAGAGGCTGAAAATGCTGCGTTTCAGCAACAGCTACAGCATGTTCCAGAAGTATGCAGAGTTTCTGTCAAATTACCAACTTTTTGGCCTGATAAGCCTGCGGTGTGGTTTGGGCAGGTTGAGGCTCAGTTCCAGATAGCAGGTATCACCGCTGACAACACCAAGTTCAACTACGTCGTTGCCCAGCTGGATCAAAAATTAGCTGGCGAAGTGGAAGATATTATTACACGGCCCCCAGTCAATGGTCAGCAGTACGTCAAGCTGAAAGAAGAGCTCATTAGACGCCTGTCTATGTCTGAAGAGCAGCGGGTACGTCAACTGATTAGTGAAGTGGAACTCGGAGATAGACGTCCATCCCAGTTTCTCCGTCACCTGCGCTCACTTGCTGGCAGCGCGCTTTCTGACGAGAATATACTGCGCCAACTGTGGCTACGCCGTCTTCCACAACAAGTGCAAGCTATACTTGCATCACAGGCTGAACTTAGCCTAGATAAGCTGTCTGAACTAGGTGACAAGGTCATGGAGATCGCAGGGCCTAAGCAAGTATTCTCTTGTACAACCCCTGCCCCTGCTGGTTCGTCTTCTAATCAAGACACTCTTTTACAGCGCATGGAACGTTTAGAGCAACAGATTGCTGCCTTAGCGGTCAACGTCCAGTCATCGCGCTCGCGTCAGCGCTCTGCGTCGTCGCATCGCTCGCGCTCGCGCTCTCGTTCTTCCACATCGAGAGACGGTTCCAAGGTATGTTGGTACCATAAGAAATACAATGAAAGGGCAACCAAATGTATAACCCCGTGTAGCTGGAAACCTAGTGACCAGGGAAACGCGACGAGCAATCAGTAGAGGCGGCAGCTGATTGTACTAGTACCGGCCGCCGAATTTTTGTTACAGATCAGAAATCTAAACACCAGTACTTAGTAGACACTGGATCAGATCTCTGTTGTTTCCCTCGCCGTCTCCTTAGAGGTCGCTACCAATCTAGCGATTACAATCTGAGCGCCGCCAATGGCAGCTCAATTGAGACTTACGGCACCGTTTCCTTACACTTGGACTTAGGTTTACGCCGGGATTTCCATTGGAATTTCGTGATCGCTGATGTTGCGACACCTATCATCGGTTCCGATTTCCTTAGTTATTACAACTTGTTGCCTGATTGTCGCCATCAGCGCCTGGTGGATGGTAATACTAAATTACATGTACCTGTATCTTTTTCCGGAACTTCACAGCCAAGCGTCAAAGCTGTACAAATTGGTAGTTCTACTTACGCAGACGTGCTAGCTGAGTTTCCTGAGATTACTCGACCACCAGGTTTGCCTAGAGTAGTAAAGCACAATACTGTGCATTATATCACAACCACAGATGGTCCACCTGTCTCCTGCAGACCTCGCAGACTGGCCCCACAAAAACTTGTGGCGGCTCAAAAAGAATTTGAGGATATGGTTCGTTGTGGTACTGCAAGGCCTTCCAAAAGTGCCTGGGCCTCGCCATTACACATGACTTTAAAGAAGGATTCCACCTGGCGTCCTTGTGGCGATTATCGCGCCTTGAACGCCAGGACTATTCCTGACAAATACCCTCTCCGGCACATTAACGATTTCGCTAACAACCTTCATGGCTCACGAGTGTTTAGTACTCTCGATTTAGTGAAAGCTTATCATCAGATTCCCATGTTTGAGGACGATATTCCGAAGACAGCCATCGCAGCCCCGTTTGGCCTCTTCGAATTTCCTTTTATGACCTTCGGTTTACGAAATGCTGGTCAAACCTTCCAGCGCTTTATCGATGAGGTCACACGGGGTCTCGATTACTGCTTTCCTTACATCGATGACATACTCGTATTTTCGCCTGATGAATCCTCCCATAAGGAGCATCTTCGAGGTTTGTTTCGTCGTTTGCAAGAGTACGGAGTGGTGATAAACCCATCTAAATGTGTCTTAGGTGCAGAGCAGGTCAAATTTCTTGGACAAAACATCAGTGGTGATGGAGTACAACCTCCACGTGAACGCGTAACCGCGTTGCTGGAGTACAAACCTCCTGAAACTGTTAAAGGTATGAGACGATTTCTAGGCGTTTTAAATTACTATCGCCGTTTCATACCTCAGGCTGCCAAATTTCAAGCCCCTTTGATTGACGCGGTGGTGGCTACCAACAGCAAGGGTAACAAACCATTTCCATGGACTCCCGAGCTGCATGAGACATTTGAGAAATGCAAGCAAAGCCTTACAGACGCTACGCTCCTTCATCATCCTGTGAACGACGCCCGTTTAGGCCTTTTCACGGATGCTTCTAGCGTGCACGTTGGCGCCTGCTTGCAACAAGAGGTAAACAATCAGTGGTGTCCACTGGCGTTTTTCAGTAAGAAACTGACTCCACGCCAGTCGGAATGGCCTGCTTATTACCGTGAGCTCTTAGCGGTGTACGAAAGCGTACAACATTTTCGCTATATACTCGAAGCACAGCATGCCACTATTTTTACCGACCACAAGCCTTTGTTGTACGCTTTCGTACAACGCCGAGAAAAGCTACCGCCACCGCAACTTAATCAGCTGTCTTTTATTAGCCAGTTTACTACTGACATCCAGTACATTCGGGGAGAGGACAATGTTGTAGCCGACGCTCTATCGAGAGTTGAAGCTATCTCATTAGAGGCGGATTACGCCACTCTTGCTTCCTCTCAGGCTACCGACGACGAGCTTGTCAGCCTACGTCGGGCCAACAGCTCCTCTCTCAAGCTCGAAGATGTCTGCATTCCGGGGACAGACATTACTCTCGTGTGCGATACCTCTACGGGTAAACCTCGCCCGTATGTGACGCCTGCATTCCGTCGTGGCATTTTCGACAAACTGCACGGCCTAAGTCACCCAGGTGCGCGCACGTCTACAAAACTGGTTAGCGACCGCTATGTATGGCCTGGCATTAGAAAAGACTGCCAGAAATGGGCGAAAACCTGTGTGCCTTGTCAACGGAGCAAGGTGACAAGGCATGCCTCTACGCCCCTTGGTGAATTCACCACGCCTTCAGCCAGACTGCGCCATGTCCACCTGGACATTATTGGCCCGCTTCCTCCTTGTAACGGTTTCAACTATTGCCTCACGGCCATTGATCGCAGCACGCGTTGGCCAGAGGTATGGCCGATGGTTACTATGACAGCGGAGGAAGTGGCTGAAACTTTTACAAATGGCTGGATTGCCCGATTCGGTGTTCCGACGGTCGTCACCACCGATCAGGGCCGCCAATTTGAATCATCGCTTTTCCAGAAGCTGATGCAAGTGCACGGTGCCACCAGGAACAGAACGACTAGCTATCATCCGCAGGCTAATGGAATGGTGGAGCGTCTCCACCGCCAATTGAAGGCTGCTCTGATGTGCCACGGCAATTCGTGGATCAGAGCACTTCCCATGGTACTCCTCGGTATTCGTACCGCTTTAAAAGAGGACATTGGCTCTTGCGCGGCTGAGCTGCTGTACGGCGAACCACTGCGACTTCCAGGCGAACTGCTTGTCACTCCTGTCCCATCCGAGCGTCCCACTGACGTCTCCGACTTCGTCAACCAGCTACGTCTCAAGATGGCTCACTTTCGACCAGTTCCGGCATCGCATCATCACCAAAAAGCAATTTTCACTTTCAAGGACCTGTCAACAGCGACCCACGCGTTTCTTCGCGACGATACTGTGCGTCGCCCTTTGCAAGCTCCCTACACAGGACCCTATCCAATCTTACGCAAGAGGGACAAGACGATCACGTTGCTCATTAGAGGTCGAGAAGCAGAAATCAGCATCGACCGCGTGAAGCCAGCCCATTTGATGACCGACGACCCTGTTTGTCAAACTCCAAACGGCTCGTCCCCCACTGGGCTACCCTCGATCGCTTCGCGTCCTGCATTGGAACGCGACCAGCAGGATACAGGTGCTCCTCCAGCTCTTCTGGTTCCTGGAACTGCAGTCTCTCCTGCGCTGCCTGTGCCAACTCCCGCACCCGTTATTCAAAAACCCCCATACATCACCAGATCTGGGAGACGAGTGAGATTTAAAATTTTTGATTAGTATATTTCTGTTTAATTTTTGCTTAACCAATTTTTCTTTATGCGAGGTTATGTTTCTCCGTAGGGGGGTGGTGTGGCAACCTTGTTGCACAACAGGCTGGTTAGGCCGGTTCGAAGTATGAAATATATATGTCTAGATTTTGATCTGTCATTGTCACATTCCTTGATTGCTAAAAAGCTTGTGATCACGAATTTTATATCGAATCTTTATTTGTCTCCATAGTTCATTCATAAGTTAATAACCATTACACCAATCTCCAATCCAACCGGCATTTCATTCCACCGAGATCCAAGGAAGATTCACCTGAACACGCAACCGACCAGATAGGGCAGGGAGGCCCGTTACAGCCTCCCAACTCAATAGTGGGTGCCTTTCCCATACTGGGCACCCACTTTATACTCCATAAGTGTATAAAAACAGTTATTATTTAATTACTTACCAGTAGCAGCTTGGTCTGATTCCGATGTACTCTCCGAGAGTGACCGAGCTCTTTGCAACTTTTCTTTGAAGTCCGAGCCCAATTTGCTCTGAAGTACGTCTTTTATTTCGTCCAGTTCTGAAAATAATATATCTTTATTTATTTTTGTTCTTTCTGTAAGGTTTTTTCAATAATCACTCCCTGACGGTCGTGTTTTTGGTCATCGTTACTCGTTGGGAATTACCTACTTTACGCTTGTATCATAAATAACTATAAATATATGCGGAAAGTAGGTAATTCCCAACGAGTGTGTTTTTGACCGACACGAATTTTACAATGCATCATGCGAGGAAATAAAATATAACATAGGTATATAAAAAGATGAAACTTGAATTATTAAAAAAAAAACATTTATACAGAATGGGCCCTGCAACAGGAGAAAAAATAATCAGTAGATTATTAAGCTTGTGAGCAATTATTTCCAAGTGGTTTTTTTGAAAAAAAAAAAATGTATTAGAAATAAGATTATGTGTACTCTTTCACTCTTCTGGAGTGATATAAGTAACGTTTTATTTTAAAAACAATAAAAAAAAAACTATTTGGAAAGATATCTTTTGAAAACTAAAATTTAATAACTACATATTATGACTTACCTATTAGAAGAAGAAGAAGAAGAAGAAGAAAATAGTTTATTAGTGCAAAAAATATACATACATATATATATTATAAATATATTACATGATGTTACTTCAAAATCTGCATTGGTTACTGTGCTATGATCACATGGTGTCAAGATACATTACTTGGAGGTCATAACTTTAGATCAAAATGACTCCGAATTAAAAAAAAAAGAAAAAAAAAATGGGGCTACTGCAGGTGCTCTAAGGAAGCGTCATTTTAAATATTTGCTCCTGTTACAGGGCCCACCCCGTGTATGTATAGGGTAAATTGCTAGTAGCTGACCCTTCAATAGCTGGCTCCCTCATACTTCAAATGAACTCTGTTCCCCTACAAACAGAATTCAATTTAGTATGACTTTGCCAGCTATTGAAACCTTATACAAAAATGAATTCTATTATATTGGTGGAGTACTAGTTAGTTTCATCAGAAACTTGAACTTGTTTGTTGGAATGTGTCCTATGCGCAGTCACAATAATATCAACACAATATTCTTCCTCTTTTCTTCCGTATTATCGAACCATGGGTAACGAGGGAGATTGTTGTGGATTGTTCTATACCAAATCACTTATGTTAATGAACGTTCATCATAATACTCTTTCCATCTGCATAGCTTATGTCCACATGGCATCCGAAACGCGTTCTGCTGAGCGCATCGATCTGTGCATCTACGTACAAGTTAAACAACTTTGGAGAGGTAAGTCCCCCCTGCCGCACACCACATTCCAGAGAATACTCCTCAGACAAAACGTTGCCTCAGCGAAAACTATTAAATTTCTCTGTGTATACGAGGTAAATCTCTAGGGAATTTGACCCCGCTAAAGTTTTTCCACAGTAGGTCACAGTTTACAAGGTCAAAAGTATTAGAGCCAGGGACCGGAACCGGTTACCCTAATCACGGTTTTCCATAGGCTAATTTTGGAAGTTGTTTTTAAAACCCTATCCATAATGGTAATCTTACTGATAGGGTAACCCTATTGTTACGGTAAGCATTTCAGATGTGGTAACCATAAGTTAACCCTAAAAACTATCTCAATAGGGTTAACTTATGGTTACCACATCCAATATGCTTACCATAACAATAGGGTAAAAGGGTAGTAAAGTTACCTTCTCATAAGGTTACCAAATCGATAGGCTCAACCCTGGAAAGGGGTTTTCCGGTCCTTGCTTAGAGCGTACCTACATGTCAAAAAAATAAGAATTTTTATCACGATCGTCAAGTTACATTGTCAAAAAACATTGGTCTTCATTAATTAAAAAGATGCAAAAATGTAAATGTATCGTAGACGAAGAGCATACCTTCAGGCGAGGTCCTCTCAGTGTCGCTCAGATGGTGCAACAGGAACTCCGCGAAGGCTCCCTTCTTCTCCAGCAGCTGCTGGTAGCTGCCCACTTCCGAGATCTCGCCCTCCTTCAGCACCACCACGAGGTCGGTCTGCGCCAGGTACGACACGTTGTGCGTCACCCATAACCTCGTCTTGTGTTTTAATAGACCGTTGGGGCCGAGAACCTGGAAACGGACACTTTTAATTAGCTTCAAGTGAAATAATAACTACAACTTAGAAAAGTTGAAAAACCCCCGACATTTTCATTTCAAAGTTCAATATCTCAAAAACGGCTGAACCGATTTTATTGAAACTTAGCTAAGAACCATCTCGATCACGTCAGCTTTCGGACAAATAAAACACATTAAAATCGGTCCATTCGTTACGGAGCTACGATGCCACAGACAGACACACAAACACGTCAAAGTTATAACACCCCTCTTTTTGAGTCGGGGGTTAAAAAGGGCTTTGGTGAGTTCGCACTTGCTTGCTTCATACGTGCATGTAATATGCCTAAATTGAAGAATAATAGTATATTGTTTAACGGGCGTAAGTGGAATATTACGAACAAGAGTCTATCAAAAGCCCTCCGCCTTCGGCGTCGGGCTTTTGATGACTCGAGTTTGCAACATTCTCACGCCCGTACAAACATTGTGTATAACAATGTTTTTCATCACATTTGCGAAGAAAAAAATAACTACAAAAGACAGAAAAATCTAAGTTTGATACAACCGCACCAATCAAAAATTGACGAAATTGACAACTTCACTTCCAGATCCGTGCTAGTGGATCGCGCAGCTTCAATATTTCAAGCAATCACAGAGCAGTATTCTTGCGACACTTGGTCAACTCGATGTTTTTCAACCAATCACAGAGCAACTAGATTTGCTTAAGCCAGTCAGATCACACACAAGCTCCTTACTCCTTAGGGTATACAAACTCGCCATAACTCCCGCGGAAACAACATACGCCATTGTCCTTCTGTATACATACAGGCATGGAATAACACCATTTACGAGCAAGTGTGATGAAAAAACATTGATTTTGGTGATTGACTTGCAAAGTTCATGCAAAATCAAAGATTCAAAGATTCAAAGATTTTAATGATCGTAATGTTTTTTTCATAAAAATCATATAACTTGACAAACCTGTTATTGAAAATGTGTTTTGTCCCTCTCTCACAAACATAGATGTCAAAGTGACGGTCAAGGACAAACGAATTTTAACTAAAATAGGTTTGATGAACGTGTATCTATAAACTCTTTAACGACTTGACAATTCAGATATTCTTCGACATACTTTGTACAGTCGCCATCAGATATATCGGAGCGGCTAAAGTGCTCACAAATATCTGAACACGTCTCTAATGCCTCGACAATAGAGACGTGTTCAGATATTTGTGAGCACTTTGGCCGCGCCGATATATCTGATGGCGACTGTACAAGACCGCGTGCGGACTGTCCCGCGCGCGAGTAAAGGTGGGTCCACACTTACAATTTACCGAACATTATCCCGTGACCGTATCACATGCATGTGTCAGTACCGATAATGTGGACGTATTTTGTTACGCGAACAATTGGGAATGGATGAAAATTTTAGAAATGCCTGATTATTTTTTTGGTGATAGGAATAACCTTCCTTAGCACCAGAAAAAAGTTTTAGATTTTTCAGCTGCGTCAATTTTTATTGAAAAATATAAACAGTTTCCTCACTTACGTTTTGGGTCAGTTACGGCACGGCACCTTCCTCGATCGGTCTCATATTACAAAAAAATATATTAAATATGTGTGGTAAACTGACACTGACAATGATATTGACACTTGCAGCAGCTATATTGGTCATTATCAGTGTCAGTTTACCACAGATATTTAAGATAGTTTTTTGTAATATGAATCAAGGAAAGTGTCTATTTACCGTTCTTGACCCAACACGTAGATGAGGAAACTGTTTATATTTTTCAAAAATAATTGTCGCAGCTGAAAAATCTGAAACTTTTTTCTGGTGCTAAGGAAGGTTATTCCTATCACCAAAAAAAAAATAATCAGGCATTTCTAAAATTTTCATCCATTCCGAATTGTCACAAGCTGATGTACGATTCGATCCACTTCCATTCCATCTAGGTTGGATCGTCCACATTTAGCGTAACACGTCCTGTGCGATGACACGTAGTCCGGTCCATCGTCATGTCACAAGTGTGGACCCACCTTCAGACAACCTGTCACTTACTGGATGTTCTATTTAGGGAGAGACGGTAACGCACCTTGTCGAAGATGTGCTTCCCGACGTGCGAGTCGACGGCGCTGAGGGGGTCGTCCAGGAAGTACGTGTCCGCGTCGTAGTACACGGCGCGCGCCAGCGACACACGCTGCTTCTGCCCGCCCGACAGGTTTATACCTGGACACGACCAACACATTCCTAAATAAATACTTTTTATTTATTAGGGTTCCGTACCTCAAAAGGCAAAAAAACAGAACCCTTATACACTCGTGCGTCTGTCTGTTCGTCTGACACAGCCGATTTGCTCCGAAAGTACTCGACCGATTGAGTTGAAATTTGGTAAACATATGTAAATTGGTGACCCAAAGATGGACGCGTAAAGTAAATTAAAGAATTTTGAACAACACTTTTGAGGGATAAACTGAAAAATTAAAAAAAAAAAGTTTCGCAAACTGTATTGTTTGACATATCAAATGAAAGGGGTTGTTTTAAGCATCTCAGTTTTTTTTTAAATAATTTTAGCAAAAAAAGATTTGAAGTAATTCAGGAAAAAAGACGAAAATTTACCATTCCTCCCCTTGTCTCCGAAACTACTAAGCATAAAATTCTGAAAAAATATGGAAAATAGTTCCTGCCTAAAGATTATAGGAAAACCTATAAGAAGTTTGAGTATTAGAGCATAGCAATTTTACGGAACCCTCACCACGCGAGTTGAACTCGCACTTGTCCGGTTTTTTTTATTAATTAATTTACAGACACCTTACAGACATACACATACCTTACAGACTAACTTACATATCAATATAAACTTATTTGAACAACATTTTTTACGTTGATCAGTATTGTGGTTCATCATTAGTGTCAATTTGAGCGTTGAAATTTTTAGCCCTAATTTTAGTGTCGCTGAGTTGTTCCAATATTTTTAATTTAGCATTGAAGCGAAATCATTCACGAACAATATTGTAACTTTTAAATGCGTAACATCATCAAAACCCAGCCATCTCATCAACAAACTGTCCTGCAGTTTGGCAGAAGAAAATACTGTAAAGCAAAGGTTGTTTAACTGAATATTCTTTTTTCATTTTCATTTCATCAAAACGCCAATGCTGCAGCACAGAAAAACAGTCTTCGAGAAACTAACTTTTTCAAATAGTTACTAATATCATAGTCTGTGAGGTTGTAAGTTCCAATTCATCATTCATCATTAAAAGATGTCCATTTAAAAATTTTATTGAATGCCTGTAATTTTTTAAATACATGACTTGGATTATTTTTCCTATTTTTAACCCCCGACGCAAAAAGAGGGGTGTTAGAAGTTTGACTGGTCTGTGTGTCTGTCTGTGGCATCGTAGCCCCAAAACGAATGGGCCGATTTCAATGCGGTTTTTTTTGTCCGAAAGCTGACGTGATCGAGACGGTTCTTACTCGTAGCTAGGCTTCAACAAAATCGGTCGGTCGGTGAAAGTGAATACCGCCTTTGAAAGAAGTCGTAGAATAGAAAGAATGCTTTCAGCTAAATCAGAGTACAAGTATCACCGCGTTATTAGATAGGTATGCCACATTATGTTTTTGTAATGTATTTGTATTATAACCTCATATGTTTGAGAAAAGCGCTGTATTTACCTTGGCGGAAACCGGGATTGCCTGACTCGTCTCTTGGCCAACCACCTCGCCAGGCAACCCCTTTCTTTCTGCACCTCGGCAATAATGTACTATTTCATCACACTTGCTCGTATAAAGGGCTTTATAACGCGCAGGTATACAGAGCTGTAATAGCCTTTATTACGCCCATGGGCGTAATGGTTTTTTTCTTAAATTGTATCTGTCACGCTTACGTCAGTTATAAAGCAACGTCACGTACGGTAAGATTGTTACAAACTCGAGTCATCAAAGCCCTCCGCCTTCGGCGTCGAGCTTCTAATAGACTCTCGTTCGTAATTCATATCTTACCGTACTTTAACACAATGTAGTATTGAGTTACCCTTCTCTCCGATTTCAGTTTGGTCCCCGCCGGGCAGCATATCGAAGTCCGGTTTGAGCGCGCACATGCCGATGACGTCACTGTACTTCTGTTTGGCGAGCTGTTTCCCGAATAGGATGTTGTCTTGTAGCGTCGCGTTCTGGATCCACGCTTGTTGCGGGACGTACGCTATGCTGTCTGTAATACATAATAGTACATGTAAAGTACGACTAAATATAACAGTTTGGCGGCAAATTATTGTACATCAATGAAACTTTGTTTATAACTTTATCGTGGCACTAGAAATGAGGATCTGCAGAGTCCTACCCACATGTCAGTACCAAAGTTCGCAGTAAAACTTCATATTAACATACGAACCACTACTATTGCGCACGTCGGGTCGAGCACACGCTCCCTTCGATATAAAATACCGCGAGTGGACAAAAACCAAGAAAATCAGCGCGATTCTACCGCCGATCATACGTCCTGGGGCAGAAGAAGTTAAAGGAGGGTTCGTCGCGTCCAATGACATCAAGCACGCGCGGGGTAAATAATCAGGAACCAGGTTTGCTCCCAAAGTTCCCTTTTCTACTTTTTCTTCGATCCCATAATTTTGGAGTAGTGTTTTTTAACCAGTTCACTTTAGGGGGTCTACCCACGCTGTCGGTCGCGGGAGTCCGCTGGACGCGGGCGGCGTTGGAGCGGTCGTTGTGGCACTCTGGGGGGGCCTATGTCCAGCAGAGAGCGTCTTGCGGCTGACATGATGAATGTGTATGATATAGGTGGACGTAATTGTAACAAGTTGATATTATAAATTATTATGAATTCATTATTGTGACATTTTTAATATATTTTGTCAATTACATTTTTAACATTAACTACTTAACTTTGCTAAGAAATATAAAATTAGAATGTAACAATTATTATTATTTAAATTATAATTTATTTAATTGCTGTGCCCTTACAGGGTTCATGTTGAACTGTAATCTCTAACTGAAAAACTGTATACTAACATGAGTGCAATAATCAGGGAGCGAAACTATGGTGTCGATGACAGACGTATGACGTCAAGCTACATACAGAGTGTTTTTATCTAGATTATGGATACCTAATCAAATAACAACTCATTGGCACCTTCTCTTTGTCATGTTAAAAACAAGATTGTTGGAAACAACAACCATTTCCGTTTAATATTTTTTTATTTGTAAATTGTAAATATAATCGAAGTATTATTGTTTCGCTTGAGCGAAGTCGCTTTGGAATGGAGTCCATGCAGCCGTATTTGCAGAAGTTTTTTCGTTTTTTTATTATATTGCCCTGAATGTACGTGTGAAATATATATATGTCAATATGAAAGAAGATGCGATATTATGGTAAAACTTTAAGCGTTCTGCATACTTCGTCATCTAATGAAACATTTGTTGTGTTGTTTCATTTACTTGAGGAAAAATATTTTTTGTTTTCTTAATATTTACATATTTTTTGGTATAAATATCAAACATTTTTATAGCTAAACATTTATATTTATATAAATATTTATATTACCATTATTACATTATAAAGAATCGTTGAGGTGTTTCAATGTTGTTTTAAAAAAAATCCCATATTCGACTTTGCGTCATAATGACGTCACCGGCACCAAAGTTTCGCTCCCTGGCAATAAATGACTTGATTTGATTTGATTTGATTAGGTTGTGAAACTGAATTACCATTAGTATTAACACGTCCCGAGATCTTGTTCATATCGCCGAGGAACGCGGAGAGCAGCGAGGTCTTGCCCGAGCCGACCGCGCCCACGACGGCCACCAGGTGCCCTTTCGGCACCGCCAGGTTGATGTTCTTCAGTGTCAGCTCCGCGTCCTTGTCGCCCCAGGAGAAGTTGCCGTTCTCCATCACCAAGGGGTTAGCTGAAAGTGTACGAACAATCATGAAAAAACCGGTCAAGTGCGAGTGGGACTCGCGCACGTAGGGTTCCGTACCATTATCTATAAAAACGGCAAAAAAATCATGTCTGTTGGATGGGAGCCCCAGTCCGACTCGCACTTGGCAGGTTTTTTTGTATTTGTTGTTATAGCGGCAACAGAAATACATATTCTGTGAAAATTTCAACACTCTAGCTATCACGGTTCTTGAGATACAGCCTGGTGACAGACAGACGGACGGACGGACAGCGAAGTCTTAGTAATAGGGTCCCGTTTTTACCCGTTGGGTACGGAACCCTAAAAAACAAACAATTGTTAATTTAGGTCGTCTGGTTTCCTTAGCAATAAGACCGCCTGTTGTTTACCTACATTTTAAGCTTCATGATCTGTATTGTGTATTTTTTTGAGGTCTTCAATAAAGTGTCTCCATTAATGAGCCACGCCGTGCGCAAACGCAAAGGAAGTGCAAGTCGAGACAGGTCGCCAAAAAATGAAACCGCCACCAATTTTTTCATTGTATGAACTGGGGAAAAGTGTGTGGTAGATGGATTGTTGGAGTTGAGTAATTCTATAATATTTATACTGTTTAGTTATTCTAGTACTTACATAAGATTAAACATTTCTGTACTAATAAATAATACCTACGCAACTTATGACCGTTTTTTTGTTTCGGGTACGAGATCAAAAGTACGCACGCACAATCTTACCCGCGTTGCGTACCTATGCCCCAGTTGAAAATAAAATATTTTCAAATTGTTATTTATTTCTTATTATTGGAGGAAACAGCAAAATTAGTTGTTGTTGTTGTTGTTGATTATACTTTTAATTTGAATTTAATTGATAATACCCTTTCATGTAATTTTGAATCTGTAAGGTTACCCAGCACGCGTATACTTTTACCCAAAAAAACTATTAAATTTTAAACATAGACTTGCCTAAATAAGGAAAATTGTTTATTTAAGTATTTTATAAACTCTTTGTTTGGAAATATAAATTTTTATACTCGTCCACTTTAATATTTGAATTAAAAAGACTTCGTACACCGAACTATAATCACATAGATACTTTTTTCTAAGGAGATACCAACTCAAATAAAATAAATTATTATACAACTGTTTAGATGAATTTGACGAATAGAACGTCGCATTGGTCATAAAACAAAAGACATCAACGTAACGCTGAGCCGGTGGGCTGCGCTACGTTTCAGCAGGGCTTAGATTTTCAAAAGCTACCAAGTGTGTTTAATTATTTCAGATGACTCGTACAAAAAAATATTATATACAATAGTTACACAATTAGCTCTTAAATTCTCGTACCTTACTTAGGCCACTCGACTTTAAGAGCCCTCATTGTGTAACGATTGTATAAAAAACTATTTTGTACGGTTTTGGGACCCGAGAAAATAAAGTGCGTGCTCTTGACCCAAATGACTCTATATACCTTTAGCTAGTTTGATTCATGGGAAATTCTCGATCGGGGTCGGATGCCTAACCCTATAAGCATTTTAAAGGTGAGCATTGAAACTTACATCATATTATATGGGAAATATAACTTACATTCTTTAGGATCATGTTCAACGGAGTTCATATCTAGTTCATCACAGTTCATGAATTTGTTCAATCTCTTTATACCCACTGAAGTCTGAAATATGAAATGCATCATTAGTGTTTGTAGCTTATTTATTTTTATCAACACACAACACATTTTTAAGCACATTCACCAAGCATTTGAATATATTTTAGGCCGCTGCTACACTTCGATTTTTTTTAAATAGTTTTGGTTAGTAATAAGACTTAGTTTGCAAATCTCACCTCAACCATGGATATGCATTGATATGTAGAGCCAGTATTTGGACTACATTGCTTACTTACAAATAAATGTTATTATTGTTTTACTTAATTAGTCAGTCACGATAACCTTAAAGTGTAGCAGGGCGTTTTTCAAAAAAAGTGTACACATACTTTTTTTTTTGATTTTGACTTTTTTGAGTTTTTCTTACTCAGAATCGTTGATACTAGAAAAAAAAGTGTCCCAAATATTCCATTCCAGATCGTCACATTTTTGTATGCAATTTTTATTTATTTATATGGTCGTGACGCACTGGAAGAAAAACTTACGTAGTAAAATCTGGGACACTTTTTTTCTTGTATGAGGATCGATAGTATCAACGATTCTGAGTGAGAAAAACCCAAAAAAATTGAAATCTGAAAAAAAAGAGTATGTATAGGTAGTTTTTTTGAAAAACACTCAGCAGCGGACGTTAAAAGCAAAAAGCTGGATTAGTCACGATTACAATGATGTTATTCTATTGACATGTTTATAAGGTACAGCCGAAGAACGATGATTTCTGAAGATGACGAGAAGGGTCGAGTGCAGACTATATCGAGTTGTTATCAGTGTGCGAGCTGGCAATGTACCACAACCGGTTTTAATCAATTTACCTAAACCGAAATGAGTGAATAATTATGTCTATAAAGTGGCACGAAACCATATACGATGGCAATATTTATACCAACTACTAAAAAACTACAACCAAATCTCTGTAGCATGTTGTCTTCAATAGAATCCTCTTTCTTTAACTGTACTGATAACTATAATTTTGACAAAATGTTATCAACATGCTCGACCTTTATCACACGGAAGAAATAACCACTGGGTTCACGGCTGGGCCATAAAGCTTTAACACGTTGATGAACACAACTCCAGACACCATAGGAATAATAATAGAATTACGCATATGAACAATTGTAGACCAATATTAGTTTAGGTTACCTCTTGAATATGATATCAGTGGTTATTTAGCCGTGGTTTCGCAAAAACTTATTACTTGCCACTATAGGAGTCCCTGATCGTATCGTCTAATATACCTACGGAAATAACTAACATACAACTGCTCTACAAGGTAGATTTAATTGCGAATATTTAGATAACTACAAGCCCGAAATATTTATTTATTTATTATTCGGAAAACCAACAGCTACAATAATGAACAAGAAAGCCAATTACAGATTCTCACCAGTAATAACATACTTAATGAAAAATAACTGGCGGCTAGCACTTTACACTGCATCACAAAACCTTAGTGAAGTAGTGGTAACAAAACTAAAATATAATAGGAGAATATGACGATAAGATCAATTACCCTAATGGGTCAACGATAACTAACAAAACAACATAAATTACGGAAATCATACACATATAACTTACTTGTACTATATTTGATATAACGTTAGGCAGCATAGATAGTGGGAAACGTAGTATGTTGAAAAGAGACAACGCTACGAAAGCCTTCTTAGAGTCCAGCACTTCGGTGTCATTTACCAGAACATAGCACCCGAACGACATCAGGGACACCTACGACACCATTTCACGAAAAAGGTTAGAAAACATGTCACCGGCATGCTCAGAGCTGGACTGTAAGCCGACCGCAAGCTTACTTTGGTTCAATCGCGACTTCCATCATTCGAGAAGTGGGTTTAGAAAGAGCCGGCCAGGCTGGCCACCTTTTCCGATTATAATGGCATGGCATGGGTTGTTAGTATGTATGCGCGAGAGAAGAACCATAGCCGCCGAGTCTCGTGCGTGGCAAACAGTAGGTCTGAGGCTACCTCGATGGCGGACACCACGATGATGGGCAGTAAACCTAACGGCAAGTGTATCATGAAAAACAGAGACATGGATACGAAAATCTTTTCAGCCGTCAGGTTGTGCTCGGGGTCGCTAATCACATACGTAAAGAAGGTAAGGAAGGTCACCTTGAACAAAAACATTCGTTTATCTCTTACTTAACACAAGCATTGATCGAATAAAAACTTATATAGAGGATACAGAGGACAAGTAGAGTGTGAGATTGTAGCTTTGTATGTCTGTATGTAGGGTGTAAGCTTTGGGTTATCGATTTCAAAAATTCTTTCACCCGTGTATAGGATATTTCTGGGTGGACATTGGCTATGTTTTATACCGCTAGTTTGTCTACGTTCTTTGCGATGTGGACGAAGCCGCGCGGGCAGCTAGCGTAAAGTTAATATTATAATATTTTGATTTGAAACCTAAGTTAATTACCATTGTCCATTACAGTTGATTTAAATTTGTACTTGTATAAAAGTACTAAGAGAGGAAAAGACTTACTACTTCGGCTATAGTACACTAATAATCGAAGTAACTATAAATGGTCTCGGTACAAACCACTAATTACCAGGTCAAGCTCACGTCACGGGAGAGCAAACACGATCAAAACAAACAACCTCAATTCGATCTATACCTTGTGGTGTGCAGTTTAAAAGTAGGTCGGTTTGTTTAATTACCACTGTTCTAACATTCTAATCTAACATTTAATCATTTAATCACATGTAGGTACTTAAGTTGCATAATAACATAAACAGGCCACATAAATTGGCATGGCTGTCGCAGGGATCAATTGCAGCCATGGAATATATACCTGGCAAAGTATGTTTTCAAAACAAGTTGTATAAAGAAACCAAGGTTCAACTTCTAATTAAACGTATGTGGTCGCTATATCGCCTCTGCCTTAGTAAGGGCTAAGACATTGTTTATATGATTTTGATTACTCGTGATTTTCTTGTAATAAATATTGATAGTAAACTATTAATCGGCGCAATCTATAATTCCATTGTAATTAAGATAAACATGTGTAAATTGGTGACAGATAATGTTTATCAGTTATATTAAAACCAATACAGATTGCTTATTGACATAATATGCTTATAAAGATGATACAATAATAAAGTGTATTCATATCGCAATTGGTAGTTGACAAGATAGGTACAGTCACGGACTTTAATTGTTGAGTCATTTAGAGCTCACTTTATACTGGACACATCATAGCTTCATAGAAAACCAAAATTAGTTGACACCTAAATGGCTCAACAATTATCGTACGATGTTATAAAGTTTCATCACAGTGACATGACTGAGCGGACCGACACGAGTTTAAGCACTATTAAAATAAAAACTTGATATTTTGGACTTCAAACTACTTTATATAAGTCCACATGCCCATGATCCACGAAATTTTACTTTATTGGATTTTTTTTGGACTTGAAATAATGTCATAAGAGTTCGCAAGTCAACATGACCTAAGAATTTTAACAATATGAATTTAACAACGACTTCTTCGTACAAAACAAATGTAGAAATAATGTTTACTTCCTTGCACATAACTGGCAATGTATCTGGTAATGTACAAAAAATTACTGTTTATTAGTATTACTAGCCAGTTTCGTACAGTTTTTTTTACCCTGTACGTTGGTGGTAAATTTGGTAATGTACGAGTAACAAGGGGTTTATTTTCTAGACTATTGGAAAGTTCTGTAGTATTATCAGTATCACTTACCAGGAACGGCGCACAAGACCAGATGAAGGACGTCGCAGAATTTAAGTACGCAGTTTGTTTCAATACGTGCATTTCCTTGTTCCTAATTTTAAGTATCTGTTCCTGGAAGCTCAGCTCCCACGCGTACATTTTTAAAACCTAAAATTGAAAAGTCATCACGTTCATCTTATGTCATTAGAGTAGAGCTCGTTGATATCGTGCGTATAAATTACATTATCTTAAAGGAATTATTTCGTTACTAGCGGCAGTGCGCCGGTTAGCGACCACTTAATTTAATGTGCCGGTTTGCGGCCACTATGATGAGTTCAGGAACTGAAAATATATTAATACTAATATAATAACTATTCAAATAATCTGTTCAGGGTGTATAGATAGATATGTTATTATCTTTTCATCACACCTGCTCGTCAATGGCGTTATTACTTGCGAGCGTATAGAGCAGTTATAGCCGTTTTACCTCCCACGGGCTGTTAAGTTTAGTTTTTAGTACATTGTTTAACGATGGGCGTAAGTGGAATATTGCTAACGAGAATCTATCAGAAGCCCGACGCCGAAGGCCGAGGGCTTTTGATGACTCGAGTTTGCAATATTCTTACGCCCGTGTTATACACAATGTTTTTCATCACATTTGCGAGGAAATAAATAACAATAAAAGACAGAAAAATCTAAGTTTCATACAGCCGCACCAATCAAAAATTGACAACTTCACTTCCAGATCAGTGCTAGTGGAGCGCGCAGCTCAATATTTCAACCAATCACAGAGCAGTATTCTTGCGGGGCGGGGCGTCTTGACCAACTAGATTTTTTTATTCAACCAATCACACAGCAATCAGATTTGCTTAAGCCAATCAGAGGGTTCTATATTTTAAAACTAAACTTAACAGCCCGTGGGAGGTAAAACGGCTATAACTGCTCTGTACGCTCGCAAGTAATAACGCCATTGACGAGCAAGTGTGATGTAAAAAAATATAGAACCCTCCGATTGGAAATCTGTTTGCTCTGTGATTGGTTGAAATATTTAAGCTGCGCGCTCCACTAGCACTGATCTGGAAGTGAAGTTGTCAATTTTTGATTGGTGCGGCTGTATGAAACTTGAGATTTTTTTGTCTTTTGTAGTTATTTATTTCCTCGCAAATGTGATGAAAAACATTGTGTGTAACAACTTCGGCGTCGGGCTTCTGATAGACTCTCGTTAGTAATATTCCACTTACGCCCTAGTTAAACAATGTACTATTAATTAGTTTATTCAAGGTTGTCTGTGGTGGTCGCTCACTGAGCCGGGGCATAACATACCTTAATACCATTGAGCACCTCGTTCATCAACTTGACTCTTTCGTCTTTATATTTCATCTGCCTGATTTGAAGGCTTTTGACTCTGTTGGCGATGACCCCGTTGACGGGTATGAGAACGATCATGACGGCCAGACCGGCGAGCACGGAGGGACCCAGGATGCCCCACAGGAAGTACAGGGCCAGCGCTATCTGAAGGGGCGCCGACCAGATCATGTTGAGGTACGCCGTTAATTCTAGGAATCTGAAAGAGAATTAACAACATTTCATTTTTCTGACTTCTTAATTTTGTTTATTCATTTAATAGTATTTGAAAAGTTAGGAGACACGTATTTTTTCTTAAGTTAAACCCGCTTAATTTGGGTGTTTTAAAGTACCACGTTCGAAAAGGGCATAAGTACATTAAAAGTATAGCATTTAAAAGATGAAGAAGATTAGTACTGTGGTCAATTTATTGAATTAAAAAGTAAATAGCATGCTGTGTCTGTGACAGTGACATTTGACATTGACAATGGCAAGACAGAAGGAGTCAAATAAAAGTCAATGTCACAACATTTTTTTTTCTTACAAGATGCATTTATAAGCACA
Organism: Epinotia nisella; assembly: GCA_932294315.1. Taxonomy (NCBI): domain Eukaryota; kingdom Metazoa; phylum Arthropoda; class Insecta; order Lepidoptera; family Tortricidae; genus Epinotia; species Epinotia nisella. The sequence goes on from OW028674.1 coordinate 8,579,431, forward strand.
GCTATGGAATACCCGCATTCGGCCTTTAAATGGCTTCTTCAAAGTAATTTCCAGTTTTCTCAAGAACTAGCGAATATAAAAATCCATTATTTTTTATATTTACTTAGCAAGCCCAAATCTCTGAATGGTTTTTAGTTTGAGCCGCTATGAAAAAATGAAATGTTGTCAATTACGATTTTGACGATAACTAGGCGTGGTTGGTTTAGCAAACATTAATTTGGTTCTGAATCCTGGGGAATTTGTTCTGAGTCATTGTCGGTTTTATTCCTTCCTCTAATTGGTTAAACATTTAAAATATTAGTACCCATTGGCTGGATTTCGTTTGTCCATTGCGTAACGAACATTATTCACACAACTTATTAGGGTTGGTAACTTTTGTGAATCACTGGAGTGAATTAAGTTGCGTCAAGCGACTATAGGCTACTTATAGTTGGCTTAAAAATACATCTCGTTTAGCTTTTGACCTCCCCGTATTTATCAATTTGGTACTTCATCCCCTATATTCATTAGGATCTAAACAGGTTAAATTAGAATATTGACTGATAGTCAACTCAGCAACGTTTTATGAAATTTTAAAAACGTTCTGTTAGTATAAAGTATTAAGTTTATAGGGAAATAGGAACAAGTGACGTCACGATTTTCTATTTTCAAACAGCTTCTATTTTTTATTCTTTATAGTATATTTATAAATCTTTAAACTAGCATATTTTACATTTGTTAGATTGATAGAAAATTACATATCGGCTCTTTAAATCTTTAAGTCGACTGTATTAAACTCGATGCTTTCAGTTTTTATTATTCTGGGTCAACCCAACTAACGAAGTCATGCTAGTTTCTAAAGATCGAGATAAAGCCTACTTTTGACCAACAAAAGTATTGAGCACCCCACGCCACGTTTTCCTTTGTAACTTATGGATAAAGTATTATTTTTCAATTTCATAAATACACGAAGACGTAAAATATAATAAGTGTTTGAACATGTGCAAATCATTAATATATATCATTTTGAAATCGCTATTTGCGTGTGAAAACTGAAGCTAGAAAAAGTCGGGTTTTACAATAAAGGTTTAATTGTAAACTTTTATCACGGATTTTTCCTTAACGTCAATAAATATGACGAATTTTTCCGATAGATACACAACTTTCTATTATAAAATATATAATAGAAACCTTTTAAAGTTTGACTTTTGCATGAAAAACGCATGGGTGCTCAACACTTTTGACCAAGACTGTAATTGGAGTAAGATCCTAGCCTGGAGAATGCTTGTAAAATGTAACATTACAACGCTTGGTTCGATGATTTATTGAAGAAATTTATGAACTGAGACGCCAATGCAATGTTCTCCCTGCTTCTTTGCGGGATTAGGAATGACTGGTACTTGCCAAAAATGCGGTCCTCAGGACAACGTTATCTTGTGCGAGGCGTGGCGATGTCGATACAGTCGTGATAATGATAGAGTAGGATGCAGTACGGCGTTCGAGGTGCTTCATGAAAAGTACACCCAACAGCTCAGGTTGTGATGACGCAATTTCTATGGCGCCGAATTGACGTGTGTGCTTTAACCTTCATCTTTACAAGCGGCCAACTTAAAAGGGCATTATATGGAAAATAATGAGATTTGCCTTAACTAGGAAAACAAATGAATAAATTTTTCCCGACGCAAAAAAAGGGTGTGATAAGTTTGACGTGTCTTTGTGTCTCTCTGTGGCATCGTAGCTCCAACGAATGGATTTTAATGCGGTTTTTTGTCCGAAAGCTGGTGTGATCGAGATGGTTCGTAGCTGCGTTTCAACAAATCGGTTCAGCAGTTTTTGAGATATTGAACTTTGAAATGAGAAAATCGGGGGTTTTTCAACTTTTCTAAGTTGTAGTTATTGTCAGAATAAATTTGTTGTGTTGAAAATTCTTTCTCGTCATCGCCGCAACGTGGCGACTATTATTTCATGGTGACTTGATAAGTTATTTACCTAGTAGGTAGGTACAATTTGTATTAGAATGATTTAGCACTTTTGTGTTGATCGAATTCATTTTAAACTGGAGTACGATACAGTATGTATGCAAATAAGTAAATGAAATGTACCCATCAAGATGTTGAATCTCATTAACTTATTTTTGATCTGATGCTAAAATTGTTAGAGTTTTACGTGAAAAGTAACAATATATCTATTTGGTGAATAAATATATTATTATCAGCGAACAAAAAAACCATAGAAGGCGCACTCCCTACAAATTTCTATCCAAACACGTTCCCAAAACCCGGTATGCGCATGAGTGCGCATGGTCGAACTAAACGGCTGCTTGGCATCCTTCTCACACCCCGCCCCCCACGTCCACATACGTCCGCATAATGGCAAATGTGCATCCTTTTTGTAGGGCCACTTTTCGGCGCTAGTTAGACTTCTATGGTTTTTTCGTTCTCTGATAATTATATATTCTTCTAAAGGGACTTCACCGATGTTGTCGCAGAGTTCCGGTTATTGTGTCGGATAATTGTAGCGGTAACTACGTCCGACAGTTTATACCAGCGGTCGGCAACCGTTTAGCTGCCAAGGGCCACATAGTCACTAACGAAATTCACGCGAGCCGCACTTGTTCATAATGTTTGACTTTATTAGGCAAAAGAAAACTGGCCAAGTGCGTGTCGGACCACGCAAAACGAAGGGTTCCGTGCCTATTACAAAGGTCGTATCGTCACAGAACTCTTACGGCACGGACGTCCTTTTCCATAGGGAAGGCAGTTTTTCAGCAATATCTCGAAAACCTTTGAACCGATGTTGTTCAAAATAATTTATTAAGTTCATGATTTTGGTTCTAGAATTTAATAAGTTCATGATGGGACACACAAATTTAGTGACTATCGGGGCGAATTATCTCTGACTATTCACTTAATCAAAAAAAATGCTGAAAAACCCTCTATTTATTTTGAAAGGCCTGTCGATTGATGTGTCACACGTGAACTTACAATGTTTTTTTTTTGATTTGCATTTTTATGTATGGAGTGCACCAAACATTTTTTTTTTTGTCATATAATTACAAAACTGTGTAGCGGCTAACAAAATAACACTCCTCAAAATTTTATACAAATACACCTTAGTTTTCGAGAAAAATGCCTGTGACATACGGACAGACGGACATGACGAAACTATAAGGGTTCCGTTTTTGCCATTTTGGCTACGGAACCCTAAAAACGGACAGGGAGGCTCGCGTACCGCAAGTAAGGTGCTCGCATGCGGCCCGCGGGCCGCAGGTTGCCGACCGCTGAGCTATAGTATTGATAATGTGTGTGAAATACTGAAGGAAATTGTTGGCACAGTGACCAAGTAATAACACAAACGGTAATTATGCCGTAGTACCAATTCGTGATGGACGCTCACTGTGTGAACGGCGATTAGGTGGTGTAGGTATTACCTTTCTGGTTGTAATATACGATAAAAGTTATGCAATCGGTAGGTAAATAACGTTGGAAATGTTCTTCTAATCTATACTAATATTATTGTAAAAAGGAAGTCTGTAAAGTAAGTAAGGTAAAAGTAAAAAACCGGACAAGTGCGAGTTCAACTCGCGTGGTGAGGGTTCCGTATATAATCTAAATTTCATAAGTGTTTTTGAATACTCAAACTTCTTATAGGTTTTCCTGTAATCTTTAGGCAAGGAACTATTTTCCATGTTTTTTTCAGAATTTTAATCCCAGTAGTTTCGGAGATACGGGGGGGAATGGTCAATTTTCGCCTTTTTTCCTAAATTACTTCAAATCTGTTTATGCTAAAATTATAAAAAAAAAAACTGACATGCTTACAATAACCCCTTTCATTTCATATGTCACACAATACAGTTTGAGAAACTTTTTTTTTTTAATTTTCCAGTTTACCCCCCAAAAGTGCCCCCCTTGTTCAATATTCGTTAATTTACTTTACGCGTCCATCTTTGGATCACCAATTTACATATGTGTACCAAATTTCAACTCAATCGGTCCAGTAGTTTCGGAGCAAATCGGCTGTGACAGACGGACAGACAGACAACCGAGTGGTCCTATAAGGGTTCCGTTTTTTTCCTTTTGAGGTATCGGAACCCTAAAAATTGTTTATTCATGCCCAAAAAAACTTAAATTTAGTAACACAATTCTGCCAAACAACAGTACACTGTGGTTTGTTGGCAGACGAGACTCCAATTATTTCGAATTTGTAAGATTGTAGCTTTGTGAGTTAGGTACCCAAGATGTTGATTTTCATCAACCTATTTTAGTTTCGTAATAAAAGCGTAAAAGGATTCTATTGGTAGCTTTAAATTTACCTTTGGACAATAAAAAAAATGTATATTTTTTCTAAACTTTCAAGGTCCATATCTTTTTACAAGCTTTTATTTAGTTTCACCTGTCCCGATGTTTGTCATCAAATCTTGGAAATTAAATTTGATCCATTTCCCGGTAACCGATTGAACTGAAATTTTGCATACATGTGTAAAAAGCGTGATAATGCAATATTATGATGACATGGTGCTGATCTGATGATGGACCTGGAAGGTGGATATAGGAACTTTGCAATGAAATGACACAACCTCATCGAGTTTGGGTTCGTTAGAATCGCCTCAATGAGTAGTTAATGATGATTTTGACAGAATTAATGAAATTTTTGACATATAATGATTTTAATTATATTTTGAAGTTTATACTTTTATTACAATTATTTGATGGTTTACATTAAGCAACACTACGTTATCAAGTAGGTACTACATAAAGAAAAGTTTGGAAGTTAATTTCCGGAACCACATATCGGACACAACAATTCCTTCACATGTAGTTTAAGTATTTCTTCTGTAGCTTCACCTAATTTGTAATTCTATGTTAAATAAAATTTGTCCTTTTACTCTCATATTTGAAACGAAAAAGCATCAAAGTACAGCTCGAAATAGGATGTAAAAATAAAAAAAGTCTAAACACCAAAAATTGTTGTTGTTAGAATCGAATTGGTTTGTGCGTTCTCGTTCTCGCAAGCGCAACCCGTATACGATTGTAATGGAGCCCTATGTCGAATTTTGAATTAAAATTAAGCAATTCTCCAATTTATAAATACCCTGATGAAGTCATTCTAATATGAAGCGGATACTTGACATATTGTTATTTATGTCTATCAACCCGAGAACCGCGTATTTGACCGCAACAGTACCCAGTAATGTAGTCACTATGCTCAAAAACTCATCGTTTACGTACGTATCTACGTTTTTTACGTTACGTTCCGATGATTATTTCAAGGACGTTGATTCGCGGAACTGATTTCGAGTAACATTCACGTATTGTCATAAGGCATTTTCACGAAAAAAAAACCGGCCAAGTGCGAGTTCCGTACAAACCTGTGGGTATATAAGTAAATTATTAAAAATATTTTTATTATATGATGTAACTAAAAATTTACGGTTTTCGCAATTTTTCCTTTATCTGTGATAAGACGTTGCTTCGTACCAAATTTAAATATTCTGAGTTCACGGGTGCCCTGTAGGTTTTGATTCCCTTGCGAGTTTCGAAAATTTGCAGAAATTTGCGGCATAAACGGCTGTATCTTTTGATTGCGTTAGCTTAGAAGTTTGATTTTTTTACAGCTCCAAGGGACAGTAGAACTGAGTATTTGATATAAATTTTAGCTTGCTAACTCCACGCGTTCCTGAGAAAAAGGGTATTGACCGACGGACGGACGGACGGACAACAAAGTGATCCTATAAGGGTTCCGTTTTTTACTTTCGAGGTACGGAACCCTAAAAGTAGCCACTGTTGTATAATTGCGGTTTGAACTACCTGACAGGGGAGACTTAGTTTTCGATGGCTACTTTTTTTCGTAAATAAGTATTATTATATGGTCGGTATACTCCTAGTTTATAGTGATATGGAGGCCATAGATATATATTGTCATTATCTTAACTTACCTTTGCGCATCCACGGACATTAGGTTAACAATTTCACCGACTGTGGACTCTTTCCTCGCTGCGTTGGACATGCGTAAGGACTTTCTGTAAATGGCGCTGGTGAGGGCTGTCCTGATCCTCATGCCCACAAGGTACATCCTCGTGAAGTATTGCGCGAGGAGCAACGTCTGAATGGACGCGACCAGAACGAGGGCGACTGCGTAGAGATAGCCTTTCCATACCGGTATTTGCTTATCCCCTATAAAAGCTATTATATATCTGAAAACAACGGGTTATTATTTATTTGCCAATTGTCCAAAATAAAGAATTGAATTAAATTGTAACCAAAACTGGATCAAGGTAAGCGTGTAGAGAGAAAGTGCTCTCCCATTTCCGTGAAGCGAACGTAAGTATAACACCTCGGTCAATTAGTTACTGGCGTATGAGTATGGTTGAAATTATTTAATGTGGCAGATTTTTTATAAATATATTATTGGAATTGGAATTTTCTTCCTTGAACGGTAGAGTTGCTTTTAAATGGATAACTTTGATGCAATTCGGCCAACTTAACTTCGCCAGAGGCTATTAATCTCAAGTGTAAAAATATGTGTGCATACAACTTACTCATAAATATGTCCCATCGCTCTTATGTCAGCGGATAAAGGTTTCGGTACATATTTATGAGAGGACTAAATCGATACATATTTTCTGTACATTATATTTAAGTATATTTTTGGTCATCTTAAAGGCCTCGTCAGATTGGCCTGGCCGCAAAAGGAAGACCCAAAGCGCGATCTGACATAGCCTTTATTCTAAAGTTATGATATGATGATCCTAAAATACCGTGATAGGTATAATAAAAAATAGCTCAACCCAACATTTGTTCTTTTTTAAAACGATTACTAATGAACTAAAGTACTTACTTAAGTAATTGTGGAGACACAAACATTAATAGATCGTTAGCTAGCTTGAGCGTCGAGCCGAATATGAATTGTGGGCCGAACGCGAAACACAAGGCCGGCAATATGGAGGCTGGCTTTCTTTCACTTTCAGGCTTGAAGTTCACGCTCGCCGATGTTTTGCTGTACGTCGCTCGCGCTTCGCTCGAACTGCAACCAACACACTGACTTAACGGATGCCCGGCAACAGATCCACTGGAAGCACTATCAACATTAGATACGTAACACTTACACTTCATGTTTTCTTAGCGAACGCTCCCAGAATTTATCAAACTTCGGTACAACTTCTTTCGAGGAATCTGGCGGATTGAGCGCCCATAGATCGCTCTCGGTCAAACTTCTACGGAACCCTGTGAGCGCTAGCGGGTCGAACCAGCTAAATGTGAGGCGGCTTGGGAAACCTGACGCATTCTCAGGGCATTGATTCTGCCAAACAAATAAACTCGGTAAATAAAGGCGCCATTATAGGCAGCTATAAAACGGAGTAGCAAAGTAGCTAACTAGATGTAAGTTGCATCAATATTTACCTTTTCGTATTTGTACGGTGTATCTTTAGGCGGTAAGTCGGCGAAACAATTAAGTAGAAACATCGCTACGGCTAACACGTAGTAAATAATGTAGCTAACGAATTCATACTGCACGTTCTCATCGTCGTTCTTGTTGCTATGACGGATGATCTCGGAGCGCAGCTGTGGTATTCCCGCCACTATCAGCAGGAGCCAGAAGAAGAACAGGACTCCTGACGCCCGCATGCCATACTTCCGATTGTAGTACAATAGTGTTGCTGATAAACTCTACAACAAATAACGCTTTCGTCAACATCGCTGTGGCAACAAACTGTTTCCACGAACTCTCTCGCCTTCAACAATAAATCATAACTTAAAACTTATGCATCTGGGTCATATACAGACGATTTGTTAGATCGCTTACCCCAAACGCAATTTTTCTTTGAGGCTAATTTTCTTTTCGCTTTTTTTCCCGAACGCGATTATTCTAGTCGTTTTTTTTTCACCCCAGCCATAAGGGCTTTGTTCACGAAAAAAGTAGCCATCGAAAACTAAGTCTCCCCTGTCACCCAGTAGGTCTAGGTAGTTCAAACCGCAATTAGATAGCCAACTGAGTATTCTTCTTTATGTGTAAGAATCTAAAATCCATCCTACATAATGCCAGTTAAGGCTTAAAGCTACAATGATTCCATAGAAATATGTCTACTTCTGGCATTTAAAACAATTTATGACCTGCATACGGTAATTAAGGATCTGGAAAGATATTCGCGGAACATTACAGCATCAATAATCTATTTGAGTAAAGGAAAAAAAAGAACCCCTATGACCCAAACGTGAAAATGACAAAATCTAAGACTACAATCCAGATATTTCGAAAGTTAGCCCAAAAATGGATAGCAGCTGATATAAATAAATATCCATAACGCCACTCAAAACGATAGGTTAAGGAGACCTTCTTTTTAATTAAATTCTTTAAAAAATGTCATTTCAAATTGAAAACCTGAATTATAACCCCTTCGGCCGCGTACGCAACCAGAGCTTCGTAACCAGTTGCGATCGAAAACTATTTCTGCCTTGTACGACACCAGTTGCGATAAAAAACTAATTTCTACTTATTCGTAACCAGTTACGATCGAACACGTTTCTTCTTTGTACGAAACCTCTCGACCGTTCAAAAAGTCAGCAAGGACTATATACACCCTATTATCCAGGGGACATAGGAACTTAAATCAAAGTCTAAGTCATACAGTATTAGTACTGTACACGTTATACATACATCTGGTCAAAAATCAGAACACAAAAATTTTACCTATTGAGGGAAACAAAGTTTGTTGAAATAATCAAATACATTGTTGGCAAGTATGTACAGTATAACCTTGTTGGTACCTTGACACTGACTTAAACGACGTGGAGCACTGACATTCTTTGAAAGTATATTACTGTGAATAATTGTCTTTATTTGCTCGATATTTGCAGTTGTAATTCGTCGATATTATACAGTTTAAGAAATTATCGTGAGTATCATGACATACCTACTAAAGTACTCGTACAAAAAAGATTAAAAAAATTGAAAAATACCATAGATTTTTAGCCAGACATAGGTTTCGTACAAAGAAGAAAAGTGTTCGATCGTAACTGGTTACGAATAAGTAGAAATTCGTTTTTGATCGCAACTGGTTTCGTACATAGCAGAAATAGTTTTCGATCGCAACTGATTACGAAGCTCTGGTTGCGTACGCGGCCGAAGGGATTATAACAGTGGAATATATATACAAGATTCTAATAAAAATAACACATCTAACTGGCCATCAGTAGGACTTATGTCAATGTTAATAGGTAAGGTCTACTGATGGTCAGTTAGATGTGTTTATTTTGACGATGCTCTTGTGTGATTTTTATTCGATTCTTGTATATATTAAGTCCAATAAATGTATGGCATACCATAAGTTTGTTTCATTTTGGAGGTGTTGATCCAAGTTAATGTTTTTGAAAAAAATATATGTTATAAAATATTAGTTTATACATAATATAGCAAAAATTGGTGGGTGTATCTTGGAAATAATAATAATTGAAAACTTAGAAGTGATAATTTTACTACTTATAAGGATAATTGGAAATCCATTTTTTTAATAATATGTCTTTATTACTTACATAATGTGTATAAGTTTCAAAAAATTCAATTTTAATTTTTTTTTTCTCAAAAACCTGCAGCATTTCAGGATGTTTTTTTTGTAAAATATCATCTTACATCTGGACAAATAAATTAGCAAAACTGCAATCGATTTGGCTTCTGGGGCCGATGCCCCATACAAACACGGCTCACTTACCTACTCAAAATGTTATTGTAAATGTAAATTAGAAATGAAACTACTATTATTATTGTATAAAACTGCCATTAATTTATTCAATAATAGAATTATGTATGCTTATAATGTGTCTAAATAAAATACTATTTTATTTTATTTACGAATAGGTATAAAATTGAAGCAAAGGCCAACTTACGTATTTATATTTCGATTGCTTGGTCACAGAGCCATAATAATATATAACAAAAAGACAATATACATAAAAACATTTTGTTTATAGATATTAAGTACTTAATTATTTGTGGCCACGTCAAGGTCGCCTGAGAGATCCGCGTACTACCTGCGATCTGCGGTCTCCACTTACAAGTTTCAATTCATGGTGCCGGCTAATGAGCGTGATGTCATTATAGTTTTTCTAGCAATCACAGGAATAATAATCTCTAAGCATAATAACTACCTTAATCTTAGCTATAATACTGAAGCGGTAATAAACAAAGGGTGTTTCATAATTAATTTAAGTAAAAAAAAACCGTAAAACCTCGCAACTAGTCCAAATCAGCGAACTAAGGTCCAATAAACGTGACTATTATTATGGACGAACTCTAAGACAGGTAATAACTACATAATATTCAAATAAAAACGTATAAAATAACTAATACAAAATGAGTATTGATAGAAATGGATGCGTTACTTTCGGAGCATAGTTGCGAGGTGTTACGGAACGTGTTTTGTCAATCGCATCGAACGCGGTTGTCGTACTCGTATCATAAAATCAGTCGAACTTAATCTAGTGACGTGTATCGAGTCACTGCCCTATTGAATCTCGTCAAAGGCCGAGCTACCATAAAATACATAATGCGACAACGGAGTGAATCGTGGTTTCTTGTCGGCAGTGACAACGCACAGTACCGTTGGAACGGACTGATAGCTTGGCAACTGATGCGAAACGAACCCAATCGGTCTTTGAGAACTCTTATTACAAGACAACGCGACAATAAAATTGATAAACCGAGGTTGAGTTTGGCTTGTGGTCACCGTTTTGTAAGTATCGATAGAAATGTTCATGAGCACAAAGAATGAGATGCGCCGACTTGAATGCAGCTAACGCTTGAATGAATATAAACGACTACATAATACATATAAAAGGCTAAAGCCTCTGTGAGCAGCAGAACTCACAAGACTATCTCTTCTTAAAAAAAAAACAAAATATAAACGAAAAAAAAAACTGTATAATTGTTGAACCTGTTCACAAAATTTCACGAATATCGGTTGAGAAATGCGTGTAGAGGAGAACAGCTCGACAGCCGGACATACGAAATAATTTTGCCCAAGTTGAAGCGGAGGACTTCGTTCGCTTCGCTCGCTCGGTCAATTATGTGTTGATGTCTATTATCTATCGGCAATATGAAAGACTTGAAGCTGTTCAAATTACGTGTGAACAGTTTATTAATATAGGAAGTAAGAAATTTTTGAATACAAAATAAGTACAGTCGAATTCATAAGTAGCTGAACACCTTCATTTTTATCGTTTAAACCAGTTTTACAACTTCGTATGGCAGATTAAACATGACGTTAGTTCGACCGCACACAGCTGGAATGCTTACAAAGCTAACCGAGCGCATCTCTTCCAGCAATTCACAGCTAACCCTGACTTCCGATTACGCATAGTAGTTACGAATGTCGTTCAAATTACACCAAAGATTTGTTGCTCATTGCCATGGTTACGTCTCCTGGGTCACTCAAAACGATGATTTTATAGGTTTTATTTAAACTTTATTGCACAAATATACAAATAAAAGTTTAATTTGTGGTTTTCAATCCACTAAAGACGTGTTTTTGTTATATTGGTAAACCCTTGGAGGGGGGGGGGGGGGGGGGGGGGTATCTCCTTAGCATGATAGGAGTGCTATTTATAGCATTTTTTTCTAAGAAAGCCTGTCACCGCATTTATCTCCTGGCTTACCAGCCCCCCTATTCTGTAACTTGTTTTAAGCTCACCTCAACGCTCACCCACAAATTTATCTTGACGTCGCGATTCGTAGTTAAGCGCAGGTAGAGGTCTAGTTTCGTTAGGCGTGATGCGTGGGGTGAGGCGCATGAGCGCGTAGCAAATAACAGCCCAGTACAGAATAACGTAGAAAAAAATCAATTGACCCATATATGAATGAATAGTGTTTACTCGAGTTCATAATATGTAAGTTCCCAAAAGTTATAAAACTGAGCAACTTTATGCCCTTAAAAATATAGTCGTGTTCACATATTTTTGATCACGTTGGCCGTGCACATATTTTTGAACTCAACTGTTCATAGCCAAGAAACAAGTTCAAGTGCCGTCTATTTGCCGCGCCGCGCCGTTAACCGAGTTATGAATGGTATTGAATATCGGCGACATGTTTAATTTTCTTCGAGTAGGTACCTAGTTATATAATGCTACTGGCTTCATTAAGTATTCTTTTTTCCCTAGGCTATTATCTTCTGAACGCTTTAACTAGTGATGTGCCGTGCCGATACCGGGAATATTTTTGATTCATAAGTGGAGATTTATAATTAGATATATGTGAAACGAAATAATATTTTGACCTACAAAAAGCTTTTTAATAACGATTAGTATAGGTAATGATATTCTTTACAGAATTTACTTTTCGTACAGTACCTACCTACTCTTTTTAATTTTTTGGTATTGTCACCTATGTTTAATACAAAATACTTAAGCACAGAATAAACAATAGTTAGTACTAAGCTGATAGTTATATAATGAAATGACATTTTATAAAATCATGTTGGTATCATTTGCGGTTTCAAAGAGAGCAAGTTTTGTACGAAATGATAATTCAGAAAAAATATCTTAAGGCACTTGAATCGTATTGACAGATACGAGTGGTATTTGTTGAAGTACCTATAGTTAACTATATATTTTAAAATATAATCTTATAGATAACATTGTACTCACTTCTGCACCTACCATAGGTATTGCACAACAGTTAGTAAGAGATTACTAAGAGACAGCACCCGCTAGGGTGTATAGGGACTATTGATGGTCAAAATGATGGACTAGTGGCTGGGCTATTGTATGAATCATCGGACGCCTGCCTAATTAAACTGTTTCACTTTTTATCTCTGGCAGAGCGACATTAAAAAATAGCCTAAGGGCAACAATGGTCAGAGGGCTGGGGGGGGTGTTAGAAGCTGGGGGGGGGGGGGGGGGGGGGTAGAGAGGTGGCACTGGACTTTTGACATATAGCCAACTAGCCACTTAGGTGTCCACATCTACCCTCGAGCCGTTACTTAACGTTATTATTACTGTTAAAAAAAATTAAATTAATTTAATATATAAATAGTACATTACTGCAGACGCCGGGAAAGAAGGGCTTGCCGGGTGAGTACGTATAGACGGCCGACCGTAGGGAGGCCGGATAATGATACGAAGCCGGCAAGGCATGTATAGTGCTTTTCTCAAACATATGCAATGAAATAAAACAATACACCACTCAAAATACGAGTAGTACATTAATTTTCTCTCCAATCCTCCATACTTATTGTTTTTTTTTACGAAAGGCGTCCGTATTTCGCGTGTGTAGAGTTCGAATAGACCCTATTAGGGCCATTATACATAACCTTCTATAATGAATAAAATAAAGAGGATTTTAAATATTGTCTATGGTCTCTGGTGACTCACGTACATAGATAATATTTTAAATTTATTCATCAAGACACTGAATCATTATGATTCAATGTCTTGATGAACCTTTATTAAGAATACAAACCTGTATGATACAGGTTTGTATTCTTAATAAAGGTTCGTGTGTAATAGGCATTAACGCGGATATTTTTGGTCCGATAACAATTCTGCCACTAGAAAAAATAAAAAATAATAATTCAGCTGTTTAGCCTGTAGATGAACACAGACGCCATGTTAACATTAAAATTAAAAAAAAAATTACTTCCCGGCCTAGGCCTTCAATTTTGCATGAAATTGCTTAGCAGTTCTCTCGAGTAGTTCCGCCCGAAACGTGATACTTTGAAGCCTGTTATAACGCATGTAAGGACGACATTTCATTGCATGTTTGAGAAAAATATATTATTATTTAAATTAAATAAAGTTGTTTTGCATGTTGCACTTTCCTCGCTACAGTGTGGTGAAAAGTTTTGTGTTACACACGGGTGCAAATATATTTTACTTCTAGTGTGTTGAAACGCTCAGGATTCTATTTTAAAACTACTCACTTCGCTCGTGGTTCAACTATAGAATCCTTTCGCTTGCTCCTGTTTCAATTCCACACTCGCGGGTAAAATACAACTTTGCACCCTTGTATAACAAATAACTATATCCCGCGAGTATGGGAGCGAAGCCAAGCGGGAAGCTAGTAATACATCAATTTGATGAATCTGTAGAATTGATCACCATTCCATTCCAACCCACTTCCTTATCAACTTATCATCAAGATGAGTATGAACAAATCATATCTTTGTATATAAAGCAAAAGATAAGAAAATCCATTCGAAACCTCAAGTATGTTATTGTCTTCAATTAGGCCATAAACGGAATTGGGATATCCCAAAAATGTATGCACCGATTTTAATATTTCCATTCTATCACTCTTTCGTTATAACTACGGCAAGCTGTTGTGATTAGTTTATTTATTACTTTCTCTGAATACAATGACTAGAATTTTCATTAATATTTTAAAAACAATATAATAATATTTGTGTTCCAGAAATAAAATTAGGACTTAGGTAAATTATAACACCACTTGACTGTGGTACCACATATAACGAAGGAAATCTTAAAATTAGCTAGTTTATTGTACTTTGAATAATGCTGTACCCTACCAGGGTCCATGAGAAACTATATACTGGGTGGAACAGATCGATGGACTTTTAAGCAAATGGGATATAGATCAGGTTTAGTACTTTACTTCTCACCTAGTAACCATAGTAATATTTCTAACAGTTACCGAGATAAAACTTGTTAAACTTTGGTGAAAAAAACTGTATGTTTCAACCCTATCCATTAGATTCAATGACGTCATCAAGATCAAGTAAATTACAAACAGCAACATTATGAACTGACCGTTGACAGACCTTATGTCATTGCAATAAGGTACTTTCGAACATCGGATGTGAACTTTTCTTGTGACTTGTGACATGTGTCAATTTAAAATGTAAATAATAACTATGTATAGTATTAGGGTTGTCACTAAGATTAAAATATTTCGATTTTTATGTTTTTTTTTTCTTTTAAATCCAGCTTAACAATTATAATAGATCGGTTGTACGTCACTTGTAACGTATATACGTTGTATAACACTGTCCTTTCAGCTTAGTCCAAGGAAATGTTCCTCCCTGTATATATATAGAATTATAACACCTGTACTGAACCATGGTTCCAATGAATTAATTATAAATAATGAAACCTACATAAACTCGCGTCACGTAGTTCAAATGAATATGTAAGCATATTTAATTTAAATTATTTTCGGAAATATGATGCCGATTTAAGATACTGTAACAATCCCTATATTTTGAGGGTATTACTCCTATTAATACCAACCATTATAATATTGAGGGTAGAAATGCGACGAGTAATATTGAGTGGGGAACGTCACGGAAGGTTATAAAACAGGTCCATCCAGCTCGGAGCGCTCACTTCGTGATCAGAACAGTCACATAGACTAAAAGCTGTAATTTTGATTATTTTACGGATTTGTCTTTTTGTACGAACGGTGTTATTTTGTAACGTGTGTTATTAAAGTGAAAATAAAATTTGGTTATCCTTACAAAACGTGGTTTTCCTCATGTTCTCGCACTGAAGGTTTCAATACCTATTTCCTTAAATGGTTTTCATATTTCCACATTTAGTTTTAGGCAAAGGACCTATTTTAGTACTTAAGTAAAGCATTTATTGTCTTTTTAGGGTTCCGTACCTCAAAAGGAAAAAAACTGAACCCTTATAGGATCACTCCTGCGTCTGTCTGTCCGTCTGTCACAGCCGATTTGCTCCGAAACTACTGGACCGATTGAGTTGAAATTTGGTAAACATATGTAAATTGGTGACCCGCAGATGTACGCGTAAAGTAAATTAATGAATTCTGAACAAGGGGGCCACTTTTGAGGGATAAACTGTTTTTTTTTTTTAAAGTTTCGCAAACCGCACTGTGTCTGTGTGACATATCAAATGAAAGGGGTTGTTGTAAGCATCTCAGATGTACACATTTTTTATAATTTTAAGAAAAACAGATTTAAAGTAATTTAGGAAAAAAGACGAAAATTAACCATTCTCCCCTTATCTCCGTACTGCTAGGTTTAAAATTCTGAAAAAAATATGGAAAATAGTTCCTTGCCTAAAGATTACAGGAAAACCTATAAGAAGTTTGAGTATTCAAAGTAACGGGAAAATTCTCAATATTTTACGGAACCCTCACCACGCGAGTTGAACTCGCACCGGTTTTTTGAATGATTTATCTTGAATATTATAGAGCAAAATATGTAAATTAAACAACATAAAGATTAAAACAACAAGATGATGATTAACATTAACTAAATACTATACTTGTACTTAAGTACTATTGTTTATTCTGTGACATTAGGCTTCATCATCTTTAACTATCGGGATGGGCAGTGATTTTAATTATTATCATGCTGAATATTATTTATTCAATTCGACTAAAGGAACGAATAGGTCCAAGTTTAGTCCATACAGTTTTGTCGCGCGTTCTCAGAGCCCAAGTTTACGGCTCGAGCTCGAGTGCACGCTCCGCTACGAGCGTCCATATAAATTGCATTTGTTTTATATGGACGCCGCACGCCCCGCTCGAAGCGGTACACATATCAAATAAGGTTATTCTTGTTTGGTCAAGGTCTAAGTACAGGTCACATCTCACAGGAGGGTAAAGCAATACGTACAGTAAGGGAAATGTATTCACGTACCACCGTAGGACCCTATCGCAATAAGGTGACATGTCACTCGAGTTTGAGTGACGATGACTGCGGCCTGTCAATTGCGACAGGGTTCTACGGTGGTACGTGAATACATTTCCCTTACAGTACCTACTGCGACCAAGAGCGAGTCAAACGCGCGGGTGAAAGTTTCCAATATGAACCTTAGTGAACCAAGTAACCAGAAAGTCCATTTTTATGTAATAGTTAACTATATAATACGCCGGTGAAAAAGCAGCTTAAATTTACGTTAAGAGGGAGTTACAGTGCACACTAGCGTCACTGGTAAATAATTGTGATTATCGTGGGAATGGTCAATCTATGCGTTCAAAGTTAAAACGGCCGATTTTCTTTTCAGTTCATAGATCGACGAATCCAGCAACATAAAAACTAATTTGATGTATTTATTCTCAAGGTACACAAAATACCGTGTGTAGTGACCTCCTTTTTAGGGTTCCGTATCCAACGGGTAAAATCGGGACCCTATTACTAAGACCTCACTGTCCGTCCGTCCGTCCGTCCGTCTGTCTGTCACCAGGCTGTATCTCAAGAACCGTGATAGCTAAGAGTTGAAATTTTCTGTTGCCGCTATAACTACGGACTGGGGCTCCCATACAACAGACATGATTTTTGCCGTTTTTATAGATAATGGTACGGAACCCTTCGTGCGCGAGTCCGACTCGCACTTGGCCGGTTTTTTAAATATCTATCGTTAAATTTAAATAATCACAATTATTTATTAGTGGCGCTAGAGAGCACTGTTACGCCCTCTTAACTGGATTGTTGTCAGTCGGTTCCGATTGCTGTTTAGAAATAGATACAATTCAAAGGTCTCATTATTGTAAGGAAATATTCTCAGTAGGTACAGTGGACGCCAAAAATACGTTTACACTTTTGCACCTTATTCCATTGCAGTAAGGCGAATAGTGTAAACGTATTTTTGGCGTCGACCGTACATAAACATGTCCAATAATTGAAATGGAAATACTTATAACGGCCGTGGTCTCAGAATCAGGTCATGTTATTCGCTCAATTACCTAGTACAGTCATGCAGTAAGATAAGGGCACCTCCCAAACGGGTATAGCGCGTCGAAACATGCAGAGTCATCACGAGATTACACCGTGACCGTGAGTCATAAATATATATACTGACGTCATTAATGACAAAAATACATGTACCTACAGTCAGCATCGTATAGTATTTAGCAGTCAGATTAGCCAAATATATTTTTTATTTTAACTTTATTGCACAAATATACAAATAAAAGTACAATTGGCGGACTTAATGCCATCAGGCATTCTCTACCAGTCAACCATTGGGCTAAACAGAAACTTTAGTGGTGCAGGATCCTAAATACTGAGACTCGAATGGATACACGAATCAATTAATTTAATGAATATACATACTTATATAAAGCATACAATATAAACTTACTTATACATACTTAAATACATACAATTTTATGTAACCGCACAAAGATATCACGAGGATCATCAATCTTAAATAGTAGAAAAGAGATGCTTACGCAACTTGCGTTAAAAGGACAATTTGCTCTGAGCTTGCCTGACCTTATTCTTACAATAATAAAGAGGTGTACCGAAATATTTGGCTACTTTAGTTGCTACTAACTATATGATGCTGAGTGTACAGTCAAGTTCGAAAACATGTGCACGGACCAAGTGATCAAAAACATGTGAACACGACTTTATTGATAACGGCTTATGGTTGCACAGATATTTTTTAACCTTTGGGAACTTACTTGCATATATTTATGAACTCAACTGTATGTATATGTGAGCGCTCTTGGTATAAGATTTCGTATTCGTATATTTTTGTTACGAGTACGTTGTACTAATATTATAAAAGGGAAAAAGTCTGTCAGATTGTAGCTTTGTATATAATATGTAGGGGCTTATCTTCGGAACCACTTATCTGATTTCAAACATTCTTTTACCTGTGGGTAAAATAGATTTTCCTGGATAAACATAATTATATACCTATTATATTTTATGCCACGAGTTTGCCTGCGTTCTTTGCAATATACGGGAATTTTTTTGATGTTGACTGTAACTAGGAGAAATTACATTTACCTCTGAATTAATGATTTTACGCCCGCGCTGCCAGATTATACCGGAGATTATCAATTTAAAACCCTAGTACCCATAGTACAAGCTTTGCTTAGTTTGGGACTAGGTCGATTTGTGTACATATATAAAAAAAAGAAAAGAAAAAAGAAAAGAAAGAAAAAATATAGGGTTCTTATTCGCCTAGCGTCTCGAGTGTATAAGCTAGCGCCAAGGAACTTGGTTTCAAAAAAGCCCTTATATAAGATTTGAAATGTTAATTTGAAATTGATTAGAAAGCAAAATGGACAGCAAAGATATGAATATTAAGTAGGTATCGGCACCTAGATTAGGGTCAACTGGCAATGTTGTATGAAATATATTTTTATTCATGACCGGTACGGGTGTTTACTATCACAAACACAGGGACTACATTTTCCCAGCATATTCGAGAAGTCTTACGTGTATTAAATGGCAAAAATTATGTAGATATTCTTTTTGCCAGAAACTGAACACCCACACGGCTAGGCAAAGCTAAAATGCGCGACAGTGAAACATTTAATATGTGTACTCCCCTCTCACAATAGTCAATTAGTCGCACCGGTCTAAGGCCGCTTTTTCGTTGCGCACATGCGTAATGTCTGTCGCTCATCGTGTCGCGCCTAACCTGCACTGCTACCAAAAGTTTGCAGGCGAGATCTCTCACAGAGTGAAGAGCGCCTTCGTAAATAAACACTAAAACAAATATAAAAACAATAATACTCACCAATGTCAATATTTTAACTATAGGTGTGTAATAATCCACGTTGAACACATCCTCCTCCTGGCGCGAGAACCGGTGCACCGTCACGCCCAGGTCCACGAAAGTTAAAACTATTAAAAGGCTTGTGATGATCAGTTTGCTGATGTTCAGTATGTTCCATGGTATGTTCCTCTCCTTGCTGTTTAGGATGTAGTAGGTGTCTAAGAAGGCTGCCAGCCACAGGTATATGCATGGCGTCCAGATAAGTACGGTTTTCTCGAAACACAACGTCAGTTCTGGGTTGTCCGTATACCATGTTTTGTTGCTATCCTGGAAAAGAAGAAATGATTATTTGGTGGTACTCGCATGGCGTAGATTCGCTATGCTGTATATTTGTTTACAGCAGCATAGCTGAAGCGGCTACGTAATATCCTTTTCACGCGAGACATATATAGGCACAGAATACCGTAAGTTATATGTTAAAATGGGTTAAACATACTCGTGAAAGAAAATATAGGTACTATAGTGAGTGATGATCTGTGATTCCGAGTTCTTACGCACACAGAGACAAAGTGTAATCCCGCACAAATGTGATCATTTACCCACCCGCTTTCGTGAGATAAAAATTACTACAAAAATATAGTCATAATTCGCTAGCCTTATCCCATTTACTTGCGGTCGGCGCTGCATGTTTTTTCTTCCATACCTCTCTATCGCCCGTTAACTCATCACACACTTTATTTCCTATCGTCTCTCACGCAGTCCATCCATACCTTTTTCTTGGTCTACCTCTTCTCTTACAACCCTCCACATTCATACTTAATGCCCTTCTAGTAACATGACTATCAATAGTAGTAACAATAATCTCTTTAGGGCTATGTTATGAGTGTTATGACATGTTTTTAGGGTTCCGTATCTCAAAAGGAAAAAACGGAACCCTTAAATGATCACTTTGTTGTCCGTCTGTCTGTCTGTTTGCCTGTCTAGGCCCTTTATCTCGAAAAAGCGTGGATGTATCGAGTTGAAATTAAAACCATATACTCAAGTCTACAGTTCCTTGAAGCTGTGAAAAAATCAAACGTTTTTCAATTTATTACAATAAAAAAAAAATTACAACATACTTATGTTAGGAATGAAAATGCCTTAACCGAACTTTATAAGTAAATGTGATATTGCTATAGAAAGAAGAAACCTTATGTTGCCATCTCGGATGACAAGGATTACTGGGGAATATGAGTACGGGTTCCCCGCGGCCCGCGGGTAAATGGTTTGTTTATATCGTGTAATCAGCCTTCTCACTCCAACGTATGATGCACAACTGAGGGTCTATTCCCACTAGTTCTATTGATGGAACCAGTTAGAATTTTTCTACCCAGGATCCAACTAGTTCCTTCAATAGAACAGATTATAGAACTAGTGGGAATAGACCCAGCTGAGTCTGAATTGTGGCAGAGCCCAAAGGGTTGCAACACAGACCAAGAAAAAAGATAGAAGCTGGTGAAGCTGGTTTTTGCCAAATAAGTTTAGCACATGCTCACGCACACATTTACAAACAAAATTGTATAGAACTTTTTAGCACGTTTAGCAATGCCGCCAAGATCACCTATTCCGTATTTTGTGTAATTTGCAAGAGCAATATGCAGCTGAGGGGTGCAAGAGCAATTTGCTTTCTCGCTGTAGTAGGTATTGAATAGGAGACATGTAAATGCAGAGCTACGAGTTATTCGGGTCTACCTATATGGGTATTCCTAAAGTTTTCCCCTAATATCCTTTTGATCCTAAAATTCAATAACTCTTGTTATGAATTATGATTGATCTCATACATTTTGTACGATTATTGACTGCCCTGTTGTTTTATTGCCTAAAAGGTATTATTTCTCGTAATTGACAACATTTCAAAATATGTAATACTGTCAAAATCCATAACCATTTCGGTAATTGTGTTACCTGAACGTAATAATGTAGTTTTCAGTTTTTTTTTCGCACTCGTTTTTAAGAAAATCTCGAAATTGTATAAACGTGTTTTAAACCGTGTGTGACGTCAATATATACGTAGTATTGACGTTATAATTAACTTACGACCTTCGGAATTCGCATGTTTTCAATTTGATAGTTCTGAATGAAAACTTCAATTTAGGGAGAAATAAAAAAACACGAGTCTCTTAAGAAAACATTTTCTAGGAACTAAATCATAAAATCGCCCACTTGAAATAATGAAATGCTGTCAATTATTGTGCGCCTCGTCAGCCCTTCGTTTCACTGGGGCACTGGACATTTACAGCAATCAAACATTGGAATGCGACTCAACGAATCCCCTTGGACTCCTAAGTGATACAAACATGAACTAGAAATCCCATATCCAAAAGAATGCTACAAAAAATCAAGCTTTACCTATGCCCTACTTAATGGAAATAAATACACACCAATCTCAATACAGCTCTAAGTGCCTATCATGCATTTGCCCATTCCTGGCTACGGTATGGAATTATTATATGGGGCAACAGTACAAATGTGAAAGATCTCTTTGTGTTGCAAAAGAAAAATATAATGATCTTTATGAACATAGTATACCAAACAGATAGTTGCAGACCACATTTTCCTAAACTCAATATCATGACCTTGACCTCTATATATACTAGAGCAGTTAAACCTGCGGCCCGCCATCCACCATGCGATCCTAGTATAAAAACCATAAATAAGTACCTTGTGGCCCGGGGCTCCTTAGCTAAAATATCTTTGTGGTGCTCGTAGAAAAAAGGTTGACTATGGCTGTACTAGAGCTGTGCAAGTTTTAAGAAAGCATAACGAATTCTTCCCAGCGCCCCACAGGATCCGGGTACCTCAAACCTACGTCCTAATAGATTTAAAATTCCAATTCTAGCATCTAAATTAAAAATGCACGCCTCTAGTCCCCACGTAATGTGTATAAAGGTGTACAATAAACTTCCGAAGATTATTAGGGACGAAGAGAACAATAATTTATTTAATAGAAAGAATTGCCAAATCCATACTAATATTATAAATGGGAAATTGTGTCTGTCTGTTACCTCTTCACGCTCAAACCGCTGAACTGATTTAGATGAAAGGTATAGAGATAGTTTTGAGTTCCGGGGAAGGACATAGGCTAGTTTTTATCCCGGAAATCGTCCCCTAAGGGGGTGAAAGATTGTACGGAGCTATGATACAAACGAGTTCCACGCAGAGGGAGTCGCGGGCTGAAGCTAGTATTTAATAAATCACTGCTTTTACTTGTTGCAAGATTTTTTGTACAGTTAAATACATAGGTCTATTAGTTCTAGACTCTTGTATAGTTTAGGTATAGCTCAGTTAAAAAAAATGTTATAGTTTATCTATAATACATATATTTTGCAGGCTCAATATTTTGTATATGAATAAGAATTAAGAGATAGCCGTAAGCTGTTGTAACTTACCGAAATTTGTCCGACAGTTTCATAGCTGAACAAATATAATGTACCTACCATCTTGTACTTATTTACCCATGAAAGCAATAAAGATACTAGACTACTGAAAGTGACACAGCAATATCCTGGTAGATATCAGTAAGCTGACGTAATCATATTAACTAATGGCTCTGTGAGCTATACAACTCGCAAATATGTTTACTCAAAATTTTTTTTTTTTAATTTCCAAAAACTGACTCTATAAAAAAAACTATATAATAGGGGTGATAGATAACTCATGTTAAAATTGGTAACGTATTTTTGCTAAATGGATCAGTAAACCATAAAATTATTGTAATGAAGTATAAATTAAAAAATTTAAGTAAAACCATAAAAAGATATATGGACCTTGAAAGTTTAGAAAAAAGAAGGTTTTTTTATTGACCAAGAGTAAATTTAAAGCTACCAATAGAAATCTTACACTTATATAGAAACAAAATTATATTCAACTATGGACCTAAACGCAGTATTTCACGACCGAAACAGCAATTTACTTGATTTTATATGCAACGATTAGTACCTACGCTACTAGCATTGTGACATTTGTGACGTCATACCTTTATGCCAATAAAGCATTTTGGGCTGCCGCCAGCGAGATCAATCTTTGTCTCAATTTTTTGGGTAGTTATGTTCTTTAATTATAGTTGCTCCCATACAAACATTTATTCCTCAAAAACTGGTTCAAATGGCATCGTAAAAAAAAACTTAGTACACAAGCCTATTATCGAATCTGCTCACAAAATTTCACAAGAATCGGTAGAGAAAAAAGCGACCTGTAGAGGAGAACAGCTGGGCAAATGGATATATAAAAGAATTTTGGCCCAAGCTGAAAACATCGTTCACTTCGCTCGCTCGGTCAATGATGGAGTTCAAAGGTCATAAGGACTCTGTTCTAACAAAACAAATCCGTCGATCTCTTTAGGCTCGATTGAGTCCGTCTTTGTCAGTAATTATAATTAGTGTCTATGCAATGAAAAGTAGGTATATTCAGCGACGAAAGCGTGTCCTTGAAATTACGTTTTTATCGAATCGTATCTCCCACGTCGAGTGTACTTGACTATACTCTACGAAATGCATTCAAAGTACAGCTACATACAATATACCTATCATAAATATCATATAAAAGTACCTACCAACTGCAAGCAAGCTAGGTCGGAGTCTGATCAGGTTTTCTATATTCACTCTCATAAAAGCCGGCATACCGACTAAAACTCCCAATCACAGTACCTATTTGCCATCACTATAGAAAATAACACAATAACTGGTTTTGCTTATTCATGGCCATGATGCCATCACAGAGAATGCCTAAGGTCAAGGACAGTGGTCAGCGTTTAGTTGTTACAATATATAATTATGTAAGTATTTGTTGACCCTACTAACATGTCATTGACTTTAATCTGTTTGATATTAAGTTTCATCCACACATATAGTCTGGCAACGAATCGTGACACAAGCATTTTTTCGAGTCCTATACATGACAACAATTTTACCTATGAAAAAAATTATAAGTTCCTATTATGTTGCATTACAATCGGACACTTTACGCTCGAAGTTGTAGACGATTATGTATATCTAGGACAGACTGTCCAGTTAGGTAGGTCCAACTTCGAGAAAGAGGTCAATCGTCGAATCCGACTCGGCTGGGCAGCGTTCGGGAAGCTCCGGCACATCTTTTCGTCCAATATCCCGCAGTGTCTCAAGACAAGAGTCTTTGACCAGTGTGTGTTGCCAGTGATGACATATGGCACTGAAACTTGGTCGCTTACTATGGGCCTCATAAGCAGGCTCAAAGTCACCCAAAGGGCAATGGAGAGGGCTATGTTAGGAGTTTCTCTCCGTGATCGCATCAGAAATGAGGTTATCCGCAGCAGTACCAAGGTAACCGATATAGCCCTCCGAATTGCTAAACTTAAGTGGCAGTGGGCGGGGCACATTGCACGTAGAACCGATGGCCGTTGGGGCGGAAAGGTTCTCGAGTGGCGACCACGTACCGGAAGGCGCAGCGTGGGTAGGCCCCCCACAAGGTGGACTGATGACCTGGTAAAGGTCGCGGGAGTCCGCTGGATGCGGGTGGCGCAGGACCGGTCAATTTGGAACTCTCTGGGGGAGGCCTATGTCCAGCAGTGGACGTCTTTCGGCTGATATGATGATGATGATGATGATGATGATGATGATGATGATGATGATGTTGCTATGCATTTCGGGCCACTAGAATTAGTTTATTTTTAAATTACCACATTTTTGTGCCACGACGTGGTCGAAACTATATATCTATATAATTATATAATAAAGAGAAATAGTCTGTGAGATTGTAAGTTTATATGTATAGAGAATGGAACCACTTATTCGATATCAAAAATCCTGTGTTTAATAGAATGGACTATCTGGATGGACATACATGGTATGATGGACTACCGATGTTGCTACTTGTTTGATAAGATTGGCTATAGGCATTCCTAAATGACACAATATGATAGACTACCCATGTTGCTGCTTGTTTGATAAGATTGGCCATAGGCATTCCTAAATGACACAATATGATATACTACCCATGTTGCTGCTTGTTTGTGATGTTAATGACTGTGACCAAAGTACAGTGAGTAACAAAACTTTCCTCAAAAAGGAAACTTAATTTTGTAGGTAATCATTTTACATTAAGTTTATATGACTCATGTCCTGTTATATTGTGCTTACTGCTTACAAACCTTTAATAGTAGGTACATTACTTACCTAGGGCGGTAAAACAAATAATGTGGTGGTTGTATTTGACCAAGCCGAAGACAAGGGCGATAAATATGCGATCTGAGGCTTTATTATTGGCAGGGCCAAGTAGAGCACTATAGACGCCCTGCTTGGCGCTGCGAAGGGCGAGCATGTACCTTCCAGTTTTTATTTTTTATTTCTATGTTTTTATGTTAGTCTTTTAGCTCATTGTTTTTTTTTTGTATTAACATAGATCTCTAACATAGTTCTTAAGGTTTGCTGTACTAACAACATATGGATCACTAATGGTCTGAAATAAACGATTTTTATTTTATTTATGTATTACCGCCCGTGGTGAGTAAAAAATTGTTTTCTCTCCCTGGCCAGGAAATTTTTCATTCATCAGAAATTTAAATATAGTTTTCACACTCTTGCACAACTTTGGTAAAAAGCAATGCCATGGAGATTTATCTGATAATTAATTCATTTAAAGAGCCTTATCTTCACATGTTTGGACTGGACTTATTGGATTAATTTCAACTTCTACAAAAACTATACTTTTAAAGTGGGATTTGGAATAAGAAAGTTTACAATTGTTTTAAACCATGATTTTTCAAGAGGTAAATGATACATACCTGTATATATAATATAATTGGAGGACTGAATTTTTATATATAAATAAATAGATTGATTATGTAAAGTATATAAGAGAAACAATATCTATTTATTTCGGTTTGTATATATAGGACTGAATCAGATATATTATGTGATTGTGTTGAAATACCTATTTGATTTAATCCGGAAAGTTAAGATAACTTAAAATAATTTACTTTAAAGACAAAGTTTAAACCGACTTCTATTCAGTACGTCGTCAAGCCACATAGGTACATGAAAACCACATATACTTTCCAATTTACCACATGATCTGCTTCCCAAGAACAAATGCTTTGATTATTAAGAAAAAAATCCAAATCACTATATGTAGGCTGATGATATTTGAGGAGTTCCGTCGATTCCTCAAGGATCTCAGAATTGACACTTCATTAGTTACTACTTCAACGAAATTTTGACAGAATCTTTGACATAGGTAACTTTATATCTTTGATGATTTCTATAAGTCATCTGTGGTCTTCCTTATCAGTTCCACTTCACCGAAATTGCGATTTCCCAGGGTAAATACACGAGTGATAGTAGAAAATACCGAAATTTGAGGGTCCCTGGGATCATATTATCAGATCCTGACTTGGTGGCATTGGGGACCACCTAGAAAGTATACTCTTTCGAATAAACAAATAATTTAGAAAATCGGTCCACAATTGACAGAGAAATCGGTAAATATACATAAAAAAAAAACACAATGGAACATAGAACCTCCTTCTTTTTTTTAGTCAGTTAAAAATAATGAAGGTAGCAAGTCCGTGTCCGTTAATCGGTGCTGACTGAAAAACTATTAAACATATGTAGGTATAACAATGTTTTTTGAACAGAGGCATAAATTATTAAAATAGTGACTTACCCAAAACTTGGAGCCGCAGAATCTGTCAAGCGGAGATTCGAGAGACATTGTCACGTATAAGCGTGGAACCAGTTATCTCCCATAGATTTGCGGCTAGAATTCTAACGGCCGTTTATATAAAACTTATCAGAAAATTGTTCTCAGACTGGAAGTTTAACTTTTTCACACTTATCACGTGTGATACCTGCCAAAACGGCGACCGTTATATATTAATTAGGAGTTGCACAACACGATGACGGATGTATACTGTTTGAGGGCTAGGATGTTAAAGAACCTTAAAGGTAATTGTGTGGTCGATTACAACATTGCTGTAGCGCCCACGAATTCGCACACAGCACGATGAGCACGACTTACTCACGCAGCGTGACAGGAGGCGGCTATATATTTATATTCATTCAGATAACACAGATTACTAACAGGGAGGCGGGCAAGGCAAGAGCAAGAAGAAAATAATGTTGCAATATTCATATGAGAAAAAAATGTAATTAAAAAAATTATATTGAAAGTAAATACAAGATTATGATTAACATTGACTAAAATAAATAAATAAAAAATACATGGTATCTCTATATCTAGTACTGGCACCACACTTGGGATTGCGTCTTCGCGTTGGATCGTTGCCTCTCTTTCATTTGCCGTAGGAAGGAAAAAGATGCAGCACAAATATTTGGGAGAATACCGCCAAGTGTGATGCCACCATATGACAAAGTAGTATTATTTTGAATACATATTTTGTAAATATATTGGGACGAAGCTACGGTAGCCTAGTGGTTCAGGCATGCGGCTGTCTAGCGGCGGTCGTGGGTTCGAATCCTGGCTCGTACCAATGACTTTTTCGGAACTTATGTACGAAATATTTACCGTTAGGTTTTCGGTGTAGGAAAACATCGTGAGGAAACCGGTCGGTCTAATCCTTTCACGCTAAATAGGCACGTTGGATGTCGATATGCGGAAAATACCCAGTAAAACTAACTAACTAAAATATATTGGGATAATTGCTAAGTAAGATACTCATAAAAATATATATTTTTTTTTAATGTAGGGTATATTTAATTTGTGAGGAATTCAAAGTTAATTAGATTTGTAGTGTTGGTTAAACTGAAAATGTATAGAGAATTGTAAATTTCACTGTCAGATAATTCCAGTATTTCGTTGCTTATCTATGTAATGCCACAGTGATGGCGGATAGCGGCATTGCCGCTAATGTTCTTTCTCGTTCAGTGAAACATATTTAGTTTTGTCTTTTCAGCACGACAAGATATAACGATCTGTTCCGCAAGTTATCATTAGCAAAGTGACATAATTTTGTTTGTTGCCACATTTAGCGCTTCATGGTAATTTTGATGTGCATCGTTCTTGACACAAGCTGAGGATTACAGCCGTCATCAACGGCGTTTTACCATGGCTGAGTATCTAGCTGCTATCTTTGGTACAGAAAAGGACAAGTAAGTTCAATAATTTGCCATTTAAATGTCCACACAATACTATCTAATACTTCAGTTTAATTAATGTTACAAGATGCTTAAAGAGGTTATGGTTTCCATATACACCAAAAGCCTACATTGACCCTTAAACTTAACCCTTAAAATTTATTGAACGAGTTCTTTTGTAAATTACTCATCGATATTTGTCGTAAGGCTATTTAGTAGTATTCACTGTGAATGGCCATTAAAATATTCTAAGTCATTAAAAATAACCTATTTATTTGATCTATACTTTTTTTTATGAGTTACTTACTATATTTATTCCCCGGTTTGATCCCTTGTTGGGGTTTATTCAAGTAGGTTCTCTTAATTGCCTATCTTGACAGTATAGGAGCCCTATTTTGGATTAGGCAATTCATATCAATATTCACTGCCTACGAAATCCATAAGAAACAAAAGATAATCAGATACCTTTGTCTTCCAGAGTCAATTGCTCCTTTTATTTCAAAATCGGAGCATGCCGTCACGGGGACCGGTGTTCTCGTATTCACAACAAACCAACTTTCTCACAAACAGTGCTGCTCCAAAACCTATATGTGAATCCTCAAAACTCTGCCAAGTCTGCTGATGGCAGCCATTGTAAGTATTGTCATACACGTAATGTGCTTTACAAGCTGACACTGCTGAAAGTCTTGAATTCTAAAAATATATGTAAAGCTGCAAGAATGAGGATGGACTTTAAAAACCAGTAGTTTGGATAATATCCAGTTGTTTGATGTACAGAATAATTTTTTGCTGAAGGATATTGTAGTAAGGAAATCTGCATACTCCCTGTAGTGAGGAAATACAGTGCTTGAAGTTCCTCTGTATGATTTTTTAAATTAAACTTTAGTATTATGGGGTTACTATCAAATTTACCTTATCGCTAAAGGACCATTTCAGCTAGATGATAAAAGTAAAATACAAAGTCAGCAGGGAGTCAATTTAGCTGGACGGCTCACAATTAGTATGAGCAAGTAGCCAAATGTCTGGAAATATAAATAGTCCGTATGATTAAAATACCTAATTAGATGAAAGTAAAATTAGTGAATTGACATGAACACAGAACAAGTTAGTAGCAAAACGTCTGGAAATGTAATAGTCCATATGATTAACCTCTCCGATGCGATTTTCATATCAACACTTAACATTTTAAGATCCGGACATTTGGCGTTCATGTCTATTTAATAATTAAGACATTACACAATCCATACTTTTTGCTTATGGACTGTTTAGTAATTAAGACATTCTAAGATACAAATATTTCGCTACTTGGCCATTTAGCGTTTATATCTATTAACACTTTCGCTGACAGTTCTATCAATTAAGCATTGTTAAGCCTACATATGGCCCACTCGTCGATGTACTGTCAGCGAACGAGTTAAGTAATAAAGACTTTCTAAGATAAAGGCGTTTTGCTGCTAAAGTATTATAAATGCCAATGTTCTAAGATCCAGACGTTTTGCTAAAGAGGCATTTAGCGTTCATGTCTGTATAGTAACAAAGACATTATAAAATCCAGACATTTGAGCTGTATTGTCCTTTGGCGATAAGGTAAATTTGATAGTGACCCATATTATGTTACCCTTCATAATCATCAGTTGGTTGCTCTTATGTCATTTACTTGGGGTCTCTTTCACCCGTCTCCTTGTCACTCACATACCTTCTAAATTGTTATATTGAGACTTTTTTTTGATTACATATTTAATTTTAGTCATAATCTAATCAACAAATGATTAATCTTTTTCTTTTTGAACAATTACAGTGGTTGTAGCAAATGTATCAGATGAGGAAATGCAGGAGCACTACGACAATTTCTTTGAAGATGTGTTTGTTGAATGTGAAGACAAATATGGGGAGATTGAAGAAATGAATGTGTGTGATAATTTGGGGGATCACTTAGTCGGGAATGTTTATATTAAAGTGAGTATTCAGTTTCAATATCTTCTGTACTATAGTGATGTGACTCACACCTTGCGAAGCAATAAACGGAGGGAACCGGACACTGCTTGATGATCTTTATTCCTCTCTTGCTTTCTCTCTCGCAGACAGGTAGGTCCAATAGAGAGTGAAACTGGTGGCATTCTATCAATAAGGCTAAAAACTGGAAGCTGTAGAGAATGCCATTGCTGTAACTATACTTAATGTTTGCACCAGTTAAAGTCCTTTTCCATAACAATATTGTGAAACTGGATTATTACTGGTGTAAATAGCAGAATCTGAAGTGACAGTTTTTGCACTCCATTAAGAACTGCCTCTCGACACGTACAAATCGTTGTATCTAACACAACAGGTTCACGCCGTAGCTCAGATCACTGATGCACTTGTAGAACTTCAGCTTCCTAGTTGAATAATGAAGTGTATAAAAACCGTGTAACACTTCCAGTTTCGACGCGAAGAGGACGCCGAGAAGGCCGTGAACGACCTGAACAACCGGTGGTTCGGCGGGCGGCCCGTGTACGCCGAGCTGTCGCCGGTGACGGACTTCCGCGAGGCCTGCTGCCGCCAGTACGAGATGGGCGAGTGCACGAGGAGCGGCTTCTGCAACTTCATGCACCTCAAACCCATCTCAAGGGAACTTAGGAGGTCAGTTCAAAGAAACTGTATCATTATGGACCCTTAGAGTGATTACACACTGCGATTTATACGCGATACATTCGTGATAAATTTGTACGTTTGTGATACGCATGTTTGTATTGCTGCAAAAAGTTGCTCTGTGTAACTGCTCTTACATCACGTATGGAGGTTGATAAAAGTCACATAGATTGATAACTTGGTGCCTCGGCAAGTGGCTTAATTGATCCTATATAAACTTTACTTTCTCATGATAAGATTTCTAAGTTCCACGTGTCTGACGTCGCTGGCGACACGGGTCGCGGGTCATTTGTTTTGTACCACTCAGGGATATAAAGCCAGTTTTATATCCCTTTTGAATCATCAAAGTATGCTAGAGTACTGAAATTTTTGCCTTGGCACGCGTCTGGCGTCAGCATAATGTTTGCTCACGTATTACTGATTACAGTGATTACCGTTTTCCTCAGACATTGTCTGGTTGCCTTTGGCATAGACCTCTCCAGATTCCTCCATCTGACTCTATCCAAAGCTTTTCTTCTCCTCATGGCTCTGGCAATATCTTTGAGTTCACCTTTTCTTCTGTCTCCCTTTTTAGGGTTCCGTAGCCAAAATGGCAAAAACGGAACCCTTATAGTTTCGTCATGTCTGTCTGTCCGTATATGTTACAGGCATTTTCCTCGAAAACTATAGGTGTATTTGAATAGCCGCTACATAGTTTTGTAATTAAAATGACTAAAAACATTTTTTTAGGGGTGCACTCCATACATAAAACTGAAAGTCAAAATATTTTTTTTTTCATTTTAAGCCCACGTGTCGTCGCACATCAATCTATAGGCCTTTCAAAATAAATATAAGGTTTCTCAGTATTTTTTTTTGATTAAGTGAATAGGGTCAGAGATAATCGCCCCGAAAGTCACTAAAATTGTGTCCCCTCCTCTAATGTTTGAACGGTGTATTTTAAAGATATGAAATAAATCACGGACATAGGGCTTATTAAATTCTTTTACCAAATATTATTTTGAACAAGATCGGTTCAAAGGTTTTCGAGATATTGCTGAAAAACTGCCTTCCTTAAAGAAAAGGACGTAAGTGCCGTAAGATTTCTGTGACGATACGACCTTTTTAATAGGCACGGAACCCTAGTTTTGCGTGGTCCAACACGCACTTGGCCGGTTTTTTCCTTTTTCCATCCCATGTCGTATAACTGTAAGATTAAATTCTGTCAAACCAGACGTACAGTAAACAACTTGAGCAAATGACCTTGACTGCGCAGAAGCGAATTTGCGGTGTCCGCGGGAGGGGGCGGTGAGGTGCGACAGCGGGGGGTGCCATGTCGAGCGCCTGATTGGTAGACAGACACGTCCCGCTGTTGATGTCGCCCTAGTACACTTTCGGCTAGTGATAAAGTGATTTTAATTTACATACTACGTTGGTGGCAAACAAGCGTACCGCCCGTCTGATGGTAAGCGGTCATTTTGCTGTAATAATGATTCATTGACTTTCTCGTCAGAGTTATTTATTGAGGTATTGTAGTCTGGTAAATTTGTAAACTGTTTGTTGAGATTTATTACGAAAAGAAAGACTACTTATGCCACCACAAAGTAACGTAGTTGTAAAAAGACAGGCAAGAAAAATTTTCTACGATGTTTATTTTCTGTTTTTAATGTAATTCCATAAAAGTGGGGTCCTTTTTTTGATCGTAAGTGTAGGATGCGTAAACTTTTCCCGCCACGTCAACTAATGCTCAAGAAGTTTGCCGGCTACTGTACTATAATACCTACTTAGTTTCACTGGGCGTTTTCGCCAATGATAGATAAATTAATCATTTATTTGGCATTTTGCAACATCCAACAAACAAAAATAAAAAAGTACACAATAAAAGAAGTAGAGAGAAAAAGGTAAAAGAACAAGTAAAAACAATCGACATCCAAAGTGCCTATTTTCCGTAAAACGGCGGGGTGGCTACTCTAACCACTCCAGCTCTGTACTTATACTTAATGTGAGTTTCTAATTTCAGATACTTATACTCCCGGCGCAAGGGCGGGCGGCGTTCGCGCAGCCGCTCGCGCGAGCGTAAGCCGCGCCGCTCGCGCTCCCGCGAGCGCCCCGAGCGTCCCGAGCGTCCCGAGCGCCCCGAGCGCGCCGAGCGCCCCGAGCGCGCCGAGCGCCCCGAGCGCGGCGAGCGTGGCGCGCGCCGCGAGGCGCCGCGCAACTCGCGCTCCGGCCGCTACTGACCCGGCGGCCCGCAAGGCTCCGCGCACAAGCCCCGCCTTCGCCCGGACTAACGTGAACCCACCCGATACCCAGGCGGTCAGTGCGACAGTGTACACCTATGAAGTTTCTACAGCGCTAACGTATCGGCAAGATCCGTCTCAAATTTGCACGACTAGCACGATGCTGCCAGACTACCGCGAGAAGCGAGAAAAGATGTGTTTGTCGTTTTATACGCTCGTCTTTCACGGTTTTTACTGTCCTGCCATAGACCGTAAAGCGTTTTATTTCCCCTCGAACTTGAAATTTATTCGTCAGCAGACATTACTGCTCAATACAAAATTAATGGAGCAAAAACGGTTCTTGTTCCCCTCTCCAATTATATAAAATCACATTCTTAATCCCAAATTGAAATCGGGAGTCCTTATTACGACCACACGCTACGCTCGGATTCTATTCTGGAATCCAATGCGATGCCACAAGTTGCATTTTCCTCCCTAGCATTACAATCTATCATTGTTGCGCCTTTTTTTCTTGCATCTCGGTCGCGCACCTCATTTCTAGCGTTATTGAAGGCTGTGTAGACTTCATAGGTTATCCGGTCCGTCGCGGACATCTGCGTTCGTCGCCCGAATCGCACGGAACCAGGCCGTAGGTAAACCCGCGAACGAGTGAGTTTCATGACCAAACATGTGTGACCAATCCTTCACCGGGGACTCGGAAGTTAATTTTTATTGAGACTGTGTAACTAATGGTAGTCGATAAATCAGTGTCTAATAAATTTACTAGTAATCGAGTAGTGTATGGCACTAAGTTCCACTTTTTTCAATTCAATCACGGGTTTTTCGATGGTTCATTTGTCCGTCGCGAGTGTTACGGGGAGTGCGCGCGGAACGGCTCCCGATAGTCGGCGCTGACGGTTCCACAATGGAAGTGCATACTGCAATATCGCACCAGTTTACCTAGTAACAAATCTTATTTTAAATTGTCGGTTATGTATGCGTATTTTATGGAGACTTTCTGTCTCCGGTGTGTCACAGTGCGGTATTGCAGTAACTATCTAAGGCGATAGTAGGTATATTTGTGTAAGAAATTGTGACATTTAATAATAACTATAAGTATTCATTCCCTAATATTTATTTATTCAATTCCCTAAACCCAATGTTAGAGTTTAAATGACAATAACATGAGACTTCAATCATAACAGGTCAATAGTTTGTTTACTAACGCCACAGACTAATACAGACCCGCAGAATTAAGCAAGACGATGTATCATATAGTTGTCTCTGTCACTTCTTATGGTCAGCTGAGGTGAGTTAGAATGAGACAAATAGTACGGTATTTTGAGGCTATTAACGAGTGTTCTCCATAAAGTACACACCGCAATGTTTAAAAAAGTAAACAATACTCCCAGACGTCAATGTCAAGTCAACGTCAAATCTATAGGAAATTTTCTTATTTGAAAAATATTTAGTTGTAAAACTATATATTTGTGTTGAAAGTGCAAGATCGAATTTATATGTAGTGGCAAAATGTCTTGTGCAGTCCCGTACTATCGGACTTACTCTAGATTAACGAAGAAGACCGGTGAAAATACCGGTTTCCATCGGTAAGAACCTTTTGCTTATTTTTCAAATATTGCATGTACATTACGCAATATAATGATCTGGGATTACTGCAAATGCTGGTTGCTATCAAATAAGTACTTTTTACAAGGTTCCAAGTTGATCTTATTGTGATTTTTGGTAAAAATACTATTGTCGTAAACACGGTAGTGTTGTAACTTTATTAAAATGTATATATCGATATTTTGTCGACATGAATTATTTATGTAGGCGTTAAGACAAAATATTTTGATGTTACATGTAGTTAACTGTTAACTTTAGAATTCCGGAAAATAACAAAACTCTTCTAGAAAAATGGATTGACGTAGTTTAAAACAGATACCTTACCAAATCTTTTACCTTAAGTAATTAATATCGAGCTTAGACTTTTCCCATTGTTTCCATTAGTGACACTCGATGACTTTTTAATCATTGCCATTATAACTTACTTTAGAAACAAAGTTTTAACCGACTTCAATTCAATACTTCGCCAAGCCACGTGAATATTTCCACGTTTTATTTCCACATTACCACATGAACTGCTTTCCGAAAGCAAAGCATAAGTCACTATTAAAAATACCCAAATCGTCAGTGTGCCTATAAAATTTGAAGATGTCCCTCGTTTTCTCCAGGATCCCATCATAAGATCCTGACTTGATGACCATGGGACCACCAGGGAAGGATACCCTTCCAAACAAAAAAAACCTAATCGGTCCAGGCGTCTTCGAGTAATCGGAGAATATACTACATGAAAATAAAAGATTCCCACGAATTGTCCAACTCCTCCTTTATTAGGTTAAGTAGGTTAAAAATAAATTAGTTCCACTAAAAATCCACAAAATGGTGATGATTAAAAACTAACTTGTCTGACTACCTATGTATTTGCATAACTGAATTCGTAGCGAATATCTGTGTCTTGAATGCAGTTTATTAGTACTTAATGTTTTTTTTAAATTGGTAAGTTCCATATGAATTTTTGCACAGTATGGATGGAGATACAATTTACTTACGAGTATCGCATATTACAAATTTATTAACAGTAAATATCGATATCGATAACTTGTAAGGAAATATCTTTCGCTGCACCAAATCATGAGCGAGCGAGAGAGCGAATTACGTCGTGCGAGCGAGAAAGCGGAGACAATGACGTATGAAGACCTGTCAGATAACATGGTTCTATCCCTTTCTTACTCGTTGCTCAGTACGAAAGTGAGAAGAGATCGGATGTATAGAAAACGTTCAATTTATTAGGGCCTATCTGCCTATTTCTGTAATCTGTGACTAACGCTAAGTAGAACCCGAGGGCTACCGTGAACGCCCGAAGGTCGAAGTTCGTATATCTCTATCACTTGAATTTGGCAAGTGCGATAGAGATAGACATATTCGAAAAAAAACGCGGTATATGCGGTGGGTCTGCGGTGCCCAGCGCAGTCAGGGCACCGCGCATGCTATCTGAGCGCGCTAGTGAACCTGTATTGGCCGCCATCTTGGTTCTACTTTGGTACCGGGTATTAAATAATATTAGGTTTTGTTTGTGACGTCAATATTGACTTCCCCGTAAATGTCGTCCCAAAACTTCATATGTTCGCTATCTACGTCTTGGACACAGCTCAGTTTGTGTCCGATCACGCAGCAGTTGTGTTCCGTTTCGACGAACGGCTTCCATTCCACAAAATCGTCCGTGGTGGGTTTCCTGAAAGAAAATATAACTTTTGAACTCTTTAACTGACAAAAAAATCCATAAAAATGAATACTTTGAGATATCAAAATGATAGGATCAAAAAATACGACAACAGTGAAAATAAATTGTTTTTTCATTAGCAACAGATAAACATTAGACATTACAAAAATACTGGGAAAGTATCAATCTTTCACTTATGTTTGCTATTTAAAGATTTTTAAGCCGCCTTCACATGCTTGGCAAACCATGGCAAACAGCGACACAAAAAAACAAACACAAACGTGTGGATAGGTGTTTGCCTGTTTTTGTTTGTGTTTGCCAGTGATCGGCGTTGGTTTCGGTTTTTTTTCACAAATGTTTGACAAACGTGCTTGCGATGTATCCAAAGCCGCCTCCACATGCTTAGGCAAACAACGGCAAATAGCACGTTCGCCAAGCCTGGGGATGCCGTGTTTGTGTGGGGTGATTGTGGTCGGTGTTTGGTTCGTGTTTGTCACGTGGAGGCGGCATAAAATTAATAAAAAATAACAATAAGGACGTTGTTTGATTGTGACGTCACAAGCAAGTAATCACTACAAATTCTATATTAACGGAACGTTTTTGACGTTTCATAAAAAGAAGCTGATTTGACTAAAGTCAAATACTGAATTAAAACCATTAGTAATCGTAATTGACGTCCGTTAAAATATAACGACGTCACATTCGGCTGTCATTTAGTATGTATGAACCGTTTTCAGCGTTCGCGGGCAATGTCAGATTATGACTGTCATTTTTGTCTTTAGTTGTGCTCTATTTTTAGTCAGGTCCAATAGAGACATTTATCCTGTCTATAAAATGGTTCGAATGGCATCGTGAAAACTAGCCAATTTTCCCGACCCTCATACTTCAAAGCTGCACGGCTATCACAAGACGGCGCGCGAGCTCTCGATTTTTCTCGCACTATCCTTCTTCTTAGAAAACTTAGAAATAGAGGTATAGTGCGAGAAAAATCGAGACAGCTCGCGCGCCGTCTTGTGATAGCTGTGCTGTAGTTGTATAATATTAAGCAAAGTTTTGAATCCCGATTTTCTGACTAGATATTGTGATTTTTTAGTTTTCTTCTAGGATGAGGAAATTCTTGTCTGGGTCAGTCAGATCAGTTGTTTATTCAAGCGGATGAAGTTAAAATTATACGACTTCCACAAGGAGGTGAGGTGGAGGGGGGTTGACTTTGTCCCGATATTGTTTCTGATGTTTTTATGAGAGTATTTTTAGTAAATTAATTATGGTACGACCAACGTGATATATATCGTCGGGGATAGTGTAATACCGCGTAACTAGCACTGGTAAATACTGCGTATCTACACAACACCCATAGGGCAAATCCGCGTCACTGGCATTGGTTAATAACGCGTATCTAACAAATG
Source organism: Epinotia nisella (assembly GCA_932294315.1). Lineage (NCBI taxonomy): Eukaryota > Metazoa > Arthropoda > Insecta > Lepidoptera > Tortricidae > Epinotia > Epinotia nisella. The sequence continues at coordinate 8,617,456 of OW028674.1, forward strand.
TAGCTAAATTAAGATTTCCTGCCAACGAACATAAAATCCTGGTTAGAAGAATTTCAGCTTCTCCTGTAAAGTTGGGTGTTGTGTAGATACGCAGTATTTACATACCAGTGCTAGTTACGGGGTTTTGCACTATGGGTGCTGTGTAGATACGCACTATTTACACTGCTAGTTACGCGGTATTGCACTATCCCCGACGATATCACTTTAATAAGTGTGTGATGTCTTTTAGTAGGAATACTAGAACTGTGTACACTAGAAATAGGTGCTTGGGTACAATACGCGCCACATAAGTTTGCGTCTGAAGTTACCCTCAAGTCACCTCCCGATGAACCCCTTTGCGACGCTACCAGTAGCTAACATAAGAGACGCAAACATGTGGCGCGTATTGTAGGTATATACACGTAGGCCGCTACTACCACTTGAGATTCAGAGATGCTTACCCAGTACTCGCAAAGCTTGTCCATAGTTTCACATGTTGCCGTATAATACTTCTCGATTCGTCCGTCAGGGGAACGTCGAGGCAGGTCACATGAAACAAATATAGCAGGTCGTCGGAATGACAAACACCTTTCACAGAATCCATCTTGTATTGCTTCTTTGTATGATTCCTCTCTGTTTCAGGCGTGAATTTGTACAAGTACACTGGCTCTTTATTATGCGCACAGTGATATCGAGCAAATCTACGTATGTTGTAAGCGAACATTCTATCCGTTTCGAGATTCGCTACCTCGGTCATCATCTCAGTTGTTATTTCGTTTCCGTCGAAGTAATAATTCCTAATTTTCTCATCAGCTCTGTGCAATTTATCAGTCTCCCATTTTAGTTTCAATTCTCGTGGCACAACCGCTCCGGGTACGGGTAAAAAGGCGATAAGAGCGGGCAACTTTCTAGCTATTTCAATACCTTCCCCTGATGTATATCCTACTATGACCGGCACATCTGACGTTTGCCCTTTTCTAACCAAATCTGGTGGAAGATCTGTTATAAATTTTTCGACGTTGAGTTCAGATTTTTCAATCACTGGACCGAATAAAATGCCATCTGCGATATCACTTACTTCGGATTCTATAAATGGCAATTGGATACCAATTAGAGACGAGGCCGGCACCGATCTTAGAAATGATAATAATTCTTGAGGGTCCTCTGTTTCTATTCCTAGTCGTTTTCCTAATTGGAATGCCCTTTTACGTCCGTATAAAGTGTAACCCCATTCGTTCAGGCACACGCCGCTTTGGCAGATGGCTTTGTGAAATAGCCCTTCACTCATTTTTGACACCAGGTGTAACGACGTGGACGCCGCGCCTGCGCTGCACCCGAATATCGTAATGTTGTTCGGGTCGCCGCCGAAAGCAGAAACATTTTCCTTCACCCATTTCAAAGCTGCTACTTGATCCTTAAGTCCCGCATTGCCAGGGACTTCTTCGTTTTCCAGGGATAGAAAACCGAGGACTTCTAGCCTGTAGTTGAACGTGACAAGTATGACGTCATGCGCCATGAAGAAGTCCGGGCCGTAGAAGTCCGAGTTGCCCGAACCGGTGTAGAAGCCCCCGCCGTGGATCCACACCATGACGGGGAGGGGGTTGAGGGGATCGGGGGTTCTGGAATACACGTTGAGGTAGAGGCAGTCCTCGCTGCCGAGGTCGATGCGGTCCAGGCGCTCGTTGTACTGCGGGCAGGTCGGCCCGTGCTGCGTACCGTCGAAAACGCCTTCCCATGGCTCTGGAGATTCAGGAGCCTGTAAGTAAGCATAAACTTTCAGAGTTAGGTTCGATGGATTTAGAAGCTGATAACTGAGCTGAGAATTTAAAGTTTCACAGGTGATATAATAAATTGTCAAGAATACCTAATAAATTTTAGCTGCATTTGAAACTTCAGTTTTACATACACATTAAAGGCCGAGCTACACCGGATGCGTAAGCGTAGACGTGCACGTAGAAGTGCGCGTTGTTCCGCGTTGTAAAGTATTAAACCCCATATAACAGAATGTGTTTGGAATAAATGTTTTTTTTTATATGACATGTCACATCGGATGCGTATGTACGTGCACGTAACATGTCTTATGAGGATTCATACTTTACACTTTCGCATCTGGTGGGCCCAGAGAGGCTACCGCGATACGAAAACGAACTTCGTTCATGTATCTCTCTCTGTCGCTCGAACTAGCAAGTGCGCTAGAGACAGAGATACACGAATGAAGATCGTATTCGTTTCGCGTTAGGCCCTCTGGCTTTTAAATTAAATTTAAGCCATTCTTACATTCAGTGACTTTCTCTGAAGGGTATTGTTGGATTTAAAGATGGATCTTTCGACTAATGTGATGGCGATGACGTGGTAACTAAGACGACTTCCAATTTCTTTTCAAAGACTATCTATCCCTCAAGTATCTACTACTTGCAGCAGCTACTGGCAGCTCCGAAAGTAGAAACATACAACGTATCTACGCATTCAATAACAAAAACAATATGCATATGTTTATACCTATCTGTAAGTAGGCAAGTAGGTACCTGACCTACAACAAGATACATTTGGAACAAACTCACGTGACGGGAAGCAAACTTCTTTGTAATAAAATATTAAATGAATACGTACGAGGGACGGCTGAAAAGAAATCTACCTAAGTATGAAACAAAAGACTGTCATGTATGTATTTTTTTTATTTTTCAATATAGTCCCCTGCTAGTGAAATACACTTATTACATTTGTCAAATATTGACATTAACCCATGAAAAAAAAAATCTTTCGGTTTCTCGTCAAAAAAGTCACTAACTGCAGCCTTCATTTCGTCATCGGTCAGAAATCGTCTTCCTCGGAGATCTTTTTTGAGGTGTCTAAATAAAAAATAGTCGCATGGGGCTAGGTCTGGACTGTAAGGTGGATGGTTAACGGCATCGAACCCTAATTCCTTCATGGTAAGCATTGTTGTGCGGGCGGTATGCACAGGTGCATTATCGTGTAAAATCAGGATCCCTTTGCTAAGTTTACCCCTCCTCTTTTCTTTTATCGCGTCTCGTAACTGATGCAGTAAGCTGGAATAATATTCAGCATTCATTGTCCTTTTTTTTGGTAAATAATCTATTAGTAAAATTCCTTCTGTATCCCAAAATACGGTAGCCATAAGTTTGCCTGCCGACGGCCTGACCTTAAACTTCCGAGGAGGCTTCTCATCCTTGAATTTCCACTGCAAAGACTCTTGTTTGCTTTCGGGGTCCCACTGTCGAATCCAGGTCTCATCACACGTCACCATTTTAGAAACAATTTCTTCCTCATTACCTCGACTCATTTCCAAAAACTCCTCACAACATTTGACACGTCGGTCCTTGTCAAACGCCGTTAACATTCTGGGGACCCAACGTGCACTCACCTTGGACATATTCAGATGCACATGAATTATCTCATTGACTCTTTCTTTACTGATGCCCACATCTCTAGCAATCTCCCACTGCTTCACTCGTCGGTCTTCTAAAATTATTTTTTTAACTTTGGCTACATTTTCGTTTGTAACGGCAGAAACCGGCCTTCCACTACGAGCGTCATCTTCCAAGCTCTCACGACCGAGTTTAAATTGTTTAGACCAAAACTTTATAGTAAATTCGGAAGGGCACGAACTACCGAACACACACATCATACGTTCTCGGATCTGTGAGGGAGTATTTCCTTCTTTTGTTAGAAATTTAATCACTGCACGATGTTCAATTTTAGCGATATTCATTTTTTCAACCGATATGTCGCAAACATTCGAGAATTGTAGAAAAATGGAACGGAAAAAACAAATGAACGTCAAATAATTCAAAAAAAGAATAACCAAAGAACAAGAATGCATTTCAGCCAGTATCATTTTCGCATATTTTTTTAACCAAGGAGATTACTTTTCAGCCGCCCCTCGTACGAGTAGCTCTGTAATGTGAAATGAGCTCACCTTAAAGCGGAGACTGCCGACCGGTGGCTTCGCGTATGGAATACCCTTGAACGCGACATAGGTTCCTTCCACGCCTTCACACACGCTGCCTTGCAGTAGTCCCTGTTGCGTTTTCACCAACACCATTTTTGTGCTCACTCTGAAATTATTGTCTCTCACTAATCCGCAATACGGAATTAAAAATAAATATTTATGCTCTTTAGGGTTTTTTGGTTAGGTGCCAAATTGATCAGCTGGTACTATTTTCGTCGTTAGCCGGAAATGACATGCGCATCGTGTTGACGGGTGAGAATCGATTACGAACTTATTTTATGGCTTAACGAAGGTTACCTATTTAAGTCTACAATATCTTACGTATTGAAAATGACTCAGAAAAATGGATGGTTGTTCGTGGATTAGGCACTGCTTTGTATTCAAGAATCAGTCTACAGCGGCGCGGCGGTGACCTCGCCCCAATATACATTGATGCCTCACTATGCGTATCGAATCCGAGGTCCAGAGTTATGCTGGTGCTCCTACAGCGCAATTATGAATGAGTTCTAGATATCAGAAATATAAAACCCCTTTTCTGCCATTATTATGCTAATTCTGTCTATCAAAGAGTATCTACAATTATTGAGAGCTGTCTATGATGATTCCGGCGCGTTAGTGTGCCGACAGTTGTGAGTATTATATTCTTTGACCGTCGGTGTCATAAACAATTTACTTTAAAAACAAAGTTTAAACCGACTTCAATTCAGTACTTTGCCAAGACATATACTTAGGTACGTGAAATTTTCCTTTCCAATTTACCACATGAACTGCTTTCCGAGGGCAAAAGCGTTGATTGTTACAGAAAAAATCCAAGTCGCTATATGTGGGCTGGTAATATTCGAGGAGTTCCGTCGATTCCTCAAGGATCTCAGAATATACACTTCATTAGTTGCTACTTCAACGGAATATGTCAGAATCTTTGACATACTTTACATCCGTGAGGAGATTTCCATAAGTCATGAGTGATCTTCCTCATCAGTTCCACTTCACCAAAATTGCGATTTCCGAGCGTAAATACACGAGTTATAATAGAAAATACCGAAATCACTACACGCGCACTTCTATAAAATTGGAGGGTTGCCCTCAACTTCCCTGGGATTCCTTCATTAGACCCTGACTTGGTGACAATGGGTGGTTGTCAGGAGTAGGTACAATAAAATAATAATTTTGAAAATCGGTCCACAATTGACGGAGAATTCGGTGAACATACATAAAAATATGCACATACAGTGGAACATATAACCTCCTCGTTTTTTGAAGTCGGTTAAAAATATGAGGAGACCTTGAAACTGCACTGCAAGTAAAAAGGTAGAATATCTAATTAAATAAACTGCAAGTTAATAATGAACTGCGCAATAATATCATAGGGAGCTAAGAGTGGAGGGAGTTCGCGACTTCGCGGTAAACATAACGGTGAGTCATTCATACATTTCTTAACCCATTTTTTTTTATAATTCACCATCCACGGTAATGGCATTAGATTCGGTTTTTAATGCATCCGGAATTCCAAGGAACCGCTGGGATACCATGCACCGCCGATGCCGTCATGTAATCCGGCCCCAATGCCTTCTGAAGTGCCGTTATCGTGGACGGAATGATTTGTGAGCGACTAGTTAGCTACCATTGTATAATTGTGTTCAAGTTGAACTTCACAAAGCCAGTATGTTAGTGTGAGAGGGACGAATGCTTTATGTCGGACATACAAGCGATCATGCGCTTAATTTAGTCGGGTAGTGCTGCATAGCCTGCATACAATTTCATACATGTAGATCTCCTGCATTACCGTGGTGACGGTAAAAGATGACGTTACTCGTACCTACGCCAGGAACTTTTGAGTGCTCTACGCGTGCTTAAGTTCATTTTCTGAAGCTCCTTTGGTTCTAGGATTTTACCATGATGCCCCGATTAGTAGATAGGTAGTGCACACTGACGGCACGGCATAGTGTTTAGGTAACTACTTAATTAAATGCCATCCACAGACGCATTTTCCATTGTCATTGAAATTGTAAGGGTCTACAATTCTGCAATAGGTATTTAATCTAAGCACAGAAATTATTTGTTGAACCAGGTAAGTACCTACTTACTTAAATTAATCTTCTCCCGTGGCTAGGTAGGTACTGCTGGCTACTTCTACATAATAGGTACTTATTTTAACTGGACTAAAATTATTTTTACAGGTCCTGAAACTCAAATATTTATATCGTTGGATATACTTAAATTATATCAATACTAGTTGCCCCCGCGGCTTCACCCGCGAATTGCAGAGTACGCAGGCAAACCCGCGGAATAAAAAATAGTGTGACCATTCAGAAAGCCCCTTCTACACACTACACAGGTGAAAGAACTTTGGACTACAATATCACAAGCACTTTCTCTTATGTACCTATGTATTACTTTATTGTAGGCAGGTACATAAAACATTGTAAAGTGAAAACTATAAGGGATCTCTTCCAGCTAACCTTTGAGCAAATGAGTTAGCCAAAACGTGGGAGATGACGATAGACAAACCTGTGAGTTACATGTACCTACCAAAACTGAAAAATAAAAACAAAAACAAATAAAAAATTACTTGAATAAACATAATTATAAATAATTAGGTTTATTCAAGTAATTTTTTATTACCATACCATACCTACTGTAAAATGACCTATAACAATTGTTATCAATAAAAAAATAATTTCATAACCGAAATACAAAATCGAAATATATAAGAGTGGATTGCAAAAAATTTTTTTTTGCAATCCACTCATAATGACGAACAAAAATAAAATAACATAAAAACGCATAAATATATATTGGAACTGTTTTAATATAGGTAGCTGCCCGCGCGGCTAAAATATATAACTATCCAAAGTACATTGTACGCGCAGGTGAAATAATTTTTGAAATCTGATAAGCTGTTTCGGGGATTACCCAAAACATACAAAAATACAATCTCACAGTATCTTTATACTTAATAGAAGTATAGATGGTGACAACGTCCCGCTTTCTGCTGAAACCAAGACGGCGCGCGAGCTCTCTCGATTTTTCTCGCTCTATACCTCTCTTTCTAAGTTTTCAAATAAGAGAGAGACGGATAGTGCGAGAAAAATCGAGAGAGCTCGCGCGCCGTCTTGTGATAGCCGTGCAAGCTAGGTAATAGGTACATTGCCTACTCACCGCGATGTTTCGGCATTTTGAGCCACTGGAGTGCATAGGGAGCAACATATTGAGCGCCAATGCATCTTTGCCGTAGATAGGACCGATCTTCCCGAACTATAGTCAAAATTGTACGGACTAATTGAATAACTAACCGTTCGCGGATATTTAAACGGTGCGGGTTTTTCGAACTGAATGTAATCTGCAGACTAACTTATCATTATCACTGCAGGAACAATTACCCGACTTGTTGATAATGTTATCTATTGCTTATGACAACATCTATTCATAAAATGAGATCCTCTAGCCGCCCAGAGGCCTTTTAAAAATACAAATTGTTGAAAATACAAATAAATAGAAATGAATGGAATCATTAAAATTTGACTCAAATTACACTTTCATTTTGCGCGCCGGGCGGTTAGAGGAGGTACAGTCAGCAGCAGAAGTAGCTAAGCGGGCCGGGTGTTCAAAATGACCTGCACACGACTTTATTCTTAAGAAATTAAGAGCGTGTGTAGGTTATTTTGAACACCCGGCCCGCTTAGCTACTTCTGCTGCTGACTGTACCTACTCTTTGTACGGTCGACGCCAAAAATACGTTTACACTTTTGAAATAAGGTGCAAAAGTGTAAACGTATTTTTAGCGAAATCTGTTATTCGTTTATTAATTCTAAGTATGTACCTACTAAGTAGGTAGGTACTTAAATTAATAGTTCGGATGGTCTCGCCGTATCCCTTGCCTGAGTAAAAGCCAATGCTATGATATTATATTTTAATAAGAATTGTGTTGTTACTGCTGAGGTGAAAAGTTGTATTATGTCACTTGAGAGCAAAGTTTTTTGCATCTCGTGCTTTTGAGTCGCTCGCTACTCTCAATATTCAAACTTTGGATAACTCGTTACGCTCGTGATTAAATTTTGGAATCTTTCGCTTCCTCGGGACTCAAAGTTAGCACTCGCAGCAAAAAACAACTCTGCTCTCTTGCATAAGTAACTATGAACAACTTTTTGTAGAACACTTTACCTATAACAGTGACATTCAAACACGTCCGTTAGCAAGCCGGAGCTGATAAAAATTAGCTAAGGTATTTTTTCTTCAATAGCTGTAAATTAATGATATATAATACCATGTCGGGTGGGCGGTGGCACGCGAATGGCTTCTTAATGGAATTCTTCCTCTAGGGTTAATTCTAAAGCATCATGTAATGCACCTAAATACACAGCAGGGAGTACAATGCTATGGTGTGGGTGGGTTGCACCAAACCTCCTGTAAGTAATCGTAAGTGGTGTTCGTTAAAATCTGAATGTAAGAAAAATTAGACAAGTTTCTATGGAATGACAGCTGCCGGGCGATTAACTCGCCAACTAGTCAACTTTAAAATGGATGTTGATCGGTCTGTAATCGTAAGTTGGTGCAACTCGCCCTAAGTATAAGTACCAGTCATTCATTCATTCGTTGACACTTGAACACCGCTTACGATATTACACACGGTTTGGTGCAACCCACCCTTTTAGTGTCAACGAACAACGAAAGATATTTACCCAACATATATACCTAAGGAATCGTCACTCTTCTTTATATGTAGGTAGGTATAGTTTTCACCCACACTAGCTCAGAAAAATGTTTTAATAATTTAATAGGTAGGTACTTAAATTAAATTGTGATCTACACATTCGATTATTATACCTACATTCATACGTAGTTAACAGTAGGTTGGTGTGTTTGTTACACATACTACGAGTATAACTAACTTCCTTTGATTTTGTTGATAATCAGAGTACCTATTATGATTTGGCCAGTCATGCGTCGAATGATGAAATTGTTCATTTGCTATTAGTCTGACCCGAGATAACCACACTTAAGCCGCACCCAGACGGCCCTACAAGCTATACAGGGTTATTGGTAATTTAATGTATTCCTGTTACTGTTAAGGGGTTATAGGGGAGGTCGATTGCAACATTTTGGACCACAAAATGCATAACAGTGATAACAGTCAGTAGTAACATTTGACCTTAGCGAGTTCAAACCCCTTCCCGTCAAACGAAATCCAAAGGCATCATCAAAATAATTTAGCAACAAACATTAAAATAATAAAAAACCGGTCAAGTGCGAGTCTGACTCGCGCGCCGAGGGTTCCGTACGAAATATCATACAACACACCCGTCTTGCCCCACCTCATGAGTACCTACAGTGCCATTTTGTTACTAATTTGCGCGACCAAGGAACTCGGTATGTACAGTAAGGGAAATGTATTCACTTACCACCGTAGAACCCTGTCGCAGTTGACAGGCCGCCGTCACCCAAACTCGAGTGGTATGTCACCTTATTGCGATAGGGTTCTACGGTGGTACGTTAATACATTTCCCTTACGGTATGTTGGTTTTTTTGCGATAATTCTTTATCAAGTGAATTAATTTCGATAATTCTTTTTTTATTTGCTAGAAGGTACTTTCAGAACACTTTCATATGAATTTGAAGGAAAAAAATTCAAAACTGAAGTATTAAATTACAAACAAAATTAACATATGATTTTTGAAGAATAAAAAAAAAATACGCTAGATAGAGGTCTCGTTATACTTTTCCGGTAATATTCACGTTAATAATAATCATATATATTATTTTCAAATTTTTCGCTTGGTTAACTTCGGAGATAAGGGGGGGAATGGTATTTTTTTCAACATTTTTCTTTATAAATCAAAATTTTACCATTGTAGAAAAAAAAGAAAAACTGTTTTAGAATGTACAATTCAGACCCTTTCATATGATACCCCACTTGGCCTACTAACTAGACTTTGAATTTTTGCCCCCCCTTTTATCCGCCCTTTTTTATACAAATTAAAAGTATATATTAAAATTTTTCATTTTCTATACACGAGGATTAACTTTGTTTACAACTATTTCAAATTTCAAATCGATAGCATTAGTAGTTCCTGAGATATTTGACTTTGTGACAGACAGACAGACGGACGAAGTCGCACCATAAGGGTTCCGTTTTTACCTTTTTGGTCCGGAACCCTAAAAATAAGGTGGTAAGGTGGTATGGAGGAGCAAGGAGCTACGCGGGCGGTTCTACAAGGCCCTCACAGAGCCAGATGTAGATCTACTCGCGTCGATGAACTGGCTACGTTTCGGGGATCTCATCGGGGAAACCGAAGGTTTTGTCTGTGCAATTGCGGACGAAGTTATCATGACGAACAATTACCGGAGGTATATCCTGAATGGTACGGTCGACATTTGTCGGGCATGCCGCACAAACATAACCTTGTAGCCAGAATTATTCACCAGCAACTTGCCCTGCTATACGGTCTTGTGGTCTCCGAAGTGCCTTACTAAGTATAAGTACACACCTGCGCCAGTTCTCGGAAATGGTCGTGACACGCTCTATTGGGATCGATCTGTCATCACGGACAGGACTATTCTTGCCAATAGGCCTGATATCGTGCTGACAGATCGATCGAAACGCCAGGCTGTGCTCGTCGACATCATCACTATCCCCCATGACGAGAACCTCGTGAAGGCCGAGAAGGACAAAGCCAGCAAGTACCTAGACCTGGCTCACGAGGTAACCGCCATGGATGTTGATTCGACGATCATCGTCCCGATAGTCGTTTCGGCGAACGGTTTAATAGCGAAGAGTCTGGACCATCACCTCAAAAGACTCTCGCTAGATGGCTAGATCAAGGGTCAGATACAGAAGGCGGTACTCGGACACTGCGCGGAGAGTCAGAAGGTAGGAAGAGAGCCTAAGTCACCGGTGGTCAGGGTGACAAAGACAGGAGTCTCTGTCACCCTGACCACCGGTGACTTAGGCCCCGCCTCGCTGCCGCGGCGGCACCCTAGGTTAGGTTTTCATAATGATTTTATATTTTGTATTTATTGTTTTATATTTTACTTTTTATATAATTATTGTAAAAACTTAATCTATGATTTTAAATTAATAAAGGATTAAAAAAAAAACCGAATTGAGAACCTCCTCCTTTTTTTGAAGTTGGTTAGTAAAAAGACTTTTCTCAAACATGCAATGAAATGTCGTCCTTACGTGCGTTATAACAGGCTTCAAAGTATCACGTTTCGGGCCGAACTACTCGAAAGAACTGGTAAGCAATTTCATACAAAATTGAAGGCCTAGGCCGGGAAGGATTTTTTTTTTAAATTTTATTGTTAACATGGCGTCTGTGTTCATCTACAGGCTAAACAGCTGAATTATTATTTTTTATTTTTTCTAGTGGCAGAATGGTTATCGGACCAAAAATATCCGCGTTAATGCCTATTACACACGAAATTTTATTAAGAATACAAACCTGTATGATTCAATGTCTTGATGAATAAATTTTTAAATATTATCTATGTACGTAAGTCACCAGAGACCATAGACAATATTTAAAATCCTCTTTATTTTATTCATTAGGTATAGAAGGTTATGCATAATGGCCCTAATAGGGTCTATTCGAACTCTACACACGCGAAATACGGACGCCTTACGTAAAAAAAAAACAATAAGTATGGAGGTTTGGAGGGAAAATTAATGTACTATTTTGAGTGGTGTATTGTTTTATTTCATTGCATATGTTTGAGAAAAGCACTATACATGCCTGGCTGTGAAAAGGGCTTGCCGGCTTCGTATCACTATCCGGCCTCCCTACGGACCCTACGGTCGGCCGTCTATACCTGCTCACCCGGCAAGCCCTTTTTTCCCGGCGTCTGCAGTAATGTACTATTTCTTTTATTTTCTCTGCAGTCTGTCTCGCAGTAGTAGGTAACCTAGATATCTCTACTGTCACGCCTTTTCTTCTGCTCAAGTAAACAACGATAAAGATGCCTTAATCAATTATGTAGTCTTATTTATGCTCGTGTAATGTTTATACATTCGTTATATTATAAACCGCCTGTGTCGGCGGTTGCACGTCTGGTTGGAATTTGCAACAATTTCATAAAATAAACCAAGATGAGTGGCGAAAAAGTGAAACCAAACCCGTTGAAAGCTGAACTTCGTCTGGACGTGGACGCCAGATTAGCGGCCATGACAGATGCCGACCGGGCCAGGCAGTCAAAGATTATTTTAAGCAAAGTAAGTGTTATATTTGAGTATTTTTCATAGGTAAGTACCCAGCTGCCCGAGCGCTCATTAGCGAATGTCTCATATGAATCGTAATTGTAATTAATATTAGGTTTCGTCGAGTTCGACTCCCGGATATGTAGGAAGGAGTCAAGTTTTTTTTTGTAATAACACAGATCTTACTTAAAAAAATTAATTATCGTGAGTCATACTAATACCTGCCTACCTCTATTTATAAACGTTATTATGGAAACTCACGTACGCATAAACACTATTTGCGAAATGTTTTAATCTCACTAGGAGTCTTGCGGCGCGGTAGATATGTTGTCTATACGAAATTTCGTGTTTAAAAATGGCCACCAAATCTGACAGTTAACGTTTCCATTGACGACTCGAAACTGAGGCAAGTTGGGCCAATTGACTCAATTTTAGTGTGCCATTTTTCGAGCGTGTATAACCTAATCTACCTCTTTTTAGGGTTCCGGACCAAAAAGGTAAAAACGGAACCCTTATGGTGCGACTCCGTCCGTCTGTCTGTCTGTCACAAAGTTAAATATCTCAGGAACTACTAATGCTATCGATTTGAAATTTGGAATAGTTGTATACAAAGCTAATCTTCGTGTATCGAAAATGAAAAAAATTAATTTATACTTTTAATTTGTATAAAAAAGGGCGGATAAGAGGGGGGGGGGGGGGGGGGGGGGGCAAAAATTCAAAGTCTAGTTAGTAGGCCAAGTGGGGTATCATATGAAAGGGCTTGAATTGTACATTCTAAAACAGTTTTTCTTTTTTTTTCTACCATGGTAAAATTTTGATTTATAAAGAAAAATGTTGAAAAAAATACCATTCCCCCCCTTATCTCCGAAGTTAACCAAGCGAAAAATTTGAAAATAATATATATGATTAATATTAACGTGAATATTACCGGAAAAGTATAACGAAACCTCTATCTAGCGTAATTTTTTTTTATTCATCAAAAATCATATGTTAATTTTGTTTGTAATTTAATACTTCTGTGTTTAATTTTTTTCCTTCAAATTCATATGAAAGTGTTCTGAAAGTACCTTCTAGCAAATAAAAAAAGAATTATCGAAATTAATTCACTTGATAAAGAATTATCGCTGAAAAACCAACATACAGTAAAGGAAAATGTATTAACGTACCGCCGTAGAACTCTATCGCAATAAGGTGACATACCACTCGAGTTTGAGTGACGGCGGCCTGTCAATTGCGACAGGGTTCTACGGTGGTACGTGCATACATTTCCCTTACTGTACATACCGAGTTCCTTGGTCGTACGGAACCCTCGGTGCGCGAGTCAGACTCGCACTTGACTGGTTTTTTTATATTACATCATTGTGCGGCGCCATGTTTTCCGGAACAAAGTTAGGTAACTATTCCTTTTACAGAATTGTCCCTATTGATCCCATGATTTGAAAAGCAGGTAAATACATGTTGTTTCGGACCATTTCTTTCAGATATTCGCTCACCCAAAATATAAATCAGCTAAAAGGGTAGCTTTATTCCTGAGTCTGCCGAACGAGGTACCCACCGAGCCTATCCTGAACGACATACTATCGCGTGGCGCGGCGCCGTTCGTGCCGCAATACTCTCGAGGACAGATGAGGATGCTGAGGGTTCTGCCGGGAGACCTGGAGCTCATGGTCGAAACCAGCTGGAAGATAAAGCAGCACGCGAAAGATGCCAATCGAGAAGACGCCATGGATAATGGTAAGTTCTTTTTGGGCTTTGGTGGTAGGGCCAGGTTTAGACTGAGCTTATCCTGAACGACATACCTACTATCGCGTGGCGCCGTACGTGTCTCAATCTCAATACTCATGAGGACAGAGGAGGATGCTGAGCTTTCTGCCTGGAGACCTGGAACTCATGGTAGAGAGCATCAGCTGGTAGATAATCGATCCACTGTTTTTGAATGCGTACGCGTATTATATACTTGTTGCGCATGATACCAGACCCTTCTGGGGTGAGCACCGCCCCCCGCCGATGAAACTTTTGTAGCCTTAACTAACTCATTCAGCGCGCGTGCGGCCGTAACACACCGTAGCGTGCTTAGGTCCATCACGAAATTCATTAGCTTAACGAAAATCTAACTGGTTGACTGATGCGTTATAAAAGGGTTGCCGCGAATAATGATCTACATAGATCTCACGCACTTCAAAACTTGACAAAAAACAAGTTTGTGGGGCTCTGTATTAGGGCATTTCTCCGAGCGTTTCGAACGCTGTGATTTCGGTGGTCGTATTATTCAAGACGATTTTAATAGAAGACGATTTTTTGAGCTTTTGTGGAGAAGGCGCGGGGAGTGCTATCATTGTTTTCTAAATAGACCACAAAAACCTAAGGACATTGTCAATAATGCGACCACCGAAATCACAGCGTTCGAAACGCTCGGAGAAATGCCCATTACAACCTGTATGGTGGAACGGGGGTGGAACGGATGGCGGGTGAATGAAATGAATGAATGGCGGGAATTGATGGAGCATGACTCGAACAAAAATTAGGGCTTTAAATCCCATTATCTCGCAAACGCATTAGGTACTAAGTTGAAATTGTTTTAGTAAACCCATAATATTTTGGAACAAGCTATCCAACGATACCCCACACTACCTATAGGTTTAACGAGAAAAAAAATACATCACCATTTACATGTAGGGAGGTACCCTAAAAAATTTTTTTTTTTCAGGATTTTATTCTACTGTTTTGTCGGCGTGATAGGTTTATAGGTATACCCACGCCGAATTGCAGTTTTCTAGCTGTAAGAGTTACTGAGCTAAGCCGAAGACGGAGAGACCTTGAGTTCCTTGTTGACTACGGAACCCTAAAAACTCTCGGAGATCCAATAACATAGGTAAAGAAAAAACAAATAATGGGCGACAGCGCTGCCTACGAGATCAATCTGACACCTCGTAGGCAAATAGTTATGTATGTTGAGTTGTTGAGTGCAAACTACAGACAAGCTAGAGTGGTTAGTACCCTAAAAAAATACAGATGGGCTTAAACATTAATAACCATGCAGCTAGCTCTTTTACGCTGCACTAGGTACGTACAGTCGAGTTCATAAATAAGTATAATTATATAGCACATCTTCTACTCTGAAATGGAGGAGGGCAAGCGGAAGCAAGGCGGACAACTCCTCCGGTACAAGGATGTCCAAAAGCGACATATGAAGAGATGCAACATTGAGCCCTCTCAATGGGAGTGTTTGGCAGCACAGCAGTCAGAATTGCGCAGGATGGTGAACATCCACAAGTTCACGAGTTCGAGGATCAGCGCAAAGTTGACCTTGACTATAATCGCGACCAGTTAAAGGCCCGCCCACCAGCTGCCATAGCATACAACTACCAGAACGGCGTACTTACGTGCCCGCAATGTGCACGGAATTTCGCCGCAAGGATAGGCTACATAAGCCATCTCCGAGCGCACGAGCGCCGAAACGAGATAGGAGTCGGAGTGGTCGCCATGGCTGAAAACGGTCGGACAGATCATCATCATCATATGTTCCCATAGGTTCAAAAATATAAAATATCTATGCAACATTATGCCCTTTTAACAATAAAGTGGACATATTTTACAACTCGACTGTACAACGTGCATTTTGTTAATTGAACCGTACGTATGTTAATGACTTATTCATCTCTATTAATATAAAGACAAAAAGTCTGAGGTGGTACAACCTGTTTACTATAAGTTTCGACCTCGCTGGAACCGACCGTCGTGGACGCCAGGTCCAAACTTATAGTAAATGGTTTGTATGTGGCGGTAATCCTAGGAACTACCTACTCATCCGATTTCAAAAAATATTTTTAGAACGGACTTTTGGGATGGATGGACCTAGCCGACGTGGGCTAAGTATCGTTAATCCGCGGCGTCGGTTGTGTTCACGTTACAAGTTCTATTACTTATTCTGTGGTGTTACTTAATTAATACGCGAGTGGAGACGCGCGGGTAGCTAGTGATATCATTAATGCAGTTGCCTAGTGATGTAATAAATCTTATCGTACCTATTAACTAAATAGCAATTGCCAAGATTTGCCGATGTGCCGACACGTTTTGCAAAATAACATTGTTTAGATCTCTTAACTCTTATAAAATTGGTATTGATAACAGTACTGTAATAACTCTTTAATTTGAAACTTTTGTACAGGTGGTTTAGACCTAGTGATCGCCCCAGGAGCGGCGTTTACGCGCGACGGCTGGCGCTGCGGCCACGGCGGCGGTTACTACGACCGCTTCCTAGCGCGCTTGCTGGCGCGCCACGAGGCCGAGGCAGGCTTCAACAAACCCTATATACTGGCCGTGGGCTTCAATCAGCAGATATATCCGGAGATACCGGTGGACATACAGGATGTTCAAGTTAATGAAGTTCTGACGGCTGAATAGTTTTTCTTTGAGTTCGTGGGAATAAAGGTATTAACAATGATGATTTGATGTAATATAAAAAAAACCGGCCAAGTGCGTGTCGGACCACGCAAAACGAAGGGTTCCGTGCCTATTAAAAAGGTCGTATCGTCACAGAAATTTTACGGCACTTACGTCCTTTTCTTTGAGAAAGGCAGTTTTTCAGCAATATCTCAAAAACCTCTGAACCGATCTTGTTCAAAACAATTTTCGGTGAATGAAATTAATAAGCCCTATGTCCATGAATTTTTCCATATTTTTAAAATACACGGTTCAAAAATTAGAGGGGGGGGGACAGAATTTTAGTGACTTTCGGGGCGATTATCTCCGACCCTATTCACTTAATCAAAGAAAAATCTAAGAAACCTTATATTTATATTAAAAGGCCTATCGATTGATGTGCCACACGGGGGGTCACAATGAAAAAAAAAATTTTGACTTTTAGTTTTATGTATGGAGTGCACCCCTAAAAAAATTTTTTTTTGTCATTTTAATTACAAAACTATGTAGCGGCTAACAAAATACACCTATCCTCAAAATTTTATTCAAATACACCTTATAGTTTTCGAGTAAAATGCCTGTGACATACGGACAGACGGACAGACGGACAGACGGACAGACGGACAGACGGACATGACGAAACTATAAGGGTTCCGTTTTTGCCATTTTGGCTACGGAACCCTAAAAAACGGGTAGTTAGATTGTAAGCGCTCCAAAAATGGCACACTAAAATTGTGTCATTTCACACAACTTGCCTCAGTTTCGCGTCGTCAAGGGAAACGTTAGCTGACAAATTTGTTGGCCAATTTTAAACACAGAATTTCGAATAGACAACATATACCTCTTTTTTATACTACATCATTGGGTATTAACTAGTCTTACCCCCTTATTCATAAAACTTAAAATACCTCTGATAAATAAAACATGTTTTGTTCCTTTCTTATGGATTTAAATGTCAAAGTGACAGATAAAGACAAACTTCAGCAGCAACTTTCAGCTGCGTCAATTGTTGTTGAAAAATATAAACAGTTTCCTCACTTACGTTTTGGGTTTAGGACGGCGAATAAGAAACTTTCCTTGATCTATCTTATATTACAAATCCGTGGTAAACTGACTCTGGCAATGATATTGAAACTGACTCTGGCAATGATATTGACAGCTGCAGCAGCTATATTTGTCATTGCCAGGGTCAGATATTTAATAGTTATTTGTTCAACAAGAGAGCAAAGTAGATTTTTGCTGCGAGTGTTGATGTTGAGTCCCGAGCAAGCGAAAGATTCTATAGTTGAATCACGAGCGTAGCGAGTGATTCAAAATTAGAATCTTGAGCGTAGCGAGGGACTCAAAAACACGAGATGCAAATATCTTTGCTCTCGCGTGATACATACAACTTTTCCCCTCAGCGGCGAGAACATATAAAGCAAAGGAATAAAACGCCACATAGAAGAATAAAAAATCAAACAATAAATATATATGAAATAACAAACATTAACTACAATTACTCTTCCCAATAACATTACCTTTACATGACGTTAATAAAAGTTAAGTCCGCTTGCTTTTGCATTTTGCTGATACTTGTCCAATGTCCAAAGTGCACTGACTTAGAAAACACAGTTCAGCCTCTTTGACGGTATCTCTCAACTCTTGAGGAGTTAAAACATCGGCTTCGTCACTTAATTCACTCACATTTAGTACAGTTTTTAGTTCCTGCTTAAGTTATGTTTTATCTCCAAGAAAACGTAATACGAATAACATTTAAAAAGTTCAATCGCGCTAACTTTTTAAAGAATATAAAGTGCGTTCTGAAACTGTATATAAATTTATATTCGTTCACCATATAAAAAAACTAAAGACTTATAATATTAAATGTTCGCGATAAATATCGCATTTCTTCATTGTATTTTAAGAATAATGTAATACTTAAATGATTAAAATAATATTAGATTTAATATAGGTTTCATATTTTTACACGAGTTTAACACGAGTCGAATTTTATTTTGTTTCGGAACGAGTTTTTCGTTCCCGCTTTTTGGGGGCCTACTACGAAGGTTTCGAAGTCGAATGACGAATCGACATATTTCATCTCTCGCTTTTTTTGTAACGGAGTGAAAGTGACAGAGATAACGAAGTTTAAATGTTCCAAGTTTGTATTACACCCCGCAGTATGAAAAGATGACCTGCGACTAACCTACGATATGAAAAATTAAAAAGTTAGTTTTCTTCACGCTCGCAGCAAAATTGCATTTTCCTCACTGGTTTCAAGCAGCAAAACCGCCATGTTCGAGCCGCTGAGGTGAAAAATATTTTTTGTAATATGAGACGGATCAAGGAAAGTGTCTTATTCGCCGTCCCAAACCCAAAACGTAATGAGGATATTGTTTATATAAAAAAAAAAATACGTTGTTGAAAAGTCTGCAACTTTTTCTTGGTGTTATTCCTATCACTAAAAAAAAATCAGGCATTTCCAAAATTTTCATCCATTCCCCATTGCATATGTCTATGTCCAAAAGAAGAAACGCGTTTATTCCCACCACATTACCACGCAAACGAAGTCGCAGATACAGTTAGGTAGTTTAGAATAAAGTCTGTGAGGTTGTAGCGTTGTAAGTTTAAAGTTTGTAAGTAATGGGTAATCTCCGGAACCTCTTACCCAATTTCAAAAATTCTTTCACTTGCTTGTACAATGGATTTTCTGGATGGTTATAGGCTATAGTATACCTATACCGTGGGTTTGCAATACGCGGGCGAAGCCGCGCGGGCAGCTAGTTAAATAATAAAGTCGCCAACTGCGGCTGCTGCGAGTCAGACCGCGCATGAGCTCTTCTGTATCGAGCTTGCATAATTTGTAGCTATTTTAGGAATATCTAGTTGTGAGTTTCCGTTACGATGTTTGTACCTATTCAAATGTTGTTTTTAGGGTTCCGGACCAAAAAGGTAAAAACGGAACCCTTATGGTGCGACTCCGTCCGTCTGTCTGTCTGTCACAAAGTCCAATATCTCAGGAACTACTAATGCTATCGATTTGAAATTTGGAATAGTTGTATACAAAGTTAATCTTCGTGTATGGAAAATGAAAATTTTTAATATATACTTTTAATTTTTATAAAAAAGGGCGGATAAGAGGGGGGGCAAAAATTCAAAGTCTAGTTAGTAGGCCAAGAGGGGTATCATATGAAAGGGCTTTAATTGTACATTCTAAAACAGTTTTTCTTTTTTTTCTACCATGGTAAAATTTTGATTTATAAAGAAAAATGTTGAAAAAAATACCATTCCCCCCCCCTTATCTCCAAAGTTACCCAAGCGAAAAATTTGAAAATAATATATATGATTAATATTAACGTGAATATTACCGGAAAAGTATAACGAGACCTCTATCTAGCGTAATTTTTTTTTATTCATCAAAAATCATATGTTTATTTTGTTTGTAATTTAATTCTTCTGTGTTTAATGGTTTTCCTTCAAATTCATATGAAAGTGTTCTGAAAGTACCTTCTAGCAAATAACAAAAGAATTATCGAAATTAATTCACTTGATAAAGAATTATCGCTGAAAAACCAACATACAGTAAAGGAAATGTATTAACGTACCACCGTAGAACTCTATCGCAATAAGTACCGTAGAACTCGAGTTTGATTGACGGCGGCCTGTCAATTGCGACAGGGTTCTACGATGGTACGTGCATACATTTCCCTTACTGTAAATACCGAGTTCCTTGGTCGTACGGAACCCTCGGTGCGCGAGTCAGACTCGCACTTGACCGGTTTTTTTTGATATGACCAGTCAGCATCAAAAGTATGATTGAATGGGGGGTGGAAGTTTGTATGGAGCATTCCGCAATTTTCAAGGTAGAAAGCTAAAAATTGGTATGCGGACTATATTTGTGACTAACAAAAAAATCGTGCATCATTTTTTTTGGAAATCTGCACGCAACCCCTTAAAAGAGGGGGTGAAATTTTATATGGGGGTCTAAATATGTAGAGTCGATATGTAGAGTCGATAAGTAGAGTCGATATGTAGAGTCGATATGTAGAGTCGATATGTAGAGTCGATATGTAGAGTCGATATGTAGAGTCGATATGTAGAGTCGATATGTAGAGTTGATATGTAGAATCGATATGTATAGTCGATATGTAGAGTCGATCTAAATATATAAAAGAAGAAACTGGCTGACTGACTGACTGACATCACTGCACAGCCCAAAACGCTGGATCTAGAGATTCCAAAATTTGGCACGTAGGTTTCTTAAGGTCTAAGAGTGCACTAAGAATAGTTATTTACGATACAAGTGCAGAAAATAGGAAATTCGCAACGAGCGGCGATAAATTAAAACACGACCGAAGGGAGTGTTTTAAGTCGACACGAGTTGCGAATTACCTATTTACACGACACGTGTATCGTACAACGTTTTACAGTACATATGGCTCTTTAAAGTTTCAACATATGCACGGAAAGTGCTTATTTCCGCACTCGTGCGGAAAAGTAACACCATGTGTACTGTAAAGGATTTTTCAAAATTCTCCCCCTAAGCGGGTGATATGTGGGTCCAAAGTTTGTATGGGGAAACAAAATAAGTAAGACTATTTCATTCGAAACTTCACAGGAGTATTCCTAGCAATAAATGAGTAAATACGTGTTTCAATTCAACCCCTAAAAGGGGGTAATGTGACAATGTATGAAAATCGACACTATAGTTTCTATGGTTTATCGGGTTGCTGGTCGCTGATTACGGAAACAACAACAACGATTTTAAAATCCAACGTGGCGGACGTGAAATGCGCGATGCATGGGGTGCGATGGGGTTGTGTCTAAATATCAATATGGGTACGAAAATGGCATCGACTTTGAAATTTAACATTGCGGACATGAACATTCTTGAAAGTATTTGTGCCAAATTGCAATTGGAACATACTGGTCAAACTGAGATGCACCTTTTTTGTAGACGGTTAAAATTACTTTCAAAACGCAGGCGAAGCCGCGGGCAAAAGCTAGTTTATAGTTTAGTTTAGATTGTGGATATCGAAGTGAAAAGTAGAGTGTATAACTCTGGTCTAAAAGCCATATTACCCCTCGATAAATTTTCCCTCACTTCGCTCGGGAAAATAACCATCTCGTGACAATATGACTTATTTTAGCCCCTTGTCATACAATCTACTATGACGCAATAATGTTCGGATCTGGACTATAACTTAAAATATGTGTGCGCAGAAAGAGTTATTATACATAAATAGTTGAAGAAGAAAAGTTAAATGAGAGAAGAGTTAAAGAGTTGTTTATTAAAAGGGAGTAAGAGCTTTTGGCGTCTTCGTTTGCATAGTTACTTGTGATACTGACTGGACGTCTTTCGGCTGATATGATGATGATGCTATTAAAATAAGTATGCGGCATAAACGGCGGATCTTTTGATCTCAGACAAAGAAAAAAAGATAGATGGAGCATGACTAACAACCTAGTGAAGCCGGTTTTCAACGAAGCCAAATAAGTTTAGCACACGCTCACGCACACATATACAAACAAAAATGAAAAAAAAAGAAAAGAAAAGAAGACATTTATTCACTACACAAAATACACACAGAGATAAAGGGAGTAGACATACAATACAATTGACACATATTGTGTGTCTCCGCGGCAGTGAATCGGTCGCTGTCTCAGCATTGTGCCGAGGTGTCAGACAGACACCTGCAGCGCTGGTTTTCAGACAGTACCGCAAGTGGCCCACGGAACGCAACGCAACACAGCATTAGATAAAAAGTAAGTAGAAACATAATAAATAAATAATTATGTAAAATTGCACAAAACTCTTCAGCACGTGTCGCAATGCTGTCAATATCATCTATTTTGAGTTTTGTGCGATTTAATTTGTTTATGTGCGCGTGTGCGTGTGCTAAACTTATTTGGCTTGGTTGAAAACCGGCTTCACTAGGTTGTTCGTAATGCTCTGTCTATCTTTTTTCTTGGTCTGAGCTTTTGATTGCGTTAATTTAGAAGTTTGTTTTTTTCACATGAACGAGTAGATATTAATTTAAAACGCAGGTAGAGATGGATAACAAAATTATTCTATGAATGATTCAGGTTTTGGTTGAGAGTCAGGGTCGAGAGCAGGTAGGAAATTTTTAGTAATATAAAAACTTGAAGCACATATTGTCGATCGTATCGTATCTATTACAGTACCTACAGCCAGGCTCATCATCCTGCTTGAACCACAGTCTCATAGCAAACATCTAATAATAAATTCTAAACATCATTATCAAGTTATCACAAACTAGCTCTGGTACTTGGTAGTACAAAAAATGTGTTAACACGGTAGGTAGTTCTCACGTATAGTTGATAATATTAGATTATTGTCAGCTTCTATGTACATAATAATTAACTAGGTATGTTTTTCCAGTGATTTAAAATTGCTACTAAGATTTAAGTGCAAACGCCGCGCTGCCTTCAAAACAAAACCGAATCAAGCAAAACTAGCTGCCTCTATCCTACCACAAGATGGAGTCGCATAATAAGAATGCTTGAATCACTGCTGATAGTGTAGTGAGTAGTGACCCAAGCCGTTCGCTGGTGAGGACGATAAAATAAATGTAAGGTCTTGGACTCCCATAACGGAAGTCCCATTTATTACTGGGGAGTGAGTTGTGATTGTGAACACAAGGGGATGTTGACTAATAGGTAGTCAAATCGACAACTTTTTATGAAAAGTCAAAAAAGCCCTGTCAGTATGAAGTGTGTGGGCAAATGGGAACAAGTGACGTCAGGATTGTCTATGGCCAAACAGTGTCCATTTGATTCTATGCAAGTAGGTAATGGTAATATACATAACCTGTGTAAGTTGATTTGTACCTATGTACAATAAGGGAAATGTATTTACGTACCACCGTAGAACCCTATCGCAATAAGGTGACATATCTCTCGAGTTTGAGAGACGGCGGCTTGTCAATTGCGACAGGGTTCTACGGTGGTATGTGAATACATTTCCCTTACTGTACGTAAGTATTTAAAAATCTTTTTCACCTCACCGGCTCGAAAAGGCTTGCTTTATCGCTTAAAATCTGCGCGCAAAAGCCCATTATATCCGCTAGCGTGGAAAGAGTTTTTGAATTTGGAACGTGACGTAGTATTGAGACACCCCACTTTTTTCTATGGATGCGTTCAGAATCATGGGTCAGCCATGAAGTAAATATTTAAGCATGCATGTTCCGGTATTTGATTTAATTTTAATTTTATTTTATTTCGGTATTGAATAATTTAAAATACAGTTAATTGGGAATGGATGAAAATTTTAGAAATGCCTGATTATTTTTTTGGTGATAGGAATAACCTTCCTTAGCACCAGAAAAAAGTTTCACGTTTTTCAGCTGCGTCAATTTTTTTTGAAAAATATAAACAGTTTCCTCACTTACGTTTTGGGTCAGTTACGGCACCTTCCTCGATCGGTCTCATATTACAAAAAAATATACTAAATATGTGTGGTAAACTAACAATGGCAATGATATTGACACTTGCAGCAGCTATATTGGTCATTACCTGTGTCAGTTCACCACATATATTTAAGATAGTTTTTTGTAATATGAGACAGATCAAGGAAAGTGTCTATTTACCGTAACTGACCCAAAACGTAAATGAGGAAACTGTTTATATTTTTCAAAAATAATTGACGCAGCTGAAATACCTGAAACTTTTTTCTGGTGCTGAGGAAGGTTATTCCTATTACCAAAAAAATAATCAGGCATTTCTAAAATTTTCATCCATTCCCAATTACATTATTTTAATATTTTGCAATATGAAAATACTAAAATAAGCAATATATTCAAAAGATAATTTTAGTTGAATTTATTTTAATAGTGCAAATTCTGAACGCACCCGAAAGGAAAAGTTTAAAAAAGTAAAAAAAAATATTAAATTCTTCCGCGCCTTTTAGATTTGTTTTGGTTATTTACGGAAATTATAAATAATGAGTGACTCCAGTAGCAGTGAAGATATAAAGTGTGTCAGGCAACCTATGGGCAGCACTAAAATTGGTGGTTTACCACGAAAAATCGCGGCATTCTTAGGCCTGAAAGATCCAGAACAATACACAGGGCACTGTTTTAGGAGGACGTCAGCCACACTTTTAGCCGACTCGGAAGCAGATTTAATCACGCTGAAGCGTCACGGAGGCTGGAAGTATTGTACCGTGGCGGAAGGGTATATAGAAGACTCGATAGAAAACAAGTCTAAAATATGCCAGGGAATAGTTGGAGGAATAACATTAAACCAGTCTTTCGCAGATCCCTTTTGTGTCAGATCAGTGTCCATAAACATATCAGAAACTCATTCGAAATCGCCCGCCGGTCCTTCGCAGTCTCCAACATTTACCACAGTATTAGAATCAAATGACCAATGTCCTAATTTACAAAACAGTAGTACTCAAGTAACAAACACTAGTATAACAGTGCCCAAAAAAAATTTAACTATTAATATTACCAACTGCAGCAATTTAACTTTTAATTTTTAACATAAATGTAATGTATCCTAGATAAAATGTATGAATAAATTAATAAGGTAAATACTTAGATTTTTTGTAATAATGTTTGATGTACCCTATAAAATACTTATTATACTTAAATTGTTTTTCTATTATCTAACTTTTTCCTCGCTGTGGTGAGGTGAAAAGTGGTGTGTTTCGCTCGGCGGCAAATTTATTTTGCGTCTCGTTTCTTGAAACCCTCGCTACTCTCAGGATTCTATTTTTGAACCACTCGCTTCGCTCGTGGTTCAATTCTAGTATCCTTCGCTAGCTCGGCTTTCAATACGAACACTCGCCCCAAACAACAACTTTGCAGCCTTGCATAACAAATAACTATAAAATAGCAAAAATAAGTGGTTGCGTATATGCGGTAAATGCTACTTACCGCCTAGGGCGACATAAATTATATTTGTATCAAGGACTAACTAATTAAATTTACTACATCCCAATAGAAGGTAAACCTTTTGCAAAATCTTATGACATTCATTCCGATATCAAGAAAATACGTGCCGTGTCGTTCGTTCTACTCAACCAGTCTTTAGATCACTTGTTGTGATGAACTTTGGCTTGTCACTGTAGGTAGGCACATTTATTTTTATTATATCCTTATATATTTAATTATGTAGGTGAAGTAAGCACATTTGCCGAGATGACACGAGATACAACAACTATTATCAGGTACCTACTGCGTGCTGCTGCCACTTCACTACTAAACTACTAACTAACTAACTACCTAGTCTACCTACTGCGTAGCTGCCCCGCTATTGTGTAACTTGTTTTAACCTCACCTCACTGTTCATCCATCCATACTTACTATACTTACTAATATTATAAATGGGACAATGTGTTTGTTTGTCCGTCTTTCACGGCAAAACGGGGCGACGAATTGACGTGATTTTTTAAGTGAAGATAGTTGAAGGGATGGAGAGTGACATAGGCTACTTTTTGTCTCTTTCTAATCCCCGCTTCCCTAAAATGGGGGGTGGAAGTTTGTATGGAGTTCAAGGTAGAAAGCTAAAAATTGGTATTTGTGACTAACAAAAAAATCGTGCATCATTTTTTTTGGAAATCTGCACCCAACCTCTTAAAAGAGGGGGTGAAATTTTATATGGGACTTTTCGTAGTTTTCAAGGTAGGAAGCTAAAAATTGGTACACAGACTCTGTTACCAACGAAAAATACCTGCCTTATTTTTGTTAATTTTCCCCCAGCCCCTAAAATAGGGGATGGAAATTTGTGTGAGACTCCGCAAAATTAGTACAGGTTCTATGATACAAACGAATAATAAAATAATTTAACATGGGTATCGTTTCTATGGTTTATTTTTCAAATCCAACGTGGCTGACGTGAAATACCATCTCCCCTGTTGGGGTGAGCTGGGGTTGAAATGTCTAAATATCAATATGGGTGTCGTTTTTATGGTCGATATTATAGGGTCGATATGTAGAGTCAAATTGTAGAGTTGATATGTAGAGTCGTTATCTAGAGTCGATAGGTAGTCGATATGTAGAGTCTATGTAGAGCCGATAATTAAATAAAAGAAGAAACTGGCTGACTGACTGACATATCACCGCACAGCCCAAACCGCTGGATCTAGAGATTCCAAATTTGGCACGTAGGTTCCTTATAAGGTCTAGGGGTGCACTAAGAAAAAATTTCAAAATTCACCCCCCAAGTGGGTGAAATGGGGGTCCAAAGTTTGTATGGGGAAACATATTAAGTAAGAGTATTTCATTCGAAACTTCACAGGAGTATTCCCAGCGATAAATGAGTAAATACGAGCCTGCTACTTACGTATCCGGAATAGAAAAAATAATCAAACGTACATTACTAAATATAGTTTTATTGTTTTTCAAAATATTCTCCGTGATGATCGATGCACTTTTGCATACGTGTAAACCAATTTTTAAAGCACTTTTGCCACTCTGATTGAGGTAGGTATCTCGAAAAACGTGTTGTTTGAACGCGTCGACCGCATCTTCACGGGTCGAAAATCGTTGACCACGTAATTTATTCTTTACATTTGGAAATAAATAAAAATCATTGGGTGCCAAATCAGGGCTGTACGGTGGGTGACCCGTTAATTCTATATTTGACCTTCCAAAATCGAGTTGTTTCGCGTGATGTATGACAGCTGGCGTTGTCATGGTGAAGAATGATTCTGCGTCGCTGGTTGTCTTTACGTATTTCTTCAAACACTTCTGGCAAACAAATGGTCGTGTACCACTCCGAATTAACCGTTTTACGATTTTCTAGTGGCACTGTAGCCACATGGCCATTCATACCAAAAAAGCAGGCGACCATTTGCTTCAAGGGGGCGTCCACAAATTAAGTAACGCAAATTGGAGGGAGGGGGGGGGGGGTTCGGCCAAGCGTTACGGTCCTGTTACGTAGGGGGAGGGGGGTGTCATGGTTTACGTTACGTCACGCACGATTTTTTATAATAGTATACTTAAAAAAAGTTTAGTTATTCACATCCCTAGTTTGCGGTATTTGTCTAACGAAAACGAAAACAAAATACAAGTGCAAAGTGCCGTGCTGCAAGTGACGCAGTTGTTTGTGATTTGTGCCGTGTGTTACGCTAATATTATTTCTGAATATTACCCTGAAGACTTGTTACGTAACGGAATTGAAGGGGGGGGGGGGGGGGGGGGTCCCAGCTAACCGTGACGGTCCTGTTACTTTTGCGTTACGTAATACGCCCCCCAAGATGCTTTTTACACGAGTGACTTTCGTAGGGTTCGGCTCATTTTGAAACACCCAGACTGTTTGCACCATTCGACGCGAGCCTCTTTTTGATCCTTAGTTAAATTGTGCGGTAACCAACGCGAACAATTTTTTTTTACAGCTAAATGTTCATGTAATATCTTATTAATGCTCGTCATAGATATCCCCAGAATTGCCTCTATCTCGCGATACGTAACATGACGGTCACGCATTATAAGTTTCCGCACTGCTTCAATATTTTGTGGTACAACGGCCGATTTCGGGCGACCTTCCTTAACTTCGTCCGTAAGCATACTACGTCCACGATTGAACTCACTAAACCAGTGATACACAGTAGTTTTTGATGGAGCTTCATCACCAAAAGTCAAAGTTAATTGATCTATGCATTGTTGTTGCGTTAAGCCACGCCGAAAATCGTAATAAATCATTACACGGATATTTTCACGAGTAAGTTCCATTCTTGCAACGAGATAACATTTTAAACCCGCCAAAAACAAAAGACTAGCATACTCAAGAAAAAAAAATATAGCGACCAGTATTAAAAGAAAGTTCAAATTTTACCATGGAGGTCAAAAATTGTGTTTAAGAAAGTTGGAATCCTGGATTCCGGATACATAAGTAGCAGCCCTCGTATATGTTTCAGGTTTTTTGAGAATTAAACCCCTAAAAGGGGGAAATGTGGTGTCCGACTTGTCGGACTATCAGGAATCAAAATTCCTCGTAGTCCGACCAGTCGGACAACGTTGTCGAACTTGGGAATTTCGTTTAGACAACATATCTATCATTGTATTTTTCCATAAAAAGATTTAGGTCAGGTTAGGTTTATCTTTTATGAAGTGTGAACACAAATTTATCTTGACCATGACCTTGATGTCTCCGATTTCACGCGTTGGCGTTGGTTTGATATCAAGTTTACATTTGTTATGTGCATACTTGCATAGTGGTCTTTAAGCTTGGCGCGCATGAGAATTGTAAATTTGGTACGAATACGTTGAGTCAGATCATTATAATATTATCTAGATTCTAGATAAACTCTATGCGATTATTATAAAGATAGTCTGTGTATTATGTTTGTAGGTATGTAGGGGTAATCTCCGAGTCTCCAGAACCACTGCATGATCCGAAATCAAAAATTCTTACCTTTGTATAGAATGGGCTTTCTGGATAGACATAGGCTATATTTTATCACGCGGGGTCGACTGCGTGTTCTTTGCAATATGCGGGTAGCTATAGTATCATATGAGGAGCAATATTAAATCACATGGAAATCGATTTCCCATTCCTTTAGATTATGAATTTAAATTTTGAAATAATTGAAGCAATTAATCAATTTTCTCAGTGAGCCAAAATTCATTTGATCTACCTATCCAATGCAAACGCTAGACGAGTTCAAGTCAGGCGCTTGGAAAAGTTGGAAAGTACTTCAATTTACGTCAGATATTGATTCAAAAATGTGGCAATTAAGTAACTAGCTTCGGATTATAATGGCGTAAATCATTACACTACTAATCACCTTATTATCCTCAAGTTCTATGTCCTATATTTCGATAAGGCGTTCAGAGTGACGTATCGTTTTACCATGTAATGTAATTATCAGCGCGAACCGCCCACGCGCAGCGGCGTGGAGCGACGCGCGCGCAGTTTGCCGCCGGCCGCGCGCGTTCACACTTCGCGCCTACCAGCCGTGCATCCGGACGAAAACATCGTGATTCATGTGTACCCGATTTTTTAAAGTTACCATTATATGCGTTGTTGGCGGCCAGTGTAAATGATTCTTACATAGACAATATTTATTTTTAAGTTAGTGATAAAAAGCGTAACGGCGGTGTTTGTAATATTTTTTGTTTTTGTTTAATTAGGGTTTAAATGACGAACGAAAAATAATTACTTGACATATTAGCGTTAAATGAAAAAAAGTTCTGGACTATGCTTTAAATAAATTTCGTCGAGCAAACAAAAAACAATGAGTGGTTTGGCGAAGTTACGAGGGTTGGGGCAGAAGGTGGCCGAGGATCATGAGTGCAGGACGCTGCAGGTCGACCTGCCGCCACCCTCGTCTGTTGAGATCGAGTTCACAAACCTAACGCTGACAGTTTCAGAAGGATTCCGGTCTAGAAGTAAGTACTGTTTACCTAAACAATAAACGGGTTAATTTGTAGACTTTGTAGCCTGATTCAGCTTCAATTCGCTGGTTAATTAATAGCACCATGGTCCAATAGAAATCTATTATTTTCGACTGCTTCGGCTTTTGTAGTTTTCCACAAATTTTGACAATCCGCTATAAACAATTGCCTGTATCATTTGTAAATCATTTACATATGTACGAGTATGTACACCTACCTAATCCAAGTGTAATAACTACAAGCCCCCTAAAATCGACGGTCCATAATGGAAATTTTTACCATCGATAAAAAAACGCACCCTATTTTTGTTCATCCACTTGGGAGTTACGATACCACAGACAGACACACAGATACACATACACATGTAAAACTTATAACAACGAGGGGTCGTTTGCGTTGGGGTGTAAAATATGACAACATAACGTGTAGTTACTGGTTAAATGATACCATGTAGGCACAGATAATGAGGTCATCAGCTGCCCTTTATTAAAAGGCCGATTGTTTGCAAAAAGTCAAGGTGTTGAGTTTCTTGCTGTCGAAGGAAAAACGCTTACCTGCACTTAAGTGTGCGAGCAGTGTTTCAGTTCGTTTTATTATTGATATATTAATGACAATATTTAAATAATAATGAATTGCGAAATGCAACTTTTTTGCTTAGTGTACACCTAGCCCCTGATTGCTAATTATAATTAATTCTTGCCCCTGATCAGATCGCTGTATCGTCAGTAAAAGAGAGAAATGTGGATTTTAGATTCTAAATACAGCATATATATATAAATACATGGTTAAGACTTTTATTTTTAATTTTCTAGTTTACCCCCTAAAAGTCGCCCCCTTGTTAATTTACTTTACGCGTCCATCTTTGGGTCACCAACTTACATATGTGTATCAAATTTCAACTCAATCGGTCCAGTAGTTTCGGAGCAAATCGGCTGTGACAGACGGACAGACAGACGCACGAGTGACCCTAAATATTCCAAAAGACAACAAGTTTTCCGGTTCCGTTTTTTCCTTTTGAGGTACCGGAACCCTAAAAACGAGTGGTATTGATTCAATTAGGTATATCGGTAGAAAGTAATGCCTGCAATTTTGACACTACAATCGTACCTATACTCGTATTTAATTTTCGAGCGCTCTCTAAAGTCAAAAATCGGCCCCCAGTAGGTACCTACCTAAAATAATTATTGGGAAACTCGCTATAATACCACCTACACGAACTCGCTATTTCAACCCTGCTGTTTGGCTATGACTAGTCAATAGTTTGCAGTCCGAAAATATTTCTAGACAGCATATTAATAAACGTAGGTTTTTTGTTAGACAAAGTTTTGCTGATATTACTTTTAGTAAACTTAAAATTTTTTAATAATTAACTACAGTAGGTATTTTCTTACCATTTCATTTAACACATGAAAGGACACAATCTTACACACATTGATGTCTAGTTCCTCAGTAAACTCAATAAGGCTTGCGTTATGTTATGGGCCCTAATCGACGAAATAATAATAAAATAGATAAATTAAATAGGTACCTACATACTTGCATGTACCAAATCTGACACCTAACGCGAAACCGTCCGCGTGGAATTTGTTTATGGTTTCTGTGACACACACACCTCACCATAATATGCATGTACGAGGGTCGATCAATAAGTTTTGAGAATCGGCATGATTAAGTCTCATTATGATAATTTCTGATTGTTGGTCATACTGTGTCACTATTCATTAATACAGTTAGTACAGTCATTATATCCAAACAACCGACCCTACCCGTGAATAATTAGTTCTTGGTTTTTTTTTTGGTAGGTCCCTCGGCGGGGTCACTGGGAGTGTAAATTCAAAAAGTAGACTGAATCAGGCTGGTGCGTATATTCGAAAAATGGTTTTTCTTGAATAACTCGTCCATTTTTGATTTTACAGTAAAACCGTGAGGACAAATATTGTAGGAAATTTTATTCTCTACAAGTTTGGTCCTCACAATTTTATAATTTCCCCCAAAATATCGATTTTGGGGGAAAAAAGGTAGGAACCAAAATTGTTCAAAATTTGATTCTCTACAACTTTGTTTCTCTTCATTCATGCCGTAAAACGTGGAACATAGGAGATAATAAGAATAATTTTGAATTGGTCGTGTTTTTCAGGTTTATTTTCCAAAATATCGATCCTAGAAAAAAAATTGTGAGAACCAAACTTGTAGAAAATCAAATTTCCTATAATTTTTGTATTCACGGTTTTACTGTAAAATCAAAAATGGACAAGTTATTCAAGAAAAACCATTTTTCGAATATACGCACCAGCCTGATTCAGTCTACTTTTTGAATTAACACTCCCAGTGACCCCCCCGAGGGACCTACGAAAAAAAAATCCAAGAATTAATTATTCACGGGTCAAAATCTATAATGACTGTACTAAGTGAATAAATAAAAAAAGGTTAGTATTCATTTGTTTTTTTTTTAAATAGCTAAACAAAGATGATGGTATAGAACAAATTCTGAGGTCACTTAAATGGGAGGATATTTTGTTACATGTTAGGGGCGGTGTTGGCAAAATTCTGGTGTGATAATCAAAAAATATGTTTTAAAATTAGAAATGTATCTATTTGGATGCCACGAAATTAAAAAAAATCAAACTCGTGTGATAATTTTTTAAGGCACAGCTAAGCCTAACAAAGTTCAAGGTAGGTTTTACTAGCCATCTTTTTTTTTAATGGCTTTTTAGTAGGTAGTTTTTTTTAATGGTCACAAATATATGAATATAAATACGAAGAGAGAGTGAATCAACATAATTATAGAGCAGTTAAACAAGTTTGTCTAAGAAAAGAACAAAGAAAAAAAATATCACTTCTATGGTTTTTTTTTGGCTGAGCTTGCCGATTACCAGATTCTGCTGTACATGCTTGTGAAGTCTATACAACTAGTTACCTACCGTTTAATCTAGACCAACTCTTTAACTATTACTAATAATTCTTTGATTTTGAAAACTCTTCAATGAAATCGGTACAATTGCGTCGATATAAAAAATTAGCCTCATAACGACGACCAAAAGTTTTTTTCTTTTTTGAAGCGAAGCAAAAATATTTTCTGCATAATAAATATGCACGTAAAATAAGAAAGAGCGTCAAAATCATTTAAAATTATAGGGCACCAATAACTTCTGTTTTTTATACCGATTCTCAAAACTTATCGATCACCCCTCGTATGCTCTTTTAATTTCAGTATTATTTTGCAAATTTACTTATCACACGGCCGTAAGGTGCCTTTTGTACTGAGCCGTAGGACCAAATTAATGCACTTGTAATTTACATATACTAAAAATAAAACTATGTCAACAAATTCAATGTTACATCATATTTTAAGTATTTTCGAAATAGCGACAAAAATCGTCTTTTTTACACACTTTTACAAAACATTTAATATCTCCGAAACTACCGCCATAAGTAAAGGTACCTTTACCCGTGGAATGTCACATAATGTTCCTAACATAATTATATTATTATAAACTCTTTGCTGTCAACCTTACAGTTCCTATATATTTAGCCTTATATAATTTTTTGTCTTTAAATTAAATTGAATATATATATTACACCGCCCTTTCCTGGTCTTTCACTTCTCTTACAAATTTTCGATCTATCCGCATTTTTTTATTAATTCCGTTCCTCGTAAGTACTTTGGCTGAATGTGCCAAGAGCGTGATGCTATTAAAATCCGGCCAAGTGCGAGTCGGATTCGCGCACCGAGGGTTCCATACAAACCTGTAGGTATATGTATAAGTAAATTATTAAAAATATTTTTATTATTGGATGTAACTGAAAATTTACGGTTTTCGCAATTTTTCCTTTATTTGTGCTATAAGACGTTGCTTCGTACCAAATTTCAAGATTCTGAGTGAAAATGCTTTACGCATACCCCCGACCCGGTGAAGGCCCATTTGAGGGTTATATGGGACTCTCTCCTCCCGCCGCCATCTGAGGAGCATACCCACTAAAAACACACCGGCATCACGCATTATCGTTCAGGGGGCGCCATGGGATCGCGAACATTCCACCACGACGCCCCCCGACGGGAAGTACCTACCCTGTAGGTTTTGATTCCCTTGAGTTTCAAAAATTTGCGGAAATTTACGGCATAAACGGCTGTGCCTTGTGATTGCGTTGGCTTAGAAGTTTGGTTTTTTTCACAGCTTCAAGGGACAGTAGACCTGAGTATTTGACATAACATTTTAGCTTGATACCTCCACCCGTTTCTGAGAAAAAAGGTCTTGACAGACGGACGGACGGACGGACAACAAAGTGATCCTATAAGGTTTCCGTTTTTTCTTTTCGAGGTACGGAACCCTAAAACAAAGTGATCCATAAGGGTTCCGTTTTTTCCTTTCGAGGTACGGAACCCTAAAAATGACAAATTCGTGTTACATTGTTCGAATTTGTTGATACATTTATTGAAAGTATGCCTTAATACGATGCACATTTAAGTTCTCATATCAGAATCGATCATTTGGTATGCGATTCGTGAAGGTCTACCGTAGACCGAACCTAAATCAAATCTCAAATTCGTGTCACATATTTTGTTATAATTATGTAATAATTGATACATTTATTGAAAGTACTCCTTTAGATACGAAATTTGCAAATATAAATTTCTATATTAGAATCGATTCTTTTATATGCTTTTCGTGAAGGTCTATCGCAGACTGGATCGAAATTATCCTATACTAATACCAACGAAGGAGCCTTAACGAGCAATATTTGTATATACCTATGTAAATATATATGTACATATAAATCTGTATATATATTTGTAATCACATTCTCGAAAACCGGCTCTAACGATTTCAATGAAATTTAGAATATTGGGGTTTACGGGGACGAAAAATCGATCTAGCTAGGTCTCATGTCTGTGAAAATTCGTTTTATCCGTATTTTCTCTATTTTTACCCGACTGCGCGACGCAAAGGAGGGTAATGTGTTTATCAGCCTATATATGTATGTATGTATGTATGTATGTATGTATGTATGTTTGTTCCTATGTGGCACTCCAGAGACCAAACGCGTGAACCGATTTTGATAATTCTTACGTCAATCGAACCGTCTTACTCTTGCGAGTGTCACTAAAAATATGACGGTAATCAAAATTCAATATGGCGACAACCAGACGCCAAAATTGAAAAAAAAAAAAAAAGTTAACGAAATATGTCGAGTGGGGTATCACTGAATAGGTATTTAAAAATCAGTTATAGGTTTCTCTTACAGTTTTTCATTTAGAGTAACCATTTAAAATCTATAACGTTATAAAGTTATAGTAATTCTGTTCAGTAGGTATTAATACTGCACTGCGCGACGCAAAGGAGTTGCCGTTGATATTGTGCTGGGATGTTACTGCATAAGCTACAAGGAACGACTTTAGACCGAGCTGTGGTTGATTTAAGTTCACGCATTTTTGCAAAAGGTCAAGCATA
Source organism: Epinotia nisella (assembly GCA_932294315.1). Classification (NCBI taxonomy): domain Eukaryota; kingdom Metazoa; phylum Arthropoda; class Insecta; order Lepidoptera; family Tortricidae; genus Epinotia; species Epinotia nisella. The sequence continues at coordinate 8,652,817 of OW028674.1, forward strand.
TATAGTTTTGAGCCGCGTTAGGTCTCTAAATGGATTAATTATCAGTAGTTTAGACCACCGCAAACTACTTAATAATCCTCACGATATTAACTCCCTCAATGAAATGACAAGATTGCGAAATTTGCCGTCTTTTAATACTAACTAAAAAGTGTTAAATAAAAAAAAGATAATTTAGAAAATAAAAAACCCGACTGCAAAAAAGCTATCTTTAGAAAAAAAAACTGAAAAGAAAAAAACAAGTTCAGTAGTCGAGAACATTGAATCAGTTTCATGATTAACATTTCGTATGTCAATTTGGACCTTGGAGACAGCAACTTCAACAGTCAGGACCCATTAAAAGTCTAGGCTGCGGCACTAATGTTGACGACAATAACGGGTCCCGACTGTTGAAGTTGCTGTCTCCAAGGTCCAAATTGACATACGAAATGTTAATCATGAAACTGATTCAATGTTCTCGACTACTGAACTTGTTTTTTTCTTTTCAGTTTTTTTTTCTAAAGATAGCTTTTTTGCAGTCGGGTTTTTTATTACCCGAGCAGAGCTCGGTCACCCAGGGGCTAGGTACTTAAAGACAAAGCAATTCCGCCATTTTGACGTCACTGATAGCTGGCTCATGGCTGCTGCGCACTGTAGGCTGAGAATCGGCTCTCCATAGAAATAGACAATTTAATTTTTAAGGATACTTTTTTTTCGGGAAATGGCTTCTTCTAGTTATTTTCATACCACAACATGATTTTGGGATAATTTGGTCCGCTAAACGAAGACAAATATTTTATTCTAAAATAAATTGTATGAAGTATATGTGAAACATCGGATTTTCCCTGAAAGTAAAACGAAAACCTTAATATCCTCGCGGACGGTTTGGATGTGTCCGGCACTGGATCTATTAAACTACTAGCTTCCGCCCGCGACTTCGTCTGCGTGGAACCGGGATAAAAACTATCCTATATTTTAATCCAGGCTATAAACTATCTTCGTGCAAAATTTCATCCAAATCGGTTGAGCCGTTTAAGCGTGATTGAGTAACAAACATCCAAACATCTAGACATCCAAACATCTAAACTTTCGCATTTATAATATTTTAGTAGGATTGCGTAGGTATCTATTTAGTTAGAGGCCACGGCGATAGTGACCCGATTAAAAAACGTCATTGTAAATTGTTTTATTGACGTCAATGATGTCGTGGGCCAAGACACCTCAGCGGAACTGTCCGGTGTATTACGATTTGAATAACAAATTCGTGAAAACATTTTAATTACGCACGGTGGCCGTAATTTTTATCTATTTTAGGTTTCGTTGACGCGATGTGTAAGTAGGTACAATGACACATTTGTTAGATTGCAAAACACTTGGATATTTATTTATCCGCTGGTAGGAATGGTACATTGGAATTACAAACAGATCAGCTAATATGACACGACGCATGTTCTGCTGTACGCAGCGGATTTGCTGTGATGATTTGTTAATAGTATTTTTTATACTCGTCGACTTTAATATTTGAATTAAGACTTCGTACGCTAAACTAAAAGCACATACTTTTTTTCTATGGAGCTCCCAACTCAACTATAATAATTATAAGACAACGCTTTAGATAACTAAAATAAATTCGACCAATCACGTGGCGCCTTTACTAAACTATAATGAATTTGACCAATAGGACGTCGCGTTGATTCCAATACAAAATACATCAACGAGCCGGCGCACCTCTAACTTGCACTTTCAGCAGGGCTTAGATGTTTTTCTAATGAAATGATACCAAGTCTGTTTAATTATTTCTGTTTACTCGTATAAATAGTATTGTATACAATAGTTACAGAATTAGCTCTTAAATTCTCGTACCTTACTTAGGCCACTCGGCAAGCCTCGTATATATAATCGTTACACAATAAGGGCTCTTAAAATCGAGTACCGTGTTTAGGCCACTAGGCTTGCCGGGTGGCCTAAGTAAGGTAAGAGAATTTAAGAGCTAATTGTGTACGTAACTATTGTATACAATACTTTTTATACGAGTCAACACAAATAATTAAACAGACTTGGTATCTAATGAAAAATATCTAAGCCCTGCTGAAACGAAGTGCAAGTTAGAGGTGCGCCGGCTCGTTGATGTATTTTGTATTGGGATCAACGCGACGTCCTATTGACTATTGGTCAAATTCATTATAGTTCAGTAAAGGCGCCACGTGATTGTTCGAATTTATTTTAGTTGTCTAAAGCGTTGTCTTATAATTATTATAGTCGAGTTGGGAGCTCCATAGAAAAAAAGTATGTGGTTTTAGTTTAGTGTACGAAGTCTTAATTCAGACATGCCTTAGGCACTGGTCCCACCGCCGGCGAGTGAGATATGAACTATCGACTTTTTTCTAGCCCAAGAAACGAACAAAAGATAATCGCTTCCGTGTAAATAAAAAACCGGTCAAGTGCGAGTCTGACTCGCGCACCGAGGGTTCCGTACGACCAAAGAACTCGGTATGTACAGTAAGGGAAATGTATGCACGTACCACCGTAGAACCCTGTCGCAATTGACAGGCCGCCGTCACTCAAACTCGAGTGGTATGTCACCTTATTGCGATAGAGTTCTACGGCGGTACGTTAATACATTTCCTTTACTGTATGTTGGTTTTTCAGCGATAATTCTTTATCAAGTGAATTAATTTCGATAATTCTTTTTTTATTTGCTAGAAGGTACTTTCAGAACACTTTCATATGAATTTGAAGGAAAAAAATTAAACACAGAAGTATTAAATTACAAACAAAATTAACATATGATTTTTGATGAATAAAAAAAAATTACGCTAGATAGAGGTCTCGTTATACTTTTCCGGTAATATTCACGTTAATATTAATCATATATATTATTTTCAAATTTTTCGCTTGGTTAACTTCGGAGATAAGGGGGGGAATGGTATTTTTTTCAACATTTTTCTTTATAAATCAAAATTTTACCATGGTAGAAAAAAAAAGAAAAACTGTTTTAGAATGTACAATTCAAGCCCTTTCATATGATACCCCACTTGGCCTACTAACTAGACTTTGAATTTTTGCCCCCCCTCTTATCCGCCCTTTTTTATACAAATTAAAAGTATATATTAAATTTTTTCATTTTCCATACACGAAGATTAGCTTTGTATACAACTATTCCAAATTTCAAATCGATAGCATTAGTAGTTCCTGAGATATTTGACTTTGTGACAGACAGACAGACGGACGGAGTCGCACCATAAGGGTTCCGTTTTTACCTTTTTGGTCCGGAATCCTAAAAAGAGAGAGATATATATTTATAGTTCATCGCTCGCTGTTCACACCGCGATCAACTATATGAACTATATCTCGCTCTTTTATTTACACAGGACTGGAGCGATTATCTTTTGTTCGTTTCATGGGCGAGAAAATCGCTGATAGCTCATCGCTCATCGCCGGCGGTGGGACCAGTGCCTAAATTCGACGAATATAAAAAAAGTCGTTTTTGACACGAGCCGCATAGTGCCATACGTATTTTTGAAGATATAAATAGAAGGCTGCCGAGACAACAAAGTGCGTGACTGTTTAGTGTTTACTTATGCATTCACACCTCTCTCCAAAATAGGTACCGGTTTGCATATTTCACAGGTCCTTCATCCACATTTTTATAACGCAGTTGACCAACGAATTCATAATTAAAATAAATAATATAACCGACCAACTTTCAACTGGCCCCGTAGCATGGTTGGCCTTGTCACGCGATAGGTGATAGGATAGAGCGTGCGTCACTGGCTGACACCGTTCGATAGAACGAGACGACGCCCCTATCTTGTCACTTGTCGCGTGATAAGGCCAACCATGCTACGGCTCCTCTGGACTCAATTTTAAACCAAGTTGCAGAATCCCTCGTTCGGTTTGGTTCGACCAATGATGTAATATAAAAAATCTGCTGTGAAAGACGGACAGACAGACGCACGAGTGATCCTATAAGGGTTCCGTTTTTTTCCTTTTGAGGTACGGAACCCTAAAAAAAGGTAGATAGGTTATACGCGCTCGAAAAGTGGCACACTAAAATGGAGTCAATTGGCACAACTTGCCTCAGTTTTGAGTCGTCAATCGAAACGTTAGCTGTCATATTTGGTGGCCATTTATAAACATGGAATTTCGTATAGACAACATATCTACCTTTTTAGGGTTCCGATACCTCAAAAGGAAAAAACGGAACCCTTATAGGATCACTCGGTTGTCTGTCTGTCCGTCTGTCATATGTCACTGGACCGATTGAGTTGAAATTTGGTACACATATGTAAATTGGTGACCCAAAAATGGACGCGTAATTACAAATTAATGAATTCTGAACAAGGGGGCCACTTTTGGGGGGGCGGGGGGTAAACTGAAAAAATTTAAAAAAGTTTTCCAAACTGTATTGTGTGACATATCAAATGAAAGGGGTTGTTGTTTGTAAGCATGTCAGATATATATTTTTTATAGTTTTAGCAAAAACAGATTTGAAGTAAATTTGGAAAAAAGACGAAAATTGACCATTCCCCCCCCCCTTATCTCCGAAACTACTAGGATTAAAATTCTGAAAAAAATGTAGAAAATTGTTCCTTGCCTAAAGATTACAGGAAAACCTATAAGAAGTTTGAGTATTAAAACACTTATGAAATTTAGATTTTATACGGAACCCTAACCACGCGAGTTTAACTTGCACTTGTCCGGTTTTTTTATATTACATCATCGGGTTCGACATTCCAAAGGCAGGATTATTGCTTTTATAACGGAATAAAATGCGAAACCGTCTTTTTTATTACGAGTATATATATACAGGGTGGAATTTCATAAACTGTACATAATAAAAGGAGAAAAATTTCAGCCAATTTCATCGGTGAAACGGTGTTTTTTTTTTTCTAGTCATTAGTTTTTTTTTTACAGAATTTTGAAAATTTTTGTAAAAACTCGGGTAATACACCTAATTCAGACGGTATAACTTTTGATCCAATGGTCCTAAAATGAAAATAAAAAATGCAGAATATTACCAAGGGACAGGTTAATAATTCTTAATAACAATAGAAAACCAACTAGAAGAGAAAATCCGCAAAAAAAATTATTGTTTTTGAAAAATGGCTACAAAAATTACGAATTTTAAAAGAAAAACACAATTTTCTGAAAAAAACGCAGATTTAGTTACCATTTTTTTTGCTTAGTATTAATCCTCACTTAATGCCGATTCTAAAACCGTTTTTAAACTGTCTCAGACTTTGAAAAATACCACGCAAATGGGTACGTAAATCAAACCATAATTTTATTAATTTTAATCCTCTTAAAATCCTTAATGACCGTTTGTTCACAGGTAGTTGAAGGGTGTTATTGGGGTTTAGGTGGAAATAACAAATTACGTACTTAGTATTAATCCTCACTTAATGCCGATTCTAAAACCGTTTTTAAACTGTCTCAGACTTTGAAAAATACCACGCTAATGGGTACGTAAATCAAACCATCATTTTATTAATTTTAATCCTCTTAAAATCCTTAATGACCGCTTGTTCCCAGGTAGTTGAAGGGTGTTTTTGGGTTGAAGGTGGAGATAACATGAGGGGTATAAAGGCATTGGGCAATAGGTCAACTATTCAGTCGCTCGCAAATCGCAATTGCTTGTCTTTGCTCGCCACTTCTTTGATTACTCCAGTACTTGTTCAGTTTGAATCATCATGCCCCGCTTACGAGAGTTTTCGCCGTTACAAATAGCCAACATGCACTATTATTATGGATTGTGCCATGGATCTGCAAGAGCTGCGTGTATCGCCTATTTGGAGCAGTATCCTAATGACGTTCCAAGACCTGCTGCTCGCCACTTTCAAGAAGTTCATCGCCGGTTGTGCAATATTGGCCTGGGATACGGTGGCCGAGATCGCCGAGAGCCAGGAAACATAATTGATGTTGCCATAGAAGAAGCAGTTCTCAGAGACTTGTACGCGGACCCAACCACGAGTCTAAGACGCTTGGCATTGAGGCACGGAATCTCAAAATTCTCTGTCTGGAAAATTTTGAAGAAGGAAGGACTGCATCCATTTCATTATCAACGGGTACAAAATTTGCAAATTGGCGATGCCCGCGTTAGGTGTGTTATGTCGACTTGGATACTTGGCAATATCAGAAGGGATCCGGAATTTACTAGAAGAATTTTATGGATGGACGAAGCAAGATTTACTCATACGGGAATAACTAACTTCAGAAATTTACACACATGGGCTCACGATAATCCAAACCTAGTAAGACCATCTAATTTTCAAGACCAATTCTCCATAAACGTTTGGGCAGCGGTACTCGACGATCAATTGATTGGACAAGTCTTCTTACCGAATACTTTGAACGCCGACAGATTTTTACTGTTACTGAGAGTCGAGCTCCCAGAGCTTTTGGAAGATGTGATGTTAGATGTGAGACAACGCCTGTTTCTCCAAATGGATGGATGCCCAGCTCATTGGGCATTAAGAGTTCGACATTTTTTAAATGAGCAATATCCCAATAGGTGGATCGGCCGAGACGGCCCCGTTGGATGGCCTGCAAGATCGCCTGATATGACGCCGTTGGATTATTTTCTTTGGGGTGATATGAAGCAACGGGTATATCACAGAATCGTCAATACCGAAGCAGAATTGCACGACAGAATTTTAAATGCAGCACAAGAAATAAAAAATAATCCGGGAATGATTCGACGGGCTACGCAACAAATTCAAGCTCAGGCCACATTGTGCCTTCAAGAAAGAGGAGGTCATTTTGAACAATTAATACCATACAGGGAACGCCCTTTGCAACACTAGAATAAGTTTTTTCTTTAATAAAGGTTCATCAATCGAATTTATGACTTTTAATTAAAATACATGATTTTATTTACGCAATTTTTAGGACTACTTTTCTTCCTATTGTTTTCTCTACCTAAAACCCGATAACACCCTTCAACTACCTGGGAACAAGCGGTCATTAAGGATTTTAAGAGGATTAAAATTAATAAAATTATGGTTTGATTTACGTACCCATTAGCGTGGTATTTTTCAAAGTCTGAGACAGTTTAAAAACGGTTTTAGAATCGGCATTAAGTGAGGATTAATACTAAGTACGTAATTTGTTATCTCCACCTAAAACCCGATAACACCCTTCAACTACCTGTGAACAAACGGTCATTAAGGATTTTAAGAGGATTAAAATTAATAAAATTATGGTTTGATTTACGTACCCATTAGCGTGGTATTTTTCAAAGTCTGAGACAGTTTAAAAACGGTTTTAGAATCGGCATTAAGTGAGGATTAATACTAAGCAAAAAAAATGGTAACTAAATCTGCGTTTTTTTTAGAAAATTGTGTTTTTCTTTTAAAATTCGTAATTTTTGTAGCCATTTTTCAAAGACAATAATTTTTTTTGCGGATTTTCTCTTCTAGTTGGTTTTTTATTGTTATTAAGAATTATTAACCTGTCCCTTGGTAATACTCTGCATTTTTTATTTTCATTTTAGGACCATTGGATCAAAAGTTATACCGTCTGAATTAGGTGTATTACCCGAGTTTTTACAAAAATTTTCAAAATTCTGTAAAAAAAAACTAATGACTAGAAAAAAAAAAAACACCGTTTCACCGATGAAATTGGCTGAAATTTTTCTCCTTTTATTATGTACAGTTTATGAAATTCCACCCTGTATAATCAACAAACAATGTAGTGTGTAGGTAGGTAATGTAATTAGAATTAAAGTTTGAATTACTACACGTATTTTTTATATTATCAATCCCGGATAGTGACTATGACCTCGCATTGTTATTTTTAGCTAATCGCCTACTATTAATTGAGCCATTTATACATTTTGTACGTACGGATAAAAAAACCGAAACACGTGCTTTTTAACAAGCTCTTAATTTGTTAGTGAAGGACAAATCTTGCAAGTTAAATTTGTCTCATTTTCGGGTGACCGATGAGCTGAAATTTTGGCTGTATAGTTTGGATGACAATTCAATATAGTGTGCATGTGTGTGTGTGTGTCTGTGCTTGCTTAGATGTAGCCTATGTCCATCGCGAAGATGCATTGTATACACACACATGGTTAAAGATTTTTATTAAATCGGATGGTACTGTCGGATATTATCCCCCCTACATACAAAGTAACATTTCACAGACCTATTATTGGTATAGAAGATGTAATTGTGACAAGAGCAGAAAAGGGTGTAGAAGGATAGATTTTCAAAAATTGCCACCAAAGATTTGAGTTTGAAACTATTATCAGATGATGCCGTCAGGGGAAAATACTTCATACCAAGTTTTAACCCTCTACTGCCCCCTGGATCCGTTTAACCATAAAACGTTTTTTTTTCTCAACAGACAATTATCACAAGTTGCATAAATATTGCTGTGACCAATAGAAAAAATACCAGCTCTCTACTTACTTATTTTCCTGAAAAAAAAACATCCTGTGTAACTTTTTTTTCTAAATATGAACCAACAACTTATGTACATAATATATAAGTTTCATGTAATTAACCAAGGTGGAACACTGTGAAATAAATGTAAATCAGTCTAATTTAAGATTTATAAGCTTAGGTACCAAATTTCTAGTCAATCCGACTTATCCGACCATTGCTCGAAATGGGTGAAATTGTTTTGCATTTATACCAGTGTGCAAGTTACTAGTTTACTTCATAACAGCAAAATTACCGTTATATTTGAAGATAAACAAATAAGCCTACAGTAGGAAAAATCCACAATGTATTAGGGTTTCATATAAGTATTTATATCTGTAATTTAAACTCGTATTCTTAATTGTTTCATTTTTATCAAGCAGTGATGTTTAGGGATCCGTAGTCAACAAGGAACCATTATAGTTTCGTCATGTCCGTCCGTCTGTCTGTCTGTCTGTATGTCTGTCCGTCTTCGGCTTAGCTCAGTAACCCTTGCAACTACAAAACTGCAATTCGGCGTGGGTATATAAACCAATCACGTAGAATAAAATCCTGAAAAAAAACTTTTTTAGGGTACCTCCCCTACATGTAAATTGGTGATGTATTATTTTTTTCTCGTTAAACCTATAGTGTTGGATATCGTTGGATAGCTTGTTCAAAAATATTATGGGTTTACTCAAACTATTTTTCAACTTAGTAATGCGTTTGCGAGATAATGGGATTTAAATCTCTAATATTTGTTCGAGTCATGTGTGGGATACACATGACTCGAACAAATATTAGAGATGCCGGCTTAATGGCTTCTACTGGGGACGTGAAAAAATTCGTGGCAGTAGTACATAATAATGAATTTAAAAGGAAAACTATCACAGTTAAGTAGACATAAAGAACTAGTTAACGAGTAGTAGAGATAACTAGTTAACTGGTAAGAAATGCACTTAATTTCGGGTGCATATACATTGTCATTGGAATTTGAACCTATCGTGGACGGTAGAGTTGCTTTTTCACAGGCACGGTGCTTCTTGCGCGCGGCGAGCGCGCAAAAGACCTGCCCTGCGACATGCCCCCCCACCCGTGGCAATGCTAAAACTTAGGCGGACTTACGTAAATAACCTGTTGCTGCTAAAAGTTTGCGATCTACGGTTCGATTAGTTTATGTAGTATCTAATATTTACGATTATTTACGAGGGTAAGCTACAATAAAAACCCCAAAAGCCCCTTTTAAGTCCGCATTCTGTGACAGACGGGCAACTACGGAACCCTACCCTGCGCGTGGCCTGACTTTTTTATTATGGTTAAAACAAATATTTGTTTTCGAAATAAAAAAAACACATGATTTAACATGTTTTATTTTGATACATATATTGACTGTCATTGTAAACATACCTTTATAATTTTATTGTGCGGCTTTTCAGTGTCACACATTCCAGTGTAATTTCCATTGTGCTACAGTGCCAAAAATTTGGTTATTACCCTATAAGGATTTTGCTTATTTTGGTATTTGGTACAATCTCGTCACAAATAATGTTGTTGTTTATAATTGCTAACGTCGTTTTGACAGCGGTACCTAAACTTGTGGTCTCAGAACAATTTGCTGATACTTTCGATTAAGAAATAATATTTAATGTTTTTGCTTTAAGATATGGTCAATCTCGGACGGCATTGGCACGGTTCTGTCTCAACATATGTGAAATGATGAAGTAAATTCAGAAGTAAACGAGTATGTCGGCAATATGAACATTATGAACATGTTTGCTGTAACTGTCAACATGTTTGTCTATTTGTATTTGAATAAACTTGAACTCATCTCACTAGCTACTTAATAAAACAATTCGTAAGTGTTAAAAAAATTGTAAGTAAGTACTCGCAGGGTAGTCGCGTAACAGTTAGGTAGGTACCTACCTATATAATAAATGTCCGTAACCTCCTTTGCGTGGATATTAGTCCATTAGATAAAAAATAAAAGAATTAGAAAAAAAACAATGCCTAACGTAGGTATTTATAGTTTCAATTCAACACTTTCAATGATATTGCCTTGATCACACGTGCCGAGTATAGGTAGTGGTCGAAACAGTGCTCTCGCTCGGCCGGGCAAAGCGGAGCGAGTCACTGGGACCTTGTTTTATTTACTCGCTCGCTACTTTGCTCGGCCGAGAGCACTGTCTCGGCCACTATACTCGGCACGTGTGACCAAGGCATAAGCTTAATTTATTTATTTATTTCAAACAGCAACTATTATTACAGGTTATACCTAATGCAATAGCGCCTTAAATAATTGACTTAACCTACTTAATATAATACTTGCACAAGACACACAAACATACTTTAACAAATTCGGACATAGGAGTCCGAATTTGTTAGTTAATCCACTCATAGAACAATAAAATAGGTCACTTTGGTCAGCAACTAGATTTAGTGTGTGTACGGCGCGACTGAGAGGCGTTTTACCCGCGACTTCGTCCGCGTCGAACTCGTTTATATCGTAGCTCCATACAAACTTTCGCCCCCCATTTTGCCCCCTTAGGGGATGATTCCTGGGATAAAAAGTATTGTATATGTTAATCCAGGCTATACACTACATGTATACCAAAATTCATCTTAATCCGTTCAGCCGTTTTTGCGTGATTCAGTAACAAACATCTAAACATCCAAATTCAAATTTATAATATTCAAATTTATAATATTAGTAGGATATAAGGGCCGTGCGAACGAGCAATGTAAATTAGGCTAGTAACTTCTACAAACATAATATGTCAAATGGCGCTCGGGCGCCCCCTAGGACGGTGCGCCCGGGTGCACCGCACCCCCTGCACTATAGGTAGAGCCGCCGCTGCAGTTACGAGTATATTAACGTTTAAATATCACCCACAAATGTATCTACGCCGCCATTCGTAATTCGTAGTAAGTAACTAAGCGCAAGGCAGTATAAATAATTACTTATTCTGTGGTAGAGGTCTAGTTTCGTTAGGAGTGAAGTGAGGCGCATTAGCGCGTTGCGAATAACCGTCGCCACTTACTAGATACATATTTTTATGTGCCTGGTAAGTAACGTAAACATTTAAAAATTAAAAAAAAACGGACAAGTGCGAGTCGGCCCCACCAAGGGTTCCGTACAAAATAACAGTTTCACGAGAGAATTTTACAGTTTCACGAGAGAATTTTACAGTTTCACAAGAGAAGACTGTTAGCAATCTTTTAATGGGTAACATTGTATACTCTGATTACTCTGTTAGAATAACTTTTTGTTTTGAATATCTATTGACTGTAACAGATGTGTACACAACACAAAGTGAATGTTGGTTTAACAGACCAATAATAGGTATTTAATGCGCCGTTTATCTCATATGAGTCATTAATAATGGAAGATGGCAAAACAATCTTAAAAGCCCAAAATCGGCCTACGTTTAATTACATTTGTAAGAGAGATTGTTTTACAAGTATGTTTTTGTCTTAAATGATGTATTATCCATCAAACACCTGCTTTTTAACCTTTTTCTACCGGAGAGATCTATGGTCAAGTCTCCGCCTTGCACTGGGGTCATCTCACCCGGGGAGATTTGAGTTTTTTTCTGATTTTGAAAATATAATGTTTAACTTAATCAACAATTTAAAGATACCAAATGATACCTAATTAAATTTGACACACATGGGCGCAAAATCAAGTTGCTGTGACTGTGACTGTGATTGCACCTACAATTTTAAGGGGTCCGTAATGTTTCATATGTCAGGAAAATTAACATACACTTGATATACAATAAATTGACATAAGTTACTTAATATAATGTAACGTATGATATAATGGTTTTTTGATACTTATATTTTACTATACTCTAATTATCGATTAATATAATAAACAAAGTGATATAATTTAAAATAGGTATAATTATATTTTCGTATAACGCATTTATGACATAAATATGTTTAACATACATATTTTAAAATTTATTAAATTCATGTCAAACAATAAAATAAAACAAAAGGAAAAAAAACCGGTCAAGTGCGAGTCTGACTCGCGCACCGAGGGTTCCGTACGAAATATCATACACCCATTAATTTTGGAAAAATCTTAACAACGCATAGTGTAGTTAAGTCATGAGTACCTACAGCGCCATTTATTCGGTTCATTTTGTTACTAACTTGCGCGGCCAAGGAACTCGGTATGTACAGTAAGGGAAATGTATTTACGTACCACCGTAGAATCCTGTCGCAATTGACAGGCCGCCGTCACTCAAACTCGAGTAGTATGTCACCTTATTGCGATAGGGTTCTACGGTGGTACGTTAATTTAATACATTTCCCTGTATGTTGGTTTTTCAGCTATAATTCTTTATCAAGTGAATTAATTTCGATAATTCTTTTATTATTTGCTAGAAGGTACTTTCAGAACACTTTCATACGAATTTGAAGGAAAAAAATTAAACACAGAAGTATTAAATTTCAAACAAAATTAACATATGATTTTTGAAGAATAAAAAAAAACTACGCTAGATAGACGTCTCGTTATACTTTTCCGGTAATATTCACGTTAATATTAATCATATATATTATTTTCAAATTTTTCGCCTGGTTAACTTCGGAGATAAGGGGGGGGAATGGTATTTATTTCAACATTTTTCTTTATAAATCAAAATTTTACCATTGTAGAAAAAAAAAGAAAAACTGTTTTAGAATGTACAATTCAAGCCCTTTCATATGATACCCCACTTGGCCTACTAACTAGATTTTGAATTTTTGCCCCCCCTCTTATCCACCCTTTTTTATACAAATTAAAAGCATATATTAAAATTTTTCATTTTCCATACACGAGGATTAGCTTTGTTTACAACCATTCCAAATTTCAAATCGATAGCAGTAGTAGTTCCTGAGATATTTGACTTTGTGACAGACAGACAGACGGACGGAGTCGCACCATAAGGGTTCCGTTTTTACCTTTTTGGTCCGGAACCCTAAAAACGGAACTGGGGTGAGGTGTATTTGCATATGTGTGTTGTCAACGCACACAGCAGTCATGTGTACGCATGTCATAAGCCAGTAATAAACGAGCATCTACCAAAGCCGGTTGTTTCACTCAAGTACCTATATATACGTCACTGGCGACGATCTGTGTCTAACCCGCGTGTGAATTAAAAAAATATAGCAAGGAAGTGATTTCATAATGGCTGGTTATATTGGAAACCTCAATTTGTATGATCACAATACCCAAGATTGGGCGATTTTCAGTAGTCGTTTGAAACAGTTCCTCATTTTAAATAGGCCGTGATTTTATGACAACGTTTAACATGTCATTTAATTATAAGATTTAATGTTGTTATGCTAGATATTTCAATTAGTAATAAGTGTTCTTTTGTTATGGCAGGTCTTACAATTAACGGTGGAGAAGTGAGGTGTATTTGCATGTATTGTCAACGCACACAGCAGGCACTGTACGCATACGCATGTCATAAGCCAGTAATAAACGAGCAACTACCAGAGCCGGTTGTTTCACTCAAGTACCTACGTCAGGAACCCTTATAGGATCACTCGTGCGTCTGTCTGTCCGTCTGTCACAGCCGATTTACTCCGAAACTATTGAACCGATTGAGTTGAAATTTGGTAAACATATGTAAATTGGTGACCCAAATGAGCGTAAAGTAAATTAATGAATTCAGAACAAGGGGGCCACTTGTAAAATTGTAAAAAAAAGTTTCGCAAACTGTATTGTGTGACATATCAAATGAAAGGGGTTGTTGGAAGCATCTCAGATATATATTAGCAAAAACGGATTTGAAGTAATTTAGGAAAAAAGACGAAAATTGACCATTCCCCCTTATCTCCGAAACTACTAGGCTTAAAATTCTGAAAATATATGGAAAATAATTCCGTGCCTAGAGATTACAGGAAAACCTATAAGAACTTTGAGTATTTAAAGTAACGGGAAAATTCTCAATATTTTTGTGTATTTTGTATGGAGCGCCTGATGCTTAGAGCATAGCAATTTTGATACATTTGAATAAAATTTCATGATACAACATTTGAAATGAATGAATGTGTGTCTTCGTGAAATGTAACTCCCATTTATTTTTAAACTTTAAGAGCACCCGTTTACGTCATAGAATAAACAACCCAAGCAGGTATACCCAAAACAACGTTATTCCAAAAAAATGTAGTCGGAATGGCTCCGAAGATATTCAATAAATTACCAAAATGTTTAAATTCAATAGATACACTACATACATTTAAAAAAGCTTTAAAAAATGTTCTAGCTCATAGAAGTTATTATACCATTTGTAAGCCGTAAGGCGCCACATAGTGAAACTGACCATGATTCTGTAACATCCTGTAACCTATGTTGGACAAATAAATGATTTTATCTTTATCTTTATCTTGAATTATGTAGATTATATACGGAACCCTCACCACGCGAGTTGAATTCGCACTTGTTTGCACTCGCAAAAGCCACTGTTGAATATCAAATGATATTTCGTTACATAAGTTTTTGAAAAAACCCAGTGGTTCGAGCCACGACCTCCAGATTAAAAGTCGCGCTCACTCGAAGTATATATATAGTATTAGCTTCCGCCCGCGACTTCGTCTGCGTGGACCCGGGATAAAAACTATCCTATATTTTGATCCAGCCAGGCTATAAATTATCTTCATCCAAAATTTCATCCAAATCGGGTAATTAGTAGGATTGTACTATATTTTCTTCTGTACTTTATTACTTATTAAGTACTTTATTAGTCTTTGTACTCGTACTACATACCTACTGTTGAAGAAATATAGGTATACCTAGTTAGTACGCGACAATAGGTAGGTACTATATTTTGGGGACCTTACGAAGTGCTTCAAATTGCCGAGGTTTTTACTAAATAGCAACATTGCCCAGCCAAGTACTATATTTTTTTACAGTGCACTATATTTTGTGGTTTTTTCTGATACTAAATACATATCTCCCCCAAAAATAGTTGGCAATTCTATTACGCGGTCATAATGAATTAATAAACTACTGCACCGGAGAAACCTAACAGCCAACGAATGTGGGACAGCGCGGGAGTTAAGCGTGTTATTGATAACCTCTTGGAGACCGCTTCGGGTGAGGATAAAGCCAGGCTAAAGGCGGTTTCGAGGCCTGAGTCTGGTGCGTGGCTTCACGCTCTCCCGTCTCCACATATGGGCACCCGCCTCGATAACGACTCCATACGGGTGGCTGTTGCTCTCCGCCTTGGCTGTAATGGCTGCGAACCCCATATATGCATCTGCGGTGCCACAGTGGAGAGCAATGGCCACCACGCTCTCAGCTGCTTCAGATGTGCTGGCAGATTCCCTCGCCATCACGCCCTGAACGACATCATCCGGAGGGCGCTGGTATCTGCCAATATCCCTTGCATACTGGAACCACCAGGCCTCAGTCGGTCCGACGGAAAGAGACCTGACGGCCTCACCTTAGTACCCTGGCAAAGGGGTAAATGCTTATTGTGGGACGCAACATGCGTCAGCACTTTTGCGGCATCTCACTTAGACCGCACAATGCGAGTTGCAGGAGCTGCCGGCTGCCGCTGAGTGGGCGGCTAGCGGCTACACGTAAGAGGGACAAGTACGCAGTGCTCTCACACTACTTATTTGTCCCTCTTGCCGTAGAGACTTCGGGATGCTGGTGCTCCGAAGGAAAATCTTTCCTTAGGGAAGTGGGGCGCCGCCTGCGGGAAAAAGGCTTCGACCCCCGCTCCGGGTCATTCTTATTGCAAAGGTTGTCCATTGCAATCCAACGCGGCAATGCGGCGAGCGTAATGGGCACCTTTGGACCGGGAATGACGCGGGCTGGGCTATTTGAGTAGTTTTAATATATCAGTTTTTTATTCTGTCTTGTACCCTAGTTTTTATAGTATAGGAATGTATGTCATATTAAGTTAGTTTTAGTAATTTTAGTAGTTTAATATATTGTAATTTATTGTATAAACTACCTGGCTCGCTGAATACATTACAAATAGAATAATAAAATTTTAGGCACACAAAAACATGTCACAGTCCCTCAGATCAGACCTGTTCTCTCTTCACTCAGACCGAGAAAAAAATGCCCTCTTAATCCATAATTATAAATAAATATTAGGTCCTACCGTCGCGCCGTTACAAGCTTTTCTTTAAATTAGTTGGATTTATCGGATATGGATGTTTTTCGAGTGGAATGTCTAGTCGTACAATCAAGTTTTATGACATGTCCTACCATAACTCTACAGGGCTGTTATTCGCTACGCGCAAATACGGCTCACCCCGCCGGTCACCCGTTACGAAACTAAACCTCTACCTACGCTTAGTTTTTACGCTTCGCGGTGTCAAGGTATAATTGTGGGTGAGCGTTGTGGTTGAGCTTCAAACAAGTTACAGAATAGGGGGGCAGGTCGCATCGCATTTCTCAACCGATTCTCGTGAAATGTTGTGAGTAGGTCGCAGGCAGCAGTACGGCGAATTACCTATTCGCACGTGTATCGTACAACGTTTTACAGTACATATGGCTCTTTAAAGTTTCAACATATGCACGGAAAAAGCTCATTCGCGCACTCGTGCGGGAAAGTAACACCATGTGTACCTACTGTAATAGTTATTTACGATACAAGTGCAGAAAATAGGAAATTCGCACGTGTATCGTACAACGTATTTTACAGTACATATGGCTTTTTAAAGTTTCAACATATGCACGGAAAGTGCTCCTTTCCGCACTAGTGCGGGAAAGTAACACCATGTGTACTGTAAACGAATGTGAAGTCTTACTCATTCAAATTAAGATACCTACTTAGTACATGTTTGATGGGCCGCATGCGGTCAATGTAACGCCATTGCCTGGAATAGGGTTAAGGCATTCTTTATGACTTAATGTTTATCGAATGCATGTCCTGTTAACTAACAAACACCTATTTAGTTAAATACCGGGCTAGACTACGCGATAAGGAATAGGTTAGATTATTTTCGTGTATGTTATCAAACGCGTGGTATCAGACCTAGTGACCCAGTGCCGCTGCCGCCAGACGTTAAACGTTTCTTGTATTGTAACGGCATCCTTGATACTTACTACACATATTGACGTTTGTAAGCAAACACAACGGACCGAAACCGCGCCAATTGTGAATGTTTCACAAAAACAAGTTTTTATTAAACCAGGCTATTGGCTTCTCGCAAGCTTCTCTACTTGTGTAGGTACTTCGTAAGGAATATAAAAATGCGGTTACATTACATTTATTTATTTATTCTATAAATTAACACTTTACAGTCAAGCTACACGTGTTAGGTACGAGAGTCGTAAGATAACATATTGTTATGTAGGAAACAGTGGAGGTGGTATATTTATTTATTTATAGACACGAAAAATAACAAACAATGTAACATTACAGGAAATATCCCAAGCCATTACAACTTTTTAAATCATGGGAACATTAGCCACATTAAAATAAAAACAATAATATCTCAAACAATTTTAAGCACTCTCCTTCAGCAATTGTCCAGCCATCCGCAAACACATCGCAGGAGAGTTGCATCGCGTGTAGCTTATTGAGTTGAGCGCATGCAGGGAGAGGCAACAGGACAGTTACGATGCGCGACCGTACGAGAAAAAGGGACAGCAAAGAGCCGCAGCCGCAGCTCGAAAACGCGCACGTCCATCAGGTACAAAGAGGCGACAGGCCTCACTAAGCAAGCTGGGACAATCAAGACGACCACGCAGTATGCGAAAAGTTGTGATCAGCTGGTCAAACAATCTGCGCGTTGCCAGCGAGTTGTATCCAAGGGTACCCTGCAGATAAGCATCACTAGTACTTTTATGTCATATGCCATCATACAATAAGGATCTATCTTGGGAGACACCTGCACCTGGAAAGATCTTTCACTATTCTCGTGAAAAGAAAGGGGCCGAGAAGGGAACCCTGACTTACACCTGACTTCGAAAAGAAGGATCTGAATCAAAACATCCAAGTCGAACAAATTGCCTGCGAACCCTATTGAGGAAAGTTTCTGCAATGGGACATCATTATCGACCTGGTACGCTTTTCTGAAATCAAGGTCAATTGTCTAGTTTCTTTGAGACGTGGTTTACAAGTAAGAGAAGTAGAAACTACGAGTACTTATACAATAAAATAATTTGTTTAGTACTTAAGTACAACTAAATACTCAATGATATATTGATGGGGCTTGGAGTACAAATATACTCAAGTAGCAGGTGGTGAGTGAGGGAAATCGAGATTCAGATCTGTAGAATAAATCCAGTTCACTATCACTGTCTAGTATACCGTTCAGAAAAGTCAGTGCAAGATGATGTGGGGAGTGTGATATGGCTTGGGTCCGCGCCGGCGGGACAGCGAATAGTGCGCGGCGGCAACGGAGTTGAACACCGGGTGATGGAATGGAGGGCACCCGTAATATGATAAGGGCAAGCAATGAAGGGTTAATAATAATTTGGCCTCTTTCTCGCTAGCAGGAAACCATAATTGCATTTAATAAATACAAATCAAACAAATTATAAGACTAAGTACCTACTTACCGTGGCGGCGCGCCCATACGAGCCGGTTCCCACCGGCTTGCCTAAAATTTATTTTTAAGCAAGCCTATAAGCTCTATCTATACTCTAAACTCTTTCATAACTTTTTTGTTCGGGTTGCCCATCGAAAATTTTCACGCGCCGCCACAATAACTTACCGACATGTTGGCGACTGCTGTACGCTTACCATGAGTGGCTATCGAAAACATACAATAGTAAACTTCTCTCGATATCGAGCAAACGCGCTTCGTATAGATTTCGATTCTCGCAAGTTCGAGCTGTCAAATGCGTCGTACTTATGGTGCCGATATACTCCGAAAACAACTACATAACGTTACTCGCTAGCGACTAGTTTTCGATGCGTAATCTAAACTTTCGATTCGTACGACCAATTCGTACCATGAGACACAAATTTGACATTTCGAATCGAAAAATACCGTAGCGTCTGCAGTTTACTTGGTGTGATAACGTATTATTCCGTCAAGATTTGCCGTAGATCCGATCGATACCTATCTCAAATTAAATAAAAATAAGGGTTTTGAATCGACAACTTATATCCGCAAAATTCGGATTGTCGCGTATTTTGTGTTTAAAAATGCAAATAATTGGCACACGTTCCGCCATATTGGGTCGACTGACTCGGCGGAGAGTCAGCGCACACTGTTAAAGTTATACTTAATGTCGTTAAGCTTAAGGTATAGATTCCTTTAAAGTCTTTAAACTTTGGCGTTGGAGAATTTTTCGACGTTGGCCATGCGCGTATTCTATAATGTCATAACCGACAAACGCTAGCATTTAAATTGAAACGATAAATGCTTGTGATTTAAGGCTGAATATTGAAAAATCGATTAAACTATACGAACAATCGAGTTAACTGTTGCGAGAAAAGTATAATATAAGGGACTCGGGGTACCGATTAGATTTTTAGTTCTGTGAGTGACCGCCAGTGGCGGTGTATAGAGTTTTCATACAAATCTTTAACTTTTCTCGATAGTCGCTATATATCGACGGTGGAAATTCCAAATGTCGTAAGGGACATAAGCCTGCTTGTCCCTTACGACATTTGAAATTTCCACCGTCGATATATTCCGACTCACTGTAAACTCACACTAGAGCTACTGGTCAAGGAGTGCAACGTTATTATTAAAGTTATTGAATAATAGAGTCAGTCAGCAGGCCCTTGATATAAACGATTCGTGATAGTTAATGTATTATTTGATTTCTAAATAAACGATTGTAGCTCATATCTTGTTTTGACTTCCAAATTTTGTTTAACCACATTTATTGTCCATTATAATAACATGAATGCCGTTCATTAAAACCTTGTTTAAATCCAAAAACAAATGGTTATTTATTGATATCTAGATTTAAATTATGTGTGCACATTCCGAGCAAGTGCATACTTTACAATGCACTTGCTCGGAATGTGCGCCTTTATAACTTTATACGGGAAGTCCTCTATGCTCGCATGGCGGTGCGGGCTGTGCGCAAGGAATGGATTTCGGGCAAATACATATTTTTATTTCCTTGCATGATGCATTGTAAAATATTGTATGATACAAGTGCGGAAAGTAGGTAATTCCCAACTCGTGCCGATAAAAAACACTCCCAAATAAAAAACACCGTTAGGTCGTGTTTTTGGTCATCGTCACTCGTTGGGAATTACCTACTTTCCGCACTTGTATCATAAATAACTATTTCGCACCTTTCATTCGGAAAAGTAAGTTTTACTCCGTGGAGACTCACGAGAGGGATCAAATTGCTATTGTAGCATTTACGCAATGTGCCAATTGAACACAGATCTTAATAAAATGCGCGCACATTACATTATTTGATGTGTGGTACTATCGCCCAAGGGTACGGGTTCACACCTCTAGGATCATTTTCGAGCATTCGCTATGCATGTGCAGACGATTTTGAACAGAAAGTGTGAACCCGTACCGTTGGGCGATAGTACATTGAATCCTGAGCGTAACGAAGGATTCAAGCGTTAACGCCCATGACGAAAATAATTTTGCTCCTAAAAACATGTAGGTAGTGAATAAATACTTTGATTCATAAGTCGTAACAAAGTGGTAGGTACCTATACTTTTACTACCTACTTGATTAATGTCCATTTTGGATCCTTCGTAACTTGTACAACTTAAGAAGATTCAAGAACATCAATCAATATAGTGCACATTCTATCAATTAATTTGTGAGTGCTTACCTAATTAAACTTGTATAATATAACGGATAGGATTAATTAGGTGTATTCATGTAATTGATGTAATTAACCTTAATATCGATAGCTAATTAAGAAGGTTCGTGGAAAGATTTCCACGAGCTTAGATAAGCGTTATAGAA
This sequence comes from Epinotia nisella, assembly GCA_932294315.1. Classification (NCBI taxonomy): domain Eukaryota; kingdom Metazoa; phylum Arthropoda; class Insecta; order Lepidoptera; family Tortricidae; genus Epinotia; species Epinotia nisella. Next base: position 8,674,066 of record OW028674.1, read on the forward strand.
TTTAAAAGAAAGATCTGGCACCAAATTTGTACATACATATCTAAATTGTAGGTTACATATTGCATGATGCTGCAGCTCTATAATCCTATTAAACTAAAGCTATACCTGTCGTACAAGATCTCAAATCCGGTCTGTAAACTACCTGGTATAAATTCAAATATGCAAACCTTCCGCATTAAGTATTGGTGTTGTGTTCAACCTCAAACCTGCTCCGTAGTACATCGCTGTGCAATTTACTCGTACGACAGCCCCGCTATTCTGTAACTTGTTTTAAGCTCACCTCAACTCTCCGCCACAAATATATCTTGACGCCGCGATCCGTACTATCCTTAGTAAAGTAACTAAGAGTTGGTAGAGGTCTAATAGTTTCGTTAGGCGTGACGGGTGGAGTGAGGCATGAGCGCGTAAAGTATAACAGCCCTGGCGCCCTTGGGCCCGCGGCCGTTGACTGCGACCGAGACATCTGCTGGTGGTAGGCCAAGAGCACATAATGCAGTGTTGGCCAACCCCAACCTAACTATAGAGCGATGAAACCTCGAGTTTACGAATTGCGTATTCCACTCATATTGCACTGGAATTAATGGCGGACAGTTGGTTCCCCGAAACGAAGCAGGCTGTTTTTCACTTGTTTATTGCGTGGGTGATAAATAACGTGATAATGAGCTTAGTTTGTAGGGTTCCGTAGTCAACAAGTAATTCGGCATGGGTATACCTATAAATCAATTACGCCGACAAACCGGTAGAATACATTTTTAATAATTTTACGGTATCTCCCATACCTACACCTAAAGTGGGGATGTAATTTTTTTTCTTGGTAAATCCATCGTGTGGGGTACCGTTGGATAGCTTGTTCAGTGATACAGTGATATTGTGTTTTGAAGCCCTAAGTTTTGTTGGAGTCAAGTGTCGTCATCGTCCCCCCTCCCCTGCTGGCTAAATGGTTACTACGGGGTATGTGAAAAAAATCATGGTAGTTCATTCATTAGTACGAGTACATATAATGAATTTAACTAAAAGATCAGATCAGAAACAAGTAGATGTAACTAGTTAATGAGTAATAGTCGACCAACTTAAAACTGTACTTGGAAAGGCCAGTTTCGTACAAATTCGGGCGACGTTTAGTTGGCGCGCACGTGTCGATGTAAAAAAGACAGACATACGGCAGGTAACTACGGAACCATACACTGCGCGTGGCCCGACACGCACTTGGTCAGTTTTTCTTATCTTGATTAGATTCTAAGGCTAAGTAGGTTCCATTGATCGATATGAAAAAAAACTAATCAACAATTAGGCCAATGTCCTGTGAGAGGTATATTTAGGTATAATTTGGATTTAATTGTTACTATTTACCTACTTTATAGGTTTTTAATAGTTTTGTAGGCAATTTTGTGCGCTTATCGTTCGAATTTTGATTTCAATTGCTACTGTCCAGTGGACAATTATGCCAGCGTCAAGCTTGGATGCTACACGAAAGTCTTGAAAAAACTGGCCAAAAGATGTAGATTTGATCGGTTGAAAGATCTAAAAGACAATGTAAGACGAACTACAAAATACACATGATTAGTTTTTTTATGTACTACCCACAGAGTTGACTTATAGTTTAATATTGAACTTATTACCTACCTAATAAATTTAGCTAGAACATATAGTACAAAGGAAGGACGTATTCAAACAAAAGAGAGGATGTAACTAAGGTTAGCAGGACGATGAATATAGCCAGGAAGGAGATCATAGGTATTCCTAGGGAAGGTGAAGTTTTGGGAGTTGAAAAAAATATGGTCTGCAGTGCCCTCTTCCAGGCCACATTCATATAAAGAATGGTCACGAACTCTGATTTTAGCAAGAATGGATGGAGAGCAGATGTGGCTCCAGTCGCAGCCGGATTATGGCTGAGGTTGCGGTCTTGCTAGCTTTGTGAATTCTGCGCTTAAGTATATCTTATGTTTCATCACACTTGCTCGTAAAGGGCTTCATAACGCGCAGGCATACAGAGCTGCAATTGCCTTTATTACGCCCATGGGCGTAATGGTTTTTGTTCTTAAATTGTATCTGTCACTTACGTCAGTTATAAAGCAAGGAGGTTTTAACTCAAACACGATGTTTGAAAACGTATTTACCTATAATTAAATTTAAACGTAAAAACACGAATAAAATATGATTAACAGAATGATTTAAAGATTTAAAAACTTAAATGTAGCAATTTAGTGTCCGTGTAAAGTATTTTTAACTGTGATTTTAAATCGTGGCTGTATGCTTCAATGGTCTTTGCTCTAAGCGCCTCACGTCAAATTCAACAAAATGGACGACTGACATTTTGTGGTTTTTATTACGATTAGGTAAAAATGTATTGGTTTCCTCGCAAATATGGTGAAAAACATTGTATGCGACACGTACGGTAAGATTGTTACAAACTCGAGTCATCAAAGCCCTCCGCTTTCGGCGTCGGGCTTCTAAATTCTAATAGACTCTCGTTCGTAACTCATCTTACCGTGCTTGTAACACAATGTACTATTAGCAATTCCTTGTAAATGACTGTAATAACCTTGGCACATTTTTAGAAACTAGGTCATTTTTATCTTAATTTACCCAATGACGAACTGGGTTGACACAGAAGTGTGCCTACTATTACGTCGGCTTAAGTATCTTGTTTTTAAAATGTATTCCGCAATTTTATAATGATATTTAATAACCTTGAACAATGTTTGTCCCAAAAAAAACCGGACAAGTGCGAGTTCAACTCGTGTGGTGAGGGTTCCGTAAAATATTGAGAATTTTCCCGTTACTTTGAAAACTTCTTATAGGTTTTCCTGTAATCTTTGAGCAAGGAACCATTTTTCATATTTTTTCAGAATTGTAAGCCCAGTAGTTTCGGAGATAAGGGGGCGGGGAATGGTCAATTTTCGACTTTTTTCCTACTCCTTTCATTTGATATGTCACACAATACAGTTTGCGAAACTTTTTATTTTATTTTCCAGTTTACCTCTTAAAAGTGGCCCCCTTGTTCAGAATTCATTAATTTACTTTACGCGTCCATCTTTGGGTCACCAATTTACATATGTTTACGAAATTTCAACTCAATCGGTCCAGTAGTTTCGGAGCAAATCGGCTGTGACAGACGGACGGACAGACGTACGAGTGATCCTATAAGGGTTCCGTTATTTTCCTTTTGAGGTACGGAACCCTAAAAACCAAGAGAAATAAACGATTGTTATTCAGTACATGTTTGCACCGGGATCAGTCAGAAATCGTTACGGTCGTTGGGATGCTCTAAATTTAAAATAAATAAATGTTAGTTATTAGTTACCATAAGTTAAGGGTATGCTGCACTGAAAAATTATGAGACGTATTAAAGCTTTGTTGAACTAGGAAACAAAATGAATTCGTTTTCTAATATATGTATGTGTATCTTCTTGACTATAGGTAAATATTTTGTTATTAGTTAGAAGCCTAAACAGGATTGCTTAAATTTTTCTCGATGGAAAAATTATAGTTTATATTTTTAGAAGAAGACCTCAGCCGACGCAAACAATACGTTATTAAACGACGTTATATAATAACCAATATAATATAACCAAGTTAAAAGTACTGTATTCTACTTAATATATATAGTCTTACTAGCTTCCGCCCGCGAGGTTTATAGCCTGGATTAAAAAATATAATAGTTTTTTATCTCGGGTCCATGCAGACGAAGTCGCGGGCGGAAGGGATATTCTTACTAATATTATAATTGCGAAAGTTTGATGTTTGGATTTTCAGATATTTGGATGTTTGTTACTCAATCACGCTTAAACGGCTAAACCGATTTGGATGAAATTTTGCACGAAGATAGACGATAGAAAGGTTCACTATGTGAAGATCATATTACTGTAAGTACCTGTCTATTTATGCTTAAGCACCCAGGAAATATTTATCTAAGTTACAGAATTTATACTACAAGCTTTATATTACAAGTCACTGACTTCCGTTGACTTATTCACTTGACATTGACAAGATAGCATAGCAGTCAAATAACTTTCAATGTCACAACAAATTTTTTTTCTTACAGGACGCATAAGCACAGCTATAGAATATCCGCATTCAGCCTTTAAATGGCTTCTTCAAAGTATTTTCCAGTTTTCTCAAGAACTATTGAATATAAAAACCGGCCAAGTGCGAGTCGGACTCGGGCGAGAAGGGTTCCGTACCATTATCTATAAAAACGGCAAAAAAATCATGTCTGTTGTATTGGGAGCCCCAGTCCGACTCGCACTTGGCCGGTTTTTTAGTATTTGTTGTTATAGCGGCAACAGAAATACATAATCTGTGAAAATTTCAACTCTCTAGCTATCACGGTTCTTGAGATACAGCCTGGTGACAGACAGACGGACGGACGGACAGCGAAGTCTTAGTAATAGGGTCCCGTTTTTACCCGTTGGGTACGGAACCCTAAAAACCATTGTTTCTTATATTTACTCAGCAAGCCCAAATCTCTGAATGGTTTTTTTTTTAGTTAGGGCCGCTATGAAAAAATGAAGTATTGTCAATTGTGGTTTAGGCCTTATCCTGTACCTGCCTTATACCATACCTACCAATATAGGTTCTGTTTGTACTCAGTAGTTCCAGAGATTATATCTCAAACTTTAGGTCTTTACAATGTACGGTATTATATTTAGATGAAATCGCCCCACGATGTTAATTAGGAGTAGGACAAAATGAAGAAACTGAACTAGCTTTACTTTTGGCATGAGATTCTAAGGCAACATAACGAACGACGTTGTTGTAGAGTTTAGGTCATTGAACTTATCGCTCCCAGACGATTTTATCTTTTCTTATACCCAATGTTCGTATGCGTGAAGTAAAAACGTGTTCATATATTATATCCGGGATAGCTTTTTATACTCAATCTTTTTCTATAAAATATATATCAGAAGATATTAAGAATTATGGTTATTTAGCATCTCAGAATAAAACATATTATGTATGATTTACCTACTTACATTAAACATTTGACACAGTTAGCTTAGCAATAAAAAGGTGCTAAAAGGCCGCGAAGTAAACCGTGTACGCAGATTTTCTAATATTATTCTACCTACTTAACTATCTCTAGTACTATTTGCACTACCTACTAACGCACTCAAATATAATGTTGACATATTTTTGACACCGGCAGATTTTGTGAATATTGTTTTGCTCTTATAAGATTCAGAAAACACTGTAAACTATTCATAAATAAGCTCTAACGGCTCTACAAATAGTGTGTTAGGTATGTACAATAAACTGTGTTATAGTTTATGGCAGATAACATTATTGTGGCACCGGCACCACACTTGGCGGTATTCGTGCTGCATCTTTTTCCTTCCTACGGCAAATGAAAGAGAGCAACGATGCTACGCGAACACGCAACCCCAAGTGTGGTGCCACCATTAGACTCTAGAGAAAGTCAAAATGGGGTTTTAACATTATCTGTAAAGTTTTTTTTATATAGGAAAATACTTAGTGTGATTAGGGAAAGTTGTAGTGTGAAAGATCTTAGAATACCAAGATAAGTTTGTTTGTATTCAAAAAAATATGAGTAAAGGATGATTAAGATGACGGCTACTAATTTAATGTGAATGTAGGAGGAAGCTAGACCAAAGTTTCTGGGTCAAACATGTGACGGTTTAAAAAGGGTCAAGGTCAAGGCGACTCTAAATAAACCATCGAGCATGCCTGAGAAGAGGTGAGCTGATGAAACGAAATATGTATGTAGGATTCATATCAAGTGATAAGAGTGGTCCCTGCCTAACCCTATGAGAAAAGGCTTGATTTTATAAATTTTCTTCTTATCTGATACCTACGTCAATGTTCAAACGTCAGCTGACAATCTTTTTATTAGAACATCCATTGTATTCTGTGTGCGAGAACATGGACATATATATGATATATTTTACAGTACACATGGTGTTACTTTCCCGCACGAGTGCGGAAATGAGCACTTTCCATGCATAGGTATGTTGAAACTTTAAAACGTTGTACGATACACATGCGAATAGGTAATTCGCAATTCGTGTCGATTTAAAACACTCCCTTTGGTCTTGTTTTAATTTATCGCCACTCGTTGCAATTTTCCTATTTGCTGCACTTGTATCGTAAATAACTATTTTCACTTCTCATGCTCAAAAAGTGTCAAAGACTTAGCAAGCGGGGCTAAAGTAGTACATTTAGCCCCTAGGGAAAATATGTATACATATTTATGATTTTTCAAATATTTGTATTTGACCAATCAAAACACTTCACCGTATTAAATCCACCAATCACAACTCTTTAAAAAAAACATTTATATTTGCTATCAACTAACCAGAATACATCTAGATATTAAAATCGACGAATCAGGAACATACATTAGGTGTTTTTATTCCCTAAACATCTCGTCCTTTGGGCCCATGTCTACAGATTCCCAATTCTACAGATTCTCATGTCTACAGATTCCCAATTCTACAGATTCTCATATCTACAGATTCTCATGTCTACAGATTCTCAATTCTACAGATTCTCATGTCTACAGAATCCCAATTCTACAGATTCTCATGTCTACAGAATCCCAATTCTACAGATTCTCATGTCTACAGATTCCCAATTCTACAGATTCTCATGTCTACAGATACTATAACCAACCAGTAATTATTAATCTAGAGAAATATGTTTCATCACTTCGGAAAAAAGGTACAAGCTCCGATTTTTATAAAATTTTCTAATTCTAATCACATGATCACACTTGTATGTGTATATATTTTGCGATAGTTAGACTAGAATTGGAAATCTGTAGAACTGGAAATCTGTAGAACTGGAAAACTGTAGAATTAGGAATCTGTAGAATTGGGAATCTGTAGCATTGGGAATTTGTAGAATTGGGAATGCGTAGAATTGGGACCCTGTAAAATTGGGAATCTGTAGAATTGGGAATCTGTAGAATTGGGAATCTGTAGAATTGGGAATCCGTAGAATTGAGACCCTGTAGAATTGGGAATCTGTAGAATTGGGAATCTGTAGAATTGGGAATCTGTAGAATTGGGAATCTGTAGAATTGGGAATCTGTAGGATTGGAAATCTGTAGAATTGGAAATCTGTAATAGAAATCTGTAGAATTGGGAATAAACCCATCTCGCGGTAGTATGGCTTATTTTTGACGCTTTTCACACAATCTACTATGACATGGTTAATCTAATTTTAATTGGTTTATGATTTGCTTGTGTTCTAGTTTTTATTCTGACGATCATTACGAAATTTCAATATTTACATTTTGACTTTATCATTAATACTTTTGTAATAATACATTGTTCATAATAATGTTGTACTCCTTAGACATTTTATTCAATTAAAGTTATATTCATTATTTGACGATCATAATGTAACTGGCATGGCACTGTAACGTGGTCGCTTACTATGGGCCTCATAAGAAGGCTCAAAGTCACCCAAGGGGCATCGGAGAGGGTTATACTTGTTAGGAGAGGAGTTTCTCTGCGTGATCGCATTAGAAATGAGGCTATCCGCAGCAGAGCTATGGTAACCGATACCTATAGCCCTCCGAATCGCTAAACTTGAATGGCAGTTGACGGGGCATATTGCACACAGAGCCGATCTCCATCGGGGCGGAAGGATTAAATTCTCCATTGGCGACCACGCCGGCGACTGCCGCTGATGATGATGATTTGTTTAAATTATAAATGACATCCTAAAAAAATAATTATATAGAACCCATTTTCTTTCTATTTATTCCTATCAGGAAGAGAATATAGGCATTTGGGGCCTTATTTACGTTGTGAATGCGTGCGCGCAACACGTTGACAATATCAAATTGGAATGCCAGATTCCGTGAGCCTTATAGGTATATTATCAATATTCTTTGTAATATTTTTCCTTATTTTGTGATGTAGATAGGTACTCCACGGTCGCCCGGACAGGTTGCAATACGCTCGGACAAATAACTGTATAATTGCACGACTATACAGATGTGTGATGCAGGCTAAAGCCAATGCGGTTTTTGCACTACCAAGCACAACAGACAAGCTTTCAGTAAGCTCCATGGACAATTTCATTGATTCATTTAACTATGATTCTGTCGGAAGAGCGAGCGCGTCCGACTAGCTTCCTCCTCAACTCGGCCATTCTTGCACAGATTCGCCCACATAAGTAAAGTATATAACCACAACACTGTGAATTTACAAATTATTAAGGGTTGGCAATGCGCTTAAGTGCCCTCTGGAGTCGTAAGCTGCAATAGGCTACGGTCTCCGCTTTCCATCTGGCAGGTCCTAAACCAGAAATCTGACTAGCCCAGAAGCCGATTGAACTTTCCGGATGTAGGAGGCTGAAGCCGGTTTTAGCAAGTTCCGGCGTAAACGATTAACATCTGAATAAACCTTTTTAATGGAGTTTATGCACGTAGCAAGGTTTAAGGGCGTATTAGACAAACCAAGAATCTGCCCGTACCTCGCTACGCCCATAACTTCAGAAATGTTTGGATTTAATTTCAAAAATACCATCTAATGCTTTGCTAATTAGGCATTATTATTTATTTCGGAATAGGTACAGATAAAAACGCTAGTCCAATTCAGGATAAGGCCGTTTTTACGGACAAGCGTAAGCGGGCGGGCGTTCCACGCCGCGAGACGCGGGCTATCAGATACTATTATACTGTTCTCTGCTATCAGGTGAGTATGGAAACGCTGATGCTGTACATAAACACCCCAAGGCGACGTCATATGTTTATATTAGCGCGTGCTCCGCACGGAATAAAATAAACGGGAGGATTGGTAGTGGGTAAGGAAGAAGTACTAGTGCCCGCCGCGGTACTAGTACTCGACGAATATAATTTAACTAGCGAATTGAACACTAAGATTGATCACGCCATCATTTTTAAGTTACTAAATGTTAGTGACTTCAATATTTCTTATCACAATTTCAAGACAAATAACTTATTTATAAGTTATGAACATATTTGTTACAACCAGCTGCCATCAATTGGGACAATAGTTAAACCTTCAAGTCCCAATAAATGTCAGTCTGTCATTCATGACATTTGTACTGAAATGACATCTATTGGGACTGCCAGCATAACCGCCTGCCATTTACTCGTACATTCGGATTGATTACCTAATTCTTACATTATCAGGATTTTTTATAAGATCACCATATGAAACGAATTCCATATCAGTAACTTGAGTAAATACCTCGTCTCCCAAACCGTATGAAACTGTTTAATACATCTTAAATGAGCATAATATCGTGATTCAAATAAATATTTTCTGTTGACATGTCGGGCACTAGTACTTCTACCTTATAGCGAATATTAGCTTAGCTCCCCGTGCTTCAGCGTGACGGGGCCCGCGCCGCGCCGCCGATCAATGCTTGTCTAAAACACGCACCTGCCCCGCTATTCTGTAACTTGTTTTAACATCCCCTAACCGTTCACGCACAAAATATATTTTGAGGCCACGTTTCTTAGTAACTAAGCGTAGGTCGAGGGCTAGTTTCGTTAGGCGTGACGGGTGAGGTGAGGCGCATCGCTAGCGAGTTCCGAACGAACAGCCTCACGGCTATCACAAGACGGCGCGCGGCTGTCTCGATTTTTCTCGCACTATCCGTCTCTCTCTTATTAGAAAACTTAGAAAGAGAGGTATAGTGCGAGAAAAATCGAGAGAGCTCGTGCGCCGTCTTGTGATAGCCGTGCTGATGACCAGATACTGCCCTGCTAGCATAACTTGACTCTCGACTCTACTCGCGCGCGAGATACATTATCCGTCACTGTCTGATTAATGCTGTCAAAAAGTGACAGATAGTCTATCACGCGCGCGAGTAGAGTAGAGAGTAAAGTTATGCTAGCAGGGCTGAGTAGGTATAAATTAAATGTAAAAAAAATCTAAGTAATACAGAAATTACTCAAAGAGTTGTTTTCAAAGTCGGATTGCAAATTACCAGTAAGTGATGTGATGTGGTAATTAAATCTCCAGTGTCATTATGCCATTAAGTGGCGCACTTAGAGGCTACTGCACTGACGCTGAAATTATACCTAAACCATGACTCAGGCGCTTGGGAAAAATACAGTTAATACCTGCAATTTTGTTGTGTTGCTGTGAAGTATCTAAAAGAAACAAACCACAACATTTTAAAAGGTTCGGTCAGTTAAAACGGCGGGTCTGCCAAAGTCTTCGGAAGGGGAATCATACCGTACCCAAACGTGAGATCGACTACTACAAGTACATATATTTTTGAGTGAGTTAGCAGTCTAGGTATTTTTCCAGTAAGTAGACTAAGTACGTGAGTTGAGACAACGAGATCAAAGCAAATAAGGTCAACACAGTGGTTGCGTACGTTCGATTTGACATCAATATGATTGCAAATTATGAATCACATAGAAATAGAAGTAGTCAGTACTCGTATACAGCACGACTATCACAGGATGGCTCGCAAGCTGTGTCGCGGCGAGATAGACTATCGGTCTCGTTCTAATTAGAACGCTTAGATAGAGACGCATAGTGTATATATACGAGGGTGGATCAAATAGTACCCATGTTTGATGGCAGGAGGCGTTACTTAGGAAAGTTGGCATTACCGTCGTGTAGTATTGACCTTATCAAATAAAAAAATGAAAACTGGCAATTGTCTATGGTTCAGTTTTTTTCTGGCGGCAAATTTTGTAAGACTTGTTTTGTTTTTCGTACAAAATGGAGAAAGAGCAATATCGTTCCGTAATTCGCTTCTTATTTTTGGATGGAAAAACATGCGAACAAATAAAAGTTAAGTTAGATGCTGTCTACGTAGGTCTTTCGCCGTCTATGACAACCGTGAGATATTGGTATAATGAATTTAAACGAGGTCGTACATCTGTTTTCGACTTTGAGTATTAAGCCACTGGAGATGTCATAGACAGGCGACCCCCTCCGGCAAAGTACATTGGTCAACTGTTCAACCACGTTATATAAAACTACTTAAAATCGCTTCACCGTCATTTTGTATCGTTCCGTCGCATGACGTTTCTCTCGAAAAATGGTGACTTGTGCAATATTATCATGTAAAAGGTGATCTGACAGCTCAAATTCGCAACAAGTTCACGTTTCCTATCATAGGTAAGTATTTTTACTAACTATTAAATGTGTATTGAAGTACAATCTCCATTTAAAGAAAATACCGTTAGCGATACGTAAGTAAACGACAGAACGTAAACATGATTATAGTGGTAAGGGTTCGAATCGGTCTTTAGGGATGTGATAAAGTAAGAAAGGTGACTCAACATTTGAATTTATCATTCATTCATTCAATCACTGCAGTTTGTTTAAATAGTCAGTTTTTTTATTAGATATTGAATTAAATGGTAGGTATAGATGAATGTTACATTTAAATCTTGTAAGGTGAATCAGAAAAATTACTTTTCTCTGGACTTACGATGTTGAAATTTAGTCTTAAAAAGAAATTAATTATTGGCAAAAAAAATCTAGGTAAAAGGAATACATTTAGTGCGGGACTATGAGTGTTTGTGTTATTCATATACTATTATTTATAGTATTATACTTTATTTATTATAATTGTATGTCCTTTTAGATTTCCAAAAGATCCCTATATAAAGGAGAAATGGAGAACAATTTGTAATTACGAAAATTATTCTTGGAAACCTACACGTACAAGTGTTATCTGTTCGGAGCACTCCGGAAACTTTACTCCGGAAAGCTACAAAAATGATTATGTGTACAATAAACTTATTCATTTTAAAAATCAATAAAAATACTAATTAATAAAAGTCTTAAGCGGGTCTTAAAATACCCTACCAGAGAATTTAAATTAATAAATATGTGGTAATTCTAATAAAATTAACAATTCATTTTATTGCTTTCCCTTTGCTCATTTATGTTTTGAAGTAACTTTATAAATGTGGTGAAAGCTGAGCCTTATTAAAATATAATTGCATATACATAGGTTCTCAATAAGTACCAATCAATAAGTATCAGCCCGGAAAACCGCGGGCGAGAGTTCATTCCACAGTTTACAGTTAAAAACGAGAGGGCTAAGGACACTAGGGCACATAATTACAGACAGACATATATACAAACAAACATTTTTTTGGGTAGTATCTTCAATGGACAGAATTTTCACTTTTACAATTTAATAATAAATAGTATAAGATAATTCAGTTCATTCATCAAACTAATTTGACTCATTCTTCAGATGTCTTCGATGTGTCCCATCACTAACTTGTTCGCATGTATGCTGCATCAGTTACGTGAAAACTCTGTCTGTGTGCGTGTAATTTTTGATGTGTTGAATTTTTTTGTAGTGTGCGTTTATCGCAACAGCAAAACTTGTGTCTGTTGAGTTATTCCTCTTTTGGTGGTGTGCTATACGTGTTTTACCTCGCCCCCCGCCAAAAGTGGCGAAAAAAATTGGTCGTCATGGCATCTCCAGTGGCTTAATACTCAAAGGTTTTCGACGAGGACCGCCCAGGGCGCCCGGCAGACGTGGTTACCGAAGAAGTCGTGCAAAAGGTAAAAAACATAATGGTCACCGATCGACGTACCAAAGTGCGTGAATTAGCAGGGGCTGTAGGGGTGTCGTACAGAACAGCAATTAATATAATACACGATAAATTAAATATGAAAAAAGTGTCCGCCCGATGGGTGCCGCGATTGCTCACGGATGAAAATAAGCGGTTACGGCTGTCAATGTCGAAGGAGTCTTTGGGCTCGTTCGAGCGAAATCCGCAGGAGTTTTTCCGTCGTGTCGTTACTGTTGATGAAACCTGGATCCATTACTATACACCTGAGACCAAGCGGCAGTCTAAACAATGGATTTTTTCTAACGAATCTGCCCCAAAGAAGGCGAAAACGGTCCCATCAGCCGGAAAAGTCATGGCCACGATTTTTTGGGATAGTAAGGGAATAATCCTTATAGATTTTTTACAAAAAGGGAAAACTATCACAGGGCCGTACTATAGTGACTTATTGGATCGGTTTGATGAAAAAAAACCGGCCAAGTGCGTGTCGGACCACGCAAAACGAAGGGTTCCGTGCCTATTAAAAAGGTCGTATCGTCACAGAAATTTTACGGCACTTACGTCCTTTTCTTTGAGGAAGGCAGTTTTTCAGCAATATCTCGAAAACCTCTGAACCGATCTTGTTCAAAACAATTTTCGGTGAATGAAATTAATAAGCCCTATGTCCATGAATTTTTCCATATTTTTAAAATACACCGTTCAAAAATTAGAGGGGGGGGGACAGAATTTTAGTGACTTTCGGGGCGATTATCTCCGACCCTATTCACTTAATCAAAAAAAATGCTAAGAAACCTTATATTTATTTTGAAAGGCCTATCGATTGATGTGCCACACGGGGGGTCACAATGAAAAAAAAATTTTTGACTTTTAGTTTTATGTATGGAGTGCACCCCTAAAAACAATTTTTTTTGTCATTTTAATTACAAAACTATGTAGCGGCTAACAAAATACACCTATCCTCAAAATTTTATTCAAATACACCTTATAGTTTTCGAGTAAAATGCCTGTGACATACGGACAGACGGACAGACGGACAGACGGACAGACGGACAGACGGACAGACGGACATGACGAAACTATAAGGGTTCCGTTTTTGCCATTTTGGCTACGGAACCCTAAAAAGGAGACACGGCCCCATTTGGCAAAGAAGAAAGTGTTGTTCCATCATGACAATGCACCAGCACATTCATCCAAAATTGTCACTGCCAAATTAACCCAACTACGTTATGAATTGCTGCCACACCCGCCTTACTCGCCGGATCTGGCTCCCTGTGACTTTTTTCTGTTCCCCAATATGAAAACATGGCTCGGGGGAAAGAAATTCAGGTCAAACGAGGAGGTTATAGCTGAAACAGAAGCGTATTTTGAAGGGTTTGACAAATCCTACTTTTTGGAGGGGTTAAAGAAGTGGCCGAAACGCTGGGAAAAGTGTAACGACCTAGAAGGAGATTATGTTGAAAAATAAAATAAAACTTTTTAAAAATATATGCGTCTTCATTTCTAACACGGGTACTTTTTGATCTACCCTCGTATATAGTACATATCTCCGCGATACAGCTCGCGGGCCGTGATAGCCGTGCTGGGCTGTTATTCTTTACGCGCTCATACGCCTCACCACACTCGACCTAACCAAACTAGACCTCTATACCTACGCTTAGTTACTACGAATCGCGGCGTCAAGATATATTTGTGGGTGAACGGTGAGGTGAGGTTAAAACAAGTTACACGTTACGTTACGGCTCACCTCACCCGTCACGCCTAACGAAACGAGAACGCTTAGTTACTACGAAAATGTCAAGATATATTAGTGGGTGACGGGTGAGGTGAGTGTAAAACAAGTTACAGAATAGCGGGGCTGAACGCCTTGATCTTGGAAACGAGCCGGCCGCGGCCAGTGTGTCATTACCAACCAGCGTAAAAGTTAAACACGTAGGTATCATACGATTAATGCCACTTTGTTAGTGCGTGACGTCCAATAACGAGTCTTAGATTGATAGTGGTTTGCAAGAATATTGGTTTTTGTACGACTTGAGTTATTATCTAACAGTGCTTGTATGCCCTATATTCATATTTAATTTTCATGGTTTAAATATCGCGCTATTGAAGTTTTTAATATCGGTCCGTTGTATAAATCAGGGATCGGATACCGGTATTTTCTCCATACAAATTAGACCGGTATTATTTCGTTCTTTGGTTATGATATCATTTTTGATCGGGCAGTCTAATAATACGAATATGGTACCTAAATACACGTTAGAGTCCTACATTAATAGCCTAAAATAATTCAAAATATTAGACTACTTCGGGGATTTTTGAAAAAACCGGTTCCGATCCCTGGTATAAATACAATTTCCTTCAGAATCTCCTTATGATGTCTCTCTAATGTGTGCTCGACTTGTTCACTTTGTATGGAAATGCTGTAACTGTGTACGGCGACAACGGGAGACCGTTGCTTTTTCCTCTCTGTGTAACACGCAGGCACATATTGAGCTGCAGTAGCATACCTAAATATATAAATGTAAAAAAATTACCTTGTTTTTACTTAAACATGCGAAACATGCCTTCAATATGAATCACTTACTCGTAATTAATATGTGTTTTACAACTACAGCGCACAAATTACGAATTAGTTTCTACCTTGTTTAGGTGTGTTAATCCATACTAATATTATAAATGGGAAAGTGTATGTGTTTGTTTGTTTGTTTGTCCGTCTTTCACGGCAAAATGGGGCGTCGAATTGACGTGATTTTTTAAGTGGAGATAGTTGAAGGAATGGAGAGTGACATAGACTACTTTTTGTTTCTTTCTAACCCCCCACTTCCCCAAAATGGGGGGTGGAAGTTTGTATGGACCATTCCGCAATTTTCAAGGTAGAAAGCTAAAAATTGGAATGTGGACTATTTGTGACTAACAAAAAAATCGTGCATCATTTTTTTTGGAAACCTGCCCCAACGCCTTAAAAGAGGGGGTGAAATTTTATATGGGGGTCCAGATATGTAGAGTCGACATCTATCTAAGTACACAGTGGACATCTATCTAAATATGTAGAGTCGATATGTAGTCGATATGTAGAGTTTATATGTAGATTCAATATTTATAGTCCATATGTAGAGTCGATATGTAGAGTCGATATGTAGATTCGATAGTATAGAGTCTATGTTCGATATGCAGAGTCTATGTAGAGTCGATTTAAATATATAAAAGACTGAAACTGAGATGCACCTTTTTTGTAGACGGTTAACATTACTCTTAGTACGCGGGCGAAGCCGCGGGCAAAAGCTAGTGGTAAATATTTGCTCAAATAAGTAATTGCTATTCACACACAAATTTTATTAGTTCATCGGTTTTGTTCTGAAAAAGCCAGAATATTAGCATACAATAATGACGATGCATGTGTTAGTGGCGCTGAATGACAAAATGAAAGAAAAGTCAGTACCTAATAGGTATCAATATTTTCTTTTGTTTGACTAAATAATTTAACCCGACAAAACAAGTAGTTTAGCGTGTGCTCATGAGCACGTGTTTAGGTATAACATTATCTAAGTGTAAACCTATGCAAATGTGAACTACGAGTCTTCAATTAACCTACCTACCATAGAACAAATAGGTCCTTTACTTACCCCTATTGCCTCACGTTGAATATCCAACATCCAACATGACATGGTAAAGGTCGCGAGAGTCCGCTGGATGAGGGTTGCGCAGGACCGGTCATTGTACGAATCGGTTCATAAATAAATGACGGAGTTCTCAGGTAACAAACATTAAAAAAAAATACAATCGAATTGAGAAACTCCTCCTTTTTTTTTGAAGTCGGTTAAAAACATGTCTTCGCACATATCTGCCATATACACCGTTAGCCTCAACGTTGACGGCGCCTGTGCTCGCAATATTCCAATAGGTCTCGCCACGACAGTGGCGCTAAAGCCCAATTGCTTAGGGCATCACGTCTTGGGGGCACCAGAAAAACCACTAAACTACTACCTAGTTTACTTATGGATAGGGGGGCCCACAGGCGGGGAATGAAACCGGCACTGGACACACGTCTCAAGCAAACATATTATCATATCTTGATCTAGTTACTTTGTTATTAAGTTGTGTTCTTATTTTCCTTAGCCAACACAAACAACGACTGTATTCTATTACCTCATCTAAAAATCTCATAAAAGCAAAATAATGAATAAAACTTCACAAATTTAGATACTAATCTACATTTAGTACAAAAAAGCCACTTAAGGGGCTCCACGCGCTATTTGACGAGTTTTGAGTTGATATTCCTCCGTCAAAACTTTACATACCTATATTTATGGCACAAACGCTTATCGGTTTTTCAATCAGAGATTTTTATTTTTAATTCATTTTCACAAAAGTTACGTCCAAAAAACTGGTTTTTAGGGTTCCGTAGCCAAAATGGCAATAACGGAACTATTATAGTTTCGTCATGTCCGTCTGTCCGTATGTCACAGGCATTTTACTCGAAAACTATAAGATGTAGTTGAATAAAATTTTGAGGATAGGTGTATTTTGTTAGCCGCTACATAGTTTTTTTTTTGTAACTTTTTCACTTCTCATGCTCGAAAAGTGTGTCATATTAGGCTTAGCAAGCGGAGCTAAAGTAGTACATGTAGCCCCTAGGGAAAATATGTATAAATTTTTATAATTTTTAAAACATTTAATTTGACCAATCAAAACACTACTCTGTATTAAATCCACCAATTACCACTCTTTAAAAAACATTTGTATTTGCTATCAACTAACCAGATTACAGCTAATATTAAAAACGACCAATCAGAAACCAGAATTCATTTAAAATATCTGGTGTTTTTTAGTCCCTAACTCACAATAATTATTAAAACAAAAAATGCCTCTGGCCGTCAACGACGCGCCTGTAGACGGTCAGGCGGCCAATACACTGTGATTAAATACTGATGATCCACCATAGTTGTCTCTATCTATAACATGCAATGAGAAAGAGACAGCGCGTGGATCGCGTGATAATAATACTTCACCGTGTATTGGACGCCTCAGAGGCGTTTATTCGTTGTGTCAATATTGTATCTGTGTCAAAGCAGTTTATTAAAAAAAATATGCCGCCAAATTGAATAATCTTTGCGCCGTGGAATTTATTATTGATTGTAGATGGATAATTTTTGTTTTACTATTTTCTCGCAGTCGAAGTGAAAAGTAGAGTGTATAACTCGGGTCTAAAACCCATATTACCCCTCGAAATATTTTCCCTCACTTCGCTCGGGAAAATAACCATCTCGTGGTAATATGGCTTATTTTAGCCCCTTGTCATACAATCTACTATTTTAGGAGTGCACTCCATACATAAAACTGAAAGTCAATTTTTTTTTCATTGCGAGCCCACGTGTTGCATAGGCCTTTCAAAATAAATATAAAGTTTCTCAGCATTTTTTTTTGATTAAGTGAATAGAGTCGGAGATAATCGCCCCGAAAGTCACTAAAATTCTGTCCCCCCCTCTAATTTTTGAACGGTGTATTTTGAGAATATGAAAAAAATCACGGACATGGCATGACTTATTCAATTCTTTCACCGAAAATTGTTTTGAACAAGATCGGTTCAAAGGTTTTCGAGATATTGCTGAAAAACTGCTTTCCTTAAAGAAAAGGACATAAGTGCCGTAACATTTCTGTGACGATACGACCTTTTTAATAGGCACGGAACCCTTCGTTTTGCGTGGTCCGACACGCACTTGGGCGGTTTTTTTTGGCCTAAATTTGCCAAGGTTTGGTGCCACTGTGAGTTTTGAAGTAAATATGAGATATATACCATCGCGGACTTTTTTGTAGACCTTTTTAAGGTGTACAATACTGTAGGTAGTACATTATTTTGATCTATATATATCTCGTAGCCAGTGTTTGCAATGTAAGCGCCAAAAAATGTGTTTATTTACGACATCACATTAGAAGCCTCTAAAATTATCAGTGTTTCTCTACTATATTGTGCATGTATTATAAATATAAACTTTCCTCTTGAATCAATCTATCTATTAAAAAAAAACCGCATCAAAATCCGTTGACTAGTTTTAAAGATCTAAGCATACATTGGGACAGGAGGGACAGACAGACAGCGGAAAGCGACTTTGTTTTATACCATGTAGTGATAGTTCATTTGTTCGCAACCTAGGAAGCAATTACTCCAATATTTATGTTGACAAAACCGCTTTGTCCTTGTATGGATAAACATGCCATTGAGTCATGTGGTACCTACATATAATATGATGTGCCGCAATGAGCACAGTAATTGTGCGCAATTCGTGAGATCCCTGTGATAATGTTTCGCTTGTTGTTAACACTCATAACATCCCATTGCCCGGCTTATCAGTTTGTGCAATCGCTAGGTCGCCTGATGCCACCTGAACTATCGAATAGTTACTTAAACAGAAGTCACACACGCGTATACCTACCTATTTAGGAAATATTTAATGAGTAAAGTAGGCCCGGCTCCTATGATGCCACCTTTAAAAACTCGCAATTATGGTTTTCCAAACTACTTCAAATTTCGTGAGCAATGGTTATGTATGGTCACAAACACAAACAAACGTACTTTCAGTTTTTACTCAAGCGCGCTGCCATTTTGTAAAAAAAGACAGTTTGTTGTGTCGTGTTGAAATATTGCATGTTTTATTATTTTCCAAATTGAAAAAAATAACGCAAATTTTGTCAGTAGGTACTAGAGGTGTGCGCCGATGGCAAAATCATCGGCGGCGGCGCACTGTGGGCTGAGAATCGGCTCTCCATAGAAATAGGCATTTTAAAATTTTATGTTACTTTTTTTCGGGAAATGGCTTCTTCTAGTCATTATCATACCACAACATGATTTTGAGATAATTTGGCCCGCTAAATAAAGCCTTATAATTTTTACAAAAAAAAATTGTATGGAGCGTATGTGAAAAATCGGATTTTCTCTGAAAGTAAAACGAAAACCGTAATATTCTCGCGGATGGTTACAATACTAATTATTTCTGATTTTTTGACGTACCTACTTAGTTTTTAAAGACTATTCTTTGAAAATGAAATGAAATGAAAATGAAAATGATTTATTTTTTGCGAAAACATACACAGGTGTTAAAAGTACATGTCTGTGAAATACAATGTTTTACACGAATGCATGTTCCGCCACAATATGGCATGCATAAACTTAAACTAATAAAAAGAAATACAAAAATCAAAAAGTCAAATTATCAAAATATTCATTTAAATTATAAAATGGTCTAGTCAGCAAAAATGATTTTAAGTTTTTAGAAAAGTCATTAATATTATTATTATTTTTTATTTATTTATTTATTTAAACTTTATTGCACAAAATACAAAAAAATATATGTACAAATGGCGAGCTTAATGCCAGATGGCATTCTCTACCAGCTAACCATTGGGCTAAACAGAGACTTATAACAGGTGCAAAGAAAAAAATATGATAATTTCTGTTACGAATATACTTGAGGAGAGAGGAAAAAAATACAAAAGTATTATACACTACATATAGACATACATAAATAAAAATATATAAGATACATACAAAAAGATATACTACTACATATTCAATATATACTACCGTTATGTGGATGGATTTTAGTCGAATTCTTGTTTAAGCAGATGCTTACGCAGCATCCGCTTGAAAGCAAACTTGCTTGGGGCTTGTCTGATGTTGAGAGGGAGTGAATTCCAGAGACGGCTTGCCTGTACGGCGAAGGAGTGAGTCATAAAACTAGTGCGGTGCGAAGGTATGGATATTTTGAGGACACGGGAGGTACGCAGCTCACAGCCTGGGCGAGGGGTATCGAAAATAAATTTACTTTTGAGGTATCCTGGAGCAGAAGGCTCAGACAAGATTGAAAAAAGGGTGCAAAGTAATCTGAGGGATCTACGACATCATTTTATGTCATCATTTAAGAAATTGTAAATTTTAATTCCATTATATTCCAGACTTCTTCTAAAATGCATATAGTTCTTAGATTCGGGTAGCAGAATGTCAGACTTATATCTTAATCTAAGTGGTCTACTCGTATTGTTAGCTTTACATGCAAATCTAGACTAATTCTTATGAACAAAAATACACACTAAATATATATAAAGAGAAATCACTGTCAGTATTCCATGCTTCACAAAAATGGGACGGCAATGTTCCAGAGGCTTTGCCTTCTCAACATACCTCACAGCCTTTTTTTGTAAAATAAGAACAGGCTTCACGTGAACGCTATTACCCCAAACCTCAAGGCCGTACCTTATCAAGCTTTCAAAATATGCAAAGTAAACAGTCTTAAGTGCAGATGAGTTTAACATTTTTGATAATTTTTTTAAAGCGTAACACGCACTGGCTAATTTTTTTCTCAGTAGGTCTATATGAGTTGACCAACGTAGTTGTGTGTCTAGTTGTACACCCAAGAACTTAACATTGTTGGTTTTTGCTATAGGCAGAGGCAAGTCATAAGTCATGCTATTTGCATGTCTCAAAAACGTCACATATGATGTTTTATCTATGTTTATTTTAAGGCCATTACATTGGAACCAGTAGGACAGTTCTGTCCAAGTCTGGCTAACTTGAGCGTTTAACGCTGCCATATTTTGATTAGCAACTATAATACTTGTGTCATCTGCATAAAGGTAAGCTGTACCATGAGATATATTATATTGTAAGTCATTAATGAAAATAATAAATAGTAGGGGCCCAAGGACAGATCCTTGGGGCACCCCCAAGGATCTGTCCTTTATTTGTAGAATTAATATAATCAATACATCCTGAGTTATCTATATCCAACAATTGAACAAATTGGGTTCTATCAGTCAGGTAAGACGTAAGCAGTATTAGAAAAGGTCCACGTATTCCGTAATATTGCAACTTATCTAACAGTACTAGGTGGTTCACACAGTCAAATGCCTAACTAAGATCGCAAAATATACCGGCACATTTAAGGTCTCGGTTAAGATTGTTCATCACTTGTAAAACAACTTCAGTAATAGCTGCTACAGTATTTCGTTTTAGTCTGAAGCCATATTTTTGAGAACAAAAATAATTGTTTTTTTCTAAATGATTAATTATTCTCGTCGCAATTGCTTTTTCGAAAGTTTTAGAAAAAAATACTCAATAAAGAAATGGGTCGATAGTTAGATATCTCCGTTTTGCTTTTCTTTTTATGCAAAGGAATTACTTTCGCTGTTTTAAATTGAGCGGGGAAAATCCCGTCAGAAATGCATGTATTGAATATGTTACATTACACAGCGGTACACACAAGACATCAATGGTGTATTTTACCAAAGTGGTACTTATATCATCCGGGCCGCAAGAATTTGTGTTCTTAAGAGACTTGACAATTTTTATAATTTCTATCTCATTAATAGGTGACATGAAAATTGATTTTGAGTTGTTTATGCGGTTATTTTGTAATAGGTTTATATGTCGACTACTATGCCTGGCATTAATATCTGAAACCTTACCCGCTGTAGTAAAATATTCGTTAAAAGTGTTGCTTATTATTTTAGGATCATCAATAATCTTGTCATGAACACGTAGTTTGATCATACCTTTATCTGCAATTGAATTCTTGCCCGTATTAGCATTCACAATTTTCCATATTGCTTTACTTTTAGATTTTGCCTTTTGTATTGTATTTTTTACGTGTATGTTTTTTGCTGTAAATATAAGTTTCTTTAAAGTACTGGCGTAGGTTTTGTAAAAGTTCTTAAGATTTTTATCGTGTTTATGTTTACGGGTTTTTAACAATAAGTTAATTTTTTTCCGGCATGATATTCTAATTCCTCGCGTTATCCAAGTTTTGTGATGATTATGAAGCCATATTTTTTTCAAAGGAAAGTGTTTATCTATAAATGTATGTATAATATTGTAGAACAGTGTAATTTTTCCAGAACACATTTTGTCTTTAAATAAATTTTGCCAGGAAACCTTTAAAAACTACTACCTATGTGCCGGTTTTTTTTTAAATCAAAGTTTATTTTAGGATTTTTTTTGTACTTTTTTTGTTTGATTTACGTTTTACTCATGTTTTTGACGATAGAAAATGAGTTTGAGTCTGTTCGGGCTAAAGACTAACGAGTAATGATCTTTTTTCGAAAAAAATGTATAGCGCCGTTATTTAAACATCTTTTTCTCCTAAATTACCAAGAACACCGTTAAATCCTCCTAGACACTTATACAATGAATTATTTATGTTTTTTTGACGTACTCAATTTATTTAAAATTATTTAAAAAAGAAATGCTTTTCTTAAAAAAAAACATTTCTTTTTTACTTTTTTGTTTAAAAAATTGAGTACTTCAAAAAATCAGAAATAATTCGTTTTATACGTGTCTGCGACGATTTAACGGTGTTCTTGGTAATTTAGGAGTAACATATGTTTTATATAACGGCTTTATACTTTTTTTTCGAAAAAATATCATTACTCGTTAGTCTTTACTCCGAACAGACTCAAAATCATTTTCAATAGTCAAAAGAATGAGTCAAAGGTAAACAAATAAAAAAATCTATTTAAAAAGAGTAAAAAAAAAATGTTTTTTTTTTAAGAAAAGGGCACACTGTTTAAATAAGTTGAGTACGTCAAAAAAACATAATTAATTCATTGTATAAGTGTCTAGGAGGATTTAACGGTGTTCTTGGTAATTTAGGAGAAAAAGATGTTTAAATAACGGCGCTATACATTTTTTTCGAAAAAAGATCATTACTCGTTAGTCTTTAGCCCGAACAGACTCAAACTCATTTTCTATCGTCAAAAACATGAGTAAAACGTAAATCAAACAAAAAAAGTATAAAAAAAATCCTAAAATAAACTCTGATTTAAAAAAAAACCGGCACCTATTCTTTAAAAACTAAGTACGTCAAAAATCAGAAATAATTAGTATTGTAAACATCCGCGAGGATATTACGGTTTTCGGTTTACTTTCAGAGAAAATCCGATTTTTCACATACGCTCCATACAACTTTTTTTTTTTTTAAATTATAAGGCTTTATAGCGGGCCAAATTATCTCAAAATCATTTTGTGGTATGATAATGACTAGAGGAAGCCATTTCCCGAAAAAAAGTAATCTAAAATTTTTAATTGTCTATTTCTATGGAGAGCCAATTCTCAGCCCACAGTGCGGCGTCCGGTGGGATTTTGATCTAGATTTGAGTCTAGTAGGTACAGTCGAGTTCTCTAATATCTATACAGGCAACCTTTCAAAGATATCTACACATGTGTCTGTCAGTAATAATAAAACCTGTGTACAGATATTTTTGAAAGGTTGACTGTATAGATATTGGAGAACTCGACTGTACCTACTTTTAGTGAAATTAGGATTTTAATTATAGGTAGATACTGTTATTTTAAGTGTATTTATATATTATTACGAGACTTAATTGAACTAAAGTAATCTCCTAATAAGGCTCACTGTAGGTAGGTATCCCTAACCAAAACTACGTCAAAAAAACGTAATGTTGAAATAAACAATCGATTTATAAATATCAAGATACAGGCTGATATATAAAGAACCTCACACATGTGTCCTTTTTCTAATTTAAAAGGTTATTGTCGTTTTATATAGCAATTTTTCATTTTCATACTCCTAAGAAGGCAACAGCTATAATTTTGGGATAAGTTCAATATTTTATTAAATCAATTTAATTAATTTTTTTTATGTATTTTGCGACTAGTTCTAGACGTTAGTAAAGTGAAATTGAAACATTGATTAAACGATTATATTAATTAATTTATAACGACCTTATTAGGCGACCGGGTGTCTAAGATGGCCCACTATCCAACCTTACTTTTAAATAGGTTTTTTTTCCTGTTATATAACAATTGTCAATACGTATACCCGACTTAGAAGTCAATCTGACTCGATTTCACATTCCAATATGATATTAAAGTGTTGTGCGCGCTCGCCGAGCAAACGTACTTATATCGAAACGAGTGCGTGCAAAACAGTGATATAAGGGAATTCAAATGTCGTCTCAGATTGATCTCCTACGCTACGATATCTAACTGGTTACCTAAGATTGTATAGCCGCTCTACGGGCACTAGGCTCGTCGTGGTTAACCTTTTGCCTTACACAATCTCCAGGGAAATCATTTTATACTCGTCATTTCCATTGCTTGGGCTAGGCCAGGTATTTAAACGAGGCATTCTAGTTTGTTCACAAGGAAAATCCAATGGGAAAATACTTACGCATGAACTCTGTTATTAAGTTATTCATGCCAGTTGAATGTGGAGGTAATTAAACATAAAATGTTTCTGAGAATTTATTTACCGAAACGAAACGAAGGTCATTTGGAAAATAAGAGTACAATTATAAGTTTTTGGATTTTTAGGTTTGCATCGGGATTTACAACAACTAATTAAATTAAATAATCAACCATTTTGGGTAACTGGTTAATTTCACTTGCCGCTAAATTCTAGAATGACCCACGACTGTTAGATGTAGTAAAAATTCTGGTATTACAATTTTAAACCTAGCGAAATAGGCTACAACTCGTATATTTCGCAAATCGCATAGGTATTACAAATTCGTCCTTAAATGTTAACTAGATTGCAAAGCGAACCAGACGGGTCGGCCAGCGGTGGTGGAAAGTACGGAATGCCGGGCACTAGGTACCTAATTATAATTTAACGACTAACTATGAATTGATTAGTCAATGGAATAAAACACAATGATAACGATGGAATGATTAGGTACTTAGTTTTCCTTTTTTACCGTAAATGTACCTAGAAAAGCTCCATCAATTATAAAGACTACGATTTGAGTACAAAGAGAATATAACCACTTCAGTAAATAAATGTCAATCTATTGTCTAATGGAAACACTGAATGAAAACACATTTTCTCGTAATGCAAATTTAAATAAAATCACATTTAGCGTCAATACATTGAAAAATAGTTTACGTCGTATCAATTTATAATAATATTATGTGTGCAATAAATACTTTGAGTAATATGCAGTGTGGATAGGCTGCAGGTACGTGGATTTGTTAAATCTAGTCCAGGAGATTTAATCTAAGCTTTTGTAGCTAATCTCGTCCTTTTATCATGTTTTTTGTTAACCTAGTTGTTTGTTAAGTTCTTGCATAATTTACCTATGTTTCACTTTTCAGGTCCATTTCATAATCATAAGTAATACTTAGGCTATTCTACGATTTTTAAAATATATTTTAAAATGTTCGTATACATTCGATAGTCAACTGGTATTTTTATTTCCTCAAAATAATATCGCTTTATGCAAATAAATAATGATTGAAATTTGAACGTTAAATATTCGTCCCAAAAAGGCAGCTGCCATTATCGTGACGTCATAATTGCAACACCAAACAACAGACCATAGACTACTAAAGAAGATATTTTGTGCAGAAACATAGAAACGTCAAATGTCCGGGATAAAATACTTTTAATCGTTTTATTAAACCCATAAAACTTCTCACAGACTGCAGTCTGGCGCGGCGGTCAATAAGTACTCATTAAATACATAAACAGTTAATTGATCTTTAAATTAAGAGCGCCTGTTTATTCCAGAAAGGAAGACTATTCTGAAGAACGTCTCCGGGCTGTTTCGGTCGGGGCAGCTGACGGCCATCATGGGCCCGTCCGGCGCCGGCAAGTCCTCGCTCATGAACGCTCTCACTGGCTTCTCGTAAGTTATATCTTAGTGTTGGTACAGAACTCCGGGCGTTAAGTGGCGATTACGAACCTGACGCCATCTTGACATTAGGCTGCTGTCACCTAAGTGAACGCAGGTTCACTTAGGTGACAGCAGCCGTCGGTCACCGAATGCGGCCGACTACGTCGACTACCGTCGCGTCGTTTTGATACCGTTGCGACTATATTTGGCCTTAAGATGAATGTGGAAAAGACATAAATCATGACTGCCATGGATGTCCTTCACAACATGCCTAATACCAGTGTGAGCATCGGCGGAGTTATGCGAAGTGGATAAGTTTAAGTACCTTGGTAGCACAATAACATCCAAGTGCGACCTGGAGTCGGAAATTCATGGCAGAATTGGTGCTGCAGCTGCGGCTTACGGCAAGCTGCGACCCAAGGTTTTCCGCTCCCACGACCTTAAACTTGCCACAAACATTAACGTCTACAATACAATACAATACAAATACTCTTTATTGCACACCTCACACAAACAAAGCAGTTACAGAGAGAAACAATACAATAACATGTAGGTAGAGGTAGACAACAGGCGGTCTTATCGCTGAAGAGCGATCTCTTCCAGACAACCTACATCTACATGCCTGTCGTGCTGCCTAATCTCTTATACTCTTCCGAAACATGGGTCCTCTACAGTAAACACATCCGCATACTTAAGTACTCGACAGATTCCACCTCAAATGTCTTCGAGACATCATGAACATCGAGTGGATGGACCGTGTCAGGAATACAAATGTCCTGAGGCGCGCAAATGTCGGAGGCATTGAGGTGTATCTGATGAGCTGCGGTGGTGTGGACACTACGTGTCGCGAATGTCGAACGACAAAGTGGCGCAGTGCAAAATTGGTAAGCGTAACTGTGGTGGCCAATACCTTCGCTATAGGGATGCTCTGACAAGACGCATGAAGAAATGCAAGTACACCTCTGAGTGGGAGGAGAAGGCAGCACGGCGGCCCGAATGGCGACGTCTTCTCCATCAACAGGTTAATGCCTTCGAAATTGAGCGTCGTAAAGAGCTCGATAAAAAGCGAGACGAGCTCAAGGCTCGCCTACCGGCAACAATCTAGTACAACTTCGTCGGCGGGGTACTAAACCTGTCCAAATTGCACTCGTATACCTTTGCAAAAAAGATAGGGTATGCAATCCACACGAGAGTGCGCCAGAGAGTAGAACAACAATACTCCAGTCATATAATCTTTAATATCAAATCCAGAACACACAGTCGCTCTGGCCGAAATCGGTCAGGACAGCATCATCATCACTCGTCTCGCAGCACGCGTCACCTGATGTACATGTACAGACACGGATAATATAGGTATAGCTTATATTCTGTATTTTATTTGGGTGTTAAGTTAAGATCTCATCTTAGTGTTATCCCGGTTGCCCTCTGAAGAAGGCACAATAACCAGGAACTGATCACAAGTTTCAGCAAACACTAGTTGCGGAAACGACTGCGCTCGACCTTGCAACCCAGGAAAAAAAGTATAGACCTCGGACTCGGACCAAATTAGTAAGCCTGACCTTTTAAGATCTTATTGGGGATTAGGTTTTTGTCGACAAGAAAACTCCAAGCTATTATAAAAGTAAGATTTATATTACTTAGACGCATTCAGGTAATTTTTTAAAATCTATTTCATTTCATCACTCAAACTTAGCATCCAACGTAATGAGGATGTAAAGTTTGTTACGTGTTATTTATTTAGATTTTAAAATTTTAAAATATTTGCATACAAAACAAAAATAAACATAAAGAAAATAGGGATGACATATTCAAGTGAGTAAATAAACACGCATACCTATATTATATTAAAATCACATTCCACATTCGTGTACAGCTAAACAAATGGGACCTTGTCATTATTGATGAGTTAAACTTTTATTTAACTTGCAAGTATTTGTATGTTAGTTTGTTTGGATCAAATCTTGTAAGTCAAATTTCAATCGAGTTGTCGGTCTTATGTTGGTGTCAATAAGATGGCCATAGCAACTCGCAACCAAACTATAGGGTATAGGTATGCACAAATAAACCCGTCGTGTTTGTGCTCATTAGAATCTTCTCTATGAATAGTTGATGAATGTACAGTGCGTCTGTGCAATAAAAGTACAGTCGGCAATAAAAGATGCAAAAAAACCACATTCTTATCTATAAAAGAAGTAATGTAATATCTCTCAAATGTAAGTTCCATTGTATGATCTGTGACATCGGAATTATTACACTGGTCCGATTTCAAAAATTCTTCATCACTATAAAGATTATAGACTGGATCTTCAGTGTAGACATAGGCTAAGTATATTTTATGCCGCGATTAGTTTCCAGTAATACGCGGGCGGAGCCGCGCGTGCAGCTAGTATAATGATGCAAACCTAGCCCGATTCAACTGGCAACTGGGCAGCATGATAGGTTTTATGCTTATGTTTTAGATGTCGTGGTGGTGTAAAACTTGACCATTAACGCTGTCGTGCTAGCTGGGGTTTACACGATGCAGCAACTCGTATGCGATTTTCATTACAATGCGGGGCCGCGAGTTACCGAAATACGATGAATTCAATCAAACCCTGCAATATAATAAAACTCGCATGCGACACCATGTACTTAAATCAGCTCTTAATTGCCTAATCGATACATTATATGCAAATGACAGTGAGTACAGTCACGGACTTTAATTGTTGAGTCATTTAGAGCTCACTTTATACTGGACCCTTCATAGCTTCATAAAAAACCAAAATTAGTTGACACCTAAATGGCTCAACAATTAAAGTTTCGTAAATTATTGTTACCTACACTGTAGGTAGTCGATTAGTTTTAAGTAAACCTCATCAAATAACAATGAAGACACAAAATTTACTTATTGAACGAGCGAGTGAAGCGAACGAAGTTCTCCGTTTCAGTCTAGGCGAAAATGCGTTCGTATGTCCGGCTGTCCGGCTGTTTTCCTCTACAAGTCGCGTTTCTCAGCCGATTCTCGTGAAATTTTGTGAACAGGTTCTATGATTGTATAATTTTTATGTGGTTATTAATATTATACAGTTATTGAAAATTAAAAAACTTGTGCAGTGAAGGTTTAATAACAAAAGTGTGTAAACATTTCAGAACGGCAGGTGTCACGGGCACGATCCGCGCGGGCGACAGTGTGTGCGAGCTGGGCGCGCATCAGCGTTCGCTGCACGCGCTCAAATACTACCGCAAGAAGTCCTGCTACATCCTGCAGGTAATAAGGTCTCTTCCTAAAGGGGTCCACGCATCGAGGGGCGGGTGCGGTTGAAACGGCATATTCACACCGCAGGCGGGTGGCCTGTCGTGCGCGTGTCCGACGCGGCAGTAACGCGGGCCCGCCGCGGTAGCAACGCGTGTCCAGCACGGTAGTAACGCGGGCCCGCGGCGGGTTGGTCCCGCGTTCAAAGGGACGGTAAAGAGAATATAAATACAGAGTCAGTAATTATTCTTGAATACTAAAAGTATGCAGGTACCTAAACCTACTTGGTGTATTTAATTCTCACTCGATGTCCTCCCACAGCCGTAACTCATATTCATTTCTACAATATTTGTCTTGAAAATTTTACAAACATTTGTTTTCTAACCAATTTGGATATTTTCCTAAAAAAAGTTATTTAGCCCGGAAGTTAGATTATCAAAAAAATATTGGATATGTATTTTTTTGTTTGTCAATTAAACAAAAACTAACGAAGATATAGCCCGTTGAAGTTCCGTGTGACGTGACATTATGGTACACTTTTAGGGTTCCGTAGCTCAAAAGGAAAAAAAACGGAACCCTTATAGGATCACTCGTGTGTCTGTCTGTCCTTCTGTCACAGCCAATTTGCTCCGAAACCACTGGACCGATTGAGTTGAAATTTGGTAAACATATGTAAATTGGTGATCCAAAGATGGACGCGTTAAGTAAATTAATGAATTCTGAACAAGGGGGCCACTTTTTGGAGGTAAACTGATTTTTTTTTTTAAAGTTTCGCAAACCGTATTGCGTGACATATCAAATTAAATGAATGATGAAATGAAATTATTTATTTCGGACATCGGGTATCCACATAAACACACAAAAAAAAGAAAGAAAAAGGACACAAAATTATGTTAGTAATAAGAAATTAATTGCCTAGGTTGGTTAAATACAAAATGCTCATTAGAATGCACATGCAAAGTCATCCAATGAGTAAGGATAGGACTGTCCATCATTTCCGCGACCACCTTCAGGAGAGTGTTGGTGCTCGCGCGCGCGCGGCCCCACAGGGACGCCACGCGCTTGCGCAGCACGGCTTGGAAGCCGTCAGTGCTCCACTCAGCGAACATCCCTGACGCGCTGCAGCGCCAAGGCAGCCCCAACATCCCCCTGAAGGTGTTGTTATACTGGACACGCAGAGCACTGAGGGTCTTTTTGGTGTAGTTGCTCCACAGGTTGCATGTGTATAGATTTTGGCAGTAAGTTTTGAACAGAGTTATCTTCACCTCGCGAGAACAGCGTGCAAACCTGCGTGACAACATATTACCCCTAACCGACAGTGCTCTGCGTTCCCTTTCCATGTCGACATCATCTTTGAGACCGTGGGCCACAGCAAACCTTTCACATATGGATAGCAAAATTTTGAGACCGTTTACTGAGGGACTCAGCAGCACCATGTCGTCAGCATAGCTGATGTTATTAACAAAACAGCCATCCACCGAGCATCCCACGCCAGCGCTGCTGAGTTCCTCAATTAAACCATTCACATACGCGTTAAATAGCGTGGGCGATGTTAACCCCCCTGTCTCACACCACACTTCATTCTATAAGGGTCTGAGTACTCCCCCGACCATCGGACAACATTTTCCTGATTTTCATACCAGTACTCAAACATATTTACTACTTCTAGTGGTAAACTTGTATCATTCCGCAGTTTATCCCACAACACCTTGTATGATACCAGGTCAAATGCCTTCGACAATTAAAGGGGTTGTTGTAAGCATCTCAGATTTTTTTTTTATAATTTAAGCAAAAAGAGATTTGATGTAATTTAGAAAAAAATTGAAAATAGTTCCTTGCCTAAAGATTACAGGAAAAACTATAAGAAGTTTGAGTATTCAAAGTAACTTCTCAATATTTTTGTGTATTATATATGGAACCCTCATCACGCGAGTTGAACTCGCACTACTCCGGTTTTTTTTAGCATAATGTCGTGACGTCACGCGGAACTTGCCGCGCTGCCCGAGTTGTAATTTAGCGCCGCGGTAGCAACGCGGCGCGAGCGCTGGCTCGGGTTAGGACCACGTTCGATGTGTGTTTGAAGTGTAGTTTCAATGCTTTACACCTTGCGCTGTCACTTTGTCACTCTTTGGGAGAGGCATAGGCCTGGACATAGGTCCAGCAGTGGACGTCTGATATGATGATGACACCTTGCGCGGGCCCGCGCTCGACCCGCGCCGCAACCGCGACCTGTGTGGAGGCCTTAAGTGTTCTTACTAGAAGGAGACAGATAGACTATCTCGCGCGTGGTTTTGTAGACATGCTAGGCGCGCTTAATCGCTACCGCAAGACAAGAAGTTCTGTTATACATACTGCAGGCAGGTACTTGATGTGTCACGGCGGAGTGACGGCAGCAGGTGCAAGCTGGGCACTGAGGCTTGAGGTAGTGACTCAAGAAGTAAGGAACATACTTCTTGGTCCATGATCGATCTACTGAAACTTTGTCCCTTTACTTTACTCTGACTGGAGGCGTGTGTTCTCGCAGCAAAAGTGCGCCATCCGCGCGATGGCCGGTAGGCCGGAGAATACCCCAGCACGAGACCTTTTCCGCGAGCTCAAGATATTGCCCCTGCCTTGTTTACTAATATACCAGGTCTCAGTGTTCACTCACGAGAACTTGGATATGTTCAAGCGCAGAGGCATTAACACCAACTACAACCTGCGCAGTAATAGACACCACAACAGACTTATCGCCGAATCACACAGACTTGCCAAGTCAGAACGATCCGCGTACTATGTAGGCCCCTCTATTTACAATCGCCTACCGGACTGTGTAAGAGATGCGACTTCCACCGCAGCATTCAAGGTTAGGCTGAAAAAGTGGTTGATGCAGGAATCATTCTATTCGTATGACGAGTTCTTTAGTCTACCAATAATACTTTAAAGATAAAAACATAGAATGACATATAAAAATAACAGAATATAATTGACATATAACATAATATTAAAAACTGTAATTAATCATAGTTAAACACTATTGAAAGTTTATACATACTTATCATATCTTGACTTGTAACAATTGTTATTAACAAAAATTTAATTTCATTTCATTTCATTACACGCAAACATAGGTAGGTATAGGTAATAGCTGACATAGTGTAGGCTTGGTAAAGTTTAAATACTTAGGGCTCTTGTTGTAAAGATTTTCCAGTAGATACCTAAGTGTATGCGTTATCTTATCGAACGATTGTTGTCTGCTTGCAGGACGACCGCATCAGCCCGCTGTTCACGGTCGAGGAGCTCATGAGGTTCGCCGCCAACATGAAACTCGGCAACAACTTGACAGAGAAA
Organism: Epinotia nisella; assembly: GCA_932294315.1. NCBI lineage: Eukaryota > Metazoa > Arthropoda > Insecta > Lepidoptera > Tortricidae > Epinotia > Epinotia nisella. Next base: position 8,706,753 of record OW028674.1, read on the forward strand.
CTCAAGCAGACCGTGGTACGTACCTATACAATACAATACAAATACTCTTTCTTGCACACTTTTCATAGACAAAGCAGGAAAAAAAGAATAAACAAAATTACAGAGAGACAGGTAATACAACAGGCGGTTCTATCGCTAAAGAGCGATCTCTTCCAGAGAATTTGATCAAACCGCGATTAGAATGGGATGGGTGATTATATATATCCATCCATACTAATATTATAAATGCGACAGTGTGTCTGTCTGTTACCTCTCCACGCCTAGACCGCTGAACCGATTTAGATGAAATTTGGTATAGAGATAGTTTGAGGACATATGATCCGGAAATCATCCCCTAAGGGAGTGAAATTGGGGGTGAAAGTTTGTATGGATCTACGATATATACGAGTTCCACCCGGACGGAGTTGCGGGCAGTAGCTAGTTGCCATATAAATACGTCAAGTTCATATGAACTGACAGCTATTACATTCCCCTTCTCATCTCTTCATCATCAATAATGAGTACCTATCGTTTGTTATTATTTAAATAAAGATCGAACGCAACAAAAAAGAATCTACCAGGCCCCGTAGCATGGTTGGCCTTGTCACGCGATAGGTGATATATAGGATAGAGCGTGCGTCACTGACTGACACCGTTCGATAGAACGAGACGATGCTCTTATACAAGATAAGAGCATCGTCTCGTTCTATCGAACACTTGTCGCGTGATAAGGCCAACCATGCTACGGCTCCAGAAATAAGACTGTCAATCCTCATTAACGCATGAGAAAAATCACCGCCGCGCGTCGCCAGTCACGGAACACTTGAATGGTGTCGTTGATTTTGCAAGGCTATAATTAGTAGGAAACGATAAGTACCTACATAATAATTATTTCAAGACTATGATTTCAAGGATATTGATAATGAAGAGTAATTATAGCGTATCGGTTTGAGTAGCGTAGCTATAGAATAGTACATTGTTGAAGAGGCTAGAAAGTAAGCAATAGATAGACGAGTTAGCTCTCCTCTGCTACGCGTCGGCCCTCGAAAGTACGAGTCCAGCTATTGCACTTTCGGCCGAGGCTTAACACAGCGCTTTTCACGCCTACTGCGAGGAAATTGCAAATAATTATAATTTTAAATCAAAATTAATTATCTAATTGAAGATCATAATACTAAACAGGCTCGCTTGCCTCGCGCTCCGGCGGAGGAGCAAGGAGCGGAGCACACGCACGCCGGCGCGACCGGCCCTGTGATTGGTCGAGTGCTATTCAAACTGTACAACAATAACATTGTTGGACAGTTTGAAGTCATAGATGGCCTGTTCGTGCGACGTCCAACTAACCCCAGCTTTGAAGCCTGAATTCTGACCATCTTTTGCCACATTTCCGAGCAGTGGCGTGAAAAAAAATTATTTTCTCATTCGGAAAGCATCGCATTCTACTCGTACCTATTTGAAAAACGAACACGCGAAGTCATTGATTTAATATTATATACTAAATCAATGCGCGAAGTGCATAATTTTAATCCGTCAAAATTAAAAAAGTTAAATCTCTTTCCTGTCTAGGAGCTAGGAGTAATATAATAATCATGGACCTATGATATTATCAGGACAAGCTATGGTAATAATCCTTATAGTTGTTGGGGTCTACTATGAACCCTTGGGAGTAAGGCGATCAGCGGGACTTTTGTCACAAAACTGTGAAGTCAAGTTTTATTCTACTATAGTTCAGTGTGCGGAACTAATGGGAGTCTTACTTGTACTGTAAACAGTACTACAGCACGGAACTAGTGAGCAAGGTCTTAATGTCGTACCTACCCACAACTTATAAGTTAACTAGCTTCTGCCCGCGACTCCGTCCGCGTTGAACTCGTTTATATTGTATGTTTATGTATTAGTATGGATTCGTTGCGACGATGCTATGTCTGGCTGCTACTATATAGCTACTATTATTCCGGTGTAAAAAGCTGACTAATTACTAAGTACGTTTACATTTTTATGTTATTAGCGCTTATGTACTAAGTAAGTAACTATATAGTTATGATGAGTATTCGTTTATTAGACTTACATGGATATTACAAAACTGTATGAGTCATTGTTGCTTGAAATAAATATATTTCTGTCTCTGTAAGAAATTTTTTTTTTCATCGACTATGTTTTTTTTTATTTTTTATTTATTTATTTATTAGAAACAAACAGTCTTATGTGGGTACATTTGGTAAGGTAAAAGGTAGCAAATTGTGGACTTACAGTTTCCTTAATTATAATATGTAAACCTTAACATTTAAATCAATTCATACATATATGTATATACATATATGTGTGTATATATATATATATATATATATATATACATACACACACAATACATATACATGTATATATACACAATCCGAGTTATCGATAAGCATCGTTAGTAGTTTAAACATAAACAGTGCTAGAAAACGTAATGATAAAATAAATCAGTAATTTAGTATTATAGTTCTTGAATACATTGCAATGATAATCGTTTGAAGCTACACAATGTCTCGTGGAAAACATCTATCGTCTGAAATTTTTCGTCATAAAGCCTACACGCTCTTCTAATGAAACCGTTTTTTGCATAAGAAGTACGACTACGGGGGATATGAAAGAAGGTTTTTTTTTCTGCAAGCTCGCTCGCAACGCCGGGGCACTCTAATAGAGAGCGAATGTATCAACGAAGGGGCATCTATGATGTTATTAATAATTTTGTACAGGATCAAGACATCAATACGCTCACGACGAGAACTTAATAATGTAGTATTTTGTCTTTTCAAGGAAGTGGTATAGTCTCTGTATCTATGTCCAGTGCGATACTCAATTGCCTTTACAAATTTTCTCTGTACTTTCTTTATTTTATCGCTGTGTATTTTATAAAGTGGATTCCAAACGGCGCTAGCAAATTCTAACCTACTACGTACATAACTGTTAAATAGTAGCTTGTGAGTTGACAGTCTACAAAAGGGCTTTCCTACACGTAATATAAATCCCAATTGTTTAAAAGATTTAGCTACTATGTTGTCTATGTGAGGAACAAAGGTAAGTTTTGAGTCCATAATTACGCCGAGGTCTCGGATCTGGTTAACTCGAGTCAGCTCTTTATTGCATAGTGTGTACTGAAAGTTTATAGATGTTCGCTTCCTACTGAAACTAATAATAAAACATTTGTCTGGATTTAAAAATAAGTTATTCGAGGTACAAAACGCCTGAAAATTATTTAAGTCATTCTGCAAGACAGTACAGTCGTCTGTATTTTTGATAACTCTGAATATTTTAGTGTCATCGGCGTATAAAAGCATGTTTGAATTTTTTATACAGTCTGTGATATCATTAATATAAAGCACGAACAACAGAGGGCCTAAATGTGAACCCTGCGGTACACCGGAAGTGATAGATCTATAATGAGAAGTATATCCTTGCGCAGCTACCGCCTGTGAGCGATTCTCAACATATGATTTAATCCAGCGGAACAGGTCGCCGTGTATACCGATATGCCAGAGCTTCAAGAGTAAGCGCTTATGATCAATCTTATCGAATGCCTTGGCAAAATCAGTATACACTGCGTCCACTTGATAATTGTTATCTAATGCATCTAGTATGAATTCTGTGTAAGATAAGAGATTCGAGTCAACACTTCGACCGCTGAGAAAGCCATGTTGGTTTGGAATGATATGACGACATTGACGACGTATTGCAGAAGAAAGTTGATCACTAACCATTTTCTCATGGATCTTACCGAGCTGACATAATTTCGATATTGGGCGATAATTTTCTATCTCGGTACTAACCTTTCCTTTTGGTATCGGTGTAACTAGTGCACGTTTCCATATAGAAGGTACGCAGCCCTCCCTAATGGATTTCTCGAATATTAAAGTGATAGGCGTTGTTAAACTAGAAGAACAATTTTTAATTAAAACTGGGGGTATACCATCAGGACCAGAACCTTTATTAATATTAATGTTGTTAAGATATTTGTAGACAAGATTCTCAGATATGTAAATGGTATCCATGTCGAGAACAGTGTCATTTACAGGAGTGAGATTATTTAGGTCTACAGAACTATCGCTAGGTGTTTCAAACACGGATTGGAAATGTTTTGTACTGTGTCAAGATGAAACACCTTATGTGAATAGTAAACTGTTGCTAATGATAGTAATAATATCTCCAGATTCTCGTGTGGAACAAATGTTTGTTACGGACCAACCATAGATAGGGTTTTGAATATAATAAAGGTTGGAAATTAGAATTAAAGACAGAAGTTATGATATGTACTTATAACAACGAGTAGTATGCATGCACACACATAGCTTATGGTTTTCATAACTTGTGTTTCGTATAAATAGGTACCTGTGTATTACTAAGTATTAGTGCAGTGTAAAGAATTCCCTATTGAATCAATCCTGTTGTATAGATCAACGAAGTGCTGGAAGACCTGGGTCTGTCGGGCACGGAGAAGACGCGCTGCTGCCACCTGTCGGGCGGGCAGCGCAAGCGGCTCTCCATCGCGCTTGAGCTCATCGACAACCCGCCCGTGCTGTTCCTCGACGAGCCCACCACGTTAGTACTGTAATAGTACATTACTGCAGTGGCCGGGAATATAGCGATTGCCAGCCAAGGAGAATATAGATCGAGCGTAGCAAGGACGGATAGGAATACGAGACCGGCAATCCATTTAACACCAGTAGTAGGTTATTGAAGTGTGTAATATAAATTATAAGTATTGTTGTTGTACCTAGCACGTATTCTATTTGTACAGTCGACTACGAAGAGATTGATACGGCCAAAGTTACAAAAATATATATACAGGACCTTAATGATAAGGCAATAAAGTCGTGTGCACAAATATTGTTGTAACTTTGGCTGTATCTTCTTTCTCTTTGTAGTCGACTGTACTTTCTGTATCGACTTGGAGATATTATATGTAGGTACAGTGACTAACTTTTCGACGCAAAATCGCAATAACTTGCTATTGGAATTTAAATGGAGCGGCAATGCAATTTTATCGTAGGAACTATTTAGGTATGTATATAAAAAACCTAACGTACTTATTAGCATGAACTAAATCAGCCAGGAAACAGTTCGGTAGTCACCATGTGACTCATATAATGACGTTATTACCTACCTACCTTTATCTTTTGTTCCTTCTACACAATAGTCGCAAAATCCGCAAAAAAATGTTCCTGGTTCTCACATGCCAGGCCATTATTATTGACGACGTAGTTCACTGACTATACCTACGTAAACCGTATAACTAATATAAACGCATGTTGCAAGTAGGCCTTTATAACGTTATGAAAAAAGGTCAATATCATCAGTAAATAGTTTAGTTTTTTTGGAATATAAAGTTATATGATAGATAACGTTATACCAAAATAGCAGTATTTAAAGGAATGCTGGTCAATTGTGTATCGATTGTTACGTAGATCAAATTATCTTTTTTCGTATGGGAAAGAGTCAGTTCAGGTTGTTCATTAGACAACAGAACGAGCATTAGGTACTTAGTTCGTTCGATAAATTACGCAATTATCCCTCTGGTTGCAAGTCGCAATCCATCGTAGGGATGACTTATATGTAGCCAATGTAACATAGGTTGGAGGCTGCAATCGGTCGCGTAGCTGGGCATTTTCATTTTAAGTGTAGGTACATTTACAAAATTAGAAAATTATGACTTTGTTTTTCCAATTCAGAGTTACGAGTTCAAGTTGGTAAATAAAGAGGAGTACCAAATATATACCAAGTCATAAAAAAAGATATAAGTAAATGAACATTAATACTTGTATATATACATATAATGTAAGTATTTTAGTCAGAATCATTACTGCTTGTGATTCGAAGTAAAAACAAATTGACCTTATTTAAAAATAAAATATACAGTGAAACTGAAAACGCCCAGCGTGAAAAATAAGAAACTCTAGAGCCAAGTGGCCATTGTGGAAATACTTAATTACAATTAGTGTTTGAAAGGAGTCTGTTATTTCCGTGGTCGTCAGAAACCACGAGCTGGCGGTGCAAGTTACGCAACACCACAGCCGCAGTCATGGCCCATTGTGTCTCTATATCAACTTTACGGAAAAATACCTACAGCTTTTCTAAATCTTATTGCGACAGGAATTTTTAAAACATCTTGAATCATCATTCTTATCTTATTTTCGAATACTTACGTAGGTGACAAGGTTGACTGGGTATATATTTATCTTAAAATTTCAATGCTGTTCTGCTGTCAGAATTTTGACAGCTGTTATTAAGTTGTTTTAATTGGTTTTTTTTTAATAAGATGATTGGCGTTTGAATCTCTGTAGATACCTAAAATTTTACAAAAACAGTCAAGATCATCACCTTTGCCTTTGCATGAACAAACGCAAGTACTAGAATAATCTTTCTACTGTGTTCATCACTATAACGAACCCGACAAGATGTCGATTGTGCAATTCATTGCACGGTTTCGATAGGGCCGAGTTGTATTACTAGAAAGTAATATAGTTTACCCCACCTCGGGCCGTATGTAGCAACTATCGCCCCCGCAGCTTGAGCAGTAAGTCTCACTTCTTTCTTTCTTATAAATATGTACCTAGAAGGACTTATTAGAAACCTATCCTAAAAGGGATGGCATAAATTATACCCCATTAAATAACATCAATTAGAATTTTGGTCAAATGTGAGTCGGATTTTATTTTTATGCCCATACATTTTGAGACCCAGCGCCTGATGAAGGCAACGAGCAAAACTATTTGGTCTCCATACAAAGTGTCATCCCCTTTTTCGTCCCTAAAAGGGATGAAATTTGACATAAATTATAGCCCTATGTCCTATTCTGATATATGAGGTACATAACTGGAAAGTTCCATATAAATTCGTCCAGTCGTTTTTGAGATTAAGTGGAACGTACATCCATCCATCCAAACTTTCACGTATATAACATTAGTAGGATTAGTAGGATAGGATACGCCCGTATTAAGAGTCTTTGCAAGTTTGCGTTTAATCCAAGTAAGTTCAACAAACATTGATGTTCCAGGGGACTGGACAGCTCGACCTCGGCGCAGTGTATCGCGATGCTAAAGAACCTGGCGCGCTCCGGGCGCACCATCGTGTGCACCGTGCACCAACCCACCGCCTCCGTCTACTCGCTTTTCGACCAGGTAATGAATGTGTGCAAATTGTAATAGTTCAAGTTAGATAAAGTAGGCCTCCCAAGTCTGACTTGACGCTTGGCACTGTTTGACTAGAACACATATTTAATATACCTACCTATGGTGAAAAAATCGCCGCCAGATTGAGCCAGTTGGCCTAGCTCTTTTCATAAATCATACGTAATGATGTGACCTCTTATAGAGTGCTAAAGCTAAGCTAAGCTCTTGAAAACCCTATCGAAAGTAGTTGCTTAAATTTTGCGGCACCGACTTTCACTGCCTTCGTCCATCTCATTGAGGGACGCAAATGTGCCTTCTGTCAAGTTCTGTCCACCGCATTGGTGAACGGCCTCGTAATCTGACCCTACACTGCGCAATCAGTCTCTCCATTGAATCTGTACCTCTGGGAGAAACAATATTATGTGACATAAATGCGATACAAAAACAGGTTAGCCATATCCTGAAGCAAGACCTAACCTTTGTGAATTGGCTTGCAGGTGTATATCCTGGCGGACGGCATGTGCGTGTACCACGGCGCGAGCGAGAACACCGTGCCCTACCTCGCCAGCGTCGGCCTGCAGTGCCCCAAGTATCATAACCCTGCAGACTACAGTGAGTATTCAAACTTTATACCACCACTAGCGACCATAGCCCATCATGAGGCGGATTGCATCAATGTTTGATGATGATAAAACCTATTATTGGTACTATTTTCCGCGTTTATCGTTCACAGACTTGCAGACATGCTTAATATGATTTTATTAGATGAGCGAACGAAAAACCAAGTAAAAAATGTGTCACCTAAATACTATTTCAGCCAGGCCAGGTCAGGCCAGTATGTTTTATGTAGGATATGGCTAGACAAGTAGGCTTAGTCTAGACTCTCTCTATACTGTCTGATTTCGACTGGACTTTCATGAGCTTTCACGTGACTGATGATCTCAATTTTTATACACTTTCCCTTTAATGGTCTGTGAGGTCAGCACTGCAAAATCTATTTATTGGGTCTATGTTAAGTAGTGCAATGTGGTTATAACTTATAACATGAACTTTTGACCTTTTACAGTACTAGAAATAGCAAACGGCGAATATGGCAGCTTGAACGAGCAGCTGGCAGTGGAATGCAGCAAGGCGGACTGGACGCGCGCACCCACGATGCCGACTGACAAATGCGAGGAGATAACCTGTCGGAAGAGTACAGTTGCCATTAACCCGCCACATGAGATCTACAGGCTGGGTGTGCTGTTCCGGCGGTGCTTCATACAGCAGTATAGGGACTGGGTGAGTTGATTCGTTAGCTCATTGTAGAAGATCTGCGATGGTTGGCGTTGACGCTTCCAGAGATTACCGAAGCGTGTTCGCATGGAAATTCGCTTCGTGATATTCGTGTATTTACGTCCCCCAACTTTGTTTTTATCCAAAGCTGGGTACCGTAAATCAAATAAGTAACTGAAAACGTTAACTTCGTTAATCGTTACAGCGTTACAGTTTTTGAAGATTTATCGGAAGTTAATGTTAAAATCACAACGCAACTTGCTTAATGCTTCCTCTAGTTCCGCTATCCTTTCGTCGGTCCAGCGTGTGCGCGTGTGCTGCCAGGGGCAGGGGTCGTTGGTGGTGGTAGCCGAATTTTCGCCGGAGATTATTAGCCCAATATGTAACCAGTTACAAACCAGGAATCTCGCTTTCCCGTTCTGAAGCTGGTTACGAAAATTAAGATAGTTAACAAAAGGGAATTCAAATGTAGACCTAATACGTTACCAGTTACAAAACGGGAGTCTTGCTTTCCCAATCTGTGGCCGTTTATAAACCTTCGGAACCATACGTATACTTACGAAACCAGTTATTAACCGGGACTGTTGCTTTCTTTCTGACTCAAGTTTAAGTCTGATGAGTGATGACCAATCACTGAGGCACAGCATTCATCTTTATTTACGATGGATTTCAGGAATGCTGGAAGTAACGGCCTGTGCCGAGCCAAAAGAGCTGGTAGAGGAGTTAAATGGCGATTCGTTTGCGTTTTGGCGCCGCACTCGCCTGGGCTGTGCTGACGGTGCTGGCAACACGGTCTGCCAATAGTACGCCGAGCCAACATTTTTCGGTGGCAGCGTTGTCTATGTCAAACGGCCACACCAAAGAGTACTATGACCATGGAAGAAATAATAACCTATGACTAATAACACTGACAGTGCGAGTCAATAAAATTATTTTTATTCTTGACAATTCTGAAAATCTACTAAAAACGTGAAACCTCTGAAGCGGTGGCCAAGTTGTATGTTTTGAGACGTTAGCTTAGATTGAATATGAGTGTAATAATAAAGAGTATTTTATCTTTCTTATTTATAGAAATGTAATAAGAAAAACGTTTTTTTTTTAATATTTTAGTCTTATAATTAAAAAAAATACTGCATACAAAAATGTGAAAATCTAGAACAAACCCACGAAAATTGGATTTTGAAAAATAAAGTTTTGTTCACATTTTTGTACCAGCTTTGCTTACCTAAACAGGTGTTGCTTTTTAATAACTTCATCAGTGTTGCCTGCCCAATGTTTTCTTAGGTATTTAATTACTGCTATTAAACAAATCTATTTGCAGTTTTATCAGCCTAGTGGGTAGTGATGATGCCTACGAAGCTGAAAGTCTTGGGTTCGAATCCCGGCAAGGGCAAATATTTGTGTGATGAGCATGAATTTGTTTCTGAGTCTTGGATGTCTGCTATGTATTTATATCTATTAAATATCGTCGTCTAGTACCTACCCATAACACAAGCTTTATTGATCTTACCATGGGACTAGTTCGATTTGTGTAAGATGTCCACTAATATTTATTTATTTATCAGTCACTCTCCTGCCGACAACACGGTTTCGTTTAACTCGCGGCACACGCCGCACGTCTTTCACCCGTCTCAGTGGCTGGCACCCTGCGTGTGCTCTGACCGTCGACCGACCCAAAAGTACTTGTCAGAACGTGTTTTTGGCGCAGGTGCCTACTTCGTTAGCGACGGACTTATGGAAAGTTAACGGAGGTTAATGAGTCCGTTAACAATATTAAAGTTAAACCGTTACCTACTTAAAATGTTAACTTCGTTAATTAACGAGTTCACGCCCACCTATGCCTATCATGGTTTGCTGTAGCTGAAATCATTATTACCCATTCGATTCCGTACCGCCTAACTGAACGAGTAAACGTCTGAAACAATAGCTTTATCGAACGTTTAGATACCTACGAGATGATCGTTACTCATTACATGTCTGTTGTGACTTTTTCCAATTAAAAACTTAATAGTCGAATGATGGTATCGCAGACGGTGACACACCTAAAGGTGTTATCGCACATCGTGATGGGCGTGCTGCTTGGGTTCATCTTCGATGGTTCCGGCAACGACGGCTCCAAGACTTTCTCCAACCTCGGCTACCTGATGATCTCCATCGTCTACCTCCTCTACACCTCCCTCATGCCCGGTGTGCTCAAATGTAAGTCGCAACGTATTCCACCATTAGCACAAGACGGCGCGCGAGGTGTCTCGCGGCGAGATAGACTAATAGACTATCCGTCTCGTTCTCATTAGAACACTTAGAAAGAGACGGATATTTTATCTCGCCGCGAGACAGCTCGCGCGACGTCTTGTGCTTACCGCACAGATGACTGCTAAAGTTGTAAGTATAAGGAAAGTCGGTTGTCGTAGAAAGATATAAATACCCATTTTTACTAAGTATGGGTAGATACGAGTATGTAGGTAGTAGTGTAATCATTTCGAAACGTAATTGCTTCAGGCAAAAGCCTATATCCTTAAGAGTAACTAGAGTGTGATAGGTTTGGTCAAAGAGTCGTATCACAAAGAAAGTGGCTGGATAATCGCTGCTAGTTACACTGGGTAACTTACACAATATGTATCGCGAAGTGATTTACCACAGAACACTAAATACTATTCACTATTATAGTATAGTATTATAGTATTTAGTGTTCTGTATGATTTACTCATAATTGAACCAATCGTCAGGGGGCCGATATTTGACTTTCGAGCGCTCGAAAACTAAAAACGAGTTAGTAAAATTGTAGGCACTTACTTTCTACCGATAGAATTGAATAAATATGTATGAGTAGAAATACCTCTCGTTTTTATTTTATCTATCACTGTTTCAAACTAGCGTTTCATCGTGTCGACAGTTTACGAGTGAATGATTCGAGCTCTTGAAAGTCGGGAATCGCCCGCGGACTCTATACTTGAAACCATAATTAGATTCCAAAAAAACTACCCTTTGTGTTGTCATTAAAATGAGGAGGGTTGACACCGGTGAATTTGCATTTTTCTAAATGATGAAAACTAGCTACGTCTATCATTTAGAAAAATGAAAATTCACCTGTGTCAACCCTCCTCATTATAATAGCATCACAAAGGGTAGTTTTTTTGGAATCTAATTATGGTTTCAAGTATACCTGTCGGTCCCCAACACTCCCGCAAATATTGTCTCCTAGGAGTCCCGCGGCCGCGAATTCGTGGCAAATTTTTTGCTACTGTCCGTTCCCGGTCACGTGGTCACGTGGGCGGTCCTGCGAGTCCCGAGGTAATAAATTAGAAATAAATTAGAAAACGCCCAATAGAATAGGAACTGTATGTTCTTTACAATAAAGTATTTTCTCAACTGTGGGAACCAAGACGCGAATTCGTGGTAGCGGGAACCGACACGTGCAAATATCGTTGCCACGATTTCGCGGCCGCGGGAACCGACGGAGACATCTGTGCATTTTTTTGGGAACTTACGTGGGCGCCATTTTGGACGCGTATTCGTGGCAGCGGGGACCGACAGGCAGTTTTTATATCTATTTCGAACCTGAATCTCAAGAAAGAGTTCAAATTTTATTTTGCATGATCTCTGAATATGTACATAAATATACGTATCCGATCGTACTAGGTACGCAATTGTAGAAATGATCTTTGTGACGAATTTTATTTCTAGTTCCCGAGGAGCTGTCCATCATCAAGAAGGAAACATTTAACAATTGGTACCAACTGAAGACTTACTACGTCGCGCTGGTAATCACCGGCTTCCCTATGCAGGTAATTCATTCTCCTCCCCTTCTTTAGCGTTATCCCGGTTGCATCTTGAAAGAATCCAACGCCAGCGTACAGTAAGGGAATTGTATTCACGTACCACCGTAGAACCCTATCGCAATAAGGTGACATATCACTCGAGTTTGAGTGACGGCGGCCTGTCAATTGCGACTGGGTTCTACGGTGGTACGTGAATACATTTCCCTTACTGTACGCACTGTTTTCTGCAGAAGGAACTATCATCTGGCCAGCCAATCTTAGCCTTTGTCACTGAGTGGAGAAATCTATTATAAGAAGTTCTCAACCCGCCCAAAGGCCCTATCGCGGATTTATAACAAATGATCTATCGCAGAAATATTAAAAGTGGTAGATTATGATAGATCTATTCAAAACAAACAATGAGCGTTTTTAAATTAAAGTGAACATGAACTTTTCTTTTTCTGAATTCGATTTTTTTGGGTTTTTCTTACTTTGATACAATCGATCCTTATACAAGAAAAAAATGTCCCAGAGTAAGTAGTCACGACCACATAAATAAAAAAAAGACTGCATACAAAAATGTGACGATCTGGAATGGAATAGGTATTTGAGACATTTTTTTTACACGGAATGTTTTTTATGGGATCTCACTTCTTTTTTAGGTTATTGTGTTTATCAATACATAGAAATTTATGAATGCAGCTGGGAATACTATTTTTGCATAGACTTTGTATGGAAATGTTATTTTACCTACAGTAAATTATAACGTTTGTATAGTTTTCTAGTGCATTGTCCATCTAACACTAACCGCTTGCAAAAAAATCGTGTACAGTGCCCTGTACCTACCTTGTTATTATTATTTGCAGTAACTGCAAAAGTAACTTTGTAATTGCATGTATCTGCATAGGATTACAAACTTACTTATGCAGTTTGTACATCTCTAGAACGTGACTGAAATTGCAATATTTTTAGGTATTCTTTTAATTGGTAGGCTAAAAACTAATTATGTTTAAAATTTGGAGTTTGTGGGTCTGCTAGAAGTACCTTAAGTTTAGGCTGATCATCATAAGTCAGTAAGTCAGTGAGTATATCAGTGACAAATCTAAGGAACTTTGACGGCCAATAGTTCTTAAACTAATAGTCCAAATTGAATGCTATTGAGAATATATCTAAGCCATATTATGCCCCATGTTATTGAAAATTCAGGGTTCTAGCTTTAGCCCGCACAAAATTACAGGATGTTGAAAATGGCCTGAAAAGAAAAGGATGGTACGGCCGTGCCTAAGGTTTTGCTCGACTAGGCAGGGGCACTGCCGTGCCTCCAGATATCCTCACTTTACAAGTATTTTTTTTTTTAGATTTCGTTATACCTCTTTGTCGGCGTGATTAGGTTTTATGTATAGGTTACCAGAAGCACAGGGAAGCTCAAAACAACTTATTACAGGCTAGTAAAAGTAAAAAAGTCGTTCTTAGGAAATTGTATAAAATTCTAAAATAAAATTCCAAAACAGATTACCGAACTTACTGACTCCAAATTCAAATCTGTCGTAAAACAGACACTTATTTCAAAAGCATATTATAAGAAAAACGATTACATCATGGATATCGCAAAATAAATAGGCTTTCTACTGTAGATGTCATTTCAAAATCTTATAATACTCTGATACTGAAATGATATATTGTATAATGTTTTGAAAAAATGACACCTTGTCGAGTTTTTAAGGTAAACGTAACAAGGGCGATTATTAAGCTGTAACATATCTCAATATCCCATCAAAAAACTCAGTATTTCATTATTTATTATGGAATGTAAAATAGGTCGATTTTAAATAACATGGTGCTGAATCACACAGGCGCGGCCTGCGATTGCGGTCAGTAGTAAATTTGACAGCTAATGAGAAGCTTACTATTGACCGCCGCGGCCAGGCCGCGCCTGTCTGTGAGAGGCTTAATGCTTCGTAATTTTATTCGTTCTTGATAGTTACTGTATAATTCAATCCATCCAGCAATTACGGTTGCTTCAAGTATTTCCTGAACTAGAATAATTGAGGTAATCGCGGCGACAATCTTGCCTGCCAAGGAATTGTAGGCATGTAATTGTTTAACCATTAGGTATTGCATAATAGCCGAGGCAAAATACGGTTTCGAAAAACATTAATTTATAATAGCGTTGTTTTTGTTTATTTCATTTTAAAACATTATTCTAAGATTCTTTATTCAAGAATCCACCAAACTTTCCACCCGGAAGTAATTATATAGATTTAAATTGAACATTCATTGTCTTTTTTATTTTATTTATATTGAATATTGTAAAGCAAATGTAAATGAACCTAAATAAAGATAAAAAAAATTATTAATATTTACCCGGACTTTTTAGGAGCTAATTAAATATTGATTTTTTTGATGTCTGATTTTTTGTTGGATTTTGCCTCTAGGTAACAATTTAATTGATAATATATCCGTTACATTAGAAAAATTAGCTATTATAAATTATTTCCAAATATGTCATTTTTTCCATACAAGTTGTCAGTTCATTGCCTGGACTATAAAGGAAAACTTAACCATAAATAGGTACAAAGGCTTGTGAACGGTATAGGTAAATAATTAAGAATATGTAAAGGTAAGCGTTCAATGAATTGAAATTGATGATAATAATAAGGTAATTGGAGGATTCCAAGGATACATGCACTCGTTTCCGCATTTTAGAGCAACGAGGTATTTTGTCATAAGTATACCTAAATATTTTTCTAGCACGAACGACTTATTGTAAGTGATTGACAAAATAAAAACATCGACAGTCCTGTTATCGATAAGTACCACTTCAACGTCATAGAGGTAAATAAATACAAATATATATAGGGTAATAGGGTGCGTTAAAAAATTGATAATAATAACAAAACTATCAATTTATTTATATTTTACACACTTCAGAAAACAATTTGCAATACTTTCGTAACTTTCTTTCTTCGTGTCACTGAATTAATTATCCCCTAAGTCACTCCATAACACACACACACACCGAAATTGTCTTTCAAATCGACGCAGAATGTCACAACATGTAGTTTTTCCCAAACCCATTTTTGGTCCCAAAACAAATCTGTGTCTCTGTATATGGTTACAGTGTAGGTGCACATGTCTGTGGTTGTATGTACGTATTGTCGTTGAAGTAGTATGTACTTATCGATAACAGGATTGTCGATATTTTTATTGTGGCAAGCACTAAACAAATGTTGTTCCTGCTAGAAAAATATCTAGGTATAGTCATAAGAGAAGGTTATTTAGAGCGGCATCGGCACGGGCCGATTGGTTAATGATTGGAACTCGCCATACCTACCGCACAGAATAAGTAATAGTATGCCTTCAGCGAAATTATTTCGAGTTGAATTCCTTACAAGCTTTTATTTCACTTGACTTCGTTTGTTTGTTACTTTTTTAGTTTGTAAGTGTGGGACAAATCTTGGAACTGAAGTTTGAACCAGTTAACCTCAACTTTTGGATTGACTTGGATGACAACTCAATATTATGATACAGAAGACAGAAGGTGACCATGGGAATTCAGTACTTAACCGATCTTAGGTACCCCCTTTGTGTTTGGGCTCGTTAGAATCGTCTCAATGAGCAGTTGATGTGATGACGGTATACAGAAAAGTACAGTTGGCAATAAAAGCTTGTACCAAAAATGTTTTTTTTTTACAGAAACTTAATAGGGTTTCGTTTTTGAAAAGTAGAACGGAACCCTTATATATAGGATAACTTCGTTGACAATCTGTATGTCAAGAGCCTTCTGCTCAGAAACGCGTGGAGGTACTAAGTTGAAATAAGTATATAATAAGTATATAAGTATATAAGCTTTTCGGTGAAGGAAAACATCGTGAGGAAACCGGTCTAGTCCTTTCACGCAAAAAAGGCACATTGGATGTCGATTTGCGGAAAATGCCCCGTAAAAACTAAGTATATAATATTCAGGTACTTAAGTAACTACGCAATCCCTTGAAGCTGTGAAAAAAATCAAACTTCTAAGTCAACGCAATCAAAAAAGACGGCCATTTTATGCCGTGCATTTTGATACTCGCAAAAGAATCAAAAGCCTAGGTTATTTTCCGTTGACATAGAATCATGAAATTTGGTAAGATGCAACTTATGTCTTACTTGCTTTCTGCAGTCAAGTGACAAACGCAGCCATTCGTGTCGGCCGCAGGCCTTCATTCCTTAGGAAATTCTTGTCAAAGATACCCCTTAACTAATTTAGTGTTTATTGTTTCAGATTTGGTATTCATTCGTGTACTCGGCGCCGTCGTATTTCCTGACTGAGCAGCCGCAGGAGCCGGCGCGGTTCGTCATGTTCGTGCTAGTGCTGTCACTCATTACGCTACTGGCCGACGCGCTAGGCAACGTCATCGGGACCTGCGTCAACCCCATCGTGAGTTCACTGCTCTATTGCCGCAGGACCAATCTGGTTCATTATTTCCGTGCTTTTGGTGCTCATCACGCTGCCAGTGGCCGCGCGTCCACAATCAACTGTATCATAGTATCCGCAAATCAAACTGACGACTCTAATATTGCTATTTAGTTTACACTTGCATGGTCTTACGGTGATGTCTTACAACCTTGAAGGCCCCAATCATCAGTGTGGCTACAGCCTAGGCACAATAACCCCGCAGCGAAGCTGATACAATTGACTCCACGATGCGACGCGAGGGGCGAGAAATCTACCCTTCTTTTTCCAATGAGAGACAAGAGTCTCTGAGTCACGCGCGATGCGACTTTGCAGCAGGTTTTGCTAGCCTCCCAGAACTTGTCAGGGTCGTAATCCTTGGCAGCAAAAGTATAAAGTTTTAAGGGGATGTCTGTTGAATTGGATGGCGTGTTCATCATACGTCTAATAACAAAAATGTACCAGATTTTTATCAAAATTGATGACGTCAGCCGCTGCTTTGAGCGGTGCTCAATACAGAAAATTCCAGTGGCGATAATTCACATGACCTACATCATTTCAAATACCCACCCACCCAGATAACCCACTCAGATTATGATTTATATCTTATCTTCCCAGCATATGGAAAAAATATCGATGTAATTGCATTTCAAAGGTGTGGTATTAATAGTGTTGTAATTGCCGTTCTGTTAATTATGGAAAAATTGCAAGATAAGTTGTCAACAGGACGTGCATATAGGTATCGGTACTGTATATCGGTACCTTACTTACCTGCATACATTTTAATTGTTTTGGAGATTAGATAAAATTGCAAAAACATGATCGATTTAAAAGAAAAATCTATGTGTTAATAGCTAATTTTATGAATGATAGGAGGCCATGCAGGATCCTAATGGATCTTTACAGTCAAGGCCCACTTTACAAAGCTACAAGTTTCTATTTATACCTACTATCGACATAAGTTATCATTTTGTGTATGATTATGAGAAGAAAGGTCTAATTAATGTTCAAAAGATTTCTACTGAAGATCAGATTGCTGATATACTAACCAAGTCTTTATGTAAAGTAAAATTTCAGAAACTAAGAGATTTGTTAGGAGTTAAAGTATGTTAGATAGGCTAGTTAATTTATTATTTAGTTCATAATGTTGAAATGTAGAAGATACAGTCAGTATTGTTTATGTTATAAGGAATACTAAATCAAGGAGGCGTGTTGAAAGACGAACTTATGATTTAGTACCTTCATGGTATCTACTGGCTAGATACGTGATGTAAAGAAACAGAGTTGACAAGTTGTCTAATATTTTATTGTGTATTGCAATGGTTGTGTTCTTATGTTAATCCTATTTTAATATATTATATATTTGAGACTGCATACACGTATTTCCATTTATTCGAAGATGGTAGCAGAGCGTTTAGTAATTTGAAGTAAGATCGCAATATTTTTTCACGTAAATATACGTTACCGATTGAAAAGAAAATGTCAATTCAAAAGGAAGAATTTGCCCTACAAATATTTAATGGAATAAATTACGACAAGTGGAAATACAGATTGAAAACTTATATGGAACTAAAAGGTTGTTACGGAGTGATCGCACACGAAACGAAACCGGCAGAAATTACGGAAGCTAACCGGGCTAAGATGGAATTAGTTGCTAAAAATTGCATTGTGAATAGTGTTAGCGATACTCAGTTGGAGACAATTATATCTGAAAATAAAGCGGCTAATATGATCAAAAAATTTGACATGATATATCTGGCAAAAAGTAGCGCAAACAAATTAATATGCAAAAGAAAATTATTAAAATTAAAGATGGCGGACAGTGACAATCCAATCGAATTAACGAGAATACATAAACGGAAATATGTTTAAATTAGCTAGGGAAAGAGGAATATATATTAACTGTGTCCACCTTATACACATGAGTTGAACGGTGTAGCTGAAAGATTTAATCGAACTATCATGGATCGCACTAGATGTTTGTTGTCAGAAGCAAAAATTGACAAAAAATATTGGCCAATGTGTGTGGAGACTGCGGTATATATTGGAAACAGATTGTTAACAAATACACCCATGAAGAAGACCCCTTATGAAATATTTACAGGTAGACGACCAAATGTGTCGAACATGAGAATAATTGGAAGTAAAGTCTTTGTAAGAATTCCTGAAGAACGAAGAAATTCAAAATTAAATCCTAAGGCAGTAAAAGGTACTCTAATTGGATACACAGATACTGGATACAAAATATTAGTAGAAAATAAAGTGACTACAAGCAGACATGTAAGATTTGTTGATGAAACTGCAACATTAATAGAACAGAACGATAATGAAGAAGAGGAAAGAGAAGCGGATGAGAATTTTGAAGACACGATTGAACTGCTAGAGAATGAGACTGAGATTAATGTGCAAGAGCAGAGAGGTGACAATAATGTGCCAGAGCAAAGAAATGTAGCAGTGAAGAAACAGAGCCTGATATGATTGTATATGGAAGGCCACAAAGAACAAGAAAAGTACCCGACAGATATAACCATTGACGTATAATAAAGTAAATAGACGCACAATGTCGAACAAAAATTTCAAGTAATGTGCCCCAATTTGACAATTCTAGCTATATTTCAGTTGATGCCAATCGCGTTTACTTATAACCTGCGTTGAGATATATGCTTCATATAAAAGAAAACTTAGTGTTTTAAGCTGTAAGGGCGATATTAGCGAATTAGCATCAAACAGATTAAAAACTTTTTAGTTTATTGAGATTTTACCATAATGTGACTTGATTGCTCACGTCAAAACTAAATAGCGAATGAATGGAGTCGCATTATAAAATTATTTTAATAATATTGTATAAACAATACAGTCATTTGTAAACTATTGACGAAGTATGTTGCGGATTTTTGCTGTTTGGAAGTATTTTACATGTCACACTTTAATGAATAAAATCTATAATATTTTATTTACTTAAACAGGAGCCTTAGCATGGTTGGCCTTATCACGCGACAAGTGACAAGATAAGAGCGTCGTCTCGTTCTATCGAACGGTGTCAGCCAGTGACGCACGCTCTATCCTAATCACCTATCGCGTGACAAGGCCAACCATGCTACGGGGCCAGGAAGACGAAAAACATCACACGTTTATTTTTTTTAATAAATACATATACACAAAACATTGTTCGGTAGGCATTACATATTATCAGTGCAGCTGTCAAACTCCTTAAAAATTCTACGCACGACTAGTGAAAAGGGAATAAGAACTAGGTATATAGATCATTTTAGCGTGGTATATTTGACGTATCTAATTAGTCCCTTTGCGACATATAATAATGACTTACAATCTGAATATCAATTTATCTTTAGTTAAACATTTATTTTTACACGATTTATATAAACTTGAAAAATAAACACACGACGAAGGCGTCGCCACTCTTCGTTGTTGATGTCTCCTATCTCGTGCTATAAGCCTATAACTGCGGCCTACTTTGCACATCGCTAAGGATTTCTTGGGAATTTTAAATTGAAAACCACAAATAACGTAACTGTACTACTCCATAAAAAAATCTAATAAGTAGGTACTGACTCCTTAGGTTTTTGTTCCGTGATAATCTGTCATTTGTACTAACGAAATTTATTATTCAAAACCATGAAATGCCAATGAGTTTACATGAAATTCTTTACGCTATCAAGAGAACTTAGTTAAAGAAATATATCCAATCCTTTTTTATTTTTTTTCTATTGCTATATTTGCTATTAATGAATTTTTTCACATATCATTTTTGTCATTTTTGACAACCGTCAAGTCTCATGGTCGAAACCAGACTAAACGCAAAAGAGCCGCAAGTGTCGATCGCGCGGTTCTTTTGGACGGCCACTTTTTTCGGCTGATTGTGTATCTAGTTACTTATACTAAATCAATGGATATAACGATTATATTATTTATGCAAATATCCCTGAAAACTATGATGAGGCAATGAAGAGCTCCGAATCTGTCAAATGGCAAAAAGCTATGCAGTCAGAGATAAATAGTTTGGAAAGAAATGAAACATGGGAAACTGTAGAAGAACCAATGGATAAAAAAATAATAGAAGTAAAGTGGATCTTCACTATTAAATCAAGTGGAATATATAAAGCGAGAGTAGTAGCAAAAGGATTTCAACAGATGTATGAAGAAAATGAAGAAATATATTCACCAGTGGCTAGAATGACTACCTTGAAAGTATTACTATCAACTGCATGTGCACGAGGATGGAAAATTGAACAAATGGACGTAGAAACTGCATTCTTAAATGGAACTATTAAATCAGAAGTATACATATATCCACCTGATGGCTATGAAATTGAACCGAATAAAGTATGTCGCTTAAAAAAGGCTCTTTATGGATTGAGAGAAAGTCCAAGAGATTGGTATGATTGTATTCACGAATTTTTTTGTAGTATAAACTTCAAAAGATCTGCGTATGACTATTGTCTATATACAGGACGCATAAATGGTAAGAAGACATACATTATCCTATATGTAGATGACTTATTAATTACAAGTGAAGACGAGACAAGTATTAAGCGAGTTAAGGAGATGTTAAGCGATCGATTTCGCATGAAGGATTTAGGACATCTAAAACAATATTTAGGCATTAATGTTGATTACAATCCAGAAAGAAGGATCATGTATCTAAGTCAAGAAAATTATATCAAAAGTTTAGCCGAAAAGTACAAGATTATGGATTCAAAACTGTTTGATACACCGATGGAAATAAACCTGAAATTGGAACCTGCAGAAAGACAAAATGAAAAACTGAAATATCGAAATTTAATTGGAACTCTTCTTTATGTGGCAAACGGAACACGTCCAGACGTAGCTTACTCGGTAAATTATCTAAGCAGATTTCAAAATAACCATGATGAAACTCACTACAAATACGCCTTACGAGTTCTGAAATACTTACATCATACGAAACACCTGAAATTAGTTTACGGAACGGATTGTAAGAATATAATGGATGCATATGTGGATGCTGATTGGGCAGCGGATACGCAAGATAGAAAATCCACGAGCGGTATCGTTATCAGAGTATTCGGAAATGTTGTGATGTGGAGATCTCAAAAACAAAAGATAGTCTCGAGAGCATCAACACATGCTGAATATTATGCGCTTGCCAATTGCGTTGAAGAAGTACTACCTATAAGAGGAATTTTAGGTGATTTAGATGTAACGATAAAGGACAGTGTAAACATATACGAAGATAATACAGGTGCGATAGGTTTAGCCAAAAACGGAAAGTTTTCCAAAAACTCTAAGCATATCGACATAAGTTATCATTTTGTGTATGATTATGAGAAGAAAGGTCTAATTAATGTTCAAAAGATTTCTACTGAAGATCAGATTGCTGATATACTAACCAAGTCTTTATGTAAAGTAAAATTTCAGAAACTAAGAGATTTGTTAGGAGTTAAAGTATGTTAGATAGGCTAGTTAATTTATTATTTAGTTCATAATGTTGAAATGTAGAAGATACAGTCAGTATTGTTTATGTTATAAGGAATACTAAATCAAGGAGGCGTGTTGAAAGACGAACTTATGATTTAGTACCTTCATGGTATCTACTGGCTAGATACGTGATGTAAAGAAACAGAGTTGACAAGTTGTCTAATATTTTATTGTGTATTGCAATGGTTGTGTTCTTATGTTAATCCTATTTTAATATATTATATATTTGAGACTGCATACACGTATTTCCATTTATTCGAAGACCTACAACTCGTAGTCTTGCAAATACGTGACAATACTGTGGCGCTCCAATAGCGCTCTACTGACGTCTCCAACAAGGATGGTCCAGAGCCACAGTATAATTACTGTGGCTCTGGAGTAGATATAATTATCTACTGTCGTCTTCAACAAAAATGGTCCAGAGCCACAGTAATTATATCTACTGACGTCTCCAACAAAGATGGTCCACAGCCACAGTAATTATATCTACTGACGTCTCCAACAAGGAGCTTCCGCCGTCCGCTTAAGTGAATTGTAGCGACACGTGTCTGTATGACTGTACGAATTTGTTTTACTGCTTTGAGCTATAATATCAACTGTGCGCTAAAAACCAGTGGCCTTTTTCACAAAAATTACCGCCCCGTAAATTTTGTGACTTGTAGCTTTATAGTAAACTAGCTGCCCCAGCATTGCAAAGAACACAGGCAAATCCGCGGGATAAAATATGGCCTATAACCATCCCGAAAGTCCATTCTGCACGCAGGTGAAAGAATTTTTGAAATCAGATAAAAGGAACCGGAGATTACCCAAAACGTACAAACTCACGAAGCTACAATCTCGCAGAC
The DNA here is from genome assembly GCA_932294315.1 of Epinotia nisella. NCBI lineage: Eukaryota > Metazoa > Arthropoda > Insecta > Lepidoptera > Tortricidae > Epinotia > Epinotia nisella. The sequence goes on from OW028674.1 coordinate 8,729,671, forward strand.
TTTTCCTTTTTATAGTATAGATTATAGTAAAGATGTAGGTCATTCAGGGCCAAATACAAATGCTGTAATAAATTTGACGGCGTAAGACAGAGAATAGGGTTGAGCGGGTGGGCCCTTTCGTCAGGTTCAGACATCGTGGGTAACCTCAAGCAGCAGTAAAATGGTCAGATTGATTTAAATGAAAGTCACTATATTAATCACCACTCACTATATTAATCTCACTATACTAAAGGCAGGCACAATTAATTAAAGAAGGTGTCCGACTGAACAGACACGTCCGCTCGTCACGAGCTCTGGCAGTAGAATGCCCGTGCGCTCCGACGACGGCCGCATCCAAGCTTGACTACTGATGACGTCATGCTTGCGTTCAGTGGCGTGATGGTGGTCTGTCTAGAACCAGCTGTGATTCTCCGACACGGCCATCTCTGATGTCTCACACGTCCTCGTGTGTGTTATCTGTAGAGAAATATTACCAGCAAAGTATTCTGTTCGGCTATTCTGACCAAGTCAAGTCAAGATTTGCGATGATGTGTATTGAGACCAGTAGCTCAAGGATAAATTCACTTTAAGATTATTAAATCTCAACATACTAGTGCAGCACACATCATTACAATCTTACAAATTCAAATTAGTTTTACAAGTGGATTACAGCAATTTTCATTATCTCAAATCGGATAAATTAACATCAATCAGCGCCGCATCAACGGCTCATCCCATTTTTGCAACAACAAAAATGAGGGTTCCTCAGAGCATGTTGTCGCACCAACGACTTATATCGTTGACGCACCAACGTAACGATAGTAAACATGCTGTCGCACCAACGACTTATCTCGTTAACGCACCAACGTAACGAAAGTAAACATGCTGTCGCACCAACGACTATCTCGTTAACGCACCAACGTAACGATAGTAAACATACTGTCGCACCAACGACTATCTCGTTAACGCACCAACGTAACGATAGTAAACATACTGTCGCACCAACGACATCTCGTTAACGCACCAACGTAACGATAGTAAATATCACCACCACCAGTGGGTCGATCACGTAACTTTTCTTACGAACGTCTGTAAGATTTAAACGTCAATTTTATATGGAAAAATGACAGTTAGATTGAGATTTAACTGTCAGACGCGCGTTCGGAACATTACGTGATTACCCCCAGAGCTCACCGCGCACCGCGCACCCACGGACTGCATAGAGAAGATGCCGACTTCTAACGGGCTACGGCTACGGTTAAACCTTTGGTATAGTCTGACCAGCCCAACTGAGAACCTTAATCTCTAACTCATTTTCTTCATGGTCAACTTCAAATGATACTTGACTCTGGAATTTTCCCTAATCTGTCATGCGCGCATTTATAAGTACGCTTCGAGTTCAAACTTGCTAAAGTGTACCTATCTATCACCATCTACTTAGTACTTCTGTTACTCTAAATGGGCATCTAAACTGAGATTCAAAATTTGTTTGGTTACGTTCTTTGTTCTCTAATAATCCAACCAAAAAAACTTCTCTAACTGCACTTTTGTATTATCAAACCGCGATTTATCGTATTAAGTAGCTAACTTCGGAAATATCTACCTCAGCGACATCATCATCAATATCATTATCACATGTCATTAATTCTAGGGGGCGCGATATGGGAAGGTATCATATTATAAGTTCTAAGACTTCTAAGATACTATAATTAGTTCATCAGACTGAATATTCAGATTGTTTTAACCAATGTTATCAATCTCGTGTTTCAACTTTTAGCTTGTACTTTGGTTTTATTTAACCGTTTAACGTACATTTATGCCCACTATCATTGAAAGATCGATTCTAAAATTCAACTCTGATTTGATAACGTTTTTTCATTTCAAAAGAAACTCAAGGGTTCACGTAACTTAGCACAGTATTATTTACTTGGAATCAAGAATCAAACATTTATTCGTGACAAGAAATAGCACAGTAGTAGCTTGTATATGCAATGCTCTTTATTTTTTGTTGTACCAGTTTTCACTACCGAATAACTGTTAACAACGTGTAGACTACCTCCATCTGGTATCCATATTACAAAACATCACATCGCTTCGCTTCTATCCAGCGACAACCACTTACACCTACAAACCAAACGCACGCCACTCACAGTCGTGACCGCGCTGCAACGGGAAATCTATGCCCGGTATTTTACACCTACGTCTACGAATGATATTGAAAGTGTATGTAGGCTGAGCCAAAGACATCAAAAACTACTCTGGTGATCATTAAAACATTAAAACGCATGTTGAATTACCTTTGTCAATTATTTTAACCACGCAGGTACTACCTTACTACCCTTTAACTTTAACTAAATAGATTCTATAGCACGTGAGAGCTCTGCTCAATAATCCCAATAAAATGTAAACTGCTCACCGGATAGACTGAACGCCATGGTGCGTTGCCAAGATGCACTCGTGTGCACCCACTGCCAAGCTGCCATCCCGATCGCTGATGTTCACCACCAAATGCACACAATCTCCACTGCGACGAAGTACCAGATTTTATTCTGTAAACAGCAATTTAGTATGGTATCAGTTTAATCATACACTTCATGATGTCATCTACGTAAAGATATACTTCAAGTTTTAAGGTAGGTAGTTTATAATTTGTCTTGATTTAAATTTTGACCATGATGACGTCTACATCAAGATATTGTTCTTGAATTCAATTTTAAACTAAAGTTGATGGTTTATTCAGAAAATGACACAAATGCCGTGGTCTATATCATAACAATTATAACAAAGCAATTAAGCTTCTCATAATTATTGAAACATTAATTATCGTTTGTTAGCTCTTATTTTGCATTAAATAACTTGGAACGAAACCTGTCCTTTTCTTTCCGTTGCTCCAATCCAGTAGTTGTCATTGCCAATAGTGTCCGCAGCGTCATCACTTATCTTGTGAGAGTCTGACGTCCGAGAACCGCCGATGCTGCACATTCTCGAGTCTGCAATGGTCCACGCCTACTGGACGAGGCGTTAGCTGTCAAGAGTACTGTTTATACTCGTAGATGTACCTCTCGTACTACACTGAAACATTAATTTCAAACGCCTAGCAAATATTTTCAATCGCTATATGGTTTCAAAGTACTCGTTATAAGCTTGATACGAAAAAGGATGAAATTCATCAAATTTAATACCGTTCTAAATGTTAATGCGCAAGTAATTAGATTTTCACAAAGCTATCAAAATGAAATTACTACACTAATGTAGGTACCACACCACAATTTTGTAATCAGGATTTCACGATAACTTTTAAAGGGAACGTAGGAAAAACACTATTGTTAACAGAAAGGTATCGAGTCTATCTTCATCATAGCAAAAACAATAAAAATGGTTTGATCTCACCGGATTTTTGAGCACGTGGTTTGAATCGGGCAACGTGTGATATTATAGTCGCTATGGCTAGTTATTCAGTAGACAGCCCAGACCATCTCGACATAAGCGAAGTCATCATTCTTGCTGCGTATGCCGGAAGGCATTCGTTTTCTTTCGGCTTGTTACATTGTAGGTTAATGAGAGTAGCTGCAGGAGTTTTAGCACGGTCGCACCTGGCAAAGAACAGCTGTCTAAACTAAGACCACTGCATACCATGAAAAGCAACTTGCAACAGCCATTGGGAAGCACTTTCCTTCAAGCACCACTGGTAGCTATTACTAGGGGTCCTCCTTCTAAAGGTTTTTCACCAAAACAAAGATCAACCGTGTTGCACCAAGCACGCGCATCAGCTTCAGGTTTTTCAAGGTTAAATTCTGGTAGTTTGAAGTCACTTGCACTAGCCGGTTGTTTTATAGCTTCAATTAGGCTAAGCATGTTACTATTTTGCTGCTCAAATAATTTTCGTAACAAATCTTCATTAACACGAGCTAGTTGACATTCTTCAGTCGTTTGCTGTGCTCGAGGGAATCCCACTTCTGATGACGGCGTAAGACAGAGAATAGGGTTGAGCGGGTGGGCCCTTTCGTCAGGTTCAGACATCGTGGGTAACCTCAAGCAGCAGTAAAATGGTCAGATTGATTTAAATGAAAGTCACTATATTAATCACCACTCACTATATTAATCTCACTATACTAAAGGCAGGCACAATTAATTAAAGAAGGTGTCCGACTGAACAGACACGTCCGCTCGTCACGAGCTCTGGCAGTAGAATGCCCGTGCGCTCCGACGACGGCCGCATCCAAGCTTGACTACTGATGACGTCATGCTTGCGTTCAGTGGCGTGATGGTGGTCTGTCTAGAACCAGCTGTGATTCTCCGACAAATTTAAAAGAGGTTGTGACATTTGAGGTGTTTTATACACCGCGCCTCAGGTCAACTCTGTCAAGCGCGTCAATCAAAATGTTGTGCACGCTGTATTTAGTCAGCTTAAGTCATATTGTAGCGAGCGAGCCATTTTGTGATTAGTAGCTTTATAAAACGGGCCCTGTTCTTCACAGTAATGACTAATGTTTGCCCAAGTTGGTCCGAAAAGCACACGTATTGATGAGATATGTTTTCAGAACGGCACATTCCTGGGCGCGATCTACTCGTGCGCTATGCTGGCGTTCGCGGGCTACCTGGTGTTGCTGTCACACATGCCGTGGCCCATGCAAGTGCTGTCATACGGGTCCTTCGTGCGCTACGCCTTCGAGGCCATCATTCTTGCCGTCTACTCCTTCAACCGGGCGCCGCTGCCCTGCCCGGAGGACAAGATCTACTGCCATATGAAGTGAGTTTTCGTAATACGGTGTACCTACACACTATATGCACTATACACGAAACACAAACTAGTACGCAATCAAAAGCGTCAAGAGCATCCTCGTAAAATCGATAAAAGTAAACCTAGGTACCTATTTAAAAATATATTGTTCTGTTTGTGAGCAATGTGTAGTCTGTACACGCACCAATATGTGTGCTTAGGACGTGTGCAGGACTGCCTAAGTCGATGAAAGGCGATGATAGATCGAGCTGGCACTATGTTAATTAGCAAATAAGTATTTATGTCAAAATGTTACATAAACAGTTTCGGCTCATTAAAGATCCATCTAAGAGTGGAGATCAGTGCCCAACTGTGTATCGAATATAGGGTGATGATGGATGATGATACAAGTTGTGTACCTACTAGGTTTATTATGGTGCTGAACATTAGACTACCGTATTATTTTACAGACACCCCAAGGAGCTGATAAAGCAGTTCAGTTTCAAGACAGACAACTTCTGGATGGACATTGGTATCCTGGCCGCGGCACTGGTGTTATTTCGCGTGGTCGCCTACCTGACGTTGCGCCGCAACATCAAGCGATCCTCCTGACCTACATGCAGGGCCAAATACAAATACCGTAATAGATTTAAAAGTAGTTGTGACATATGAGGTGCTCTAAATACACCGCACCGCAGGTCAACTCTATCGAGCGTTTCAATCAAGACGTTGTACAACGTTGTACGGACCGTATGTATGGAATGCAAGGGTGCATATTATGGTGCGGCGCGGAGGCAAGGAACAAATTTGTGGAAGTATTCCATTGAACCTTTTGAGCACAGCCATATGAATAACTGATGGGCTTTTAGGTCGTGACTGTACACATCTTTCAAAACCTTGTATTGAATATGACTTTATGATGCAAATTAATAAAACTTATAGCAAGTTTAAAACGAAGATAAATGAAAACACTTTTAACACAAATACAAGCCCGAATGATGGAGTACTATAATCAAGTTTCAGATGTGAGCTAAGCTAAATAATCAAGACTCCACTTACGTGAAACCAGGCCAGCTGGTCGATCACGTAACGCATTGGACGTACGTTAGGTAGATATAAATGTCACTTTTTGTATAGGAAAATGACAGTTAAGTTGTCCTAACGCGCGTTCGAAACGTTACGTGTTCAACCCTCTGGTCTACCCATGAACAAAATTTGAATTTTCATGTTTTAATAACTGTTATTATGCAATGTTATTGAATTACAATTTAATTTATTTATGAAGTGAAGTATCAGATATCAGACCATGAATTGTGATTTCATGATTTCATTTTTGCTTTGAGTACCTAATATTAAAATGACTTACCCGGACCTTGACAATGAGTTGACACCTCTATGGAATGACGTATTATTTAATAAGCTTAGCTAGATAAATCTAACACAGGTACTTATTTAATATTGTAGTTGTAAGATAGTTGTAAGTTTGATGGGACTGTGATAATTTAAGACGGTTAAACTATTTTTAATATATCCGAGAACTATCACATTGAATGAATATTTTAGGCTTCGTTATTCCTAAACAAGTCTGGAATTGTGTGATATTTTTTAAAATCGATACCCTTTATCTATTGAATTGTACCTCTCACCCTAATACTTACACAATTGGGGTTGCGTATTCACGTTGCATCGTTGCCTCTCTTTCATTTGCCGTAGGAAGGAAAAAGATGCAACACGAATATTTGGGCAATACCACCAAGTGTGGTGCCACCAATGTCATTACAGGTTTTTAGTAAAGGAGATATAATAGGTGGGAGCTGAACACTGTCATTGCGCCAGCGCACATTTGGCTGTATCGTGGTATTATCAAACCGCGATGGGAATACGATTGGAGGTAATAGTTTTGCCATATAAATACGTTAAAGTTTATATAAACTGACAGATATGTAGGTATTCCAATCCCATTCTAATCGTGGTTCTAATTGTCACGAAATTTTAGCCCGCGGTATGACCGATCCTTAAATAGACATCAGACCTAATTTGAGGTCAATACATTGTACACTCAGCGTCAAATACTTTGTATCAACCAAAGTAGTCAAATAGTTGGGTACACCATATATTTAGTACGGTGTACCGAACTATTTGGCCACTTTGCCTGCTACATAGTATTTGACGCTGAGTGTGTGTCAGTGTTAAGTTGACAAATATTATCCGCCAAACAATCGACTAATTAGGAGGATATGAATGTTTCCATTGCAATGGCAATGGAAACATTCCTATCCTCCTAATTATTCCTATTATATTGATACATGTATGATTTAGTTTGACAGATGAAAACTTTGTTTAAAATGATTTTGATTAATAAATTGCTGTGAGTATTTTGAATATATTTTTTATTTCAACTTTTTAGTTATCATTCATTAATCATTACATATCAGTTTCTACATATGTTGTAAAATTAAGTACCTAATATAAATATAATCAATCCTACTAATATTTTAACGTGAAAGTTTGAATGTATGGATGGATGGATGTTCGTTCCATTTAATCTCAAAAACTACCTACTCCACTAATTTGTATATGAAACTTTCCAGCACGGCTATCACAAGACGGCGCGCGAGCTGCCTCGATTTTTCTCGCACTATTCGTCTCTTTCTTATTAGAAAACTTAGAAAGAGAAAAATCGAGAGAGCTCGCGCGCCGTCTATAGGACATAGGCTATAATTTATGTCAAATTTGATCCCCTTTAGGGACGAAAAAGGGGATGAAACTTTGTATTGAGACCAAACATTTTTGCCTTCATCAGGCGCTGGGACTCAAAATGTCTGGGAAAACTAAAAACCAACCAAAAACATAAAAAAGGAGAGCCAAGTTCAATACAAAAATTATGCTTGGCTGTGGGCTTCGTCAAAAACAATGGAGATCTAAATGAGTGCCAAGTTATGCAAAATCCAAATATGTATTTATAGGAACAAAATAAAATTATGAACAAGTATTAAACTCTATTATTTTGCTTTATTGGAAACCTATAACAATTGCTGTTATTTAAAAATGTGAGATCTTAAAGTAGGTTAGATTTGACTTGACCAGTTTTCATTACATCAGTCATTTTATAAAGTTATTCAACATATATATTTATACATTTTAATTCTGATAAAAACTGGCCAAGTCAAATCTAACCTACTTCTTTATAAACTTCATGAAATTTGGGCTTCTAGATGTCCTTATGGATATAATTAAACACACGTAGTTTTATGTGTTTACGTTAAAGAGGTTTTGAGTTATAGAAGGATCAAAAGTGGCACCAAGTTGTTCGTGTAATATTACACTCGGCGCTGGCTAGCTAGTTCCTTTGCTTGAACTTGGCTTGACACGCTGCCGCGTGTCTAGATTCGACTCGCACTTGACCAAAATTCCAATTGATATTATCTAATAGGCTATAATTTACGAGTATGTCATCCCTTTTAGGACGAAATATAGGATAGTTTTTATCCCGGGTCCACGCAGACGAAGTCGCGGCCGGAAGCTAGTATATAATATACAGAGAACATTAATAATTTACTTTAAAAACAAAGATGTAACCGATTTCAATTTAGTACTCCGCCAAGCCAAATGAACATTTCCACATTTCCTTTCCACTTTACCACATGGACTGCTTTCCGAGAGTAAATACGTTGATTATAGGTCTTCGCACACTATATTAACTCCACGCCACTGCTCACACTTTCGATGAGTAGTCAACTAGTTGATCCACCCAATGGTCACTAATGGACAACGCGGTATCAACGAGTGGACAACGCGGTGGGCCTGCAAATGGTTGCCCGTCACGCGTCAGTCGCAACCACATAGTCGCCGCGGGGACGACGTGTGGTCAACGCGCGACAAACGTGTCAGAGTTGACCTTAGTGTACGACGCGTAGACCACACGTCGTACACTACTTTAATATCATTCTTTGAAATTAAACCTAGAAAATATGACATAGGGCTTTAATTTCAATATTAGGCGTAGAATCCAGTCGCTGTTGAGTTGTTTAATGTGCGAAGACCTTATTTATTATAGACGAAAACCATATCACTGTTGTATGTGGGCCGATAATATTTGAGGAGTTCCGTCGATTTGGCACACTTGACATTTAGGACTTCATTACTTTTACAGTTTTAAGTACGAGTTCCATAAATCATCTGTGGTCTTCATCATCATTTCCACTTCACCAAGTTTATGATTTCCGGGTGTAAGTAAATACACTAGTTATAATAGAAAATACCGAAATTACTACACGCGTGCCTTCTACATTGGAGAAGTTCTCTCCATTCCTCATGGTTCCAACTGAAGTTTTGATAACAATGTGACCAACCTAGAAGTATATACTTTCAATTAAAAAAAGAATAGTACGAATCGGTTCATAAATATCGGAGTTCTGAGGTAACAACCACTCCTCCTTTTTTGAAGTCGGTTAAAAATACCTACGAATAATTGAGTTTATCGCATCCTTACCTACAAATGCGTATCATTAACACAACGATTATGAAACTTATTATCTTGTGGATTGCTGATTCAGTAATCCTCCTTGATTTTATCCGATCGTAACATACGGATATGTTTGTCACTGATACGGACATAATTATCACTGATTGAGTGCGGATGGCTTTTGTTCCGGTTCGTCTCCAGATTTCACATCTAGCACTTTCGACTCGGGCAGCTCTTGCTTGGCTGGTTTTGGCGTGGGTTTCTGTGGTGCCATAACTAGAAAAAGAAAAAAATAGTTAAAATTGAGATTCATATTTGGTATAAGTATCTTCTAATTTACCTATAGAAGGGATCAGAGCGTCCAAAAGCAGCAAATGAATTATAATTTATTGACGCATTCAACGCTATCAACAGCTAAGTGCCGCTTCCGAGCGCCTTTATCCGAAAACCGTGTCAGGGAACCTGCAGGTCGATCACGTAACGCGCGTCAGATAGATCTAAATGTCACTTTTTATATGGAAAAACCGGCCAAGTGCGTGTCGGACCACGCAAAACGAAGGGTTCCGTGCCTATTAAAAAGGTCGTATCGTCATAGAAATCTTACGGCACTTACGTCCTTTTCTTTGAAGCAGGCAGTTTTTCAGCAATATCTCAGAAACCTTTCATCCGATCTTGTTCAAAACAATTTTCAGTGAATGATCTTAATAAGCGCTGTGTCCATGAATTTTTTCATATTTTTAAAATACACCGTTCAAAAATTAGAGGGGGGGACAGAATTTTAGTGACTTTCGGCGCGATTATCTCTGACTGTATTCACTTAATCAAAATAATTCTCGAGAAACCTTATATTTATTTTGAAAGGCCTATCGATTCATGTGCCACACGTGGGCTCACGATGAAAAATTTTTTTTTGACTTTTAGTTTTATGTATGGAGTACACCCCTAAAAAAATTTTTTTTAGTAATTTTAATTACAAAACTTTGTAGCGGCTAACAAAATACACCTATCCTCAAAATTTTATTCAAATACACCTTATAGTTTTCGAGTAAAATGCCTGTGACATACGGACAGACGGACAGACGGACAGACGGACAGACGGACAGATGGACATGACGAAACTATAAGGGTTCCGTTTTTGCCATTTTGGCTACGGAACCCTAAAAATGACAGTTAAATTGTCCTAACGCGCGTTCAAAAAGTTACGTGATTACCCCTCAGATCCGGAAACGAGACGTGTGCATAAAGCTATTTAAAAATCAAGCTACAACCGACGAACTGTGCAACTAGAAAGGGTTGCAGAAAGTATTTGCATTACTAATAACTATTAATAGAAAGTTCACTTGATCCGGGCTCCATATTTAGGATCCGGGTGTCGCCTATTACCAAGGCAGAGGTCTTACTATAAACTTGTACTTGTTCATCGTCTATCAACTTTAGCTCGTTGTAATGGGTATTCTATTGCTATTCACAATAGATTTATCGGGTATTCCGAGGTTGCGTGTGGTCGTATATGTATTGAAACTCCGAGATGCACAAAACTGTTATAATACATGAGTTCACAGAATGGGTACATTTACGTAGCACAAAACACGAGATGTTGTCGCTTAGGAGGTAATGGCGCAATAGGCCGAGTTGCGAATCTTTTCCTGTCTGGTGTAGCGTCCCGGAAGCTTGAAATAGCCATCTTAGCAAATCTTTAGGGTCCAGCCAATCAGTGCCGCCTCGCGTCCACTCGGGCGCATCCGGTGCGCCTTGATTGGCTGGCCGGAAGACAGCCACACAGACAATGCAAATAATCCCTGAGGAAGTGGTGCGGCTTCGGTGGCGACCGTGGCGCCACAGATTGTTGCAGAATGAGGTATCAAAGTTGTACTTTTCTTCCCCGATATTCCCTGTTTAATTACAATTTGCCTTCTATTAGATGTGACACTCGGTAGCTAAATTGTTTTGGACTTGGGCGTGAACACCTCGTAACGCTCAAGATTAAATATCACGCCCTTGCCGTAAATATTTCATTTTGCTCCCTTGAAACATGATGTACTATTAATTATGGTCAATAGAGTGTGAACCAACATACCCATCAGTAGTCTCCGGATGAGCGTGGAGCAAGGTGCGTCGAGCAGCACGCACGCCGCCACGGACACGATCACCGCGTACGCCACGTCACTGGCGTAGTTTACAAACTGACAAAAATAATTAGTCATTCATCATCAATTAAAAGTTCACGGACAGTACGGCCACAAGCGTAAATGGAGGACCTCGTGATACGACACTACGGCTGTGGCGAGTGATCTTCACCGCGACAAAACTGCCACTCCGTCCACGCACGACAAAGTCTCATAGGATTATAATCAAGATGGACATGTTTTGCCGTTTAAGGTACATTACAATTTTTCCTAGAGCCGCAGTAAAAGCTTAAGGGGTCACCTCCATTTTACATGAGGGGAATGACGCGTGCTGTGTTACAATACGTTTGTAGACGTTACGGCTGTGGCCGTGCTGACACAAGAGGAGAGTTTGAGTTTGTAATCAGCGGCAGCACAATATTTGACTAAACAGTGATGTGACAGTAGGTAAGTACGTCCATGGCAGTATAAAAAAATGTATGAACTTTATATGTGTCACAACACAAAATTTTCAGAAGGTGCTGTGTCCATGAACGTGTTATTATAGTACATTATGTTACAAGTAGGTATTACGAACGAGAGTCTATTAGAAGGCCGACGCCGAAAGCGGAGGGCTTTGATGACTCGAGTTGTTTGTAACAATATTACCATACGCATACAATGTTTTTCATCACATTTGCGAGGAAACCAATACATTTTTAACTAAATTGTTACTAATCGTAATAAAAACTACAAAATGTCAGTCGTCCATTTTGTTGAATTTGACGTGAGGCGCTTAGAGCAAAGACCCTTCGGCATACAGCCATGATTTAATATCACAGTTAAAAATATTTTATATAGACACTAAATTAACTAAATTGCTACATTTAAGTTTTTAAATCTTTAAATCATTATGTTAACCATATTTTATTCGTGTTTTTACGTTTAAATAAATTTATAAATACGTTTTCAAACATTTCGTTTGAGTTAAAACCTCCTTGCTATATAACTGTCGTAAGAGTGACAGATACAATTTAAGAAAAAAACCATTACGCCCATGAGCGTAATAAAGGTTATTACAGCTCTGTTTGCCTGCGCGTTATGAAGCCCTTTACGAGCAAGTGTGATGAAAAGTCTATTACAGACTGTACACATAACAAGAAGGGAGGCATCGTCTTTCATGGCTGTGTAAGCCAATGCGGGAGCGGCATACACGACCGCAAGTACTTGTACTAAGTATTATCTATTCTGTGCCTTGGCGAACAGTGGCTCTAGCTAACTACAAATATAGAAGTCGAAACTCGCAATATCTCCCTCTCTGTCGCATATGCATATTCAAGCGGGAGATATTGCTAGTTTCGATTAACATAATAGCGCTGCGGGTGCCACGTGGCCGTTATATATCAGCAAATTTTCGTTTCAAACTTTCAAGCAACTGCTTAGAAAGGATAAGTCGCAAACTGGTAATGCACATTAGACTATACAAATTATGTTCCTAACCTATTGTCTAATGCCTGTAAGTATAGGAATCCTCACGAATATAATAACAAACTAAAAAAAAATATCATTGATATACACATACATATACAGTTTTGTCACCTGTATGCCTGTATTCTTAATGTGTCATATAATCGCGATTTGATAATATTTATTGTCTACTTACAACGCTCTCCATGCTGAAGTAAATTGGCATGATGTTGGCGCCCACCGTGACGAACTGCATGGGGTAGTGGAAGATGTACATGGCGTACGAGATTCGACCCAAGAACTTGAAGAGCTTGATTGAGAGGAACCAGTTGATGGGGCCTGTGCGAAAATAATAAGTAAGATGCTTTTCTATAAATCATGGGCAGTTTAACTTTTACAAACAATAAAAGGAGCCATTGCAGCTTTCACATTCCAAGGTTAGAACAACCGAGAACTTCAATATTTTCAGTAACGAAGACGTTTTGGAACATTAAATGGTACTGGAACTATGAACAAACGACTTAATAAGCTTGTATTACAATAACTGTTTTTTTCCTCAGCCTCTGATGATTTTTTAGCTATGGTGTAGAGGGCCCCTGAATAAATCGCATGCCGATTAATTAACGAACGAAGCTATTTTTCTCTACAGGTCATATTTCTCAACCGATGCTCGTAATATTTTGTGAGCAGGCACATATTTAAAATTTGAAGCACAAAAAATCATATGCCTATTCGAATAGCCCAAAACTACATGCAATGTGACCTGCATGTAGTTGTGGAGCAGGCCTTACTGAACTTTTTCACCTGCAACCACATTTTCCCCGCAGGTTCAATTTCCTATTTATATGGTCCAATGAGTACGATTGCGAGTTTCGGATTCTAGAATGTATGTATCGTCATTAGCTCATTAAATATGGGTGAGTACACTCATCACTGATATAATCTAATTTCACACGAAATCAGGTGGCTCCTAAGATAATCTAATTGTCTAGCAGATTATGGATGAATCATTAAAAAAAGGTAAAATAGAACAATGTCTAATGACAACATTTCATATTTCTCAGCCTATAATTTAATAAAAGTAGGTATCTCTTACCTGTCATCGAGATGGAATAGTTATTTTCTGACTCGGTCACTTTGAGAAGTGGACAGTGTGCAATTTGCTATCTGGTCGCCTTGCTCGTGCTCATCTACTTGTGTCCCGATTACACGTGATGCGTACATCTGCTAGCTAAGCTGGTACTGATATAAACCACTTCATTTACGGCAACCAACAAGGACTTTTGTTACCTGCGTATCCGTGGACGCAGGCTACAATGAGCCAGCAGAGCGCGGCGGCCCAGGAGGAGCGGAACAGTGCGGTGTTGAGGTTGATCCACACCTGGTTGTCCCAGTCGGGGTGCACGTGGTACACACAGTACGCTGACAGCACCAGCGCCAGCGCGTGGCCCGAGCACACCACCCACTGCAGAATAAAATAAATTAGAAAAATATATATTCTATTCAAGCAAGCTGTGTAGGATTGTTTTGTTTCCAGTGCAGATGCAAATGATAAAGCTTTATCTGTCAGGGAAGAAATAATATTTATAATGAGTAATTATTTACGGAAAATGCATGGTTTATAATGTAGCAAGATTATATAACTGAATCAGATTAATTGTTGTAAGGATAACTGAAAACCGACTGATTTCGAATTTTACCGATTGTTCTGATATATGAATTAAGATTATTTAACAACTTACCCATGGCATTATCAGCCTCTTGCCCCTTGAGAGATGCAGCACGTATCCGCACAACATGCCGATGATGAATACTGGTGACCGCGCCAGGGTATTGTGATAGAAGTACACCGTGTATTTAGTGCTGAAATTACGGAATATAAATGTTAAGTTAGTAAGGAGAAAGTTAAACTAAAAGATATTTCAAGAAACCCAAGCGCTTTTTTACAAATATTAATGCCCGTGTCACTCCTACGGTTAAGCGGAATCCAACGACACATCATATGCCAAAATCTATCAAGCTATTTGGACTGTCTCGTGAAATCGAACTATTATATTATATCATATGTATGTGGACAAGAGTAATTCTTACATCATACATACATACGCTCTAAATATAAAATCCGCCTTCCGAGGCAGTAGGGTAAACATTTTAAGAGTATAGGAAAGTTGGAGCTTCCTACAAACCCATATTAAGCTGAAGGTAATTACTCTTGATTTCCAGTGAACTCCTTTATGTAACAATAAATTGTGACGAAGGTGATGGAAGAGAGAATGGCTGCGGCGAACCCGGACCAAGCGGAGCGCCGACTGCCCAGCACCCAGAACAACAGCAGCGGCGACAGGATGTGCAACTGCACGTCCACCGACAGGTACCACGAGTGGGCCAGACACTGCCAACAAGGTTATTTCATATCATGTCCCTTATAGTAGGTACATAGTAGACCATGATTAAAAGAAACGTACAATTGCTCGAGGGTTCACGAGGTTTTGTATGTGAAGCAGTGCAGACCACCAGTAGTCACGGCACTTCTGTGTCTCCAAGGCGACGCGATTCCAGCGCACTCCGTCCGACACCTGGTGCAGCGTCGAGGCCTGCAGCAGCACGGCGCCCGCCAACAGAGGGAACATACGGAGCAGCCGGTTTAGGTAGAACAGGTGGAGGCTTTTTATTAGTTGCACTGAAAGGGATCATCAAGATACAAGGCTTCAAAACACTTCCATTTTTAAAACTCCTAATGCATTTGGACGCCAGTGCGAGTCGAGTGGTTTTGCCATATGTCTAAACTCATTACAGCCTGGTGATGCGGCCGCGCCATTCGGCGGTTTGCCAAATTTAGCTATTTGAAGTCAATTTAGTTACAGATGGCACGACCATCGCAGGTATCATAGCAATACCATCCGAAGGCAATCCATTAATAGATGTTAATCATACGTACTTTGCTTCATTTTGTTAGCTGTTGTGTAAACGAGCAGCAGGCCACTAAGAACGAAAAAGGAGTCAACGCTTACATCTGCAGCGTTAAGAAAAACTGCTCTCAAATTAGTTGACCACTGAAACAATAGTAGATTGTATTACTAGGGAGCAAAATGGTATATTGTAGCGAGGGTGACTGATTGAATCCAGAACGAAGGGAAGGATTTCAGAATAGAATCCCGAGCGTAGCGAGGGCTTCTAACGTGGAATCCTGAGCGTAGTGAAGGATTCAAGCCACGTCGCCCGAGATATAAATAATTTTGTTACCGCGTAATACACTTTTCTTTTCGCTCCTTCCATGATAATTAAAAACATGATAATTACACTAAATATTTAATTAAAATAAGTTTCTGTCAAAAAATAATTTTTGGTACAAGCTTTTATTGCCGACTGAACTTTTCTGTATACTGTCATCAACTACTTATTGAGACGATTCTAATGCGCCCAAACTTAACGAGGTTACGTCGGTTAAGTACTTAATTCCCATGGCCACCTTTTGACTCCATCATCAGATCAGCTCGATGGTACCATAATATTGAATTGTCATCCAAACTATATTTAAACCCAAAATTTCAGCTCAATCGGATAACGGCAAGTGACTGAAAAATGGATTGCAAAAATTTGTTAACTGTAAAACTTTCAATCGTTGTTCGTGTTCGTTCGTCATCTTACAATCATAAGATTCATAAGCCAAAAACATACTTATGTAAAATAAAAAACATTAAAAAAGTTATTACATATTTCACTTGTTCTTATAATTTTCGATAAAGTCTTTAGGGACCTCGTTTAAAAAGTGTAAGGGAGATGCGGATAAGACGTGGACGCTAAGGTAAAGAAGTAAAAAAACCGGGTATTTAAAATAATATCAGAGTTATTTATTAGTCAAACATTAGTTACTTATTATAGTTTTATTTGGCACAGCTTTGGACTTGCTAACTAATCATACATAATTAAATTACCTAAAATGGATATTATCCATCCATTTTTGGTAATTTCCACCATGTGGGACAAGACGGGATACTTAAAAAACGGGCAAGGTAGGCACAAAGGGTAAGATGGTGACTTAATTATCTTAACAGAAAATACATATCAACACATCTTCCAAATCTTCGTCGTCGACTCCAGCACAAGCTGTGTGGGCCCATCGTTCACACTGCTGACACCCTACTCAGTTTTTCAACGAGCGAGGTAAGCCCCACCATGCCTCGCATAATTTACCCCGTCTTGCCTTCGCCATCATTGTTTACCAAAATGATTAGTAACAAAAAAAACCGGCCAAGTGCGTGTCGGACCACGCAAAACGAAGGGTTCCGTGCCTATTAAAAAGGTCGTATCGTCACAAAAATTTTACGGCACTTACGTCCTTTTCTTTGAGGAAGGCAGTTTTTTAGCAATATCTCGAAAACCTCTGAACCGATCTTGTTCAAAACAATTTTCGGTGAATGAAATTAATAAGCCCTATAATAAGTCCATGAATTTTTCCATATTTTTAAAATACACCGTTCAAAAATTAGAGGGGGGGGGACAGAATTTTAGTGACTTTCGGGGCGATTATCTCCGACCCTATTCACTTAATCAAAAAAAGTGCTAAGAAACCTTATATTTATTTTGAAAGGCCTATCGATTAATGTGCCACACGGGGGGTCACAATGAAAAAAAAAAATTTGACTTTTAGTTTTATGTATGGAGTGCACCATTAAAAAAATTTTTTTTTGTCGTTTTAATTACAAAACTATGTAGCGGCTAACAAAATACACCTATCCTCAAAATTTTATTCAAATACACCTTATAGTTTTCGAGTAAAATGCCTGTGACATACGGACAGACGGACAGACGGACAGACGGACAGACGGACAGACGGACATGACGAAACTATAAGGGTTCCGTTTTTGCCATTTTGGCTACGGAACCCTAAAAACTTCAAGAATTTTATGTTACGCCACACGATAATGAATACAGTCACAAATGCGTTAAAAAATCTACGTTGATAAGGCACTATTACTTCCGGTTTTATAACAAGTTATCGAGCTCCCAGATAATAAATCGATGAAATCGGTAAACACGTTTCGACCTGGAGCCGTAGCATGGTTGGCCTTATCACGCGATAGGTGATAGGATACGTGCGTCACTGGCTGACACCGTTCGATAGAACGAGACGACGGTCTTACCTTGTCACTTGTCGCGTGATAAGGCCAACCATGCTACGGCTCCAGCACTG
Organism: Epinotia nisella; assembly: GCA_932294315.1. Lineage (NCBI taxonomy): Eukaryota > Metazoa > Arthropoda > Insecta > Lepidoptera > Tortricidae > Epinotia > Epinotia nisella. The sequence continues at coordinate 8,747,601 of OW028674.1, forward strand.
AACAATCGCACGCACTCTCACTCTCTGCCGACATCGGACTGATGGCCGCGCGGGAGGGACGGGCGTCCCGTCGGCCATTACGATTATTTAGTTAGTGTGACGTATAGTTTCGTCTATGTGTGGGTGGTCCCGTCTTACCTCGTGTCCCCGTCTTATCCGCATCTCCCCTATACATTTTCTGCACACAAGACTACATTTCGATGTTGTGTTGTGGCCATCAGATAGTTTTTAGGGCTCCGATACCTCAAAAGGAAAAAACGGAACCCTTATTTCCTGTCACAGCCGATTTGCTCCGAAACTACTGGACCGATTGAGTTGAAATTTGGTACACATATGTAAATTGGTGACCCAAAGATGGACGCGTAAAGTAAATTAATGAATTCTGAACAAGGGTGCCCCCCTTTTGGGGGATAAACTGGAAAATAAAATAAAAAGTTTCGCAAACTATATTGTGTGACATATCAAATGAAAGGGGTTGTTGTAAGTATGTCAGATATATTTTTTTATAATTTTAGCTAAAACAGATTTGAAGTAATTTAGGAAAAAAGACGAAAATTGACCATTCCCCCCCCCTTATCTCCGAAACTACTAGAATTAAAATTCTGAAAAAAATATGGAAAATAGTTTCTTGCTTAAAGATTACAGGAAAACCCATAAGAAGTTTGAGTATTTAAAAACACTCATGAAATTTATATTATATACGGAACCCTCACCACGCGAGTTGAACTCGCACTTATCCGGTTTTTTCAAGTCAAGAGCGTTCAAGGAAGACAATATATGATACCCTAAACGCACTACGAAGAAAAAAGCACGGTGTTTAAAAAAAATGTCTATGTGGTCTATGACGAGCGTACAGGGAGCAAACATGAATTTTGCTCTCTCGGACAAAAAAGGAAGATTGAAAAAAAGTGCAGAGGGAACAAAAACAAGCTTTGCTCCCTATAAACGGGCTAGAAGTGTTTCGAATAGAAGGAGTGAAAAGTATATTTTTAAACGTGAGTAACTCAAAGTTGCAAAACTGTAAGAATTGAGCAACCTCATAAACATAAACTTACTTCAGCAAAGTCAAGGCCGTTGGATAAATACGTTGCAAAGTGGACAAGAAATGAGTGTCCCATTATGACCCAGAGGATGGATAGAGTGCGGATGCCGTCGAGGCAGTCGAGCGCGCCGGGCCGGCTGCCGAGCGTCAGCAGGCGGTCGGTGTTGCCGTACACCGAGAAGCAGCTCCACATCTCGCCGGGCTTCGAGCTCTCTAGAACACCAAATACCGCAGGTTATTATGATTTCTTGACGACCACGTCGTCATCAAGCTTGCGGCAGTTAGTTACATTACCTTTCTTTATAAATATGTGGTTGAGCTCGTATGCCGTACTCGTAAAAGTCAAGATTCCAATGACAGAAAATATCACACTGAAAGAGATTAAGAGCTCTATAAGTAGATATTGAATTGATGCATGAACTGAATGACTAAAACTTTTTTACGACAAGAAAAAACTTACAGAGCTGCAATATCAGCTCCAGAGTAAGGCTTGTCATCGGGCAAGCGGCAAAATTGTTCCGTGTAGGTGAACTCAATTTCGTAGTTGCTGACCAAGGGATTGAGGACATCCACTACTCGGCAGGATCGAGGGATGCAGAGAGCTAGCGTCAACGGAGGTGTCCTATTTATTACATCAACCACAGACGTCCTAAAGTGAAGAAAACAAAACAATATAAACCAAATAGTGAGAAAAGTAGCGGAGTTCATGGAGAATAACAATTGGTGGGTAAGTGTTATTATAATTTAATTAACTTATAATGCCTAGAAATTGTGATGTAATACTAAGATCTATTCTGTATAAATTGTTTATGTACTTTGCTTAAATGCAATTTAAAAGATCCACGTAGCTACACTAGCTAAGCCCTTCCTGGGTCCTTTGTATCTTAGAATAAGTACTTACATAAGGTTGCAAATAAACGATTACTATGACTATTACTATAAAACTGTGCTTAAAGATGTTCGTCGACTCTAATGAAATAAAGTTAGGTACCTTGCATAGTCTTCGTCATTTAAAGCTGCCAGTTCTTGTGCGGATTTGTACGCTTCCAAATCCTGATCGGACCAAGCATTTCTCCCGGCCCAAGTCACGTTTGCTGGCCAGGAAGACCCGGAAAGAACGGGAATATGCAGACTTTGCGTTTGTATGATGCAGTATTTTCCTCGGATGTATGCTTCTTGTAGCGGCTGATTTATAGCGAGGCATTGATGGTAGTTACCGAGACTAAATAAGTTTCCCCGTAGTAAGCTTTGAGGAAGCCGAAAGCTTGCATCGTAAACTGTCAAATAATAAATGAATTAATTAAGTAGGTCTATATTTTTATAGGTAAACATAAATTCAGACAAATATGTATCATACTAGCTTCTGCCCGCGACTTCGTACGCGTATAAATTAAGAATTACTTACTTACATGATATTCTTATGTTTAACCATAGATACGATTAAATACGACGATTTAATTTCCATAAATTATGCGTGTAACAGTTCAAATTCTCTTCGAATCTAAATAAACACCCTCATAAACTTTGTCGTCAATATTTATTTTGATTTATTTAATCTTTATTGCAAACCAAGTGCCAAAGCCGGAATGAATGTCACAAATCATTCAAAATTATATTCCAAATAAAGATGGAATATCCATCCATTGGTTAGTTTAGCAGGCTACTCGATAGTCGTAGCACATATTTGAAAAAAGTTGAAGCACTACTTTTCGTGCACTTATGGTTAATTTTATAATTCTGGTGCAAACTTAACTCAATCGAGTGTAGTGGCTACCCCCCTTTTAGAGGTTGAATTTTTATAACCTATAACCTGGCCGGGGATTTTCTCGACATATTAGTAAAGTTTGCATCAAAATTCGTTCAGCCGTTTTCACGTGATGCAGGAACAAATAAACAGACAAAAATTCTAAAAACGTGTTGTGTTATCGATTCTAAGTATCCCCAGCCAGCTTTTTTTCAAATATCTTCCATGTACAGATTTTCGACCCTCTTCAACTTTATTATATGTATAGATAGATAGATATAGAGATGAAAAGGCAGAAGTCGTCTCTCCAGTTAGAAATATTTTCTCACACAGATTTTTGCAGGTTGGCGTCGTTTGTTTATGCGAATTGAGTACGAGTCCAACCAAAAATTAGACTTTCAAAGTCACTTTTGCTATGTCCAATCAATCCAGGAAAGACGCGGATCTGAAATTCTGTATGACGGTGTATGAATTCTAAATTGCTGTTATTATTGTTATGTTAAAGTTATTAATATCACAAATTATTATTTGGTTTACTATATTACCACTTCTTGTATACTGCAAAAGCGGTGTCTCCCGACACAAGCATAATGTAATTTCATGACCTTAATATAATTTGAAATACTTACATTCGAATGAGTTCATTTCATTTAAGTGTTGTTGGCAATGCTCGTGATCCAAAACATTTTCGTACAAGTCGTAATCGTATGCCCAACTCCGAGTATAGTTTTCACTGTAGCTCCCCGATGTTATACTCACAACTAATCCTAAGCCTAACACAAATAAGTGAATCATCATTTTTTTTATTTTAATTTAAAAAAAATCCTTCTTTCATTACGACATTCGCGTCGGACCTATTCACGGTTTTTGGTATGAATGAGTGTTTCATTTCATGTTTATCTTTCACATAGAAAGGCATGTATTTATCAATTAAAATGTACTCCACTGCACGGCTATCACAACCCGGTGCGCGAGCTCTTTCGATTTTTCTCGCACTATACCTCTCTTTCTAAGTTTTATAATAAGAGAGAGACGGGTAGTGCGAGAAAAATCGAGAGAACTCGCGTGCCGTCTTGTGATAGCCGTGCTGATAAAATGCTTGCCCTTACGCCGACTAAGGGCCTATGTACATACACCGCGTTTTTTAAACGCTTCGTCGACGCGCATTCCCCTACTACCATCTGCTACTGTAAAAATGGTAGTAAGAGAACGCGCATCCAAGGCGCGTTTAAAAAATGCGGTGCATATGCCCTAACGTCTTTGCAAAGCTAGCAATCATATGCTGGTTAGAGTTGTAATCGTGGACACGACTGAATTTGTTCAGTGCAGGTCTACTCTGCCTGAAGAGAAGTTTGGAAATTCTCAGAATGAAACCCATCGTGTTGACGATGACGAGCCTAAATCAGTATCTACGAGTAGTGAAGTCCCGAAACTCGGACAAAAATCAGATAGGTATATTGTATAAATAGGTATGATCTACACGACTATGGTGGTATAATTTGTCTGATATATTGGAATCTGATTTAATTCAAACGATTATATCGTCTCAAAATCAAAAAAATCGGTCAAGTGCGAGTCTGACTCGCGCACCGAGGGTTCCGTGCGAAATATCATACAACACACCCGTCTTGCCCCACCCATTAATTTTGGAAAAATCTTAACAACGCATAGTGTAGTTAAGTCATGAGTAGGGTTAGGATTCTGGTGGCATTTTTAGCACAAGTAGTGCAATGGAGTCGCCATTGTATTTTTTTTTATTTGAATAATTGAATAGCTGAATGATAAAGCTATATATTATGTAGATTTCAAAATATTACATGTCAATAAATTTTACTATTTAACTAAAATGATTATGTATTCAAGACCTTGAACAACTTGCAACTGGAATTAAAGTTTCAAAATCTTGCATGTTATCTTCATCTGATGTTAAATGGTTGTCAAGATTATGAAAAGCATACACTATGGCAATATGTTCCATATTCACTGGGGTTATACGATTTCTCAACTTGTGAAAAATCCATTTGTGTGTCGAGAAAGATCTAATTACACATTTTAACAAAACATGTGTTATGTTTTAATTTAATGAATCAATTTACTTGTATGTAACTAATACATTTTATTATGCATTATTGATTTATCATTTATCAATCATTTATTAATTCATTCATTCAATCAAAAAAAATATAACAAGGACTCCATTGCTTTTTGTTCACCCCATGCCACCAAAATTCTTAACTCTAGTCATGAGTACCTATACAGCGCCATTTATCGGTGCATTTTGTTACTAACTTGCGCGACCAAGGCACTCGGTATGTACAGTAAGGGTAATGTATTTACATACCACCGTAGAACCCTGTCGCAATTGACAGGCTGCCGTCACTCAAACTCGAGTAGTATGTCACCTTATTGCGATAGGGTTCTACGGTGGTACGTTAATACATTTCACTTACTGTATGTTGGTTTTTCAGCGATAATTCTTTATAAAGTGAATTTATTTCGATAGTTCTTTATTAATTTGCTAGAAGGTACTTTTAGAACACTTTCATACGAATTTGAAGGAAACAAATTAAACACAGAAGTATTAAATTACAAACAAAATTAACATATGATTTTTGAAGAATAAAAAAAAAGTACGCTAGATAGAGGTCTCGTTATACTTTTCCGGTAATATTCACGTTAATATTAATCATATATATTATTTTCAAATTTTTCGCTTGGTTGACTTCGGAGATAAGGGGGGGGAATGGTATTTTTTTCAACATTTTTCTTTATAAATCAAAATTTTACCATTGTAGAAAAAAAAAGAAAAACAGATTAAGAATGTACAATTCAAGCCCTTTCATATGATACCCCACTTGGCCTACTAACTAGACTTTGAATTTTTGCCCCCCCTCTTATCCGCCCTTTTTTATACAAATTAAAAGTATATATTAAAAATTTTCATTTTCCATACACGAGGATTAGCTTTGTTTACAACTATTCCAAAATTCAAATCGATAGCATTAGTAGTTCCTGAGATATTTGACTTTGTGACAGACAGACAGACGGACGGAGTCGCACCACCATAAGGGTTCCGTTTTTACCTTTTTGGTCCGGAACCCTAAAAACTGATTTCATAAGCACAGAAATTCACTACGTGGGAAGAGACTCGATCCTGGCCCCTTTTTAACACGCTTTTATTATTATTAATTATTATTTCCTTTATTCATTTAAAATCTTAGATTAGGTTTTCACAATAATTATATAAAAAGTAAAATATAAAACACTACATACAAAATATAAAATGATTATAAAAACCTAACCTAGGGTGCCGCCGGCAGCGAGGCGGGGTCTAAGCCACCGGTGGCCAGGGCGACAGAGACAGGAACCTCCTGACTATCCGCGCAGTGTCCAGGAGTACCGCCTTCTGTATCTGACGCTTGATCCAGCCATCTAGCGAGTCTCTTGATGGTCGAGACTTCGCTATTAAACCGTTCGCCGAAACGACTATCGGGACGATGATCGCCGAATCAACATTCCACATGGCGGTTACCTCGTGAGCCAGGTCTAGGTACTGAGGGATGGTGATGTCGACGAGCACTGCCTGGCGTTTCAATTCAATCGATCTGTCAGCACGATATCAGGCCTTTTAGCAAGAATAGTCCTATCCGTGATCTATCCATCTGACAGATCTATCCCAATAGAGCGTTTTCTTTTTGTTTTTTTTTAAATTATTATTATATCTTTCCCGCTCACGGGACATGATGTCCCGGGCCTTTAGGAGGCGTGCGTGGGGCTAGGTACCTACAAAGTACCAACTGAGCCAACACGTAGAGGCCCTTTTGACAATTTAATGGAATGCAAGGAGTACACCAAGGAGTTCTCTTATTATTATATTATTATTAACACGCTTTTATTAGTTTATATATTTTCATATCTCATGCTCTGAAAGTGGGTCCTTGTTGTTCTAAAAAGTGCGCAGAAAGTGATACGTTTCTGCTCTAGTGCAGAAAAGTAGTGTATTCCAATTAGTCCTCACCTTACAAGCATTATGCGGTAACTAATTCTAATAAATATCAATACGGGGTAAGTATTGATATTTATTAGAATTGCCACTGACAATGGGAAATAATTTTACAGTACACACGGTGTTACTTTCCCGCACTAGTGCGAAAATGAGCACTTTCCGTGCATATGTTGAAACTTTAAAGAGCCATATGTACTGTAAAACGTTGTCCGATACACGTGCGAATAGGTAATTCGCATCTTGTGTCGATTTAAAACACTCCCTTCGGTCGAGTTTTAATTTATCGCCACTCGTTGCGAATTTCCTATTTTCTGCACTTGTATCGTAAATAACTATTACAGTACACATGGTGTTACTTTTCCGCACTAGTGCGGAAATGAGCACTTTCCGTGCATATGTTGAAACTTTAAAGAGCCATATGTACTGTAAAACGTTGTACGATACACGTGCGAATAGGTAATTTGCAACTCGTGACGATTTAAAACACTCCCTTCGGTCGTGTTTTAATTTATCGCCACTCTTTGCGAATTTCCTATTTTCTGCACTTGTATCTTAAATAACTATTATTCTTACTAGTTCATGGAATTTATTTTATTAAATATAAAAAAAAAACCGGCCAAGTGCGTGTCGGACCACGCAAAACGAAGGGTTCCGTGCCTATTAAAAAGGTCGTATCGTCACAGAAATTTTACGGCACTTACGTCCTTTTCTTTGAGGAAGGCAGTTTTTCAGCAATATCTCGAAAACCTCTGAACCGATCTTGTTCAAAACAATTTTCGGTGAATGAAATTAATAAGCCCTATGTCCATGAATTTTTCCATATTTTTAAAATACACCGTTCAAAAATTAGAGGGGGGGGGACAGAATTTTAGTGACTTTCGGGGCGATTATCTCCGACCCTATTCACTTAATCAAAAAAAAATGCTAAAAAACCTTATATTTATTTTGAAAGGCCTATCGATTGATGTGCCACACGGGGGGTCACAATGAAAAAAAATTTTTGACTTTTAGTTTTATGTATGGAGTGCACCCCTAAAAAAATTTTTTTTTGTCATTTGAATTACAAAACTATGTAGCGGCTAACAAAATACACCTATCCTCAAAATTTTATTCAAATACACCTTATAGTTTTCGAGTAAAATGCCTATGACATACGGACAGACGGACAGACGGACAGACGGACAGACGGACAGACGGACATGACGAAACTATAAGGGTTCCGTTTTTGCCATTTTGGCTACGGAACCCTAAAAAGGTTATGTTGTAATTTCATTACTTTTATTTTAGCTACAATATTCACTAGGCTATGAGGTGGTGACAAATGGAATACACCCACAAACCTTTTTTAACTTAAAGTTGTGCACGTGAGCTAAGGCAGAAACGCATACAGCCACTTTTTAACTAATACTAATAATAAATACAAAACATATTGTAAAATTTTCCGTCTGTGTTTTTTTTTACTTTCCTCGTATTCGATATGAAAAGTAGAGTGTTTAACTCGGGTGAAAGTCACCCATTTCTGACTCGAACCTTATATCTCGTCAGAAATTGGTGCCTTTCATTCAGCCCTTGGTTAACAATCTACTATTATTAGGTCGACCTGTATGTAACTAACTATGTAATAGAATCTTTGAACAATATCGGTTCAAAGGTTTTCGAGATATTACTGAAAAACTGCCTTCCTTAAAGAAAAGGACGTAAGTGCCGTAAGATTTGTGACGATACGACCTTTTTAATAGGCACGGAACCCTTCGTTTTGCATGGTCCGACACGCACTTTTTTTTACATAAAACTTTGGAACCGTTATAAAGACATTATGTTCTGTAATATAGGACTTCGTCTGTAGCGTAGTATTAGAGTAGCCCTATATGTCGTTTGCGTACAAAAATGTCTACCGAATTTTGTGGGGGGGGGGGGGGGTGAAGAAATAACACACAAAAGATTACTCACAAATATATGCAAAAACGATCTCTTTATTTACACATGCACATTTTGAAAAAGAAAAACACATTCTCATTTTGATGCACACAAACATATCACACATGGAAAGACTTCGTAGAAACATGATTTAAGAATACGTTAATTATGCCAGTGTGATCGGCTATACTTGCCCTCAACCAAAGTAACGACTAACGCCATAAAATCATAGGCTCGCGTTATCTCTTTTGCATTGTCTTTCTTTATTGCCTCAGTCGTCACTTTGGTTGGGGGCAAAGGGTAAGGCCGTTAAAATTATCATCTATAACACAAAAATAACATAATCACTTTTGTGATACCGTAACGCAAATGTAACACAAAAGTAAAACTTTTTTTTGTAAAGCTTGTTTCATATTAGTATTAAAATAGGGGGTAAAGAAAAAACCTTTTTTTTACGTATTTTAATATATTCATTAAAACATATAATATACGGTGCTCGGGAGTCTCTAAATAATTTAACCAGCGTGTTTCACAAATGCATATAATTATACTAAAGTGAACTTCTGAAACGCTTACATACTTGAGAAATGAGTAAACACAAATTTTGACCAAAACAGCCTTCTCACTTTGGACGTTTCTCAAAGACAAACTAAGGTGGTAGTTTCTTTTTTGTATAGTGATTGCTGTGCCAAAATACGTTTTTCTCCAATTTTCTGTTATATTTAGGGGTAATTATGCGTAACACAAAAAATTGTGTCACAAAAGCGAAAACTCCGACAATTAATCTAAAGATCTTTTCAAACGTATTTATACGTTTTTTTATGCTCGGAATTATTATAAGTGCTCGGAAAAAACTGACACGACATTTTCGACCAAAATTAGGGGGGTTTGATGAACATAAATGCAAGAATTTTACAGTACACATGGTGTTACTTTCCCGCACTAGTGCGGAAATGAGCACTTTCCGTGCATATGTTGAAACTTTAAAGAGCCATATGTAGGTACTGTAAAACGTTGTACGATACACGTGCGAATAGGTAATTCGCAACTCGTGTCGATGTTCGCCACTCGTTGCGAATTTCCTATTTTCTGCACTTGTATCGTAAATAACTATTATAGAAACAACAACTTTTATTCAGTTTGCGAAATGGAAAAACAAGCTCAATAATTGCTTTATAGAATGGTGGAATGAACTAACAACAACGGCAGCAGTGCTTACATATTTGGCGAAAACGAACTGAAAGATTTGGTTCAGACAAAAATTAACAATGTCGGCGGCCTTACGCATAAACCAGTAGGGCGAGTTTGGGTGGGTGGGGCGAGCGACGCCCACTAGGAACAAACTTTTATGGAGGCAAACGCACATATGCGTCGGTGGCAGTGAATGCGCTAGGTCGATAATTCTATCGATATTTGCATAAACATACTTATACAATTTTAGTATAAATTATTATGAGCATTTTAATAGGATATTGACACTCAATTCTATATTGAAATAATTGTTAAATTATAAATTACAATAGAGCAAATATATGACGTTTTTTATTTATGTTTATTAACAATTTTACATTACAATTAACTAAATATATACAAAGTAGCAAGTAGTATGTTTAATCGCACATACGTATAGTAAGTACCATAGATTTTTTTAATGTCGCAAGTATGCTTACAGAATAATGTATGTACGTTGGCAGTATGTAATTTTTCCTTTGTCAGTTTAATATTAGGAAGCAAATTTAAAAAAGTTAGAGTAGCGGACAATAATGGTTTTACTTAGGGTTTTCATACATTACTTCATGGCGTAACGCGTAATGCTAAGAAGAAATGTAGGGAGGCTAACAAGAAACTTCATGTCTTCATTTCGTGTTATTAACGCATGCATTTCCGAGCATGTTTGAGAAAATATTATTCTAAGTTTTAAGTATTTCGGATCTTCCCTTTGGCTCCACGTGATTATCATTTAGTTCCCCCCCATTCTGTGCATTCTCGTTCACGGTTTGCGGCTCTTTGGTTTCATGTATCGTATGGTTCTTGGCAGGTTTGGGCGACGTCTTCTTCGGCGCTATAACTGTCAAAATAAACTTTTAGAATGTCGTTTTACTCGCTTTCCGAAACAATGACCATATGACCACGTCTTCACCACCAGCGTTAAAGTCGTGGTATTAGATGTAGGTGAATTACTGAATAATACTTTGTTAAATTACCTAACCACACTTAAAGGGTTGATTTTTTTTTATTAATAACTATGTATTGTTGTTTTTTTTATAGCGAGAAACCATATCTTGCTTAGGCTGCAACCACCAACAGGAATTGGTTATAATTTATTCAGAAGAATACTTAATTATATTCTTAAGCACTGTAGTTTCTCCAGTAGATAGGTAGGTAGCAGGAGCCTGCTAACGATGTTTTTTTTTTGTTTTATCTAACCAGCAGTTCTTTTCGATTCCATATAAAATCTAACGCTATGGCGTTTGATTTCGTATGAAATCGCCAAAGGACTAGCCTGAAAGAAAAACCGCTGTGCGAGAGTGCGTATACATTACACTTTAGCAACGCTATTGAGCCTGCATCGTAGACGTCGCAGTGCCTACCTTACCAAATGTATGGCAAAGGTAACTGTTAACTCTCTTTTTAGTTTGGTCCTTCCATTTAAGTACCCTCGGTCGTCATTTTGTTACCTAATTGTGAGGCTGAGAGTACTTAATTATAATATTCATAATTACCCATCATCATTCTCCGGATGAGCGTGGAAAAAGGCGCGTCGATTAACACGCAAGCGGCCACCGACACGACCACCGCGTACGCCACGTCATTCGCGAAGTATACGAACTGCAAGGAAATTGTTATTTATGATACCAGTGCGGATCGTAGGTAAAACATGACCGTAAGGGAGTGTTTTTGATCGACACGAGTTGGGAATTACCTATCCACACATGTATCATACAACATTTTACAATGCATCACGCAAGGAAATAAAAATAATTATGTAAATAAAAGGTGAAATTTTAACTGTCATGAAATCTCATTCTCGCAATAATGGCCCGAAATCCATTCCTGCTCGGCCCCGCGCACCGCCTGCACCGCCATGCGAGCATAGGTAAAGGACTTCCCTTGTTAATGTTGTCCCATATAAAGGCGCATTTTCAGAGCGAGTGCATTGTAAAATAATTATTTCCCATTGTAGGTAGGTATTGTACATATTAACTAGGTGCACAGGATCATGAATGACTCCTTCATACTTGAACGAAGTTAGTCGAGTTAGATATTTGACTTCTGAGTTTACTCCGATTTTGATGATTTTGAGATATATTAGGTACTATGTTGAACCTCAGAAACAAAACTTTAACCATTTTCCAGGCAGAGGCGTTATATCGACCACATACTGCTTGTCAAAAATAATATCTTAATGTCAATGAATAAGACTGACATCCGATTGTCATTTTTCAACTGCCGGCCTGGAAAAGGGTTAAAATCAGAATCAAAATAAACAATGTCTTACTTAAAAAAAAAAAACTGATGCCGTATGGCATCGATAGCCTTCTACCGTGTCAAAAAAACTTTTACTGGACGTGTAATTTATAATTACAGAGGGCAAAAAGTCCGACGAAACACTTGCAATATGGCAATCTGGATTGACTTTCACACTGTTCTAATCTAAAGCATGGTACCAAATAATCAGCAATACCAGTACACCTACTGAATATCAACGGCAACTCGGTGACCAGTCTGAGATTGTCTATAGGATTAATATAACGTAAATATTACCGGAAAAATATAACGTATTTTTTTTTATTCTTCAATAATCATTGGTAATTAAGTTTGTAATTTAATACCTCTGTGTTTAATTTTTTCCCTTCAAATTCGTAGGAAAGTATTCTGAAAGTACCTTCTAGCAAATAAAAAGAAGCGGGTTGTATCGGAGATCCAACCGTTAATTAAGTTTAAGTGGATACTTCTTTGTTGGCTATGGAACCCTTGTACCCGTAAAATATATATCTGAATTAATTCACTAAAATCTGTATAAGTACAGATAAATAAATCGATATGGCAACATTGACTGACGTAGCTCATTTGACTCGCGATACATTGAAAATGGCGGTCATTTCAGAATTATTTGCATGTCCGCCACATAAACTAAATAACAGTTTGCTAATGGCAAATAAAGAAGGATTAAAACATGTCACAAACAATTATTTGAAATCAGATTAGGCTTCTCTACAAAAAGTTATTCCGGAAGTCACGTGATACTTTTTGAACTGTACCCTACACAAGAATTACAAGAACGCGAGCAAAAAAGTATCCACTTCAAAAATAATTATCGAAATTGATTCACTTGATAAAGAATTATCGCTGAAAAACCAACATCATCATCATCATCATCATCATCATAATCAGCCGAAAGACGTCCACTGCTGGACATAAGCCTCCCCCAAAGAGTGCCAAAATGACCGGTCCTGCGCCACCCACATCCAGCGGACTCCAGCGACCTTTACCAGGTCATCAGTCCACCTTGTGGGGGGCCTACCCACGCTGCGCCTTCCGGTACGTGGAAAAACCAACATATAGGAGAAAAAACAACTTGCGGATGCAAGTTTGTAACAAAATGCACCTATAAATGGCGCTGTAGGTACTCATGATATTTGTATTTGTATTCTTACCGCGTTTTCTATACTGAAGTACACTGGCATGATGTCGGCCCCGCTAGTTACGAATTGCATCGGGTAGTGGAAGAGGTACATTGCGTATGAGATTCTAGCCAAAAACTTCCATAGTTTGAGGGAGAGGAACCAATTGATAGGTCCTGTTGAAAAATAAATTATAAACATAGTTATAACGTTATCAATATGCGTGCTCGGGCATACATCTATAGTTAGAAAGCCCCATTTTATTTGGCTAACTTTATTTTACTTCAAATAGTCCAGCCGGTGGAATCTAGTTGTATCCCTCGCGTTAACAGAAATTCAAAACAGTGGATATTAAAAACAATCAATTCGAAACATTACATTAGCAGTGAAATTAATATAAACAGGTCCAGGTTGTTGGTCAATCGTGCAGTATCGTGGGATACGATTTTTGTAATCAAGGATGGATGGACTCGAGGCCGATTCAGTTATGCCAATACTTAGTGGACAGACATTTCTTTATTAGGTACCTACTTTAAGTAGTGTATTTATCACCTGCGTATCCGTGGACGCAGGCTACAATGAGCCAGCAGAGCGCGGCGGCCCAGGCGGAGCGGAACAGTGCGGTGTTGAGGTTGATCCACACCTGGTTGTCCCAGTCGGGGTGCACGTGGTACACACAGTACGCTGACAGCACCAGCGCCAGCGCGTGGCCCGAGCACACCACCCACTGCAGAATAATTATTTGCGTTAATACATTTTAAGTAGCAGTATATAATTTTACTGAACGAGCGAGCGAAGCGAACGAAGTTTTCCGTTTCAGCTTGGGCCAAAATTATTTCGTATGTCCGGATGTTCTCCTCTGCAAATCGCATTTTAAACGGATTCTCGTGAAATTTTGTTTGGACGTTCAATACACCTATACCTAGACCTATAGGACAGACTGTCTCCAACCTGACTGTGTCCTGTGTGTAGGTAGGTCCAACTTCGATAAAGAGGTCAATCGTAGAATCCAACCCGACTGGGCAGCGTTCGGGATATTACGGCACATGTTTTCGTCCAATATTCAGTGGTGTCTCAAGATGAGAGTCTTTAACCAGTGTGTGTTGCCAGTGATGTATGTCACTGAAGCGTGGGTCTCATAAGAAGGCTCAAAGTTGCTCAAAGTTACCCAAAGAGTAATGGAAAGGGCAATGCTCGGAGTTTCTCTGCGTGATCGCATCAGAAAAGATGCGAGCCACAGCAGAACCAAGGTAACCGATATAGCCCTCTGAATCGCTAAACTAAAGTGGTTCTTGAGTGGCGAGTTGGGAAGTGCAGCATAGGTAGGTCAAGGTGGACTGATTACCTGGTAAAGGTCGCGGGAGTCCGCTGATGCGGGTGGCACAGAACCGGTTATTATGGCGCTCTTTGGATGGGGCCTATGGCACTCTATGGGGGAGGCCTATGGCGTTCTATGGGGGAGGCCTATGCCGCTCTTTTAAGGAGGGGAGCAGCGGACGGTGTTCGGTTGATATGATGACTAATGATCGAAATTGAAGCGGTGGTAGCCACGTGGTTTGAGCATGTGACTCTCAATCTTGAGGTCGCGGGTTCGAATTCTGTGAGCCAGGATTCCAACGAGTCCTGTCAGAACCCGTGTTGTGAATATCATTGCCACTGGATCCTTTAGGATGCAAATGAGATAACTAGGATGAGAAGAATGAATAATGATGACTTACCGGAGCCATTTTGATCTTCTTGTCTTTTGAAATGTGCAGCACATATCCACACAACATGCCGATGATGAAGACCGGAGACCGTGCCAGAGTGTTATTATAGAAGTACAGCATGTAGTGAAGACTGAAATGAAATGACGGAGTATAAAAGCTATGGAAGTAAAATTTAAGGAAGAAGAAGCTGAAGCCAATCTCTTTCGTGTAATGGGCATTTTGCTTTTGCAAGTGAATCCCACCCCACGCTGCATCAGCGTAAAAGTGACGAGGTGAGGTCTATAGGGCTAGTTTATAGTGGGTAGCCTAGTCTTACTCTCAGGAGTCTGCATCATCTCGCCTCCTGGACAGGCCGGTAGGTATAATAAGATATTTTCTAGAGTAAATAAAAGGACTATCATTTTATAGTATTTTATGCAACTGTTGTATAAGAAGGGTCGTAAAACGCGAGTGGCGTGGGTCGCAATTAAAGACGCCACAGTTATACACCGTGGCATACAATACTTTTTCTATGATTACTTTTAAATAAATTAGTATTAAAATTACACAAAACTAGCACATTCTACCTATACAACCGAACAAATTACGCCAGGAGGACAAACTAGCGGGAAACAAGTGAAGTTCAAAGTTCAAATGTCAGTCCACAAACTAAATAAGAGATACAAATCTGTCTATGGTTTAAGGCCATTACACACCTAGCAATTTGTAACAACAACTTGCTATAGTTAGAATGAGACACCACTATATATATATACCTTTCATTCTAACTGTCGCTAGATGGGGAAACAAATTGTATCGTTTTTAGTGTGCTTTCTTACGCGGTGTTGGCAGCAATGATTTTAAATTAAAAAGCTTGACTGGACTGGGGGCCTACCACCAACGGCATTCGAAGTTTTCCCTCTCTGTTGCACTTACGTACGAACTCGCAAGTCTGACAGAGAGGGAAAACTTCGAATGCCTTTCGCGGTAGGCCCTCAGTTCTCATTCTGACAGTGCTTTTATGAAAAATGTATGAACGATAAAAGTACGCTAAACAGTGCGTTTATTGGCCATAGACCATAAGTTTATCGACGACTTATTATCGATGTTATTGTATTTGAGCCAGCGCATATATAAATGACAGATAACGGTACAGGAGTAGAAAAAAAGTCTATCGGTCCAAACTTGGAAACAAAAGATGATTACTCTGAGTTTCCAGAGAACTCCTTGATGAAACAGTAGATTGTGACGAGGGTTAAAGAGGAGAGAAGGGCTGCAGCGAGCGCAATCCAGGCCGAGCGCCGGCTGCCCAGCACCCAGACCAGCAGCAGCGGCGACAGGATGTGGAGCTGCATGTCCACCGACAGGTACCACGAGTGAGGCAGGCACTGCGAAACATCACATGCTTAGAGATCTGTTTTCTCTCCAAGACCCGCCCCACCACTTATAAGTACGCAATAGCTACTGTGTACGTTATTTTTATAAGTCTTGAACAATTAAAATTTTATAGAAGAAATAAAGAAAAAAAATACATTTATTTAACGTCACAAATTACACACTTAAACAAACAAACAAGCAAAATTTAAAAAAAAAAAACTAAATAAGAGGACGTTAAACAGGATCCCCACTCACCATAAAGCCACAGCAAGACACGGCCAGCTGAGGCGCTGATTTTCGGTGGGGACCTAACTTACAAACTATCACAAGTGGCGACACAAACGCCAGCAACCTGGTATTAACAATGATAATAAATATATATATATATATATCTACAAGGTCTATACGTACTTCTTTATTCTGAGTCAAAATATAGAAAAATACAGTTTAAATACAATTTAATACAGTCAATAAAACTACACTTAGTCAAATAACCCGCCCCGTGTCACACTCGCTGCATTGCCGCGCTGAATCGCGATCGACAACCTTTGCAACAGGAATGACCCGGAACGGGAGTCATGTCCTCTCAGTCGCAAACGGCGCCCAACTTCCGCCAAGAATGTTCTGGCCTCTGAGCACCAGCAACCCATCGTCTCCACCGCCAGAGGGACAAACGAATAAGTATTCAGCGCGGAGTATTTGTCCCGCTTTCTGACCGCAGCTGCCTCGGCAGCAGCTCCTGCTGTCCCGGTGGTGCGACCAAGGTGCGAGGCAGCGAACGTGCTCACACAAGTGGCGTCCCACAGTAGGCATTTGCCCTTCTGCCATGGCACCAGGGTCAAGCCATCCGGCCTTTTGCCATCCGACTGGCTTAGGCCTGAGGGCTCCAGCACACATGGAATATTGGCCGAGACTAAAGCCCTCCGGACAATATCGTTCAGAGCGTGGTGACGAGAGAATCTCCCCGCACATCGACAGCAACTCAATGCGTGGTGCCCGTTGCTCTCCACCCTGGCGCCGCAGATGCATAAATGGGGTTCGCACACATCGCAGCCCAGGCGGAAAGCCACTGCCACCCGCATCGACTCGTCGTCAAGCAGAGTGCCCAAGTGTGGAGACGGAAGCGCATGCAGCCAAGCCCCAGACTCCGGCTTCGAAACTGCCTTCAGTCTAGCCTTGTCCACATATATTATCATTCTTTTAAGTTCTCATATATCTTAATATATCTACATATATTATCATTCTTATAATATATATATTACCTATTCTGTATAAAATATCTTTCGATTTTGTGCTCTTCATCTTTTAGAAAATGTTCTTTTGAAATGAAATTTTTCATAGGCATAACCACGTGTATATAATATATTGTATATGTATATATATACAATATATATATACATATCCAATATATTATATATATATATATACAATAAAATAAACCTAAACAGTTAACATTGGGCATAAAAAATTAAAATGAAATAGATAAAGAGTGATGTGTTGTACACGTGGTTATGCCTAAGAAAAATTTCATTTCAAAAGAACATTTTCTAAAAGATGAAGAGCACAAAATCGAAAGATTTTTCTGTAGGTATGTATGTATTGTGATCAACTTACAATATCTGTACGGTTGACCAGGTTTTGTATGTATAGCAGTGCGCTCCACCAGTAATCACGGCACTGCTGCGTATACATGGCGACGCGGTTCCAGCGCACGCCATCGGCCACCTGGTGCAGAGTGGAGGTCTGCAGCAGCACGGCGGCCGCCAGCAGCGGGAACATGCGCAGCAGTCGTTGCAAGTAGAACAGGTGGAGGTTCTTCACCAATTGCACTGGAATTCATTACGCCTATCTTAGTGTGCGCGTTTATATTGGTTTGTCGGTGACAAACATGCATAGGCCTACCAAGTGAAAAGCAGACACCATTGACTATGGAAGGAGTCAGTCGTAAGCTCGTTTCCGAAGATTTACTGATTTTGAGGATTCGCTGTGTTATGTGTGTCTACGCACGCTCTACTGCCGGAAATCGGGTTACACAGACATACATGGTTTTAATTCCTCGATGGCTTTAAACAACTTTCAAGCTGTTTAGATATGACTAAGCTGTTCAAGACCAAGAGTTCTGGGGAGCTGATTTGTAATCATTTACTGTGGTGTAGATATTATGATGAATGAACATATTAAGTAGGTAACGGAGCCAGAGAGGCCGATCACTGGATCCGACCTCCCTTCGTCTGGCGACTGCCCTTGTGGGCACGGACGTGGACCGACTGGGTCACCACGGACTTTGTTGTCAAAAAAGTGCAGGCTGCTTTTCAAGACATGTGACACTTAATGACATAATCCGCTGGTCTCTTGCCACCATCAATCAATGTGCCTGCTCTTCTGAAGCCGCCTAGCATTGTTAGAGATGATGGCAAAAGACCTGATGGTGTGTCTCTCCGTTGGTTGTTCCTGAAGAGCTGGCGGCTTTCTCGCGCAACGCATCATGCATTGCAATTCAGCGAGGAAATGCCACCAGCATCCTCGGTACAATGCCACAAACGATGGCCTTTTTTTGGATTTAACTTAGTTTTAATTTAATTTAGTTAATGTTAATCATCATCTTGTATTTATTTTAGAAAATAAAGGAAATTTTGATTATTAAAAAAGTAGGTAACTCCGACTCTTAGCAATGAATGTTGGAATCTGAGTAGTTACGAAAAATCAGAGTACCTAGTCTCAGTTAAGTGGCAAGCTGGTTATACTTAGTTCAATGACCGCGCGTAAAGTTTGTTGTGGAAGTATTTGCGCGAGACTAACTTGTTTCTAAGTTGTTATGTTTATGATGATGATTGATAACACCTTGTTAAGTTTTGTCACTTCACTTGTTAATATCTACTGAAGTTGTATTGAAGATATACTTACTTTGCTTCAATTTACTTGCTGTCGTATAAACGACTAGCAGCCCGCTCAGTGCAAAAAAAGTGTCAACGCTGACGTTCGCAGCAAAAAGAAACACGGATCTAGGTTTTAATGACCACTGAAAAAGTTTCAATTAAGAATATTAATGTAGTTGGGTAAATCAATATTATAAAATGCCAATGAATGTTTTAGGTACTCACATCGTATAAATCTAATAAATTGGAGGGATATAATAAGAAATAAACGAGAAATGTGTGCCCAAGTATGACCCAGAGGATGGATAGAGCGCGGATGCCGTCGACGCAGTCGAGCGCGCCGGGCCGGCTGCCGAGCGTCAGCAGGCGGTCGGTGTTGCCGTACACCGAGAAGCAGCTCCATAATTCGTCGGGCTTCGTGGATTCTGGAACGCCACATTCAAGTTATTGCCTATCAATCTTCACTACCACAACACAGCAAGCTAACCGCGGTTACATACCTTTCTTTATAAATATGTGGTGAAGCTCGTATGCCGTACTTATTAAAGTCAAGAATCCGATGACTGAGAACACCACCCTAAAAAAAACTTCTATTAGGACGTATTCACGTGTGTACTGGACTGACTACTAGAACTTTTTATAGGAACATTACTCACAGAGCGGCAATATCAGCTCCCGAGTAAGGTTTATCATCGGGCAAGCGGCAGAATTCTTCTGTGTAGTTGAACTCGAAGTAAGGATTGTTGGTCAGCGGCCAGAGGACGTCGTTGACCGCGCAGGAGCGGGGGACGCAGAGCGCTAGCGTCAACGGGACGTAGTTAATTGTGTCAATGATTGCAGTTCTGAAAAATCGCGGGTATCCTTAATACTATTTCTACGCCCTACTATAGGGTGTCCCAAACGTCACGCAAGATTTGAATCATAAAGAAATTACAATTTTTCATTATTTTTGTATGTGCCCATACAAAACCCCTGTACCTATATTTTAATAATCATTGTCCAAATCTTAATTCGTGGAAACTAGTTATTTTTAATTTTTTAGTGGTTTAGGTAAGTATTATATTTAATTTTAATTATTTTGCATATCAAAAATGATGTACAGTGATGTGGAACAGGAGTTGCCTGTTCCTAGCCCTCGTAGCTTTCCTGGACGAGTCCCTTGCGGCCAGTTATTTACCTAGAGTAATGATCATCATTATAAGCGGAGAAATCTCGCTGCACCCGCTTATATGCCTCCAAATTTTGATCAGACGTAACGTTTTTCATGTCCAGCCAAGTGACGTTTGGCGGCCATGAGTCTCCTGTGAGGATGGGTATGCGTAGGCTTTCCGTTTGGATGAGGCAGTATTTGCCTCTTATGGATCCCTCTTCTACGGGCTGATTTATGGCAAGGCATTGGTGGTAGTTGCCAAGACTGTTCCAGTTGCCTCGCAGCATGCCTTGTGGGATTCGGAAGCTGGCGTCATAGACTACAAAATCAAAAATATAGCAGGTTACAATGCTTGCGTGCATACTATGCTAGACATCTTTGTCGACAGGCGGGGCTTTCAGCGTCTTTCACGCATGAGTAAATAATAAACACTCCTGGGCAACGCATTGTACTTCTCACACGCATCCACTACCATAACAAACACACGTAATTAACATGGAAATAATTACAATATAATAAATACATAGGTAGATTCTCTAATTACGTTTTGAAATTACTGATTTAATATTATCATGCATTAGGACATACTAATACATAACTGGAGTAGCCTTTTAGTAACTTACCCCTCTTCATGAAACCTTGCACAATGTATAAAAAATCATACAAAGACAATTTCACAATCGATTAATGGCTTTGAGTATTAAGCCACTGGAGATGCCATGACGTAAACTCTTCGAACAAATTTTTTCGCCACTTTTGGCGGGGGGCGAGGTAAAACACGTATAGCACACCACCAAAAGAGTAATAACTCAACAGACACAATTTTTGCTGTTGCGATAAACGCACACTACAAAAAAATTCAACACATCAAAAATTACACGCACACAGACAGAGTTTTCACGTAACTGATGCAGCATACATGCGAACAAGTTAGTGATGGGACACATCGAAGACATCTGAAGAATGAGTCAAATTAGTTTGATGAATGAACTGAATTATCTTATACTATTTATTATTAAATTGTAAAAGTGAAAATTCTGTCCATTGAAGATACTACCCAAAAAAATGTTTGTTTGTATATATGTCTGTCTGTAATTATGTGCCCTAGTGTCCTTAGCCCTCTCGCACAGTTAAACTGTGGAATGAACTCTCGCCCGCGGTTTTCCGGGCTGATACTTATTGATTGGTATTTGCAAGAACCTATGTATATGCAATTATATTTTAATAAGGCTCAGCTTTCACCACATTTATAAAGTTACTTCAAAACATAAATGAGCAAAGGGAAAGCAATAAAATGAATTGTTAATTTTATTAGAATTACCACATATTTATTAATTTAAATTCTCTGGTAGGGTTTTTTAAACCCGCTTAAGACTTTTATTAATTAGTTTTTTTATTGATTTTTAAAATGAATAAGTTTATTGTACACGTAATCATTTTTGTAGCTTTCCGGAGTAAAGTGCTCCGAACAGATAACACTTGTACGTGTAGGTTTCCAAGAATAATTTTCGTAATTACAAATTGTTCTCCATTTCTCCTTTATATAGGGATCTTTTGGAAATCTAAAAGGACATACAATTATATTAAATAAAGTATAATACTATAAATAACACATACACTCATAGTCCCGCACTAAATGTATTCCTTTTACCTAGATTTTTTTTGCCAATAATTCATTTCTTTTTAAGACTAAATTTCAACATCGTAAGTCCAGAGAAAAGTAATTTTTCTGATTCACCTTACAAGATTTAAATGTAACATACATCTATACCTACTATTTAATTCAATATCTAATAAAAAAACTGACTATTAAACAAACTGCAGTGATTGAATGAATGAATGATTCATTCAAATGTTGAGTCGCCTTTCTTACTTTATCACATCCCTAAAGACCGATTCGAACCCTTACCACTATAATCATGTTTACGTTCTGTCGTTTACGTATCGCTAACGGTATTTTCTTTAAATGGAGATTGTACTTCAATACACATTTAATAGTTAGTAAAAATACTTACCTATGATAGGAAACGTGAACTTGTTGCGAATTTGAGCTGTCAGATCACCTTTTACATGATAATATTGCACAAGTCACCATTTTTCGAGAGAAACGTCACGCGACACGGAACGATACAAAATGACGGTGAAGCGACTTTAAGTAGTTTTATATAACGTGGTTGAACAGTTGACCAATGTACTTTGCCGGAGGGGGTCGCCTGTCTATGACATCTCCAGTGGCTTAATACTCAAAGATTAATGGTCATTCACAAAGTCACCTCGCAAGAGAACACTGATCATAAAAACCGGACAAGTACGAGTTCAACGCGCGTGGTGAGGGTTCCGTAAAATTCCTATTCTCTAAGCATTAGGCGCTCCATACGAAATACACAAATATTGAGAATTTTCCCGTTACTTTGGATACTCAAACTTCTTATAGGTTTTCCTGTAATATTTAGGCAAGGAACTATTTTCCATATTTTTTTCAGAATTTTAAGCCTAGTAGTTTCGGAGATAGGGGGGGGGGGGGGAATAGTCAATTTTCGTCTTATTTCCTAAATTACTTCTAACCTATTTTTGCTAAAATTATAAAAAAAATATCTGAGATGCTTACAACAGCCCCTTTCATTTGATATGTCACACAATACAGTTTGCAATACTTTTTTTTTTTATTTTCTAGTTTACCCCCCAAAAGTGGCCCCCTTGTTCAGAATTCATTAATTTACTTTACGCGTCCATCTTTGGGTCCCCAATTTACATATGTGTACCAAATTTCAACTCAATCGGTCCAGTACTTTCGGAGCAAATCGGCTGTGACAGACGGACAGACAGACAACCGAGTGATCCTACCTATAAGGGTTCCGTTTTTTCCTTTTGAGGTATCGGAACCCTAAAAATGCCCGCATGTTGCTGTAAGCACTTGATATTATAAACGTTCAACCACTTCAAGCTTTCAATATACAGTTGAGTTTCAATATTCTATTAAGATGTTCCCCCCGCCCCTCAAAATCCGTCAGTAATTTTTGTACGCAAATATGACATAAGGCTACTCCAGTTATGTATGCTCTAAGATCATGGGTAATTATTAATGACAGAAACTAAATATATAGCAGTTAACATCACAACACTGGACTGTCACAACATGAAATACCTACATTCGAACGCGTTCATTTCCCGCAAGTGTCTCCGGCACAGCTCGGGGTCCAGAACACTCTCGTACAAATCATAGTCGTAAGCTCTCCTTTCCTTCACATCATCGATGTCAACACTCGATGCCGTCACGGTTGAAATAAAAAAAGAAATGAGTATAAATATGCCATATTTCATTGCTACTTTTTTTATAAATCACAACTGCTCGGTTTCCGTACGTTGCCTGAAGCGAATAAAGAGTTTTCCTAACCGTCTTCTAATCTTAAAACATTAAGTAGGTATAGGTACGCAATACGCATGCCTGCCTTATAAATTAATAAATCATTAGCTACTTTATCCAATCGCCTGATTGATTATGATAAATAAAAATAACACATTTCATCTAGAGATAAGAATATTATTATTATTTCTATGATGGGGTTAGGTTAGTTAGGTTAATTTATTTTGTAATTAATTTATAATTATTTGTTTGTTCAGGAGCCGTAGCCTGGTTGGCCTTATCACGCGACAAGTGACAAGATAAGAGCGTCGTCTCGTTCTATCGAACGGTGTCAGCCAGTGACGCACGCTCTATCCTATCACCTATCGCGTGACAAGGCCAACCTTGCTACGGGGCCTGAAAATAAATTCGGCCCCCAGAATATTAATATTTAGTTAAATTAACTTTTAAGGTAGGTAGGTACCTACTCCTTTTTTAAAGCTAAGGGTACTAAAACTTACCTATTGATATATAGGTAACAAAAGTTGATTCATATTAAAACTAGACATCCAACGGATCTCCCGTGTAACACACCTTTAACATTCCTGAAAAAACCTGGAGCCGTAGCATGGTTGGCCTTATCACGCGACAAGTGACAAGATAAGTGCGTCGTCTCGTTCTTTCGAACGGTGTCAGCCAGTGACGCACGCTCTATCCTATCACCTATCGCGTGACAAGGCCAACCATGCCACGGGGCCTGGTAAGTAACGCAGCTGAAAATAAAATTCAAAACCTGGGGACAACGACTTCCACTGCTATATATAAATATTATTTATTTATTTATTTATTAGGTTCACCAACTTACACCATAAATTACATTAATATCTTGATATAATAATAAAACGTAACTATATGTAACTATGACTATTTAAGTTTAAGTGCATACAGAGAGCCTGAAGACTAAACTAACTAAAAACTAAACAGTATCGGACAGACAATCGCGAACAGTTTTCTTAAACCTAACTATAGAGTCAAAGTGTATAATATCCGTCTCAGGCATTGACAGCATGTATTTAGAATTTTGCATAATCTCGGGATAGGTGAGTTGCAGCCGAGAACAGTGGGTCTGAACGGAGGGCAGAGCGGAGTAATGGGGTTGCGAGGCATTCGGGACGGAGCTCGGAATGAAAATTATAAATAATTGATCCAATAATTGCGGACAATCAATTTTATTCCTTACCTGCACGGCTATCACAAGATGGCGCGCGAGCTCTCTCGATTTTTCTCGCTCTATCCGTCTCTCTCTTATTAGAAAATTTAGAAAGAGAGGTATAGTGCGAGAAAAACCGAGAGAGCTCGCGCGCCGTCTTGTGATAGCCGTGCAGCTTGTATAGAAATGTCGCGTCCGCTATCCTTCTACGTAGCTCCAAAGACTCTATCCCAAAGTGCTTTAAGCGCTTTTTATAAGAGGCAATTTTTTTGGCTAAGCCAGCTGAAAAAGAAAGATGTTGTAGGAACCGCTTCTGCACTCGCTCAATACGCAATGAGTGGGTAGAGTAGTGTGGACGCCATTATATCTAGGTATCTTAAAATTAGGGATGTTACGGAGGCGGCTTTACCGGGGCCGGAGCTGGATCTGGAGTTTCATTTTTAGGGTTCCGGACCAAAAAGATAATAAAAACGGAACCCTTATGGTGTGACTCCGTCCGTCTGTCTGTCTGTCACAAAGTCAAATATCTCAGGAACTACTAATGCTATCAATTTGGAATTTGGAATAATTATAAACAAAACTAATCCACGTGTATGGAAAATTAAAAATGTAAATATATATTTTTAATTTCTATAAAAATGGACGGATAAGAGGGGGACAAAAATTTAAAGTCTAGTAAGTAGGCCATGTGGGATATCATATGAAAGAGCTTAGATTGCACATTCTAAAACACTTTTTCGTTTTTTTTCTACCGTGGAAAAAATTTGATTTATAAAGGAAAATGATGAAAAAATACCGTACCCCCTTATCTCCGAAGTTTACCAAGCCAAAAATTTGAAAATAATATATATGATTCATATTAACGTCAATATTACCGGAATAGTATAACAAGGCCTCTAACTAGCGTATTTTTTTTATTCTTGAAAAATCATTTGTTAATTAAGTTTGTAATTTAATACTTCTGTGTTTAATTTTTGTCCTTAAAATTCGTATGAAAGTATTCTAAAAGTACCTTCTAGCAAATAAAAAAAGAATTATCGAAATTAATTCACATGATAAAATTTTCGCTGAAAAACCAACCTACATACCTAGTTCCTTGGTCGCGCATGTTAGTAACAAAATGCATCACTAAATGGCGCTGTAGGTACAATGAACTAGAGTCTGTCTAATGAAAGCTGAACCTGAAAAAAAGCGGCAGATTCAAAAAATCATGACAGGGTAACACAGGGTCACTCACACAGCCGCAATTTTCTCAGAGAAATTTCAATTTGACATACGACATGACACCTCAGATAGACACATAGAGAAAAAGTGTTGCCAATCAAATAACTACTAGGTTCAACTTTCATTAGACAGACTCTACACTATGCGTTGTTAAGATTTTTTCCAAAATTAATGGGCGGGGCAAGACGGGTATGTTGTATGAAATTTTGTACGGAACCCTCGGTGCGCGAGTCAGACTCGCACTTGACCGGTTTTTTTAATTAACGGAGTCATATGCGGAGCCGGAGGCGAAGTTGGAGCCGTATCCGAAGCCGGATCCGGAGCCGGAGGTTTACCGGTGGCTGAGTCGGAGCCGAGTACCTTTTAAGTGGAAGGTTGATGTATTGAAGGGCAAGTTTAACTGGACAAGTCAAAACTTGTGGGCGTGCGCCGCGCTGCTGCGGCAAATGCAATACCTTCAGCTCCGGTATAACTTCGGTAACAAACTAACGGAGGTGGAGGTGGAGGCGGAGGTGTGAAATAAAAAAATAGCGAAGGCGGAGGCGGATCCGAAGGTGTAAAACCAAACGGAAGTTCCGTCTTAACGGATGCGGAGGCGAAGCTCCGTAACATCCTAACGGTACCAACATTTGTTTTAAATTTGAAATTTATTAATTTCCTTAGCACACTTTACTGGTTATTACACAATTGATTTACTTAGTATGGGGTGGCACATCGTTACCTACTGACGAATCCTCAATATAATTTGAGACGTTTGTGCCGTTAGGAAGCCTGAGTCTTCTAGGTAGATGTCGCTACACGACTCCCTAAGGCGTTCTAAGAGGGAACTGATTGTGAGTTTATATAGTAGCCGAATCAGATTGTTCCTATAGCTCACTTGCTTAGTAGCGCCGGGCCATGTATGCATGTGGTCGCCGGTTCGAATCCGGCTCAGAACATTTAATGTTTCCTTTAATTTGGAAATGTCTATACTTATTAATAAAATTAGGTACCTTACCTACCTCCTATTGAATAGGACATTTATTTTCTAAAGTACCTGTATACGAGTACAAGATGATAATTTTGTACTTAAAACTAAGTTAAATCTAAAAAGCCGGCCAAGCGCGTGTCGGACCATGCAAAACGTAGGGTTCCGTGCCTATTAAATTGGTCGTATCATAACAGAAATCTTTCAGCAATATCTCGAAAACCTTTGAACCTATCTTGTTCAAGATGATTTTCGGTGAATGAATTTAATAAATTGCCTCGGAAAGCCGCTGACGCATGTTGAGGTGTCATCATCAGTTGTATGCTGCATTGTCGTGTTCTGTGTGACCTCTGGGCGGGTAACCATGTCAATTTCTCGAAGAGATATGCTGGAGCTTTGTGCTTTACTACGCCAAAAAGGAGAGATGCCAAATGAAGCTTGCGACGGTGCGCCATTTTGAGGATGTTGTGTTTATTTAGGAATGGGGGCAGCAAATGCACTCCACACATATGCCCTTGTGGCACGGACGTGGACCGACTGGGTCACCACGGACTTTGTTGTCAAAAAAGTGCAGGCCGCTTTTCAAGACATGCGACACTTAATGACATAATCCGCCGGTCTCTTGCCAGCATCAATGTGCCTGCTCTTCTTGAGCCGCCTGGCATTGTCAGAGATGATGGCAAAAGACCTGATGGTGTGTCTCTGGTTCCATGGAGGTTGGGACGGATGCTTGTGTGGGACGCTACATGTGTAGACACACTGGCACCGTCTCACCTCCAACGGACTACTTCTAAAGCGGGTGCAGCGGCGGAAAACGCCGAAAATCTGAAATGTAATAAATATAGAGGCCTCGGCAGAGAGTACGACTTTGTACCCTTTGGCGTCGAGACCCTCGGTCCGTGGGGTCCCAGTGCGCATAAGTTATTTGCAGAAATCGCGAAACGTCTGGTCGATGTAACTGGTGACCGAAGAGCTGGCGGCTTTCTCGCGCAACGCATCAGCATTGCAATTCAGCGAGGAAATGCCGCCAGCATCCTCGGTACAATGCCTCGAGGGCCTTTTTTAGATTTTAACTTAGTTTTAATTTATCTTAGTTAATGTTAATTATAATCTTGTATTTTTATTTCAATAAATTTAGTCGGAATGGGGTGACATGGGCCCTTGGTGGAATTTCGAAGCAAAAACGAGCACAGGCATTTTGTACTCGCTGGATGAGTCGCTTTGTTTTTGCTAGGAGTCGCGGTCCATATACTAATATATGTAATTTAATTTTGACAGGATAAGTGACTCGACTAACTGTATTCGCAATTAAGGTTTCACTAACGGAGCCCGCAACATGCTTCTTAAATCTAAGTCCACTGTTCATTATAAGACCCAGATTTCG
This sequence comes from Epinotia nisella, assembly GCA_932294315.1. Taxonomy (NCBI): domain Eukaryota; kingdom Metazoa; phylum Arthropoda; class Insecta; order Lepidoptera; family Tortricidae; genus Epinotia; species Epinotia nisella. The sequence continues at coordinate 8,776,154 of OW028674.1, forward strand.
TGCCTCATGTACACGCTCTATGGATTCACCCAACAACTTGACGTCTATAGTGGGTCTGGTGCTATTTATCTGGGTGCCACAAACTAAATATTGTGCTTTGGTAGGATTAAGCATTAAACTATTGCTAGCAGCCCAAGACAATATATTTTCAAGGTCAGTATTAAGTTTTTGTATCGAACTGTTTTTGTATCGAATTTAACCAAAATCTTGTTAATAAACACTGATTTAATTTTCAAAGATCTATCGAATGATATGTCTCGCAATGTGCACTGCAACTTTTTTTTCCGCTTGCAGTGCTGTAGTTGCAGAACCCTAAAAAAATAGGTTTAACTGAGTAACTATGTTGTGTTAGGAGCATTTAAAAACGAAATCTATCATCAAAATATGTTCTTCTATCGTCTTTTTCGTCATACAGTCAGGCGAGTGGATTCTTATTTGATTGAAAAATCGCGAAGGAGCTACAGAACAAATCTTGCAACTCAAATTTGACCAACTTCGCGCAGTCGATGACGACGATATATGTATCCTTATATTCGGCCACAATATTTCACAATACGGAAGGAACTGGTCAAGAGCGAGTCGGGCACACTGGTTCCGTAACGTAGAAACTCCTATTACTTACGCCTATTAGGAAAACTTTTTGACTATAATAAAAATTGCTTTGAGCGTGATGAAACATAGGTACCTAGACCTATGTTTCATCACGCTCAAAGCAATTTTTATTATTCAATATTTTTGATGGTGCTGTTTGAACGGTAAGTAAATGAGGGGGAGAGTGGAACAATTTTGCTACTTTCGTTGGCTTATCTTCCAAAATGTTCATTTAATCTTTTAAAGATTATTGTATTTTGAGCTGGTATATTGGAATTGGAACCTAAGCCCGCTAATTAAAGCGGGACGTGATTGTCACTATCAAAATATTCAGGTTTTTATTGTTAGATAATACCATTAGTAACACAAAATTAATCTAAGCTTAACAATTATCAAAATGATAAGTATTTGCTAACATCTACATCCTGTCTAGGCATATGGAGGTCTATTTTGCTACTAATAAAAATCTCATTACAATTTGATACAAATATAATTTCTATCTCAGTACTACATCCTTCTCAAACACGTGCTAAGTGCTGCTTAATCCCAAATCGTTCTGTCAAGCGCATGAATCAAGTCGATAGTATCGTACTCCAGGCAAAATACTGTTTCGAAAAACATTAATTTATAATAGCGTTTTTTTTGTTTATTTCATTCTAAAACGTTATTCTAAGATGCTTTATTCAAGAATCCAACAAACTTTCCACCCGGAAGTAATTATATTTTAAATTAAACATTAAGTGTCTTTTATATTTTATTTATATTGAATATTTTAAAGCAAATGTAAATGAACCTAAATAAAGATAAAAAAATATATTAATATTTATCCGGACTTTTTAGGAGCTAATTAAATATTGATTTTTTTGATGTCTGATTTTTTGTTGGATTTTGCCTCTAGGTAACCATTTAATTGATAATATATCCGTTACATTAAAAAATTTAGCTATTATAAATTATTTCCAAATCTGTCATTTTTTCCATACAAGTTGTCAGTTCATTGCCTGGACTATCGAGACTCATATTAATGCGATGTAAAATGTTAGAAACGCGTTCGGAATTGAGTCCCTGATATCGGGGCATTATTTAGGTATTATCTTGATTCGTCTAGAACTAAATATTAGAAGAGTTTGTTAATGTTTTTATGTGTGCAATAAAGGTTTTGACTCTGACTTAATAACTAACAAGACCCTTGTACAGTCGGCTGCAACCTCATACACAGTTCATTGCGGGGAGGGGCACGTTTCTCTGCAGCTGACTGTAGTCAAGTGCAAAAATATCTATCGATTTAATCATCTCATAAATTAATATGTACCGAAACCTTTATCCGCTGACATAAGAGCGATGGGACATATTTATGAGTAAGTTGTATGCACACAAATACACTTGACTGTAGGTACTTAGCGAACGATCAGCGCAGTGGGGAGGATTCCAAATGTCCTCAAATTATCGTCAACCTTCGGTTTAAATTTAAATGCTCATCGCGGTGCACGTAGATGAGCTCGAAGTATTTTTGTGAGAATTGGAGTTTACTATCGCAATATCATATACCTAAAATTCTTAGACAATTTCAATATGCTATTATTTTAACTGTGCCGGCCGCTATGCATCCAATCGGCTCCCACTTACGTAATCAATGAGTCCGTGTTGGCTCGAACAGGGTCTACGGCTCCCGGTTCTGGCGGGGGCCGGATCCGGAGCACTTTCATTCGAAAAAGAAAGTTTTGCTCCACGACGAGAAGGATCAAAATGCTACTTTTCGGTTCTAGCTACTTTTTTAATTTATTTATTGGCATATAGCATTTACGCAATGTGCCAATTGAACACAGATCTTAATAAAATAATCGATTGTAATTTCATCGTAAGTAATCGATTAAAAACGAACATACTTCAAGTTTTAACTTAAACAACGTTATATGAAATTTATTGATTTTTTCGTTATTTAAAAAAAATGTCACACCAAATTATGCGTTTTACTGAAATCAAAACTATCAATGGCTCCTGTTATATTTTTCTCATAGTCGGTGTGAAAAATTGTATGTGTCACTCAGGAGCAAAATTATTTTCGTCATGGGCCGTACGCTTGAATCCTTCGTTACGCTCAGGGTTCTGGCTTAGAATCCCTCGCTACGCTCATGATTCTATCGTAGAATGTTTCGCTTCAGTCTGGATTCAATATACCGCCCTCGCCATAAATACCTACATCATTTTGCTCCGTCGAGACACAAATAACTATTTCTGACCAATTATAAATACGAAAATTATTAATTCAAGTTAGTCAACCGTTGTTTCATCAATATGAAATACATGTTAGGTCATCTCTGGGTTTTACCTAGGTACTTACTTTATTTTAAAGGGGTTTGCGATGCGGTTCACAGTAAAAGATACAAAATTTCAAAATAAACATTTATTTATTACCAGGAAACTTTTGTATAAATGTTATAAAAATGTTTTGTCACGGTCCCTTAAATTAATTTCATAGCTATTTTAAATACATTTAAATGTTTTAACTTACCGAATGAATAATAAATAATATAATTGAGCAACTACTAAATCTATAATTTCAAATATTAAGCACAAACATGTGCATACATCACTCCTACAGTAATTGTAGGTACAATTGATTATGTAAAACATATACTTCGAATACTACCTACTTACTATAAACGCTAACCACCTATGTACTAACTATAACTTACGAGTACTACACATTTTTCTTTGTATATTTAAAGGCGCTCAAAAATGATTACTATTTTAACATGGTGTGGTCTCATGTGTAAGTGAAATAAGTACCTTTATTATAACTTCCGTAATATGTGACCCAAACCTTACTCATACTATTTTCAACAATATACCTACTTGTTATATAAAGAGGTATCTTACCACTCAATCTTTGGAAGTACATTTTAGGCAAGTAAACATCAGACACGCACGCAGGCAGGTAAGCACGGTTACCTACGGGTAACCCACGTGCCTTTCCACTCCGCAAAGCAAATGTGTTACACCGCCATCGCCATGGAGTAATATCACAGGTTTAACAAATCATCACAATTTTCAACATTAGACAAATATTAAGTAGTTACCTAGTTAAGTTACGTAGCTGAAAGAGTTACAAATGTAGTAAAAAAATCGGATTAACATTTCGTTTTTGTACAATCTTACACTACCTACGTATAATAACATTTCAACTGTGTGTGTATTTGTGTAGGTAATTTAATGTCTGTTTGCTCATAGGTAGCCCACTCTAATCCAAGACAAGCTGGTGATTTCTGGCAGGTATTATACAAAGTTTAGTAGTTTGAAATTACTATCAGACAGCTTTTTCGTCAAAATATTGCACAATTAGCTTTGTTACATAATGTCAATGGACACTATCATTTATATAAAAAATATGCAATTGTTTTCTTACTTATATCTATTCCACTAGTCACAGTAGTCACTCGCAGCTAGTTAATGAAAAAAAAAACAATATACATATTACTGAATAATTAATAATTGTCACATGAACGAACTTCACATACAAGTTTAGAGCTAGACTGGTACTGAAAGTAAATAACCAAGCAAACGTTTATCGGACTGCGTTTAGTTTCCATTTGAGAAGTACGAAGGCCGCTATTCTCAGCACGAACACGTTGACGGTGAGAGCGAGGATGTCCCACCAAAACATGTCTGCTCGCATCGCAATCTCGTCCAAAAACTTGCTGGGATACCTGAAATACAAGCAATCGTTTGACTAATTGGTCTACTAACTTTTTCTGAAAGTATAGGACAGTAGACAAATAGCACAAATAGTATACCTACAAACGATGAATGTTTAATTGAGAACTGTCCTGCGAAATTATGTAGTAGGTACTTAAAAACTAACCTCGTCAGTCCCTGCAATTTAAATCGAGTTTAGAAAGGTTCCATCATCCTCCTAGCGTTATTCCCGGTTGTGCCCTAAAGGAGCACGGGGTCCGCTTTGACACCTAATCCCAAGATTTGGCATAGGCACTAGTTTTACGAAAGCGACTGCCGTCTGACCTTTCAACCCAGATGGAAAACTAGACCTTATTGGGATTAGACAGGTGTCCTCATAATATTTTCCTTCACCTAAAAGCTAACGGTAAATATTCCGTACATAAATTCCAGAAAAACTCATTGGTACGAGCCAGGATTCGGACCCACGACCACCGCTTGACAGCCGCATGCCTAAACCACTAGCGCCCACTAGGCTACCGTAGCTTTTTTAGTTTAGAAAGGTTCGAAATTCAAAAATCTTTCCGGAATTTAGCAGTCCCAATCCGCATTGTTAATAAGTATTCTCTTCAAAGTCAAGCCACGACAAAGTTCTGCAATATGCAGTCTTGAATTTGAATAGATTTTAATTCTGATCGAAGGCTAAGGGAATGGTTATTCCATTAATAAATCGTTGTATTTAGCAAAATGTATGTAACAGTAATCTAGTCGTCTAGCATAATTATATTATATACATCAAGAATGGCAATATCATTTCAGGAACGCCTTTAAAGGGATATATTTTCAAGGTTTATTTGCCACACCCACATACAGGTTTAATGCCAGTTCATCTCATCATAATTGACGTGGGTAGTAAAATAAAAAATCCAGTTTACTTGAAATACCATGTGTTATGCTATGCGACAAAGCAAAGAGGCATGACTCGCGGTATGTTGTAGTGCCAAGTATCGGGTTTCATGTTTTCCACACCACAAGACACTACTCATCCTTCTGTTCTTAATATTAGTTATCTTCCCATACTGTGATGGTTGATACTCACTTGTAATGACAGTAGAGTTCGTCGTCACATGCAAGCACTGGTCTGTTCAGGCCGTAGATGGCGTTGATCAGTCCCTCGAGGCCGTAACGCAGGTAGGATACGTAGGAGCCCCAGTAGAGGTAGGAGGGCAGGTCGCGTAGCGTCACGCCGAAACCAGCGAACATCATCATCGGCACAGAGAGCGATGGACCCAGGAAAGTGCCGTTCTGATGATGATAAAACCATTAGATCATGATTAGAACCTGTACTTACATACTCGTAGTGGAGGAGGCAGGGCACAGTGGAATAACATTCGCTCGGATTTAGACGTACATACGACGGCGGTAATACTTGGAAAAGTTTTCACCGTAAAAAATACCCCAGCCAAATGACACTACTTTGTAATTTTTTATGCGTTGCGGTCCTAGTGGTGAGTAAGGTCACCAGAGCTCTTAGACGCAGGAGAAAATGAAATTGTCCATTGATCTATCAACGAACTCTCATTTATGCCTTAAAGTAAAGGGTTTGCGGCAACTCGTAGTTCAATAAGTTAGAGCGTTAATAGAAAACGAGATAGTTGCGCCGTAGGCACGGTGCTATAGCCTCTGGAACGCGTGAGCTTGTATATTGCTCGGCAACCGTGCTCTATACGTCACATTTAACAATTTCAGCGCGAGGATTCCACTAGGTGGCTGCTCTGCGCGTAGGCGCTTTCCTCTACAAACGGTATTCCCATGTTATCTATCGGCTATGAAATTGTTGGCATTCAATGTGGTAATACGTATCTCATGGGAAGTCAAACGTGTAGTGTTATAGTGAAAAGAAAATCTCCAGGAGGAGCGTAAGCTTGTTTGATATTGAGGTATTAGGAAACATTAGATAGTTAAAACTTACAACGACGTTGAAGACCGCTCCGATCATGAGGCCGAAGCTTTGTGCCACGAGAACCGTGTACATGGAGATGGCGAAGAACATGGCGAAGCGCACCAGCTCCAGCGGCTGCGCGGACATCGTGTATACTATCACGCTGAACACGAAGCAGGACACGATCTGAAACATTTGGGTCGATTAATTTTCTCCTGTTGTTATTCTGTCCCAGTAACCCAGGAAAAAATAGAGTTTCTCAGATACTTACACTATCAAGTATTATATGGACTGCTAGCATGCTTAAGAGATGCCCCACCATTAAATGGATTTACCATTGTCACACGTCAAAGTTTAAAAAAAACTTCCCTGAGATGTAACCATTACCAAAAACGTAGCGATTGCACCCCTTCTGGAGTATGAGGTATCAAATACATAAAACATTTTTATGGGCCTTTGCATTGCTATCTCTATTCTTCTTTATCTTCTGTAGCGACCGAGCTTGGATATTGAACTGAGCTGAGCTATCTCATCCGGACCCGTATGCAACAGTATAAGTGGGCTAGCATTTTCAAATAATTTGCAATAACAATTAAGGTAAGAAACCAGAAAAGTTTTATTCCTTCAAAAATGTCAGTAGTTATGTACATACTAATAACGCACGTTTAAAAAGTTACGCGATTACCCTGCAAGGCTCAACTAATAAATCTAATTCTTTACACTACACAGTAAATGACAGCAATGTGTAAAAGTATGTAGAGAATCGCTAGGGTTTCTAATATTCCTAAGGAAATTAAGATATTATTTCACTCCGATACTTACAGATACAGGCAAGTCTACCAGAGTTATGGAGATGTAGTAGGACCCCAAGGAGTACCATCTGTTGAAATGTTCTTTGGATAGGATTGACATTTCTGACGGAACTGCAAATAAAAACGACGAGGTTGTTAATAAAGATCGACCGGTTCGAATAGATATATTAAATTACAGGCCTGTGTCTAAATTATATATTTTATCGATTTAGAAAATTAAAGATTTAGAAAAATGGATACACTTTATGGTGTATACAGGTTTATGATGCTATTAAACATTCTCTAAATGGTAGTCAGCATGGTTTTATGCAACGCAAATCTACGGTACCTAACCTAGTGTACTACCTAGTAACTTTGGCACAAGGGCAATGGATAGCGGTAACCAAGTGGATGTCAATTATATGGACTACAGTAAAGCCTTCGATCGTATCGACCATAAGTTGCTTATTGTGAAAAGTCAAAGTCAAAGTGATTTATTCTTCAATTTAGGCATATTACATGCACCTATGAATGTCGATAAACTACCACCGGTTCGGAAAGTAAACCTCTGCCTCGAGAAGAACCGGCGTAAGAAACTCGGCGAGGTGTAATTTTTACAAAACAGTATACAATATATCATTTCAGTATCAGAGTATTATAAAATTTTAAGATTACATTGCTACAGTAGAAACTTCAACGCTTAGGGATTAATGGTGACCTATTAAGGTGGTTCTCATCATATACAAATAACAGGTCTCAAGCTGTTGTTAACTACGTTTCTGAGCGGGTTTGTGTTCCGAGTGGTGTCCCCGGTTTCCCTCCGGAACCATCGGTCTACTTTTAGCCGAGGCAAAATACGGTTTCGAAAAACATTAATTTATAATAGCGTTTTTTTTGTTTATTTCATTTTAAAACATTATTCTGAGATGCTTTATTCAAGAATCCACCAAACTTTCCACCCGGAAGTAATTATATAGATATAAATTAAACATTCATTGTCTTTTTTATTTTATTTATATTGAATATTGTAAAGCAAATGTAAATGAACCTAAATAAAGATAAAAAAAAATATGAATATTTATCCGGACTTTTTAGGAGCTACTTGAATATTGATTTTTTTGATGTCTGATTTTTTGGTGGATTTTGCCTCTAGGTAACAATTTAATTGATAATATATCCGTTACATTAAAAAAATTAGCTATTATAAATTATTTCCAAATATGTCATTTTTTCCATACAAGTTGTCAGTTCATTGCCTGGACTATTTCCCGATCGGTCCACTTTACTTGCTTCTTATTATTTCTCTCCTAAGTGTCACAACAACTGGGCTATACAGTCGCCATCAGATATATTTCGGAGCGGCCAAGGTGTCGAAATAGAGCAAGACTATTTTTTGCACACCTGCAGCCGAAAATATCTGATCGCCTGAAATATTAAATATCTCTAAGCAATAAGGGCGTTTGACATTTTTGGCAAGACGTGTGCAAATATGTAATAGACAGCAGCAAAAAAATACAAAGATGCCTAAATTGAAAACCATTCCTTCAGGAACAGATTTGAGAAGTTGACTGATCGGGAAAATAGACGGTTTGTAAAAGTTGACCAAAGGGGAAAGTAGACGGTTTGCGAAAGTGGACCGATCGGGAAAGTAGACCGATGGTTCCAGAGGGATTTAAACTGTATTAAACTTCATTTTTTTCAACTGGATTACAATGATGTTACAGAAAGAATAATATAAGTTTCAAATTCCTAACTTGTTATTTTTCTTATATTTTCGCAACTGTATTTAAAAATTTCGTTCGATACACGTGCGGAATAGTTATTTACGATATAAGTGCAGAAAATAGGAAATTCGCGACGAGTGGCGATAAATTAAAACACGACCGAAGGGAGTGTTTTAAATCGATACGAGCTGCGAATTACCTATTCGCACGTGTATCGTACGTTTTACAGTACATATGGCTCTTTAAAGTTTCAACATAGGTATGCACGGAAAGTGCTCATTTTCGCACTCGTGCGGAAAAGTAACACCATGTGTACTGTAAATGTCATTCTTTACTCGTCTCGAGTGATATCTATATCTCGGTACTCGTGACGTAATGACATACTTTCCGCACTAGCATCGAAATGTACTATATTTGTACAATTCATAATCAGCATTTATCAAGAATATCTTCCCTATGAGATCTGGGCGTAATATTTACATGACTAAATTATTATTTGATTCTCACATTGATAGCATTCTCAAGAGCGCTACAAACTCTCTTGGGTTCATAATGGTTTTTCTTCTGATTTTACACAGCCAAAAACTTTCAAGATTATCGATCGATCGAGCGAATTCAGAGAAAATCCATTTTTTTTTTTTAGTTACGCATCCCATATAACTCTTCTAACTATATTAGTGTACGCAAAAGACACCATCTTCCTGCCTTTGTCTGAGCGTCGTGGAATTGCGAACATTATATATTTCTTAAAAAAATTGTTGATGGCAGCGTTGATTATCCAGAACTGCTTGGTAGTATCATGTTCAATACTCCTATCAGGGTTAAAATCCCCCTATTTATGTTCCCGTTGCATCCTCAAATTACAGACGTAACAACTTCCTTATTCGCGTGGGCAGAACCGTTAACGGGCTCTCGAGAGAGCATGATATTGATGTGTTTAATATAAATATCCATTCTATAAGGCGTATTTTATCGCGTAAATTCTTTGATTGAGCTTGTCCTTACCTTTTTGTCTTCTTGTCTTGTCTTACTTTATGTAATTGTTTAGTCTACGTTGGATGGGTGGTCTATTATAGTGATGTTAATTTCTATTATATTTTTAACTGTGAGAACCTATAATTGGCCTCCTGTTTTTATATCTGATGTTAACCTGTTTTCCAATAAATAAAGAACCAACCAACTGATTTAGAAGCAATTGTTGTCAATAAGTAATATGATTCAAAAGAGAAACTCACATGTAAGAATCGTCAACATCATCGGTGACATCATATGGTGCATCAAAATAGCGAACAACAGGTTGTAGTTTTCCAGGACCCTGGAGCCCTCGTTGCCCGCGTTGATGAAGAGACTGCCCAACATTATGCCAACCATGATGTTCACCAGTACGCGAATGTGGGTCATGGTCTATAACAAAACAATACTTTTCTCATAAATGTCCGGTTAATTTCCCTACATTTTGCATAAAAGTTTCAGAATTTAGTTGAAGCAGCGTTCAATGCCCTCCTTCAATGCTCGGTGGTGTTGAGCTTTTATACGGGGTTAGGTACTTGAATTGTATGACAACAAGCCCAAAACGACTTGCTCTTTGAAGAAGGACATTCAACGCTCCTTCAACGAAATTCAGACAACTATGCAAAATGCTTAAGTATGGGAAATTTCGACAAAAGAGTGCGTAAGTCGCGAAAAAGCCGTGAAGCCCATCTGACCCATGTGCTAATCCATGCATAACTCTATATAATCTTTGCTGTTGGAAATACCTGACGCTGGTGAATGATAGGCTAATACTTACAGCATCTCGTTTGGCCTTAAGGAAGCCTGTCCTAATCAAGACAGATCTTTGGTTGGATTGCGACGTCTCCTCGGTATTCGATCCCGTATCCTGGTCCTTCAGCGCACTCAGAGGGAATTGCTTTCTCAACCCCTCCATACTTGGAATAGACTCCGGGTTCTCAAACCAGTCGAGCGCCCTACCGTTTTCTGCCTTGGTGGTTAAGATTTCAATTTTGTCTTCGCCATATTCACCGCAAGCTAATTCGATAACTGAAAGTAAAGTTGTTTACTTGAGACTATTGCAGAGATAGGTAAATTGCACGTCGTTCGATGGCAATTTCAATGCTAAGTTATAATTACTAACCGAGAATATTGCCTTGCGTGACGTTAATAGTAGTGTATAATTTGCTAACTGAGTATACTAGTAAATAGGTTCTTGTAGTACTAGGTACGCAATCGTATAAAATTTACCATAATCAGCAGGATTGTGATATATGGGGCAAGGTATGCCGGCTTGCTCCAAGTACGGGACCAGGTTGGTGGTGGTACCCTGGTAGAGGCACTGGCCGGCGGCCAGCACGTAAACCTGGTCGAAGAGGGCGAACAGGGAGGCGGAGGGCTGGTGGACGGTGCAGATGATGGTGCGGCCCTGATGCGCCAGGCTGCGGCACAGCTGCACCACTTGTGTGCAGGAGGAACTGTCGAGCCCACTGGAAAGTTGAGAGAGTTTGGGTTGAAGTATCTATTAGAATATTATGTAAATATAATCTCGTACAAAATGTATTTTTGTTCACACATAAATAAGTGAGAATATGAAACTTCTGGAGTTCTTAACGTAGTGCGCCAAATACAACATAATTGATATGTCACTTATTTTTAAGTCATAGAATGGACATTTGAGCCCATAGGCCACCTACATTGTCAGTATGATCGCGTTTATATCGAATGTAAAGCATTCGTCCTTCACTAACAAGTATGCAAGTGCGAGGATAACGAATGCTTTATGTCGGATACAATCGCGATCATGCTGCCGATGGAAAGATTGCTTTGAGGTCCTTGGAATTGTAGATTTCAAAAAATATTAATTTAGATCAAACGGTGTGTGGCGTGGGGTGCAATATTTTTTCTCTGAAAATATTCCAATGTGATACAACAACACTTTTCAGACTTCGTCGTTTCGTAACGTATAATTTACGATCGTTAACCTGTGTCCAACTTTTTTAACTCCGCCGATAGAGGTATGTTGCCCAATCCGTGGATTACAAATAGGCAACGCATTACAGGAATCAAAATGGCGAATTTGTCACAGCTTGTCCCGGACGGCAATTTGTCTTTTAAATTACTCACGTAGTTGGCTCATCAAGAAACATAATAAGTGGGTTATTGATCAGCTCAAGCGCTATTGATAGCCTCTTCTTTTGCCCACCGGACAGCTGGGCCGCACGGGTGTTTGAATGCTCGTAGAGGCCTAGATTAGTGAGGATATCTTCAATCTGAAAACAGGAAAGGGAAACGGAATAATGTGAGAACTTTCACAACACAATTATAAGTGGAAGGATGCTTATAACAAACCAAATAAACAGTTCGAACCAAGAAGATGCGCTTCATTGTTGGCCTGGCCTGTCTTGTCTTTATCAGACAATTCAAGCAGCGAAAGGTGTATTTTTTACGTGACTTTATAACCCAGGTGAATATATAATCCAGGTTTAACTGTTTGAATACCTACTTTGAATAGGCAAATAGTTAAGTTGGTGTAACAAATTTTAAATATTTAATGTCTAACCGAACAGGGCACATCTACACGTGTAACATTACTTAAGTTTTTTTATTTTATTTTACCTATACAGCTGGTTAGTTAGATAATAGCTACCTTCCAATTCAGCCATACCTACCTTTTTTCTACGAGACGAGGGCCGCAAGGGCATTTTAGCTAAGGAGCCCCGGTCCGCAAGGTACATTTATGGGGTTTTTTTTGGGACACGAACCAGAATGGATACAATAGTTATACTTACAACTTCGCTCTTCTCGTAGTGGTGCATATTGGTGGGCAGCTTGAGGCTGGCGGCGAGTGACATGTTCTCACCGACTGTCAGCAGCCCCTGCAGCCGGTCGTCCTGCTGGATGTAGCACGACAACTTCTTAAACTGTTCTGAAATTCAAAAGTGTCAATCAGTTGTGACGATAATTCTTTGCTACGTTGTGTCAAAATCTGCTTATGAAAACGATTCTAACGAATCCGAACCGATGGCCTTCAATCTTAGACCAGAGGGGTAGTTGCGTAACTTTTCGAACGAACACTATCAGACAAAAGATTACGTTTAGATCTACCTGATGTACGTACTAAACGTTATGTAATCGACCAGCTGGTCCATGAATTGCGTGGTGATTTACAGATAATCATTTTAGTTTTTTTTATAATACAGACTTGTTTCCGCCCGCGACTTCGTCTGCATGGACTCGGGATAAAAACTATCCTATATTTTAATCCAGGCTATTAAACTATCTTCGTGCAAAATTTCATACAAATTGTTTGAGCTGTTTAAGCGTGATTGAGTAACAAACATTCAAATATCTAAATATCTAAACATCCAAACTTTCGTATTTATAATATTAGTAGGATTAGTAGGATGGTCAAAAAAATCCAACAGACATTTCAAAGTTGCGCGTAATATAAATAAGTATGAGTATATCATCGTTTTTAGGGTTCCGGACCAAAAAGGTAAAAACGGAACCCTTATGGTGCGACTCCGTCCGTCTGTCTGTCTGTCACAAAGTCAAATATCTCAGGAACTACTAATGCTATCGATTTGAAATTTGGAATAGTTGTAAACAAAGCTAATCCTCGTGTATGGAAAATGAAAAGTGTATGAAATTTTTTTCATATATACTTTTAATTTGTATAAAAGGGAGGGCAAAAATTCAAAGTCTAGTTAGTAGGCCAAGTGGGGTATCATATGAAAGGGCTTGAATTGTACATTCTAAAACAGTTTTTATTTTTTTTCTACAATAGTAAAATTTTGATTTATAAAGAAAAATGTTGAAAAAAATACCATTCCCTCCCCTTATCTCCGAAGTTAACCAAGCGAAAAATTTGAAAATAATATATAAGATTAATATTAACGTGAATATTACCGGAAAAGTATAACGAGACCTCTATCTAGCGTATTTTTTTTATTCTTCAAAAATCATATGTTAATTTTGTTTGTAATTTAATACTTCTGTGTTTAATTTTTTTTCCTTCACATTCGTATGAAAGTCTTCTGAAACTACCTTCTAGCAAAAAAAAAAGAATTATCGAAATGAATTCACTAGATAAAGAATTATCGCTGAAAAACCAACATACAGAAAGGGAAATGTATTAACGTACCACCGTAGAACCCTATCGCAATAAGGTGACATAACACTCGAGTTTGAGTGACAGCGGCCTGTCAATTGCGACAGGGTTCTACGGTGGTACGTGAATACATTTTCCTTACTGTAAATACCGAGTTCCTTGGTCGCGCAAGTTAGTAACAAAATGCACCGATGAATGGCGCTGTAGGTACTCGTGACTTAAACTACACTATGCGTTGTTAAGATTTTTCCAAAATTAATGGGTGGGGCAAGACGGGTGTGTTGTATGATATTTCGTACGGAACCCTCGGCGCGCGAGTCAGACTCGCACTTGACCGGTTTTTTTATGATGTGGCATGACAAGCACACGAATGAAATGCGTTTTTTTTATCATCATCGGCAGTCTACATTCGTTCCTCTGTAACCCTCCAGCGCGCCCGACACCTGTGATCCCGTTTCCGGAGAGTACCTCAATCAAACTAAACTTGCCGGCGACTAAATGTCCCATGATGACCACCACCGCGTCTTTACTAATCCCTCAATTATGCAAAACTTACTTAAGTTCCTGCCCCTGCCGTTGAGGAAGACGGCGCCTCCAACGCCCGTGATCCTGTACCCGGAGAGCACGTCGAGTAACGTAGACTTGCCGGCACCCGAGGGACCCATGATGGCCACCAGCTGCCGCGGCCGCAGCCGCCCGTGCACGCCATGCAGGATCTCCTTGTATCCTGAAAACAATGGTATGGTTCGTAAGTTAAGATGGTTAGACTCACGGGAGTTTTCTATAAGATGTTTAGGCTCATTTCACACAGGGTTTTGGGAACAGGGCACCCGGCTACAAGTGCTTGTCGGCGTAGGTATTTTAGGGTTGTCAACGGTTTTCAAATTACATCGCTCGAATAAGACTGGACGAGTGCGGTGAGTGTTACACTGTCACATGTTTTTTCGACATTATATCGCTGCACTGACCGACTCATAACGATCGACGTAACACTACTTTGATCCGAGCTCAGGGGGTCAATCACGTAACGCATTGTATGCGCATCAGGTAAATCTCACTTTTTGGTCTAAATGTCACTTTTTACATGGAAAAATGACAGTTAAATCGTGATCGACCCACAGAAATTGGCTCAGAGGTGAACCCAGGAGCTGACACCCAAAGAGTACTATAATTAGACTTTTTTAACAGGCATATACAGCGTGTGACTTTCATAAGAACATTTATTTTAAGGGCTGAAAGTATAAGCCCTAATGAACGTAAATTGGTATCTCTTTAAAAAAAACTGTTATTTTTTTTCATACAAATTAATTCGGCCCGCAATTTATTGGTAACAAAGCTAACAACTGACAGTAACTAGCTCTGCCTCTCTGAAACGTCAAGTGAATGTTAGCAGTACATTGCTGCTCGAGAAAATTTAAAAAATTAATAACTCTCCATTAGAAAAGGTAATTGTTATATTTTTTCGATAAAACGATTCACAGCACTGAAAGCTATCGTTCCTTAAAATAAATGTTCTTATGAAAGACACACACTGTATATCCCGGCACAACGTCAATGATGACATATGATATGATGACATAAATTGTACTGGAATGACAACTGTCAAATATTGGATGTAAAGGGAAATTTTCACTATACGCACAATACCAAAGAGAATATAACCACTACGTTTACAATACATAAATATTTAGGCAGGCACCAGTCAAAGCACTTTCCACTAGTCGTAGACAAATTAAAAACCTTAATTAACCTTTTAAAGTTTCAAAACTTATGGAAAACCTATATACTTATTTTACTCTTTGTGGAAAATCCTAAAATGTCAAACGTGTCAAAACTGGACTTTTCAAGAGCACCAAAAAAGTACTACCTACTAAAGGAATAAAATCCAAACTAAGTGGATCAGGATCTAAAAGTCAGCAGTGTTCCGCTACGAAATAAATGCCAGTGCCGTTGCTGTAACGATTCTCTATAACAGGAATCTAGAGGAGAATATAGAAGTAGAAGATGGACCCTTTTTTATCTAGCTTTCAAAGAAGATGGACCCCTGCTTTACGCACAACATACGCAGGTACGAAAGTAGAAAATGGTAAGCTGTAATTTACAAAGCTCGGATCTAGAAAAACATATTTTTTGAGTGTACCTAAGTATAATTTACATGTAAACTTCGTACGTACACTTAGCCTTAGTCGTTAGCTGAGTGAATGTTTTAATAGTAATAGAGACATGTAAGGTAAAAAGTATCATCATCAATATGATCAGCCTGTGTAAGTCCCAATGCTGGGCACAGGTATCATCTCTTGGATTAGAGGAAATAGGCACTATTAAGTAGCAGGAAATGGGCAATTAAAAACTGTAATTTAATTTGTCAACAGACACTATTACAGTTTCCGTCACGTTACTCTCGGAGCGTGAAAAGTAACGACTTCATATAGAAGGATATCAGGTAAGAATTTCATAAGTGCTACTACTATTTTAGCTGGATAAAGTGTTGAAGCGTTGTACAGCCTATCTAGTCACAAGTGATACAAACTGTTGTACCAATACGGTGCTTTGAAATCGTTCCTACTATAAATCGGCCTCTGGATTCGTAACAGCTACGCGTCACGGGAGGTCAGACAAGTCTGGTGTGGTTTCGTAGCGCAGCGGCAACTTGCACTATTTAAGATGCGTCGTGGTCCTTGAGAGATTTAACAATTATAGAACCCTGTCATGGCGTAGCTAATACGTCGATTGGACAACTGATTAATTAACCTATCGATATGGTGTGCGTCAGGATGGCGGGTGCACATCGGGAATTTCAATGAACTGTTAACAGATAACAAATCCACGATCTATAGGTACATCATGAAGTGTGCAAGTTATATAGGTCTTATCATGAATAAGAGTACAATACTCACATCACGTGGTTACCACGTCGTCGACTCCTTTTGAAAACTATTATTCTATTTATGTTTACTTAGCACTGACTACCGTTTCTTTATGTTATCATAGACAAACAATGTCTTTTTGTTCACTTACCCATAACGTTATTCCTAAAAAAAATTACGCATTTCTATATGTGTATGGATTCCTTTCAGCCTTAGACTGTGGGCCTAAGATGGTTGCCATTTTATCACTTCTCGCTGTGGATAGACACCCGTCACGTTCTGACAAGTAGGTAGGTATGCGAGTGCGAGAGTGACGGATGTCTTTTATGCACAACGAACGATAAGTGATAAAAAAGGAACCACCTTAGGCCCGTTGTAGTGGTTTAAACTATTCTAATTTGTTACTAAAGTTAGAAAATGGTGATATAGTTTAAATTGACACTATAAAGTGTGTCCATCGGTAAAATTGTAGATCCTAGATTACTTATTTACAACTTTTTTTTATTTCATTTACCCTGTAATAAAGTCGTTAATGCACAAAACCTATATAATTCGTCAATATAGAAGAAGGAGCTGACTGGTCAGAAAAACACAGTCACTGATTTTAATTTGTCTTTTACAGTAAGTTCAGTGGAAATGGTTTTAAACTAGTAAGTAATCTCAGTTAAAATGGTCTTCGTCTTTAGAATCTACATACGGTTTCAAACGAATTTAAGATTTACATCCGTCCATAGGGACCTGTACCTACCTACCTACGTCGAACTAGCTTTTACCCGCGACTTTTTCCGCGTGAACTTTCGTATTAACTTCCACCGCCGATTTCATCCCCTGTTCAAGATAATTTTCGGGATAAAAAATTCCATATGTGTCAATTGTCATGTATGTCTACTCCTTTGTCTCTTGTGTTTGTGTAGTGAATAAATGTCTTCTTTTCTTTTCTTTTTTTTTCATATGTTATCCTAAGTCTCAGTCTAGCTTTAAGACTATTTGTATACTACACTTCATCTTAATCCAACTAGCCGTTTATGCGCGAATGACTAACAAACGTCCAGACATCCACACATTCAAACTTTCATATTTATAATATTATTAATTGGGATAATAATCTGCATAAGATTTCCCAGCTAGTAACGCGTTGCTGAATGACCCAGTTGGTCGCTGTATCCCGTTTCCGCGATACTGCGACCCTCCGCCCGATAACCTCTACGGACGTCAGCGATTGCTTGTTCGTCGCTTGACCTGCTCTTGAATGTCGCTGTTGACTTGACACTACATAGCGTTAATTGGCTAATATATTCATGTAAAGTTATTACAAGGACAATGACTAGCTAATAAATAAGTTTGTTGTTGAAATTCAATTATTTATTTCGGGAAAATGCCTTAAGTGGCGACCCTTAACACATTCAGTGCCCAGAATCGCTACGCGCTACGCTCGTAGCCGATCCCGTGGTTTTCCTCGTATGTAGCGGAAAGTGACTACGGCGTAGGGACGCATACGTGTCGTCACGAGCCTTGAATTGGTTAATGCATTGTCCCGACAAAAACGCTTTCCGGACGAACGTGGTTAAGTAAACCTTTTAAAACGACATCATGATAGAATAACATGAAACTTTTTATACACAATAAGGTCCGCCATATCTAGGTCGGAAACTAGTTTATATTGCTAGAAAAAAATAGAGCGAGTAGGTAGATCGTTTTTCATGCAGTCTCTAATTTTTTTTCTATTATATTTCCTACTACAACCTACATATGACGCATTGTGTCATAGTACTTAGTCGATCGTGCTGGCCCCGTAGCATGGTTGGCCTTGTCACGCGATAGGTGATAGGATAGAGCGCGCGTCACTGGCTGACACCGTTCGATAGAACGAGACGACGCTGTTATCTTGTCACTTGTCGCGTGATAAGGCCAACCGTGCTACGGCTCCAGGTCGAAGTTATGTCAGAGACAGAGTAAATAATGAAGCTTGGCAGTGGTCGGCGTAGTACCTATACTTGGGGAGGGTTTTTCCGTAGATGGCGTTGAATGAGTTAGATCTCATCGCGATATAAAATACAACTTGCTTCAAAGTCCCGCGATTCAGCGACTCTCGCGCTCGCACTAAATGCCTCCGCAAACCGGCGGAGATCACTTTAAATTAATCAATGTATATTCTTCTATTTTAATTACATTAAGGTATAAATTTGAATGCTTGAAACCGACCTCGGAGCATCACGGGGGATTTCTACTCTGCGGCATCGAGGAGCATGTTAGAGGATACCGCGGCGGTAGGCGGCGGCATCCCGCGGCACCCCCCGCTATGCGCCGAGGCCTCCCGAGTGCGCCGGGGTAGCGGGGCTGCGGGAGGGGAAGGCTCGGCGCAACTCGGCGAATGACGGGGGAGAAAACGAATTTTGATACCGCAAGCACGGCATCCCGCGGGATCTCACGGCATCCCATGATCGGTGATTCGTAGGCCCGGCGCAATGCCGCTGCATACCGCCGCGGCATGCCGCCGCAGTATCGTCGGTGCTCTTCAACGCCGCGGGGAGAGGATACCGCCGCGGTATCCACTGGTATGCGCCGAAGTGCTCCCAGGTGCCAGGCGCTGCGCTGGCGAGCGCTCGCGGTATCCTCCTAGGTGATCTGCGCTGCGCTCCGCCGGTTTGCGCAGGCCTTTAGTAAATTAGATAGAGGAAGGTAGATTTTTCTCACCTCGCGTCGCGTCGCGAGTCAATGTCATAGTCCAGTCAATGAACTGACCACTTGTATGAAAAAAAAACTGCTTGATTGGACTTCGGGAAGTTGGTCAAATTTAACCTGCAAGATTCCACCTGAACAAACATAGTTACATACATACATAATTACATACATTGCAATTTCAGATCATCAAAAAAAAATAACTTAACTAGCTGTTCTTCTGAAAAGTCAGAAAAAATATTAATACTCAAATATTTTTATCTTTATTTTGGTTCATTTACATTTCTTGTATAGGTAACTATTCTCGATAAATCATACAAAAAAAGACAATGTATAATTACTTCCGGGTGGAAAGTTTGTTGGATTCTTGAATAAAGCATTTTACGAGTATGATAAGGATAACGTTTTGAAATGATAGGTATAAACAAAAAAAAACGCTATTATAAATTAATGTTTTTCAAAACCGTATTTTTCCTGGCTGATACTCCAGGTGCTACGGAATTGATTTTAGGGCACGTATGGAAATTAGAATTGTTTTATTTAAGTACTAGTCTTTGGTAATAATTAATAATCAAGAAAATATTTTAGGTCAGCGCGTTTTAGGTCAGGACGAGTTACAATAGTTACTTTAGATTTAGTTTATTTAATCATAATAATACAATGCAAGCTTATAGTATTTTCAATAACCAAATCGCTTACACGCTAAAATAAACAAAAAAGATAAACATGCACAGGTAAAAATGACATAAATCATAATAATTATAATGTCATTCCATTAATTAAGTGCCAATTCAAAAATAGCCTAGCAATGTTGCAATACATACTTACATAATTACCTACCTAATATTATAATTGTTTGGGCTAACGATGAAGTTATTTACAGAAACAGGATTAGGTACTTAATCTCATTATAGTCATTATTCATTGTATTTCATGGTATATATCGTCTTTAGTGTCGTCCCTAATTCTAGTCTAGTCGTGTTAATGTCAAGTACTTACTTACATAATATTTACGTTATTTAACATTGAAGGAATACGCGTAAGTGCATAAACAATGCCAGTCCACGAGCTCCTGAAGTGTTGACAAAGATAAGCGTATTTTGATGACACCCAAACCTGCGACGTACCGCGATAATGTGCTATTTTTGTAGAAACATATGCGGAAGCATAACAATGAGATATTTAACGTTATACGCGGTGATAGCAGAACAAACAAAACACTGGCTCCGGGAGACCGAATTTTTAATAAAAAATAGTTACTTTTTATTACACTTGCTCGTCAATGGCGTTATTAATTGCGAGCGTTCAGAGCAGTTATAGCCGTTTTACCTCCCACGGGCTGTTAAGTTTAGTTTTAAAATATAGAACCCTCTGATTGGCTTAAGCAAATCTGGTTGCTCTGTGATTGGTTGAAAAAAAAATCTAGTTGGCCAAGCCGCCCCGCCCCGCAAGAATACTGTTCTGTTGAAATATTTAAGCTGCGCGCTCCACTAGCACTGATCTGGAAGTGAAGTTGTCAATTTTTGATTGGTGCGGCTGTATGAAACTGAGATTTTTCTGTCTTTTGTAGTTATTTATTTCCTCGCAAATGTGATGAAAAACGTTGTGTATAACACGGGTGTAATGTATAACACTTACGCCCCTCGTTGAACAATGTACTATTATTTCAAGCATCAGGTGTTTTTTTTAGTCCCTAATTCACAATCATTAAAAAAAATAAACGCCTCTGACCGCCATTAGCCGCGTCCAAACATTCAAGTGTGGTTGACTGCATACATAGCATAAGCTATTAAGCCTATTTTTAAGCCACCTGTATTTTGAACTAACAGGGTGTACAATATTCTAGAGCGTCTAACTGCTGTTATATTGTTCTACCGTTCTCTTCGGGGCTTTTTGTAAGAACGTTAACTCGCGAACGCTAATTTCTCTTGATGACATCTTGACGGATACAAACAATTGAATGTTTTTTTAAAACCCAAGATGAAAATACGTTTTATTTCATATCTGAAAAGTTTTACCAAAACAGGTTGCAAGGTCAGAAAAATAGAACGGAAAATGTTAGCGACAATGTAATAGTACTCACCCTTTAGTATATTATAGTCATTATTGTTATAGACATAGGTTAGCCCCAACCAAACTTGCAACTGTTCACATAAGCAATGACAAAAAAAAACTAGACATTCAAGAGTCATATAAGTAATCTTTGGACCTTGGATTCTCGGGTGGCAAGAACGTAAATCAAAGTCGTCTTTCTATACATTTACTCGTAATATATTGCACGAGAAATACGAGAATATAACGGTTTAATGTTAAATAGTAATAGCACATTTGTAGTAATTTTACACAACATGATAAAATGTATAAGTATAGTAATAATATAGGTAATATTTCTTACACCGCACTATATTAATTTTAATACCATAGTTCCGAAGGTAAAATATAGGTATACTCATGTAGTAATTAAAATATACGTGCAACTAATGATGTAATGATAAATCTATAATACCTATAAGACTTGAAATTACTATACGTAATAAGTTATAAAATCATTATCCTGAACATACATACCTAGATACAACATATTGCTGTGCACATGCCTCTCATGAATGATTTTCAGTAAAATTCAAAACGGTGACACCATATTATTTAGAAACAAACATTAAGATGAAATTCGTGCCATTCGTGTTTAAGTCACTAAAATAGGCACCAATAGGGAATATGCATGCACTTCAATTTTAAATAAATAAATAATAAATGCGGATAAACGTAGAAATATCATACAATAGATATATATATTAAACAAAACTATTGTATTGTATCTCACGTTAAAATCACTAAAAAAAATTAAAATAGGTTTTCGAAAAAATTACATAACAGTAAGGTAGAATATTGAATTAGAAATGATATTTTGTATGACAAGTATAGATTTAAACGCAAATTTTAAGGAGATAATTACAAAAAAATGACTAACTCCATAGTAAACTCGCCAAGAATATGGATTGTGACGTCATAGTCTATGCCCCTTTAATATAGAGGGTGCCGGCACGTGCAGATTTCAAATGGCTATAACATCAGAAAAAAAAACGTAAGAAAGTTTTAATGCTACAGTTGATATTCGTCTGAATTATACTTTTGATTTTCGCAATAAAAAATAAAGATGCAGGTTAGACTATGATAAAGGGGGCCGGGGACTTAAAAATTTTTCGAGTGAAGTGGTGACATTATGACACCTATTTTAAATGATTGTTTCGTGTAGAACACATTAAAATAAGCTTCTTTTATTTGAAATTTTTTTCTCTAAAATGAAAAATGGCGGAAATATGGGGCTTCAAATATTTTGTTTTTCAGACACTTAAAATAGTTTTCGTCAAAGTGGTGTCATTATGACACCCATTTTAAATGATAGTTTCGTGTAGAACACATTAAAATAAGGTTCTTTTATTTGAAAAACTTTTCTCTAAATTAAAAAATGGCCGAATTATTAGACCTCAAAGACACGAAGATTCTGGGACTTGTAAAATTTTCGATGTATGTTGTGTCATTATAACCCCTATTTTATAGTCTTTTTGGGGGTGGGACCCGCTATGGTATAGAAGACGCTAAAATAAGCATGTTTTGTATGAAGAAACTTTAAGGCAGGTCGGTGTAGGTACGACGACGAGCGAAGCGAGGAGGAGTGTTAGGAAGAACTGTGACCCTACAGCGAGCCAGAACCGGACATTTTATTACTACCTCATAGTAACATATTAAATAAGTCTGAAAATCATTTTTTACCCATTGAAATTTTTACAAGTCCTAGAATTTTCCCAACTTTCAAGTAAAATATCTCGGCCGTTTTTGATTTTAGACAAAAGTTTTTTCTACAAAACATGCTTATTTTAGCGTTTTGCACGAAATTTTTCTAAGTCTTTTATGATTACTGTATATTTTTCACTTTTGGTCAAAAAAATTCTAAGTCCTTTTTTTCTGCCCCCTTTGCTTTAGGCGGACTAGACGGAAACTATTCTAAGTGTCTGAAAAACGGAATCTTTGAAGCCCCATATTTCCGCCATTTTTCATTTTAGAGAAAAAAAATTCAAATAAAAGAAGCTTATTTTAATGTGTTCTACACGAAACAATCATTTAAAATAGGTGTCATAATGACACCACTTTGACGAAAACTATTTTAAGTGTCTGAAAAACAGAATCTTTGAAGCCCTATATTTCCGCCATTTTTAATTTTAGAGAAAAGTTTTTTCTATAAAACATGCTTATTTTAGCGTTTTGATTGAAAATATTCTAAGTCTTTTATGATTCCTATATATTTTTCACTTTTGGTCAAAAAAAATCTGTCTTTTTAACGGGCCCCCTTTGTAGATCATTGCCAAACTCCCCTTCCCTCCAACTATATAGTCATTCTGTAAATTAACGCACATAATCAATTAGTTTTAACCTACATACGGCTATCAACGGCACAGGATTGCGAAATGCATTGTGAAATATGCCTCGAAGACATTGTATTTGTTTGTTTATCATTTGCTATTTAGGTATTCGATAAGTAGGTACCTATAAAGATGCACTGACTTTGGGTATATAACGTTCGGAATTCTCTTGTTATTCACATCACATGCCTTCAAATGCGTATATATATCTTTAAGTCACCCTAGGACGTAAGTGGGATTTTCTGCCGGCTACGCGAGGATAAAATCTCACTTCCTGGCCAAGGCAAGACTTAAAACTTTAGACAAATCACGGGGGTAATTCGTAAAGCCCCAGATCGCATATTTATACACCATACCATACACATACACCTGCGATCTGGAGCATTCACGAATTCACCGCCCTAGATATGTAATGTACTACAACCTATACGTAGTAAGTAGGTAGAGTTTTAAAAATAAACACAGTATTTACCTACAGTTGCTTTCATTGCTTTGTTCAATGATGTGTGTTGTTGGCTAGCGTAACTCCGCCTGGACCCACAAAACCTGGAGTAAGTAGATACCTAATGTTACACTTTTTAGGGTTCCGTGCCTCAGAAAGAAAAAACGGAACCCTTATACGATCACTTTGTTGTCCGTCTGTCCATCTGTCTGTCTGTAGAAAGCGTGAAGGTATCGAGTTGAATTTAAAACGATATACTCGAGAGTATATATAGTCCCTTGAAGCTGTCAAAAAAATAAAACTTCTAAATTAACGTAAAAAAAAGATACGGCCTTTTATGCCGCAAAAAAAGTATATATTGAGTCAATTTATAGGGTACTTTCCGTTGACCTAGAACTATGAAATTTGTAATTTTGTACGGAACCCTCGGTGGACGCAGTTAAAGAGGTATTTCCCGTTGGATATATGGATACTACGTATCATTTTATGGTTAAAATGTACCGTATCTGCAGTACAGTTCCTTCCTTAGTCTCGTAAAATAGTTATTGAAGTACCTAGAACTGTGTCACTTAATAATATTGAAAAATAAAAATAAAAATTAATGAAATTATTTTCAAAATTGCTTTGTTGAGGTTAGATATGAGGACATCACGTATCATTTGTGGTATATTGTACAAAAAAAGCGGCCAAGTGCGTGTCGGGCCACGCGCAGCGTATGGTTCCGTAGTTGCCCATCTGTCACAGAATGCGGACTTAAAAGGGGCTTTTGAGGTTTTTATTATAGCTTACCCTCATAAATAATCGTAAATATTAGATACTACATAAACTAATCGAACCGCAGATCGCAAACTTTTAGTAGCAACAGGTTATTTACGTAAAATAATTGAAAAAGCAACTCTACCGTCCACGGTAAAAGGTTAAAATTCCAATGACAATGTATATGCACCCGAAATTAAGTGCATTTCTTACCAGTTAACTAGTTATGTCTACTACTCGTTAACAAGTTATGTATACTTAACTTTGATAGTTTTCCTTTTAAATTCATTATATGTACTACTGCCACGGATTTTTTTCACGTCCCCAGTAGTAGCCATTTAGCCGGCAGGAGGGGGGGGGCACATGATTCGAACAAAAATTAGGGCTTTAAATCCCATTATCTCGCCAACGCTAAGTTGAAAAATAGTTTTAGTAAACTTTTTGAACAAGCTATCCAACGATACCCCACACTATAGGTTTAACGAGAAAAAAAAAATCACCAATTTATAGATAAATTAACGAGAGCATGGAATTGTATATGTAGTAGTATTGTATGTTTACAGGCATTCTATATTTGAATTTTCTATTTTCTCGTACAACCACTACAAATGCAATTCCATGTTCTCGATAATTTATCTAAACATGTATTTTATGGAGGTACCCTAAAAAAATATTTTTTCAGGATTTTATTCTACTGTTTTGTCGGCGTGATTGGTTTATATACCCACGCTGAATAGCAGTTTTCTAGTTGTAAGGGTTACTGAGCTAAGCCGAAGACGGACAGACAGACAGACAGACAGACAGACAGACGGACGGACATGGCGAAACTATAAGGGTTCCTTGTTGACTACGGAACCCTAAAAATCAGTCATATCATATCTAGAGGAGCCCTTGGTATGTTTCGAAAATTATGTTTGTGTTAATTAAAAAAATATATATCTTTAGATAAGTAGGTATATTTTTAGAATTGCCTCATAATGCCCTTTCATAAGATACCACACACGATAGGTTTCATAATATATTTTTTTTCATACAAGAAAAAAATGTTTCGGCACTCCCCTCCTAAGGGAGTTTTTTTTAGGAACTGCGGGTCAAAAATTTTGTTTTGAACTCTAGTATGCGTGTGTACATCGATATGCAGTTTTTCTTTGAAATTGGGCTTGTGCTACAGTGGTACAGTGGTGGTGGAGTGGTACAGTGGGGGTGGTAGTAGTGACTAGAGACGATCACTCTAACTCAACACAATCCTCGAGAACTCCGGCGACCTTTAATTTAATTTCGATTGTCGGCTTTAAATCGTAGGTGGCATTGTCCTGTTTTATGTTACTTACTTATCAAGACCAAAGAGCAAGACTACGGCGTGATACTAAGCGCCGTCCTTCATAAATAAAAGTAAATATTATTATATACAGGCGCCACATTATGAACATAGGACCATATGACTTCACAAAATCCATATCCATACTTAATATTATAAATGCCAAAGTGTCTGTCTGTCTGTCTGTTACCTCTTCACGCTTAAACCGCTGAACCGATTTAGATGGAATTAGTAAATATAGAGATAGCTTTAGTCGAAGGACATAGGATAGTTTTTATCCCGGAAATCAGCCCCTAAGGGGGTGAAATGGGGGGTGAAAGTTTGTATAGAGCTACGATATAAACGATTTCCACGCGAATGATGTCGCGGGCAAAAGCTAGTTGATAATAAATGACAAAATGTGAACAAATTAAATTTCAAGTGCTCTCTCTGGCTACCTTTTGGGAATACAAGCGCGAGTAATGTAATGTTTGTATGTATGAGTAAAGTACATTTGTTTAACGTTCAAGTCATTGACCGCGTGCTAAAGTCTTTCCTTTGTTGGCAACGCTTTCGCCCCCTTGAGCGGCCTACTTCGACTTTATCAGTTATCAGCTGCGCTGACGTCACCCGTTCACTGACACTTGATAACGATTCACCACTGTTTGCCGAAACTCGGGCGCACGTGGTGCAGTTGCAGTGTACAACTAGTGTCTAGTCCTTACCTGACTTGGTCAGTCATGGTTGTTTACGTACCTTGAAAGTAAGTACAGTGGACAGCGGTTCAGAAATGGGAACACGACTCTACGTCAGAGGAACAAAGAAATGATCAAATATTTTTGAATCTGGTTTTGTTCAGAAATTATTGTATACTCTATTGTTCCTTTTACTTTAGTTGGTCATAGTAAATTTGTAAAATTTTTATTTTGACGATATAGTCAAATTCCAAAACATACAACACCCAAAAGATAATACTTACAGCAAACAATGCTTTGCAAATACCTGTTTAGACATTATTTTATGTAGTAATAGTATATTATGTAAGTATGTATTACTAAAAAATGTTCGGTTCTGGCACTTCTGGCGCTTTGCCGGCAGCTACCGCGGCACGCTCGCTTCGCTCGCTCGCTGTATGCTCGCAGTTCTACCTAACACTCCTCCTCGCTTCGTTCGTCGTCGTTCCTAACTAACATCTTCCTTAACAGAACAAGTAGGAAAGTAGTAAGGTGACAGCAGAGAATATGCATAATATTTCAAATGTTATTATAGAGGTATTACAATTGGTATACATAATGCATGGGGACGGGGTGCTCTGATTCGGTTTTCGGTAGAATGATTTTTGTACTAAGATTAATTCACCTTTTTCTATCTTATTATAGTGCTTGGCCTTCATGGCAATTGAAATTTGAGACATAAACAAGTAAATGTTGTCCAAATGAAGCCTATGGCTAATATTTATTTGAGCAAACTTTTTTCGACTAATCATTTGTACCTATGCCTTAAAAAAATCCATGAATAAAATTTTGCCTGAATAAGCATTTGGCAAAAGTGGGTACAGTGTCCAATTGAAAATTACTGTAATAATATTCTGACAAGTTATCATTTGACTTAATTAGGATTTGGCAAATAAACATAATACCTATATGGAAAAAAATTGAAAAAAATCAGTTGACAAAGTTTGGTCGGGAAATGAAATGTGGTCTAAAATATTTCAGTAAAATAATAGGCTCCCATTTTGGAACTCCATACCTCTAGAAGGGAAAATAAATGGAAAGATAGGGAGAGGAACACTGGGGAAAAGTTGCCAGGACAAGACAGACAGAGACAACTACATCAAGCTACACCGACAAGAGCCCAGATCCTTAAATCGTGATGACCCTGGATCTGTTTTTGTGTAGTAGGTATGTAACTAGTGCAGTAATAATAAAATTAATCCTTATCAGTGACCTTGCCGTGTAAAACGATTATGCACTATAAGCCACTTGACGTGTGTACTTACTTAATACAATAATTTACGAGGGTGTTAAAATTAAAGAGGTTTTTAAAATTAACCCACTCGCTATAGCTGTGAGCTACTATAGCTTATTGTGCCTGATGAGATCTTAGGTACATCCTAGTTTTGACAGCTGTCATTCCAGTACAATTTATGTCATCATTGACGTTTATTGTACCGGGATGACGGCTATGAGTGCGAGTCCGTCTTTAAATAGTTTCCCCGAAATCAGTCTCCAAAACTTATATGCATTATATAAACGGCCGTCGGTTTGTAACTACGGAGAAAAAGCGGGTTTTATTTTTAGAATTATTTGCCCTTTACACCCTCACCCTACCATATGTAAATAATTGGTGCTTAATTTAATCCTGATAATAAATCCAAAGCTCGTGCGCTGCGTCGTGAGGATTTAGTTGCGATTTAGTCGTGTCAAAACACAAAAGTAAAAACTGACTATTTTTTGTCACTCGAAATATCAAGTCTCGTCCGCCAAGTACGGTTCAATTGCTACAATGGATAGACAGACAGAAGGCAACGTTTTAGTTAAAGCGTCTCGTTGGTACTCGTTGGGAACGTAATGGAACCCTAAAAATGACTCAAATTAACATTCTTGTATAGATACGTGAGCAAAGAGGCTTTGTTTGATTTCCCGCAATGCAAGCCGAAGCGGCATGGGCCGGATATGTGTATCTATATTCTGTTAGGTACTTAATGAATACTGAATGCACACATCCGGCCATAATCTATGTAACCTACTTATGTTATGATAATTAATATTTAGATCTGAAAAAATACACGTGTTATTTATTACCTACTTGTGAGTCTTGACAATAGCGATCACTGTAGCGACTTTCCCGATATCGCAATGTCACAGGTAATTAATTAATTAGTTAGTTAGGCATTTCTATAGACAAGTTTCTACATAGTTAACACGTTAATTAAGGTAGCGTTTATCATTCCTTGTTTATTACTAATTTTTTCAATCTTTTAATTTAACATTATTGTTGTTTTTGATAATTAAGGTTCAGTTATCCTTATACATAATCTCTCTAATAAAGCATTAAAAATTGATAACAAAAAAGGAATAACAAACGCTAACTTTATTGACGTTTAACTTTTTTAGAAATGCTCAGTTAGAGAATTAGCGACATCGGATTACAATACCTGTCAATTTGTGACAGTGATCGCTATTGCCATGACTCCTGGCCCCATAGCATGTAAAGACAGAAGCCGCTGTTGGTAAATATTGGTAGAGTGTGAGCAAATTATAATAGCCGACAGTCTGTATGCAAGGTAGAGAGAAAGCCAAATGATTTTACCAGCGTATTCCTCATTATTATACCTAGATATTTTTCTAGCAGGAACAACATTTGGTTAGTGCTTGCCACAATAAAAATATCGACAATCCTGTTATCGATAAGTACATACTACTTCAACGACAATACGTACATACAACCACAGACATATATTGGCTACCTACCTAGACGACGCGTGCACCTACACTGTAACCATATACAGAGACACAGATTTGTTTTGGGGGCAAAAATGGGATTGGGAAAAACTACATGTTGTGATATTCTGCGTCGATTTTAAAGACAATTTCGGTGTGTGTGTGTGTGTGTGTGTGTGTGTGTGTGTGTTATGGAGTAACTTAGGGGATAATTAATTCAGTGACACGAAGAAAGACAGTTACGAAAGTATTGCTAATTGTTTTCTGAAGTATTTAAAATATAAATAATTTGATAGTTTTGTTATTATTATCAATTTTTTAACGCACCCTATTACCCTATATATATTTGTATTTATTTACCTCTATGACGTTGATGTGGTACTTATCGATAACAGGACTGTCGATGTTTTTATTTTGTTAATCACTTACAATAAGTCGTTCGTGCTAGAAAAATATCTAGGTATACTCATTATATTTAGAAAATGAAACGGCATATGAAGAAAGCTGGATTTGGTTCCATATTTTAAGAATCGGTCCAGCAGTTTCGGAGCAAATCGGCTGTGACAGACGCTAGACGGAGAGACAGACGCGAGTGATCCTATAAGGTTTTTTTCCTTTGAGGTACGGAACCCTAAAAATTAACTGAGTGTCAGTTTTGTGATCTCTCAAGATATTCTCATCCACGCTAAATGGTATGATTGTAGGGTCGCTAAACAATTCGGCAACTTCAAAAATGTGTGTACCCAATTAGCGTGAGTTGTTAAACAAAAATTAACTCAGTGTCAGTTTTGTGACGGCAAAAAAGTATTCAGTTTTTATAAAAAATAACTTTTTCTTTTCAATTTAGAAATCATATGCATAAGCACGTTATTTAAATGTGCTACAAGTTAATTTTCACATAATTTGTATGCTTAATTTTCGTCACAAAACTGACACTGAGTAAAACTCTTGGGTACACACATTTTTGAAAATGCCCAATTAGACAGAGGCTGATAAAGTAATTACGTTTAGGTGTAGTTTAAGAACGTACACCCCCCCCCCCC
Organism: Epinotia nisella; assembly: GCA_932294315.1. Classification (NCBI taxonomy): domain Eukaryota; kingdom Metazoa; phylum Arthropoda; class Insecta; order Lepidoptera; family Tortricidae; genus Epinotia; species Epinotia nisella. Next base: position 8,806,929 of record OW028674.1, read on the forward strand.
CCCGTATCAATTTCGTTATCTTTATATTAAGTAGGGTAATCTTAATCAAATGCATTGGGTACAACCATTAGGTAAGAATATAGGTAGAAGAATTAGTAGATATACACTTTATCACTAAAATAATATTGTTTAGTGATAAATTATCACTGATAATAAAAAACCTTAACAACAAAGTAGTTTCGTGTACAATAATACATATTTAAAAAAAATCCTTTGCCGTTTTAGAATTATCATTTATTTGAAAGGGAAATTCAAAATAAAGGGTTCATATAAAGAATGTAGAGATTCTAATGAACACATAATTATTCAGATTAGTGTATACGTGACAATAAAATCTCATTAAAAAAAATTAAATGTTTACATACACGTACCTTCCCTTCAGATATCTCCTACAATCCAATTCGAGAGCATAACCCGAGCTGTAAATAGTTATACTCATAGCATAGAGAGTATATATCCTATTTAAACAGTTAAACTGAGTCAGAATGGGAATGGCCTGGTTCTGGACCGTACAAGCTACAGTGAAATTGGATCTATATTATAAAAGCATTAATTTACGCTTACACTGAATAATCGTGGGTATTACAATAATTGTTTTAACTTTGATGTACAGTCGCCATCAGATATATATCGGAGCGGCGAAAGCGCTCACAAATATCAGCACGGCTATCACAAGACGGCGCGCGAGCTCTCTCGATTTTTCTCGCACTATCCGTCTCTCTCTTATTAAAAAACTTAGAAAGAGTTCTAAGTTTTTTAATAAGAGAGAGACGGATAGTGCGAGTGCGAAAACTTAGAACTCTTTCTAAGTTTTTTAATAAGAGAGAGACGGATAGTGCGAGAAAAATCGAGAGAGCTCGCGCGCCGTCTTGTGATAGCCGTGCTGAACACGTCTCTATTGTCGAGGCATTAGAGACGTGTTCAGATATTTGTGAGCGCTTTCGCCGCTCTGATATATCTGATGGCGACTGTACTTAATCATCCTCAATTGCATATTTACTATTTAATAAAGCTAATGAAATATATGCAGAATTTTATTTTCAAATGTAAAAAATTGTCAATGCGTAACGTATACGTTTTAGATTATTTAGTGTGTTAAATAAATGTGTTTCTTCTTCTTCTTTGTTGATAACGACTAATATACCTTCATCAGCCCTAGAGCTCTACGCCGTTACTTATATTCCAAGTGCATCTATGGCTCGGCCAAACCAGGTTCACTAGGGCTGGGCTGGCATGTTATTCTTTACGCGCTAATGCGCCTCACCCCGCCCGTCACGCCTAACGAAACTAGACCTCTACCTAAGGTTAGTTACTACGAATCGCGGCGTCAAGATATATTTGTGGGTGAACGGTGTGGTAAGGTTAAAACAAGTTACAGAATATAGCGGAGCTGGTTTTCTAATCACGGCGCCGCAAGACTTGTACAATTAATGGCGGAGCACACCGCGTCATTGCGCGGGCAAAGTCGAACATTAGATCCGACTACCTCGGTCAAGGATAAGCGTGATCAAGATCTGTAGGTTTCGCGGTTGCCATTGTGGTTACAATAAAAATACACCTCAAAGTCCACCAGAAAAAATAAGTACCTATTGCACATTATGAAGTTTTGCATTATATGTTTTCTCTCACACATATAAGTTTGAAGTTTTGTATTTAAAAATAAACTATCATTTTTATTATTGGAAGGGTTCACTTTTAGATTAATTTAACTCTACAGACATACTATTTAAAAAATGAATGCTGCTACCATCTTTACATTTGTACAGATTAGCAAGTAACTCTAGAAGTCTGCGCTCTTCACAGTAGTATTGACCTTACAGTACCTATACAAAAAAAAACATAAACAGTTCAACCCAAGTTGGTAAGGTCAAAGCGTATGTAGATAAAATACGCGAATATTTACGCGCGGTCGACGTCAAGATATGGTAACGTTTTTACACTGTTCTTCTTTGTAATAAAGCAAAAACAGCACACACAAATTTGTGTAGGACTGTGGGTTGTTATTCTATACGCGCTCGTGCGTCTTACCTCACCCGTCACGCCTAACGAAACTAGCCCTCTACCTGCTCTTAGTTACTACCAATCGCGGCATCGAGATAAAATTTGTGGGTGAGCGTTGAGGAGTGAGAACTTATTCGTAATATGTCCCATCGCTCTTATGTCAGTGGATTAAGGTTGTGGTACATATTTATGAGCGGATTAAATTATATTTTTGCACTTGACTGAACTTAAAACAAGTTACAGAATAGCGGGGCTGTAGTCACTGGACTACTCATGCTAGTCAGTGAATCACGCTCGCCGGTGAGGGATCCAAGTTCATCACAAACATTTTCAACACACAACAAAAGATTTCATCATTAGTTATGTACTTTAATCATAATAAATTACTAATCCACTCCTGTCCTTTATTAACACTTGTGTTTTGTTTTACATTACAATACTTATGTCATGAAATACCTGACGAGGCGACGTAGGTAACCTAGTTAACCGATTCAATGTTAGGAACGATTTGTTGTTTGGTATGCTCTGTTTATTCGAATGCTACAGTACGGACGGATTCGTAAAAATCCGTCCGACCCTCCTAGGTCCTTAGTAATTTAACGGTAAAATTAACAGTAACTATATAAGTTGATAGTAGCAACAACACAAATATATATATATTAATTCAAAGATATTTTAATCATACCCATATCATTTATGCGATGCAATGCACAGGGTACAAATTTCTCGTTTCCTTTGCTCGCTTTACATTAATTTGACCTATAAAATGCGAACGTCATCCGTCAACGTAAACATTTCATAATACCTATAAATGATATTCAATCAGTCTATCCACAGCGAAAATGGATATACATATATTATGAATTTCATACCTATAACTTGTGTAAAAAGGCCAAATATTGCTTAAGACCGCGCAAAATGGAAAAATATGGGGAGGCCATTGATCAGCAGTGATACATAACGGGTTCGATATAATAATTATAGTGTAAAAATGTTTCTGGCCGGTTTGAACTTAGTGCTCACCGTTTTTATACAGTATTCCATATATAAACGGAGTCAGTCCAAGTCTCGGAATATTGTCATTGTGTCGCAGTGATGAACGAGAACGTATATGCTTCTTTGTTTGGCGATTTCCTAATGAGCTTCCTTGTCGTATAGCTGCATAAAGTGACCTGAGGCAGGCCAGGCGATTCACGTACACGGCGCTTAACGTCACCGCATAACTGGGCTATTATCATTTTATGCAAAATGACGCAGCCATGGTTTGTCAGGTTGTTGCTACAATTAATAAAACGATGTCATGATGAAATTATTTAGTATCTAAAGTAAGTAATAGCGTATTTTTCTAAATAAAAAGTTAAATTCTAAATGATGCGTAAAATACACTCACTGGCTGTAACAGTGTGTGTAAAAATGAGAATGGCCAACCTATAGTGTGTAACACTTACCTTAACTTCATACATTAAATATTCAGTGCCTACTTGCACATAAAAGAGTCTTACTTACACATCTTATTTAGTGAAATAACTCAACAAAATTAAATTATTCTCGTAGAACAACCACTCGGTTTCAACGAGTAATTTCGACGGAGTCCGAAATAGATTGGCAAACATAAAACATTTTGGCTTGAAGTTAACTAACGTTAGTGACCGTACGTGGGTATAGCGATGAATTGAAAACATATGGAGTAATTGAAGCTGGGATTCTGGATAATGATGAGTGGACACACATATGGTTACTATAAGTTTTACTCAAACTTCTAATTATTAAGTGTAGGTAAATATTTGATATGATAAGAACTCCTGAGTATTAAATGCAGGTACAAAAGTTTCACCTTTTCACCTATCTACAACGAACTGGACGATAATAACCTTTACAGTACACATGGTGTTACTTTTCCGCACTAGTGCGAAAATGAGCACTTTCCGTGCATATGTTGAAACTTTAAAGAGCCATATGTACTGTAAAACGTTGTACGATACACGTGCGAATAGGTAATTCGCAACTCGTGTCGATTTAAAACACTCCCTTCGGTCGTGTTTTAATTTATCGCCACTCGTTGCGAATTTCCTATTTTCTGCACTTGTATCGTAAATAACTATTACGTATGTCTAAAAATCAAGTGATACTTTTGTCCAATAATCATTTTAAGTGGCAAGATCTTCTCGTATCTAAATAGGTAGGTGTAGGTACCGGTATAGGTAGGTATAGTAATAGGTTCGGGGTTCAAGAATATGAAAATTTTTCATAAAACAACTTACGAAAAAGTCAATTTCAAATAATCTTATATAAACTGTAGTATTATATAGAAAACAGAAATAAATAATAAAAAAATAATAAAATGATAATATAATGAAATGATATTCGACATTAAATACGTGAGTGACCCGTTTTCATTATATTTAAACTGTAGTAGTATATAATGTCGGGTAGTAAAATACATGATTATTATTTATTCGAGATAAGACTCGCAAACAGTTCGATGTCCAAGAAGCACTCAAACTATTAAGCGAAGCGCGTTTACGACATACCTATTTATCTACCTAGCTAAAGGTAATGAACGTATAAATAATTAGGCAGCATTGTTGAATCATTAAACAAATACCTATAATCTGCACAGATGTGTCACACTTTTACTAAATATGATACAAGACGTGTCTATATAAAGTTCGTGAAGCCCAGAATTAGGTGAGTAATCGAACCAGTGCACGTTTCCTAGTTTCCTACCCCTCTATTCTGGGCTGCTATTCCTTACGCGCTCATGCGCTTCACCCCACCCGTCACGTCTAACGAAAGTAGACTTCTATCTATGTTTAGTTACTACGAATCGCGGCGTTAAGATATATTTTTGAGTGAGCGCTGAGGTGAGCTTAGCATTGGAGCGAATCTCCGGATTAGCAGGAGCAAAAAGTACATCCACTGCAAATTCGCTATCAATGTCCAAGCCGGGAAAAACGTATGCATCGGCGAACTACCTCTGCCAAAGGTCACTAGTTTTAAATACCTAGGATTTGTCATCACAGCCGACGCGGATATAGACGCAGACGTTTCTCATCAACAGCGTGGCTTAAGATGGCGAAGCCTATCGGGGCTCCTAAATATAATATGCGGCAGCCGTATGCCCACTAAAGCGAAAGGAAAAGTGTACAAACTGCAATAAGGCCAGCCCTTCTGTATGGCTTTGAATGTTGGGCCATAAAGAAATGCCATGAACAAACCCTGCACGTAAAGGAGATGAAGATGCTACGTTGGGCTGGAGGTGTCACAAGACTAGATCGGCTTAGGAACGACTACGTCGGCGGAAGTGCCGGAAGTTTTAAAGTAGCTCAAATCAAGGAAAAATCTTCTCGAAACCCCGTCTGCGATGGTTCGGCCACACTGAAAGAAGAGGAAAAGACCATATCGTCAACACTGCACTAAGCCTTACCAAACACCCGAGAGGAAGAGGTAGACCAAAATCCACGTGGTGATCCCACATTGAAAAAGATTTAAAGAAACTGGACATTGATATACACCTTGTTTCATGTTTTACAATTGAAACAACACATTGATCTACACTTTGTTTCATGTTTTATATGTTTCTCTTGTTTATTTTATTGTTTAATATGTGTGTCCTGTGTGTTTGTGAATAAATGTATCTTTCTTCCTTTCTTTCTTTCTTTCTTTATATACAATTCTGTAGTCTGTGTGGGGTGAGACGCATGAACGCGTAAAGAATAACAGCCCATTCTGTAACTTGTTTTAAGCTCACCTCAACGCTCACCCACAAATATATCTTGACGCCGCGATTCGTAGTAACTAAGCGTAAATAGAGGTCTAGTTTCGTTAGGCGTGACGCGTGGGGTGAGGCGCATGAGCGCGTAGCGAATAACAGCCCTGGTCGAAGAAACATGGTGATGTTGATGAGTCTATTTAAACAGACGTATGGATCTGTATACATACTTTTATTTACTAACAAATACTTATACGTATTATTTTATATTGGAGCACTAAAACAGTGAACCATTGAGACACAACAGCATAATTGTGTGAAATTGTCGGCATCCTACCGGAGGGGAAACACCAATCAATTGAAGAACGGACAAACTGTCAATGTCCTAAAGTGAAAATGATAAATTATAATATGCTCCTATGAAGTAATATTAGATTACGAGTATCATTTATCTAATCAATTTACCTCGAACTCTTTTCCGAGATAAGCTACATGTATCCGTAAGGCGTGTCTAAGTAGGTATACCCAATTCACTGATGTTAACTTGCTTTTACTTACTGATTACTGCTAGCCGTTTCTCTCAGATATTGTATGGTTGCCTTTGGCATAGGCCTCCCCCAGGGTCCTCCATCTGACTCCATCCAGTCCAGAGCTTCTCTTCTCCACATAGCTCCGGCTGTCTTTGAGTTCATCTTCCCATCTTTTCCTCTGTCTCCCTTTTTTCTTTTTTCCATCTCTTGGATACCATGTTGTAATATCTTTTTAAAGATGCTTTTGTACACTCACAGGAGAACATGCTTTCGATATCTTTCAGTTAGGTCTGAATTCTAGGTATTTTTGATAGAATATATAGGTTTCCATGGCATCATCAGACTTATATTATGTAGGTTCAGCGAGTATAGTATATATATTTTTTAATTTATGTTTTTTTGTTCAATTTTAAGTAGCTACGATTCCTCATAGGTATCTACGAATTGGTAACTATAAATGAAAATATTAAAACACGTCTGATACATTAAATATAGCTAAGAATAGTAAGAAAAGAACCATACATCACAACCGACGAGACTTTCGATTTAAAAAAAAACGGCACTCTAACCGGTTCATCCGTCTGGGAGCTACAACGCCACAGACAGACACACAGATACACGTTGGAACAACCCAAAAAATGATGCACTATCACTTACTGTCAGTAAGAGCCCGGCCACAGAACAATAATGTTATAAGGGCCCGGCCTCATGTCTGCGGTGCGGCGCCGCGAAAACTCGCGTTGCGGCGCCGCAAAAACTCACGTGGCGTATTTTTGTATTTTTACAGACTTAATTGAACTGAAGTAAAAGTCGGCCCACTGTATGTATCCCTAACCAGAAGTACAGTCAGGGACATTCCCGGTCGACCTTTTAACACAATTTTACCATGGCCGGCGCAACTAGCTAATCCCCGCCGCTTTGGGTCGTTACGCGTCGATCGGACAAACGAATATCGCCCTAAAGGAGGTCTACCGGGAATGTCCCTGACTGTACGTCAAAAAAATTATGTTTGAATAAAGAACCGATTTATAAATATCATGATAGGTACAGGCTGCGCTGATATAGATAATCTCTCACATGTTTTTTTCTAATTTAAAAGTTACCTAGGTATAGTTAAATTTTCATTTTCATACCCCTATTAACGAGGCCAGCTGTAATTGGGAAAGGATGAAAATTTTAGAAATGCCTGATTTATTTTGATGATTAGAATAACCTTCCATAGCACCACACAAAAAATTGCAGACTTTTCAGCTGTGTCATTTTTTTTGAAAAATATTAACAGTTTCTTCACTTACGTTTTGGGTTTAGGACGGCGAATAAGACACTTTCCTTCTCTAGCTATCAGAGAGTTGAAATTTTCACAGATTATGTATTTCTGTTGCCGCTATAACAACAAATACTAAAAAACCGGCCAAGTGCGAGTCGGACTGGGGCTCCCATACAACAGACATGATTTTTTATAGATAATGGTACGGAACCCTTCGTGCGCGAGTCCGACTCGCACTTGGCCGGTTTTTATTTCTAAGTAACAACCTTCTTCCTTAAATTCTTTGGTTGACAGTATCTAGAAAATGTTGTTTTTATTTGTTGCGTTGCGGGTGACAAAATAGTGAGTGGAAGACGTATCTCGAATAATATTTAAAAGAGTTTTTATGCTCGACCAATGTTGACCACGCTACTGTTGTTACCTAATAGGTACTCGTGCAAGTAATAGTTATGTTTTTTATTTGTCGACTGTTCAAATGCTTTTTTGGTCATATGCTTGAAAATTATATGTATGCAAACAATATTCATAAGTATTATTTGATTTATAATGATGACGTTTTAGAGATGATCCTTAAAACATCAAATTGAGCTTGGTACACGCAATATTTCAAAGAACGGTCATAACTAACACTTCGCCACCTGAACTTAAAGTCGACATTTGCTAGCACAAAGGCAAATGTCAGTCCTGCCAACGTTTCATTTCAAACAAAACAGACATATCGCATTGACTTTTGCAATAGGAGCAATTGATTGATAGTAACAGGTCAAATAAATTACAAGAGTAAATATTGACACTAAGAAACACTGATAAAATAGAACATATTTTATTGGAACTCTTACGAAGTGGTTTATTTCACTAGGTAATTAAAAAGTTATGTGAGTTTACATGCTATCTATAAATATTTGTCCCAAGTGAAACAAACGCACTGCGTAAATTTGTCCATAACCATGACCTAACATTTAAAATTCTTTCGTGTAGCATGATCCTATCACTATAGTTTGAGGACTTATATGTAAATACGAGTATCAATACTCTTGTCGGCGAAGTCGATAAAATTACTTATTATTAATATTTGAACTTGCCTGTCATTCATTTCTTATTTATGTTTTTGATGGGATTCACCATACTAATTCCATATAGACCAAAGTAATAAAAAAAAAACTAAAAACTATACCTACGTCATACAAATAAACTTACAGAAAACATTAAATCGTTTATGTAGGAGCATAAATAAAACATAATTTTGCTACATAAATAAAGTATTCTCTTGACAAGTCAACCTATTGTCATAATCCGAAAGTGTCAACCATAGCTATTTTCCCATCTCACCCCATTCCTCTCCCTTCTAACCCCAACTACGGGGTGAGCTGGGATTGCCTACTATTATGCGTTTATCGTTGAAACTATGAAATAAAACAACAAATTATCATTGACAAACTAAAATGCATACATCCGGAACACTTTTTAGGGTTCCGTAGCCAAAATGGCAAAAACGGAACCCTTATAGTTTCGTCATGTCCGTCTGTCCGTCTGTCCGTCTGTCCGTCTGTCCGTCTGTCCGTCTGTCCGTCTGTCCGTCTGTCCGTCTGTCCGTATGTCACAGGCATTTTACTCGAAAACTATAAGGTGTATTTGAATAAAATTTTGAGGATAGATGTATTTTGTTAGCCGCTACATATTTTTGTAATTAAATTGACAAAAAAAAGATTTTTTAGGGGTGCACTCACTCCATACATAAAACAAAAAGTCAAAAATTTTTTTTTCATTGTGACCCCCCGTGTGGCACATCAATCGATAGGCCTTTCAAAATAAATATAAGGTTTCTTAGCATTTTTTTTGATTAAGTGAATAGGGTCGGAGATAATCGCCCCGAAAGGCACTAAAATTCTGTCCCCCCCCCCCTCTAATTTTTGAACGGTGTATTTTAAAAATATGGAAAAATTCATGGACATAGGGCTTATTAATTGCATTCACCGAAAATTGTTTTGAACAAGATCGGTTCATAGGTTTTCGAGATATTGCTGAAAAACTGCCTTCCTCAAAGAAAAGGACGTAAGTGCCGTAAAATTTCTGTGACGATACGACCTTTTTAATAGGCACGGAACCCTTCGTTTTGCGTGGTCCGACACGCACTTGGCCGGTTTTTTAATATAAATCAATGTGCCACATATAAAAATAAACTTTTATCCAGGTTTGAACTTCGATTTCGTCTCTACTATCTTCTCTACATCAATTGCCGGCACCGCTAAGTTTTTTGCTCTATCTTTAGCCTATCAATTTAAATAATAATGGAACTAATTTAAGTCAGTCATGTGTAAGGCAAAACCGCATGCACAATGCACACGGAGTTTAATGAGCATGCGGATCTCGTTACCTTACGTAATTGCATATTAACCTTAGTTTATACTAAGCATTTTGCAGCTACGATGAGAAAAACAAGTGAATTATTGTTCACATCACAACACAATTATATAAATCACTTCGCCACTTGCTTGCGGTATACGGAGGCCTATCCCGCATATCGTATTGAATTTTGACGCGAAATATTACTTGCCTATTGTAACCTCCCTATTATGTGGGTCTAAGTTGTCATGGTTATTGCGGTCTATTCCCACCAGTTCTATTATCTGTTCTATGTATTGATGGAACTAGTTGATTTTTTTGTTCCCAGTAGATACATTAAAATTCCATCTAGAACAGATAATAAACTAGTGGGAAGAGACCGATATTGCCGCACCCACATTACATTACTTACACACACTGCCGTATAGGTACTCGTTTGCTAAATAGGCGAAAGTGAAAATCATGTGTAAGCCATCATCAAAGTGTGAGAATATTAACTTCATGCTTTAAATATCACTTTTCGTGATATAGATGGGTAGTATTTTTAATAACACGGAAGTGAAGAATAAACTTTTACAAATTTCTACCCAAACACGTGCCCGAAACCCGGTATGCGCAATATGCGCATGTGTGCTCATGTTCGAACTAAATGGCTGCTTGGCATTCTTTTTAATTATTTTAAATAATTATGATTCAACTTCATTTCTAAGCGGTGTCAACCCTAGCGTCTATTGGCCGGCAAATGCGGGCAACGACCGGCGCGTTCAAGGTTGCTCCATTGTTAAATTTAGTAGGCATGGAAAGCGGTAGGTATGCGCTTTTTTATTCAGAGTCGAGCATCTGTTCGTTAGAAGTTAGAACTAATATATAATCTGTGACGTGGGCAAGAAGGTATTAGATGCGAGTTAACGGTTAGATTTAAATAAGTGTTTTTAAAAGGTCTGCAGTATTTTTCGCACTTGACGTTAGGTAACCTCTAGCATAGCTGTCTCAATCATTTATGTAAATTGGCATTATGTCTGTTTATTTGTGAGGATGTCTGTGTAAGTTGCCGTGTAACGGGTTGCAAATTGCAATTTATTTATTTTGCTCTAACATAGAGCCTACAGTCGGGCACAGTCTGCTACATAAAGATTTAGGTGCAATATGAAGGAAATTGATTGATATTCTTGTACTTAATGATGTCTCTGTCATGCTGATTTCGAAAGATAGAGGGATGAAAACGTGGGCATGTTGTCTTCTATCCCCATATGGCGAATGGAATACTGGCCCGACCGAGCCGGGCCTTAAAATAATAGGTACATACAAGTATGGACATTAGAATTATTTTAATTATATTTTGTTTACACAAAGTGTTTCAACATACGTGGTGTTTATAGAGTCATGCAGATTTAGAAAACAAAGCAAAGTCTTCTTTCGTCTAGTCATTAGGTAACACAAGTCAAGTGCATGTCTCTCTTTATCTCTGTGTCGGTCCCTCATGTCTGAGGATCGTGGTCCGCATCAGGGTTGCACCCGTAGCGGATGTCCTGCTCGTCCCTTTACGAGTAGAATTTGGAGGACGACGAGTATTTCACTCAATCGGTCCATCTTGTTGGTGAAACTACGGTGTTCCCAACCACAATCAGTTTCTCCAAATTTTCGTTGCCTCTACGTACTGTATCTTCTTCTTCTTCAGCATTTATGTGTCTTCCCAATTTTCTTCCATGCAGCCCGATTTGCTATAACTCACCCCCACCGGCCCTGCGATCGTTCTTACGTCGTCCGACCATCTAGCCGGGAGTCCGCCGACCTGTCTTTCGGTGCGAAGCCTTAGTAATAGCACGATGTTGCTCTGAATCTACCGATTTATTATCCTATTCGCGATAGGTAGGTATCATCAGTTTTCTAACCGTTTACAGTTGGTTATCTAGGTCCGGTTGTATAATTGGAAGTATGTCTAGCGCGAACACACTCTCGATGACCTCAAAAGCGACCTTAGGCTGAGATTAGCGACCAGTATCTTGTTTGCGATTAAGATATCCCCGTCATTATATAGGTAAAGGTTTCAATACTTGCATGTATTGGCGAATTATTATTATCTATATCCGTAACACGATTTTATCATTAACTACCACATGAAATATATTTGTATGAATGATTACTGTAATCTATTATGTGATACCCTCAAGTTGCTATGTAAGGACGATGCATAAAGTCTCCGATTTTACAGTACTTACGCGGTATTCACAAACCTTTACTGTAATAAGGTATTAGTGTAATGAGAGAGAGAGGGGTATTTATTACTTGTAAAGAGCACCGGCAGGGCTAGTGTTATAATATACTACATTAAATCCGGTTAATTAGCTTTGGAGAAGGTATGTCCCTTCGAAAAAGCCTGCAGTGCAGACGTCAAGGTAGAGTTAAGTGGCGCAATTGTTAACACATCGCTTATTACTAAATGCATTAGTCAGAAAATGATCCTTACCTTTATTGATTCCAAGTTTAACAGTACACGTGATGTTGCTGAAGTGGATGTCGACAGCCTCTCGGGTGGGCACCCTGGCCAGGCCCTGCGGGGCAGCTGGCGGCGGCAGCGGCTGCGCCGGCGCCGGCGCCGGGGCGGGCAGAGCCACGGTCACATTATCCGAACTGAACGCCACACTACTCTTGTCAACAATCTCTGCCCCGGCGAGCATCATCTTCGTAATTAATTCGTGTTTCGCGCGTTCATAGATACCGCGTGCGCGTGAGTCGGAGTCGCGCCGGCGAGTGCGCGCGCGCAACCACTATCGACCGGAGCACCCTTTGTCCGCGGTGTAATCACCTACATCGTGTTTGTTTCTCCGCACCGCACTAATTTGTAAGTGGCAATGTTTACGAACGGCGCGACTGTGGGCCTGTGCATGGAGCGAACAATAGCCTTTATTGGACGCCGCAGAAGTAGTACAATGTTTACGGGACGAGACAAAAGGATGGCGACCGCCAATTACGAGTGTGAGCTAACTGCAAATGTGATTAATTAGTGGCTACATAAAATGAGGGGCGCGATTTCACTTGTTTTTTTTTTAAAGATTTTTTGTTTTACTTAATTTATTTAATGAAAGTACCTATATTATGAATTAACTTGTATGTGTGTAAGCTGTAGAACTATGTGTGACTGACACCTTAACATTTATTATGAGTATTATGACTGAGCTGAAAATTGCTTCTATATAACTTAATGTGACGTTCGGCGGTTAAAAGATTTAAAAAAAAATCATTTATGAGTCATTACGTAATAAGTTAAGATTAGATATACCTAGGTAGGTAAGTGAAAAAAAACGAATTGATTATAATTTATTTTTCTGTTAGCAGTAAATAAGTCACTTCCAGCATCGAGACAAATCAAACGGTTTAACGATGCTGCAAATACAAAAAAAAGTTATTTCGTGATCACAGGTACAAATAATACAGTATATAATTATTGAACCTACTCACATAATACTCGTATCACTCGACTCGGTTGAGAAATGCGACCAGCTCAGGAGAACAGCTGGACAACGTCACATTCAGCGGTTCCGGACATACGAACGAATTTCGGCTCAAGCTGAAACAGAGCTCTTCGTTCGCTTTATTGAATGATTTCGTCTTGGGCAACTTTGATTTGCAATTTAAAAAAAAAACTAAAAAAGGTCATGTTCTTAAAATTCTTTAAAAAAGTTCCTATTCTCTTTCTAATGATGTGCAATAATGCCATAAAACCTTTAAGAAACTTTATTAATTTGCCAATTTTGTGCGAAATTCTTGCATCCTTAAAATTTTTTGAGGGTCTATAAAAAATAAGTAGACGTTAGGTACTTGCAAATAATTTTGACTTTGATAGAGCCGTGCACCTTACACATTATTAGGCCCTAAAAACGGAACCCTTATATGATCACTTTGTTGTCTGTCTGTATGTCAAGACCCTTTATCTCGGGAACGCGTGGAGGTATAGAGTTGAAATTAAAACTATATATTCAGGTCTATGGTCCCTTAAAGCTGTGAAAAAATCAAACTTCTAAGTTAACGTAAAAAAAACGTATATTTCGACACTCTCAAGGGAATCAAAATTAATAGGCTCCGTTGACCTAGAACTATGAAATTTGGCAAATAATATCGTCTTATACTACAACTACAGGGAAAGAAAGAAAGATCTGAAAACTATACATTTGTATTTTGTACGGAACCCTCGGTGGGCGAGTCCGACTCGCACTCGTCCGGTTTTTTTTTAATTCAAGTTGAAACAAGCCCTTAGAATTTACTAAAACTAATTTAAAAAAAAAACAACAAAAAAACCGTGGGCACAACATTTTTTTGGAGGTCGGAAAAGATAGCAAATGGGAAATAACCCATCCTACCTGCCGTTTTAATTTGGCAAACGATGGACCAAACACCCTGTATACTTATTATAGGTAGGTAAAAATAAATAGTGACCGTTTTCTAAGTCCCTTACTCGCATAAATGTCCACCCTGTATAACATCAAGAAGCAGGTTCCACATAAGTGATTTATTAATTACATATCTTCTTACCGATGCTACGCGCAAGTATATACTTTTCAATCTATTAATGACCAAGAATACACCGTACCGGTACGGGTTAAGCCATATAAACATGCGTAGGACAAATAAATAAAAAACCGGACAAGTGCGAGTTCAACTCGCGTAGTGAGGGTTCGGTATAAATGTAAACTCTAACGTTCTACGTAATTTCAGAAGCGAGTGCAAGAGTAAAAATTTCTATGCTCTAAGCATCAGGCGCTCCATACTATATATATATATATATATATATATATATATATACACAAAAATATTGAGAATTTTCCCGTTACTTTGAATACTCAAACTTCTTACAGGTTTTCCTGTAATCTTTAGGCAAGGAACTATTTTCCATATTGTTTCAGAATTTTAAACTCAGTAGTTCCCTTCCGTCGTGTTTTAATTTATCGCCACTCGTTACAAATTTCCTATTTTCTGCACTTGTATCGTAATAGTTATTTACGATACAAGTGCAGAAAATAGAAAATACGCAACGAGTGGCGATAAATTAAAACACGACCGAAGGGAGTGTTTTAAATCGACACGAGTTGCGAATTACCTATTCGCACGTGTATCGTACAACGTTTTACAGTACATATGGCTCTTTAAAGTTTCAACATATGCACGGAAAGTGCTCATTTTCGCACTCGTGCGGAAAAGTAACACCATGTGTACTCTAAAGACACTTTCCCCCTCTTTCTTTGAAACCAACATCGTTCAAATACAGACAAAACAGTTTCCCTAAAAAACCGTGCTAGTCGAAATTTGAAGAATTTGACGAAAGAGCTTGACTTGACATTGTTAATTGTGTAACTCCTTCTATGAGGCAAAAATGTGTGTTGGCATGTATTTTGATTGAGCAATTCTTTTTACTACCTATTTATTTACTAAGTATGTTTTATTTTTATTTTTTTGTTGTGCACTGTATTGATAATTCATGTTATCGTTCTGATCGCGATGTCCTGTAACAAGTATTAGTATTTGATTTAGGTACTTAGTTTATTTCTTTAAGCTGATGGTTTTCTCTTTTTAACGAAGCTCCGAGTTTTTGTATCAGTTATCGTTATTAATGTAGTGTGTTACAAATTGAATGTGCTTCGTTCTGCTAGGTTCTGTTTATTGTTCTATTTCCTGCATGTATGCGTTGTTGTAACGTTATGCGTGTAACTCGGTAAGTGATTTTTTTTTAAATAAATTATATCTAAACTGAGTCCCTGTAATTGGCTCTACATATATATCACTAATTAAGTTGCAAACTATGCATTTATAGCTAATGGTTCTCCTTGTATATAAATAAATAAAATTTCATGCAAATCGGTCGAACCGTTTAAGCGTGATTGAGTAACAACATCCAAACACCGAAACTTTCGCATTTATAATATTAGTAGGATGAGAGTATAGTGAAAACTATTGATCTCCGCGCCATCTACCGGTCTTAACACGAACTGCTTCGAGTACAAGTTATACTCGTAAGTTACCGCGCTGCGTTGAAGTTGTTCTTTGTGTTCGCATTTCATTCGGCAACGAAAGGTATTGGTTGTTACTGTTGGCGATAGATGGCTCTGCTGTCGAAAGACTTAACAATTGTAACAAATTAACAATATACTTACTCACTCATTGTAGACATTGTAGTCCAGTAGGTATCCAGAATATGTTGGCGTGATTCCACTTGAACGCAAACAATACGGGCTATTGTATAGTCGTAGCAGCGAAAAACATTTTAAAAGAGCCGCCGGCTTTAGGTAGGTACCTGTTTTGATGGAGACCAACAAGTCTTGATACTTTTAGGTAACTATTACAGAATACAGAATTTATTGGTAAAATAAGCATTTTACCATTTATAAGCATTTTATTTTTATTTTTTATTAATAAAATAATTGAAAAACAGCTACGTTCAGGTAATATTAGTAAATATTATAAATACGAAAGTTTGGATGTTTGTTAGGTAGTCAATCACGCTCAAACGGCTCAACCGATTTGGATGAAATTTTGCACGAAGATAGTTTATTTATAGCCCTTATTAAAATATAGGATAATTTTTATCCCGGGTTCACGCAGACGAATTCACGGACGGAAGCTGGTGTTAAATAAAATCCAATAACAAAAGTTACATAAATTATTTATGTATAAAGTAAGCAATTAAAATACGGGGTTTTTCAGTTATTTTCGGTACTTTCAGTTCAGTGTCAGAAACTTCCGAGATTTATTATAAAGTTGAAACATGGTGTATTTAAAAATCCTTCTAATTTTCTTAGTAATTGCAAGAATTGTTAGACGGAAAGGTACCTAACATGGGAAAAGTATCAAGATCGTTTAAAGCACCGCCGGTCGCACGTATTTACAAAAAATTGCTATTGCTAATGACGGTCTCAAGTGGAATCACGCCAAATTATTCTGGATGCACATAAGGTAGGCAGGTGTTTGATGCGTTTCGCCGTTTGCGCAAGAGTGCCTCGGCGTGCCCGTAGTAAATTAACCTGGGAACATAGTTACCAAATCAAAATCATGTTATGAAAAGGTAATTCCGTCAAAAACTACATCTAGCTTCTCTTTTATTTGGTGTAGTATCCGCTAGTTGCCCTCGTACCTTTACAAGAAGCTGACCTGATGGGCGCAAACACAAGGTCCTTGGAGGTTAGATCCGCTAGGTATCTGCAACTTGTTTTTCCTGGGCACCAGTCGGCGGCATTGCTGCAAGCTTCTGGCTGAAGTTAAAGACATATATGACTCAAAGTAAAGTCATAAATATAATCTAGTTTCTACTAAAAATATTAAAGTTACCATAAATATGTTGTGTTTTCGTACATTACCTACCAGATTTCTTCAAAATTTGCTTTTTGGGCAAAGTTCCCCCTGGTGGCAAAGTAGACATGTTTGAGGTACCTACAAATCTAAATAAACACTTTCACTGCCCGGCTCCTCTATGTAGGCGTTTTCCGCTACGTAGCGGGAAAACCACGGCATCGGCTACGAGCGTAGCGCTACGAAATTGTTGGCAGTGAATGTGTTAAGTAAAATTGTAAGGTTCAAAGAAACGACGAAGCGCTTCGAGAAAATGTAGGTGGTGCCTGCCCTTGCACTTCGCTTGGCTCGTCTTGGCGGGGGCACTGCTGTGCCCCCAGATTATAGATCATGCTGAATACTAATAAGTGCTCGGGCACGCCGGCGGTCGCGCAAGCTGCTCTGATTGGTGGAATCGCTGTTCCACTGCACGGCAATCACAGGACGGCCTGCGAGCTGTGTCACGGCGAGATAGATTATGTCCGTCTCTTTCTAATTAGGACGCTTAGAAAGAGACGGATGGCATACATCGCCGCGACACAGCTCGCGGGCTGTCCTATGATGGCTATGATAGCCCTGCTGTGCTGGACTACAATAACATTGTTGGCCTGTTCAAAGTAACAGAAGGCCTGTTCGTACTATCATTATTTTTTGTCCTGGAAACGGTTGAATAGTTAGGTAGGTAAACCCGGTTGAATTCCCGGGTAGAAACTTACGTGTCAATTAAATTCCTCCCTAAAGTTAGGTAGAGTCTCTCGAGATTGAATTCCGTTCTGACTAAACTCGGTCTTAGCAGCGAAACCTCAAAACTCGACTCCCATAGGTTTAATTTAATAATATTACATACACTGAAATTAGGGCACTATAACTCGGTTACCTATCTTTGTATGCTTGACGTCAAATATGATTATGATTTATTAATTTTGCACCTTATCACTTTGTAATAAGGCGGTAAATTTATGTACAATTTTTTTTGACGTCGACCGTAAATGACGTGACGAGCCCCCCTATTCTGTAACTTGTTTAAGCTCACCTCAACTCAACGCTTACCCACAAATATATCTTGACACCGCGATGCGTAGTAACTAAGCGTAGGTAGAGGTCTAGCTTCGTAACGGATGACCGGCGGGGTGAGCCGCATTTGCGCGTAGCGAATAACAGCCCTGTGCACTTTGGCAGCGCTATTATAACAATTAAAGCATTTCAAGGCTTTACCTTTTTTTCTCACAAAATAAGTCGGTTACATTACATAACTTATCTGCTGGAATGCATGCCAGTTTATTGCCTGAAAACATGTATAGGTAAATCTCGGCTAGCCTACTACACTAAGTACTTAATGTAAAGTTAATTATATAAAGTAATGATAAATACTCACAACTGCTTTAGGTGAAATAGAACCTTCAAAATTTGGACTTGGATTTTAGGACGCTCGACTACAAATGTAGTTTGGTTCACAGTTTAAAACGACATGTTAGAATAACATGAAACTTTGTGTATACAATACAATGGGACCCGCCATATCTAGGTCGGAAACTAGTTTTTGTTGCTAGAATTAAAAAAAAATAGAGAGCAAAAGCTTTATATTATTATTAATAGGTAATATATTAAGATTCGGGCCAATGAACTATTTTTTGTTACACGTTGCCATGGTTACGTCTCCTGGGTCACTCTTTAAAAATGTGATTTTGTCAGGTTTAAATCCACTAAAAATGTGTTTTTGTTTGGTAAACCCATAATATTCCATGGTGGGGCATCTATATCCTTACCATGATATGAGTCGAATTTATAGTATTTTTTTAAAGAAACTCCGTCACTGTTGTCTCTTGGGTTACCGGGACAGAATAACAACAAGAAAAAGTTGATTGACCCTGGTATTAACTTGACCGCAGAAGTAGCTAAGCGGGCCGGGTGTTCAAAATAACCTACACACGCTCTTAATTTCGTAAGAATAAAGTCATGCTTGCATTTTTTTTAAATCGCACTTCAAACCCACAGTTTTTGATAGTTCAAAAACCAAAAAAAACAGAGAAACCTCGGTTCATTGTCGGTAAAAAAGAAGAACGACTCAGCCGCCATTATTGTGACGTCATAACTGCAACACCAAACACATAATGCGCCAGTTAATGTACAGCCCGATAATCCGCGCTCTCTTTTTGCATGAGTTAAAAAGAGATATGGACGCCGATTATTTTGGGCCGTACCTACATTAACCGGCACCCCACAGACTACTAAGAAGATACTATGTGCAGACACACAGAATCGTCAAATGTTGTTTACAGTGAAAAGTTGTTTTTGGATTTGCTATTCTGACGTCACTCACAGAAGACAAAATTTCGGTCAGCGTTTTCGGTCACGTAACATACTATAATAAAACTACGATTTTAATATTCAAACGATAAATAAATCTCATGTTTTTATAACAAAATAGTATATTCGTATTTCTTATTGTAAAAACTATATAATATAACACTTTGATCATTTAATTTCGATAGATGAAAATACCCTCTTGGTCTCTAGTTGGCGATACAACGAATCGTCAAATCCAAGGGTCACATAAAATATAATAGGTAGGTACCTTACCTACTCTTTTGTCTGCGAGTGTAAGCTGGGAGTGTAATTCTTATATTTTGGTGCCTTTACAGTACAGTAAGCCAGTAGGTACGCCCAGTAATAAGTAAAACAGTGCCCACCTCCGTATGCAAACAACAGTAAAATGAAAATAGCGCGAGCAGTGCCCGAGTTCCCATTGAATATTTAAACGCAATAAAACTTCTCCAGCGAAGTGAGCTTTGTTTACCACTGTTTTTTAACATCACGACGGGCACACATACAGTGTGCACGCAGACACTGTAGTATATGGACGCTCGGGAGTCCAGAGGAGCCACAAGCGCGTTGCCGACCAGCTATGCTACATGTAGGCATAATGGGATGTATCCTATCATATTCGGTTTAGCAATATAAGCGATCTTTTTTGAATATAGAGATAGGAGTGGATTTGGACTATACTTTCGCAATCCAATGTGTTTTCGTGATAACGTCTTATAAATCGATGAACGCCGGCTGCGCGCACGAAATATCAACGCACAGCCCAAACCACTGGTTCTAGAGATTCCAAATTTGGCACGTAGTTTCCTTATCCAATCATCGAATCCGACTCGGCTGGGCAGCATTCGGGAAGCTACGGCACATCTTTTCGTCCAATATTCCGCAGTGTCTCAAGACGAGAGTCTTTGACCAGTGTGTGTTGCCAGTGATGACGTATAATGGCACGGAAACGTGGTCGCTTACTATGGGCCTCATAAGAAGGGTCAAAGTCACACAAAGGGCAATGGAGAGGGCTATGCTGGGAGTATCTCTGCGTGATCGCATCAGAAATGAGGCTATCCGCAGCAGAACCAAGGTAACTGATATAGCCCTCCGAATCGCTAAACTTAAGTGGCAGTGGGCGAGGCACATTGCACGTAGAACCGATGGCCGTTGGGGTGGAAAGGTTCTTGAGTGGCGACCACGTACCGGAAGGCGCAGCGTGGGTATGCACAAGGTGGACTGATGACCTGGTAAAGGTCGCTGGAGTCCGCTGGATGCGGGTGGCGCAGGACCGGTCATTGTGGCACTCTATGTCCAGCAGTGGACGTCTTTGGGCTGATATGATGATGATGATGATGAGGTTCCTTATAAGGTTTAAGGGTGTACTAAGAAAGGATTTTTCAAAATTCACTCCCTAAGGGGGTGAAATGGGGATCCAAACTTCCAAAGTTAGTATGTTAACAAGATTAGATCGACTATTTAATTCGAAACTTCACAGGAGTATTCCTAACGATAAATTAGTAAATATGTGTTAAGCAATCATTCATCAATGTTTTCTTATGACGTTAGCACGTTAAATTATCGTCCGTAAACGGACTTTACAGACAACCATTTTTTTATGAGTTTCGCGCGCTGGCTGTTACGCCTGCTGAGCCACCGTGTGAGAACCAGAAGGAGAGACTCCGTCAAGTGTAGGTATGCCTTAGGCTGGACACAGTGCTCGACCGACGGTCAGCGCGTATGCTCGGTCGGGCGTAGCTATCGCTGTAGAACGCATACTGCGCGTTCAGACCGATGCTCACCGTCAGCGCGTATGCGGCCATAGTAAAACACGCGCGACCGACCATACGCGCTGACGTCGGTCGACCGCTGTTTCCATGCAGCCTTAGTGTTACCGCCGAGGATACTTTCGCATTCCTAATATCTACTTCTGGACATATGCCTCCCCAAAGAGTGCCAAAGTGACCGCTTCTGCGCCACCCGCATCAAGCAGCATGCCCGCGACCTTTACCTGGGTCGTCAGTCCACCTTGTGGGGGTTAATGTTAAGTTGTTCGGATATTTTTCAACCTTTGCGAATGTATAGTATATATATATATATATGTATAAACGGACGGTCAGAGGGCGGTCGCTTCCTCAATAACTAGTGCCTACGCCAATATTTGGGATTACGTAAAAAGCGGACCCTGGCCTCCTTTAGGATGCAGTTGGGATAACGCTTTTAGATGAGGAAGAAATATATTATTTACTTAACCTTACGTGACTTTTCGCATCCCTTTTGTACCCAACTGTTGTACGTTACAAAAATACGTTTACACTCTTGCACCTTATTCCATTGCAATAAGGCGAATAGTGTAAACGTATTTTTGGCGTCGACCGTACATTATCGAATCTGCATGCATATTTGATATTATGATATGCAGATTTGCGTATCAAAACATCTGGTACCGGGTGATACAGAGACTTAGGTCCTCGTTTTATCTGTGGACATTACCAATGTTAAGGTACGCATAAACGGCTTCTCCTATTACTTATATAATTTTTAGCGATATAAACATTCCAGTGCAATCACTGGAATGTTTATATCGCAATTTTGTGTGTCGAGTCGACATTTCGGAAGTCTACCTGCTTTTCAAAGATAATTGGTCGGTTCAGCGTAGGTGTGCATGGCGATGACAGCTATTTAGGTACCATTATACATTTTCTCAAAAAGAAACTCGTTTCTGAATAATTCTGTTTATATTGTAAACAAAATACTTGACATTAAATATAATCCAGCGGAAAAAAAAGAATCAGAAGTCAAGGGAGAACCTATTCGTAATTTTTACAGTAGAAAAATTAATTTCGATATAGATGGATCTAATCAAGCGGAAGCAATGTCATTAGGTCATTAGTTAAGAAAATAACTCAATTTAACTTAACCCTTATGAAATATTGATGACCCAAAATGAATTAATGTTGCATGTTAGTTTCAAATAACGTTTGTAAATATTACAATACTCGTATGCCTAACACATACGTCCTTGTGGCACGGACGTGGACCGACTGGGTCGCCACAGATCTGCAGACCGCTTTTCAAGACATGCGATACTGATATAATCCGCCGGTCTCTTATTGCCACTATCAATATGCCTGCACTGGCATTGTCAGAGATGATGGCAAAAGACCTGATGGTGTGTCTTTGGTTCCGTGGAGTTTGGGGCGGATGCTGGTGTGGGACGCTACCTGAGGGCCTACCGCGAAACAATATTCGTTTTCGTTCGTGTATCTCCCTCTTTGTCGCTCGAACTAGCAAGTGCAACAGAGACGGAGATACACGAACGAAAACGAATATCGTTTCGCGGTAGGCCCTCTGGCCCCGTAGCATGGTTGGCCTTGTCACGCGATAGGTGATAGGATAGAGCGTGCGTCACTGGCTGACACCGTTCGATAGAACGAGACGACGCCCCTATCTTATCACTTGTCGCGTGATAAGGCCAACCATGCTACTGCTCCTGTGTAGACACTCTAGCACCGTCCCATCTCCAACGGACTAATTCTAAAGCGCGGCGGCGGTTCAGCGGTGGAAAACGCCGAAAATCTGAAACGTTGTAAATATAGAGCCATCGGAAGAGAGTACAACTTTGTACCCTTTGGCGTCGAGACACTCGGTCGGTGGGGCCCCAGTGCGCGTAAGTTATTTGCGGAAATCGCGAAACGTCTGGTTGATGTAACTGGTGGTGGTGACCGAAGAGCTGGCGGCTTTCTCGCGCAACGCATCAGCATTGCAATTTAGCGAGGAAATGCCGCCAGCATCTTCGGTACAAACCGAAGACGCTGGCGGCATTGCGTCGAGGGGCTTTTTTGGATGTAATTTAATTTTAATTTAGTGCATGTTAATTATCACCTTATACGGGGTGTTTCCTGTAACAGGGGCAATAAATTAAATGGTAGATTATTAAGCTTGTGATCAATTGTTTCTAAGTGGTTTTAATTGAAAAAAAAAATATTTTTTTCGGATTTTTTTTTCTTTAACTAAAGTTTTGGTGTACTTTTTTACTCTTCTGGAGTGATATAAGTATTTTATTATTTTAAAAACACAAAAAAAAAATGAAAAAAATTGAAAAAATCACAAAAATATCTTTTGAAAACAAAAATGCAAAAACTATTATGACTCACTACATGATGCTACCTCAAAATCTGCATTGACTACTGTGCTATGATCTCGTGGTGCCAAGATACATTACTCGGAGGTCATAACTTCAGATCAATTTTTCTCCGAGTTAAAAACATTTGAAAAGAAATGGACAAAAGGGGTTACTACAAATGCAGTAAGGAAGCCTCCGTTTAATTTATTGCTCCTGTTACAGGAAACACCCCGTATAATTATAGTATAGACAATAAATGTAGAAGATAAACCTAATTAGTGCAGACATGGCGGTATTTGCGGTATATTGTTAGAGAATAATGCAAGAATGGGTGAATTCCCAAACTGAATGAGTGAGAGTTTTTGATTGGCCTTCAAAAAGGCCTTACCTGAACCCTATATAACAACGTACAGGGCTGAATGGTGCTCGAATGCAGCGGTTAGGTAGCGTTATGTTTTTATTTATTCACACACAAAAAAAAAACAATTATTATTTAATTTTCTTTAGATATAATTCAGTAAGTGTTGCTCGTAAGATATATTACTGTATTTTATAAGTACATTAATCTTACTTTTAGGTTTCAGTACCCGTACTTGTATATAATTTGTCTAGGATCTTCTCTATTCATGAACTCGACATCAACAACAATCTCACTTATATTAAATGTTCCATACATTTGATTGAAACTGGAGTAAATACAAAAAGAATGACGAAAAAACTTGGAAAAGTTCGTAAAACGTTTAATATCTCGGGCTTTGACACACGCGAGGGGGCGTTTAACACGAGTCGCGACCTAAATTGCCACTTGTTGTTACGACAGCCGACACATGTCGTTAATGTATATATACAGCAACAATCAATCAAAGCATACTAATCTGTTGAATTACCTACCACATTACCGTACTATAAGTACGTGTGAATCAACAGTAGGTATACTTCCGCGTAGAGTAAAACCAACGTGTTACAACAAGGTCCACCTTGAGAGGTACACCCGCCACAAGGGTGGAATGATGAACTGGTAACGGTCGCGGGAGTCCGCTGGATGCGAGCGGCGCAGGACCAGGACCAGTCATTGTGGCACTCTTTGAGGGAGGCCTTTGGCCAGCAGTGGATATCTTTCGGCTGATATGATGATTCGACGATGTGATAGTAAAACCAATCTGAAAATGAACTCCCCTTTAATAAGTATTGCAACTTTAGACAGTATTGGTATTATGAGTCAGTAAATGTTTATTACAACACTGTAAAGAGTGTATGTCATTCGAAAGTGTTGCAATATTTTTCTCACAGAGTTCGTTTCAAGATTGTGTTTTCTCTGTCATGTTCAGAATCAGGATCAGAATTTTATTGGTAAAACACATTATTTTACATGTCAGGCAGGATATAAAGTAGGTAGGTTACATACGTTTTTATTACATGTAAGGGTAATTTTCATTATAATAATCATTTCTTAAAATTAATTTATAAACATTGTATAAGTCAGTCTAATTAAGGGTTATTACGTTATTACTTATGAGTGAGTCAATGATACCTATCATAAAATTCGTCAACACGCCATGTCCAATAAAATCTTCTTTAGTTTTCCTCTGAAAATGGCGTCAGTCGATGAGTTTTTCAACTCAGTTGGAAGAGAGTTATACAGTTTAATTCCTATTACATCAAACATATGTTCTGTGACTCTATTGCTTATTAACCGGGTTATTCGCTGAAGATGATTGACGAATGCCCGGGCTATTTGATAAGACAACGAACGCCTGCCTGGTAAAACTGTCTCACGTTTTATCTGACCTGCTAAAGAAAAGAGTTTTTAAAGTTCCGATGCCTACTGCAAAAACCGCATTTGCAAAACGCTTCAAACTATTTGCCTTACCTCGTGTTTATAATCACATCGTGAAAGTCTATGACATAAAACTCTGTCGACTCGCCGCGGCTAAGACATTAATACGGGAGCTGTTTTGTCCTGCGGGGCTAGCGCAACTGACGCCGCACCGCGACGCGAGTCGAGAAAGCTCAACCCCCTTTTTCTAATTTGTACGGTGCGAGTGAGATAGGGGACGCTTAGTCGCGCGAGAAGCGACTGAGCAGCAAGTTGTGCTAGACGTGCTGGACTTACGAACATGCTGAAGAAGCCCTGAAGTAAAGAGCTATTTGCATCATTTCCTCTCCTACATTTACACTACACACACTCTCTTACAATTATTCACTCAATGCTCAAATTCAACAAATTGCATGTTTCATAAAATTGATTATTTTAGTTTACAATATCTTTTGATAGCAGCATGATATTTGTAACGCTCGTGTTCGGTCTGACTCCCACGATACAGGCTGTGCCTAGTGTGGAAGTCACTGTATCTAAAGAAGATTGTTATTCTAAGTTATGGTAATCAAGGCAGTCCATACTTCGCTTGGTAAGCACAGTTACCAATTTAGCCATTTAAAGAGGTAACTGACGAAACACGAAATTGGTAACTGTGGTTACCGCAAGCAAGTGAGTAACTAACCTATCAGCCCGCCACATTTTCCCCCGGCATTTTCGAGAGAAGATGCAGATTAGTGACGTCACCATGTTGTTCCATTTTGTAACCAAAATTATGAACAAATGGAACATTTTTAACTTTTACTCGGTGACGTCACTAACGATGCATCTCTTCTCGCGGAAATGCCCAGTTATAGGGCATGATAAACCCGAACTTGCGATCCCGGAACATGTATTAATTTTTACCAAAAAAATATACAAAATAGTGATATTCCAAAACTGTTTCGGCTCACGAGTGTTGCAAAATCGAATTAACTCAAAATTCACGAATGAATAATCCACCCAGAATTGCGGCGTAGATACACGGGAGGGAAAATATTAAGCTGGCCCGGTCTCTACCTATCTCCTACCTATAGTATTGATTCTGTTATACCACAGAATAGTACCACCACAGAAGTGACACTATTACCTACTAATTAAAAATGTATACTCGAATGCATAAATTTATACTTAATGGTGGCACCACACTTGGCGATTTAGATTCAGATTCAGATTCAGCAGTTTATTTGCTTAACGTACATGCAAATACAGGAATATAGCACAATTTACAAGTTACAGTGGTAGAAATAATAATAAGAAAGTCAGGTAAATTATTCACAATCTCGTTATAAATAGCAAAGTAAGATACATTATACATTAAAAATAATATAAAATACAAATTATTAATAAATGTTAATTAGTTATAAAATAAATAGTCATTACAATTAAATCAGTCAAGTGCATTGGCAAAAAATTCATTGATTGTATAATAGGGTCTATCTATAAAATATTTCTTTAATTTCTTGTCAAAGCTTCTTATGTCACTACATCGTTTTATTTCGTCACTTAATTTGTTAAAATTTTTAAAAGCAATATTGTTAAAGCTATTATTAAAGTGAACATAAGTGTATTCACTTTGTACCACTTTATTTTTATTTCGGAGATTGAAACTATGAGTTTCTCTAGCTGTTTTATAGTTACTCTTATTTATATAAACATGGAGACATACTCGATACAGATATAAGGAGGTAATAGTAAGAATTCTGTGATCTACAAACATTATTTCGATTGGTCACATTTAGATCCATTAATGAGTCTTATTGCCTTTTTTTGTAACAGTAGTACAGAGTTTATAATCGAACCATTGCCCCATACTTCAATACAGTATCTGATGATACTTTCAAAGTAAGAGAAGTACACCGTTTTCAAAACGCCTATACGTCTGCTATTTTCGATAGACTTTTAAAGAGTAACATGCACTTGCCAGTCTTTTGCAGACCGTCTCTATCTGATTGTGCCATCTCAGATAATTACCTTAAGGGTCCAGTTCTACGTCCAAGAATTTCACGCACGCTGACTTTTCTATAGGTAGATCGCAAAGAAAATCCGCACTTTTTGAGCTACGGCGAAATATTGTATAGAAACTTTTCCCACAGTTTATTTTTAATCCATTGTATGTAAACCAACTATCCAGTTCTTTCCAGCACTTCTTGATCCTTAAATTAAATTCCTGTGTAGTAGCCGCACTCAGAATGATGCTGGTATCGTCCGCATATAAATATGGTGTACCATAGGTAAGATGTTCAGGTAAATCGTTAATAAATATTAGAAACTATAGAGGTCCAAGCACTGAGCCCTGTGGCACCCCGTATTTTATCATACCTTCTTCAGAATGAAATTTGTTTTCTGTATATTCAATTCAATTCAATTCAATTTCATTTATTCAAAATAAATTCATGGCGAACACTTTTTGAATGTCAAGTTTTTACATAACTACATAGTTTTATATTATTATAAATTATTATAAATTAAATATAAATTATACATTAAGTAATGTCATTGACATTTGTCCATATCTCCTTATCTGGTAAATATTCGTCCAATCTGTAATAAGCTCTATTTTTCAAAGATGTCTTTACAAAGGACTTAAATTTATTTTCAGACATGTCTAAAACATGATCTGGTAACTTGTTGTAGTAGCGTGTACAGAGCCCCACAAATGACTTTTGAACTTTACTTAACCTAGTACTTACTGCTACCAATTTGAATTTATTCCTAGTATTTATCTTATGAATGTCACATCCTTTACGAAATAATTCTTGATTCTTCCTAACATACATAATATTTTCATAAATATATTGACTTGGCACGGTCATAATCCCAATAGTTTTAAATAATTCTCTTAGGGAGTCACGGCTTTTCAAGCCATATATCGCTCGGATTGCACGTTTTTGTAAAACAAAAATAGTGTCAACATCGGCAGCTCTACCCCATAACAAAATACCGTAGCACATGACGCTATGAAAGTAACTAAAGTAAACTAACCTCGCCGTAGCTATGTCAGTGAGCAGTCTTATCTTTTTCACGGCGTACACTGCCGAACTTAATTTTTTCGAAAGAGCAGTAATATGAGAACCCCATTGTAGTTTCGAGTCTACTGTTATCCCCAAGAAAACTGTACTTTCGACAACATTTAAAGTCTCATCGTTAATGTTTACTCCCTGTATAAGATGTTTAACATTGGGTAGCTTAAAGTGTACACATTTTGTCTTTTTTGCATTAAGTACAAGGTTGTTGGCAGTAAACCATTCATGAGTCAATCGAAGAGCATTATTTATATTAGCTACTGTCGGAGATGACCTGTTAATTTTAAAAATAAGTGAAGTGTCGTCTGCGAATAGCACAACTTTAGACACATGTTCCACCATAAATGGTAGGTCATTTATATAGGTCAAAAAAAGAAGAGGGCCCAGTATTGACCCTTGGGGAACACCAATTTTAACGGCGGACCCTGCTGACCGAGTTCCATTCACCAGCACTTGTTGAACTCTACCTGACAAATAAGACTGTATCAATGCCAGAGCTTTTCCTTTAATACCGTAGTGATCAAGTTTAGTCAGCAAAGTCAGATGGTCTACGCAATCGAACGCCTTCGATAAGTCACAGAAAATAGCGATCGCGTCTTTCTTTTCTTCCCAAGCCTCGAAAACATTCTTAACCAAACTAATTCCCGCGT
Organism: Epinotia nisella; assembly: GCA_932294315.1. NCBI lineage: Eukaryota > Metazoa > Arthropoda > Insecta > Lepidoptera > Tortricidae > Epinotia > Epinotia nisella. The sequence goes on from OW028674.1 coordinate 8,836,063, forward strand.
CAGTTGTAGATTTCCCTCTTGTAAAGCCATATTGCTGAGGATGAAATAATTTATTAATATTAAAGTGCTCAAGAAGTTGAGCCATTACAATTTTCTCGAAAACTTTGCTAAGCACTGGCAAGACGGATACCGGTCTATAGTTACCAGGATCCTTGTTGTCGCCAGCTTTGAATAATGGTAATACTTTACTTTCCTTCATCAGATCAGGAAAGGTGCCTTCGTCAATACATTTATTAAATAGTAGAGCCAGATAAGGTGCTAGGGTGACTATGACGGCAGTACATACCTTCACCGACATACCCCACAAGTCTTCAGTAGATTTGATTTTTATACGCTTAAAGGTTCTCAGGATGGTTTCAGCGTTGACGTAAACAAATTCAAATTTAGTTTCACATATATGCTCAATAAGTAGTGCATTGGCCTTGTTACAAGACGAATTCAGACCTTCAGTAGTAATTAGCGGAATGTTTGTAAAAAATGATTCAAATTCTTGGGCTACTTCTATGTCTGAACTGATTGGTCCATTGGAAGTAATTAATGTAATTTTTTTATTTCGAGGTTTATTTTTCCCGATTTCGGTTTTAATGACTTTCCAAATAGTCTTAATTTTATCAGTAGCCGTTTTAATTTTATCAAAAATAAAATTAGCTTTCGCTGCCCTACATACTTTTTTAAACATTTTTGAGTAACGTCTGACATAGTCCTTAAAGTTCTCAGAGTTGATTATATTCTTCTGTTCATAAAGTTCAAATAATCTCTTTCTACTTTTGCGAATGCCTAAAGTCGCCCAATCACTGAATTTAAACTTATGATTTACATATACTGTTTTGATTGGAAAACTTTTTTCGAATTCCACTATTAATTTTCGACAAGTAACAATTATTCACAAGAAATTTCGACAAATTGCGAGCGATCATTCAGGTATGACTCAAAAAGGCTAAGAGCCGTACCCCGAACTCCACAGTATTCAAGTTTTCTTAGGAGTTCTTTGTGATCGACACAATCAAATGCCTTTGTCAGATCACAGAATACTCCACCACATTTGTCTCCTCTGTTTAGGTTAGTCATTACTTCGGTTACTAAATTTATTACAGCACCAGAGGTATTTTTTCCTTTTCCAAAACCGTACTGACTTGAGGTTAGCATGTTATGTTTAAGCAGGTGTTCGCCCAAATGTTCGTTTTGCATCTTTTCCTGCCTACGGCAAATGAAAGAGAGGCAACGATGCAACGCGAACACGCAACCCCAAGTGTGGTGCCAGTATAAAGAGTACTTAGTAGTACTAATAAGTACTCAAACAGAAAACGTTTGCGTCAGGAATAAATATTTCTATAACAAATATTCTTATTAAATTTAGCAATACGGTAGGTATTCTACTGATAATCAAATCAGCAACTTTTAATGAAACGTCAAAAATGCTCCGTTAGTATGAAATTTGTAGGGAATAAAATAATTTAAAAAAGAAAAAATACGTAGGAGCATAATTATACGAGGTTATTCGTTAGTTTCATTTAATTTATTTCTTACTAAACATTATTATCTTCACTCAGTAAACATGATTTGACTAATTTATTTTTAAAAATCCTGATATCCGCATATGTACTTGGTCACCCTAATTAAAACGAGATGCAATTCTCTAGTACGGCTTCTCTGTCGGTCACACTTTTTTATCGCAGTACTCAGTCCAGGTTAGGTATTATGTCCATGGTAAGAGGTAGTGGTCGATAGATTATACAAACATCTAATGAAAATATTTTAGTTCTTACGTAAGAACTTTATGGGTTACATTTTCTGGTACAGTCAAGTTCATAAATATATGTATGTATATTTTCTCAAACATGCAATGAAATGTCGTCCTTACGTGCGTTATAACAGGCTTCAAAGTATCACGTTTCGGGCGGAACTACTCGAGAGAACTGGTAAGCAATTTCATACAAAATTGAAGGCCTAGGCCGGGAAGTATTTTTTTTTAAATTTTAATGTTAACATGGCGTCTGTGTTCATCTACAGGCTAAACAGCTGAATTATTATTTTTTATTTTTTCTAGTGGCAGAATGGTTATCGGACCAAAAATATCCGCGTTAATGCCTATTACACACGAACCTCTATTAAGAATACAAAACTGTATGATTCAATGTCTGGATGAATAAATTTAAAATATATCTATGTACGTAAGTCACCAGGGACCATAGACAATATTTAAAATCCTCTTTATTTTATTCATTCTAGAAGGTTATGTATAATGGCCCTAATAGGGTCTATTCGAACTCTACACACCCGAAATACGGACGCCTTTCGTAAAAAAAAACAATAAGTATGGGGGATTGGAGGGAAAATTAATCTACTATTTTGAGTGGTGTATTGTTTTATTTCATTGCATATGTTTGAGAAAAGCACTATACATGCCTGGCCGTGAAAAGGGCTTGCCGGCTTCGTATCACTATCCGTCTATACCTACTCACCCGGCAAGCCCTTCTTTCCCGGCGTCTGCAGTAATGTACTATTTTAAACCTTTGGTCCTTTAACGCCCAAAGGTATAATTTAAAACATCTGAGCAACCCGTAATAATTCAGTATTTTTCACATATTTTTTATCATCGCCCCGTGCACTTTTTGAAGTCGACTGTACTAACAACACATCAAAAATGTAGCACTACGTTTTTTAAGTTTAATGGAATTCTACTGACATCTTTATGTAGGTACTGCTTATCTTCTCTGGGTCGCGATTCCATTCCAATAGCCTTTTGGCATATGGAGACATCACAAGGATATCGTTTTTGTTTAATGATTCTGTTATTTTCTTATAGAATTATGTGGCATAGAATGAATACTAGTAGGTACTTACTTACGCACAGTAGGTCCACTTTCTAACAAAAGCGAGGTATGAGAGTTAGAAAACTCAAATCGTGGTCGTAGCACGACGCGACAACAACATTGTCACTATATCAACCTGACCTGAGGGATGATCACGTAACGTTTCGAACGTACGTTAATAATCTCTGCACCACCTACTGCATAATCTAGTTTTATCTCTTTCTCCGATACCCAAAGGTTGTCTGGAAGAGATCGCTATTCAGCGATAAGACCGCCTGTTGTCTACCTCTAGCTACATGTTATTGTATTGTTTCTCTCTGTAACTGCTTTGTTTGTGTGAGGTGTGCAATAAAGAGTATTTGTATTGTATTGTAGGTATTGTACATTAGGACGACTCAACTATAATTTTTCCATATCAAAAGTGACATTTAGATCTACCTGACGCGCGTACAATGCGTTACGTGATCGACCAGCTGGTGAAAAGTTAATTCGGGGGTGCACTAGAGTCGGGTTTAGCCGAAGGAGCAAGTGGGACAGGCATGATGGTGGAGATATTCCTACATATTATTATTATTATTAGTTAAAGTTTATTGGAAGGTGTATTTTCTCCCAATCGAAGTGAAAAGTAGAGTGTATAACTCCGGTCTAAAAGCCATATTATCCCTTGAACAAATTTTCCGCACCGAATACAATCTACTATAATAATCAAAGTTCAATATCTCAAAAACGGTTCAACCGATTTTGATAAAACATAGCTAAGAACACTCGGGTTAAAATTATCTTTGACACAAAAAGAACCGCATTCAAATCGGTCCATCCGTTTGGGAGCTACGATCCCACAGACAGATACACAAACACGTTAAACTTATAACAGCCGTCTCTTTGCGTCGGGGGTTAAAAAGGTAATTATCTTTGGTACCATTTGTACCAGAAATGTAAATTATGACTTTTCTGTACGGCAGTTAATAATTAAATCAAATGAAAATAGAACGTCAGCAGTTAATTACCCTGCTCGTGACTAAAAGCCATCCACGCATATCGCTTATCCCATTAACTTAAACCGCATTGCAGCTATTCAAATATTAAAAAACTTCACTATGGCAGAGTTAATTTGCCTCAAAAGGGTGGCTTTAAATTACGAGGCCCGTGCAAAATAACTAAATTCTACCCGGATGCCAACAGCAGCGGTAGGTACTTACCTGGAAACTGTGTAACTTTAGAGTAGATATGAACGCTCTGAGATAAGAACAACAACAGTAATGTATTATGAAGGATGACTTGATAAATAGGTACATTTCCGTTGTTTCTAGTTCGTGAGATTAGAGTCAATGCAATATAGGTACCTACTTAATAATGTATTACCTTTTTAAGTTAGATATAGTACATTACTGCAGAGACCAGTAAGTAAGCCATCCTGGACGAGTATGATTTAGCCGGCCGAGCCGAAGGCGAGGTCCGGCTATAATACGAGGCCAGGATGGCACTTATGGTCGAAGCATGTATAGTGCTTTTCTCAAAAATAAAACAATGTTTGAATAAAAGTTAGAAGTTTATTGCTGGACAATTATCTACATATAACAAGATTAACTATTAAGAAATGTTAAAGGTTACGTTAGTCATATTGGGACAATATTACTTATGGATATTTTAATGGATTTACCGGGTACATTTATGTTGGTTTGTGAAATTGTGAGATATCGTTGTGGGATGGGTCTGCCTGAGAAGTCGATATTTTCGTTGGATGATCAGTTACAGGAGACAGTGGTTGATGACTGATGGTCGGTAATTGGTGGTTCTTGGCGAGAGGTCGACTGGTTTGACGTGGATGGTTGATTTAATTTTATTTTGGTGTTGATTTTTCCAGTAATTTCTGTTTTATTTCCAACGGACTCCTCTATATACCCTTTCCACCCGCCGTGTCTTTTTATGGTGGTCAAATTGGCCCCCGAATCCGAGAGAAGAGTCGCCGATGACCTCCGGAAACAATGTTTTATATTTACATTGTGCTTGTTCAGTACAGTACAACACTGCGGAGCATAGAATAAACTGCCCATAAGGTCGAAGGCTTCATTGTTTTGCCAAGATTAGTAAAATAAGCCAGAAATACATTTTAGACCAACTTGTAGCTTGATGTTCAGCTTTCCACTTCATGAACTTTTCATAATTGTGCAAATATCTCTCCTTGGACTTAGGTGGAAGTAAATTATTTCTCGCTAATTCCGCCTCGGCTTTTAAATAGGGAGGCGTGCAATCTATGTCGCAATCTGATTAATCGGAACTCATTCTTAGCAATTTTATTTCTTACTTAAATATTTAATTTCAATGAAGTCAATCCCGCCAAAATACGAGTGCAACTTTTTTTTAATTGCTTTATGTTGTTTAAGATACAGAGGGCCTACCGCGAAACGATTTTCGTTTTCGTTCGTGTATCTCCCTCTTTGTCACTCGAACTAGCAAGTGCGACAGAGACGGAGATACACGAACGAAAACGAAAATCGTTTCGCGGTAGGCCCTCTGATATTATGCCACAACCGCAATAGAATAAATATATTAATTTCGTATTCGTTTTATGTTTATTGTAAATATTTTATTTTATTCTTCTTTTTCTCCTGTTAGTTCAAATTCCTAATTAGTATCGAAATAGTAAAACACACCATTGTGCTGAATTTCCGCCATTTTACATCGTGCAATACAAGTGCAATACGGACACGTTAACCTCTATGGTACCTCCTTTTTTTTAAAGATCTGTCACTGCCTCTCCTCTAAGCTCCTTAGGTTATATTATCTGTGATAAAAAAATAGTTCTAAATTGAAATATTTTGATATGTAATGGGATTTACATACTTACTTCCTGGACACTTTTGCGTTTTCCTGGACACTTTTAGTAATTGTCCAGGATGAGTCACTTTCGGATACTATCTTCATAGATGTTATGGGAACATTTCATACCTACTATTTTTGAGAAAAATTATTTACTTTCACGTGTTACGGTGTTTATTGACTGACCAATTTCCAAATAATTATTTACAACTGATAATATTTTATTTTTTGCAAGACGAACGCTGGCACACATGCAAGCGAGTAAAGGAAGCAAGCCGATCTTTTTAGAGGTAGGTAACTTTATGCTTCGCGATAGTACGCGTCGTACCTACCTAATATAGGATTAGCACCGGTGAGGCATGATGAATTACCGTTGATCTAGGTTAGGTTTAGCCCTTTTATCACATTATTTATACTCTCTAATATATTTTTCACTTCTCATGCTCGAAAAGTGTGTCATATTAGGCTTAGCAAGCGGGGCTAAAGTAGTACATTTAGCCATGGACCTAAGATACTCGGGACAGGCTATACGTGATGCCACAATGAGGGACGGAAAGGCTTCTATGCAGCTAAATTAAGAACTGGTCTTAAAATGGCTGATCGCTTACCATAAACAACCTACTTAATTTGGGTGGGTAGTGATTTATTGGCCATAACTTCATACTAAATCATTTGTGGCAAACAGAAAAAAGTGGAACTGTGACAAGGACAACGAATGATATTTCCTTTTCTGTCACACTTATCGAGATTTGTATGCTACCATCTCGCTCGGACGTGGTATTATTCTGCCCTGGTAATCGCAAATGCAGTACTTGCAAAATGGCGGTTTCGAGATAAACGCGGTAAACATATTTTGTGATATCTATACAACAAATCTATGTGGTATAACTTTTGAAGTGTACTGAATAATACTTAAAAAAATCAAGCTTTCTATTGACATATTTTTTCCTTTACTTTACTGCCTTATTTGGATAAAATGCGCAGTACTGCATTTTCATCAACTATCTGGGCTTGTGGGCATTACAGTATTACTAAGGATAAATGCAGTATTTGTGTTCATTACTGCAAAATCACCTAGCACGTGTTCAATACTGCGTTTCTAGTTCGCAATCATGTCCTATTTTTATGCTTAGTACTAGTTAAAAGTGTTGTTAAGGCTTCTTCTGGCAAATATTTTAAGTGACGAAGAGATGAAATAAAACAGATTTTAGGTAAGTATTAGAAAAATGTTTTTATTATCGAAATAACTGAACTTAAAAATACCTAAGTTAATGTAGCCAACTTCCTAAATCTATTGGTCTTACAATTCTTAATTATAATACTCCCAAAAACTCTATATTAGACTTATTATCACAACCAAGAAGGACTTAATTTTAATTAGTCATTATAATCAGTCTATAAAATTCACTTTATCGCGTCCGCGAATGACGTCGATGCTCTGATTTGCTAGCACAAATCGCGGCACTGTACCGTGCGGCTTCGACGCATGCGAAGCTTTTTGTTACTCTCGCTACTCGTAAACGCAGCACTGTAGAATACTGCGTTTAGTTTTAGCATCGCAAGAGGAGCTCTTTATTATTCTCGGTACACTCAAATGCAGTAATGTTGAATACTGCGTTTGGCTTTAGTTAGTATTCGTTGCAAAAAAGTGTATTCCTAATGAATCTGCAGTAAACGTAGCAAGTACTGCACAAACTTCTAGCACATGCTGAATGCTGCAGATCTTGTTAGCAAAAGTAATATTTTTGTGCAAGTACTGCGTTTCTGGTTAGAAAAAAAACATGTTTCTAATTAAAAAAAAACTGAAATTAATTTTTTTATGTATAGATTAGGCTCTTGGGATGTCATTTCTGCAAAAAAGTGAAAATCCCAAAAATGTCGATTACTGCAAGTACAATTATCAGGGCAGTATTATTACCATAGCTTGTCCCGAGTATCTTAGGTCCATGACATTTAGCCCCTAGGGAAAATATGTATACATATTTATGGTTTTTAAAACATTTAATTTGACCAATCAAATACCTTCGCCATATTAAATCCACCAATCACAACTCTTTCAAAAAACATTTGTATTTGCTATCAACTAACCAGATTACAGCTAGTATTAAAATCGACCAATCTTAACCGTCAATAGCCGCGTTCAAACGTTCAAGCGTGGTTGACTGCATTCATGGCATAAGCTATGAGATTGAGCGGAATAGACTGCTGTCCGCCGCGCTCGGCCGTTTGGACGCGGCTATTGACGGTCAGAGGCATTCGAAGTGTCAATATTTTGTATCTGTGTCAAAGCAGTTTATTAAAAAAAACATGCCACCAAATTTAACAATCTTTTCGCTGTGGAATTAACAACATTTCATTTTTCTGACTCCTTAATTTTGTTTAGGCATTTAATAGTATTTGAAAAGTTAGGAGACACGTATTTTTTCTTTTCATTTTATTTTAAGTTAAACCCCCTTAGTTTGGATATTTTAAACTACCACGCTCGAAAAGGGCATAAGTGCATTTAAAGGATGAATAAGATTAGTAGTGTGGTCAATTTATTGAATTAAAAAGTAAATAGCATGCTGTGTCTGTGACAATGACATTTGACAATGACAAGATAGAAGGAGTCAAATAACTGTCAATGTCACAACTTTTTTTTACAAGATGCATAAGCACAGCTATGGAATGTCCGCATTCAGCCTTTAAATGGCTTCTTCAAAGTAATTTCCAGTTTCCTCAAGAACTAGCGAATATAAAAATCCATTATTTTTTATATCTACTCAGCAAGCCCAAATCTCTGAATGGTTTTTAGTTTGAGCCGCTATGAAAAAATGAAATGTTGTCAATTATTATGGATGAATAATCTTTGTTTTTACTATTTTCTCGCAGTAGAAGTGAAAACTAGTGTGTATAATTCTGGTCTAAAAGCCATATTACCCCTCAAACAATTTTCCCTCACTTCGCTCGGGAAAATAACAATTTCGTGATAATATGGCTTATTTTAGTCCCTTGTCATATAATCTACTATTAATGAAGCTAATCGAAGTTATACTGGGTGGAATAGAATGAATACCCCGCAAATCTCACACAACAACAGTATAAATTATGACTAATTCAGTCTGACTTTATTTCGAACTGAATTAACTTGTACAAAAGAGGATTCAAATTTAAGTTAAAGCATCATTTATAATATTAAAATTTACCGATAATTATATCGTGGTGAAAATTTTTCATCTATCCAGTAATAAAATACTGAATTACGAAAGTTAATTTTTTTGAGAGTTTGTCTCATTGTTTAATTCCACCTGCATGGCTATCACAAGACGGCGCGCGAGCTCTCTCGATTTTTCTCGCACTATCCGTCTCTCTCTTATTAGAAAACTTAGAAAGAGAGGTATAGTGCAAGAAAAATCAAGACAGCTCGCGCGCCGTCTTGTGATAGTTGTGCTGAAAAAACTTGGACGTTTGACTTTCCCTTCGTCTAACATGTATCAGCTCTAATTAATGATTTTACCTAACGAGTACGAAAAAAAGTTTACTTAATGAAATGCAGCGGAAATGCACAAGGGTTTCCCTAATTAAAATCGCGGCTGTGGAGTTAATTTCTGACCTGACCTAACCTACTTTTTTTGCACCAACACTTTGACTCACCAAAGTACTCTTATTGATTTAAATACGTTTATATTTTCAAAGAAATTGTTTCATGTTAAATGTTAGCATGAATCGTAAGTATTATTATTAAAGAACCGTCCAATACTAATAAGTCACATAAAGATAATTTTTACAAAATAAAAACACCAATTTAAACAATTTGTCCTACTAGTAAAGATAATTAACAAAATATTTATACATTCATCGGTATTTTTTGGTTGCCCCATACAGAAAAAAACCGGTCAAGTGCGAGTCTGACTCGCGCACCGAGGGTTCCGTACGAAATATCATACAACACACCCGTCTTGCCCCACCCATTAATTTTGGAAAAATCTTAAGGCCCCTCTTCGGAGTCGCGCCGCGCGAAGTTTAGGTTTTTAGCGCTACTCTCACAACGATCGAGGCTCGCGCACCGCACACGCACACATGTACGTATGCACAATTGCACAGTGGGTCGTCGGACGTTGACTCGCCAACAAAATTGTAACTTTGGATTTTGTTACCAAATATAAACATTGTGAGTGTAATGTAATTGTTATGTCATCTTAATGACAATATACCTACTAACTGCTGTACACACGACTTTTTTTACGTCGACACGTTTTTCCGTAAGAATAGGTGGGAATATTTTCTCGCGGTTAAATGTGGTACATTTTGTTGCACATTTGATATAACTCAAACACAATCTCCACAGGGAGATCTTTCAAAATAAATAATAATAATAAATAATCCATACTAATATTTTACCCTTTTTAGGGTTCCGTACCCAAAGGGTGAAAATGGTATTACTAAGACTTCGCTGTCCGTCCGTCCGTCCGTCCGTCTGTCTGTCACCAGGCAGTATCTCAAGAACCGTGATAGTTAGAGAGTTGAAATTTTCACAGATTATGTATTTCTGTTGCCGCTATAACAACAAATACTAAAAAACCGGCCAAGTGCGAGTCGGACTGGGGCTCCCATACAACAGACATGATTTTTTGCCATTTTTATAGATAATGGTACGGAACCGCACTTGGCCGGTTTTTTACTTAACTGTTTAGTGTCTTTGTGCGCTCATAACTATTTTTTTGAAATAATGTGTTTATCTCATGTAAGTGAATTGTACAATTCTACAAGTACAAGTAGCCATTGAGGAATTCCACAATCCACCTCCTGACTCCATCATCAGACCATCGTCACCAAGTGTAATGTATAGAACTCGTCAAAACAAAAAAAATGAGACCAAACTCGAGGGGTATACAAGTAGCCATTGAGGAGTTCCACTATCCACCTCCTGACTCCATCATCAGACCATCGTCACCAAGTGTAATGTATAGAACCCGTCAAAACAAAAAAATGAGACCAAACTCGAAGGGTATACAAGTAGCCATTGAGGAGTTCCACTATCCACCTCCTGACTCCATCGTCAGACCGTTGTCACCAAGTGTTAAGTACAGAACTCGTCAAAACAAAAAAAAATGAGACCAAACTCGAGGGGTATACAAGTAGCCATTGAGGAGTTCCACTATCCACCTCCTGACTCCATCATCAGACCATCGTCACCAAGTGTAATGTATAGAACTCGTCAAAACAAAAAAAATGTGACCAAACTCGAGGGGTATACAAGTAGCCATTGAGGAGTTCCACTATCCACCTCCTGACTCCATCATCAGACCATCGTCACCGAGAGTAATGTATAGAACTCGTCAAAACAAAAAAAATTAGACCAAACTCGAGGGGTATACAAGTAGCCATTGAGGAGTTCCACTATCCCTCCTGACTCCATCATCAGACCATCGTCACCAAGTGTAATGTATAGAAGTACATTCATTTTCATGGAACATTATTTAAAATAAAAAATCATGATTAGATTTATTATTATCAGAATAAGTTAACTTTATTCAATTTATTCACAAGAAATATTCACGGCGAAATTATTTCAATAATTTTGACGGGAATAAAATCAACGTGATTTTATTCTTGAATGCCCAACTCTGTCTGTATCTATATCTAGTAAATCTACACATTATAGCGATTATTGTTATTTTTTTATGCTTAATATTAGCGGTAAATAGGAATGGCAAGTGATGTAAACAAGTATTTCATCTTATAACTATTTAATTTTAAGAACTATACCTAACTACTTTCTACTTACCTAACTATTACCACTGTGCAATGGTTTTGTGTATGTACACGGTTCGATCGCGATCTGTGAATGCGGCGCAAAGCGGCATGCTCTCACTTCGGAGGCGCGTGGCCGAATGAACCAAGACTGATTGCCGCGAGCGGTCGCACTCGTAGTGCGCCGCTTCATAGTAAATTGTATGAAGATTTTGAGCGTAAAAATTGGGCAACTTTGTGATTCTTTTACACAAAATAAGAATATATTTATTAAGAAATGAAGATTTTAAGACATTGTTTATAGTTTTAACTTTATTATTTCATAAAATTCATTTAATAATTATTGATACTTCCGACTCAGTTTAGTAAATACGGGAGTGCGATTTACACGTTTTTAGTGATTTTCTGATTTTTTTTTACACTTTTCCATAAGCATTTCCTTAAATTCGAATGTTTCATGATATAGTAACGTTCATTGGCTAGCTGTATGAATTTTTTCAAGGTTGTTGAACGTCGTTTTCTATATAATTCTCTTACATTCCCGACCCTCGATTGCAGTAGAAGACCCTAACAACGCATAGTGTTGTTAAGTCTTGAGTTGACAGCGCCATTTATCGGTGCATTTTGTTACTAACTTCGGTATGTACAGTAAGGGAAATGTAGTCACGTACCACCGTAGAACCCTGTCGCAATTGACAGGCCGCCGTCACTCAAACTCGAGAGGTATGTCACCTCATTGCGATAGGGTTCTACGGTGGTACGTTAATACATTTCCCTTACGGTATGTTGGTTTTTTTGCGATAATTCTTTATCATGTGAATTCATTTCGATAATTCTTTTTTTATTTGCTAGAAGGTACTTTCAGAACACATTCATACGAATTTGAAGGAAAAAAATTAAACACAGAAGTATTAAATTACAAACAAAATTAACATTTGATTTTTGAAGAATAAAAAAATATTACGCTAGATAGAGGTCTCGTTATACTTTTCCGGTAATATTCACGTTAATATTAATCATATATATTATTTTCAAATTTTTCGCTTGGTTAACTTCGGAGATAAGGGGGGGAATGGTATTTTTTTCAACATTTTTCTTTATAAATCAAAATTTTACCATTGTAGAAAAAAAATAAAAACTGTTTTAGAATGTACAATTCAAGCCCTTTCATATGATACCCCACTTGACCTACTAACTAGACTTTGAATTTTTGCCCCCCCTTTTATCCACCCTTTTTTATACAAATTAAAAGTGTATATTAAAATTTTTCATTTTCCATACACGAGGATTAACTTTGTTTACAACTATTCCAAATTTCAAATCGATAGCATTAGTAGTTCCTGAGATATTTGACTTTGTGACAGACAGACAGACGGACGGAGTCGCACCATAAGGGTTCCGTTTTTAACTTTTTGGTCCGGAACCCTAAACGGGAACTTACTTTTTTTCGATTTTCGTTCCTTTGGATATTTGGATAAACGGCCTGAAAAGGCAAAAAATAAAAAAAAAACTACTAAGCCTTAGATTTTACAAGTTATTCATTTTATAATCCAAGTGTTTTTTTAGGCACAAATTCAACGCTGAAATCAAGTAGCTTGACGAATCTACGCTAAAAACAAGTAACTCAATCAAAATGAGATACTTGAAAATCAAATGGATTTGGAAGATCTTCCAAATCCATTTGATTTTCAACTTGTTGTTAGATTAATTTCAACGTTGTTTGCAAACTCCTTACCAACGGTAAAACCAAGTATCTATACTTGTTTAAAAATAATAACGTTACTTAGTTAAACGAAGTAATAACGTACTTATAATTGTTTCAGAATTCAGATGTAGTAAGAGTATAATAATGTCTTAATTACTGGTATCTAGTATCGTTAATTATTTTTGTGTGTTCACAGAGCGTAATATTATATTTGGACACAACACAGTTTTATTATTTTTTTGCGTTAGGCAACAAGGCCCATGTTTACAAATAGTACAAACACCATACAGACTAACATACTAATCAAAATGCAAAACTTTTATAACACTACATATATAACAAATTAAGACGGCTACGCGCTGCGCATTTTCTGCGTGTCAAATAACCGGCCTTGAAATCGCCCGAGAAGTACACCCTTTGGCCAGATATCCTTCTTTATGGAAAGTTGGTGCCACTGATGCCAACATCACTACAAAGATCGCCTTATTGCATTAAGTTCGCCTTTTGCATATGAAACTTATTACAGACGTTACCGTGTTTAAATAAATAAAAATTGGAGGATCAACTGAAAAAAATCCTACGTCTGACTTCCACGGGCCTTCATGATACAACATTCTGAAGCTTCTCACAAGTTATCGCCCGGGGGAAAGTGACTGACAAAAAATTGTGCCTAGTACGCGGGCTACTGCGTTTAATTTTCAGGGCATCAGCTGACGAGTTTTCCACCACTATAGAACCAGCTGACGCGTTGATTTATTTATAATAGCATATTTTATTTATTTATAACTGGCATGTGACAAAACATCAGTTGACGGGAAATGACTGTTTTTTTTACATGGTTGTGTGACCAGCTGACGGACTTTCCAGCACAGTCCAGTACAGTCAGCTGACGATTTTTAGGGTTCCGGACCAAAAAGGTAAAAACGGAACCCTTATGGTGCGACTCCGTCCGTCTGTCTGTCTGTCACAAAGTCAAATATCTCAGGAACTACTAATGCTATCGATTTGAAATTTGGAACAGTTGTATACAAAGCTAATCTTCGTGTATGGAAAATGAAAATTTTTAATATATACTTTTAATTTGTATAAAAAAGGGTGGATAAGAGGGGGGGCAAAAAATCAAAGTCTAGTTAGTAGGCCAAGTGGGGTATCATATGAAAGGGCTTGAATTGTACATTCTAAAACAGTTTTTCTTTTTTTTTCAACCATGGTAAAATTTTGATTTATAAAGAAAGATGTTGAAAAAAATACCATTCCCCCCTTATCTCCGAAGTTAACCAAGCGAAAAATATGAAAATAATGTATATGATTAATATTAACGTGAATATTACCGGAAAAGTATAACGAGACCTCTATCTAGCGTAATTTTTTTTTATTCATCAAAAATCATATGTTAATTTTGTTTGTAATTTAATACTTCTGTGTTTAATTTTTTTCCGTCAAATTCATATGAAAGTGTTCTGAAAGTACCTTCTAGCAAATAAAAAAAGAATTATCGAAATCAATTCACTTGATAAAGAATTATCGTTAAAAAACCAACATACAGTAAAGGAAATGTATTAACATACCACCGTAGAACTCTATCGCAATAAGGTGACATACCACTCGAGTTTGAGTGACGGCGGCCTGTCAATTGCGACAGGGTTCTACGGTGGTACGTGCATACATTTCCCTTACTGTACATACCGAGTTCCTTGGTCGTACGGAACCCTCGGTGCGCGAGTCAGACTCGCACTTGACCGGTTTTTTTATATAAAGATTACGTCATTACTGATGACCTAGACACTTTAGAGAATGTCTCTTTGCAGTTTTAGGGTGCGCATAACATATTTAACAACATACTAAAAGCAAGCGCTGGTTTCTGGAAAATAGTAATTTCGATAATTTTTTATCTTGTAGGGAAAAGTCGCTTTACGTTGTTGGTTTTTTGAGCATAATTTTCCCAATTTTGCTATTAATCTTAAAATAATAAACTGAATTGGTTTATAATCATTTTTCACTTCTCATGCTCGAAAAGTGTGTCATATTAGGCTTAGCAAGCGGGGCTAAAGTAGTAGGTACATGCAGCGCCTAGGGAAAATATATATAAATATTTATGATTTTTAAAACATTTAATTTGACCAATCAAAACACTTCGCTGTATTACATCCACCAATCACCACTCTTTAAAAAACATTTGTATTTGCTATCACCTAACCAGATTACAGCTAATATTAAAAACAACCAATCAGAAACCAGAATTAATTTCAAATATTAGGTGTTTTTTATTCCCTAACTCACAATAATTATTAAAACAAAAAACGCCTCTGGCCGTCAACGACGCGCGTGTAGACGGTCAGGCGGCCAATACACGGTGATTAAATACTGATGATCAACCATAGTTGTCTCTTTCTATGACATGCAATAAGAAAGAGACAGCACGTGGATTGAGTGATAATACTTCACCGTGTATTGGACGCCTCAGAGGCATTTATTATTCGTGGTGTCAATATTTTGTATCTGTGTCAAAGCAGTTTATTAAAAAACCGGCCAAGTGCGTGTCGGACCACGCAAAACGAAGGGTTCCGTGCCTATTAAAAAGGTCGTATCGTCACAGAAATTTTACGGCACTTACGTCCTTTTCTTTGAGGAAGGCAGTTTTTCAGCAATATCTCGAAAACCTCTGAACCGATCTTGTTCAAAACAATTTTCGGTGAATGAAATTAATAAGCACTATGTCCATGAATTTTTCTATATTTTTAAAATACACCGTTCAAAAATTAAAGGGGGGGGGACAGAATTTTAGTGACCTTCGGGGCGATTATCTCCGACTCTATTCACTTAATCAAAAAAAATGCTAGGAAACCTTATATTTATTTTGAAAGGCTTATCGATTGATGTACCACACGGGGGGTCACAATGAAATTTTTTTTTTGACTTTTAGTTTTATGTATGGAGTGCACCCCTAAATTTTTTTTGTCATTTTAATTACAAAACTATGTAGCGGCTAACAAACTACACCTGTCCTCAAAATTTTATTCAAATACACCTTATAGTTTTCGAGTAAAATGCCTGTGACATACGGACAGACGGACAGACGGACAGACGGACAGACGGACAGATGGACATGACGAAACTATAAGGGTTCCGTTTTTGCCATTTTGGCTACGGAACCCTAAAAAAGTATGCCGCCAAATCAAACAGTCTTTGCGCCGTGAAATTTATTGATTGTGGATGGATAATTTTTGTTTTACTATTTTCTCGCAGTCGAAGTGAAAAGTAGAGTGTCTAAAAGCCATATTACCCCTCGAAGTATTTTCCCTCACTTCGCTCGGGAAAATAACCATCTCGTGGTAATATGGCTTATTTGAGCCCCTTGTCATATAATCTACCTACTATTAATTATGATGTTACTTGCTAATTTTTATTGTATACATTATTATTTAGAAACAAGCATAAACATAGAAAAAAAAATAAAGAAGAAAACAACATACCCAACTATAAAAAGAATACACCATCCAAAAGGTCCGCCTGCGGCATGGTCCCCAATACGCTGGCCGCGTTACCTCTTTGTACCGCTAGATAAATTCTCTGCGCGAGGTAAGCGCCATAATTTGGATACCTACACATTTTTCAAAACGCGACCACGGTGATTTTGATGACGTCTTAGAGATTGTCTCTCGCCAGTTTTGGAGTCCAGGAGACATGCCTAATAACATACTAAAAGATGGCGCTGGTATCCGAAAGTGAAGTATTTGTTCGACGGAATCCCCTAACTGCACTATGATGATGTCCTAACATACAATATCGGTTTAAAGAATCTTTATTCTTATAAGAATAACAATAAATTCACTTACATGAGAATATTTATATATTAGTAATTAAGCGTGCAATATTTAAAGTAAAACATATTTTCACCTCAGCGGCTCGAACATGGCGGTTTTGCTGCTTGAAACCAGTGAGGAAAATGCAATTTTGCTGCGAGCGTGAAGAAAACTAACTTTTTAATTTTTCATATCGAAGGTTAGTCGCAGGTCATCTTTTCATGCTGCGGGGTGTAATACAAACTTGGAAAATTTAAACTTCATTATCTCTGTCACTTTCACTCCGTTACAAAAAAAAAGAGAGATAAAATATGTCGATTCGTCATTCGACTTCGAAACCTTCGTACTAGACCCCCAAAAAGCGGGAACAAAAAACTCGTTCCGAAACAAAATAAAATTCGACTCGTGTTAAACTCGTATAAAAATATGAAACCTATATTAAATCTAATATTATTTTAATCATATTAGTATTTCATTATTCTTAAAATACAATGAAGAAATGCGATATTTATCGCGAACATTTATTATTATAAGTCTTTAGTTTTTTTTATGGTGAATGAATATAAGTATTATATACAGTTTCAGAACGCAATTTATATTCTTTAAAAAGTTAGCGCGATTGAACTTTATTACGTTTTCTTGGAGATAAAACATAACTTAAACAAACACTAAAAACTGTACTAAATATGAGTGAATCAAGTGACGAAGCCGATGTTTTAACTCCTCAAGAGTTGAGAGATACCGTCAAAGAGGGCTGAATTGTGTTTTCTAAGTAAGTTCATCTTGGACATTGGACAAGTATCAGCAAAATGCATAAACAAACGGCAACGGACTTAGTTTTTTCTTAATGTCATGTAAAGTTAATGTTATGGGAGAGAGTAATTGTAGTTAATGTTTGTTATTTCATATGTTTTTGTTGTTTGTTTTTAGGATTCCGTACCTCGAAAGGAAAAAACGGAACCCTTATAGGATCACTTTGTTGTCCGTCCCTCCGTCCGTTCGTCCGTCTGTCAAGACTCTTTTTCTCAGGAATGCGTGGAGGTATCAAGCTAAAATGTATATCAAATACTCAGGTCTACTGTCCCTTGGAACTGTGAAAAAATCAAACTTCTAAGCCAACGCAATCAAAAGATACAGCCGTTTATGCCGCAAATTTCCGCAAATTTTCGAAACTCGCAAGGGAATCAGAACCTACAGGGTCCTTCCCGTGAACTCAGAATCTTGAAATTTGGTAAGAAGCAATGTCTTATATTAGCACAGATAAAGGAAAAATTGCGAAAACCGTAAATTTTTAGTTACATCATAAAATAAAAATATTTTTAATAATTTATATACCAACAGGTTTGTACGGAACCCTCGGTGCGCGAGTCTGACTCGCACTTGGCCGGTTTTTTTACATAAAATGATTTAATTGCTTCTATGTGGCGTTTTATTCCTTTGCGTTATATGTTCTCGCCGCTGAGGTGAAAAGTTGTATGTATCACACGAGAGCAAAGATATTTGCATCTCGTGTCTTTGAGTCCCTCGCTACGCTCAAGATTCTAATTTTGAATCACTCGCTACGCTCGTGATTCAACTATAGAATCTTTCGCTTGCTCGGGACTCAACATCAACACTCGCAGCAAAAATCTACTTTGCTCTCTTGTTGAACAAATAACTATAAGTATACAATTTTAGAATCGGTGTGTTTTTTTTTAAAGGTTCTAATTTTATACATAATTTTAGTGCTTATATTTATAATACTTTCTATTGCAAGAGGTGTATAGTCGCATATTATTTTATTCTTAGCTCTAAATATTATATAAGATGTTTTGATGCGTTTATCGTTAGGTTGTATTGGAACCATTCACACAGTGTATCAAGATCCTTTTGCGCCCGGGTCCCGGCCCTTTGTTGTTGCTGTGATCGTTGTCGAGTGTTTTTGGAGCTGATTCTGTTATTCTTGGCTCGCCCTTCACATTCTTGATGAATAAGTTTGTTTCTCCATCGGCTGTTCGTTTTTCAAGATCTTGCCGTAATTTGTTCAGTGTCTCTCTTTGGTGGGGCGTTTGGTCCGAGTATATTTTGATATTTGGGACTTGAACTTTGTTCCTGTTTCTTAGAATCAGTTTTACTGTTATTTTCCGATTTATAGCACACTTTAATAGGGCGAACTTTATCCTGATGATATTAACCCAGACGGATGATTTTTTCCGGTTCGGGGCAGTCAACGTTGATAATTGTTGTAATTTTTTGGACCTCCTGTTTCTCAACGTCAGTCCTCTCAGTTAATTCTCCAGATGTTGGTTCCACTATGCCAGCTATTATAATATTTTTCGCACGGGTGGTGCGCTCCTGACATTTAGTCACTAAGGCGTTGTAAGACACAGGTACCGCAGATTCTTGGTCCTTAGAGGATTTAATCGCACTGAT
This sequence comes from Epinotia nisella, assembly GCA_932294315.1. Classification (NCBI taxonomy): domain Eukaryota; kingdom Metazoa; phylum Arthropoda; class Insecta; order Lepidoptera; family Tortricidae; genus Epinotia; species Epinotia nisella. Next base: position 8,855,349 of record OW028674.1, read on the forward strand.
GTCTTTTTCCAGAAGCTCAATCTTCACTTCTAGAGTATTCTTGGTGTCAACTAGGTTTTCTACGTCGGATTTTAATTTATCCTGTTCAACTGCCATAAGTTCTATGTTGCTACAAATGTTATAAACCTGTGTTTTGATTGTGCTTACGTCGTGACTCAGTTTATTTATGTTTTCTGTTTGGGCATTGCTGCTTGATCTAAGGAGGGTCATCATTTCAACCATCTGTTTCTTAAGATCCGACAGTTAGTGCATAATATTATGTTCATCATTATCGCAAGCCTTGCGTTTATTACGTAAGGTAGTCTGATGGATTTCATACTCGGAAGATGTTGTCAAGTTTGGTTGTGATCCACTAAGCCCGGGCAAGATGCCGCCTCCATTTGGTGAGCGTAGTACGTTCATTGCAAATCCGTGGCTACAAACTTGCTCGGCCGTGGTGGATGTTGTCAGCGCACGCGCGTTAAATTCACTTGAGATCACTAACTAATATAGTAATAATACCTTCAAGGGATCACTTAAAACGGCATACTTTAGTAAGTCTTTGTTTATCCTGCGCTTATAGCTTTCCCGGAACCCACTAATTTTCAGTTGTACCCTTAAGCAAAAATACAAGGAAAAAATCTCATATTTCCTGCGCTGTATATACACAAATAAAAATGAAATCCTGTTTATTCAGATTGAAGTCGCGCTTATATAGGACGCGTGCTGCGCGTCGTTTATATAGGACGTGTATTGTCTACAATCTTCAGGCCTCGAGGGGCTGCTTTTATTAGAATCGCGAGATGGTGTCTTGCCAGCAAGCTAGCAGTCAAGGAAAATCATAAACAGTTACAAAAAATGCCTACGAATAATAGAATTGGATGGTATGATTGCACGGTGTAAAAGTTTCGCCGAATTGTGAGATCTGTGACTATATATTATGTCGCAGTGGCGCCGCATGCGATCGATTATGAAACAACTTCCGTTTTAGATTTAAAATTGTTAGATTGGTTTTTAAGAAGTTTATTTTCATTTTAAATTTCAAATCGTCAATTTAATTTGGTTTTGATTAAAACGCCATATTTTAATGATTAAGGAAACGTCAAGCGGAAAGCTTGGGTGTGGTCGTCGCAGAACTAGTTGTTAAGTTGGCTAACCTGATTATCGGAGTGACATGTTGATCAACCTAAGTGGGTAGTTATAAAAAGGGAAAAATAGAGAGTGGGGCATTCTTGCTCGAGGTGCCAGTCGTAACGGACGTCAAGCTAGTTCTGTGACAAACTCACCACGTTTCCAATCTTAATCCGATTACATCCGAGTAATCGAGTAAGATTTTGTTGTGATTGTGAACCGAAAATACATACCTGCTTTACAAAATACCAGTGTTATTTCATGAATCCCGTCATGTCTGGAAACGAGTGCGAAAATAACGTACCTGGAGAATATTGGGATAAGAGGTGTCTCTCTGAGTCTCTTTAGTAGCTACCTTCGAAATAGGACCCAAAAGGTCAAATTAGGAAATCATATCAGTGATGAGCGCGCTATATCTTACGGAGTACCACAGGGCAGTGTTCTAGGACCTACTCTTTTCCTTATTTACATTAATCAGCTATGTAACATGCATATTGAAGCGGGAACCGTTTTTACATATGCTGATGACACTGCTGTGGTATTCTCAGGGGATACATGGGAGGAAGTGCGCTTATCTGCAGAACGTGGCCTCACTAAAATTGCCGGATGGCTACAAACAAATCTCCTTACCCTCAACACAACTAAAACTAACTACGTTTGCTACACAAACTATAGTCGTACGCAACCAGATATAAACTTCTCAATCAGAATCCATACTTGCCACAACACGCAAACCATCTGTTCCTGCCCAGCCATCGAGAAGGTAGAAGCCACTAGATAGATACCTGGGGGTTATGGTCGATCAGCGACTCACCTGGCACTTGCACGCTGAGAGTATCATGAGCAGAATTCGCAAACTTATCTGGGTCTTTAAAAATCTTAGGCACGTAGTTACGAGGACTGTACTAAATCAAGTTTACATATCACTAGCTCAGTCAGTCCTCACATATTGTATCCCTATATGGGGTGGTGCAACAAAGACCAAATTCCTTGAGCTCGAGAGAGCTCAAAGGGCACTTGTAAAGGTGATGTATTTAAAACCGTACAGATTTTCCACCAACAAACTTTATACACTTTGTGACTTATTATCTGTAAGGAAATTGTATATATTTAACCTAATTATAAAAACACATAAGACAACCACATATACACCGGAAAAAACAAGTACACGTAGAAAAAAAACCAAAGTTATCCACACTCCCACAGTGAAATCTGCATTTGCAAGGAGACAACAAGCAGCCCAATCAGCCAACCTGTATAATCTTATAAATAAGCACATAGATATGTATTCCTCCACCACACACGAGTGTAAAGCTAAGTTATTAAAATGGTTAAAAACTAAAAGCTATTCTGATATTGAACTGAAAAATTTAATTCAAAAACCAGTATGTTGAATGTAACACACACATGCACACACACACACCCACACACACACCCACACACACACCCACACACACCCACACACACACATACACACACACACACTTTTTTTTTAATAGGCATGGACCCAACACCTGACATATAGTATAGGTACCTATTATAAGAAACTTCTCCACTGGGGCCGTAGCATGGTTGGCCTTATCACGCGACAAGTGACAAGATAAGTGCGTCGTCTCGTTCTATCGAACGGTGTCAGCCAGTGACGCACGCTCTATCCTATCACTTATCGCGTGACAAGGCCAACCATGCTACGGGGCCTGTACGAATTCAGTTCTCTTTGTACTAGGCACAAGTCGTTAAACAGTTACAGTTCGTTTAATGGTTAAGTGTAACCGCTAATTGTGCAGGTACGTTGTACTAAGTATGCTGCAACTAATAAAGATAATGTCGTTATAATACCGATATACCTTTCGTTCCAATTTGAACCTATACTTTAACAGCAATAGTTACTATTCGAGTAAAGTATTTATTAAACATGGCCTATTTCATTTTGAAGCGTTTGTGGCGCGTGGCCTTACAATGGCTTTGTTGGACCGATGAGTTTAAGATAAGATTCCTTCTAGAAAAGGGATTCGCACTATAATGCTGTTTCGTCCAACACGCTCGAAGGTAATTGCAATTGGTCAGATTGCTCTGCTTACACAATATTTTGGTTTCACCCTGATTGTCACCAGTTTGACTGCTGATTATGCCTCCTTTGAAACAATAGTGAACCAACGTGCTAGCCGCTAGGTTTATGAGCACAGTCGACAAAACAGTTCCATCATGAATTCAATTAACACTCGCTAAGTACATGAAGAAGGCATAAAGGCAGAATTAAATACCACTACTGCTTACCGTACTACCGTTTGTGGCCACTGTTTGGGTATTTTATGACCAAATAATGTACGAATGAAATGAAATTTAAAATTCTAGAAAAAAAATAACAACAAAAAATCAATTTCTCACCCATTGACTTGACAGTTGTAATGGCAAAATTCGATACTATGATTGCCAAAATACCTCTACTTGACAGTGGTTAAAAAAATGGAGATACCTATCTTCTAACGTTCGATTCAAACTCGTATTTACTAAATGTTTATTTTTTAAATGTTGTCTTGTATGTTACTCCAAAATATGCGATTAATGTTTGAGAAGAGTACGTACGTACTGCCTTCAATTCAATTTTGCTCATAAAAAGTACAGTTGACAAGATAAATAATGTCCATGGGAAATCGGAGCGACGCCGGGCGTCCCCTTTAATGTGGTCGGTACGATGGAGCCCCGGGCAGTGCTACCTAACTGCGCCGTGGGAACTCAGAATTATACCTAAACTTTGCGCGCCGCATTCGGTACATCCGCCAGTGGGTTGACGCACGCGCTCACGGCCGGACGCTGCTTACGCGTACAAGAAAAGTTATTCACCAATTCTTTAAAAATGAGTTCGTAATGTTTTTTACAGAACACCTAATACCTATTTCAAATACTTACGTAATACATTTTTAAGGCCTGAGGGCCTACGGCAAAACAATATTCGTTTTCGTTCGTGTATCTCCGTCTCTGTTGCACTTGCTAGTTCGAGCGACAAAGAGGGAGATACACGAACGAAAACGAATATCGTTTCGCGGTAGCCAGGTAGGTAGGTGCTTGAGTTTCGGTAATTTTGTATAGGTACCTACCCCGAGCCTCCGACAAGTTTAGGTACTCCGCCACTCCATTGTTTGTATTGATTTCATGTTTATATTTATCCCTGTCTAGCAGCAATTAGTATAATAGTTTACTTAGTAAGATTTGCGGGGTGCATGCATTGCACGGCCTAAGAAAGGGCGTAAACATCGTCGTTGCTATGGGGACTTATAAGCTTTTGGAAGTGCTTGGAATGCACTCGCGAGGATGAAACACGTATCTAATCAGAATGTTTTAAAACAACTTATGCCTAGTGACTAATTCCAAGTTTGCAATGCTACTTTTAAACTATTATACACTATGTCGTTATTTATATACTTACCTTATAAATAACGAAGATAGGAAGGTACCTACCTACCTACAAAACTTTATTTCGTACTGTCGTCGGGATAAACCTACTAACTTAAAAAAAAAATAAGTTACCTACACAACAAGTTTCGTTTTGTTAAACCTATGTGGTAGGTAGCTGGTAAATTAATAGGTACCTACATTCAGACTGTCGTAACCATAGACAGGGTGAGAGATACTTGACATTACATTTTATTTAACATGCTGCGTTGATATGCCTGTATGTAGGTATGTAGCTATGGAGTTCAGATACAGGCAGAATCTCCGGAAATACAAGTCTTTTGAAAAATGAATATTGAAAAACGATAACAATTAAATTAATCTAATCAGTGAAGTGCATGGAATGTGTGGTTCTGCACGAATAATAAAACGTCCTAGCCGACACAATGTTTTTTTTTTAATACTACGACGGTGGCAAACAGACACCGTAGCCTTTGGACGATTGCGATTCCAGAAGAATCACAAGCGCGTTGCCGATCCTTTATTGATTTGAGGATTTGTTGTGACAGCTGAACGGAGATTTTTATTTTTTTTATTTAGGTTCACCAACTAATTGTTAACATCAGTACATTCATGATTTCATTCATTTTGCATTGTAAAGATAGATGTCACAATCACTTATAGGTAAACACCACATGCGTTATAATTTATACAAAAACCTTAGAATTTAAAATATAAAGTAGGTTCTTAAAAAAAACTTGTATTTTTATTAAAACGTTACGACGTCTGTTACGTAGATACATACAGCAGGGCAATTGCGTAACTCTTCATACGCGTGCCCGTACATATCACCTACCAGACTGCCAAAATATAATTGTCATGCCATAAATCTTAACTTTAACATTAAAATTGACATGTAAGTATCTGAGTAACGAACGTGTGATGTTCTAATAAAACTACAATAAATTTAAACTATCGTTAAGGTGCGTACGAATTAGAGCAGCCTCTGGTTGAGGCACGCACGGTTCACCTATTTTGCTCAACGCGCTCACGCGCTAAACATTTAGAGAAGGATAAAAATTCGTGCAACATTACATCAAGGTGAAGCAATTGTAGTTGGTTACACATCATTATAAAAAATATTTCAAAGAATAAACCGTTTTTTATTTCACTCAACTATTAATTATAACTTCATTTCTAAGCGGTGTCAACCCTAGCGTCTATTGGCTGGGGAGTGCGGGCAATGACCGGTGCGTTCAAGGTTGCTCCATTATTAAATTTAGTAGGCATGGAAAGCGGTAGGTATGCGCGTTTTTATTCAGAGTCGAGTATCTGTTCGTTAGAACTATTATATAATCTGTGCCCCGGGGAGCACATACCAACCGCCACCTGTTTTTTTACTTAGCCCATCATATACTCTACAGCTCTACACATTAGAGAGTGAGTTTTTACATGCGCTACACATTATAACCAGATTTTTTTTCACTTCATTAGCCTCTCACAGATTTGCACTGTTCTACCCGCACATGGCGATGGCGCTAAAATATGAACGCATTGAATTGGGTGTCAAACTAGGCTAAAATGGGTTACTACGCCCAAACGTTTATCCAATAAAATTAAGATTAACATTAAAATAAAATGCATTAAGATAGAACTCGCATTTAATATTTAATTCATTATAATTACAAAAACATTTAATATTGTGATCGATTTTAATGCCCCGGAATTTTTTTGTTTATCAATTGAAACTAGTACCACCAGGCCATGCTGTATACTTTTAAAAAGTTAGGCGAGAACTTGATAGGCTTTTAACATACTCGCTGTTTGATTATGCCTGAGATATTATTGAAAAGATTAATTGATTTCCTCGCCTTTTTCGGAAAAAGCCTTACATCAGCCTCGGCGGGAATGGCAATTCGTGGATTCGTATCTATTGTCGGATTCAGCTTCACTTCAGCCGACAAAATCAACTCATCCACGAATTGCTATTTCCCGGCCTCAGCAATAATGTACCTACTACTTCTGTTCAGTCAAATAGATACACGTATGGAAGTCCAGTCGGACACACGGACGTACAGACGAGTAGATGGAGAAACGAACGGAGAGTGTAAGATTAGTACTTAATACGTTACTCGAAGGAAATAAATATGAGTTAAAAACAAGTGAATAAGGTACTATTTTTGAAAGTATCCCAAGAGTCATTAGTTATACCGTATGCAAGGGCATTTTCAAATAGGTAATAATGAACCAAATTAAGGGACATTTACATGGTGCAACAACTCGTTTGCGATTTTCATTACGTTTGCGGGACTGCAGGCTAGCGAAATACGATGAATTCAATTAAACCATACAATATAATAAAGCTCACATACAAGTTGTTGCACCGTGTAAATCGCCCTTTAGCGTGAGTCGTCAAACAAAAATTAACCGAGTGTCAGTTTTGTGACCTCAATTAAGTACCTACCCAGACAGCATGAAAATTATTTTTTTCTTTTAAATTTGTAAATTAAGTATTTGCATAAACACTTTACTGAAATGTGCAACTAGTTAATTTTTATTATTTGAAATTGCCCGCAAACGCATCTGCCTGGGGGTAGTTTCATTCCAATTTTCAGCTCAACTTTAAACTTGCTAGTAAAAAACCATTAACGACGTGTTGCGAGTCTGCCTCACGATGTTTTTTCGGATATATTGCAACATATTGATGCCGGATATTGCTTTTTGTGACAGCTGCCTATATAACCAAGTAGGACCGAGGGGTCTATTTTTGTAACTTCGTATCGTATTCATATTTCAATTTATTTCGCGGGTTCTATCCGTTGTCGGCTTAGAGTCGGAAGGAGCTAGTGAACCAGCATATTGAAATTCGAAGTTGTGGAATTCATGGGTGCATTAATTTTAATAACCACTCATGTTACAAATAATTCTTCAAAAAAGCCTAAAATTTGCCATTTTGATCTATAACTAAATGTTAAAATGTATTATGCCCAACAGTTTCATAAGGAATATTTTGTTAAGTACCTCCTAAATCCTAATCCTATAAGTAAATTGGAGATCATTATATTTTGGAAAACTAAAGAATATTAAATGTATTACATAAATTACCCAATCATCATAATTATATTATTTAGATATATTTTCTCCTTTGTACAACAAATTAATGAAGAACGTAATGCTAACTGATTTTGTGCCATATTTACTTACGTGTACGAGTACCGTAGATCTGGTTTTTAAAACGTTGATATTTCAACATTTTTAAGTTGACTTTAGGTGGTTTTTTTATCGTTAATGGTTCACTTTTGTATAATGCATTATGTGGGTTCAAAAATGGATAGACAGGAATACGTTGCATTACCAATAGCCCTGTATACTCGTAATTATGATATACGAAATGTCGTACCGAACTGATCTGTTTTACGCTACGCGTGCCCGCGAAGTAAAGTAAACAAGTGGATTGAGTAATTACGGCACCCGCACGCTGCAGACACGCCGCGCGCTTTTACCAATTTCTGTACGATGCTGCTCGTTTATTCATGACGAGCACCAATCGAGCTTCCCTTTGTTACTTTATAGGCCCACGATGTTGGATAACAAAAATGAATAAATAACGCACTTATACTTTCCTAAATTTTTCCTTAAGCATTTCATACGAGTGATCACTGATCAGAACTATTTCCGCTATCTCTCACGTGAGTAGACACGACTGCGTTTTCTTTGTTGATTAACTCCGAAAATCGACGTGATATTAGATTCGAGAAAGAGCTTTGATAAAATTGTTTTAGAGGGATAGAATGCCCTCAAGGGTGACGCATCCCTCCGGCGCTTATTAGCGAGTGCATATACCATTTGGGATTCCTATGGGATCAGAGGGGTGTCGGTGAAATGAAAACTAGCCATGTGAAAATGCTTTCATTGCTTTCACGCGTCGCTAGAGGCAATTTAGATGTTGCGGTGTTTTGCAGTATCTGCGGCGGGCCCCGGGAGGCCGCCATTTGTCACGCGCGGTGGGAGCCCCGTGATATGTGCGCAATTTTGGAACAATAGCTGCCTTTATATTATTTAGATAGTAATTGATGCTTCAAGTTAAGTCTGGTAGATACTTATTCAAAGTAACTTTGTAACTTTCCTTGAGTAAGAAGTAAAGGGAACATCATGTTCACTACTTTGTAGGTCTGTTTCTGATGTCTCAGTCATTCTATAATATTCTATTCTATAAAAACATAGAGCCACATTTTGAAATTCACATACCTACATTGGCATTTGATTAGGTAATCCTTGTCGAACTAAAATATTAGTTTAATAATTTTTCCTAATACCCGGAATACATCCGATGATTTAATTTCTTTATAATTTGCTAAATAAACATTTTCGAATTCAAATCTCATATTAAATATAGTCTAACTTATCGAAACCTTATCAGTTAGTATATAATGAATATTGTTATAATTACAATACTGTTCGAGTACACATAGTCTCATGAATGAGAGGGAACGGGCAGTGCCCAACAGTGGGATGTATAAGGCTCATGATGATGATGACACATAGTATATCTAAGGGCACCCGAATTTGTTATTGATACGGCAAATACAAACTAAATACTTATTATCTACATCCAAGAAGATACCGGATAGGTATTTTTACCTGTTATACTTATTTATACGTGGGAAACAATATCTTTATAAAACACGTCATACGAATTTAGATGCTTGCCATGTATAGCATAACGTCATGCAACTTTACATAGGGGGTAAAAAGTGGCACGTCATTCAAAATATAACGAAGCATATAACGGGATTCCCTCTGGGGAGTTGAATAGGTACGATGTAACTTCTCCTGAGTAACGTCTACGTTTGCAAACCGTCCGGATTCTGGCTAAGGCACCAGTTTAGCACTTAAAATAAACATCATGGACTTGGTTAAGTGGTAAAGTGGCTCGGTAACTTTGACCGATTAGCCTGAATTACGTCTAGTGGGAGTCGCATCCTCGCGTTTTCTCGAGTTTTCTCGAGTTTTTCTCGCACTTGGCAGATGATAACGCACGCCTCGCCGTAATCGCGGGTACAGTCGGCCCCCGGCGACGCACTCCGCACATTATTCTCTAACTTGATTTGGCCAGGGAGGTTCACTGGTATCGACCATTCGCCTCCGCATAACCAGTGTGGAACTGACCTCCAATTACACATAGTTGTAACGGATCTAGGGCCAAACTATACTAGAAGTGAGTAGTGAGGTGAATCGAGACCGAGTGCGAATCGCGCTTGTTATGTTGAAGTGGAAAACTTGACAAGTACATAGATACGAAAAAATACAATGTGTTCTTTTATAAAAGAACTGACAAACTTAAGTACTTTGTTGTGCCAATTTTGTAGATTCTTTTTAGACGTTGAACATCATAAAATGAATCGGGATGTACAGTTTTTTTAACTCGGCAAAAAGATTTCTTATTTAAGTCCTGTGAATAAAGAAAAAATACCTTATTGAAAGTGATACTTATTTAATTTGTTACAGGGTGTTTAGACATTTGGTTTAATACGTTCCGTTTAAATCTGCGGGCGCATAAAGTAGCAAAAAAAAAGATCTGGACCTCGTATAGGAAAAAAGAGCGATTTATATAATTGATGCCCCTTAGAAACACTATGCGCATTATTTGAGTAAATAACCTACTGGCATCAACAAATGAAGATTATTAAAAATATTAAATGAATATTAGGGGGCAATCTTACACAAATCGAACTAAGCCCATAGTAAGCACAATAAGGCTTGTGTTATGTGTACTAGACGATAATATATTTAATAAATATAAATACTTAAATATATAAAAAAAGATTTGGAAATAGGTATATTCATGCCCAGGATTCGAAACCTAGACCTTCAGCGTCGTAGGCAGCGTCACTACCTACCCACTAGCTAGGCTAATAACCGGTCATCAAATATTTAGCAGGCTACAAATGTTCATCCTATACGGAATGAATAATTTGCCACAGGAAATAAAAAACGAGAAAACAATAAAATATTCATCAAAAAGCTAAAAAAATATTTGATAGAAAAAAACTTTACATTGTTCGTGAATATCTAAACCCACCATAATTCTTGTTTATAGAATTATGGACTATTCATTATGCGGGTCTCTCTCTAGTCAAATTGTTTAAAATTATATCCAATAAAATTATTCTTTTTTTTGAATCGCGGGCACTCTAGTGGCTTACCTAATTATTTTAATACTTTTTAACAATTATATAATTATAATTTTTTACTACTTTACAAAGTGTGTTTTTTCAATAATTATATTTAAAATAATTGATTGCAATATGAGTTGCTACGCCCTAACAGGGCCCTTGAACTGTACTTAGCATTAAGTTGCATGTGTTTATTATTGTACATGGTTGCAAATAAATGAATTGAATCTTTTCCTCGCAAGTGTGTTGAAATGTCGTTTGAATCTTCATGTGTAATATCAATATACACACACACACACAGTAGCACAATTCTACCAAAAAAAAATTCAATTTTTACTTCCTTAAGTACTTGTTACTTTCCTAGTGTATTAGGTACCGCAGTAACCAGGTATTTACTTACAATATTCAAGCTGGAAGCATAACGTTAGACTGTGGCACATTATGTGACGGATTGATAGGAAAATTGTGCTAGAGGATTGACAATAAATATGAAATAAAATGTACTTACAAACGGGAAACGATAAATCCCTTGTAATATGAAGCTCAGTCCAATAATAGCAAATAGAGAGTTCAGACCGGGTAATGTTATTGCTAAGCTTAAACTAGATAAACACCGTCGAAACTAATCTATTATGTAGGTAGTTCTAGTATTTACATATCAAAATACGCATTAAGATATACGCATCTAGAGGTATGATTAGGCGACGTGGAATATAATACACCAAAGAGCAATGAAAGCGGGTACAGTTTATATGGAATTTTAAGTACTATCTTTACACTTGAGTGTATAAATATTTGATTTTCTCAAGAAAACAACTTAGGAGTACAGATTAAACATACTTAAAAATGCTACACGACAGCGCTAGAAGAAAATTGAATTGAAGAAAAAGATTATGCTATCGCAATCACTGTATTTCATTTCCCGAATGTATCGTTTACTCAGAATTTTTAATTTCGGCAAAAGACCTTTCTTCTTTTAAGACTCCCAAATTATAGATTTTTTGTATTGTCGTGTAGAACTCATTAGGTGAATTTAGGTTCGTTCTACAATAATCCTGGAAATTCCAAGGTTTCAGAGCAAAAGTGGTTTTAGGAAATTTGGACAAATAAAACAGTTGGGAAGCTTTTTTTTGTGGTTTAAATAGGTAGTCTAGTTAAAATCTAAAATTCGAACTATTTTAGTCTGTATCCAAAAAAAATTAAATCATTATTATATTAGTGCTTATGCATACAGGGTTATTTTTAGTCACTTCACCAAATCAAGAGTAACCCCGAAGAGTGCCCATTTCACAAAAGCACCAGTTACAGTTTTACAAGTCTACAGAAAACAGATCAAAAGGTCGGTCGTTCTTGGTCAAGCCCCTCAGTATTGCCAGTTTAGAGTTTAAATTTGTAACTAGCTGCTTCGTGAAATGGACCCCCTGTATAGAAGAACACAGAACCAGGGAAAACAGAAAAAATACTAAGAGTCATTTGTCCGAAACCATAATTTTTTCGAAGTTTAAAAAACCCGAATGCCATTTTGCGGTAAACGTAAATTTGGACGCACATCAGTATAATGCTTAGTGAAATATATAAATAGTATAAAATAGTTTAGGTTAGTTTAGTATTATATCCTGAAAAATCAAAAATTCCTTCAGCAGAACATGGTTTTCGGAATTATGAAATCGCAGCATTAAGATATACAGGGTGATTTAGGGGTCGTGGAGCAAGAATGAGCAAAAGCGAATAAGATGGTCATACTGAACAACTTTTCCCATTGGACCAACCACGAAATCGAAAAAAAATAAGAGCCAATTAAGAGTTAACTGCGAGTTAACTGTGAGTTAATTGAGAAGTCAAAGTCAAAATCAAAGTGATTTATTCTTCAATTTAGGCATATTACATGCACCTATGAATGTCGATAAACTAGGTACCACCGGTTCGGAAAGTAAACCTCTGCCTCGAGAAGAACCGGCGTAAAAAACTCGGCGAGGTGTCATTTTTTTCAAAACAGTATACAATATATCATTTCAGTATCAGAGTATTATAAAATTTTAAAATTACATTGCTACAGTAGAAAGCCTATTTATTTTACGACAGATTTCTTGTGCAGGATTTTATCGCTGCCAAATATCCCTATCCATGATGTAGTCGTTTATCTTATAATATGCTTTTGAAATAAGTGTCCGTTTTACGACAGATTTGAATTTAGAGTCAGTAAGTTCGGTAATGTGTTTTGGAATTTTATTGTAGAATTTTATACAATTTCCCAAGAACGACTTTTTCGCTTTTACTAGCCTGTAAAAAGTTGTTTTGAGCTTGCCTGCGCTTCTGATAACCTTGGGCCTATCAGTGTTTGTTGGGTAGTTGTATAAATTCTTCCTAACATAAGAGAGTTAATGTATGGAAAAGCTTTTTTTTTTCGCGATTTCGTCGGGCCCTTGAGAAAAGTTGTTCAGTGTGACCATCTTATTCGCTTTTGGCCATTCTTGCTTCACGACCCCTAAATCATCCTGTATTTGTGGGTGAACGATGAGGTGAGGCTAAAACAAGCTACAGAATAGCGGGGCTGGTACCACCTCCGCAGCTGACCCCGTTATTTTGGTTCGCAGCGTGAGGTTGCTAATAAAAGCTTGTAAAAGAATATTTTATATTATAAGTCGAATATTTTTATCTTTCACTCCAATTCTACCTTCGCTTCGCCTTCAAACTAAGTAAAGGCTATAGCCGTGTAAGGGAACAAAATATGCCCCTGACGGTATCAGCCAATTAGTATATCGTATCCATTGGTCATATTGCTAGTTATTATTGGGCCAAGTATTATGTCATAATTATTGACAGTTTCCTAGAAATGTCACTTAAAAGTTTTTTCACATCTCATGCTCGAAAAGTGTGTCATATTAGGCTTAATAAGCGGGGCTAAAGTAGTACATTTAGCCCCTAGGGAAAATATGTATACATATTTATGGTTTTTAACACATTTAATTTGACCAATCAAAACACTTCACCATATTAAATCCACCAATCACAACTCTTTCAAAAAACATTTATCTTTGCTATCAACCAACCAGAATACCTACAACTACATAATAAAATCGACCAATCAAACATCAGGTGTTTTTTAGTCCCTAATTCCAAATCATTCAAATCCACCAATCACAACTCTTTCAAAAATCATTTCTCTTTGCTATCAACCAACCAGAATACAGCTACATATTAAAATCGACCAATCAAACATCAGGTGTTTTTTAGTCCCTAATTCCAAATCATTAAAAAAGAAAACGCCTCACGCTAAATTAAACAATCTCTTCGCAGTGAAATTTGTTATTGATTGTGGATGGATAATCTTTGTTTTACTATTTTCTCGCAGTCGAAGTGAAAAGTAGAGTGTATAACTCGGGTCTAAAAGCCATATTACCCCTCGAATTATTTTCCCTCGCTTCGCTCGGGAAAATATCCATCTCGTGGTGATATGGCTTATTTTAGCCCCTTGTCATACAATCTACTATTTTTACTTTCCTAAATATCTTCAAAACTACTGGTCCAATTCTTTTGTGATTAAAATATGTTGTTAATGGCTTGAAGAGGTATATATTTGCAGAAAACTAGACATCTCTATGTCAACATTAACTTGGTTATTTTTATTACGATGACAATATTCCTTTGCTATTCCGCTAAAAAACGTGCAGGTCGATCAGCGGAGATCAAGTGCAACTATTTGCGAAATATTTGCTCAGTGGACGTGGCGCAAGCAACATCTCCTGCCAGCATCTCCTGATGATGCCTCGTAGAGAGGCGAAACACGTGTCGAGGTTTTTTCATTATTGGTGGTGGTTTGCTGTAATTATTTGCATGTTTATACGCAAATAGTTGCATTTGATCTCCGCTGATCGACCTGCACGTTTTTTAGCGGAATAGCAAAGGAATATTGTTATCGTAATATATCATGAATTTCCGCAAAGTAACGCCTGATTCAATAAATTATTTGGTTATTTTTGATGTGAAACATTTCAAACTTTTTTTTTTGACTCTTCGGTGTCAGCGACACCCGCCATTTTTTCAAGACTGATGTGACATCTCTTTTCGTATTAAAATATAATTATTTCAAATCAATCGGCTTGGAGCAACATGGTGATTTTTTAAATTATAAGTATACCGGCCTCGGACACTACCCAACCATACAAATGTACTATGATTCTATAGATCTTTTTTGTAAATCTTTATTATTCTACGGATAATTTTAAGCATCTCTATAGTCATTTATGGAATAAATAAAACAGCATGCGGATTGACAAAAAAAAAATTGTTTATATATTTTCTTCCTTAGACATAAAAAATATATACAACTAACACACCTTAATTACTTCTAAACATAAACTACGAATCTTTACGTAGCATTTGCACCTCTAATTACAAATGACTTTATCTAAGTATTAATACTAAAAAAATAAGAGCCATTTCGGGCATTTTTCTTATATAAAGACATAGTTATTTTATGACATACTGTTTTTGATAATAATAAAACATCATTATTTGTACTATCTTTTAATAATCTATTAGGGTCAAACACATAGCGATGTTCGGAAACCTTCCGGTGGACTTTACTAAAGTTAAGGGCTATGAAGGCTGATTTTGTCAGTGAACCCTTATTCACATTAAAAGGTCCTCCATATCTATGGAATCGTATGTTTACAATCATTGCTGTATGTTCACAAGCTGTTAAATATTGACCACAGGAAAGAAGTGCGTGTTTGGCATAACTGTAGAGCCAATCTTTCCTGCGTGCTTACATGCGGCTTAGAATTAGAATGAAAGCAAGAAAAAGCAAAGCGAAAAAAAAAAAAATTAAAAACTATTAATTAATTAATTATTCTAGGGTGCTTCCAGTAGGAGAGTGAGTATATGTGCATGAAAGAATGTCGGTGCTGTATGTGTATGTGTGAGTGTGTAGTGTATGTATGTATTGTATGCGAGTGTATATTATGATACTACATTAATGATTATTTCCGATTGTTCGTAGTTCCAACAATAGGATTGGATTTTCTATTTTGCCTCTAGGACACTGCTTTTTCGAAAGCTCAAAGCAAATTTACTTTTAGGTAAAAAGGAGTACGGTGGGACGGTTACTTTGATTCGAGGAGCGACTTTGATCAAATAGGTTTTTCTCCGAAATCATTGTTTTTATTTGTGGGTGAACTATGGGCAGTGAAATATATTAGTATTCTATCTTGCTGCATACTCGATTAAATCTTCTTAATTTCAAATAGTTCTGCTTTTATACTACATTCTCAATTATCAAAGTAACCCCATTTTTTCCTAAAGTAACCCGGGTTTACGGTAGGTAGGTACTTTGAAGATTATTTTCTTTAACATAATATTATATGATGGTAAATTTAAGGTCGACTTATGCAGTGCTTATGCGATTACAACCCTATTATTTTGCATATTTTCTTATCACACAGCACGTAAATCACCTTTTCTACTAAACCATAGGACCAAATTCACAGACTTGTAATTTACATATACTTAACTAAATATAAAATTACGTCGACATGTTTTCAAAATAGCGATAAAAAATCGTCTTTTTTACCCACTTTTACAAAACATTCAATATACGTCACATATGTTCTTAACATATGTTATTATTATACTCTTATCTGTCAATCCTTACAATTTCTTTTCCTGTATCTATTCCTTCACTCCTGTATATAAATGACTCATCCTTGTATAAATATATTGTGAAAGCCTTATAGAATTGTTTCAATTGTTAGTCATTAAATAAAATCAAACTTTAATATACATAGGTATATTATACTAGTCTTTTCTGATATTTCCCTTGTCTTCCAAATTTTCGATCTATCTGTATTGTCTTTTAATCCCGTTCCCCGTACCTACCTACTTTGGCTGAATGCGCCAAGAGCGTGATGCGATTAAAAATTAAAAAAACCTGACTAGTGCGACCCAAAGAGAATATTGAATATATACACGATGATTTTTAATCCGTGAAAAGGAACCATTTTTTAACTCGGTAATTGATGGGGATTACGTTAAAGTAGTAATTACGTGGAAACAAACTTGTTTTTTTTAAATCATAATTTTAATTTTGAGTTAAATTTTATCCTAAAATCCTTGTCACTCTACTACCTTATCGGTTTTAATGAGTTTGTAACCTCTTTACAAACTTATTAGCAATGGGGAATGGATGAAAATTTTAGAAATGCCTGATTATTTTTTTGGTGATAGGAATAACCTTCCTTAGCACCAAAAAAAAGTTTCAGGTTTTTCAGCTGCGCGAATTATTTTTGAAAAATATAAACAGTTTCCTCATTTACGTTTTGGGTCAAGAACGGTAAATAGACACTTTCCTTGATCTGTCTCATATTACAAAAAACTATCTTAAATATCTGTGGTAAACTGACACTGGTAATGACCAATATAGCTGCTGCAAGTGTCAATATCATTTCCAGTGTCAGTTTACCACACATATTTAATATATTTTTTTGTAATATGAGACCGATCGAGGAAGGTGCCGTAACTGACCCAAAACGTAAGTGAGGAAACTGTTTATATTTTTCAAAAAAAATTGACGTAGCTGAAAAACCTGAAACTTTTTTCTGGTGCTAAGGAAGGTTATTCCTATCTCCAAAAAAATAATCAGCCATTTCTAAAATTTTCATCCATTCCCCATTGACAATGTATGAGTAAACCCTGTCCTTGACATTGTCAATCACTTTTGTCATACGCATAAACAAAGTCAGAGTCGTGGATATTGAATGAGAAAATTACTATTTCTCCAAAAATCATGCCTCCACCATATCCTTACTCAAATATCGAGCGTTACGATATTGTACGTTTGTCGATACAAACGAACAGCACAAGACGAACCCAACAGTTATTTCACGAACTTCATCCAAACGTCCCGATTCCCAGACACAATTTGATAAACCGCATGCACCAAAACCTACGTGACTTCGGACAGTTTACAGTGCCGCAACATGCTCAAGCACCCGGACGACCTCGTCGTCATCCTGACGATCTGGATCGACGAATCTTAAGATTCTTTGCTCGGGATCCTCGAAGGAGCACTAGGCAAGCAGCGAGAAGATTTCGAGTGAGTCAATCCTTCGTGTGCTTAACTTGTCCGATTTACATCCCTTTCATTTTCGACCTGTGCAAGATATTCTACCAACAGATTTTGTAGGGAGGGTTGCTTTCTGCCAGTGGTTCGAGAGAAACATCGAAACCAATATCTTGTGGTCGGATGAATCGACCTTCACGCGTATCGGTCATTAATGTCCATAATGAACACTTTTAGGCTGCTGAAAATCCACGGCTCACCCGAAGAAACGCGCTTCAAGTGCGTTTCTCGGTATATGTGCGGGCAGGGATAATTAATGAGACATTAATTGGCCCCATATTCATAGAAGAGAGATTAAATGGAGGAAACTACCTAAATTTGCTAAGGCGTACTACGATAAATCGGTAACAGAGCTGTTGGACGAAGTGCCACTGCGGAATTTGAATAACCTGCATTTCCAGCATGATGGTGCCCCTGCACATTTTGAACATAGGGTTCGCGACTACCTGAACGCGGAATTCCCTGGATCGGCCGCGGCGGCCCTATCGCATGGCCTCCACGCAGTCCAGATCTCACTCCATGGGATCCTATATCATCAGTTTCTTTTGCTGTCGACTGTACATATTTGCTACGAAAATACTGGCTAATTAAATTTTGTTATAAATGATTGGACACGGACTGGCTGATTTTCTGGCCAGTTTAGACCGGCCGCGCGAACAAGCAGAAATTATTTTTAAAATATACCTATTTTAAGTAGGTATTTCATAAACATTCGTATCGCAGTTCATAATAAATTCCAGTTTCATAGAGGAGAGTCCTTTACATAACTCGTGGCATGGGTGGAGTGATTACAATTTTTCTCCAACACATTTTAAAAATTGCAACGAGACTAGAGTGCACGGCATAAGCGCACGAGCAATTCCGGCAAGCAGAGGACCACTCTACCGTGCATACGAACCACATATAATATGTTACACCTCTCCTATGCTCTTTCTGTAGAAAAAATTGTACCTGTATAAACTATACTAGGTAGTGGCTCTGTGAGCTGTAGTACTCGCGAGTCTTTGTTTTCTACACATTTTTTTTAAGTTCCAAAATCTGAACCGACATCAGACATCTAGTACATTACTATAGAGACTGGGAAACGAAGGGTTGGAGGCCAAGTAGATATAGACGGCCGAGCGTAGCGCAGATAGGGATACGCGGCCGGCAAGTAGGTAGTGCTTTTCTCAAACTTTCAATGAAATAAAAATAAAAAGTAGTCAATAAAATTACGAACTATCCAGGCAATGAACTGACAACTTGTATGGAAAAAATGTCAAATTTGGAAATAATTTATAATAGCTATTTTCTTTAATCTAACGGATATATTATCAATGAAATAGTTAGAGGCAAAATCCAACAAAAAATCAGACATCAAAAAAAAGAATATTATATTAGGTAGCTCCTAAAAAGTCCGGATAAATATTAATATTTTTTTATCTTTATTTAGGTTCATTTACATTTCCTTTAAAATATTCAATATAAATAAAATAAAAAAGACAATGAATGTTTAATTTAAATCTATATAATTACGTCCGGGTGGAAAGTTTGTTGGATTCTTGAATAAAGCATCTTAGAATAACGTTTTAGAATGAAATAAACAAAAAAAACGCTATTATAAATTAATGTTTTTCAAAACCGTATTTTGCCTGGAGTATATTGAGAAATCCGGCCAACAAGAAAAGAAAACGTTTTTAAATTTCCGCGCCAATTTTTTTTAAACCAGTTTGAAGTAACCTTTTACCCGGTATATAAAGCCAAGACGTTGTGTCACAATTTGACGTTTAAAAACAAAAGAAGGCTTTACAGGCCTAGTTGTGTTAGGCTGTATAAAATTCCTTTACATATGATCTTCACTCATCGCACCGGATACGTAGTATTTCCGGACCTAATTTGGAGTAAGTCATGTTAACATTTCATTGCATGTTTGAGAAATTTAATATATACATATTTACCGAATCTGCTCACAAATTTTCACGAGTATTGGTTGAGAAATGCGACGTGTAGAGGACAACAGCTGGACATCCGGGCATACGATAGTACATTGTTTAACGAGGGGCGTAAGTGGAATATTGCTAACGAAAGTCTATCAGACTTTTGATGACTCGAGTTTGCAATATTCTTACGCCCGTGTTTATACACAATGTTTTTCATCACAAAGAGAGAAAGACAGAAAAATCTACGTTTCATACAGCCGCCGCACCAATCAAAAGTTGACAACTTCACTTCCAGATCAGTGCTAGTCGATCGCGCAGCTTCAATATTTCAACCAATCACAGAGCAGTATTCTTGCGGGGCGGGGCGGCTTGGCCAACTAGATTTTTTTTCAACAAGTCAATCAGAGGGTTCTATATTTTAAAACTAAACTTAACAGCCCGTGGGAGGTAAAACGGCTATAACTGCTCTGTACGCTCGCAAGCAATAACGCCATTGACGAGCAAGTGTGATGAAAAATAATTTACGCCCAAGGTAAAGCAGAGAACTTCATTTCCCTCGTTCAATAAATGGGTCGTTCTTCTTTTCGACCGACAATAGCCTGTCCTTCGTCTTATTTCGGCATCTCATTTGAGTAATGATGTTTACGGTTTTATAATGTTCGAATGAACGTCCATATTATTTTATTAATTAGTGATATTTAATATTTCACTTTCTCTAACTAGCATTTTTTTTAATGTTTTTTTTTTCGTAGAATGCCGTGACAGAGTGGTAAACCAAAATGTTGTCCCCACTGAAAGAGTCCACTTTGTCACATGTTTTTTTTTGAAACCAACTGTAAATAGATATTTATATTGGCCAGAAAGGAAACTTTAATTAGTTCTAATGAAGAAACCTATGCATTTTTTTAAAAATCGCACTTCAAAACCACAATTTTCGCTAGTTCAAAAACCAAAAAAACAGAAAAACCTCGGTTCATTGTCGGTAAAAAAGAAGAACGACCCAAATGTCATTTCATATTGTTAAGTATTAGACATGTTGTTATTAAAGCAGGAAGAATTGCTTTAATAACAACATTATATTGATATACCGTGCTATGTTATCATAATAATCGCTCCCCATTTAAAACCCATATTACTTAGATTCGATTAAGTAATATCCACCCTATGTTAGAGTCGACAATAGGAGTCAAATATCCACCGTAAGAATCTATTAAACACAGTAAATGTTGTCTCCAAGAAAAAAATGCGTTGCAACATGTTGTTGGCAAAGTGTGTTAGGATCCTAGTATAAAATTTGAAATTCAAAACATCTTTAAGAAAATTGGTCACGTCCGGGCTCCCTTACAGGTTAATTGAGAAACTTCGCAATTCGGAAAAGATGCCATTATACCCTTGCCATTCCTGTACACAAAAAAGTCAACATAATTTTATACATTTTAATACTTGCCTTTGTCTTTTCAAAATCATAACTTTTTTCCATTGTGTAACACAATAGAAAAAGTTAAAGCATATAGGCATAAAGGCCTTTCTATGTACAATTTTTTTTTGCAATCCACCCTTATGATATTGATAATCAAACTATCAAACAGCAAGCAATCGACGGTAACACACGGCGCGCGAGACTACCCGTAATTGATCATTGGTTCTCTATATCAAATAATCGTATTCGCAATCTAGAAATATTTAGTTGAGCGGCACTTGCGGAGGGTCCCTCGCCGCCCTCCGCGCGTTCTCCCTGCGGGCTGATACAGGTCCTCGCTGAAATATCTACTAACGCAGCTCCTCTGAGTGTTTGGAAATTGAAAAGATATGATACATAGCTAAGTCAAGCGAGAGTCGTTAGGGGAGCGCCACATTCGGAGGGAGAAATGGGAACTTAGCGGTATAAGAAAACATCGATTTTAGCTTTAATTATACCAGATAGGGCTTTGTTATTAAACAAAGAAAATTGGTTTACCATTAATTGAGCATTTCTAAAAAATATACCAATTAAATACATCAATTAAAGCATAGGTATGCATATAGGTACGTACTCATATTAATATTCCTACGGACCTACTTAAAATGTTCCTCTTTTGTTAGGTACCTCTTTTGGTTTTTTTAATAATAGGCATGATGATCATGTTAAAATTCATAACATAGTGTTGCTAAATTGATAGTGATCAAATTATTGTAATAAAGTATAGATTAAAAAATATAATTAATATCATAAAAAGATATGAACCTTGAAAGTTTGGAAAAAACTTGCATTTTTTTATTGTCCTGTATATTTAAAGCTACCTATATAATCCTTACACTTTTATAGAAACAAAATTGTACAACAACTATGGACCTGAACGCAGTATTTCGCGACCTAAACAGCAATTTACTTGATTTTCCGTACAACGCAACGGTTAGATCAAATAGCTAAGTGTGACGTCATACTTTTAAGTCAATCAGTATGAAGCGTTTGGGATGCCGCCAGCGAGCTTAATCTTTGTCACAATTTTTTGGGTATTTATGTTCTTTAATTGTAGTTGATCCCATACAAACATTTATTCCTCTCCAAAAACTGGTTCGAATGGCATCGTGAAAAAAATTTAGTCATCATGCCTATTTGCATACTAATCACACTTATCACATCACACTTCATCACATCACACTAATATTATAAATGTGAAACAGTGTCCATATGGAAATCCATGTGATCAAAGATACATAATAAAGTAACATCGACGGAAATTGTATTTATACAACTAATGTTAAAAACTTCAATAGTGCGATGCAGAGCTTCATACATTTGCAGGCATATTCTAGCCATAGTAGGTAATTCTTCCGATTTTTCTATGCGTTTAAACTCTGCCAAACCATATGAGCACGTATAAAAAAGAGTTTGATGGAGTTTAGGTATCGTAGACAGAGTTTGAGAAAGACCGATTTAAGAACACATCACCAGCGCCATCTTTTGGTAATCAGTAGAAACATGGATTCTTCCCTAATGTGGTGTAGTGGCGTTGAGGACAAATTAAACAAAAATATGCGAACCGATTTTATTGAAACTTTCCAATATTGTTGTTTATACCTCAGAGTAGGATATAGCGTGCCGTTTTTTAGATATAATTACTTCAGAGGGTGGAATAAGGAACCAAAGATTGTATGGGACTTAATTTTTTTTTTAAATAGAAACTTGAAACTTCGTAGATTGATTTTATATCAAAATATTAGGAAACTAATTTCTGCGTTTTTCAAAATTCATTCCCTAAGGGGGTCAAAAGGCGTTTGAGAATTTGTATAAAAAAACGGTCACCCATCCAAATATTGACCTCACTCGACATTGCTTAACTTTGGTGATTGTTGCGAAGTGTTCATCGCTATTAGACTACGTATTATAGGCAAGTAGTTTCTGAAGGTTACATTATATTTTAATGATTTTTATAATTACAATATCATTGTTTTTAAAATAAAACTGTACTGTTTACTAGAAGGCGACATATTTGTATAAGTCAGCTACTGTCTGAAAGCATCACGCGTGTGGACCAAGGTGAAAAAGTTCCATCTCACGACAAACATGCGAGTCCAGCTGTTTGATGATGTAGAGTCGAGTGCGTATGCTCAAAAATTGCTTGATATAGGCGACGGTCGATTAAAAACTGATGATGAAGGTATGATTCTATTCACCAACCAACTTTGTCATGTTGTGGATTCGGAAGACGAGCTTATTGCTCAAGTTTTTCCGAATCTGCAACAAAATATTCTGGATGAAAATTGGTTGTGTGAAAGAACCATACTGGCACCAAAAAATGAGACAGTATCAAAAATAAAATAAAAAAATTTGGAAAAAATATCAACCGAAACAACAGTTTACAACTCCATAGATAAAGTAATGACATCCGACAACAGCACTAGTTACCCGGTTGAGTTCTTAAACTCTCTGGAGCTATCCGGGGTACCCTCCCACAAACTCGAATTAAAAGTAGTTGTACCCGTAATGTTAATGCGCAACTTAGATGCACCAAAATTGTGCAATGGAACAAGATTACGGGTCACTGAATTGGGAAAATACATAGTAAAGGGCACAATCTTAACTGGTGAAGCGAAAGGAGAAAATATTATACTCATACCCCGTATTCCAATTATACCTAATAATTTGCCATTTAACTTTAAACGACTACAGTTCCCTTTAAAAGTAGCGTTTTCAATGACAATTAACAAATCGCGCCCTTAAAAGTAGCGGGATTACATTTAGGCACGCCATGTTTTTCCCACGGGCAGTTGTATGTAGCTTGCTCACGTGTGTCTAAATCTAAAAATCTACATGTTTTAGCAGAACGAAATAAATCATACAATATAGTTTATAGAAGTATATTGGAATAAGTAGCAGCAGCGAAGCGGCCCACTTATTTTTTTTAGTTTCAGTATTTTTGTAAGCTTTTCGCTTTGGTGCTTTATTGTCTGACAATATACTAGGTAAGCAAAGTATTTTTTTTAGTTTTAACTATAAATAGCGTGAAAAAGAAAATAATCTCTAGAGGTGGTAAAATAACAACAATATGTGTAGTGAAACGAATTCTACGCGGATGAAGTCGCGGGCAAAAGCTAGTTGTATTACTATATTTGATAGATATTCAATTCATTTTTATTCATAGACCAACATGGATCATTATTGTTAGTAAAACTTAGCCTAATATTAGTATATAATCACAAAGTTCATAATACGTCACATACATTCATTTAAAGAAATAATTATAATAATATAATTTAGGCCAGTTTGAAATTTATATTAAAGGTAGGTAGACAGTCAATTATAATAAAGTAAAGAATAGATTAAATTAAATACTTAAGGTTCTGACATACATTCTTAATTCTAAAGAATCTCAATTACAAAACATTGTACATAATTTGAAATTACGGAAAAAAGTTTGACATAAAACATTCACTGTGAAGAATTGTTACGCGCTACGCTCGTATTAGCCGTTTCCGTGATTTTCCTCGTATGTAGCGGAAAGCAACTACGACGTAGGCGCCTGATAGGCGGGTTCATTAGAACGAGTTGTGTTTGTGTGGCTGCCCATGTGTTGACTTTTGCTCCTATAAACTTTCATCATAATCATTTATTTATTTATTTAAAGTCCTAGTGCTGGGCACAGGCCTCTTGTGGGTGAGCTGGGTAGTAGTCCCCACGCCGCCTCAAAGGTGTATTGTTAAGTTCCCAACCCGGAGAACTTAACTCCATGTCATTTTTTATTAGAAGATGGTCAAGTGGAACGTGAGTAGATAATACTTATTGGTAAAAATAAACTAGTCAAAGTACCAGTTTTCGTTTTGACATTTGCCATTGCGACTAATATAAATAGACAAACACTGTCAATCATTGATTACGTTAATTGATTGACACTTCGGGTCTAGCCGTATTTCGCAGTTTGCCCGATGGAAAAAAAAACATGATTAACTACATCGGTACGTAAATACGTATAACTACTATACAATTACACGTATTTTAAGTAGAAATTCTGAAGGTAGACGTCATTGTTTACAATGGATATATAGCCATCACCTCTCATATTTCCTACTATACACCTCCCGATTTTTATTCAAACGAAACTTTGTGTATGTAAGCACTTAACTGTGCTCAATAACAGGTTAATGCATATACTTATATGTCACACAAGAACAAAGTGCAAAGGCGAACTTATCCAAGAGACCTGACTAGCCTTTGAGTAATTGAGTGGAAGGTAGGTAGAACAAGATAGCAGCCAACCGATAACGAGATAGAGTAACAACCTGATCTTATAATGAGAATGAAAAACATTTATCAAGAAAACATAAATTACATATAATATTTTGGTATTAGTAATGACAATCATATATTTCACGTAAAAATATTCATTTTCATTCCAAACAAAGTGGAACCCCTTCGCGCTTATCCTGCGTTTTATAAAGATGACTATGTATGTTTATATTGCACTGCCGAATAACAAGGGATACAGGGATGCTCATCTTGCGCGGCCGCGACTCGGCATTCACCCTAAAGTTTTTTTACTGTAATGATTGCTTAGGGGTCTTTTCACCCATTGTTTATTTTAGCGTTCCGCGCTAGAGAACGAAATTGCTTTTATTTATGTTGACCCCGCTTGAGATACGCGCAAAAACGGTGAATTCAGATATCCGGAGAAAATCGTTTGAACTTCGTGGTCGAATTTTACCACAAATACTCTTTGTTCGGATAAACAAAGCACTAATACTCATTAATTCTACTAGTGTAGTTCCCAATTTTAGAAAAGTCATATCTACCAAAATACTTATACGACGTTCGCAATTTAATGATACTCATAGGTATCTATAACAAATGCCTATGTTTATCTAAAACTGGACTTATCTGGGACAAAATATTTTTGTATGTGTTTCAAAAATATTTTTGTGCATATTTTACGGCTTTTTAAACCCTAATTTTGTTGCTCGAGCCATTCAAATCGTTTATAAGTAAGTTAGTAAAACATTTTTTGTTGCTGACTAGAATGTAGGTACCGTTTTGTCAAAAATCACGCACAAACTTACCTCTATTCTCTTAGAAATCTTAGGAATCTCGAATTGGGAACAATCAAGTATTTTACAATTCAGATTTCTTCACGATAGGTACTTGTACAGATGAAAATATGCTCCTAGGAAATTGTGTACCTACCCATTAGGTAAATGCAATGAGCATCGAAGATAATATAAGGGTACCGAGTAAACAGGGGTAAACAGTGCCAGAAACATGTAAACGATTCTCGCTTTATTTTATTTAAGTATGATATAAATTTTGCAGTCTAATCTAAAAACTTCATTAGGTACTTATGTTAATTCGAGATTATGAGAGTCCTGCGGTTGCGGTCCGGAAATATTCAAATGAATCCTCATAAATTCTTCTGAAGAAATTCCATGCAGCTGCAAGGCACACTAACATTCTACACCTGGGTCGTTCTTCTTTTTTACCGACAATGAATCGAGGTTTTTCTGTTTTTTTGGTTTTTGAACTATCGAAAATTGTGGTTTTGAAGTGCGATTTAAAAAAAAATGCATAGGTTTCTTCATTAGAACTAATTAAAGTTTACTTTCTGGCCAATATAAATATTTATTTACGGTTGGTTTCTAAAAAAAACATGTGACAAAGTGGACTATTTCAGTGGGGACAACATTTTGGTTTACCACTCTGTCACGGCATTCTACGAAAAAAACAAACATTTAAAAAAATGCTAGTTAGAGAAAGTGAAATATTATATATCACTAATTAATAAAATAATATGGACGTTCATTCGAACATTATAAAACCATAAACATCATTACTCAAATGAGATGCCGTAATAAGACGAAGGACAGGCTGTTGTCGGTCGAAAAGAAGAACGACCCACCTAGAATGTCTTCCTCAGTGGTTTATACTTATTTTGCCTTTTTAAGGATGTAGTTTTCCTACGGTGATAAAACCCAGAGCGGAAATTGTAAAAAAGATTTTTATGAGTAATTTTAATGTTATCGCGCATATTTACCCTATATTTGCATTTCAGACCGGACTCGCGCGGTTTCCGATTCAATCAACACAAATGCACTTATGATGCTCGTTACTGTACTAAGAATCGTTCTCGCCTCGCAAGGACTGTAAATAAGTCCGCTTAAGTAGCGATGCTACTCTAAGCAAGAGGGTTCAAATTGTTATTACAGTTTATGAAGATAACCTTAACCGCTTGACATTGGTATGGTCTATTATATGGACGCATACTGATGTAACTCCAGAAGAGTAAAAAAATACACGTAAACTTATTTTGAAGAAAAAAAAACAAAAAACCATTTTTTTTTATCTAAAACCGCTTGCATATAGTTGCTCACACGCTTAATAATCTACCGTTTATTTCTTTGTTCCTGTTACAGGGCCCACCCTGTATATATTATATAGTGATTGTACTGGGTACTTGCTTTATAGTTGTCCAATGTGATGTTTGTGGTTATGTGGTTATTGAGGTCGCCTGATCTCCCGAGGATGCGCTAAATACTTATCTAATAATTGGCTACTTTCCTAAAAAAAAATATTTAATCCGTCAGTTAGATTATCAAAAAATATTGAACAATTTTTTTTTTGTTTGTCAATTAAACAAAAAATGACGAAGATATGGCCAGTTAAAGTTCCGTGTGACGTCACATTATGGTACACTTTTTGGCATAATGTGATGTCACGCGGAAATTTAACGGGCTATATCTTCGGACGGACTAAATATAATGATATATTTTTTGACGCAGGAAAGTACCCAATTAGTAAGCTAAACGCACTAGTCCTCGACGTTGCACTAGTGTATGACATGGGCACTTTTTGTCAAAACAATATGGCATAAATTCGATCTAAGATGTTTTCTTCTTCTATTCTTCTTCTTCCGAATTTAAGCAATGTTACTTTGACATCAACTGCTCGTGTCATACACTAGTGCAACGTCGAGGACAATGACGTTTACCTTACTTACGTACAGAAGGTCGACTGTATAATAAAACCGATGTTCCAACTGCGCTCGGGTAAATTGCACCTTGGAGGTGTGTTTTGCCGAAAGCCGAGTTTAGCCGAGCGGGAAGACGGACAGGCCAGGCGCTGTGTTGAGGGTGTGAGACTTTTATAAATGTACCTACTTATCGCTTCACCATAGCAAATACTCAAATCAAAAACAGGCCAAGTGCGTGTCGGACTATGCTCAACGAAGGATTCCGTGCCTATTAAAAAGGTCGTATCGTCACAGAAAACTTACGGCACTTACATCCTTTTCTATAGGGAAGGCAGTTTATCAGCGATATCTCGAAAACCTTTGAATCGATCTTGTTCAAAATAGTTTTCGGTGAAAGAATTTAATAAGCCGCCCATGATTTTTTTCATATTTTTAAAATGCACCGTTCAAAAATTAGAGGGACACAATTTTAGTGACTTTCGTGGCGATTATCTCTGACTCTATTCACTTAATCAAAAAAAATGCTGAGAAACCTTATATTTATTTTAAAAGGCCTATCGATTAATCCACCACTCGTGGGCTTACAGTGAAAAAAAAATGTTTGACTTGCAGTTTTATGTATGGAGTGCACCCCTAAAAAAAATATTTCAAATACACCTAATACTCGTAGTTTTCGAGTAAAATACCTGTGACATACGGACAGACGGACAGATGAACATTTGACTAAACTATAAGGGTTCCGTTTTTGCCATTTTGGCTACGGAACCCTAAAAAAAGGCCCGGCAACACACATAGGTAATGTGATACCTCTGGAGTTGCATTGCGCAAGCGGTCGTAGGCTGACACGGTAGCGTTGCATTTGCCAGTTTCTCACCATCCTCATGTTAAAAAGCGTGTTCTTTTTAGGTTTCCGTACCTCAAAAGGAAAAAAACGGAACCCTTATAGGATCACTCGTGCGTCTGTCTGTCCGTCTGTCATAGCCGATTTGCTTCGAAACTACAGGACCGATTGAGTTGAAATTTGGTAAACATATGTAAATTGGTGACCTAAACATGGACGCGTAAAGTAAATTAATGAATTCTGAACAAGGGGGCCACTTTTGGGGGGTAAACTGGAAAATTTAAATGCAAATGAAAGGGGTTGTTGTACTCGTAAGCATTTCAGATATATTTTTTTTATAATTTTTGCAAAAATAGATTTGAAGTAATTTAGGAAAAATTACGAAACTGACCTTGACCGTTCCCCCCCTTATCCGAAACTACTAGACGGGAAAATTCTCAATATTTTTGTGTATTATATACGGAACCCTTACCACACGAGTTGAACTCGCACTTGCCCGTTTTTTTTTAATAATCTTTATGCCTGTATTGAAAATAATTATGTACAGTTAGCAACAGAAGTAGTTACGCGGAAATACTCAAAATGATCTATCCAAGCTCTTATTGCCTTATATAAAGACGTGTCGAGGTCATTACGATCTTGAAACGTATAGCTACCTACTTCTGCTGCTGACTGTACCTATAGGCGTTGATTGACGCTTTGGCTCGTCAACACAAAATATGACAGTGTTACCGCGTATTCTTCATTACGAGTAGAGTTCTCGTCCCTATCTGTCAACACATTAATAGGTCTATTGGCAAAGGAATAAATATCTACCCAGGAAGGAAAGTAAAATGTTCGCATAATCGTAACCTACAAAACCGGCCAAGTGCGTGTTGGACCACGCAAAAAGAAGGGTTCCGTGCCTATTAAAAAGGTCGTATCGTCACAGAAATCTTACGGCACTTACGTCCTTTTCTTTGAGGAAGGCAGTTTTTCAGCAATATCTCGAAAACCTTTCAACCGATCTTGTTCAAAACAATTTTCGGTGAATGTACTTAATAAGGTCTATGTCCATGAATTTTCTCATATTTTTAAAATACACCGTTCAAAAATTTGAGGGGGGGACAGAATTTTAGTAATTTTCGGGGCGATTATCTCCGACTCTATTCACTTAATCAAAAAAATTACTGAGAAACCTTATAAAAGGCCTATCGATTGAACACGTGGGTTTACAATTTTTTTTTTGACGTAATTTGTCATGAATTTCCGCAAAGTAGCGCCTTTCTATAGGGAAGGAATTCAATAAATTATTTTTCAGTTTTATGTAAGGAGTGCACCCCTAAAAAAATTTTCTTTTTTCGTCATTTTAATTACAAAACTACGTAGCGGCTAACAAAATACACCAATCCTTAAAAGTTTATTCAAATACATCTTATAGTTTTCGAGTAAAATGCCTGTGACATAGACATTCGGACAGACGGACATGACGAAACTATAAGGGTTCCGTTTTTGCCATTTTGGCTACGGAACCCTAAAAATGAGGCTGTTAACATATAAGAAGTAATAAATAATGGGCCAGCGAGCTCCTTCATAAATAATATAACAGGAGTTACTGGCATGTTTAGGATTAATTAGCAACTCAACGGTCGACTCAATAAAGTAGTTTTATTCATTTATTTCGAGCCATAAGTCCATATACATATACAATCATAAATACAAAATAAAGTTAGTAAATTCATTAAAAATAAATTTTTAAAATTAAAGTTACATCAAAATAAGTCAAATAAAATCATTAAAACAACACAATATAATTACTAGCATGTATGTCCAGTGCTCCACCATCGGGCATTCCAACCTATCAACAATGGTGTTCAGGAGGCTGCTGTCACTGTCTCGCACACGGCGCATGGGAGGCAACTCGTTTACGAATTATAGTAATTCCATTATTATTGTATTAAGTATTTTCTTTTTAGACCTGAGGCTATACGAACCTCGTCCGACCTAGTGTTACCTACCTAATTATACAGCAGTAAGTTATTTACTTTAGTATGTGGGTAAGTCCGCGAATTTTTTTAAATTTGTTTTATTCGCTTGTCCCCTTTTTGTTTTAATTTAGCGATATCGTTATTGGACAATAATCAAATCTGTGGGATTATGGAATAGAATTATGCTATTTATTTGTGCTATTTTATGTAATTTCGTGAATTTAGAGCTTTCTTAAATTTTTATATATTTTTATTTATTTTCTCATTGACACTTAGTTTCACTCCAATACTAAAATCATTTGTCCAACTACCACTCTTGCAGCGAAAACTGTCAATCACATACGAAAGTGAATCGCTATCTCGTTTTTTAAGTTAACATAAAGTCTTGTGATATTTAATCCACACTTTTATAAAAAGCTTTCATGCAATACAGTTTTCATTCATAATATTTTTTTGAAAACGTGTTCTAATGTGTAACGTCATGAAAGTAACGCTTATTACACTAAATAAATATCCTCCTACCGGTAAATATTTTTCTCGAATGGCAACACCACTCAACATAATGCCAACATACAAAAAAAGAGCAGCCATATTTGTTGAGTGAAACGATGTTTTGTGTCAACGACAGTTTTGTGGCTCGAAAAATTTATTTTTAGTGTGTTAACTGCACGGTGAACTGAAACTCTATTATTCTATTATATGTGATTATGCAGATTTACAATTCAATAACAGCATTAAAGTGATTCGCAGTCCATTGCTATTCACAATTGAGTGCTATCTTTTTTTTACTTTATTATGCCAACTTTTTGTCATTAATGTAACAATGTGTTACGCTAGTTATAACTGTGAATTAACGACAATCGCGGATTGTAAATCGAAACGAACACGAGAAATAGGGGTCGAGGGTAGCAATGTACAAGTTGCAGAACATTCTCAAAATATCAGGGAAGTTCTCAGAAATTTCCAGAAACCTACATGAGAATTTAAAAATAAGTTTCCTTTAGAAAGTTTCTCCTGGAAATTTTCATGGATGTATCATTAATTACATGCATTATCTAGTATTCTTTAAGCAGGCAAATTAAACAGCCGGGAATGTATGTATCCAGAGAGTTTTTTGATATGTTTTCAGTGTTTATAAAATCTAAGTTCTGAGAACTTTCATTATTAGAATTTTCGCAACTTTGGAAACTTCTCCGCGGTGCATTGCTAGTCGAGGGCGAAATAAGAATATTGGTGATTAAGAAAAATGGGAATGTTTGAAGAATATTAAAATTAGAAGTAAATAGTGGATCTTTTTTTCGTTGGAGCTGTGGAAAACATAATCTTCGGCGTCGCAAGCAGAACACCGTCGGTTGGAGTCTCCAGTTCACCTGAACAAAGCTTACTCTTGACTCTTACCTCGGATGTCAGCTACTTAGCCTCAGATTACATCAAAAAGTCTCTACACGCTTCACTTCTAATGAACACTGTCTTGCTTTGACTAGAGCTAGTGGTGACCTTAAATTAGGCTAGTTTAACGTGAGTGACAATAGTTATTTGTGTCACAAGGGAGCAAAATAGTATATTTACGGCGAGGGCGGTGTATTGAATCCTGAATGTAGCGAGGGATCCTACAATAGAATCCTGAGCGTAGCGAGGGATTCTAACGTAGGATCCTGAGCGTAGTGAGGGATTCAAGTGTTAACGCCCAAGACAAAAATAATTTTGCTCCTGAGTGACACATGTAACTTTTCACACCGATTATGAGGAAAATTGAACGAATATCAATATTCATTATTATATAATTTATATACAATAACATCATAGTTTTGATTTCAGTAAAACGTATAGTTTATTGTGACAATTTTTTCAAATATTACGAAAAATTCTCAAGTTTTAATATGTAAATGTACCTATAACGTTGCTAAAGTTAAAACTTGAAATATGTTCATTTTTAATCGATTACGATGAAATTACAATCGATTATTTTCTTAAGATCTGTGTTCAATTGGCACATTGCGTAAATGCTACATGCCAATGAATAAATTAAAAAAGTAGCTTGAACAGAAAAGTGGCATTTTGCTCCCTCTCGTCGGGGACCAAAACTTACTTTTCTGAATGAGAGGTGTGAAAAATGGGATTGTTCTCTGTTCGTAATTCGAAGGCTAGCAGACCGATTAACGGTTAGGAGTGGGGGAAATAGTGTGACCAGCACAGCAGTAGAAAATCTTCTATATCTATTGTGTTGCCACAATAATTCTAAATTTACCCTAATATTAAAAATAACAAAACTGAACATGACCGATTGTTAAGATGAGTGCTCACGCACTATAGCGTACGCATATAAATATTAGTTTGTTTTTTGCATTTTTTTAAACGGCTTTTACAAATGCTGTAACGCAAAAACGATATAGGGAGCGGATGCGACTTCAAAATCCTGAAAATGAAGATGATAGTATTTTTTTAAGCGGAAGCTAGTATTTAATTAAATTTACAGACGCAGTGTTACTTTCAATGTTGTTATAGCAATTGTGTACCTAAGTACTAGATATTATGATAGTTATACTTTAGAAGAATATTACAAAGGTATGTTTGTATATCAACAAATTTGTTATATCTCTTGCGTGGTATATTGACCATTATATCTATAGTTGGTTGTTATATCGCATCGGCACTCGTTTAATCCCCCGTTGTTCTTTTAAGTGATATTCGCTAATCACTAATGAGTAGGTATATTACACGGCCATATCGGCCATTCTTGCACTGAACCAACAACTTGAGCTTTGGATACTTGCATGGTAATGTGAACCTACTGCTTTAACGTGCATATACATAGCAAACGTGATATATCATCGTAAGTTGGAATTTCTAACTTAGAAATGCTTAAATCTGTTTGAATGGACTCACCCTAGTTAGATCTAACATCTAACTACTTTAGCTCTAAATGCTTCATTGGTGACTTAATATCTAATTAAAGACCTATTGCCCTTTTTTCTTAAATAGTAAACTTTATAGGATTACCAGCTACCGCCCGCGACTTCGTCTGCGTGCACCCGGTATAAAAACTATCCTATATTTTAATCCAGACTATAAACTCTCTTCGTACAAAATTTCATCCGAATCGGTTGAGCTGTTTAAGTGTGATTGAGTAATAAACATCCAAATATAATCTAATATTAAATAGTAGGATTGGAAAATGAACCTAACCTAATCTAATGACTTCTATTTGATGGTATTCAAAGAAAACCTGTAATGTTCACTGTTTCGAAGAAAAATGCGTTAGGTCTAATGAAACGTTAAGGCAAAAGTTGATGAGTTCTAGGGTACCGGAAATATCGTAGTTATTGGGACGGGAGAGTTAGTAACACGGGTATTAGGGATAGATGCCACAGTTGAAGGTTTAAGTAAAAGGGACAAGTCGGACACTAACAACTCTGACATGATCTATAGACGTTGAGACTGACCGAACATGCACACCAGTGTAAGTTCATAATGATCACAGTGACATGTGCGTCGATATGAATAGCACTTTGCAAACACAGGCATATCCGCTGAAGCACTTTAAGTGATTATTCAAATGTGAATCCCCCTCTGCAATTATGACATTTGATGTGCTCTTTGGCTAGGGCGCGGGCAGAACAGCAGTTGAATAAATTTAGTCAATTTGACACGGAGTGGCGGAGTACAAACGAGGGCGCCGATGCCGATACTTGCTCCATAATCCTCGCACCACAAGGGTCCCGTCAGATAATTTCCCTCCAAATGGCCGTAATTGCGATACTGAACGCCGCCCTCCCCTCTGGATAACTATTGCGCTTTTATTAAGCTCACCATCTCGCCAAAGGGATTCTCATAATTTAATTATTTCCCCCAAATAACTTATTGCAAGTCGGTAAGAATTACTTCGTTGGTTGGTTTTAATTGAAATGAAAGGTTTGTTCAGCGAAAAAGTAGACGAGAGGGCTGTTCTCATTTTAATAAACGATTGGACATTAGATGCGTTAGGGGTTTAAAATTTAAAATATATATATTTTTTAATGATATATATTTTGATAATGATAATTTATATTCCAAGCAGCCAACACCAAAACGAACTAAGACTAATATTTTAAATGTAGGCAATTTCTAGCAAACCTCATAAGCGTGCCATAAAATGTATGTATTAAAACAGCATTAACTAGGTCATGATATCACATTAAAAGTTTTCATATATACTTATATAACTCCTGATCAATCGTCACATTAGAACAGAAATTGCTTTGCTAAATACGAGTCAAAAATGTTTATTTCGCATCGTTTTGAAAAAGCATTTTGGAGCCGGTGATGTAGAAATAAAATAAGGTTTTCGTCATTTGACGATAAACATCGGGCGTTAAAGTTCCTAGTTTTAAAACATGCGTAACGCCTTTTGTTGTCAGTGCTTGCAACGTGTTACATGCAAGTGTTTTTGTCAACATACTTTTTAGGTAGTTCAAATATTCACAATATTCGTATTTCAGCGGAGTGCATATTGTATCTACGTTTTTTACGGATACATTAAACAGAATGGATGGCAGGGGACCTTAAAATCTTCTTCAGACTTTAACATTTCTGGTTAAATCAAGAGCATTCTTTTTTCCGCCATTTTTGTGAAAAGTGAACGGCTTCCTGGCATGAAACCCATTAAAATCACCTCCTGCCTGCGGCTCGAACCATTGAAGCATTGAACATGTCTGTCGTCTGAAATAAGTAAATTTCACAAATTTTCCTCCGAAATAACAAGTACTTGACTTATGTATTTATTACTAGATAGATATATGTTTGTTTATGGTAATTTTATTGGAGATAATGGGGTCCCGGCGCGGGCCGGGAGACAATAACCGTTTCCTTGCCAATATTGCTTTTACCGACCTCCCCCGCAGGCCCTCCTGATCATCTGTTTACTTTTTTTATCTCCATTGAATTTCAATTTTCTTTAGTCCACTCCATTTTAAAAATTATAATTAGGCTAAGAATAAAAAGTAGAATCTAGTAGCGCATTCAGTTCTTAATCAAATTACAATTCTTAGCTACATATACCCAGGGGTAATGAAAGAGTTAAAGTTCGTAAGTTTTGTAAGTTTGTAGTATAGGTGAACTTCTCCTCCAATTTTCTTATAGATTTATGTACAGTGGACGTCAAAGTGATGTTTACATTTTTCGCCTTATTGCAATGGAATAAGGTGCAAAAGTGTAAGTTATATCTTTGACGTTGACTTTATTAGCCGCTCTGCAAAACGCCACCTGCAGCTTTTGTATATTTTACGAGTGTATGTTCGCGTTGTGTAATTTAGCCTGCCGAGAAAAGTATGAATACCGTCTAAAATAAACAGATTTGTAATTTAAAAGTTTACTTTACCACTTTACAGACGTTGTCTAAAAATGCAGACTGTTTTTGGTGAAATTTAAATAATCCAGCCGTTTTTGTTCCACATGCCGCGCGCGTGCTGTTACGACTCGAAAATACAAATGCCATAAATAACCTTTTTAAAGTTTTAACACGTCCCGTGTCCGAGTGCCTACAATGATGGGTCACGCACCTGCTTTTCAGGAGTCCGTGCTTCCACAACGGATTTACAGCTCCGAACTCGAAGCACACTTGGACGTGTGAAATCTTCAGATCATTTCGTATGGAGACAGTGAACGTGTTTTAGGTAATATCTGGGGGCGCGGCATCTGAATAAGTAAGTTCGTAATCCTATACAAATACATGCAGTTACAAAGTAACTTTTGCAGTTCCTGCAAATAATAATAACAAGGTAGGTACGTAGGTACAGTGCACTATACGATGTATTTGCAAGCGGTTAGTGTTAGATGGATAATGCACTAGAAAACCATCCAAACATTATTTGCGGTAGGTAAAATAACAGTTCCATACAAAGTCTATACAAAAATAGTATTCCCAGCTGCATTCATAAATTTGTATGTATTGATAACACAATAACCTACAAAAAGAAGTGAGAACCCATAAAAAACATTCCATGTAGGCCAAGTTTCGAAACTCTTTCACCGTAAAAAGTTGTGAGATATTTCGTAGAGCCAAGTCAGGCATTCTTATTCATTAATATTTATTTACTTGCTAAATAAAAAATTCTGACTTGGCAATCAAGCAATACTACATAGTTTTAGGTATTCAAAAATTTATAAATACAGTAAAGTTGTGTGATTCCCAAGTTGCAGAATTTTATTTAGCAAGCAAATAAAGATTAATAAGAATGCCTAACCTGGCTCTACGAAATATCTCCCATTTTTTTACGGTGGAAGCGTTTCGAGACTTGGCCTATTTTTTTTACATGGAATGTTTTTTTATGGTTTCTCACTTCTTTTTGTAGGTTATTGTGTTATCAATAATCTAAAATGGTTTGGATGTGTAGTTATATTAAAACTATAATAGTATTTTATATAATCGTTACACAATAAGGGCTCATAAAGTCGAGTACCGTGTTTAGGCCACGAGGCTTGCCGAGTGGCTTAAGTAAGGTACGAGAATTGGCATCGTAGCTCCCAAACGGATGAACCGACTTGAGTGTAGTACTCGAAAGTATTGTCTGTCAAGATGCTTCTTAGCATGTTGGGTATGTCGAGGTTTTTTGTTTTTACTAGCTTCCGCCTGCGACTTCGTCTGCGTGGACCCTGGATAAAAACTGTCCTATATTTTAATCCAGGCTATAAACTATCTTCGTGCATAATTTCATCTAAATTGGTGAGCCGTTTAAGCGTGATTGAGTAACAAACATCTAAACATCCAAACTTTTGCATTTATAATATTAGTAGGATTACTTTTAAACAGAACGAAATCTTTAGGAGTACATCAGGTACTTAGAACGAGTTTTACATATGAAAATGTTTTGGAATTTTATCGTGGCTTGTTAACAAGGCTATTTAATTAATCCAATAATTTAACTTTTGCTTTTCCTTTAATATCTGGTAATGTATAAGTATTTATAAATAAATAAAATTAATAAATATTAGGGGACATTACGTTTGTAACACAAGTGGGGAGAATAATAAATAAATAAATAAATAAATAAATGCCATTGGTTTAGCACTTCGCATCGCGTGTCAATGTGTTTAGCGCGTTCGTACTGGCACGTTTAGCTCGACATTCTTTTGAGAGCGCGAAAAGCGATTTTAATACACGAGTGAGATGTGAAATGACGAACAAAATATGACTCCTCAAAACTCTCTACATTGAATACAGGTTCCCGCCTTGAAATTGGCCTCTGTTTTCTGATGCTGTATATTTGAGCTCGCAGAGCATCTATTTATTTTTTAAACCTAAAAAGGAAATCTTAAGTGTGCTTTAAGAAAAGCATCTGATGTTCCGTTCTTAAAATAACCTTTATTTCGAGTCACTGGTTTTCTATTTCCTGCGCCAAAATTGAAACTGTTTTCGCCGAATATATTTCCCAGGACTCTGGTTAGTTCGCGTAATGTGCCGAGTCTACGTCGTAGTAATATAATTATATTGCGGAAATGTCCTCTTAAAACTGTCGTACATAATTTATTGAGTCATTCTGTAGTTCCGTGCCATGAGACGCAGTAACTGTGAAAAAGTAAGCCCCAAGGCAGTGCTTGGCCGTGTTTGTAAGAGATTGTTAAACTTTACACAGTTTCCAGCTACAGCCTTTAACTCTCTCAGCCAAACCCAGAGACCTGCTGGTTGATTTATTTGTTTAAACTTTATTGCACAAAATATATAAATACAAAATGTGGACTTAATGCCTCAAGGCATCCCCGACCAGTCAACCATAGGGCCAAACAGAAACTTTCAACCTGTAGGTGCAAGGGACAGACTAACAAAACGAAAATCCTTAGATACAATAATTAATAATAATATCCATATTACTTATACAAATGCCAAAGTTGATTAATAAGTATTTAAAGGTAAACATACAATAGTATTATGCACACTTAAATACATATAAATATAAATTGTTGATTTTATTATACATCTTCGTACGTACGCTATCCAAATGTATTTTTTGTAATGGAAAATCGTTACGCAAGTATCCATCAGCAGGTCGATCACGTTACGCATTGTAGGTACGTACTTTAGGTAGATACAAATGTAAATTTTTGTATTGAAAAGTTAGACTTAAATTGTCCTAACGCGCGTTCGAAATGTTACGTTATCACCCCGCTGGGGTACAATTGTGCTAAAATTTAACTCTACGGTGTTATGCTACGGCTTTGATGACTCGAGTTTGTAACAATCTTACCGTACGTGTCGCATATATATGTTTTTCATCACATGACATCAGGCCGAAGTCTAAAATGCGATATTTACTTCATCATCATCATCAGCCTGTAATCGCCCACTGCTGAGCATAAGCCTCTCTTCGAGTACGCCATTTATCTCGGTCCGTGCTAGGGCGTCACGCACCTTAGTACGACGACGTATCTCATTTAAGAAAGTACAGTACAGTGGAACATATAACCTCCTTCTTTTTGAAGTCGGTTAAAAATGAAATATAGGTCTGATTCTGTAGTACCCCAAGGCAGTAACCTCGGACCGGACTATTTTTGGTATACATCCATGATCTCCCCCTAGCTACCAGTGCTACCACACACAAATGTATACTTTTTACGGATGACACAACATTGTTAGTAAAGGCTGGCGGTAATTATTCACACGAAAATAATATAAACGATGCTTCAATGGACATTAATAATTGGACAGTGTAACCATAATCTTCCGTCGTTCATCTAGGCCAGGCAGTTCCTTAGTTGGGTCAGATAACGCGAAGTTATTGAAGGACTGTGCTCGCAAATCCCATTGCTTTTTCCCATGTGTTGCAGTGCAGAATCCCTCTGGCCCTACGATTTGCGAGTCCGACCAGATAGGCCTACGAGATTTGAGGCGCATATCAGGAAGGTTATCCAACTTCTTCGTTCTTTATAGAGAGCGCACCATTACGAGCTTTTTCCCATTCTCGTGACGAGCCGTATGATCTTCTTATCTCTGGTGGCGCAATGTGGGCCAGAACCGGGAGGCATTGTATGGGTGTGGGAACTAAGCTGCCAGTTATTGTGCGTAACGCTCGGTTCAGCTGGTTTCGACTTTACCCGTGTGCGCGCTCCGGACCACACTGCGGCACAATACTCCGCCGTGGGGTAAACAAGTGCTAAACTGGAGGTGCACAAGACACGGCCTCGTGCTCCCCACGTGGTTCCCGCAAGTTTGTTGATGTGGGTGTGTAAGTATATGCGTTGAGGAGACTGAGAAACACCATTACCTTGGAAGCAGCGATCACGGCCTATCACGTTTATGTGTCGTTGGTTCTAAATAGGCTTGTGACCTCATGTTAAAGTTGATAACGTAGTGTTGGTAAACGGATAGTAAACCATCAAATTATTGTAATGAAGTATAAATTACAAAATATAATGAAAATCATAAAAGGATATGGACTTTGAAAGTTTAGAAAAAATATGCTTTTTTTTTATTGTCGAAGAGTCAAGCTAACAATAGAATCCTTAAGTTGTTATAGAAACTGTATGACAACTATGGACCTTACGCAGTATTTCGCGACCGAAACAGCAATTTACTAGATTTTTCCCTACAATACTAGGTATACAATACCTCACACAAACAAGGAAGTGATGAGGTAGAACACAATACATATTCTAAACACAGTTGTATACTGGTATTACTGGTGAAGAATTTTTGAAAATGAAAGACTATAGTTCCAGAGATTAGCCGTAACATACAAAGGCACAAAGTCACAGACATTATACATAGTTATATTAATTCGAAGAGGTAACTAAAATGACCCATAGAAGGACTTGAATATGTTTGCTTTAAGATTTAAGACAAACACGGGTCGAGGGCGTACCTTTGGCTAATTTTCACATTCGCCCTTCCTTAAAAAAAGGGTAGTGAAATTTATGAATATATTATATATTCGAGCACATCAATGTAAATGTGCGCACATTTTTTGTGATCGCTCTATAAAGGGATAGCAGATCAGCCACTTTGGATGCAAATGAAGGATCCCTCATCTCTATAAATTCGGGAAAGAAAAGTAAATAAAACTTGACGCGATTTACGAGATTATTTAACCGCTGTGGCTTAGTTGAAATACTTACCTAGCAGGGCTCTGGGCTAAGACGAATATTGAATCCCATACCCGAAACCTCACTTTAGAAATAAGATGAATAAAATTTGTTGGATCCATTTCGTGGCACGGTGAGTTTGTAACATTGTCATGTTTTCAGCACTTGTTTAATTTATAGTGTGTGTCGGATAAAACTGAACGCACCTGATAAAATACAATATATCGTTCGTCAGTGTTGTCAGTTTATCAGTGGCGGATTTACCAGCAGGCTGAGTAGGCTGGAGCCTAGGGCGGCAGATTTTAGGAGCGGCAAATTTATGATTGTATAGAATTGCAGAGGTCAGTAGGCGCGGCAAAATTTGAACAGCCTACTGGCGGCAAATGTGTAAATTCGCCACTGCAGTTTATAAATTAATCTCGTACTCTAGGATTATCTGAGAGTGTTACATTAGTTATAATTATAAAACAATATTTAAATGTAATTTTAGTGTCTCTGTTAGGTTCAAAAATTAAGTCTAGGGTTTTGATCGCTTAGGTTAGTTAGTTAGTTGGTAGCAATATTAAAAGTTTTGATGTTATATATTTAGGAAAGTACAGAAAAATAACACATTGATAAAATAGGATATTTGTATTTATTTTCTGACAACTGTATCTTATTTTTGGTTCCTGGGTCGCGGCATGACTAGCTTTTTGGTGTTTGATTTGGGCGAGGCAGGCTGCTCGCTGTACGCGAGTAGTCCCTTTGAGGCCAAAGAAAAGGTCCTTGTTGCTCTTGTCTGGGTGACTAATGGACGCTCAATTTTGGCCAGGATATGTGCAACTTGGCGTTCGATCACTCCGAGTTTTTTTTTTTGCCACCGTCTAGTAAAATACAATAACTCTCCGGCACCCAAAGGTATAGGTAAATAGGTTGTATTGTTTTAATAAATTGAGATGAGCAATAAAGAGTATTTGTATTGTATTGTAAATAATTCCAGAGATTATCTCCTAATATATACAATCTTACAAAGCTATAACAATCTCACAGACTTCTTCTCTCTATTCAACAAGCAAGCGAATGCTTACGTACGTGTGGATGTCCGATTCTCTCTCTGATTTTTTTGTCGACTAAGTTTTTGGGAAATTAAAAAAAAATGTTTTGAAAAAGAGACTAACTCGCGCGGTCTTCTGCTCATAGAGCCACTTGTATATAGTACGTATCTACTGAGTACGGACTAGCTTTGTTTAACGAACTATGACATCGGATTAATACAATACCGATAAAATCGAAGGTGACCGCTACTGCATGCCAACACTCTTGGCACATAATATAAGCACTCTAGTTCGGGAAGTAACTTAAAAATAAATCCATTACTACCTTCCTTTCCTAGCTCCTGCAATGCGATTCACGACTTCTCTCAAGTCGACTATCCTCACTTGTGCCTAGTAATAACTTGACCTTGGGTTCAATGGCATATACATGTGTAGCCAGAGCTTAGTGTT
Organism: Epinotia nisella; assembly: GCA_932294315.1. NCBI lineage: Eukaryota > Metazoa > Arthropoda > Insecta > Lepidoptera > Tortricidae > Epinotia > Epinotia nisella. Next base: position 8,897,850 of record OW028674.1, read on the forward strand.
ACACTGGTTCAGCTGACGACTAGACTATCGGTAAGCGTTGCGAATACCTCCTGGGCTGTTATTAAGAACGTTCTCATGCGCCTCTCCTACCCGTCACGCCTAACGAAACTGGACGCTCTGATTACGCTTAGTTACAACGAATCGCGGCGTCATGATATATTAGTGGGTGACGAGTGAGGTGAGGATAAAACAAGTTTAAGATTAGCACGGCAGATGCCTATTCACATCTCTATTCACACATCTCATCGCTCACGACTAGTATTATCTTGACGCTGATTCGTAGCAACTTCGCGTAATCGGAGGTCAGATTTATACTAGTTCATCTGATGTTGAGTCAGTGAGGATTGTGCATACCAACGCGCAACGTGAATGCATTAGTCAAGTACCAGCAACGGGGGGCTAAATATGCACACCCTGCACACTCGACGAGCGACTGCGAGCGCGGGGCGCGTATTTACTACGATTTCTTAAAAAGTAATTATAATGCTTTCATAAAGTTAAGACCTGTATAACTAGTCTAGTCTGAGTTCTTTATAAGCGCGTTCCATTGCGCTGGCTATGCCCTACTAGAGACTAATAAATTATAAAGACTGCCAATTTGTAACGTCGCGTTCCTTTAAACTCTTTATTAAAGTAACTAGCTTTTGCCCACGGCTTCGCCCGCGTACTAAGAGTAATGTTAACCGTCTAAAAAAAAGGTGCATCTCAGTTTCAGTCTTTTATATATTTAGATCGAATCTACATATCGACTCTACATATCGACTATAAATATCGAATCTACATATCAACTCTACATATCGACTACATATCGACTCTACATATCGACTCTACATATAATAATAATAATAATAAGGAGTAGGGATGTGACGGCCCCATCGCCCACCAGATTTCTGGTGCAATCAGTCAACGTAAGGCAGCTTGTGGCGGGCTGTTAGGGAGTAGCGACCCTACGTACCTGAGTACTCCTGGGGGTGTCCTGTGGTCAGGCTGAGCCGATCGGATGGATGGTTGGACAGGCCCCCCACCTCTGGCTTGCCTTAACCGGCCGTCCAGAGTGGAGTCGCAAGAGCTGTTACTCGAGGGTAGATGTGGACACCTAAGTGGCGAGTTGGCTATATGTTTAAAGTCCAGTGCCACCTCTCTACCCCTCCAGCTCTCTGACCGGTGTTGCCCTTAGGCCATTTTTTAATGTCGCTATTAATAGGGGCCCATCTAGCAGTTGGCGAGTCACCGTCTGCCAGAGATAAAAAGTGAAACAGTTTTATTAGGCAGGCGTCCGATGTTTCACCAATAGCCCAGTCACTAGTCCATCATTTTCACCCAATAACCCGTTTTATTTAGATTCCATCAACCAGTAACAGTCCCTATACACCCCAGCGGGTGCTGTCTCTGTGCGCGTCCCGTGACACGGGCAGGGACAGCATCCGCTCGGTGTACTCCTTGCATTCCATTAAATTGTCAAAAGGGCCTCTACGTGTTGGCTCAGTTGGTACTTTGTAGGTACCTAGCCCCACGCACGCCTCCCAAAGGTCCGGGACATCATGTCCCGTGAGCGGGAAAGACATAATAATAAATAATAAATATTATGGGACATTCTTACACAAATCGAGCTAGGCCTATAGTAAGCTCAATAAGGCTTGTGTTACAGGTACTAGACGACGATATATATAATAGATATAAATACTTAAATACATAGAAAACATCCAAGACTCAGAAACAAATATTCGTGCTCAACACACAAATATTTGCCCTTACCGGGATTCGAAGCCAGGACCTTCAGCTTCGTAGGCAGCGTCACTACCCACTAGGCTAACCGGTCGTCTGATATCGGCTCTACATATCGACTCTACATATCTGGACCCCCATATAAAATTTCACCCCCTCTTTTAAGGGGTTGGGTGCAGATTTCCAAAAAAAATGATGCACGATTTTTTTGTTAGTCACAAATAGTCCGCATACCAATTTTTAGCTTTCTACCTTGAAAATTGCGGAATGCTCCATACAAACTTCCACCCCCCATTTTGGGGAAGTGGGGGATTAGAAAGAGACAAAAAATAGCCTATGTCACTCTCCATCCCTTCAATTATCTCCACTTAAAAAATCACGTCAATTCGACGCCCCATTTTGCCGTGAAAGACGGACAAACAAACAAACAAACACATACACTTTCCCATTTATAATATTAGTATGGATGAGCCTTAGCTAGTTACACAATAGAAAAAGATTTCGTGTGGCACTTAAACATCTGTCACATTCACTGCCAGGGGGCCTACCGTGAAAGGCATTCGAAGTTTTCCCTCTCTGTCAGACTTGCGAGTTCGTACGTAAGTGCAACAGAGAGGGAAAACTTCGAATGCCGTTGGCGGTAGGCCCCCAGGAGCCTGTCTAGCGGGCGCCTACGCCGCAAGGTCTTTCCACTACTTAGCGGGTAAACGACGCGATCGGCTACCAGCGTAGCGCGTAGCGATTCTTGGCAGTTAATGTTTTAACACATTAGTGCTATGTACATTTTGTTGCATTGTTTCTCTCTGTAACTGCTTTGTTTGTGTGAGGTGTGCAATAAAGAGAATTTGTATTGTATTGTATTGTATGTATAAGGAGCTTTTTCATTAAGTCTATAGATGTCACAATTGTGTTAGGCAGATGTCTAATTGCCATACGATATGAATGGTACAGAAAACTCTATACAAACCTATAAATATAGTGAAACCAGCTACAACAGGCTAAAAAATTAAAGGAATGCGACATAATATATAATAAAATTAAAAATGTAATACTATAAATATTTAGTAGTTATAATTGAAATGTAATTTTATATACCTAATGCATAATGGGTGGACCAAAAGTCCGTTAACTTTTGAATCGGTAGCTGCGTCGGGGAGCGGTGGCGGGGTAAGGCGGCGGGGTTACGAAATGCAAGAGCGGCCAATGGGAATTTAGTGCCATGGCGTCCTTCACCGGAGTACAACGTGCGTTCTGCCGTGGGTTGCAGTCCACGGTTACTAAGCCCCCCCCGCCCCGGCAAGGCGGGCACCCTCGAGGGGGGTCCGCTAGTCTCCTCCTATAACCCAGTATCCAGTCCATCCAACATTCAACTCAATAGCCCATGACCTTAATTTCCATCGCAGTCACAGTGCTGTGGCGGGGACCATCACCGGTTGTATCATGTTGTGCGCTCGGAGATGGTATCCGCTGTGTGCATCCCAGTGCATCCCTTGCTTTAGATTATTGTTGTCTTAAAGGGCCTCTGCGCTGTTTGCTTCGGCCCCACGTATGCCTTCCAAAGGTCCGGGATCCCATGGTCCCGAGATATGGCAAAGACATACAAATAGTAACATGTCAAATTAATTATTCCTTATTTTACCAAAACAATAGCATTAATATAGTAAACAAATAGTAACACAAAAGAATAAAATAAAATAAAATAAATGATAATAATGTCATTGTAGTAAAATCAAAAAAAAACATCGAATAAGATGGAATAAAAAAAAATATTAATCGAACTAAATTTCATACAAATAAAGACAAAGCAGGTAGGTACATAAATTACGAACGAGAGTCTATTAGAAGCTCGACGCCGAAGGCGGAGGGCTTTGATGACTCGAGTTTGTAACAATCTTACCGTACGTGTCGCATATATATGTTTTTCATCACATTTGCGAGGAAACCAATACATTTTTAACTAAATTGTTAATAATCGTAATAAAAACTACAAAATGTCAGTCGTCCATTTTGTTGAATTTGACGTGAGGCGTTTAGAGCAAAGACCCTTCGGCATACAGCCATGATTTAAAATCACAGTTAAAAATATCTTACATGGACACTAAATTGCTATATTTAAGTTTTTAAATCTGTAAATCATTATGTTAATCATATTTTATACGTGTTTTTACGTTTAAATAAATATATAAATACGTTTTCAAACATTTTGTTTTAGTTAAAACCTCCTTGCTTTATAACTGACGTAAGAGTGACAGATACAATTTAAGAAAAAAACCATTACGTCCATGGGCGTAATAAAGGTTATTGCAGCTCTGTATGCCTATGATTAACATTAACTAAAATAAGTTAAAACTAAGTTACTCGTAAATCTAAAAAAGGCCCTCGAGGCATTGTACCGAGGATACTGGCGGCATTTCCTCGCTGAATTGCAATGCTGATGCGTTGCGCGAGGAAGCCGCCAGTTCTTCGATCACCAGTTACATCGAACAGACGTTTCGCGATTTCAGCAAATAACTTATGCGCACTGGGACCCCACGGACCGAGGGTCTCGACGCCAAAGGGTACAAAGTCGTACTCTATTTAATTATTTAATTTTGATAGATGAAAATACCCTATTGAGCTTTTTATTATCACTACAATGGTGGCAAGCAAGTATACGACCCGCCTGATGGCAAGCAGACACCGTCGCCTATGGACGCTTCCAACTCCAGAATCACAAGCGCGCTGACGATCCTTTATTTGAGGATTCGTTATGTTTACATCTTGGCGGCAGCAAGCAAATGCGGGTCCCACACAGCGCACAGTCAATACAACAGCGCATCCTCGGCAGCTTAGCGACATTACTCACCTCACCACCAAGATCACAACACCAAATATACACAAAGCAAGTATAGTGTGTTGTTATGGCTGCGCTCTTCTGTAAGGTGGAGGTACTCCCCCAGTTGGGCTGCTCATCATCGTCATCATCATATCAGCCAAAAGACGTCCACTGCTGGACATAGGCCTCCCCTAAAGAGTGCCAAATTGACCGGTCCTGCGCACTCGAGAACCTTTCCGCTCCAACGGCCATCGGTTCTACGTGCAATGTGCCCCCACTATGTCACTTAAGTTTAGCGATTCGGAGGGCTATATCGTTTACCTTGGTTCTGCTGCGGAAAGCCTCATTTCTGATGCGATCACGCAGAGAAACTCCCAACATAGCCCTCTCCATTGCCCTTTAGGTGACTTTGAACCTTCTTATGAGGCCCATAGTAAGCGACCACGTTTCAGTGCCATATGTCATGCATGACTGGCAACACACACTGGTCAAAGACTCTCCTCTTGAGAGTCTTGAGACACTGCGGAATATTGGACGAAAAGATTTGCCTGAGCTTGGGGCTCGGGCTGCTCCAAATGCGAGACGACATTCCATTCTGCCCTACCTCTCTAAAACGCCTGCTCCTAAATGCGTAGTCTTACTTAATTATAATTTAGTGGTAAGGGTAACATGGTCTATACTTTACAACTCAGTTGGAATGCAACGCACGCAACAAATGAAACGCTTCAGACTCATTTATCCACCCACACATGCCTATCTAACCCTACCGACATCTATCTACCCCGACACGCTAGTCACGGAACGTTAGGGCTTGTTGACATCAATAAACCAGTAGATTTATGAACTACTTTACACATGAATGGAAATGACTCTATAAAATATTTCTTCCTTTTTTAAGTAACTTATGATTACCAGCTGCCCGCGTATTGCAAAGAACACGGGCAAAGCCGCGGGTTAAAATATAGCTTTTGTCCAGAAAATCCATGATATACAAGGTGACGAAGCCAAGCCCGGGAGGCCTTCGACCGAAAATGTCATCAAAGTGGAGTGGCTAATTTAAGAAAAGCGGAACATTACACATAGGAAGATACCGGATAAACTTAAGATTGGATCACAAGCTGTATCCAATATTTTAAATGATCACCTGAAAGTACGGAAGGTTTCTTCGCGATGGATATTTGCTTACTGAAGAGCAAAAACCCCGCCAGGTAGATGCAAATATATGCTTGAAAAATTTGATAGCGGCAGATCGCAGCATGTGTCCGACCCACTTACGAAGCAGCAGCGGTCAATGCAATGGGTGTTCGAAGAAGATACTTTGCCTATGAAAGTTGTTCGAGGGAGGACGGTTAACAAGCATTCTTTTTCAACAGGATAATGCCCCCGCTCACAGTGCTGCTCGGGCCCTCGATTTTTTGCACACTTCCGGTGTTCAATTATTGCCGCACCACCATACAGCCCCGATCTGGCCTCAGGCTATTTTTTTTCGTTTTCCACCATAAAAAAAAACTTGCGAGGGCGAAGTTTCAACAACCCAAAAGACGCAGTTGATGAATTTAGACTTGCATTTTTTGACCTTCCGCAAGATCGGTTTTTTTTTGTTGTTTTGAAAGCTGGTTTGGACGACTGCAAAGGTTGCAAGAGAGTATTTTGAAAAAATGTTAATAAATAATAACAATATCTATATGTTTTTTGATAAGCTAGGAATTTTCAGAACAGCCTATTGTAATAATTGTAATGAGATTTCCACGTGACTTACCAAGCTAACATAATGTGACAGAGTGAAATCACCCATGATAGACAATATCTTTCATTTACTTCTTGTTTGTTGTAAATTATGAATTGAATTTATTTATTTTCACATCTCATGCTCGAAAAGTGTGTCATATTAGGCTTAATAAGCGGGGCTAAAGTAGTACATTTAGCCTGTCCAATTCCTAGCTTTAAACCAATACCCTGCCGCTTAGTCTTAAAAGGCACCGACAGATGGCGCTGTCACTAGGGCAAACTAGCTAACGCCAGTTCATCTTAGAATAGTAAGGTCGTAGTTTTATATTTTGTTTGAGAGATTGTTTTTTGGAGATATCTGAGTACATTAAAGCGGTTGAAGTTTATTACCGACTTTAAATTGAGACCCTAAGGTAGAACCTTATTCATGGTCCATCGAATCGGAACATCGGACTATCGGAAGCGGTGTTAGTAGTTCAGTGCGTGTGAGCAGAGCTACTCTTCGCATCGATCCCATAGTAGCAGTGGATTGCTGTTCAGAGGGATTCGATTGGTGTGGCAGCAGCGATAGTGGCGCCATCTAGCGTGAGCCAAGCTGAGACAAGTGTTGCCAGGAGGACAGCGGAGAGGGCGCAAGCAGCGCGTCACAACAGGTCAAGGTGGAAGGTTCGCGTGTGTGAGTGAGGTGTTAAGTGCAAACCGTGAGTACATTTATATTATTTGGTACGCGAAATTCAACCTTATTTTCAAGAAGTTCAAAACTTTAAAGTCAGTGAGAATCATCAAGATAGTAAGACATTTTCAACCTTAAAATCAAGGAGTTCTGGACTTAGAGCAATATTGGACAAAAATTTAACTTGTAATATTTAGCTTCATTAGATTTAGGACTTAGAATAATTCGTGAAAAAACGGAGGTACGGGGAATCCATGCCGGATTTCGCCTAAGTCCCAAAGTTTCAAACACTTGTAATTTTTTCACAAAGTTTACTTCGAAAATTTCTAAGTGTCAAGTTTACACTTGGGTTTTAAGTTTGTTTATGAAATAGTTGTTTAATTTGAGCTTGCGAAATTTAATAGATTTGTTCCAAAATGGAATCGTTGTTAAATTATCAAGTCGATTTGTCAAACCGTGTAACTAACGCAAGAAGTAATTTCAAAAAGTCCCCTAAGGACCGTATAACAGAATATTATGTCGAAAGTAAACTCGAGGCATTGGAACAGTTGTGGAATGATTTTAGGCAGGGTCATAAAGAGCTACTGCAAACAGCTGATACTAAGGCATTAAGCTCTCTGAAATACACAAAAGATGATGTTTATGAATCCACAGAAGAGCATTATATGATATACAAGTGTGAGTTAAAACGCATTTTAACTGATTTTAAGGTGCAGTCTGTAAATGAATTAAATACGAGTGCAAATGAAAATGTAAACAAAAGGTCAACTCTGGTCAAACTACCCAAGATTAGTATTCCCATATTTTCAGGGAAATATACGGAGTGGCCCACTTTTCGGGATTTATTTGTGTCAATGATACACAATAACAAGGAGTTAGATAATGTGCAAAGGATGCAATATCTTAAGGGTTATTTGGCCGGAGAAGCTGAGCAATTGATTCGGCACACACCCGTGTCGGACGCAAATTATGTTCAATGTTGGAAACAATTGGAGGAACGCTATAGTAATAAAAAATATATCTCGAATTGCATTTTAAAGCGGCTGCTTAGTCAACGTAATCTTACTACTGAGTCAGCGGGTTGCTTAAAAGAGTTGATGGATACGTCCTCCGATTGTTTGAGCGCATTGCAAAATTTAGGGATCGAAGTTTCCACGTGGGACTTAATTGTCATCCACCTGCTTTCACTTAAACTAGATGCAGCATCGCGAAAGCAGTGGGAGTTACATGTAGCAACTAATGTGTCATCGGATTCGTTGCCGACATTTAAGGAATTCCAAAGGTTTTTAACCAATAGATATCGGGCTTTGGAATTTATCGAACCAAACAGGTCAACATTCAATTCAAAGACTAGCGGTAGTAGCGGTTATAAAGGCAACAACACAAAAGTGCTACATGCAACTAATATAGTTAATAAAATGTGTTGTGAGTATTGTGGCGAAGAGCATAAATTGTGTTTTTGCAAACAGTTCGCCAGCCAAGATTATGATAAAAGGCACGAGTTTGTAATGCGTAATAGAATTTGCTTTAATTGTTTGGGTAGCAATCACGGGGTGAGATTTTGCCAGAAAGCTACCAGTTGCAGAGTATGTCAGAAAAAACACCATTCCCTACTTCATCCAAGGGATGTTTCCACTGGTAATTTTAGTAGTTCAGGTCAACCAGTCGGAGAGGGTTTTGTCGGTGAAGGAGTGACTAGTGAGGAATCATGTAACCAGGCTAGTCATTCTTCAAATGAAAACACACCGGTAGTGACTTGTTTTTCGATAGGTCAGGTAAGAACTCAAGTTTTGTTACCCACGGCAGTTGTGAATGTTGAGTCGAAAACAGGTCAATACCGGCCAATGAGAGCTTTGTTGGATCAGGGTTCTCAAGTCTCTTTTGTAACAGAGGCTACAGTTCAAGGGTTAGGGCTGCAGAAAACGCCAGCCAACCTTACAATATCGGGAGTTGGAGGTCATCAGAGGTCAATTAGGTCAAAGTCAACGGTGACTTTAAAAATTCACTCACTCTCGGATCCGGGTTTTCAAATGGACTTAAAGTGTTTTGTTTTATCAAACATTACTACTTTACTTCCAGAGAGAAAGGTTTCCATTCCAGACTGGGTAAAATTGAAAGGCTTGTGCCTAGCGGATACAGATTTTGATAAACCCAACAAAATAGATATTTTGTTGGGAGCAGAAGCCTATAGCCAGGTTATAAAAGACGGTGTACTGAAAGGGCCTACAGGGTCCCTGGTAGCTCAGTGCACTACACTTGGTTGGATATTATCTGGACCAATGGGCGCCGCAGGTTTAGAAAACAAAATATCTGTTTTCCATGCACAAGTAGAGGACAACGAAATAATAAAAAGATTTTGGGAATTGGATAAAGAGGCTTTATTAAGTACTACAATTCTCACAAAGAAAGAACAAAAATGTGAAGATATCTTCTCAGCAACAACAAGTAGAGACGTAAACGGTAGATACGTCGTCAATTTGCCGTTTCGCGGTGATGTCCCAACCTGCAAAGATAAAAACTCTCATGAAATTGCAATAGAAACGTTAAAATCATTAGAAAGAAAGACCACAAAGAATAAAGTACTAAAAGAAAGCTACACTGATTTAGTAAACGAGTATTTACAACTTGATCATATGGTGCTGGTACCGGAAGAACAACTAAATATAGAGAACTCAGCATACTTACCACACGACGCAGTCGCTAAAGAGAGTAGAACCACCACTAAGGAAATTGTTGACATGTCCTGTAAGAATGAAGCAAGTGTTTCACTCAATGACAACTTAATGGTGGGACCAATGTTGCAATCTGACTTGCAGCATTTGATCATGAGTTGGAGAAAACATCCACTGTGTCTAATATTCGACATCATGAAGATATACCGCATGATGAGGGTGGCAGAAGAAGATAGTGATTTGCAACGTATTGTGTGGAGTAATCACACAGAAGATAAAAAACATGATTACAAATTGCTCATCGTTACATTCAGTACAGCTTCAGCTCCTGATCTAGCAGTTAAGGCTCTGAATCAGGTCACCATAGATCACAAGGAAAGTATTATAGCAGCAGATAGAGCTACGAGTATAAAGGTATTTTACATGGATGATCTAATGACTGGCTGCGAAACAACAGAAGAACGTAAACAATTATATCAAGCGATGAATGCATTGTTAAAGGACAAGTTGTTGAGCAATAAAGATGATTTACTTAAGATTATAGTTCAAACAAGAAAGGGAGAAGAGAGTAAGCAGGACAAACCTTTAGAATTTAAACAGGACAATATTAAAAAGATATTAGGACTCACCTGGAATAGAAGTCTCAATGAAGTTCAGTACTCGGTGAAGCTTCCTCCGTTGTCTGCATCTGTAAGAAAAAGAAAAATTATATTAGATGTGTCATGGTTGTTTGATCCCCTAGGGTGGAAAGCTCCATGCGTGATAAAAGCTAAGATTTTCATACAGCAGTTGTGGGTCGCAGGGACGGAATGTGATGAGGAATCACCAACGAGTATATTAGAAGATTGGTATACTTACCGTAACGAATTAGGTCAACTTACAGACCTCAGTATTCCACGATGGATGTTCACAAGAGAGATTGATGTAGTTATTGTACTTGTTGAGTTGAGAGCTGTGAAAATTTGCCCTGAAGTTGCTGTGGGAAACAGAATTAACGTACGATTATAACTTAAAACTAAAGAAAAAAAAAGGAATGAAGAGCAATCGTTAAAGGTTCAAATAGCTAAGATAGACGTGCCTATCTATGACAAATATTCCTCGTTGCAGATTTTATTTTATTAAAGTCAAAGTGTATTGCAGGAGGAAGATCTGTCAATGAATAGAACATAATAAAAAAAAAAAAAGGTCAAAGTGTTAAACATTTCAATAAATGGAAATAAGATAAAGCTTGAGTATTAAATTAGTATAGATAACAGAAATACATAGGTACTTACGAACAGGTTTAATCCAAATCGATGAAACTGATGTGCTTAACTCCGTTCATCGACGAGAAAGGATTGTTTCGAGTAAACGGGAGAATATTAGTCACCGCAATCCGAAGAGTTTAGCAACCTATAGTATTCCTGTACAGATCACACTTCACAAGACACCTCAACCTGAAGTCGGAGACATTGTTTTGGTGAAGGGGTATGGTTTCCTTCATAGTAAGTGGTTTTTTTTGGCAAGATCCTCACCAAACATCCTGGCTCAGATGGGTTAACTAGAGTGGTGTCCTTGAAATGTAAGAATTCCGTGATAAAACGCCCAACTTTTAAAATTTGTGTATTACCAATTAGTGAATAAGTGCAATACAATATGAAGACTGTTAAGTAAGTAAAAATAATTTGTTGTTATAGATTTAATTGCTGCTAGCTGCGTCTAGTGGTGGATCTGATGTTTAGTATAAGTTTAGAGTTGCTAACGTTGCTATGGTGGGCGGTCAGAAAGGACATTCTGTCCTTGGTGGGCGGTATGTCCAATTCCTAGCTTTAAACCAATACCCTGCCGCTTAGTCTTAAAAGGCACCGACAGATGGCGCTGTCACTAGGGCAAACTAGCTAACGCCAGTTCATCTTAGAATAGTAAGGTCGTAGTTTTATATTTTGTTTGTGAGATTGTTTTTTGGAGATATCTGAGTACATTAAAGCGGTTGAAGTTTATTACCGACTTTAAATTGAGACCCTAAGGTAGAACCTTATTCATAGCCCCTAGGGAAAATATGAATACATATTTATGATTTTTAACACATTTAATTTGACCAATCGAAACACTTCACCATATTAAATCCACCAATCACAACTCTTTCAAAAACATTTATCTTTGCTATCAACCAACCAGAATACCTACAGCTACATATCGACCAATCAAACATCAGGTGTTTTTTAGTCCCTAATTCCAAATCATTTAAATCCACCAATCACAACTCTTTCAAAAAACATTTCTCTTTGCTATCAACCAACCAGAATACAGCTACATATTAAAATCGACCAATCAAACATCAGGTATTTTTTAGTCCCTAATTCCAAATCATTAAAAAAGAAAACGCCTTACGCTAAATTGAACAATCTCTTCGCAGTGAAATTTGTTATTGATTGTGGATGGATAATCTTTGTTTTACTATTTTCTCGCAGTCGAAGTGAAAAGTAGAGTGTATAACTCGGGTCTAAAAGCCATATTACCCCTCGAATTATTTTCCCTCGCTTCGCTCAGGAAAATATCCATCTCGTGGTAATATGGCTTATTTTAGCCCCTTGTCATACAATCTACTATTATTGACGGACTTAAAATAGGAATTTACCCACTTATTCATTAACCATTTTACTTTGTACAGAAATACCTATTAAAATGTTTTCAAGAATACGGAATTATAAAGGACTTCTAAAGTAGGTACCTGGGTCGTTCTTCTTTTCGACCGACAATAGCCTGTCCTTCGTCTTATTACGGCATCTCATTTGAATAATGATGTTTACGGTTTTATAATGTTCGAATGAACGTCCATATTATTTTATTAATTAGTGATATTGATATTTAATATTTCACTTTCTCTAACTAGCTTTTTTTAAATGTTTTTTTTTCGTAGAATGCCGTGACAGAGTGGTAAACCAAAATGTGGTCCCCACTGAAAGAGTCCACTTTGTCACATGTTTTTTTTAGAAACCAACCGTAAATAAATATTTATATTGGCCAGAAAGGAAACTTTAATTAGTTCTAATGAATCGTACTTCAAAACCACAATTTTCGATAGTTCAAAAACCAAAAAAACAGAAAAACCTCGGTTCATTGTCGGTAAAAAAGAAGAACGACCCACCTAACGAATTGTATGAAAAGGAGCCAACTTATCTAACATCTCAATATGCTGCGCCAAGCAATGTAAATAAATGTCAAGCCCTGTTCAAAAGAAAGACATATTTTAAATTCTTTTGTTAGCGGAAAACGGGATATTTTAGCCTTTTTTATATCTACGTTTTTGGCCGGGGTCTTGATCTTTCCAGGACATTTTAATTTTTGGAGCACTATTCATGCGCTCCGTGATAAGCGCATAGCCAAGAGTGTTTGAGCGTGACGCAAAATCAGATGGGATTGCAATTAATTTTAAATGAAAATTTCATTGCAAAATCGAGTCTGTATTTGATTGTCAGTCCGCATTCGTGCCTATTTGGACCCTATTCAGTATAGTGTTTTTGACGTATTGAACCGTTATTGGATCAGAAAAATAATACAGGGTAAGTTGCTATAGCAACTTTAAGGTTACCTCTAGCCACCCATCATACAAAAAAGTGCAGTGAAATTTGAATCAATTTCAAAAGGAAATAGAGTTGTGTTTATTTTGTTTAAAATCGAATCAAACAAAACAAATGCAACTGCTGATGAGGGGGATGTCTCAATTTACTTACTTTAATAATCTCTTAGGTGGCTAGGCGTGAAGTGATTTTCAGACAAATCCACTGAAATTTGGGCCCATTCCAAACGCAATACTAAAACGATATGTAAATCATCTATGATTCAAGCGTTTCTTCTTCTCAATCTTGCGTTAGCGTATAGCCAAATGTTCTTGAGCATGACGTACTGGCACTGGTGGTTGATCAAAGACATATCTACATTTCGAATTCCAATTTGATTACAATGTATTTCTCGCGCTAATTCTGACCATTAGCTGAACGCGTGTCGAAGCGAACACGCAAAATAATATTGAATTCTGATTGGAATTCGAAATATAATATATTGTTGTTTGATGGCAGCGGAATGAAATTGTAGTTGCAAATTGGCGGCCCGAGACGAAATGAATTCGCTAGCCCCAGCGTTCACTCGAGCTCCGTGCACTGGCTGACACGGCTAAAGGCCCTGTGTGATGACGCTTGCAAATTAATGTGCATCGCTTGAATCGCGTGTCAACCTATCTATCCGCCTTCTTCTGTTTTCGTTCTTAACCGTCCCTATTTTTGCACTCGCCTGTGCGACCTAAATAGACGTGCGCAAAATAAAAGTGTGTAAAAAAATGTTAATTAAATATGGCCATCCAGCGCGGCAACGCCGCCAGTGTCATGGGAACTTTCGGGCCACCAACGATCCGGGACGGTCCTTTTTGTTAGTTTAGTACGTATTGCTGACGAAGCCTGTTGCGGATTCTATTCTTTGACTTTGACTTTAACTTTGATTAAGTACTATTCGAACCGAAATATTGATATTAGATCCTTATGGGTACACAAATGAAATAAGGGTTTTTCGTAATGAATTGTGTCACCTGCTGGTTGTGATGAGCGATTGAGATGTCAAAATCAACCAATTAAATTAATGATGATTTGATTATACAACATGATTAGTGGATTTCGACATATTTTATTTTCGTGGAGAACTTTGTACCGGGGTATGATTGGGTTATGTTATGTGGTATTTTTATCCGCTAAAAACTCCACGGTCCTGAACGCGCTCGAACCACGGGCCCTCTTTCTCCTGCTACATTTAGCATGTCTAGAGCGAAACGATCTTCGTGATCTTCCCTGGGGTTTTAGGCTAGTGCTTGCGTCCACTTAGAACATTAAAGATCCCGATATACACAATTTAACACCTAGATAGACCTCTTTCCACAGTTCTGCCAGCTGGAGACATAATTTACTCCTAAAAACTTATTCAAGCGAATGATTGGTTTTACGACCGGTTAGGCTAGTGGGTAGTGACGCTGCCTACGAAGCTGAAGGTCCTGGGTTCGAATCCCGGTAAGGCCAAATATTTGTGTGATGAGCATGAATATTTGTTTCGGAGTCTTGGATGTTTTCTATGTATTTAAGTATATATATCTATTACAAATATCGTCGTCTAGTACCTATAACACACGCCTTATTGAGTTTACTATAAGCCTAGTTCGATTTCTGTAAGAATTTCCCCTAATATTTATTTATTATTTATTTACCATGGAGCTGCGAGATTATCAAAGCGGTCATTTCGAAGTAATATTCAAGGCCGGTAATGTTTTGGGCCATGGTCAATTTATCCGGAAACCATCACAAAGAAGATCGAAAGTGAAGTGCTATCGTTTTGCCTTACTTACTCATATTAATGTAACATCCGTACGCAATAATAATATATCAATAGATGAAAGAAAGTAAAGAGCACTACGTCGCCCCGTGCTCTACGCCGCGCCGTAGCACTCGTAGCTCCGTGAAAACTCTCCCCAGGCCATAAATTAAAACATTATACGGAACTAACCTATGTATTTACTTTTCTACCAAGCGACTTTTTTGCGGCATAGCTACGCGGTTTCTAGTAGCTACGGCCTACGAAAATGCAAATTGATTACGAGTGTAAGCTTTCATTTCGGAAGGTGGCATTATTTTAAATGCTTATGTGCAGACAAACACTACATCCGCTATTCAGTTTCACTTTGATCGTAGTTCAGAATTGTTTGCAGAGCTGAATGCCATTAGACTCTCGGACAAATTTTATTGACTTTTAATTAGGTACTCGACGAACCTTCACATGTTTAGTTGCTCGGGACTGTTATCGGCCAAGTACTTAGTTTACGTATATTTATTCCACTCCACTTTCGTCCTTCCGCAAATCAAAAATAAATATGATAACTATTTTTTTTTCTTTCTTTATTATTTTCCTGGAGGTTTTAGCATTAATGCTACGCCACCCCCGTAACTATTACATTATAACTTTCTACAAGATACATATTACGAGTACTTATATGTATGTACGTAACATGTATATCTAAATTATCTAAAACATTATATTTCTTTCGCAAAGTCCTTTACAAACAGCATTCGTGGGTAATGGTGGGTGGAAGAATTATTATTACAATTTCTATAGAAAAAATATTAAGCGTTATCGAAGCGGCGCGGAAGATTTATTTGATTCAGTATTCTGACAATAGAGTTTAGCTAAGTTTCTTACATCGTCTGAGGACGAATATTTAAAAACATTTTCTTATGTAAAAAAACACGAACCAACGAACCCTAATATATGAGTGTTTTTTTTTTTCCAATGACATCACAGACATTACTCGTATCAAATACCTACTTGAAGTTAATTTCTCTAAGACGCTGTTAAAGTATATCATGCCAATTACAACATTTTCAGTAATTCATTTTTATTTGATGCAGTCTTAGCACGAGTACCTGTAACCTACTATCCTACTAATACCTATTATAAATGCGAAAGTTTGGATGTTTAGATGTTTGTTATTCAATCACGCTTTAACGGCTCTACCGATTTGGATGACATTTTGGACGAAGCTAGTTTATAGCCTCTATTAAAATATAGGATAGTTTTTATTCCTGGCCCATGCTGACGAAGTTGCGGTTGGAAGCTAGTTTACATTATACATACATACTTACATACATCCTACTAATATTATAAATGCGAAAGTTTGGATGTTTAGATGTTTGTTCGCGAGTTCTATCACTCACACAGCCACTAGGTATCTTCTTGATTACCTTTTTGCTTGCAACTCGTTTGTTTACGTCTTTGAACTCTGATTTAATTTGCCTTTGTAGTTAATTATAACAGGTACAAGTAACCTTTGTCCCGAGTAATAACGCTTCGGGCACCTAATGTATCACATTGATGAAACGTCCTCTTCTCTCCGAGGTTTGGCTCTGAAATATTTGGCAACGGCTGCTAACAAATGAGTGGAGGCCGCAGGGCTATGGCCGGTAAACAAGACCCTTCGCAATTGTTCCCGACATCACTACCTGCGGGCCCCATACGCTGCATACGTGCCCATTTGTAATTATCACTCCCCACGCAACTGAACATTACTCTGCCGTCATCGCAAATGTGTTTACCGTGTCTTGGGAGAAAGTATGTATGACTATAGAATCACTCTTACATAACATAACATATTTAATTTTATTTTTTGCATTCTTATTTCCCTGTAATGATCGTACAAGCCACAAATGAATTGATTTTTATGATCTGTTTTTAGGGTTCCGTACCTCGAAAGGAAAAAACGGAACCCTTATAGGATTACTTTGTTGTCCGTCCGTCCGTCTGTCAAGACCCTTTTTCTCAGGAACGCGTGAAGGTATCAAGCTAAAATCTATATCAAATACTCGGGTCTACTGTCCCTTGGAGCTGCGAAAAAATCAAACTTCTAAGCCAACGTAATCAAAAGATACAACCGTTTATGCCGCAAATTTTCGAAACTCGCAAGGGAATCAAAACCTACAGGGTACTTCCCGTGAACTCAGAATCTTGAAATTTGGTACGAAGCAACGTCTTAGCACAGATAAAGGAAAAAGTGCGAAAACCGTAAATTTTTAGTTATATCATATAATAAAAATATTTTTAATAATTTTAAAGTTACTACGCCTTTTTTCATGAACGCGTAGAGGTATTAAATTGAAATTCATAGCAAATACTCAGGTCTATAATACCTACAGTACGGTGCGCGAGTCCGACTCGCACTTGGCTGGGTTTTTTTAATTATAATATATTAATATTCTCAAATAGTGATTGACATTAAAGAGTCTTCGTAGTGACGGTGTTTTTTTGTAATTAGGCGTTAATTAAAAAAAAATCATTTTAGACAAACATTTTCTACAAGATTAATCGCCTGTGGTGAAAAAAGGTATGGTAATAAAAGTGGCTAACTTCCTGAAAAATAACTTACTTAATGGTGTTTCATAAATGGTTATAACACATGATATCTATTATTTCATGAAAACAGATTTTGCCGTTAGCGCCTAATTAATTATTAATGAAATTAAGTTGTAGGTAGGTAGGTTGTTGGAAGAGATCGCTCTTCAGCGATAAGACCGCCTTTTGTCTACCTCTACCTACATGTTATTGTATTGTTTCTCTCTGTAACTGCTTTGTTTGTGTGAGGTGTGCAATAAAGAGTATTTGTATTGTATTGTATGGTAGGTATATTTTGCCTGAAAATCATCATATCAGCTAAAAGACGACCACTGCTGGACATATGCCTCCCCCAAAGACGACCATAATGACCACTATTCCGTGATAGTGACCGATCCTCCGCCTGAGAATGACAGATGCCTACATATAAGTTATTAGTTTACCTGTGGATGTGTTAATCTCGTCTCAAATCCCTCCTAATTACACAACCCAAACTAAATCCGTCACGGCCAACGGAATCCCGATCCTGCCTCGAAAAAACCGGCGAAATGTCGAATCAATTCGGCTTTTTGTGTCTCCGACGCTTCTGGTCGTGATATGAAAATAGGTTACTAACATACACAAAACAATCTAGTTACAGCGTTTAATATACAATTGTTTGTACTATTTTTCTTAAATGTTTCCGCAAACTGCGGGCCGATCAGGATGTCTACAGTCAGGGGTTTTAATATACGTACATAAATAAGGACATAGTATCTGTACAGGATTCTATTGTCACAATGTCATAAAGGCGTGTACAGATATTTATGTACGTATTGTATACCCTGACTGTACATATCGACGGTGGAAATTTCAAATGTCGTAAGGGACAAAAGCCTGCTTGTCCCTTACGACATTTGAAATTTCCACCGTCGATGTTTTGTTTAAATAAAATGTAAATATTTCGAGGTGCTACTGTTTCCTGGAATAAACTCATTGGTACTCGTACAAAAAGTCAGCGAGTGCGAATTTTGGCCATTTCTAGTTGGATTCAGTGGAGCTTCAAAGGCACAAATCATTGCTGGCTGATTTAATTGGTCTGCATAGCTGCGGATTTACGATCCGATTTATGTAGTACCTACATTTAGTTTACATTTGTGAACCTACACAGCAGTCCATTAGGTTTAATTAAGCGCTCCTTGCCTAACGGCCAGGCTGTGGTGGCGGTCCACGAAGTGAAGCAACGTTGGCCACGGTAAGTTTTGGATTGGCACCCGCTTTGAGCGATAAATAAGTTAAGAACAAAACCGTTTCAAGGAATATAATAAAATAATTTAAAATACTGTCGTTAAGGATCTAACAACTTAGAAAAGTTGAAAAACCCCCGATTTTTTCATTTCAAAGTTCAATAAGTATCTCAAAAACGGCGATCCGATTTTGTTGAAACGTATTAAAATCGGTCCATTCGTTTAGGAGCTACGATGCCGCAGACAGACACACAGATAGAGGTACAGACACACAGACATACAGATACACAGGAGGGGGGAAGGGGCTCTCTATTTGATTTCCTAAAAATTATTACACAGTAAGCAATCGATTCCTTTTAACAAAACATACATACTTATACAAAGCTACAATCTCACAGAATTTTCCTCTGTATACTATTAGTATATTCATTTATAAATATGGTCTTGTCTAGTACCTATGTGTATTGGCTGACCTATTTGAGAGGGACGTAGATGTTTCTCGTACAATTTGCTAGTCTAAGTACTTAAGTGGATGCTGCGACGCACGTAACACCCAACTCGCCAAAAGCCACTTTAGTAAAGGAAGATAACACTAACCAATATGCATGCATAAGTAATAGCTGCTGAATCAGTGTTTCTAAAATACATGAACGAATAGGTTAATTAAAGACTGAACGCGATAAAATCAATACCTGATCTAGTATATTTTTCCCCCAACTGTTTATTAAGAAACAGCAATTTTTTGAAATAATCCATATACGCGTGTGACTTTCATAAGAACATTTATTTTAAGGAACGATAGCTTTCAGTGCTGTGAACCGTTTTATCGAAAAAATATAACAATTACCTTTTCACTTCTCATGCTCTAAAAGTGTGTCATATTATGCTTAGTAAGCGGGGCTAAAGTAGTACATGTAGCCCCTAGGGAAAATATGTCTACATATTTATGATTTTTAAAACATTCAATTTGACCAATCAAAACACTTCACCGTATTAAATCCACCAATCACAACTATTTCAAAGAACATTATTTGTTTTTGCTAATTTGCTATCAACTAACCAGATTACAGCTAATATTAAAAACAACCAATCAGAAAACAGAATTAATTTCAAATATCACGTGTTTTTTAGTCCCTAATTCACAAAAATTAAAACAAAAATACGCCTCCGGCCGTCAACGACGCGCCTGTAGACGGTCAGGCTGCCAATACACGGTGATTAAATACTGATGATCCACTATGGTTGTCTCTATCTATAACATGCAATGAGAAAGAGACAGCGCGTGGATCGCGTGATAATTCTTCACCGTGTATTGGACGCCTCATAGGAGTTTATTCGTGGTGTCAATATTTTGTATCTGTGTCAAAGCAGTTTAGTAAAAAAAAACATGCCGCTAAATTGAACAATCTCTTCGCCGTGAAATTTGTTATTGATTGTGGATGGATAATCTTTTTTTTACTATTTTCTCGCAGTCGAAGTGAAAATTAGAGTGTATAACTCGGGTCTAAAAGCCATATTACCCCTCGAAATATTTTCCCTCACTTCGCTCGGGAAAATAACCATCTCGTGGTAATATGGCTTATTTTAACGCCATGTCATACAATCTACTATTTTTAATGGAGAGTTATTAATTTTTTAAATTTTCTCGAGCAGCAATGTACTGCTAACATTCACTTGACGTTTCAGAGAGGCAGAGCTAGTTACTGTCAGTTGTTAGCTTTGTTAATGTATGAGCATGTATGAGTTTTTGTGTTATACGGTCAAAGACTTTTGTTGAGACATTTAGGCGTCAACTATTTTTTTTATAGTTTAGTTATGAAGTGTCCAGTATACAGTGAGCTCTAAACGGCTTAACAATTAAAGTCCGTGACTGTACATTCGAACATACTTCTTATTTTTTGTACTTACTGCAAATTGTAAGTGTTTGGTAGGTTTCTGCCTCAAGATTATTAAAACTTTATTAGACCTTTCAGGTATATATTAAGTTTTTGTAAGTGTTGACCAAGGTTTTCGATGCTTTATTAAATTATCTTTTCACATTAACTAACATTTTTAGGGTTCCGTACCCAAAGGGTAAAAACGGTACCCTATTACCAAGACTCCACTCCGCTGTCGGTCCGTCTGTCTGTCTGTCCTTCTGTCACCAGGCTGTATCTCATGAACCGTGATAGTCAGACAGTTGAATAGTTTACAGATGATGTATTTCGGTTGCCGCTATAACAACAAATACTAAAAAACAGAATAAAATAAATATTTAAGGGGGCTCCCATACAAGAAACGTGATTTTGTTGCTCGTTTTTATAGATAACTAGCTGCCCGCGCGGCTCCGCCGCGTATACAAAGAACCTAGGCGGAGCGACGGGATAAAATATTATAGCACATAATCCCGTAGGTCCATTCTACACCTTGAGGCGCATAATAGAGCACTACCTCACGCAGCAGGTAGTGCTCTTCGAGGAAAGAGGAGGGCAAAGAAGATCGAGGCCCATGTCCTGTGGCGTTCCCCAGGGGTCCGTGCTGGGACCTTTACTATGGAACCTGGGATATGACTGGGCCATTAGGGGTGCCCTCCTCCCCCGGATGGCTATCATCTGCTACGCTGATGACACGATGGTGGCTGTCCGGGATGCCGATATGTGGGAGGCTTTGCGGCGAACAGAAGTTGCCGCGGACTATATGGTGACCCGCATCCGGCTGCTGGGCCTGAGGGTGTCCCTCCCAAAAACAGAGGGAATCATTTTCGGGGGGAGGGGATGGCGGCCACCTGTGGGCGCCATAATAAGAGTAAGCGGGGAGGCGGTCCAGATGAAGCCTCATATAAAATACTTGGGTCTCATCCTGGACCGTAAGTGGAATTTCGGGGAGCATTTCCGACAGCTTGCTCCTCGAATAGTGGCGACGACGTCAGCTTTGGGTCGGCTGCTGCCCAATGTAGGAGGGCCTTCCGTTGCGTGTCGCCGCCTGTATGCTGGGATCGCCCGGAGTATGGCCCTTTACGGGGCCCCGATTTGGGCGGACCGGCTAAGTGCGGCAAATAAAGCCCTGCTTAGGAGGCCACAAAGGGTGGTGGCCAACCGTATCTGCAGGGCCTACGTAACGGTGGCGTGGGCGGCGGCGTGCGCCTTGGCGGGCACTCCTCCGTGGGAGCTGGACGCGGAGATGCTAGCCGAGGCGCATAGAGAGCGATTAAGGTGGAGGGCTTCGGGAGAATCCCCCGCTCCCGAAGAGGTGAGGGCCGCTCGCAGACAAACGGAGCGGCGACTGAGGGACAGGTGGAAGGCAGACCTGGAGGTGTCGCCCTATGGAGTCCGCACCATAGGGGCGCTCCTCGGGTCGTTCGACGCCTGGATAGAGAGGGCACATGGCAAGGTGGGGTTCCGATTGACGCAGGTGATGACCGGACATGGCTGTTTCGGTCATTACCTGCACAGAATTGGAAGAGAGGGAAGCCCCGCCTGCCATGAGTGCGGCGCTGAGGATGACTCGGCCCAGCATACGCTGGAGTGGTGCAGCAGGTGGGCTGAGGAGCGCCGCACTATGGGACGGCCCTCGGGGTGGATGATCTCTCGCTGCGCAGTGTCGTGTCGGCCATGCTGGGCGGCGAGAGATCGTGGGAACGGTGGCCTCTTTTTGCGAAACAGTCATCACGCAGAAGGAGGCCGCGGAGAGGGAGCGCGAAGACAGTGCGGACGCGCTCCCGCTCCGGCGACGGGGGGGTAGAAGGCGCGCGCGGTTCGCAGCCGCTCATCGCGTCCTCCCCCAGTAGGGCCAGTGGGCAGGGGACCCACATTGCACGGCTCTACATGACTGTCTGGGGGGAAGGTCAAGCGTCCTGACCTTCCCCTCCTTTGGTGCGGGTTCCTGGCAGGAGTATAAGCCAGGACTCCCGGGGGGCGTCGTGGTGGAATGTTCGCGATCCCATGGCGCCCCCTTAACGGTAATGCGGGTGACGCCGGTGTGTTTTTAGTGGGTATGCTCCTCGGATGGCGGTGGGAGGAGAGAGTCCCACATAACCCCCAAATGGGCCTTCCCCGGGTCGGGGGTATGCATAAAGCATTTTCACATCGTCAAAAAAAAAAAAAAAGGTCCATTCTACATATATAACATAGGTACTGAAGAAAGGATTTTTAGAATACGATGGGTATAGTTTCTGAGACTATCCCCAACATACAAACTTATATTTCACAGACATTACACCTATTTATTATTAGTATCAGCACAGATCAAAGAATACTGTATCGGGGACCGTTAATGGTTTCAAATAATATTTTACCGGTTATAGTTGCATTTGACTATTTATACCGCTAAATAGTTTAATACTGGTTTATGTTTTCCAGTATTAAGTCATATCGGTTTGACAAATTACAATTTATACCTACCTGTAATCGAAATATAATTATCTGAACCTGAAATAATTTCGATGGTATTTAAGTCAGGTGAATAAAGTTGCCAATGGGAGTCCCCGGTATCCGAAAAGAAATTTTAGTACTTAATCGAGGTTCGTTTTCTACATCTTTACTTCAAATTTGAAGCCTATCGGTGCCTACGGCATTGTGCTAAGTAAGGTAAATAAAGCCTATACCTATGGGGTCCACGACAATTAATGGGGTTTGAACCTCATTCTTCTCCCAACATCTCGAATATGGGAAAATAAGTTAGTTTATAGGTTTATAAACTTTTTGAAATAAATATAAACATGGCAAATAATATTGACAACTCTATGTCACTAAAAAAATTAATCCACAGTTGACACAATACGTATGTCAGTGTTTGTAAACATTGTAAAAGATCGTTTATTTTCTATTTACTTAATTTTCTTAGTGTTGTATATCTATATGTGGCCGACTCAACATTTATAATTTCTTATGCTGAAGAACTTACTACAGGTTTGAGTTCAATTCTTGTTTATTTATTTTACATTTTCATCTCAAGTCAAAACAGGAGTTAGGTACGTCACGTGACGTCACACAGCCAAGGTCACGTGGTCAGCGCACGGTAGATTCTTTAAATTAAAATTTTAGTACTTTTTCAATAAAAAAATAAAAATCGGAGACCTTATTGCAAATCTCCAGCATGAGACGAATCGAACGACATATGATTTATCAAAATCGGACCATAACTGTAGATCTGATGGCATGTACAAAAATCGGGCTCGCGTATTATACATATAGATAGATAGATAGATGGTACGGAACTCTTCGTGCGCGAGTCCGACTCGCACTTGGCCGATTTTATTTTTATTTTTATTGACTTTTGTTTAGGGCAGTTAGGAGATATTTATAAAAATACCGGGATCCAGATTTTGTAAAACATAATCCCATCAAAAACATAAATGTGAAATGATAGCCAAGTTTAATAATATATATGCCTTGGTTGTTGAATTCAATGGTCAGTCCTGAAATTTATTTATAACAACATAAAAGATTTTATAACAACAAAAAATATTTTATAACAACTTAAAATATATTTCTTACTTAGGATAATATATTGAAGCCTAAGGTCTGACTTGGCTAGTTTTCATATGCGAATGATATTATAGCCTTTGCAAGTTCAAAAGTTCTTATTTTATTCTACCGAAAATTTGGCTTTGCTGAGTAACTAACCATCGAACATAAGGCTCTTCCATAACTGTTAGATATAATAGATGAGAGGGATTAGAAAGAATAGATGAGAGGCAGCACGCTGGCCCAGTGCGGGTTGGGGATTTTGAATTTCTTCTCAGATATATGCAGATTTCCTCACGATGTTTATTTGTATGGGTAATGGGTTTTGAGAATAAAGATTGTAGGTAAAAAGTATAAAAGCACAACATATCCAGCATATTCTGAAAAGAGTACCCTATATCTAAACAACTTGTGTGGGGCCGCACTACAATCTATTTCACCAAAGGAAATATTAAAAACAGAACACGTATTATCGCCCAAGGGTACGGGTTCATACTTTCTGTTCAAAATCGTCTGCACATGCCACGCACATGCATAGCGAACGCTCGAAAATGATCCTAGAAGTGTGAAACCCGTACCCTTGCGCGATAGTACCTAGCTGGAGAATTAACCCCGACAACATACCCATAACGGCCTTTTTTTAAACCCCGTCGAAAACATTTATAATTTCCCTGTCCCAACCATACCTGTTTGCTAGTTCTTAAGGTGTAATGTTATCCGAATAAATGTCTTTCTATGAATAAAAACCGGACAAGAGCGAGTTCAACTCGCGTGGTGAGGGTTCCGTTTATACACAAAAATATTGAGAATTTTCCCGTTACTTTGAATACTCAAACTTCTTATAGGTATTCCTGTAATAAAGGAAATATTTTCCATACTTTTTTCAGAATTTTAAGCCTAGTAGTTTCGGAGATAAGGGGGGAATGGTCAATTTTCGTCTTTTTTCCTAAATTACTTCCAATCTGTTTTTGCTAAAATTATAAAAAAATAACTGAGATGCTTACAACAACCCCTGTCATTTGATATGTCACACATACAGTAGGTATGCGAAACTTTTTTTTTTAATTTTCCAGTTTACCCCCCAAAAGTGGCTCCCTTGTTCTGAATTCGCTAATTTACTTTACGCGTCCATCTTTGGGTCATCAATTTACATATTAGTTTACCAAATTTCAACTCAATCGGTCCAGTAGTTTCAGAGCAAATCGGCTGTGACAGACGGACAGACAGAAGCACGAGTGATCCTATAAGGGTTCCGTTTTTTTCCTTTTGAGATACGGAACCCTAAAAATTATTATAATTTGAATAGAAATTCTAAGTATTCTATTTTCACCTCAGCGGCTCGAACATGGCGGTTTTGCTGCTTGAAACCAGTGAGGAAAATGCAATTTTGCTGCGAGCGTGAAGAAAACTAACTTTTTAATTTTTCATATCGTAGGTTAGTCGCAGGTCATCTTTTCATACTGCGGGGTGTAATACAAACTTGGAACATTTAAACTTCATTATCTCTGTCTCTTTCACTCCGTTACAAAAAAAGAGAGACATAAAATATGTCGATTCGTCATTCGACTTCGAAACCTTTGTAGTAGGCCCCCAAAAAGCGGGAACGAAAAACTCGTTCCGAAACAAAATAAAATTCGACTCGTGTTAAACACGTATAAAAATATAAAACCTATATTAAATCTAATATTATTTTAATCATATTAGTATTTCATTATTCTTAAAATACAATGAAGAAATGAGATATTTATCGCGAACATTTATTATTAAGTCTTTAGTTTTTTTATATGGTGAAATAAATATAAATTTATGTACAGTTTCAGAACGCACTTTATATTCTTTAAAAAGTTAGCGCGATTGAACTTTATTACGTTTTCTTGGAGATAAAACATAACTTAAACAAACACTAAAAACTGTACTAAATATGAGTGAATCAAGTGACGAAGCCGATGTTTTAACTCCTCAAGAGTTGAGAGATACCGTCAAAGAGGGCTAAAGTGTGTTTTCTAAGTAATTTCATCTTGGACATTGGACAAGTATCAGCAAAATGCATAAACAATCCGAAACGAACTTAGTTTTTTCTTAATGTCATGTAATGTTAATGTTATGGGAGATAGTAATTGTAGTTAATGTTTGTTATTTCATATTATTTGTTGTTTGTTTTTAGGGTTCCGTACCTCGAAATCACTTTGTTGTCCGTCCGTCTGTCAAGACTCTTTTTCTCAGGAATGCGTGGAGGTATCAAGCTAAAATGTATGTCAAATACTCAGGTCTACTGTCCCTTGGAGCTGTGAAAAAATCAAACTTCTAAGCCAACGCAATCAAAAGATACAGCCGTTTATGCCGCAATTTTCCGCAAATTTTCGAAACTTGCAAGGGAATCAGAACCTCCTTCCCGTGAATTCAGAATATTGAAAGTAAAGTAAGAAGCAACGTCTTATATTAGCACAGATAAAGGAAAAATTGCGAAATCCGTAAATTTTTAGTTACATCATAAAATATAAATATTTTTAATAATTTATACACCTACAGGTTTGTACGGAACCCTCGGTTCACGAGTCCGACTCGCACTTGGCCTGTTTTTTTACATAAAAATGATTTAATTGCTTCTATGGCAGAGATGCGATTTATTTGAAATACTTCTATTTAAAATGCAAATACAAAATGCAAAATACCTATTTTGTATTTTGCATTTAAATGACTTTTAGTAAAAACCATTTTGTATTTTATTTGAAATACCTTTCGAGATGTATTTTGCATTTTTAATATTCATTTCAAAATGCAAAATACTTTGTGATAAGTTTAGCCAACATCAAAGAGAATATTGAATATATATAGTAGAGTTGTCACTCAACATTTTTGGCAGTAGCGCCATCTAGAGTCGCGAGAATACATTCACTTCAAAATACCTCAAACACATGCCTATATGTGTGAGGAGAATTTGAATTAATGGAAACAATTCGTATCCATCATTTCGAAATCCTACCAGAGCAGGTTTGTTATATAAGTTTACTCTGGTAGTTTCCGAAATAATGGATTAATACTCTATTAGAAATCAGAAATGAAAAACTAATTTGAAAATAATATATTTACTTACACTTCTTTATTTTACATTCATATTTGTAGGTCTGTACTCAATCAAAATGAACATTAGCCAAATATAGTCTACCTACAAATTTCCTTTATTTCCATTTCCTGTTCCTATATTTTTTTCAATACTTTATATTTATCTTTTCTTCAGGTTACCTACATCAACCCATAAAGGATCCCGATTCTATAAATTCTGAATGTTATCATATTATCTGTTTCCAGTGCTTCCTCATTATCTTTTGGTAGTTATTTGTTTCTGTGAAATTAAGATTATATTGTTAGGTGTATTCATTTGGCATCGAGGCAACAAATCTATAACAAGTCTCTGTCAACAATAAATTTTTGGTAAATACAAGCTATTATTGCCGAGCTATTAGAGTGCAGTAAGTTTTTAGCTATATCGGCCAAATACGGATTCAAAACTTGTATGAAATGCCTAAATAAGCGAAAATGTGTAAGTACTTACAAATTTCATCGCAATCGACACACTTATTGCATTTTCGCGATTACATGTTCAGATTTAATAATTTGATGTCTTCCGATTGCAATTACGATAACACAAAGCAGGGGGTCCAGAGAAATAAGCAAACTACGAGTCAGGAATTCCAAAAATACAGTAATAATCGTGAATTCCATTCAAATCGCATTCGCGGACTCAATTCAAATAAAACAAATTTGAAATTTATCTAAACATCATAAATGACACTTGACAGATACCATTCCATTTCCCAGAACTATTGAGAAGGCCCGTGTAGATTTTTTATGGATAAGTAAAATCTGCTTATGATTATTTTTTGCTTTGCTATTTATTTAGTAGTAATATTATTACGATTAATAAAATTATTTCAATAATATAGTTTAATTAAGAAGAAAGCTGCGTGAAAATAACCACAAAGTTCATTTTCCATGAATGTTGCTACTGCAAAAAAAAATATACCTAAATTATACAAGGTTAGTGCTGGCGCACGCTACCGGACCGTTACCGGAACTGGTCGGTTCCCGCCACCTGACGTGTGCCGATGGGTTTGCACCGGACCTAAGTACAAATTTGACTTTAGTGACATCTATAGCCGAGAGAATAAATATTATCCGAATAAAGGAAAAGAAACAAAAGAAAAGCAATTCTACAGAAGGTTCTAAAGTGAAAACACCGTGGCCAACATTACCAGTCAAACAAAATGAAATGAACGAATGACGCTTGCATTGCCGAATTTGACCGATAGAGGCGCCTGCTAGCCATGCGTGCCCGTTTTTTCTTCTTTGGTCAGAGCGCGCGCCTTATATCTGACTAGTGTCAAATTGTCAATGTCAAACGAAAACGACGAACAATATCTATGGCTATAAAAACGCAACGCCGCTGACGCCGACGATTCGATTTCACGGATTTATTGTTTGCTGGTGCTGGTGAAGTGGTTACTGCTTTAATTTGATTACCTACTTTTATGATATTGAAGTGTTGTTGTTATCCCTACAATACTGTAACGGCTATGTACTGTACTACAACAAGATAATAAAATTTAGATAACGTATTGTTAAAAAGCGTAATAAATAAAAATTGATGTTTTTTTTTTCACGTTTTAACAATACCAGTCCAATTGTTATTAATAAAAGAAAAGTGTAATAATAATAAAATAAGAACTAGGTGCACAATCAACCGAAATAAATGGCCACACAATTCACAAAATGGCTATCTTTTCGTTAATCTAGTTTTTTACATTATTTTAAGTGAGTATTATTATTACTAATAACATAACAGAATTTATTGATACGCGTACTGATAAATATGACCAAAATGTCATGCATAAGGTGCCATTTGGCTCGGCATTGTATCTCTATTCTATTTCTCATGATAAATATCTAAAATGAATAAAAATATCATTCGATTTGGTCAAAAGGTATTTTATTTTGAAAAAGTATTTTGAAAATACCTATTTTGCATTTAGCATTTGAAATACAAAAGGCAAAACTATTTGGTATTTTGCATTTGAAATAGTAAATCTGAAAAGTATTTTGCATTTTGTATTTAAATGCTTTTTTAAAACCATTTTGTACATCTCTGCTTCTATGTGGCGTTTTATTCCTTTGCGTTATATGTTCTCGCCGCTGAGGTGAAAAGTTGTATGTATCACACGAGAGCAAAGATATTTGCATCTCGTGTCTTTGAGTCCCTCGCTACGCTCAAGATTCTAATTTTGAATCACTCGCTACGCTCGTGATTCAACTATAGAATCTTTCGCTTGCTCGGGACTCAACATCAACACTCGCAGCAAAAATCTACTTTGCTCTCTTGTTGAACAAATAACTATTTCAACATGTGTGCGTGTCTGTCCGTGGCGTCGTAGCTTCTAAACGGATGAACCAACCAATTTAAGTACGTTTTTTTATTATAGAAAACTTGTTATTGTTACACCCGTATGTACCTACTTACGAAGATAAGCTCATTACGGAACCCTTCATTTTGCATGCCTCGCTCGACTGACTTTTCCTACTAGTGTAAGAAAGAGATAAGGACTCTACCTACTCTCTCAAGTCAAGTGACATTGATGGTTGGCCGTTAATTCCTAAGATAATTACTAAATATGATGCATTTTGGGCTTTGTCATGGGCTTTGGTATCAAATATTAACAACTGTTACATTTGAATCATAGGCGAATCGGAGAAGGGCAGCCGGCAGTAGTGATGGTGCAGTGTTTATCATAATAATACGTGCATTCAATGGAGGTGGAATAGCGCCATCTAGTGTTTGACTCGCCAGGCGCCCCAGTACCAGTGGCAACGCGCGTCAGGTAATAGAGTTGGCGCGTCGTTGCCACTACACGAAGCATAAGCAAACTTAATTTTTTGTTTCGCTTTTATAGCCATCTCGCTCCCGCACACAGCGGCGCATCAGGTTTTCAGCCTTCGGCCAACCGTCGTTCGCGAGTGACGTACGCCCTGTTGCTTGCGTTGCTAAAATTTCGCGCTAAGTGTTTACATACGGGATTTGAAAATGAGCTAACTAATTCTCAAAAGTGTGTGAGGTGTTATCAAACACTGGACTGGAATTCGGATGAAAGTGTGTTCAAAACAGGAGTGCTAACGGTTTATTCCTCTGTGTGTTGTGTAGATAGTTAAGTTAAAGTTAAAGAAACAAAAGTGTTGGAAGTTGACAAGATGGGAGCGTAGGATTTGGTTAAAGAAGTGATAATAATTGTTTAGAAAGTTGCCGCAGCGTCAACATGGGGACCAGAGTGCTTTCACCGTTTACTTTGTTCCTGTTTTGTGCAGGTAAGCTGTGGCGGCATTGACTCAGAACGGCTCGCGTCGCAGCCGCGTTGCCTGCCGACCACTTACTCGTACTTTTAAAATTCTTCAATAACACTTGAATAGAAATCTTTAGTAATTGTCATGCATACGCTGATCAGACTGTTTACTATATTACCACGAGCTGTGATGGGGAGTTTACTGTCAATTCTTAGCAGTTTGTATTGAAAGTTTGATAATTACGAAATTTCTGTTTCATAACGTAAGCACCCATTACCTAGCATGAATAGTGGCGGACGTTTAATACGAGTATGCATGAAGACTTACGATTGTGTAAATGGTAGGATTGGGAGGTATGTTCCTAGAAATAAGGATCATGAAATTTCAACCCAAATTTTAAGCCTAAAATAATATTATTAATTACGTTTACACAGTTTGTTAAAATCAACTGCTAGTTTTAATTCTACGTGTACAAAAATGATTTCAATCGAAACAGAATTATATTTTGGTAAGCATTTATCACTAAAATATATTTTGGGAATCTCATTTGGACTGTATTAATGTATAGGTAGCAGTAGGTAACTGATACATCAGTTAGGTACCTGTGTTTTTCAGTCCAATAATCCTACTAATATTAATAAATGCGAAAGTTTGGATGTTTAAATATTTGTTACTCAATCAGTCACGCAAAAACGGCAGAACGGATTAAGATGAATTTTGGTATACATATAGTGTATAGCCTAAATGCCTTACTATGGGCCTCATAAGAAGGCTCAAAGTCACCCAAAGGGCTATGGAGAGGGCTATGTTAGGAGTTTCTCCGTGATCGCATCAGAAATGAGGCTATCCGCAGCAGAACCAAGGTAACCGATATAGCCCTCCGAATCGCTAAACTTAAGTGGCAGTGGGCGGGGCACATTGCACGTAGAACCGATGGCCGTTGGGGCGAAAAGGTTCTCGAGTGGCGACCACGTACCGGAAGGCGCGGCGTGGGTAGGCCCCCCACAAGGTGGACTGATGACCTGGTAAAGGTCGCGGGAGTCCGCTGGATGCGGGTGGCGCAGGACCGGTCAATTTGGCACTCTCTGGGGGAGGCCTATGTCCAGCAGTGGACGTCTTTCGGCTGATATGATGATGATGATGATGATAGCCTGGATTAACATATATAATACTTTTTATCCCGGGAATCATCCCCTAAGGGGGCGAAGTGGGGGCGAAAGTTTGTATGGAGCTATTATATAAACGAGTTCCACGCAGATGAAGTCGCGGGAAGTAATTCATATTCGTGACAATTAATTAAATTTACAGTACACATGGTGTTACTTTTCCGCACGAGTGCGGAAATGAGCACTTTCCGTGCATATGTTGAAACTTTAAAGAGCCATATGTACTGTAAAACGTTGTACGATACACGTGCGAATAGGTAATTCGCAACTCGTGTCGATTTAAAACACTCCCTTCGGTCGTGTTTTAATTTATCGCCACACGTTGCGAATTTCCTATTTTCTGCACTTGTATCGTAAATAACTATTGTGCATAAAGTTATTCGCATATAATACTTACCTAGGTATATTTTGCATAACTACCTACGTATACATACCTACGCTACGACATTACTTTTTTTTATACCTACTAGCTGCCTTCCGGCTTCGATCGCGTATTGCAAAGAACCCAGGAAAACACGCGGGATAACCACCCAGAAAGTACATTCTACACGCAGGTGAAAGAATGTTTGAAATCGCATTAGCTGTTCCGGAGGTTACCTAATTACATACAAACTTACATTTTACAGAGCTAGAATATCAGCAACATTTCGTCATTATAATATTAGTACAGTATAGACTAGAATAGCTCCGCCCGGTTTACAGACATTTTAGGAGAATTCCGCGGGATCATAAACAAAGCCCGGACGACGGGAGCAAAAATGCACTTTTCACTAGTGCTTAATTAAATATCGACTATTCTACCGACATCCATACGAACAATTTTTGAATCAGAAATTTATTGATCAAACTTATTATCTTACATGTCAGGTTGTTACACAATATTACATCAGGTAAGCTTATTATATATTATTTCAGTTAACTAATTACATACTATAATTATTATAAATATTACGGGTCACGGGAATGATTGTAATAGTAAAATACTGCCCTCATAAACTAAATAGCGGTATCTCAAAATGAAAAATCATTGGAACATGTAATTTATAATCTACGTCAAATGAATGACATAACTTACAATAACAAATAATTTTGAGATACCGCTATTTGGCTTATGAGGGCAGAATAAGAGTGACAATTCTAAAAAGATACTTTTCTCATATCTTACAAACCTCTTTCATATCATACGCTTCTGCTTTTTATCGACATTTTATCGACTTATAAAATGTGTGTCCTCGCACTATTGAGACGTCAACACATAATTTCTTCCGCCATCCGGGCTTTGCATAAATATAAATATATATAGGTACAGACTTTGTCTATTCCGAAAGTCCATTCTATAACCGGTGAATAGTACATTATTGCCGTGGCCGGGAAGGAGGCAATTGCAGGCTGAGTATTTGTTTAAACGGACGAGCTTGCCATTCCGGCTGGCTTATATAGTGCTTTTCTCAAAAATGGGGAAATAATAAACTTTAAATATCGTTGCACAACGTGAAAATATTAATGATTTCCCGCCGTTTTTCTTTTTAAACCGAATCGCAAGTGTATTTTACACCGAAAAACGCGAACTATTTGAAACACATAGAAAAACGTCGCGTTTGCAACAGAAAAATACGAGTTGAATTGGCTGAATACGACCTGTGCCGTTTTTTATGGCGGTTTCAACTTTTTTTAA
The DNA here is from genome assembly GCA_932294315.1 of Epinotia nisella. Taxonomy (NCBI): domain Eukaryota; kingdom Metazoa; phylum Arthropoda; class Insecta; order Lepidoptera; family Tortricidae; genus Epinotia; species Epinotia nisella. The sequence continues at coordinate 8,931,203 of OW028674.1, forward strand.
AGTTTGGTACTCGACAAATAAAGGAATTTATATGTAATATTCCAGACGGCCTGCAATGTTTTTTATTTTTTAATTTTATCTGACCTGCGGGGCTAGCACAACTGACGCCGCGCCGCGACGCGAGTCGAGAAAGATCTACCCTCCTTTTTCTAACTTGTACGGTGCGAGTGAAATCGGAGACGCTTAGTCGCGCGCGAAGCGACTAAGCAGCAAGTTGTGCTAGACGTACTAAAACTATACGCTTTACCTTCCAATATGTAGCGACTAATGTACACTGGCGGAAAAAAGGGGAGGCCTTTGCCCTGCAGTGGGACACAAAATAGGCTAATAAAAAATAAAAAAAATGTACACTTTGCGGGCCATTTTGGAGAAAAGAATCTTTAAAATCGAATGAGTAGTTCCGGAGATTACCCCGTACACCAACTTACAAACTTTATCTCTCTTCAATTTTGGTATACTTGAGATTATTTGAGTTGGCCGGATTGTATCAAAGTAGTCCATTCAAAAAGCAACTCTAACACCAAGGATTAAGATTCCAATTCCAATGACAGCTTTATATAAAGTTGGCCACACACATTGACGTAATTATACCAAGCTAAACTGTCAACTCCATTTCCAAACACGTTGCGGCCGAGTCTTGCTGCCATTAACTATCGGTAATAGGCATTCGTCTTGTGCATTATCATTTATCGTAAACTAGAGCGGCCCGCGCGGCTTCGCCCGCGTATTGGAAATAACGCAGGCAAATCCGCTGGATAAAATATAGCCTATAACTATCCAGAAATCCATTAGACACGGCACGCAGGTGAAAGAATTCTTGAAATCGGATAAGCGTACAAGGGTCGTTTTTCTTTTCTACCGACAATGACCTGTCCTTCGTCTTATTACGGCATCTCATTTGATTTGAACATGCATGTGAACTCTGGTTATTTTTTACGTTTATGTTTTACTGGGATTATTAAACTTGGATGGATAAAGTAGCTAGACAGCAGCATGAAGTAAATTAGCAATATGGCTGTGTGAGTTGGGTTAGCTCGCAATTAAATATTTAGATATAATATAATACCTACAATCGATACAGCTGTTTTAACTGGGGTAAATTATGTGTAAATAATTACTGACCTACCTGCAGTTCTGCACCGGAGCAGGAATTTAATTTAAACTCGAAATGCTTACGTAGTAGGTACAATTAATAGTGCCAGCAGCAAGATCGTAATTTATTATCACATATGTATACATGAATAATCTCCACAAGGGCGACTTCGTGTCAGTTAAATATCACGCTCCCGATAAACGATCGGGGTCATACCCAGACTGCGAACTGAAAAAAAAGAAGCACGGGTATATTTTGTCGTCGAATAATTTTGGGTACCTATTATTAGGGCATGCAATCCCGGTATTTATTACTACTACAATACCGGGATCCCGGTATTGTAGTAGTAATAAATCCCGGGATTGCATGCCCTAGTACCTATTCAATGCGTATACGTGCGAGCTATTCTGTAATTTGTTTTAACCTCACCTTATCGTTCACCCACAAATGTATCTTGACGCCGCGAGTCGTAGTAACTAAGCGTAGGCAGAGGTCTAGTTTCGTTAGGCGTTACGGGTGAGGTGAGGCGCATTAGCGCGTTCCGAATAACAGCCCTGATCTCTCGCGTCCTCGTGTGGTGCCGCCGCTCGAGGTCGTGGCCGAGCCGTCAGCAATACAAAAGACAAATTAGGGCCTTCTGCTGTAGGGTTTATTACCCCTATGGCATGAACACCTCCAACAGTACGTTGGAGTGAGATGCTCGTGCTGTTAGACGCGGGTGTGTGTGATGTGAACCTAGCATATCAAGTTGCAGCATCTCAACAAATGATGACAGTTCTAGTAGCATCCCAAATAGTTCTACAGTTCTAGATAGTTTTTTTCAATAGTTGAAAAATTAAAAATGAGATGTTAACTTCACAATTTTCACAAATGAACTTTTAGCATCCGCCTGTTCTCGATTCCTAGACGTAAAGTATGGATTGGGAAGCAAAGTTCTACTGTTTCTAGACAATATATCAATAGTTCTGGCCAAAAAAAAAATTTTTTTTTTACACATGTGAGGCGAAATTAGAAAATGAACTATCAACCTATCTGCATACATATAACGCTTCAGAGAGATTTTAAATGCAACATCTTATGTGTTATCGATCCTTACACATTGAACCAACATATTTCTCAACATTTATCGCCAGTATAAGTCAAACTGAAAAGAATTTTAGAAAAAAACGTAACATTATGCGAGTAAACTCAATTTTGAAAGATTACTACTTTACTACAACTAATATGCTATGTTTTTGTGGACTTCCAGGCCTAGCATCTCAGGTGTTCTGTATAGCTATTATAGAACCAGACATAAACTAAAACGAACGGACGGAACGAGACTAAAAGTAAACTAAAAGAGTCTGGAAGCAAATTTAGCATCTTGTGAGGAAAATCGATTTTGTACGAGTACTACAATGCTATGTTTTTTTGGGCTTCTAGGTCCAGCATCTCAGGCATTCTAAGTGAAAATGCGTATAGCTATTATATAATAGAACTACACAGTTCTGCTAGCTGGAAGCCAGACTGAAAGAGTTCTGGAAGGAAACTTTGCGTTATGGTAGAAAAATCGATGTTGTACGATTACTACAATATGCCATGTTTTTTGGGCTTCTAGGTCCAGCATCTCAGGCGTTCTAGGTAGAAACACGTATAGCTATTATAGAACTACACAGTTCTGGTAGCTGAAAGTAAACTAAAAGAGTTCTGGAAGCAAATTTCCGGTCCATCCAGACGCAACGGCATCAGCGCAATGTGCATGTCTCTATGTTCAATTTTCAATGCGAAGGACGCGCTGCACAGGGAAATCGATGCCATGTGGGCAACGCAAGTCACGCTGCATATTGCAACCAGCACACGGCTATCTGAGGACGGCTAATTAGAACCCTTATAAAGAGACGAATGTCGCCGCGACACAGCGCGCGGTCCGTCATGTGTCATGTAATACCCGTGCAGCATATTGTATTGCTGCTTCCCTCTCGTCAGTGCCTGAACTAGGATGGTGTAATCAGCCCTTTGACAATGTTAATCAACACAGAGCTAATTAACTAAATGATTAAGGAGTTTGTACATCATATATCATATTAGAACGATGCCTTTGAAGATTATTCAAAACATTTTCCCTCCAGTTTTAACTTAAGAAACTTCTGTTAAATAAATTTTGTTTTGTTCTCATCTCATGCTGGCACCACACTTGGCGGTATTTGCCCAAATATTCGTGTTGCATCTTTTTCCTTCCTACGGCAAATGAAAGAGAGGCAACGCGAACATGCAACCCCAAGTGTGGTGCGACCATCACACACAAAATGTTAATGTGATAGACAGAAACAACCGAATTTTAACGGCATTTTAACCAAAATAAACTTGATGAACGTTTATGACTAAGGGCAATAGCGAATGCTGCAGTGAGCAGATGTTTAAAACGACCTTGATTTGGTTCGGTTCGGTCTGCCTGTCTTTATTTGCCGCTCCATCGAAAAGCAACCGAAATGTGAAGTGCATATATAGAGAGAACATCTGGAAACACGTCTAGTTTTTGTCAATCGTGCTAAATTAAGAACGTCTGTCTACATGTAGGTATCTACTGTGTAGGCACCTATTTAAAAATATAGCTAGCAAGTGAAATCATGTTAATCAAGAACCGGTCCGCATGCAGGTGCGCGGAGCATCGCGGCCGAGGCTCTTCACGATGCTTACCGTGCTCATCGCCACAAGCGAACCACTATAACACTATCTGAATATTGTCACGAGCCTGGGGGCCAACTTATACTAGAGATGTATAATCGAGTATAAGACACTTGTGAATACGAGTAGATAGGTAGCTCATCTTGTCGACTGGCTTCTATCTATTTGTAAAAGTCACCAAACGCGTAGCGGATCGAGTTGCGCCGCGGTTAGCAAACCAGAAACCTTTTTCTTGGATCAAAAGAAAAGTTAATGCTCAATTTCGTATCAAACTGTGCTGGGCTCGTCGCTTCTTTTCTGTAATCTATTCACCGTTCAGATGTATGTAGAGTATGGTTTAGATTAAATGGTAGGTTTCCTCGTAAGTATAATTAGTAGCAATTATTAATAACAGATGGGGACAGTGTCTGTGTAACAACACTAAACTTGTTGTGACGCAACAAAAACATTAAAGACCGTCTAAATAGATAAAAATTCTTTTAATAGAATTTTTTTGGACTAGTAAATGAAAACGTAAACGTGTCATGTAATACTGTCAAATGAAGGAATCAGGAGAGATGTAAATTGATCCACTGATAAGAGCTAGTTTTGAAATCTATTACCTACTTATATTATTCCTAAACACGAATTTCTTTATTGCCAATATCAATTGGTGTTCCCCGTATTTGGAGGTAGGAATACTAAATACCTATCGTTTAATCGATTGTTCGTCAATTCGTCATCGAAAACCTTAAAAACCAAATTAATTAACGTACAAGAAGGTAATTTGTAAACAAGTTTAGTAATCTTTCATCACATTTTGTCATGTAACGTTTAAAAGAAGAGCCGGTATTCCATCAGCAATACGTCTACTGAAAGAGGACATGTCACCACATTCATGAATCTTTCATTCAAATCTGAATGACAGAGGCATTAAAGTTAGGACATGGCCTCTTCTGCCAAAGATTGCGGTTGGAATACCGGCCGTGCTTTTGAACTCTTAAGTCGAATTCATACTGACCTGACGTCATGCTCTCTGATAGGCTTTGACGCCGAACACAACTGGAGCCGCCAAGTCGGTGTAAATATAACCGTACCTACGGAATGTACGAAAACGATATCGTTATGTCGCGCCACGACAAGACACGTCCGTCAGATAAGTATGAATTAGGCTTGAGTTGGCAAAATGTAAAGGAAGATGACGAAACTCCTTTCTAAATTACCTTCTTGTACTTTCTAAGGTACTGAAAAGGCTAGGTAATTATTTGATTTCCCAACAGAACACTTTAAGTTGCGCAAACATGGGACTAATTTTCATTTATTACCCGTTCGCTGGCTCAGACGCCTAAAGAAGAAGCCTGTTGGCAAAGGATCCCGCTTTTAAGTATGAAGTTTTCTTATTTCACTTTAATTTCATTGTTTGTCGCAATAATAATTTTCCTAATGAATTGTATGTCTGGATTCAAATATGGGTTATCCGAGTCTAGTTCTTGGCAAACGGCAAACTGGAACTATAGTAGATATTGTATGTTGTCGACAATGTTATTAAGGATCTTTTCTAGATTTCGTCATTTAAATAAATAAATAAATATCGTGGGACAATTCACACCAATTGATCTAGTCCCAAACTAGGCAAAGCCTGTACTATGGGTACTAGACAACGGATAAACATACTTATATAGATAAATACATACTTAAATAGATATTAAACATCCTAGACTCGAGAACAAACATTCGTATTCATCATGCAAATATCTGCCCCGACCGGGAATCGAACCCGGGACCTCAAGCTTCATAGTCAGGTTCTCTAACCACTAGGCTATTCGGTTCGTCGTATTTGTGAACGTTGGCTTTCCAAATCGGGTGTTACTGCAATTTCTTCACCAGGAATAGAAGCCATGGTAATACAACAAGATACTACCTACAACAGTATCTTAACTACTGCAATTCATATCTCCATAAGTTTTATAGGTTAGAGACCAGGGTTATTTGATGCCAAAGATTTAAAAGCACTCCGTGAAAAAAGTGGGAGATATTCGTTCAGAAAGTAGCAAAAGATTAAGACACTCAACACTTTCATAACTTGTTACGAATTTCGCTCACCGACTAATCTCTTTTTAAAGTCTGAAACATATTCTAAAAAAAACATAAATAAACAGTGTAGGTACATACCTATTAGTCGGACATTAGACAATTTTATCTTTTAAATCGGCCACAAATGTTCTAAATAAATTACATGCGGCCAAATTTTGGCAGGCATATAGATGGAATTTCGCGGGACACCGGTCAATAGTCGCATTTATTGCGTCTCTGTGACAAGATTAGAACATGACTGCAGTTTTATCTTATCGTGATAACTGTGACTATGTTACGCCTTTTATCCCACCAAGATAAGTCGACAAACGAGATGCATATATTAGGGTGGATTGCACTAACTTACGATTAGAGACCGATCAACGTTAAAAATGGCGCCGGTAACTGTCATTCCATGCAAACTTGACAAACTTTCCATAAACTCAGATTTTAACGAACACCGCTTATGATTACAGACGGCTAGATACAATCCACCCTTATTATATAGGTATTCTTCCGAAACAATTGGCTTATATTGCCTTAGGCAGTTTGTAAAAGAAAATTGAAAGCAGTGCCGAAAGCAAAGAGGTCGGCAGGTTACGCGGCAGCGGCAGCGGCGGCTTCGTGCGGTCGTGTCGCGCTTTCATTAGCAAAGAGTTATGATTCAATCGCATGATGCACGATAGCAACATTCTGTAACAGTCCCCAGTCATGAAACTATTATAAAACCCATTGTTATAATCGACGATCTGTTGACGATGATTGGTTAAGAGTTAAAAATTTTGGCACGCGTCTGCAAAATAATCATCCGAAAATGGTATTGGTGTCCACGGTGATCCACGTTATGATAAACTTATTCAACAAAATGTGCTTGTGCTTGGCAACAAGATGTCCTTAAAAATCTGAAAATAGTAATGTACCCATAGACAGATTATCACTTGGAGATTGTATAACAGACAGGTCGATGCTATCAATGCTATATTCGTTTTGTCAATCACGATTTAAATCACTGTAAATTAAATATTTCCTGTAATTTCTTGTCGGGTGTCAGTTTATCAGGAATTTGTGATTCGTTTCATTGTGAATGTGGCCGAGACTGAACACTAAGGCTTCGCCACACACGCGCGTGATGGCGAGGCGTAAGCACGGCGCGACTCCGGCGTACCATAAATAGCGTAACGTCTTAACATAGGGCATACATTCGGGAGTCAGCGTCGCGCCTCACTCACGCCCCGCCAGCATCGCGCTGGTGAGTGGCGAAGGCTTTACTAGCTTTTTCGTCTTTAATTAAGAATGTCATGGTATGCCAGAGTCATAATGCCACACATACAGGGTACTTCGGGCCTAAAGTTTTCCCGCTTCTTTTCATGACTCCTGCATGTGTGTGTAGGTAGTAGAAATTATCTTATGATCCAAAACTTGCAAAGACATTATTATTAAAATTTGAACCATCTTATTTAGGCAATAAGGTAGAATTTTGAATATGTGTATACTGTGCTATTTTAACTTCGTATATCCTCAGATCGTTAAGTATTCCTTACATGCTCTAAGCGTCTGGAATTTATGCATTTGATTCTATGTTGGCGGTTGAACTTACATTATTTATATTAGTAGAGAAGTTTGGGTAGCCGTGGTCAAAAATTTGTTACTTAAGCCCCGAAGCCCCCGAATCACACTAGCGCGGCCTGCGGTGGCGGTCAGTAGTAAGTTTTACTATAGATACTATTACTTATTCTGTGCTATAGCTATCAAAATTGTAAATTTGATATGGTGCTGGCATTGCTGACAAGTACGATTGTCCCATTTTGAAACACTGGGTCAGCCAAATAAAAGCAGTTGCGCACTTTAGAGATAAGTAAATACATATGTTTATTGCAAATACTAACTTAGATTAGGTTCGATTCCCGGTCGGGGCAAGATATTTGTATGATGAATACGAATGTTTGTTCTCGAGTCTTAGATGTTTAATATCTATTTAAGTATGTACTTATCTATATAAGTATTTTTATCCGTTGTCTAGTACCCACTAGGCTTTGCCTAGTTTGGGACTAGATCAATTGGTGTGAATTGTCCAACGATATTTATTATTTTATGTCTTTCCCGCTCACGGGACATGATGTCCCGGACCTTTGGGAGGCGTGCGTGGGGCTAGGTACCTACAAAGTACCAACTAAGCCAACACGTAGAGGCCCTTTTGACAATTTAATGGAATGCAAGGAGTACACCGAGCGGATGCTGTCCCTGCCCGTGTCATGGGACGCGCACAGAGACAGCACCCGCTGGGGTGTATAGGGACTATTACTGGTTGGTGGAATCTAAATAAAACGGGTTATTGGGTGAAAATGATGGACTAGTGACTGGGCTATTGGTGAAACATCGGACGCCTGCCTAATAAAACTGTTTCACTTTTTATCTCTGGCAGACGGTGACTCGCCAACTGCTAGATGGGCCCCTATTAATAGCGACATTAAAAAATGGCCTTAGGGCAACACCGGTCAGAGAGCTGGAGGGGTAGAGAGGTGGCACTGGACTTTAAACATATAGCCAACTCGCCACTTAGGTGTCCACATCTACCCTCGAGCAACAGCTCTTGCGACTCCACTCTGGACGGCCGGTTAAGGCAAGCCAGAGGTGGGGGGCCTGTCCAACCATCCATCCAATCGGCTCAGCCTGACCACAGGACACCCCCAGGAGCACTCAGGTACGTAGGGTCGCTACTCCCTAACAGCCCGCCACAAGCTGCCTTACGTTGACTGATTGCACCAGAAATCTGGTGGGCGATGGGGCCGTCACATCCCTACGCCGTATTATTTTATTATTATTAAGATTACCTAACTGCACTGTATGTATGTCCAACGTCTGAAATAAAAACTTTTTTTTATTTTTTATTTAATTTAATATTACATCTCCGCATGTGGCGCTTCAGCACATCTTTATAGCGCAGAAGCTGGCCGCCCTGTTTTCGCTTGCCTTCCTGCAGTTTTGAATAAAAGATGCGCTTAGCCACTCGTTCTTCGGCTATGCAGGAGATATGACCACTCCATCGCAGCTGTCTACGCATTAGATAGGCTTCAATGCCGCTGACATTAGGTTAATGTGCAAGTCTTCGAAGAACGAAGACGTAACAAACTCGACGCTAAGCGCGAGGAATTGAAGGCTTGACCACCTGCGGCCATCCACTACAATTTTGTCGGAGGGGTGCTGACCTGTAGGGAATGTGGTCGCACATTCTTTGCAAAGATAGGCTACGTCAGTCACCTCAGAGCTCACGAACGACGCTCCAGATAGCCAGAATTCTTTTCTTTTTCCAGTCGCCGTGGTCGAAAATGTCGAAATCGGCCAGGATGATGATGATGATGTAACAATGACATGAATAATACTATCATGTATTCGTCCTTTACCGTTGATTCCTTCAATCCTATCACTGTCATTAGTAATGCCTTACTTGAAAATCATGTCATTACATTAATACTGATACTCGTAGTGTCTGGGCCGCAATTGACACTGACGAGCCAAGACAAGCGCAAGGGCAGGCACTACGTACCTTTTCTCGAAGCGCTTCGTCGTGTTTTGAACAAGGACCGGAAAACCCCCCTTTACGGTTAACCGCATCGAACCGGTAACCGAATCAATGAGGTTACCTTAGTATAGGGTTATCCCATCATACGGTTAACCGCTTGTTACGGTAACCGTATCGGAAGTGTTAACCGTAACTACTAACTGAGTTAACCTCAAACCCTATTGGGATAGGGTTTTTGTTTAGGGTTTTTATTGGGTTATGGTTAACCTTATCATCAGCTGCTTATTGTGATTTTTGTAGTATATTTAAACATGTTACCTATACAGTATAGCGTTAGCGTATCGTACTCGCGTTGCTGTTTCATGGGATCAGTTTCCGATGGGAATAAGATAACTAGCGCGGTAAAACAAAGAATGTCTCAGATCGCCGGCATTTGACGCCCGAGCTGAAGGCAAGGGCGATAAATATGCGATCTGAGGCTTTCTTTATTACCGCCTGTGGTGAGTACACAATTTTACGTCTCTCCCTAGCCAGAAAGTGGGATTTTCCTAGCGTGCGGTGATTGCTACTTTATGGCCAGGTATGACGTAATAGTACATTACTTACCTAGGGCGGTAAAACAAAGAATGTCTCAGATCGCTGGCATTTGGCTAACCTCAACAATGTATTGCTTATTTTTTTCTCTACTTTTAAGCAAGTTGTAGTTGATGTGCTGTATGTTTCAAATAAATTATCATCATTCATTTATTCATTTGACGCCCAAGCTCAAGGCAAGGGCGATAAATATGCGATCTGAGGCTTTCTTTATTACTGCCCGTGATGAGTACAACATTTTATGTCTCTCTGGCCAGAAAGTGGAATTTTCCTAGCGTGCGATAATTGCTACTTTATGGCCAGGTATGACGTAATAGTACATTACTTACCTAGGGCGGTAAAACAAAGAATGTCTCAGATCGCTGGCATTTGACGCCCGAGCTGATGGCAAGGCAAGGGCGATAAATATGCAATCTGAGGCTTTCTTTATTACCACCCGTGGTGAGTACAACATTTTACGTCTCTCCCTGGCCAGAAAGTGGGATTTTCCTAGCGTGCGGTAATTGCTACTTTATGGCCAGGTATGACGTAATAGTACATTACTTACCTAGGGCGGTAAAACAAAGAATGTCTCAGATCGCTGGCATTTGACGCCCGAGCTGATGGCAAGGCAAGGGCGATAAATATGCAATCTGAGGCTTTCTTTATTACCACCCGTGGTGAGTACAACATTTTACGTCTCTCCCTGGCCAGAAAGTGGGATTTTTCTAGCGTGCGGTAATTGCTACTTTATGGCCAGGTATGACGTAATAGTACATTACTTACCTAGGGCGGTAAAACAAAGAAAGTCTCAGATCGCCAGCATTTGACGCCCGAGCTGAAGGCAAGGGCGATAAATATGCGATCCGAGGCTTTCTTTATTACCGCCTGTGGGGAGTACACCATTTTATGTCTCTCCCTAGCGAGAAAGTTAGATTTTCCTAGCGTGCGGTAATTGCTACTTTATGGCCAGGTATGACGTACCTAAGAGTCCATTACTTACCTAGGGCGGTAAAACAAAGAATGTCTCAGTTCGCCGGCATTTGACGCCCGAGCTGAAGGCAAGGGCGATAAATATAATATCTGAGGCTTTTTTTATTACCGCCCGTGGTAAGTACACAATTTTACGTCTCGGGAGTCTCGGGCCAGAAAGTATGATTTTCCTAGCGTTCGGTAATAGCTACTTTATGGCCAGGTATGACATACATTACTTACCTAGGGCGGTAAAACAAAGAATGCCAGAGATCGCAATTATTTGATGCCTGAGCCGAAGGCAAGGACGATATAAAAGAGAATATTATTTATTGCCTCAAAATTATACTAAAAGTTTACAATAAAACTTAGTGAAATAAATTTATAAACCTAAATCAAATAAAAAACAAACAGTAAATTACAAACTAATAACACATTGAAACAGTGTTTGAATTTTGAGTTAGCAAGAAGCGCGTTTACGGCAAATAAAACCGGTTTGCATTGGGATCCACAGCAAGCTTGGGACAGCCCAGGCGAGCCAAGGGCGGTTATTCAATAATAAGTCGTATTTAAGTGTGCGTTAAAATCATATTCCTTAAACTGGTGAAAACCCCAACGCAAAAACCCGGGTTAGGGTAACCTTATTGATGGGGTTTTCATTTCGGTTAGTAGTAACCTGGGTTAATTGAGTTAACTGCATCAATAGGGTTAACCCTATCAATAAGGTTACCGTATAATAAGGTAACCTTATTGATAGGGTTTTTAAAACCACCTTGAAAATAAGCCTATGAAAAACCCGGGTTAAGGTAACCGGTTCCGGTCCCTGGTTTTGAACCCTCATAACTTGTGTTTGGATTATACCCGATAAACTAAATTCTCGGGATATGATGTCAATAGTGGACTTATTAAACATCTAGTGTCAGTTGTATAGTTCTTATACTTTAGATTTTATAGATATCTAAAAAACGCCGATTTCGTCACTGACTCACTCACTAACTCACGTTGATCATCAAAACCCTTAGGGTACTTCCTGAAGTCCTAGAAAGCTGAAATTTGGTATGTAAGCTAGTACTAGTACACAAGCAACAGAAAAATCCAAAAAAAGAGAACTTTTACCCCCCGACCGCGACCCCTTAAACTAGGGGATGAAATGTTGTATGAGACATCCTCAAATTTTGATGCTAGAGGTCTGAAAATTGATATAGGGACCTTGTTATAAATAATAAAATACATGTTTTAGAATTTTTAGTAAATCACCCCCCACCCTTTACTTTATGTGATGGAAGTTTGTATAGGTTTTCCCATACACTTCTTAAGAAATTACCTTACATAAAGGAATGAGATCCCACTAAAAACATTACATGTAAAGTGACTGCCAAGACTCCCTAGCTCATATAGCTTTCAGCGTCAAAAAGATATGAGATCGCAAGTTCAACGTAACTGGTAGAGTTAAGCCGTGTGGAGTAGGAAGCTTGGCGCTACTTGCGATCTCATATATTTTCATAGCTGAAAGCTGTATGAGCTAGGGAGTCTTGGCAATCACTTTACATGTAAAGTTTTTAGTGGGATTTACTTGTCTTTAACATCTATTGGATTATCTGGCCAAAACTGATAGATACGGTAAACAATTAATAAGAACAAGACCATTGTGCCTTGTTCGTTAAAGGAGAGATGTAAACACATAAGCGGGTCGCAACGCCGTTTCGAATACGTCGGTGTAACGTGATTACACGTCCCGAACAATGGACTGCTTAAGACGGTTCCACGCTACTTTGAACCCGATACATACACATGTTCCCATTGTTACTTGTCTACAAAGTTCCCACTGTGTTTTCGCACAATTTTTCCCATTACACTTACCGTTCCTATTCTCTAGCTAAATTTCTTCATCATAATCTGATTAAGGTGATGAGTACTTTTTGATTCATCAAGTAATTTTATTGAAAGCCAGACTGTTCTACCTAAAATTATAAGCTGTAATCTCTTATTTGACTAACCCATCTCATTAAGTGGGAAAACTTTTCCAATTAAAGACAAAGACTAGAAATTCCTTTTCCCAAGAAATGCTGACAACTTTAACAAAGCATTCAAGCTTTAAAGTTATAAGGATGTGAACTTGCATCCTCAATAATGTGAAGGCATATTTAATTGGGTAACTTCGTCTCTGGATCCGCATTGACTGTGTGCTTTTATACAAACCAACAATGCGGAGTGGACCGAGCAGCTATGCTATTCACGATCAGTCTCGCTCGACAGTCCTCACCACTCACCCTTACTACAAGATTCGTAACCACTACGCCTAAACGGGGATCAGATTTACACTGGTTTGCGCCAGGCGTTGTGGATGCCAGACACTCTGCTACCGGCATGAGTGACCTCCGACTACACATAGTTATTATGAATATAGGGATCCAGTTATACTACAGTAGAATCCACAATTAGGCGAACGAAACTGACAGGTAATCAGATCCTAACTTGGAGAAAATGGGACCATCTCAGGAATATACATTTTCGAATAAAAAAAGAATTTTTAAAATCGGTCCACAATTGACGGAGAAAAAAAAAAATATTCGGTAAAACATATAACCTCCTCTTTTTTTGAAGTCGGTTAAAAATGCACAAACGTGGCTATAGTTTGGCCAGCGCTGTTGATATCGATATTATTAAAGGCTTTCTCACACTACGTAGAGGTACGTATAGTGTGAAAAAGCCTTTAATAATATCGATATCAACACTCAACAGCACTAGCCAAACTATCGCCATATTTGTGCATTTTCCACCAGTCAGTTGAGTTCGCCTAATTGTGGATTCTATTTTAGGGATTTCACTGACGAGTACAATAATATTTTTTCAATAGCGCAATGATAGCGCAGGACTAAAATGATCTCTGAATGCGCATTGTACTCGTATACTGCGGTCGCGTTTTATATTGTGATACGTCCGTCCGTACCTACATAGGCTATTGTAGCGTGAAGTGTGGGAAGCACCAAAGTGAGGATGTGCTTGTCATTTTAATATTACGACAATTTTCTAAATGGGTACATCTATGTTAAAATTAACGCGAAAGTAATTAATCCTGCCTATTTTTAGGCTTAACGCCAATTCGATCAAACTGGAATAAGTTTTTAATCTGAGTTTAATCATCGACATTGTATGAACCAATTTTCTTGTCTGGCGAAAATGACATTAAACCGCTAATTCCTTGGTATGGAGTTAGTTTTCAGTCCCGGAGAAGGATTTGGGAGTGAAAAATTCTAAAACTAATTCTTCGTTCTACGGCAACAGTGTCGCGGGCAGCAGCTAATATTATATTTAAGTATCAACTTCATTTTGGAGCATTGTATTAATAAGCTCTACTAATATTATAAATGCGTAAGTTTGGATGTTTGTTACTAAATCACGCAAAAACGGCTGAACGGATTATGATGAATTTAAGTATACAAATAGAGTAGGTATAGCCTGGATTAATATAATAGAATACTTTTTATCCCAGTAAAAGCTCAACAAAAGGAAGTCAATGCGAACGAAATCGCGGGCAAAAGCTAATATCTCGTAATATTCAATAGCCTACTCATCTTCGTTTAAACTTGGTGGAGGTGGCATGGATGGTGATCAGTTATCACTGATCCATGACAGAATTCGAGGGAGGCTACTAACTATATTATTACCTTTGTAACTTTTGTTACCTTTGTAACTTTACTATCAATTAATCAATCAAATCATTTATTTGCAGTAAAACATAGTTAAATGCATGCAAGTACCTACAATGTAGTCAATTAAATGAAATGAAATCAAATTATAATATTTCAATTTAATTCTTCTCATTTAATTATTGATGATTAACTAATTACGAAATAATAATCGATTAGGCAATTTGTCAGTGACTCATTAGGCATTAGCAAATAGATACATGTCTGGAAACAAAAAATGTTAATTATTGCAGACTATAATTTGTTTTACGGGTTTATTTTGTGTAGTTTAAATGTTGCTATGGCCACCTTCTGTCTCCATCTCATTTTAGATTAAGTGGCTGAAGCACATCTTACAATGCTATTATAGGGGAAAGGGGCACCATCGATAGAACACATTTGACCACCGCTTTAGCTTAGTTGGTAGTGACCCTGCCTACGCAGCTATAGAGGTCCTGGGTTCGAATTCCGGTAAAGGCATTTATTTGTGTGATGAACACAAATATTTGTTCCTGAGTCATGGATGTTTTCTATGTGTTTAAGTATTTATTTATCTATATAAGTATGTTTATGGTCGTCTAGTACCCATAATACAAGCTTTGCTTAGTTTGGTACTAGGTCGAATTGTGTAACATGTTCGCAAAAAAAGGCACGTAGATTCAGTGGTCTTTAAAATTAAACGAAACTAGTTGAAGGTTCATTCATTCACACAAAGGACAGTCGCAACCAATAGGCTGCTTAAAACCTCACGCGAGACATGCACAAATACTTTTTTAGACGTTCAGACGAAAATTTCATTAAATAATGATAAAAATTGATAAAAATTAAAATAAATATGAAAATCAAAAATATGAAGTTAGTAAAATGTTTTAACTATTGATTAGAAAAGCTATATAATAATAAATGCAATGGCATTTATTTTGTCATAACATTCATCATAACATTGATATACAAACATTGAAAGGGGCACATTGATACTAGCAAATATATAAGGTAGAAAAAATAACAGAAGAATACACCAATTGGATACTACTAATAAGAATAATAACTACTAATTACTATTAGTATCAAGTGTAGATAGATGAATTGGTCACTTGTGGAAGTTATTCGAAAATATTTTTCCACCAGTTTGTGTTTCCTAAAGTTCTCAACAAAAGTAGGTACATGTTTTTTCAATGAAGCGTAAAACAATGCTAAGAAGAGAGGAAGTATTATCCGTTATATGTTTACGTGTAGAAAGGCTAACACGAGTTTTGAACATATTTATTGCATTTTTAAACAATTTCATTAACATATACTACGAAAGTGTAAGATTCTGAATCAACGTGACCCGGCTGTGCGTCAATGTAGTGTAGGTACCGCTTGTTGGAGTACTTTGATACGAATTTTCTTTATGAACAAAATGGATCATAACTGGTTGAATGTCCAAGTTAACAAAATGCTGGTTCCCCTAAAATGTGCCTAGATAACCACTTGATGCCTCTCAATTGTACTTATAGTCGTTGTTGTATTGTAGCCTATCTTATCTTTTGGCCATTACAATAAAAACCGTATCGAGGTGCCCCAACTCCCAAAGCTTGTGTAAAAATAAAACAACGTGAGCTAAGTACTTATTATCCCATGTTATACTTAATGTACCTACATATACAGTTTACCTAAGTACATTGCTACTTAGCGATGTTCAAGCTAAGGTAGCAAGGAAGCGGTTTACTTCAATTGCTTTGGGTTTGTGCTGCCCGGAAAACGACCTTTTTCGTTAAATTCGTAAACCCTACTAATTGAATCTTATTCTAAAAGGCTTTTACATTTAACTCCTGCAATATATTTGGGTCATTGTCAGATTTAGGTTCGCGTTTCTTCTGTGGACATTGCCAACGTTAAGGGCTATAAAGCCTAATTTTTGGTTGAACTTTGAATCCGCATAAACGGCATCGCCTCTTCTATAATTCTATGCGATAAAAACATATCCTACTAATATTAGGTATAAATGCGAAAGTTTGGATGTTTAGATGTTTGTTACTCAATCACGCTTAAACGGCTCTACCGATTTGGATGAAATTTTTAACGAAGGTAGGCCTGGATTAAAATATAAAACAGTTTTTATCCCGGGAATCATCCCCTATGGGGGCGAAATGGGGGGTGAAAGTTTGTATGGAGCTACGATATAAACGAGTTCCACGCGGACGAAGTGGCGGGCAGAACCTAGTTATATATAAACATAAACCCTTAACCATTGACCAAAGAAAAGATGATTTTTGTTTTTTTGACTGACAATTTACTTCTGTATGGCTAAGATGACCGGGCATTTCTCAGATTCAAACACGTAGTTTTTGGCTCATTCTTGACTTTTGGATTTTTCTCCATGCTTGTACCTCGTTGAAAAACTAGAATCTACATCTCTCTCTAATCTGAAACAGTAAATGAAAATCTTTGTTAAGCATAGAAAATAAAATTTGTTTAGTAATTCGATAATTTTGTCTTCAAATTCAAATTAATCGAACGAGAGAGCGAAACTAACGAAGTTCTATGCTTCAGCTTGGGCCGAAAAGCGTTCGTATGTCCGGTGTCCGGTGTCAGTCCAGATAACCAGCTGTTCTCCTCTACAGTCTACAGGTGGCGTGTCTCATCCGATTCTCGTGAAATTTTGTGAGCAGGGTCGAAGGTGCTCATTCGCGTGTACAATTATTGATTTAATCTAACAATTATTTAATTTAACAATTACAGCGGGCGGAGCCGCGCGGTCAGCTAGTCCATGTGTCTGCCTGTGACCTCTTCACGCTTAAACCTCTGAACCGATTGAGATGAAATTTGGGATGGAGATAGTGAATCCCAGGAAAGGACATAAGTAGGATTTTTTCCCAATTTCTTTTTACGATTTTCAAGCGTACGGAGTCGTGGACAGAAGCTAGACCGAGATTAAATCAAGATAACTTACAACTTTTGAGCCGGGGGTTAATTAATAATGAGCAAGGAGGTCTTCTGTAATTAATTCAGTATGTGAGCGTTACAGAAAGCTATCAATTTCTTGATATGAAACTGAATTGAGGAATGTTTAGACTTTTCACCACTTGAGATAATTTTGCTTTGCTGCAATGACTTTCTGGATCTAAATATTAAATAGCTTCCAGAACAATAGTTGACACGTTGGTGAATTGCTAATTGAGTTGTGGGCAGCGTCTACAGTTGTCTTCATAATACCTACTTGTGTACTTACGTGCTCGGCAACGTAGCTATGTCCCTGGTTACTCGCGACGTCGCGACGCGATGCGTTTATGAATACCAAACAACTTGTTGTTCGCTGGGATGCTTCACTGATCTCTGACTATAATGTTCAATCATAACGTTATCTTCTTGTATTACATTTTCATTCCGTCAATAGCGCTAGAATTTATGAATTTTAAATCAAACGTCAAAATCCCGTCGGCATGAAAATAGCCATTAAAATTTTGCCGAACAGTAATTTAAAAAACCGGCCAAGTGCGTGTCGGACCACGCAAAACGAAGGGTTCCGTGCCTATTAAAAAGGTCGTATCGTCACAGAAATTTTACGGCACTTACGTCCTTTTCTTTGAGGAAGGCAGTTTTTCAGCAATATCTCGAAAACCTCTAAACTGATCTTGTTCAAAACAATTTTCGGTGAATGAAATTAATAAGCACTATGTCCATGAATTTTTCCATATTTTTAAAATACACCGTTCAAAAATTAGAGGGGGGGGACAGAATTTTAGTGACTTTCGGGGCGAATATCTCCGACCCTATTCACTTAATCAAAAAAAATGCTAAGAAACCTTATATTTATTTTGAAAGGCCTATCGATTGATGTGCCACACGGGGGGTCACAATGAAAAAAAAATTTTGCATTTTAGTTTTAAGTATGGAGGGCACCCCTAAAAAATTTTTTTTTGTCATTTTAATTACAAAACTATGTAGCGGCTAACAAAATACACCTATCCTCAAAATTTTATTCAAATACACCTTATAGTTTTCGAGTAAAATGCCTGTGATGGACAGACGGACAGACGGACATGACGAAACTATAAGGGTTCCGTTTTTGCCATTTTGGCTACGGAACCCTAAAAATTGACGTTTATCGTTTTTCACGTTGTATTATTTTGGTCACGACGATTTTTTTCGGATTCAGGCTGTTGAATTTTTATATGTAGGCTATATAGTAACAAAACCATAACGGAAGAATGACTAAATAAGCTTGCTCTAATATTTGCATACGTGTTTGCATTACAGACCTAGGTCATGTTAGTAGTACTGAACCTCTATGATTATGCCTGAAAAATGAGAAGAATGAATGAAGTGAAAGACGTTTGTCATGAACGTAGCAAGTGGAAAATTGGAAATCCTTGATCTCGGCCACCACTTCGTGAACCAGAACTGATTATAATACTTAAGTATGTAGCGGAAATAAATAAGAAACGTAACGGTCCAGTCGCACTCACTTGGCTTACGACATCTTGATTGATGACGCTTAAACCTACCCGTCAATGTTATTTACATATACATATCTACTTTCCTTTCATCATCATCATCATCATCATATCAGCCCAGAGACGTCCACTGCTGGACATAGGCCTCCCCCAAAGAGTGCCACAATGACCGGTCCTGCGCCACCCGCATCCAGCGGACTCCAGCGACCTTTACCAGGTCATCAGTCCACCTTGTGGGGGGCCTACCCACGCTGCGCCTTCCGGTACGTGGTCGCCACTCAAGAACCTTTCCGCCCCAACGGCCATCGTTACATACTTTCCTATCATCATCATCATCATCATATCAGCCGAAAGACGTCCACTGCTGGACATAGGCCTCCCCCAGAGAGTGCCAAATTGACCGGTCCTGCGCCACCCGCATCCAGCGGACTCCCGCGACCTTTACCAGGTCATCAGTCCACCTTTACTTTCCTACTTACTTTCCTATACCTTATCATAAATAATTATTTCAAAAGTGTGACATTCTATGCGTGAGGTCAGATTCTGACGCGTAGAGTTACCTATTTGATGAGTTAGCCACGCTCTCATTCTCAGAGCAATTCTTAGGTATTCAACTTTCGTTTAACGAAAGTAAGCGTATTTTTTCTCTTTGTAATCGGAATTATGTTTATTTAAGCAGATTATCCTATGCCATCTTAATCAGTGCTATTCGAAACTTGGTACCTGTAGTATCTGCGTACAACGGATCGCTCTCTTCTTGTGCAATGTTCTACACGCAAAGTTAGTGCTCCAATAAATAAGGAATATAAATTCAGTGGGTTTTATTTCCAATACAACATTGGCGACGAGGACGTCAGAACAGCACGGTGCAACGATTGAACAATCAAGAAGAGCACGAAAATCATTAAAAGTAAGAAATTAATTACTTTTATTGTTTGGCAGTAATGGCGACGGCAAAACGCAGTTTGAGGTTATAACAAATAAACGAAAACCTGACTGACACACGTCATTACCGATGTGCAATAACGTGAAATGAAACGTTAACATGAGTGACAGTGACAATGCAGACAACTTGGAGGAACAAACCGAACCAAAACAACAGACAGAAGAGGAAATAATTTCATTGATTAAACAAGGAAAAAGAACTTATATTTACCGGTGTGCAAAAGATACTTTGATAAAGATATTACTACAGGAAGGTTTACAGTACCCGCTAAATTCAACAATAGACGAGTTAAGAAAAATACTAAGTGGATATTATAAAAAAAAGGACGCGTTACAACCTAAAACAGAAGCAGTGGGTGTTACGGAAAAGAAAACAATGGCGTCCAATCACGAAATAAAACAATTTGATGGAGAAAACTGGGAAGTTTTCGAGCAACAATTGGAATGTTTGATATTGTTAAATGATGTACCAGACAAGAAAAAGGTCCCGTTACTCATTACGAAACTAACACCCAGAGTTTTCGAGACGCTGCAGTTGTTGTGTGATTCAGATAAACCCAGTGCGTTAAGTTTTAACACGTTATGTGAAAAGTTACGACGGAAATATACACACACACAAAGTTCACTATTAGACAGGGCTGAATTTAGAAGACGGAATCAATTCCCTTCAGAATCCATTGAAGACTACGTTTTTAGCCTAAGAAAACTAGCGAGAAAATGCCGTTTCAAAGACGAAGACGACCAAATTAAAGAAAAACTCATTGAAGGAGTACATTCTAAATTAATTATGTTTGAACTGATGAAACAAAACCAAGAAATGAAGCTTGAAGACATGGTACAGTTAGCGAGGACTGTGGAGGCAGCCTACAAGCATTCCAATGGAGATGGGGACACCAGTAACATATCATACATTAAGCCGAAGCAAAAATTCAAGCAAAAGTATTCAGTGTCAAAACCAACAAGCACCAAAAATATTAATAAAAATAGATGTTTTTGCTGCGGTAAAGATAATCATTTGAAAAAGGATTGTACCCTGAAGAATAAATATTGTTCGGAGTGTGGCCAACTTGGCCATATTTATAAAATGTGTCCCAGAAACAAGTTTAAACAGACGAATGTCTTGGATGTGACAATTAATGATCAACCAGAAGACCAAGGCTTAGAAGATGTGAAAACATTATATGAGGAATACGAAACTTACAGGTTTGACAAAGTAAGTAAGATACCACCATATGTAGTCGAGCTGGAAGTAGGTGATGGACAAAAAGTTCACTTTGAAGTGGACACTGGTGCGGAGGTTTCAGTGATGCCAATAACTTACAAGGAACAATATTTAAAAGAATATATTATAGAGGATTGCAAGGTGACATTTCGTAATTTTGATCAAAGTGTGTCTCAGCCATTAGGTATAATTCATAATATACCAGTGAAATATAATAATACTAATAAAATGTTAAGCATATATATCTCAAAAGGGTTAACTCCTTGTTTGATGGGACGAGATTGGTTAAGTCAATTAAAAATGTGGCCTCCCAATTTCAAGGAAATGGCTCTTTGTAATTCTAACATCTTGGTACAAAATGTTTCAGATGCCAAACAACTAATTGATAAGGAGTTCGCAGAAGTATTCAGCCCAGGGTGGGGTGATTTTAAAGGTGAAGCAATTTCTTTGAAATTAAAAGGGGATGTAACACCAAAGTTCCTGCCTGTTCGTCGTGTGCCTTATGCCCTTCGAGATAAGGTAAAGCATGAAATTGAAAGATTACAGGAAAATGGCCGTATAGTGCCAATAAAGCAGAGTCAATGGGGAACACCAGTAGTGCCAATCTTGAAGCCAGACGGTTCAGTGAGGCTGTGTGGTGATTATAAGGTGACTCTTAATCCAAGCTTGGAGATCGATCACTATCCACTACCACACGTAGAGGATATATTTGAAACATTAAAGCAGGGGGAATACTACTGCGAACTAGACCTGAAGGAGGCCTACCTTCAGGCAGCCTTGACTGAAGAAAGTCAAGATTTAACCACGATTGTTACGGAATTAGGTACATACAAATACAAATACTTACCATATGGAGTTAATACAGGACCAGGCTCTTTTCAAAGATTAATGAGCAAAAGTTTGCTAGGAATACCTAACACTATAGTTTTTATTGACAACATTTATGTGGCAGGGAAAAGTTTACAGGAAACTTATGAAACTCTTGTAAAAGTGCTAAGTAAGTTGCAAGAAAGTAATTTTAAATTAAAACCGGAAAAATGTAAGCTTTTCACTAGACACATAGATGTCTTTGGTTTTCGTATCAATAAAGATGGAATGAGCATTATAAAATCAAATATTGAACCACTGCTCAACGCCCCAGCTCCGACTAACCTAACAATGTTAAAATCATTTTTAGGGAAAGTAAATTATTACTCCAGGTTTCTTAAGGACATGGCAATAATATTAACTCCGCTGTATGAATGTACCAAGGTAAATAAATTTAACTGGACAGAGGAATGCCAGAGGTCATTTAATATAATTAAACAGAAATTAGCATCGGCGGATAATTTAAAGCATTTTGATCCAAACCTACCAATTATTGTAACATGTGATGCCTCAAATTGTGGTTTAGCAGCAATTTTGTCAAACAGGGATACAGACGGAACAGTTAGGCCTATAGCATATGTCAGTAAAAAATTGAATCCAACGGAGAAAAAATATACAACCATTGACAAGGAGGCTATGGCCATTGTATTCGGAGTGACAAAGTTCTACAACTATATCTATGGTCGAAAATTTGTATTGGAAACAGATAATTCAGCGTTAGTCAGGATATTTGGACCAACAAAGGGTATTCCAAAAATGGCAGCAAAACGATTACAGCACTATGCCATATTCCTTTCAGCTTTCACATATTCAATAAAACACATAAAAACTAGTAATAACCCAGCAGATTTTTTGTCCAGAAATCCTGAAAACAATAGTAGTGACAACAATACTTACCATGAAATTTGTAGAGTGGAAAACTTGAATCATGTGATCTATACAAACAGTTCCGAAATTGATCCTTTAAATCACAAAATAATTCAAGAGAATACCAAACAAGACCCACAATTAAGTAAAGTAATGGAATATTGTAGGAAGGCCTGGCCTGAAAAGAAATTAATTACATCAGACCTTTTACCATTTCACAACAGAAAAACTGAAATTAGCATAAATCAAGGGTGTTTGCTATGGGGTCATAGAGTAATAATACCTTTAACCGTCCAAAAAGCAGTTTTGAAAAGCTTACATAAAACACATTTCGGAATTGTCCGTATGAAAGAAATAGCTCGTTCATATTTCTGGTGGCCAAATTTGAATGCAGAAATTGAAAACATTGGACAGTCTTGTTTAATTTGTTTATCAAATTACAAGAACCCTGTTAAATCACCAAAAGCATGGCCGACTCCACCCGTCCCATGGCATAGGTTACATGCAGACTTTCTGGGTCCTTATTATAATAAAATGTACTTAGTAGTAATAGATAGTTACAGTAAGTGGCCTGAAGCATTTGAAATGTCAAGCATGACGGCTACCAAAACAATTGATGTACTGGATAAGTTATTCAGCCGGTTTGGATATCCAAAACAATTAGTGACAGATAATCAAACCACGTTTACTAGTGCTGAGTTTGTAAACTATTGTAAAGAACGTGACATTAAACAAACATTTTCACCTCCTTACCACCCAGCTACAAATGGAGCAGCAGAAAGATTCGTGCAAACTTTTAAATCTGCGGTTACTAAAATTAGAGAAAGTGGATATAATATTAATTCGGCTATAAATTTATTTTTATTTGATTACAGAACTACTCCTCAAAAAACTACAGGCATTACTCCTGCTCGATTGTTGCTGGGGAGGGAATTGAGGAATAGATTTAGTTGCTTAATACCTCCACCTTTAGTTGAGAGTCACTCGGACGGACAGGAGGGAGAAACATCCAAAAGGAAAGTTAAATTTGGATTAGGACAAAAAGTCATGGTAAGGGATTACCGAAAAGGGTATAAACCCTGGATAGTAGGAAAAATTGTATCTGAATCTGTTCCAAATTTGACTTACCTGATTGATGTACAAGGCATGTCTTGGAAACGCCATATTGATCAAATGGTGTATTGTAATGATGATGTTAATAGCAGTTAGGGTATGTTGTTTAGTATCGTAGGCCAAGTGTTACTTGTATTTATTTATAAATGATGCCAAGATAAATAAACTACATGATTGGTATTCATGTTCATTTGATTATTTAGATTCAATCTAACTAGTGGCATCGAGGTGTTATATTAGCTAAGTTAAAGTATGTTCTTACATAGGTATATAAGCGATGTAGATTTATTTAAAACTAAATTAGTTTTATTATTAGTCCGGGAGAATGTAGTATCTGCGTACAACGGATCGCTCTCTTCTTGTGCAATGTTCTACACGCAAAGTTAGTGCTCCAATAAATAAGGAATATAAATTCAGTGGGTTTTATTTCCAATACAACAGTACCTATTAGAAGTGTTTGTCTTGTTCTAGCCTTCACTTCGTTTAGGTGTTTTCAATATTGCCGATTCTACATTTTTCTCACGTCCAGTATTGATTGCAGCACTTCACAACAGCATACCTACTTACATATTTAACCAAGGCTGAAACTAACGCAACGCCATAAACAAAAGTGTTTTAGTGGAAATTGTATTCTTTTGTTTTCACCTGAAACTTATTGTATGCACAAGAAGTTTCGTAGCGCGGAGCGGACTAAACATTGAAATTGAAGGCCGCAATGATGGCCGAACCTATAGTTGATGTGTAAATACAAATTGGGTGTTAAACACACTTGTTATTCCTGTATTGAGGACATCATGGTCCGAACAGTTGTTTGTTGTCACTTAACACCAATTTAATTATAGATATGAGGTTCTTACTAGATACTTGATTAAGCTAGGAAGATACTAGGCAATTAACCAGAGAGTGCTTCAAACAAACAAGCTATATTAGAAACATCGCATTGAAAAGGCGGTCTTAATTAGTTGCGAAACAATAGCAAGATACTTTATCAATAATTCGACAGGTTTTACAAAGTTGTTAACCCTTAAACAGGCCCCATAAATTCTCATGACTGTCGCAGATAGGGTTTGCAATCCGGATATCCGGATATCCGAAATATCCGGATATCCGCCAAATATCAGATCCGGATCTGACAGTGTTCTGGATCCGGATATTTCGGATATTACGGATACTTGATATACGAACATGAAAACCGAAACTACGGGTACAAAAATCAATCAATTTAACGATTCGAAGCTGAAAACCGCATAGAATCATTCTTAATCTTGTTTTTATTCGCCACTTCCTAATAACAAACCAGAAAGCGTTTTGTTTTTAATTTATTGGTCACAAATATCTTAAAAAACTAAGTACCTATTACAAAAAGATTATTGATAAGCTGTCGACCAGTTTGGTTTAAATGCACTAATTATTTACTTATTCTACCGTAGTAGTACTAATTGTAGACATCCGTAATATTGGATGTATATCTATACCCACTAAACAGTTCATTTAGATGTTATGAAATATTTAAGATATATGTATCTTTTCTACAGAAAGTAAAAAGTAAATGCAGTGGTACCAATTCATAATAAATATTAAAATCATATTTATATTTCTGAGTATGATCGTCGTAGAGACTTGTCTTATGATGTTATTTCCTCGACTCCCGTATTGGCTTTTCTTCCGGTAAATTTTATGTATTTTTAATTAAGCCGTCTAGGCTTACTCTATCGAATTACCTTTCAAATGTACGAGCGACAGGTAAGAAGTCAACTGGACCTGGTTGTAGTTATTGTTAAATATTCAATTCAAGTGACCAATATCAGTGGTGAAACTTTAAATTTGCCAGTTCGTCTGTAGTTGACAGTAAAAAGTCGAAACAATAGTAGATTGTTAACCGAGGGCTGAAAGCCACCCACTTCATTCGAGATATTTTGGCTATATTAGTTCGAGGCACAAATGGGAGGAAACTAAACGAAAGCCAAAAATGCTAAAACATTTTTTGTATCAGTAAGGTCCTATGACTATAACACATTTTAAAAGTCGTTAGTATGTGCGTCGACCATTATCTGGGCGCGGTTTTGAAGCGGTTATATGAAGAATTCTAAAGAATAAAATTCAAAAGTCTCCAAATAACTAACAATAATAGTATATAATTTATTAATATAATTTTAAAATTTTACGCTTAGTTATCAACTAGTTTAAAAAAATCAATACAATTTTATGAAAGTGTGGCTGTTGACGTTAGTGCCTTTTGTTACCTTTTTATTAGTCTCCAGCACCAAGGCCTTTCAACACTTTCAACCCGCCATTGACAT
The DNA here is from genome assembly GCA_932294315.1 of Epinotia nisella. NCBI lineage: Eukaryota > Metazoa > Arthropoda > Insecta > Lepidoptera > Tortricidae > Epinotia > Epinotia nisella. Next base: position 8,957,519 of record OW028674.1, read on the forward strand.
AACCTATGACTTACTTTCAGAATATTATGAGATATGAAAACAAAAAAAAAGGTTATGTATGTTCTAGGAATGCGTATTTAAAATGAAGATGACGATAGGTAACAGAATTTAGTTTTTTTCGTGCTATTGCATTACAATTCCTACTTAATACCATAAAAGCCTTGTGGATCCGTATTATCCGAAAGATCCGGATATCCGGATCCGTTGGATTTTAATATCCGTATTATCCGGATCCTAAATATTGGCGGATATTGCAAACCCTAGTCGCAGAGATCAATTGCAGCCATGGAATATATACCTTGCAAAGGATGTTTTTGAAGCAAGTTGTATTTTCAATAAACACAAATTATTTTGAACCTAATTGTACAGAAACCAAGGTTCAACTTCTAATGAAACGTATGTGGTCGCTTTATCGCCTCTGCCTTAGTAAGGGTTAAATAACAAGGGAGGTAACTGTTGCATCTGGCTTCGTTCGTGATTTCGGTGTGCCCGCACCGTGCCGCAGCCACGCAGGCCGTCGCAGGCGCCGCGCCGTTTACCTGCCCGGCCGGTCTTCGCCCTCCTGCACTATCCCCGTCCCCCTCGCACAGCCTATGCAACGGCATGCAACGTCGCCTTGCGCTGGCGCAGCCGTACCCAACGAAACGTGATCGGTTTACCTGCGGGGCACTGTTAGCCTCAGCTCATTTCTTACATTCTCTCCGGTAGATTGACTTGAGGTTTATTGTTACGTATTTTATGTTTCGTTAAAACTCGCAGTAGGAAACTGCATACACCCTTAGAAAAGTTATATGTATATAATATAATTCCTATTTAAGATGACTGTTTCGAATTCAAATTTTAACACGGTCATTAGCTAATTGTAATTGTGTCATACAGAGATTTACTTTCGGGTCGTTCTTCTTTTTTACCGACAATGAACCGAGGTTTTTCTGTTTTTTTGGTTTTTGAACTATCGAAAATTGTGGTTTTGAAGTGCGATTTAAAAAAAAATGCATAGGTTTCTTCATTAGAACTAATTAAAGTTTTCTTTCTGGCCAATATAAATATTTATTTACAATACAATACAATACAAATACTCTTTATTGCACACCTCACACAAACAAAGCAGTTACATAGAGAAACAATACAATAACATGTAGGTAGAGGTAGACAACAGGCGGTCTTATCGCTGAAGAGCGATCTCTTCCAGACAACCTTTGGGTATCGGAGAAAGAGATAAAACTAGATTATGCAGTAGGTGGTGCAGAGATTATTATCAATCAAAAATCAAGAAATTATAAAAATAAACGTACATAAACACACACAATCATACATATATACAAATAACACAAACACAAATATAATGATACATAAACAGTCAGCCAAAAATACAATCAGGGTTAGGGGAGAGACAAATAATGTTCTTTAAGAAGGGATTTGAGGTTGCCGATAGATTTTGCTTGTCTGATGTCAAGAGGGAGAGTTTAACTATTTACGGTTGGTTTCTAAAAAAAAACATGTGACAAAGTGGACTCTTTCAGTGGGGACAACATTTTATTTTACCACTCTGTCACGGCATTCTACGAAAAAAAAACATTAAAAAAAAATGCTAGATAGAGAAAATGAAATATTAAATATCACTAATTAATAAAATAATATGGACGTTCATTCGAACATTATAAAACCGTAAACATCATTACTCAAATGAGATGCCGTAATAAGACGAAGGACAGGCTATTGTCGGTCGAAAAGAAGAACGACCCTTTCGCGTCTTTCCTGTGAACATTGCAAAAGTAAAGGGCTTTTATAAAGCCGTATCTTTGGTTTAACTGTAAACCCGCGTAAACGCGTCTCCTCTTATAACTTTATGCGATAAAACATTATACATGCACGTAACGTACCTAAGGCCTTAACTATTGCACACAGGGACAAGATTTTTTGAATCTGTAATTCTGTATACTACCTATTTATTTAAAAAGTTCTTTTACCATTTTCAACCAATATAGTCAGGAAACTAATAAAATGTCGCTGTCGAATGAAATCGAATCGCTGAACATAGTAATTGAACATTGCGTCAGTCAGCGTCCTAGTAGGTATATATATACTCGTACAATGTGTATAATTATGAGTGCAGTAAAATAACAGATTTTGTATGAACTGAATTTCCACAAATGAGCCCGCTTGTCCCATGAATCAACAGTTATTTCGCACAGCACTTAACCTCAGTACCCAAGAAAAGCCATTTAGTACACTCGCCTTGGAAGCAAATAGCCCAGAAGGTACGCCAAGTGAACCACCACAACTTAACACAATTTAAAAATATCTAACGTACCGGCTCTTCACAACCTGTTTGGATTGGACTCGCCTTAACAAACACTGTTATATCTTGACCCCGAGATTCGTTTCAATTATGTGCAATCGGAGGCCAGACTTACACTGGTTTTAATACTAAGAATTTTGAATACTGAGGTTGGTAGTAACAATTTTGAATAACAACCCCTCTTACGGCAAAACTCACTCGGGCGAGTTTACTTTTTGTAATAAAAAAGTTATATCCTAAATACGCATTTTTAACAAATTGTTTTTAAGAACATTTAAACATTTTACAGTGCAACAATATACATAAATGTTTAATCATTTAAGTACATACATATATGTATTTTTTTATGCCTGACTTGCTTTATAGTAAAAGGATCGGAATGCGTGGTGTGAGTGAGTGACCTAGGGAAACACTAGAATATTCTAAACCCCTAATTCATACAACTTAACAAACTTCTGTAAATGACAATGTGTTTTGTCTATTACTCGCAAACACAAATGACAAGTGACAGATTGCTTGAGGCGGTTTCATTTCAACCGAATATGGGTGTGAGTGGAACAAGCTACTGGGAGTTTTTGTCGTTGGTTTGGTTCTCTAAACTTGGCATAGCTGCGAAGATTCCATCGAGCAAGGCACTCAGCGAGGCCCAAATATTTATTTCATTTTTAGGATAATAAATAATAAAAAATTGTTACACTTGTTTTCTGCCTGCCTGTTCTCAAGAGTTTTAATAAGGCAACAAGATACTTGCTTTAAAAGGCCAACCGATCATTAGGCACGTTATAAATTACTCGGACTGACAGAGATCAAGAGTAATAGATGTAACCCTAATAGACTATTCGTCTTTTAAATATATTTTTATTCAGTGCGTTGCGCAAATTTACATAAAACTGGGTGGCTACTGGTCTAATAAGATAAAGCGTTAAAGTTATAAATCTTGGGACACCAGATTCAACTCAGCTTGAAATTAAAAGAAATTGGCCGTTTGTCCCGGCGAACTAATTTCCGTTAAAAATGGTGGCAATTTTAAAATCTCTTGGACTGATTCTAAAGTCGAAGTCAATACTTTTTGGTACAGTTGCATTGAACTTCTCGCGGGATTATAGAAACTCTAACAAAATCGAATTTAACGATTACTGACACAGTAATAGTGTATATAAATATAGAGCTGCCCAGAAACAATTTGGGGAAATAATATAAAAAAACCGGCCAAGTGCGTGTCGGACCACGCAAAACGAAGGGTTCCGTGCCTATTAAAAAGGTCGTATCGTCATAGAAATTTTACGGCACTTACGTCCTTTTCCTTGAGGAAGGCAGTTTTTCAGCAATATCTCGAAAACCTCTGAACCGATCTTGTTCAAAACAATTTTCGGTGAATGAAATTAATAAGCCCTATGTCCATGAATTTTTCCATATTTTTAAAATTAGAGGGGGGGGGACAGAATTTTAGTGACTTTCGGGGCGATTATCTCCGACCCTATTCACTTAATCAAAAAAAATGCTAAGAAACCTTATATTTATTTTGAAAGGCCTATCGATTGATGTGCCACACGGGGGGTCACAATGAATTTTTTTTTTTGACTTTTAGTTTTATGTATGGAGTGCACCCCTAAAAAAATTTTTTTTTGTTATTTTAATTACAAAACTATGTAGCGGCTAACAAAATACACCTATCCTCAAAATTTGATTCAAATACACCTTATAGTTTTCGAGTAAAATGCCTGTGACATACGGACAGACGGACAGACGGACAGACGGACAGATGGACAGACGGACAGACGGACAGACGGACATGACGAAACTATAAGGGTTCCGTTTTTGCCATTTTGGCTACGGAACCCTAAAAATTGCCAATTAACAATTGGTGACTATACTTTGATTTAGCAAAGCATTCTTTCTACGGCTTATTTTAAAGACACTCAACTCAACTGGGTTTTTAAAGTACATACATATGTAATTATAGTAATTATAAACCCATTTAGTTAATGTCGTGCTTAAATAAAATGACTTACCACGTTTTTTTTTTCTCCTAATCATAAACAAAATTTCTTTGGCAGAATGTGATTTTTCCTTAGTCCTTTCGATTTAATATGGCGTTTTATCACATTTTTTAAACGTTTAACTTAGTGGGAAATAATGCGTTTTGGTAGGATTATTTGTAGGTAGGTACTACTCGTTGGTAGGGATGAGTTTTTGCGCATGAAATGAAGGCATTTCGCTTGTTCGTTTTTCAAACAAAAGGCGAGCATTTCCGAGCATGTTTGAGAAAAGTAGTATTCTTAATACAGTTGCTCAAAAAGTGCTACTTTACGTAGCTGTTTAGCGTGCGGAAAGTTGGTTTTCGCGCACTAGTGCTTTTTACTTTTCCTTGTAGGTACAGTCAGCAGCAGAAGTAGCTAAGCGGGCCTAGTGCTCAAATTGATCTGCACACGGACTCTAATATCAAGAGAATAAGGTTCTGTGCAGATCATTCTGAGCATGTTAAAGTGCTTAGCTACTTCTGCTGCTGACTGTACAAAGTGTACCATTAATTATTATGTCAATAAAAAATAAATAAGATAGAACTGTATTAAACTGTATTTAAACTGTATTAAACTTCATTTTATTCAACTGTATTACAATGATGTTACAGAATGAATAATATAAAAGTTTCGAATTCCTTACTTGTTATTTTTCTTATTTTTTCGCAACTGTATTAAAAAACGTCGTTCGATACACGTGCGGAAATGTCATTCTTCACTCGTCCCGAGTCTTGCCACTCGCCTACGGCTCGTGGCAAGATATCTCGGTACTCGTGACGTAATGACATACTTTCCGCACAAGCATCGAAATGTATTATTCCTCGCCTTGTTAGAGAAAATCACTATACCTCGACGGTAAGAGGGGTTGCCTGACTCGTCTCTTTAAGAGGCCTCGAAAAGCCACGGCCTGCCAACTAACAGCACGCAATCCCCCTTTCCGGACCTCGTATGTACAATTATCTTAATTGTTATATTTGGTGCAGTGCTAACATGAGACATAATAAAACCTAATTGTCTTAAGGCACTTACACACACGCGGCTACAGGTTCTTCAGGACCCGGTATTTAGGATGTTGGTGGCTTTTGTGACTTGGAAATCACACAACTTTACTGCATTTATTATTATTTTTGCATACCTAAAATTATGTAGTATTGTGTGATTGATTTAGCAAGCAAATAAAGATTACTTAATAAGAATGCCTGACTTGGCTCTACGAAATATCTCACAACTTTTTACTGTGGAAGAGTTTCGAAACTTGACCTATTTTTTACATGAAATGTTTTTTATGGGAGTTCACTTCTTTTTGCAGGTTGTGTTATCGATACATACAAATTTATAAATGTTCGTTCTCTTTCCATGTCCAGGTCGTCTTTGACTGTATAGATGAATGCCCCAAAAATTTTTTTTCCCGGTATTTTTAGTTCCATTCGCGTTTTTCCCCATTTTTTAGGGTTCCGTAGCCAAAATGGCAAAAACGGAACCCTTATAGTTTCGTCATGTCCGTCTGTCCGTCTGTCCGTCTGTCCGTCTGTCCGTCTGTCCGTCTGTCCGTATGTCACAGGCATTTTACTCGAAAACTATAAGGTGTATTTGAATAAAATTTTGAGGATAGGTGTATTTTGTTAGCCGCTACAAAGTCTTGTAATTAAAATTACTAAAAAAAAATTTTTTAGGGGTGCACTCCATACATAAAACTAAAAGTCAAAATTTTTTTTTTCATTGTGACCCCCCGTGTGGCACATCAATCGATAGGCCTTTCAAAATAAATATAAGGTTTCTTAACATTTTTTTTGATTAAGTGAACAGGGTCGGAGATAATCGCCCCGAAAGTCACTAAAATTCTGTCCCCCCCCTCTAATTTTTGAACGGTGTATTTTAAAAATATGAAAAAATTCATGGACACAGCGCTTATTAAGTTCATTCACCGAAAATTGTTTTGAACAAGATCGGATGAAAGGTTTCCGAGATATTGCTGAAAAACTGCCTTCCTCAAAGAAAAGGACGTAAGTGCCGTAAGATTTCTATGACGATACGACCTTTTTAATAGGCACGGAACCCTTCGTTTTGCGTGGTCCGACACGCACTTGGCCGGTTTTTTAGTCCCTAATTCCAAATCATTTAAAATCTCCAATCACAACTCTTTCAAAAAACATTTCTCTTTGCTTGCTATCAACCAACTTGTGCCCGAACACTGTCCGCCGCGCGGCCGTTTGGATGCGCCTGTAGATGCGTTTATTTATGGGGTCAATATTTTGTATCTGTGTAATAGCTCATAGCAGTTTAGTAAAAAAAACATGGCGCTAAATTGAACAATCTCTTCGCCGTGAAATTTGTTACTGATTGTGGATGGATAATCTTTGTTTTACTTTTTTCTCGCAGTTGAAGTGAAAAGTAGAGTGTATAACTCGGGTCTAAAAGCCATATTACCCCTCGAAATTCTCGTGGTAATATGGCTTATTTTAGCCCCTTGTCATACAATCCACTATTTCACTTCTCATGCTCGAAAAGTGCGTCATATTAGGCTTAGCAAGCGGGGCTAAAGTAGCTAGGCTAGGGAAAATATGTATAAATATTTATGATTTTTAAAACATTTAATTTGACCAATCAAAACACTTCGCTGTATTAAATCCACCAATTACCACTCATTTGTATTTGCTATCAACTAACCAGATTACAGCTAATATTAAAAACGACCAATCAGAAACTAGAATTCATTTCAAATATCAGGTGTTTTTAGGGTTCCGTAGCCAAAATGGCAAAAACGGAACCCTTATAGTTTCGTCATGTCCGTCTGTCCGTCTGTCCGTCTGTCCGTATGTCACAGGCATTTTACTCGAAAACTATAAGGTGTATTTGAATAAAATTTTGAGGATAGGTGTATTTTGTTAGCCGCTACATAGTTTTGTAATTAAAATGACAAAAAAAAATTTTTTAGGGGTGCACTCCATACATAAAACTAAAAGTCAAAAACAAAAATTTCATTGTGACCCCCCGTGTGGCACATCAATCGATAGGCCTTTCAAGATAAATATAAGGTTTCTCAGCTATTTTTTTGATTAAGTGAATAGGGTCGGAGATAATCACCCCGAAAGTCACTAAAATTCTGTCCCCCCCCCTCTAATTTTTGAACGGTGTATTTTAAAAATATGGAAAAATTCATGGACATAGGACTTATTATTTTCATTCACCGAAAATTGTTTTGAACAAGATCGGTTCAGAGGTTTTCGAGATATTGCTGAAAAACTGCCTTCCTCAAAGAAAAGGACGTAAGTGCCGTAAAATTTCTGTGATGATACGACCTTTTTAAAAGGCACGGAACCCTTCGTTTTGCGTGGTCCGACACGCACTTGGCCGGTTTTTTTATTCTCTATACATTATTTCTACCAACAGATAATTTCGTCACACGCCTTAAAAAAAAATACCGGGAAAAAAAAATTTTGGGGCATTCATCTATACAGTCTCGTCTTTGAGGTCGGTCGCGATCAACACACACTTAAAATGGTCCACTCTATCCATTGAGGCAAATGGCATGAACTTCCACTGTCTGCTTGCGACCGTACTCAAACACCATGAACTGGCTCTCAGCAACATTATATTTAAGGCCATGATTTGTTGCATATGTTTCACAAATTTCCAGCAGCTTACGCAGCCCACACACCGACGCGCTCAGCAGCACACTGTGCTTGCGAAAAATGTTTTATGTTCCGAAATAATCATTAGTTTTGACAATATGAATTTTAATTCAAATTTCGCAAGTGGTCCGCGCGCGGTCAAAGACCAGCACAGCATATCGTATCGAGCTAACATTAACGCGAGCGAGACAACATTTTGGGGGCTACAGTCGCCTTAACCCATTCCCGACACATATGCGTCCCTACGCCGTAGTCGCTTTCCGCTACATACGAGGAAAACCACGGAATCGGCTACGAGCGTAGCGCGTAGCGATTCTGGGCACTGAATGTGTGATAAATATACCTAGATATTTTTCTAGCACGAACGACTTATTGTAAGTGATTGACAAAATAAAAACATCGACAGTCCTGTTATCGATAAGTACCACTTCAACGTCATAGAGGTAAATAAATACAAATATATATAGGGTAATAGGGTGCGTTAAAAAATTGATAATAATAACAAAACGATCAATTTATTTATATTTTACATACTTCAGAAAACAATTTGCAATACTTTCGTAACTTTCTTTCTTCGTGTCACTGAATTAATTATCCCATAAGTCACTCCATAACACACACACACACACACACACACACACACCGAAATTGTCTTTCAAATCGACGCAGAATGTCATAACATGTAGTTTTTCCCAAACCCATTTTTGGTCCCAAAACAAATCTGTGTCTCTGTATATGGTTACAGTGTAGGTGCACGCGGCATCTAGGTAGGTAGCCAATATATGTCTGTGGTTGTATGTACGTATTGTCGTTGAAGTAGTATGTACTTATCTATAACAGGATTGTCGATATTTTTATTGTGGTAAGCACTAAACAAATGTTGTTCCTGCTAGAAAAATATCTAGGTATAGTGATAAAGTACCGTGTAGTAGCTGCTTAGCTTATTTATTATTCGTCCAAAATTAGTTTTTCCGGTTGTATATCAAAAATCTGATGTCTGATGTCACTTGAAATGTAAATAGTTGGTCGAATAAAGTGGGGAGTCAGCGCCGGATGCGACGAGGGAGGGACAGACGAGGCGACGGGCGCGCCGACCGCCACATGTTTGCTTTTTTACGGACTAAGCGCTCTTCGTTCCGCGCACATGGTACGCTTGGGGTTGCCATCTATATGATTTAAAAGATCTGATACAATTTCAGATTTTTTATTAGCCTTAGAATAACAATGTCCGATCTCTTGCCAATTTAGATGTCAATTATTAACGTGTGGTTGTAATTATACAATCACACGTCACAATAGTTAAATTGTTATGGAGGTTATTGAATATATCGTCGTCTAGTACCCATAACACAAGCCTTATTGAGCTTACTATAGGACTAGGTAGATTTGAGTAAGATTGTCCCCTAATACATATATATTACACATATATTTAAATTAATTTGAATACAAAAATATATACATAGTTACATTAACGACAAAAGCTATGGCTAATATTAAAACTGCATCTCAAAAAAATTGGGCCGCGTTTTCTGGTTGGCAATTTATTTACTTATTGACATGTTTCAAAGGACAATTTTGTTCTGGTTCTATGTCTACCAATGCACCAATTATCTAAAGTTCCAGTCGCATCTCCATTAGTTCTAGTTTAAAAGTGGTTTCTCGGACGTATTTGCTGCCATACCGCATTTATGTACCTACAATACAATGGATACGTAGTTATAATTCGCACTGCACTCTTAAGTAAAAAGTCAAATTGTTAAAAATTCAAATTAAAAGGTGCTTACTTCAAAAACATAACTGAAGGATAGAGGGGAAGCTAGGAAGAGCAACTCAAAAAGAGAGTTGATGTTAGGTCGTATCGAGATGTCAAAAAGATTGCGTGGGATCGGAGTAGATGGAGAGCCTAGTTTGAGCTACACCGACAAGAGTTTAGCTCTTAAATAAGAGAAGAAGAGAGAGACTTCAAAAACACCAACAAAAAGTTTATTAGATAAGTCCCTTGATGATGAAGTAATTTCTAATTTGATAACGAACACTATAAATAAATAAATAAATATCGTGTGACAATTCACACCAATTGATCTAGTCCCAAACTAGGCAAAGCCTGTACTATGGGTACTAGACAACGGATAAACATACTTATAAATACATACTTAAATAGATATTAAACATCCAAGACTCGAGAACAAACACTCGTATTCATCATACAAATATCTGCCCCGACCGGGAATCGAACCCAGGACCTCAAGTTTCATAGTCAGGTTCTATAACCACTAGGCTATTCGGTCGTCAAACTAAACAATATAACTTACCTGTGTATTTAACATGACATAAGTCGGCCAATAAATCCTGACGCTCTAAAATCCTGACGCCTGGTAACCCTGACTGCACCGGGCTCGCACCGGTAACGCGCCCCAAAAAACACCCGGTTCACTTCACGCTATCCGATATCTTCTCTTCTCACTCAGTGTTTCACCGAAGTGACACTTAAAAGTCTCGCACTTAATCACAAGTTCCCTTACTTTTCGTTCCTTAACGATAAATTAACATTTTTAAGTTATGTTGAGAGGTCTTAGACAAAGCTTACACCCTTTGTATGTGTAGGCTACTCGTCGCTTTTTGCTATTAGACGTAAGTAAGGTCGTGTACACATAAATCTATGATAAGTATGCCAGTAATATTGCGCCCCTGGTCGACGAATTTGACCAAATTTGAATATGGATCTCCTGAGCTGAGTTTAAACGTCAAATTTCCATTATTATTGGTCGAATCTACACTAAAGCCTTAACCATTATACTGTAGGACTAATTTTATTGGAGCAGCGTCTATAGTTGTACATTGTGTTGTACAAATGATTTGTATTGAGAGACCTATAGGCGCTCACTAATGATAATAACTTGTCAAGGACCATCGGAAATAGGTGGAAGGGAATAAATACGGCAATAGTTATTTGTGCAAGAAAGTTTGTTTTTTCTGCGAGTGCTGATTTTGAGTCCCGAGGAAGCGAAAGATTCTAAACTCGCTACGCTCGTGATTCAACGTTAGAATCTTAAGCGCAGCGAGGGACTCAAAAGCACGAGACGCAAATATTTTGCTCTGGAGTAACACATACAACTTTTCACCTCAGCAGTGAGAACATATTCACAATAAAAACTATAAGTACCCATAGGCTTTTACGTACCTATTCGTCTTGTGATTATTTAGGAAGAAAACTTGATTCGGCGTTCGTTACTGCTCGTTTTGACACTTAACTCCTCAGCGCAGCTAGTAGATAGGTACAGTCAAGAGCAAAAGTAAGTTATCACTTTTGTACCTTATTCCATTGCGATAAGGTGAAAAAATGATAACCTACTTTTGCTGTTGACTATACTAGAAGCACGCGAGAGCGCAGGGCGAAACATGGCGCGACAGACCAAAGCACATTCTAATACATAATCTATAGGAGTGGATACTTCTATAATAGAGCCGTTAGCATCTGAGCGTTAGGGTAATAAAACTCTGCTATCTGCATCTCGCTCGCACTCATCCTTAGTTGCCGGCGGGTTTTATTACCCTAACGCTCAGATGCTAACGGCCCAGGTCTCGCGTGGCACTAACACTAACACAAGACTAAAAGCTAACCGTCCTCGTATTTTCAAACTATTTAGAAATAAGTATTCAATACCAACGTCTGTTGCGCTTATTACGCGTGTCTGGCGTGCACAATAAAACTAGCCGTATTAATATTTTAATACTGCCTTCTTCACTAATTTCACTATACATATTTCCTAGTTAGATATATAATTAATTTATCCTAGTCGATTTATATTTAAAACTAATATCAATAGCGCAGGAATGAAGAATAATATACTTAATAAAATCTAAAACAATTTAACAGCGCGCGATTTTTTTTTAAGAGGCGGGTGGCGGGCGTGCGTTTGAAAACTCCATATGTGGTATACGTTCTTAAAAATTAAGATTACTAAAACTAGAATCATTAATTGGTCAGCGTATGAAAATTCATGTTTACCTATTTAAGCAAACCGGACTTTGTTCCGAGATAAGTAACGTTTCATGTTTTTTTTTTCTTCAATTTAAAATATTCCTTCTTATCTCTTTTTTGGTAATTTAAACATATAAAGTGTGTTTTTCTACTCCTGTACTTTTATCTGTCATTTACATAGTCACGAACACTAATATAAAGACATACAAAATAAGTTTGCAGAAAAGTCTATACTCTATTCCCCATAACAGTACGGCACAACCGTGCTGTTATGTCGCCAAAACGATACGCTTAGCAGCCATACGCTTCTAAACCTATACATTAGGTACTACCAACTTAACAAACCACTGAATGTTTTTACTTTTTAGAAATTTTTGAACTAAAGGCATTGCTGCTAACTTAGGGAAAACCTTTATTCTTAATATGGCAGTACTGGCAAGTTGACATCAATTAAAAACAAAGTTAACCATAGACACCCATTTGTCTCATTTTCATGTTTCCCGAATTCCCGGTTATTTTATAAATTGTTGTTTGAGTTTGCGGCCGTTGTGTTTGCTACAAAATAGTTGGTGTTTCTCAAAAGTAATAAAAATGGATGACGATGAAAATATTGCTTCTAATACACCAGAAGAAATACACCGGCAGCCCACAAGCAGTGACCGAAAATTTGTTGCCTACTAAATCTCGGCACCTATACGACAAAGTTTAAGAAAAATTTATTCTTTGTTTAATTTTGCATTTTATTCCATAGTAGCTAGTCGTAGAAAAAGTATTGTATGCAACGTTGTATAACTAAGCCTTTCTTTACAATGTTCGCCTTCGGCTCACATTGTAACCCACGCCACTCGCCTTTTTTGACCTCTCTTATACAACTGTTGCATAAAATACTATTTCGAACGTGGTACTTGCTTCGCGCTGTTTTGGGGGTCACCTTTGAAATTCGAATATGGAAGTTTGAATCGACCTATTCATGTCCCTTTCAACTTGCTCGTTTTTCGTAATGAAATGAAAGGGACAGAGCTCATCAAGTTCAAGTATTCTGAATTTGTAATAGACCCCACACTATGAAATGTCAGTGCTTGACATGAAAATTAAAAAGCTACTTTGACTCACGGAGCAAAATATGCTTGTTCGAGATGCTGAGGTGAAAATATATTTATTTAGTAACGTATAAATTGATGTAAGCAAAGTAGTTACACTAGTTAGTAGCTTTTCAAACTGAAATAGTTTAGAAATTTTGCGACAATGATAAACCTGGAATGGAAATGGAACAATTGTAAAACCTATTAGGGTAAAAGTGGGATAGTTGCCCCACTTTTTGAGATGGACTAATAACACGCAGAAGATAATAAAAGTATTGAATAATTTCATGAATAAAATAATAAGGATAATTTGATACAGTTATTTTAAATTTGTTCTTTTATGAACGAAATACGAAAACCTACAAGGTAGGTACTTGATACAGGCTTATAAGGTATATGGAACAATAACTGCAGGAAAACAGTTATTCAATCGTACTCATTCAGCTAAACAATATTTAACAATAGTTAACTCTATTACAGCGTGCCTCTGTCGGCGCCTAATACATTCTCACTTTCTTTTTAGGGTTCCGTACCCAACGGGTAAAAACGGGACCCTATTACTAAGACTTCGCTGTACGTCCGTCCGTCCGTCCGTCTGTCTGTCACCAGGCTGTATCTCAAGAACCGTGATAGCTAGAGAGTTTAAATTTTCACAGATTATGTATTTCTGTTGCCGCTATAACAACAAATACTAAAAAACCGGCCAAGTGCGAGTCGGACTGGGGCTCCCATACAACAGACATGATTTTTTTGCCGTTTTACGGTTGGTACGTTGGTACGGAACCCTTCGTGCGCGAGTCCGACTCGCTCTTGGCTGTTTTTTTTAATCCAACTTTGCGCAAACGCAATGGTTTGCTGGTATTTTGCATCAGCCATTCAAGCGCTTTAAATAAATTTATTTAATTGATCATTTAAACTGAATACCTACATCTAATATTATTCATACAAGTAAAAATATTAATAATAACCCATAGAGGAAGAATAGAATACAGGGACACACACACATGCACACATGAATGACAAGGATGTATGCAGAGACACATACACATACATACATATATATATTAAGTATACATATTTACATTTGATATTCTGTCTCAAACAGATTAAAGGTATCGGAAGTCAGAATAATTAACGCTTTTGAAAAACGTGTCTGCCCAGTACGTCTAGCACAACTTGCTGCTATCTAGCGTCTCGCGCGACTAAGCGATTCCTGTCTTACTCGCACTGTGTCATTTAGAAAGGAGGGTAGATTTTCTCGTCTCGCGGCGCGTCGCGGCGTCCGTTATTCTAGCCCCGCTGCTAGCATAACTTGACTCTCTACTCTACTCGCGCGCGTGATTGACTATCTGTCACTTATTGCCAGCATTAATGAGAAAGTGATTGACAGTCTATCTCGCGCGTGAGTCAAGTTGTGCTAGCAGGGCTGATCAATAAACCCTACATTAAAAGTTGTAGATGTACGCTTGAATACATTATTCAATCTCATGAAGGGAGCGAATGAATGAGTAGAGGGAATACTTTGCAGTATCTGTCACTTTTTGACAGCATTAATGAGAAAGTGATGGACAGTCTATCTCGCGCGCGAGTCAAGTTATGCTAGCAGGGCTGATAAATAAACCCTACATTAAAAGTTGTAGATGTACGCTTGAATACATTATGCAATCTCATGAAGGGAGCGAATGAATAAGTAGAGGGAATACTTTGCAGTGATGTGATTAGGGTTGTTTGAGCCCGCTACCTGCGAGCGTGTTTGCCGAAAGAAACGAAGTTTTTATTACTTGCCAACCTTTTACATTTCGGTATTAGGTTTATTAAAAACGAGGCAGCTTTAACGCCATTATTCGGAACAGGTAAAGTACTTTTGTTACTTTTTGACTCATAATTCATTGAATTTCGAAAAGTAGGTCCCTACTCAATCTTAATAATTGCGAGCCAGTTGTCATTTCAGTATAATATATTTCTAAATACATTGACGGTTTTTTGAGGGACTGGGACACTTTTAAGTAATCAAGTACCTATAAACGAATGTTATAATATGTATTGATAACATTTTATGTATATGTCACACTATCACGACGATAGAACGAACGAAAGATGTATTACGACTAATTATGTATATAAAAATATCTATTAAGGCGACTGTAACACTCAAAATGTTGTCCCTCTCTCACGCTGACGTTAGCTCGATTTGCTAAGCTATTCGCTCGCGTACGGACTAACTTGCGACATTTGAATAAAGAATCATATCGTCTGCTCATTTAAAGTTAATTAATTGAGTAATTTAATGACATTAACTCGTAACGACTGCTCATTTCCAAATAGGATGCGTTGAGATTTCAGATAGGTAACCAATCTTTTCTTCCAAAGAAAAGCGAAGATATCAGTAGTAGTTTTGAAGCAGGCGCAAGCTTAAATATAAGTACTTATCTAATGTATATGTTTAGAAGTATTATATTCTACCATTCAGATTAATATAATAAGGAAATATCGAAGAATAAGATATAGGTATCTTTATAAATGTTTTCCGCCGGCTTTAAAAGAGCCTTCAAAAACCAACATTTTGCATATCCACTCACATACTTTAGAGACCGAATGCTAATATTGAGTGGGTTGAGTAATATTAAAATGTTCAAAATTATAATGAACTGGTAAACTTTATTATCATAAATCTAGGTTTGTACTCTCGGAATGAACCCGACACTTGGTATCGTTAGGAGTCCGGGTCTAACGAACTGCGAACGGTATCGTACCGAGCCGGCGCCGCCGCTCCGTCTTAATACTAATACCACTGATTCGGTTTACTTAACCCTTCTGTTTCCGGAAATTTTATATCCTACTGCCAATTTACAATCAACATTTTCGAGCACACGTCGGTATCTCTCAAGTTTTGGGGATGGGTTTCACAATCAAACATTAAATTGGAAGAGTTGAAATTGATCGCTGCTCATTAATTTGATTGAAGCAGGTAAAAATACATTTTTAAACCACTGGAGTATAATGATTTCGAATTCTGTTATCATCCAATTAACCTCAATGGTACTTTGAATGGTGTCTCATTACCCGACTGCCGAAGGAGGGTTATTTTATAGTCCAGGCAATGAACTGACAACTTGTATGAAAAAAATGTCAAATTTAGAAATAATATTATAATAGCTGTTTTTTTATTGTAACGGATATATTATCAATTAAATAGTTACCTAGAGGCAAAATCCAACAAAAAATGAGACATCAAAAAATAATAATTTAATTAGCTCCTGAAAAGTCGGAATAAATATTAATAAATGTTTTATTCTTTATTTTGGTTCATTTACATTTGCTTTAAAATATTAAATATAAATGAAACAAAAAAGACAATGCATGCTTAATTTAAATCTATATAACTACTTCCGGATGGAAAGTTTGTTGGATTCTTGAATAAAGCATCTTAGAAAAACGTTATAAAATAACATAAACAAAAAAAACGCTATATTATAAATTAATGTTTTTCGAAACCGTATTTTGCCTGGAGTATTAATAGATTATTCGGCATAGATATACTCACAGAAATTGTATTGAAATCATGTTGCTAACGTATGACAGTAATAGTTATACGTAGGTATTATAAAGCCTGTGCTAGAATGTCGCCAACACGCCCCTCCGACCGAGCGACCTTGGTCCGCACCGACCGTGTAGACAGTTGTTTCCAACAAAATTTCATACTACAACGGTCGGGGCCGACCAAGGTCGCTCGGTCGGAGGGGCGTGTTGGCGACCGTCTAGCAGACCTTTAAGGCCTGCGTGCATTTTGGTTCAGACGAAGAGTACAGGACAAATGATGTAAAGTTTATAGGTTAATTCATACATTACACTGTAATTTAAAAACGGAGAAAGAAGTCTTTATATAAAAAAGTGCAAAAACATAGTTCCTGGCAAGACAAGTAAAAGAACGACCTACAAGGTATAAATTGAATTATTCTTTCAGCTCCAAGAATCGAAGAGAGCCATTTGCATAAGTTTCGCTATTCTGATCCTCTTTCAAAGGCGTATTCATATGGATATAAAAATTATGAATTGACCTCCTCGAACACGCCAACTTTCAATTAGCCGGTCTGTAGGGACTTCATTAAACCGCCAATTATTTACGACGGTTGAAACTGCGTTTGTATAATTATTGTTTTTATTGCGCCCAAGTTGCCACGCTGTTATTCCTACCGCAGGGTTATTATGAAATAATTTTAATGAAAAACCTTGCTTTATAATTTGTCAATAGAAAAAAAAACTATTATATGTTATTTAGTTTGATTGGAAAGTTTTCCGTGGCTTTACTAATGCGTCTTAACATCAGTAGATTAAATTATTGTAAAGTGGTTCGTTCCAACGGGTAAATGTAGTTAATAGGTACCAATGGCTGTGTTTACTCACGAAAATATGCTCAGCTGCGATGGAATTATGTATTAGAGAGCGGTATCGTAAACACTGTACGGTTATCTATCTATCTATCTATTCTATCTATATATATAATACGCGAGCCCGATTTTTGTACATGCCATCAGATCTAGTTATGGTCCGATTTTGATAAATGATATGTCGTTCGATTCGTCTCATGCTGGAGATTTGCAATAAGGTCTCCGATTTTTAATTTTTTATTGAAAAAGTACTAAAATTTTAATTTAAAGAATCTGTCGTGCGCTGACCACGTGACCTTAGCTGTGTGACGTCACGTGACGTACCTAACTCCTGTTTTGACTTGAGATGACAATGTAAAATAAATAAACAAGAATTGAACTCAAACCTGTAGTAAGCTCTTCAGCATAAGAAATTATAAATGTTGAGTCAGCCACATATGGATACAACACTAAGAAAATTACGTAAATAGAAAATAAACGATCTTTTACAATGTTTACAAAAACTGACAGACGTATTGTTTCAACTGTGGATTATTTTTTTTAGTGACATAGTGTTGTCAATATTATTTGCCATGTTTATATTTATTTCAAAAAGTTTATATACTAACTTATTTTCCCATATTCGAGATGTTGGGAGAAGAATGAGGTTTAAACCCATTAATTGTCGTGGACCACATATAGGCTTTATTTGCCTTACTTAGCACAATGCCGTAGGCACCGATAGGCTTCAAATTTGAAGTAAAGATGTAGAAAACGAACCGCGATTAAGTACTAAAATTTCTTTTCGGATACCGGGGACTCCCATTAGTCCAGGCAATGAACTAACTGACAACTTGTATGGAAAAAATGACATATTTGGAAATAATTTATAATAGCTAATTTTTTTAATGTAACAGATATATTATCAATTAAATTGTTACCTAGAGGCAAAATCCACCAAAAAATCAGACATCAAAAAAATCAATATTCAATTGGCTCCTAAAAAGTCCGGATAAATATTAATATTTTTTTTTATCTTTATTTAGGTTCATTTACATTTGCTTTACAATATTCAATATAAATAAAATAAAAAAGACAATGAATGTTTAATTTATATCTATATAATTACTTCCGGGTGGAAAGTTTGGTGGATTCTTGAATAAAGCATCTCAGAATAATGTTTTAAAATGAAATAAACAAAAAAAACGCTATTATAAATTAATGTTTTTCTAAACCGTATTTTGCCTCGGCTACATTGGCAACTTTATTCACCTGACTTGAATACCATCCAAATTATTTCAGGTTCAGATAATTATATTTCGATTACAGGTAGGTATAAATTGTAATTTGTCAAACCGATATGACTTAATACTGGAAAACATAAACCAGTACCTATTAAACTATTTAGCGGTATAAATAGTCAAATGCAACTATAACCGGTAAAATATTATTTTAAACCATTAACGGTCCCCGATACAGTATTCTTTGATATGTGCTGATACTAATAATAAACAGGTGTAATGTCTGCGAAATGCAAGTTTGTATGTTGGGGATAGTCTCAGAAACTATACCCATCGTATTCTAAAAATCCTTTCTTCAGTACCTATGTTATACATGTAGAATGGACCTACGGGATTATGTGCTATAATATTTTATCCCGTCGCTCCGTCTAGGTTCTTTGTATACGCGGCGGAGCCGCGCGGGCAGCTAGTTGTATCTATCACTCTTACGTCAGTTATAAAGCAAGGAGGTTTTAACTCAAACAAAATGTTTGAAAACGTATTTATAAATTTATTTAAACGTACAAACACGAATATAGTATGATTAACATAATGATTTAAAGATTTAAAAACTTAAATGTAGCAATTTACTGTCCATGTAAAATATTTTTAACAGTGATTTTAAATCATGGCTGTATGCCGAAGGGTCTTTGCTTTAAGCGCCTCACGTCAAATTGAACAAAATGGACGACTGACATTTTGTAGTTTTTATTACGATTAGTAACACTTTAGTTAAAAATGTATTGGTTTCCTCGCAAATGTGATGAAAAACATTGTATGCGACACGTACGGTAAGATTGTTACAAACTCGAGTTTTCAAAGCCCTAAAGCCTTCGGCGTCGGGCTGTAAAAAATGTATAAAACAAGTGGAATTAAAAGATTTTTCAAAAAACCCAACTGCTTTTTTGCAAATATTATAGCCTATGTCACGATTAAGAGGAATCCAACGACACCTCATATGTCGAAATCCGTCAAACGGTTTAGGCTGCAGGGCGTACCAAAGAATAAGACATACACACATAGATACATACATACGCTCGAAAAAACATAACCCTCCTTTCCTTCGGCAGTTGGGTAAACATACAAGGTGTCTCAAAAGTCAACGTTAAGCGGATTTTTTTTTTGTATGTGTCCATCCCGATGGCCCATTCTATATAGTGGTGAAATATATTTTTAAATCGGAAATGTAGTTCCAGAGATTGTACCACTACATTACATACAAACTTACACCCTTACAAAGCTACACACTTAAATACTTTACATCTCTTAATAATATAACTATAGATAGAACACAGACTGGTGTTTAACTGACTTCAAAAAGGTGGAGGTTACGCGAAGATGCCTGGACCGATTTTTTTTTTAAAGGGTATCCTTCGCAGGTGGTCCCATGGTCAGGATCTGATGATGGGATCCTGGAGAAATCGAGACAACTCTTCAAAGAAATTCAAATTTAAATTCAAATGGTTCATGTGTACAGTCCCTGGCCTCTGCTCGGGTGAAATTACGGAGAAAATGAATTTTCCCACACATGAGACCTAGCTGGATCGATTTCTCGCCCCCGTAAACCCCTATAGAGTTCCAAATTTCAATTAGCGACGTTTCCGAGAACGTGATTGCAAATATATATAGAGGTATTTGGTATACAAATATTGCACATTTAATAGTATAGGATAGGTATAGGATATGGTCTTAAAACTATAACAGTCTCAACATGAACCCTGCTAGGGTTATAGGGTATAGCTAGCAACGTAACTAACTACACTCTTCCTGTATTGCTTTGGGATTTTATTAGATATAGAAAATTATAATATAATTAAATAAAGTAATATCTTCTCATTTTGAACCTGAATTATAATTAATTTTGTCTAAGTTTCAAAGTATCTGCCTTGCCAGAAATGAATTTTAATAAGTGAATAGGAAGTTATATGAAATTTATGAATCTCGGGTTGAAGTTATACTAGGAGCGAGTGGTAAATGGAGATGATTATGATGAATTAATTATAAATACTTATTTAATAAATGTGAACCATTTTGACTTGTAAAATGTACCTGTACTTTTACCAATAAAATTATCTGAATCTGAATCAGATTGAGATACCTAGGTTGAGATGAGAACCGCATAGCTGGCTCGTACCGGGTCGTGGGTGCGACGTTACAGCGTAACCCGGTCAGTCGCGGGCCGAGTCTGCGTATCCGTCACGACCGTTATTCGTCGCTAGTGGTGTTAATCACCCGAGAATGAGTCGAATGTACTTGGTGAAGGTTTTTTACGTCTATACAATAACAAACTCTCTATAATAGATACTACATATAATTATTACTTTGGCATGTAAAATTACATTTTTACCAATAAATGATTGTATTGTAATGCATGTTCGTCTTTAAGGCGACTGTGACCTCAAAATGTTGTCTCGCACGCTCGCTAATGTTCGATATGCTGTGCTCTACCTAAACGAATGATTGTTTAGGAATAAGTTATGTCGACGTTGATAAATTATTGACCAATATTTTTTCGAAAGAACGGGTAAAATATCGATCGTAGTTTTGAAGTAGTAGCAATTTTCTATTTGAAAACAGCTTATTTTTAAAGTTTTTATTTTATTTCTAAACTTCAAATTTAAACGTTCGGATTAATAATATAATATTGAAGCATCAAATATATTTTTATTCGCCGGCTCATTAAAGAGCTTTAGCGACTTCAAAAACCCACATTGTGCATATCTACTTGCCTTAAGATTTGTCCAGCACATATTTGTTTAATTTCTCTAAGGTTCGGATTGCATATTTATATCTGGGATTCCTCCTTGATTGGTAGGAATCCCGGACGCATGTAGTCCGAGCTTAAGTAGTCATCAATAAAATGATTGCCAATCCTAGTTATAGCCTATAAGTTACTGTTACATTATATTATTTAGAAAAAAAAGTACTTAAAGCAATGTACATTTTAGTTAATTAGCATCTCAGATCTCACGAAGGAGTTCACGCTTCGCTTGGTTATTATAATATAAGACACCACTGGTATTTTTTTTGTAGATTAGTATGAACGTATGAAAATTATGTTGACCCAGTATGTATGTTGGTACTTTGACTAATAATGCTACAGGCTATGTATATTTTATGCTTCAATTAAACGTGTAATTTTGGTTTAAATTAAAGACGCAATCACTTACGTGAATAAGTACATATGTGGCGTGGCTATCATTTATGTTTTTTTTGGTTAGGAAAAACTATACAGTTATTTGGTTGGGATTTTTGATAAGATAAGCTGAAATATTTCTCTGAGTATTTCTAATGTACGTAATATTTTGATTCATCCAAGTGAGGATGAGAAAATACATCACATACATTGCTAATTTTAAGAAAATCTAATATGATAAAACGTGATCCACGAAACGAAAGCCAGTACAAACACCGACGACACAGAAAGCGATCGATCTCTCAGAAATCGTATTAACACGTAGTCTATAAAATGACTCGCATCAGTGAGCATTAAACACGTTTATAAGGTTTAGATGAATTCTAAGAAAATAATAAAATAGGGACGCAGTGGAAATAAGCAAATTGCTTTTTAAATTACGTTCTCCATTGAGGAATATTTTGCATTTTCCATATATTATGGAAAATAAATCTTGAATATTTAGATTATTAAATTAGATGCTTCGTTACGTTACGGCTATCGCGCTGCTTTTCCACGTTTATAAGGTTTAGATGAATTCTAAGAAAATAATAAAATAGGGACGCAGTGGAAATAAGCAAATTGCTTTTTAAATTACGTTCTCCATTGAGGAATATTTTGCATTTTCCATATATTATGGAAAATAAATCTTGAATATTTAGATTATTAAATTAGATGCTTCGTTACGTTACGGCTATCGCGCTGCTTTTTTCCATTATGTTTAATCTGAACAGTGTTAGTTTGTAATTGAAATGTTGTACAGTGATTTGCGATATGCCGACACGATACGGCTCGGTGAGAGTGTTGGGACTCTCAAAATAAAAAGAGGTTCTCAAAACTATTACAGGGACGCCTACTACTTAAAACTGCACGGCTATCACAGGAGGGCCCGCGAGCCCGTGTCGCAGCGACATAGACTATCCGTATCTTTCTAAGCGTTCTAATTAGAAAGAGACGGCAGTCTATCTCCCCGCGACAAAGCTCGCGGGCCCTCCTGTGATAGCCGTGCAGTTTTAAGTAGTAGGCGTCCCTGTAATAGTTTTGAGAACCTCTTTTTATTTTGAGAGTCCCAACACTCTCACCGAGCCGTATCGTGTCGGCATATCGCAAATCACTGTACAACATTTCAATTACAAACTAACACTGCTGCAAAGGGTTGGTGGGAGGTGCTAGCTATCACGAAGTTAGCTTCGACTCGTGCATACTGCTTACGTACGTACACGCGTGGCAAACATATTTGCGTATAAAATACACTTGGTAGATTTTAAGTTGGATATCTCCATTTTATGACGTACTCAAACTCGAGTGATATGTCACCTTATTGCGATAGGGTTCTACTGTGGTACGTGAATACATTTCCTTTACTGTACCTACTCCTTATGTACCATATTAACTAAATAAAGTATTATGACAAAAATCATGAAACTGTAAATCATGGTACTTAACACATACTGTGCAATGTGCAATTGACTACTGTACATAGGGTACTTAATAGTAAACTTACCATTGTTATCTTACCAATAGCCTTAATTATTTTATAGGTACCTAGCCAGTTAGGTCTTAACTTAACAGTGCTATCTATTAAACGAAATTTCTGCATCTTGTTACTATATCTTACCTAAATACAGAAATATGATCTATTTCATTAATATCTAAGTACCTAAATAGCTAGTTATTGGTGGGTGGCCACCACACTACAGCCATGGCTTTGTAATTAGGACATTTGCGCTAGAAAGATCCGTTAATCTGCTGAAATCGTATATTACTAACTACTGTCTTAATGTATGTAACCACAAGAGTCCTTTGATACGAATGTGGCTTTAAATGTAGCTTAACGAATCTCTTCTTACGAAATTTTTCATTTAGGTAATGTGGTTAGACTATATGATACCCCATTAGCCTAACTTGCGCTAGTATATAGGTACAATGTTTTTATAATAAAATGACGCAGACGTGAAGCATAAATTGTGCGGTTTCAGCCTTATTCTGGATCGTTTATTTTATTGAAATCATATCGCTGCAGGCTTTCCCTCTCGCGCATAGTCAAAACAAAAGTACAGTCAACCAATTTGATTTCTGGGCCACTTCGTACCTTGTCACAGTTGCAATGATATGAGATCTCTAGGGGCTTTCATATAGATTTTCACTGTGACAAGGAAGTGGCCCAGAAATCAAATTGGTTGACAGTAGATACGTATGCGCGACGCAGTGAGAAGGAGATGGGATTGGAATGATATTGAAATGAAATGCTAGCTGCAGTATAGAAGCCCAGGCATAGGTATACCGTGCCGACATCGACACCGGCATCTTTTTTTTTTTGCTTCTCTTTGCTCCGTGACCGACGCTCGGGGCATGCTCGGTGACAATTTTAGTGCATCGTCCCGGATGCGCTCGACAGACGAGACTGTCTCACTTCATCAGGGCTATGCGACATTGGAAAAACAATTCAATTTAAAATCTAGTGAGATACACCATATCTAAATCAATTTTGTAGTGAGGGCTGAAGTATGTGTATCATACACATGTCTCAGTCCTCACTAAAAATCACTTGATTGTTGGGTTGACCAGAGGGGTGATCACGCAACGTTTCGAACGCACGTTAGGACAACTCAAATGTCATTTTCCCAAACAAAATTTGAAATTTTGATATCCCGGCGCGCGTACAATGCGTTACGTGATCGACCTGCTGGTGAAAACGTCGATTATCATTACAGTCTAATTTATTTCAAGTCAATGTATGTAGGTTAGAGAATACTTACGTACTCGTAAGTGATAAATGATCTTGACAGCTTTATAACACTTCTATAGGTGTTGTTAGATTCGGCTTTGACATTTTTAGGGTGTAATAAAGAATGAAATCTAGTTTATATTGCAATTCAGCGAGGAAATGCCGCCAGCATCCTCGGTACAATGCCTCGAGGGCCTTTTTTAGATTTAACTTAGTTTTAATTTATCTTAGTTAATGTTAATTATAATCCTGTATTCACTTTTAATAAAAAAAAAAAGTTTATATTTTTCTTGGGATCTCTACAAGGTCCCATTAGATAAGCAGCACGATAAATATACCATCTGATTAAGCAGCTGGCAGTGCTTTACTTAACATCAGCTTGCGTATAGTTTGCAATCTTTGATAACTGACAGTATTGAATTGTGAAAAGGTCCATATGTACATTTACATTAAACGCCTGATTTTCAATAATACTAATAATATTATCAGCAACTTGGCCTTATGCACGCCATTAGACATCATAAACACATGTCGCCCGCATGCTCCCACGGTGCCAACGGCGGTTCCTCAGCTTCCCACCGGTTCCCATTTCTACATCAAGTATGCATGTAGCACACGTGGCTTCAAGTATCTAGAGCACAGAGCTTTATTATTCTATGAGAATGTATATCGCTCCGATGTCTCACCAAAATAGATTATATTTTTATAACCTTTTTAATTGAAGATCATCAACCCGAACATAGTTTTCAAATGCTACTTTTACCTCAACGGATTTAATAATATCTAGGATTTTAGTATGGTTAGTAGTTCTGTATAATATATTTTGCGCCCTAAAACTTTGAATCTTTGAACACTTATGTCACATAGCGTATAATTCGTTGCCATAGTTAACGTTGCTTTTTTCTTCGAGCACTAGTCGGAGTAATCGTGTAGGTAGAGATTACTTTATTATACATTGCCCGAACATATGTCACTACAGCTGGTATTAGGCAATTCATATTCTTCTGCTGTAAACCTAGCACCGCTGGCCGCCCTCAACTCTATGTCATGCGAAGGAATTGAATCATTCTCCTACAATACTAAGATGAGATACCCGACAAGCGATAACACTTCCTATGCCCTGTATGTGTGTAGGGTTGAAGTTATCCGAGTGTTTATTTAATATATACGTAAAATCTAATAGGTATTAAATAGACTGGAATTAGTCTATATAATACCTATAATTTATGATGAAGCAGGCGAAAAGGAGTAGGTGTTAGGAGCGTTTATTATGTAACAATAGATAATATGCACAAATAAATTATAAAAGGAGAATCAAGTACGCAGCTGTCTTTGGTAAACAAGGGCCCCTGAGGGTCGCGCTCGGTAACGTGATAAATTGATAATGCTGATCATTTTATAAATATGACAGCGTATGTGCAGACTGCGGACTTAAATATTTTGTATAACTTCACCGTTAACACCATTCATAGGTACATTATTATTATTGTGTCTTATTATCAGACATCTTAAATTGTGCAGCATGTTCGGTGCAGCATGGTTGTATTAACGGAATTAGTATAGACAATATCGATAATTATATAAGCATTACGATTGAAATTGTTTATACCAATTCCGTTAACAACACTTCGCTGCACCGAAAATACTACAAAATTTACGATTTCTGCATATCATACATAGACATGCAAGTTTCAGTTTCCGTATTGTATACAGGGTGGAAAGTTAAAACGGGGCAGTAAGGGCAGCTACTAGATCCCTTGCCGCCACACAAAAATGGCATTAGGATTTCATTCCTAACTTTTTAAGTGATGGCAATCTACATTCACAGATTTTTGAAAAAAAGTACAGTCCGCGAGAAAATCATCAATTTTGACGATATTTTTTTTAATGGCATTTGATCCCATTTCTATTAAGGATCAAAATACTCTTTGGGACCGACTAAGGTTTGACTACTAGAACGCCCAGAAATCAAAGAAAACTTTTTCCATACAGTGAGTATGGGAATCCCAAAGCTAATTTTGCTCATGTAGTTTTTTTATGCCAATTCTGGTTTTATTTAATGACGGCCAGCTTTATTCTGCAAAAAGTTTGTAAAAAGAATACTAACATCCGTATTCAGAAATTCTGTTCGAAACTTAAAATTTACTAAGGTAAGGGTTTTACAGCACCTGTCCGCTCGTGAGTACTGTAATGTGTACAGTACTCACGAGCGGACAGTAACGTTTATGAATATGGGAATGCGTTTGTTTTTTTTTTAACAATGGAATGAATTCTCTCATTTCTAATCTAAATGAAATTCTCCGTCTCCATACAATTTGATGATCGTCTAACTAAAGGACTACTTGCACTTTGGGATTCCCATACTCACTGTATGGAAAAAAGGTTTTCTTTGATTTCTGGGCATTCTAGTAGTCAAACCTTAGTCGGTCCCAAAGAGTATTTTGATCCTTAAAAGGAATGGGATCGAATGGCATTAAAAAAAATCGTCTAAATTGATGATTTTCTCGCTGACTGTACTTTTTTTCAAAAATCTGTGAATGTAGATTGCCATCACTTAAAAAGTTAGGAATGAAATCCTGATGCCATTTTTGCGTGGCGGCAAGGGATCTAGTAGCTGCCCTTACTGCCCCGTTTTAACTTTCCACCCTGTATATATTATGTACTATTGTAATAGTAGCACGTGGCATGTTAATAAAGTGTCTGTAAGAGACCAAGTATAAATAGAGCACAAGTAACACAACAAACTTATAGATATATTAGGTTTTTGTTCCGTGATAATCTGTCATTTGTACTAACGAAATCATTTATTCAAAACCATGAAATGCCAATGAGTTTACATAAAATTCTTTACGCTATCAATAGAACTTAGTTAAAGAAATTTATCCCATCCTTTTTTTAAAAAAATCTATGCTATATTTGCTATTAACGCATTTTTCCACAGAACATTTTTGTCATTTTTGACAACCGTCAAGTCTCACGGTCGAAATCAGACTAAACGCAAATTAGCCGCATAGCCGCAAGTGTCGATCGCGTGGTTCTTTAGGACGGCCACTTTTATTCGGCTGATTGTGTATTATTAGTTACTTATACTAAATCAATGTATCAACAGTGACACAGTATTATGCATTTTAGACATAGACATAGAAAATCTTTATTTAACATCACATGTTAGACATATAGTATACAAATTAGACTTAAGATTAGACTTAAAACCTATACAGTACCGAAATTTAAATTCAAAGCGAACAGAATGTAACCTTGAAAGTAACTGGTAAATACGACTGGGGACCAAGTCGGTAAGAGTAGCAATAACCATACGTACCAATGATATAGTTTGTATGTAGCGTTCGATATGGATACGATATCGCGACGAGGGAATACATGTACGAGCCTTCACTTTGCCTGCGTGGCCATAAAGCACCGAACAAACGAGCTCTCGACCTCGCCTCTTGCAGCAACCATCTACTCCACACACAGCTTGTCGACAACTCGTCTCAGATGTACCACTATACACCTGACCTCTGATTACCCGTAGTTGTTCCGGCTCCCGTGGCAAAGTTATACTGGGTACGGTGAGATGAGTCGAGAGAGTTTATGAATCGCATAGCTACACTGCTATATTATTGTTACCTAGCCTGTTCGCCACAACACACGCATAACCGATCGCTCTTCGTGGTACACAACAACAAACTTTACCTGAAACAACAGTGTGTTGCATATCATTAATTATGCATTTGCATACTCGTACTTTGCAACGAAATTTCGAATGCTTTATCCACAGCTGTGTTTATTTCTACGTGTTCAACAAAATTCAAATTACGAGGACCCTCAGTAGCTGTAAATTAAATAACATTGGCTTCATTGATTTCATCTGTGCTTTAATACACGTTGTTTTAATTGAGGTCGTGGCTAAATGGGGAAAGCCCATAGTCGAATATTATGGCGCAAAATGAAGGATACCATCACCTACATTCAGTATTATATTTTAATAGGTACTTAATTAATGTACATGGGGCTATCATACGAATATAATCAGTATTGGTTGAAATTTATTATTATGGACACGAAAAACCATCCTAGCGTTATTCCCGGCTGTGCCCCAAGCCCAAGGAGGCCCGGGGTCCGCTTTGACACCTAATCCCAAGATTTGGAACAGGCATTAGTTTTACGAAAGCGATTGCCATCTGACCTTCCAACCCAGAGGGAAAACTAGACCTTATTGGGATTAGACGGGTTTCCTCACGATGTTTTCCTTCACCGAAAAACTAACGGTATAATGAATTTCAAAATCCGGAACTTACGTACAGAATATTTTCCGCACATAAGTTCCCAAAAACTCATTTGTACGAGCCGGGATTCGAACCAACGACCACCACTTCACAGCCGCATGCCTGAACCACTAGGCTACCGTAGCTCCCATAGACACGAAAAAAGGTTTTCAGCGTGTCAAGCCAAGTTCAAGCAAAGGAACTGGCTAGCCAGCGCCGAGTGTAATATTACACGAACCACTTGGTGCCACTTTTGACCCTTCTATAACTCAAAACCTCTTTAACGTAAACACATAAAACTACGTTTGTTTAATTATATCCATAAGGACATCTAGAAGCCCAAATTTCATGAAGCTAGCTCAAACGGTTATAAAGATATGAAGGTCAAAAAGTTTTAGTATTGACTGACATATAGTACCTAAACCTAACCTACTTCCAGATGACCTAGAAGGATGAAATTTGGAATCCAGCTCGGTAATTGTGTGTAAGCGTAGAAAAAAATCTAAAAATAAAAAACAGGGGGGGTCCCCATACAATTTTTTTTTAATTGTAGCGTTGGAACCGTTACAAGCAGATATTTGAAATGCAATATAAAAATAAAGTTTAGTCAAAAAAAAGGTGGTGTCCCCATACAAATAACTTGTAGGTAATACGCGCTAAACAACCGGCCAACGGTGTGTCGTCGGCGGCGCGCGGCACCACATAATTATACACAGAACAGAAGTAAATCTACATAAAAGCGCTCCCGAGCAACACGGAAACGCAAGAAATCTCAATACCTGCCTAGTGTTCTTTACAAAAAGTAATGATATCCCACCAAAAACATAAATGTAAAAAAAGAAAGCCAAGTTCTTTACAAAAATATGCCTGGCTGTGGGCTTCGCCGCAAAATGAATGGAGATCTAAATGAGTGCCAAGTTATGCAAAATCCAAATATGTATTTATAGGAACAAAATAACATTATGAACAAGTACTAAACTCTATTTCTTTGCTTTATTGGATACCTATAACAATTGCTGTTATTTAAAAATGTGAGATCTTAAAGTAGGTTAGATTTGACTTGGCCAGTTTTTATCAGAATTTAAAAAAAATATGTATATATATATTATATATATGTTGAATAACTTTATAAAATGACTGATTTAATGAAAACTGGTAATATAGTTTAATACTTGTTCATAATGTTATTTTGTTCCTATAAATACATATTTGGATTTTGCATAACTTGGCACTCATTTAGATCTCCATTCTTTTTGCGGCGAAACCCACAGCCAAGCATAATTTTTGTATTGAACTTGGCTCTCCTTTTTTACATTTATGTTTTTGGTGGGATTATATTAACATAAAATACAAACTAAACTTGCCAACAAATTATTACCATAAGCCATAACGCAATATCGCGCTCAAATTGTATACAAAATTTAGCTTCGTTAATGATTAGATTAAATTATAAACTGGAAACAAATGCTAAAACGTATAATTAAGGAGTTCGCAAACAAGCAGACAGTTTGTAGAGAGTTGTTTACGTTGATATCATCTCGCATTGAATTGAAAGTCCGCGGGGAAATGTGTCGAGCGAGCGAGCGCTTCGGCTAAAAGCTCTTCCGAACTCGTCCGACCGGTTCTTAAGCACACGTGCGCCAAGTTTCGTTATGTCTACGAATAATCTCCTCTGTTGTTAGACTTGTTAGTACGGCTACGGGGCCCACGTCGGGCAGTTTGTAGGCCACCGAAATATTCCGACTAACAGCCACGCCGGCGCAGTCTCTCGCGTCGCTGCCGCTGCCTTAGCTCGTAATTAACACGTTACGTGACTTTTAATATTGAAGTTTCTTCGCATTTACAGCATCCATGATTTTTCTCTAATTACGTCTGTGAAACTTTTAATAACGTACGCAAGTTCTGAGCTGTTAGGTTATTTATTTGCACCGTTTTTAGGGTTCCGTACCTCAAAAGGAAAACACGGAACCCTTATAGGATCACTTTGTTGTCCGTCTGTCTGTCTGTCAAGACCCGTTATCTCGAAAACGCGTGGAGGTATGGAGTTGAAATTAAAACCATATACCTACTCAGATACGGCCGTTTAAGCCGCAAAAACGTATATTTCGACACTTTCAAAGGCATCAAAATTTATAGGGTACTTTTCGTACTATGAAATTTGGCAAGCAATATCGTCTTATACTAATACTACAAGTACCTACAAGGAAAAATCTGAAAACTATACATTTGTAATTTTGTACGGGACCCTCGGTGGGCGAGTCCGACTCGCACTTGTCCGGTTTGTGAAGTATATTTAGAAAGGATTATTGCTTATGCGGTTTATGTTGTCACTAGCATAATGCGCCTGTAACATTGTCTGCAGATAATTATTGTCAAGTCCATTTTTCGGATTAAGTAGGTACTCTACTGTTATTACCTATCTTGAAAATCCGGTAGTTTATTAAGATGGTAAACATACAGACTTTTTAAACTCGGTTTTTGTTAATTTAGATCATGATGCAAATTATTTATATATATTAATAACTAGTAGGCATTTATTATACTCCCTATACCTTGTTCCCCTTGTTCACTAGGTTTCGTATAAAGTGCTATGCTTTAAAAAAAACCTCGAATGGTTTCACGTTCCACGACAACAACACCCAAACACAAGTAGGTACTTACCAGATCTTTATTGGCTATAAAAAGCGCCGAATTGCTACGAAGTTGGGAAGTACTACACCTAATAGACTTTAGTAGGTGCCAGGTCACCAAGCCCATTACCAGGTCAGTAATCAAGAATAGTATAACATTGAATGTCTTGTGCTGTTTGTATAATTTTATTTATATTTCGGTAATTAATGTCAGCTGAGGCTATCCTTAACCTAACAGATGGCGGATAAGATTTTTTTAATCACTCTTGCTCGTAAAGGGCTTCGTAACGCGCCGGCATACAGAGCTGCAATACCCTTAATTACGCCCATGGGCGTAATGGTTTTTTTCTTAAATTGTATCTGTCACTCATTTGTCAGTTGTAAAGCAAGGAGGTTTTAACTCAAATACAACGTTTAAAAACGTAACGTTTACAAATAAATCGAAACATAAAAACACGAATAAAACATGTTTAACAAAATATTAAAAAATTTAAATTAAGTAATTTAGTGACTGGAAAATATTCTCAACAGTGATTTTAAATCGTGGCTGCCTGCTGAAGGATCTTTGCCTCACGTCACGTGAAATTCAACAAAATGGACGATTGACATTTTGTATTTTTTGACTGCGATTAGTATTAATTTTGTTTCAAATACATTTATTTCTTCGGAAATGTGATGAAAAACATTGTGTGTGTCGCGAATAGTAAGCTTTTTTTTACAAACTCGGTGCATCAAAGCCCTGCGCTTTCGGCGTATCGGGCTTCTAATAGACTCTCGTTCGTAAAAAAACCAGTTACCAACCTCGTGGCACAATGTACTAGTCTGTCTTCTGGACGAATTCAAGTGTATAGATTAAAGAGAAGGGAGGAGGAGGGGAGTGAAGGTGTAGACAGTTTCAAGGTTTAGTTTCCTACCAATGCCTTACGAGTTCAAACAACTCAGATTTACACCAGTTTTGATTTGTATGCTGTTCCCAATGAGAAAAACGAGCATACCTACGAGCTACTTAAACGAGCAAAACAAGCGAATGCAACACCAGAGAATTACTGTTCTTATAAGCCAAGTCTCAAATCTTTCTTAACCGTTATTATGGAGTAGTTTCTTAATCTTAAGCATACCAATGTCTCAAGCGTGTTGCTTATTCATGCGTTAGCCTATATAATGTAGTATCGCCAAGGTTAACTGTGGGCGCTGTTGACGTGACACTGCGTAGGGCTTGACTTCGCTGATAACCAGACCTAGTCCGTTAGGATTTCAACGAATCGGGGCCGCGTTCCACGCAGCATCCGGGTTTTTTCAGATGACGTTCGATATTTAAATTTTAAAGTTTCCTTTGAAGAAGTTGAGAGCGTGCCACTTTCCTCTCAAAAGTCACTGCGTGATTCAATGTATCTTAATGATGACGGTATGATGACTAAAAGATGTATATCGTGAAAATGTGCACATGATTAAGTATTGTTTTATACTTACGTTGACTATTGTACATTTGTAGTTCTTACTTAACTATTTAGTAGCTATAGCCAACCGATATCTTAGAGCCGTATGACTCTCTTGAAGGATACCAGGATATCAATCAAACAAAAACCAATCAACCGGCACCAATCAGCTACTGCTCAGGAATCCGTTTATCCTTACTTTAAGGTAACTCTGTCCTAAACTCCCAACCGAATACAGATAATGGTGTCCCTAATGGTCGGTAGCTCGGCAGGCTGGGCACGCGACCTCGTGTCATTGACCGCTCCCCGCGCCGCCTGCGCCCGCGTCGACGCCGCGCCACTACGAATGGGTGTCAGCTAGTTATACTGAACACCGGTCTAGGAGCCCTGCTATCGATTTTGTAAAGGAACATATGTACATAGGCTTATTGATTGACTTTAGACTTAACTGGCAACCGCACACTGAATATGTATGCAATAAACTCAGATCATTCCTAGGAAGATTAAATATCCTGAAATATAATAAATATTAGGGGACATTCTTACACACATCGAACTAGGCTTATAGTAAGCTCAATAAAGCTTGTGTTATAGGTACTAGACGACGCTATATAAAGGTTCCGAAACCGCTATTTTGCACCTATATGACGTCATATCGGTAACCAAATATAAAGGTTTTCTTTCGGTTATGCAGTCCCTGGTTACACTTCAGCCCAGAAATATTAACAACTTGAACGATCCATAATTTAATTTTGGTTTTTGCGTGCATTTATAAAAGCGTGTTTTTCTAGTGTTTTTTTTAACTATTAATTTATTTCGGCCACGAGTAATTAAAGCCCTCGTGTTTTCATAATATTGAACTTCTCATGGTCGTCTTTTTTTTGAAACAAAAATTTATGATATATCGGTTGTTTTACCGACTGCGGAATCATGATAATCAAAAGATTTTATTTTTTTATCGTTCTATGTTTTATCGAGCCTCAATTCCACGTTTTTGTTACGAATACTTTGGTGACGCTTTATAAAGCTAAGTTAAAGGCGAATTAAGGTAGAAATTCGTTTTTGTATACCGGTAACTCATACTTCTAAAGTGAGTATGTAATTTTATGGGTAAGTAGTTACTATTTTTAACTGTTGTTTTTTTTTTCATACGATAGGCTAATGTGTTTGACGCAAGTGACATGTTTTAAAATTGAAAATGTCGTTATTTCACCACAATAACCGACTTTTTTTCAAAAATACTTAATACTTTCGTTACGATTACGATACAATTTTTTAAATACTCGTAACGTAACTATAAAATATGGCAAAGGGAATTGCACACAGAAAAATACTTACTTTAATTAGATTTTTTTTACATGTTCAATGATAAAACACAGTATGTTAGGTGGATATTTTTATGACAATTAAAAAGTTCGTAGAATATTCGTTTAATAACTATAAAAAAAGTTTACCGAATTGAAATTGTCGAAACTGAACTGGAATTTAATAACACTTCTCTATTCCATTGATTTTAATGTTACGTAAAAATACTTTTTTCATGATATTTATACTTTTTAGTCCATAAAGACTTTATTTTATAACATGCATTTTTTTCTTATCTACGTTCTTCGTTATCTAATGAGTATAATTACCAGTATGATCTTTATGACAACTTTTGTTACGTTTTAGGGTAACATCACGTATATTTTTTATGTTAATTATTTGTCACATTGGTCAAAATTCGCGGCCTTACCCATTTCGTACCTTCCTAGTTATCATGAAGCTAACCTAGTGTCAGAAGAAACTCCTAAAGAATTAGGGAGGCAGTAAATCTTGGTGTAGAGTAGGTGAATGTAAAGTAAAGCTTTACGTTAAAGTTTATTAAAAGTTCTCGGAAATACTGAAGCAATGAAGTAATAAATTTAAACGAGGAATTTTGCAACCTTTGATGCAACGAAGCTTACGATTTCCTGCAACTACCTGAGCTCGGAGAAAAAAGTTGCCAGTAACGAAACTAACACAACACTGAATTGCATCGGAAAAGCTGTATCGAATAATGGTTTTATTATTGCGGAGATTCTTACAAAGCTTTAATTATTTTTTAGTAAATGAAAATATTTCACATTCACTGCCATGCCATTGTAATTAATTAATAGGCTTGTGTCCTAATTTTTTTTACGATGCCATTCGAACCAGTTTTTGGTGTGGAACAAATGTTTGTATGGGAGTAAGTACAATTAAAGAACATAAATACCCAAAAAATTGAGTTAAAGACGGACCTCGCTGGCGGTAGCCGAAAACGTTCCACACTGATTAACATTGAATCATGACGTCACAGGGTAATATTTGTACTAGTCGTTATATGGAAAATCAAGTAAATTGCTGTTTCGGTTGCGAAATACTGCGTTTAGGACCATAGTTGTCATACAATATTGTTTCTATAAAAGCGTAAGGATTCTATTGGTAGCTTTAAATTTACTTTTGGACAATAAAAAAAATGCATATTTTTTGTAAACTTTCAAGGGCCATATCTTTTTATGATTTTAATTATATTTCGTAATTTATACTTAATTGCATTTATTTGAAGGTTTACTATCAATTTAGCAACACTGCGCTATCAATTTTAACATGAGGACACAACCCAATTATACACATTTATTTATTCCAGGGTTGTTCATGAAGTTCATGGAATCGGCATCAAAAACAGAAGTTATATATATATCGTATATGTAATTAATACATACACTCTTTCATATTTTGCATGCATATTATATGTTAAAATTATTAAAATATTGTCAATGAGGCTTATTTTTACATTAACGCAATTACCTACATCGATTTTAAATACCATATTTGTTTAGCTATTAAAGAAAACCAATTAATAATATCCTTTTTACATATTTATTGTATGAATGAATAGTGGTACAGTATGATCATTATTGTTAGTATGGTGTATCAAAATTAACTCTTACGTCATTGCTATGTAGGTACTAGTAGCGCCATCTAACAACGTATCGTATCACTAAATGTAAATTTAATTTTAACAATAAACCAGTCTGTTCTCCCTTATTTATCAGTTATTTTTAGTTTAAAATAGATAAATTGTGCACGTTGTTTCGCATAAACATGACCTCAAACTATATTGCCAGTGTCCTGAGGTTAAAAGGAAGGGAGCATTACGAGTGGAGTTTTGCGGCTGAAAACTTACTGGTTCTTGATGGAATGGACAAGTACATCAAACCACCGGTTTTGAAATAAAGCCAACGGAAGACTCGAAAACGAAGGCAATAGTAGATTGTTAACCAAGGGCTAAAAGGCACCCATTTCTGACGAGATATTTTGGCGCTCGAACAAAGTAGGAGCTTAACACTCTACTTTTCATATCGAATACGAGGAAAGTAAAAAAAAAACACAGATAGAAAATTTAACTATATGTTTGTTCAAAGTATATAATTACTTGAAATTAATGGGAAAATTAGAGCAATTTCCGAATGTAATACTTATAAATAACATACTTTCATAATTTAATTCTGATAGACGACAATAGTCTATTCGAATATTTTCATATTATTTATTTTTATTATTAGTATTAGTTGAAGAGTGGCTGTATGCGTTTTTGCCTTAGCTCACATGCACAACTTTAAGTTAAAAAAGGTTTGTGGGTCCATTGCATTCATCACCACCTCATAGAGCCTAGTGAATATTTTAGCTTAAATAAATGTAATGTATTTACAACATAAACTTTTTTTATATTGAATAAAATAAATTCCATGAACTCGTAAGAATAAAATTATTTCCCTTTGTCAAAGGCGGAGTAAGTATTGA
Organism: Epinotia nisella; assembly: GCA_932294315.1. NCBI lineage: Eukaryota > Metazoa > Arthropoda > Insecta > Lepidoptera > Tortricidae > Epinotia > Epinotia nisella. The sequence goes on from OW028674.1 coordinate 8,994,229, forward strand.
TATTTATTAGAATTGGTTCCCGCATAATGCTTATAAGGCGAGAACTAATTGGAATACACTACTTTTCTGCACTAGAGCAGAAACGTATCACTTTCTGCGCACTTTTTAGAACAACAACGACCCACTTTCAGAGCATGAGACATGAAATAGTACATTTTACAACTAGTGTGAAAAGAATGTCTTTTTACCACTAGTACCGAGGTATCTTGCCACGAGCTGAAAGCGAGTGGCAAGACTCGGTACGAGTGGTAAAAAGACATTTCACACGTGTTGTAAACGACGTTTTTTAATACAATTGCGAAAAAATAATAAATTAATATATCATTGCGATAAAATATGCTTGCTTCGAAGTTATTTTTGAACGAACCCATACTTTACAAATGACACTGACAGTGACACTGACAACATACTATTGGAATCAGCGCCATCGGCCTCGAGTTGAGAAACTAAATTGACACTTGGCAGTTGACACTGACAGTATTCATAAGGATAATTTTTATAACTTCTCGTACCAAATTATATATTTATATGCGTTAATGTGTTTAAATAATGTTAGAAGTTATTTCAAAAGGGCGGGCTGATTTGCTTTTAAACTTTTTTTTTCTAGGCATATGCTTGTATCATTCAGCCAAATCAAAGAACGATTTTTAGGAAAGTAAATATTTCATACATAGATACCTAAGACAGAGTAGGCTATAAAATGCAAATTCTTAATATTTTTTTCGTCATTTATATATTAATGAATACTTTAAATAAATACTCCTAGTATTCGTAAGCTTTTTTAATTTCATAATTTCCAAGTAAAAAATCTAATATAAAATTACTGCGTTTCGAAAGTATAGTTTGGAACTAAAAAGTAAAAAGCACTAGTTCGAGAAATTGAGCTTCTCGCACGCTACGCAGCCACAAAAAGTACCACTTTTTGAGCAACTGTATTAAAAAGTTAATTTTAACTATTGATCCAGCTTTTTATGTGCATATCAAGAATACACAGAGCGCAGCGGAATTATGGACTAAATTGAAGACCATATTGTTTGACTACCCTGGTTTCTCGAGAAAGATAACTTTGCTTCGCCATTTGATATCGATAACTTCGATACGGCTTGAAAATTGTTATTCAATGTGATTCAATGTTTGTATATGTGTGACTGACACAAATAAAGGGTCCACGGAAAGAACATGTCACTTTTTTTTTCAAAATAAGATTTTAATTTTACGTAATAGTTTGTTTAACGAGCGCGAGACCAACATTTTGAGATAAAAATCTCATTTTGAACAAAAAAGTGTCTAGACATGTTCTTTCTGTGGACCCTTCAAATGGTTGAAACAGCTCAAAGGTTAAAATAGCACAGGATTTATAATAACCGATGAATTGGTGGGGTCATTATTATTAGCACTAATCAGAAATTATCATCATGACATGACATGAGACGTAATATATTATTATTAAACTACAATCGGTTATAAATAGGTACCTACTTCTTCAATATCAGAACCTATGAACTTATAGTTCCCCATAATAACTACAGACGTTTACCGACCCAAACATCTGCTTGCTTCTCTGGAGCGGACGTAACGCATTGTACGCGCGTCAGGTCTAAATGTCACTTTTTATATGGAAAAATGATTGTTGGATCTTCCTAACGCGCGTTCAAAACGTTTTCACTTCATTTCTCGGAAATGTGGCAAAAGATGGTCAGAATTCAGGCTTCAAAGCTAGGGTTAGTTGGAGGTCGCAGGAACAGGCCATTTATGAATTGAAGCTAGCCATTTATGAATTGAAGCTAGCTAAATATTTATGAAATCAAACTGTCCAACAATAACATTGTTGGACAGTTTGAACAGCGATTCGATCAATCACAGGGCTCCGCGCGGTCGAGCCGCTCCTCTTCTTCTGAATGATGATCTTTAATTATGTACTTAATTTTGATTTATATTTATAATTATTTAATTGTTTGCAATTTCCTCGCACTAGGCGTGAAATGTTAAGCCTCGGCCGAAAGTGCAATAGCTGGACTAATACTACTCGTCCGTCTATTGCTTACTTTCTAGCCTCTGCAACAATGTACTATACTTGATTACCCCTCAGGTCTCTGTGTGTATACGTTGGTTTTAGCGTTGATGTACCTAAGTACTTGATAATTACAAGTTTTATGTAGCTGCAGATCATTAGCTATCTCACCAAAAAGATGTGTAAAAAAGAACCCAGTTCCTGGTCCAATTTTATTAAAGTGTGGCTTAAATTCTCCAAAAAATTCTGAGCATTGTCATTAGTTACAGTCCTTTTTAGTGCCTACCTGTCTACTTTGTTAGATACGAGTATGAATATTTATGATAGTCGCGTTTTAATATAATTTTCTCCAAAATGGCCCGCAAAGTGTACATTAGTCGCTACATATTGAAAGGTAAAGTGTATAGTTTCAGGTCAGATCAAAATTAAAAAATAAAAAACATTGCAGGCCGCCTGGAATGTTACATATAAATTCCTTTATTTGTCGAGTACCAAACTTTTTAAAAATTTGAAACCGGCATATAAAAGACGGCACAGGTCGTATTCAGCCAATTCAACTCGTATTTTTCTGTTGCAAACGCGACATTTTTCTATGTGTCTCAAATAGTTTGCGTTTTTCGGTGGAAAAATACACTTGCGATTCGGTTTAAAAAGAAAAACGGCGGGAAATCATTAATATTTTCACGTTGTGCAACGAAATTTAAAGTTTATTATTCCCCCATTTTTGAGAAAAGCACTTTATTAATAGCCTTAGCCGGAATGGCAATTGCAGGCTTCGTATTATAATTAAACGGACTCGCAAGCTCGTCCGTTTAAACAAATACTCAGCCTACAATTGCCTCCTTCCCGGCCACGGCAATAATGTACTATTATCGCCGCGTTAAATACCCGTCACCTTCGTTCCGGCATTAACGAAAGTGCTTGAATGACGAATGTTTTATACACGGCGGTGAGGTGACGTAATACCATTCATCATCGCAGGTCATTAGATATCTGTAAAAATACTCTGTCGGTGTGACGGTCCTGGTTTCAAGTCCCTGTAAAAGCAATTATTTGTGAGTTGATCATGACTTTAGTCTTGGGCGTTTATACCATCTACTCGTACCTATGTATTTCAGTATGGAAATGTATTTTATGGAATTTAAATTACTTATACCTCATTCCAGATAACATTTTTAACGGACACGTACGTTTCTTCGTTTATCTAGGATGTCAAAGGGAAATATTGTACTGATTATACTTATTTCCATCATTTAGTGCTTTCCAAACATAACTAAGTATACCTACTATTTTTTTAACGTATCCCAATGGTTTTCCTTGAAATCGCATGACGATTAACGCAATATTTTTCTAATCTTATATAGAACAAGGTATACAGATACAGAGTGGTAGTCTTAAATTAAAGGAGAAGAAATACCTGAAAAACGGAGCAATTTTATTAACGTTACTAAGATACCCTCTCCTAACAAAATAAATTCTTTGGAACTGAAGGAAAAGGTCGAAGGAAGGGGTTTGAGAAATGTGAGAATATCCAACACTTGTGGGCAAGGTAGGCAGGCTACCCCGAAAAATTGGTTCTATTACATGTTACTGTGTATTGGAGCGCGAGCGTCGGAAGCGATGCGATGGCTCTTGTATTTATTTCTCTCGTTTAACGTTAATGTCTATAACAACTCGTTTTATTGGGATTTTTCTTTGGAATATTTTTATACTACATTTATGTTAAATACGTTTTACAAAGACATTCTGCTTATTGCTTTGTGACAAGATATTATTATTGTACTTTGCGCGACGCTAAGAAATGAGATATATTTTATAAACGAATCCGACCTAGTTTGTAGATTTAACATACATGTGCGGACTGCGACGGTGCCCGATGGACTTTACTGGGATTACGCTTTTATCAAGTTTCCGTCTTTTATGCTCAGCTCGGATCGTAAAAAACATGTAACATTAATTAAATTGATAATGAAGGTTTCGCCTCAACCAAAAGATCAAAAGCAGGACCGCATTTATAAATAGATCGAACATTTACTAAATTATATATGCTTTATTTAAGCTTCTCATAATGCCCTTCCTTTGCAAAATATTAAAATTTGATAAAAGTGCTTGTGTATGATGTCATAACTTAAATGCTCCCGGCATTGTTCTGGAGATATATATCGGCAGGAGAGTTGAGGTGCATGATTGCAAACACATAGAGTATATAATATTTGGTTGTAAAAGCGTGGGGTCACGTCTTTCCGTTCCAGCGCCCCACGCTTTTACAATCAAATATTATAATTAAAAGCACATAGGTTTACACTTCAGCCCAGAAATAGAGACAACTAGAACTATCCATAATTTATTATTGGTTTTTACTTGTATTTATAAAAGCGTGTTTTTCTAGTGTTTTTTAAACTATTAATTTATTTTAATCTTTTTAGTTTTTGATAACGAAATAGTTTTAACATTTATACATTTATTTCAAGTAGGCGAATGAACCCGTATCTTCTCCGTCTCCGCCAGTGCGTCTGTATTGCATGGTGTTTTACCTGTCAGCTTAGAACAATCTAGCTCTTCAATCTGGAGACCACTAAGTGATTTTACCTTTCTCACAAGTGCAAACACGACTATGATACGATATTCCACCATGGAATGCCAGTGCCTATCTTCCGTCTTCATCATCAAACCTTGAAACCTAATCGTGGTCAAAGTTCATTACAAGACTTTTCTAACAAGTCCAAACACAGCTATGATACGATGTTCCATCATGAAGTTCCAGTTCATATCTTCAGGCTCCATCATCAGATCAGTTCGACAGTACCATATTATTGTATTGTCATCAGAACTACATACAGCTGCCAATTTTCATGACGCTACGATCCTTGGAAGATGTTTAAATTAGTTACCTTAGATTTCATTACATAGTTAGTTACATACCGGTCGGCCTAATAAAAGCGTGTTAAAAAGGTGAAGAATGAACGACTTAATTTTAGTGCATGGTTGCATTATGTTTTCGATAATTAGGTAAAACAAACAGTAGGAAAATAAGAATATGCTTTAATAAACTAGTCAGTCGATATATCTTCATCTGATATATATCTACATTTATTACAAGATTATGGTTGTCGGACAAATCATCAATCTTAAAAATATAATATTATGATCTGTTTTTATTTAAATAACCTTTTTTTCTAAAAAAACAATTGAAATTTCTTGAAGACAGTTTTACGATCTTGCAGTTTGCTGTTAAACTTGCTGTCGGTACGAAAAATAACTCTAATTTCAGAATCCCGCTGTCAAGTTCTCTAGTGTTTGCAGTGTTGTTTGATTGTAAATTATAATTTTTCAATCTTAAGTGCAACAATGTGATTCGATTAGATTTTTGTAACTAGCAATGCCAAACGCGAGCGAGCTGTCATCTCGGGCCGCTTTGCCTACAAATGTACAAGTATTCTCAATATCTGTATTACTGTCATATTGACCAACATCTACATTTGTGTATTAACCAAATTATATTGTTTCAGTGGTCAGTTGGGCGAGCGCGGATGACGAGAGCCACGACGCGCGAGAAGGCGATGACGTCACGCTGCGCTGCCGGTTCGCGTTCGAGCCGCTCGCCGGCGAGTCGCCCACCTACTACTGGGTCCGCAGCACAGCCAGTGGCCACGACAATGTGGCCATCAAGGATACTCCGCTCGAGACGAACTACCAGTAAGAACGTGTCTAATGCTAGGGTCTCTGGTTGATGAGGATGGTTTTCTATAGAACGAGATGCTGTTCACGCCGCATGTCAACCGGACACCAGGGGCCCATTGCATAACAATTTACAACTTATAATACAAGCGGAAGTCTCTTTCTAATGCGAGGAGTTGAAAAGAGGTTTCCGCTTGTAATATAAGTTACAAGTAGTTATGCAATAGGCCCCTGGTCTTGTCTTTTGCCCTAACTATAAAGATAGCATAAGAGTAGGTACCTTCACTGGCGCTTCGTCCTAACGCGTTGCGGCACGGTGCTCTAATATTAAGTGTAGCTGTCATTGCTCTTATAATATATTATATTCTTCGCGTGACGTTTCGTAATAGAGAATGATAATAGATGCAAAGCGAAAAGTCAGCCGTAAGCAATTGACGAGACTAAATCCACCATAAGTTGCATAGCGCCATATCGTAACTGTCGCTTTATTAGATAGAACCATGTGTTTGCAAGCTCGAACAATGACGGCATGTTCACGTCGTTGGCATGGTCAGTCTGAAAATCAGCGCTGGATGTAAACATCCCATTCAGCAAAAGCTGAGACTGGTACCCATTGCCCAGATATATATCTAATCATGCTTAGTTTAAATTGTAGTTTAGTTTTTTCTCTTTTATTGATTTGTTTTTATGTTGTAAAGTTGTGGCAATAAAACATTTTTTTTTTTTTTTTTTTTTTTTTTTTTTTTTTTTTTTTGTTGGTCCCACCTACGAGGTCGGCTACCGCGGTGTTAAAACAAAGTCACATGACCTACTGGTTGCCGAGCAGATAAGCTTAGGTATTTTAGGGTTCAATTGATAGCTCAGGATTTAGTTCACTTCACTGTCAGGGTCCAAAATTTTTGATTTAATTATGATGATGTTTTTTTAACCTCGAACGAAAACGAGGCATAATAAGTTTTACATATGTGTATCTGTGTGTCTGTATGTGGCAGCGTAGCTCCCGAACGGATGAAGCGATATTTTTAAATCGAAAGTTTTGTCTGTGTGTAAGACCAATTATCTCTCTTTAAATTGAACGTTCGTCTGTCATGTTCATGTCTCAATTAAAGAAACCGATATATTGCGAAAAAAACGATGCTGTTTTCTCTAATTGGCTTACTTACTATTTACGAACGAAACAGTTCTGAAATTGGCTACGCTAAAGTTTCCTCTGAAACTGAACATGAAAATGTATGTCAGCAAAGCGACGTGAAAATAAATTACAATAGCGAGATAGCTTATAGGTCTTTTCGTCATTTTCATACGACTTTTGTTTCTATTGGTTATGTATTTGAGTATTTGTAATTGAGCTTATTACGGGACTAGGTATTCGATTCGATTTGTATAAGATTGTCCTCTAATATTTAAACTAAAAAAAATAAAAATATTTATAAATTTATTCGTACGCGTGCCGCGTGCCCAGTGGAACCAATAAAGATAGTGAGTCAAACTCGGCTAGGTACAGTCACGGACTTTAATTGCTGAGCCATTTACAGCTCACTTCATACTGGATACTTCATAGCTTAAATATTAAAAAAATCAAAATTAGTTGACACCTATAAATGGCTCAACAATTAAAGTCGTTGGCCGTACACTTATACATTAACGGATGCGTGCAGCGGTGCTACTAATGTATGCGAAGGCATACATTAGTATATAGTTTGGCAAAATTAGTGTCTGTCCGATTTGAGAGTGTATTCCACATACGGAATACGTAATATACCTGCACATTCTCAAACGAATCCATTACTGATTTAAGTACAATTAATGTACGCTATTTCGCTCATCTAATTAATTTTTTCGTTTTTTGTGCGAAAAAATCGTAGGTTTTCAACAAAAAAACATACCTCAATTTATTAAGATGTACTTGACTTACCTTTGTTGTTGACGAAACTAATTTTAGAAACAAATATGTGTGTTCCTTAGGGAAAAGGCACCCTAGTGCGTTGGATGCTTTATCTATACCACGAGAAGGACACAAATGCATTTATAATATATTTACTCGTTACTGTTCAAATGTTAACCAAGGGACAAAAACGATCATCTATTATGCCACGAACGAAGTTCGTTTCGCTGGCTTGACCTAACCCCGACTGGGACTTTAACCTGGAGCCTCTTGTACAGAAAGGCACTGTCACCTCACCTGCCACTGCTGCAAAAGAAGGCCATTGTTTTATTTATCATAAGAAGTGGGTGGAAAGCGATGCATTTCGGACCTAGGACCGGAAAATCATAATCTTAAATAATTAAATATGTAATACGGGATAATCTTAAACAAATCCAGGCCATTGTACGCTCAATACTTATATAGGCTTGAGGTAGTAGCCAACGAAATATTTATTAATAGGTAGAAATAGTTAAACAGAAATAGAAAACATCCAAGATTCGAAAACAACATTTTATTGCTTCACACAAATATTTGCCCTTACCGGGAGCACAGATTATATTCGGGAGTCATGTAACTATAATACCGAGTGACAGCAGAAATCTGTACGGTGCGGCAGACACTAAAATAACGTTATATAAATTCCTTTTTAGGGTTCCGTAGCCAAAATGGCAAAAACGGAACCCTTATAGTTTCGTCATGTCCGTCTGTCCGTATGTCACAGGTATTTTACTCGAAAACTATAAGGTGTAATCGGCCAAGTGCGTGTCGGACCACGCACAACGTAGAGTTCCGTGCTTAATAAAAAGGTCGTATCGTCACAGAAATCTTACCGCACTTACGTCCTTTTACCGAATACCGAATAGCCTAGTGGTTAGAGAACCTGACTATGAAGCTTGAGGTCCCGGGTTCGATTCCCGGTCGGGGCAGATATTTGTATGATGAATACGAATGTTTGTTCTCGAGTCTTGGATGTTTAATATCTGTATAAGTATGTATTTATCTATATAACTATGTTTATCCGTTGTCTAGTACCCATAGTACAGGCTTTGCCTAGTTTGGGACTAGATCAATTGGTGTGAATTGTCCCACGATATTTATTATTTATTTTCTTTAAGAAAGGCAGTTTTTCAGCAATATCTCGAAAACCTTGGAACCGATCTTGTTCAAAATAATTTTCGGTGAAAGAATTTAATAAGCCTATGTCTATGATTTTTTTCATATTTTTAAAATACACAGTTCAAAAATTAGAGGGGGGGGGGGACACAATTTTAGTGACTTTCAGGACGATTATCTCCGACTCTATTCACTTAATCAAAAAAATTGCTGATAAACCTCATATCCACACGTGGGCTTACAATGAAAAAAAAATGACTTTCAGTTTTATGTATGGAGAACACCACTAAAAAAATTTTTTTTAGTCATTTAATTACAAAACTATGTAGCGGCTAACAAAATACACCTATCCTCAAAATTTTATTCAAATACACGTTATAGTTTTCGAGTAAAATGCCTGTGACATACGGACATACGGACAGACGGACATGACGAAACTGTAAGGATTCCGTTTTTGCCATTTTGGCTACGGAATCCTAAAAACGAGGTGCCCGCGCGGCTTCACCCGCGTATTGCAAAGAACGTAGGCAAACCTGCGGGGTAAAATATAGCCTGTAATAACCATTCAGAACGTTCATTCTACTCGCAGGTGAAAGAATTTTTGAAATCGGATAAGCGGTTCCGGAGGATACCCAAAAGTCCCAAAACATACAAACTTACATAGCTACAATCTCACAAACTTTTCCTCTTTATAAATTAGTATAGCCTCCTAAGGCTTACCATACAATACAAAATGACATTGAAATTTAAATCACTTTGTGTCGAAAATAGAGTAAATAAAATAAATAATAATTAGATGACAATCTTACACAAATCAACCTAGTCCGTAGTAAGCTCAATAAAGCTTGTATTATTATGGGTACTAGACGACGATATATTTAATAGATACAAATACTTAAATACTCGTACATAAAAAAACATCCAAAACTCAGTAACAAAATGTTCATGCTCATCACACTAATATGTGACGGTTTTTGGGAAAAGGTCCCACTTTGTCGATATGGAGTTAAGAGTAGTTCCTAATACTACAGATCATACGCTATCTTTTGGTGAAAGATTCATGTCTCTAGGTGCTATAGTTATTTTTTTTAAATTCTGCAAAGTTGCAGAAGTGAAAAAGCGACAATTGAGAAAACGTTGGTTAAAGTTTGGGATGGCAGAAAACACACTTCTACTTTGAAGTTATGGAGTGGTTGCTATTAAATGAATGGGCATACTTTAGGGATTTCAAATTAGTTAAAATCATGTATGTAACCTTAGTATTTTGAATGTTATGGAGGCTTGAACATAAAAACGGGACGAAAATATGTAAATCCTGAATATGGGTTTATTTCTATATTCTATTATACGGCACGCAGATTTATCATTAAAGTTGTATTTATAAATGGTTTCCCATGCTAAAAAGACAGAAATAATTCTGTGGATCCTTTTATTTAGTTATTATGTCAAAAAGTTAATAACAAATGATTTGAAGAGTGCCATGCATAAAAATTAAAATACATGTGTCTCTTAATATATAACATGAGATTACTTAAAAAACATACTTATCAAGCATAGAAAGTATGTAAAATATCAAATTATAAGTACTTTTTGTGTGTATAAAGTTTAGTGATTTTATATAGGGAGGGTCCCACTTTGTCGGTTTACTAAACTTTAGTGCTTCTTCATTGAAAGTGTTTGTGTTTCGTATATTTTTCAGTTTTATGTATGAGATAATAGTTTGTTATTGTTAATCTAAGAGTTTTTGGTTCAGCAAATTACACTTATGTTTATAAATTATGATTTTATACTTGTAGTAATTTTTTAGCGTATGATCCACTAAACCGTCAAAGTGTGTCACTAAACTTGAGTCGAAAAGAAATTTCGTTCAATTACGTTACAAAAGTTTAAACAAACGACGTTAGTATCAAAGACTCTTAGATTAACAATAACAAACCATTATCTCATACATAAAACTGAAAAATATACCAAACACAAACACTTTCAATGAAGAAACACTAAAGTTTAGTAAACCGACCAAGTGAGACGCTCCCAGCCTATATAAAATCACTAAACTTTATACACACAAAAAGTACTTATAATTTGATATTTTACATACTTTCTATGCTTGATACTCGTAAGTAATGTTTTTTTTAAGTAATCTCATGTTATATATTAACTAATATTAAGAGACACGTGTATTTTAATTTTTATGCATGGCACTCTACAAATCATTTGTTATTAACTTTTTGACATAATTACTAAATAAAAGGATCCACAGAATTATTTCTATCTTTTTTAGCATGGGAAACCATTTATAAATAAAACTTTAATGATAAATCTGCGTGCCGTATAATAGAATATAGAAATAAACCCATATTCAGGATTTACATATTTTCGTCCTGTTTTTATGTTCAAGCCTCCATAACATTCAAAATACTAAGGTTACATACATGATTTTAACTAATTTGAAATCCCTAAAGTATGCCCATTCATTTAATAGCAACCACTCCATAACTTCAAAGTAGAAGTGTGTTTTCTGCCATCCCAAACTTTAACCAACGTTTTCTCAATTGTCGCTTTTTCACTTCTGCAACTATGCAGAATTTTTAAAAAATAACTTTAGCACCTGGAGACATGAATCTTTCACCAAAAGATAGCGTATGATCTGTAGTATTAGGAACTACTCTTAACTCCATATCGATGAAGTGGGACGTTTTCCCAAAAACCGTCACAAATATGATATCGACGATTTTTCTGTATGCGACAAAGTGGGTCGCTGGGCACTAAACTTTGAGGCCCTAAAAAGGTGCTTAAAATGGAGATTTATGCGTCGTCATCAAAATCATAGGTTTATTACAGTATGTTCTATCAGTTTTCATCGAAAGTTGATTTTCGGTAAGTTTTGCCATATTTCACTAAACTGCCCGTAACTCCGTAACTAGAATCGACAAAGTGGGACCTTTTACTAAAAACCGTCACATATATGCCCTTACCGAGATTCGAACCCAGGACCTTCAGCTTTGTAGGCAGCATCACTACTCACTAGGCTAACCGGTCGTCAAAGTAGAATTGCTTTTGTTTCAAAATACGACCGAATCAAAACAAATTCAACTCTGTTTCAATTGGGTTGTGTCCTCATGTTAAAATTGATAGCGCAGTGTTGCTAAATTGATAGTAAACCTTCAAATAAATGCAATTAAGTATAAATTACGAAATATAATTAAAATCATAAAAAGATATGGCCCTTGAAAGTATACAAAAAATATGCATTTTTTTAATGTCCAAAAGTAAATTTAAAGCTACCAATAGAATCCTTACGCTTTTATAGAAACAACATTGTATGACAACTATGGTCCTAAACGCAGTATTTCGCAACCGAAACAGCAATTTACTTGATTTTCCATATAACGACTAAGTAAGTAGTACAAATATTTTCCTGTGATGTGACGTCATAATTCAATGTTAATCAGTATGGAACGTTTTCGGCTACCGCCAGCGAGGTCCGTCTTTAACTCAATTTTTTGGGTATTTATGTTCTTTAATTGTACTTACTCCAATACCAACATTTGTTCCACACCAAAAACTGGTTCGAATAGCAACGCAAAAAAAAATTAGGACACAAGCCTATTGAAAGTGATTTAAATTCCTTTAAGATAATAAGTCCCGTATGCAGGCCCATGGGCCTTAGGCGGATAGGTGTAAACAGAATTTTGTGGCTTTATAAATTGTACAATATTTCCTTAGAATAGAGTAACACAAATCGGCATGCATATAGGCGCTTAAAAATTAAAATGCAGTTGTGCTAAACAGAGAAAGGGCGGGGGAGCGAGATAAGTGCTCATATTACGGAAGAAATTAAAAGTAATTTATTGAGCTACTTATTCAAAGGCGGGGCTTGGTGTGTGATAAAATACAACATTTAAACCCTTTATTTTATGTATTTACTGGAGTTTCACCGCGACCACTAAAATGATCCTACGGAAACAATGTCACTAATCAGTCGGTAATAGGGCATATTCATTATTTTTGCGCCCTTAAACGGACTGTTACGGATAGTAACAAAACCGACAGTCAATGTCAATCGCATACGTTTAGTAACAAAACCGACAAGTTAGACGTGACTTAAACATCACTTTAGTTAACCGTAATCTGCCATTTTTTTTGAAATTCCCCATTAAATATAAAATTTTATTGAAAGTAAATACAAGATTATAATTAACATTCACTAAGATAAATTAAAACTAAGTTAAATCTAAAAAAACCGGCCAAGTGCGTGTCGGACCACGCAAAACGAAGGGTTCCGTGCCTATTAAAAAGGTCGTATCGTCACAGAAATTTTACGGCACTTACGTCCTTTTCTTTAAGGAAGGCAGTTTTTCAGCAATATCTCGAAAACCTCTGAACCGATCTTGTTCAAAACAATTTTCGGTGAATGAAAATAATAAGCCCTATATCCATGAATTTTTCCATATTTTTAAAATACACCGTTCAAAAATTAGAGGGGGGGGGACAGAATTTTAGTGACTTTCGGGGCGATTATCTCCGACCCTATTCACTTAATCAAAAAAAAAGCTAAGAAACCTTATATTTATTTTGAAAGGCCTATCGATTGATGTGCCACACGAGGGGTCACAATGAAAAAACAAATTTTGACTTTTAGTTTTATGTATGGAGTGCACCCCTAAAAAAAATTTTTTTTGTCATTTTAATTACAAAACTATGTAGCGGCTAACAAAATACACCTATCCTCTAAATTTTATTCAAATACACCTTATAGTTTTCGAGTAAAATGCCTGTGACATACGGACAGACGGACAGACGGACAGACGGACATGACGAAACTATAAGGGTTCCGTTTTTGCCATTTTGGCTACGGAACCCTAAAAACCGGCCAAGTGCGTGTCGGACCACGCAAAACGAAGGGTTCCGTGCCTATTAAAAAGGTCGTATCGTCACAGAAATTTTACGGCACTTACGTCCTTTTCTTTAAGGAAGGCAGTTTTTCAGCAATATCTCGAAAACCTCTGAACCGATCTTGTTCAAAACAATTTTCGGTGAATGAAAATAATAAGCCCTATATCCATGAATTTTTCCATATTTTTAAAATACACCGTTCAAAAATTAGAGGGGGGGGACAGAATTTTAGTGACTTTCGGGGCGATTATCTCCGACCCTATTCACTTAATCAAAAAAAATGCTAAGAAACCTTATATTTATTTTGAAAGGCCTATCGATTGATGTGCCACACGAGGGGTCACAATGAAAAAACAAATTTTGACTTTTAGTTTTATGTATGGAGTGCACCCCTAAAAAAAATTTTTTTTGTCATTTTAATTACAAAACTATGTAGCGGCTAACAAAATACACCTATCCTCTAAATTTTATTCAAATACACCTTATAGTTTTCGAGTAAAATGCCTGTGACATACGGACAGACGGACAGACGGACAGACGGACAGACGGACATGACGAAACTATAAGGGTTCCGTTTTTGCCATTTTGGCTACGGAACCCTAAAAAGCCCTCGAGGCATTGTACCGAGGATGCTGGCATGCCGCTGAATTGCAATGCTAATGCGTTGCGCGAGAAAGCCGCCAGCTCTTCGGTCACCAGTTACATCGACCAGACGTTTCGCGATTTCTGCAAATAACTTATGCGCACTGGGACCCCACGGACCGAAGGTCTCGACGCCACGGGTACAAAGTCGTACTCTCTGCCGAGGCCTCTATATTTATTACATTTCAGATTTTCGGCTTTTTCCGCCGCTGCACCCGCTTTAGAAGTAGTCCGTTGGAGGTGAGACGGTGCCAGTGTGTCTACACATGTAGCGTCCCACACAAGCATCCGTCCCAACCTCCACGGAACCAGAGACACACCATCAGGTCTTTTGCCATCATCTCTGACAATGCCAGGCGGCTCAAGAAGAGCAGGCACATTGATGCTGGCAAGAGACCGGCGGATTTAGTTTCCTACTTTATCTACCGGAATGGTGCCTACAAAGATACTCCGGATTATGAATATTATTCACGAGAGAAATACAATTTACCTACGTTTCCGGATTGATTTTGCATGTTTGGGCTCTAGTTCACTTTCCACGTGTTCTGAAATGGGAAGCAGATTATTTAACCCCGGCCAAAAGGGGTACTTATGCCTTTGAAACAATTGTGTGGGCGTCATCGATCCCTCTGTTGACAATAGTGGGATATCAAAACGCAAAACTAGTTCATTAACTTTCTCTGCTTAGTATACAAAGTTGTTCAATTAAATCTTATATCACATGAAATATCCCGGTTACCGAAACGGCAATTTTCCCGACACGCTCAAGAGACAAGCGAACGTCAAATCACTCGTTTCTAACCAAAGAAGCTCTTTCAAACATTCTGAATTAGTGCCGAAGACCGGTTTAGACTAGTGGGTGGTGACCCTGCCTACGAAGATGACGGTCCTGGGTTCTGATCCCGGTAAGGGCAAATATTACCTGTCTGTCTGTGGCATCGTAGCTCCCAAGCGGATGAACCGATTTGAGTGCGGTTTTTTTTAGGGTTCGGTAGCCAAAATGGCAAAAACAGGACCCTTATAGTTTCGTCTTGTCCGTCTGTCCGTATGTCAAAGGCATTTTACTCAAAAACGATATAAGGGATATATGAATAAAATTTGGAGGATAGGTGTATTTTGTTAGCCGCTACATAGTTCTGTAATGAAATTACTAAAAAAAAATATTTTTAGGGTGCACTTCATATTTGTAACTGCATGTCAAAAAAAAAACATCGTAAGTCCACGTGTGATCAATCGACAGGCCTTTCAAAATAAATAATAAGGTTTCTCAGCAATTTTTTTGATTAAGTGAATAGTGTCGGAGATAATCGCCCCGAAAGTCACAAAAATTGTATCCCCTCCCCTCTCTAATTTTCGAACAGTGTATACAATCATGGACATAGTGCTTATTAAATTCTTTCACCGAAATGATTTTGAACAAGTTACTTATATGTTTCAAACGGCGCAGTCGAAAAATTCAGCTATAATGCTAAATAATAATAATTGACAGCGAAATTTGTTTTGAACAACAATGTCAAAAGTATGAGAGTTATCACCAAAAAACAACCCTCCTCAAAAAAAAGATGTAAGTGAGATGAATTTCTGATGATACGTTCTTTTGTCACGGAACGCCTTTTGTGTGCGTGACTTAGGCATTAACTTGACCGGTTTTTTACTAAATTGTGTTTTCAATGTGCGAGGTCAGTTGCATTAGTTGACCCTATTCAGTAATGCAACTGACCTCGCCTGTCATGCTCAAATACAGCTATATATGATTGCATTTTATACGACAAATATATCATTGCATTTTAGTATCTTATTCCGATGTAACAAAAGCGTAAAATGTGAACATATCTTTGATGTTGACTTCGTTGCATTTTTCAATACCACCAGGCATCAAGTTATTCTTAAAAGTATCTGAAAAATTGTTTACTTTCTTTATAAGAACGATTCTTGCATTTAAGAACACTATGCCTAGACAGAGGCGCTCTGTATGTATCAGTAGACGGTATTCACTTTCCTGATAACTCATGAACCTTTTAATTAAATTGACGAAGACTTAGGTAGGGTAGCTTTCTGTAGGTGTAAATACTTAACCTTTTGAACGCCATTCTTCACTTACTTAAAGTGTTACTGACACGGCAACCTTTTTTCCAAAAGAGAGTGAATCTTATAAGAAATATTGAAGGTTGTATTGACAGCGGACGTCGTAACACTTAAAGGCGTTCTTGGCGCTGCGGGCACGACAACACACGACATCTTTAGGCGTTCTTTGTCTTGGCCTCGACGAAGGGACACTTCTCATAAATGTCAACAACTCTTCGTTAATGCTGCTTATAGTCGCTGTAAGTTTAATAAAAATTCATTCGAAACGCGTCCCAGCACTACCCTGAATCCTGTATGCGAGTGCTGTAGGGGAAATATGGTAATTAAGTCCCGAGTTTTAATGTTTCGTTTAATTTTCAGAATCACGTTCGCGCCGGCCGAGGGTCGTTACGACCTGTCGGTGTCTAACGTGTCCTACGAGAGGGACAACGGGCGGTTCGAGTGTCGGGTGAAGGCGGGCGGGTCGGGCCGCACGCTGCACTCGCAGGCGCACGCGCTGGTGGTGCTGACGCACCCGCGCGCGCCGCTGCTCTCGCCCGGCGCGCACGCCAACGCGCAGGAGGGCAGGGAGATCAAGCTCGCCTGCTCCAGCTCGGGCGGGTCACCGGAGCCTGTCATCAAGTGAGTATTTCTATTCTCCTTAGAAACACTAGCTATACATCACAATCACAACCTATCTCACTTGACTAAACTCAACACGCGTATATCTTGTCTTCGAGATAGGTAAATGTCCCAGTGCCCGACACCGGCCCATTAGTTGGTACCATCAATCTGAATAACTGGAACAGATAGAGGTGACAAACAGGTAGACCATAATTGGCATTAGTGTCGTTTACCTTAAGTAACTAATGTGCGTAATCGGACGTGTCACAGTATTGCTGGCGGGTTAGTTGAGTTATCGGTACGCTATATCTTCTATACCTCTGCACTGTAGCATATTTGTATGATTTCACCACTGATGATATTCGTGTTACTAAAGTAACATAACATTTTGCTGTCTGTCTCACTCACCATTAAACGTCTATCGGGTATACGGGGTGGGCCCTGTAACAGGAGCAAATATTTAAAAGGATGCTTCCTTAGAGCATCTATAGTAACCCCTTTTGTCCATTTCTTTAAAAAAAAATACTCGGAGAATAATTGATCTAAAGTTATGAACTCCGAGTAATGTATCTTGGCACCACGAGATCATAGCACAGTAGTCAATGCAGATTTCGAGGTAACATCATGTAGTGAGTCATAATAGTTTTTTGCATTTTTGTTTTCAAAAGATATTTTTGTGATTTTTTAAATATTTTTGAATTTTTTCAGTGTTTTTTAAATAAAAAGTTACTTATATCACTCCAGAAGAGTAAAAAAGTACACGTAAACTTAAAGTTGAAAAAAAAAACCCAATTTTTTTTTTTTATTAAAACCATTTAGAATCACTTGCTCACAAGTTTAATAATCTACAGTTTAATTTTTTGTTCCTGTTACAGGGCCCACCCTGTAGATATACTCGTTTCTAAATGCAGAGATAACAGCATTATTAAATGTCGCGTCAATTTATAAAGGAATTTTGCGTTAAGCGAGGGTGCTTCTAATCATGGGGTCGCATTGCGTGTTTTCTTTAACTCTTAAAATAACGACAGGGGTTGTTTTTTTGCAAAGACAATATTTTGCTTACCATATTCCGCTTTCATCAATGAAAAATAACACCCTGTTCTGATGCCTGCGGGCCGCTGCATAATGAGTTCCAGACAGTAGATAGCATGATAGGTTTGCAATAGGCATGATGACTCATGTTAATATTGATAACCATCAAATTATTGTAATAAAGTGTAAATTAAAAAATATAATTAATATCATAAAGAGATATAAACCTTGAAAGATTAGATTTTTTTATTTTTTGTTATTGTCCAAGTGTAAATTTAAAGCTACCGATAGAATCCTTACGCTTTTATAGAAACAAAATTGTAAAACAACTATAGACCTAAACGCAGTATTTTGCGACCGAAACAGCAATTTACTTGATTTTCCGTACAACGGCTAGTACCCATAGCATTCTGACATGCGTGACGCCATATTTTTCAATCAATTAGTATGAAGCGTTTGGGATGCCGCCAGCGAGGTCAATCTTTGTCACATTTTCTTGGGTATTTATGTTCTTTAATTGTAGTTCCTCCCATACAAACATTTGTGCCTCTCCAAAAACTGGTTCGAATGGCATCGGCAAAAAAATTTAGTCATCATGCCTATTAAAGCCGTACTGAGGCCTACATTTCAGGCAGAATCCAACTGTTGTCGGAGCTACGCATTCGCACACGCATTATGTCGCACCCTTCAGGTAACCAGTGAGCCACTATAAGCCATCTTGAACTTTATGATATTGATGACGTCAACGTTTAATGGTTTAAAATGAGAAAACGCCAAAACCGCTGGCCGCTTGCAGTTGTGTTCAGGATGATGCATACGTTGGATATTTGCTATTAATAGGCCATTATTACTCAAGATGAATTATTTCAACGCATAGCAATGTTTTTTTTACACGAAAAATCGGTCAAGTACGAGTCTGACATTATATTTACTCATCTAATCTAATCATATGCCTACGAGTATCTATACCTATACTAATATTATAAAGATTAAGTATTATAAGTGGAGATGAAAAGTATGTGAGATTGTAATCTCTAATTTTATAATCTTATTCAAGATTCTCAAAATCTATTAACTTTACAAAGCTAATAATAATATACTAACTTATTACACCTATAGCCAAATAAATGATTACTCTAACAAGATTAACGCAACATTAATTCGACTTAGTGTCCAAAAATCTAAATTTACATTAGATTTTTTAGGGTTCCGTACCTCAAAAGGAAAAAACGGAACCCTTATAGGATCACTTTGTTGTCCGTCTATCTGTCTGCCTGTCTATCTGTATGTCTGTCTGTCAAGACCCTTTATCTCGGAGACGCGATCGAATTGAAATCAAAACTATATACTCGCAGGTCTACAGTTTGCGAAAAAATCAAACTTCTAAGTTCAAACGTAAAAAAAAGATACGGCCGGCCGTTTCTGCCGCAAAGAACGTATATTTCGACACTCAAGGGAAACAAAATTTATAGGGTACTTTCCGTTGACCTAGAAATATGAAATTTGGCAAGTAGCATCGTCTTATATAGCAGTCTTATGCAGAGAAAAATCGGAAAACTATACATTTGTAATTTTGTAAGAACCTTCGGTGGGCGAGTCCGACTGGCAATTGTCCGGTTTTTTTTTATGTGACCTGGCTGAATCGCAGCATGCGTTCACGTCCTTTTAATACGCTGTCTGGTGGGACACCGGTCAAGCTTGCACGACGCCTCATGTTATAAGCACCTTAAGTCTATAACGTTAACGCTAAGGTTTCATAATGAGGTTCATATTCGCGTATAAAACCTATTGTTACTAGTTACCCCCGTTACCCCAGTCTATACCATAGTCCCAGTCTCCCCTAATCTCCGAAATCACTTTTATCCGATTTCAAAAATTCCTTCACCTGCGTGTAGAATGGACTTTCTGGATGGTAATAGGCTATATTTTATCCCGAGGGTTAGCCTGCGTTCTTAGCAATACACGAGCGAAGCCGCGCGTGCAGCTTGTCTCGGATATAGAAGAACCTTTAGGTGGACTTCCGACCAGCGCGGCTCTGGCGTCACTAACGCAGCGTCAGTGACGCGGCAATAGCGCGATAGTACTTTACATTTCCGTACTGTAATAGTACCTACTGTCGCTCTATCGTCGCGTCACTGACGCTGCGTTGGTGACGCCGGAGCCGCGCTGGTCGGAAGTCCACCTTAATATTAGGAGGACGGAAGTCTCTCTATAATATTAGTACAGATTAGAGTAGATATATGCGTATGCGTCAACCTAATTTGCTTCATATGAAAAAGATGAACACTAATATAATTATTTGTTAGACGTCTTCTATAAAGGCAAATGTATGTACATACATAAAGCAATTACTGCGGTTGCAAAGGCAGATGCTGGAACACGAATAAAGGTATTCATCGCAAGGTAGCGTAACTGTACTCGTACCTGCAGATTCGTACTTTGAGCGTGTGTGCCTTAATTTCGAATACTCGTAAAGGAGGGTGATAATAATTTTCGATACCTCGCAATAGGCTTGGATGACTGATGTTAAAATTGATAACATAGTGTTGCTAAATGGATAGTAAACCATCAAATTATTGTAATTAATTATAAATTAAAAAATATAATGTATATCATGAACAGATATGAACCTTGAAAGTGTAGAAAAAAAATGTATTTTTATTGTCCAAGTGTAAATTTAAAGCTACCAATAGAATCCTTACGCTTTTATAGAAACAAAATTGTATTACAACTATGGACCAAAACGCAGTATTTCGAGGCCGAAACAGCAATTTACTTGATTTTCAATACAACTGTTAGTACAAATATCGAACTGTGACATTATACTTTTGAGTCAATCAGTATGAAGCGTTTGGGATGCCGCCAGCGAGGTCAATCTTTATCACCACTTTTTGGATATTTATATATTTAATTGTAGTTGCTCCCATACAAACATTCGTTCCTCTGCAAAAACTGGTTCGAATGGCATCGTGAAAAAATCTTAGTCATCATGCCTATTTTATTTTCGTAGCAGCATTATTGAATTTCATAAAGGGTTGCATATACCAAAACCACAGAAATGTATTATAAATTACTTAACTACACTTTTCACACGGAGACCATGTCTAATAAACCGTACGCGCCCACTAAAACATAGTTAATACTTTATCTAGTCGTAGTAGAAAGGAGTTAACTGGGCTGGGCCGAATTAACGCAGTCTACCTCTATTAGAATCGGATCGGATTGTTATTTCCCAGAACACCCGAATATTACAGAATTTCCTAGTAAAGTTCGGTTGTTTCACGCAGTGTACAAGTAAGTAAGTTACGTCCGTTAAAATTTGTTCGTATGGGAAGTTTGGCAGTTATCTATAAGGTTAGAGCTGCCGGCGACTTTTTATTAATTTGTTTACATACAACAAGCCTTACAGTTATACACACATATCCTAATTCGATAGTGTGCATTTTTTTTATCATGTTGACCTATCGGTATTAAAGTGTGGTTCATGCTACCTAGACAGTACTCGTAATACTCGAGATTATTTTAATTGGCCGTCTTGCATCAAAGTACCTAGTCCCCCCAAAAAGCAACTCTAGCAAGGTAAATGTACCTACATGACTTTACAATCAATAAATGAATGAATGAATGAATGAATGAATGAATGAACGTAGAAGATTCCAATACCAATGACAGTTTTATAAAAAGTCGACCAGACTAAAAAATCTCAACCATGTCGTTTGTGAAATGTCTGTTTAGGTGGAAACTGTATTCGATATCAATTCCTAAAGGATCCCGAACGATTACATTATTAATTCGTTTTTTACCACCCGTATACAAACGAGTAAAGTACAGATAAAGCATGGTTTTAAATAAATAATAAACCTTATCCTTGAACAATACGGATTTTTTATTTATTTTTATATGAATAAAACGCATGTCTTTAATTGTTGGATTAAGATAATTGCCCCAACTAAACTTACTTGCTACATTTTCTCGAATAAACATGATTTCAAAATATTAGCTGTTAATTTGAAACATATATCTTCGCAGTGAAGAGAAATACAAATTAATAAAACAAAATAAAATCTTAAATTCATGCAATCAGTACCTGAGGCACCAAATTATATCGCCCCATCAGTATACGGCATATTTAATCAATACAACGAGGGCAACTTTAGTTTGAACAGATTATAAAAACCGGCCAAGTGCGAGTCGGACTCGTGCGGGTTCCGTACCATTATCTATAAAAACGGCAAAAAAATCATGTCTGTTGTATGGGAGCCCCAGTCCGACTCGCACTTGGCCGGTTTTTTTAGTATTTGTTGTTATAGCGGCAACAGAAATACATAATCTATGAAAATTTCAACTCTCTAGCTATCACGGTTCTTGAGATACAGCCTGGTGACAGACAGACGGACGGACGGACAGCGAAGTCTTAGTAATAGGGTCTCGTCTTTACCCGTTGGGTACGGAACCCTAAAAACGGTGTAAAAAGAAGGTAACAGATAAAAACGGGACCTAAATGGGGCGATAAAATTTATGGAGGTAGTGACTCGGATTCAATTAGAGTTGGGAAGGAGAGTCCGCGGCCGTTATAAATGCCGCCGATACTTTCCCGGACAATTAGGAGCACTCGCGGCCGCGGTGGCGACGATCTGTCGCTTAACCGGATTATTGCTCTCATTATAGTAGCTAGTTATACACAAACAACCTAATTTAATATTTTGAACTAATTCTCCTTGATGTTATATTATTATTCCCTTTAAATTCATTAACCTTATAAAAAAAACATAACCCTTTCCTTCGGCAGTCGGGTAACAAGGATCTATTAGCTAAATTGTGTTTAAAAAATTAGAATTAAGTAGTTGTTTCTTTAGTTCTTGTAAGGCTGAACATTTGTACACCTTTTTGGTAGGTCACAGCGTACTGTATTTTTAGGGTTCCGTAGCCAAAATGGCAAAAACGGAACCCTTATAGTTTCGTCATGTCCGTCTG
The DNA here is from genome assembly GCA_932294315.1 of Epinotia nisella. Lineage (NCBI taxonomy): Eukaryota > Metazoa > Arthropoda > Insecta > Lepidoptera > Tortricidae > Epinotia > Epinotia nisella. The sequence continues at coordinate 9,017,190 of OW028674.1, forward strand.
TCCGTCTGTCCGTCTGTCCGTATGTCACAGGCATTTTACTCGAAAACTATAAGGTGTATTTGAATAAAATTTTGAGGATAGGTGTATTTCGTTAGCCGCTACATATTTTTGTAAATAAAATGACAAAAAAAAATTTTTTTAGGGGTGCACTCCATACATAAAACTAAAAGTCAAAATTGTTTTTTTCATTGTGACCCCCCGTGTGGCACATCAATCGATAGGCCTTTCAAAATAAATATAAGGTTTCTGAGCATTTTTTTTGATTAAGTGAATAGGGTCGGAGATAATTGCCCCGAAAGTCACTAAAATTCTGTCCCCCCCCTCTAATTTTTGAACGGTGTATTTTAAAAATATGGAAAAATTCATGGACATAGGGCTTATTAATTTCATTCCCCGAAAATTGTTTTGAACAAGATCGGTTCAGAGGTTTTCGAGATATTGCTGAAAAACTGCCTTCCTCAAAGAAAAGGACGTAAGTGCCGTAAAATTTCTGTGACGATACGACCTTTTTAATAGGCACGGAACCCTTCCTTTTGCGTGGTCCGACACGCACTTGGCCGGTTTTTTATTGTATTGTCATCTATTATGTAACCTGTGTATCACAAATCAATATTTACTTACTTACTTTATTTCTGTGCTTCAAACACAAATTCGTAGTAATAAATAAAGGCAAACTAATTTTATGGTCGGTCGTTTTAATCAAAATAACTTAACAAATGTATATATAATGAATGAGGGAGTATTGTTTTAATGAGATGGTTACATTAGACGTTTGCACCGTAGTAGAATTGAAATTCAGACTGGGCATACACTGTACACATTTAGGTTCAAAATTTAATATTTCTGTTAGCTGAAAGTTAATTCAGTATGTACTAGGTACCCATAATTTTAAAACAGGTTACGGTTAGTACAAATCGGTAAAGTAGGCATTAAGTAAGTTATCATATTCTCAATACAGGCCTACGTTCAACCGCTATATGCGGATATACTTCAAATGCCAAACAAAATGAGGCTCCAATGGACCTACTAGTGTACTCGTGTAATAATATAATTCAAATACTTATACGATGCGACCGAGTAAATAATTCCAAAATATTCATACAATCCTAGTCGGAAGAAGTTCCAATTTACATTTGTAAACAGAAAATAGTAAATCTTGAACGTTGGCAACACACTTAACACAAGACTGTGAGTGGCTTTAGTTATTTTTCATCACACTTGCTCATAAATGGTGTTATTCCATGCCTGTGTACAGATGGGCAATGGCCTAAATTGTTCCCGCGGGCGTTATGGCGAGTTTGTAGTCCCTAGGGAGTAATGAGCTTGTGTGTGATCTGATTGGTTTATGCAAATCTAGTTGGCCGCGCGCCACAAGAATTCTGCTCTGTGATTGGTTGAAAAAAATCTAGTTGGCCACGCGCCGCAAGAATACTGTTCTGTGATTATATTGAAGCTGCGCGCTCCACTAGCACTGATCTGCAAGTGAAGTTGTCATTTTCGTAAATTTTTGATTGGTGCGGTTGTATGAAACTTACATTGTCTTTTTTAGTTATTTATTTCCTCGCCAATGTGATTGCATTGTGCCTTGCCGGCCTTCTGATGAACTCTTGTTCGCAATATTCCACTTATATACGCCCCTCGTTAAACAATATACCTACTATAAAGGCTAAATGCATTTTCTCTGCTTTTTGTTAACTTAGTAATACCTAGGTATCTGGATAGTTCAGCAAACCACTGCCGGCTCTGTTACATCGTAAACGTTCTTAATTTCTACACTTAACAATCTGTTGGTTATTTTGCAGCTTGTCCTACACATATGTATAATATAGTACAGTCTCGAACTTTACTTTTGAACCCACTTAAGGTTGTCAATCCTGTCGAATTGTAAAGGAATGCAAATAATATTTTTGCGAAACGGGACCTAAATTAAATAAGGCGACCGTATACAAAGAGCTTTTTTACCAACAAATTCTGTGGCAAAATCACAGGCCAATTAAGCTTAAACGAAGAACTACTTAAATGTATTTATAGCTTTTGTTATTTAATGAAATTATTCAGGCATGTTTGTCAACCGACTGAAACAAATTTCCTTTAACAAAATAAAACACTTTTTCCTTGTATCATCAAATCATCTTGAACCTTAAATAAGATGCTACATTTTTAGGGTTCCGTACCTCAAAAGGAAAAAACGGAACCCTTATAGGATCAGTTTGTTTTCCGTCTGTCTGTCTGTCAAGACCCGATCTAGGAAATGGGTGTAGGTATCGATATTATACTCAAGTCTATAGTCCTTTGAAGCTGTGAAAAAAATCAAACTTCTAAGTAAACGTAAAAAAAGATACGGCCGTTTATGCCGCAAAAAACGTATATTTCGACATTCTCAAGGGAATCAAAATTTATACGTTACTTTCCGTTGACCTAGAACTTTGAAATTTGGCAAGTAATATCGTCTTATACTACAAGTACAGGGAAAAATCTGAAAACTATACATTTGTAATTTTGTACGGAACCCTCGGTGGGCGAATCTGACTGGCACCTGTCCGGAATTTTATGGTTCCGTACCCAAAGGGTAAAAACGGGACCCTATTACTAAGACTCCGCTGTCCGTCCGTCTGTCACCAGGCTGTATCTCATGAACCGTGATAGTTAGACAGTTGAAATTTTCACACATGATGTACTTCGTATTTCTGTTGCCGCAATGAAGACAAATACTAAAAAACAAAATAAAATAAATATTTAAGGGGGCTCCCATATAACAAACGTGATTTTTTTTGTTGCTCGTTTTAATGGATAATGTTACGGAACCCTTCGCGCGCGATTCCGACTCGCACTTGTCCGGATTTTTTGATATAGGTACGTTTACCTCATATTAAATCTGGATAACAATGTTGATATTTGACTCACTGTAATCTTTTTAACGTTTTCCTTCTACGAAATTGAATAAGCTATTTGATCGTCAATGTAGTACCCGTAAATTGAGGCTGGGTTTTATAAAGATCTGTTCTGTTGATTTGTAACGTCAAAAAATATACCTAATTTAATATTATTTAGCCACGACAGTTTAGTCAGTCGACATTTATCTCGTTCCCAAACTGTGGTGGAATTATAATTGTAGTGACATCAATGAGATCTTACGAATGTTTATATAACCCTAAAAAATGCCAGTTAATCCTAGTTAGTTTGTTAAAGTGACACCCAAATGAGCACAACAGCGGGACTGCAGTCACAGATTATATAATAGTTCTAACGAACAGATACTCGACTCTGAATAAAAAAGCGCATACCTACTGCTTTCCATGCCTACTAAATTTAACAATGGAGCGACCTTGAACGTGCCGGTCGTTGCCCGCCAATAGACGCTAGGGTTGACACCGCTTAGAAATGAAGTTATAATTAATATTTTTTGAAATATTTTTATAATGATGTGTAACCAACTATAATTGCTTCACCTTGACGTAATGTTGCACGAATATTTTTCCTTCCCTAAATGTTCAGCGCGTGAGCGCGTACGAATTTGAGCAAAATAGGTGATCCGTGCGTGCCTCAACCCGAGGCTGCTCTAATTCGTACTTAGATACTTACATATCAATTTTATTGTTAATGTTGAGATTTATTGCATGACAATTATATTTTGTCAGTCTGGTAGGTGATATGTACGCGTATGAAGAGTTACGCAATTGCCCTGCTGTATGTATCTAAGTAACAGACGTCGTAATGTTCTAATAAAAATACAATTTTTTTAAGAACCTACTTTATATTTTAAATTCTAATTTTTTTGTATAAATTATAAAGCATGTGGTGTGACCTATATGTGATTGTGACATCTATCTTTACAATGCAAAATGAATGAAGTCATGAATGTACTGATATTAACAATTGTTATTAAACCTAAATAAAATAAAAACTCCGTTCAGCTGTCACAACAAATCCTCAAATCAATAAAGGGTCGGCAACGCGCTTGTTATTTTTCTGGAATCGCAATCGTCCAAAGGCTACGGTGTCTGCTTATACCATCAGGTAGACCGTATGCATGTTTGCCACCGTCGTAGTATTAAAAAAAAACATTGTGTCGGCTAGGACGTTTTATTATTCGTGCAGAACCACACATTCCATGCACTTCACTGATTAGATTAATTTAATTGTTATCGTTTTTCAATTTTCATTTTTCAAAAGACTTTTATGTATTTTCGAAGATTCTGCCAGTATCTGAACTTCATAGCCTACATACAGGCATATCAACGCAGCATGTTAAATAAAATGTAATGTCAAGTATCTCTCACCCTGTCTAAGGTTACGACAGTCTGAATGTAGGTACATTCGAGTTCTCCAATATCTATACAGACAACCTTTCAAAAATATCTGTACACAGGCTTTATTATTACTGACATAAGACACATGTATAGATATTTTTGAAAGGTTGTTTGTATAGATATTGGAGAACTCGACTGTACCTATTAATTTACTAGCTACCACATAGGTATAACAAAACGAAACTTGTTGTGTAGGTAACTTCATTTTTTAAGTAAGTAGCTGTATCCCGACGACAGTACGAAATAAAGTTTAATAGGTAGGTAGGTACCTTCCTATCTTCGTTATTTATAACGTAAGTATATAAATAACGACATATTGTATAATTGCTGCTAGACAGGGATAAATATAAACATGAAATCAATACAAACAACGGAGTGGCGGAGTACCTAAACTTGTCGGAGGCTCGGGGTAGGTATACAAAATAACCGAAACTCAAGCAGGCCTAAATGTATCACGTAAGTATTTGAAATAGGTATTAGGTGTTCCGTAAAAAACATTACGAACTCATTTTTAAAGAATTGGTGAATAACTTTTCTTGTGCGCGTAGCAGCGTCCGGCCGTGAGCGCGTGCGCCGACCCACTGGCGGATGTACCGGTTGCGGCGCGCAAAGTTTAGGTATAATTCTGAGTTCCCACGGCGCAGTTAGGTAGCACTGCTGCAGTGCGCCATTCCAGACGGCTCAGTTCCATACGAGCTCGCGAACCCACTTTAACACTGCGCTAACTAGTGGTTAAGTATTCACTAAAGCACGCACTACCGGTGTTTCGTACGTGAACATGTTTTTAGACTTAACTGGAGGTGACATTTGACACGAACAAGTCACTACAGGGTATTAACGAAGGTGTTCTCCGTTTTTGGGCATTTTAAAAACCAATTAACGTGAGGTGACAAACAAAAATTAAAACAGTGCCAGTTTTGTGACGACAATTAAGTATTGAGTTTCCATGAAAATGTATTTTTTCATTTCCATTTCTAATTAAGCACGTTATTTAAATGTGAAACATAATTGTCGTCACAAAACTGACACTGTGTTATTTTTGTTAGTCACCTCCCGTTAATCGAGTACGCAATTATTTGAAACGTGAGCGAGATGGAAGTGAGTGTTCGGAAACGCGGATATCATGTTTTTTAACTTAAATTTTTTGTGCGATCAAATGAATAAAAAAGTAATAACTAAGTTCCCTCAAAATGATATTGCCGAGTTTTAGAACCAATTTTAATATGTTCAGCCTTTGTGCATAATTTGTTACGAATGTTTTAAGTGTATTTTAGACCTATGTTCGTATTTTTTTCTATCGAGCGAAAGTCAAAAACTCAGGATTCGAATAGCTATAGTCCCACGAGAAAGGCCTCAAGATTGCTAATTAAATTTAGGGCAGCCGTATTATGATCCACCAAACAAGCGCTACGACTTTTTTAAAATCCGTTTTCTGTACCTACGTCCCCTTAACGCACTGCAACGGAGTTATGGATCATACAGTTAAAAACGGTTTAGGTTGTAGGGCGTGCTAAAGAATAAGACATACAGACATACATGTATAAATACATACATATATACATACATACGCTCGAAAAACATAACCCTCCGTTCCTTCGGCAGTCGGGTAAAAAACAAAAGCTCCGCATTTTCTGTTGTCAATAGTCAATAGTTACCAGCTTATGCAATTGTAATATACTTATGTTTTTATCACATAGATTCCACAATGCGGATTACGAGTCCAACCAAAAGTTAGCCTAGTTTTTATAGCCTTTAACTTTGGCTGATTCCGTAGGAAAGAAAAGACACGATTATGAATTACTGATTAACCTTAGATTTTTGCTCACATGCTAATAAGAGTTGGAAAATAGCAAGCAGAAAAAATACGTTACACTTGTCTAAACGCTTTGTATTACACTACTGCACTCAAGTCTAGCGCGTTCTTCCCTTTAACACTCGTTTTGTTTGATACACAAAACCAACAGTGGAAGTGCTAGTTTTAGAGTGGGACGACTGGGGTAATTCTGTATTTTTACTAACGAGAGAACAAGTCAACTGTAATTTTCCGATATAAGAAATTACATTTAGATCTACCTAACGTACCTACGATACGCAATCCACCAGCAGATATGATATAATTTACTTTTCTCAAACATGCAATGAAATGTCGTCCTTGCGTGCGTTATAACAGGCTTCAAAGTATCACGTTTCGGGCGGAACAACTCGAGAGAACTGGTAAGGAATTTCATACAAAATTGAAGGCGTAGGCCGGGAAGTAATTTTTTTTTAATTTTAATGTTAACATGGCGTCTGTGTTCATCAACAGGCTAAACAGCTGAATTATATTTTTTTTATTTTTAGGGTTCCGGACCAAAAAGGTAAAAACGGAACCCTTATGGTGCGACTCCGTCCGTCTGTCTGTCTGTCACAAATTCAAATATCTCAGGAACTACTAATGCTATCTATTTGAAATTTGGAATAGTTGTAAATAAAGTTAATCCTCGTGTATGGAAAATGAAAAATTTTAATATTTACTTTTAATTTGTATAAAAAAGGGCGGATAAGAGGGGGGGCAAAAATTCAAAGTCTAGTTAGTAGGCCAAGTGGGGTATCATATGAAAGGGCTTGAATTGTACATTCTAAAACAGTTTTTCTTTTTTTAGGGTTCCGTAGCCAAAATGGCAAAAACGGAACCCTTATAGTTTCGTCATGTCCGTCTGTCCGTCTGTCCGTCTGTCCGTCTGTCCGTATGTCACAGGCATTTTACTCGAATACTATAAGGTGTATTTGAATAAAATTTTGAGGATAGGTGTATTTTGTTAGCCGCTACAAAGTTTTGTAATTAAAATTACTAAAAAAAATTTTTTCAGGGGTGCACTCCATACATAAAACTAAAAGTCAAAAAATTTTTTTTCATAGTGACCCCTCGTGTGGCACATCAATCGATAGGCCTTTCAAAATAAATATAAGGTTTCTTAACATTTTTTTTGATTAAATGAATAGAGTCGGAGATAATCGCCCCGAAAGTCACTAAAATTCTGTCCCCCCCCCTCTAATTTTTGAACGGTGTATTTTAAAAATATGAAAAATTTCATGGACACAGCGCTTATTAAGTTCATTCACCGAAAATTGTTTTGAACAAGATCGGATGAAAGGTTTCCGAGATATTGCTGAAAAACTGCCTTCCTCAAAGAAAAGGACGTAAGTGCCGTAAGATTTCTATGACGATACGACCTTTTTAATAGGCACGGAACCCTTCGTTTTGCGTGGTCCGACACGCACTTGGCCGGTTTTTTTTCTACAATGGTAAAATTTTGATTTATAAAGAAAAATGTTGAAAAAAATACCATTCCCCCCCTTATCTCCGAAGTTAACCAAGCGAAAAATTTGAAAATAATATATATTATTAATATTAACGTGAATATTACCGGAAAAGTATAACGATACCTCTATCTAGCGTAGTTTTTTTTTATTCTTCAAAAATCATATGTTAATTTTGTTTGTAATTTAATACTTCTATGTTTAATTTTTTGCCTTCAAATTCGTATGAAAGTGTTCTGAAAGTACCTTCTAGCAAATAAAAAAAGAATTATCGAAATGAATTCACTTGATAAAGAATTATCGCTGAAAAACCAACATACAGTAAGGGAAATGTATTAACGTACCACCGTAGAACCCTATCGCAATAAGGTAACATACCGCTCGAGTTTGAGTGACGGCGGCCTGTCAATTGCGACAGGGTTCTACAGTGGTACGTGAATACATTTCCCTTACTGTACATACCGAGTTCCTTGGTTGCGCAATTTAGTAACAAAATGCACCGATAAATGGCGCTGTAGGTACTCATGTCATGCTCATGACTTTACTATACTATGCGTTGTTTAGATTTTTCCAAAATTAATGGGTGGGGCAAGACGGGTGTGTTGTATGATATTTCGTACGGAACCCTCGGTGCGCGAGTCAGACTCGCACTTGACCGGTTTTTTTTCTTATGGCTGAATTTTTATCGGACCAAAAATATCCGCGTTAATGCCTATTACACACGAACCTTTATTAAGAATACAAATCTGTATGATTGTGTGTTGATGAATAATACCAGAGGCCATAGACAATATTTAAAATCCTCTGCATTTATTTTCTTCATTATAGAAATTAAGATTCTTATTATCAGGTCATGTATAGGTAATGGCCCTAATAGGGTCTATTCGAACGCTACACACGCGAAATACGGACGACTTTCGTAAAAAAAACATTAAGTATGGAGGAATTGGAGGGAAAATTAATGAACTATTTTGAGTGGTGTATTGTTTTATTTCATTGCATATGTTTGAGAAAAGCACTATACATGCCTCGCCGTGAAAAGGGCTTGCCGGGTGAGTAGGTATAGACGGCCGACCGCAGGGAGGCCGGATAGTGATACGAATTTCTTCTCCGTTCATTCTTTCCCGGCGTCTGCAGTAATGTACTATTTCTCAAACATGCAATGAAATGTCGTCCTTACATGCGTTATAACAGGCTTCAAAGTATCACGTTTTGGGCGGAACTACTCGAGAGAACTGGTAAGCAATTTCATACAAAATTGAAGGCCTAGGCCGGGAAGTAATTTTTTTTAATTTTAATGTTAACATGGCGTCTGTGTTCATCTACAGGCTAAACAGCTGAATTATTATTTTTTATTTTTTCTAGTGGCAGGATGGTTATCGGACCAAAAATATCCGCGTTAATGCCTATTACACACGAACCTTTATTAAGAATACAAACCTGTATGATTCAATGTCTTGATGAATAAATTTAAAATATTATCTATGTACGAAGTCACCAGAGACCATAGACAATATTTAAAATCCTCTTTATTTTATTCATTATAGAAATTAATAGTCAATATTTAAAATCCTCTATATTATTCATTATAGAAGGTTATGTATAATGGCCCTAATAGGGTCTATTCGAACTCACGCGAAATACGGACGCCTTTCGTAAAAAAAAACAATAAGTATGGAGGATTGGAGGGAAAATAAAACCTGAAGTGTAGTATGAGTATAATATGGAGTGCATTTTAATCTCAATATCGACTTCATGCATGTCCAACGTTTTACCATCCTACCTACCTACCTATCTTACCTACTTAATGAGCATGCGATCAAATGTCCGACACTTATGTATAAAATGTATGAAGCTCTGCTCCCCTTCATAAAACATATACAAAGACGGGGCGTGGACGCTCTCTGAGGTATGCGTCCCATTCGCGTTCTCATTTTAGGTTTCTGACTGACTTTCACCTTATAGTGAGATACTAGATCTCTCCCGTTAGTATGTGTAATTTCTTGTGTTCTGTTGTATTGGTCAGACTTGTACAAGTCTCTTGGCTGTGAAAAATAAAGTTCATAAACCCAATTTGCATTGTTCAGGTGGTACCGCGACGGTTCATCGTACCCCCTGGAGGCGACGATGTCGCACGCCCGCACGCGCGCCGAGCCCACCATCGCGACGCTCGCGCTGACGCCGACGCGCGACGACGACGACGCCGTGTTCCGCTGCGTCGTGTGGAACCGCGCCATGCCCGAGGGCGAGCAGCTCGACGCCACCGTCAAGCTCAGCGTCAACTGTAAGTACCGTAATGTTTTATACCACGTACCACGACCCCTAAAGGCGACGGTCTGTAAGGCGCAAGGCCACCATCGCGTACGACGCGTAACGACGAAGACGCCGTAATTTACTTGTTATTTGACACAAACGCGCGTCGACGGTGCGCTTAATAAACGCAGTCTGCATAGGCCCTAATGTACACGTAGCGCGTCGGGTCGGCGGCGTCTCCCTAGACACGACAATGTCACTACCACCTTAAATGTTTATAAAGACGGAAGACCCTTTAGAAGTTGCCGAAAACGAGCGAATTTTATGCCGGCTGTACACATTGGGCCAACGTTGGCTCCTTTGTAGGATGCAGCTATGTAAACGAATGAGATCGATTTACCTCTCCTCCCTCTCCCTCTAACGCATAGCTGCATCCTGTTCACGCGCCAAAGTTGGCCCAATGCGTACAGCAGCCGGATTTAAGTAATAATAGTGCCAAAGTCAATTAAAACGATTATATTTACTTCGTTTTTCTTTGTTGATAATGTAGAAACGTCTGCTACTTGTCGAAAGTACAATTCTCTAATGACAATCGCGGTGCCGTCACGCATCCATATTCTATTGTCAACTCCTGGGCCTAAAAGTTGTTAGTAAGTAAATACGCTTTTGTTGTTACATTAAATGTCATCTCGAGTTATTATAAACTTGCCGGGAGCGTAAGAATGTCAACTGGTTCAGCGATTTCTACGAGGCTATTTCATTTACTTAGTTTTTATAAAACGCCCGCGGCGGCGTGGCATTTTATTTTGTACGTTGCTCAGGAAAATATGGTGTTTCTCCTCAGAAGTCAAAGCTTAATTAAGAGGCTCGACGAATAGTAATTATAATTAACGTGAATTCATTAAGTAAAGGTTTAATTCAAATACATTTTTGTTTACATATTTTTTTGCCTCGGAAAACAAAATATTCATTCAGTAGGTGGTAGGACTGGTAGGTAGGTAATAGATATAGGTTTACTTCAAATTACGTTTTATTTATACTCGTATACGCGAAAATGTTTACCTTAGCTGTTGCAAAAATAATAATAAGATTTTACAGTTAGACTGACTTGCGCAAAATTTCAAGTTAAACACGTGGAATCAAAAGATTTTACAAAAAACCCAACTGCTTTTTTGCAAATATAGCCTGCCACTCCCACGATGAGGAATCCAACGACACCTCATACATATGTCGAAATCCGTCAAACGGTTTAGGCTGCAGGGCGTACATACGCTCGAAAAACATACCCCCCTCTCCTTCGTGGTGACATGCTCGCGATCCCATGGCGCTCCCATTAACGGCAGAGACGGAAACGCCGGAGTGGTTTTAGTAGGTAGACGCCCTCCCCCTTCTCTTTAAATAGAGTTGGCCGGAGGGTGAGAGTCCCACATACCCCCCCATATAGCTTCCCCAGGCTGGGGGGGGATGCGTAAGTGCATTTCCATTCCGTCAAAAAAAAAACCCCTCCTCTCCTTCGGCAGTCGGGTAAAAAGGTTAGGAACCACTGGCATTGGGGTAAAGTACGATTCCTTGCTGTATACAAAACCTATGCGCAAAATGCAAGTCACATTAATCATTATACACCTATACAAGTACAACACAACATAGAAGCCTAATCAAGGTTAAGAACGCTATTTATTTAATCGTATGGCATACAACATACATACTCCTTTAGAGTTTGTAACTCTTTAGCACCACCCAGGGGAGCATCACGTGCAGGGTTGTGATACGTATCTCCTGCGCACGCGACTAACAGTTGAATAAAAAAAAACTCGTACCTACTTGTCCAGTGACTAAAATAGGAATCTGGAACCATCTAATGTGAGACTTCGACGAATGAGAAAATAAGCTCTTTTATATTTAAACCTTCTTCTTCGACCTAGTTCGACTTGCATCTAAACAAAAATAGTTCACAGTGGGTTAATAAAAAATACTCGCTATGTCCGCGAGTTCACCTGCATAGAATTCAAACTTCAGTTCCCTTTTTCACCACGCCAGAATATGATTTCCGGGATAAAAAGTAGCCTTTGTTTTAACCACTTTATTAAATATCATGTGGTTCCAGTTTTTGTGCGATCGAGTAGTTACATTCAAACATGGAAACATCTTAACACATTCACTGCCAACAATCGCTATGCACCACGCTTATAGCCGATCCCATGGATTTCCCCGTATGTAGCGGAAAGCGGCGGCGTTAGCCGCCCGCTAAGCGGATTCCTGGCGGTGAAAATGTTAACTTTCTTATAAAATAAAATCAGTTTATTGCAGACAATAGTCCATAGTACACAAGAAAAACAATAATAATAATTAAAAATTAAATAAACAGTGACATTACCATACAATCTATTTTCTGTTCGCATCGCGATAGACGAAAGACCAGTGCAGGTAAATAGGGCTGAATAAGTTTTCCGAAATGGTCTTCAAAATACGGATGCCGGAGTTCTTCAACCTACCCCAGAAAGCTGCAATACGGCTTCTGATGATGGCAAAAAAGTCGGAACCCCCGCTTCCGGAAACATGCTCGCACTGCAAAACCTGGGCTGCCAGAGTAGGATGCGGAAAGCGTCATTGTATTGTACCCGCAGTTTTGAGTAGGCTTTCCTACTAAAGTTAACCCAGAGTTGGCAGGTGTACAAACACTGGCAAAATGCTCTGAACAGAATCACTTTGACACCGTTCGTACACATATTTCTTTATTAATATATTCTTATTAAGGTATATTATTAGTAAGGATTCAGTCAAACTTAAAATAATCAAAGCGGACAGAATAACATCTGAGAAAGCTCAAATTCTATCGATATTTTCTTTTGTTGCTTATTATAGCTAACGATCGTCTTATTCGTCTTAGAAAACTTGTAGCTTCACTGGACTCGACTTTTCAGTGTAACTCTGATGTGTCTGCGAATGTAGGACTCTAGAACTCCGATTGTTATTGTCGGAAAGAGACCAGTCGTAACTTTTCGGTAAAGTAAAATAACGTGAGAACACTAGAGTAATCCTAAATAAGACCTAACTCATGCACTGATTTTATATCCCATATACTAAAATTACCGTTCAATTACCCACAACTTCAAACCAATCTACCCGGTTATGTAGGCGACCGAAAGAGACTTGAAAATGACTTGACCGACCGAAGCCAGTTACGGAGAAGCCAGTCGATCGAAACCAGTGGGTCGATCATGTAACATTTCTTACGCGCGTTAGGTATATGTATTTAACTCTAATTTTTAACAAGCTTTTATTAGGTCGACTTGTATGTAACTAACTATGTAATGAAATCTTGCAGGTTAAAGTTGACCAACTTCCCGGAGTCCAATCAAGTTGAAATTTTGTACAATTATGTAAGTCGGATGACAAATGACAATGCAATAATATGGTACCATAAATCTGGTCTGATGATGGAGACGGAAGGTAGGCGTAGGAACTCCTTACTTACAGAGGATAAACCCGTCGTGTTTGGGCTCGTTACAATCCTCTCAATGAGCAGTTGATGAGTGTGCAAAAAAAAGTACAGTCGGCAAAAAAATCCAACATGGCGGAACACCCAAGATGGCTAAAAAGTAAAAAATAAATTCAACGTAAAAAAACTTTTTAAAAAACTAGCTTTTATTTAAATTTAGGTACTCGTATATACTCAGGTAAATCTCGCGACAAGCTTTTATATCATCTAAAATGTGTTATGAGTTATGACATTATAAGTTGATAATAAAAGTTTTAAAGGAAATTTTATTTTATTCTTTTTAGTGCATTTAAATAAAATCTTGTTGTTTAAAAAGTTTTTCTAGATAAAAAGTGACATTTAGATCTACCTGACACTACATCTACAATACGTTACGTGATTGACCCCCAGGTTCCGTAACCCCGGTTACGTAGGCAGCCGAAGGGAGCGAACGTTACGTGCCATTGGTTTAATTTATTATAGTTCAGTAAAGGCGCCATTCGAATCGAATCGAATTTATTTTAGTTGTCTAAACAGATTTTTTTCTGCTCCAGCACTTCTATCTGTTAATTAAATGACTGACAGCGGTATCTAAATCAACTTCATTTGAGTAATTGCAATGAAGTCTATTTGTCTATGGGCCCATAAGATGACTGCTATAGTCTGGCTAACCAAATTTTGTTTACAGATATTTCCTTGTGGTATCACCAATTGTCTATGATTAAAAAAAGGCTAAGTCAGTCAACTCATGTCATTCATTCAAATGGTTCACGGTTTACGTTTTATTATAAATAATATTAACAATGACTATATACCGAGTGAGGTCCGCAAACTATTGTTTAGGCTCGTAAATAATTAGGACAATGTGAGAATGAGAACCCGACGTGAAGCGTAGTATATATAACGAATAATTGCAATGTTTACAAGTCGTAAACAACTTACTAGTTAGGTTGGTGCTGCATAAATATTTTCTACTAGTTCTAACAATTGCCTATAACTTTGAATAGTATTTTCACGTGGTTTTACCTATTCTGGTGTTGCCTTTAGCAAGCAAGCAAGAAAGAAACATGCAAATGTAGTAAGTTGAACTTGACCCACTCCGCGATTTCCGATTCAGTTGATATTTGGCATATCTTTTATCTTATTTACACTACATTTAATTTTTCGCCTTGCCACAGTGATATACTTACGGTGAGAAAGTGTAAACATATGCGTTTTGCTGACTGTACTGTATATATAGTGATAGAAATTATGTGAGCTGACTTTGAGTGCACGTCAACCTATATTTAACTTATATTTTTAAGTACCTTACGTGTGCACAGAAAATCAAAAATATTTTCTAGTATGAAAACTTTAATTCCTACTTCCTACTACACAGAATGTGACCGACCAGCCCATGATTGTTTTAATTTCTCGCCAAAAATTTGGTTCAAATTTGGTTAGCTTAGCCAGACTCTAGCAGTCATCTTAAGAGTATAGTACAACTATATTTTTTTTAAGATTCTGAAACATGTTTGAAAAAGGTTTGTTTTCGTTTTCAATAATAATAACAAACTTTTCAAATTAAAATAATATTTTACTTAGGTACATAATTTGAATCTAGATTGAAACAACTTAAACGTGTCTTAATTATATTAATGTTTACAAAATAAAAATAAACACCAATATTCTATCAACTTAATTTTATTTTTGACATTTAGATTTATTTCAACGCAACCACATTTTTCGTAATGGAGAACTGTCTTAATGTTTCTTGTCTATGCCATTGTCTATAACAAGTACAGAAATTGCACTTCCTAGCAAAAACGGCGTTTAGGCATAAGAAACGTGCCTACTCTGTGCATCTCTGTCTATCGTATAACTTGTATTCATTCACTCACGGCACGTGTAGCGCTAGGGCTGTCATGCCAAGAATACATCAATGAGGGCAAAAAATGTTCTAGCTCACCAGTTGGTCGATCACGTAACGTTCCGAACGCGCATCGAAAAATGACAGTTGAATCTACCCGATGCGCGTTCGGAACGTAACGTGATTACCCCCCAGATGTCACTTGAGTAAAGTGAACCGATATTAAATAAGTACATGCTACTTCACATGTATGTCAGTGTCATTATGAATAACACCACAAATAAAATTGATCTCGTGAACGGAAAGTCAATTTAACTCTTGACATTTTAATTCGTATGTTAATTCACAAGTAAGTTCATAAAGCATACGTTTTTATTAAGTTACCTTCACTTTTTAAACCCGTGGTTCATTTTGAAGAAAATTACAGTACCTACAATTACGTTAAAAGTAATAAGTACCTAACCAGGCGGTTCGTATCATAACATGCATTTGTATTGTTGTTGTACATTGTACCTTACAACTTCATAATGTTAAGTACCTAGGTTATACTAAGTAAGTACGTATACCTAATTAAAAAAGCTAATATAAATAAATACTTTTAAACCTCGTAATATAAGAGAAAATAGGTACGAGCGATTCGTCGCGTTCAAGTCGGCGGCGGCGGCGGATACCGCACGACGCACATGTGCTCGCTCTCGCGGCGCTAGCCCTCGACTGACTGGTTGCCTCGAGCAATTCGAGCGGGAGGTGTTTAACGGGACGCGCCCCGCCCATTGCAAGCCCCCTGTCTATGCTAAGTTGATGTTCCGTCTTCGAAATTGAAAAACGTTTGCAAAACTGTTAAATATGGGTATAATTGGCTTTATTTTGTGATTACACCAAGAAATTTACTTTAAACAGTTAAAATTAGTGAAACTGAGAGTGACCAGAAAAAGCTGTCATAGAAAAAGTAATGTATACAGCTCATAATTGGTTCTTAAAATTCAAGGGTACAATAATACTCGACTACGTCTCGTTTTGTAACTTCGACCCTTGAATTTTAATAACCCTTATTATAGCACTGTTGCATAAACTACTACTTCAGGGGAGCTCCATAGAAAAACAGTATGTGTGACTGTGTCTAGTAAAAGGGACCACTTTGAGGATTTTAGTTTCCGAGGCATATATTTAAAAAATTAGTCGAAAATTACGTGGAATGGGTTTTTAATGCTAATCGGTAATTAATACCTGAAATATCATAAATCTTTGATGATAGTAGATTAACTTGGTACCAATCATTCCATAACTTCCTAGTAGAAGTGTATTTTTCACGAGCATAAACTAAAATCATTTTTTTTTTCAATTCGTACGCTTTGTCTACTGCATGTTTAAAAATTTATAAAATAATAATGATTGCACCTAGGAAAATGATAATTTTTTCACTAAATAGCAAAGTTTACCTAGCTTTAGGAGATATTAATAACTTCATACCGCCAAAGTGGTCCCTTTTCCCAGACACAGTCACGTGATTATAGTTTAGTGTACGCAGTCTTAATTCAAACATTAAAGTCGATGTGTATAAAAAAGTAATTTTATGGAGCCTGCCACAACTTAAAGACGTATTTTACGAGCAGACGAAGTGAAAAGTTATTAATTTAAAAAAGATAATTGTTTCAAATTGCGTTCTCAAATAACTTGTCAGCTACGTGCCTGGCGGATGATATCCTGATTTACACATAATTGCAGGCTTATAATCTTGCCTCGTTCTTCAGCCGGCTCAATATCTTAGAAAGTGTCGTGCTCAATATTTTTTTGTTGATTAGGCAAGAGACGCAACGCAACAGATAATACACAAGAAGGACATTGTAGGTACATTTTCCCGCTCGCTCGTGCGCTTAATTCATAAACACCAGCATTCTTGTCTTAGTTGTGTTATGGTTGTTCGCGTTGTTACGTACAGTGCAAGAGCGAGTCCTTTTTTAGGGTTCCGTAGCCAAAATGGCAAAAACGGAACCCTTATAGTTTCGTCATGTCCATCTGTCCGTCTGTCCGTCTGTCCGTCTGTCCGTATGTCACAGGCATTTTACTCGAAAACTATAAGGTGTATTTGAATAAAATTTTGAGGATAGGTGTATTTTGTTAGCCGCTACATAGTTTTGAAATTAAAATGACAAAAAATATTTTTTTTAGGGGTGCACTCCATACATACAACTAAAAGTCAAAAAAAAAAAAAACATTGTGACCCCCCGTGTGGCACATCAATCGATAGGCTTTTCAAAATAAATATAAGGTTTCTTAGCATTTTTTTTGATTAAGTGAATAGGGTCGGAGATAATCGCCCCGAAAGTCACTAAAATTCTGTCCCCCCCTCTAATTTTTGAACGGTGTATTTTAGAAATATGAAAAAATTCATGGACATAGGGCTTATTAATTTCATTCACCGAAAATTGTTTTGAACAAGATCGGTTCAGAGGTTTTCGGGATATTGCTGAAAAACTGCCTTCCTCAAAGAAAAGGACGTAAGTGCCGTAAAATTTCTGTGACGATACGACCTTTTTAATAGGCACGGAACCCTTCGTTTTGCGTGGTCCGACACGCACTTGGCCGGTTTTTTTGCTAGAATTTGCACCACATGTATTGAAATCGCCCTACTATTTAATTATGCATCGATAATGCTTCAAATGTATATATTTTGTAGCTGTAGCAAGTAATATTTAGAAATAAACATCTTGAAAATTACTCCCCTGATCAATTTTATAGTAATTCTGCCGAATAAGAGTACCTATTGATTTCATATCGGTTTTACAATTTGCCTTACATATTTTTAAATATTTCAGGCAAATTTTCAACCTCCTTCTATTGAAGACAGATTAAAACGATACTGAGATCAACAACTGTTCCATGCACCAAGCGTCGATAAAATCTGTAATCAAGCTGAATCTCTGTACTTAGAATTCAAACTAACTACATTAATGGAACACGCAATACCTACATTAGTATTAGTATTGAACTATTGAGTGGCACTAATGAAAATTGAAACTGGGCTACCGATCTTGTCACATATATCTGGGTCGAAGCGTAGAGCTCCCAGGATTATAGGTAATGCCTCACAGAGCTTCGGGTTAATCACCCCGACTGATCTAAAATCCACATAATAATATATGCCTACTTAATTAGTGACGTCACAATTCTCTATGGTCCATTTTTAGGGTTGTTTTTTCGTTCGGTTCTTGTTTCGTCTGTCTCTGTCCGTATGTACAGGCATTTTACCCGAAAACTATAAGGTGTATTTGGACAAAATTTGGAGGATAGGTGTATTTTGTCAGCTGGTACATAGTTCTGTAATGAAATGACTAAAAAAGATTTTTTTAGGGGTGCACTCCATACATGTAACTTGTAGTTACATGTATGTAACTAAGTACAAGTCAAAAAAAATATCATTGAAAGTCCATGTGTCCATCAATCGATAGGCCTTTCAAAATAAATATAAGGTTTCTCAGCATTTTTTTTTATTAAGTTAATATAGTCGGAAATAATCGCCCCGAGTCACAAAAATTGTGTCCCCCCGCTCTAATTTTCGAACGATATACTCAAAAAAAAAACATGTATATAGATAGATATTGCTGAAAAACGGCCTTCTCCATAGAAAAGAACGTAAATGCCGTAAGATTTCTGTGTGAGTTTCTGTGTTCGTGTGGGTTTGGATGACAATTCAATATTATGGTACCATCGAGCTGATCCGATGATGGAGACAGAAGGTGGCCATGGGAATTCAGTACTTAACCGACGCAACCCCGTTGAGTTTGGGCTCGTTAGAATCGTCTCAATGAGTAGTTGTTGACGGTATACAGAAAAGTACAGTCGGCAGTAAAAACATAAACTTATTTTTATTGTTGTGAAATACCGTGTTCCAGTCATATAAAATCACAAACATAGGGTAGTTTTCAACCCGGAAATCATCCCTTCGGTGATATGCGGTTAGAACTTTTGGTGAGTCGGGTTAACGAGTTCTACGATTGCAAAGTTCCGGGCCCAGTGATTTAAGTATATGATACTGTTACATATTATACATAGTTATAGTTGATACAGTTTAATTTAGGTACTATAATAAACTAATCCATGGCTTAATTGAGAACAGTCAATATATACGATGACAGAACATATAGCGCGCGAATATATCTGACATTAAACTTCTAGAGCTATTAGGACAAGTTACATATTTTTGCGAAATTGTTAAATACCTACTTATGAGTTATTTAATACACAAAACTCCCGTGAGTTTCAGACATATTAAGATAAAATAAAACGGGGTCACTCACGTCTTCAACAACCTTTACTATATTATTTAATTGATATTCGACGTGATTGACCCGTTTCATTAATTTTGCTTCAAAAACCAACATTTTGAACTACACTACCCTTAATGCTATCTCTAGCGTATCACTTAAATAAGCTACTTTAATCGAAAATAAGAAAGTTAATCAAAATTCTTTCAGTAGTTTTTGCGTGAGAGAAACATACCATTACATTATTTCGCGCTTATACTGAGCAGAAGGATTTACAATCTTTGCAGTGAAGTGACAACGAAAATAAATTTAGGTCACAAAGGTGCTGCTGCGGTGTTCCGTGTAATCTCATTACCCGTTGCATTTTGTAGTCTTCCTGCTCGCAGTATTGGTACTACCACTGTTTACGAACCGATTTTCGCACCGTTACGATCTAATGTCAATTAATTATGAATTGTATTGGTAATTGTGTCTCGCTCTTGGTCTCTCGATTGACATGATGGGAGCGGGTTGTTAGCAAACTCTACGCATTGGAATTGGGTCGGAAACTTGTTTTTTGCACGCATTAAAGTAGAATCCACAATTAAGCGAACTTAACTGACAGGTGAAAATGCACAAATATGGGCATAGTTTGGCCAGTGCTGTTTATATCGATACTAGTTTTTTGCTCGCGGCTTCGGCCGCATCGCATATATAGTAAGAGAACGAAATCGGGCCGTATTTAAAGCATTTCAAGATGGCGGCCATTTTTTGAAAATCCAACCTCGGATTCGTATTAAAAAGCCCCTCGGAACCTTAGATAACGATTTTTAAAGCGAAAAAAATGGTCGCTGTGTCTAAACTTATATTTCTATTTAAAGATCTGAGTGAGTGAGTGTTTATAAAATAGCTACATATCTACTTATGAAATGCATCAAAATGAAACAAGTAATTATAAATAAATAAATATCTCTCCAAACATATTTTTGACAACCCTGACTCTTGAGTGGTTACGCTGAGCGGTCGCGTAAATTCTAAAGATGAATGAAGCTGGCCTACTGGTTGTGGTTCTTTATACTGTGTTTTTACAATCAAATATTATAATTAAAAGCACATAGTTTACACTTCAGCGTCACTTGAACGAACCATACTTTATTTTTGGTTTTTACGTGCATTTATAAAAGCGTGTTTTTCTAGTGTTTTTTAAACTATTAATTTACTAACCCCCTTAGGGGATGAATTTTTATAATAACTTTAAATCATTTGATTTGGTTTTTAGTAAAGAACCTTCGTACAAAGATTCAAGTCTATAACTTTCCAAATGAACAATTTCCATACAACGGTTCAACCCCTATTTCACGTCCACGTACTGTAAAGAATATATGTTTCAAATTTCATGCTTATATCTTTAGCGGTTTATTAGGCTGTGCCCTGTCTGTCAATCGGTCAGTAACGCAAGAGTTATAATATGTATAAATTAATAAAGGCTTTCACTACGTACCTGTACGTAGTGTGAGAAATTACTGGACAAACAGCACTGGCCAAACTATGGTCATATTTGTGCATTTTCACTTGTCAGTTTAGTTCGCCTAATTGTGGATTCTACTTTAGTGCTAGCGTGTAAGTACCTACTTGCCAGGCCCAAGCAAATAGGTAATTTACTATTTAATTTTGACTCGTTGTTAGGCGGTATTGTGGTGCTTGGTTTGTTAATCGTTGTGTGTCGTTGGAGGATAGCAGAAATAGAATAGTGGTTACTCTTGAAACAAACGTAAACGGCGCAGCTTGCAGGAATACAGCTCACGGCAAGAAAAGATATAGACCGAAACAAGCTCACCGAGTGCCGCGCACACGTACGTACAGTCAGCAAAGTAGTGCGGTATGCGCAGAAACTTCGCTGGCTGTACCTACATGCTGAGCCCACATGCTGAGCCCACATTTATATGGATAACTTTTATTTTAAACCTGACTGTTGCTTAAAACGATCGGAATGCATGCTAGGAGAGCAGCCTGTGGGGAGCATCTAGGGAAAACCTCCAGCGTGACCACACGGGCGGTTTAAACACAGGAATACCTCTACTAAGAATTTACGCTCTAGTGAAATAGGTTGAAGCGGTTTCAACCGAATCTGGGGTGGGACACGTTTACTATAAGTTTGAGCTGGCGTCGATGACGGTCGGTTCCAGCGAGGCCCATTCTTAGAGTAAAAGGGTTGTAGATATAACTTCTCTTTTGTTTTAACTAATATGTTTTGAGATAGTTTTGTCGTAACGGAAGATCGCGGCAAAGTAATAGCTGAAATTTAGCAATCTGGTAGGAATAATTACAACTCAGTTATTAATTGTACTAAGCAGACAAGTTTGTAGGGTTTCGTACCTCAAAAAAAAAAACGGAACCCTTATAGGATCACTCGTGCGTCTGTCTCTCCGTCTGTCACAGCCGATTTGCTCCGAAACTACTGGACCGAATGAGTTGAATTTGGTACACATATGTAAATTGATGACCCAAAGAGGGACGCGTAAAGTAGGTAAATTAATGAATTCTGAACAAGGGGGGTAAACTGAAAAATAAAAAAAAATTACGCAAACTGTATTGTGTGACATATCAAATGAAAGAAGTTGTTGTAAGCATCTCAGACATATTTTTTTTATAATTTTATCAAAAACAGATTTGAAGTAATTTAGGAAAAAAGACGAATTTTGACCATCCCCATTTGACACCTGTGTAGTATGGCGATTGGCCACATTTAGTGTTTAGCAGTAACAATAGTTTAGTGCGACATAAACGCATACAAACTAACGTGTATAAATATACATATAGGTATTACATTGATTAAAGGATTCTATAAGACGCTCTTCACCTGTCTACTTATTGGCTCCATGCCGCTCCTACCACCATACCAGTACTTTAGTACACAGGGAAATCGAGGGCAACCCTCAAATTTTACACGCACGTATTACATGTTTCATGTATTTTCTAAAGCTATTCAGGTATTTGCGTCTGGTAGTCATCAATTCATGTTGATGAGCTGTTGAAGGAAGGTACAACTCCTCAACGGTTAGGAGTTGGAGGATATTTTTTGAAATATTATAGGTACGTATAGATTTAACCGTATTCTTTCAAGTTATTCAGGTGAGCACAAATCAGCATCTGATGATGGGATCCCAGGGAAATCGAGGGCAACCCTCAAATTTTATTTGAGTGTAGTGATGTCGGTATTTTTTATTATAACTCGTGTATTTACCCTCGGAAATCGCAATTTTGGTGTAGTGGAACTGATGATGAAGACCACAAATGACTCATGGAACTCCTCAAGGATGTAAAGTACGTCAAATATTCCGTTGAAGTAGCAACTAATGAAGTGTCAATTCTGACATCCTTGAGGAATCAACGGAACTCCTCAAATATTATCAGCCCAAACATAGCGACTTGGATTTTTTTCTGTAATAATCAACGCATTTGCTCTCGGAAAGCAGTTCATGTGGTAAATTGGAAAGGAAATATGGAGTTTTTATGTACGAGTACCTACCTATGTGGCTTGGCGGAGTACTGAATTGAAGTCGGTTTAAACTTTGTTTTTAAAGTAAATTATATTTGTTAAATAACACCTTTTGGTACCCAGTATGCTTGATTTGGTTTTGATTTATTATCAGAACATATTTTTATGACCCATTTACATCACGTAAATGAGGCATTTCTAAAAAAAAGCGGTTTTACCTGCTAAATGTACTCAATTTGGTGTTTAAAGCATTTGTCACAGATGTCGTAGACGATATTGATTATAGCAAAAATATGACTTTTGTTTATACGACCCATAACAAAGTGGACTGCGCATGGTGTTACGTAAATATTTCACCGAAAACATTTAGGTACTGTACAGAACCGTAATCAAAAATGTCTTAAGGCGTCTGTGTCTTTGTGAATAGTGACAAGTTCAGGTGTTTTTGAGTTTCTACTTGGATGTTGAGATGGAGAGTCGTTAATCCATAAATAACGTGCTGTTTACGGTGTTTTACGAAGTTCATTCCCTCCAGTCTTTTAAGAAATAATAATAGTCACGTTATGAAAAATACCTAAAATCGAGCAAATGTTGACTTGGGCTTGGCCTCGACCTCGACTCTTGCGCCCCATACGGGGAAGCGAGAGGCCACGCTCCGATCTCTCGTTTCCACCTATCCCTGCCGTCGCCGCTCGACGTCGTGGCCGAGCCGTTACGCTATTTTCCACACTGGTTTTCCGCCGTTACCAAAGAGATTGGTTCCCGAGTAGGCTGTTAGCTTTGATGCCCATTGTTTAATAATTCTGTTTTAATATTAGGGACATAAGTACTTACAGGGATTTAGGTGTTAATTTGTCTTCCCTGTTCTTGTAATTAACTAGGGCTTCTGTAGCTTTTTTTTTTGAAATTCTGAAAGTGACTTGACAAAAAAAACTATATTATTAACGAACCTGCTCACAAATTTTCACGAGAATCGGTTGAGAAATGCGACCCGTAGAGAAGAACAGCGGGACAGACACGGACATTCGATTTTCGGCCCAACTTTCGACATACCTACTAAATACATGCATAAGCGGGTCGTTCTTCTTTTCGACCGACAATAGCCTGTCCTTCGTCTTATTACGGCATCTCATTTGAGTAATGATGTTTACGGTTTTATAATGTTCGAATGAACGTCCATATTATTTTATTAATTAGAGATATTTAATCACTACACACTTTCTCCAACTAGCATTTTTTTTTTTTCGTAGAATGCCGTGACAGAGTGGTAAACCAAAATGTAGTCCCCACTGAAAGAGTCCACTTTGTCACATGTTTTTTTTTAGAAACCAACCGTAAATAAATATTTATATTGGCCAGAAAGGAAACTTTAATTATTTCTAATGAAGAAACCTATGCATTTTTTTTTAAATCGCACTTCAAAACCACAATTTTCGATAGTTCAAAAACCAAAAAAACAGAAAAACCTCGGTTCATTGTCGGTAAAAAAGAAGAACGACCCAAGCATGTTTCGGGCCGACAAAATTCGCCTAGTGACAGAGATAAGGGCACATCTAAAAATTAAAACACATTTGAGATGTCGTTTTATTGCACACTGCAATACCTACATGAAAGTAAAATACATTTGAGATGTGGCCGTATTGCAGTCACTAGGCGAATGACAACCGAATGTCAGTCTTACTCATTCAAATTAAGATAACATGTTTGGTTTGACAGGCATGTGTAATTAATCAGTAGTTATGTAAGTAAACAGTAGGTAGGTACAGTAAGGGAAATGTATTCATGTACCACCGTAGGACCCTATATCACAATAAGGTGACATATCACTCGAGTTTGAGGGACGGCGGCCTGTCAATTGCGACAGGGTTCTACGATGGTACGTGAATACATTTCCCTTACTGTACCTATCGGACCCCGTGCACCAGGGATGCAGCGCGCAGGCGCGTGGTCGCATGGAAGCATGCAGTGCGCACCTCCGCGAACATGCCCGACGCGCTGCAGCAGCGGGGTAGCCCCATCACAGCCCTGAAAGCGTTGTTGAACTGGACGCGGACCTTTTATGGACATTGAAAGTTTAGAAAAAATATGTTTTTTTTTAATTGTCCAAGAGTAAATTTAAAGGTACCAATATAATCCTTACGCTTTTATAGAAACAAAATTATATGACAACTATCAATCAATCTATCATTTTTATTGCAACCATGGATCGAAACGCAGTATTTCGCGACCGAAACAGCAATTTACTTGATTTTCCATATTGCGCCTTAAGAACGACCTACAAGAGTGAATCCCATTGCAGACGTATATAAATGCATGCGGAATAGTGCCGCACACCACGTACCTAACTTTAATTCGGCCAAACCCCGTTAAGCCAACTTTTAATCCGACTAACGAAGTTACTAATGGTTTTCCTCTAATTGATAAAAGTTTAGGTAACCTTCGCACATACTAAACGGACCTCTTTTGGGACAGTTAGGATTAAACGTTTAACATTAAGCCCCTACTTAAAAGCTTAGTCGTTCTTAGAGAGAAAGACAAAAACGTAATACGCAATACAGAGGTATAGGTACAGTAGGTTTCCTGTATAAAGACCCGTGAGATTAGGATTAGAACAGAACAGCCCGACCAGGGGCATTAGCTAACAGAGTATTTCAAAATTACAAAACCCCAACTATTATGTATCTAATTTAGGAATCAAATATAATAAAGTAACAATCCCGACCCAACAAGCTCAGTCTTTAATCGTTAACTTAACAATATTATACGCTTAACAGGCGTACAGTATCATCATAAAGATCAACAAAAAGCGTTAAAACATTCGCCCGCCCTGAGACAAACAGCCGTAGGTATGTCACGAAGAGATTCGTATGTAGATACGACGTTTAGCTCAGCACGGTAACATTGCGCGTTCTGCAGCGGCGTGACGTTGGCACCACCATATCAACTCAAAATGTCGTATGTCACTACAAAACTCCTACGTTGATAGGTTTTTTGGCTTAGCACGATAACACGGCGGTGTTATTTGCTCCCGGCGCGCGGTGAATGTAGCCCTTGCACAGGCAATCCCAGAGCGGAGCCGGCAGCCATGAAGGAAATGTAAAGTCTCTGCAAATAACCTCAATCATCCGCGAAACCCGCGCCAGCACGCAAAGGACACGCGAGCCTGCAAACTTCACAAACTTGCCCCGTAAAATGAAAACAAGAATCGTGAAAAGGCTTTTAAACATGCTTTGTTTTTACTTCACGTTGTGAATTTCCGCCGTTTAATTTACTTTCAAGAGTTCTCTTGGCTTTAAGCAAAAATCTGCTTATATTTATTATACCTAAAGACAGTATATGGTCTTTGGTTTGGTAATCGCTTGGTAATCGACTTCGTGTTTAGGGATAGTGTGGCTTTGTAACTGAAACTTGGCTAGGCGCTACGTCAATTTTCATTTTAGCTAAATATTGACGCAACACGATGCGTGCAATGTCTGGCGTTAAAAATATTAAATATTAATTACGGTTACTTTACTGGCAACATGTTTAATGTACTGAATGTAGTAAATATTGTAAACATTAAAATCCAGTCAATAATCTCTCTGCAATTCAGTTCCATTAATTAATTGATAGATTAATAATGTATAGTATTAGTTATGAATCAACAATATTATGTTATAAATTTTAATGAAATCTATCAATCTGACATCCTCATGCAATTCCAATCAAAATTCTTATTATGTTAAT
The DNA here is from genome assembly GCA_932294315.1 of Epinotia nisella. NCBI lineage: Eukaryota > Metazoa > Arthropoda > Insecta > Lepidoptera > Tortricidae > Epinotia > Epinotia nisella. The sequence goes on from OW028674.1 coordinate 9,043,849, forward strand.
GTTATTTTCTAGGGCTAATACGTGAATTAGTTAGGTAATTTATTGATTTAATATGTTACAGTATAAATAATCTTCACACACATTTAATTATATTATGAATCTAGATGTAAGAACCACCAATATTGAGTGCCCTTTACAGGGTGTCATGTACCTACCACCCTATACTTGTAACACCTCAATGTACTATGAACATGACTACAATATAATAAAGATTAAAGCTAGTTAAGTTTATTCTACTTATTTGGGAGTAGGCAGGCACATTGTATTAAGTTACTTGCACTATACCTGTATAATGTAACGATGCGTGTATCGGATCGTTAGACGCAAACTTTCTGGTTAGTTTTCTTCCTGAGGTGTAATGATCACCATTCCCTACTAGGGTTCCATGTAACGCCCACAAAGAAAAAATAATGTACGCATTCCGACCAGGAGGGTGAGGTGGTACGTGAAAATTTTCGATGTGCAACCCGATACAAAAAAAAATGGAAGAGTTTAGAGTATAATAACTACAGGCTTACCTAAAAACAAATTTTAAGCAAGCCGGTGGGAATCGGCTTGTATGGGCGCTCCGCCACTGGTACATATAAGGTAGAAGCGGTCTGCCGAAGAGGCAGTGATATGTAGGTACTGGGGCGACTGGGTACTACCCGATAGATTGCTTTGACCAAGTACGAACCTCGCTGGCTCGCTTTACAAAAAAGACCTAAATAATTCAGCCTAGGGATCTCACTCATGCCCCGTCCTCAATAATGTACACCCTATTCCACTTAAGGAGTCAAATCTCGCTAAATTTATTATCAAGATACAAGATGCCATGCATGTTTACTGTACACTCTTAGATCCTACCTTTCCATTATTAGGAAACACAAAATTTGTCTGGGACAAAGAATCATATAAATACATAATTGTGTTATACTCCAGGCAAAATACGGTTTTGAAAAACATTAATTTATAATATAATAGTTTTTTTTTGTTTATTTCATTTTAAAACGTTATTCTAAGATGTTTTATTCAAGAATCCAACAAAATTTCCACCTGGAAGTAATTATATAGATTTATATAAAGCATTCATTGTCTTTTTTGTTTGATTTATATTGAATATTTTAAAGCAAATGTAAATGAACCAAAATAAAGATTAAAACATTTATTAATATTTATTCCGACTTTTCAGGAGCTAATTAAGTTATGTATTTTTTGAAGTCTGATTTTTTGTTGGATTTTGCCTCTAGATAACTATTTAATTGATAATATATCCGTTACATTAAAAAATCTGCTATTATAAATTATTTCCAAATTTGACATTTTTTCCATACAATTTGTCAGTTCATTGCCTGGACTATTATGTTAACCATATACCTATCAAAAATATTTTTATACTCGTCGACTTTAATGTTTGCATTAGGACTTCGTACACTAAACTATAATCACATGGTTTTTTTTTCTATGGAGCTCACAACTCAACTGAAAAAATATTTCACAACTCTTTAGACAACTAAAATAAATTCGACCAATCAGGTGGCGCCTTTACTGAACTATAATTAATTTGACCAATAGCACGTCGCGTTGGCTACAGTAGAAAAGACATCACGACGTTGAGCCAGCACCTCTGACTTGCACTTCGTTTCAGCAGGGCTTAGATTTTCATTAGATACCAAGTTTGTTTAATTATTTCTGCTGACTCGTAGAAAAAGTATTGGATACAATAGTTACACAATGAACTCTTAAATTCTCGTACCTTTCTTGGGTCACTCGGCAAGCCTCGTGGCCTAAACTTCTTTAAGAGCCCTCATTGTGTGACGATTGTATAAAATACCATTTTGATCGAAACCGAAACTTTACGAATTAGCAATGCGCTCCTGCCATTAAATATTAGATGAATGAAACGTCAACGTCATGGAACCTATCCTGCGGGATTTTTCACCGTGCAATATAAACTTTCACCGTTCGATCTTTATAGCGGTTTGAGATGAAAGTCCGTATACGACCCATCTGAAAAGTCGACCCTTAATAAGGACAATTTAGTAAGTTGAAAATCGTCTACCATCAAATGTAAATTGAGTCACGAAGTACGGGCATTCAGGTAAACATGCCCCCCCACCCGAAATGTAATTTATGTTACCGCGACGACAGATGAAGGATATCATGTGATTACAATATTCTGCCTTGTTAATAAAATAAGTTTCGGTCGACTCGGCCTGCAGACATGATTGATGGAATACGCTGGCTTGATGAAATGCCCAACTATCCTTAAATAAATAACTTGCGTATAATAAATGGTCGTATTCGGCCGCTGAGTTTTCGCTTCCTGTTTGTTTGTTACGAAATCGCTCGAATGAAAATAAGTAATCCATTTACCTAAACCGTAAATAGTTCAAAAGCTTGATCCACGTGGAATTATATTTATCCGAAGATTTATTATCGTAAGGAACATGTATGTAGCACACAGAAACATCCGCCGCTCGAGCTGCACATGGCTATGCTGTGCCCGACGATTCATATAAACAAGATAATCGAGATTATTCCTGGATGTTGCGCTCCATTTATGTTTAGCTTACCATTGATTCCGTAGTACACTACACAAACACATTGCATGCGGTGCTGTGGTTTCACAGTGATTATCAGTATAATTTTATTCAATGATTTGCATGTTTCACTGGTAGATATTTTCATCATACTTACCTACTCGTAGTAACGGGCTTCCGCACAATAGCCTAAATTACTCCCATGGGCGTTTGGTCGTTATGTGGTGTTTTCCTAAATTGTATCTGTCAGTTACGTCAGTTCTAAAGCAAGGAGGTTTTAAATCAAATGCGGCGTTCGAAAACCTATTTGTACATTAATATAAATGTAAAAACACAAATAAAAACTTGACTAAATTATAATCGACAAGCGCGCGCCAATGATGCGGTTGCGTCGGGCGAATTTGTACGAAAGTTGGCATTTCCAAGTACACTATTACACGGTACAAGTCGACTATTACTCGGGAACTAGTTATGCCTTCTTAGCCGTGATAGTTTTCTTTATATATACTACTGCCACGAATTTTCTCACATTCACAGTATAGTAGCCGTCTAGCCGGCAGAATCGGGGACACTTGACTCGAACAAAACATAGGGCGTTAAAGTCCAATGTGCAAACGGATCAATAGATTCGTCAAATTAAAAGAAGTGAAAAAAAAGAAGTTAATTCAAAAGAAGTGAAAATTTAATTATATTTAGTTACGCTGCACTGCCTGCAAAAATGGGTCGCTAGAAAAATCTGTTAATGAAAAACCGAAAGTGCGAGTTCAACTCGCGTGGTGAGGGTTCCGTAAAATATCGAGAATTTTCCCGTTACTTTGAATATTCAAACTTCTTATAGGTTTTCGTGTAATCTTTAGGCAAGGAACTATTTTCCATATTTTTTTTCAGAATTTTAAGCCTTGTAGTTTCGGAGATAAGGGGGGAGAATGGTAAATTTTCGTCTTTTTCCCTAAATTACTTCAAATCTGTTTATGCTTAAATTATAAAAAAATATATATCCGAGATGCTTACAACAACCCCTTTCATTTGATATGTCACACAATACAGTTTGCGAAACTTTTTTTTTAAATTTTCCAGTTTACCCCCAAAAGTGGCCCCCTTGTTCAGAATTCATTAATTCACTTTACGCGTCCATCTATCTATAGGTCACTAATTTACATATGTTTACCAAATTTCAACTCAATCGGTCCAGTAGTTTCGGAGCAAATCGGCTGTGATAGACGTATAGACAGACGCACGAGTGATCCTACAAGGGTTCCGTTTTGTTCCTTTTGAGGTACGGAACCCTAAAAATGTCTAAAAGTTGAATATCAACCTGCCCTCTGTATGTATTAAGTAACTAGTACTTCATCTGTGCCTTTGTTGCAAATTTGAATACGCAAACAACAAGTTCATATAAACTGGCAGTGTTTTGCAACAGTTACCTGAATAAGCTAGCAAAAAATACGAAGTATTGTAATGACATGCTATTTTACCTACTGCTATATTACCTAAACCATCTTAGGTTAGATATGGATCGCACATATAAAACAATGTTTTACCAAAAACTATTTGTCTACAGATTTTCCTCGCGTCGAAGTTGGCCCAGAAAATCCATTGAGAGTGGAGCTCGACGGTAGCGCCACAATGGAGTGCAAAGTCGACGCAAAACCTAAAGTCAACTCGGTTACTTGGACGAGAGACGGCAAATATATCTCCAACTCATTCACGCACACCATCCAGGGCGTAACCGTGCAAGACGCCGGCAAGTACTCGTGCTCCGCCGACAACGGGCTCGGCCGCCCCGGCGAGCGCGAGATCTTCGTCGACGTGCTCTACCCACCCACCGTCACCGTCGAGTCCAAGACCTTCGAGGCCGAGGAGGGCGGCACCGTCAAGATCCACTGCGACGTCTCCGCCAACCCCGAACCCATATCCATCGAGTGGACCATGGAGGGAAAAGCTGACTTCCGACAGGAGGGCAACGATCTCCTGCTGACGCGCGTAAACGCCGACATGGCGGGCACGTACGTGTGCCGCGCCATCAACGTGATCTCCGCCACGAACGGCAAACGCGTGGAGCGCGCTAGCAGCGCGTCTGTGGCGGTGCTCGTGCGGCACAAACCGGGCCCCGCGCGCGTCAGCCCCGACCGGCCCGTGGCGCAGGAGGGCGCGGGCGTCACGCTCACGTGCATCGCGCGCCCGCCCGGCTGGCCCGCGCCGCAGTACCGCTGGTTCCGCGACATCGACGCCGCCGACGCCAAACCTCAAGTGCTCGCCACCGGCAACAAGTACACCATCCCCAGCGCGCACCTCGGCAGCGAGGGCGTCTACCACTGCCAGGCCACCAACGAGCTCGGCCACGGCGACCTCGCCTCCGTCACGCTTGAGGTCCACCAGCCACCGCGGTTCCAGTCTAAACTGCAACCACATATGACCAAGCCCTCCGGGGAACAAGATTTCTCCGTCACTTGCAGTGCACTCGGCAAACCTCGCCCCAACATCAAGTGGTACAAAGACAACTCTGAGATTAAACTCGACGGGAACTTGTACGAAGTTAAAACAGATATGACTGAAGGCAGAAACTCTGTTTACAATGTTCAAAGTATGCTCAGATTCTACGGAAAGGCGAGACCGACCACTAATGACTTGTTGCCCGAGGATAGGGGCATATATTCGTGTACATTTGAGAACGAAGTCAAGAAAGTCGAGTCAACAATGCATCTTCGGATAGAACGTAAGTTTAATCTTGTTATAGTGAAACTTCCACGCTCGAAACTTTACTTTGTGTAAACGATACTATTTAGTATCCAATCTCGTCATAATCTTTTTGTTCAAAATGACTTAACTCGGATTAAACTTTGTAATTGCCGTTGAAGTTTTAGGTATTTGCTACTACTTAGACTTTGTATTATGAAATAAGTACTTTCACAGTGTTTTGGTATTTGCATTGTTTATTTTTTAATTTTTTTATAACAGATGAACCAATACCCATCAGACAACAGAAAAAAGTGGCTTACGACGTCAAAGAAGTGGCAGAAATATCATGTAGAGTGCAAGCTTACCCGAAGCCGGAATTCCAGTGGTTTTACGGCTCAAACACGGCGCCGCTCCAGATGTCGTCCGACGGCCACTACGAGATCAACACCAGCACCGATAACAACGACTCGTACTTCAGCGTGCTAAAGATAAGGAACGTGAAGCCGCAGGACTACGGCGACTACTACTGCAACGTGAAGAACTCGCTCGGCAACGTGCGGCCACAGATCCGGTTGCAGCCGAAGGGGGCGCCGGAGACGCCGCGAGCGCTGACGAGCAAGAAGGTCGGGCCGTCGTACGTGACGCTGCAGTGGGAGGCGGGCTTCGACGGGGGCCTGTCCAACACGAAGTACTTCGTGCGGTACCGCCGCGCGGGCGCCCCGGGCGCGCCGGGCGCCGCCGACTGCCAGCTCGAGCGCGCCGCTGCGCACGACTGGATGGAGTACGACTGCGGCCGCTCCAACCCCTGCAACGTCACGCGCCTCGACCAGCACAACTCGTATTCTTTCAAGGTACGTTTCTGCACCTTTAAATTCACTCACTAATTTTATTAAGTTTGCTAAATAAGTAAGTAAAAGTAGTTTCTCATTACCCAAGGGAAATAATAAGACTATTATTATAACCACAATATTCTAATCAAGCGAACGCATAAAGAGCTGGGAGAGTTAGAAAAGCGAAAGATTTATGACAAGCTCGTAGCGAGTGGAATTCCGTAAATCCATGCCGTCTCCTCCGGGTAAATGGCGTATACTGTATGCATGTATCACTAATATTATTATGTGCACGTCGTCGGGACGTAACTATGAAAACTAAATGACTAAGGGTCGACTTCGTATTCGAAGCATTGAATCGATTAGACCGATTCGGTTCGATATTTATTGGCACATAGGCGTATTTAACTTGAATCACCTTAGAACGTCGTTCGTGGCTTAATGTATAGGTAATCACAAAATAAAAGCAATTTATCAATAACATGTACATACGCGAAGTACATGTCGAAGTCAGTCCCCTGTGTATAATTCGTATACATTTTCGAACCGAAAAATTAACTATGAGTGATTCGTATCCATATGCCAACGCAACTTTACTGAACATACAGTTAACTTCATATATTTTACCTTTGCCGTGGAGAAAAATACATTCATCAACTTACTGTGTAGATTATTGGGTTACCTTTTCGTATACACATCAAAAAATTGTCCGAATGTATTGTTTTGCCGAATCATCATTGCTCATCATCTTTAACTAACGACTTCTCCCGAAAATATACCAACTAAACCTGTTGTGTATGTATGATGATAAACACTAATGTCACACTGCCTGTTTGTAGGTACTTGGGAAAGTTATGTGAAATGTTTCGGCGAACCAATACATTCGGCGAAACTGATAGTATGGTTCATCTTTAGGTACTACTTAGAAATGAAACCGGTAGCAGCAGTGGCCATTTGCAACAAAGTGTTTACATGTAATTAACTATTTTGTTTTTTCTTTTCCATTCGTATCGCTACCGACAGCATCTGACATATGCTTTCAAGGTAAATCATTTGAGCGTGCCGTTCATTATTTTGTTTTGCTATCTCATTATGTGTTATCAACTTTTAAGGTACTTCCTCCTTTTCTAAACACCCAAAAAATCCCTATTGATTGATTTAAAGTTAGCAAATGTCAAATAAAAACGAGACGTCCATTTTTACGAATCTCAACTTGTAACACACATGAAAACCTTTTATACCTACTAACTTGTGGACAACGACTTCCACTGCGTTACTTATTATGTAGTAATTTACCCATATTTTATATTAAAATTTATTATGACTAAACTTGGACCAATAGTCTGATTTAATAACTGCCTAGGTAGGTAGGTGGCTTTATAAACAAATGTAGTTTTTTTTATAAAATTTAATATTTTGTGAGAAATGCCGTAAAACAGGGCGTGCCTTAAAAGTTGAATTACCCATGTGTTCGTTTGCTGAGTTTTGGACACGCTTGAGTATGCGCACCAGACTCGTTGTCCTAGGTAGGTAAGCAACAAGTCGCAACGCCAAACGCTATCCTTCCTACACAAAGTGGTGTACTGATCTATGCGATAATGTAGGCCAAACGTACCTACTCTGTGATATACTGACATACTTCTCGTCGCGTTAGTGTTTGTCGCTCACCTAGGACAATGCTCGAGCCTTCCATCTCCGAACCAGACGTTAAGAACTTTTCTTTTTCAGGTGAAAGCCGTTAACACTAAAGGGCAGAGCAACTATTCGAATGAGCTGACGGTGACGACGAAGGTGGACAAGATCCCTGCGCCTGAGCAGGTGACGTTTGAGCCGAGCTCGCGAACCGTGGCCTTCAGCGTGGGCCCCACTTGTCTACCGCTCGTTGGAGTCGCTGAGGCGCTACATCCTAACCACCACTGGCAGGTACGTACATGCTAACTGTTCATTATATTACTTTGCCATAATAAAGTTGTTGTAATGCGTCAAGTTTGGCACTAGATTGTTGTCATTTATACTAGGATCTGGCCAGCGACTCGTGTCTCAACCAAAATGTTTTCTTATACAAAAGATAAATCCGTTGTGTTTGGGCTCAAAAGTGAAGTCGGGAAAAAAGCTTGTACCATTTTTAGGGTTCCGTAGCCAAAAAAACGGAACCCTTATAGTTTCGTCATGTCCGTCTGTCCCACTGTCCGTTTGTCACGGGCATTTTACTCGAAAACTATAAGGTGTATTTTAATAAAATTATAAGAATAGGTATATCATGTTAGCCACTACATAGTGTAATGAAATGACTAAAAAAAATTTTTTTAGGTGTGGCACTCCATACATGTAACTGCAATTCAAACAAAAAGTTTAAGTCCACGTGTAGCACATCAGTCGATAGGCCTTTCAAAATAAACATAAGGTTTATCAGCATTTTTTTTGATTGAGTAAGTGAATAGAGTCGGAGATAATCGCCCCGAAAGTCACAAAAACCAGTGCGAGTTCAACTCGCGTGGTGAGGGATCCGTAAAATATTGAGAAATTTCCCGTTACTTTTAATACTCAAACTTCTTATAGATTTTCCTGTAATAATTAGACAAGGAACTATTTTCTATATTTTTTTTAGAATTTTAAGCCTAGTACCTAGTTTCGGAGCTAAGGGGGGGAATGGTCAAAATTCGTCTTTTTTCCTAAATTACTTCAAATCTCTTTTTGCTAAAATTATTAAAAAAAACTGAGATGCTTACAACAACCCTTTTCATTTGATATGTCACACAATACAGTTTGCGAAACTTTTTTTTTTAATTTTCCAGTTTACCCCCAAAAGTGGCCCCCTTGTTCAGAATTTATTAATTTACTTTACGCGTCCCTCTTTGGGTCACCAATTTACATATGTGTACCAAATTTCAACTCAATCGGTCCAGTCGTTTCGGAGCAAATCGGCTGTGACAGACGGACAGACAGACAACCGAGTGATCCTATAAGGGTTCCGTTTTTTCCTTTTGAGGTACGGAATCAAATGAAAGGGGTTGTTGTAAGCATCTCAGATATATATTTTTTTATAATTTTAGCAATAACAGATTTGAAGTAAGTTAGGAAAAAAGACGAAAATTGACCATTCCCCCCTTATCTCCGAAACTACTAGGCTTAAAATTCTGAAAATAATATGGAAAATAGTTCCTTGCCTAAGGATTACAGGAAAACCTATAAGAAGTTTGAGTATTCAAAGTAACGGAAAAATTCTCAATATTTTTGTGTATTATATAGGGAACCCTTTGTTTTGCGCGATCGGCCGGTTTTTATAACTTATTGGGCTACCCATGGTCAGATAACGAATGGAAAAAAACTAGGTACATTTGGCCGTATAATGAACATTCAACAGACCAATTTTTAGCTAAAATTCCATAATCTGGTACTTTTACGTTTGTTATGGTAAGAAAGGGACAAAATATATTAAAGGCATTTAAATGTTTATTCATAACTGCGATCAGGTCCTGCGGGCATTTTATCACTCATCGCTATCGATAAGACATCCATCACTTTCTGACAAGTATGCGAGTGCGAGAGTGACGGATGTCTTATACACAACGATAAGTGATAAAGTGGCAACCATGCTACGTCCTCTGGACAGGGATCGGAACCGGTTTTTTCAAAAATCCCCGAAGTAGTCTAATATTTTGAATTATTTTAGGCTTTTAATGTAGGACTCTATCGTGTATTTAGGTAACATATTCGTATTATTAGACTGCCCGATCAAAAATGATATTATAACCAAAGAACGAAATAATACCGGTTTAATTTGTATGGAGAAAATACCGGTATCCGATCCCTGCTCTGGACACGATACCGCTGCGTCGTGGCTGCGTCTGTGGCTGTGGCGCGGCAGACGAACGAATTTTGACATCTTTTTTAGCTAAAATATGTTTGACAGATGTTTATGAAAGGCATACCATTTTATGTATACCCACGATCAGGTCCTGGACACGATACCTCTGCGTCTGTCCGGTGGCACGGCCACGGCGCACGAGGCGACTCTGGAGCCCGCGCCGCGCCCGCGGCCCGACCAGCCCGACCAGAGCCCTCGCCTTAGGCTCAAGCTCTGTCTCCAGGTCAACCAGGAGGTCTGCAGCGACTACACCGAAGCCGACAGTGAGTACTATTATATATCCAAAGGCTACGGTAACGGCTTACCATCAGGCAGGCTACGCTTGTTTGCCAGCGATGTGGTATAAAAACTTTCACTTGTCGTTATGTGTGTTTATATCATAAACAGTGCCGGATTAACCCAAGAGCAAATTAAGCTATTGCTTAAGGCATTACGTCACAAAAAAGTTGCTTATGGACAGGGGGGCCCACAGGCGGGGATTGCTTAGGGCATCAAGTAGTCTTAATCAGGCACTGCTCATAGATCCTTTTTTTTTTTTTTGTTTGGGAGGGGAAAATGCGTTACGCATACCACCCGGGTGCAGGGGGTGACCCGAGTGGTTATGCGGGACTCCCGTATGGGCTAATGAGACCCACGGTGTACCCACTAAAAACCCCCCCACTTGCCGCCACGCCGCCTTGTGGCGGGGTTACGGGAACGCTTGCGCACACATCCGCGACCCCGCCGGCGGCAGCCGCCCACAAGCGGCTCCTTCGCGGATGCCCGAGAGCCCTCCACGAGAGGCACGCCAGATGTTTCGGCGCGCCTGCCTCCTCGATCTCCACCAGTTCAGTAGCGGACCCCCCTGAGTCCGCTACGAGGAGATCATGGGTGCGGGAAATTCCAGCACCCGGTGGCGGATCAGGTCTGTGGTTCCGCCACCGACCACGTCTCGGCCGCAGAGGATAGGGAAAGCGGCGCACCGTAATACCGGCATTCCTCTTCCTCTGCGGTCCCACCAATGCCGTTTCAGCGGAACGACCCCGCCAAGTTCGCAGGGGGTAGGGAGAGTGGCGCACCGTAATACCAACGCGCCTCTCCCCCTGCGATCCCGCCTCGGCCGCAGAAGATAAGGAGGTACTCCTCTTCTTCTGCGGTCCCTCCCCAACGCATCCTAAGCGGGCTTAGGCTAGCCCGCTAGGAGCGCCCTCCTCGGGCCAGCCAGTAGGCCCCACACAGCTGGGGCACTGCTCATAGATCCTGCCCCAGCTTTGCACAGGCGCATTCAAACCTTGTCTTGACAATGAACACAACAAAACAACATCCATATCTTCGAACCGTTCTCAAGCCTGATGAACTGTCATACATGCGGCAGTAAAATTTTAATTATATAGAAGATTTGATTTCATAAGAGGGAAATTCGCCTTCCTCAGCGTTAGTTCACCCATTTAACAAGTAAAGATAATTACAGAGATACGCTCCGTATCCTCATCAAATAAGCTCAAAGAGAGTGTTAATTACCTACTCGGGGATAAATTTTGCTAATGTCACTCCCTGAGGCATAAAATCTATCGTTTTTTATTGTTCCGTACCCAACGGTTAAAAACGGGACCCTATTACTAAGACTTCGCTGTCCGTCTGTCTGTCACCAGGCTGTATCTCAAGAACCGTGATAGCTAGAGAGTTGAAATTATCACAGATTAAGTATTTCTGTTGCCGCTATAACAACAAATACTAAAAAACCGGCCAAGTGCGAGTCGGACTGGGGCTCCCATACAACAGACATGATTTTTTTGCCGTTTTTATAGATAATGGTACGGAACCCTTCGTGCGCGAGTCCGACTCGCACTTGGCCGGTTTTTTTTCCACGTGCCAACTCTGATAATTGTAAAGCTTGTACTAAAACTAAAATGTATAAAAACCACATAAAAACTTATTTCAAGAAACAATGGAACAGACAGAGTGATAATCCGAAATGTAATCAGTACACAAAAATAACCTTTGCAAGAAAGGAATTTTTCATTTGTCTTTATAAAATTATTTCTTTTAATAAAATCCTGAAACCGTCTAATATCGATAAGTGAGCAGAACATAAATAAAGACGATAGAAAATAAGAACGACCCACTTTCATATTTTTAATCATCATCATCATATCATCCGAAAGACGTCCACTGCTGGACATAGGCCTCCCCCAGAGAGTTCCAAATTGACCGGTCCTGCGCCACCCGCATCCAGCGGACTCCCGCGACCTTTACCAGGTCATCAGTCCACCTTGTGGGGGGCCTACCCACGCCGCGCCTTCCGGTACGTGGTCGCCACTTGAGAACCTTTCCGCTCCAACGGCCATCGGTTCTACGTGCAATGTGCCCCGCCCACTGCCACTTAAGTTTAGCAATTCGGAGGGCTATATCGGTTACCTTGGTTCTACTGCGAATAGCCTCATTTCTGATGCGATCACGCAGAGAAACTCCTAACATAGCCCTCTCCATTGCCCTTTGGGTGACTTGGAGCCTTCTTATGAGGCCCATAGTAAGCGACCGAGTTTCAGTGCCATATTTCATCACTGGGTTTTTTAATATGAAATAATATCAACTATGAATTCCCTTCTCTTCCGATGCCTGGACGGCCTGGTCTTCGCTCAACCCAAGTACGCCTGCACCGGAGAAACCTAATAGCCAACGAATGTGGGACAGCGCGGGAGTTAAGCGTGTATTTGACAACCTCTTGGAGACCGCTCTGGGTGTGGATAAAGCCAGGCTAAAGGCGGTTTCGAGGCCTGAGTCTGGTGCGTGGCTTCACGCTCTCCCGTCTCCACATATGGGCACCCTCCTCGATAACGACTCCATGCGGGTGGCTGTTGCTCTCCGCCTTGGCTGTAATGTCTGCGAACCCCATATATGCATCTGCGGTGCCACAGTGGAGAGCAATGGCCACCACGCTCTCAGCTGCTTCAGATGTGCTGGCAGATTCCCTCGCCATCACGCCCTGAACGACATCATCCGGAGGGCGCTGGTATCTGCCAACATCCCTTGCGTACTGGAACCGCCAGGCCTCAGTCGGTCCGACGGAAAGAGACCTGACGGCCTCACCTTAGTACCCTGGCAAAGGGGTAAATGCTTATTGTGGGACGCAACATGCGTCAGCACTTTTGCGGCATCTCACTTAGACCGCACAATGCGAGTTGCAGGAGCTGCCGCTGAGTGGGCGGCTACACGTAAGAGGGACAAGTACGCAGTGCTCTCACACTACTTATTTGTCCCTCTTGCCGTAGAGACTTCGGGATGCTGGTGCTCCGAAGGAAAATCTTTCCTTAGGGAAGTGGGGCGCCGCTTGCGGGAAAAAGGCCTTGACCCCCGCTCCGGGTCATTCTTATTGCAAAGGTTGTCCATTGCAATCCAACGCGGCAATGCGGCGAGCGTAATGGGCACCTTTGCACCGGGAATGACGCGGGGTGGGCTATTCGAGTAGTTTTTATATATCAGTTTTTTTTTTTTTTTTTCTGCCTTAATTTCTAAATTATTCTATTACATTTGATTTAATAAAATTTTTATATAGCCAATTTAGTTAATGTTAGTCATCATCTTGTATTTACTTTAGAAAATAAATGATTTATAATATACTATGAATTACTGTAGACAAAATCTTTTTAGGGTTCCGATACCTCAAAAGGAAAAAACGGAACCCTTATAGGATCACTCTGTTGTCTGTCTGTCCGTCTGTCACAGCTGATTTGCTCCGAAGCTACTGGACCGATTGAGTTGAAATTTGGTACACATATGTAAATTGGTGACCCAAAGATGGACGCGTAAAGTAAATTAATGAATTCTGAATAAGGGGGCCACTTTTGGGAGGTAAATTAAAAAATAAAAAAAAGGTTTGCAAACTGTATTGTGTGACATATCAAAAGATAGGAGTTGTTGTAAGCATGTCAGATATTTTTTTTAAATAATTTTAGCAAAAACAGATTTGAAGTAATTTAGGAAAAAAGACGAAAATTGACGAACTCCCCCCCCCCCCCCTTATCTCCGAAACTACTAGAATTAAAATTGTGGAAAAAATATGGAAAATAGTTCCTTGCCTAAAGATTACAGGAAAACCTATAAGAAGTTTAAGTCATTCAAAAACACTTATGAAATTTTGATTATATACGGAACCCTCACCACGCAAGTTGAAATCGCACTTGTTTTTTTTTTTTTTCTCGCCGTTGTGAAGTCGGGTCAAGGGCGGATTGCAAAAAAATTTTACATAGTTAAGAGCCTTAATTTAATCTACGATTTAACTTTTTTCAGTTCCGTAACGGCAATTACCCTTACATTTTATATGGGTAGTAGATTCAGGCCCTTAACTGTGTACAATTTTTTTGCAATCCACCATCAAATCAATTTTTGTCAGTCGTGCATGACCACAAATAAATACCTAATATTAGAAAACATTCACTTAACACAACGAAATAAATTCACCCGCACTGGAATTCGAACTTTCGACCCCTGTTGTCTAACCTGTGACCACTCGCCACACGTGCACGTAGCTGGCCGATGTTAATAAATTACATAAAGTTTACCAATCAAACCAATTACAACCTTGTCTTTAAGGCAGAAAGTCTACTATCGGATTGACCTGATCTTAAGACATATCCTCATACTCTATTTAAAATAATCTAACGCTACTCAGTTCTACACATAATAATGCAATAAAGAAAATACTTCTTCACTTCTCATGCTTGCAAGGTTCGCACAAAATGTCACTTTTATGATCTAGTGCACAAAGTATTTTAACGCACGCACAATAAAACTTTGTAGAATAAACTTGTTATTTTATTTGATTTGCTTTGATCAATTTTATTTTCGTGTTTTCTACTGATAAAAAATTATAAAACCAGATAAAATAGAAGTCGATTGTTATTTAAAATCGTATCGAAACATTAAATTAATTTTGCAGAATGAGGTACCTAAGTCTAATATCACGTGTCGAAAATTAAACATAAAATCTTTAAAAAGTTAAGGTGGCGGGAATTAGCTTTAATTTATTATATTTTGCAAATATTTGTTATTTGACCCCTTGACTAATAATAAGCTACGGTAGCCTAGTGGTTCTGGCATGCAGCTGTCAAGCGGCGGTCGTGGGTTCCGGCTCGTACCAATGAGTTTTTCAGAGCTTATGTACGGAATATTTACCGTTAGCTTTTCAGTGAAGGAAAACATCGTGAGGAAACCAGTCTTAGCATAATAAGGTCTAGTTTTCCCTCTGGGTTGGAAGGTCAGATGGCAGTCGCTTTCGTAAAAAACTAGTGCCTGTGCCAAATCTTGGGATTAGGTGTCAAAGTGGACCCCGGGCTCCTCTAGGGCACAACCGGGAATAACGCTAGGAGGGTGATGACCCCTCGACTAAACTATATAAACGTCTCAGGTAAAATGGCTCATTTTATGCACTTGTTGTACAATCTACTATTGCCTATCAATAGAGTAATTACTGTATTGTTATTGGGCCAAAATCAATGTTTAAGGTACCTAAAATGTGCTCAAATACTTATTTGGCTACTTCTCCCTCATAAAATTGTCGGGTTAATTATTTAATTGTATACATATTGTAAAGGTCGCGGGAGTCCGCTGGATGCGGGTGCACCGGTCAATTTGGCACTCTTTAGGCCTATGTCCAGCAGTGGACGTCTTTCGGCTGATATGATGATGATACATATTGTTTGTTTATTGTGTATTGTTACTAATCTAATTTAGTCTGTCATTTGTTACTAGCATGCTATAGATCAACCGGTCTGAAATAAAGAATTTTTATTTTATCAGTACTTATATCTTCGACGGCCTACGGACATGATTTAATTATACACAATTATATTTCCCCACGGGAATAAACGACAAATACTTGCGCAAATATTGCGAGGGCAAGAATATTTTTTTCAATTCGTATAATTGTGTGCCGTCTTTGCCGAGCTTTGTTGCGGTATTAATTCAATCTTAATTTATATATCTCAGAATAGAACCAGATATCCTGCCCGCTTAACTGTTATTGATCTACAGTGATCGTAATAGTCTGTATTATTGGTAGCCG
Source organism: Epinotia nisella (assembly GCA_932294315.1). NCBI lineage: Eukaryota > Metazoa > Arthropoda > Insecta > Lepidoptera > Tortricidae > Epinotia > Epinotia nisella. The sequence continues at coordinate 9,059,791 of OW028674.1, forward strand.
CCTAGGTTAGCTAAACCAATAAATTGATGTTGACAGTGAGATAAGGTATGCATTCCGGACGTATATCCTGCTTACTTAAGTGGAAGAGAGGATCCCAGTTAGTTACACTTTATTGCTCAAAGTCCCGATGCGGAAGCGTGAGCATGTTTGTACTGAACAGTATCACAGCGTCGCTTTTGCTTACAGTCGGTCCACCGTACATTAAAGAGGCATCAGCGCTCAACACGGCGACGCTGGTCGCGATCCTGATCTCCTGCCTGGTGTTCCTGCTGTTCCTGAGCTTGTTGTTCGTGTTCTGCCGCTGCAAGCGCAACGAGCACAAGAAGGAGGCGGCGAAGGATTACGAGATGGACTCGATGCGGCCGGCGATGGTGACGCCGCAGAACCAGGCGCCGCCGCCGTACTACCCCAGCTCGGGGATGGAGAATAAGGCGCTGGAGCACTCTATGGAGCTCGCGTTGGCCATGGAGGACTCGAAGAGCGCCGTGTACGCGTCGCAAAGCGGCTACGGCTACCACCTCGCGCCGCACCAGACGCTCCCGCACGGGCAGCTCGCGCCGCAGTCGCACCCGCAGAACATCACCAACTCCGACTGTAAGTCTAATGCCCGTATTCATGAACGTTCAACTAACCTATTTTAGCTAAAATGCCGTTAAAATATTCTTTATCCGTCACTTTGACATATGTGTTCGTAAGAAAGGGACAAAACACATTGTATTTATCAGAGGCATTCTAAGTTTTATGAATAAGGGGGAAAGTCTACACTCCCCCTCAAGCTCCATTCGGTTAACTCGCACGCTCTGAACAAATAAACTAACTCTCGAAGCCCTTACGCTCCCGTTAACTTGAATCGTACCTACTTTCTATAACTGTGTTCATTTATTAAGTTTTTCTATTGTGCTATCCGAGGACTAGCCACAGACGGCGTGAGAAGGAAAGGTGTGTAGATACCTATATCCCTTTTACACATGTTTGCATGCCTTATCCGTGGTTTTGCGTGCGACGATATGTTCCTTTAAACACATGCCTAACGAAGTAATGTTTGTGAACAGGGGTGAACATGGGCTACATAGAGAACAGCTACACGAACAGCAACAACGGGGGCAGCGTGAACTCGCAGGACTCGCTCTGGCAGATGAAGATGGCTGCCGCCAACGGCGCCGCCATGCCGCCGTCCCACGCGCCCCACCAGGTACGCATAAACACCACTACGGCCAGAATTCATTCATTATTGTGTAACACTAAAACGCAAGACTGAGATGATTTACCAATCATAAAATGCCTTGCTCACTACGAGGAACACCAACATAATTAACCAAAGGGATAATTTCGTTTGGTAGTCGAGATTCTTCAACCTTCGACTAAACTTCAATAGGTTATTTTTCTCGTTCCATTCAAAATCAATATTATGAAGACCATACACTCGGAATACAAAAGTTCTTTATTCTTCAATTTAGGCTTATTACATGCACCTATGACTACACATACTCGTAAGCTATTCTTCTATATGAATATTATATAATTTACTTTAAAAACAAAGTTTAAACCGACTTCAGTACTTCGCCAAGCCACATAAATAAGGACATAAATAGCTGTACACGCCTTTATGACATTGACAATTGAGTCCTGTACATACAGATATTTATGTCCTTATTTATGTACGTATTCGTTCACCCCTAACTCTACATGAAAATATCCACAATTTCCTTTCCAATTTATCACATGAACTGCTTTCCGTGAGCAAATGTGTTAATTATTACAGAAAACACCCAAGTCGCTATATATGGGCGGATAATATTTAAGGAGTTCCGCCGATTCCTCAGAACTGACACTTAATTTGTTGCTACTTCAACGGAATCATGTCAGAATCTATGACGAAAATCCTTGAGGAGTTCCATAAGTCATCTGTGGTCTTCTTCATCCATTCCACTTTTCCAAAATTGCGATTTCTGGGGATAATAAACGAGTTATAATAGAAAATACCGAAACCAATACACGCGTGATTATTAAATTTGAGGGTTGCCCTCAATTTCTCTGGAATCCCATCATCAGATCCTGACTTAGTGACACTGGGACCACAGACATTTTCGAATAAAAAAAGAATTTTAAATATCGGTTTACAATTGACAGTGAAATCGATGAACATATATTTAAATATATATACATATAGTGGAACATAGAACCTCCTCCTTTGTGAAATCTGACCGACTTCAAAAGGGAAAAGTCTGTAAGGTTGTATATTTGTATGTAGGGGGTAATCTCCAAAATTACTCAACTGCTGTTTTTCTTCACTAGTATATAAAATTGACCTTCAGGATGTACATAGACAATGATGTAATATAAAAAAAACAGGACAAGTGCAAGAGTAAAAATTGCTATGCTCTAAGCATCAGGCGCTCCATACAAAATACACAAAAATATTGAGAATTTTCCCGTTACTTTGAATACTCAAACAAATTACTTCAAATCTGTTCTTGCTAAAATTATAAAAAATATATATCTGAAATGCTTACAACAACCCCTTTCATTTGATATGTCACACAATACAGTTTACGAAAACCTTTTTTTAAGGTTCCGGACCAAATGGTATAAACGGAACCCTTATGGTGCGACTCCGTCCGTCTGTCTGTCTGTCACAAAGTCAAATATCTCAGGAACTACAAATGCTATAGATTTGAAATTTGGAATAGTTGTAAACAAAGCTAATCCTCGTGTATGTGAAATGAAAAATTGTAATATAGACTTTTAATTTGTTTAAAATAGGGCGGATAAGAGGGGGGGCAAAAATTCAAAGTCTAGTTAGTAGGCCAAGTGGGGTATCGTATGAAAGGGCTTAAATTGTACATTCTAAAACAGTTTTTCTTTTTTTTTCTACAATGGTAAAATTTTGATTTATAAAGAAAAATGTTGAAAAAAGTACCATTCCCCCCCCCCCCCCCCCCACCCCCTTATCTCCGAAGTTCACCAAGCGAAAAATTTGTATGATTAATATTAACGTGAATATTACCGGAAAAGTATAACGAGACCTCTATCTAGCGTAATTTTATTTTATTCTTCAAAAAATCATATGTTAATTTTGTTTGTAATTCAATACTTCTGTGTATATTTTTTTTTTTTCAAATTCATATGAATGTGTTCTGAAAGTACCTTCTAGCAAAATAAAAAAAGAATTCGAAATTAATTAACTTGATATACATTTTACAATAGTTCGTTCACTATTAATTCTATCCGACTGTGGAAATCTCTCCCTCTTGACATCAGACAAGCAAAATCTATCGGCAACCTCAAATCCCTTCTTAAAGAACATTATTTGTCTCTCCCCTAACCCTGATTGTATTTTTGGCTGACTGTTTATGTATCATTATATTTGTGTTTGTGTTATTTGTATATATGTATGATTGTGTGTGTATGTTTATATATAGAGGTATTTATGTACGTTTATTTTTATAATTTCTTGATTTTTGATTGATAATAATCTCTGCACCACCTACTGCATAATCTAGTTTTATCTCTTTCTCCGATACCCAAAGGTTGTCTGGAAGAGATCGCTCTTCAGCGATAAGACCGCCTGTTGTCTACCTCTACCTACATGTTATTGTATTGTTTCTCTATGTAACTGCTTTGTTTGTGTGAGGTGTGCAATAAAGAGTATTTGTATTGTATTGTATTGTATTGTATTGTATTGTATTGTATTGTATTGATAAACAATTATCGCTGAAAAACCAACATACAGTAAAGGAAATGTATTAACGTACCACCGTAGAACCCTATCGCAATAAGGTGACATACCACTCGAGTTTGAGTGACGGCGGCCTGTCAATTGCGACAGGGTTCTACAGTGGTACGTGAATACATTTCCCTTACTGTACAGTCAGCGTCAAATACTTTGTAGCAACCAAAGTAGTCAAATAGTTCGGTACACCTTATATTTACTATCTATGGTGTACCGAACTATTTGGCCACATTGACTGCTACAGAGTATTTGACGCTGAGTGTACATACCGAGTTCCTTGGTCGCGCAAGTTAGTAACAAAATGCACCGATAAATGGCGCTGTAGGTACTCATGACTTTTTCTACTCCTGTACTTTTATCTGTCATTTACATAGTCACGAACACTAATATAAAGACATACAAAATAAGTTTGCAGAAAAGTCTATACTCTATTCCCTATAACAGTACGGCACAACCGTGCTGTTATGTCGCCAAAACGATACGCTTAGCAGCCATACGCTTCTAAACCTATACATTAGGTACTACCAACTTAACAAACCACTGAATGTTTTTACTTTTTAGAAATTTTTGAACTAAAGTTATTGCTGCTAACTTAGGAAAAACCTTTATTCTTAATATGGCAGTACTAGCAAGTTGACATCAATTAAAAACAAAGTTAACCATAGACACCCATTTGTCTCATTTTCATGTTTCCCGAATTCCCGGTTATTTTATAAATTGTTGTTTGACTTTGCGGCCGTTGTGTTTGCTACAAAATAGTTGGTGTTTCTCAAAAGTAATAATGGATGACGATAAAAATATTGCTTCTACACCAGAAAATACACCGGGGCAGCCCACAAGCAGTGACCGAACATTTGTTGCCTACTAAATCTCGGGACCTATACGACAAAGTTTAAGAAAAGTTTATTCTTTGTTTAATTTTGCATTTTATTTCATAGTAGCTAGTCGTAGAAAAAGTATTGTATGCAACGTTGTATAACTAAGTCAAAAAACGCTCGTGGCGTCTTTCTTTACAATGTTCGCCTTCGGCTCACATTGTAACCCACGCCACTCGCCTTTTTTGACCTCTCTTATACAACTGTTGCATAATAGTATTTTATGCAACTGTTGCATAATAGTATTTTATGCAACAGTTGTATAAGAGAGGTCAAAAAAGGCGAGTGGCGTGGGTTACGATGTGAGCCGAAGGCGAACATTGTAAAGAAAGACGCCACGAGCGTTTTTTGACGTAGTTATACAACGTTGCATACAATAATTTTTCTACGACTAGCTACTATGAAATAAAATGCAAGATTAAACAAAGAATAAACTTTTCTTAAACTTTGTCGTATAGGTGCCGAGATTTAGTAGGCAACACATTTTCGGTCACTGCTTGTGGGCTGCCGGTGTATTTCTTCTGGTTTTGAAGCAATATTTTCATCTTCATCCATTTTTATTACTTTTGATTAACACAAACTATTTTATAGCAACCACAAAGGCCGCAAAGTCAAACAACAATTTATAAAATAACCGGGAATTCGGGAAACATAAAAATGAGACAAATGGATGTCTATAGTTAACTTTGTTTTTAATTGATGTCAACTTGCCAGTACTGCCATATTAAGAATAAGGTTTTTCCCAAGTTGGCAGCAATGCCTATAGTAAAAAAAAATCTAAAAAGTAAAAACATTCAGTGGTTTGTTAAGTTGGTAGTACCTAATGTATAGGTTTGGAAGCGTATGGCTGCTAAGCGTATCGTTTTGGCGACATAACAGCACGGCTGTGCCGTACTGTTATGGGAAATAGAGTATAGACTTTTCTGCAAACTAATTTTGTATGTCTTTATATTAGTGTTCGTGACTATGTAAATGACAGATAAAAGTACAGGAGTAGAAAAAATACTATAACAACACTATGCGTTTTTAAGATTTTTCCAAAATTAATGGGTGGGGCAAGACGGGTGTGTTGTATGATATTTCGTACGGAACCCTCGGTGCGCGAGTCAGACTCGCACGTGACCGGTTTTTTTTTATATTACACTAGGTTCTGTCCGCGACTTCGTCCGCGTGGAACTCGTTTATATCGTAGCTCCATAAAAACTTTCACCCCCCATTTCGCCCCCTTTGGGGATGATTCCCGGGATAAAAAGTATTCTATATGTTAATCCAGGCTATACACTATATGTATACCAAAATTCATCTTAATTCGTTTAGCCGTTTTTGCGTGATTGAGTAACAAACATCCATAGACTATATTTTATCTCGCGGGTTTGCTTGCGTCCTTTGCAATTCGCAGGCGGACCCGCGCGGCCATCTAGTTGTATTTACAAACATTATCTGATGCCCAATTATTGTTGATTCACTCTGGATCCATCTGTTGTACTTAATTAGGTATCACAATTCGAAGAATTTAATTAGATTTAGTATCCGCTACAGCGTACCGGCTGACATGTCGAAGTTGTCGAGTTATTCCTGATGATTCCACATTCAAATATTGTTGTTAATCGTAATCGTAATGGTTCGGAATGTTTCTAAAATCTATCTTATTTATGCCCCATTAGTGTCCCAAAAATCAACGTCAAGCCGAAAATAGCAATGCAAGACAGCAGTTACCAAATAAATAGAAAAAAAAACAAATCATGTATTTGGAACAATTAACTTTTTCTTGTTGTTATTCTGTCCCGGTAAGCCAAGAGACAACAGTAACAGTTTTTTTTTTTAATACAATAAATTGGACTTCTCTCATGCTAAGGAGATGGTGGACACTACGGAATGGATTTAGCAATATAACAAAAACACGTGTTTAGTGGATTTAAACCCCATAAAATCATAGTTTTATAGAGTGACTCAGGAGGCGTAACCATGGCAACGAACAATAAAAAATAGTTTATTGGCATATTTCATTTTTCATTTCACAGGTTTACTTACCTAAAAGAAAGACCCAATCACTGCAAGCATTTTATTTTTAAAAAAAGGAAAAATAAACAATTTTAATTTTTCACTAAAGCCCACTAAGGCTACCATAAAGTTTTTTCATACCTCACTCCTCAAAGACTCTGTAAACCTGAGTTTTAAAACTAGGTGAGCAGCGAATTACACCAAGAAAAAGTAGGATAGTATTAGGAGACACCCGTTTGTAAATGTGGTGAACTATTTCGGCGAAGGGGATTAATCGAAGTGTTAGTTAGTACTGGGCATTCCTATTTATAATTTATCTCTGAAACACCACCCCTCTGCGGTTTTCAACGAAGCCACGAGATTAATCCGGCGCTTTATCAACGTGTGTAATTTTCGAACATCTGCGCATAGAAATGTAACTAGCTCGTGACTCCGTTCGTGTATAACTAGAAGAGAATTTTTGAAATCGAATGAGTACTTCCAGAGATTACACCCTTCATACAAACTCGCAATGTTACAAACTAATGATAATGAATGATGATTTATTCGCTGAATATGGTCACATTAGCTGGTATACAAATGATGCTTAGTAGGTATCTAACATATTCTACCGGAAACCGGTGTACGAATTTAAACGAAAAGTTACTTTACCTCTTTATAATAATTACTAGATGCCCGCGCGGCTTCATATACGAACCCGCGGTATAAAATATAGCCTAGGTATGTCCATCCAGAAAGGCCATTCTATACTCAACTGAAATAACTGTGGAAATTGGATGAGTAGTTCCGTATATTACCCACTACATACAAACTTACAATCTCGCAGACTTTGCCTGTTTATTATATTAGGATAGAAGAAAATCTGCACATAGAAATATAAGTACATAATAGAACGTGCCTCTAGCGCGATATCAATACCTTACCGGTTCACAAAACATTAAGCGTCGCCTGTGAGCTCGTGCCTACTGTAGTTTGACCTTAAGACGCGTAAAAACTACCCGTATTTAGACGTACTCCTTATACTGTTATTTCAGCATTCGATGCACTCGGTAAACGTGAATAGTATATACAGATTCACGTCTTAGCATAATGCATGTCTGCAGTCTGGAGAATGGCACCTACGAGGAAAGGCTACAGACTGAATAGGGTATGTTCCGATTACAAACGGCGAATGAAAAACTTCACTAATGTTATTGGTTTATGTACAAATAGAGGATATTATTTGATAACAGAGTCGTTCCGACCCGAGGTTTTAAAACGGAGGCCGCGTGTTCGAATTCCTGGTCGTATCAATGAGTTTTTCGAAACTTATGTGACGATCGGTTAGCCTAGTGGGTAGTGACGCTGCCTACGAAGCTGAAGCTCCTGTGGGCCTAAGATGGTTGCCAATTTATCACTTATTGTTGTGGATAAGGCATCCGTCACTCTCGCACTCGCATACTTCAATATACTTGTCAGAACGCAACGAAAGTCTTATCGACAGCGTTAAGTGATAAAATGTCAACCGTGCTACGCCTGCTGGTTTCGCATCCCGGTAAGGGCAAATATTTGTGTGATGAGCATGAATATTTGTTTCTGAGTCTTGGATGTTTTCTTTGTATTTATATCTATTCAGTATATCGTTATCTAGCACACATAACACAAGCCTTATTGAGCTTACTATAGGACTAGTCCGATTTGTGTAAGATTGTCCACTAATATTTATTTATTTATCTAAGGAATATCACTCAATAGGCTTGTAATCTAAGATTTTTTTGCGATGCCATTCGAACCAGTTTTTGGAGAGGAACAAATGTTTGTATGGGAACAACTACAATTAACGAACATAAATACCCAAAAAATTTAGTCAAAGACGGATCTCGCTGTCGGTAGCCGAAACGCTTCATACTGATTGACTCGAAAGTATGTCGTCACACTTTGCTATTTAAACTAATCGTTGTATGGAAAATCAAGTAAATTTCTGTTTCGGTCGCGAAATACTGCGTTTAGATCCATAGTTGTCATACAATTATGTTTCTATAAAAGCGTAAGGTTTTTACTGGTAGCTTTAAATTTACTCTTGGACTATAAAATAATGCATATATTTTTTTTAACTTTCAAGGTTTATATATTTTTATGATTTCAATTACATATTGTAATTTATACTGTACTAGTTTCTGCCCGCGACTTCGTCCGCGTAGAGCTCGTTTAAATCATAGTTCGATACGAATTTTCGCCCCCAATTTCGCCCCCTTAGGAGATGATTCCCTTGATGAAAAGTATTCTATATGTTAATCCAGGCTATACACTATTATGTATACTAAAATTTATCTTAATCCGTTTAGCCGTTTTTGAGTGATTGATTAACAAACATCTAAACATCCAAATTTTCGCATTTATAATATTTATAATATAATTTTTAATAATAATATAAGTTGTTAACTCAAATAGCAATAATTAATTAATTTAATCCAAAAATATTCACAGTAATAATAATTATCTAAGATATATTATGGACTGTGAATACAAGATTATAATTAACATTAACTAAGATAAATTAAAACTACCTAAGTTAAATCTAAAAAAGGCCCTCGAGGCATTGTACCGAGGATGCTGGCGGCATTTCCTCGCTAAATTGCAATGCTGATGCGTTGCGCGAGAAAGCCGCCAGCTCTTCGGTCACATTGACCAGACGTTTCGCGATTTCTGCAAATAACTTATGCGCACTGGGACCCCACGGATAATATATAATAATAGTAGAATTACAAATATTCGATGGTTTACTATCCATTTAGCAACACTACGTTATCAATTTTAACATGAGGTCACAAGCCTATTGCCAATAGCTATTCGGTGAACGATAACATTGTGAGGAAACCTGCACACATCTGCGCAAAAGGTCAAAGCTGTGGGACGGGACGTATACAGCCTGTATGTTTAATATTACCTCAAATTGTAACCAGAGGTAGGTGTTAGAGCTATGAACCGATATTGCAAGAAATTTCTCTTAACTACCAACTTTTTTTGTCCATATAAAATAATTCAGCACGCAATGGATCACTACTCTGTCTTACTGACGAAACGTCACAACTGTCACAAGTGACCCGCTTCTTCCATGAGTCAAATGTGTGTACGCAATACATTGCTGCTCGATAATTTTTCAAAAATTAATTACGCTTCGGTAGTTAAGATTTAATTAAAATTTTCTTGCAATATCGGTTCACAGCCCTAACACCTACCTCTGGTTACAATTTGAAGTAATATTAAAAATACATGCTGTATATGCTGATGATGATAATTATTCGATTACGTGATTTTACTATTTCCGTATCGGCATGGTCATAATGTAGATGCATGCATATAACGTACAGAGCGGGTTTAGCTTTCGTTTGGTGTGCGAGTAAATAATTCAATTTATAGTGGCAATCAATATACGTGAGTTTCAACGTGGTTTCAACCGTGCGTTGGATACACACGTATTAAATACGAGTAAATATTTACATACCCCTTAAGCCATTATTTGCTCGTATTTTAGAAACAGATTTCAAAGTGACCTACAAGTAGGTACAAACAAAGACAGACGGTATTTAAATGATACCCGACTAAAATGGATTTAACAAATGTTTATGAATAATAAAATATAATTAATGATGATAATGAAATAAATAATGAAAATTCAAAATCACAACCAGCTATGTACGGACAGCTATTGACGTCAAAATTAAGGCTGAATGAAATTACTTTCTAAACGTTCACCGTTCGAGATATTTGATAATAATCTCAAATATCTAGAATGTTGATTTAATATACGTATTCGAAATACAGAAATACCTTTAAAAGATACTTAGTAACTTACTGTTAATGACAAAAATGGGAACCCTTTATAGTCTCGTCATGTCCACCTTTCGGTCTGTCAGTCCGTATACCACAGGCATTTTAGAAAGGATCCATGGGGATGATTGAGGGTACTCTTCGAATTTAATTTTTTTTTGTGTGATGGGCACGAATATTTGTTCATGAGTCATGGATGTTTTCTATGTATTTATCTATATAAGTATGTTTATCGTCGTCTAGTACCCATAGTACAAGCTTTGCTTAGTTTGGGACTAGGTCGATTTATGTAAGATTGACCGCAAATATTAAAAAAAAAAGCCACGCATACCTATGCTATGCTATAGGCTATTTCTGTAGGTATTGTGTGAAGTAAATCATACGTTTTCTCTCGGAAATCTCAAATAGCCTATTTATTAGAAAAAAAATCTCGTCTCGTCACGTTGTGGCACCTGTTGTGCTACTCGAATCCGACTCATAAATGTACTAGGTATTATAAGATAATGCAACGGTATGTCCTCTGCAGGCGCTAGATCGGCAGAGCAACTACGGATACGACCCGATCGCCCACGGCGGCTACGGCGGCATGGACGACTACGCGCCGTACCCGCAGCTGCCCGCGGCCGCGCCCGCCGACTACATGCGCTCGCAGAACCCCTCGCGCCAGGAGTACTGCTCCGACCCGTACGCCTCCGTGCACAAGCCTAAGAAACGGATGGATCAACATATAGGTAAGCGATTTCTTCTACCGAGCGCTCGCCCAAGCTCATGTCCTTCTAAGGCGACTTCCTGATTTGTCGGTGCAGAGGGTAAGATATCAGTATACTGTCAGTCGAGTCAGCTGCGATCATGGACCTATGATCAAGGAGCGAAACTATGGTGCCGATGACAGACGTATGACGTCAAGCTACATACAGCGTGTTTTTATCTAGATTATAGATACCTAATCAAAGAACAACTTATACAGAATTGTATTGCCCTGAAAGTACCTAAACGTGATAAATGTATATAAGAAAGAAGATGCGATATTATGTTTAAACTTTAAGCATTCTGCATACTTCGTCATCCAACGAAACATTTGTTGTGTTGTTTCATTTAGTTGAGGTAAAATATTTTTGATAGAAATACATTAACCAATAAAAATGTTATTCATATAGTTTTTCAATATTTATATTACATTATTAAGAATCATTGAGGTGTTGCAATGTTGTTTTAAAAAACATCCTATATGCGACTTTGCGTCATAATGACGTCACGGGCACCAAAGTTTCGCTCCCTCCCTGCCTATGATACTCGGAACAGGCTATACGTGATGCCACAATGAGGGACGGAAAGGCTTCTATGCAGCTAAATTAAGAACTGGTCTTAAGATGGCTGATCGCTTACCATAAACAACCTAATTTGGGTGGATAGTGATTTATTGGTCACAACTTCATAGTAAATCAGTTGTGGCAAACAGAAAAACAGTGGAACTATGACAAGGACAACGAATGATATTTCCTTTTCTGTCACACTTATAGAGATTTGTATGCTACCATCTCGGTCGGACGTGGTACTATTGTGACCACAGCTTGTCCCGAGTATCTTAGGTCCATGGCTGCGATTCTGTACAGCGCGCCTGCTTAAGTCTCCTATGGGCGGGTTGCACCAACATACGATTACAGGCCGATTGACGTTAAATATGGCGCCGGAAGGTGTCATTACATTCAGATTTTAACGAACACCGCTTACGATTACAGACGGTTTGGTGCAACCCACCCTAAGGAGAGGACATTCGCTAATACCTCTGTCCTATACTTTGGACTCGTCTACGACTATGAGTAGCGTGCGTAAACTTTCCAGGTTGATTTTCATTAAGGGTGTGTAAACGAGGCAACTCATAGGTTATATCGTCACGTTTTACGGCGAAAACGTACTGAAACGTCACGTAAAACGTGACGATAAAACCTATCGTGCTAGGGCCTTTTATGTACAAACTCATATCATAAACGCTCGTCATACTTGTTTGACCGTTAACTAAATAAGTCTCAATCTGTGCCTTTATGGGTTGTAGCGAGGGTCGGAATTCACGTGGCCACACTAATGGCTATAGCAATCTGTTGTTTTGATGATTGATTCCATAAATATATTTGGAAAATTTAATCAGTATTTACTAAAACTACATACTGCATGAAAATACATAAACTGGACCATGAAGAACAACTATCAATAGTTCCACAACACTACAACTGGATAATTGACATTCATAGATTATACAGGACAACAAATTTTATTCTAGACATCATCCATCCAACTCCTTTCACTGATTGATTGTCTGCTTAAGTGCTTTCAGAAATTATTGAATATTCCACCGGTTTAAATAAGAGGCATACCTACTCTGTTCTTAAAAGTTTACGACTTTAATTTGTGATAATGGTAATTCAATAGACCGAAATTCGTCTGTAAGTTCAAATTAACTTATTTGTACTTATGATTATCCTTCATAATTTATACCTAAGTTATAAAGTTTCCTATGAAAATGAGTTTTCGATGTTATTAAATAAAGTGGTTCGAGCATAACTTTATTGACGACGTCCACAGTCTGCGACGGTAGTTATAATAAGAATTAACAAGTGCCATCAAATATACGTACGGCATCTATTCCATATTGCTCTACTGATGTAGCGTCAAGAGCTTTGAAATGTTTACCTATATCATTTCAATTCCTTAATAGAACAGTTGTATGGTTTTTTCGTTCCCTGTTTTCAACCTCTTTTTTTAAGCGCCATCTTCTAAACTTGTTAGATGTCCATGTTGTAACAACTTTTCTAAGAAACTCTGTAATATTGTCTCTTGGCTAACGGGGCAGAATAACAACAAGAAATTGTTGATTGACCCATCCCTACCCATATATCGTCATCTGGTACCCATAACACAAGCCTTATTGAGCTTACCCTTTAATTCGCAACGACCATCCGGCTTAACACACTCGTAGACCGTCTTTTTGTATTTTTTTCCTAACCAGAATCGTTTGGACTATTCAGCGTCACCGAGACTTGAACTAAGGACCTTCGCGGTTTTTTGCGAATTAAAGGGTTAATATGGGGCTAGTTCGTAAGAATCCCTTAATATTTATTTATTTTTGTAATGCATTATGTAAACATATTGTTTTGTTCAGAATCGCCGTACCACGAGGTGAGCGGGCTGCCGGAGTCGTACGGCGGCGAGGCGGGCGCGGACAAGCCGCACCTGTCCCTCAGCTACGACGAGTCGCTGGAGTCCGGCTACTCCACGCCCAACTCGCGCGCGCGCCGCGTCATCCGCGAGATCATCGTGTAGCCCTCCCCGGCCCGCCCCTGCCCTGCCCTGCCCTTCTACTCGCCAAACCCATTCGCTGGTAAATCGCGCTATCTAGCGGTTACACGAGGCCATTCCGCAAGACAATCCAATACTGGCATCGTCTAAATGGAGACAATCCACTACTCGGGCCAGTCCACTGCATTTGAACGATTCCTAACCTTTGCCTAGCCAATGCTTCCCCCATCCGCGCGCGGTGGATTGTCTTGTCTATTGGCACCGTGTGAATGCGTGTTCCAAGCCAGTAAGCCACAGTTGCAGCGCGCGAAACGTGTTTTTTTAAGGTTATGTCGTGATAATAACAATGGTTTTGGAAAAGTAGACTTCACATATGACGTCAAAATTCATATCCCTATACCGGGAACAAGAATGTTTGTGGAGAACGGATAGTTTAACCTATCGTTGAAGTGACAGTGACAACTGCAATTTAAAGAGGTCAATCGGTTTCTTTCTAGGCCTACGTGTAAACGATAGCTCATTTTTCATCGAATGGCCCAGTGGATTGGCTTACTGGATGGTCTCGTGGAATGGCCTCGTGTCCATATCGGCCCGGCCACTAGCGGCGGTGACCGCGGTGAGCGGCGAGCGTCTCTGTGCATTTGTTTAGAATAGTAATGCTCGCCGCTCACCGCCGTCGCCGCCGCTAGTCGCGCGAAGTCGTGGCCGGGCCCGTAACTACCATCAATTAGAGTACTAGCGCGAAAACTTCGTCCTGCGACTTAGTTGTAGGGTGAATATTTGTTTGACTTGCGCTCGAGAGCTGCACAAGAAGTTCCGAGGCCCGGATTAGTACTACATACTGTTTCTGTGGGTTGATGCGAACTTTAATCGCATTATGTACTGCCGTCCAAGCTCGCAACCCCTTTCGTCGACGACTGATGTTGTGTCACGAATGCATCTGTAGTTATACAAACTATCCGATTTTTTTATATTCACGAGCTTTACTATTATGTAGTGTCAATATTGAGCTTTGCGCAACGCGCGTAGAGCGTTATTAATATCTATATCTATACCCAATTGTGATTTATGTCAATTGTGATAGTAAAGATGCCACATATGGTGATCGATTGTTGTGACTGCAATAAAAACATATTATGAAAAATCACTAATATTCGTTTTTGGTTACTTATAAATTATGCACTTAATGAAGCTCAGGCCAATATCGTATTATACGTCATTAATGTTGGCCTACGTATCCCATTCAACAAAGCATAACCGCAACGCTGTCTTAAATTACTAGATAGTTATATTTTTAAGTCACATTCGTAATAGGTACTAACAAGATCTGATAACCCGTGTTACGTACATGGAGAGTACTGCGGAATCGTTGCGCGCGACTCCTGGCACCGCAACAAATGTTTACAGTTGTGAGGTGAAAAGTTGCAATATTCGCTT
Organism: Epinotia nisella; assembly: GCA_932294315.1. Lineage (NCBI taxonomy): Eukaryota > Metazoa > Arthropoda > Insecta > Lepidoptera > Tortricidae > Epinotia > Epinotia nisella. The sequence goes on from OW028674.1 coordinate 9,074,941, forward strand.
AGTCAGTTGTGCGTGAGCGAGAGAATCCCTGTGTGCATATATAATTTGGCACTTGTGGAATGATCTGTCGCGACCGCGCGGGACGCAGGAACCGCGTACTCCCCGAGCGAGTGCGCTTGTATAATGCGGGCGCCGGCTTAATAGGGGTGTAGGGTCATGTTAAAATTGATAACGTACTGTTGCTAATGGATAGTAAATCATCAAATTATTGTAATAACGTATAAATTTAAAAAAAAATATTAATATCATAAAAAGATACGGACCTTGAAAGTTTAGAAAAAATATGATTTTTTTTTTTACTGTCCAAGAATAAGTTTTAAGCTACCTATAGAAACAAAATTGTATGATACCTAAACGCAGTATTTTGAGACCAAAACAGCAATTTACTTGACTTTCCATACAACGATTAGTACAAATAGCAGATTGTGACGTCATACTTTTATGTCAATTAGTATGAAGCGTTTTGGGCTGCCGCCAGCGAGGTCAATCTTGTCTCAATTTTTTGTGTAATTGTTCTTCAATTGTAGTTGCTTCCAGACAAACATTCGTTCCTCTCAAAAAACTGGTTCGAATTGGCATCGTAAAAAAATCTTAGTCTACACCCCTATTCCAGCGGCTGTCAGCCATTCCGGCTCATCGCGGCGCGTATCCGTGTACACGCCTCGTTCATTATTAATACGTAATTAAACGTCGGTCACATTGTAAACATTGTTAATCCTGTGAATAATTAAGCAAAGGTTCATAATTGTCTCTGCGTTTACAATAGACATCACATTTAAGCACCTGAGGTTGTATTTCACCTCCTTTTATCGTAGCGTATCTAAATTACAGATGTACATATTGCCCGTTGAAATCTTCGTGTTTTGGAAGATATTTGACGGAGAGGATGGTGACATTATAGATATTAAATTGTTAATGTTTATGATCAGAGTAAGTGGGCTAGTTAGTATAATCGTAGCATAACGTAGACGCAAGTCCCCGCCGCGCGCGACGCGGGTCGCGGCGGCGGTCCTAGTTAAGACTATGTTAAGAAAATTGCGTTAATGAGCTTACGATTGAATTTAAAAGACGTGTCTCTCGATGACCGAGCGAGCGCGCGTGACGCGCAGGGGAAGACTGTCTTAACTGTAACTTAGATAGGTATTCAAATTATTTGTCTCACTTCCGTCTAAGGATGTCTTGTTAGGCTTTAGGATACACATCGGTCTAAGTTTGTGTAAAGTCATATTTCCACAAGTGTAAATAAAATGGATAATTATAAGTCGTCTTCTTGTCAAACATCTCTATTGAGGCAGCTGTATTTAAATAGCCTTCATCGGAACCTAATCTTGTCAATATTCAATACAGTACGTGATGTACCTTAATAATCGAAATTGTATTATGCTCGTTGAAAGTAGATAATAATTCAGTTGATAAACACAACTAATTACATTTTGATGTATTTCTTACATTTATTAACTTAGTCATTTGAATAAAATACTCTTGTTTGCAACTTGAGTGCCATCTTATATTTCTTGATAGAGGTAGTCCTCGCGAACTCAAACAATTGCCTACAATAAAAATGATATTATTTACAAATTATATACTACTTTTTTTGTTGTTTGGGTAGGTACTCTGTAACAAATGCCAGGTCATCACACGTAATATTAAAATGTGCCCGATTTACACTGTAAGCTTAGTATTTTGACGTAGACATCTCTGAAAATATATAATGCAATTGCTGCTACAGGTGTATTTATAGGAATTTGATCTCATGTTCATCCGCAATTTCATTGTAATGTTTCAGTACATACTACTGCTAAAAACGAATCAGCACTTACTCGCAATATGTATCTATATTAACTAAACTGCTTTTATTTTAAGTATACTAAGACGAACATTGCAATTAATTCAAAGTAGTGTGATTAATAACCTACTTTAACTTTTTAAATGTGAAAGTCCAATTATGAAGTAAATTAAGCAGCAAGCAGTGCAATCGCGAGTTAAGTTTTAGACCAACTGCTATAAAAAGCTCGGAAGAGTTGTGCTATTAAAGTTAACCGGCCCGCGGCTGGCTCCTACTCTAAACCATTGGAATTTCACGTTTCGTACCTATTCGCTATGCGTTGTCCGACTTCGCACGTAAAATAGTACGCAACCGACTAAACAAGCTTTAAAATTTTACGAAATACATCGAATAAGCTGCACGAGATATTATTGAATCACCTCCGCTCATTAGCAATGACACACAGAACATTGACACAAGCTTTTAACTAATTTGTTTTCAGGTTGATTCAATACAAATTCAGTAAATCGATGCTCATTAAATGAATTATTTAGTACAAATGTTAATAGCACAATTCGATATTATTTTCAACATTTTGTTATGTGTTGTATGTCCAAATATGTGCCAAAACATTTACCACTCCCATACGGCATAAAGAACTGAGCACACAGCCAGCCAGGACGCATCAAAGATGCATAGTGCGGAGTGTTGCAAACACACCGCGCTCGGTGCGTTGTCTATTCTGTCTGGCGCTGACCAATTTTTTCATCAGGCTGGCACGTTCCGTTGACTGTGTGACCATATCTTTATCTAACCTAGTATTCTCAGTGTTCACATTCCCATGCCTCCTAGAGATCATTTGTTTAATACTTCATGTCATCATTAAATATTAGAAATGGGCCCACCTTAAATATAATGTAAAATAAAATATATTTTTATTGAAATTATTAGCTATGACGTTTTTTTAAACCGTTGAATCTTTATACCCACCCACACGAATGATAGCGTTTGATGTTGCTTTACTATTGACGATACAGCCAATAACTGGTACTCGGTTAGACTATAGAACGCAGGTTAGTGTTAATTTCTCATTCAATTTATATTCGACAGTCCGCGTCACGTCAGTTTAGCTTTTCACTGACTCTGTTGGTAAGTATTCGTTTTAGGATTTCGTGCTCAATCCGGCCGTGCAAACAGAGAGCAAACGCCATTTTTACACGCCACGGTCTGTCTTATTAATCTAAAACGGTCTTCTGTTATTGAGTTTGCGCAAGCGATTATACTCTACAAGATTGGATGCAGTGGCCATTTATCTCAAATCCACTCCTTTGATTTAGTAAAGATTTTTACTACGACACTCAGTTACAAAAACAGCTATATTTAAAAAAACTATATTCCAATAAGTACACAAAGTAATCAAGGTTAAGTTAAAAAGGAAAATGTAGTCTGATCTGAACTCTAAAACAACTGCGAAATAGGAGGCCAATTCTCGGACCATGATGACTTCTACTTATCAATATCATACAATCATCTCATAATAGAATTGCATTTTGGTGGAACTGACAAATGTGCCTCCGGTTCTTTAACCCCAGGCAAAGGAGAAAATGCCTCGTTTACCCTCTTTGAATGCAAACGACGACCAAAGTGACGTGACCAGTGACGAATATCATTGACGCGGCAACAACTATAAGTTCGTAAAGCGAACTCGCTTTGCCTTCAACTCGCTTTGTCGGAGACGAAACGAACGACGTACGAATACTGAGACTTTCCTACAAATTAAGTGTACTACTGCAATGCTTATTATTTTATTCTACTAATCTATTTTTACCATAGAATTAGAATTAGAATAGCCATTTATTGATTATTAATACCTTGTTACATAAGAATTTTAATTTGCTACGACATTGTTTACTTATTTTAAATTAAATTTTACATTCAATTTTAAATGGCCTCTCCTTCGGTGAAGAAGGAGAGGCCATTTAAATTTTTACCATAGACCAGCTCTAATTAATTTCAAAATGAATACCGGGAATATGTAGGAGATAATAGTCCCTGCACTCATTACAATATTTACAATATACAATTAATAGGTTCTACTCGGTGTATTATGTAGGTTCGCAAATTAAACTTGTCACGTCAGCGTCACTAAACACAAAACATCCATGGAGGGTAGAAGAATGGGGATTACTTGTATATTTCTTATACATTGTAATCCAAATGTCACTCGGGACATTATTTATCAATGCTGGGATTGCCGTAATTGTTGTCATTCAAATTGGCCCGGATGTCAGCATTATTGATCACCTTCCAAACAATTTGGTAACAGGATAAAATAAATCGTCAATATTTATCTCATTGAGAAATTAACTTTAACGTTTTACTTTTCTGTCGTCAATAGTAGGTATAGTTACTTAAATTGAATCCGGGGGAAACGGTGATGGATGAGTGATATTTTATGACAATTATTTTACTCCGATATCTGAGCTCTACGTATTTAAGTATTAATTTTTAAGATTAAATAAAAAAATGCCGAAAAGTTTTTTTTTTATATTACAAATTTTGTTCTGATATATATAGGTGGCAAATATACATGTATACATATCAGATTCTGATGTATATAATAACACTTTTTATTTTACCCACCTAATCTCATTCCATTCCTAAAATCAATAAAGCTTTCACAATACTTATTTTTTTATGTTGTAAATAATATAGCATACTTATTCCATAATCCAGGAATATTTCGTAGTCCAAATATTGAATAATAGGTACGATAAAAAAAACCTTAACATTCACGTTACCTACCTACTTATTCTAGATAAGTTCCGTGGATAAAACATGTAATTTACAAAAAAATCATCAGTTATTTCAATTCAATTGGGAATGGATGAAAATTTTAGAAATGCCTGATTATTTTTTTGGTAATAGGAATAACCTTCTTCAGCACCAGAAAAAAGTTTCAGGTGTTTCAGCTGCGTCAACTATTTTTGAAAAATATGAACAGTTTCCTCATTTACGTTTTGGGTCAGTTACGGTAAATAGACACTTTCCTTGATCTGTCTCATATTACAAAAAACTATCTTAAATATCTGTGGTGAACTGACACTGGTAATGACCAATATAGCTGCTGCAAGTGTCAATATCATTGCCAGTGTCAGTTTACCACACATATTTAGTATATTTTTTTGTAATATGACACCGATCGAGGAAGGTGCCGTAAGTGACCCAAAACGTAAGTGAGGAAACTGTTTATATTTTTCAAAATAAATTGACGCAGCTGAAAAACGTGAAACTTTTTTCTGGTGCTAAGGAAGGTTATTCCTATCACCAAAAAAATAATCAGGCATTTCTAAAATTTTCATCCATTCCCAATTCACTGTTTAGCATCGTCGGTTTTAAAAATACATAGTAACAGGCAGTATACTGTACCTACCTATGTTCTCAACATTCGTGCGGGTGTGGTATAAGCGACTGCTTTCTAAGGTTACATTATTAAATTAAGTAGATGGCTATGCCAATTTTGTAACACATTAAAAATGTTATCAATAATGGGAATCCGTTACAATATATATATATTTAAGTTTTTACTAATTTGCGTGTTTCACTCATGCCATTATGATTGACTGCTTCCTTCGAATATATTAGGAAACCAACCTCTTCGTATCAACTGCACTACTTAAAGTCTACAAACCGAAACTACTTATTTTTCTTAGTTAGCATTTTGTATATTTTTTACAAATATATAGTTGTAAGGTTCCACAGTACTTACTTTATGATAAACGTCAAAGAACGAAAATAAGCCATATTTTATATTTAAGTAAGTAATTTTACAAATCCAAGACATTCAATTTGATGTAATCTCTACATGTATTGTATGAAATCAATTGTAAATATTATGAATTGTATAAATAAATCGATTTTACCGTGCTTATGCTTTTCATTAGGTATATCCCTTGCAGATAAAAAAACCCGTGGCATGGAAACATAGAATGAAGCGGAGGTACTAACATTCCCAATATATTACTACCACTTTGCAGCTGCACTAGACCACAATTCAGGAATGCGTCAGTAACGCAATGGATATGGTACTTGTCTCGACAGCATGATCGCGTTTAAATGTCGGACATAAAGACTTCGTCCTTTACTGACAAGTATGTAGGTATGTGCATTGCATTGTGCAAGTGGGACAAATGCTTTATGTGCGACATGCTAGCTAGGCTGGCGTTGAGAATCGGATAAATCGTGCTACCGGTATTCTGGGAACGAGCGGCGATAAACTAGGTCATCATATCATAACAGCCGAAAGGCATCCACTGCTGGATATAGGCCTTCCCCAAAGAGCGCCACAATGCCCGTTCCTGAGCCACCCGCATCCAGCGGACTCCTGCGACCTTTACCAGGTCATCAGTATGGTGGTAGTAGTATTATAATTATGGTATGGTATAAACTAGGTAAGTAGGTTTAACCTCTTGTATGCTGGGACACTTACAGCGCTAAAGGAATTTGATTTTTTTGATTCTGACACAGATTCAATTTTCGATAGCCCTGATCGGTGCAGATCTGCTACTAAGCATACGAGAGGTTAAGTATAATGCACAACACAAGTATAGTTTTAATCCGCAAAATGTACCTACCTTCGATCATGTTGAACGGTGAGGCTCTAAAAGTTTCCAGTAAGTTGAAATATCTGGGTCATATAGTTACCGAGAATCTGGATGATGATCTGGTATCAAAAGGGAGAGAAGAGCCTAAGCCATCAGGGGCAACATGCTCATCCGTAGATTTGCAGGGTGTACGTGGGAAGTCAAGCTGACACTCTTTAAAGCCAATTTTACGTCTTTCTACACGTGCAGTCTATGGATACATACAAAGCGCGCTACGTGTCCAATTCAACAATATCCTCAGGTTGTTGTTCAAGCAGCGCGCACTGATGGCTTCCATGCCATCATACGCAAGAGGGTCGCCTCGCTGCTGAGACGAGTGAGAGGGGGTGAGAACAGCATTCTGAGGATATTGGAAGGACTTTGGGACTGCCCTATGTTAGGACACTGGGTTGGCATTGTGACGGGTAGGGTAAAAAAAATTTAGAATTTTCAACCGACGAAAATAACGGAGGAGGTTCTCAAGTCGACCCGTATATATATATTTTTTTATGTATGACCACGCATAACTTTTTACAGAGTAGTTCGATTTTGATAATTCTTTCTTTATTGGATGCCATACCTCAAAGTTGGTCACATTAAAATTTGGAAAAAAATCCTACCCTAAGAGTGGGAAAAAAGGGGTAATTTATTAATGTAACAGTTAATATACTTATAGCGTACCTTATACCTACTCAGAGTATCCGAGAGATACTCGTTGAAGGTCATACAGGTTTACGTGCCGACCTCGACACATTCCGACGACGAGGTGGAGGCTATGTATGAAGATATATCTAAGGCCATAGTTCCAAAACCTACTTCACCGTTGTCATGGGGGACTTCAACGCTAAACTGGGCAAGAGAGATGGCGAAGAGCTGATAGTGGGGCAGTTTGGAGTTGGAAGTCGGAACTACCGGGGCCAAACTACTGGCTGGTTTCTTGGAGAAGGAGGGACTCTACATGATGAATTCCTTCTTCAAGAAACGCGAGCACAGAAAGTGGACCTGGATGAGTCCCGATGGTGTGATTAAAAATGAGATTGACTTCATCATGTCGACGAGGAAACATATATGTAATGATGTATCTGTGATCAATACGTTCAAAACCGGGAGTGATCACCGCCTGGTAAGAGGCATATTGAATTTTTGTGTCAAGCGAGAGCGCTCTCGGCTGATGAAGTCTACGCTCCGTCCAGCATCCACCCAAATCCAAACCCCCGAGAGCTTTCAGCTGGAACTCCAACCGTTTTGATTGCCTAGGTGGCGATGTGGACGAACTAAACGACGGGTTTGTGGAAGCTGTCCGTGCCACTGGGTCTAAGTTCTTCAAGCCCCAGAGGGCCAACAGAACTAAAAGGCTGTCTAGCTCCACTCAGAAGCTCATGAAGGAAAGGAGTGAAATGATTCTGCAGTCTTCAGCCGATGCGACTTCATACCGGCAGCTCAATAAACAGATCTCCAAGTCCCTTACCTGCGATCTGCGCCAATTTAATACGAACTGTATTGGAGAGGCCATCGAGCGAAATAAGGACTAAAGTATTCTCACGAGATCTGTCTATTGTGCAGAGCCAGCTCGCAAAGTTGAAAACTGAAGATGGGAGAGTCGCTTCCTCCAAACCTGAGCTTTTGAGTGAGATAGAGCGTTTTTACGGACAGCTATACACGTCAACTCGCAGACCCGAAGTTGGTCTACCGGAAGACCCTAGAGCTAGACTAACCCAACACTATACCGACGATATCCCGGACATCAGCCTGTACGAGATTAGAATGCCTCTGAAACAGCTTAAAAACAGCAAGGCACCCGGGGAAGACGGAATTACAGCCGAACTCCTGAAGGCGGGTAGAAAACCGATCCTTACGGCCCTTCAGAAGTTGTTCGACACCGTCCTACTCGAAGGAAGAACGCCAAAGGCATCGAATAGAGGTTACCATTACCAGGTTGAAATCGGACTCGTCAAGACCTTTGAAGAAAACAATGTTAACGGAGCGAAATATCGCAAAAATGGTCATTTTTGGCAATCGATATTTTTATGATAGGATCCCGGAAATTGCTATTACTTTAGGTATTACGAAGAGTAGTATATTATGTAAATAAAACTGGTGTAAAATATTTAAAAATACCTATTGTGGTTATTTAATTTAGGGTGACCCGAATTTTTTGACCGTGAGTGTATATACATCCCGTATATGGTAGTGGTAGTACGGTAGTACCTGCACGTGTGTTCGGTGAGGTTTAGTTTAGTTAAATTAATAACTTAATTTAGCTCACCCTGTCGCACGCTTCAGTGCCCGGTATTTTATATCCATATATGAGTATTCTGAAAAATTGGATTTCCGGCGAAACTGATATAATCATTTTCCACCGTGAAAACTAGGTCGGTACCAGTTTATTAGAATATTTTATTCCCAAATCTGTCTCTCTCGCTAATGCATCTGAGTAATGGGATAGGTACAAAACAGACTGTAGAACCGTTACAAACCCTTAACATGGCAAGACGTGAAGGAATGTAGCCAACTATCACTCGGTATGTTTTTTGTGATAAATAACTATCACAAAAAACATTCCATTCAAAAAGGACTATAATTGAGAAAAAATAAGAAAAACATTCTGAAAGTAAAACCGCCTGTTGTCTACCTCTACCTACATATTATTGTATTGTTTCTCTCTGTAACTGCTTTGTTTATGTGTGAGGTGTGCAATAAAGAGTATTTGTATTGTATTGTAAGTTTTTCAGGATGTCCGTTAAAACGGCCATTGCCACTAACCCTAAAAATTATCTCGATGTTATCCAAAAAAACAGCAAATACCATATTAGGAAAGTGGTCCACCCCCCATTTTAGGGAATGGGGGGTTATAAAGAGACAAAAAGTAGTCTATGTCACTCTCCACCCCTTCAACTATCTCCACTTAAAAATCACGTCAATTCGTCGCCCCGTTTTGCCGTGAAAGACGGACAAACAAACAAACAAACACACACACTTTCCCATTTATAATATTAGTATGGATATGGATGTGAATTCTGATAAAAACTGTCATGTCATGGCGGACATGAAAATAATGCTGAAAAGACCGCCATTTTCAATGTATCGCGAGTCAAATGAGGTACGTCAGTCAATGTTTCCATATAGGTATACCGATTTATCTGTACTTATTTAGATTTTAGTGAATTAATTCAGATATATATTTTACGGGTGCACCATAATAGCAGATTCCTTTAAATAATCAAAACACTTTGAATTTAACAATTTATTGAAAAAGCTTATCTAAGTAGATTTTCCCTTTAGATTGAAATCAATCGCAAATCCATGGGATACAATTTAGGACAGGGACAGTTATTAATACCGATTAGTTATACCAGCCAGACTCACACTTGGCCGGTTTTTTTTATTAGGGTTCCATAGCCAACAAAGAAGTATCCACTTAAACTTAATTAACTTGTATTTTCGACACAACCCGCTTCTTTTTTATTTGCTAGAAGGAGCTTTCAGAATACTTTGAAAGTGAAGGAAAAATATTAAACACAGAATTAAGTATTAAATTACAATTTTAATTAACAAATGATTTTTTAAGAATAAAAAAAATACGCTTGATAAAGGTTTCGTTATACTTTTCCGGTAATATTAACGTTAATTTGGTTAAGTTCGGAGATAAGAGGGCGGGAATGGTATTTTACAGTACACATGGTGTTACTTTTCCGCACGAGTGCGGAAATGAGCACTTTCCGTGCATATGTTGAAACTGTAAAGAGCCATATGTACTGTAAAACGTTATACGATACACGTGCGAATAGGTAATTCGCAACTCGTGTCGATTTAGAACACTCCCTTCGGTCGTGTTTTAATTTATCGCCACTCGTTGTGAATTTCCTATTTTCTGCACTTGTATCGTAAATAACTATTTTTTTAATACAGTTGCTCAAAAAGTGCTACTTTACGTAGCTGTTTAGCGTACGGAAAGTTGGTTTTCGCGCACTAGTGCTTTTTCCTTTTCCTTGTACAAATTGTACCATTAATTATTATGTCAATAAAAAATAAATCAGTATTAAACTTCATTTTTTTTTTCAACTGTATTAAAATGATGTTACAGAATGAATAATATAAAAGTTTCGAATTCCTTACTTGTTGTTTTTCTTATTTTTTCGCAACTGTATTAAAAAACGTCGTTCGATGCTAGTGCGGAAAGTATGTCATTACGTCACGAGTAACGAGATATCTTGCCACGAGCCGTAGGCGAGTGGCAAGACTCGGGACGAGTGAAGAATGACATTTCCGCACGTGTATCGAACGACGTTTTTTAATACAGTTGCGAAAAAATAAGAAAAACAACAAGTAAGGAATTCGAAACTTTTATATTATTCATTCTGTAACATCATTTTAATACAGTTGAAAAAAAAATGAAATGTACTATTCAACATTTTCCTTTATAAATGTAAATTTTACCACTGTAGGAAAAAAACAAAAACTGTTTTAGAATGTGCAATTCAAGTGATACCCCACTTGCCCTACTAACTACACTTTAAATTTTCGCCCCTCCTCTTATCCGTCGTTTTTTTATAGAAATTAAATATATTTAAATTTTTCATTTTCGATACACGTGGATTAGCTTTGTTTACAACTATTCCAAATTTCAAATTGATAGCATTAGTAGTTCCTGAGATATTTAACTTTGTGACAGACAGACAGACGGACGGAGTCGCACCATAAGGGTTCCGTTTTTAGGGTTCCGGTACCTCAAAAGGAAAAAACGGAACCCTTGTAGGATCACTCGGTTGTCTGTCTGTCCGTCTGTCACAGCCGATTTGCTCCGAAACTACTGGACCGATTGAGTTGAAATTTGGTACACATATGTAAATTGGTGACCCAAAGATGGACGCGTAAAGTAAATTAATGAATTCTAAACAAGGAGGCCACTTTTGGGGGGTAAACTGGAATATTAAAAAAAAAAGTTTCGCAAACTGTATTGTGTGACATATCAAAGCATCTCAGATAATTTTTTTTTATAATTTTAGCAAAAATAGATTTGAAGTCATTTAAGAAATAAGACGAAAATTGACCATCCCCCCCTTATCTCCGAAACTACTAGGCTTAAAATTCTGAAAAAAATATGGAAAATAGTTCCTTGCCTAAATATTACAGGAAAACCTATAAGAAGTTTGAGTACTCAAAGTAACGGGAATATTCTCAATATTTTTCTGTATTTTGTATGGAACGCCTAATGCTTAGGAATAGGAATTTTACAGAACCCTCACCACGCGAGTTGAACTCGCACTTGTCCGGTTTTTTTACCTTTTTGATCCGGAACCCTAAAAAGATAAACCAACGTCCCTTTGGTTATATAAACAACCGAGCAGCTGCAGCCGTTTTTCGTTTTCATCGTCGTGGGTAACTTGGACGTGTTCGTCGCGTTCAAGTCGGCGGCGGCATGTGCTCGCTCGCGCGGCGCTAGCCCTTGACTGACTGGATGCCTCAGGCATCCCGAGCGGAAGGTGTCTAAGGCGGCCTGTACACTAATAAGTTCTTACGTAAGTTCAGTACAAATACTGCTCACGAAAGTCGCTGTAAGTAATATTTGTACTGAACTTACGTAAGTAACTTACAGGTGTAAATGCGGCCTAACGCAACGCGCCCCGCCCACTGCAACCCCCCTTGTCTAACTTAGAATGGTTTCTCTGAGGCGAGATTAAGGCACGTACCTAATGGCTGGTCGTCTCTAGTTTATACTATAGTTGGGAACTGAATTAAGGCAAGACAGGTTGTCAATTGTATTGCAGGCCTGAATAGGTACACAATAACGTTTATCGACATTTCGCCTCAGAGAAACTAGTAAGTCAGACCTTCGATAATGCATAGTTATTACCAGTTTGCGGATCAAATTATCCTGCAGATTAGTGGACTAGAAAATATCTGAAGTGATTGTGATACGAAATCTCTGAAATAGGGATATTATTTAACCGTAGCTCACGGTCGTTACCGCTAGCTCCACTGCCGCAAATAATGCGTGTGTAAATCCTTTCAACGTTTTTAGGGTTCCGTAGCCAAAATGGCAAAAACGGAACCCTTATAGTTTCGTCATGTCCGTCTGTCCGTATGTCACAGGCATTTTACTCGAAAACTATAAGGTGTATTTGAATAAAATTTTGAGGATAGGTGTATTTTGTTAGCCGCTACATAGTTTTGTAATTAGAATGACAAAAAATTTTTTTTTATGCGTGCACTCCATACATAAAACTAAAAGTCAAAAAAAAAAATTCATTGTGACCCCCCGTGTAACACATCAATCGATAGGCCTTTCAAAATAAATATAAGGTTTCTTAGCATTTTTTTTGATTAAGTGAATAGGGTCGGAGATAATCGCCCCGAAAGTCACTAAAATTCTGTCCCCCCCCCCCTCTAATTTTTGAACGGTGTATTTTAAAAATATGGAAAAATTCATGGACATAGGGCTTATTAATTTCATTCACCGAAAATTGTTTTGAACAAGATCGGTTCAGAGGTTTTCGAGATATTGCTGAAAAACTGCCTTCCTCAAAGAAAAGGACGTCAGTGCCGTAAAATTTCTGTGACGATACGACCTTTTTAATAGGCACGGAACCCTTCGTTTTGCGTGGTCCGACACGCACTTGGCCGGTTTTTTAACGGATTTTATGCGTTTCTTCACTACGTGTTTCGCAGTCTCGCTCTCTCTAAGCTGGTCCAGTTTTCCCTAAGTTACCTATAATTTTCAATGCGGCGGCGGTGATAGGCGGAGGACGTATACGAATTCAAATCTCACGTAATACTCGACCTAATGAAAATAACTTTTTTGTTTTTTTAATAGTACATGACTTTTAGACATTTTTATTTCTGATTTTAATAAAAATATTAGCTTTCTCGTTCAAGTTTGACATTATTTACCATTCACGCTATAAAGACGCCTACGAGTACGTTCTTATACCGAGCAAATGTTTTATGTTTGAAATCCTTATTATACTATGCAGATAAGTATTAGTCACAACACATAATATAATAAATCGTTAAAAATAGGTGTGCTTATTTTGGAAACTTAGAATTATGCCCAGGCGGAGTAAAACTGGCATAAGTTTCCTTTTTACCCTTTCTGTTATGTAGTTGTTAGTCGTAATTACAACGTACGTGAACATACTAATCACAACATCTAATACTCAATGTGTCCTGGATATTTCGTTTTCAGATCATCAAACAACTTGCACAAAAACACCTCCATTTTACTGATTTGCCCTACCCTGCACCTTAATTAATTACAGCAACACCGAGAAATTCGCTACAGGCGTTTTGATGCAATCTTACGTTCGTTTTCGCATAGTTGTAAGTGTAACAGATTTGGGACATTAATTACTAGGCTAACTAGTTCGCGTTGGGGTTTCTCACGTTTATAGATGCTAGGATGCTACCGGTGTTCACTATGCGTTCGAGCGAATGTGCGTCCCGATAGATTGGGAAAAGACGTCACTAATTATCTGTTAGAAAGAGGGGTATGCAAAGAATATACGTATTGCTATCCCATTCTGTCATACCGCTGCACTCTTGACTGCCCTTAAACGGACGTTAGAACGGATCGCCTCTTGCTTAATCAAGTCTTGGTTTAGGGATTAATTGGGATTCATTTCTCACGCTGTAATAACTACCCACCAGCATTTCCCCTAATTTTCGTGAACGTTTTAGAACGAAATTTCTTATGGCACAGGGGTTGGAAAAACCAACCATCACGAAAATGTGTGCTATTTTAGATTTCATCGAAATATTGTATGATCCTTTTTATTAAATAGAAATAGAAATAGAAATAGAAATAGAAAAACATTTATTGCACAAAAGAATCTTAAATATACACGGAGGTAGGGTAAAAATTAAAACAATTACAAGAAAAAGATTAAAAAAAAAAAACACAACAATAACACTATACTTAAGTTAAGACTCTAATGGGCAATGGGTCCCAGTCTCAGCATTATGCTGGGCAACACGGCCCGGCGCTGGTTTTCAGACTGGTCCCTGGCTGGACCTCGGTCGGTCACAAAGTAAATAAATTTAAAACATATCATTTAGAAACAAAAACTTTTTATTTTTTTTTATTTTTTAAAATTTTTTTAAAAACCTAGACAAGAGAAAATAATTATAATAGCTAACAATTAATAATAAGAATACATTATTACCCTACGTATTGTAGGTATATCAATCAAAAAATAAACAGGACCTGTGGTTTTATGCATAAAGGTTCCAGTTATTAAATAAATACTACATTTAACGACCGGTTAGCCTAGTGGGTAGTGACGCTGCCTACGAAGCTGAAGGTCCTGGGTGCGAATCCCGGTAAGGGCAAATATTTGTGTGATGAGATGAGTAATGTTTTGTATGTATTTAAGTATTTATATCTATTAAATATATCGTTGTCTGGATACTTAGTACCTACTCATAACACAAGCCTTATTGAGTTTACTATGGGACTAGTTCGATTTGTGTAAGATTGTCCCTTAATATTTATTTATTTACACCCATGAAATTAAAAGTTCTTGGATGTTTACGGAAGGATTAAATACCCGGAAGGATTAAGTCATTGTTTGCCTGTACTGTAAGGCAAACAATGAAATAGTATCTTGTTTCCCTTAGAAACAATTACCTACTTTCCTTACCCGGATATAAATGAGATGGCCCCGGTGGAATTTACAGTTAAATTTTTGCGTTAGGTTAGGGTAACGTTTAATTTAAGCTACGGTAGCATAGTGTGGTTCAGGCATGCGGCTGTCAAGAGGCGGCCGTTGGTTCGAATCCCGGCTCGTACCAATGAGTTTTTCGGAACTTATGTACGGAATATTTACCGTTAGCTTTTCGGTGAAGTGAGGAAACCGGTCTCAATAAGGTCTAGTTTTCCATCTGGGTTGAAAGGTCAGATGGCAGTCGCTTTCGTGAAACAGTGTCTGCAAAATCTTGGGATAAGGTGTCAAAGCGGTCCCCGGGCTCCTTTAGGGCACGACCGTGAATAACGCTAGGAAGATGATGATGATGATTTTTGCGTTAGGGTGGTTTCGACTCTCATCACAGTTATATCATTCATATCCACCTGTTTGAGCTTGATGCTGGGGCCTGTGGGTTTTGAGGAACCCCGAAGGGTCTGGTATCTACTAAACCGGATCAGGACTAAGGTCGGAAACTGCGCATCTCTTTGGTGCAGATGGGGATGGTGCGAGTCAGCGGAATGCCAGTGTGGCTGTCTGTCCAGTCATCTGTTAGTGTCCCATCACCAAATTTAGCGGATATTCGACGGATACAGTTGCTTACCTTAAATCTAAAATCATATAAGTAGAGAATTTTTTTTTTTCATCTCAGCGGCTCGAACATAGCGGTTTTGCTGCTTGAAACCAGCGGTTTTGTTGCGAGCGTGAAGAAAACTAACTTTTTAATTTTTCATATCTTAGGTTAGTCACGGGTCATCTTTTCATATTGCGGGGTGTAATACAAACTTGGAACATTTAAACTTCATTCTCTCTGTCACTTTCACTCCGTTACTAAAAAAGAGAGAGATAAAATATGTCGATTCGTCATTCGACTTCGAAACGTTCGTAGTAGGCCACCAAAAAGCGGGAACGAAAAACTTGTTCCGAAACAAAATAAAATTCGACTCGTGTTAAACTCGTATAAAAATATGAAACCTTTATTAACTCTAATATTATTTTATTCATATTAGTATTTCATTATTCTTAAAATACAATGAAG
Organism: Epinotia nisella; assembly: GCA_932294315.1. Classification (NCBI taxonomy): domain Eukaryota; kingdom Metazoa; phylum Arthropoda; class Insecta; order Lepidoptera; family Tortricidae; genus Epinotia; species Epinotia nisella. Next base: position 9,091,069 of record OW028674.1, read on the forward strand.
AAATGCGATATTTATAGCGAACATTTATTATAATAAGTCTTTACTTTTTTAGAATTACGGTGAACGAATATTTATATACACTTTCAGAACGCATTTTATATTCTTTAAAAAGTTAGCGCGATGGAACTTACCTATTGAATGTTATTCGTATTACGTTTTCTTGGAGATACTTAAACAAAAACTAAAAACTGTAGGTGTAGGTATATGAGTGAATCAAGTGACGAAGCCAATGTTTTAACTCCTCAAGAGTTGAGAGGTGCCGTCAAAGAGGCTGAACTGTGTTTTCTAAGTACCTAAGTGCATCTTGGACATTGGACAAGTATCAGCAAAATGCATAAACAAACGGACGGACTTAACTTTTTCTTAACGTCATGCAAAGTTAATGTTATGGGAAAGAGTGATTTTAGTTAATGTTTGTTATTTCGTATGTATTTGTTGTTTGTTTTTAGGGTTCCGTACCTCGAAAGGAAAAAACGGAACCCTTATAGGATCACTTTGTTATCCGTCTGCTCGTCTGTCAAGACCCTTTTTCTCAGGAACGCGTAGCGGTATATCAAATACTCAAGTTTACTGTCCCTTAGAGCTGTGAAAATATCAAACTTCTAAGTCAACGCAATCAAAAGATACAGCCGTTTATGCCGCAAATTTTCGAAACTCGCAAGAGAAGCAAAACCTAACCCCAAACCCCAAAAGGGTATTTCCCGTGAACTCAGAATCTTGAAATTTGGTACGAAGCAACGACTTATAGCACAGATAAAGAAAAAATGCGAAAACCGTAAATTTTTAGCTACATCAAATAAAAATATTTTTAATAATTTTAGAGTTACTACCCCTTTCCTCATGAACGCGTAGAGGTATTAAATAGAAATTCATATCAAATACTCAGGTCTATACTACCTTTAAGCTGTAACAAAATCAAACTTCTATGTCAACGCAATCAAAAGAAACGGAACCCTCGGTGCGCGAGTCCGACTCGCACTTGGTCGATTTTTTTACATAAAAATTATTTAATTGCTTCTATGTGGCGTTTTATTCCTTTGAGTTATATGTTCTCGCCGCTGAGGTGAAAAGTTGTATGAATCACACGAGAGCAAAGATATTTGCATCTCGTGCCTTTGAGTCCCTCGCTACGCTCAAGATTCTATTTTTGAATCACTCGCTACGCTCGTGAATCAATTCTAGAATCTTTCGCTTGCTCGGGACTCAACATCAACACTCGCAGCAAAAATCTACTTTGCTCTCTTGTTGAACAAATAACTATTATGCCATCATCATCATCATCATCATCATATCAGCCCAAAGACGTCAGCTGCTGAACATAGGCCTCCCCCAAAGAGTGCCACAATGACCGGTCCTGCGCCACCCGCATCCAGCGGACTCCAGCGACCTTTACCAGGTCATCAGTCCAGTCTTGTGGGGGGCCTACCCACGCTGCGCCTTCCGGTACGTGGTCGCCACTCAAGAACCTTTCCGCCCCAACGGCCATCGGTTCTACGTGCAATGTGCCCCGCCCACTGCCACTTAAGTTTAGCGATTCGGAGGGCTATATCGGTTACCTTGGTTCTGCTGCGGATAGCCTCATTTCTGATGCGATCACGCAGAGATACTCCCAGCATAGCCCTCTCCATTGCCCTTTGGGTGACTTTGAGCCTTCTTATGAGGCCCATAGTAAGCGACCACGTTTCCGTGCCATATGTCATCACTGGCAACACACACTGTTCAAAGACTCTCGTATTGAGACACTGCGGAATATTGGACGAAAAGATGTGCCGTAGCTTCCCGAATGCTGCCCAGCCGAGTCGGATTCGACGATTGACCTCTTTCTCGAAGTTGGACCTACCTAACTGGACAGTCTGTCCTAGGTATATATACTCGTCTACAACTTCGAGCGTAAAGTGTCCGATTGAAATGGGAGTTGGTACCTACTACGGACGTTTGACATGACCTTCGTCTTATCCATGTTCATCCTTAGACCAACTCGCTCGGAGGCTTTACTGAGGTCATCGAGCCAAGTCCTCCATGGTCTCAGCCAAGACTACTATATCATCAGCAAACCGAAGATGCAATTATGCCATACGGTATAGTTATTTTCACCTCGGCTCGAACATGGCGGTTTTGCTGCTTGAAACCAGTGAGGAAAATGCAATTTTGCTGCGAGCGTGAAGAAAACTAACTTTTTAATTTTTCATATCTTAGGTTAGTCGCTTTAGTAACCTAACCTAACCTAACCTAAACTAGATTTTTTTTCAACCAATCACAGAGCAACCAGATTTGCTTTAGCTAATCAGAGGGTTCTATATTTTAAAACTAAACTTAACAGCCCGTGGGAGGTAAAACGGCTATAACTGCTCTGCACGCTCGCAAGTAATAACGCCATTGACGAGCAAGTGTGATGAAAAATAAATTAGTTATATGCGTATTGCGTATCCATTTATACTTACGTACCAGTCAGTCTGCCGTGTCAAGCCTATCTCATGTATCTCAAAAAGCAGAGTTTTGAGAAAACGCCGTTTGAAGTTTTATTTAGCCATGATTTAGGTACTATGGAAAAACAGAGTTACATGAGTTACGTGACAGGCTCGTATAAGGAATTGGTAAGTTAAATTAAAAAAAAAACTGAGTAGGTATAGGTCGATAAAGGCATGGAAAATAACAGATTTAGACCTATTACGCCTAACTCATGTATCTCAAGATACATGAGATAGGATTGACACGGCAGACCTACTTTTTACATTATCCTAACACTGGCTGCCCATGTGGCTCCGCCCGCTTATTACAAAGAACCTAAACGGAGTCACGGGATAAAATATAGCATGATATATAGATCTGATATATAATAGGTAGTGACTGTGACTATTCAAGAGATAATATTTAATTTGTGTCTGATTATTTAGTTAAGAGACCTGAAATAAAGCCTTTAATTTAAATGTTGAGAGAATTGTTTGTTTTACCTTCTTTTTTCCTTACTTATTCGTTACTAGCTTCTGCCCGCGACTTCGTACGCGTATAAATTATGGATGACATGATATTCTTATGTTTCACCATACGATACCTACTACACTGATAAATTAGATTATTGTACCCTCCCCAAAAGAACGCCCTTTAACCCTCACTACCCTATACCTAATTAACGTTTTAATTAACGTATTAATAACTAATTAATTGATGGGCCAAATGATCGTCTACTACGTTGTGAACCGAATAACCCTAAGTCTTTAATGTGTAGCAAATCTGGATTCAGACTCTTCTATTCCTAGCCCTACTGCGTCCTACTGAGACCTAGACCAACAAAATATGAAACTTAATTGTATGAATATTAAAATATTTTTATTGTTTTTGTGAAAGTCCCCTACCGAACTATTATCCATTCGTGTAAGCAAGATCGTAGCTTTTGGATTTATATCATAAAATCCATTTTTATATTTATTATATTTATAGCATTCTTACTAACCTATGTACTCATATTTTAGAACAAAGTTGTATACGACGGGTTGTGTAGTAATCTTTACTCACACATGCTACTCTCTTGCTTCGGATGGGGATAGAATGGCCTAACCAACTTTACCTACCTAGTTACCTAAAGAGTTTAAGACTCTACGAACGAATCTACCAGTATTTCGTACCTATCGGTCTGAGTAAGAAGAAAATACCGAAATAAACTTATCAGACCTCTCACTTTAATATTACTGCGTAAAAATGTAATTATATCAGCAATTTATTTACCTAAGCCTTATATATTATAACGCCGCGCCGATACCTCTATTTTACGGTCACTAGAAATATCGAATTTACTGTAGTTGAATGTGCAATATTCTTAAGATAATTATGTATGAAATAGCTAGTAGTTATATGGGTATTATTCTGCCCGTAACTACGATCAACAGCGATTTGCTCAGCCTATCACTGGTCCCTATAACAGTTTTGTTTCCTTCTCCAAAACGAAACTGTTTCCCTAGTCAATGGAAATAAAGGTGAAATTACGTTACCACGTAAGAATATCACATTCAACTGCACAAACTCTACTCCTCTCTTTTAAGATATGACCAATCATAAATTTATCCACTCATGACGAATAAAATTAACCCTGTCGTCCTACCACCCCTAAACTTATCTTCCCCTAATGTGTGTATGATTCTACCCTATCCTATCCCGATATTTTCCTACTCTGCTCATTTTTAAACCTTACCTCAGTTTAAAAGATGAGAATGTATGCCCTATTCTATCTGTAATTAATTCAGCCGGCTAAACTGATGTATGGCAACCTGACAGCCTGTGTCTTTGCCTCCCCTCAACTGCGACCGAAGTCTAAATGGATACAGTGAGTAAGGCGCCCTATTATGTATATAGTTATATATATGTGTATTTAATACTGCCCGCTTCTCGAATACTACAGGACTTCGGCAAGCGAGGATAACCCTCTGTACCAACTACTGTACTGTACTGTACTACTGTACTGTACTGTACTGTGGTCATGCCTTAGAGCGCAGAGGAATTTCGAGCAACGTCCAGGTGTTTGGCTGCCTCTTGGTCGATAAAAAAGAGACATCAGATCCACCCTTATTTAATCTGATTACGCACTCAAACTCCACCTTAACCTCGTTGGCACCGTTAGGTGAGATCAAGATGTCAGGCAAACTGTTTATGGTGTTTACCTAGACTGGGATCTGGCTTATGTGATAATAAAAATATTAAACTACTCGAAACACTATTTCAGTACCTAGTACCATAACTCTACATTATGGAGTTATTTCTCTCCACAATGACAAGTCACATTCCTAGGCCTGGTAAAAGCCCCACAAAATTAAACACTAATTTTTAAAGAGATTCCCATCAACAAAACACTAATTTATAGAACAAAACACCCACTAAATAAACTTTAAAGTCACAGCCAGGAGACCCAATCAGTCCGAGTATCAATGCAAAAGAGCCTCGCGCCTAATGTCGTCTCCCTATTTATGCAGCCGTCCTTTTTATGATTTCTATCTCTTTCCTCCTCATTATCATTTCTAAGATGTCTGTCCTTTTCATCCTCTATATCCCTTTCCTCCTTTCTATGATTTTTGTCATTTTTATCCTCCTATTCGCTCTGTGATTGGTCGAATCCCGCGGCTACAATGGCGAGCTACGCTGTGATTGGCTAGGGCCCAAAATGCGTGTGAATACGTTCCGTTTATTTGTTAATATAATATTTCTGACTCCATTATTGTGATTGAAAACCTATTCGTTGGTCGATAGAGTTGCTTTTTGAATGGACTACTTTTCCTACCAACTAATAATATCAAATCTACATAGCAACTAGGTTCGATATCAAAATAAGTAACTGATCGGATATTCTTTATTCGTAACAATTGTCGTATGATTAAATTCATTCCTATTAACATTCAGTAATTAGGCTAACACTAGGCTATGCCTGTTTCACGGTACATACGCCCCCACGAGAAATACGCAGTGGATGACTTTAGTTATTCACGAGAATTCTCGAACTCCTATATATATATATTTTTAATATTATTATTTTTCTCTAACTCCTAGATTTGTCGGTGTTACCTAGTCATTTCTCCCCCCTTTTCCCCCCCTCCCGTGTACGAAATTAATAGCGTGTTATGTTTTTGACCAATACTACTTGATTGTTAGTGGTTCGAAAAAGAAAACTAACAAAACCCACGAAAGTCTCTCTCCAATTTGCCCGAAGTACCAGGTTGTGAGGCTGATAGACCCTAATGATCTGTTTTGGTAGAATCAAACTGAATCTTTGGACCTGGCTGGGCATCCTCCGACTCGACCCACATTGCTCGGATATGAATGATCCCACAAAAACTCTCCATACAAACCAGAGAAAAACTCTCACAAGTATAACACTATTTCAATCAAGTTTTCTTGGAGCGTGTCACAAGTTTGAATGAGATATTTGAACATTAAAATTAAAAATATGGCCATGATAATTGTTAATAATTATCTAAGTTTGTATAATACTCTACAAAACGATTCCTGATGAACATATATATATGTATGTTCCTTTTTTGTAATAGTCCCTGAGTGACCATTACGATATTTATGCCTTCACTAGCATTAAAAGTACCTTTTTTATTTCAAAAAATCCACTGTAATTTTTTGTTTTAATATTGTAACTTCTTAGCTATATACCAAAGTTCAAATGAAAATATTCATTAAAGTTATAATTTCTTACTTCACATTTCAAAAATGAATGTTCGTTGACAAACCATTTTTGATACAATTTGATGTCAAATATCCTTCTTCAAACCCGTGGTGTGTATACCCATACGTTATTACGTTAGCATTAGCTTCTGTGCAGTTGTAGTCAGTAAAAGTTCTCTTATTAAAATGAGACGAATCGTAAAACGATTTTAACCTACGGATAACATTTTACTGGCTAATTTGTTTTTTTTTTTTTTATGTTCCCCCAAAAACCAACAAATCTAGGTTGACTACATTCCAACAAGTGTCCTCTTGTAACAACCCTTTTGTAACAACAAAAACATCCTTCAAATCTTCACACAAATTCCATAATTCATCTTTCATTCGTTTTTTCTCGGTATATGACTCAGTATACATATATGCACCCTTCCTCATTCGCTTTTTCACTCGGTTGCTACAATCGGCCAATGTCCTTGACATGTAATCATTAGAAAAATAACTCTATCTTCCTTAGTCTATTTTATACAATCAATTTATTGCTTTGGGCGCGGGCCCATAGTGTTAAACGCTCTGGCAACGCTTGTGTTCATGACTAGGAACCGCGAATTCATTCAAAAGCGATTTTCGACCTTAAATACCTGAGTGACCTGTTTTTCATTATATTTCAATTTACTGCCCCTTTTTATTTTATTCAAGCAAAATGTAAGGCTAATATATCTACTCGCCCCGTTACTGAATGTCAAAAGCAATCGTATTAATGGTAAATAATATTAATAATTTGAGTCTATTTCCGTTCATTGCTTTTAATTTAGGAAATAATTTTTAACTAGATATCCAAAAGTTCATGAACTTGAATAATGAACGCATTCCCACTGCTTTTATTCTATTTTTTTTTCATTAGCACCACTTGTTCCACAAGTCAAGCATCACATTGCACTGTATCCAATTTGTCTCGTTGTAATATCAAAGCAGATGTATACCAAAATACCTAAAACATCTTATATAACCTTATTCCTAAAATACTTTGTCTAAATCTCAGAATGACTGCTATATATCTGCAATATATCGATTGAATTACCTACTGTAAATTTTGTTTCAACAAAAGATAAAAAATATAATTACATTTAGAAAACAATATATAATGTACATATAACATTATCTAGCTCCGAACCGGTGGCAGTTTATCGACACTCACAGGCGCATGCAACATGTCCAAACCGAACAATAAATCACTTTGACTTTGACTTTCTCATCCTGCAACCTAGTATCTATTAACATTTCTAAAAGCAATTATAAAAATATGAAATTTTATTATTCATGTAAATTTTGTAAATAACAAAATATAAAAAAAAATTAATTATAATTTTTCCTTAACCTCGCTTCTGTTCCTTTTTATATATTTAGGTCTGATATCCTAAGCCGCCCCCACAACTAAAGAACCCAATGACAGCCCACATGCCAAAACTCATGAACCCGTCCGGACTACAGCCTGCGAAACAGAATTCCCACTTAATTTGCAACATACTAAATACCGCTTGAAAAACATAGCCCTCCCTTTGAGGCAGCTGGTTATAATCACCCTGTCTATTTAAAGTAAATAGCTCATTACTACATAATAATTTTGTTTATTTACTTTGCAATGAAATATAATCACAACTACTCCACTATACATTAAATATAAATTAATTACTGATGGTTGATCTTGTCACAGTCCAACTGTCATAAATAATGAGGTAAGCTCTTTCATTTCTATATATGTCTATATTGTTGTTTTATGTACATATTATAATTTATACTCTTAAGATACGTTCTACCATCTACAATCCCTTCACATAGAACATATTCAGTGTCATTGAACTACTATCAATTTCACATAGGATTGGTTTTTTTTTTTTTTCCTATAGAATAGCACTATACTAGATACGAAATGTATAATTAAACTTACATGTCTCCAGAAACATGATAGAACATCATACAGTTTACTCGCTCCAAGCTCGTATTGTATGGAATAAGTTTCCCTTAACTTTAGTAGCACAACAAAACCACTAACACTCTTAACAAATTTATAACCAACATTACATCATTTACACACTGTCCCTTTGACACACTGTCACTATCACACAATTTATTGCTCCTGAGTGATTCTTTGTTTGAAAAAGAATATGATTATTCACTAGTTTCGTCCCAAAAACAGAAATTCATTAGCAAAAACAAAGTTCCTTCTAACTATCCCTTGAACTTCACTGACTATCTCCCCTGTCATACTTGTTGTCACTTTGACGTAAAGTTTGCTTCGTTCGGAAATTCATAACCTCTTGTAATTGCTAGTAAATCCATTAACATGCTTCCTTACTGTCTGACTGCATTATTCATTCACAAATATGAATTTTCCATTAAAACAATAAGTTCTCTTTGTCTTGCCTCTCTTTTTTTTGTTGTAATAGTTTAAATTAATATTCTCAGCTACTTTGCTATAAACACAAGTTTAGCATTAACTATTGTATGTTATAAGTAATAAACTGCATCACTCCGCCATCTATTGTAGAATAGGGTAATTATCAATTGGTTCGTGGGTTAGAATTTATTGTCAGTCTGTGACCGCTTGCGCCATCTATCGTTGCATAAAATAATTTGTATGTTGACCATAGATAATCGATATACTGAGATCTATTGCCGAATAGATATTTTTAAGTTACGATACTACTACGGTGGCATTATTTATTGATTAGCTGTTTAACTAATGAAAATTATAATCTTTAATTAATAAATAATATAAAAGTATGATTCTACAAAAATAATTTCTTTAATTTATGTGAATATTGTCTATGGACCTTTTTACGAAATTATATTTATTTAAACAGAACGACCAAAACATTAATGTTTATACTAAACTAAACCTAAAATAAACAACCTAGTTACACAAATTATTTACAATTTTTACGTAGTTCCTTCTATAAAGTCTATGATTATCAGTTCGTTCTTTTTTTTTTGACGCGTCGCGTGGCTGTCAAACAACTGTCAACGTGGTCAAAATGTCAACTTGTCAAATGTCAACGCTAAACGCCGTGTGTCGTGGCTCGGCCTCCTATAGTAACTCAATCTTCGAAGTGCGTGTCAAACGAAATAAATACAGCAATATGAAACTGCTATTTGCTACATATATGGATGAATTTTCTCTAAGGTATGTACAATCTATGTTCAAACTTCACCACGCCGAGTCTTAGTGTCCTTATAAGTATTTTTTAAACGTTATAAAGTGCCATGAAACCTGTCATTGTTATGGGAAATAGTTCCATAAGATCCAACTAGTGTTTGCTGTATTTGTTTACTAATTATTACCTACGAAATGGTTTTCCCTATTTTAGACTAAATTCTTTTCTTACTGATAATTAATAACTAAGTAAACTGTAATTAACATATTGTAATATAATACTTGACTATTCCTTATTGAAATGATTATTCACCCTGATTCAATCCACTCTTGAAATTAAGTATAATGTTTAATTTCGCTTTTCCGTTATGTTAATGTCATCATTTCTTCTAATGTCCTCAGGAATATAATGGTGATCTTGCTTTTTCAATCGACGACTTGACAATGAAACTGGTTATATTGTTCAAAGATGCCCAAGAGAAATCTGCTTCTGACGCTACTGGTTCCAGCCAAAACTGACATATTTATTTCCGATGAAACATATGGATGATTCTAATTTTAAGTATATATGGCAGACCCATAGATGTATATATATCTTAAATCATTCTATCATTTCAATTAAATTTTTAGTGTGAATATTTTACTATGCGTCCGAATTGTCAAAATATATTTCCATTTTACTAAAAATAATATCTTGTATCTGCTATCATAAATATAACTTAATGCTCTTGATGTTCCCGCTTGACATTAAACTTCTATTTGTTTCATTTTTCAGTTGTTTGCAAGAAGCAAGATGCTGACACTGCCATGGTGCCCGGCTTGTTGGATTATTCACTTGACTTTGCCGTTCTTCTAATGTGATGTAATATAAAAGGTAATTATATATGCATTATTTCTTCATAATGTTATCATTGATGTAATTAAACAACTATGTGCGTTTCATAACGTGAGCAAGACCTGCATCTGTTCGGCGTACTTTTCATCTCATTAAATTGTTAATAAAGTCCTGTATGTGTCGACATGGTAACCAGCAAGTACCCCTCACATGCCTAACAAACTCAGGAAATCATTGTTTTACTCAGGACATCATTGTTTACATCTGTATGTATGTGAATGAACTTTGGTTCAATAATAAATCAATCTATATATGTCCCATCGCTGGGAAAGGCGTCCTTTCATGTATGTTACATTGTTCCTACCCAATCGGCGCACTAATATGGATTCCTATTATATAAGCACCCGTAAATAATTATAATGTAAAACTGCAGTGCCTGACAAATGTCTGTGAGCAAAAGCGCACGACATCAACAAAATCTGCCCCTGTTAGCACATTATGCCAGGCCATTAGTAATCTGTTTTTTTTTTCTTTTGTTATTATGTCCTAGCCACTTATTATTTCTTCAGTTATTTTACATTCTTATGCTGTCAACTAAATAATTGGCTTCTTGTGTTCTCTGTTTCCAGAAGCTGACTATAATTTAACCATGCAGACATCCTGAGAGTCCTCTAACGAAGCCCTACCATAAAGATATAGTGAACTGGAATTGGCACTGGCAAACAATTCACACTCCGTCTCAACTAAATGACTTTTATGTTATTGTAAAGCTGAACTTACTGCTATGTTGTTAAGGTCAGTAAATTATTTATATAGAACAAACTAATCGGTATACATATATTCTTACTGTCTCTGTGTATAGTTGATTATGATGATGAATATGACGATGATATAATTAAACATGATCCTAATCGTTTTCTGAATGAATAATAAAATTACCTACAAGAAAGTACTTATGATTCCAAATGATCTCATAGTTTACAATTTTAATACCTTTTGGTAAAGCTTATTTTATTATAGGTAAAGTAATATCTATATCTATGTTTTTCAGAAACGCCTGCACGACACTGTGATGAAACGTCTACCATACACCCGTGAAGCTCTCGAACCAGCATGTGAAAAATAACATCATCCCGCACCGGTTCAACAAGATAACTTTCATCTATTTTCATGAGATCCTTCAAGAAGACTCGCTTCGGCCACCTTTTCTTTACTGAAAGCAATGCTTGACTTGCACTCTCTGTGTGACTTGTATTCCTTCAGGGTTTTGATAGGCTTCTTCTAAAATATCCAATCTCATGGAACTATTTGAACCTGTCTTAGCAAATAGAATTGTTGAAGCTATGTATTAACTATTCCAGTCAGACTCTGATAACAAAATTTCAGTTTTCCTTTTCTGCTTGTTAATCTAAACCTCTGCTCTTCATATTGTATTTTAGGCTTGTGTGATATTAGTGTCTTCCTATAAATATATTTCTACAATAACTATAATTCATAATGAGGTTACAAACTATATCATGTACTAGTAATTGTTAAACAGTTAACTTTATACTAAAATATTTTAAACAAACTTTTTTAGACCTACAACATAATGAGTTTTTTCAAATGGCTGTGATTTTTGTATTATGAGATGCAAGCTCTTGATAAAACTTCACTTAAATAACGTATGTTTGTTATTCTTAGTCATTTTAATTAATAAAATATAAGCCTGTGAATAATGTACTAATGTATGCATGCTATCAGACTTCTGTATGATAATAAAATTTACTTCGCCTTTGCCTTTCCTCATTTCCGCGTTCTGTCATTGTTAGTAAGCCTTATTTCGTCTGGGTTCGAACCAGAACATAGAATACTTTGCATAAAGTCTTTATCCTTCATTATGCCTTCATTCTTACAAATTTCTAGTTATCTCTTTGCATCCCTCAAAACAAAGCTATCTGTATGCTCTTATAATGAAGTAATGGCGTAATAGACCCCTTAAGAATTAGCTAACCACTCTCCTTTACCCATAAATGTATGTTGCGGCATTGTAAGTATGAAAGAATCTTTAAAACAAGACTAATGCAAATCAATAAGTTGCAAATGTGTTGACATAGATGTCGCCATGTTCCATTTAAACCCTCCATACACGTTCAAGCCATTGAATGAACTGAGTAATTAATAACACACTAAATTTTCCTAAATTTAAAGTTAATTTCATCAAAATTTCCCCATTTATTTATTTGATTACTAAAAGTACACTTTTTTATACTATAAATTAATTGACATGCCATTTAAGGGCCCCTTTACAATCATGGTATTGCACTATTCTGTGCATAAAATCTTAACGGACGGCGGTTTTGTTTTGACAGAACGCTACTGAGACGCTAGTTTATTTTGCAGTTTTTCTTTGTACTCATTAACTTTATAATAATACACGTGAAATAACGCTATGTTTGAACAAACTGACGCAAATCCCTACAATGGACCATTGTTCAACGAACGCGACTGTCACATATGTGATACATGGTGCATAGCATTTATCTACATCGTCCATAAGGTAAGCGACTTACTTAAATCCTTTTGTCAAATCCCAGTGTTTCCTAGTTATATAGCAAACTTTCCCTCTGAATGAACCTACTCGTATCTCCTTAGAATCCTCAGATGATATTCGCATTACAACCAAATAACCTAAAAGTATGTGCCTTAAGCATTTACATAACTAATAGTCGTAATGTATTAATAATCTAGGTATCACCTATCACTATTTCTAGGCTAGCGACTCAATATTCTTATCATTGATAAAAGGTCTAATAATAAGATAACTTTTCCACAGATCCTGTCGAAACAATGTCTTACAAAACGATCACATCTTGAATTCATCTAATGGCAAATTTGGCAATATGACCGCTGCTTGAAGCAAAACCAATGCAGATGTGGACAAAATGAATGCGATGCTAAACAGCTGAGCAGTTCCTTAGGTAATGAATAATTTAACATATATCTGTTTTTATGAAATATTTGTGACTATGATCTCAATATCTTACTATGTAGTAACATAATGTTTCATTTATATTATTCTTGATGCTGGCAAGCAAATGTATGCCTACATGTTTGATCAGGCATGGTCATGACAGTTAAAACTAGACAGTTTTCCCGAAGCGCCCCCAAAATTTGATGATTTTTATTCTTTTATTTATTTGTATGGCTTTTTTTTTTGTCCTATTTATAAATGTCTAACCTTACATAAAACATTCCTCAACATTCTATTAAAAGCTATTAACTGGAAATTGTTCACATTCATTTCATACAATACTGAACTGCGCCCCCAATTCTACAGAACTGCACTGCATTCTTATAGATATTATTCTAAATGTACTTTATGTACTATTATGTAAGTAGACAGACATTTTTCATTAACATGTTATTTTCATTTTATTTCCAGATGCAAAACATAATGGCAGAAAAATGACAATTCAATTTTTGCTATGTCATGGCAATGATACATATGTTCCGGTCTAGATGTTAATGAATGAATGAAGCAACCCCAACCCATGGACACCCATGTCACTCAAGAAAACCCTCACTAATATATTAATGGCATTAAATATCATAAACAACACCTATGATCCTAACAATAAATGATAATATTTGTTGGTTTGATTAACTAACGAGAAGAGTCTAGGACCAGATATTGCACACACTCCATCTCACAGACAGCAAAATGTAGCCATAAGGCTACTTTTATCCCTGGTCACGTCAACCAAAATGTACCCTCCCCAAATGATACCCTTTAACCCTAACTACCCTATACCTAATTAACGTTTTAATTAACGTATTAATAACTAATTAATTGATGGGCCAAATGATCGTCTACTACGTTGTGAACCGAATAACCCTAAGTCTTTAATGTGTAGCAAATCTGGATTCAGACTCTTCTATTCCTAGCCCTACTGCGTCCTACTGAGACCTAGACCAACAAAATATGAAACTTAATTGTATGAATATTAAAATATTTTTATTGTTTTTGTGAAAGTCCCCTACCGAACTATTATCCATTCGTGTAAGCAAGATCGTAGCTTTTGGATTTATATCATAAAATCCATTTTTATATTTATTATATTTATAGCATTCTTACTAACCTATGTACTCATATTTTAGAACAAAGTTGTATACGACGGGTTGTGTAGTAATCTTTACTCACACATGCTACTCTCTTGCTTCGGATGGGGATAGAATGGCCTAACCAACTTTACCTACCTAGTTACCTAAAGAGTTTAAGACTCTACGAACGAATCTACCAGTATTTCGTACCTATCGGTCTGAGTAAGAAGAAAATACCGAAATAAACTTATCAGACCTCTCACTTTAATATTACTGCGTAAAAATGTAATTATATCAGCAATTTATTTACCTAAGCCTTATATATTATAACGCCGCGCCGATACCTCTATTTTACGGTCACTAGAAATATCGAATTTACTGTAGTTGAATGTGCAATATTCTTAAGATAATTATGTATGAAATAGCTAGTAGTTATATGGGTATTATTCTGCCCGTAACTACGATCAACAGCGATTTGCTCAGCCTATCACTGGTCCCTATAACAGTTTTGTTTCCTTCTCCAAAACGAAACTGTTTCCCTAGTCAATGGAAATAAAGGTGAAATTACGTTACCACGTAAGAATATCACATTCAACTGCACAAACTCTACTCCTCTCTTTTAAGATATGACCAATCATAAATTTATCCACTCATGACGAATAAAATTAACCCTGTCGTCCTACCACCCCTAAACTTATCTTCCCCTAATGTGTGTATGATTCTACCCTATCCTATCCCGATATTTTCCTACTCTGCTCATTTTTAAACCTTACCTCAGTTTAAAAGATGAGAATGTATGCCCTATTCTATCTGTAATTAATTCAGCCGGCTAAACTGATGTATGGCAACCTGACAGCCTGTGTCTTTGCCTCCCCTCAACTGCGACCGAAGTCTAAATGGATACAGTGAGTAAGGCGCCCTATTATGTATATAGTTATATATATGTGTATTTAATACTGCCCGCTTCTCGAATACTACAGGACTTCGGCAAGCGAGGATAACCCTCTGTACCAACTACTGTACTGTACTGTACTACTGTACTGTACTGTACTGTGGTCATGCCTTAGAGCGCAGAGGAATTTCGAGCAACGTCCAGGTGTTTGGCTGCCTCTTGGTCGATAAAAAAGAGACATCAGATCCACCCTTATTTAATCTGATTACGCACTCAAACTCCACCTTAACCTCGTTGGCACCGTTAGGTGAGATCAAGATGTCAGGCAAACTGTTTATGGTGTTTACCTAGACTGGGATCTGGCTTATGTGATAATAAAAATATTAAACTACTCGAAACACTATTTCAGTACCTAGTACCATAACTCTACATTATGGAGTTATTTCTCTCCACAATGACAAGTCACATTCCTAGGCCTGGTAAAAGCCCCACAAAATTAAACACTAATTTTTAAAGAGATTCCCATCAACAAAACACTAATTTATAGAACAAAACACCCACTAAATAAACTTTAAAGTCACAGCCAGGAGACCCAATCAGTCCGAGTATCAATGCAAAAGAGCCTCGCGCCTAATGTCGTCTCCCTATTTATGCAGCCGTCCTTTTTATGATTTCTATCTCTTTCCTCCTCATTATCATTTCTAAGATGTCTGTCCTTTTCATCCTCTATATCCCTTTCCTCCTTTCTATGATTTTTGTCATTTTTATCCTCCTATTCGCTCTGTGATTGGTCGAATCCCGCGGCTACAATGGCGAGCTACGCTGTGATTGGCTAGCGCCCAAAATGCGTGTGAATACGTTCCGTTTATTTGTTAATATAATATTTCTGACTCCATTATTGTGATTGAAAACCTATTCGTTGGTCGATAGAGTTGCTTTTTGAATGGACTACTTTTCCTACCAACTAATAATATCAAATCTATATAGCAACTAGGTTCGATATCAAAATAAGTAACTGATCGGATATTCTTTATTCGTAACAATTGTCGTATGATTAAATTCATTCCTATTAACATTCAGTAATTAGGCTAACACTAGGCTATGCCTGTTTCACGGTACATAATTACGATTTCATTTCTATAAATTATGCGTGTAACAGTTCAAATCCTCATAAACTTTGTAGTCAATAATATTTAGTTATATTGATTTACTTAATCTTTATTGCAAACGAAGTACCTA
This sequence comes from Epinotia nisella, assembly GCA_932294315.1. Taxonomy (NCBI): domain Eukaryota; kingdom Metazoa; phylum Arthropoda; class Insecta; order Lepidoptera; family Tortricidae; genus Epinotia; species Epinotia nisella. The sequence continues at coordinate 9,107,425 of OW028674.1, forward strand.
AGTACTTATAGTAGAAGAAAAATTACCAAAACTGGAATTTAAATATAAGATTTCATAATTGAAACAAATGGCGAGCGAGGGCGAGACCCCAAAGATGCTCTATATCTCCGGGTGTCTTGTCAAACTACCCCCGAGAGCCAAAGTCCTGAAGGTAAACGGGGAGGCAAGCGAGGCCGAAGGCTGAGCTTTTCGTAGGAATGAAAGGCCTAACGTACCCTTATAGATAGCGCTCCATATGCGAGCCAGAGCATCGAAGGCCCGAGGGCGAGACTCCATGGATACTTACTATCCACAGGTGTCTTGCAAGCGAAACATGAGCCTTAAGTCCCAAAGTTGAGGGGTGAGGCAAGCGAGCCCGAAGGCCGAGCTTTTCGTATGAATGAAAGGCCCAAACCAACCCTTCAGAGAGCGCTCTCTATGCGAGCCCGAGGGCCGAAGGCCCGAGAGCGAGCTTTTCGTAGGAATGAAAGGCCCAAACCAACCCTTAAGAGAGCGCTCTCAATGCGAGCCCGAGGGCGAGCCTTCACGGACACTAACTAAACCCAGGTGTCTTGCAAGCGAAACCGGAGACCAAAGTCCCGAGCGAGAGAAGTCAGAAGAAGAGCGGCGAGGCAAGCGAGACCAAAGGCCGAGCTTTTCGTTGGAATGATAGGCCCAAAGAACCGTTTTGGAGAGCGCTTCCTATGCGAGCCTGAGGACTGACGCACACTATCTCCAACTGTCTTGAAAGCGAAATCTGAGTTCCAAAGTCCCGAAGGTGAGTGGCGAGGCAAGCGAGCCCGAAGGCCGAGCTTTTCGTATGAATGAAAGGCCCAATACATCGCTTCAGAGAGCGCTCTCTATGCGAGCCCGAGGGCCGAATGCCCGAGAGCTAGCTCATGCGGACGCTCACTATACCCGAGTATTCATAATAATAATAATATTTCTGAATGTCACAAACGCTGAAGTTTTATACATAAAAAAAATGGTACCTACCTACTTAATTTTCCGCGGAATGCCGTTGTGTCCAAATTTTATAGTACATCTCTTGACGTTGGTGAACTATGCTAATTCGACGTAAGTATTAAACTCAACCTGTCATATCTTTAGATGACCTGTGAATTCATAGCAATTATATAGGAAGACGAAGATCAAGGTTGCTGGATTTCAATATGAACAGCGACGTTGTCAGCGACTGAGTTTCCAAAATAATTAGGTTTCTTATGTCTAACAACTACTATCGGTTGAGATATCAAACATTTTTGGTTATTATAGATAGTCTAGCCATCTAGCACTCTTTTTCATCCCGTGGTTTTTCACGTTTTATCTATATTTTTTTTATGATGTTTGAATGGAGTTCTTTTTACTTTCCATTCAAGTGTATGTTTATCAATTTTCAAGTCTAAAGCTCATGGATTTGAGGAGTTCCCTTCAAAGTTTTGCCCCATTTTTTACCCCCTTTGAACTAATTTTTATCATTTTTACAGCCTATGACCTGGCCAGGGATTTTCTCGACCGATTAAGTAAAAGTTGCATCAAAATCCTCTATTCACTAAGCTTCTCTGCGTTTTTGAAAATATACATTTTCAAAAACGCAGACACAAAAAAATTAAAACTACAAAAAGTGCATGCTGCTGGGTTTGAACTCGGGGACACCGACTTCGTAAGCTATGGGTGAAACCACTGGACTAACTATCAGTTGTAAGAACACGATGAATTTTCGAATATCTTGACGACATGTTACCATGGTAATGATACTGTTATATCCCCGCTCTTGCAACATTATATTTATAGTTTCTAGTCGCCTCAGAACCTATTTTCATCCCATATTTTTCACGTTTTATCTATACATTGCAAAAAGTTTGAATGGGGTCGTTTTTACTTTCCAGTCAAGTTTATGGTTACCAATTTTCAAGTCTGTAGCTCGTACATTCAAGGAGTTCCCATACAAAGTTCAATCCCATTTTCTACCCCCTTTGAACCCTAATCTTTAAGATTTTTATAGCTTAAAACCTATCCGGGGATTCTCTCGACAGATTAGTAAAGTTTGCATCAAAATCCGTTCAGCCGTACACTATTAAACACAAACAGCTTCCGCACGCGCCGAGCTAACGAGTCAGACCGTAAATTTTCATCCCTTATCTCGCTCTATTGCAGGCACAGCTTTGAAGTACCACCACGACACAGCCCAACCAATCATAATAGAGAATTTTAGTCAATATCGATCAAACTGATAGCTGCAAACAGTATTTTATCAAACACAGAATACTTACCCTCACGTGTTTATACATTATAGAAAATTGTAAATTCGTACGAAAACATCCTGAACTGTACACTAAAAGAGAAAATGCTCAACTGAAATATGCATCTAGATATAAAAATAACCTAATGGCCCCTCCGTCAAAGTTAACAATCCACTCTACCGGCCCTCTTAAAATGACAATAAAAGTATACAATAAACTACCCGAAAATATGAAGAGTGAACCAAAAGATAATATATTCGTAAACAAATTGAAGCAAATTTTAATAAATAAAGCATATTACTCCCTAAACGAATACCTAGACGATAAATTACAATAAACTAAACGCACACACACACACACACACACACACACACACGCGCGCACACACACACACACACACACACACACACACACACATACATACACACACACGCACCCACACACACATACACACACACACACACACACACACACACACACACACACACACACACACCAAAAAAAAATATATGAAGATCGTAATAATAAAATTGTATTAGAGTTATGCCGGAATTGTGAATATAGTTATAATCATTACATTGCGATGCCCTTGCAGGGTGCATGTTTGATACGTACGCTTAATGTAACACCATGTAATATTAACAACATGTATGCAATAAACGAATTGAATTGAATTGAATTGAGAGTCATAGGTTATACCTAATAGTAATAAAAAAGGTCGTATGCTTGTTTGCCACCGTCGTGACATAAAAACATCCATACGTCAAGTCGAATGGACCTCCAGGGCAGCGTAGGATACAAGTCACGTTACCGTGGTTGAACGGCGGCATTTTTTTCATAATATTTTCTCAAACGATGCTCTAATTAGGTACAGTCAGCATCAAAAGTATCTACGCAATCGAAGACGTCAAAAGTCTTTATTAAAAGGTAATAAGCGCTTTTGACGTCTTCGATTGCGTAGTTACTTTTGATGCTGACTGTACAGCAGTTAACTATTGGTGAACTTTCCAATCACTTTAACTGCCCGACGAACTCTCTAACTTTGAAAGCCATTACACACATAGCAATTTGTCACAACAACTTGCTAGTTGAAAGCTTGCTTGATTGATAGTTGCAATGAAACGGCAATAAATACCCAAGTTTATACCCTATTCCATATAAGATTAGAAAAATCGTGCGTTAATCGTCACGCGATTTAAAGGAAAATCATTAACCGACTTCTAAAAAGGAGTAGGTTATATCTTTTGAGCGATACCCGCCAAGCGCGGCGCGTCACTGGCAAGATGGCAGCTCGAGAAACTAGATTTTACGCTAGACGCGTTCCTATTGGTGTTAACAGAATAGTAAATGTATAGTAATATAAATTTGTACAAGATTTTTGTTGAATAAATTATTATGATTTTTTTTTCCCGCTCACGGGACATGATGCCCGGACCTTTGGGAGGCGTGCGTGGGGCTAGGTACCTACAAAGTACCAACTGAGCCAACACGTAGAGGCCCTTTTGACAATTTAATGGAATGCAAGGAGTACACCAATTTATTATGATTATGATTATGATTGTAAAATCCTACTTGAATAAATTCTTTTTATCTTATCTTATCTTATTATCTAACTATGTGTGCGTGCGCTGTGACGCTGCTCATTCGAATTAAAGTATGTTTTCTCGGTTTTGGGCGTTATTTGACAGAGGGCGTAATTGCCATACCTATTACACATTCATCCATATCTGATTCCAAGTATTCGATATTTAAGTATTCTGCAGATTGTGACTCCGAAGACTGACTCTGATGTGTCGCTTTCAAGACAGCCGACTTCAATTATAAAACGTAAGGTCTGGGATTCGATTAAAGTATCTTTTTAAAAGTTAAAAGCTTTTATTTAACTTGCAATGTAGGTATGTATGTATGTTTGTTCGGGTGGAATCTTGCAGGTTAAATTTGACCAACTTCCCGAAGTCCAATCAAGTTGAAATTTTGTACAATTATGTAAGTCGGATGACAATGCAATACTATGGTACCATAAACCTGGTCTGATGATGGAGACGGAAGGTGGCCGTAGGAACTCCTTAATTACACAGGATAAACTCGTCGTGTTTGGGCTCGTTACAATCCTCTCAATGAGCAGTTGATGAGTGTGCAAAAAAAGTACAGTCGGCAAAAAATCCAATATGGCGGAACACCCAAGATGGCGGGTATTTATTTTTAATGCACTCCTACAATATGGGTATCAAATTGAAGGGCTTGCTGAGAATAACTCGAAAAATAAAGTGACGTCACTCTTAATCCAATATGGCGGACAATATACAGAGAAACCTGTCCAGCGATGACTAAAAAGTAAAAAATAAATTAAAAGTAAAAAAAACTTTTTTAAAAACAAGCTTTTATTTAAATGCGCTAAAAAGAATAAAATAAACTTTTCCTTTAAAACTTTTACTATAAACTTATAACGTCATAACACATTTTCGATGATATAAAAGCTTGTGAGAATTAAGTACTCGTATATACTGTAAATCTCGCGACAAGCTTTTATATCATCGAAAATGTGTTATGACGTTATACGTTTATAGTAAAAGTTTTAAAGGAAAAGTTTATTTTATTCTTTTTAGCGCATTTAAATAAAAGCTTGTTTTTAAAAAAGTTTTTTTTTCTCTAATTAATTTTCTATATTCGTCTTCAATTTTTTTTACAATGTTTTAATGAGAAATGTATATTATATTTGCAATGAATAATTTGTATTTTTACTAAATTCATCGCCTCTCAGTAAAATATTTGCACGCCTGCATGCAGATTGTGTAAGACCTTCCTGTACGGTATTCTGGCAAATAAATACTTTTGACTTTTTGAAAAATCTGAAATCTAGTGAAATCAAACCAAACTAACCAGTTCAATCAATACCTACGACCGCACTATAAAATGTAAGTACCGGTACCGGTCATGTCAACAACCAATTTCAATACATTGTTTAGAGATATTATATACTATACAATCCGGAATCCTTTTTTTGCTATAAATATTTAATTATATTCAAAATAAGCTTTCTAACATCGCTATGGATTGTTTTCGGCGTATTATAGTTGTTTTTTTTTTAATATTCGCGAAATATTTCGTCTTTTATGCTGTTTGTCTACATCGGTGACATTCAATAAATACATTTTTGAGTTATATGGCTCCATCAAAGCCTTGATGATTCCGCCAATGTTGAGTTTGGATAAGACACGGCCAGTATTTAATCTTGACGGTGGACTACAGGTAGTGTTCGGTAGTAAATAAATCCGACCGATCGAACCGCCAATCTACAACAAAACACACACAGACTACCTACAACAAACATCGGTGACATTCGATGACTTCTAACGTATGTTGTCAAAGAGTACCTACTCCTTGCCAGTAAAATAAATTTGTTCCATTAAAAATCCGCATCGTGGCTAGGGTCAAAAATAAACTTGTCATGCTATATTTAAGTACATGATCGAACGAGGGAGCGAAGTGAACGAAGTTCTATTATGCATCAGCTTGGGCCGAAAATCGTATGTCCGGTGTCTGTCCAGATGTTCGTCTGTCCATCTGTCCGCCTGTTCTAAAGCGTCTGCTAGACGGTCGCCAACACGCGCCTCCGACCGAGCGACCTTGGTCGGCACCTACCGTGTAGACAGTTGTTTGCAGCCAAATTTCATACTACAACGGTCGGTGCCGACCAAGGTCACTCGGTCGGAGGGGCGTGTTGGCGACCGTCTAGCAGACGCTTAAAGGTCGCATTTCTCAACCGATTCTCGTGAAATTTTGTGAGCAGGTTTGTTAATTAAATCGCTTTTTTTGTCGAGTCATTTTTTCGAAATTCAAAAAACATTTTTTTAAAGGACTTGCTTGCGAATTTTACGGCTTACAGAGGAACTGGTTTTATTTGCTGTAAGCTTATTTGATGTTTGAATAAGATCCGGTAAATGTAATTTACAGCTCCACCTCCGCTTATTTTTGTTGGTTTCTTTAGAGCTTTGAAAGTCCCAGGAATAATAGCAGTTAACCATTAACATTTTCTTTCAACGCCATAAAAGGCTCTTTTCAGCCGAATCGGTACGTGTGGAAATATACGATCTTTTCGGCCTCGTCAATAACATTAAGATACTGATTAGGTACACATACTCTTTAAGTACGAAAGCATGCTAAGCTTCAAGTAAATAGCATTGTGTGTATGAAAAGTTGCTAGTAGGTACTAAGTAGCATACATTATAATTTAGCATGCTCAAACAATCATGGTACTAAACAGCATGTGTCCCATGGTACCTACTCGTATGGAGATTTAATTCATGCATGACAGCAATCTCAAAATTGCACGGCAAATACACTTCAGATTGATTGATTGCATTTTATTGAATACTTTACGAGTTTGCCAGGAATTCGCTCGCATGGAATAAGTGGATGGAGGGCAACAGCCCTCGGGCTGTGTAAGTACCTAATGTATTTTGATGATGGGAAGAAAGTTATTTTAAGTAAATAAATGCTGGCTTTTGATCGCGACTTCGTCTACTTATACCTACCTATCATTTATTGCAATATAACCGGACAGCTAAGGATTTATTAAAGCTTTCTGGAAAAAATACAAATAATTTGAACACGAAGCCCGGAGTCCCTATGAGCGTGGGGGAAGAGTGTGACAGAAAAGCTATCGCTCATAATTTCAGCACAGGTTGTTTGCCGTAAGTCCTTCATTGGAGTCGACTGTGGATGGGTTGGAAGATACTGAGACTATCATGGGCGAAAATTCCTTGAGATTTACAGCTATAGTGAGTTGACGAAATCATTAAAAATATGCAACGGGGTAAATCGCCGGGGCATGATGGTCTCAGCATCGAGCATCTCAAACATGGGGGGTGCACCTGCCGCGCGTCCTGGCAATGTTCTTCACTCTTTGCCTCAGACACGCCTATCTTTTTTTTTTTTTTTTTTTTTTTTTTTTTTTCTTTTTTTTTTTTTTTTTTTTTTTTTTTTTTTTTTTTTTTTTTTTGAACATGGGAAACAAACAGCAAAAAATAGCACACATGAATACTTAAATTTAGACAATACAAAAGCCAAAACAGTTTCCACTTATAAATTAATATCATTATTATTGCTCAGACAAGACTATCATATATTATAATATATAAAAAGTATAATATATATTTATATATATATATAAAGTGAAATCTAGTGAAATCTTCCCCAGCAACTCACAAGTACAGTGGTAATTCCGCTAGTTAAAAACAAAACGGGTGACCTATCGGACATGAGCAACTAACTACAGGCCCTGCATCTCGCTTGCCACTGTACTAGCGAAAGTGCTTGACGGCTTGCTTAATGCGCTACTTTGTAAACATACTAAATTACACGACGATCAATCCGGCTTCAGGCCAGGTCTGTCGACTGAAAGCTTAACCTAAATGACGACTTAAGATAGGTATATACACGGTGATTTTTAATTCGTGATCAGGAACCAATCTGTCTAATTCAGTACATAATGCGAAAGACGATTAACTATAATATGAATTCATTGACATTGTAGTATACCATGTCAGTTAGGAGACGCAGGTGGAAGAATTTTTGAAATCGGTTAAGTGGTTCCGTAGATTACACATTACATTACCTCCTACCGCAAGCATACAGCATACATAATAACAATTTATGAAGCAAAAATCTACACACTCTTATCTTGTCAACATTATTGCAAAGTTCTGGACTTATTTACGGCTACGCGAACTTTGTTAAGCTCAATCTGGAATCTGAATGCCATCTGTTGGCGTCATTCGTACAGCATTGTACTTACACAACTCTCAATAGATGGTGTTAATGTAGGCGAAACAAACAATAACAATGATACTCAGCAACTCAGCATCAAGTACCCAGGACCTAAAATCTAACTAACTAATAATTAATTATGCGTCTTCTAACTACAACGTGCAACATGCCCAATGTTGAATCATTGCACACTTTCTACACGCTCTCAAAATATTGATTTATGAAAAAGCCATGCCGGCGCCCCGACTGTGCTACTGCGCATGTCCGCACAAACGGGTACCAGAGGGCTGTGAATCACAAATCTACTTAGATTTTTTATTTTATGTAAATAGTAGTCCAATATTAAAGCCCTATGTTTTTACAAAAACAACGAGTATCTTCAGGGAGAGTCGATAGACCTACGTCGATAACCACCTAAGTAAAAAGTGTTATAAAAATGGGGAATATTCAAGGAAATGAAAAGCAAAGTAAGACAGGAAAATCACCAGCGAAAGGGAGGAATTTTTTGAAAAATAGGAAATCACCCGGCAGGGATAGCAAAAAACATGGGAGGAAAAAGAGCGGAGGGAAGCGCGGGGCCATCGATAGGGAGTTTGATAAAACGCCCGATTCCGATAACATTGAAGTGCTCGAAGTGTCTGATAACGACACGCTCGAGTGCGTGTCGAAAACGGGAGCAGGCAGCGCGGAGTCGGCGAGTGCGAGTGTGCACTCGGAGGTAACGGTGTCCAGGTGCGAGGAGCGGTCGGAGGCGCGGTCAGCGACCCGCGGCGCGCGCGCCTCGCCCGCCTCCACGCCCGAGTCGCTGTCAGTGTTCACGGACCCGCTGGCGCCGCTCGCCGCCGTCGAGCTCAACCAGTGCTACTACTCGGCGGAGAGCGATAGCGCGCACGACGACGCACCGCGCACCCTCACGCCCTCGCACTCCACTGCGGCGCCCGCGCACCCACCCGCCGAAATGCCGCACGACGATGCCGCCTCCTTGCTCTCCGCCGACGACTTGGAAAAAGAAGAAAAATCTGACGTGTTTGATGACATTAGTGACAAAAGTGACAATGAAAAGGTTATGGGGGCAATATTATCAAGTAGCCGCGGGGAGAGGCTAGAGCGGCTCTCGAACGAGTGCACCCACGAGTTCCGGGAGTACCGGCTGAAGGCGGCGCCGGCGCAGTCGTCGTTCACGGTGTCGCGCCACCGCCGGGTGGAGCTGCAGCCCGCGCCGGCCGTGCCTACCGACCCCGCCGGGCCCGACCCCGCACTCGCACTGCTCGATAATGGTTAGTTTATTAATATAATTCCCCTGCACTTCATGATGAAAACATGCCTCTAAATTTTGCTGACATAAAAGTAGGTAATGGCAAATGTTTACACTATAATTTGTAACTAAACAAAACCTGTAAGGCACTTACAACAATTTCCTGTTCAATTCAGCCTCTGAACTCTTACCTTTCACCAAATAAGTAGGTACCTTATATGTAATTATTGGAAAATGTGTCAGATTAAACTACTGATAATTTTTATCGGCATTTACTCAATTCATCACGTGTGAGTGACTATTGACGCGTTATCGAGATGAAATGATTGCGCTTGATAACATTAACGTGACTAAAGCTAGAGCGTTATAAATACTTATAAAGTCTGCAGCGTTCCTCGATGTAAATAACAACATAAGTGCTCGGCTACTCGTTTGTTTGTAGACGGCGTCGAAACCTGTTTGTTGATGTTGTTCACTTACAGTTTACAGTTCGATTGTTTCCTATTAAAGCTTTTTTCTTACTCCTACTTTGTAAACTTTAAACACTTAGGTACCTGATTTCACAATGAATATCTAACTTTTTTGATTAATCGCGCCTAATACTCGTAGATTCCATTATCGTCTTAGCATCGCCAAATGTGCAAGTCAGGGAATGCATTAGGGGTGTTTGTTTATATACTGAAAAGCGGTGAAAAGTAAGATAGCCATTAGCCTTTATCTCCTTACAAATGTCTAAATAAGCAAGTATAGGTTGTAAAAGCATTAAGACTGTATTAGGTACTTGTAGCTATGTAGGTGGTGGTAGGTACCTATACCACAGAATAAGTAATAGTACTACTCCTCATCCTTATGAAAGTTTCTTGTCTCATAACAGTTAAAGTACTTAATCTTATACTTATTATAGAATGGAATTTTAGTAAGTACTTCTTTTTAAACTTAATAACACCCATCATTTGCGTGCAAATCCAAGCCCAGGCGGGACAATGCGGACAACGCTCCCGTTAAATCCATTGGGAACGTTTGGTCGTAGTAGAGCAGCTTCGCCTCTTCCGGAACGAATTTAGCGAAGAGCGAGCGAGAGCGAGAGATGACATCGTGGGCCTCAGACATGAATTGGCGGAGATTGGTACAAACTTGTTCAGGGTCGTTTCCAGACAGTAGAAGAGAGGGCGCAGCGTCTAGAAGAGCGGTGCGCGCCGGGCGGTGCTGCCGACAGCGAGTTAGCGGCGACGGTCGCTGCGCTCAAACTGGAGCTCTCCGACCGCGACCCGGACCTGCTCCTCAATGATGTAGAACTGACTGGTATCTGCGAGCAATACCCCCGATTCCCCCGAACGAGAACCCCGTGCACCTCACGTGATGTTTAAGCTATTGGAAGCCGGGTGTCAGCCTGGAGGAACGCGAGACGTAGTGTTCGCCGAGAGAGTGGGGCCGAGGAGACCAACGCCTGCTGCGTTGGGAACCGGCGTATAGACGCCATTTGACGTTGCGAGCCCGGTGCTAGCGCGGACGACTTTTGAGAACTGTATACCTCGCACTGTGCCAATCCATAACCAACTACTACATTATTGCATGGGGATGGGAAGGCGTCGCAAAAACAACTCTCATAGCGCTGCTCGAAAGAGCTCAAAGAGCAGTTTTAAAGGTGTCGGTGCGGAAGCCTCGCTGGTATTCTACTGCTGACCTATATAGAGAAGCGGAGGTACTAATCGTTCGTAGGTTATTCCTGCTACGTGCTGCCATGTACGTACATAAGACAACATTAAACCTGCCATGCTACAGAGAGTAGAGTGTAATAATTTTTAGGGTTCCGATACCTCAAAAGGAAAAAAACGGAACCCTTATAGGATCACTCGGTTGTCTGTCTGTCCGTCTGTCACACCCGATTTGCTCCGAAACTACTGGACAGATTGAGTTGAAATTTGGTACACATATGTAAATTGGTGACCCAAAGATGGACGCGTAAAGTAAATTAATGAATTTTGAACAAGGGGTCCAATTTTGGGGGGTAAACTGGAAAATTTAAAAAAATAATTCGCAAACTGTATTGTGTGACATATTAAATAAAAAATATTTTTTTAGCAAAAACAGATTTGAAGTAATTTAGGAAAAAAGACGAAAATTGACCAATCCCCCCCCTTATCTCCGAAACTACTAGGATTAAAATTCTGAAAAAAATATGGAAAATAGTTCCTTGCGTAAAGATTACAGGAAAACCTATAAGAAGTTTGAGTATTCAAAATTTAGATTATATACGGAACCCTCACCACGCGAGTTAAACTCGCACTTGTCCGGTTTTTTTAATTTCATTTCATAAAGTACCAGTTCCGATGGTCATGACCAAATTTTGCAAAGCGTTTTCTTGGGCTTCTTATTCCTCACATTTATAACGCATTTGCAAAAGCAATAGGCATGATGACTCATGTTAAAATTGATAACATAGTGTTGCTAAATGGATAGTAAACCATCAAATTATTGTAATAAAGTATAAATTACAAAATATAATTAATATCATAAAAAGATATGAACCTTGAAAGTTTAGAAAAAAAAAATGCATTTTTTATTGTCCAGGTGTTAATTTAAAGCTACCAATAGAATCCTTACGCTTTTATAGAAACAAAATTGTATGACAACTATGGACCTAAACGCAGTATTTCGCGACCGAAACAGCAATTTACTTGATTTCCCCTACAATGATTAGTTCAAAATACTAAAGTGTGATGTCATACCTTTGAGTCAATCAGTATGAAGCGTTTCGGGTGCGGCCAGCGAGGTCCGTCTTTAACTCAATTTTTTTGGGTATTTATGTTCTTTTATGGTAGTTGCTCCCATACAAACATTTGTTCCTCTCCAAAAACTGGTTCAAATGGCATCGGGAAAATTTTTTAGTCATCATGCCTATTGAACTTAGACATTGCAGCGTCCATGAAGCAAAAAAGGAATTACTAACGCTCTTACTATCTTGGAATTATGAACAGTCAGAAATTATACTTCAGGTACACACACACACACACACAAACACACACATGCGCACACTCAAACACTGTAAAATTGTACACCTACTTTCGCTAACTTCTAGGTTTTTAATTTTTATTATTATTTCTTATTTGCATATTATTTTGTAACAGTTCATACCATTGTCTTGTCTTGCTCTATTTTTGAGCCGCGCAATTGTTAATCTGTTTGGTTTCCACGGGACAGGCCCAGCAGAGTATGGGACCATAGCCACCTATGTTTAATTTGTATTGCTTTTTTTCGTTAATAAATATATTTTCATTTGCGACGGGGGTTAAAAATAGGATTAGTGAACACGAACTTACCTAAGTATTATTGTTAGTAAAATAACTAGCACTTTTCTAAAGCACAAAGCACAACTACCTATTAAACAAAATCTGACTCATTGTTCATTCGTAGGTTTTAGCAAAAGCAGAACTTAGCAAAAGTCTGCTTCGGCGTTGCAACTGTTGCAAGTCGGCGCATTATGAACGCGAACAGCAGCCTATGCGCCATCCGGCTCGTAATCCTGTTGACGCACGATATAAAGTGGATTAACTTAAGGAAAATATTTCCTTCACTGAGTTAAGCCATTCGTCTTTACTCCTAGACGAAGTAAAGTTTTTTTCCATATGTTTCAACTTGTCTTCATTATCTTGTCTTGTGTAATTCTCTCATAGGTTAGGATCTCATATGACTCGTTGTTCGTATTTGGTACGAATATTTTATTTAAGGATTGTTTAACCAGATTTAAGTGTTGGAGTTTTAAGATTGAATAAACGAATAAAATAAAAGAGATTTAAGTAAATAGAAATAAACAGACACCTCACGCGCACTCGCCAGGCTATTCCACCAGCATGTGTAAGTATCTAAGTAGAGAAGCCTTTTCTTTAGCAATTTCTTTACCCTCGTGCCGAACTTGGCTCCTAGATCCGCCATTGGAAAAACAGTTATTACCTACGCCTTGCTAATGGTTGGATAAGGAAAAGCCCAGGGCCTAATTTCTAGACATAGGGCCATCTCCCTAATTCGTGGCCCTGAATAATGCGTATAGTCCACTAAATAACAATTGCTTTAAATTATTTTGGTCAGTTCCAGAGCAGGAGCGTCGAGCAGCGAGCGTAAGCGACGCGTTGCCGGAATCCAACGTGCTGCGGAAGGTCGCCTCGCTCACGCTTGACAAGCACTCCGAGCCGCGCGTGCAGCGTCCCAACTTCGTGCCCGAGAAACTCAACTTTCAGCTCTACGAGAAGTTCGAAGGTAAGCAGCTAAGCTAAGCGGCGATGAGCCAGCTTCTGATCTAGGTTCTGATAGAATGGTCTAACGAGACCTTTTATATATGGTTTGGCGAGTGATATAAACGTTTGTGAACAAATTAGCTAAAGCAAATCTGAGGCACAAGACAAAGATCTTGGGGAGAGCCGAAAATGGTCACGCTGCCAAAGTTCTTGCGACAAAAGTGCTCCGGAGGTAAGGCAAAGATGTATTTCCGTAAAAGAGACATCACCTGGATCATACCTATTGCGGAAGGTCACGTCTGTCTTTATTTGACGAACCATTATCTTGAGTTGATAATGAGATAAGAAGATAAATACCTACCTATATAAAGCTATCTAAGTTTGTTCGCGCTTAATACGATAACCTTTGGACTCATTTTGTCATAGGCCATAGGTTATTCTACGTCCATGTCTTGATATATTACGTTGTTAGGTAAGTATAATAATACCTATCTAAGAAAATCTTATGTAATTCCGCATTAACGTAAGGTACCCGGCCGCAAGCTGGAAGGCAGATCAACCGCAGTATCACCTCTATGAGCAAGTTGTTTACGTTTTCTGACATAATTACACAGATTTTTGGCGGATTGGATATAAAACTCCGGACATACATAACTTTAGGAGGATTTTATTGACAGATTAACAAGTGAGGATTTGAGACTAAGTAGGTATATACCTATCATTACAGGAATAGGAACTCCATGTTATATGTCTGTGCCCGTAGTGAAAAGGGGTATAAGTCTGATTTTGGCCAAATTGAGTTATATAGACCAAAAAATTTAAAAAAAATAATCGCGTCGATTGGTGTAAACGGATCTAAGTTATCTTGTAAATTAACAAAGTCACGGTCGTGTTAAAGGGTATAACTGACTCAAATGACTATGACGCGGTGGGTATATATTGACATATATTATTATTAACAACGAAATCATATTATAATTTCGTGACAAATGGTATGAGTAAAGTTATATCTTACGATTTCGCATGTTCTCTGTGTTTATCGATGTAACTACACTTATCTGTTTTAGGAATGCTTAGTGCTTAAGGATCGATGTCTATTTATATCGGTTTACACTAATAATATGACATTACTAAGAGAACAAGTCAACTTAAATCCGTATTCACGCCTTAATTTTGATAGTTGCTAGCGCAAGTTGACTTATACCGCCATAGGTTACAAAAAATACGTGTAAAACGATACAAGTGTAAGTGCGATGCCCCCGCGCACACCCGCGGAGCGCTCAGTCGCCGTTGCGTAGTGGTGAGAAAAGGCCATGCTTATGTTGTTCTCGGACCGCAAATGACGACGAGGACGACGGGTGAGTTGTATCCCTTTTCATAGTTTTAAGATATTATCCGACACGTTATGTCTACACTTTAAGAATTTATATTTACTTATACCCTTTTACACCAAGCAAGTTTTGACTTATATTGAGTAATGTTTGATGAAATAAAACGAAAATTGATTATTTTAACGTAGTATGATTAAACAGTAGTAATACGTATTTAATGGAAAAATACACTTTAGTCGTTTATCAATAATCTTAGTCGCCATTGGTTGGTTTTAACAATAAAAACCTACTGTGACTATAATGTTTCGTCAAATAATTTCGAGTGGGGTATCATAATTAAAATATTTGAAAGTAGTTGCAGTGCGATTACCTAAGGTTTGCGATTAGGCATTTCTCAATGATAGCATTACAAATCATAAAAAATACACACCTTACTTTAGTCAAAATTTGGTTGTAATAATATTTTAGTAAATTAATAGGTACCTATTCATTTTATTTGTTACATAATTTTGTACTCTCTATGTAGAAAATGAGTCTTGCGGACAAGGACCGGGGCGTGCCGAAACGCAAACTGGTTTTAATCGTATTTTCATAGGCATTGCTTGTATGTGTAAATATTTATTTTTTATTTTTCATTCGTTTTGTTTGGAGAATGGCAGGCAGAAATCGTATTCATTGAATGCTCAATCTTCTTCAAGGAAAATGACAAAAGTAATACCAACTTTTTCACAAAACATACTCAGCTAAGCCCTGAAAAACACCCGGACAGCCCTAAGCCCGGTTGCTCCAAAGACTTTCAGGCAGAATTTCATACTCACCTAAACCCTGAAAAATAGGCAGACAGCCCGAAGCCCGGTTGCTCAAAAGACCTTCAGGCAGAATTTCATAATATAGATGATTTAATTCATTTCAATATTAAAAATTTATTAGAAATTGAGGAAATCGCCGACAATTTCTTCACTGAACGCGATGAGTCGTATATGATCTGCTTTGATAATATTGTTTAACGTAGTAGACTCCTTGCCGTTATTTTATATAAACTATAGTTCAGACAGCAGTGACGATTATGTTCCTGATACTGAAGAAAGTTCTGATTCGGAAAGAATTCGACAGAGGTCTAATAAAGAAAACATAGTTATACCTGATTCAGAGAAAGAAGATTCTTTTTGGGATAAAGTTGGTGTCAAAGAAGGACGAAAACACAAGCCACGGAAAAGTGAAAAAGAGAGAAGAAAGGTCAGAGAAAATAGAAAAAGAAAGATAAATTTGGGTAAGAATTATAAAACAAATAAAGCATAAGAAGGAAATAAGGAAAGAGAATTTCAGCATCTTGAAGACTGTAGAATGAAATATGCTTTAAAAATACTGGAAGAATTTAGGGAAAAAAAATGTAATTTACTGGAGCTTAGGAGAGTATGGCAAAAGAGTTCAATTTATTTCCAGTTTAATTAAATTGCAAGAGGAAAAAACACAAAAACTTAACGCAACAATAAATAGAGACATTCATCCGTTGGAACCTACTGAACACAATGATGTTTAACGGATAACAATAGTAACGAATAAAATTTTGTAATACTCTTATAATGTGATTGATTTTTTAAATATTTTGTTTTAATATGACATTTGAAGAAAATTGTTTCGTTATGTGGTTCAAAAGTCTTCTGAACGAAGAATTTATGATTTTTTCTAATTAAAACTGAAAAAACGTGCCTTTTATTTCATTCTATTCCGTAAAATTTCGATACAACTCAAAATAACACTCTTTTTAAATCCAAATAGACTTGACTAACATTATGTGAAAATAGGTACAAATCGATATTTTTGTACTTAAATCAAAAATGTGTATGTCATGTGATAGTTATGAATTTAACTGCTAAACTTTAATTGGGAAGTTTATTAAAAAAACTAACACAAAAAGAGTTATTTTAAAAATATTGTAATGGGTACCTTTTTTCACTTATGTAAAAAGTATGTGAAAAGAGGGACTACTTTAGTTATATCTCATAAAAGCTCAAATTTAAACGGGTACAAGTCAATTATTTTGTTAACCGTTAATTTTATACAAAATTCAACAATACAACATAAAAGAGAGCATTTTTTATACTTAAACTGCATCTAAAGTTATATTTAATTTTTAACCATTACGGCACAGTGCGCTGTAAAACATTCTCCTTTTGTTTTTTCGCTGTCCTGTAAAGTAGCAATTTTCGACTTGTATCGTTTTCCACTAGGGGCATGTATATTAAACCATTCATTGCCGTGGACGGGAAATCGCGTCATCATTTGTTTTGACTTTTAGAGCTAGTAATAACAGTAAAAAAACCGACCAAGTGCGTGTCGGACCACGCACAACGTAGGGTTCCGTGCCTATTAAAAAGGTCGTATCGTCACAGAAATCTTACGGCACTTATATCCTTTTCTTTAAGGAAGGCAGTTTTTCAGCAATATTTCGAAAACCTTTGAACCGATCTTGTTCGCTTGTTAATAAGCCCTATGTCCATGATTTTTTTCATAATATATTTTTAAAATACACCGTTCAAAAATTAGAGGGGGGATAGAATTTTAGTAACTTTCGGGGCGATTATCTCCGACTCTATTCACTTAATGAAAAAAATTGCCGAGAAACCTTATATTTATTTTGAAAGGCCTATCGATTGATCAGATCCACAAGTGAGCTTACAATGAACATTTTTTTTTTTGAGTTTCAGTTTTATGTATGGAGTGCACTCCTAAAAAAAAATTTTTTAGTCATTTTAATTACAAACTATGTAGCGGCTAACAAAACACACCTATCCTCAAAATTTTATTCAAATACACCTTATAGTTTTCGAGTAAAGTGCCTGTGTGACATACCTACGGACAGACGGACAGACGGACATGACGAAACTATAAGGGTTCCGTTTTTGCCATTTTGGCTACGGAACCCTAAAAAGAACTGGTACTTAAAATACACTAAACTTTTAGAGGACAATTTTCATTGCTTGCTGGTTTTCGTTTTTGATTTATTGGATTTCAATTTCAAATTCAAAACCTTTATTTGCTGATACAATACGATTACAACATATTACACACTCTATTATATTGTTTATATTTGATCAGCGTGTCCTTTTGACACAAAGGCCTCCTCTGTTTCCTTCCATCTGAGCCTGTCTCTTGCTAGCCTGACCCACAGTGGGCCAGCGACCCCTTTGAGGTCATCTGACCATCTCATTCGCGGTCTCCCTCTTTTTCTTTTTGCATTGTGCCGCGGTATCCATTCTGTCATTCTGTTTGTCTATCTCTCCTTGCTTCGGATCATATGGCCTCCATCTCCATTTTGCAGTATTTGATTTTTTCTCTACATCTTCCCATTTTGTTATGTTTCTAAGATCTTCGGCTCGTTTTTTGTCCTTCCTGGTGTATCTATTGGATTTAGATATTTTTATTTTTTTACGCAGGTACCGCAGAAGTGAAATCGCGTCATAATGTTTATTATTGGTAAATGCCGCAGACGCGAAATCGCGTCATTAATTGTTTTGACTTTTAGAGCTGGGGGGCTAGCGCAACTGACGCCGCACCGCGACGCGAGTCAGAAAGCTCTACCCCCTTTTTAGGGTTCCGTAGCCAAAATGGCAAAAACGGAACCCTTATAGTTTCGTCATGTCCGTCTGTCCGTCTGTCCGTCTGTCCGTCTGTCCGTCTGTCCGTCTGTCCGTATGTCACAGGCATTTTACTCGAAAACTATAAGGTGTATTTCAATAAAATTTTGAGGATAGGTGTATTTTGTTAGCCGCTACATAGTTTTGTAATTAAAATGACAAAAAAAAAAATTTTTAGGGGTGCACTCCATACATAAAACTAAAAGTCAAAAAAAAAAAATTCATCGTGACCCCCCGTGTGGCACCAATCGATAGGCCATTCAAAATAAATATAAGGTTTATTAGTATTTTTTTTGATTAAGTGAATAGGGTCGGAGATAATCGCCCCGAAAGTCACTAAAATTCTGTCCCCCCCCTCTAATTTTTGAACGGTGTATTTTAAAAAAATGGAAAAATTCATGGACATAGGGCTTATTAATTTCATTCGCCGAAAATTGTTTTGAACAAGATCGGTTCAGAGGTTTTCGAGATATTGCAGAAAAACTGCCTTCCTCAAAGAAAAGGACGTAAGTGCCGTAAAATTTCTGTGACGATACGACCTTTTTAATAGGCACGGAACCCTGCGTGGTCCGACACGCACTTGGCCGGTTTTTTCTAATTTGTACGGTGCGAGTGAGATAGGGGACGCTTAGTCGCGCGCGAAGTGACTTGAGCAGCAAGTTGTGCTAGACGTGCTGGTAATAAAAAAACCTGTACCCAAAATACACTTACCTTTTGGAGAACAATTTATTTTGCTGCTAGTTTTGCGTCATCGCTTGCAAGACGCCGGCACTGCGGGTAAAGTAGAGATTTGGAGCGTCGGCAATGAATGGGTTAACGTACGCACACAAGCTAGGATGTCTGACGTCTATGTCTTATCTCTGTTAAGAACGATTAGGTCCAGTACAAAACAGATAACGCAGCCGTGAGTACGTGACTAGGAACGCCTACAGTTGGCGGACTAATTAGCCTAAAACTTAAGTCATGATGCAGTTATCAACGAATCGCGTTAACTTTACCGGTTCATCGATCGCGCATTTTAATTACGTGAAACTTATAAGCAAGTATAGAGATGCACAGGAAGGCATAAACGATATTGTAGCCATACTTGGGTTGCATAATGACGAGCACACCTCGTTCGAAGGAGAATTCGAGTTTATCTCCAACAATTCTCAGAGTTCCCAGACCTTCATAACCGAACAAGTCTGCCAAAGCCAAGCTCTAGTGTCCTACAAGTCACCTAGACTACCAAGATTGACATTTGTCAAACCTATATATTCTCAATATACTGTAATTGTGTTGAAGAAGAAACGAGGTAAAATAAAGGTTGTGTGTGATATTAGAAAAGTGTTGTTAATAATAGAGTACGTTGAAAAGTGTCCAGTGCTGCCGTACGTAATTCGTGTGCCGAAAGAGAGTCTACAAAGTAAGTTTCTGAAGAATTTAAGTACCCAGGTCATTTAGATAATGCTGTTTACATGTAAACACTGTAGCAGTCAACGTCATATTATGTTTACACTTTTGCACCTATATTCCTATGCATATGTAGGTAATAAGGCGAAAAAGTATAAATATTACTAAGTAAATACAGTCAGCACCATTTATTAAGTACCTATCTCAGCAATTAAGCACAGTACAGCGGTGTACAGAACAATTTGATTGGGTACTTCGTTCAGCTAGTAGGTAGCTCGGTCAAGAGTAGATCTAGGTTCGTACCTATCCACCTACATACGCTCTCTTTCCGCCTACCCGCCTCGTAGGGGCCCGCACACGGCCCGCCTCGTAGGGGCCCGCACACGGCCCGCCTCGTAGGGGCCCGCACACGGCCCGCCAGCTGCCGCACTTAATATTTGAAAACCCATAAGTTTGTTAGTTTAAAAAACATGATTGATTACTAGGTACCTACACAATACCGTTTGTTCTACCTGTTCCTTCCAGTACGTTGCTCAAAGGTTAGCTGCAAGAGATCCCTTATAGGGATAAGTTCACCTTTGTACCTACTTTAATCTTATACCTAATTATTTCATTTTTTAACCTTAATGTGTACAATAAAGTGCTTACACACAGACAAACAAAACAATAAGCAAACAAGTGGGTTCATAAAAAAAAAGGTAAACATGATAATCAAACATAATTACAAAATGGCGCTTTTAAATCTGGCGCGCATAACTCACTCCCCACCTAGTATAGCTAGGCTTGCAATGGGCGGGGCGCGTCGCGTTAAACACCTCCCGCTCGAAATGCCCGAGGCAACCAGTCAGTCGAGGGCTAGCGCCACAGAGTACTTTTCTATATATGCTAGCGCCGCGCGAGCGAGCACATGTGCGTCGTGCTGTATCCGCCGCCGCCGCCGACTTGAACGCGACGAACCGCGCATACCTATTTATTACGAGGTACCCACGATAAAAACGAAAAGAGGCCGCAGCTGCTCTGTTTAGGGTTGTTTAAATACGTTGGTTTATATTTTTTTAACCTGCCGACAAATTGTGAACGGTACGTTTATTTTTTAATTAGGTATACCTACGTACTTACTTATTATAACCTAGGTAGGTACTTAACATTATGAAGTTGTAAGGTACAATGTACAACAACAATACAAATGCATGTTACGATACGAACATTTATATGATTAGATATCATAAAACGGTACAGATTCTATAATAATTATGAATATGACTATACCAAAACCGGCCAAGTGCGTGTCGGGCCACGCACAATGTAGGGTTCCGTAGTTACCCGTCTGTCTTTGTTAAATCGACTAGAGCGCGGCGAGTTAAGATCAGTTGATCGACTGGTTGTCTGTCTGTCTGTCAGTCTATCTGCGGCATTGCTCTGTGACCCTTCCTATTACAAAGCTGTAATTTGGCATAGGTATAATGAAATTAAATTAATCACGCCATTCACGCCAACAAAAAAAAAAGGGCATCTCCCCTACACATAAAATAAGGATGCAATGTATTTATTGAGGAATCGGTTTACGTGATATTAAGTTTTAAACGTCTGCTAGACGGTCGCCAACAAGCCCCTCCGACCTCCGACCTCCGACCGAGCGACCTTGATCCACACCGACCGCGCGATGTACATTTTTTGGCCTCATTGATGTATTCTTGGCGTGACAGCCCCAGCGCTACAAGTGCCGTGTGTTAATGAATACAAGTTATGCGATAGACAGAGTAGGCACGTTTCTTATGCCTAAACGCCGTTTTTGCTAGGAAGTGCAATTTCTGTACTTGTACTATTACTTATTCTGTGATAATACCACGTCCGAGCGAGATGGTAGCATACAAATCTCGATAAGTGTGACAGAAAGAGAAATATCATTCGTTGTCCTTGTCATAGTTCCACTTCTTTTTATTTGCCACAACTGATTTCGTATGTGTAAATATGATTATAATTTCATTATTATGAAGTTGTGGCAAAAAAAGCATTACCCGCCCAAATTAAGTAGGTTATTTATGGTAAGCCATCAGCCATTTTAAGACCAGTTCTTAATTTAGCTGCATAGAAGGCTTTCCGTCCCTCATTGTGGCATCACGTATTTTAATGTGCGTACTCGAAATCGAAGTGAAGCAGAGTGTACATGGGTATAAAACTAATTCTGTCCTTGACTTTATATCCGACCCGCGGCAGAGATAAAATTGATTGTTTTGTGCACTTGTAATCTACTATTATCTCTAATTCAAAAGCTTTCAGGTGCAATAGCGAGTCAAGTAGTTGGTCGGCGTAAAACCTATTACTTATTCTGTGGTAAAACATAGAGAAAGAATAGAATAGCGGAACTCACACACGCATAGAGTCTGGCTAATGAAAGCTGAACCTGAAAAATAGCGGCAAATTCAAAAAATCATGACAGGTTTACACAGGGTCACTCACACAGCCTCAAATTTCTCAGAGAAATTGAAATTTGACATACGACATGACACCTCAGATAGACACACAGAGACAAAGTGTTGCCAATCAAATAACTACTAGGTTCAACTTTCATTAGACAGACTCTACACATAAGTGGCAAGAATGTAAGCATAGACAATACCACAAGTGGGAACGAGATACAATGTCAAATCGCCTGTCCCTCAAAATATTGTACTGAAGAGTCTCCTGTCTGTTAGGGGCTACCACGAAACGAAAACGAACTTCGTTCGTGTATCTCCATCTCTGTCGCTCAAACTAGCAAGTGCGACAGAGACGGAGATACATAAACGAAGTTCGTTTTCGTTTCGCGGTAGGCCCTCTAAAGTGGGTGACAGACGAGCGAGTAAGTTCGCGTATTTACAACTCGACGACTTTACTCGCCTGTGTGTCCGTCTAAGTACGCTTACTTTAAAATTGCCGAGTAAGTTTGTCGAACATTTGAATTCGCGACTTTTAAATTCACGATTTTATAGCTCGTACGTCACCCACTTCACGCCTATATGTAACCATACTAACGGTATTGGAGGGCAAATACATGTATGGAAAATATGATCCAAACACATTCCAAACATATAGTGTCGTGTCGTTCTCGGATCCAACACCGACAGTTACGTATTGGTGTGAACGGACTCTAATCTGTTCTCGTTGGCCCTTTGGCCCTTTTGTTTGCTCAGCATACATAGTATCTAAATGCAAAAATACGTCCCAGTCATGTCATTGCGACGTTGAATGTTCCTGTAATAATGTAATGACATTAATTAATGTCAGTGTCAGTCTCAGTTTACAATCTACCATTCAATGAGTAAACTGAAAAATTGATTGACAAACTTGTAAATTGTAGTGTTTTAATGTTTGTTTTCTAAATTACCCTTCTGATATCCATTTTGTTTATACTTCAGGGCTTATGCTCCTCAACTGGTTCATATCAGCGGTGTCGGAAAATAGTTACTTGAAACACCTCGCCGCTCAAGATCTGAAAAACCTTGGAATTCAATATTGCACACACCTGTTAGCCGCGGGAGTGCTGGTCCAGATACCTGACAAGGATGCGCCCACCGAAAACATTTTTAAGGTAATTTAGGTCTTGTTTGTTTAATAATAATTTGAATACTAGTATTACTGATTAAACTTATGTACATAACATCAACTTTGAAACAATAGTCAAAATATTGCGTTCACAAAGATTTTCAAGACTATTTCTATTATTTAGAGGCAAATTACATTTCTGAAGTTGATGTACTGCTATAGCAGGAATAATTATTGAGTTGTTTTGTTGTAGCCTAATTTAATGTACTACTGGGCACACATGGAGACACCAATCTCTCAGCCGATAACCCCCGGCCGACTCCACGTCTCCTCCTGGCCACACGACAGGGAGGTTTACTGCAGCATTACCCAAGACCAGTTGACTAACCTGTGCAATACTGAAAATCACCGATTTATCAATCAAAACAATAATGACGAAGTGGCTGACATCAATGAAGCCAAAGTTGTCATAGCACAGCTGAGAAATAGACTATTAGATTTAGAGTTGCAGATTGAGAAATTGAAATTAAGTGCTCAAATTGAAACAATCAACAAAAATTTAGAGAAATGTTTTCCGTCTCAGGATAAAGATTTAAGCAAACCTGTGTTAGTGGACAAGGAGGTCCAAACTTCCAAGGAACAATGCAAGCTTCCTGCGGAACCTGTGATAACTTTACCTGCTAATGATCAGTGTGTAAGAACAATTGTAGCTGTTGGTAGTCGAATAGATGTAAATACTGTAGCGTGTAATACTGAACCTGATAACAATATTGAAAGTGAACCTGGAGTTAGATCTGAAAATGTAGAAAATTATTGTAAATTAAATAAGATCAGAGATTATGAAGATGCACACAAAAAAGAAGAGATACCTGACAATGAAAGACTGGATAATAAAATTGAAGAAAAAGATGTTAAGGAAACATCGGAAAAAGCTCTGACTGACTCCTTACACAGCATAGGAAGTTCATCAGACACTTCCTTTTTTAGTATTAGTAATGGCACCGATATAGTTACTAATACACAAGAATGTTCCTCTGGTATAATTAGGATAGACAGTGAATCAAAGGCTGCTATAAAGCCAATAAACATTCCAATTACTCAAGTATTATACAGAAATAATGATTGCTATACAAACACAATGACAAAATCAGAAACTAGCAAGTTATCAATATCAGAGCAAAGTGCTTACATTTCATCAGAGAGTGAATCTTTAAAATTACAAACTGAGCAAATGGTTAGTAACCAAACATCAGACTCAAGTTTCCTTGTTGAGGCACTGCCGCCTCCCGCTCCACATTTGCCCGAGGCACTGGAGCCTACTACAGATCCACCTCCCATTACATCTCCAGAGATGAACTCTGAAATAACTACAACAATGTCCACTAAAGATGAGCCTGTAACCATCTCTGAAGAACTACTACCACAGGCTCCAGTAACCATAAGCCCCCCTCCTCCACCCCCAATGCCCTGTATGACGCACACGCCACCTCCGATGCCTAGTCCCTCACCCCTGCCCATATTCAGTGGGCCACCTCCACCACCCATGCCCTGCGTGGCTCCTCCGCCGCCACCAATGCCTGGCATAGGGCCGCCACCCCCGCCAATGCCCGGTATGGCCCCCCCACCACCTCCAATGCCGGGGATGGGACCGCCGCCCCCACCGATGCCTGGCATGGGTCCTCCGCCCCCACCGATGCCTGGCATGGGTCCTCCGCCCCCACCGATGCCTGGGATGGGTCCGCCGCCGCCCACCATGCCGGGAGCGCCGCTGGCGCCGCCGGTCCCGGGCGCACCTCCACCCGCGCCGAGTATGGGTCCCGCGCCCTTCCCCGCCCCGCCTGTAGGCGGTTGGACCATGCAAAGAGCGAGTAAGTTTTGCATTTGTTCATTTTCATTTATGTCCATCCCAGACACAAGGAGCCGCGTTGCCGATTTTCATCAATGATTCATTAATTGCACTGCCGACAAGGTACCTTTTGTCTGAGATGTTCAGAGAGAATAGGTGAGCTTTGGTAACACCCTAACAAATCCTGTTCTTTTTCAGCATTGAGAAAAATTCCTGTGAAGCCGGCGGCACCCATGAAACCACTGTATTGGACCAGGATCTTAGCTCCGCCCGCCGCTCTGTCCACGGGGGAGACGGCCCCATCCTCATTAAAACCTCTCTGGCTAGAAATAGAAGAAACGAATTTAGACAATATCGACGAATTTGCGGACCTGTTCTCGAGGCAAGTAGTGAAAGCGCCAGTCAAGAAAAAAGTACAAGTGAAAACCAAACTTCAACCCGTGAAGATATTAGACAGTAAACGGTCGCAGAATGTGGGCATTCTGGCTCAGAGTCTGCACGTGGAGTTTTCAGAGATTGAGAACGCGATATACAACTTTGACACGTCCGTAGTGAGCCTAGAAGCGTTACAGCAGATATATGAAATGGTAAGAATAATCAATCGTACATTTTATTAAAAATTATATGTAGTTGAGACTTTTTGAAATTAACTCTGACCTCTAAAACCATTGTATTGGTTTTATAGTTAACTGCGATATAACAAAAATAATCCATTTAATAAAAAACCGGCCAAGTGCGTTTCAGACCACGCAAAACGAAGGGTTCCGTGCCTATTAAAAAGGACGTATCGTCACAGAAATCTTACGGCACTTACGTCCTTTTTCTTTAAGGAAGGCAGTTTTTCAGCAATATCTCGAAAATCTCGGATTTGTTTAAAATCATTTTCTGTGAAAGAATTTAATAAGCCCTATGTCCATGATTTTTTTTCATATTTTTAAAATACACAGTTTAAAAATTAGATGGGGGGACAGGATTTTAGTGACTTTCGGGGCGATTATCTCCGACTCTATTCACTTAATCAAAAAAATTGCTGAGAAACCTTATATTTATTTTAAAAGCCTATCGATTGATGAGCCACACGTGGGCTTACAATGAAAAAAAAAATGACTTTCAGTTTTATATATGGAGTGCACCCCTAAAAAAAATCGAGTAAAATGCCCGTAACATACGGACAGACGGGCAGACGGACATGACGAAACTATAAGGGTTCCGTTTTTGCCATTTTGGCTACGGAACCCTAAAAACGATTTCATAGGCGCTTTGGTCTTACTGTAAGCCTATTATGTAAATTATTGAATAAATAAATAAATAAGTACTTACATACATAATATAATCACGCCTATTTCCCGGAGGGGTAAAAACCGATAATTTGAAATTTCAGTGAGACACCCTATTATATTGGTCTAAAACTCACGTTCACGTAAATTTAACATCTGTTTTTTTTTATTTTTGGGTCGGCACCAAATTTTGAAATTCTTTAAGGTTTGCATCTAATGTAGCTCATTAAAAAACGAAAATGTTAAATATATCTAAAAAAATCTTACTATGGCGAAAGTAAGACTTTTTTATATATTTAACATTTTTATAATATTAGATGATAGGAAATTAATAATCTTGGAAATATAAAAAAAACACTAAATTTCAGTCTGTAATTCAAAAATTAATTTTATTGTGCGAAATATGCTAAAAACGGACTCTGGCGATGATTTTAAGACTTTAAATTTGATTTCAAATTAGCGTAGAACATTTCGTGAACGAGTTTCGTATTTTCTCGATTGTTTATTCCTTATTTATCAAATGTAGCTCAATAAAGTAGAAAAATGTTAAAATTAAAAAAAAAAAACTTGAGAAATGCAAACGCGACCCCTAAATCTTATCCAAAAATAGAAATAAAAAAACAGACCGTGTTTTTTCACGTATTAGACCAATATAATAGGGTGTCTCACTAAAATTTCAAATTTTCGGTTTTCAAGCAACAGCCTAGGGTAGGCAGAGATCACGGATTTCCACTTGCTACGAAAAAAACCTTTCTTGCTTCATTCACATTCATGACATTCTTCATACATGCTCGTCGGTTTAGGGTACTCTTGACCTGACCTTTCTTTAGGATTCCTTTGATTTAGTCGAAGAAAGTTCAACGAGGTTGTCCCCTTGCAACTGTACCCATACACTCTTTGTTAATCTTCTTTCTCGCTACATGCCCAAACCATCTTAGCATGCCCTTCTCAATTTTCGTCTCTACATCTTCAGTCACTCCACACCTCTTTCTTATCACAATTATTTCTTATTCTATCCCTCAAACTCATCAAACATACTTCGCAACGCTCTCATTTCCACTGCATTCACTGAGCTGTTTAAGAATACCATCAAAAGCGCGAAAATAACGGTTATCGCTGTATTTATCTGCGTCTCTTTGTATAGAATAGAAGAATAGAATATGTTTATTTGCTAGAATACTTATTTCTAGTTACAGGGTGTTCTTGTGTACAAGTAATGATGGTATTTCTATTGCAGAGAGCGACTGACGAAGAACTCTCGCAGATCAAGCAACACCTCAAAACCAAGCCAGACGTGCCACTAGACAAGCCTGAAGCGTTCCTGCACGATCTCTCCGGAATACCGAACTTCGCGGAGAGGATCTCCTGCTTCATGTTTCAAGCGGAGTTCGAGGATGCCGTCAGCACGACCATGCATAAGTTGGACAACTTGAAACATACTTGTGAGGTTAATATTTCACTGGCTTATGTTACGACTAGCTTTTACCGGCGACTTCGTCGATTATCGCGCTCCCATACAAACTTCCTCTTGAGGACCCTTAACTTTTGGAAGGGCTCGGCAGATCCTCATTTCTAGTGCCAAGATAAAGTTATAAACAAAGTTTCATTGGTGTACGGTCAAGGACATTAATTGTTGAGCCATTTAGGTGTCAACTAATTTAGGTTTTGTATGAAGCTATGAAGTGTCCAGTGTAAAGTGAGCTCTAAATGGCTCAACAATTAAAGTCCGTGAGTGTACATAATAAAGTCAAAGTCAAAGTGATTTATTCTTCAATTTAGGCATATTACATGCACCTATGAATGTCGATAAACTACCACCGGTTCGGAAAGTAAACCTCTGCCTCGAGAAGAACCGGCGTAAAAAACTCGGCGAGGTGTCATTTTTTCAAAACAGTATACAATATATCATTTTAGTATCAGAGTATTATAAAATTTTAAAATTACATTGCTACAGTAGAAAGCCTATTTATTTTACGACAGATTTCTAGTGCAGGATTTTATCGCTGCCAAATATCCCTATCCATGATGTAGTCGTTTATCTTATAATAAGCCGCCAAACAGTCGTATTTAGTGTTAGTTTACCTGTACTAGTTCCTGTTAACGAGCGAGGCGCTGAAGAAGGTGTTCGCGATCATCCTGACCCTCGGCAACTACATGAACGGCGGCAACGGGCAGCGCGGCCAGGCCGACGGCTTCGGCCTCGAGATACTCGCCAAGCTGAAGGACGTCAAGGTACCTTACTACTTATAAACCGACTTGAAAAAAAAGGAGGTCCCCAATTCGTCGGAGACTTTTTATGTATGTTCCCCCATTACTCGAAAACGCCTGGACCTATTTGGAAAATTCTTTTTTATTAGAAAGGGTATCTTCTCAGGTGATCCCATGGTCATCAGGTCAGGATCTGATGATGGGATTCTGGAGAAATCGAGGGAGTTCTTCTAATTTTATAGGCACACACTTAAAGGGATTTGGGTACTAATTTGCAGTCGGTTAAAACTTTGTTTTTAAAGTAAATTATTCAACTACAGATAAATAGGGACAAATGGGAATAAATATACCCAGTTGTTACCGCCCCATTTTGACCAATAAAATAGTTAACATAAAGAAACTTTTGAATTATTGAAATTTTCATGTATACTTTGGAAGGCCAATTTTATGTAATATACCTGCTTAGGTATGTATCTAATCCGAATTCTGTTAAATAGTAAAAATTGGGGGTAAAAAACAATATCGTTATTTAATTGGAATAATTTGAAAGTTTCTTTCCCATTTGTCCCCAGTAGTGGGAACAGATAGGAATAATGGGGTAACAAAAAGGCGGGAACAAATGGGAAGAGCTCGGCATTTTGAACGTTTTAGTCAATGATGTAACATAAAAAAGAGGTAGATACGTTGTCTATACAAAATTCCGTGTTTAAAAATGGCCACCAAATCTGACAGCTAACGTTTCCATTGACGACTCGAAACTGAGGCAAGTTGTGCCAATTGACTCAATTTTAGTGTGCCATTTTTCGAGCGCGTACAACCTATCTACCTCTTTTTTATATTACATCATTTGTTTCAGTTATTAGAACAGGCTCCAATGAGATGTTCGTTTGCAAAAATTATGGACCGCGATTTGTGATTTGTTTTTTGACCCTCGACTTTATAAAAAGCCATGTTACCGCGCGCGCGCACGGTCCTTTGTCATTCAGTTCCCCCCTTCCCCACCCCCGTTTACCGCTGCTCTAGTCTCGCTAGGCGTATATCCTTGTGTAAATGTGTAAACAATGATTGCAAAAACTTGTAACCAAATCAAACTGTTTCTTGCATGTGTAAGGATTTTTTTGTAATTGGATGTATAAATCATAGTATACAATATATATCAGAATTTAGAATGCGGTTCGCAATTTTTGCAAACGGAACTTCACTGAGAGCCCGCTCTATATCGCTTTAAAAAATGTACTTATCTTACCGGCCCACCAGCCCTGCGTTTCGTGAGCGTGCAGCGTCAACACCGCGACTGCACGGTGTGTTCACGGCGATACCGCTACCGTCAACGTTTTGTCAAGTGCGATTGTAGCTTTTAAGTTTCTGACGGGTTTCCAAATTCGTTCGTCGGGGCAATACGGAAATGGGCGTTAAAGGGGTTCAGCTGCTGTACGGCTCAATAGTTTTAACTTTCTCTCCCTTTGCGCCTGGGTTAAAAATAGACAGATATAGTAGACGAGGTTTATTGGGCCGTACATTAACCGGACCCCTTTTGTTGTCAGTATTGCCCCGACGAACCGAAATTGGAAACCCGGCAGAACCTAAAGGCTCCAATTTGACTTGTTGGCTTTAATAACTCAGCCACACTTTGCTCGTCACGCTGCCGCGATGTTGAACTCTCTGGCCACACCGCTCTACTCACGCGATTAATCGCGACCCTCCGCGCTAAGTTACTTTACTTGCCTTATTGCCGCTCCTTTGACTCGAGTCCAAAAAATCGACAAAACAGGTAGCGGTGGGCATGACGAGCAAGATGAGCGGCGTCACGAGTCACGTTGCCACACTATGTCTCTGCCTGCTTTCCTCGCTATTTCCCACGTCAACCGACGAGTGTGTGGTAGGCACGGGCGTAGCCAGGTTATAATTTTGGGTGGGGTTCAAGAAAGTAAAACAATAAAAAAACATGCGTAAAAAGACAGTATAATTTATTTAAACTTTATTGCACTAAACACAAAAAAAAATGTACAACGGGCGAGCTAAATGCCACGTGGCATTCTCTACCAGCTAACCATTGGACATTTTGGCATTAAAAAGAGACTTAATAGGTGCAAAGAAAAAAGTATGATAATTTAATATCAAGCTAATGTAATATTTTGAACATTTCGGGCGAGGGGTATGGACCCACAAAACTCCCCCCTGGATACGCCCGTGTGTGGCAGGGGTACAGTCACGGACCTTAATCGTTGAGCCATTTAGAGCTCACCTTTTACTGGATGTTTATAGCTCAACTATTAAAAACCAAAATTAGTTGACACCTAAATGGCTCAACGATTAAAGTCCGTGACTGTACAAAGCGACGTTGTCCTCGTCCGCAGTCGTCGCGGTCGACGGTGACGCTGCTGCACTTCATCGTGCGCACGCACATGCGCGCGGGGGCGGGGGGCGCGGGGGCGGGCGCGGGGGCGGGCGCGGCGCTGCCGGTGCCGGAGCCGGGGGACGTGGCGCGCGCCGCCGCGCTCGACTTCGCGGACGTTGCGCACTCCCTTGCTGATCTCACGCAACAGCTGGCTGGTAACTATTTTTTTATCACACTTGCTCGTAAAGGGCTTCATAACGCGCAAACATACAGAGCCTTTATTACGCCTAAGGGCGTAATGGTTTTTTATTACGCCTAAGGGTGTGGGTGTGATCTGATTGGTTTGAGCAAATCTTGGCCGCGTGCCACAACAATTCTGCTCTGTGATTGGTTGAAGAAAAATCTAGGTGACCACGAACCGCTGCACTGCTCTGTGATTGGTTGAATGAAATATTGAAGCTGCGCGCTCCACTCGCACTGATCTGGAAGTGAAGTTGTCAATTACGACAATTTTTGATTGGTGCAGTTGTATGAAACATAGAATTTTCTGTCTTTCGTAGTTATTTATTTCCTCGCGAATGTGATGAAAAACATTGTATGCGTCGTACAGTAAGATTCTTACTGTACTTGTAACACAATGTACTATTTCATCACACTTACTCGTAAAAGCCTTTATAACACGCAGGCATACAGAGCTACAGTATATAATAGCGTAAATTAAGTTTTTTCTCAAATTGTACCTGTCACTAATGTCATGCGTCAATTATAAAGCAAGGAGGTTTTTACTCAAATACGATGTTGGAAAACGTATTTATAAGTAAATCTAAACATAAGAACACTAATAAAACATGTTTAGTAAATTATTTAAAGATTTAAAATTAAAATAAAGTTATTTAATGTCGTTAAAATATTTCTAACTGTGATTTAAAATCGTGGCTGTATGTGTAATTTTACAAAATGGACGATTAACACTGTTGTGTGGGACACGGATGGTCATTTTTTTTACAAACTCGAGCCATCAGAGCCCTCCGCATTATGCGTCGGGCTTCTAATTTTCGTTCATAAAAAAACGACTTTCCAACCTCGTAGCACAATGTACTGTCTGGACATGCCGCTAGTTACTATCTTATCATAATATCTGTGAACCTCCCCTCGGTGCGCACCACGCGGCGACGTGCACAGATATTGTGACCGGGTAATATCAAAAGTGCGACAGTGTGCTCCACTGGCATCGATCATTGGACAATCGGCTGATCGACGACAAATTGCCGATCCGTGGTGTGATAACCTGATACGATCGATTGATATATGGTAACATTGGTAATATGCCCAGATGTGATGTACATATAATGCCGCCGGGCCTTGGGTTGATGGAAGAATACATCACGACTCATTAAACTTTGGAACATGCCGCCGACAAATTGTCACGTTAATGGACCTTAATCGATATCAACGTTACAATAACTAGTCTAATCATAATCAAACATAGATAGGACCACCATTAACACGTTGGCTGTCCACCTTCTTCACCTAAAGTTTTGCTCCCACGCCCAAATACTCTGAAAAATGAACTTTTGATCCCACCGGTGATGCTCATGGCAGCCAACGTGTTAGATCTGCCACAACAAAGCGCGCATAAATATCTAATACGGCTAGGGCCTTTAGGGTGTGTCAGATATTTTTGCCCGCTTTATTCTGCCAGATATTAACGCTGGTGACTACTTGCTAATAGTTTTAACTTTCAGCATGCAAAGAGAAGACCAAGAAAGTTCTCGAAACGACTAACACGCAACGCAGCCCTGAAGACCAGAGCGGTGAATCCTCAAAAAGGATAGACGTGTTCGAAGAGAAGATGGGCACCTTCCTCACCTCCGCCGAGGAGAAGTTGAAAGCCGAGCAGGAGAACTTGGAGGAGTGCCGTAACAAGTTCGTAGCGACCGTGAGGTTCTACCAGTACGCGCCCAAGTGCGGCAAGGTGGAGGACTGCGAGCCGAAGGAGTTCTTCTCGCTGTGGACCAGCTTCTGCAGCGACTTCAAGGACATCTACAAGAGGGAGGAGCTGATTGCTATTAAAGAGAAGTAAGCTTTTGAGTTGTACTCTTTGTACATTTAGAACTAAGTATCTAATTGTGTAGCAATACCAAGTCGCAAAAGCGCTGTTTTGGTTTGACTTTTTGCTCACTTATTTTTATATAATTAATTACTCTATCTATGAGGATCTGTTATTAGATCACTGTCATCTGTTTTAAGCTACTGCGTAGTATTTATGCTGGTGATCTTGTCTATTTTATATGATTTAAAAAAATGGCGGATTAAGGTTAGCTAAAATGATGTTTAAGTCACGTCTAACCTGTCGGTTTTGTTACTAAGCGTACCTATGGGATTGACCTTGACTGTCGATTTTGTTACTATCCGTAACTGTCCGTTTAAGGGAGATAAATTAATGAATATTATGCCCATAAACTGTTTCGCTACTATGACTAAGGTTGCCAGATCATTATTTCTGTGCTTTTCCCAACTATCTGTTGACGCACTTTACTTACAAACCAATGACTAAAAACTGACTGAACCACCCGCTTTCCTATTTTGTTACTACTTCCCCATAAATATGTACCATAGCTCTTATGTCCGCGACATAAGGCCGCCTTTACAGCTGTAAGTTACTTACGTAAGTTCAGTACAAATATTGCTTACAACGACTTACGTGAGCAGTATTTGTACTGAACTTACGTAAGAACTCATAAGTGTACAGGCCGCCTTAGAGCTGTGGGACATATTTATGAGATGTTGTATGCACCCATATTTTTACACTGGACTATAAAAATACTATAAAATACCAAATCTAGTGCTGGAATGGTCTATAGGGACTACACTGCGGTTGGAAATATAGTCTAGTAATTACAGTGCTTTAATAAATTCATAACATCTTCATTTTACTTGCAGACTAAAAGAAGCCAAGAAACATCAAGCAGAACGAAAATCTCAGACAATCACGCAGCCGAAGAAAGAAGGTGGTTTGAAAGCGCGTTTACAAAAACTATCCAGTACAACGAAAAGGTGAAATTGACTGAGAAATAATTATGGCATTTAAATTGTCCAATACTGGAAAAATCAAGATACTTGTGCGGCCGTTCTTGCCTCTATTTATTATATATATATGAACTACTGTTTCACCTATATAATGCCAGCATTGAAATTACATAAATAACTATTTTATCACTGATAGATATATCCCGCTTCACTTCGCCGATAGAAACATCCAAGCCTTGTGGCACATTCATTTTATGACCTAAACAGCTAGGTTCCAAATGACAACCATTCCAGACTTGATGGGCTGAAGCCTAACCGTTGCATAATATTACATTACTTATCTAGGGTGATAAAACAAAGACTGTCTCTGGTTGCAAGTTTTTGACGCCCGAACCGAAAGCAAAGGCGATTAATATTCGATCTGAGGTTTTCTTTATCACCATCCGTGGGGAATACAAAATTTTACGTCTACCCCGACCAGAAAGTCGAACTTTAGCGGGCGGTAATAGCCAGGTGTGACGTAATAGTACATTGTTTAACGAGGGCCGTAAGTGGAATATTGCTAACGAGAGTGTATCAGAAGCCCGACGCCGAAGGCGGAGGGCTTTTGATAACTCGAGTTTGCAATATTCTTACGCCCGTGTTATACACAATGTTTTTCATCACATTTGCGAGGAAATAAATAACAACAAAAGACAGAAAAATGTATGTTTCATACAGCAGCACCAATCAAAAATTGACAACTTCACTTCCAGATCAGTGCTAGTAGAGCGCGCAGTTCAATATTTCAACCAATCACAGAGCAGTATTCTTGCGGGGCGGGGCGTCGTGACCAACTAGATTTTTTTATTCAACCAATCACACAGCAACCAGATTTGCTTAAGCCAATCAGAGGGTTCTATTATTTAAAAAAAAAACCATAACGCCCATGGGCGTAATATAGCCCATTACAGCTCAGTACGCTTGCGTATAATAACACCATTTTCGAGCAAGTGTGATGAAAACATATTAAACATGCATTTGCTGTATCACCAATCTCATTAATTAATATAAGCTACAACAGATTGGTCAAATAATAAAGGATCAATGAAACAGCTATTAATGTGCCTGATTACTTGTGGCATTACTTCTCAATCGAAATACCTTTTGTATGCATTAATTTACGGGCTAATTTATATGTAAGAAATACCCACTAACGGCGGGTTACCTTACGTTTACAGACCGTTCAACGTTAAATATGGCGCTGGCAGCTGTCATTCCATAGAAACTTGTCAAATATTGCATTCATTCAGATTATAACGAACACCGGTTACGATTACAGACGGTTCGGTGTAACCCACCGTTAGTATGCTCAAACAAGATCTTCGGGTTTTGTGGTAACAAAAACCCAGCAGTTATCCAGGATTGTATTTATGCGTGAGTCAAGGAAATTGAAAATTGTGGTTAATTTCCCCATTGTGAACCAATCGGTGTTGTATGTCGTATAACATTGTTAAGTATAATTAGGACTAAATATAAACAAAGCGCAAGTATGATGTTACTAATTTGTAATAAAAATATGCAGCCTGTAAATCAGTATTGTTAACCCTTTTCCAGGCAGATGCTTTATATCGACCACATACAACCTGTCAAATATGTATCTTAATGTCAATAAATAAGACTGACATTCGATAGTCATTTTTCAATTGCCGGCCTGGAGAAGGGTTAATTAAAAACTTCGTATTGACAAATGTTATATGTGAGTTGGTTGTATTGAAATTTAAAAATGTCATCATATGAATTGAAAGCTGTATGATATAACAAACTGAAGAAACATGGAAAAACTTGCATAAAAATGTCTAATGTGAATCAATCATAAGTAAATTTCAGAAAGACAGACCTTTCGTATTGGAACACTGTAGGATCACAACCAGGGACCGGAAGCGGTTACCCTAATCAGGGTTTTCCACAGGCTTATTTTAGAAGTTGTTTTTAAACCCAATCCATAATGGTAACTCTATGATAAGGTAACCTAACTGTTAGGGTAACCCTATCTATTGTTATGGTAAGCATATTGGATGTGGTAACCTTAAGGTAACTATAACAAAACCCTATTGAGATAGGGTTTTGATATGGTTACCGCATCCGATATGCTTACCATAACAATAGGGTTACCTATCAATAAGGTTACCAAATCCTTAGGCTTAAGCCTGAAAAGGGGTTTTCCGGTCCCTGATCACAACATACATTGTTGTTAGCACTTCTACAATCTTGCATTATTATTGTTATTGGATGCAAATAGGTGGTTCATCTTTCATATTACTGTGAAGACATTACATTTATAACTGCATTTATTGATTATTCGTTTTTCATTCACCACCAGTGATGATTTTTTTATTCTTCCGTTTTCAGTGGTTTTTTGCGGTAATGATTTACTGAAACTAAAAAAAAAATTGCTTTGACATTTGCCATAATTTCATAGTATTAATAACAAGAGAGCTTATGAAGGATTTTCTATTATTATTATTGTTTATTTTGTACCTGAATATATACTTTTGATTGTGTTAAAACATCTGTATTTTATCAGTGATTAAATTGGTGCTGTTATTATAAACTGTATATATTTTGTGTTAGTAATAATACAAGAAAAAAATAATATTACATTTATTAACTAATCAATGCACTTTTCTTTCCATATTTTTTTGAATTTTTTCTCTATCTTTCTTTTGTTGGACAGAGAATCGGCCAATGCATCTAATGCATTCTTGAGAGCATACCATTGCATGAAGCTCAGATGGCTTGTTAAAGACAAGTCACTCTGTTCATTCCTGTAGCCCTCTTCCTTTAACATAAATAGTTTCAATGTTTTCATATCAGTCACATGTGCGGGAGAGTGATTATATGTATCATCTTTCTTCAACTGAATCGATTTCAATTGGTGATACAGGGGTTTAAATTTCTCCCTGGAAATTATTTCTCCTTTATCTATATTCAGTACCAGATTTATTGCTGGTGCTGTTTCTTCTGGAAGGTTGTATATCTCAAAATTGTTGGAAACTGGTAACACTTCAGGGTTGTCTTTATCATTTAGCCGGTTGACATAATCTATGAGGCTGTCAGGGTTGTCATCATCATCAACTATTAAGCTCTGGTGTAATGTTAAACATTTGTCAGGAGCCCATTCAAACCGGCCAAAGGAATCTACATTCTTGAGATCCAGCCAGTCCTCTAAGTTTAATGGCAGGATATAGTTCTTGGGTAGGAAGTCCACTCCTTTTAATTGTAGTCTGTGGAGCCAGGGGTGCAGGCGAGCGTACCAGCCACACGCGTGTCGCAGCAGAACTGTGCACATGGACCACACGCGGCTCAGAACCGCATATGGCATGAGAGACATCCAGTGGCTTTCCCCACACTTGATCCGGTCTAAATAAAAAATACATGCTTGCTTGGAACAAACGCAAACTCTCAACATTACCTTTGAAAATGTTATTACCCTAATCAATACATACTCAACCATTTGTCTTGTTGGTAAATACTCTTCATCATTAGGAGATGGCAAGGTGTCGCTGAAGTTTTCTATGTCTTTCAATACATTTAGTGCCAAATAACGACGCAAGGCCACATTAACCTTCTTATAGTGCCTGTAGCCAATGTCATTTCGAAATTTCTTGTCGAACTTATAAGCAAATCTGGACAGAACCGCGCTTTCTTTGTGCAAAGGTGATTGATTGGACAGAACTGTGATGATATCCCTGCAAGTACTTCTTAGCTCTTGAATATCTGCAATAATGAATTGGATATTAACAATTAGTTTCCCCTTTATCACAAGAAAACGAAAGGAATGAAACTTACCTACTTTACGATGACTTAAAAATGTATGAACAGGTGGTGGTAAAAGAGAAGCATCGTTCCATGGTTCTAGCATAGTGCATTAAATATACTATTTGCAACGCAATGATTCATTTATCATAAAATCCCTATAAAATCCACTTTTTTGTTAGGTTATGTTATTTATATCTGTCATTGTCATATACCTAAGATACCACAGAACAATAACTAAAGCATAGAAGCCACGTTAAAATAGGTAGCAGAGACGTTTACCTGTCCTTAACTTTCTTACGACGTACTAACGCGTCAGAAAGAGATGTATATGCATTTGTTATTCCTCAATTGTGTAGGTTGTCACAAGTTTGTTCCTATGCTAGGTATGTATTGTGTCGACTTTTTTATCGATAAATTATTTATTTATAGTTTAATAAATAATATTTACACTGTGCGAAAAAAGGGATGATTTTAAGTAGCATAGGTCTGGAAATCATACCAAACTATTATCATTATAATTATATTTGACGATCGGTTAAGCCTAGTTGGTAGTAAAAACAAAATAATCAGTGCCAACTTGGCAAACCGGTCGTCAAATAAATATAAAATAATAGATAAATGACAAATGTTTGAATCCTGCCAATGAGTCTGTATCAGATAAATATAATGTGCGAAAAGCATCTGCTTTGAGTCGTCTTCATTTGAATTTTTCATTAGCTATAAAATAATCCGGAGTGAAGTGTCTTGAACAGAATAGGTGCAACTATAGATTTTCCATGTCCAATTTTTTTTTTACATGTAAAAAAAATCATCTTCCTCCTTTGGAAAACTAGAATTAAAAAGTCGAGTTTTGTTAGAAAAATACACAAATGCAACAGTAAATTGTAAATCTTAAATACATGGGACAATCAAAAAGCCACTTTGTTGTCATTCTTCAGCAACTTCTAATTCCTATGTTCCCACGGAACAGAAAAAACAGTGGAAGTGGCATACGCCTCAATTACAATCAGAACCGCTGTCGGCAGTACTCACACCACACTATCACATTGTTAACTACAAAGAAATCTTGAACATGATTGGCCGTAGCGTTTTACTAAAGATGAAATTATAAACCACAGCATGTTAACATATTTTACACCTTATGACAGGGGCACGCTGTCGAAAATATATTGTGTTTGTCTGCTACTTACGACGTCCGAAAACAATATATAAAATTGCATAGAAAGTGCTTCCATCTAGCGACGAGTAGCCGAACTATGACGCATCAAAAAAACAAGTAGTTCGGCCACTCGGCAACAGATGTCCATCGATTTTCTAGCTTGCACTAGTGATGTGCGTAGTGCGTAGCTTATGATATCGATAAAAACTTTTACTATCAAAGTAACTATGATTATGAATTTAAGCGAAGGTAAGTCATTATGTCATTAATAGTATAACGATCTTCATATTTAAAGATTTTATTATTATTTGAACAAAGAAGATTATTGTACTAGCTATATTATAATGGTATAAAACAAACGAGTTTAATTTCCAGAATTAAGAGCCTAAAAGCGACGTAATAAGAGCCACGTTACGAGCAAATGTGTTCAAAAAATATTCTTTACATACCTATACTTGTTCCCAACCAAAGTAACAACTGAGGCCATAAAACCATAGGCTCGCGTTATCTCTTTTGCATTGTCTTTCTTTATGGCCTCAGTCGTCACTTTGGTTGGGAAAAAGTATAGGGTAGGGTAAAGGATCAATTTTACTAAGAAAAAACCGGCCAAGTGCGTGTCGGACCACGCAAAACGAAGGGTTCCGTGCCTATTAAAAAGGTCGTATCGTCATAGAAATCTTACGGCACTTACGTCCTTTTCTTTGAGGAAGGCAGTTTTTCAGCAATATCTCGGAAACCTTTCATCCGATCTTGTTCAAAATAATTTTCGGTGAATGAACTTAATAAGCGCTGTGTCCATGAATTTTTTCATATTTTTAAAATACTCCGTTCAAAAATTAGAGGGGGGGGGACAGAATTTTAGTGACTTTCGGGGCGATTATCTCTGACTGTATTCACTTAATCAAAAAAAAATCCCGAGAAACCTTATATTTATTTTGAAAGGCCTATCGATTCATGTGCCACACGTGGGCTCACGATGAAAACAATTTTTTTGACTTTTAGTTTTATGTATGGAGTACATCCCTAAAAAAATATTTTTTAGTAATTTTAATTACAAAACTTTGTAGCGGCTAACAAAATACACCTATCCTCAAAATTTTATTCAAATACACCTTATAGTTTTCGAGTAAAATGCCTGTGACATACGGACAGACGGACAGACGGACAGACGGACAGACGGACAGACGGACAGACGGACAGACGGACATGACGAAACTATAAGGGTTCCGTTTTTGCCATTTTGGCTACGGAACCCTAAAAAGGATTATAGTAATCGGTTTTTTATTTTATCAATTACAAAGAACGACAAATATACATAGCTTAAAATGTATCATTACCGTCTCTGAAATAATACGTATTTGTTTAACAATTGCCTCTTAGATTTGTTTAACTGAACATATCGTACTTATTTTGGCTGGCATCCAATTTTGCCTCCCTGTCACATCGATCCATTTTTCCTTCTGAAAAGGATCTTTAGGAAATCTGAAAAGCAGTAGGAAAATATTTGAGTCTTTTATTTCAAGATTCATAAATGTTCATAAAACGTACACTTTTTATTAACATAGGTATATTTAAGCAGTCAGGGTGGTTATACGCTTGTTTGCTACCACCGTGGTAAAAAATAAAACTAGAAAAAGATTTCAATAGTACATTGTTTAACGAGGGGCGTAAGTGGAATATTGCTAACGAGAGTCGATCAGAAGCCCGACGCCGAAGGCGGAGGGCTTTTGATGACTCGAGTTTGCAATATTCTTACGCCCGTGTTATACACAATGTTTTTCATCACATTTGCGAGGAAATAAATAACTACAAAAGACAGAAAAATCTAAGTTTCATACAGGCGCACCAATCAAAAATTGACAACTTCACTTCCAGATCAGTGCTAGTGGAGTTCAATATTTCAACCAATCACAGAGCAGTATTCTTGCGGGCGGGGCCGGCTTGACCAACTAGATTTTTTTTTCAACCATGATTGGTGGTGGCTCTGTGATCAGAGCAACCAGATTTGCTTAAGCCAATCAGAGGGTTCTATATTTTAAAACTAAACTTAACCGCCCGTGGGAGGTAAAACGGCTATAACTGCTCTGTACGCTCGCAAGTAATAACGCCATTGACGAGCAAGTGTGATGAAATAGTACATTGTTTAACGAAGGGCGTAAGTGGAATATTGCTAACGAGAGTCTATCAGAAGCCCGACGCCGAAGGCGGAGGGCTTTTGATGACGCGAGTTTGCAATATTCTTACGCCCGTATTATACACAATGTTTTTCATTACATTTGCGAGGAAATAAATAACTAGAAAAGACAGAAAAATCTAAGTTTCACACAGCCGCATCAATCAAAAATTGACAACTTCACTTCCAGATCAGTGCTAGTGGAGCGCGCAGCTTCAACCAATCACAGAGCAGTATTCTAGCGGGGTGGGGCCGGCTTGACCAACTAGATTTTTTTTTCAACCAATCACAGAGCAACCAGATTTGCTTAAGCCAATCAGAGGGTTCTATATTTTAAAACTAAACTTAACAGCCCGTGGGAGGTATAACGGCTATAACTGCTCTGTACGCTCGCAAGTAATATCGCCATTGACGAGCAAGTGTGATGAAAATAAAATAACTCCATTTTATACGGAACTTCAACAAGTTACGTGTACTATTATATGTATGTGGAAATGATATCATAAATCCGCCCAGTATGTAATTAAAATGATTATTACATTCATTTTAATGTTTATACTCGATAACTAGGAAACATTAGAAAACAATCACTCTAACTCTGCAGAAAACGAATATCGATAAATCTATAACTTTATCGACAACACCCTCTCTCTATTTTCGAGAGTTCAATGTAAGATCGAGTAGCGAACATTCGAGAATCGCTCCATTGAATGACATAGACAGAAATCGACCTTATCGTATTCACACAGAGTTCCTTTTTGTATTGTACATTTCTTTAAAATGCCTTCCGGTTAAGAAAATTGAGAAACTTATTAAAATTAAATAAAATACTACTTACCGATGATATAAAATGCCGCTATGAGTGATGTTTTTGGTGCTTCTATCGTTTTTGCACTCCAAAATGGAGCAATAAGGCATATTTACAGCGCAATCCTTTTTTTTGCGTTATAGTTGGCACAACCGTCTTACACATGGCACTGCGGCGAACACGGCCTACTTTACACTTCTACTGTTTTTATTGTTCTGTGTATGTTCCAATACATATTTTTCTATATACTAATAAATACATCCCAGACGAGGCCCTCAGAGGGCCTACCGCGAAACGAAATTCGTTAGTGTATCTTCCCCTCTGTCTCTCGAACTAGCAAGAGCGACAGAGACGGAGATCGAACGAAGTTGGTTTTCATTTGCGGTAGGCCCTCAGTTGTGTTCATGGACCTAAGATACTCGGGACAAGCTATGGTAATAATAATACCACGTCCGAGCGAGATGGTAGCATACAAATCTCGATAAGTGGAACAGAAAGGGAAATATCATTCGTTGTCCTTGACATAGTTCCACTTTTTTTCTGTTTGCCACAACAGATTTAGTATGAAGTTATGGCCAATAAAT
Source organism: Epinotia nisella (assembly GCA_932294315.1). Taxonomy (NCBI): domain Eukaryota; kingdom Metazoa; phylum Arthropoda; class Insecta; order Lepidoptera; family Tortricidae; genus Epinotia; species Epinotia nisella. Next base: position 9,150,013 of record OW028674.1, read on the forward strand.
CACTACCCACCCAAATTAAGTAGGTTGTTTATGGTAAGCAATCAGCCATCTTAAGACCAGTTCTTAATTTAGCTGCATAGAAGCCTTTCCGTCCCTCATTGCGGCATCACGTATAGCCTGTCCCGAGTATCTTAGGTCCATGGTTGTGTTGCTGTTTGCTCTATTGCTTTTGCTGCACTTTACTTGCTGTTTGTACCGGCCGTGGCAACGTCAAATTTATCAGCTTTATCTTATTTCCTTTCTTTATTTGAGTAAGTTAGAATAGAGTGCAATACCTATGTAATTAATAAGTTTTAGGATAGATAATTGTAGCATTACGCACAATGAGCATAATATTTACTAATCCATCTATGTATATTAAGTGCTTTGCGCTTTAGTATATTAAGTATCGTGATTTTTAGGTTAAAGTTAAAGATGTTAACATTTATAACGATTGTTTACAGGTTAACGTGCCGAACAAATCAATATGCCTAAACATAAGAAGAAAGAAGAAAGTTCTAGCGACAGTGACGAGGGACCTGTTGATGTAAGTTTTACTATACTAGAAAATTGTAGGTACAGTCAGCAGCAGAAGTAGCTAAGCGGGCCGGGTGTTCAAAATAACCTACACACACTCCTAATTTCTTAAGTAGTCGTGTGCAGGTCATTTTGAACACCCGGGCCGCTTAGCTACTTCTGCTGCTGACGTTCCTACCCAATTGTTGACCAGTCACCGGTACCGATTCGATACACTTATTAAATAAACTGATTACTGTATGACAAGATTCCTTAAATATCGCAATGATATATTGGAAATTTAGTTTTTGTCCAGAAACTAGTTATTACTTCAGATACCTTTATAAAATATTTTCATAATAAACAGCAATGAGCCAAGATGCTTGATTTAATTCAGCTCTCAATAATTATTTGGTTTTATGAAGTCAATTACTCACTTTAACAAGTACACAATTAAATTTTCAGAGAAATGTACCACCAGAAAAAAAAGCCAAAATGGGGTCCAGAACTAATGATAAGGAGCCCACATGGGTGTTGGAGGGCAAGAAGCTTGTCAAAGTGAGGGAGTTCAAGGGTAAACAATATGTGGACATTCGGGAGTTCTACGAGAAGAACGGAGACTTGCTGCCTGGCAAGAAGGGAATCAGTCTGACTCCGGAGCAGTGGAGGAAGCTGCTTGCCCTGGCGGAAGAGGTTAATGAGACTATCAGCAGTAGATGTTAGTTCTGAACAAATTCTATGATTATTTTATTTCATATAAGGATGTTACCATACCAATGCTTGTTAATAGATGCCGAATTGACTGGTGAGATGACTGGTGTGATGTGATTTGATCTGTGAATTAAACATGTTTGTTGAGCAAATTATACTTGAAGTTTTCATTGTTTTTTTTGGCTTAACACATTTACTGCCAACAATTTCGTAGCACTACGCTCGTGGCCAATGCCATTGTCTGTCTCGCTAAGTAGAGGAAAGTGCCTTCACAGACAAAGCTCCCGCTAGGCAGGTTCTTGGCTCTGAAAGTGTTAAATAGATGTGTAGGGGGGGGGGGGGGGGGGGGGGTGTTATCTGTTATGTTTTTCTTCAATCCCTGACTTTCTCATTTATCTCCCATGAAAGGTGTACTATTATTATTCAGGTAGTGGCTAACGGGCTGTGAGAGCTCTTATTCACTGCGACCATTGCCGATCTATTATGAGACATCACATTAGGTATGCTAAAGTGTACCATAATGTGACGTCACGCAGAACTCTAACGGGCTATATCTTCATCATTATTTGTTTAAGTGACAAACAAAAAAATACGTGTCCAATATTTTTTTTAAACCAACTGACGGACTAATTTTTTTTTGGAAAGTACCCAATTGCTAAATGCTCTAAGCGCTTTGGTATGTTTCAGTCCTGGGATAGCTCTCCAGGCTTGAATGGTCTTGTAGAAACAATAGGTCAGACTTTTGGGGATACCACAGATCGGCTCTGGTCCGCAGTGTCCCCTTCTCCTCCGCGTTAGTAAGTTCTTTCCATCAAATACAGGGGACATATTCAGTGGTTTGTACCACTGAAGAAAGATATCTACCTTCAACCCAAGGTTTAATTCAAATGATAATAGATGGGATTTTCAAGAAAACCAGAGAGATTTTGAGAGTTAAAATATTTTATTAAAAAGATATTTCTTTACACTGACTTCCAGTAATTAAATCATACAATTCAACAGTATAAATAAATTAAACAGGTACAAGATTGAGCTGTTTTCGTAACATAGTATGTTTAGGAACAAAAAATAACTAATGAGTAAACCTAATTATCTTTAATGAATGTATACATACATCAAATGTTGATATTTAAGTAACTTAATCTCAAAATAAATCTAACAGCCTAAAGAAACCAAAATCTAATAAAATCACAAGTTATACTTGCTGCTGTGGTGCAGTTCTCATCCAATATGTCATGGTCTGCCTGAACTCTACTTGCTATTGGAGTCCAACTTGAGAGTTCTCTCCCATATCTGCAATCACTGTCAACAGACTTCATTCTTTCAACAGGCTTAAATATACTTTATAATTACTAATGTATAAAAATTGGCAATGAATCACAGGATATAATATCTATTTCATTCGGAATAAGAAGAGACTCAGGTTATATTTCATCTCAATAATATAGTACAACTACCCACTTATTTACATCAATTCATGGATTCCACAACATAGGTTTGTTTACTTAGTTTATAAATATGTGGACTCGAACTTATTCACCACGCAGCACGATCCCCAAGAATAAACTTCGTGCTCAAAATATTGGGGTAACCCATTCACTGCCAAAGGAGTGAATACAACCGGCGTTGCCGGGAATGAATACCCTCCGTTTGCAAGGCATATTTGCGTTTCATTTACCATAGTAAAAAGTATAATAGGAAAAATAAACAATTCGTTTCTATAATATTAACGTTAACATGAAAAAAATTACAATTAATTCATAATTCAAGTATCTTGCTATTGTGTATACCTTAACAGGTGGTCATTTTTGCCATGACATTTGGATGTGCCCTGTATATGGTAAACGGCCAAAATTTTATGACAGGTAGGTAGGGAGTTCCTATAAATAAATATTTGCCGACAAATATTAATAAACTCAATTGTCGATACTTTTACATGTACTATTGAATTCGCTACCTGTCATAAAATGTTGCCCTTTTAATTCCGATATCCGGTTATATTATATTTGATATCCTAGTAACAACAGTTTGATAATTGTTTTACATAACTTCGTGTTAAGGTTTGTACGTACGAGGTTCTATGTGAAACGATAACAAGAATGGTCTAAAAATAGGTAAGTCTATTAATTGGTATTGGTAGGCACAGTCGAGTTCTCCAATATCTATACAGACAACCTTACAAAAATATCTATACACAGTCTTTATTGTTACTGACATAAGACGCATGTGTAGATATTTTTGATAGATATTGGAGAACTCGACTGTACCTAGTAAATATTCAAAAGTTTTTGTGAAATCGTTAACATATGCATATATAAAAATGCCTACCATTTTCAATATGGCGTTGGGCATGACTAGTGTTTTTAGTAAGATTTGGTTTAAATTCTAGCTAACATATTTTGGAAGTTTATAAAGACTAAAATATATAGGTCGATTTATAGATCGTTCAATGCACGAGGTCGCTCTCCATTCGATCGCAGCCAGTACAGCGGAGCCTGGCACCGCTCTCGGCTCATCCAGTGATCACTGTAATCTTTTGTCTCTGATCAGTGATAGTCGCGACGGGAAGCGAGGCGTGCGCGGGGAAGCGCGCTGTGACTTTTTATTAGGGTTCCGTACCTCAAAAGGAAAAAACAGAACCCTTATAGAATCACTTTGTTGTCCGTCTGGTCGTCTGTCTCTGTCTAGACCCTTTATCTCGGGAACGCGTCGAGGTATCGAGTTGAAATTAAAACCATATAGGTACTCAGGTCTACAGTCCCTTTAAGGTGTGAAAAAACCAAACTTTCAAGTTAACGTAAAAAAAAGATAGGGCCGTTTATTCCGCAAAAAACGTATATTTCGGCACACTCAAGGGAATGAAAATTTATAAGGTACTTTCCGTTGACCTAGAACTATGAAATTTGGCAAGTAATATCGTCTTATACTACAAGTACAGGGAAAAATGTGGAAACTAGACATTTGTAATTTTGCACGGAACCCTCGGTGGACAAATCTGACTCGCACTTTTCCGGTTTTTTATTGTATGATCGCTCAACATCGTTTCACCATGGCGTACGTAGGAACGGTGGCGCCACTGTGTGGCTCGCAGAAGCGCTCAACTTCGTGCGGTTCTTCGCGGACTGAACGACTTTCAGTAGGTATGTCATAGCGTAGTTGAAGTGAGACGAGCTTAGGTAAGACTTGTGACATTGATACACGGTTTTATGTCGCCTGGTTTACATTCTTTGGCACAGCGAAATTTCTCTCTATACCCGTACCTACGAACCTAATTCAATCGGCCACCTGCGATGAGATTCGAACGATTGGTCTCTCAGACCCATAACACCCCACCTTAAGTTATAAATACAAATAGATATGCAAATTCGTTACACATCAGTTTTCGTATAGTTCCACTATATCCTTTACAAATACCTTGACCAGAACGTATAGCTACCGTAACCTTTAATTCATTTAAATATATTTTTCGACTAGGCTCTACCTATTTACACACTAATTAATTTTTTGGCTTGATATGGAAGCAGTTAATCTTGAAGTGTTCACACATCTCCTGGACCTGAAAATAAAATTACGTTAGTCCCAAAATCACAAAGCGGAGTACCGGGCGCAGCGTGGTTAAGCAATGTAAGCAGCGGGCAGCTGTCTACGGCAGTAGTCGTGGGGCGCGCGCAGCTCTGTGGCGGGCGCCAGCAGCCCCGCCAGCGCCGCGCCCGCCACCAGCGCGTACGGCAGCAGCAGTAGAGCTACGTACCACTCTCGTGCCGTAGTAGACGTGCGCGGCGGTGCAGGCGGCGGTGAGCGCGAGCAGCGCGCGCAGCTCTGTGGCGGGCGCCAGCAGCCCCGCCAGCGCCGCGCCCGCCACCAGCGCGTACGGCAGCAGCAGTAGAGCTACGTACCACTCTCGTGCCGTAGTAGACGTGCGCGGCGGTGCAGGCGGCGGTGAGCGCGAGCAGCGCGCGCAGCTCTGTGGCGGGCGCCAGCAGCCCCGCCAGCGCCGCGCCCGCCACCAGCGCGTACGGCAGCAGCAGTAGAGCTACGTACCACTCTCGTGCCGTAGTAGACGTGCGCGGCGGTGCAGGCGGCGGTGAGCGCGAGCAGCGCGCGCAGCTCTGTGGCGGGCGCCAGCAGCCCCGCCAGCGCCGCGCCCGCCACCAGCGCGTACGGCAGCAGCAGTAGAGCTACGTACCACTCTCGTGCCGTAGTAGACGTGCGCGGCGGTGCAGGCGGCGGTGAGCGCGAGCAGCGCGCGCAGCTCTGTGGCGGGCGCCAGCAGCCCCGCCAGCGCCGCGCCCGCCACCAGCGCGTACGGCAGCAGCAGTAGAGCTACGTACCACTCTCGTGCCGTAGTAGACGTGCGCGGCGGTGCAGGCGGCGGTGAGCGCGAGCAGCGCGCGCAGCTCTGTGGCGGGCGCCAGCAGCCCCGCCAGCGCCGCGCCCGCCACCAGCGCGTACGGCAGCAGCAGTAGAGCTACGTACCACTCTCGTGCCGTAGTAGACGTGCGCGGCGGTGCAGGCGGCGGTGAGCGCGAGCAGCGCGCGCAGCTCTGTGGCGGGCGCCAGCAGCCCCGCCAGCGCCGCGCCCGCCACCAGCGCGTACGGCAGCAGCAGTAGAGCTACGTACCACTCTCGTGCCGTAGTAGACGTGCGCGGCGGTGCAGGCGGCGGTGAGCGCGAGCAGCGCGCGCAGCTCTGTGGCGGGCGCCAGCAGCCCCGCCAGCGCCGCGCCCGCCACCAGCGCGTACGGCAGCAGCAGTAGAGCTACGTACCACTCTCGTGCCGTAGTAGACGTGCGCGGCGGTGCAGGCGGCGGTGAGCGCGAGCAGCGCGCGCAGCTCTGTGGCGGGCGCCAGCAGCCCCGCCAGCGCCGCGCCCGCCACCAGCGCGTACGGCAGCAGCAGTAGAGCTACGTACCACTCTCGTGCCGTAGTAGACGTGCGCGGCGGTGCAGGCGGCGGTGAGCGCGAGCAGCGCGCGCAGCTCTGTGGCGGGCGCCAGCAGCCCCGCCAGCGCCGCGCCCGCCACCAGCGCGTACGGCAGCAGCAGTAGAGCTACGTACCACTCTCGTGCCGTAGTAGACGTGCGCGGCGGTGCAGGCGGCGGTGAGCGCGAGCAGCGCGCGCAGCTCTGTGGCGGGCGCCAGCAGCCCCGCCAGCGCCGCGCCCGCCACCAGCGCGTACGGCAGCAGCAGTAGAGCTACGTACCACTCTCGTGCCGTAGTAGACGTGCGCGGCGGTGCAGGCGGCGGTGAGCGCGAGCAGCGCGCGCAGCTCTGTGGCGGGCGCCAGCAGCCCCGCCAGCGCCGCGCCCGCCACCAGCGCGTACGGCAGCAGCAGTAGAGCTACGTACCACTCTCGTGCCGTAGTAGACGTGCGCGGCGGTGCAGGCGGCGGTGAGCGCGAGCAGCGCGCGCAGCTCTGTGGCGGGCGCCAGCAGCCCCGCCAGCGCCGCGCCCGCCACCAGCGCGTACGGCAGCAGCAGTAGAGCTACGTACCACTCTCGTGCCGTAGTAGACGTGCGCGGCGGTGCAGGCGGCGGTGAGCGCGAGCAGCGCGCGCAGCTCTGTGGCGGGCGCCAGCAGCCCCGCCAGCGCCGCGCCCGCCACCAGCGCGTACGGCAGCAGCAGTAGAGCTACGTACCACTCTCGTGCCGTAGTAGACGTGCGCGGCGGTGCAGGCGGCGGTGAGCGCGAGCAGCGCGCGCAGCTCTGTGGCGGGCGCCAGCAGCCCCGCCAGCGCCGCGCCCGCCACCAGCGCGTACGGCAGCAGCAGTAGAGCTACGTACCACTCTCGTGCCGTAGTAGACGTGCGCGGCGGTGCAGGCGGCGGTGAGCGCGAGCAGCGCGCGCAGCTCTGTGGCGGGCGCCAGCAGCCCCGCCAGCGCCGCGCCCGCCACCAGCGCGTACGGCAGCAGCAGTAGAGCTACGTACCACTCTCGTGCCGTAGTAGACGTGCGCGGCGGTGCAGGCGGCGGTGAGCGCGAGCAGCGCGCGCAGCTCTGTGGCGGGCGCCAGCAGCCCCGCCAGCGCCGCGCCCGCCACCAGCGCGTACGGCAGCAGCAGTAGAGCTACGTACCACTCTCGTGCCGTAGTAGACGTGCGCGGCGGTGCAGGCGGCGGTGAGCGCGAGCAGCGCGCGCAGCTCTGTGGCGGGCGCCAGCAGCCCCGCCAGCGCCGCGCCCGCCACCAGCGCGTACGGCAGCAGCAGTAGAGCTACGTACCACTCTCGTGCCGTAGTAGACGTGCGCGGCGGTGCAGGCGGCGGTGAGCGCGAGCAGCGCGCGCAGCTCTGTGGCGGGCGCCAGCAGCCCCGCCAGCGCCGCGCCCGCCACCAGCGCGTACGGCAGCAGCAGTAGAGCTACGTACCACTCTCGTGCCGTAGTAGACGTGCGCGGCGGTGCAGGCGGCGGTGAGCGCGAGCAGCGCGCGCAGCTCTGTGGCGGGCGCCAGCAGCCCCGCCAGCGCCGCGCCCGCCACCAGCGCGTACGGCAGCAGCAGTAGAGCTACGTACCACTCTCGTGCCGTAGTAGACGTGCGCGGCGGTGCAGGCGGCGGTGAGCGCGAGCAGCGCGCGCAGCTCTGTGGCGGGCGCCAGCAGCCCCGCCAGCGCCGCGCCCGCCACCAGCGCGTACGGCAGCAGCAGTAGAGCTACGTACCACTCTCGTGCCGTAGTAGACGTGCGCGGCGGTGCAGGCGGCGGTGAGCGCGAGCAGCGCGCGCAGCTCTGTGGCGGGCGCCAGCAGCCCCGCCAGCGCCGCGCCCGCCACCAGCGCGTACGGCAGCAGCAGTAGAGCTACGTACCACTCTCGTGCCGTAGTAGACGTGCGCGGCGGTGCAGGCGGCGGTGAGCGCGAGCAGCGCGCGCAGCTCTGTGGCGGGCGCCAGCAGCCCCGCCAGCGCCGCGCCCGCCACCAGCGCGTACGGCAGCAGCAGTAGAGCTACGTACCACTCTCGTGCCGTAGTAGACGTGCGCGGCGGTGCAGGCGGCGGTGAGCGCGAGCAGCGCGCGCAGCTCTGTGGCGGGCGCCAGCAGCCCCGCCAGCGCCGCGCCCGCCACCAGCGCGTACGGCAGCAGCAGTAGAGCTACGTACCACTCTCGTGCCGTAGTAGACGTGCGCGGCGGTGCAGGCGGCGGTGAGCGCGAGCAGCGCGCGCAGCTCTGTGGCGGGCGCCAGCAGCCCCGCCAGCGCCGCGCCCGCCACCAGCGCGTACGGCAGCAGCAGTAGAGCTACGTACCACTCTCGTGCCGTAGTAGACGTGCGCGGCGGTGCAGGCGGCGGTGAGCGCGAGCAGCGCGCGCAGCTCTGTGGCGGGCGCCAGCAGCCCCGCCAGCGCCGCGCCCGCCACCAGCGCGTACGGCAGCAGCAGTAGAGCTACGTACCACTCTCGTGCCGTAGTAGACGTGCGCGGCGGTGCAGGCGGCGGTGAGCGCGAGCAGCGCGCGCAGCTCTGTGGCGGGCGCCAGCAGCCCCGCCAGCGCCGCGCCCGCCACCAGCGCGTACGGCAGCAGCAGTAGAGCTACGTACCACTCTCGTGCCGTAGTAGACGTGCGCGGCGGTGCAGGCGGCGGTGAGCGCGAGCAGCGCGCGCAGCTCTGTGGCGGGCGCCAGCAGCCCCGCCAGCGCCGCGCCCGCCACCAGCGCGTACGGCAGCAGCAGTAGAGCTACGTACCACTCTCGTGCCGTAGTAGACGTGCGCGGCGGTGCAGGCGGCGGTGAGCGCGAGCAGCGCGCGCAGCTCTGTGGCGGGCGCCAGCAGCCCCGCCAGCGCCGCGCCCGCCACCAGCGCGTACGGCAGCAGCAGTAGAGCTACGTACCACTCTCGTGCCGTAGTAGACGTGCGCGGCGGTGCAGGCGGCGGTGAGCGCGAGCAGCGCGCGCAGCTCTGTGGCGGGCGCCAGCAGCCCCGCCAGCGCCGCGCCCGCCACCAGCGCGTACGGCAGCAGCAGTAGAGCTACGTACCACTCTCGTGCCGTAGTAGACGTGCGCGGCGGTGCAGGCGGCGGTGAGCGCGAGCAGCGCGCGCAGCTCTGTGGCGGGCGCCAGCAGCCCCGCCAGCGCCGCGCCCGCCACCAGCGCGTACGGCAGCAGCAGTAGAGCTACGTACCACTCTCGTGCCGTAGTAGACGTGCGCGGCGGTGCAGGCGGCGGTGAGCGCGAGCAGCGCGCGCAGCTCTGTGGCGGGCGCCAGCAGCCCCGCCAGCGCCGCGCCCGCCACCAGCGCGTACGGCAGCAGCAGTAGAGCTACGTACCACTCTCGTGCCGTAGTAGACGTGCGCGGCGGTGCAGGCGGCGGTGAGCGCGAGCAGCGCGCGCAGCTCTGTGGCGGGCGCCAGCAGCCCCGCCAGCGCCGCGCCCGCCACCAGCGCGTACGGCAGCAGCAGTAGAGCTACGTACCACTCTCGTGCCGTAGTAGACGTGCGCGGCGGTGCAGGCGGCGGTGAGCGCGAGCAGCGCGCGCAGCTCTGTGGCGGGCGCCAGCAGCCCCGCCAGCGCCGCGCCCGCCACCAGCGCGTACGGCAGCAGCAGTAGAGCTACGTACCACTCTCGTGCCGTAGTAGACGTGCGCGGCGGTGCAGGCGGCGGTGAGCGCGAGCAGCGCGCGCAGCTCTGTGGCGGGCGCCAGCAGCCCCGCCAGCGCCGCGCCCGCCACCAGCGCGTACGGCAGCAGCAGTAGAGCTACGTACCACTCTCGTGCCGTAGTAGACGTGCGCGGCGGTGCAGGCGGCGGTGAGCGCGAGCAGCGCGCGCAGCTCTGTGGCGGGCGCCAGCAGCCCCGCCAGCGCCGCGCCCGCCACCAGCGCGTACGGCAGCAGCAGTAGAGCTACGTACCACTCTCGTGCCGTAGTAGACGTGCGCGGCGGTGCAGGCGGCGGTGAGCGCGAGCAGCGCGCGCAGCTCTGTGGCGGGCGCCAGCAGCCCCGCCAGCGCCGCGCCCGCCACCAGCGCGTACGGCAGCAGCAGTAGAGCTACGTACCACTCTCGTGCCGTAGTAGACGTGCGCGGCGGTGCAGGCGGCGGTGAGCGCGAGCAGCGCGCGCAGCTCTGTGGCGGGCGCCAGCAGCCCCGCCAGCGCCGCGCCCGCCACCAGCGCGTACGGCAGCAGCAGTAGAGCTACGTACCACTCTCGTGCCGTAGTAGACGTGCGCGGCGGTGCAGGCGGCGGTGAGCGCGAGCAGCGCGCGCAGCTCTGTGGCGGGCGCCAGCAGCCCCGCCAGCGCCGCGCCCGCCACCAGCGCGTACGGCAGCAGCAGTAGAGCTACGTACCACTCTCGTGCCGTAGTAGACGTGCGCGGCGGTGCAGGCGGCGGTGAGCGCGAGCAGCGCGCGCAGCTCTGTGGCGGGCGCCAGCAGCCCCGCCAGCGCCGCGCCCGCCACCAGCGCGTACGGCAGCAGCAGTAGAGCTACGTACCACTCTCGTGCCGTAGTAGACGTGCGCGGCGGTGCAGGCGGCGGTGAGCGCGAGCAGCGCGCGCAGCTCTGTGGCGGGCGCCAGCAGCCCCGCCAGCGCCGCGCCCGCCACCAGCGCGTACGGCAGCAGCAGTAGAGCTACGTACCACTCTCGTGCCGTAGTAGACGTGCGCGGCGGTGCAGGCGGCGGTGAGCGCGAGCAGCGCGCGCAGCTCTGTGGCGGGCGCCAGCAGCCCCGCCAGCGCCGCGCCCGCCACCAGCGCGTACGGCAGCAGCAGTAGAGCTACGTACCACTCTCGTGCCGTAGTAGACGTGCGCGGCGGTGCAGGCGGCGGTGAGCGCGAGCAGCGCGCGCAGCTCTGTGGCGGGCGCCAGCAGCCCCGCCAGCGCCGCGCCCGCCACCAGCGCGTACGGCAGCAGCAGTAGAGCTACGTACCACTCTCGTGCCGTAGTAGACGTGCGCGGCGGTGCAGGCGGCGGTGAGCGCGAGCAGCGCGCGCAGCTCTGTGGCGGGCGCCAGCAGCCCCGCCAGCGCCGCGCCCGCCACCAGCGCGTACGGCAGCAGCAGTAGAGCTACGTACCACTCTCGTGCCGTAGTAGACGTGCGCGGCGGTGCAGGCGGCGGTGAGCGCGAGCAGCGCGCGCAGCTCTGTGGCGGGCGCCAGCAGCCCCGCCAGCGCCGCGCCCGCCACCAGCGCGTACGGCAGCAGCAGCACGTTCCACGCGGCGCAACGCGTGCCGCTCATCTGAGCCACGATCAGGCGACACTGCACAACGGAATTAGTTAGGATCATTTATCGCCGAGTCATAGGATTTTAAATTTTTTATTCATTTATTATGAGTGAAATATGTGTCCAAATCCTGTGCGTCCCGTGAAATATAATTATTCTTGTCCAGACACGCATACGTTCAAAATGTCCTTATGAGTCGCGCAAAAATACAGTATTCCGTTATTTACTCAATTGCAATTAGACCAGTGAATAAAATTTTAAGAGGCGGCCGAAGGCGACCGGTTGTAAAATGAAATAAACGTCGTCTGCCGGTCTATCTATGTGACGCGAAGTGCTATACATGGCCTGCTTGTAGCCGACAACGGCATGTGCGCGCGCAGCGAGCACCGTATGCCCCTTGCTGGCGGCCCGCAGTCACGATCGTGCTAACAAAGAGCTCACGTTGATGTTGGAGAATACGGTCCCGGTGAGCACGTAGAAGAGGCGCGGCGCGCGGTGCACGACGTCGCCGGGCGAGTACAGCGCCCACAGCGAGCTCGCGGCGAAGAACGTCGCCAGCGGATACAGCGGCCGCAGCGCTTCGCTTGTCGACCGCATCTTGCCAGTGCCGTCACGGTATGCCCTGTAATATTTATCAGCCAAATAGTGTATATGTCACCCTTAGATTGTGAACACCGTCAGTTTATAATTTTACTCGCGGTTTTCGTTAGTTTATACACTATGAATAGTGTAATTGTGAACTGAGATCAAATCGGCATGCTACGGAACGCATACTCAAGGATTACGTAGGTTAGGTAGCTTCAGTTGCTCGAAGGGCAAACCGCCCAGAAATAGAAGCCCCGCGGGAGCGGGGTTCCGTCGACACTGCCAGGCGACGAAATAAATGGAATAAAAAGTTCCGGAAAAAAATAACAACCATGTTCTGACGTAAATGGAAGCTGATGCAAGTGGAATAATTCATTCAACCAATCAGAGCGCACAAGGTGCGTTCCCAGTCATGCTAATTTAATTCAGTTCACAATTGGATACTTTCTTGGGTAAAAAAATATATAATTATATTTAGTCCGTCAGTTAGATTATCAAAAAATATTGAACACGTATTTTTTTATTTGTCAATTATACAAAAAATGATAAAGATATAGCCCGTTAAATTTCAGTGTGAAGTCACATTATGCTAAAAAGTGTACCATAATGTCCATAATGTGACATCACGCGCAACTTTAACGGTCTATATCTTCATCATTTTTTGTTTAATTGACAAACAAAAAAATACGTGTTCAATATTTTTTGATAATCTGACGGACGTAAAATATTGTATTTTAGGAAAGCAGCCAATTTTACGATTTGACTTTGATAGTTTATAATCTAACGAAAAATAATGTTAAATTGTTAATGATTTTGACAGTTCGCGGTTTTTCGACAGTTTATAATATCGCGAGTAAAATTATGAAAAAAATTAAAATTAAAAATGCTTTATTTGTTTTGTTTTAAAATTTTAAACTGACGGTGTTCATAATCTGACGGTAACACACTTCGGGTCGTGACTAAGGTAGTTGGTCGCATTACTGGCGGTGGAATGAGTTACTTGTATATGTTGTAGAGGATGGTGGTCTGGCTGGTGAGCATGGCGGACAGGTAGAGCACGAGCTCGAAGGCCACGCCGGGCGTGAGGCCGCCGGGCAGCGGCGCGCGCCACGCCGCCGGCCCCGTCGCCGCCGTCACCAGCAGCAGCACGCACGACCCCTAACATTACTGGCGGTGGCATGAGTTACTTGTATATGTTGTAGAGGATGGTGGTCTGGCTGGTGAGCATGGCGGACAGGTAGAGCACGAGCTCGAAGGCCACGCCGGGCGTGAGGCCGCCGGGCAGCGGCGCGCGCCACGCCGCCGGCCCCGTCGCCGCCGTCACCAGCAGCAGCACGCACGACCCCTAACATTACTGGCGGTGGCATGAGTTACTTGTATATGTTGTAGAGGATGGTGGTCTGGCTGGTGAGCATGGCGGACAGGTAGAGCACGAGCTCGAAGGCCACGCCGGGCGTGAGGCCGCCGGGCAGCGGCGCGCGCCACGCCGCCGGCCCCGTCGCCGCCGTCACCAGCAGCAGCACGCACGACCCCTAACATTACTGGCGGTGGCATGAGTTACTTGTATATGTTGTAGAGGATGGTGGTCTGGCTGGTGAGCATGGCGGACAGGTAGAGCACGAGCTCGAAGGCCACGCCGGGCGTGAGGCCGCCGGGCAGCGGCGCGCGCCACGCCGCCGGCCCCGTCGCCGCCGTCACCAGCAGCAGCACGCACGACCCCTAACATTACTGGCGGTGGCATGAGTTACTTGTATATGTTGTAGAGGATGGTGGTCTGGCTGGTGAGCATGGCGGACAGGTAGAGCACGAGCTCGAAGGCCACGCCGGGCGTGAGGCCGCCGGGCAGCGGCGCGCGCCACGCCGCCGGCCCCGTCGCCGCCGTCACCAGCAGCAGCACGCACGACCCCTAACATTACTGGCGGTGGCATGAGTTACTTGTATATGTTGTAGAGGATGGTGGTCTGGCTGGTGAGCATGGCGGACAGGTAGAGCACGAGCTCGAAGGCCACGCCGGGCGTGAGGCCGCCGGGCAGCGGCGCGCGCCACGCCGCCGGCCCCGTCGCCGCCGTCACCAGCAGCAGCACGCACGACCCCTAACATTACTGGCGGTGGCATGAGTTACTTGTATATGTTGTAGAGGATGGTGGTCTGGCTGGTGAGCATGGCGGACAGGTAGAGCACGAGCTCGAAGGCCACGCCGGGCGTGAGGCCGCCGGGCAGCGGCGCGCGCCACGCCGCCGGCCCCGTCGCCGCCGTCACCAGCAGCAGCACGCACGACCCCTAACATTACTGGCGGTGGCATGAGTTACTTGTATATGTTGTAGAGGATGGTGGTCTGGCTGGTGAGCATGGCGGACAGGTAGAGCACGAGCTCGAAGGCCACGCCGGGCGTGAGGCCGCCGGGCAGCGGCGCGCGCCACGCCGCCGGCCCCGTCGCCGCCGTCACTAGCAGCAGCACGCACGACCCCTAAACCATTCAATATCCATGATCACTCATGTTCAAATTGATAACATAGTGTTGCTAAATGGATAGTAAACCATCAATTATTGTAATAAAGTATATATTAAAAAATATAATTAATATCATAAAAAGATATGAACCTTAAAAGTTTAGAAAAAAATTGCATTTTTTTATTGTCCAAGTGTAAATTTAAAGCTACCAATAGAATCCTTACGCGTTTATAGAAACAAAATTGTATGACAACTATGGACCTAAACGCAGTGTTTCGCGACCGAAACAGCAATTTACTTGATTTTCCGTACAACGATTAATTCAAATAGCTAAGTTTGACGTCATACTTTTAAGTCAATCAGTGTTGGGATGTCGCCAGCGAGGTCAATCTTTGTCACAATTTTTTGGGTATTTATGTTCTTTAATTGTAGTTGCTCCCATACAAACATTTGTTCCTCTTCAAAAACTGGTTCGAATGGCATCGTGAAAAAATTGTAGTCATCATGCCTATTATTATTACTACGTATAATAGACTGGCCACCTACAACAGCTTTCTTGATGTCTTCCATCAGGTTGCCATCTTGGAATATAAGTATTAGTGACTTAAAGAGTCCCCAGGTAGCTGGAATGGAATGTTACTGAAACATGTAACTTTGTATACCTACACAACGAGATCCGCCATATCTAGGTCGGAAACTAGTTTCTGTTGTTAGATGTTATGATAAAAAAGTTTACTATGAAAAACTTATTCTATCTTTTTTTTTTTGTAGAGCCAAACTACGTTTGTATTGGGGAGCTGACTCGTGTCGACTTCTTAAGCTAGAGAATGTCTGCTCTTGTATATAACTCAATGCCGGAAATACGCTAGAATCCTAATTGTTTTTCACAAGTAAACTGTGGAGTGTACGCAGAGGAGTGTGTACACAGGGGTGCATACCGCACTCCTATCAACAAAAGAGTGAGCAGCGGCTAGACATTACATCATCATCATAGCGTATACTGCGGCTCCAGCGTCCCGGATGTCCCCGCAGCAAGCTGCGTGTGCGCACGCGACCGCTGCTGGCGGTGCCGGAGGCGCGCACGGCCGCGCCACTGCCGCGTGCGTTGACTCTGCTCAATACGCTCCTGGCATCGGTGCCTGAATGTAGGTCACATTCAGGCACCGATGCCAGGATGCCGTTTGCGTGGCGATGGGTAGCCGTGTGCCGGGAATGTTTGAGATTTTGTAAGGCGATGGATAACGCATAAAATTTTCCTATTTGTGTTCCCAATTTTGCTAACATTAATGTACCTACAAAGGCAGGATAGCCTAGGAAAAACTGCCCCCAGCGATTTTGGGCCGAAACTGTAATCAAACGATGCCTTTTGGGGAGGTTATATTCTGCACAAAGTTTCATCCCTCAGTTACGCCCTGGGGGTGAAAAACACCCGATTAACCCCAAAACTGTTTTAATTATTTTTTCCTAAACTATGAAAGACACGAATTTCAAATTTTGTACAAATGTTAATAAGACTAAAAGCTATTTAAAAAAAATATGAACCCTAACCACTTAAATTCTTGTAAAAAAAAACATAAATGAAAAAGAATCACCCTGTATATGAAGTTTGGCTCATGGTACACACACCATTTTTTTTTCCAAAAATGAACCAATTTATATTTTACATTATACAAAAGTTTCATGGACCTACTCCAGAAGGAACATTGCGAAATTAATATGTATTGGATCTTAGGTGCGTACTATTTCACCCCCAGGGCGTAACTGAGGGATGAAACTTTGTGCAGAATATAACCTCCCCAAAAGGCATCGTTTGATTATAGTTTCGGCCCAAAATCGCTGGGGGCAGTTTTTCCTAGGCTATCCTGCTACAGCCTTTAAGTAATCAGGTTTCTCGGCGTATAGGTTCGCTGTAATGCCGTGTAAACAAATGAAATAATAAAAAAAAACATATCAGCCGAAAAACCTCCCCCAAAGAGTGCCACATGGCATTACATTATTTAAAATTCGTAACACAAACAAAATAAATGCCTGTTCCAACAGACACAACTACATGCAACAGGGTCCTTACTTAAGTTTTTCACCTATATCACCGTAAACAACAAATCGCGGTGAATAAATCGACAAAAGTAGGTAATATGTTATCCTAGTTTCCAGAGTGGACTTACAATCATAGTGAAGTCGTATCCCCAAGGCAGGAACATGACGCCCGTGTTGTACTTCTCCCAATGCGTCAGGTAGAAGTTGAAGAATATGTTCCAGATCACGAAGAACATCCGCAGCGGACTCAGTTCGGCCCTGGAACAAGGCCACAATGAACGCCCCGAAAGCAAAGGAAGCAGTTTGAGAGGCCCGAGCGAAAGTGAATGGCCCAGCCGATGCACGGTTTTAGTAAGGACTCAGCTGCTTTTGGTGCTTGCTAGAGCCCCCTAACCCACCCTGGATCCTCTAGTTTCTGGACCCACCTCCCGAATATGCTGTAGAGACAGGCGGGGATGAACACGGCGGAGTACGAGTCGAGCCCGTGGTCGAACAGCTCGCCAAGCGGGCCGCTCGTGCCCGTGCGCCGCGCCTGCTTGCCGTCGATCCCGTCTGCGACACAACAAACATCCTCTATACTATAACTCGTCACCAGCCTGGGGGTAGAGCGGAGGGAGCGGCCGCTCTTGGCGCCAGGATGTCAAGGGGCGCCAAAGTGACGATTAAAGCCAAAAATAAAAACCGGACAAGTGCGAGTTCAACCCGCGCGGTGAGGGTTCCGTAAAATATTGAGGATCCTCCCGTTGCTTTGAATACTCAAACTTCTTATAGGTTTCTTATAGGTATAAGAAGTTTGCCTAAAGGCAAGGAACTATTCTCCATATTTTTTCAGAATTTTAAGCCTAGTAGTTTCGGAGATAAGGGGGGTGAAATGGTCAATTGTCGTCTTTTTTCCTAAATCAAATCTGTTTTTGCTAAAATTTAAAAAAAAAATCTAAGATGCTTGCAACAACCCCTTTCATTTGATGTGTCACACAATACAGTTTGCAAAACTTTTTTTTTTAATTTTCCAGTTTACCCCCCAAAAGTGGCCCCTTGTTCAGAATTCATTAATTTACTTTACGCGTCCATCTTTGGGTCACCAATTTACATATTTTTACCAAATTTCAACTCAATCGGTCTAGTAGTTTCGGAGCAAATCGGCTGTGACAGACGGACAGACAGACGCACGAGTGATCCTATAAGGGTTCCGTTTGTTTTTCCTTTTGAGGTACGGAACCCTAAAAACCGGGCAAGTGCGAGCCGGACTCGCCCACCGAGGTTCCGTATAAAATTACAAATGTATAGTTTTCAGATTTTTCCCTATACTTGTAGTGTAAGACGATATTACTTGCCAAATTTCTTAGTTCTAGGTCAACGAAACCTACCCTATAAATTTTGATTCCCTCGAGTGTCGAAATATACGTTTTTTGCGGCATAAACTGCCGTATCTTTTTTTAAGTACGTTAACTTAGGAGTTTGATATTTTCACAGTTTTAAGGGACTGTAGACCTCCACCGTTACCTCCACGCGTTCTCGAGATAAAGGGTCTTGACAGACAGACAGACAGACGGACAACAAAGTGATCCTTCCGTAATAAGGAAGGGTAAGGGTAGCGTAAGGGTTCCGTATTGTCCTTTTGAGGTACGGAATTCTAAAAACGAGCGAAAAAAACATATCATGGGAAGTGAAAGTGTCAAAGGGCGTCCAAAGACCATCTCGCGTCACCCTTATTGAGCTAATAGGGTCGGTGCTGGCGCCAGGCCTGTTCCCCTTGGCGCTGTTGGCTAAACTCGGCTCTCGCACACCTCCGACATGTCGATATACTCGATCGTGCTAGGAACGAAAGAGTCCGTTCCGTACTATGCATCCGCATGCCATTGTCTAGCTGTCAAACATGGGTTTTGTTAAACAGAGGATCATCTGTACGTAAGCGATTTTTACGAACGAGAGTCTATTAGAAGCCCGACGCCGAAGGCTTTGATGGCTCGAGTTTGTAAAAATCTTAGCATCCGTGTCGCACACAATGTTTTTTATCACACTTGCGAGGAAACAAATACATTTGAAACAATATTAAATCGCAATAAAAAATACAAAATCACTCATCCATTTTGTTGAATTTGCCGTGAGGCGCAAGGCTCTTCGGCATAGGTACAGCCACGATTTAACATCAATGTTAAAATATTTTTCATCACACTTGCTCGTAAAGGGCTTCATAACGCGCAGGCATACAGAGATGCAATTGCCTTTATTATGCCCATGGGCGTAATTGTTTTTTTCTTAAATTGTATCCGTCACTCTTACGTCAGTTAATATAAAGCAAGGAGGTTTTAACTGAAACACGGTCTTTGAAAACGTATTTATAAATAAATTAAAACGTAAAAATTCGAATAAAATGTGAGTAACAGAATAATTTACAGATTTAAAAAACTTAAATGTAGCAATTTAGTGTCCGTGTAAAATATTTTTAACTGTGATTTTAAATCCTGGCTGTATGCCGAAGGGTATTTGCTCTAAGCGCCTCACGTCAAATTTAACAAAATGGACGACTGACATTTTGTAGTTTTTATTACGATTAGTAACAATTTAGTTAAAACTGTATTGGTTTCCTAGCAAATGTGAAAAACATTGTATGGAACACGTACGGTAATATTGTTACAAACTCGAGTCATCAAAGCCCTCCGCCTTCGGCGTCGGTCTTCTAATATACTCTCGTTCGTAATTCATATCTTACCGTACTTGTAACACAATGTACTATAACACAGACACTACATTACTACATTTTAAAATCTTAAAATAATTTAGGTAAACAAGTTTTATTCGTGTTTTTACATTTGGATTTATTCATAAATATATTTATAAAACCTCCTTGCTTTACAACTGACGCATAAGTTACAATATAAGAAAAAACCATTACGCCCATGGGCGTAATAAAGGCTATTGCAGCTGTGTGTGTATGCCTGCGCGTTATGAAGCCCTTTACGAGCAAGTGTGATGAAAATACTATAATTGACCTATTCTGTGAATGCACACCCTACGCCATTGAAATAGGTAGGTACCGGTAAAGTAATAAAATTGTACTAGGTCATATGATTCAATTCTTCGCTCATTTCCTCCCCACGACCCCGCCGCTGATGCCTATTCGGGTAACCCGCAGAGGCATAGTGATCAGAAGCAGCTAATGACAAGGCAAACACACGGCGCCACTCCGCGTGCTGCCGTCAAATTTTCGCCGCCCGCACGTGTGAAAAGGTCGCTAGTTTTACCCCTCATTCCACTTAACTTTACTTTGTTTATCTAGAATATCAAAGGGAAATATTGGGTTAAGGCGCATCGTCCCACTCGCAGAATGTTCCTTTGTCCCTTTCCTAAATGTACCTTACGCAAAACGACCCTTCTGCAAAAGGTCCCGTTCGCATAACGTTCCTCAAAAAAAGGTACCTCCTGGTACTCAATTCAGTTGTATTTTTTTAAATTTTTTAATTTTTAATTTTTAGTGTTTAATTTGTAATGTTTGAACCGATTCGTATAATTCTTTTTTTATTTGAAAGTATATGCTTCCAGATTGGTCCCATTGTTATCAAAACTTCAGTTGGTGATGAGAACCATGAGGAATTGAGGGAACTCCTCAAATATAGAAGGCACGCATGTAGTAATTTCAGTATTTTCTATTATAACTAGTGTATTTACACCCGGAAATCACAAATTTGGTGAAGTGGAACTGATAATGAAGACCACGATGACTTATGGAACTCGTACTTAAAACTGTAAAAGTGCGTTACTGATTCTTATATAATTCCGTTGAAATAGCAACGAATCAAGTCCTTAATGTCAAGTGTGCCAAATCGACGGAACTCCTCAAATATTATACCCACATACAGTGATATATGGTGTTCGTCTGTAATAATCAACGTATTTCTCGGAAAGCATTCCATGTGGTAAATTGGAAAGGAAATGTTCATGTGGCTTGGCGGAGTACTAAATTGAGGTCGGTTAAAACTTTGTTTTTAAAGTAAATTATTGCGTTTCAATATGGCTTTCCTTGAATTCGCATCGGAATAGGGTAGGTATACATCGTGTTTATAAGTCGCACATGGCGATTAGCGCACGATTTTTCTTACACTGTTAGGACACGCACTCAACGTATTGTCAACGAAAGCCCTAACGCTGATTTTCAGTAAGGGCCCCAAAGCATAATTATGACTTGTAGATACACCCATGATTGGTGTTTTTACGATTTTAAGAGACTTCAAATCAGTAGGTACCCGTACCCCCAATCTGGTTTCTTACACATGCAATAGGCTTATGAGCTCATGTTAAAACTGATAACGTAGTGTTGGTAAATGGATGGTAAACCATCAAATTATTGTAATAAAGTATAAATTACAAAATATAATTAAAATCATAAACAGATATGGACGTTGAAAGTTTAGAAAAAATATGCAATTTTTTTATTGTCGGTGAGTAAATTTAAGGCTATCAATAGAATCCTTACGCTTTTATAGAAACAAAATTGTACCACAACTATGGACCTAACCGCAGTATTTCGCGGCCGAAACAGCAATTTACTTGATTTTCCATACGATTAGTTCAAATAGCAAAGTGTGACGTCATACTTTTAAGTCAATCAGTATGAAGCGTTTCGGCTGCGCCAGCGAGGTCGCTCTTTGGCTCAAATTTTCGGGTATTTATGTTCTTTAATTGTAGTTGCTCCCATACAATCATTTGTTCCTCTCCAAAAACTGGTTCGAATGGCATCGTAAAAAAATCTTAGGTCACAACACAAACCTATTATAAAGCTATTTGCTAGGGGTTTACGTTGTAAAATGGCGTAAACATTAACGCTTGGAACCAACGACCGATTTACTACCAAGCGGATCTATACGTATATGCTTTACCGAACTCTTTAGTTAGGCATTACTTCTCTTCTTCTTTCTCTCTCTTCTACGGTCTTTGTTTACACGATTCTATCTCCGCTGCATGCATTGACCTAATGTATTTATTATGATAATTCATATCTAAAAAATACCCTATTTGTGTCCGAGCGGTTCGAGGATGTGGTACGATGTTGAATTGCTTTCCGTTATCACTGGGAGATAATGAGGGTCACTAATACATAGCTGTTATTCAGGACTGAAACGCCCACAAGTCAACCAGTGTAAGTATGATCTCCGATTGATCAAGATTGTCACGAAATTCGGGGTCAGATTATACTAGGCACAAGCTCGCGGACGAGTCGATGTGTCTTGTAAATTGAGACAGGTCATCGAAGCATGAATCAATGTGTCTAATTGTGTTACATTGCCACTTTGTGATTTTAGTAGGGCTTATTGACTGTATTTTATATAGATACTACCTTACGACCGCGACTACGTCTGCGTAGACCCGGGATAAAAACGATCCTATATTTTAATCCAGACTATAAACTATCTTCCCCCCCTTGTTCTTCGACCAACTTGATAAGTGTGTTAGGTAATACTAATAAGTAATAAAATAATACAAGGTCGTGAGAATTGTCGTATCTTGTCCGTGGCCTGATGCCGAATCGTTCGTATAAAATAAATCATGATAACTGACGTAGGTATTGTATCGTACTTACGCAACTTTTCCACAATGCCCGTTAAAATAGATCGAGTGCCTCAGTTACTAGAATTTAAGTTTATTGACTATCTCGGTTTACTGGATGTCTTATTAGTAATTGTATTGCACCTCGGTCAGTTTACGACAGTCGTGGGTTCGGGACAGTGCTATATTCTACCGTGCTAACCTTGTCATGACATGACACGACTGTCAAGTTATGAGTCCCCAGCACGCTCTAGACAAGTTGACTACCCATACAAACGTAGTTTGGCTCTCATTTTAAAACAGCATGCTGGAATAACATGAAACTTTGTATACTTACACAATGGGATTCGCCATATCTAGCTCGGAAACTAGTTTCCGTTGCTAGAAATTATATTAGAAAACAAAAATATTAAGTAGAAGTTTACAATGGAAAACTTCTTGTCCCTATTTTTTTCTGTTATAATTTATTTCAGCATGTAGTTTCAAAATGAGAAACAAACCAGGTACTTATGTTTGCATGGAGAGCCGAGCGTGCTTGGGGACTCAAAGTCTTGTTTAACAGTGTAGAATTTCACAAAGTGTCTCATACATAACCTCGATCTATCATAAATCGATCAGGCATGGTATTCGCAATGTGATCTGTGTAGGTGCGTGTGTAGAGCGGAAGCGGGTTGTTTACTGTCGTTACCAACTCCTCCATTGCATGATTAGAGTCATTTGAATCTATTCCGATGTACCTACCTTCATCTTGCCTACCAATGTTCTTATGTGCTGTTTATACTTTGATTAGTGATTAGTGCGAGTTCATACATTTGCTGCAAGCGCGATCAATGTGTAAACAGGCCTTTTAGTTGAACGATTTTCTTAAAATAATAAAAAGCTGTCGCCAGACACATCGGTCAATACAATACTAGTAAATTTTAAAATGTGGTTTGCATTAATTCAAATTTAAAATTGTATGAATACAGATACATACATGGTCTTAGGATATAGTGTAAAAGTCCACGTGGCACGTGTTCAGCATGCAAGCAAGCACTCATAGAAATATTAGATTTAAATAAGCAGTACTTATTCATGGCGGTAAAAACGCGACCTTGCCGTCGATCGTAAAATATAAGCGTCCAATAATAATTTTGGTACGAAAACCCGACAACACAAGTCCAATTGGGGTCGTCAGATCATATTCAAAACAATCGCCAGCAATTTTCAAGACAGCGTGACATAAAATATCGATAAAAACCGGTTACGTCTAATTATAGATGCACAATTATACATGTGTAAGTACGCCATAAACGCCATACAGACGGCGCGTGTTTTAGAGAAGACAATGAAGTATAAAGGTCGCGGACTAATTGGATAATGAGAATGATTGGGTTCCGCAGCCTTCTAGCTTCGTCGTGCATAAATATAATCTGCTAAAGTGCATTGCGTAGGGCAATTGCGTCGTAAATTCACATTCTTGTTTACATTAGGGACAGGACAGGAAAACCCCTGCGCTGGATTAACTCTAAGATAGGGTTACCCAAATGACACAGTCAACACTACCATTGGGTTAACCTATTGTTACAGAAATAATTTTCGAACGAGATAAACCGTTTTAAATTTTAATGCGGGACTTCAATATTTAACCCGTTTCCTTAAGTAGAAAAACCGCTTACTCGAATTAACTCTTATCAATTTGGTTAGACATTCGTTAGGGTAAGTCGACGATATGCTCGCCGAATTGATAGGGTTTGTGAAAGATATTGTATCAAATGGCTAATCCAATACGAATAACTGGTAACCGGTTCCGGTCCCTGGTTTAAATTCACGCCCCATTTTCGAGGTCGTAAAGATACCTAATGAAGCACGTACGAGTATGTTATTAATTGTTGATTCCAAATTGAATATTGAAACACTATGCGTATCGTTATCGTACGATTTATATGTTTGTTTTACCTAGTGGTAAACGCACGACTACATTAACTGTTATATTGACAAACGCACGACATAGTATAGTAGTAAACAGCTACTTCACGAAGTAGCTGTTTACTACTATGGGCGGGTTGCAGCTTACATTCCAAAGAAACTTGTCAAACTTTACATACATCCAGATTTGAACGAACACCGATTACGATTACAGACGGTTTGGGGCAACCCACCCTGTGCTTAAAAAACCGAACTTCTGAACAGACAGTCATGTTAATGTCGTATATGCGGGGGTTAGATCATTAGAAACCTTCCTATCGCTTTACGTAATAAATTGAGATGGATTTGATATAAAAGATCCTTCGAAAAGGTTCGACAAATAAAACCAACCCGTTTTCTTTCGACACAGCATCAACAATGTAAATAAATAAATAAACAAGTGAATGCACATATAATTAACGAACCACATGCTCACCCAGGGTATACGCCACAAAGAGGTTGACGGCGGACACGGCCCACACCCAGCGCGGGATACCGTCGCCGTCGCCTTCCGTGAGCGCGTAGAACCCGTAGTCATAGTACGAGAATAGGAGGAAGTTTAGGACCGTCAGTAGGAAGCCGGTGAATGTTAGCAAGTTGGGTGCCACCCACACCGGGCAGAACTGGAATCATGTTAATCTGTGTTAGCACTTTTGTCATTTGCTACTATGGTTATTCTGCTACCGCCTGTACCCATATGCCAGTTTCACATCATGAGTTCAAAACATACTTATTGTATCTAGTGACTATGACTGAACACCTGGTGATTCTACGAGCGTTCCAACCGCCGTCAGTGCCCTCACCTGATCGCATTATTGTCAATGTACCGGCAAACTGGCATGGCGTGTTCAGTTATTTTTAACAAGTCCAGGACTACTACAAAATTACTGGGAAAGGGGATCCAAATCTGCAAGAACTTTGACAATAATGCGAGCAGGGGACTGACGGCGGTTGGAACGCTCGTAGAATCACCATGTGTTCAGTCTTTTATGTGGACACATCCAAAGTTTTAAGGCCTTTTGTTGCTGAACCTATAAAACCATATAAAGAGCCTATGCGATCGAAATATAATTTATTTGTAGCCAAACGTTAACTATTATATTGCCTACAGGAAAGGCGACCATTTTTTTTACCTGATATTGACCGGCTTATACTACTATGCAGGGATCGGATACCGGTATTTTCACCATACAAAAAGACCGGTACAGTCAGCATCAAAAGTAGCTATGCAAACGAACACGTCAAAAGTCTTTATTAAAAGGGAATAAGTGCTTTTGACGTCTTCGATTGCGTAGTTACTTTTGATGCTGACTATACTATTTCGTGTTATTTCGTTCTTTGGTTTATAATATAATTTTTTATCAGGCGGTCTAATAATACGAAAATGTTACCTAAATACGTGATAGAGTAATTATGAGCCTAAAATAATCCAAAATATTAGACTACTTCGGTGATTTTTGAAAAGACCGGTTCCGATCCCTGCTACTGTGGCGGATAACAACGCCGCGCGAAAAAATGCTGCGCGGTATGTACCTATGTGTGCGGCGCGCCCAGCAGTGTTGTGTGTTTGTGGTCTATTAAAGGGAGTCACAGCTACTTGCATTTTTAAAGTAAAGGAGATGTAAAGATCGCTAAAAAAGGTACAAAAAAATAAGAGGGTCGCGAAATATTTCGCCGTAACAAGGCGCCTTGAAAAAGGTTGAAAAACACAAAAATAATGCATCAGAAGAAGCACGGTGCCGTGCGTAATATCCTATTATATTGTGGATTAAATTGACGTAGCAATTACTCTTTAAGTGTAAAAAATTATTCCAAAAATAATTGAATAAAACAGGTTCATCAGATTTCTAAGTGCATAATTTTTAGTGTTTAGAGCCCTTGTGGAAAAGTAGTGTTCATCATCATCATGTAATGACCCACTACTGAGAATAGGCATTTCTAAGATTATGCAGAGTAAAGATAAGCTAAGAGTGATAAGCTTTATTTTTTATTTTTCACTGCCTATAAGGTAAGGACACTAAGCTGGAGTGCTGCAGTATGCATATACCTTTGCGAACAGTGTGTTGCAGCAGTGAACATCTTTATTAAGTAATATTTTATTATGATATTTCTTTTTGTTGCATGAAGTGCTTATCAATAAATCATGGTGCATTAACTCAGCCATGCAATTATATCTGGATTATTTGGTTTAAAAAATTCTGATCACCAAATAAATGTTACAATTCAATGAAATTCTCGAGAAAAAAATTCACTATTATTTCTTTTTTAAAAATCCCAATGCTTTTTCCCTATTGTGTTACCTTTTCCCATATAGGTATATACTTTGTATGGTAACACAATAGGACCTAGTTCAAAAATGTATGGAAATTTTGGGACACTTTTTTTTTCTTATATATGGAAAGAGATTGTGATTATTAGTAGAAATAACACAAAAGTTGCAGAAAATCTGGTAAAAAATTTAGTGGCATTTGTTTAAGAAATGCTCAAATAACTAATTTGTTATATTTCATCATGCAGTGTATCCTGCTTACACATATTCAACTAACTCTTATCTGTCTTATTTAGATTAATTGTGATTATTATAATCAAACAAACTTTAATTTGATAATAATTAACCCACATTATGAAATATAATTTTAACAAATTAATATAATTATCCCTTTACATGTTTATGTAAAAAAAATTGGTAGTCAAATATTGTCGTTGCAGTTCAAATATTAGGATCAAAGAGATTGAGGAGTACTGACTCAAACTAGGTATTTACCTGCTGAGGTTCCTATACATGTTAAGGATTCAAACATTCTATACTAAAATGTTATTACAAATTGAATGTATTGGCACTAGCAGCGCAGCATGGGTAGGCCCTCACAAGGTGGACTGATGGTCTGGTAAAGGTTGCGGGAGTCCGCCAGATCCGGGTGGCGCAAGACCGGTCATTGTGGCACACTTTGGGGAGGCCTATGTCGAGCAGTGGATGTCTTTCGGCCGATATGATGATGACGATTTGAAAATACAGAACTATGTGGTGCCAAATTTATGTTAAAAGTGGAGTAATAATATCTAGTCAACACTGAGGTACAATTTTATACCAATTGATTGTGGTTATAGCTTGTAAGAAGTTTTCTCCTTTTAGAATGTAGAACTTATCCTGTATGCAGTATAATCCAAACATTTGGAAAAAATACTTAATGACACAATTTTTGTCAAATTTAATACAAAATACTCACCTGAACACACCAATTCCAGAATGGGTGCATAACATAGTTGCTCAGGATACTTGTATCAATACAGTTATACTAGAAAAAAAAAGAATTGGCATGAACCTTGTGAATCCAGTCACTTTTTAGCAGAGATTAGAAGGGTAATGAACAGTAACGTTGGTAGCTTAATTTTATAATAATTTACCTTGTATTTATCAAAACCTTCTAAATTCTCGTTAGACAAGAAACGGACCATGTTTGATGCGGATGGGCCGTCCTAAGTTAAACTTTCGATATTGTCACTAGCAGTATTTACTTGAACTGAAAAAACACCATTCACATGAGAGCAATATCGAGCAAAGCAAAACCGGCGAACGAAAATCACCGGCGCGCCGATTAAAATTGATCATACTACAATATAAATGCTTATTTCGCTTCCGCGCACCGCTCCGCGCGCACCCAATCAGAACAATGATATTGACAGATGACAGCTGTCACTTTGCAAAGATTGCCAGCTCTCACAAAAAAAAAACAAATAAATCATGGACCTATGATACTCAGGACAAGCTTTAAGGCTGGTTTCCACTTTGATTAGTGCGAGTGCAGGTTATTAGTGCAGGTGATTGGCTAGGTGTGGACAGCGACTGATTAGTGCAAGTGATTAGTTGGCTGTGTAGTAACATGAATAGAAGCGAGTTCTATTTTTTGCGAGTGGACTGCGAGTAGCCACGTCCCGCGCGCCCTCCCTTCCCGCTCACTCGCAGCGTGCCTGCACTCGCACTAATCACCAGCACTCGCAGTGAATTAGACACGACTCGCACTACACACCTGCACTCGCACTAATCACCTGCGCTCGCACTAATCAAAGTGGAAACCAGCCTATACGTGATGCCACAATAAGGGACGGCAACAAAGTAGATGATACCCTTGGGGTGGCCATGTTTCACATCGCTTCCACCCCCCATCGCTTCCATGTTTATTTTAAATAATGCGCTTTTATTGCAAGTATTATCAAGACTATCCGTCTCTTTATAAGCGTTCTAACTAGAAAGAGATGGACAGTCTATCTCGCCGCGACACAGCTCGCGGGTCGTCCTGTGATAGCCGTGCTGATCTACTTAATTATTATACGGTCTGAATCACACTGGCGCGGCCTGCGGTGGCGGTCCTTGTTAAGCATGACAGTTAGTGTCAAATTTACTATTGAACTATTGAATTTTTGAAATCGGATGAATAGTTCCAACTTCCAGAAATTACTCGTTTTATACAAACTTTACCTTTTTATTATGAGTACAGAGTAAAGATAAGTATATAAAACTAGATTCAGTAGACAATACATCAAATCATTCACACATTATATACGAATGTGTACGAGAATTTTGTTAAAGTAGAAATTACCCAAGAAATCGGGTATTTTTAAGTCGTATTCCTAAAAATGATTACAAAAAAGCTAAATCGAGAGGACATTCTATCACCTCTTGCGGCTTATCATAAACAATCTACGTAATTTGGGAGGATAATATTTCAAAGAAAATATTCTTGAACAATGTAAACAATGATGTTATTTCTATTGTAATCGTCTAATTTTACAAGATTTTGAGCGCAATGTAATTTTACCATGCTATTTTTACGTATTGTGTTTACAGAAAAGTGAAAAATGTTCTACTTACGAGTGAAAGGTTACATTTTCATCCTTTTCTTCCGAACGGCGTTTACAGCCGAGTAAACTCCAATTTACCATTTTATTGGCACAATCCGTACATTAGCCACCTTATCTAAACTTCAAGACACGATTTTTGTCACAAAATCAGTAAATAATAAATGATTTGAGTATCATAATGCAACCACGCGCGCGCATTGTTTACCGCAACTTAGTTGTGGCAAAAGTGGAAGGACAACGAATGATATTTCCCTTTTTGTCACACTTATCGAGATTTGTATGCTACCATCTCGCTCGGACGTGGTATTATTATTACCATAGCTTGTCCTGAGTATCTTAGGTCCATGAAATAAATAATAATTTATTTTGAAGCTGGCAAGTATTGAAGGTTTATACCAAAGCTGTTTGTCCTGCATATTAAAACTCTTTAAAGTCGTCTATCTATCCCTCTATCGTGCTACATAAACCAGAGCCGGAACAAAATATTAGCATGGTGTCAATGTCAATATGATGGTAGCTCATAGCGGCAACTTCAAATTCTGTATTGTTATGTAACTATATTCTCTTTATATTCTTTGAATCTAACATGAATCTACAATAGGTATCGTTGGAGAGCGATTTACATCGCGTCATCTGTTTATTTTTGCAATGTTTAATTCGTTAATTCGTATGGAGAATCTAATTACGACCCGAAGGTAATTAATAAAATCCATGCTTTTACTGTACTCGCACAAATTATTTTTTTATACAATGAATGAAAATTTATCATCATCATCATCATATCAGCCGAAAGACGTCCACTGCTGGACATAGGCCTCCCCCAGAGAGTTCCAAATTGAAAATTTATAATTACTACAAATTTCCTATTAAATTCTCTTTCAAAGTTTTCTTTATTCTTTATTATATTGTAGTCATGTTCATAGTACATTGATTTCTAATTTTTAATAAGAGAGAGGCGGAATAGTGCGAGAAAAATCGAGAGAGCTCGCGCGCCGTCTTGTGATAGCCGCGTGCAGGGCGCTCTGCGGGGGTGCCTATAAGGCTGGTTACGTTTCCTCGTTGAATGGCGACGGCGACGCCAATTCTTTGACCGAGGAACAAGCCTGCCTTATGGTCGTATTATTTAATCCTTTCACTGACTCTATACTCTAGCAAAGGCCCACGAAGCTGCCATTGCTTTTTTATAATAATATTAATAAAATGTCGTATATTTTATTGAAATCTAATTGACTTCTCAATGAGAATGATGGCTTAACCACGACTTAATTGAGGGACCTCTCCTCACGTGAACATGAAAAGATTTAGTTATTAGAAATTCCTTAAGCAGGTAACTCGCCAAATTAATCTTATCATAAATGTGTGAGATTGTGACTAGTTGTCTATAAAATATTAGGTAAGTACCTATAGCCTGCGAGCTAGGAGTTTTTTTTTGTCAGCCACTCTATACTCTAGCAAAGGCCCACGAAGCTGCCATTGCTTCTTTATAATAATATTAATAAAATGTCGTATATTTTATTGAAATCTAATTGACTTCTCAATGAGAATGATGGCTTAACCACGACTTAATTGAGGGACCTCTCCTCACGTGAACATGAAAAGATTTAGTTATTAGAAATTCCTTAAGCAGGTAACTCGCCAAATTAATCTTATCATAAAATGTGTGAGATTGTGACTAGTTGTCTATAAAATATTAGGTAAGTACCTATAGCCTGCGAGCTAGGAGATTTTTTTTGTCCCGTGCCATAACTTGTAAGTTCAACGTTTGGTTAAAAAAATCAACGGCCAGGTAACGATTCATTTAAGCCATAAAAGTTCTAAGTATCCTTTCAATAAGAATTTATATCAGCATTTGAAAAAGTCAAAAAATCCTTCCTCAAAAAATCCTACTCAAAAATCGGTCCCCTGGCCTCGCGCCATAAACACCGTTTGTATATGGACGCGATGACCGCTCACCGCCGCGTGTGTGGCGTAACGCACTGGGAGGGAGTATATAATAGCAGCCCCGGCAAAGGGATGGGCTAGGAAAAAAATATCCCGCGTGCGTAAAATTTATCGCAATTTTTTTATTTAAGTTTTTCGACAAAACGTTCAAATATTGGTTCAGCTTTTGGTTCCATCACCCTATTTTCTAATTGAAAATAAGCTAGTAGCTCTGCTGTACGTGTACTAGGGCAACGCAAAATCGTAACAAGAGTTTTTTGACAATCAGTGGAAGTAATCAGCTTAGTACCATTTGTTTGCTGATGTAGACTTACTCACAGACTTGTGACAGAACCAAACCTGGTTATCCCGGACATTTATTGAAGGCACAACCTTGTTGGCTACCTATTATGCTAAGTAGTCAGTAACAACAGTTACCTGTAGGTAGGTATATGCGATATTCAGGACTCGAAATTTTGAATGCCGTGGCTCTTTCCAATTAATTTTGTTTTTCTTTTTTTTAAGCTCACAGAGCTTCTAGTATAAAGGTCTCAGTGGTAGGTAGGTACGTAACTTTTTAACAATAAATACTTAGATGCTGCAAGAGTCGCAGATAATGACGTGTGACCGGCGAGTGTCGCGCGGGCCGTGAATCAAACGTGTAATGAGCTATCATTATCGCGGAGTGATAATATAATATCTCAAGCAAGGAGCTCCTTACTCCAAATAAGATTACTTATACACAAATAGTTTACCCACGCGCTTCATATGAAGCACATCGGACTTTCTGTGGCTTATCATTTTACTGACTTTTAATTTAATTAATTCCTAAAGATGTTACATAAATCGGCGGTGCTGCGCTCGAAGCGCCTGCTGCATCAGATGGCATATTATTCGACGGCAAAAGTAAGTGGTCAAATTTTAAACTGATAATCGAACGAGCGAGCGAAGCGAAAGAAGTTCTTGTTGTTCAGCTTGGACCTAAAATCGTTCGTACGTATGTCCATTCGCTATCACACTGTCCGGTTGTTCTCCCCTACAGGTCGCTTTTCGGCCCAAGCTGAAGCATAGAACTTCGTTCGATAACAAACATCCAAACTGTTATACATATTATATTATGAGGGTGGACAGTTCTAAAGTTATATATACTTACCTACCTACTTAAATACTAGAGGCGCTGTGCTGTAGAACTCGCGGGGCTGTCTTTTTTTTCTTTTAATTTCAAAGAAGTGAAATTCTATATAATTAACGAACCTGCTCACAAAATTTCACGAGAATTGGTTGAGAAATGCGACCGCTATGTTAGGCTTAACACAAAAGCTTCTTCTGCAGTTCTTCAACCGCAACAGAAATTTTCCAAATTTGATATTCTTCAGAGCCCTAATTTTTACACATACGCGTTTCTTCCTTACCGGAAATGTGCACAAACGCAATTCTTCATAGCAATTCACCGCATTTGTTATTCAGCAAGGAATGCTGCAACACATTTCAGTAGGTAAGTAGGTACGTACATATATTCGCTATTCAGTACGGAAGTAAAAAAGATCACTGTGAAGAATAACGAATGAGCTGAAATGCTAAAGTAAGTAGAGAATCCCGTTTATGAAGAATTGCGAATAAGAAGGCACGCTTATGTGTATGAATGAAGACTGTGAAGCTTAAGAGTATCGAATGTAGTGAATTACTGTTCTGAAGAATTGCAATTGTGAATACTTAGTTGCGAAGAAACGCCTTTGGGCTTTTGTGTACAGCATATTATATTTAATAGTTTCCTTTATAAGTTTAAACATGGTGTGCATGATGTGCATCGGACACATATTTTAACGGCCCAACGTATCGCGTCGCATGTGGACACATATAATTACCTATGCATTATTTTTCGATCCATTGCGGGAATAGGTACACATTTCTAATAAATAGGACTCTTAACAATCGTCGTTGTACTTTACTTTTGCCTAGGTGATCTATTTATTATATTAGTTAAAGTCGTGTACTATCACCTCTCAGTAAATGTGACATAATACATAGTTAATGCCAAAGAAACTTATCAGCATGATAATATATAACTACTTAAAAAAAACGTTATCTGATATATATTTCCTCCTATCCTTTATATTAATTTATTATATTAATTTCTATATTATATAAGTACCTACCTACTTTGTTTTAAGCTCATGGGACGGGAGAGCAAATGTATAACTTTGTAGAAGAAAGTACGAGCCATATTAAAAAAACTCCCCAAGTTTTTAAACGGCCGAATAGCCGAGGCAAAATACGGTTTCGAAAAACATTAATTTATAATAGCGTTTTTTTTGTTTATTTCATTCTAAAACATTATTCTAAGATGCTTTATTCAAGAATCCACCAAACTTTCCACCCGGAAGTAATTATATAGATTTAAATTAAACATTCATTGTCTTTTTTATTTTATTTGTATTGAATATTTTAAAGCAAATGTAAATGAACCTAAATAAAGATAAAAAAAATATGAATATTTATCCGGACTTTTTAGGAGCTAATTAAATATTTATTTTTTTGATGTCTGATTTTTTGTTAGATTTTGCCTCTAGGTAACAATTTAATTGATAATATATCCGTTACATTAAAAAAATTAGCTATTATAAATTATTTCCAAATATGTCATTTTTTCCATACAAGTTGTCAGTTCATTGCCTGGACTAGAACGAACGCCAATGATGTTGTGTTGTATCACGAATATTACAAGATCACTTTGCAGGCCTAAATCTCCTATTTCGTATGAAATTCCCTTAATTGGATCTCTCATCTCGCCATACCCGAAACGTGATACTTCGCAGCCTAATATTATAAGAAACAACGTCAATATTTTATTGCATGTTTGAGAAAAAGTATATTATCGTTATAAACTTCAAATCTCGAAGACTAATTTTATTGATAGCTTGTTATTGAATTCAACTGTTATTAACTTATTAGGAAGTCCGCCACTGCTCGATAATAGCGTTTGTTAGATAATTGATCAATGAATACCTAGATAAAATTAATTCCAGATAAGAGTTCACAAACAACTTAGCGATAGCGCTATCGCGCATCTTAGGAGATGTGTTTTTGTTTTTTACCGCGCTTTAAGAACGCTAGCTTTAACTTAACGACATAAGATGTGTTTTTGTGCTTACTGCGCTATAAGAACGTTAGCTTTATCTTAGCGCCATAAGATATGTGTGATGTTCTTACCACGCTATAAGAACGCTAGCTTTTTTTCCATCTAGCGAGAAGCTACGGCGATAGTGGCTGAAGGATGGCTGAAGAACCTCTGGAGAGTTATCACCGGACGTCTGTTCAGATCTTTTGAAGGCGATGCTTGCGAAGATACTCGATGCCTATCTCGAGTAAAAATCAACAATAAGTCGAAAATTCACGAGTTGAGTGCTGTTAAGGCTCTACCGTTGAACCAATCTGTACGTAACCGTATATTTTAATCGTGTGGTGGCTAGATTACAATTTTTTTTTTTCACGTGGCCGTTCGAACCTATTTTACTTAGATGGAGTCAAATGTTTGTATGGGAACAATGGGGAATGGATGAAAATTTTAGAAATGCTTGATTATTTTTTTGGTGATTGGAATAACTTTCCTTAGCACCAGAAAAAAGTTTCAGATTTTCAGCGGCGTCAATTATTTTTGAAAAATATAAACAGTTTCCTCACTTACGTTTTGGGTCAAGGACGGTCAATAGACACTTTTGTTGATCCGTCTCATATTACAAAAAAATATCTTAAATATCTGTGGTAATCTGACACTGGTAATGACAAATTTAATATAGCTGTTGCAGCTGTCAATATCATTGCCAGTGTCACTTTACCACAGATATTTAAGACATTTTTTTGTAATATGAGGCCGATCGAGGAAACTGCCGTCCCTGACCCAAAACGTATTAAGCGAGGAAACTGTTTATATTTTTCAAAAATAATTGACGCAGCTGAAAAATCTGAAAGTTTTTTTCTGGTGCTAAGGAAGGTTATTACTATCACCAAAAAATAATCAGGCATTTTTAAAATTTTCATCCATTCCCAAATAAAAATGAGAATCAAAATCAGGCATCGCTGGCGAAAGCAGAAAACGGTCCATACTGATTTACGTACAGGTATTTGTGACGTCAGAAAGTTGAGCCCCTTAGTAAACAATATCTGATTCAAAACCTTTCTTAATTCATAAATCGCAAAAATTCCTTGTCGTAGGTAGTTTTGCCGTAATTTAATAGGTAGGTTATCCTTATCTTGTTGTCACGGTATCGACTAAGCGATTAATGAAATCATACGCATGATTAATTTACTAATATGTTATCGATTCTCACCTTAAACTTGTTGACATTACTTTATGTTTTGGGCGTGTATGCGTAACGATATTTTAGCAACGCTTAGGTATTTTACCCTTCTCTTCTCACCTATTTATAATTAGTTAATAATAGACACACACCAGTACACCACATCATACCCTTTTACATAAACATGTAGTTTAGTAAGTTGCTGAAATACCTACTAATTGATAGTTGTAACAGCACATAGGAATAGCGTGAACGTGAATGCATTTCGAAATGAGGTGATAGGAAGTTTCCCCAGTGGAATAATACTATTACTTATTCTGTGGCGGAATGTTTATCTACACTGGAGTTGGTTCACGATAGGGGTTTGAGTATTTAGGGAAGGTCATGCTCTCTGTTGAGTGGGTCAATTTCCTCGCATTATATGAACACATTTTGCATACCTATAGTGCATGATTTAATCAAATACTTCTTTTATGGTTCATATAAGTAGGTACCTACGTATAAAGCTTTAATATGCTCTGGAATGTTATTCTTGTGTTTCCTTATGTTTACCGAGGCAATCCAGTATACAAATGACGTCTGTTTACGCACAATTGTTATGAATCTGGTAAAAAAACGTTTTGTAAATACGTGGGGCACACCGAAATTATCGGGAATAGAAAAACCCGATCGAAGATGTAACTTAATCCATTCCTAAGTAATCCATTCCCGATCATTTCGGTGTGCCCTACGTAGGTCTCTGCAAAACTAGGTATCCGTTCACTCCCGAAGGCGCTGTTCACTTGTTTTCGTTCTATTTCCACGAGTGAACAGACATTAACTGTTATTTCAACCTGTGATTTTACGATACAAAATAGTAATTTGTTTATTTTTTAAAACTTTGTACGCAGTCGCGACGCGTGATAGCCATCCGTCGAGAAGACCAGTCAGTATGGGAGCGAAGAGCGCCGTTCTCGCCGTCGAATGTGAACCGCTTAGTGCGTCAGGGCGTCAAGGTTATCGTGCAGCCTTCCAACCGGCGAGCTTACCCTATGCAGGTACTACTAGTTTTCACTGGAAATATTCACCCAACGCTCTATGCTACCTACTACCTTCACCTTCTAGTTGCAAGCTGATTGATAGACACTTTCATTTCCAGTGGCCCGTTTCACACGAAGGTACAAGTTACAAATTTACAAGTCCAAACAGTCAACACAAGTCAAATGACCAGTCGTTATTGGTCAAGCACCACTGTGTTGCCTGTTTAAAATTGTAAAATTCTTGCAGCAACATGGCCACTTGCAGCCTCATGCAACGCCTCAGTCCTACTACTACTAGCCTACCGCGTAGAAAAGAAATTGCGTTTAAAAAGGTATATATGTGTGTAATATAATTTTTTAACAACAATTGAACCACATTCCATATTAAATTTATTGCGTTCCTTTCTAGTTATACATAAGCGCTGGTGCAGTGATCCAGGAGGATATCAGCGAGGCCAACGTGATCTTCGGCGTTAAACAAACGCCCATCGATCTGCTCATCCCCAACAAGACGTACTGCTTCTTCTCGCACACCATCAAGGCGCAGGAGGCTAACATGCCCATGCTTGACGCTATTTTGGCGAAGGTAACAAACTAAAAAAATATAAACGACTGCTTTTAATGAAATTTCTCAAAGTTTTTACCATTTCGACAGCAAAGCAACCAAAAAATGTTAATAAGTGGACTGTAGATCGAGAATAAATTTTACAACCGACAACGATATGGAGCCTTGAAGTCACTAAAAGGACACTCACCTTTGCCAGGAGCTGCTGGGACGCTCCTTCGTCAGGTGTAGGACCCTGAGCTGGGCTTGAACTGAACAGACTCACCCGATCCCAAGGTTACCTGGCACCTGAGTCTACTCGGCTGATGAGGTGTCCTTTGCTTCCTTCAAGGCACTTGTCGCGTTACATAACGCTAAATTACTGCTCACGATAATAACTAGCGCGATTGTACGTGCGGAGCTTGAAAATGTTCTGACCGTCTTTCGAAAGGACGTCGACCAAAGTGGTTTGGCAATTTATAAATATGTCGTTCTACTTAGTATTTAGTAGCTTAAGTAGGTACCTATCTACCGGATCATTAAAAATTTCAAAAAATTCCCTTTGGTCTATCAAAAATGGCTTCATTGTTAATTGAAAACCTGACTACTCCGGCCGGACCATATCTATAATTGTCTACTCGGAAGTTTTCTTTTAGCAGAAAATATCTGTTGGAGGAACAATGCATTCGTAGATACGTTTCGATTTTCCGTATTCCATGGACAAGGCAATTTTAATTAGTCATCGGTTGTTCCAGAACATCAGACTGCTAGACTACGAGAAGCTCATGGATGGCACGGGCAATCGCGTAGTCGCGTTCGGCAAATACGCGGGCGTGGCAGGCATGGTCAACATCCTTCACGGCCTGGGACTGCGGCTGCTGGCGCTGGGGCACCACACGCCTTTCATGGTACGTTCTAGAACATTGATAGACTAGGTACGAGAAGCTCAATAACGCGATTTGGACGACCACTTTTGCCTTCAGTGTTTCCAACAATTATTAACTTTTCCAATATTTTGCTCAATGCTATGGCTACACCTACACAGCTAAGCAACATCAACAGTAATAATAAATTATAGCTGACAAAACGATTACGGCGCGTCATTTGTATAGGGCTAAATAAGCATCTATGAGAATCTCTGTAGGATAAGTTCTATGATTACGTTTAACGACCCTGATACACTTTCACTATCTAATCAAGGCGAATGGCAATTATAGGTAATAAAATAAGCCTTAGAGACCGATATCTTGGGTACTCAACGATAAATGTTGTCACGCGACAATTTCAGGTTTTAGGCCATCAGTCCGCAATGACTCAATTATAAAATTAATTAAAGTAATTGTTTTTGATGTGCGTTGAAAAAATTACATGAAGTTATATTTATATTAGCTTCTAAATATTGTAAAATATCGACGTTTAACTTGGTTATGTCCTTTAAATTAAATAAAGACCCAACTTTGGAAAGTTTTTTCTGCAGAGAAAATTTGAGCAATCGTATTCTGGCTAAACAAATTATATATTCAATATATCCGAGAATTAATTCCTATTAAGTCTTCTCGATTATTTCTAAAGCGGGTGCTGCGGCGAAAACGCCGAAAATCTGAAATGTAATAAATATAGAGGCCTCGGTAGAGAGTACGACTTTGTAACCTTTGGCGTCGAGACCCTCGGTCCGTGGGGTCCCAGTGCGCATAAGTTATTTACAGAAATCGCGAAACGTCTGGTCGATGTAACTGGTAACCGAAGAGCTGGCGGCTTTCTCATGCAACGCATCAGCATTGCAATTCAGCAAGGAAATGCCGCCAGCATCCTTGGTACAATGCCTCGAGGGCCTTTCCGTAGCCAAAATGGCAAAAACGGAACCCTTATAGTTTCGTCATGTCCGTCTGTCCGTGTGTCCGTATGTCACAGGCACTTTACTCTAAAACTATAAGGTGTATTTGAATAAAATTTTGAGGATTTTGATAGCCGCTACATAGTTTTGTAATTAAATGTCAAAAAAAATTTTTTAGGGATGCACTCCATACAATTTTTTTTAGGGATGCACTAAATTCATTGTAAGCCCACGTGTGGCACCATCAATCGATAGGCCTTTTAAAATAAATATAGGTTTCTCAGCATTTTTTTTGATTCAGTGAATAGAGCCGGAGATAATCGCCCCGAAAGTCACTAAAATTGTGTCCCCCCCCCTCTAATTTTTGAACTATGTATTTAAAAAATATGAATAAAATCATGGACATTTCTCATTCTATCACCAAATTTTTTTTTGAACAAGATCGGTTCAGGGGTTTATGAGATATTGCTGAAAAACTGCCTTCCTTAAAGAAAAGGACGTAAGTGCTGTAAGATTTCTGTGACGATCCGACCGTTTTAATAGGCACGTAACCCTTCGTTTTGCGTGGTCCGACACGCACTTGGCCTGTTTTTTAGATTTAACTTAGTTTTAATTTAATTTAGTTAATGTTAATCACGTCATCTCATAAGTCCAAACTCGGGGTTTGCCAGCGAGCCATGGAGCGCAGCATACTAGGTATCAAAATAGTGGATCGCATCCGGAACACCACGCTGCGATCCAAAACTCAAATAGTCGATGTAGCTCGGAAGTCAGCCAAATTGAAGTGGGTCTGGACTGGTCATGTCTGCCGCGTGCCGAGTGAACTGTGGGCCAAGATTGCCACTGAATGGCAGCCCGACAGCTCGACACGGAGACGTGGCAGACCTCGTTGGCGATGGAGAGACGAGCTAGACTCCTTTTTAAACGAATGGCCAGAGACTGCTCAGGATCGGGAGCACTGGAAAAAGTGGGGGGAGGCTTGTGCCCAGCAGTGGGACACTACGGGCTTACAATCTATACATATAATAAAGCTGAAGAGGGTCGAAAGTCTGTACATGGAAGATAAACGAAAAAAATTTGGCTGGGGATACTTAGAATTGATAACAGAACACGTTCCAACAGTTTTTAGAATTTTTGTCTGTTTATCTGTTTATCTGTTTATCTGTTTGTCTGTTTATTTGTCAGAGTATCACGTGGAAACGGCTGAACGGATTTTGATGCAAACTTTACTAATCTGTCGAGAGAATCCCCGGATAGGTTTTAAGCTATAAAAATCTTAAAGATTAGGGTTCAAAGGGGGTAGAAAATGGGGTTGAACTTTGTATGAGAACTCCTTGAATGTACAGCTACAGACTTGAAAATTGGTAACCATAAACTTGACTGGAAAGTAAAAACGACCCCATTCAAACTTTTAGCAATGTATAGATAAAACGTGAAAAATATGGGATGAAAATAGGTTCTGAGGCGACTAGAAACTATATAATGTTGCAAGAGCGGGGTTATAACAGTATCATTACCATGGTAACATGTCGTCAATATATTCGAAAATTCATCGTGTTCTTATAACTGATAGTTAGTCCAGTGGTGTGACCCATAGCTTACGGAGTCGGTGTCCCCGAGTTCAAACCCAGCAGCATGCACTTTTTGTAGTTTTAATTTTTTTGTGTCTGCTTTTTTGAAAATGTATATTTTTCAAAAAACGCAGAGAAGCTTAGTGAATAGAGGATTTTGATGCAACTTTTACTTAATCGGTCGAGAAAATCCCTGGCCAGGTCATAGGCTGTAAAAATGATAAAAATTAGTTCAAAGGGGGTAAAAAATGGGGCAAAACTTTGTATGGGAACTCCTCAAATCCATGAGCTTTAGACTTGAAAATTGATAAACATACACTTGACTGGAAAGTAAAAAGAACTCCATTCAAACATTATAAAAAAGTATAGATAAAACGTGAAAAACCACGGGATGAAAATGAGTGCTAGATGGCTAAAGACTATCTATAATAACCAAAAATGTTTGATATCTCAACCGATAGTAGCTGTTAGACATTAGAAACCTAATTATTTTGGAAACTCAGTCGCTGATAACGTCGCTGTTAATATTGAAATCCAGCAACCTTGATCTTCGTCTTCCTATATAATTGCTATAAATTCAGAGGTCATCTAAAGATGTATGATAGGTTGAGTTTAATACTTACGTCGAATTAGCATAGTTCACCAACGTCAAGAGACGTGGGTATAAAATTTGGAAACAACCGCATTCCGCGAAGAATTAAGTAGGTACCATTTTTTTATGTATAAAACTTCAGCGTTTGTGACATTCAGAAATATTATTATGAATACTCGGGTATAGTGAGCGTCCGCATGAGCTAGCTCTCGGGCCTTCGGCCCTCGGGCTCGCATAGAAGCGATGTATTGGGCCTTTCATTCATACGAAAAGCTCGGCCTTCAGGCTCGCTTGCCTCGCCACTCACCTTCGGGACTTTGGAACTCAGATTTCGCTTTCAAGACACTTGGAGATAGTGTGCGTCAGTCCTCGGGCTCGCATAGGAAGCGCTCTCTTAAACGGTTCTTTGGGCCTATCATTCCAACGAAAAGCTCGGCCTTTGGTTTCGCTTGCCTCGCCGCTCTTCTTCTGACTTCTCTCGCTCGGGACTTTGGTCTCCGGTTTCGCTTGCAAGACACCTGGGTTTAGTTAGTGTTCGTGAAGGCTCGCCCTCGGGCCTTCGGCCCTCGGGCTCGCATAGAGAGCGCTCTCTGAAGGGTTGGTTTGGTTGGGCCTTTCATTCATACGAAAAGCTCGGCCTTCGGGCTCGCTTGCCTCACCCCTCAACTTTGGGACTTAAGGCTCATGTTTCGCTTGCAAGACACCTGTGGATAGTAAGTATCCATGGAGTCTCGCCCTCGGGCCTTCGATGCTCTGGCTCGCATATGGAGCGCTATCTATAAGGGTACGTTGGGCCTTTCATTCCTACGAAAAGCTCAGAGGGCCTACCGCGAAAGGCATTCGAAGTTTTCCCTCTCTGTCATACTTACGAATTCGTACATAAGTGCGACAGAGAGGGAAAACTTCGAAAGCCGTTCGCGGTAGGCCCTCTGCCTTCGGCCTCGCTTGCCTCCCCGTTTACCTTCAGGACTTTGGCTCTCAGGGGTAGTTTGACAAGACACCCGGAGATATAGAGTATCTTTGGGGTCTCGCCCTCGGTCCATTTGTTTCAATTATGAAATCTTATATTTAAATTCCGGTTTTGGTAATGGTTCTTCTACTTAGGTACTTCGTTTGCAATAAAGATTAAGTAAATCAATATAACTAAATATTATTGACGACAAAGTTTATGAGGATTTGAACTGTTACACGCATAATTTATAGAAATGAAATCGTAATAATCTAATTTATCAGTGTAGTAGGTATCGTATGGTGAAACATAAGAATATCATGTCATCCATAATTTATACGCGTACGAAGTCGCGGGCAGAAGCTAGTAACAATAATAAAATGTTAATCATCATCTTGTATTTACTTTAATTATTTAAAAACTTTAATAAGTAAAAAATCCTTGTTCTTTTCCATAATTTTTCAATGCCCTTGACTAAGTCTATAGAAGTTGACCATGTTGATGTTTGCAGCACATAGGCCCCGCACACAACTACCGCAACTCCAGCATGGCGCGGCAGGCCATCCGCGACGCGGGCTACGAGGTGGCGCTCGGCATGATGCCCAAGTCGCTGGGCCCGCTTACCTTCGTCTTCACCGGATCCGGCAACGTGTCGCAGGTCAGGCCGAGCGAATTTAGACCTTATGTCAATTTATTAAGGTAGACAACTACTCGAGTAAGGCGCGGCAGGCCATCCGCGACGCGGGCTATGAGGTGGCGCTCGGCATGATGCCCAAGGCGCGGGGCCCGCTCATCTTTGTCTTCACCGGCTCCGGCAACGTGTCGCAGGCCAGGCCGAGCGAAATTAGACCTTATATCAATACATTAAGGTACACAATTACCGCAATTCGAGCATGGCGCGGCTGGCCATCCGCGACGCGGGCTAAGAGGTGGCGACTGATGATTTCTCAATGCACTTAATTTGAGACATTGGTGCCGATAAGAAGCCTGATGCTCTAGATAGATGTCGCTAAGCCCTCCCTAAGTGTAAGGCCTGACTGGACGCTCCGCTGTGAACGGGGCGTGCAGCGTCCATATAAATTGCATTTGTTTTATATGGACGCTGCGGAGCGTCCACTCAGGCCTCACAGGCGTTGTAAGAGGGAACTGCTTCAACCAGATTGTCGATCAAGTAAAATTGTTCCGATGGCTCAGCTCAGTTGGCTAGAGCAATATGCCGCGTATGAATGTCTCAGGTTCAAATTCTGCTCGCAGCGATACATTTTTAATACTTTCCCTTCAATTTGAAATTTAGTACTAGGAGTACTTAGGTAAATATTCTAGTTCTAATATTTCAATCGAAACAAAAGCTAATTTAAATATACTATTTCAGGGAAGTCAAGAAATATTCTCCGAGCTACCACACGAGTATGTTCCACCTGAAATGCTTAGAAAAGTAGCTGAGCACGGAAGTAAGTTCCTACCTAGTACCTACCAGATAACAACATCGTCAACAACTAATCTTCATTTTTTTATAATTGGATACTTTATATGTTTGGCCTCCGATGGGGGCATTCCCTTTTTTGTGAGGCTTCTCTCAGCTTGACCTTTCAGGACGAGCTGAGGACAAGAAAGAAAAGAAAAGGAAATATAGATTAGAACAAACAAGAAAAAGGATAGTAACGATGAATGAAGGAAATCAAAATTAAGTAGTGTCCGTCGAATTAGGAGGGTCCGGCGGAACCGGTGAATCGGGCGGATCATTCGACCCCGCACATAGAACCGATCGCCAAAACTGGCATCGCGATAGATTTGCGCGTTCTCCCATTGGGGACGATGATTGTTAATGCTTGCCGGCCTCCTGACGGAAGGCCTGTAACAAGTCGTCAGCGACAACCCGCTTGCTGTGCCTGATGCCGGCGCCTGAGCATCTCCTCGATCTCTCTTGCCTCAATTTGGGCCACAGTTGTGGGACTTGTGAGATCATCGGGATCTGGTAGGACAAGCCTCGGACGACGGCAAGGACCGGAAAACCACTTTTCAGGCTTAAGCCTATCGATTTGTTAACCCTATCAATTTGGTAACCTTATGTTAT
Source organism: Epinotia nisella (assembly GCA_932294315.1). NCBI lineage: Eukaryota > Metazoa > Arthropoda > Insecta > Lepidoptera > Tortricidae > Epinotia > Epinotia nisella. The sequence continues at coordinate 9,193,580 of OW028674.1, forward strand.
GATAAGGTAACCTTACTGATAGGGTAACCCTATTGTTATGGTAAGCATATCGGATGTGGCCATAAGGTAACCGTAACAAAACCATATCTCATTAGGGTTTTGTTTAGGTTTTACAACAATATTAGGGTTACCCAAAATCATGGCATTCTGCTATTTAAAAAATCTTGGACATTTTTATTTCATTGCATGTTCGACAAAAGCAACCTATACAGACATTGCCGCAACAAGGGATTGCCAGCCTCGTATTCCTATCTACCTGACCGGAAATCCCTATTTCCTAGTCTCTGCAGTATATACTATATGTGTTAGGTCCGAACAAGATCTACGGCTGCGAGGTGCGCAGACGGCACCACCTGGAGCGCAAGAACGGCGGCGGTTACGACGCCCAGGAATACGAGGAGCACCCTGAGCGGTACATCTCCACATTCGCGCAAAAGGTATACCTACTTAATACTTATCACTCCAAACTCCAACTAACAAGTGCGATAGATGTGGAGATATAGGATTTTCGATTATCTGTTCCAGAGGCCGGAATCCACGCGGTCCCTTTAATCGTAAAAATAACTGAATTATTTGATAACTCTCTGGTGGTTCTATGGTTCTGAGAGCCTGTTCACCCCAATCCGTAACTGCTGGTATCGGATCCCGTAACGATATCGGAGAGCAAGAATAATAATAATAATCTCTGTGTGCGTCCCATGACACGGACAGGGACAGCATCCGCTCGGTGTACTCCTTGCATTTCATTAAATTGTTAAAAGGGCCTCAGTTGGTACTTGGTACTTTGTAGGTAGGTACCTAGCCTAGCTCTACGCACGCCTTCCAAAGGTCCGGGACACCATTGTCTCGTGAGCGGGAAATGTTGAGATATTGTAACAAAACGGTATGTATTTGTGTTTGTCATTGTCTATGGTAAGGTTCTTTTAAAAATAAATAAAATGTCTGTCAATAAATAAATAAATAAATAAATATTTGCGGACAATCTTACACACATAAATGCCCTTACCGGGATTCGAACCCAGGACCTCTTGCTTCGTAGGCAGGGTCACTACCAACTAGGCTAAAGCGGTTTGTCGGGTGTCAATGCCCGTCATCTGATTGTATTATTTTTATTACGTTATGGGCCCAGCACGCTTCCACTGCAAAATAACACGCGACGACTATATACCATAATCGTATTTAACGATAATCAGTCAACTCAGAAGCTTTCGCGTAATAAAATCTTGACATTTCTACGAATATTTTTTTAAGTGTTAATTTGCAGTCTGAAGAATCACTCTTCTATTGGCAGGTGCAATTACATAACACAATAAGTTGCTCAATATCTATTTTGAAATTACGTACGTACATCGTACATCGCAACGATACCTATACATTAAAACCGGCCAAGTGCGTGTCGGACCACGCAAAACGAAGGGTTCCGTGCCTATTAAAAAGGTCGTATCGTAACAGAAATTTTACGGCACTTACGTCCTTTTCTTTGAGGAAGGCAGTTTTTCAGCAATATCTCGAAAACCTCTGATCCGATCTTGTTCAAAACAATTTTCGGTGAATGAAATTAATAAGCCCTATGTTCATGAATTTTTCCATATTTTTAAAATACACCGTTCAAAAATTAGAGGGGGGGGGACAGAATTTTAGTCACTTTCGGGGCGATTATCTCCGACCCTATTCACTTAATCAAAAAAAATGCTAAGAAACCTTACATTTATTTTGAAAGGCCTATCGATTGATGTGCCACACGGGGGGTCACAATGAAAAAATTTTTTTTGACTTTTAGTTATATGTATGGAGTGCACACCTAAAAATTTTTTTTTTGTCATTTTACTTACAAAACTATGTAGCGGCTAACAAAATACACCTATCCTCAAAATTTTATTCAAATACACCTTATAGTTTTCGAGTAAAATGCCTGTGACATACGGACAGACGGACAGACGGACAGACGGACATGACGAAACTATAAGGGTTCCGTTTTTGCCATTTTGGCTACGGAACCCTAAAAATCGATAAATGAGAAGTCACTATGACAACTCAAATATGCCACGAATTTTGCGGTCTCTGGTTATCAAACAGAGCCACTTTCGTTTTTAGGGTTCCGTAGCCAAAATGGCAAAAACGGAACCCTTATAGTTTCGTCATGTCCGTCTGTCCGTCTGTCCGTCTGTCCGTCTGTCCGTCTGTCCGTATGTCACAGGCATTTTACTCGAAAACTATAAGGTGTATTTGAATAAAATTTTGAGGATAGGTGTATTTTGTTAGCCGCTACATAGTTTTGTAATTAAAATGACAAAAAAAAATTTTTTTAGGGGTGCACTCCATACATAAAACTAAAAGTCAAAAAATTTTTTTTCATTGTGACTTTCTGTGTGGCACATCAATCGATAGGCCTTTCAAAATAAATATAAGGTTTCTCAGCAATTTTTTTGATTAAGTGAATAGAGTCGGAGATAATCGTCCCGAAAGTCACTAAAATTCTGTCCCCCCCCCTCTAATTTTTGAACCGTGCATTGTAAAAATATGAAAAAAATCATGGACGTAGGGCTTATTAAATTCTTTCAGCGAAAATTGTTTTGAACAAGATCGGTTCAAAGGTTTTCGAGATATTGCTGAAAAACTGGCTTCCTTAAAGAAAAGGACGTAAGCGCCGTAAGATTTCTGTGACGATACGACCTTTTTAATAGGCACGGAACCCTTCGTTTTGCGTGGTCCGACACGCACTTGGCTGGTTTTTTTTATACAATCACTTAGGACAATGGAAACATAATTAATACAAATAAAGTTACTCAACAGTTTAGATTTATAATGAAAACGTCTCATAGAATCCATACTTAATATTATAAATGGGAAAGTGTTTGTTTGTTTGTTTGTCCGTCTTTCACGGCAAAACGGGGCGTCGAATTGACGTGATTTTTTAAGTGCAGATAATTGAAGGGATGGAGAGTGACATAGGCTACTTTTTATCTCTTTCTAACCCCCCACTTCTCCAAAATGGGGGGTGGAAGTTTGTATGGAGCATTCCGCAATTTTCAAGGTAGAAAGCTAAAAATTGGTATGCGGACTATTTGTGACTAACAAAAAAATCATGCATCATTTTTTTTTGGAAATTTGCACCCAACCCCTTAAAAGAGGGGGTGAAATTTTATATGGGAGTCCAGATATGTAGAGTCGATATGTAGAGCCGATATGTAGAGTCGATATGTAGAGTCGATATGTAGAGTCGATATGTAGTCGATATGTAGAGTTGACACCTATCTAAGTACACAGTGGACATCTATCTAAATATGTAAAGTCGATATGTAGTCGATATGTAGTCGATATGTAGAGTTGATATGTAGATTCGATATTTATAGTCGATATGTAGAGTCGATATGTAGAGTCGATATGTAGATTCGATATGTAGAGTCTATGTTCGATATGCAGAGTCTATGTAGAAGAGTCGATCTAAATATGTAAAAGACTGAAACTGAGATGCACCTTTTTTGTAGACGGTTAACATTACTCTTAGTACGCGGGCAGAGCCGCGGGCAAAAGCTAGAATAATATATATAGCTGGTACCTACCTACTAGGTAGATACTTGATGCAGTGCGTCAAGATTGCATTTGCATTGACTTATTATCATTACCCTTGCAAGTTATCTCTTTAGATAAGGTAGTAAACAAATGCTCGAGAATAACATCGGATGTATTATCGGTCACGGATGGGTTAGGTTAATTCAGTTGATTTCATTTCACTTTCAACAACATAAATCCACTTTTTACAATCAAAATATTGACTGTATGTAGGTCAGAAAATTCCAACTTCTGGACAGCCGCGCCAGTCTGTAAGAGGCTTTTAGCCCACATCACACTGCCTAAAGTAAACTTGTAATTTTTTATACCTGTCAAATTTACTATTGACCGCCACCGCAGGCCTGCAGGCCGTGCCAGTCTGATGCAGACTTCAAGCGTATATTCAACCAAGAAACTCCATTATTTGGGTGTTCAAAAAAGATAGTCTTTACATGGCATGTGTGTGGTACTGGAATTTTGAACCTTACTCTCATGGACAGATAGCGCCGTACACATCTGTGCTGGTGAACTGCATCTATTGGGCGGTGGACAGCCCCAAGCTGCTCACGATCCCCGACGCCAAGCACCTGCTCATCCCCTCGCACACACCCTGGCTGCCCAAGAGCATCGGAGCACCCGCGCTGCCACACCGGTATGTATCATCACAGAATAAATAATAGTACTACGTACAGAAGGTTCTCTGTTAACAAACCCCCTGTTTAGGTATGCCGAACGAGCCTAAACGTGACCATCCTTTTCTATCGCAATGCACGCATGTAATGCGCTGTTTCGGAAGCCACGCCTTAGTGCTTGGGGTTGCCGTCAGTGAGAGCCTATTAAATTATACATTATCGAACCACCGAGCGAAGCGAACCAAGTTCTATTCTTCAGTGTCCGGTGTCTGTCCCGCTGTCAAGCTATTCTCATCTACAGGTTGCATTTCTCAACCGATTCTCGTAAAATTTTGTGAGCAGGTACAATAGTTATATAATTTTTTTTATGTCGATTCACTTTTTCGTTTTTTTTGTTAAACACAGGATCGCGAGTTCTACAGCTCACAATGCCACTAGTTTATTCCGTGCCCGCGGTACCGAAAAGAAAATTTAATAGGCACTAATCGTCCATAGCGGTGCAGGAGCAAGCGAATGTTCGCGTTTCTTTGCTAGAATTCCTTTTAAAAAAGTACTTGTCGAAAGAAAATGTTAAAAGTGATATTAATGAAGCGAATTGATAAGCGAATGTCGTAGAGCCGAACGCGTGAGTTTCGGAGCAGCGCGCGAAGTGGGTAGCCGGCATGTACGTGTAGCGTCGCGACTAGATCACGGAATTCACGGAGTGAGCCGCCCCTGGTATCAGTCACAAATATCACAATCATCATAATTTTTACTCTCTATATGTATTCAGTCAAGGACGAGACGAAATGGACTTTAGTCCCTAGACTCAATAAACGAAACCCTAAAAAATATCCTCTTATGGACAAAGGAATGTCTCTCGTATCTCCACAGTTATCGGTCTTGCATTGCCTGGATGAGGTTCATAATTAAAAAAAAAGCCTTCCATCAATCCTTGACTCCTCGATGCATGTTACTGGAGGCCTTGCCACGCGGTGTGTTTGATACGCGATTGCCAAATGCCAACCGAGCCACTTTCTTCAATCTAAAAAAAACTGCATTTATCCTAATTGATAATTGATCATACAAAAATCGGCACCATGCCGAACTGATGTTACATGATGAGCGATATAACATAACGCGATATGATGGAACGTTTATTTTGTTTGCCAGAATGCTGGCAATCTGCGACATCTCGGCGGACCCTGGCGGCTCCATCGAGTTCATGAACGAGTGCACCACCATTGATACGCCGTTCTGCCTCTACGACGCCGATCGGAACAAGGATACCAAAAGGTTAATTTACTTACGTGTTTTTTTTAATGTTTATCGAAAGGTTAAAATTAGTAAATTAAAATATCTTTACGAAAATGAGAACTAGGTAGATTGGTGACAAAAAATGAACATTAAAGTCTAGGTACTTTTAGATATAGGTAGATCTTGACTGAATGAATATATTTCGTGCGTTCAATTTTGCAGTCCAAATTGAACACACGTAACGTCGATGTTCAATGACAGTTCATTAGAGGGACCACTAGCGGATCCAGGTCTGTAGCACAACAGTCAGACAGCATCCGTACTTAACAAAATATAACCTCAGAATCCATCAAAACGGTGTCAAGCCTCACCCAAACCAAAATCCTGAATCCGCTACTGTCTCCGGCACTCTTAGAATGCCATCCAGTATAACAACTTCTTTTCTTGAACACCTGTAACTCTGTATTCTCCGTCTCAGTTTCAAGGGCCCAGGGGTGCTGGTATGCTCGATCGACAACATGCCGACGCAGCTGCCGCGCGAGTCCACGGACTTCTTCGGCGACCTCCTGTTCCCCTACGCTGACGACATCATGAAGTCGGATGCCTCGCGGCCGCTCGAAGAGCATAACTTCTCGCCGGTCGTGCAGGGGGTGAGTCCCGATGTGTCCAGTATTGCATGCCAACGCAGATGCCACGCGAGTCCACTGACTTCTACAACCTGCTGTTACCCTACGCTGAAGACATCATGAAGTCGGACGCCCTAAATATCCATGTGACTTACTTATTTTATAAATGCCAGATAGAATAGTACATTGTGCAACATTTACGAGCAAATTTGATAAAAAATATTTTGAGATTACCTAGAGACCACTAAGTATTAATAGTTCTAATCCTAATATCCTACCGTCCTAAACCCATCATTTATTTCTATTCAGTTGCCATGAGCGATATGCTTGTTAATTCGTTATGTTCACTAAAAATCAACGTTTTTACAGGCCATCATCACGAGCAACGGAAAACTGACGCCACCTTTCGAATACATCAACGAATTGAGATCATCAAACAAGTAAGTTTCGAACGCTGCAGTACTGAAAACTTAAATCTAGAATAAATTTTGTCACCACGCCTGTTTGGTGACGAAACAAAACCTTCGCTCCTGGCTAGATATTGCCCGTAGCAAAGCTAAAAATGAATATGTTCGCTTCGTATCATATTTCTGAATATATTTTTAAACTACTTAGCACTAACTCCAAATCTTGGGACTAATCCCAAACATTAACGCCTAAATGTCAAAGCGTACCCCGGGCCCACGATCGGGAAAAGTCTAGGAGAATGATAATTCCTGCTTTTTTTGCAGTCGATCTCGTCACAAAGTGGAAGGCAACGACACACAAAACTCGGTAGTGATATTGGGAAGCGGCCTCGTTTCCGCCCCCGTGGTTGAATACCTTTCGAAGGAGAAGAACATTTCCATTACTATCGGTAAGCAATTGGTGATTCGTAAATTAATTGTTAAAATGTTTCATTTATTGAAGTTGTTGATTTTGTTCCACATTATCGAATTAATATTAATTATTATTCCTTAGAACTCCTCTTGGTACGTTTTTTTTTCTTTTCCTAGAATGCCTTTCGAATGCTTTCAACATCTAAAATTGCCTGTAGAGAGAATGGACTTTAGGTGTATTTTTAGGGTTCCGTAGTTTACAATTTTGGAGCGCTACGCTCGTATCCAACAGCATGCTTAAAAGCGTTCGTAGACGGAAGCGCCTACGAACGCTTTTAAGCTTGCCTACAGCAGAGCGCCCACCCGGCGGGTTCCTGGCACTCAAAGTGTTAATAATGCGTTCTAGCGTCTCAAGTGAGGGAGGAAGCTGACGCGCTAGCAGAGCGGTATGGCGTCAGCGCAACGTATCTACAAGCGGACGATGAGGCGGCTCTGCGGGCCACGGTGGCCCGCGCGCGGCTCGTGGTGTCGCTGCTGCCGTACGAGCTGCACGGCGCCGCCGCGCGCGCCGCTATCGACGCGGGCGCACACTTGGTCACCGCCTCGTATGTGCGCCCCGAGGTGCAGGAGCTACACGACCGGTGAGTGGCTCCATCTAGCAGAGCGGCACGGCGGCAGCGTACCCTACCTGCAAGCCGACGACAATGCGGCGCTGCCATCGACAATTTTTTTTCAGAGGTTTTTATTGCACCAGACAGCCATCGACGCGGACGCACATTTAGTCACCACCTCCTATGTGCGCACCGGGGAGCAGAATAATTTAAGTTTTTGCGCTCTTATTTGCTAGTGAACTAGTTTACTACAGTCGATACGGTATACTTATCTCGATAGTGCCTGTCAAATTTGTAACTTATGGTACCGATGCGGTAGTACGAGTCCATCGTTAAATTACGCAACAAAATCGCTAGCGACTAAAGATTTGTAAGCGTTGCCGGAGAACATCGGCACCATGACTTGACAATCGAAATCTATTTGAAGCGCGTTTATTCGCTATCGACAGTAGTAATGTAATGTATATTTTCGATAGCTACATATGGTAGTGCTACAGGAGTTACATTGACTGACTCCATTATTCGTACCATGATCATTGATCATGATCACCCATGGTGATCAGCGAGAATTGTCTTTAAATTAAGGCGCGTACCTACCCCAAATTATCCTTTTCAAAATGCTAAGGCTCTTAAATGAGCTTGTGAATTTAACTGAACAAAATATATGCTATCCTTTGATATTTTGTTTTCATCTTTTTATCGTTTGAATGTTTTGTAGAACACTAAATCACTTAAGTACCTATGTATGTTAAAAAAGACTTGAAATAACTACCTACAACTTAGAAAAGTTGAAAACCCCCCGATTTTTTCATTTCAAAATTCAATATCTCAAAAACGGCTAAACCGATTTTGATAAAACATAGCTAAGAACACTTGGGTAAAAACTATCTATGACACAAAAAAAACCGCATTCAAATCGGTCCATCCGTTTGGGAGCTACGATACACAGACAGATACACAGACACGTTAAACTTATAACACCCCTCTCTTTGCGTCGGGGGTTAAAAAGGCTGTTTTTAACTTGCACTGCTTGTTAGACTGTTCTAAACCTAAAGAGGTGATTCACTTATTTAAAATCTCATCGTTTGATATTCCGAAATAATCATTTGTTTTAACATTTTGTTTAAATTTCGTAAGTTGGTCCGTAAGTTGGTAAATGAGACAATTAGACTGACCATCCGTGTTCGTACTGCAGTGCTAAGGAAGCAGGCGTGACGATCTTGAACGAAGTCGGGCTGGACCCCGGCATCGACCACCTGCTGGCGCTCGAGTGTATCCACGACGTGCAGAATCGCGGCGGCCGCGTCGACTCCTTCGTCTCCTACTGTGGAGGTGCGCACGGAACTCTCTTAATACATTGCAGCATTGACTTCTCTCCATTCACCTGACGACTTTCGTGATGCACCTAGGCCTCATGTGCTATTTGGAGAGTCCTCTTTCAGATTTGACTATATAGAGCCCGTTTTATAAATTAATACTATGTGTTTTTAACCGTCTTAGAACCGAAGCCACTTAATGTATCAAAAACGTACTAATCATTCGCGAAAATTAATGTATTAGTTAAGTTTTTAGTAATAAAAGGTAGGTAATTTAAGTTTGAATCATTCTGTATTGAGCGCGGTGCGAAGTTCATTCACCCGGTTACAGTCCGTACCTATCCACAAAGATGGCGGCTAGCGGTCACTGCAGTCACTCGGCTGGATGATCCAAATTAAAATTATGATTATACTTAGATATTTTTCTAGCAGGAACAACATTTGTTTAGTGCTTGCCATAATAAAAATATCGACAATCCTGTTATCGAAAAGTACATACTACTTCAACGACAATACGTACATACAACCACAGACATATATTGGCTATCTACCTAGACGCCGAGTGCACCTACAATGTAACCATATACAGAGACACAGATTTTTTTGGGACCAAAAATGGGTTTGGGAAAAACTACATGTTGTGACATTCTACGTCGATTTTAGAGACAATTTCGGTGTGTGTGTGTGTTATAAAGTAAAGTAGGTGATAATTAATTCAGTGACACGAAAAAAGAAAGTTACGAAAGTATTGCAAATTGTTTTCTGAAGTATGTAAAATATAAATAAATTGATAGTTTTGTTATTATTATCAATTTTTTAACGCACCCTATTACCCTATATATATTTGTATTACTTCAACCTCTATGAAGTTGAAGTGGTACTTATCGATAACAGGACTGTCGATGTTTTTATTTTGTCAATCACTTACAATAAGTCGTTCGTGCTAGAAAAATATCTAGGTATAATTATGATTTATTAATACTTTAAACGTTTTAACTTTACTTAGCTCTAACTCTAAGTTCTTTATAATGAATACATTAAATTTATCTTCGGCTCTAAGACGGTTAAAAAACACATTGTATAACAATTTGGCAGATAACAAAGAAGAGCGGCCTTTTTGACGACTATGCTGCCAGTTTAAGTACTTGTAAAGCCGTAACTTGTAAGTTAATAAAATGGACTCAAGGGCTTTTATCTGAATACACGTATGTACTGAAATCAAAATCAAATTGTTATTTGTCGAGCGCGCTTGGTTCCATGCGTACAGTACGCAGCGAGCGTATCTACCTACTACACAAACATGACATGCCCGAACAATTATAGTTGTTGCATAAGATGACCTAGATCGTGTCATGGTCTTCGACTACTGCCTATTTCTTTCAATTTTCTTGCTGTACATATTACAAATAAGCAATAAATCTGTTTTTGGAAATAATGTCCCAGGTTTGCCTGCACCAGAATTCAGCGATAACGCTCTGAGGTACAAGTTCTCATGGAATCCACGAGGCGTGCTCCTCAACACCATATCCGCGGCTAAATACTTGAGCAGGGGACAAGTAAGCAAAATTTCTCTTTTGACTGACTGGTATGTTAATAGAACCCTTATTTGTTTCAGTAGGTACCCATGTACATGGAGAACGTATTATCTACGTCTTTTTTTCTGCGCTACCTAAGTTAGCAAAAAGACCGTAGCAAGATGAATCTTGCTACGGTCTTTTTCAATCTTTGTTCTTGGCAACATTTATTCTGTCAGATGCATGAGCGATTCTGATAACAATAGCCAGCCGATATCTTAAAAGGGATATGGTAGATAGTTTACCTAAGTATACGTGCTACGTCGTAGCAGCCGCCTATTGCTTTTTCCTGTAACGAAAATAGTTCATCTTGTTAAGATGCTCAGCTAACACGAATAGCTAGATGGTCAGAATTGGTACTATTGATAGGTGGTGGAAGTACTGAGTGGTGGCGAGCTGATGTCTGTGGCACGTGAGCTGGACTTCTTGCCCGGGTTCGCGTTCGAGGGCTTCCCCAACCGCGACAGCACGCAGTACGCCAAGCTCTACGGCATCGAGGATGCGCACACCATCTTCCGGGGCACCATCCGGTACAGAGGTAGGTTTCTGAATGATGATGATGTGATGACGTGTAGGGTAGGGACAGGGACGCCTGGCCGGAACAGGTGGGCGTGTCGATCTTTTTCCCCTGATGCTGAAGCTTAAGATTACTGTCCCGGCGGCATTCCCACATCATATTCTTAATTTCTTCTCATTTTCCTGCAGAACAAAAGGATATCTTTAAGGTCGACATCTTTCAATTCGCTCTCCTTTAACATATGCCTACCAAATACATATTATATTAAACCGCCTCGTACAGTCAAGTTCTCCAATATCTATACAGACAACCTTTCAAAAATATCTATACACAGTCTATATTGTTACTGACATAAGGTGCATGTGTAGATATCTTTGAAAGGTCGGCTTTATAGATATTGGAGAACTCGACTGTACATATTACATTCCGCTAGTACATGCTTGCTACTTTCTTCCGCCCCACAGTGTGAGCAGGAAGCGTCACTTCTTTGGTAGTGATGCTTTCTGGTTGGATGATGGAGGTGCTGGGATGCTTCAAACTGGCCGTCGATAATGTTCATCGACATATATCAGTTGTCTATGATTACAACGCTTTCTATAAGGTGATGTAAATCCCGAATTCATCAACGTGATGACCGGTTATCTCCTATCCTTAAAGATATTAAAAATGTAATGCATGTGTGTGAGTGTAAGTAATGTACGTATGTGAATGTAATGTATGTATGTATGTGTAATGTATGTGCTGAACTAACTAACACTTTTACTAACCTATATTGTACCATATTCTCTGAAATAAATGATTATGATTATAATTATAAATGTGCTTTGCAGGCTTCGCTGAAACAATGATCGCTATGCAGTTGTTCGGGCTGGTAGATCCCAACCCTCATCCGTCACTCCATCCTGAAGGACCTGAAATTACTTGGGTAAATATGTACTTTAAATATTATTTCGGTAACACGGTAATTATGTAGTGTATTTTTTTATTGACGTAGGTATTGTACATTTTTCGTGTATAACTTTTGTATTGACACTTGGTCCGAGATCATAGTTGAACCAAACTTTGATGAAAATAGAATAGGTTTTTACTGACGGGTTAGTTATATTATATTGTATTATACAACGTGTTACATAATTTCCCATGAAAAAGAAAATATTTATTGAACCGAAAAAAAGTGTCAACCCTAATAACCTGTCAAATCAATAAAACTGAATATTCATAGATTATTTTAACAGAACACTAAGTATTCATCATTTATACGTAGTTTAATAATAATTACACCATTTTACTCTAAAAAGGTTTGCAATCTCAATAAAAGCAAATTAAACCATTTTAAACAGGCACTTAAAAGACAGAAGAAAAAATATGATGGTAGGTATTAGTTACAAGTCATCTCAATAAATCTTCATCAACATATTACATTTCACTACTACCATTTCGTGTTCTTGTTTCCAATTCGTCATAAATTGAGAAACATGAGCATGTACAGTCATGTACAAGAATATGTATCGATTTAATCCTCTCATAAATATGTACCACAACCTTAATCCACTGACATAAGAGCGATGGGACATATTTATGAGTAAGTTGTATGCACACATATTTTTACACTTGATTGTACTCTAACTTTTTATTTATTTATTTATTTATTTATTAGGACCTTCAACAATAAGCATACCATTACATAATATTACACTTATATGCGCAAATTAAAACTAAGTACCTTATTAATTACAGAAGGACACAGCATGCATCAATTAACAGTGAAATTCAACTAAAAAACAGATTACAATATGTTTACTCTTAACTAATAATTACTAAGTCTTGTCAGCAATCGTGGCTTTTATGAATGGGATACTTGACGAGTTTAGATCAATACAATCTTGATGTTTGCTATAAGCCGTAAACATCCGTGACAGTGGACAGTGTAGCTTGAGGTTAGTACGACGAGTAGCTAAACTGAACAGCTTAATATTACATGCTCTAGGAATTCTAGAGGGTACGTGGAAATTTATTTTTTGCAGTAAATCTGGGCAATCTAATGCACCGGTAACAATTCTCTTCAAAAACACTAGATCACTTATAGTTCTTCTATCAGCCAACGATCCCATCTTAAAGTATTTAAGTCGCTCACGATAACTTCTTAACACCTTGTTTTTTTTGCAGCTATATGTTAAACTTGTAACAAACTTTTTCTGGACCCTTTCAATTCTATTTATATGTAGATTATAACAAGGTGACCACACTACGCTACAGTATTCCAAGTTGCTTCTCACCAAGGCGTTATACATGACAAGCTTCGTTCCAATATTTCTAAAGTTTTTACATTCTCGTAAAACAAAACCCAACAGTTTAGATGCCTTTAAGATGATACTATCTATGTGCTCCACGAATTTTAGTTTACTATCAAAAGTCACACCAAGATCCCTAATATTTTTAATTTCCTCAAGAACTTCACCACTCAAGTTATAGGTAGTTGGTATGATATTTCTGTTTTTTGTAAATTTTATGTGTTTACATTTCTTTACGTTCAAAGACATTTTATTTGTTACGCACCAATCTGACAGTCTATTAAGATCGTTTTGGAACGCTACTGAATCGGATAACTCGCGAATCGGCGATGTAACCTTTAAGTCATCAGCAAATAGATATAATTTGGAATTTTGAAAACATTGGCTGATATCATTAATAAATAGAGTAAAAAGGTAAGGGCCAAGATGTGATCCCTGTGGAATGCCGGATGTAGCAGTGTATGCATCTGATGAGTAACCATTGACTACAACTCGAAGGTTACGTTCATAGAGATAAGACTCGAACCAACTTAGCAAGGGACTCGCAATACCATGTAGTTGTAACTTGCCCAGAAGGATATTGTGATTTACCGTGTCGAATGCCTTACTAAAGTCTGTATAGACTGCATCAACTTGAATGCGCCTGTCTACAAATTCCACGAGATCTTCACTATATGTTACAAGATTAGTTGCACAAGACCTGTTTTTAATAAATCCATGTTGGGCGCTCAGAAGTAATTGAGAGATGTGCCAAGTAAGGATCGGGCAAATTAAAGCCTCGAAAACTTTAGCCAAGGTTGATAAAATAGCAATAGGTCTATAATTGTTCACTAATGACCGATCACCACTTTTGAACACGGGGACCACTTTGGTCTCTTTCCATATGGATGGGAATGTTCCAAGATGCAATGATTTATTGAAAATTAACGTTATTGGAAATGATAGTCTATCTGCATTTTTCAGCAGGAATATGGGAGGAATACCATCTGCACCAGCACCTTTTGAGATATCAAGACGTTGCAAAGCTTTTTTTACTTGGTATTCCGATACAATTATATTGGTAAGGTTGCTATTATTAGCACTATTCATCATATTGGAATCAGATTTTGAGCCATTGTTGTCCTGGTTTCTATAAACGCTTGAGAAATTTGACGCAAAGAGGTTGCAAATTACGTTCCCTTTATCAGAGGCCTCAGATCCATTAGACATCACATCTGGATAGTTACTGACACCACCCCTTTTCATCTTTAAATAGCTCCAAAAATGTTTAGGATTCGTTTTTATTTTGATTTCTATTGAAGCAATGTATGAGTTGTAGCAAGTAACAGCCATTTTGTCACACCTCTTCTTTAATACCTTGAGTGACAAATCATCCATAGGATTGCCATAATTTTTAAATCTTAGTCTGAATTTATTTTTTTCGTTTAACATTTTAATAAGTTGTTTTGAAAACCAATAAGGGTGTTTACTTTTTCGAGGTTTAAATTTTGGAACATGTTCCTCAATTGCGGTACGAATCACTGAATAAAATACATCAACCATACGATCAACAGATATACATTGCCCAAATTGTTCTGCCCAATTAATAGTGTCCAGTTTTTTGTGGATGGCAGTGTAGTCTGCTTTAAAGTAATTGTATCTCTCGCTTACGCATGCTCTTGACATCGAATACTTAGGTTTCCGTAGCTGTATGTTTAGAGGAGGGTGATGTTGATCTATTTTAGAAACGATATCGCTTGGGGCAACTACAGCAACTTCTGTCAAATTTGTTAATACTATATCAAGAATTCTATTGTTGTGATTGGGTAAACAGTTATTTTGTGTAAGACCATTAAATGCTAAGAATTCCCAAAAAATCCTCTCGATGTTATTATTGCAATGAGGTGAGGTGCGGTGAGGTGATGTTCCATCTTTATTAAACCATTCTATCGAGTTAATATTAAGGTCGCCCATAATGATACATTTATCAAATTGTTTCAGTACACTACTCGAATTGTCGGTAAAATGATTCAGTATAACATCGTTTATTGGTGGAGGGATATAAACCGCGCAAATGCAGATTACGTTAACAATATTGCTTAATTTAACAAAGACTTTGATCCATAGATCTTCACAGGAGCTTTCACAATCGAACAATCTTGCTGATTTGTATTTTTTACTGACTGCGATCAATACCCCTCCTCCTTCTTTTTTAGAATTAAATGGGGTGACAGAACGATCCCGTCTATATACATCGTATCTATCATCAAAAATTTCTGTATCGTACACACTAGCATTAAGCCACGTTTCAGTGAAAACAAATACATCGTAGTTGCAAGAGGCAGTTTTACAATAAACATCTTTAAGTTTAGTTTTTAGCCCTCTTACGTTTTGATAATAAATGTTTAATGTATCGAAAATACCGTAGTTACGATTAATTCTTGCTTAATATTAAATTTAATTAATCCAATCTAGACAGAGAATCAAAGTCCTTAATAAACTTGTATTCGGAATCGTCCGATTTCCTCATGAAAATTCTTCCGTTGCGAACCCAGACGTATTTGTAATCCAATGCCTTAGCCTTTGCCCTGGCTGCTGCATGCAAGGCTTTGTAGTGAGCTGACAGGTGCTCGACGATGTAGATGCTTTGCTTAGCACCGCCGATGCCGAGAGTTGCACTGTTGAGTTTATTATCAGGATTGTTCTTGTTGTATTTTATGGACGCTGCTAAAAATTCGTCACGTGATCTTGGGCTATTAAATTGTACAACAATGGATTTCGGCCGGGGGTTGGTTGGATTTTGTTTTGCAATTCTTGTAACGTTGTGTATATTGTTTTCACTTATGTTGCAAGCTATAACCCTTCCAATGTTCGCAACCGTAGATACTAAATTTTCGGCTTTGTATTCAGGCAGACACTGTATTTCGATATTGCATGAACGTGCTTGCTGTTCCATCAAATTGACTCGCGCGTTCAGGTCCCTAACTGTGACTTTCAGCTGTTCATTTTCAGTATTAAGAGCATTCAATGTGCTGAACTTTGA
Source organism: Epinotia nisella (assembly GCA_932294315.1). Classification (NCBI taxonomy): domain Eukaryota; kingdom Metazoa; phylum Arthropoda; class Insecta; order Lepidoptera; family Tortricidae; genus Epinotia; species Epinotia nisella. The sequence continues at coordinate 9,209,775 of OW028674.1, forward strand.
TTTAATCTCAGATTTAATATCCTCATACTGGTCGCTCATAAAAGTCATAGATTCTCTTACGCTCGCGATTTCCTCCTTTATTGATTTGAGTTCCCTGCTTACAATGTTAGCCATGGTATCATTAAGATGTTTGATCAGGTGACTTATCTCACTCTTCACTATCTCACGGATATCAGACCTTTTTAGTGGCTCGCCATCCTGGGCGGGCGTGCCCACAGGGGTTCCCTTCCTACGGTGCGTGACATTTCCATCCTGGGATTTTATGACTTTCTGCTCCGAGCTACTAGTTCGTATCGGGGTGTTATCAGCTGTGGAGGCCTTAGGTTTACATTTTGGACACTTCCATGCAGAACCAAAGGAAGGTTTACCCTGTCCCGGAAAGATACAAGACATATGATACTCCTCCCTGCATGACAAGCAAGTTAAAGTATTTGCACCGGCCTTTATGGGTTTCTGGCATGCTTCACACACTTGTATTTCACTATCCGACATTTTTCTAAGGCAGGAGATACGTATTAAACGTAACAATTCCAAATGAGCGTATTGTTATTGTTGTCACGAAACACTCTGTGAGAAGGTCATAAGCGCCGTACAATTGGCGGCGCTTGCGACGTTTTAAGCGCGCAAATAATATGTCGGTAGAACAGTGACTTTAAAATATTAACTTTAAGTTTTTGCAGTATTCACTGATTATAACGCACTTTTTTATTCACCACCACACATATGGGTTAAATAACAATGTTATTGTAGCAATACATAATGGGTTATTAACTTTATTATCACTTAAAACATTAAATATAGCGGAGCAAACTAACGACGATGTTGTTTATTTCACGACGGAAGGTAGTTTTTGGTTATGGTTGTTGTCATTTACCTCTGAGAGGAAATTAGGTAAAAAGGTACATTACTTTCTGGGTTTCTCTCTAGTTCTACGTTTTCAGGGTTGCGTTTCAATAATGATTATTTTGTGATTTATCCAAATTTTAAATTTTTTTTTTGGTTATCACTTTTTTTGGACTACGTTTTCAAATATTGCCAATAAACTCTTTACAAGGGACCTATTAACCCTCTTTCGGCGTTACGGGTTATTTTTTAACACTTTGTATACTAAACTCGCTCTACATATTCGAAGTGGGCATGTTTGTCCACAAGCATAAACAAATATTCAAAAAAGCATGTGACAGTCACCCTCGATCCTGTCGAAATCCGGATAGACTTATTCCTGACGGACATCCTAGACTGGCAAAGCACATAAAAAGCTGTGTGATTATGTGCATAAAAATATATAATAAATTACCTAATGACGTGAAGACAATGAATACTAGATTATTCAAAAAGCACCTACACCAGTGGCTTTGTAGTCATAATTTCTATAACTTAAACGAATTCTTTGACATGAAGTAATATATTATGATTAAATTATGTTAATAGTATATAAGATGATAATGACATTTACGCAAATAACGGTACAGGCAGTAATTTTATTGTAATTATATGTAATAATGTGTGTGTGAAGTATTGTAACTATGTGACATGTCTTTATTTAATTTAACATACTCATACTCATATATTTCTCTTTTGCATACCAAGATTGGTTAAACATGTAAACTTACCAATAATCATTATACTGACATCTTCTGGTAATGTTTATCGCAAATAAAGTATTCTTATTCTTATTCTTATTCTTAAATATTCATTGTGTGTAATATTCAGCGACAATTCGCATGCGAACTGCTGGGGCTCACCGACTCTTCCATATTCTACGGGAACCTAAAGAGTCGGCTGACGGAGCGCATCGGCGGCGCGGGCACGGCCGGGCTGGAGTCGCTCGGGCTGCTGGAGGACAGCGTCGTCGCCAAGCGGAACACGCCGCTCGACACCGTCAGCCACTACCTCACTCACAAACTGCAGTTGGGTAAGACGTGTTTGCTTGAAGCGCCTTGTGCCGGTTCAGTGTGAATATTCAGCGACAATTCGCATGCGAACTGCTGGGGCTCACCGACTCTTCCATATTCTACGGGAACCTAAAGAGTCGGCTGACGGAGCGCATCGGCGGCGCGGGCACGGCCGGGCTGGAGTCGCTCGGGCTGCTGGAGGACAGCGTCGTCGCCAAGCGGAACACGCCGCTCGACACCGTCAGCCACTACCTCACTCACAAACTGCAGTTGGGTAAGACGTGTTTGCTTGAAGCGCCTTGTGCCGGTTCAGTGTGAATATTCAGCGACAATTCGCATGCGAACTGCTGGGGCTCACCGACTCTTCCATATTCTACGGGAACCTAAAGAGTCGGCTGACGGAGCGCATCGGCGGCGCGGGCACGGCCGGGCTGGAGTCGCTCGGGCTGCTGGAGGACAGCGTCGTCGCCAAGCGGAACACGCCGCTCGACACCGTCAGCCACTACCTCACTCACAAACTGCAGTTGGGTAAGACGTGTTTGCTTGAAGCGCCTTGTGCCGGTTCAGTGTGAATATTCAGCGACAATTCGCATGCGAACTGCTGGGGCTCACCGACTCTTCCATATTCTACGGGAACCTAAAGAGTCGGCTGACGGAGCGCATCGGCGGCGCGGGCACGGCCGGGCTGGAGTCGCTCGGGCTGCTGGAGGACAGCGTCGTCGCCAAGCGGAACACGCCGCTCGACACCGTCAGCCACTACCTCACTCACAAACTGCAGTTGGGTAAGACGTGTTTGCTTGAAGCGCCTTGTGCCGGTTCAGTGTGAATATTCAGCGACAATTCGCATGCGAACTGCTGGGGCTCACCGACTCTTCCATATTCTACGGGAACCTAAAGAGTCGGCTGACGGAGCGCATCGGCGGCGCGGGCACGGCCGGGCTGGAGTCGCTCGGGCTGCTGGAGGACAGCGTCGTCGCCAAGCGGAACACGCCGCTCGACACCGTCAGCCACTACCTCACTCACAAACTGCAGTTGGGTAAGACGTGTTTGCTTGAAGCGCCTTGTGCCGGTTCAGTGTGAATATTCAGCGACAATTCGCATGCGAACTGCTGGGGCTCACCGACTCTTCCATATTCTACGGGAACCTAAAGAGTCGGCTGACGGAGCGCATCGGCGGCGCGGGCACGGCCGGGCTGGAGTCGCTCGGGCTGCTGGAGGACAGCGTCGTCGCCAAGCGGAACACGCCGCTCGACACCGTCAGCCACTACCTCACTCACAAACTGCAGTTGGGTAAGACGTGTTTGCTTGAAGCGCCCTGTGCCCGTTCAGTGTGAACATTTTGGCCTCTATGACTAATTCACTATCATCATCATATCAGCTGAAAGACGTCCACTGCTGGACATATGCCTCCGCCAAAGAGTGCCACAATAACCGGTCCTGCGCCCGCATCCAGCGGACTCCCGCGACCTTTACCAGACCTTTTTAGGGTTCCGTAGCCAAAATGGCAAAAACGGAACCCTTATAGTTTCGTCATGTCCGTCTGTCCGTCTGTCCGTCTGTCCGTCTGTCCGTCTGTCAGTCTGTCCGTCTGTCCGTATGTCACAGGCATTTTACTAGAAAACTATAAGGTGTATTTGAATAAAATTTTGAGGATAGGTGTATTTTGTTAGCCGCTACATAGTTTTGTAATTAAAATGACAAAAAAAAATTTTTTTAGGGTTTACTCCATACATAAAACTAAAAGTCAATTTTTTTTTTCATTGTGACCCCCCGTGTGGCACATCAATCGATAGGCCTTTTAAAATAAATATAAGGTTTCTTAGCATTTTTTTTGATTAAGTGAATAGGGTCGGAGATAATCGCCCCGAAAGTCACTAAAATTCTGTCCCCCCCCTCTAATTTTTGAACGGTGTATTTTAAAAATATGGAAAAATTCATGGACATAGGGCTTATTAATTTCATTCACCGAAAATTGTTTTGAACAAGATCGGTTCAGAGGTTTTCGAGATATTGCTGAAAAACTGCCTTCCTCAAAGAAAAGGATGTAAGTACCGTAAAATTTCTGTGACGATACGACCTTTTTAATAGGCACGGAACCCTTCGTTTTGCGTGGTCCGACACGCACTTGGCCGGTTTTTTTTACTTTATAATACACTAGCTTCCGCCCGCGACTTCGTCTGTGTGGATCCTATATTTTAATCCAGGCTATAAAATATCTTCGTGCAAAATTTCATCCAAATCGGTTCAGCCGTTTAAGCGTGACTGAGTAAGAAACGTCTAAACATCTAAACATCCAAACACCTAAACATCGAAACTTTCACATTTTTAATATTAGTAGGATCTGAAAATAAATTCCAACCCATAAAGTACCGTACTTGGATAGCGTGGGAGCACAGATAACCTCCCTAACTTGGAAGTTATTTGTGCGTGGGAGATATTACCGAAACGGTTCTCCATAGTAGGAGACATTACCCAGCAGTGGAACATATATAGTGCGACATATATATATATAGTGGGACATACATATATAGTGGGACATACAATAGGTTGATGACGATGAAGATGGCTTCTATTACATTACGTTAATAGGACAGGACGCATCCTTATCAGGCAGATTCAGGGCTTTAACTATCCCACTAATCGATTTTTACTAATTTTGTCAACACGGATTGACGCCGATCGATCCACCAATGATTAGTCCGGAAATACTTTCAGAGTGACAGCCGCTAAATTTCGGGTATCTTACAGACAAGGAGGAGACAGACTTCGTGGTGCTTCGACACGAGGTGGGCGTGACGTGGGGCGACGGCCGCAAGGAGCGGCGCGAGGTGACCATGTCGGTGCGCGGCGAGCCCGCGGGACACACCGCCATGGCCACCACCGTGGGGCTGCCCACCGCCATCGCCGCCAAGATGATACTAGACGGTGAGTGCCCATGGACCATGGGCCACGGACGGAAACAAGCGCAAGAATGGATTAGCTGTCAGTTCATACAAGCTTTGACGTATTTATACGGCAAAACGTCACCTCCACACACCCATTCTAATCGCAGTTTGATAATATCGAGGCAAATTTTAGGGACCATCCACACCCGGCGCCAAACACCGCGGTTCATTTGTGTAATACGCTGTAGATAATCCGCAGAATATATAGACACGGGTAAATCGGTTGACTAAATAAAGCTCCTCTAATTTATTTGGTTGCTTGCAGGAGAGATCCAGGAGCGTGGCGTGGTGCTGCCCTTCGCGCCCGTCGTGTACAAGTCGATGCTGTCGCGGCTGCGCGCGCACGGCATCACCGCGCGGGAGACTAGCCGCCCACTCAACTAGACCACCATACAATAAGGCATAGGCATTCATTGTTTAGGTGTCGAAAGTCACAAAACATCTTACCATCACGCGTGCGGTTTTGAAGCGTTTCTGCCAGCGACTGGGGAGCGGGGTGCGCGGCCAAACTGAAGCTTGTCTTTACTCATACCGCCTTTTGACAACGTTGCTATTTCAAACTAACTGTTCTATGTGTACAGTCAGCATCAAAAGTAGCTACGCAAATGAAGTGGTCAAAAGTCTTTATTAAAAGGAAATAAGAGCTTTTGACGTCTTCCATTGCGTAGTTACTTTTGATGCTGACTGTACTACTGGTTCATTGTCAGCCAGCTTACCCTACTTAGCTGAATTGTATCGGGGCTGACTTCGCAGAAAAAACCCAGTGAAATGATATCTAGTCGACCGGAACTACGAAGAAACTACCGAGCGGCATTACAATTAGTGTTTATTTACATTTACTTTATTATTTAGTATTTAGTGTCCATCTCCATTACTTTTCCCCCAGTACGAGTATAATTTCTGGCAATAGTTACTGATCAACGTTAAATTATTATTAATTAATATTTAATTATTTTCTTAATGTATTATAATTGTTGCAGTTGAAACATACGAATTTATTATGTGTATTTATTTAAGATCATTTGTACTTATACACAAAGCAATGAAATAAATGAAATCATAATCTACGCTAGGCGAATGCAGGATTCAATAGAATAATAATATTAAGTAGATTTGTTTCGGATAGGTTTAATAATGCTTCAAAATATCTCAACTTCAAAAGAACAGAATTTCGTTCGATACTTCTAAATGTGAACGGTAAGTACACAGTTTACTCGTTATTTTTAAGAATCATTAAATATAGTCATAATAATTTAATGTGTGGTTTGATGTCACCTAATTGTATAATAAGTAAATAGAGTTTGATTGATTCAACAAGAGACTAGAAAGGCACAATACAATAATAAGTTGTATAATTTCCACCGGTTTGAAACTAACAAAAGACGTATATTTTTAAAAGTGATAAAGATTTGATTAGGTACGGCCTTATGTAAACATCGATCTACGCAAACTACAAAATATTTACATCGTAGACCTGCCTACCTAGCATGATCGCGTTTTTATCGGACATATAGCATTCGTCCATCTCGCACTCGTATCTTGCGTATATGTCAGAGAAAGGACAATTTGCTAGCCTTCTCTGCTACAGGTCTACGTCGTAGCACTCGCTACGAGCTCAACCGTCCATTATTTTCACACTCTACATATATGTACGACTAGCTTCGGCCCGTGACTTCGTCTGCGTGGACCCGGGATAAAAACTATCATATATTTTAGTCCAGGCTATAAACTATCTTCGTGCAAAATTTCATCTAAATCGGTTGAGCCGTTTAAGCGTGATTGAGTAACAAACATCCAAACATCTAAACATCCAAACATCCAAACCTTCGCATTTATAATATTAGTAGGATAGTAGGATTTCAGATTTCGATGGTGACCTTATTAAAAATGTTATGCCAATACTTATCAGTCAGCAGGGTCAGTGTAGGGGTCAGTGATAGACATACATTTCACGTTCCATTTGATTACAGCGTGTTTCGTGCGCGCTTTCTGGGCTTTCTTTCTAGGTGCACTTACGCAAGGATTTTTTTAGCATTTAATACGGTTGTCTCACTCTTACTTGCAGGCTAGAGAAGGACGCCTGTACTGTTGTAGGGCAATAATAGCTCAAAAATTTGCCCGTGTAAGGGTGGGTTGCACCAAACCGTCTGTAATCGTAAGCGGTCTTCATTAAAATCTGAATGCATGGAAAGTTTATTATATGTAAGTTGCGAGTTTTATTATATTGCAAGATTTGAATGAATTCATCGTATTTCGGTAGCTCGCGGCCCCGCATTGAAATGAAAATCGCATACGAGTTGTTGCATCGTGTAAATTGGCCTTTAGTTATCTCAGTGTGCAAGGAAAAGCGAGTGCAAGAAATATATTGAAATCAAATTAGAACGCGATATGCAATAGGGTATTTTCATCTATCAAAATTAAATTATTAAAGTAATTTTTATATAGTTTTTACCATAAAAGATACGAATATGACACTATTTTGTTATAACATAATATATATTTTTTTAAATTTGAATATTAAAATCGTAGTTTTATTATCTGTTTGTTACGTGACAGAAAATGTCGACAGCCATTTTGTTCGTATGAGTGACGTCAGAACAGCAATTGAAAAAATCAGAAAGCGTAGACGGACATGCACATTTGACGTTTCTATGTTTCTGCACATACCCTCAAGAGCAAAAGTCTCGGGTCGGTGAAATACCGTCATATTTCCTAAAATATTGCAGGTTGTACAGTTTTTTTAATCCTGTCATGATCTTTTTTTAATTTTACATATAAACTGCAAAAATAACTGTAAAAAAATAACATTACCAGGTTTAAATATGACTCGTAAAAACCCATGAAAAAAACAGCGTTAACGGAGCGAGATATCGCAAAAATCGACATTTTTGCACATTATTATTTTTACGATAGGATCCCGAAAATTGCTAATACATTTGGGTATTACGAAGAGTAGTATATTATGTTAATAAGACTAGTGTGAAATATTAAAAAAAACCTATTGATGTTATTTAATTTAGGGTGACCCGAAACTTCTGCTCTTGAGTGTAATCTTCTTAGCAGTCTATGGTCTGTTGTTTGGTGTTGGATTTATGACGTCACTCATGACTCGAGTTTACAATATCTACTTTGACATAAGATTGATTGCTTGTAATTAAGTAAGCAGGTACCTATGTTTTAGAATTTTATATGTGTCTGTTTTCTTTTGTAAGAATAGCTGTTTGTGTGAATAAGTTAAGATGAAGTGAATAAATCATGTTAAGTTTTGACTGACCTCTCGTGTTTCAATACTTTCAATACAATTTGGTTCCCTACAACAATTTACGTTTCAAATAGGTTAATTGAAGCGAACGGGGAGGTCAATTTCGACAATGGAAACTGACGTATTGAGATTAGAGACACACGATTATTTCGTAAGTACTTAGGTAGAATCACGCTTGCTTTGGCTACGACTGCTACGAGGTGAAAGCAGGAGAAAGCATTCCTATCGAGTAAATCGAGTTCAATCTACTTAATTATTAACCCCCTTATTCAAAAAACTTACTTCAAACCTTAACTATGTATAATTCGATTTTATTAACAGCCGATATTTGGTATAACGCCAATGGTGACATAAAAATATGGAATATAGTTCCTTGCCTAAAGATTACAGGATAACCTATAAGAAGTTTGAGCATTCAAAGTAACGAAAGTAACGGGAAAATTCTCAATATTTTTGTGTATTTTGTATGGAGCGCCTGATGCTTAGAGCATAGCAATTTTTACTCTTGCACTTGCTTTGCTTGCAAACTTTAGATTATCTACATGCGGAACCCTCACCACGCGAGTTGAACTCGCACTTGTCTGGTTTTTTTTAATATTTAGATAGATGTCCACGGTATAAAATTTCAATAGCAATGCCATTTTCGTAATTTACGTCCCAAAAAATGAAAACCATAAAAACCATAAAAACGACACCCATATTGATATTTAATTTAGGCACTGCACTGCTTTACCGTACCTACCTATTAAATTGGGATGTAGATACTAAATAAAAATAACCAATAATGTTGTATTTTCTCGAAAAAGGTTTAAAAATATAGTCAAATGGAGAAAAAAGCAACGCGGATTGGGAGACCAGACGGGCCTCTTTATCGAACCTACGATTATAAATTTCTCATACCAATTAATTTTTTTGAAGTTTGAAGATTGTAGAGAAACCGAAGAATACAATTTATTACTTATTTGCAACTCATAGTTTTGCAACCTTCCGAATTCCACACACTACACCGCATGATGATTGTGAGCAAAGACTACAATATACATAGGTACTGCGGGACGCGCTGCCGTAGAAACGTGGTTTTAGATGGTTTTTAAGCTATTGCATAGCTTCTATCGCGGGCCTTGAGCGCGGGGACCGAATGCAGAAATTCCGTAACGAAAAAACCTCACGCTCCCCACTCCGACGGGCAAGGAGGTGTTGGCTTGAAGGCCGTGCATCGTCTAACGTCGTTTCAGTTCGGCAGTCTTCGACACGGCGTTGTGTGCGATTAGACGTATTGTACGACTCTACGAAACTCGCACGAATCGAGACGAGCTGCTCCGAAATCGGACGAATACATAAGCAGCTGTTTATGAGAAAGTATATAGATGTATAGGTATTTATGTACAACAGTGAATAGCTGTACTTGTTTATTTATTTAATAATAGAAAAATTTGTTTTCTTATTGGTCACCACGCTCAAAAAGTGTAACTTGAATTAATATCAAAGAAAAAGAAATACTGCATGAATAATTTTATTTATTTAATAATAGAAAAATTTGTGTTCTTATCGGTCACCACGCTCAAAAAGTGTAACTTGAATTAATATCAAAGAAAAAGAAATACTGCATGAATAAAATAAATAAAAAATTATAATTGCATAAGTTGATACAAAATGCTATGCAATAGCTTTACCGCGGCAGTCCCCGAGTGCCACACGTCTTTTTTATTAGTTGCAAAATTGAGCTCCAGGAGGTTATGATTTTTTACATAAACCAACCTTAAACTCGATTCTTAGACGGTATAAAAACAAGCGAAGGCCTCTTACCTATTTAAAACAATAAACATTATTGATTTCAGTAAGGCAACTGCTGAAAATGAAAATATTGATATGTAGTAATGTCAACTGGAAAAAAAAGGTGTGACATGTTTGTCATTCATATATCATTTTTTTGCTAACCTAAAATGTTTAATCAAATGATTTGATTTGCGCTTTTGGATTATTTTTTACGGTTACTTTTATAAAATTATTGAGCTAAATCCCGATTGTGTCGCGACACGTCCCGCTTTACGTTTAGAATTGTTAATGCGTGACAATTTGATAATGATGATGACTTTGCGCTAGTCTTCTTAAAATGGAAAACGACCCGAACAACACTGTAAGTAGTGGGAAAGGCTTGGCAGAGAGGCCGCGTTGGAACGGCGCGCCTCGGTAGACGCCCCGCCCGCTGGCACGTGCCTACTCGATATGTTTACATTTTCAAACCGTGTTTTTGCACGCGAACCAGGCTATCAACAACACTTGTTTACATGGAGGATGTTTTCTAAACGACATTGATAAAATCTATAAAGATTTAACTATTTAATAACGACCGAATAGCCTAGTGGTTAGAGAACCTGACTATGAAGCTTGAGGTCCCGGGTTCGATTCCCGGTCGGGACAGATATTTGTATGATGAATACGAATGTTTGGTCTCGAGTCTTGGATGTGTTAATATCTATTTAAGTATGTATTTATCTACATAAGTATGTTTATCCGTTGTCTAGTACCCATACTACCCATAATACAGGCTTTGCCTAGTTTGGGACTAGATCAATTGGTGTGAATCGTCCCACGATTACGATACGATTTCGATTTACATCGAGCATTAGCCTTTGCCGACCCGTACTTAAGTATCTAATGGCTGTTATTTATAAATATGTTATAGTCTCTTATTATAGGTAGGTATACTGTAATCCACTCGGGGTTACCTACACAATTTTATAATGAATTAGAGTTCAAGATTTACAAGCTTGGTATAGGTATTCACCGACTGATTAGCACTCTATGCAATGTAATGTTTTATTTCATGGCATCACTTCTTATTAAATATTTCAAATTAGCAGCACTTGCGCTGCTGTCTTGGGTAGGTACATATTTTATAAGTAGATCCTTTCTTTAGTTGTTCAGGTATAGTTATATTAATAAGCTAGTCTTTGCTTACTATACAATTTCAACATTTGGGACAGTTTTCGTAACTACTACTAAGTAACTAAGTATTAAGGCTTTTTTACTGCGCTATCTTCCATGCCATAGGTAAGTACCTAGCTAAAATATGAATTACTAAAATTTTGTTGAAACTTTTTTAAGGGACCTGACCTGAATGACCGCTAAAAATTGCTCGCGAACAGCGGTTTGTTGACCCCAGCACAGCACAGTTGAATATGCATGTAATAAGTGATTTTTTTAAAGTCTCCCAATATATCAAACATAATGAACAACCAAATGTAGACAAAAAAACCCGGCCAAGTGGGTGTCGGTTCCGTGCCTATTAAGAAGGTCGTATCGTCACAGAAATCTTATTGGACTTACGTCATTTTCTTTAAGAAAGGCAGTTTTTCAGCAATATCTCGAAAACCTTTGAACCGATCTTGTTCAAAATAAATTTCGGTAAAAGAATATAATAAACCCTATGTCCATGATTTTTTCATATTTTTAAAATACACCGTTCAAAAATTAGAGGGGGGGGGGCACAATTTTAGTGACTTTCGGGGCGATTATCTCCAACTTCTCCAACTCTATTCACTTAATCAAAAAAATTGCTGAGAAACCTTATATTTATTTTGAAACACCTATCGATTGATGTGCCACACGTGGGCTTACAATGAAATAAAAAAATTACTTGCAGTTTTATGTGCACCCCAAGATTTTTTTTTAAATCATTTTATTACAAAACTATGTACCGGCTAACAAAATACACCTGTCCTCAAAATTTTATTCAAATACACCTTATAGTTTCCGAGTAAAATGCCTGTGACATACGGACAGACGGACAGACGGACAGGCGGACATGACGAAACTATGAGGGATCCGTTTTTGCCATTTTGGCTATGGAACCCTAAAAACGCACTCAATTCGGTTCATTCGTTTGGGAGCTACAATGCCACACGTTTGGTTGTGATTGCGCCGAGGGTTAAAAACGAATAAAAGTGCCATTTATGCCTGAGTGCCCACTCGAAGCGGAGTATGCGGCGGAGCGGCGGCGAAACCAAAATCCTGGCTCCGTCATATGGGTCATATTGGCCCGATTTGTCGGTAGACAGGGTTTGGCTTGTGTAGTAAATAGCGTTCTTAATGAAAGATCGAACGGTTAAAGGAGTAAGTGACAGTTGTTTGCGCAGACGGCGGGTCGAGAGACGGGGCGGTGCATGTCCGTGGCGGCGATGCAGGCGCTGCACCGGCTGCGCGAGTGCCGGCTGCTGTGCGACGCCATCGTGCGCGCCGACGACGGAGCCGCGTTCCCCGTCCACCGCGCCATCCTTTCAGCCTGCAGTCCGTACTTTCTGTTAGTGGTGCTCGTTAAATATTACCGATCTTCTTGCCTTAGAACATTTCACTGCCGACTTTCTGCTATAAGTAGGTAAGTGGTTAAGTGCGCGCTGACGACGGAGCCGCGTTCTCCGTCTACCGCGCCATCCTGTCAACCTGCTGTCCGTACTTTCCGTTAGTGGTGCACTCGATAATACCAACCGTGCGTTATGTCTTTGGAACATTTCATATTCACTGCTAAATTTCTGCTATTTAAAAAAAGTAGGCAAGTCATCAAAAAGCGTTGCATCGTTGCCTCTCTTTCATTTGCCGTAGGAAGGAAAAAGATGCAACACGAACATTTGGGCAAATACCGACAAGTGTGGTGCCACCATGACAGTGTGCGATCAATGTATATATGTAACGTCATTGTGTGCGATACGCTTTACCATAGACGAACTTCGTTTCGCGCCAAATTGACAGTGGTATAGGCCTGCATGGTAATCCCTACTTTGCAAACTTGCAAGGCACCCAAAAATATTTGATACGCTCAGAGGGCTTTTGAATAAGTCATGTCAGATATTTTTGAGTGCGTAGTCTTGCCATAAAATATTAATCAAATATTTATGTCGGCAGGGCTTTGTTCACGACAACGCTGCACTCCCGCGAACAGAGTGACGTGCTGATCTCGGGCGTGCGCTCCGAGATCCTGCTGTTGCTGATCGAGTACGCGTACCTGCGCCGGATCGACGTGACCGACACCAACGTGCACGAGCTGCTCATGACCGCGGACTTCCTTGCGTTCCTCGGCGTGCTGCAGATCTGCTCCGACCATCTCCGCACCTCGCTTAATCCCAAGAACTGTCTCGGAATTATGACGTTTGCTAGGTTAATGATCACTTGTATCTACCGCTCATTCTGCTCTAAATGTATCATCAACGTCAGCTTATAAAACGGCCCCAGTGCTAGGCACAGGTTTTCTACCCTGACCGACGGGGAATAGTTCTCAGATTTACCAGTCCTATACTCAGTCCTAACACAAAGCATTGCTTGGCCGCGTCTTGTGTGACTGCTGATCGATTACGTAACGCATTGTACACGCGTAAGGTAGATCTAAGTGTCAATTTTTATATGGAAAAATGACAGTTGGATCTACCTAACGCGCGTTCAAAATATTACGTAGGTAATCACCCCTCCGGTCTCCTAGTCTGATTGCGATCAACTTAGAATTTGATGCGGTTTCATGCATTGCGGTTTAAAAACTTACCATAAGAATAAGAATATAACGACTATGGCGTTTCCTGCCTTCCCCACCTGGCCCGAGTCATCTGAAAACTCGCACGGAAATTGGAATTTAACACTGGAAATTGGTGCGGAACACATTATAATGGGTACCAGGTTGCTTACCTCTTAATATACTTTATTTTGGTTAGGGCGCATAACGTCCCACTCGCAGAATGTTCCTTTGTCCCTTCGCAAAATGTCCCTTACGCAAAACGACCGTTCTGCAAAAGGTCCCGTTCGCAAAACGTCCCTGCAAATAAATAAAATCCCGTTCGCAAAACGTCCCTTTCGCAAAATGACCTGTTCGCAACACGTCCCTTTCGCAACACGTCCCTCTCGCAAAATGACGCTTTCGCAAAGTGGCCCTTTCGCAAAATGACCCGTTCGCAAAATGTTCTTACTAGTTGCTAGTCTCTACTTAAACAAGCTTTTTCCAGACGGTACATTTTGCGAATGGGTCATTTCGCAGACGGGACTTTTGCGAAAGGGGCGTTATGCAGTAGGGACTTTCAGCGAAAGGGGCGTTCTCAGAAGTTTTGCGAAAGGGGTGGGACCATTTGCAGAGAAGACGTTTTGCGAATGGGACGTAATTTTGATGGAGGGACGTTTTGCGAGTGGGATGTTATGCGCCTATACCTTTATTTTGTCTTGCAGGCGGGTGTTCTGTTACAAGCTTGAGGCCGACGCTCGGAGGTATCTACTGCGATATTTTGTGACAGTGTCGTCGACAAGCGACGAGTTCCTCCACTTACCGCTGGAAGAGCTCAACTCGATAATCCTCGAAGACGAGCTGAATGTAAAAAGCGAGGAAGCTGTCTGGGAAGCCGTTTTGCGCTGGGTTAACTACGAGCCTGATGTACGTTGGCAGCACACCGTCAAATTAATGGGTAGCATAAGGCTCGGACTCCTTGATACGCAAGTTAGAATTCTTGTGAACTTTTTTTGTACGTACTTTAATGTGTGGGTTAGGTTATACTAATCAATATTTTATCTAGTTTTTCTTAGAAAACGTCAAAGATCACCCGTACGTCACAGGCAACGAGGGTTCGCGACCTATCATTATAGAGACACTGAAATTTCTTTACGACCTGGAGATGATCGCCCAGCGTGACGGAGAGGTCGCAACGCCCGAAATCGCTAGACCCAGAGTACCCCACGAAGTAAGGATTACGAACTTTGCATAAAACTTTATCATTTTTGTGACTGATTGAAGCTAGAGGATTCCTAAATTTTAAAGGTATTGTTTGCAATTGGAGGGTGGAGCGGTGGGTCACCGACGTCGTTCATCGAGACTTACGACACGAGAGCTGATAGATGGATAAAGGTAATCGTAACATGTGATTAAGGAATTATCTGCCACCCAGACGAATACACTGAGTCATTTTCCAGGTAGAGGAGGTGGATCCCGCCGGTCCTCGCGCCTACCACGGCACAGCAGTTCTTGGCTTTTGCATCTACGTCATTGGGGGATTTGACGGGATGGACTATTTTAACTCGTGCAGATGCTTTGATGCTGTAACTAAGACCTGGCGTGAGGTAATCATTAAGATTATCGCATTCGACGGTATTTGGCATTGCTACAGTCGTTGTACAGTCGACGTAGAAAATATAGATACATTGTTCGCATTATTTCAAAGGAATAAGGTGCCAAAGCGTAAATATGTATGTTTTTATGTAGCGTATGTTTATCTTAAATAACCTGCCCAAGAACTTATTACAGGACCTTACCGATGCCATTATTAATCATGACAAATGTAAGAAGCTACTTAAAAAGTACTACCTAAGTTTAGTGAATAAGTGTACTCGTAGGTAAGGAATAAAATTGTAGCCAACTATGTCAATTGTTATATAATAGGTAACTAACTAAGGATCGGGGGATGAACCGCGCGATCTCGCCAACTATTGCCTAAACCATCCAAGTTTTAAATAGTGGCTTTATGTGCAACACTGTAAATATTGTAAAAAAATTGTATTAAATAAATTAAAAAAAATATATACATATATATATATATCTTTAACGTCAATCTTTCAGTAGTGCTAATATGAGAGATAGAGGGAGAGAGAGCGCGAGCAATCTTAATCGGCAACACACCCTATTTTTATCATACCAAGTAACGCGCAAAAAAGCCGTATCTACCTTTATATGTAAAGAAGCGATTAATGAGCTTTTCGCGAACATATTACTAAACCAGTGCCAAGTTTTTTTGAGCGAGATTTATTAAATTGAGACAATTTTGGATGATTTTGTTTGACCCAATTAAAATATCTCTTGACTCCTCCAGGTGGCACCGATGAACGCTCGTCGTTGCTACGTGTCCGTGGCCGTGCTAGGGGAGACGATCTACGCGATGGGCGGGTACGACGGCCACCACCGGCAGAACACGGCGGAGCGCTTCAACCATCGCACAAATCAGTGGTCGCTTGTTGCCCCGATGAACGCTCAGCGGTCTGATGCTAGCGCCGCTTCTCTTGACAGTGAGTTACAGTGAGGGTTTCTCAGAAGGTACCACCATCAGCACAATAAATTATTCAATGAGAAATCCTCATTGAATGATTTCCTTTACAATAAAACAGCAGTTTATCTTAATAAATAGATGATAGATTAATATACAGACCTCTCTTGCAATATACCAGATTAAGCATATCGGTTGTGAAAGTGTTCGTCCAATGGCCGCGGAAATTAAAAAGTGAAATTTTCACATTGGAGGATTTTAGATTAAAACAGGATCTACATTTAAATAGTTGCATGTGGTGCTTTTTGTAGACAAGATCTACATAACCGGAGGTTTCAACGGGCAAGAGTGCATGAACACCGTGGAGATGTACGACCCGGACACGAACCAGTGGACCAACCTCGCGGCCATGCGCTCGCGTCGCTCCGGCGTCTCCTGCATCGCGTACCACAACAAGGTTGGTTATACACCAATTCAGGACAATAATTCAGGGATATATAATTATGTTTATTTTTGACATCAATAGCAGAATATACAAAAGGTATGCACCGGATCATGTCATCCCAATAAACCTACTCCACACTTGATAATACATTGATAAACTTTGGTGACACCACACACCGTATATACCTACTGTCTTAAGATGCCCGGTGCGTTTTGAGTGCCCGCTATTAATCTTGGCCCGTTGAGGATAATCTACTTTTAGCAGTCAAGACCACAGCTACAGTCTCAGGGCTGCTGTAGGACCACAAATATTCCCTGTAACAGACGCTATCCCCTTGGATCGCATAATGGTTTTTAGACTAATGCAGTTTCGCATAATTGGTTTGTCATAATTATTTGTGGCATAATAATACTTTCGCATAGTAATATTTTGGCCTATTGTTTTTCTGGCATACTACGCTAATAGCATAATTTCAGTTGAACTAATCTGTATTGGCCGAATATACATTACGCATACTATTGTTTGGGCTGATAATTATTTGGTGTATCTGTCATTCATTATCCATAATATCAGTTATTTTGTTACGGGCGCATTGAACCTGTAAAATGAACAACAACAAAATATTACGTTACGTAACGTTAGGTCACATTAGATAGGTACATTAGGTTAGGTTCGGTTATTATGAAATCCAGGCGCGAAGCGCCTAAGCAACACGGAAAGGGGGTCCGCGAAGCGGACCTCCGTCGACATCGCCTTAGTTCCTAAATATATACACAAAAATAGCAATATGGCAATTTTATTACTATGAGCCTTTTGTACATAACTTTTTTTAGGACATTACTGTTATGCATTTTGATATGTTGCCAATTGATTATTATGCTTATTTGTGCTTATGCTTTTTGACATTAGTCTTCATAAAGATTATGCTTTCAGTTTTTTATGATTTTTAATGTTATGCGTATATAATTATGCGAAATGTGACTTATGCATATCTTATTTTCGGCGCAAAGTAATTATGCGTAACCATATTAGTACCTATTAATGATTTTATGCCTGTCAATAGTAAACCGTAACAGACACACAGACAACGATTGATGACATAATATAAGTGTTCCGCTGGACCAATTTAGGTACGGAATAAGTTCTTAACATCATCTCAGACGAAAGACGACTACTGCTGGACATATATTAGCTGTAAATGTAGTCAGAATACTAATTAACCCTTTGAACGCCGAGAGCCACTAAAGTGGTCGAGTGCTGTCGTGCCCATCACGCCAACAACCACCAAAAAGGCCTGAGTGAAGATGTACTTTGATCAATAATATATTATGAATTGTTTTTATTGGTTTTTAACGATACATCAAGTTACAGTGCTTGGCGTGTGAGTGATCACTTCATTCAAATATGAAAGCGTTCAAAGGGTTAAAAGAAACCCACAATTGACTACATGAACTTTTCAGATATACGTAATCGGAGGCTTCAACGGCATTTCCCGCATGTGCAGCGGTGAAGTCTACGATCCGGGCACGAACACGTGGTCACCGGTGCCCGACATGTACAACCCGCGCAGCAACTTCGCCATCGAGGTCATCGACGACATGATCTTCGCCATCGGCGGGTTCAACGGCGTCACCACCATCTACCACGTCGAGTGTTACGACGAGAGGACGAATGAGTGGTGAGTCAGGGTCCAGGGATGGCGAGAGGACTAATGAGTGGTGAGTTAGGATGGTCTCTACATGAAGTAATTCCGATCTTACAAGTAAATTCAGCAACACTGGTCAAAAAGCCACTTGTCAATAGTTAAAGCGCCTGTGTTGACAGTTTAGAGTCTAAACTTTAGACTTGTAAGATTGTAGGTAACTACTTCGTAAAATACGCTGCTGTAATCTATCTTCGAGTAGGTACTCATCCCGCTCCCGTGCTAGTCTCATCCAGGAATGACTTGCGGTCTTTTTTAAGTAGACGATCGTCAACCCATGATCGAGCTGCCACTGGTCGTCCACACGACCGACGCTTCTTTTTCATGTAAGTGGCCACCAATCCATTAACGTTTTGGTTCATCTATATAACGTCACGCTGCCTCGCAATGTGCCCCGCTCAACTCTACTTGAGTTTAGTAATTTAACTAAAATTCTCCGGCATTTGGCTTGTTAATCATTAATATATAATTATCGATTATTGTACTTTATGTTGGAGACTTTGGGCATATTTCAGGTACGAAGCGACAGACATGAACATCTACCGCTCAGCACTGTCAGCATGTGTGATCATGGGGCTGCCCAACGTCTATGATTACATCCACAAGCACCGTGAGCGGCTGATGGAGGAGAAACGCCAAAAGATCCTGTTGTCGGAGACGGCGCGCCACGGCCAACTTCGCGCCGCCATGCCTGATGTAAGATATCCAAACATCTGCGTCTACCAGCAGCACTGCGACCTGATGGTGAAGAAACGCCAAAAGATCCTGCTATCGGAGACGGCATCCCACGGCCAACTCCGCGCCGCCTTGCCTGATGTAAGATATCCCAACATTTGCGTCCACATCCATGAACACCGCGCGAGCTGATGGAGAAGAAATTCCACGCCGCCCTGCCTGACTTAAGGTATCCAACCGTCTACGAGTACATCCACGACCACCGCGACCGTCTCATGGAGGAGAAAGCCAGAAGATCTGGCTGTCCGAGATGGCCCGCTACGGGTAGCTTGGTGTCGCCATGCCTGAAGTATTTGCATTGACCCCATGGTGACATCTCATCTCAATCCTAGCTACAGATGTGCAAGTTACGAAAAGTTTCCAAAATTATAAGAAACTTCTCGGAAATTTCAAGAAACTCTTACAAAACTTAAGAAAGCTCCCATCATGGGTAATATCCCATAATAAATTTTAGGACATAACCGACACTTTTAAATAGGGAAAGTTTCGCATTGTTGGATAAGTACCTACTTTCAGCCGGCACATCAACGGTGCTACTACGAAAATCGAACCCAGCAATATCTCCCTCTCTGTCGTTTAATTATGCAAGTGCGACAGAGATAGATAGAGATACTCGAACGAACCAAGTTGACGTTTCAAAGTAGCTGCTCAGTAGTCCTTACTCTGCAGCTGTTTTGTTTCCAGGTACACATGATAGAAGACAACGACGACATGCTGGAGCAGCTGGGTTTGATGGACCAGCCCAATGTGCCGGTGCCCCCGCCCCCGCCGCCGCCCCCGCTCCAGCAGGACCGCGAGTGACTGCCTGTCGATGCTACCCGTGCTTGGTGAGTTTTTTTCCCAGTTTGGCCTAACTGGGCGGCTAGCTACAGATGTGTTAAGGGACAATCTCCCAGTGCTGCCTTAAGGGCCGCTACAGGGGAAGCGTGGTGAGAAATGTATTCATCCTTTTCTTTGGAGTAACAGGTCTAACATTAGATAACGATAGGATAAGTCTCTAAGCTGATTCAGTGATTTGATTGGACGCCCAGACTCCTTGTAATGTTATAAAGGAACTCATTCAGCGTCAGTGCTACGCCGTAGCACATCGTAGCGGCTAGTGCGCTTATGCCATAAATTTAATCTAGCGGTGCACATGAGAGTAACGTGCGCTGAAGGGGTTTAGGCAAATAACGTTCACAAGTAGGTACAAGTACAATACAGGCGCCAAGTTATCGGGCATTTCCACTCAGAAGCCAGCTACTTTACTTTTATCAGAATTTGTATGTTTCTGGTTTTCCTGTTCAAAATCATATGTGGTTATCATCAGGTACTATTGATTATGATATAGAAAAAAATTGTCCCCAAGGCTCAGCAAAATTGTAGACTACGAAAGGTTAAAATTGAGGAATAGAATCGACCCTTGCAATAAAAGCCCCATGGTCAGAAGCACGGCGTATGACTATTACCACTCTTAGTAGTTACCTGCATTGTAAAAATGATAAAGGTGAAATTTTAACTGTTATGAAATCTCATTCTCGCACGTGTGTGGGAATATTGGCCCAAAATCCATTCCCGCTCGGCTCCGCCCCGCCCTCCTCCGCTGTGCGGGCATAGAGGAGTTCCCATGTTTATGTTAAACCATATAAGGCGCACTCTCATGTTGGCACCACACTTGGCGGTATTCGCCCAAATATTCGTGCTGCATCTTTTTCCTTCCTACGGCAAATGAAAGAGGGGCAACGATGCAACGCGAACACGCAACCCCAAGAGTGGTGCGACCATCAGAGCAAGTTGTTGTAAAGACTTTTTCAACACACCTGCTCGTAAAGTAGGTCTTATTACAGCGTATTTACACTGATAATGCAGAATATTACCCATGCCGTGCCTTTTACATTACATTATCGCACTAGTGCCTTTTCATTACATATCTTTTTAAATATTAGCAAGAAGTATTAATGTTTCGAAAACAGCTAAGTAGTTATTTGCGTAAATATAAAATTCAATTAAAAATGTGATAAATAATTAAAGAATTTCATGAAACTGCTTGTTAGCTTGTTGGTATTTATATTTTGACGGTGTATTTTTACCTATAAATACCCAATTTCAAAATTTATAAATATGTGGCTGATTAGCTACTTTGCCGGTGCCCTTATCTCAGACTTGCGCGCGCATGCAGCGCTGAGCGCGCGAAAAAATAAAATTACGGCCGCCATCTTTTAAATGGGTTTCTGCTGTTTGTTAAGTTTATTCACAGTATTGCATTTCGTTAGTGTTGTTTTGTAAAATGTCGAATTTAGATAACGAAGAATTACTTATCGAGTGTACGCCGCCAGATATCATAGTTGAAGCGCAAAATGCGAGTGATAGTCTTTTGCCCTCAAAATCAAAAGATAAATACATGCAAGCCTACGCAAATTTCATTCAATGGAAAAATAGCAAAAATGCAAGCTCTTTCTCAGAGAACGTGTTCATGGCTTACTTTAGTGAACTGGCGAAGAGGTATAAACCTAGTTCGCTTTGGTGTATATATTCTATGTTGAAGAGTACCGTGCAGAATAAAAATGCAATTGACATCAAAGCGTACACCAATCTAACTGCATTCTTGAAAAGACGTTCAGACGGCTTTTACAGTCGAAAATCCAAGGTTTTAACACCTAATGAAGTGGAGAAGTTCATTAAAGAAGCACCGGATAATCAATATCTAGCGACAAAGGTCAGTTCCACTATTTAGTTTTGTATTCATTATTATAATATTTGTAGGCGGTATTGTGAGTGTTGATATAATAGGAACTAAGTACGATTATTATAACTTAATTATGATTTTATTTATTTTCAGGTCGCATTAATATTCGGAATTACTGGTGCCTGTAGGCGTCAGGAATTAAACAACATTACGACAAAAGATATAGAGAATCACGGAGAGATGCTACTTGTCAAAATTCCGAACACTAAAAATAAAATTCCTCGGTCATTTACTATTCACGGACCATTTTATGAAATAGTGAAAAAATATGAAAGTTTACGTTCAACAAAAGGAAAATCTGACCGGTTCTTCCAAAATTTTCAAAACGGCAAATGCACGAGTCAGCCTATCGGAGTGAACAAATTTGGATCGATGCCTAGAGAAATTGCCAAGTTTTTAGGCTTACCACAGGCTGACGCTTACACCGGACACAGTTTTAGGCGGACTTCAGCTACATTGCTGGCTAATTCAGGAGCCGATATATTGACTTTAAAACGCCATGGGGGATGGCGATCTAATAATGTCGCCGAGTCATATATTGAGGACTCCATCCAAAATAAAGCCGACATAAGTGCCAAAATAACACAAGCAATCCATTTGGAGCCACAATCCAAGAAATTCTGCCCTTAACCGCGTCCTTCCACCTCATATGCCAATGATGATTTGGGATTTCATACGTTTGCTAATGATGAAACGCAATGTTCTTCTACCTCCTTTCAGAATGTTGCATTATCACCGACATTTACAGTTACCCAAGAACAAAGCAATGAAATAATTAATAATACAATTAAACATACAGTACAAATGCCTCATAAGGCGGTAGCATATCATTTCAATAGTTGTACTTTTAATAACTGTTTCAATAATTAAAGTTTTTAAATAAATGTGAACTTTTATTTACTTTTCCTCGCAAGTGTGTTGAAAAACGTCGTATGAAACACGTGAGCATTGGTCATTACACTTCTCGTCTCCATTAAGCCTTCGCCTTCGGCTCAGGCTTAAAAACCGACTCGAGTGTAATGACCAACATAGCACACTTGTATCATAATGTACTATTGTCACGCAGTGCCGTCCACGCGGCGCCCGCGCAGCCGTTACGGTGCAGGCGCGTGGACGTGGCGTGAAACTCGGGAATGGTATTCGGCCGTAGTTTGGGTATTCCCTTGTTTGGCCGAATTTCGTTAACAATTTTACGTAGATGGTTCATTACATTCTGATTAAATGTATTGACATTCTTTCAAACCGTCTCTGTGCGTGCGGAGGGTGTAGGTATGTATGTATATTTAATATACACGGATGATTTTTAATCCCGGATCAGGAGTCGAAAAATCCCTATTAATAACCAGCCAAAACAAATTACAATGGATGAGGTATTATGCAATTACGTCACTGTTTAATTTAGTTCATTTTTAGGGTTCCGATACCTCAAAAGGAAAAAACAGAACCCTTAATAGGACACTCGGTTGTCTGTCTGTCCGTCTGTCACAGCCGGAGCAAATCGCTCCGAAACTACTGGACCGATTGAGTTGAAATTTGGTACACATATGTAAATTGGTGACCCAAAGATTGAAAGAGAAATTGGTGACGTAAAGTATATTAATGAATTCTGAACAAGGGGGCCACTTTTGGGGGGGTAAACTGGAAAATTTAAAAAAAAAGTTTCGCAAACTGTATTGTGTGACATATCAAATGAAAGAGGTTGTTGTAAGCATGTCAGATATATTTTTTTATAATTTTAGCAAAAACAGATTTGAAGTATAATTTAGGAAAAAAGACGAAAATTGACCATCCTCCTCCCCCCCCTTATCTCCGAAACTACTAGGATTAAAATTCTGAAAAAAATATGGAAAATAGTTCCTTGCCTAAAGATTACAGGAAAAGCTATAAGAAGTTTGAGTATTCAAAAACATTTATGAAATTTAGATTATATACGGAACCCTCACCACGCGGGTTGAACTCGCACTTGTCCGGTTTTTAGGGTTCCGGACCAAAATGGTAAAAACGGAACCCTTATGGTGCGACTCCGTCCGTCTGTCTGTCTGTCACAAAGTCAAATATCTCAAGAACTACTAATGCTATCGATTTGAAATTTGGAATAGTTGTAAACAAAGCTAATCCTCGTGTATGGAAAATGAAATTTTTTAATATGTACTTTTAATTTGTATAAAAAAGGGCGGATAAGAGGGGGGGCAAAAATTCAAAATCTAGTTAGCAGGCCAAGTGGGGTATCATATGAAAGGGCTTGAATTGTACATTCTAAAACAGTTTTTCATTTTTTTTCTACAGTGGTAAAATTTTGATTTATAAAGAAAAATGTTGAAAAAAATACCATTCTCCCCCTTATCTCCGAAGTTAACCAAGCGAAAAATTTGAAAATAATATATATGATAAATATTAACGTGAATATTACCGGAAAAGTATAACGAGACCTCTATGTAGCGTACCTATTTTTTTTTTATTCTTCAATAATCATATGTTAATTTTGTTTGTAATTGAATACTTCTGTGTTTAATTTTTTTCCTTCAAATTCATATGATAGTGTTCTGAAAGTACCTTCTAGCAAATAAAAAAAGAATTATCGAAATTAATTCACTTGATAAAGAATTATGGCTGAAAAACCAACATACAGAAAGGGAAATGTATTAACGTACCACCGTAGAACCCTATCGCAATAAGGTAACTTACCACTCGAGTTTGAGTGATGGCGGCCTGTCAATTGCGACATGGTTCTACGGTGGTACGTGAATACATTTCCCTTACTGTAAATACCGAGTTCCTTGGTCGCGCAAGTTAGTAACAAAATGCACCGATGAATGGCGCTGTAGGTACTTTGTATGATATTTCGTACGGAACCCTCGGCGCGCGAGTCAGACTCGCACTTGACCGGTTTTTTTTAAAGATAATGTTAACACTAATAACTTAGATTGGCACATACCTACCTACTGCTTTTCACACCTTCTATGAGGAAAATTGAAATTAAACTACCTACAACTTTGATCCCTCATTAAGGGGGACAAATGACCCTTTTCTGAATAGCAGGGTGTGAAAATAGTTTTTTTGTGAAATAAAAACATGATTGATATTGCGATTTGTTTGTTGCAGGCTTACTACTGTTTTGTTACTTGAAGATAAGCCGCCAGCTATTCATTAAACCTACTAATCCACCTACTATAATATAACACAAATAATATGAAACACTAAAAATATTACTAGAGTCAAGTTAATTAATGTGTAAAATTACTATGTAACCGTTCTTTATTTTTAACATTTACATTGGTTTTAGCAATTTTGGCTTATTTATAATGTTGTGATATTTTCATAATGTGAATCATTCCTGTACTATTGGAATATTTTTTTGATGGTTGTACCTTAAAAATTTCGGACAAGTATATATAATATTGAAAGGCTTCATTTTCGTTTTATTTGCTATTTTAGTAATAGTACCTATACCCCCATCTCTGAGCAGTGGCGACCCAAGCCCGTCAGAGGCCCACCGGGCCGGTAAACCTCAATGAGGCCTCACCAGTCTTAGGTTTATTTTATGGGAGTATTTGGAGGACCCTTTGCACAGGCCTAAATAGTTCCCCAATGTTCTGGGTACACAGGTCTAACTTCACGAAAGACAAGAGTAGTAGGTACCTGTCTTTCAGGTCTCACGAGGTCACTAGGCTAGGTACACAGACACTTAATGTTCTTCACAAAAAAATGCCGATTGCTCTCATAATATTTTCCTTTATTGACAAATTAGAGATGGGTGGCTAAAAATGAAATATGCCCCAGTGCCTACATAAAACACTCTACTTTCAAATGTAACTTCGTAAAAATATAATTTTAATGAATTAGCATTTAAAACATCGTAATTTGCTTCAAAAGTATTTATTGTCATCATACATATTCCATGTTATGAGTTACTTATAAATACAATCAAATGAATAACAACGATAACACTATGTACAATCACGACATTCTCCGGTCATCACTCGCGTCGCGGGTGTTCACTATCGGTGTGTCCGCTGGCTCATGCTCAGTAGTCGGCGCTCTCCTGGCATGCAGCCTCGCTGATGACGGAGGAGGCGCAGAGCGAGTGCACGGCGGGGCCGGGCTCCACCGCGCGCGCCTGCTCCTGCCACAGCCGCTCCGTCCACGCCACGGCCGTGAAACACGCGCCGTTGCTGATGAACGCGCGCAGCGTAACTGCGCCCAGTCCGCGCCCCATGCAGCGCCAGCCGTCCGAACGCACCGACTGCTTGAAGCAGTCCCATGCGCCTGCGTACCGCCCCGTCACGTCTCCCTGTATCCTCGACTTCACCACGTCTATGGGGTACAGCAGCACCCACGACAGCGTGCCCGCAGCGCCGCCCGCCGCGAACACCGTCATCACTGAACGATCGTCGCGTGTCATCGCCTCGTATGATGTAAAGTAGATTGCGAAAGCCGGGCAGTCGCGGGCGGCCGTGATCGTGACTCCGCGGAACAGGGCTCTGATCCCGCCTGTTCGTAAAATGTGGCGGGCCCCCGCCCACGCTCCTCCGGGCATTCCGTCGCCTGGCATTGAGAGCTGTTGCCGCGTCTTGACCAGCTCGACGGGGGCGCAGGCGAAGCTCTGCATGAGACCTGCGGCCGCACCGGCCGTGGCGTGCGTTTTCAGCGAGTCAGGGTCGGGCAACGCTCTCCTTGTATTGCCGTAAGCTCCGAAAACTATGGCGTTCACCGCTGATACTCCTCCTAAAGGCGCTCCCACGCCGCGATAAACGGTTGAGAGTGTTCCTCCTTTTAAGAGAGTTTTTGTACATTCCAATGCGCTTCCTCTGCCTGATTGCACGTGCACTTTCAGCGTGTCCAACGGATGACCAGCTATAATCCCAGCACAGCCTACAAAACACATGAACCAATTACAATTTGAACATACTTCACCGATTATTATATAACGTTTTTAGATGATTACTTCTTACCTCCGATACATCCAGCTACAAAGTCTAGCGCCATTGTGAATGGCGGATTGCAGAAGTTCTATAAAGCGGATGCTGAAAAAATATATGGTTATTAGATTTTGCCGATTGTTTCAATGCAATAATTACATTCTTTTTATCAGCACTCCGTGAATAAATGCCATGTTGTCAAGGATCTTGGCAGGAATTTGGACGGTGAGCATGTTACTGAGTGAATAGTTCGGCCACGTCGAGTCTCGGTGGACCTACTGTTATAGAACTGTTTCACATTGCTCCTGTTCACTATCATAATATTTATAAACTTATTGGAAAAACGACCGAGCTAGTTGACCTTAGATAAGTATAATCTACACAATAGACTTACCTCCCCGACGTTCAAATTAGGTAATCGTAATGGGAATTGACGTTGTCTCCACTAGAAGTAATGCCAATGAACATATTGGTGAGGTTAGTTACTGGAAAGGTGTGGGCCTGTGGTCCAGCCTCTCTCGTGGTAGTAAGGATGCGTAGTGTGCGGGCGCCGGGTCCAGCGTCCAATGCGCCGGCCGAGACGCTTCCACAGTCGGCACACATTATCTCCCGCGGGTCACCCTTATCACTGAGGGCATTATACGTCTTTAACAAAACACGCTCTAGCCACAAGTGCAAACATTTCTATCGCCTAAATGAATACCGATTGTTAGCAAGCGTCAATACAATAATTGTTATTCTACTACAGAATACGTATGCATTACGACGTGATCTAAGTAATACCATTTGATCGTATTGGTCAATTGAACTTTTCGAGAACCCTCCGCATTTAGCTCATCACTCCAATCCTGGCCTGAAGAAAGCAGCCCCCCCATTCTGTAACTTATTTTAAGCTCACCTCAACGCTTACCCACAAACATATTTAGACGCCGCGTTTCGTAGTAACTAAGCGTAGGCAGAGGTCTAGTTTCGTTAGGCGTGACGTGTGGGGTAAGGCGCATGAGCGCGTAGCGAATAACAGCCCTGATATCAAAGATTAAGTGTAATACGACCAAGCAAGAACAGTTAGATCCAAGGTTTGCCCACACATAATATTTAACCTTTTACCTCCTACCTTAAGTAGCTGATCATCTTTAGGTATACCTTATCGCTTTTACAGTTTTACCCGTTGGAAAACTTCTTATGGCGTTTAAACGTTAAACATGACGTTAAAGCGACACGGTACAGTCGCCATCAGATATATCGGAGCGGCCAAAGTGCTCACAAATATCTGAACACGTCTCTATTGTTGAGGCATTAGAGACGTGTTCAGATATTTGTGAGCACTTTGCCGCTCCGATATATCTGATGGCGACTGTACAAATGTGTTCAGCTCCTTTTAAGGTTAAACTAAGGTACAGTCAGCAGCAGAAGTAGCTAAGCGGGCCGGGTGTTCAAAATAACCTACACACGCTCTTAATTTCTTAAGAATAAAGTCGTGTGCAGGTCATTTTGAACACCCGGCCCGCTTAGCTACTTCTGTAATACTTAAGTAAATCATTGCAAAATTATAAATAACGTCATCCTCGTCGATTCTCGAGACCTAAACCGATTCATACCGGTTTAATGAAGGCAGGGACAGATAAGGATATTACTTATTATGCCCATATGTTTTGAAAGTAGTACCATTCATGTACGCAGAAGATCGCAAAATTGGCACGCTCAAATGGCAAAGCCAATCACATGCAATGTCTGCTGAGAACTTAAAGCTCGATTCATAAACCAATCAGTTTTATGTTTCATTGATGCATTCGCCATCACATACCATGAATGTTTTTTTGTGAATAAATAAAGATGGCCCATGTTAGCTGGAGAAGATTTGCTTGGAACGGTAGAGGAAGAGCCGGCTAAGTTAGATAAAACAGGGCCACGCGCAGTGTAGGGTAAACAAGCGCGTAAAGGCGCATGCCCACGGGTGAGCATGGCAATCCACCATGTGGTCCGGCGCGTATAAGGTCTGCTAGACGGTCGCCAACACGCTCCTCCGACCGAGCGACCTTGGTCGGCCCGGACCGTTGCAGTATGAAATTTTGCTGCAAACAACTGTCTACACGGTCGGTGCCGACCAAGGTCACTCGGTCGGAGGGGCATATTGGCGACCGTCTAGACGGGCTTTAATTTTGGCGTCCGGCAAAATCAAGGTCACGTGGTCATCGCAAGTTTCACCCCATTGGCGGCCAATACACGGTGAGTAAATACTGATCATCTGCCATAGCTGTCTCATTCTATAACATGCGATAGAGTGAGACAGCTATGGCGGATCATCAGTATTTACTCAACGTGTATTGGCTGCCTTTGACCTTCCTCGGCATTCCGCCATGTTCATCCGTGGGGATGCACCTTAATGAGAATAAAGTACGTTCAGAAATTATGTATTGTTGTTGATTTTAAATAATTCCTTCAGTAAAATTTTAAGTGAGAGATTTGATACTTTGTGTATGGACTCCTTATTACAATACAAGAAAAGTAATTTCAGGGTTTTGGAAAAACCCACCCCTAAGCGGGTTAAATAGGGGTGCAAAGTTTGTATGGGGGAAACTCTTTTATTGAGCTACAAAATTACCGATCGATTCAGTTGAAATTTGGTATAGAGGTAGTTTGAGTTCCGGGAAAAGACATATGATAGTTTTTATCCCGGAAATCATTTCCTAAGGAGGTGAAATGGGGGATGAAATTTTGTATGGAGCTACGATATAAACAAGTTCCACGCGGACAGAGTCGTCGGCAGAAGCTACTATAATATAATACCAAACACTGAGCAATGCCTTAATAGTGTTTATGAACAGCTCTATATATTCAATGTACTTTTTTTCCGTTTTCAGCATTGACGTATAATAAAGTAAATAGACGCACAATGTCGAACAAAAATTTCAAGAAATGTGCCCCAAAATGACAACTCTAGCTACTCGTATATTTCAGTTGATGCCAATCGCGTTTACTTATAACCTGCATTGAGATATATGTTTCATATAGAAGAGAACTTAGTTTTTTAAGCTGTAAGGGCCATATTAGCGAATTAGCATCAAACAGATTAAAAACTTTTTAGTTTATTGAGATTTTATCATAAACTCTCACATCAAAACTAAATAGCGAATGAATGGAGTCGCATTATAAAATTATTTTAATAATATTGTATAAACAATACAGTCATTTGTAAATGATTGACGAAGCATGTTGCGGATTTTTGCTGTTTGGAAGTATTTTACATGTCACACTTTAATGAATAAAATCTATAATATTGTATTTATTTAAACAGGAAGACGAAAAACACAAATAAATCATGATTATTTATTTTTACAAGCATGCAATTACCGAAACAATTAACACTTTAATTTATTTTTTGATCAGGTTAATTTTTTTTTATAAATATTATTTTTTATGCATTACGTATTATCAGTGCAGCTGTCAAACTCCTTAAAAATTCTACGCACGTCTAGTGAAAAGGGAATAAGAACTAGGTATGTACTACATACCTATACTATGTAGATCATTTTAGCGTGGTATATTTGACGTATCTAATTAGTCCTTTTGCGACATATAATAATGACTTACAATCTGAATATCAATTTATCTAATGTTAATTGTAATCTTGTATTCACTTTTAATAAATATCCGATAATAAAATTTATCTTTAGTTAAACATTTATTTTTACAAGATTTATATAAAGTTGAAAAATAAATAGACGACGAAGTTGTCACCACTCTTCGTCGTTGATGTCTCCTATCTCGTGCTATAAGCCTATAACTGCGGCCTACTTTGCACATCGCTAAGGATTTCTCGGGAATATTAAATTGTAAACCACAAATAACGTAACTGTACTACTCCATAAAAAAAAAAGTAGGTACTGACTCCTTAGGTTTTTGTTCCGTGATAATCTGTCATTTGTACTAACGAAATTATTTATTCAAAACCATGAAATGCCAATGAGTTTACATGAAATTCTTTACGCTTTCAATAGAACTTAGTTAAAGAAATATATCCAATCCTTTTTTAAATTTTTTCTATTGCTATATTTGCTATTAACGCATTTTTTCACAGATCATTTTTGTCATTTTTGACAACCGTCAAGTCTTACGGTCGAAACCAGACTAAACGCAAAAGAGCCGCAAGTGTCGATCGCGCGGTTCTTTTGGACGGCCACTTTTTTCGGCTGATTGTGTATCTAGTTACTTATACTAAATCAATGGTTTTCAGTGGCTTTTTGCTGCTTAGGCACTTTGCCAATATCAAGTGGGGGAACTCTTGGAACAGCCGTTGAGTATATTGTTGAGTCTACAATACATGTCATATGATGACAGTGACAGAAAATAAATAATGCTCAGTTTCACATCACTTCTCGTGTTTTGCGAATTTATTATGTGTTACGAATGTAATATTTACGAAATAATATGATCAAGTAATCTTACTCAACAAGTGCGCAGTAAAAAGTATATTAATTAGTACAATGTTGGTTTATAAAAAGTGAAGGCTAGACCATAACAAACATGAGCGGTGTGGCGAACGAATCTTTGGATGGTTTAAAGGTGTTTGATAAACACTTCACTATGGAGAGCATGCAGAGTTTATGTCGTGTGTGTCTCTCGACAAACAACAAACGGCTGGTACCCTTGCTGCATCTCGAAGACAGAGGCCTAGTTGACATGTTTACTACACTGACATCAATAGATGTAAGCCAAAACTGTTTACCTTCTTACTATTGTTAGTAAGACTGCAAAACTCCCTGCATTTAACAACCTCTAATCATGGCCCTATCACTTAAAAGTTACAATTACTATTTACAAGTGACATAATTTGTACATTTTCGAGTGAATTTCATACTATTTTTGAACAATACTCGGTTTATTTGATTGACTTGTACAGTTTTTTGAGATAAAGCCTTTATCTTTAATTCGGCAACTTATGTTTAAATGCGATTTCGATATTCATAAAGATGGTGTTTGGTAGCTAGATGCAAAGCTTTAAGGGGATGATAGTTGGGGTATTTTTGAGCAACTTTTAATATGGGAGCAACCCTGAAATCACAAAAAAAACAGGTGTCTCATACTAAAGTACATATTCAATCAAATTGTATAGAGAGCTTTGTCATAATTTATAGGAAGTTTTATATACAGATTTTTTTAAGTTTGTATATAGAGAATAATCTCAAGGACCACTTATACGATTTCAAAAATTCTTTAACCTGTGTGTAAAATGAACTTTCTGGGTGGACATTAGCTATATTTTAATCCGCAGGCTTACCCGTGTTCTTTGCAATATGTGGGAGGAGCCGCTAGTCTTTTAATTATAAATCTGTTGTACATTAAAATTACTTTTTTGTTATTTTATAAATAGATGTCTCAAGATTCCTGCCCCTCACAAGTCTGTGGATCATGCAAAGGGGAGATTGAGCACTGCTATGAATTCAGGATTAAGTGTATAAAAGCTGACAACATCATAAAATCCTTCCTGAAAGAAGGAATTCAAGTGAAAGACAAAATAAACATTCAACGGTAATCCAGAATTACTACTATACAATAATGTTATTAAGTTGGCTAAAATGTATCATTGAATGTTCCTCATTTCATTGGTTCAATACAAACAAATGGGTTTAATTGAATGGTTGATATCATTAAATAACTTTGAATTGTTATTTATTATCAAATATTTTTGTCTCAAGAACCAATGAGATGTGTGCCAAAAGAAAGGATATGTGGGTGGATCAACTATTTTCTGTCACTAGTTGCCATATTTTTTTCTAAGAAACTATAATTTTGTCTCCTGGCTAACGGGACAGAATAACAACGAAAAATAGTTGATTGACCCATGTACAATTTCTTGGTGAGAAAATGAAAGGAACCAAGTAAATGTACTTGCTCATTTGTTATATTTATTGCACAAAACAATTTGTATATTTACCTACCTCCTTGCTTCCATAAAGTCCCATAACAAATGTGAATCAGTTGATTACAAAAACCTGTATTATTTTATTTTCAGCAATACCTCAGAAAATATTGGTGTAATTGTAACCAAAACTGAAATTAAAGAAGAAGTTGATGATGATAGTAAGTACAAATATGAATAGTTTATTTCATAAATAAAAACATACTGTTTGTCACATTAATGCTGACCTACATGGGGGACATACTAAAAAATATTTTGATTCAACTTGTTACAAAAGACATCGCTCTCTAGAGATAAGACTGCCCGTTGTTTACCTCTACTTTTAAACTTATATGTTCTGTGTTAATTTCATATATTGGGGTGTGCAATGAAGACTATTTGTAATGTATTGTACCTCTGAGTATGAATTTCTTTTTCAGTTACAGATATTCAGTATTTGGAGGAGGATTTGATGAGCGATGAGGAGCACAGCAATGCTAAAGACATGAACATTGAAAGCAAGTATGTCAGCCAACAATATTGTCACAATAATTTTCCTATAAGCGTCACCCAAATTATCAGTGTCGGGTTGTTTGTAAATATACTTCTTCCGAAATTATAATATGAGGAACATTGTACCTACTAATAATCTTTATTTTCTAAAATATGCAATGAAATGTCGTCATTAGCTTCAAAGTATCTCGTTTCGGGCGGAACAACTCGAGAGAACTGTAAAGGAATTTCATACAAAATTAAAGGCCAGGCAGTATTTTTTTAAATTTTAACGTATACATGGGTCTGTGTTCATGAACAGGCTAAACAGCTGAATTATATTTTTTTAAATTCAACCCACGTTATAAATGTAACGAAAATTTGTTTTTTGAGTGGTGTAGTTTTTTTATTTCATTGCATATGTTTGAGAAAAGCACTATACGTACATGCCTGGCCGTGAAAAACGCTTGCCGGCTTCGTATCCCTATCCGGCCTCCCTACGGTCACCCGTCTATACCTACTCATCCGGTATGCCCTTCTTTCCCGGCGTCTGCAGTAATGTACTATTATTTCCATATAACAATAAGAAATTACTATTTTTAGGAACTACTTGGAAATCACGATGGAACCTGAAATGAAAGGTAAAGTGTTTGTTAATAAATGACGTTGACCCCTTTATAAAAATAAAGATCCATCAGAGCTTATGTTGATGTTGGTCAATAATTAATGCCAAAAAAATGTACTGAGTTACTAAAATTTGGTCTAATATATAAAACCGGGCATAAATGATCTTTATTAAAATTGTATCACAATTTAAATATACGTTGTTTTATTCTTATTCATAATGTATCTTAATTTATTTGTTGTTTTCAGATAATTCTGAAAGTAATGAGGTAACCTCTGATCAAAAACGTCAAGGCCGTTATTATTGCTGCTCGTCTTGCAATAAGGTATGAGTACATTACTTACTTAGGGCGGTAAAACAAACAACGTTTTAGATCCCAAGTATTTAGCCAAAGGCAAGGGCGATAAACATGCTATCTGAGGCTTTCTTTATTACCGACCGTGGTGAGTACACAATTTTACGTCTCTCCCTGGCCAGGAAGTGCGGTAATTCCTACTTTATGGCCAGGTAATCATTGCTTCATAGTAATCACCTCTGTATATAAGTATATATATCATAAACCTCCTTAGTACCCTATACCATAGAGAAAATATAATAAAGAGTAATCATCCCATACTGCGGTCGAATAGTTCTGAGAAACTTAAACAGATGTCGCTTGGAGCACCGCTGACGCCTATTAATATTTTACGTAATTCGAAATCTCAAATATTATCATTAATAAATATTCATTTTCACTTATGTAACTTAAAAAAGAAAAAAAAAACAGAAACAGGCCTTAAAAGATCGTAAATCGATTCAAAATAATTTAGAATATCCTTTATTTGTTCGCCATCTAGTGAACGACTTGACCTTTATTACAGCTTAGCTTTCAAGTGGACAAAGTATCCATACGCAGGATTCTTGTACGATAATCGTCCATAGAGGGCTCTGTTTTAAACCTGGTATATTTACTAAAAGTATTGTTATTACGTAAATATATAAAAAAGAAAACGTAGACAGTTTATAAATAAGATAATAATTAGAATAGGTAACCTAGTCGCTAAAACATCACACAAAATATTTGCCACTGACGAGATTCGAACCCAGGACCAAGCTGGCAGTTTATTGCACATCACAATATAATGTGAATGAAACATGGTGAAACCATGTGAAACTAATACAGAAATAATCTTAAAAACCGGCCAAGTGCGTGTCGGACCACGCAAAACGAAGGGTTCCGTGCCTATTAAAAATGTCGTATCGTCACAGAAATCTTACGGCGCTTACGTCCTTTTCTTTAAGGAAGCCAGTTTTTCAGCAATATCTCGAAAACCTTTGAACCGATCTTGTTCAAAACAATTTTCGCTGAAAGAATTTAATAAGCCCTACGTCCATGATTTTTTTCATATTTTTATAATGCACGGTTCAAAAATTAGAGGGGGGGGGACAGAATTTTAGTGACTTTCGGGACGATTATCTCCGACTCTATTCACTTAATCAAAAAAATAGCTGAGAAACCTTATATTTATTTTGAAAGGCCTATCGATTGATGTGCCACACGGGGGGTAACAATGAAAAAAAAAATTTTGACTTTTAGTTTTATGTATGGAGTGCACCCCTAAAAAAATTTTTTTTTGTCATTTTAATTACAAAACTATGTAGCGGCTAACAAAATACACCTATCCTCAAAATTTATTCAAATACACCTTATAGTTTTCGAGTAAAATGCCTGTGACATACGGACAGACGGACAGACGGACAGACGGACAGACGGACAGACGGACAGACGGACATGACGAAACTATAAGGGTTCCGTTTTTGCCATTTTGGCTACGGAACCCTAAAAAATCAAAAGAATTTTCGAAAAAACCTACTACTTTTTTACAAATATTATAGCCTATGTCACTCCCACGATCAAAACGAATCTAACGATAAAGAAAAACATAATTTTATTCGGTACCAATACATAGAACTGTTTTTTTACAACTTGTTTGAATATTCTTTCTCTCATAGCTATCTAATACCTGTAATATGTACTATCATTTACATTCGAGAAATATGTAAGTATGTTGTACCTATCAATCAATTTATGATTCGAAGTGCCAATAAGTACCTATTTAAATCTATCGAAGTGCTTACGACGCGCGACGTTGTCAGCCATCCTGTATAGGTAGCTCGCTGGCAGCGCAGTGGTTCGATCTGGCAACGTCGCTAACTGTTCAAACTAATTTCCTATTCTTTATATTTTTAACATCTCTTTTCATAGCGTTCCATTTCAACATCTTATCTTATATATAAATCTCCAAATATTTTACATTAAATTAAAGTAAATATATACACACTTTCTTAAAATATAATATTATCATATAATGGAGCGTACGCCAAATTATTTATTTATTTATCACTTTGCACGTCGTCTTTAAAATTGTATATTGGTAAAGAGAACTGCGTGCAACGAAACGACTCAGTGCCGACGAAATGTGGCAATGTTGCTACAAGATCATTCCTTTAAATTGTAGGTAAAAATCATAAACTTTGTTAATTGTAAACATGCGAAAAAATAGATTTAGTATGAGTTTATAGTCTCATTTAATAATAATACCAATAAAAATAACGTGCGGTATGATATTTTTAACAAGAGCGTAGTAAAAATACACGCGTATTTACATTGGCAAAGTTAAAACGTCAGAAGTATTACGGAAATATTTAGATTTAACTGGCAACACTGAAACTTAAAGACGATAGGTATCTACCAGTGATTGAGTCGACTGATCTGCCATCTTCAGTTTTCAACTTGTTGAGCCTTTCATTTTGCTAGTGTTTCATTCATTGTTTTGGTATTCTTTTAAAATTTGACCCCCCGCTTATTTGAATGGACCTACGATTTGCTTTCTAAACGGATTTGTTAGTCAGTGATTTACATACGACGACTTGGACTTCTACCGGTCTCTGATATTTGCCTTTACGAAAATGGCACATCATCGGTGCCAATTCATTCATAAACTGTCCTAATACGGACAGAAGTCACGCATTGTTCCGTTTTCCAGTTAGTGATATTGCCTACGGATCTGGATTAACAATTCCGGTAAGTTCTATTTTATTAACAATAACCAGTTATATGTAGATTTGCAAAACAACTACGCACGAAGTCAACTTCACTTTTTATCAGTACAATACGGGAAACGCAAACAAGCTTGTGAGTATAAGCCGCAAGCTTACCAAGTCGACCAAGCTCAATCATGTGAGCTTGTGTCAGAGGTCGGTCGCCCAGGGACTTATTATGACGCGACTAATTACTTGATGTATATGGTATAAATTTAAATTAATTTCATGTTTGCACTGTACCTAATAATGTAGAGAAATACAATCCAAAGCTGAATTATTAAAATATAATTTGAATGATCGGCTTGTTGCGTTTTTTATACGACATTTGTATAATGGTTTTGAGTTTGTAACTTGTTAAGTATGTAAATAGATACCAAATCTCAGAACCTACCCATCCAATTTCTTTTTTTTAAATAGTGTATGGAATGGATCATTGCGAGTAATATAGACCTGCATAAATGTAAAGTGCTGAACCTGCATTAGGTAGGGCCAGTATAAGGACTAGAGCCCATTCCTATCTTCCATGAGAGGAGGCCTGTGCCCAGGCTGTGGTGGAATGTATATATGTACCTATATAACTAGCTAAGAATTTACCTTTTGGCATTTTATTATGAATTGATTGAATTTACTTGTAGCAGTGTGATTGCCAAATCATGAAAATATCTAATTGAATAATGATGGCTGAATTAAACTTGGATGGTGATGGAAATTTAAAATTGATATTTACCTTTTAATTTCAGGCAACATCAATCTCACTTCTTTGACACCCGATCAATTAAAGTACCGCTATTTTTGTGAAGTGCATTTTGAACCCGGCTACATGAATCACAATGATAACCAGAGAAGGTTGACCGGGACAGCTATTCCTAGACATTATCACTGAAGATGAATCAACTGATGTTATTAGCTCTGTGTCTGTAGAGCACCCAATGCAAGGTATTTCTAGATTTTTTATTGTTCTTATAGTATTTGCTTAAAAACTTGATGACACATTATCTGAAAAGGGACACCTTAAGCCAGACATGGGAAATGCACAAAAAATAATTTATCATTGAACACAGGCATTCAATATAAGGATTATTTTACTATGTGTGAATTTCAATACTTTGACATACCTTATACTTAGAAACCATCAATCATTCTGATTGACGATTTCGAAGATTCTGATTTATTTCAATTAAAATATCATACAGTTACAAAGTTCTTGATTTCATAATCATAATACATGCTCTATAATATATCTATGATTTAAGTATAAATCTAGGGTATAGACCCATCCTAAATATTGTTGGGATATACTGACTTAATATGTATCATGACTCTGTTGTGTGCATGTGGGTGTAAATAATGTAAATATTATTTTTGGGATATTATATTGTTTAGACGACCGGTTAGCCCTAGTGGGTAGTGACGCTGCCTACGAAGCTGAAGGTCCTGGGTTCGAATCCCGGTACGGGCAAATATTTGTGTGATGAGCATGAACATTTGCTCTGAGTCTTGGATGTTTTCTATGAATTTAATTTAAAAAATTCATTACTTTAAAAAAAAAGTGTCTCCTCTACGCATGAATGACTGAACAAACATATACAGACGCTACCTAATTGATCTATCGTATGAGTCCTAGTTCTTTCATTGTTAGGGCTAGAACAAGATTTAAGTATGCTCGGATAATATTGTTAGTTTATTATATATTTTTTAAATTTCAGGAACCGGTACTGAAGTGACAACAGAACTATATATGTACGGAGACAAAGAGACAATTGCATGCAACAAAATTTATAGTTAAAAATAAAAAAAGTGCAGATAAAGAGACTAAAAAAAAGAAACTGTTACCTGAAAATTACCTTAGTGAGCATAAGTTTACGAGTAAATCGTCAAGACTGATGGCAACCATGCAATTGCGACGCAATAAGCAAAAATGGACGAAAGAAGAGAAACGATTCTTCAGCACCACAACCCGCATCACCACAGCCCACGTCATCCCATCCAACTGAGGCTCCTCAAATGGAAGGAAATCTGGAAGAAAGCTCCTCTTGCGTGGACATAGCGGTAGCGTCGAGCAACGCATCCGCTGAAAGAGCTCCAAGTCTAGAGCAGTGCTCTATAACCTACTTTGCGGGATGGTTAGCCAAAAAACGCTACGATAAATTCAATTGCATAAAATGCTTGCAAGTGATGACTGTAAATGCCGATCTAGATGACCATTTTTTTTATTAATTTTGGAAAAACCTATGGAGATGCTGGAAATACAAAACTAAAATGCACAAGTGACACTTTTTACCAAGTGATTGACGTATATATGTCTTACGAATTTGATATTGTTATACATAAATTAAATATTAAAAAAATATTTTGAATAATTTCATTTGTATTCTAAAGACATTTTATTTAGTCACATTCAAAATGTACTGTACACATAGATTGTGTTTTGGGAAAAATGATTGTTACCAAAATAAATTATTTTTGTAAATCTCACAAAAGAAATCTAATACAAAACCTGCAAATAATTAGGTTACTGCAGAATAAATGAAATCATTTACATAGAATACGTTTTATTTAAGCGTTACCTTACTTTTTTCAAGGAAATCTGCATTAAGAGTCCGCAGTAAGCTCGGTTTTCCATACAAACGTAGTTACGCTCTCATTTTAAAACGAGAAGCTAGTTTACTACTAATTACAGACCTAGATATACCTCATGTCATTGTATATGCAAAGTTTCGTTACAATCCAACTCGCAGTTTAAAATAAAATGAGAACGAAACTTCGTTTGTGTGGGAAGGTGAAATTCGGCCGAGCTTGCCGCGGACTCTCTAAAGTACTCACCTAGGGCGGTAAGCCGATCCTTTATTGAATTGAGTATTCGATGTGTGACCTCCGACGCAAAAAGAGGGGTGTTATAAGTTTGACTTGTCTGTGAGTCTGTCGGTGGCACGTAGCTCCTAAAAGAGTGAACCGAATTTGATGTGTTTTTTTTTGCCCGAAAGTTGACGTGATGGAGATGGTTCTTAGCTACATTTCAACAAAATCGGTTCAGTCGTTTTTGCGATATTGAACTTTGAAATGAAAATGTCGGGGGTTTATCAACTTTTCTAAGTTGTTAATTACTTATATATATTTAATCGCATAGCAGCAAATAAACTGATGAGAGTATAGCTTTGAGATTGATAGTACCATTATTAGTACCATAAATATTACCCCCAAGAACACACCACATACCTAAGTAGCAAGTACTGGACCTTTGGCTGCGGTCTTTTGTAAGGTTGCACTTTATTTATGGTAAGGTTCTAAGAAAAGGTACGACAATTGATCATTTTATTATGATCTTATTCACTAATCGCGTGTGCTCTAACAAAACATACAACAAAAATATTATTTTTCTTTTGTGTAAATCCTTTTTAGGATAATATAATATTCTTTTTTTTCAATGGGTTGGAAAGTGACATCTATTGACTGCGAAAACAGATTCTTTACAACATCACCTGTTGTAGGTACGTATAGATGTCGTTAGTGTATTCGATAGTCTGTATTGATATTAGCGGCATCTATTGTCGTCACCAATGTTTTAGCCAGTTAACTAACGCCCCCTGGTGTCGTAACCAATTAAGGTGGTTTTATTTTAATGTATGGCGTTGACATATCTTCTTATACTTTATTTATGCCTATACCGACGAGCGTGTATGAGAAATGTCAGGATCGTAGCAAATAGAGATCTGTGATCTCTGCCTACCCCTCTGGGAAAGAGGCGTGATTATATGTAAGTATGTATGTATAAACCTCCTTGCTATTGGTAAGAGACATCTATCCAGTTTCATATAGTTCTTTTCTAGCCTGTGTTATGTCCCGCTGCTGGTTAGAGGCCTCTCCCCTCTTACGCCACTCTTATATTCAGAATAGGAGTATCAGTGAATAAGGAGCAGGAGTCTTAAGCTGTATTTTTATTTTATTGTGTGTGTGTTCTACAGAAATTCAAAAAGATAAAAGCTTTACGGAACCACATGAGAACGCACGACAGAGAGGCTGCGGCGAACGCGTGCACACAGTGCAAGGAGGTATTCACGTCGGCACACGACTTGCAGCTGCACTGCGCCGTGCACCTCAAGGGGCCCGTGTGGCAGTGCGGCGCCTGCTGTAAGGAGTACAATAGTGAGTCCACCACTTAGTCCCTGATGATGCATTTCATATTCCAGCATGACCGCGTTTATAAAAGCGTCCAGATTTCCGAACTTATGCCCCGTATGCAGTCCGCCGCGCTCGGACATTTGAACGCCCCTTGTATCGAACACAAAGCATTCGTCCCTTACTTACTTACTCCGCTGGCTCAGCGACCCAAAGTGAATCTTGGCCTCCGACACGAGAGTGCGTCATTTTTCTCGGTCCTGTTCTAACCCTCGTCCCTTACACAAGCAAGTACGAATGCTTTATATCTGACATAAACACATTTATCCATCATGCGTTCACTAATAGCTAAGCAGGATGGACCTTAAAATATTTATTTGTTTCGTGTTTAGATAGCACAGTGTTCCGTCGCCACGTGCGCCGCCACATGCTCGGCAAGCGGCACTGCTGCGAGCGCTGCGGCAAGGGCTTCGCGGAGCGGCACGCGCTGCTGCGGCACGCGCGCGTGCACTCCGGCCAGCCCCCGCCGCGCGCGCACGCGTGCCACCTCTGCGACAAGCGGTGAGTGTGCACGCAACCTCCCGGGCGAGCACTGCGGCGGCATGCGCGCGTGCACTCCGGCCAGCCCCCGCCGCGCGCGCACGCGTGCCACCTCTGCGACAAGCGGTGAGTGTGCACGCAACCTCCCGGGCGAGCGCTGCGGCGGCATGCGCGCGTGCACTCCGGCCAGCCCCCGCCGCGCGCGCACGCGTGCCACCTCTGCGACAAGCGGTGAGTGTGCACGCAACCTCCCGGGCGAGCGCTGCGGCGGCATGCGCGCGTGCACTCCGGCCAGCCCCCGCCGCGCGCGCACGCGTGCCACCTCTGCGACAAGCGGTGAGTGTGGACGCAACCTCCCGGGCGAGCGCTGCGGCGGCATGCGCGCGTGCACTCCGGCCAGCCCCCGCCGCGCGCGCACGCGTGCCACCTCTGCGACAAGCGGTGAGTGTGCACGCAACCTCCCGGGCGAGCGCTGCGGCGGCATGCGCGCGTGCACTCCGGCCAGCCCCCGCCGCGCGCGCACGCGTGCCACCTCTGCGACAAGCGGTGAGTGTACACGCCACCTGCCGAGCGAGCGCTGCGGCGGCATGCGCGCGTGCACTCCGGCCAGCCCCCGCCGCGCGCGCACGCATGCCACCTCTGCGACAAGCGGTGAGTGTACACGCCACCTGCCGAGCGAGCGCTGCTGCGGCATGCGCGCGTGCACTCCGGCCAGCCCCCGCCGCGCGCGCACGCGTGCCACCTCTGCGACAAGCGGTGAGTGTACACGCCACCTGCCGAGCGAGCGCTGCTGCGGCATGCGCGCGTGCACTCCGGCCAGCCCCCGCCGCGCGCGCACGGGTGCCACCTCTGCGACAAGCGGTGAGTGTACACGCCA
Organism: Epinotia nisella; assembly: GCA_932294315.1. Lineage (NCBI taxonomy): Eukaryota > Metazoa > Arthropoda > Insecta > Lepidoptera > Tortricidae > Epinotia > Epinotia nisella. Next base: position 9,252,039 of record OW028674.1, read on the forward strand.
CCTGCCGAGCGAGCGCTGCTGCGGCATGCGCGCGTACACTCCGGCCAGCCCCCGCCGCGCGGGCATGCGTGCCACCTCTGCGACAAGCGGTGAGTGTACACGCCACCTGCCGAGCGAGCGCTGCTGCGGCATGCGCGCGTACACTCCGGCCAGCCCCCGCCGCGCGGGCATGCGTGCCACCTCTGCGACAAGCGGTGAGTGTACACGCCACCTGCCGAGCGAGCGCTGCTGCGGCATGCGCGCGTACACTCCGGCCAGCCCCCGCCGCGCGGGCATGCGTGCCACCTCTGCGACAAGCGGTGAGTGTACACGCCACCTGACGGGTGAACGGTGCGGCGAGGGCTTCGCGGAGCGGCACGCGCGATGCCGGCGATCGCCGCATAGTGCATGTGTGCCACATTCATTCCCATATTCCCTTACTTTTTTATGACCTTCGGTAAAGATTAAGAACTTAGCGTGTTTACTTAATTAAACCTCGTTATATCCACTGTGTGCCATTCGGTGAATCAATACTATCTACACAGGTTCACAGACGGCAGCCTACTGGCGGCGCACGTGGCGCGGCACACGGGCGAGCTGCCGTGCGGCTGCGCCGTGTGCGGCAAGCGCTTCCCCTCCGCGCGGTTACTCGCCTCGCACGCGCTCGTGCACTCCGACAACAAGCCGCATGCCTGCCACGTGTGCGACAAGCGGTAAGTGCGCCAAGTGCTAGGTGTTGCGGTAGGCCGAAATAAGTAAGAATTCGAGCGTCCACGACATGGAAGAGCGGAAGTGTCAAACAATTTGAACAAATAGTGACGCGGACTCGAACAAAACGCCTGCGTATTACAGAGAAACCAGGTAGTCGCGGAATAAAATGTATCCTGTAAGTCCATTTTATATGAATACTGATTAGTAGCTACGGAGATCACTCTTTACATGCAAACTTATAAGCTAGAGTCTAACCAGCGACTCACAAAAATGCGGCAAATATGATAAAACCCATGTTGGTAACACGAAATGCATAGCGTCGTAATAGGTACTTTATAATTGACAGCTTATTTCATAGGTACAATTATTGCCATAAAAAGAATTTTAAAAAGCTATGTATAAATATTGTTTACGTACATTTGTGTAAAAATGCCCATTTCACTTAATAGTACATTTTTTTTTTTATACTCTTTATTGCACACCTCACACAAAAAAAGCAGTTACAGAGAGAAACAATACAATAACATGTAGGTAGAGGTAGACAACAGGCGGTCTTATCGCTGAAGAGCGATATACTGTTTTGAAAAAATGACACCTCGCCGAGTTTTTTACGCCGGTTCTTCTCGAGGCAGAGGTTTACTTTCCGAACCGGTGGTAGTTTATCGACATTCATAGGTGCATTTAATATGCCTAAATTGAAGAATAAATCACTTTGACTTTGACTTTGACTTTGACTTCTTCCAGACAACCTTTGGGTATCGGAGAAAGAGATAAAACTAGATTATGCAGTAGGTGGTGCAGCGATTATTATTAATCAAAAATCAAAAAATTATAAAAATAAACGTACATAAATACCTCTATATATAAACATAAACACACAATCATACATATATACAAATAACACAAACACAAATGTAATGATACATAAACAGTCAGCCAAAAAATACAATCAGGGTTAGGGGAGAGACAAATAATGTTCTTTAAGAAGGGATTTGAGGTTGCCGATAGATTTTGCTTGTCTGATGTCAAGAGGGAGAGAGTTCCACAGTCGGATAGAATTACTAGTGAACGAACTATTGTAAAATTTGGTAGATGACGAAGGCACAGTTAATAGCAAATTGTTAGAACATCTAACAGAATTTAAAAAACTAAAACGTTCTTTGAGATAGCGGGGGGTTGCAGGGTTAAAAAGGATATTATACAGAAGCGAAATAATGTGAGAGTTACGGCGATAACGGATAGGGAGCCACTTGAGTTTAGAACGGAAACTAGAAACATGGTCATATTTGCGTAACCCAAATATGAACCGAATGCAGACATTTTGGAGACGCTCTAGCTTATTAAGTTGTTCCTCAGAAAGGTCGAGATAGGATACATCAGCATAATCAAGAATAGGAAGAAGTAACGTTTGAGCGAGCGCAACTTTAGTTGCAGTAGGTAGGAAATTACGAAGCCGCCTGAGAGACCCCACTGCAGCAAATACCTTCCTGCTCACTTCACTCACTTGAGGCACCCAAGACAAGGATCGATCCATAATGATCCCGAGATTTTTCACTTGCATCGAGTAAGCAATCTGAATCCCATCAAAAAGTATTGGAGGGAGATTTGCAAAATCAACTCTGGAAATCAGATTATTGCTGCCAATAACAATGACTTGGGTCTTCGCTGGGTTCACAATCAGACCATATCGTTGACTCCATTTGAGAATGCGTACCAAGTCATCATTAGTTTTCTCTATGGCACAAGGGAGATCACCGAGCACGGACTGTGTATAAATCTGAAGATCATCGGCATAAAGGTGATAATAAGAGGAAATATTGTGGGTGATGGAATTTATGAAGATAAAAAATAAGAGAGGAGATAGCACACCGCCCTGCGGAACGCCCGCCAGTGTACTACACCAAGAAGTACAAAAGGAATCCACCTTTATTCTTTGCCGACGACCATTTAAATAGCTATGAAACCAGTCGATTACTGCAGGAGATATGTTAAGAGAGCGTAAAATAGCGAGCATAATGTCAAAATCGACAGTGTTGAAAGCATTGCTGAAATCCAACAGAGTTAAAACTGTAAGCTTTCTGTCATTCATCCCCAATCGAATGTCATCGGTGATCTTAACAAGGGCTGTGCTAGTACTATGTCCTGAACGGAAACCAGATTGAAACTGGTTTAAAAGATCATTTCTGTTCAAGAAGGACGTTAATTGCTGATGCACTAGTCGTTCCAACACTTTGGATAGAAAAGGAAGAATGGAAATGGGACGATAATCGGAAAAGGAACTGGGACTTGACTTTTTAGGTAAGGGAATTATATCAGCATCCTTCCATTGAGAAGGAAACATGCCAGATGAAATTGAAAAATTTAGGATGCTGGTAATAATAGGAAGTAGTAGGTCAAGGAGAGGAATTATCATCTTACGACTAATGCAATCGACACCAACAGCATTTGAAGTGATGCTTAGTACGCTCTTCTTAACATCACTGTCAGTGAATTGACGAAAAGAAAAAGGAGTACATTGTGTTCCGAGTACGGTAAGAATCTTACCGTACGTGTCGCATACAATGTTTTTCATCACATTTGCGAGGAAACCAATACATTTTTAAGTAAATTGTTACTAATCGTAATAAAAACTACAAAATGTCAGTCGTCCATTTTGTTGAATTTGACGTGAGGCGCTTAGAGCAAAGACCTTTCGACTTACAGCCATGATTTAAAATCACAGTTAAAAATATTTTACCTGGACACTAAATTGCTATATTTAAGTTTTTAAATCTTTAAATCATTATGTTAATCATATTTTATTCGTGTTTCTACGTTTAAATAAATTTATAAATACGTTTTCAAACATTTTGTTTGAGTTAAAACCTCCTTGTTTTATAACTGACGTAAGAGTGACAATTTAAGAAAAAAACCATTACGCCCATGGGCGTAATAAAGGTAATTACAGCTCTGTATGCCTGCGCGTCATGAAGCCCTTTACGAGCAAGTGTGATGAAAAGGGTATTGCAGTTTACTTTACTTACCACGCGTTTAGTTAATGTAAAAATGTCCAGGTTCCGTCACGAGTCGACGCTGCGCACGCACCTGCGGACGCACACGGGGGAGAAGCCCTACGTGTGCTCCGTCTGCGGGAAGACCTTCATACAGAACTCCAACCTCACGCTGCATATGCGGACGCACACTGGTAAAGGTCGTTCAACTTACGAACTCGTGTCCCACTCGTACCTATGTTGTGGACAAAACTATAACTGTTCTAATATCTAATAAGAAAAATCAAACGATTTTTCGAAAAACCCAACTGCTTTTTTACAAATAATAACCTCACTATCACGACTAAAAGGAATCCAACGACACCTCATATGTCGAAATCCGTCAAACGGTTTAGGCTGCAGGGCGTGCCAAAGAGTAAGACGTACACACATAACATACATACATACGCTCGAAAAACATAACCCTTCGGCAATCGGGTAAATACAAATACATTTTTTTATTTCAGGCTTTGCCCATAGAAGTGTTAGTAATTGTTACAAAATTTAAAACTATTGTTAGTAAGTACACTTCAATTAATTAATTAAAAATTATAACAAGTCAATCATTAATCAAAAATAAATAGTGGAATGAATCGTCAAGATTATGAGTGCCTACCGTGGTTATGCAACCAAAAAGGGGCAATTAAATCGGCTGCATTAAACGCAGAAGTCACATAGACTAATGTGCAGACCTATAACCTCGGGTCGCGTGATTCATTAAGAGAATTCTTCAAAGAAACAGATTCGATATTCTAACACTGCCGTCGCTATACGTATTTGAAATAATAATGTATGTTAGGAAGAATTTATACAACTACCCAACAAACACTGATAGGCCCAAGGTTACCAGAAGCGCAGGGAAGCTCAAAACAACTTTTTACAGGCTAGTAAAAGCGAAAAAGTCGTTCTTGGGAATTGTATAAAATTCTACAATAAAATTCCAAAACACATTAGCGAACTTACTGACTCTAAATTTAAATCTGTCGTAAAACGGACACTTATTTCAAAAGCATATTATAAGATAAACGACTACATCATGGATAGGGATATTTGGCAGCGATAAAATCCTGCACTAGAAATCTGTCGTAAAATAAATAGGCTTTCTACTGTAGCAATGTAATTTTAAAATTTTATAATACTCTGATACTGATATGATATATTGTATACTGTTTTGAAAAAATTACACCTCGCCGAGTTTTTTACGCCGGTTCTTCTCGAGGCAGAGGTTTACTTTCCGAACCGGTGGTAGTTTATCGACATTCATAGGTGCATGTAATATGCCTAAATTGAAGAATAAATCACTTTGACTTTTAGACGACAGTCGTTGGCCGAAATAGTTTGAAACAAATTCGGCAACCGCATTAGATGAACGAAGCGGTGTAATCGCCACTTTAATAACCACATTTAAATGAAATGTAATTATTTTGATAATCTACTCGTATTCATTTGTTGGATGTTATCAGGTGAGCGGCCGTACTCGTGTTCGGTGTGTTCGCGGCGCTTCACGTCGGGCTCGTCGCTGAAGGCGCACGCGCGCACACACACCGGCGAGAAACCATACAGCTGCGAGCTCTGCGGGAAGCGGTCAGTACCCGAGTGTCGCCACACTCGCTCTGTGGTGCCGCGCGTGCTCGTGCTCGCACGCTTCACGTCGGGCTCGTCGCTGAAGGCGCACGCGCGCACACACACCGGCGAGAAACCATACAGCTGCGAGCTCTGCGGGAAGCGGTCAGTACCCGAGTGTCGCCACACTCGCTCTGTGGTGCCGCGCGTGCTCGTGCTCGCACGCTTCACATCGGGCTCGCGCAGATCTAAGCCCTTCTCTCGCGAGGCTACTCTCAAGCGATTTGTGTTTCGTACGCGTCGCTTGTGAGTAGCGGCCATATTTATTCACTACGTTTCGCACACGACGAGACGCGTCGACGACGCGTTTGATATCAGTCGCACGCTACTGTCTTGCTGGTCGCATGCGTGTACGCGTCGTAGACAAAATGGCAGCGGCGGAACAAATTGTCATTGTATATGCTTCGCGCGTTGTGTGTAGGCCTATAGGATATTAGGATACACGTAGGACGTGCCGACTGCCGCTTCCTACAGAATCATAGACAAATTAATAAATAAACGTATTTAAGCTCGATGGATAATTGTATAGCTGTCAATAGAGCACTTAAGACCGATCACGACTTTAAAATGATGCCGTGAACCGTCTACTTTGTGTAGTTGAGTTAGCGAACTAAATATATGTAATAACTTTTTTTTATCTCTCCTGTTCTGAAAGTTGACTTTTCATGAGTATATAGCCGGATCGAAAATAGCATTTTCTACCCTAGGGTGGAAAGTGGTTTTTTTATTGTTACGGTTAGTCATGGAGTCGAAGATAATTGAGTTACGTCATATTATTAAAATAAAAGCTTTACATATATCTAAACTCGGCTATTACATATAAACGACAGGTTTATTACAATATATAGGTTAATAATCAAATCCTTTTACAGTTGGTCTAATTTTTTTCCTAATTACAGAAAATCAACATTCAAAATAATTCCTGTAAATTTCGGCTGCCCGCCATAATGCCATGACACTTTCTTTTTTCACATTTCGGCATCGCCCTCTAGATTAGTCTTGTCGCGGCCTACTCGATTACAATCTAGTAGGCCGCGACAAGTGGCCAGTGCGAAAAGTTTGGTTGGGGGTTAGATATAGGTATAATTGGGTACTTTCCTGGGAAAAAAAAATATAATTCTATTTAGTCCGTCAGTTAGATTATCAAAAAATATTGGACACGTGTTTTTTTGTTAGTCAATTAAACAAAAAATGACGAATATATAGCCCGTCAAAGTTTTGCGTGACGTCACATTATGCTAAAAAGTGTACCATAAAGTGACGTCACGCGGAACTTTAACGGGCTATATCTTCATATTTTTTTGTTTGATTGACAAACAAAAAAATACGTGTCCATTATGTTTAATCTGATTGACGGACTAAATATCATTTTTTAGGAAAGTAGCCAAGTATTTTATTTAGGTACATCTAATTATTTATTTACATAATATGTATAAATAATTCTGTACATTTATTTATACAATTATACATATACAAAAAAAATGGAAACTTATAGATGCGTTTTTTAAACATTTATAAAGTTGGCAGTCTGTGTATTTTAACAGATTACTCTTAATATACTTGTGTAATAAATATTATTTTCCTTTCCTCACAGTCGAAATGAAAATTAGAGTGTTTAACTCGGTTCGTTCGAGCGCCAGAAATACCTCGGGTGCAATGGGTCATTTACAACCCTTGGTAAACAATCTAGTATTGGTTTAGAGTACAGTTGAGTAGGGTGACTAAATAGTGTGTAATGTGTGCGCAGGTTCGCCCGGCTGGACGTGCGCGCGCACCTGCGGCTGCACGCGGGCGAGCGCCCCTACGCGTGCTCGGCGTGCCCCAAGGCCTTCGTCAGCGCCGCGCGCCTGCGCGACCACACGCGCATCCACACCGGTACACGACACAAGCATCTATCATATCCTATACTGCGGCTGCACGCGGGCGAGCGCCCCTTCGCGTGCTCGGCGTGCCCCAAGGCCTTCGTCAGCGCCGCGCGCCTGCGCGACCACACGCGCATCCACACCGGTACACGACACAAGCATCTATCATATCCTATACTGCGGCTGCACGCGGGCGAGCGCCCCTTCGCGTGCTCGGCGTGCCCCAAGGCCTTCGTCAGCGCCGCGCGCCTGCGCGACCACACGCGCATCCACACCGGTACACGACACAAGCATCTATCATATCCTATACTGCGGCTGCACGCGGGCGAGCGCCCCTTCGCGTGCTCGGCGTGCCCCAAGGCCTTCGTCAGCGCCGCGCGCCTGCGCGACCACACGCGCATCCACACCGGTACACGACACAAGCATCTATCATATCCTATACTGCGGCTGCACGCGGGCGAGCGCCCCTTCGCGTGCTCGGCGTGCCCCAAGGCCTTCGTCAGCGCCGCGCGCCTGCGCGACCACACGCGCATCCACACCGGTACACGACACAAGCATCTATCATATCCTATACTGCGGCTGCACGCGGGCGAGCGCCCCTTCGCGTGCTCGGCGTGCCCCAAGGCCTTCGTCAGCGCCGCGCGCCTGCGCGACCACACGCGCATCCACACCGGTACACGACACAAGCATCTATCATATCCTATACTGCGGCTGCACGCGGGCGAGCGCCCCTTCGCGTGCTCGGCGTGCCCCAAGGCCTTCGTCAGCGCCGCGCGCCTGCGCGACCACACGCGCATCCACACCGGTACACGACACAAGCATCTATCATATCCTATACTGCGGCTGCACGCGGGCGAGCGCCCCTTCGCGTGCTCGGCGTGCCCCAAGGCCTTCGTCAGCGCCGCGCGCCTGCGCGACCACACGCGCATCCACACCGGTACACGACACAAGCATCTATCATATCCTATACTGCGGCTGCACGCGGGCGAGCGCCCCTTCGCGTGCTCGGCGTGCCCCAAGGCCTTCGTCAGCGCCGCGCGCCTGCGCGACCACACGCGCATCCACACCGGTACACGACACAAGCATCTATCATATCCTATACTGCGGCTGCACGCGGGCGAGCGCCCCTTCGCGTGCTCGGCGTGCCCCAAGGCCTTCGTCAGCGCCGCGCGCCTGCGCGACCACACGCGCATCCACACCGGTACACGACACAAGCATCTATCATATCCTATACTGCGGCTGCACGCGGGCGAGCGCCCCTTCGCGTGCTCGGCGTGCCCCAAGGCCTTCGTCAGCGCCGCGCGCCTGCGCGACCACACGCGCATCCACACCGGTACACGACACAAGCATCTGTCATATCCTATACTGCGGCTGCACGCGGGCGAGCGCCCCTTCGCGTGCTCGGCGTGCCCCAAGGCCTTCGTCAGCGCCGCGCGCCTGCGCGACCACACGCGCATCCACACCGGTACACGACACAAGCATCTATCATATCCTATACTGCGGCTGCACGCGGGCGAGCGCCCCTTCGCGTGCTCGGCGTGCCCCAAGGCCTTCGTCAGCGCCGCGCGCCTGCGCGACCACACGCGCATCCACACCGGTACACGACACAAGCATCTATCATATCCTATACTGCGGCTGCACGCGGGCGAGCGCCCCTTCGCGTGCTCGGCGTGCCCCAAGGCCTTCGTCAGCGCCGCGCGCCTGCGCGACCACACGCGCATCCACACCGGTACACGACACAAGCATCTATCATATCCTATACTGCGGCTGCACGCGGGCGAGCGCCCCTTCGCGTGCTCGGCGTGCCCCAAGGCCTTCGTCAGCGCCGCGCGCCTGCGCGACCACACGCGCATCCACACCGGTACACGACACAAGCATCTATCATATCCTATACTGCGGCTGCACGCGGGCGAGCGCCCCTTCGCGTGCTCGGCGTGCCCCAAGGCCTTCGTCAGCGCCGCGCGCCTGCGCGACCACACGCGCATCCACACCGGTACACGACACAAGCATCTATCATATCCTATACTGCGGCTGCACGCGGGCGAGCGCCCCTTCGCGTGCTCGGCGTGCCCCAAGGCCTTCGTCAGCGCCGCGCGCCTGCGCGACCACACGCGCATCCACACCGGTACACGACACAAGCATCTATCATATCCTATACTGCGGCTGCACGCGGGCGAGCGCCCCTTCGCGTGCTCGGCGTGCCCCAAGGCCTTCGTCAGCGCCGCGCGCCTGCGCGACCACACGCGCATCCACACCGGTACACGACACAAGCATCTGTCATATCCTATACTGCGGCTGCACGCGGGCGAGCGCCCCTTCGCGTGCTCGGCGTGCCCCAAGGCCTTCGTCAGCGCCGCGCGCCTGCGCGACCACACGCGCATCCACACCGGTACACGACACAAGCATCTATCATATCCTATACTGCGGCTGCACGCGGGCGAGCGCCCCTTCGCGTGCTCGGCGTGCCCCAAGGCCTTCGTCAGCGCCGCGCGCCTGCGCGACCACACGCGCATCCACACCGGTACACGACACAAGCATCTGTCATATCCTATACTGCGGCTGCACGCGGGCGAGCGCCCCTTCGCGTGCTCGGCGTGCCCCAAGGCCTTCGTCAGCGCCGCGCGCCTGCGCGACCACACGCGCATCCACACCGGTACACGACACAAGCATCTGTCATATCCTATACTGCGGCTGCACGCGGGCGAGCGCCCCTTCGCGTGCTCGGCGTGCCCCAAGGCCTTCGTCAGCGCCGCGCGCCTGCGCGACCACACGCGCATCCACACCGGTACACGACACAAGCATCTATCATATCCTATACTGCGGCTGCACGCGGGCGAGCGCCCCTTCGCGTGCTCGGCGTGCCCCAAGGCCTTCGTCAGCGCCGCGCGCCTGCGCGACCACACGCGCATCCACACCGGTACACGACACAAGCATCTGTCATATCCTATACTGCGGCTGCACGCGGGCGAGCGCCCCTTCGCGTGCTCGGCGTGCCCCAAGGCCTTCGTCAGCGCCGCGCGCCTGCGCGACCACACGCGCATCCACACCGGTACACGACACAAGCATCTATCATATCCTATACTGCGGCTGCACGCGGGCGAGCGCCCCTTCGCGTGCTCGGCGTGCCCCAAGGCCTTCGTCAGCGCCGCGCGCCTGCGCGACCACACGCGCATCCACACCGGTACACGACACAAGCATCTATCATATCCTATACTGCGGCTGCACGCGGGCGAGCGCCCCTTCGCGTGCTCGGCGTGCCCCAAGGCCTTCGTCAGCGCCGCGCGCCTGCGCGACCACACGCGCATCCACACCGGTACACGACACAAGCATCTATCATATCCTATACTGCGGCTGCACGCGGGCGAGCGCCCCTTCGCGTGCTCGGCGTGCCCCAAGGCCTTCGTCAGCGCCGCGCGCCTGCGCGACCACACGCGCATCCACACCGGTACACGACACAAGCATCTATCATATCCTATACTGCGGCTGCACGCGGGCGAGCGCCCCTTCGCGTGCTCGGCGTGCCCCAAGGCCTTCGTCAGCGCCGCGCGCCTGCGCGACCACACGCGCATCCACACCGGTACACGACACAAGCATCTATCATATCCTATACTGCGGCTGCACGCGGGCGAGCGCCCCTTCGCGTGCTCGGCGTGCCCCAAGGCCTTCGTCAGCGCCGCGCGCCTGCGCGACCACACGCGCATCCACACCGGTACACGACACAAGCATCTATCATATCCTATACTGCGGCTGCACGCGGGCGAGCGCCCCTTCGCGTGCTCGGCGTGCCCCAAGGCCTTCGTCAGCGCCGCGCGCCTGCGCGACCACACGCGCATCCACACCGGTACACGACACAAGCATCTATCATATCCTATACTGCGGCTGCACGCGGGCGAGCGCCCCTTCGCGTGCTCGGCGTGCCCCAAGGCCTTCGTCAGCGCCGCGCGCCTGCGCGACCACACGCGCATCCACACCGGTACACGACACAAGCATCTATCATATCCTATACTGCGGCTGCACGCGGGCGAGCGCCCCTTCGCGTGCTCGGCGTGCCCCAAGGCCTTCGTCAGCGCCGCGCGCCTGCGCGACCACACGCGCATCCACACCGGTACACGACACAAGCATCTATCATATCCTATACTGCGGCTGCACGCGGGCGAGCGCCCCTTCGCGTGCTCGGCGTGCCCCAAGGCCTTCGTCAGCGCCGCGCGCCTGCGCGACCACACGCGCATCCACACCGGTACACGACACAAGCATCTATCATATCCTATACTGCGGCTGCACGCGGGCGAGCGCCCCTTCGCGTGCTCGGCGTGCCCCAAGGCCTTCGTCAGCGCCGCGCGCCTGCGCGACCACACGCGCATCCACACCGGTACACGACACAAGCATCTATCATATCCTATACTGCGGCTGCACGCGGGCGAGCGCCCCTTCGCGTGCTCGGCGTGCCCCAAGGCCTTCGTCAGCGCCGCGCGCCTGCGCGACCACACGCGCATCCACACCGGTACACGACACAAGCATCTATCATATCCTATACTGCGGCTGCACGCGGGCGAGCGCCCCTTCGCGTGCTCGGCGTGCCCCAAGGCCTTCGTCAGCGCCGCGCGCCTGCGCGACCACACGCGCATCCACACCGGTACACGACACAAGCATCTATCATATCCTATACTGCGGCTGCACGCGGGCGAGCGCCCCTTCGCGTGCTCGGCGTGCCCCAAGGCCTTCGTCAGCGCCGCGCGCCTGCGCGACCACACGCGCATCCACACCGGTACACGACACAAGCATCTATCATATCCTATACTGCGGCTGCACGCGGGCGAGCGCCCCTTCGCGTGCTCGGCGTGCCCCAAGGCCTTCGTCAGCGCCGCGCGCCTGCGCGACCACACGCGCATCCACACCGGTACACGACACAAGCATCTATCATATCCTATACTGCGGCTGCACGCGGGCGAGCGCCCCTTCGCGTGCTCGGCGTGCCCCAAGGCCTTCGTCAGCGCCGCGCGCCTGCGCGACCACACGCGCATCCACACCGGTACACGACACAAGCATCTATCATATCCTATACTGCGGCTGCACGCGGGCGAGCGCCCCTTCGCGTGCTCGGCGTGCCCCAAGGCCTTCGTCAGCGCCGCGCGCCTGCGCGACCACACGCGCATCCACACCGGTACACGACACAAGCATCTATCATATCCTATACTGCGGCTGCACGCGGGCGAGCGCCCCTTCGCGTGCTCGGCGTGCCCCAAGGCCTTCGTCAGCGCCGCGCGCCTGCGCGACCACACGCGCATCCACACCGGTACACGACACAAGCATCTGTCATATACTATATAGTATATTATTGTAACACAATGACAAAAGAAACTAATGGACAGGGTGTATTTATCTGTTTAGACGTAAACTTCTCCAAAATAGCACTGTCTCATTTTAACCAAGCACCATTTGGCTATTAAAAAAGAGATGGTAGTATAACAGTCAGAACCGAACATTAATCATCAAATGTCAAATGTTGCCCAAAATCGCCATATTTGTTGCCACGAAATGTCAGTTCCCGTCAGTTTAGTGGGTACATCATCTGTCAACGACACATGTAAACAAATCAAAATATTAAAATATCTTTCTAAATAAAATTATAAACTGCACAAGGCTGAAAGAACACGGATAAGTGGAATGTGGTGACCATGCCCAGCTGCAGCATTATTGGATGTGGCTTACGAAAAGGCCCAAATCGGCAAAGTTTATCCTTGCACCGGTACGTAAATGTATTTTTATTGAAATATTGGATAATTTAAGCATTATCGAGAGCTGAGCATTTGCATTATGTTGTAATGTGTACACATATTAAGATTCGTTACACGTTGTAATAGGATTTAGCTTTATTTTCGATATTTTTGTACTGAAAGTTACCTTTGAGTGGCAGTTAGGGTTGTTCTTGAAAATATCGATAATTAATGGCGATGCGTCATTCGCAATACCGAATTTTCTAGTTCTATAACCAGTGAGCTCTGAGCCAGTATCTTGAATTTACAAAACCTGAAAAGTCTGGGTTGTCATGATTGGTAAAATTTTATAGTAGGTACCTTGAAACTAAACAAGATTCATTGATTCGCTAATATAGCTATTTTTAAAGGTTACCAATATGCCAAGAAAAAATGGTTGGAGGCAATTGGACCTGAAAATATAAGACAATGTAAAAGAAACATTTGCTCTCTACATTTTGCTGGAGTACCCTGTTCTCTTTACGCTTTTTAAATTTTCAATACATAATACTTGCCTGTACCTTTCCACTCTTCTGCCAATTTAACTTTTATTTCTTGTGCTATTAAGCATGAAAGGGTACCGAAAGTCATACTTCCGCATATCTAATAAAGTATGGATTACTATCATCTCATGTTATTTTAAAAGTGGACGGATTATCGTGTTGTGTACATAAAAATCATTATTTTCTCATGTTCACTCGTCGACTTGTAATTTGTTAATATACATATAGCTTGAGGTCCCGGGTTCGATTCCCGGTCGGGGCAGATATTTGTATGATGAATACGAATGTTTGTTCTCGAGTCTTGGATGTTTAATATCTATTTAAGTATGTATTTATCTATATAAGTATGTTTATCCGTTGTCTAGTACCCATAGTACAGGCTTTGCCTAGTTTGGGACTAGATCAATTGTTGTGATATGTCCCACGATATTTATTTATTATTATTATTTATATGAATATCACTTCCATTTCACGCCGTTTAAAAGGAGACATGATTGTAAAATAAAATACTTAATAAATACGTTGTCCCAAAAGTCACGCAAGATTTGAATTATACAGAAGATGTTATTGAATCTTACAGTAGGTACACATTTAGGGTGCAGCTCAAGAGGAAAATCTAATACTGCTTGTTGTTATTGACTGCATGTAATAAATACATTCGTAATAACCATGATATTTAGCAGAATAGCAAAGAATTATTTTCCTCGTATAAATCATGGAATTCCGCTAAGTAATGCCTGATACAATCAATAATTGAAAAAAAACTACACTTTCAATTAGCTCATATAAAATAATGTACTTATAACCTTTATGTTCTGAGATCTGTCTATTTTATCGATAAACATGTTCGCTGTATTATCGATAGCGGGACAGCACTACATCCGCCATGTTTGTCACCCATACTGGACACACTCATTTTGTTGATACTTCACGTCCTTTAGTTTCTTTGGTCATTATTGTAACATCAATCGTATACTGCAACAGTCCATGACTACTACTAACGCCATCCAGGAGCGCGTAGAGTAACTACACTAGGGATTCAATTTTCCTCTAGATGGCGCTGGCGTCGAATTAGATGGCGCTAACGTTTGTTCAACAAAGAATGCTTAGGTTCTGTTTATCTGCTACTGACTGTAATTGTGTCATGCAGGCGTGAAACAACTTTGATTTTTCAATAGTGATAGTGAAGCTACGAAGTATTCAGTGAAAGCTAGGCCCTGTATCACCTGTATGCCTGCAACCTGACTGTACTTGTACGGTCAGGGACTTTAATCGTTGAGCCATGTAGGTGTCAACAAATTTTGATTTTTTTATAGTTAAGCTACAAAGGATCCAGTATAAAGTGAGCTCTAAATGGCTCTACAATTAAAGTCCGAGACTGTACTTAAAAGTCAAGTAATTATTGTTCCGTTTCCAGGCGAGAAGCCGTACGAGTGTGCCATGTGCCCACAAAAATACCCGACCAAATCCCACCTAGTCAAGCACCTCAAGACCCACGAGACCAAACAGAAGAAGCCCAGCCCGAACGTCCTCATTCTACAACACGTCGACAAAATCTACGCCGATGACGTCACCGTCGAGATTCCCAAAGACAACGATATAGGCGAGGAGGTCCCACTGGAAGTGACCGGTGAGCTAGTTCTGCAGGAGAACGGGGAGATCAAAACGGAGCTGCTGGTCGTCGACGAACAGAATACCAACGTGTGCCTGAGCGATGGCTTCGGGGGCGAGTACAGCGAGGCGCCGGAGCGCGGCCTCAAGCTGTACCAACTCGACCAGAGCTTGCTGCAGATACACAGCGCGGGCGGGCAGCTCACCATCAGCCAGATTACCAGCAAAGTCACTGCTAACTTTTAATTATTTATTCAATACGAAACAAGTCATTTTGTTGCATGTCAATTTAAGGGGCTCCACGCTCTATTTGACAAGTTTTGATATAGATATATATATATATATATTATGGCACAAAAGCTTATCGGTTCTTCAATCCTTTATCTACATTTGCACGAAGAGAATTCAGTTTTTTTTTATGATTTATTCAAACATGGCCCAAATAAGCTCTGTGTTCGATATTGTTTTGCACTTTTATATATGAAATCTACATATAACTGTTCCTTATTCACGTCTGTAACAACGTACGGGAGATTTTTATTTTTAACTCATAGAAAAGTTAAGTCCAAATAACTGGTTTTTTGGCCTAAAATTGCCAAGGTCTGGTGCCCTATTTCTCGAAAACCGTGAGTTTTGACTGTTTTGAAGTAAACATGGGATACTATTTCGGTAAACCTCGTTGTTGTTAACACGACAAGCCATAAAAAACACGAAAAAATGGACTGTTACGGATCGTACGTCATTGGGAGCTTGGAGCCCCTTAACGTGGAAGTTACCACCTTACCACAATCAAATTTACATCATACATCAGCGCCATCTCTCGCGTTAATCTAAAACCACCTGATGTGGTTCGATTAGAATGGGTCGAGCGCATAGCTTACCTATTAGAATGGCCGTGAGCCTTTAAAGGTAATACAGAGGTCGCTAGTAGCGGCGGCGAATGTGATGGAAAGACACGCTTCATCAGTTAATGTTTGGGTAGCTCAAAGCTGTACCGGCAATATAGAGGGCACAAGTCCCGAGTCTTGTCCTGGGCTTCAGAGGATGATGGTTTATTCTTCATTATATTTGTTCTCTGTACCATATAGTTTATTTATTAAATCATTTTAACCTGGGATTTAGTTTTATTAACCCTTCGAAGACCCTCTTAAAACCCTTGCGAATTGAAACCACAGACTCTGTTCTCTCTCTGTACTGGCATGCAGAAAAAATAAACGCAATCCCAACTCTTCCAGGATTATTCTCAGTAGTTCAAAGGAACTACTGCGAATAATCCAAATGGGCAATACCTTTGAAGGGACTATTGCCAATAACCCTACGAATGGAAAGATTCATTACTTCCAAAGGCATTAATGCGCATAATCCCGCGTCCACAGTATACCATTCCTTTCCAAGAGTCAAGAAGGTAAACGAGTTGCCCCTAAACGGCAATACAAATACATCTGCCTTCAGAATCATATCATAGCAGGCGCGGTTCACTCTTTGTTTTCTTCACGCCGCACAAAAACATGCCGGCCGGCCGCCTTTAGGGGGTCTATCAGTGGTTGCCGTGCGCTGTTACGGGACGCTCGCGTTCGCGCTTTGCATTGCATCGTCATTCGCCTCGTAAAATAAATATGCCGCGTCGTCTATTTATATTGGTCGAAAATATTTTTTCTTTACATTATGTTTATGTATGTAGGTAACCCAGAGTTGTGTCTTCGTCTTAAATGTTGCAGAAACATGCAGTTTTGATGTCATAATCATAACCTACATCAAATTACAATTTATACAGCTTTTATGTAGTTGGGTGAAAGTCAATAAAGAATAATCGTAATATCGTTAGTAAAATACACTATTATACTAACGTACCTAGCTCTATGGCTCCGCCTCCGAAAGAGCGCGTTGCATGCGATGGAAAGAAATGGCCACATTTAGGCACGTTTGGCGTACCTAAACAGGGAATTTGTTAACAGAGAACCTTCTATACGTAGTACTATTACTTATTCTGTGATCATAGTGAAAAACCAAAACACAAATATTCCAAGTTTATGTAACAAATTAATTTATTTCACTTAAACAAAAATACTTCAAAACTAATAATGTCTAATCTAATAAAAACTTTGTCCGTTTAGAACCACGAGGACTTCTTAGAGGCCTCGTACTTGTGAATGTTGACGAGCATAGAGTCGTGGATCTCCTTGGCGTTCCGGTTCTGGCCGTAGTAGTCGACGAACTCGCCATCGGGGTTCACCAGGTATATGATAATCGTGTGGTCCACCTGGAAATAGGAATACAACTTAGTTAAAAGATTGCATAAAATATATCATATATTAAGCCTTTTCATCGCTCTGTCAAAGAGAAAAGTTGTCAACCACACGCCAAATCAACAAGACATTTAGTGCGGAGTTAAACCTTATGTATGTCAATGCAAGAAAGTTGAACCTGAGGGGTAATCACGTAACGTTTCGAACTCGCGTTAGGACAATTTAACTGTCATTTTTCCATATAAAAAATTAAGCCTCTCACAGACCGGAACGGCCTGCGGTGGTGGTCAATAGTTTTGACGATTAATGTCAAATTGACTATTGACCGCCACCGCAGGTTGCTATGACGATTTAGGGTATCCCAAGCCAAGCTAAGCACTTACAATATAGTCGTTGTCGACGTCCTGCGGGCCCGCGCTGAAGTACACCCGGTAGGAGCGGCAGGCCGCCCGCACCTGCTCCGCCGAGCCCGTCAGCCCGAGGAAGCGCGGCGAGAACTCCTTGCAGTACCTGCACAATACGGGAGTACGCACTCAAATAAATAATCAACAATGTTGCATTTTCTCAAAAAATTATTAGAAATGGTAGTCAAATGGAGAAAAAAGGCACGCAAGAGGTTGAATAATCGCAAAGTTATAAGTGTCCAAAGTTTTAAGAGGGGCTATGTTCTGTCCCTTTTCCGCAAAACGCACTTTCATATGAAACGATTGTCGTTTACAATTTCTCTCTCACAAGCAACATTGAAACGGTTGTAGCTTCGTTATTTTTTGAGGTATTTGAATGGGATTTTCGTCATCCTACTAATATTATAAATGCGAAAGTTTGGATGTTTAAATTTTTAGATGTTTGTTACTCAATCACGCTTAAACGGTTCAACCGATGTGGATGAAATATTGCATGAAGATAGTTTATAGCCTGGATTAAAATATAGGATAGTTTTTATCCCCGGTCCACGCAGACGAAGTCGCGTGCGGAAGCTAGTTAGGTATATTTATGCCTTCTTTATTTTGAAGAAATTATTTATGTATTTATTTATAATAATATTTTTTGAGTCCACACCCCTATTGCATTCACTTGTTTCTGTATTGTCTTAATCTCTAGCCGGTCAATAGCCTTTTGACCTCGTACCGCCCACGAAACAAAAGTGTTGTTACTGAAATTTGAATTAAGCTATTTAGAAAATAAAGCATATATAACGTGTTTTAATATCTAACGAAACAAAAGAAAGGCAACTTTTTACTTATTTTGAACAAAGCTCAATATCCATTGAAACGGAATTGTACATTCTGTTGCACGGTTGATGACGGTTGCTGTGGGCAGTTAAAGGATAATAAACGTGTTGATCAGATTGTGATATCAGTGGAGCAAATTCTAACGCTTCATTCCCCTGCCATGCACTTATTGACATCTGTATAAGAAGTGTCTGCATTGTTATAATAAGACTGGAATAGCCAGATTGCATTTACAAAATTCCTCAACATTGCAGTAAGTTCCACAAGGAATCCTTCGAAATGCGCTTAATGAAGGCAGGTGGGTAAACTTTTTAATTCAGTATTTATTCTACAATTTCTTTGTGAAGTAGCTATTAATGATGGACTGACTTACTTTCCAACTATTTCTGGTGTATCTCTTTTGGGATCTACAGATATGAAGACTGGTTGTAATGGTGGAGAAGACGGGATAGAATCTGTAAACAAATGTTTTTTATAATTACCTATTCCTAATTGTTTGTATAAACAAGGTAAGAATTTGGAAATTACCTGTGATTATTCTTCTGAAACGGAACAGTAAAATCAAAGAACTCGAATTTATTCTATTGAAAGGGAGGTGTAAATTTAATTACATTAGAGTCCAGATACAGAGACAGTTAAGCAACCTGCTGCGATATAAAATATCCTTAACTGTAATATGAGCCCATAATGTGTAGCTTGAAATATATGAATTTTTATTTTATTTTATTTTTATTTTAATATATGTTGCACTAACAGAATATCGCACAAAACTGACTGATTTGTGTGAAAATCCAACATGAAGTGACTTCTATGTTACTAAAAGCAGTTGATTGTTAAATGCGAAGTTGTAATAAACAAAAACAAACACTGTACTGTATCTACATCAGAGATGGGCAAAATGTATCCGAATACGTAGAATAAATAGAATTATTCGCGGATGACGAATAAATATTTCGAATAATATTCGCCAATATTTATCCGACGAATAAATTATTTTCGAATATGTTATTTGCGAATTGTTCTTGATTCGCATAATTCGTAATGCTTTTCGTGAATAATATCTTGAATGAATATTGTAGGGATGCTTTTAGCCGCCCGGTCGGCGGGCGGGTACCCGTGTACCCGTCCTGCCGGGTTCTAATTACACGCGGGTTCGAACCGTCCGCGACCGTTTGAGTTGAGGCAAATAGAATAAATTATATTATTTTACTTTATTTGCGTTAGTAATTCTATGAGTTTGGTATGTTTGATGTTGTTTTATATAAGGATGTTGGCAAAAGGAAAATCGCAGGAAGCTTATTATAAAATCCTCAATAACGCCACATCACTACTTAGTGATGACGTCATGCTTTGAACGCGATCTGCCGTCATCATGGGCGCTGTGAGTAGTGCATAAATAAATACTGCTATAACGCTAGAGTTGGGAATGCAATACATTTTTAACCAACCAACGACATTTTATTTATTTTGAGAGTTAAATACACCCATTTGTAGTTAGCGTATTATTAATTGTTTTCTTTACCGACATTGTCATCGGAGCGTTTATACCTGTGCAGTCACGCTCACGGGTCGTTTCGTTTTTCATTGTTTTAGGATTAGCTAGAATGCGATGACAGTTGTAGTGACAACAATAACTATCTCATTATTATTGGGCGGGTTAGGGCGTGTTTGGGTAGAATGGACGCTCAGCACCGCGTGTTTAAGAACACGGGTATTCGGGCGGGCGTGTAACACGTGTAGGGAGCCCTAGTTGTAACGAGCAACCGCATTCTTAAATATTATTTGTGGATTATTCGAGGATTTATTCGTAGATTTATGCAAATGAAATGAGAATAATTCATTCGTCACTCAAAAGAGTAGAAGAATAAATTATTCTCGAATAAATTATTCGCGGATAAACTAGTGACGAATAAATGTTTATTCGGATAGTTATTTCAATACTGCCCATCTCTGATCTACACCCCATTGCTGTTAAACTGTGTACTATATTGTGGCAGGTGTATATATATATATAGTCTAACTAAGTAATAAATTGTTCCAGGATCTCACCATGCTTATTGACAACCTCTGCTAATTTTTCCAACTCGTCCGGGCAAATGTCAGGACAGTGGGTGAATCCAAAGTATATCAGTAGCCATTTGCCTAAAAGATCTGCACTCTTCACTAGTTTGCCCTGAAATTATAAGTATATGGATATCATTGTCATATTGCAAGTAAGTGTGCGCATTAAATTAAACACAAATGCATAATATTATCAGTTAAAAGGTTTTAACTTTCATGTTATAAAAATAAAGTGATATTCACGTTCTTACAAACTCATAATATATTAAGGTAATATTTTGACATTATAATTCCACATTCGTGAGACTGTCTCCAGGTCAACCCACAGAGGCCACAGATAGGCGTTTTTCAATGCACATGTGCCATCATGTGAATGTCTTGATTCTAATGAATTTATCAAATGTTATCCAACAATGATTTCAAATAACATAAACTACGTAGAAGTATGTATACAATAGTTATAAAGCAATAAAATCCATACCGTTGAGTCAATGAGCTCGAACTCGCCGCCGATCTTTGCCTTGCCGAGCTGGCGCTTCCGCTCGCGGTCCAGCGCCTCCTGCTTCTCCTTACGCACGTACAGCATGAACCCCGTCAGCCCGCCGCCCACCACCGCCGTCGCCGCCATCGACTTCCACGTTATTGGTCCGAAGAACTGCTTCGGCTTCTTCTTAGGCGGCTGGGCGCACTGACGAACGAGGGACGTGGAAAATGCACGGCGTGTTAACCTACTATACCGTATTATGGAATTCATTTTAAACTCGTTTTGTGTTAAGAATGTATTTAGTAATTATAAATGCCTTTTTCCTGTACTACATGCTCCTCATCGAAGGAGAGGAGACTTATCAGCAGCTCAGCTGGCTGTCAGCTGTCAAATAAAACTGTCAATGTCAAGCGTATGTCATACGGATGTGTTACCAGAAGAATAATGCATCTATCTATTATCGATTCGTTGCGATATCGATACTACAACTACATAACGTATTGAAAAGTAAGGACAGTAAAATAAACTATTGATGTTAACGTTTATATTAATAATAATTACTAAACTTAATTAATGTTAATGTTGAAATTTCAGAATGGCCAACATTTCGGTAACTATATCTTTTTAATATTATAATGGCCACATTGAACAAAAAAACTACTAAATGCCATTTAAAAATAAATACTTTTTCTTTTTATTTGTATTTAATGGTTTTAGTTGCCTTTTATTACTTTAGAAAACATTATTTACTCTTTATCTAAGTAGGTCGAACCGCTGAAGACATACTTAATAGGGCTTACGTATGTACCTACAGTCAAGTGTAAAAATATGGGTGCATACAACTTACCCATAAATATGTCTCATCGCTCTTATGTCAGCGGATTAAGGTTTAGGTACATATTTCTGAGAGGATTAAATCGATAGGTAAGTACCTACATATTTTTGCACTTGACTGTACCTACTAACAAAATATCATGAAATATGGATGGAATAACCAAACCAAAACTAAAAATAAATGCTTAACATTTTTACGACACATTAACTTAAAGTTGGTGTATTGTGCCGACACAGCACAACTACCTAAGTATTTATTTAGGTAACTACGTTTCGCCTGACCTGCGGTAAGGATTCGCAAGCCTTGAGAAACGAAACTATTTAACACTTGTACATTATTACTATACTTAATAGTTATTATCGGTTGCTCTACCTTTCGAAATTTTCGTTGGTCGTGAGCCGCGGTAATGAAAAATCCGAGGGGCGGCGCCGGTAACCGCAGCCCCGCAGCTTTAAATACGCGGGGCCGCCGCAGGAGCCCTACACCTTGCCGTCATAGTCAAGCAGATCAGTCATCTGGATTAAAATGTGGAGAATTATTTGTGTAAGTCGTATATTTAAAAAAAAACTACTCTCTAACATTCAGTTAAAAGTCGAACTTAATTCATTTTTTTTTAATTTTAACCGTTTTAAGCCTTAACTCGTTACGTCGCGCCCTTGGCCCCATGAATCAGTATTATTATCAATATGAATAAATCCTTTATTTAAGAAAACTACATACTAAACCTATTAGGTTAGTTAACTTATAAATTAAATATATATATATAGTATTGCATATTTCGTATTGTGGTCATGTCATTACATAGGGTTCGTGTAGCGACCACTTGCCTATATAAATCGAGGATATTTTAGTTTTTATTAGTAGATTCTTATCTACCTAAATATTCAAAAATTGCACAAGGCCACAGAATAGATAATTGTAGGTACCTACAGTAAAAATATGTGTGCATACAACTTACTCATAAATATGTCCCATCGCTCTGATGTCAGCGGATTAAGGTATCGGTACCTATATATTTATGAGAGGATTAAATCGATACATATTTTTGCACTTGACTGTACAACACGGCTCACTGTTTTTCTAGGGTCCGATTTATTTTTTATTTAATAGCGAGAAACAGCGTGCGAACAAAAGGGGTTCGACCTAATGATTTATGACCCCGTCGGCACAATGATTTTCGCTCTCCATTCAGGGCTTTATATTTAAGCATGACATCTGACAAAGTTTGCCGCATTTGCAAAATACAGTAAATTAGAATCGGTAGGGTACAGTCAACCGCCTGGAAAACGCGACCCTCTCTAACTGCATACGTGACAAGCCTGTAAAGTTTAACCAAATAAATATTTTTAATATTTCTTTTTTTAGGGTTCCGTAGTCAACAAGGAACCCTTATAGTTTGGCCATGTCCGTCTGCGGCTTAGTTCAGTGACCCTTACTACTAGAAAGCTGTTAATCGGCATGGGTAGGTATATAGGTACTCGTATCACGTCACGCTGACAAAATGGTAATATAAATTCTTGAAAAAAAAATTTAGGCTTTACTTACCTCCCCTGCGTAACAGTGTGGGGATGTAATTTTTTTCAAAACATTGATGAAAAATTGCATAACACGTATTACCTACTCATTTATCGTTAGGAATAGATACTCCTGTGAAGTTTGGAATAAAATAGTCGATCTTATCTTGTTTCCCCATACAAACTTTGGACCTCCATTTCACCCCCTTAGAGGGTGAATTTTGAAAAATCATTTCTTAATGCACCCCTAGGCCTTATAAGTAACCTACGTGCCAAATTTGGAATCTCTAGAAACAGCGGTTTGGGGTGTGCGTTGATATGTCGGTCAACGGAACGGGACAATGAGTCACACTTTTTCGTGCGTGCAGCCGGTGTTCATCGATTTATAAGACGTTATCACGTCATAACCATTTTTCAACTTAGTTGATCCATTTGTGTTATATTGGGTTTTAAAGCCCTAATTTTTGTTCGAGTGACGTGCCCCCCCCCCCCCCCCCCCCTGCCGGCTAAATTACTACAACTGATAATGTGAAAAAATCTGTGTACCTACATGAATTTAAAAGGAAAACGGATAAGTAGGCATTACTAGTTAACGAGATTATATACCTACCTACTCGGTACCTTAAAAATGTACTTGGAAAGGCCAACTTGCTTACAAATTCGGCGGACGCAACCGCACCATTTAGTTGACGCGCGCGTGTCGATGTAACAAAGACAGACAGGCAACCACGGAACCCTACACTCCGCGTGGCTCGACACGCACTTGGCCGGTTTTTTCTTTTAAATTTTGCCGACGTTCCAGGTGTCCCTGTTGGCGTGGTTGTTGCTGATGTCCAACGTGATGAGCCAGGAGTACCTACCGCCCAAACCTGGCGGCGCCAAGAAGCCTGTCCCCGAACCTACGGTAAACTGGAGCATATTACATTAAATCACAAGATCGCAGTGCAATTGATACATTTATGACTGACATCACTGTTTTAATTCTGGTCCAAGATATTTATTTACTCAAAAGAAATGGGTACATTTCACTTAATGAGTAGGTAATTTATAACTAACAAACAACACAGCATGTTAAACAAACTAATTAAAGAAGATCGAATTCCTTTCGAAGTTCAAAAATTATACACTCGTAGGTACTTCACTTTTGGAACGGGCCGCAGGTGCGGTAAACCACGTGCGGTGGTATCGGGTTCGATTCCCAGTCGTTTAAAGAAGGCTTAGTCTCATTTTTACCCGACTGCCTCAGAAGGAGGGTTATGTTTTTCGAGCGTATGTAGGTATGTGGGCAAGAAAATTCTATTTCACGGGGTACAGTCCAAACGGTTTGATGGATTTTGACATACCTACCCATGAGGTGTCGTTGGATTCCTCATAATCGTGTCAGTGACAGGCTAAATATTTGAAAAAGCAGATGAGTTTTTTGAATCGAGTTTTTCGATTTCACTTGTTTTCTTGATGATTTGATTAATTAGGTGTAAAAGTCCGTATCGAAATCATAGTGCATATTTTTTTTTATTTGTGCAGTTACCGGCAAACTACGATTTCTCTTACGACGTTCAAGACAACGGCGTCAGCCTGGACTTCGGTCATAATGAGAAGCGTAAGGACGACCGCGCCACTGGCTCCTACCACGTGCTACTGCCTGACGGACGAATGCAGCTGGTCGAGTACGAAGCAGGGCCCGACGGCTATAAGCCTCAGGTGAGTTATATATAAGGCTTGCTGGCCACACAGAGGGCCTACCGCGAAACGATATTCGTTTTCGTTCGTGTATCTCCGTCTCTGTTGCACTTGCTAGTTCGAGCGACAAAGAGGGAGATACACGAACGAAAACGAATATCGTTTCGCGGTAGGCCCTCAGAGTGCGCGATGCAAGCAGGACATCCGCTCGACGCGACCGCTGCGCACCGAAATGTAGGTAACAGGTTAACGACGCCACACAGACTGCGCGTTGCGCCCGGAGAGCCAATCAACGGCTTTTATCTTGTGACAGTCGACCTATACACCTCCTACACGCCATATTAAACTACTTAGTAATGAATGATGAGATGAATGTACCTATTGTCAGGTGATGTACATGGGCACGGCGACGTACCCCGCCCCGGCGGCGGACAAATTCGACGGCTACCACTACAACGCGGCGTCCAACCGGCAGACCGTGCGGCAGGCCGCGCCGCGCACCGCCGCGCGCACCGCGCCGCCCGCGCCCGCCTCGCCCGCGCCCGTGCACGCGGCGCCCACCAATGCTACCCAGTAGCCCTGCCGTCGCGAACCCCGCAGCCACAAATTTTCCGTTGATGCCGTATGTACAGCATCAAATTGTATGGATGTGCAACGTGGTCAGCACAAGGCGCGCACTTATCGCATTGCGATGTTACACTCACTGGTGAACTACCTACTGAATGAGACGTGCGTGACGTATCTACGGCGTCAACGGGAGACCAAGGCCTTAGTGGAATGCTGCACTGGTGTAATTGTGGAGAGCGTTGGCGACCTGCGGACGGGAGGAAAGTCTAGTATGCCAAGTGATTCGTGCTATGTAAATAAAAAAAACAGCACAAATAGACTTACTTATCCTCCGCTGGTCAACGGTCACGCGCCAGACGTTCCACTCGTTTTGTTTTTCTGTTTATCGCAAAAGCAAAATAGATCGCGCCAGTGTTGCATTTACCTTATGAGACCTTTCCTTCTCATAGAACGACGACTAGCTCCAGCCAAACAGACTAAAGGAGGCGATCGACGACTATTACAAATTCTTGCTCATTTGTACCGCGAAAATTTGGTAAATTTGGCTTGCAAGATTTGAACTAAACACAGCAGATTTGTATGTGTGTACCTAAACCACCACACAACAAATTTACATATGAAATTAAATAGGTAAAAGCTTGTTAGAAATAATTTCGGACAGCACAAGTCCAGCGTGAGGAGCGCGAGTAGCGAGACAAGGCGCAACGCACATGCTAAAATGCTTCTTTGTCGCGCCTTTTCTCGCGTCATGCAAGTCTTGTGCTAGCCTTGCATTATCTGGTAAAAAATACTAATTATATCCTAGTCAAGGAATAATTTAAAGCTATACGACAACTGGTTCGCCTGACTGACCGATATTATGTGATAACAAGGAGATATTATGTGATGCGAAGTTATTAATTTTATCCTATTTATTATATTTTGCAATTGAAAATGTAAAAAAAATATTATTTATACTTCAAGTATTATAGATAGAATAATAAAGCTACAGGTGCAACAAAAGAAACATATATGAAGTCTACTTTGTTTTTTTTTATTACGATATAATTAAGGCTAACACTACTTAATACCCAATTTAGTAACAAGATAGATCTACTAATTAAAGCACTAAACACAAATGAACACATACTGAAAAAGAAAACTTTGGAGCCTTTGTAAAGATTTCAGGAACTTCATTTTCAAATAAATAATATTAATCTAATATAAATACTACTCTTACAAAGCTAGTTATTAAGTACTGCTTTTTAACGTCGCAACGTGTGCTACGACGTAGCCGCGTAGCATTATATAACGCTGAAGCCCGGGCTGAGGCTGACCCAATGCGCCGCCGCAGAACTGGACGCGGGCGTGCCGCGCATTGCACAACCGGCGCTTGCCGCCTTAACGAGGACCTCCGGGCGGCAGTCACGGGGGCGACTGCCACCCATAGGGAAGAGGTAGGGAGGAGTTGGAGGGCGTATTGGGTGTTCGGGCACGCCCTTGACAATGTTATTCTGGGGGACGAGTATCCGTCTCCTCCCCTCCCGCGATGGGTCTCACATGGGGACAGCTCAGACCAAGAAAAAAAGATAGATGGAGCATGTCGTACAACCTAGTGAAGCCAGTTTTAAACCAAGCCGAATACGTTTAGCACACGCTCACGCACACATAAACATATCAAATTGCACAAAACTCGAAAGATGTGATTTTGACAGCATTGTGACACGTGCTGAAGAGTTTTGTGCAATTTGGTTGTATATGTGCGCTTGGTCATGTGCTAAACTTATTTGGCTTGGTTGAAAACCGGCTTCACTAGGTTATTCGTATTGCGCTATCTTTTTTCTTGGTCTGAGGGGGACAGCTGTTGGCGGAGTCATGGACATGTGCGAGAGCGTTCCCGTAGCAGAGCACCGTGGGTTTTTAGATGGTTCCCGGGAGTTCGTCGTACCCGTCTTGGTTTCCCCAGCCAGGCAGGATGCGTAAAAGCATTTCACCACGAAAAAGAAAAAAAGGGCGCAGTTAAAACAAAATTTAGCGCCTTTACTGTTGACCAATGAATGTCAATTTATTGTACTGCGTAGCTAAGTATTATCAAGGTACCGTCGCGTTATTTAATGTATTACAAATTTCGCTAAAAAAACTTTGGATTCCTTAACAAAATGATAGCAAGTGGGTCCCAAATTATGGTTCTCGACTGTACCTACATATTTAGGGCTACGACGTACCTAGTTAGTAATAGTTGGAATTAAGGAAAGCAATGGCGTGGCCAGTCTACTAACCAATGGACGGATCAGGTTGCTGCTGTGACAAACCTCACATTTTCAGAAGCACAGAGAGGGTTGGAAGCAGCTGGTGGAAGAAGTCACCCAAAAGTTTAAAGACGGACACAATCTTTCAGAAATGAAGATCACGACTTGGATAATGATGTATTATGTACATACTTACCTACGTTTTTAAAGCGCATAGTTTCAGCGTAGACAACCTCTATGTGGACTATTACCTACTCATATATTATCTGTTGTCATTAATGGAACTAGTTGGAATTTTAATGTAAAGATGGGATGAAAACGGGTCTAGTGGGAATAGACCGTTAAGGTAGAAGTTAAAACCTGACCGCAACAGCAGCAGCAGACGACGTGTCGCGGCGCCACAACTGGTTTCTATTTACATTGGTGAGAGCGAGAGCTCGGAACGCGGAATCTCGCTCCCACTTATGGCGCCCCTCTAGAATCCGTGGCCCGTCGTGGTACCATCCCGTCCTATATGTAGTGTCAATCGATTCCTACAAGACAGATCGATAATCGTGTGGCTACTGAAGCACGTCGATGTTCTGGTCGGGCCAGTGCACGCGGCGGTGCGTCGACATCGAGTCGAAGCCCCCGTTGTCGAACGACTGGTACTCCTTCTGCATGTTCAACTCCGCCAACTTGCGGTACCTGCACAAACAAATAGTAAGTACTAATTTAGGTATTAAGTTAAGTTAAACACGTGTGGTGGTTAGCTATTAAGTTAAATACATGTGGCCATTCTACTAAAACGTTTATCCGAACCCTCTTTTCGAAGGGGATGGCTTAGGTCATGTTTATAGACTGGGTTTATAGTGGGTTTAGTGGGATTACTGCTTACCGCGAAGCGCAGCGTGGGTAAACCAAGGTGGACTGGTTTGGTGACCTGGTAAAGGTCGCGGGAGTCCGTTGGATGCGGGTAGCTCAGAACCGATCACTGTGACGCTCTTTGGGGCAGGCCTATGTCCGCAGTGGACATTTATCGAGTGATATGATGATGAGAGTTACCGCTTGACGAGCACGCAGCAGCCCAGCAGCAGCAGCACCTGCACCGCCAGCCAGGCCAGCGCCAGCGCCACCAGCAGCAGCTCGTGCACGCACACCACGCCGCTCTCGAACTCGTGCATCTCCTCTGCTGTACAAACAACAATTATTAGGTTCTGCCTGTGTGAATGCAAATTGTATGCACATGAAATCTATCGAAAATGTAAAACAATATCTAGTAATATATTTTTCAAGAAACCCAACAATTTTTTTACAAATATTATCATTTATTTATTTGGAAATACAATTATAGGTAACCCATGTTACCCCCATGATATAGAGGAATCCATCGACACCTCATACCTATGTCAAAATCCGCCAAGCCTCTTGGACTGTAGCCGAGTTCGAGCGAGTTTAGAAAAGTTGTAAAACCCCCGATTTTTTCATTTCAATGTTCAATATCTCAAAAATGGCTAAACCTATTTTGATTAAACATGGCTAAGAACACTCGGGTTAAAATTATCTATGACACAAAAAAACCTCATTCAAATCGGTCCATCCGTTTGGCAGCTACGGTACCACAGACAGATACACAGACACGTTAAACTAATAACACGGGGTCAAAAACATAACCCTCCTGCCCTGCTAGCATAACTTGACTCTCTACTCTACTCGCACGCGTGATAGACTGTCTGTCACTTTTTCACAGCATTAATCAGAAAGTGACGGACAGTCTGTCTCGCGCGCGAGTAGAGTCGAGAGTCAATTTATGCTAGCAGGGCTGAGGCAGTAACGACTAGTTCCTACGAAACTTTTAGGTGTAACTTACCTAAATTTTAGAATAAATTCGTCACTAAACAAATAAATACGCAGACAGAATATTTTTAATAATAGTTACGTGAAGCGTTCCGATGACGTTATGGCGTCATAGAATGGTATTCATTAGCAATAATGTGCTGCGTAATGACTTAATTGTGCTAATTCAATGGACTGCGTCTGTATATTGTCTGATGATATTAATGCTACCTATACAAGATGTGTAGTCAACCAGAAACGTAATTCCGAGGAGGCCGCCGAGCGAGACATTGATGCAATTATATCATAATACAACTTGTGGATGGCAAAGATAATAAGTTTATCACATAATCGGATAACTATAGACACAGGTGCAGATCATTGTTCGATTTCATCAGATGTAGATAGTCGTGGAAATGGAACCTATTTTGTTTACGTTTGTTACTCTAAACTACGCAAAATGTCTTGTGCATCATGCTTTCTGGAGAAAAGACAAAGACTAATTAATAGTCTCAGGATAGAATTACCCTTTTTTTTATTTATTGACGCAGAGGGAATGCATTTACGCATGCCCCGGACCAGGGCAGGGGAAGGTCCAGGGGGTATGTGGGACTCGCCCTTATGAGGGAATACCCACTAAACCACTCTGCGCGGCGTCTACCACGATGCCCCCCGGCTGCCTTGTGAGCACCCCGCACACCAAATGGATTGAAGGGTTGGACCTTCTCCTATTAGACGTTTAGAGCCTAGTAATGTTCCTATAACAGTATGGGTCCCCTACCTATCGGCCCTATTGGGGGATCTGGCGGTTATCAGCGGCAAATTCTCTACGCCGTCTCCCCCTCCGTCTGCGCCGAAGCGGGTGCGCATTGGCATCGTTTTCGCGCATTCGATCGGCGGCCTCCTTTTGCTACATAACAGTTTCACAGAATGAGGCCACAGCCCGCCACAATGTTTCGCTGCCCTACTGTAACGACGTAAACAACTGACACTCACGCAGATTAGCCCGATGGTCGGCCCGGACCATGGTGTCCGCAGACACGACGTCCCCCGCGCCCACCACCATCTCCAGCTCCAGCGGCAGCCGGCCGGCGGGCGCGCAGGGCGCGGCGCCGCCCTGCGCCACCACGCCCCAGCCCGGCCGCGCCGCGTCCACTCGCGCGCCATCCCCCCACGAGAATGAGTCATTGGTCATGCGCGCTTGCCGCGATGCGGGCTGTAGGCAGCTCACCTGGGAAAACCAAACAACGGTGAAAACATCATGCATGGTTGTGCCCGTATCGAGTCTCTGAGCGATTGGGACTAAAACGCGACTGGTTTCGCTGACTGACATATTGTTACTACTTATATTATGACAATTAGATAAGCTAGCGAGGACAGCTTCTTTGCTTAGTGCCTAACTAATCCACCTGCACGATCGACGTGTAATCTTACTGATACGTACTGGTTCACAAATGACGTCGCAGAAGCGCACCATGAGTGCGAAGCGCACGACGTGCGATGTGGGGAAGCGGAACGCCTTGAACCGCGCCGCGAGCCGCTGTGTGCCGCCCGCTACGCTGCGCGAAAACGCGGGGAAGTCCACCTGTAACGATTATCGTTTATCGCATATCAGTGCCATGTCATTCATGTGATGTTACCTATAGATGTTGATATACAAAAAACATACAAACATGCAACTACGTTTTTTCCTGAGGATCGTGCCCTGATGGCTTGTCTCCATCGGTCTCGATCCATGGTTGCTGCTTGATGCTCGTTACTGCTTGATGGAATTTGCTCGAAGATGTGGCTTCCTTTACCTGGTCTGACCATCTAGTTGGCGAGCGAGCTTTTTTAGAACAGTAGGTTTTAGCAATATTTGCTTGGGTAACGTCGTGTACGAGTATGAGACCCGCTGTCCCTTAGGAGGACCGATGATGTCAAGACTGCCAGATTTAAATGGAACTGAGCTAGTCAGTAGTCACGTTTTTCTTGCCTTATGCAAGCATCAGTGAACAACCACACCCACTAGGTACTATAGATACGTACATAGTGGATGTGGTTGTTCGCGGAGGAGATGAATGTCCGGAAGTTGCACCAAATCGTGAGGATTAGATGTCTAGAAAGGAGGCGTGCATATGGGTACTATCTTTATCACTCGTATTAAGATACCTGTCCGGTGGGGCAACCCCTGCTATCCAATAGCAACACTGAGCTGTCGCCGAGTCGAGACGACGCAACCAAATGGTACGCTTCAATTTCGGCTCCATCTGTAAATTGCAAAATTGATTAGAAGGCTTCGCTGGTGGTCACTGGGTCAAAATTCCGCAAGTATACTGGAGTTAGGTTAGATAGTTACACATTTCTATGTCAGATCACCATTCCAAAAAATGAGTGGCGTAAGTAGAGATAGGATTGCTAAACCATTTTTATTGGAGTAGGCATCCGTTTTAGAGTCGATTAAATGAAACTTAAGCGTGCTAAAAATACGGGTTCCAACGTCCAAACCTAAACGACAATAAAATGTTTTGTAACCTAACGTAGGTTTCATTATCCATAGCCTTAAAACTTATCCTGTCTATGATGGGTAGCTCGAGAGTTTATATGACGGCTGCTGTATACCGTGCTTGCCGACGTCGACGCCGAGGCCGACGCCGTCACTGGTCAACGACATCTTCCAATCTCGGATCTTGCTTTGTGTCCCTATTGGGGGGACAAAGGGTGGCTGTATCGGGGCGAGGCCCCATTCAGCGGCAGTCTAATTGCGCCAGCGTCCTGCTACCCTACTGTACCGGCGGTCTCGATGCGCAGCCCGAGCGGCTCGCCCAGTGAGACGGCGGCGGCGGGCGGCGCGTCCTACTACCCTACTGTACCGGCGGTCTCGATGCGCAGCTCGAGCGGCTCGCCCAGCGAGATGGCGGCGGCGGGCGGTGCGTCCTACCACCCTACTGTACCGGCGGTCTCGATGCGCAGCTCGAGCGGCTCGCCCAGCGAGATGGCGGCGGCGGGCGGTGCGTCCTACCACCCTACTGTACCGGCGGTCTCGATGCGCAGCTCGAGCGGCTCGCCCAGCGAGACGGCGGCGGCGGGCGGCGCGTCCTGCTACCCTACTGTACCGGCGGTCTCAATGCGCAGCTCGAGCGGCTCGCCCAGCGAGACGGCGGCGGCGGGCGGCGCGTCCTACTACCCTACTGTACCGGCGGTCTCGATGCGCAGCTCGAGCGGCTCGCCCAGCGAGACGGCGGCGGCGGGCGGCGCGTCCTACTACCCTACTGTACCGGCGGTCTCGATGCGCAGCTCGAGCGGCTCGCCCAGCGAGACGGCGGCGGCGGGCGGCGCGTCCTACTACCCTACTGTACCGGCGGTCTCGATGCGCAGCTCGAGCGGCTCGCCCAGCGAGACGGCGGCGGCGGGCGGCGCGTCCTACTACCCTACTGTACCGGCGGTCTCGATGCGCAGCTCGAGCGGCTCGCCCAGCGAGACGGCGGCGGCGGGCGGCGCGTCCTACTACCCTACTGTACCGGCGGTCTCGATGCGCAGCTCGAGCGGCTCGCCCAGCGAGACGGCGGCGGCGGGCGGCGCGTCCTACTACCCTACTGTACCGGCGGTCTCGATGCGCAGCTCGAGCGGCTCGCCCAGCGAGACGGCGGCGGCGGGCGGCGCGTCCTACTACCCTACTGTACCGGCGGTCTCGATGCGCAGCTCGAGCGGCTCGCCCAGCGAGACGGCGGCGGCGGGCGGCGCGTCCTACTACCCTACTGTACCGGCGGTCTCGATGCGCAGCTCGAGCGGCTCGCCCAGCGAGACGGCGGCGGCGGGCGGCGCGTCCTACTACCCTACTGTACCGGCGGTCTCGATGCGCAGCTCGAGCGGCTCGCCCAGCGAGACGGCGGCGGCGGGCGGCGCGTCCTGCGCCACGCGCACCACGTACATAGAGACCGGCGCGCCGCCGCTATACACCGTGCTCGCCGACGCCGGAGTCTCGCCGCCGCTCGGTTGCGATGGCCGCCTAGAGAGAATGCAATCCAGATTAGATTGTGACCACAGCCGAATTCGGCTAGGTACCTACCTATATTTAGGCACTTGTCCCACCGCCGGTGACGAGCGATGAGCTATCGGCGATTTTCTCGCCCAAGAAACGAACAAAAGATAATCGCTCCCGTGTAAATAAAAGAGAGAGATATAGTTCATCGCGGTGTGAACAGCCAGCGATGAACTATAAATATATATCTCTCTGTTATTTACACGGGAGCGATTATCTTTTGTTCGTTTCTTTGGCGAGAAAATCGCCGATAGCTCATCGCTTACTCGCCAGCGGTGGGACAAGTGCCTTAACTTGCAACTTCCTAATGATTTTCTTGCGTCGTGGGCTTCTTCTCTTTTCATAAATACATTACACTTCTTCAAACAGACCAGACCTTTGGGAAACTCCCTTATTCATAAAATTTTAAATGCCTCTGATAAATAAAATGTGTGTTGTTGCCTTTCTTACGAACACAAATTTCGAAGTGACGCACAAAATTTGACAGCTTTTGTGCTAAAATAGGTTCAAACGGTGAGCAAGTCCCTACCCGGTGTCTTTGACAGCGACGGTAGCGCCGACGTGCGCAGGCGCGGCGGCGCGCGCGCCGGGCGAGCAGCCCACGCGCACCCAGCGGTCGCCCGCCGTCTGTATTATCGGGTTGTTCTGGATCATCACCATTACGTATGCCATCGTCCTGGAACAAAAGTGATATTTATGACCTTTTAGACGACGATTTTAGGCAAGCTGAGGGCGACGCGAGGGCGACGAAGGAGCCATCTGAGAATTTCCTTTATGGTTTTTCAAAATAACTTTTAGATGTAGGCAGGTACTTTTGTTTCCAAAACATTAGGTCACGTACCTAATGTTTTCACGCCTGAGACATCTCGTGAGCATACTGATGCTAGCCGTTCTGGTCACGTATTTGATTGTCACTTTACAGATTGGGATGTCGTGATCATTCCAATCCTATGCGCGGAAACTGCCTGTGCCTATATTTCTATATAATCGATGAACCCTCGTCACAGATTATATAATAGTTCTACGACCCTCGTGCTCAACAAAAGAGCCACTAACATAATTTAGGAGGCGTAGCTGTCTATCTCTTACCTATTAACAACGCCTCTAGGAGTCTGCGAGATAGCGTGCGCGAAGTTGACATCACAGTCTCCTTCCAAAGGCAGCGTCAGTCGCACGGCACCGCCGGTGCCGCTCACACCGCATTCCTCGCCGCGGCCCGGCACATATACCCGCCCGCGGAATTGCCCGCGCGGACGGTACGTCACTGTTAGCGACGGGCCCTCACACTCCACGGTTACTGTAATATAAACGGCAATGTAACCGGCGAATACTTAAATCTCGATGACCATCGATCTCCAATCCTACTCATTGCATCCTAGTTTGTGAATTGTACAGCTACGATGAAGGTATACATATATCTGTCTCAAGTCAGATTCCTCACAGACCTTTCATCAAGTTGAGGGAAGGCATAGATGTCAACTGTCTATCAAGACTCAGCTGTAAAACAAGTGTTTACTGTTAAAACAGATGACGTGGTAGTAGTAGGTAAACGGCTTGGGCGGCGCGGCGCAGTAGCTAGGATCCGGTGAAGACCAGATCCTCGCTGGTGCCACCCAGTTACCAGAGACACTTGACTCGCGTCTAGCAGGACTCTTGGTACTTAAAAAAAGTGTTACTGTTAAGACAGATGACGCGGCGGTAGTAGACGGCTTGGGCGGCGCGGCGCAGCAGCCAGGAGCCGGTGGAGACCAGGTCCTCCGAGTGCAAGTCGCAGAGCCCTCGCGTTCCCGTCGCCGCCTCCCCGCGCGGCTGCCACGTGAAACCGCGGCACACGAATTGTTCCTCTGTCTCGCATGCGCCCTTGCACTGACGAAAATAAGGGAAATTCAAGGAATATACTCAGGTCAAGTAATTAAGAAAGTCCTTTACCTATATGTAAAATCAGCAGAGGCTACCTAGTGTGGTACACACCCCATACACACCTACCCCACCTACCTATCAGTGTCGTGGCGTCAGACCTACAATATGTAGGCAAGCTAAAGCTAATTTAGCTTACTCTTTCCTTAAGAACTGCAGGAAGAAGTGAAAAATTTAGTTCCATTCACGATTCGGGTCCCAGAGAACAGATTGAGTAAGTTTTTGTATACCACTTTGTCCGCCTTAAACTCCAACTAAATAAACAATAACTCAACTGTGTGTTATAGGTATAATTAATTTGAATATTTGTTGCTCTCTAGATATGTGAATGTGTTATATTTATATTTTTAACCTGAATATTAGGTATTACATAATATGTTACCGTGTAAGCGTTTTGGTGCAATATTGTGAGCTTATATGTGTGTGTCTTAAATAAATAACTACCACGTTACGCATTATTATTTCCGCGTGTTCATGTTTCATTTATGAATCCGCGCATAGATTTTAGATTTAACTGGGCTACTAATTCTACGATAATGATGGCATGACTATGTTTTCCTCGAATAGATAACTAATCATAACTTTGCAGTAGTCAGTAGTCACTGCCAGTAATTCGTCGAGCAGATAATACGCCCATTATACATAGTTACCTTTGTAAGTTGTAGGAGCGTGAGTAGATAAGACACATATTACTTAAGTACCTACATACTTACCGTACCTACTTCTTGGCTGGCCAACGTTCAAAATTACACTAAATCGCTCTCGCAAATGTACCTAAATATTATGTAACGAATATAATTTTATTGGAAATGTGTAGTGCAAGGGATGGAAAGACCAACGATAGGATAGTATTATTTTCGTGTAGATACGAACAGAATATAGGGTATACATTTAGACTGTAGGTATAGTCAAATAAGAACATGCGTTATTTCGTTTTTCTACTCCTCACGACTATCACAAGACGGCGCGCGAGCTCTCTCGATTTTTCTCGCACTATCCGTCTTTCTCTTATTAGAAAACTTAGAAAGAGAGGTATAGTGCGAGAAAAATCGACAGAGCTCGCGCGCCGTCTTGTGATAGCCGTGTTATCTGTCATTTATATATGCGCTGACTCAAATACAATAACATCGATAATAAGTCGTCGATAAACTCTATGGCCCATAAACGCACTGTTTAGCGTACTTTTATGGTTCATACATTTTTCATAAAAGCACTGTTAGAATGAGAACTCCAGTCAAGCTTTTTAATTTAAAATCATTGCTGCCAACACCGCGAAAGAAAGCACACTACAAACGATACAATTTGTTTCCCCATCTAGCTATAGTTAGAATGAAAGGTATATAGTGCTGTCTCAATCTAACTATAGCAAGTTGTTGTTACAAATTGCTAGATGTGTAATTGCCTTAAACCATAGACAGATTTGTATCTCTTATTTAGTTTGTGGACTGACATTTGAACTTCACTTGTTTCCCGCTAGTTTGTCCTCCTTGCCTTGCGTAATTTGTTCGGTTGAATAGGTAGAAAGTGCTAGTTTTGTGTAATTTTAATACTAATAAGTGAACAAAGAACGAAATATGGATGACGTTGACGATGAAATGCAATGTACTCCCGAACAAATCTCTAATGTGGCAAAAGAAATTACAGAAAATTTGTTGCCTAAGGTACCTAGCATAATTTTGTTTTATTTAAAAGTAGTCGTAGGAAAAGTATTGTATGCAACGGTGTATAACTGGTCTAAAAACACTCGTGGCGTCTTTAATTGCGACCCACGCCACTCGCGTTTTAAGACCCTTCTTATACAACAGTTGCATAAAATACTATTAATACCTACCTAATTTTCGATATTTAATATGAATTAAAGTACGTACCTACATAATTTGGTACATCTCAATTAAAAGTATTTAGGTATAAATACTTATGACATCCTTACCTCATCTTTAGTCACATTTTTATAGGTAAATTCGACGTGTTTCAGCGTCTGGTTGTAATATTCTTCGTAGGAACATCGGTCAATCTTCTTTGGATCTGTAAAATAAATGACATGCTGTGATGAACCCAACGTCTGAAAGAGGCAGAAATAACCCGTCGTCCTAAATTATTATCCGAAGATAATTATTTGGTAAACATCTTATGATATCTACATATATAACCCTGTCGAGTATAACCATGTCAGATATTTAAATTTTAGTAGAAGTAGAATTAACCAGACTATTCTTTTATAATGGTCATGTCCAACAATTTTGCCTAAGGAAGCAATCTGTCTTTAGTCTCATTTTACATATCAGTTTATGCTTCCGTTCCTCTCAGTATTTTTAAGTACCGTACCTACTTATATTACGTAGTTGAACCTAGGGTACTCACAGTCGTGCCAGCACTGGTTCTCGACGTAGAACGTGTAGTAGTTGGCCACCCTGTAGGACTCGGGCTCCGTGAACTTGTTCTCCGCGTTGAGGACGCAGCTCCCCAGCGCCGCGTCCGCCGTCCGGACGGCGTCCGAGTCCAGCGCGCCCTCGGGGTTCACCCACTGCGCTGACCTAGCGTAATATTCTTTTTAATACTCAAACGGTGGTAAACAAGCATGCTGTCTGTCTGATGGTAACCAAGACACCGTAGCCTATAGACGCTTGCCACACCAGAAGAAACACAAGCATGTAGCTGGTACTCCGGCATGGTCGCCACGACCCACCCCCGCTTCGTATATCCCTCAGGTTCTAGTTACAAGTTACCTGTAAAGCTGTTCCCCTCGTTTATTGAGCACCAGGGCGTAGCATTCCCGCGCGGTGGTATTAAGGACCACTTTCACGTTGCTCTCTGAGTGCAAGTGGTACCCTGGCGTGGTCTCCACAGCCCACCACCGCTCCGCGCATGCCGCAGGTACTGGTTACAATAAAATTGATATTTATGAAAGTGAAGGTGGGTAGGTACAGTCAAGGGTGAACGAATACGTACCTACATAAATAAGGACATAAATATCTGTACACGCCTTTATGACATTGACAATAGAGTCGTTCACCCTTGACTGACTATTATTGCTTTCCCAGGATAACTAACCTTCTTTTTCTGTTTTGTAATCTAACTTACTAATATCTGCTGCTATCGTCTACCTAATCTACTCTACCTAGTCGACACTTATTCAGATTAAAAAGGCAAGGACTGATTTCAGAGAAATAGTTTTTCGCTACGCAAACGCAAAGACGTATGTGCAGTACTCACGTGTCGCGCAGATCTTCTTGAAGTAAACGACGTCGTTGTCCGCGCGCAGCAGCTCTTGCGGCTGCGCGGCAACGCCGTGGCAGTGCCCGCGCGAATAGGCCACCACCACACCGGCGCACACCGGCAGCTCGCGACAGCGCGCCAAGCATGCCCCCGCCAGCGACTACCAAATCAGACAAACGTTAAGACTATGAGATACTTAACACGCCAATAGCGGTCTACTGTCAGTCAACGTGTTCAATGTACCCTTTTGGTGATTATTAATTATTATCACCTGAGTGTTAAGCACAGCGGAAAGACATCTCGCTCAAATTCGGAGCAGCAGCCAACCAACTGGGGAAGTACGTGCAATGCACATTACAGAAGAACGCAAGCGTCTATAGGCTATGTACAGTCTACAGTAAGGGAAATGTGTTCACGTACGTTTTTATGCCTTATTGTCATAGCGACAAGAGCGAAAAAGGTAGGTACGTGAATACATTTCCCTTACTGTACGTGTCCGCTATTAGGCAGGTCATATTATGCTTGTTTGTCTACGTCGTAGTAGGTATTAAACAAGTGGAATTAAAAGATTTAAAAAAAACCCAACAGCTTTCTTGCAAATGTTATAGCCTATGTCACTCTCACGATTAAGAGGAATCCAACGACACCTCATATGTCAAAATCCGTCAAACGGATTAGGCTGCAGGGCGTGCCAGAGAATAAGACATACAGACATACATAGATACATAAACACGATAGCGTTTATCGTCACGTTATATGGCGTAAATTTAGGTACTGAAACGTCACGGTAAACGTGACGATAAGACCTAACGTGCTAGGGCCTCAGGTGAGGCAAGTACAGTCACGAACTTTAATTTGGGACCCACTTAAGGTTGACAATCCTGCCAAATTGTATAGGAATACAAAGAATATTTTTGCGAAAAGGGTCCTAATTAAAGAACTCGTACCTATCCTGCTCAGTCACGCACGAGGGTAAGTCTCGTCACAGTGTTCTTTACGTGTAAACAAAGATCATCATGGCTAGGTCAAGTCTCGGTCGAACTATAACACTTTCAGTGCCAGGAACCCGCTAGGTGGGCGCTGTGCTCGTAGTCGTTGTTCTCTACTCAACGTAGATACGATTTTTCGGATCTTAATTGGCTATGAGCGTAACCAGTGGCGGATCAAGGACTTTGGTTTGGGGCTTGACACCGTTTGGGGGTTGGTTTAACCCCGCTGAGGTTAGATTTTGGTAAGGACTTGAGCCTTTAGGCCCCCCTGATCCACTAGTGAGCGTAGCGCTACAAAATCGTTGGCAGTGAACGTGGTTATAGATCATTTGTTTACCTCCTCTTCCCCGCTCGTCGCATACACGAACACGGGCGCCACCTGCTCCGGACTAGCTCCCGACCAGTGCGCGAAGGTCAGCTAGTACCCGGCTCGAAACTGCCCGCTGCACACTGAATCCAGGTGCTATGCAGTTGTTTACCTTCTCTTCCACATTCGCCGCATACACGAACACGGGCGCCGCCTGCTCCGGAATAGCTCCCGACCAGCACGCGAGGGTCAGTCCCTGCCCGCTGCACATTGAAACCAGCTGCTATGCAGTTGCTTACCTCCTCTTCCCCGCTCGCCGCATACACGAACACGGGCGCCGCCTGCTCCGGACTAGCTCCCGACCAGCGCGCGAAGGTCAGCGCCTGCCCGGCTCAGCACTGACCGCTGCACACTGAAACCAGCTGCTATGCAGTTGCTTACCTCCTCTTCTCCGCTCGCCGCATACACGAACACGGGCGCCGCCTGCTCCGGACTAGCTCCCGACCAGCGCGCGAAGGTCAGCGCCTGCCCGGCTCAGCACTGACCGCTGCACACTGAAACCAGCTGCTATGCAGTTGCTTACCTCCTCTTCCCCGCTCGCCGCATACACGAACACGGGCGCCGCCTGCTCCGGACTAGCTCCCGACCAGCGCGCGAAGGTCAGCGCCTGCCCGGCTCAGCACTGACCGCTGCACACTGAAACCAGCTGCTATGCAGTTGCTTACCTCCTCTTCCCCGCTCGCCGCATACACGAACACGGGCGCCGCCTGCTCCGGACTAGCTCCCGACCAGCGCGCGAAGGTCAGCGCCCGCCCGGCTCAGCACTGACCGCTGCACACTGAAACCAGCTGCAATGCAGTTGCTTACCTCCTCTTCCCCGCTCGCCGCATACACAAACACGGGCGACGCCTGCTCCGGACTAGCTCCCGACCAGCGCGCGAAGGTCAGCGCCTGCCCGGCTCGACACTGTCCGCTGCACACTGAAATCAGCCGCTGTGCAATCAATACATTCAACACAAGCATTAAAGTACCTACATAGGTTATTGAAATACTAGCTAAATATCATCCGTGGCACGTAGGGGTAGAATCCACGCAGTAGTCGATTGTGCATTCTATTTGCTGAGCATGCGCACTAGTGAGCCTGCCTTTCGGCTACGTACGAAACCAAGGTTCGAAACGGGTTTCTAAATACGTAAGAATAATATTTCTTCTTTCGAAATTGGTTTCGATAAAAGAATAATAATTCTTATCCCGAAACTCGTTTCGATAAAAGAATATTATTTCGTACATTTAAATTCTTTTTCTACTCCAGCACTGTAATTTGACAATTAAAGGGCTAACTTCAATATTAAAAATATACACTTTTCGTGATTCCACTTAAATCTATGATCTATGAATTACATTATAATGCTCCGACGGATATTATAATAAATTATAAGCCAACTGGTATTTTTTTTAATTTGCGTTAAAGTGGCCAGCGCCTACAGACCATGTGCCAGCGCGAAAGTGTTTTATTTAAATTTATGTTTCCATGACCGCATCCATGACAAAAGTTTATGTAAATGAACTTATTATTACTGTAACTGCCATATTTACAATAAAGACTCGTTTATTCTTACGTAAATTACAGATATGAAATAAGAATATTATTTTTCCAAAAGATTTTTATGTTTGAAAAATACATCTACTTAAACAGTATTGTTGTCTATGGTAATAAAAAAACATAAAGCGTGGGAATTGAATTATTTTCAATTGTCAGTTAGGTTCATTGGTAACGCAATTTATTTAACTTTTGAGGTTGTAACTGAATTTGATCCATCTCCAATGCCAGCCGCTCCGGACTTTCTACAAAATGAAATAAATATGTCCCAGATCTTAAAACAAAACAACGCGCCAATAATCATAACAAAAAACACCATTCAAAGCCTTCATATTCATTACCATAAATAAAATGTTTGTTTTTACATGTCTGTATTTTTATTTATTTATAAGTAAAAGTATAAGTTGGTTCTAGCTGTCGTAGAAAAAGTACTGTATGCAACGTTATATAATTAGGTCTTAAAATTCTCGAGTCTTTATTAACAAAACTCGCTAAAGCTCGTTTTGTTACAGCGACTCTCGAATTTTAAGAACCCATATTATATAACTGTTGCATAAAATACTATTATACTTCGGCTATCAAATATCGAATGTTAAAAACATCAAATTATAGGTAGGTACCTACACTACACGACGCATTAGAGCGTGTTCTCATTGTCCAGTAGTTAGGATATCGGTGTAGGATCCGGCAAAGATAGCTTGTTGTTGTTGTTGTTGATATAGAGAGACTAGTGTACCTATAGGTAGGTATTTGTAGTGACAGTGAGCATGTTTTTCGAACCTACATTTTCCTTACCCCGATAGCCGGGTCACAGAATAGTATAATAGTATATGCCGGGTCCTACACCGGCGATATCTTTCTGGATAATGTGGAGACGTTCTTATTATTTATTTATTAGCTGTTGCCCGCGACTTCGTCCGCGTAGATCCGGGATAATAACTATCCTATATTTTAATCCACGCTATAAACTATCTATATTCGTGCAAAATTTCATTAAATCGGTTTAGCCGTTTAAGCCTGATTAAGTAACAAACATCCAAACATCTAAACATCCAAACTTTCGCATTTATAATATTAGTAGGATATTGGGAGATCCAACAGCTACAGAAACACATTGATTATAAGAACGTCTCCTCATTATATTGTTGCCGGGTCCTACACCGGCGATATCTACTGAGGACGTTCTTATAATAAGAATAGTAAATATGGCCTTACGGCTTACCCCATGCAGCACGTGTCAATAGTGATGGGTGACCATGAGTTAAATAAATGTTAAGATTTTTTTAATGTTTTGAAATAGCGATTAATTATAGAATCGGAAAAAGTGATTTTTTATTTACGGCTCCTGTACTGTATCACCCTGTATATATACCTATACTCCGTTTAAATCACACAGATAAAACTTTAGTAATGATCTCGCAAACTGAATTAATCCACTGCCTCATCTGAATAACCAGCCCACTTAAGATAGTCCTGAGAGCTGTTAGCGTATAAAATAAGTGTATTTGTTTCAAAATGCCATCAGTTCCACAACAGATTGCTAGCTTTTCGTCGCGTCGCTTGTTTGGATTTTGACTTTGAGTGATTTAATCCTTGCTCAAGGTGAGGTTAATGTGACAAGTGTTAAACTAGTGCACTTTAATAAACTTAAGAACTGCCAGTTATAACGCAAAAAAATACAACCTAGGTCGGCCTAAAGTAGGTATTAATATATAAATTATTTAAATTAATTTATGTTTTATATGGGTAGCTTATTTCGGGACTCGCTGGAGTGTATAAAACATTGACCTTAGTTATCTAGTTTTTCCATCCAACCTTATCGCAAATCAAATTAATAAAATAATCCGTCAGTCACATCTTCTCGAACTTCTTAATTGCAGCAGTTTAATTTACCCTCATTCATGAGATTACATTTGTTGTGCAGATGAACCTGTTCGGCATATTGGTGGTATTCCTGTTGGCTACCCTGAGCGTCATGGTTTCGGGGGTGGAAGTGCAGCGTAAAGAAGTTTTGGACACACACTTGTGTCCTACAGGACAAAAATGGTTGGCCGTGCACGGCAAAGGCAAGTGTGTGCCGAAAAGACATTAGGATGTGGCATTTGCAACCTCGCGAGTTATCATAATTGTTTCATGAACTCTGTGAATTGAAAATAAAATGCAGAGATAG
Organism: Epinotia nisella; assembly: GCA_932294315.1. Taxonomy (NCBI): domain Eukaryota; kingdom Metazoa; phylum Arthropoda; class Insecta; order Lepidoptera; family Tortricidae; genus Epinotia; species Epinotia nisella. The sequence goes on from OW028674.1 coordinate 9,295,992, forward strand.
TTATTTAAAACGTTTTTTTTTACCCGTACCTTAGCTGAGGATGTTATATCTCTTAAAAGCGATGATATTATTCGGGGATTGCATTATGTCCGGCGTAAAGCATTTGTCGTTCACTAGCGAGGGGCGCGCCGCGCGAGGTGAACGAATTCTTTAGGTAAGAACGTCGGACGTAAGCGCGATCAAGAAATTGCAAGAGATCACGGAGGCTGCTTACAACCAAGCGGGCATAACACTAAACTAGTGTTATGGCCTCTTGGTTGTAAGTAGCCTCCGTGATCTCTTGTTAGTATAAAAATAATTTTGAAGAATATGTCGATTGTATGAAACGAATCTGTAAAGTTTATGAATTTTAGGTTATATATAGGTACCGCGTAATTAAGGATAGCTGATCAAGTGAATATGCGATTCACTCTCTCAATTCACATTATCATTATCACGCGCCCTAATACCGAGATTCGTAACGGATTCCTAATATCCCTATATCCTATATGACGGTATTGCACGGCCAAATAATCCGCCCCCATATGTATATTTCTCTCTCTCTTTTTATGCAAGGGTTAAAAAGAGAGAGACTGACTGAAAGTTTATTATTTGGTTGTATATTATAGGGATTTATTCATAACAACCATGCGTGATAGGAGGGCAGACTTGCTTATAGGTAGCCTAGGTAGGTACCTACCTACCTACCTACTGGCCAACCCGGGGAGTTCTCGGTAGGTACCTAATAGTTATTTATGATACAAGTGCGGAAAGTAGGTAATTCCCAACGAGTGACGTTGACCAAAAACACGACCGTTAGGGAGTGTTTTTGATCCGCACGAGTTGGGAATTACCTATCTGCACGTGTATCATACTAGTACATTTCGATATTAGTGCGGAAAGTGTGTCATTACGTCACGACTGTCACGAGTACCGAGATATCTTGCCACGAGCCGTAGGCGAGTGGTAAAGACTCGGGACGAGTGGAGAGTCACATTTCCGCACTAGTATCGAACGACTTTTTTGAATACAGTTGCGAAAAAATAAGGAATTCGAAACTTTTATATTATTAATTCTGTAACATCATTGTAATACAGTTGAAAAATAATGTAGTTTAATACAGTTCTATCTTATTTATTTTTATTGACATAATAATTAATGGTACCTACAATTTGAACAAGAAAAAAAGTGAAAAGCATTAGTTCGCAAAAACCAACTTTCCGCACGCTAAACAGCTACGTAACGTAAAGTGCTACTTTCACTTTTTGAGCAACTGTATTAAAAAAAAAAAAAACTCCAATATGCTCGGAAATGTGCGCCTTACTATAGCAAAAATAGTACGTGAAGTTCCTCGTTACTGACAAGCACAAATTTAAAAAGTTAAAAGTCATTATTGTACAGCTTTAGCGGCCAGGAAAATGTACGAAATTCCTTTACTGAGGGCCTACCGCGAAACGATATTCGTTTTCGTTCGTGTATCTCCATCTCTGTTGCACTTGCTAGTTCGAGCGACAAAGAGGTTATATATTATACACGAACGAAAACGAATATCGTTTCGCGGTAGGCCCTCTGAGGGCCTACCGCGAAACGAAATTCGTTTTCGTTCGTGTATCTCCGTCTCTGTCGCACTTGCTAGTTCCCGCGACAGAGACGGAGATACACAAACGAAAACGAATTTTGTTTCGCGGTAGGCCCTCAGTATACTTTTTTACCTTTTAATCATATGTTTTGACCAAGACAAATCACTACAAACAGCCAAATGCTCGTAAGTTGAAAGGCCTGGCAATTTGTCATAACAACTTGCTATAGTTAGACTGGTTAGTAATGTATGGCTGTCTCTTTCCAACTATTGCAAGTTGGTGTGACAAATTGCACCCGTTTAAAGCATGAACCTCATTCTCGCACGTGTGTGGGAATTTTGGCCCGAAATCCATTCCCGCACGGCTCCGAGCTCCACCTTTACCGCCGCGCGGGCATAGAGGACTTCCCGTGTTAATGTTGTCCCATATATAAAGGCGCACTTTCAGAGTGAGTGCATTGTAAATGTTGTTTTCAATACCAGGGATCGTGGAAGGTTAGGCAATCAATGTTTCGTCAATTTAGATTCACCCTATGATTTTAGGGGATGGTTTACCCCCCTCTGTCCCCACTTTTGCAGCCGCTGGGCAATGCCAATATCAACCCGTAGGTAGTACCTATTTCCAACGGTCGCCGACAATTCGCGTGAGGCGACCCAGTGTTAGCCTGCCCTCCGATTACACATAATTACCTAATAAGGAATCTAAGGATCAAGATCATGATCCAATAACGAAACCAAATTTTTTGATCTCTTCTCCACTATAGATTTTACTGTGCCCTACGTACCTACACGTATATTATCTAAGTATTACCAAACCGCGAATAGAATGGGATTGGAATAGCTGTTAGTTCATATAAACTTTGACGTATTTAATATGGTAAAACTGTCACCTACAATCGTATTCTAATAGCGGTTTCATAATATAGGGGGTCATATAGTAGTTCTTCTATAATAGGCAAAGAGAGATGTAATAAATATACTTATAGATACCTATACTAATGACAGAGGCGGCTTTACCTATCGTGCAGGTGTAGGGTGAGCGTTGCACATGGGCGCAGCAGCGGTCTTATTAGGGGGCGCCAAGCGCCACTGGCGCCGCGCGCCGGCCTACTAGAGGGCGCCTAGGGTAATGATTGCGCACGGGCGCTAGATGGGCTAGAGATGGCTCTGTGAGCTGTAGATCCCGCGAAAAGTTTTAATAACAAAAATATAGGTATCTAAAACAATATCAAAAAAAAAACTATACCTGCTCACAAAATTTCACAAGAACCGGTTGAGGAATGCGACCTGTAGAGGATAACAGCCGGATATTTTTTTATATACGACAAGGATATACGAAATATTTTTTGCCCAAGCTGACATCTGACTTCGATTGTTTCGCTCGCTTGTTCAATGAATATATGTGAATGGAAATATATGAGTCGAGTCGTGACAGATCGTGAACACCATGGCTGGTAAGTTCACGGCAAGCCACTTGTAATGGCGATGCATTTAGCGCAGCTAATAATCCGACGAGAGAGGTTGCATGTCGGGCTCGGAGAGACATCAATTTCTCTCAATTTGATTATCAGTCACCCTACTTACTTAAATAAATCCTTTAAATATAGCTATACTTACAGTGTGTGTCTGTCATAAGAACATTTATTTTAAGGAACGATAGCTTTCAGTGCTGTGAACCGTTTTATCGAAAAAATATAACAATTACCTTTTCTAATGGAGAGTTATTAATTTTTTAAATTTTCTCGAGCAGCAATGTACTGCTAACATTCACTTTGCGTTTCAGAGAGGCAGAGGCAGAGCTAGTTACTGTCAGTTGTTAGCTTTGTTACCAATACATTGCGGGCCGAATTAATTTGTATGAAAAAAAAAAACCGTTTTTTTGAAACTAGAGATACCAATTTACGTTCATTAGGGCTTATGGGTCGTTCTTCTTTTTTACCGACAATGAATCGAGGTTTTTCTGTTTTTTTGGTTTTTGAACTATCGAAAATTGTGGTTTTGAAGTGCGATTTAAAAAAAAATGCATAGGTTTCTTCGTTAGAACTAATTAAAGTTTACTTTCTGGCCAATATAAATATTTATTTACGGTTGGTTTCTAAAAAAAAACATGTGACAAAGTGGCCTATTTCAGTGGGGACAACATTTTGGTTTACCACTCTGTCACGGCATTCTACGAAAAAAACAAACATTTAAAAAAATGCTAGTTAGAGAAAGTGAAATATTAAATATCACTAATTAATAAAATAATATGGACGTTCATTCGAACATTATAAAACCGTAAACATCATTACTCAAATGAGATGCCGTAATAAGACGAAGGACAGGCTATTGTCGGTCGAAAAGAAGAACGACCCTTATACTTTCAGCCCTTAAAATAAATGTTCTTATGACAGACACACACTGTATACTTAGGTCATACTGAAAACTTCTGGATTTTTGTAAATGAGACTAGATATTATATTAATAAAACATTTATTGTTATTCAACCTCACTATTTACACATTTTTGCATTCGTTCGAAACATTGTGTGAAGCAGAAGGCCCAGTCTTTTGAAGACACCTCTTCAATGGCTTCTTGGAACACGTCCACTGCCGCTTCCGGGCTTGTAAATCGTAAACCTCTAAGTTTATCTTTAATTTTTGGAAATAAAAAGAAGTCACATGGGGCGAGGTCGGGGCTGTATGGCGGATGCGTCATCAGTTCCATATTGTATGTATGGCGGATGCGTCATCATTCAAATACGCATTCGTTAACTTAGCGGAATGGGCGGACGCGTTATCGTGGTGAAGGACGACTTTGCTGCGAGGTCGCTTTTCGCGAACCTTTTCTAACACTTTGGGTAAGCAAGTATTTACATATCAATTTTCAGTTATTGTTCTTTGATTTTCAAGTGACACCGTAGTGTAATGTCCTGATTTGCCGAAAAATGAAGCTACCATTTTCTTGCTGGTGCTCCGACTTTTCTTAACTTTCGTCGGTAAATCTTCAAAAGGAAAGACCCATTCTGCCGACTGGCTTTTTCTTTCTGGTTCAAAGCAGTACACCCACGTTTCGTCACCTGTCACGATATTATAGACAGCTAATGACTGTCCTCCATCAAATTTTTTCATCATTTTACGGCACCACTCTACACGCAGTCGTTTCTGGTCTTCTGTTAAATCATGCGAGATGGGGCTTCGTCACCAAATGCCAACTGAAGCCTCTGGCAACTCTCTTGTTGACTAAGGCCACAGCGAAAATCGTAAAAAATCATTGAGCGAAATTTTTTACGACATAAATTCATTTCTACACCAACACACAATTTTCTCAATGACGCTACATTGAAAAAACAAATGACACTCTCGCAAATTAAAAAAGTAAAATTTTCGCAAAGGGTTCTATTTTCAAAATCTGAAAGTTCCAATAACTTTCAGTATGCCCCACCTATACCTATGCCCACCATGATTTTGAACTTCATCTCTACGTGATAGGGTTCAATGTTAAAGGATTTAAGAAGATGAACTTTACTCACTGCATAAGTAGGTATTCTAATTTATTTATATTTATTTTTTGAAAAGGGTAGCTAGGAAGCAATAATGGTATTGACACTACGAAATTAAGACATTATCTTATAATTATAAGATAATTAAGCTGGAATAATCACGATGGAAATGGAGATCACTATAAAATTGATCTAATTAAATAGGTAGGTAAGTGATCTTAAAGAATGCCGACCGTGCTGAGATCTATAGTCCGTATATAGGCACGAATATTAACCACCTTATATGTTGGCCGTTAGAATGTGGCAGATATTTTGAGAGCCTCTTCTTGTCAGATATTAATGCAGGAGATTGTACCTAGGTAGTACTACTTGCGCAGATACATTTTGAAGACGTTGGTTGTGTTAATATTGATTAAGGGTATGTGGCTCGAAAATACCTGTATATACTTAGGTACCTACTATACAAGTGTAGGTACGTTTCTTAGTCACTATACTATTGAATGATTTTGTAGCTACCTAGCTACAAAATCATTCAACAAGGAGCTCCCTCCTCGTCACTATCTAAAAAACATCCAGAGTCAGTGAAACCCGCTTCCTTGGGTGAATTTATCTTAACACCGTGTCCCTTGTTATTTTTAACCCCCGACGCAAAGAGGGGTGTTATAAGTTTGACGTGTCTGTGGCATCGTAACTCCTAAACGAATTGACCGATTTTATGTGATTGAGATGGTTCTTAGCTACGTTTCAACAAAATCGGTTCAGCTGTTTTTAGGGTTCCGTAGCCAAAATGGCAAAAACGGAACCCTTATAGTTTCGTCATATCCGTCTGTCCGTCTGTCCGTCTGTCCGTCTGTCCGTATGTCACAGGCATTTTACTTGAAAACTATAAGGTGTATTTGAATAAAATTTTGAGGATAGGTGTATTTTGTTAGCCGCTACATAGTTTTGTAATTAAAATGACGAAAAAAATTTTTTTTATGGGTGCACTCCATACATAAAACTAAAAGTCAAATTTTTTTTTTCATTGTGACCCCCCGTGTGGCACATCAATCGATAGGCCTTTCAAAATAAATATAAGGTTTCTTAGCATTTTTTTTTGATTAAGTGAATAGGGTCGGAGATAATCGCCCCGAAAGTCACTAAAATTCTGTCCCCCCCCCTCTAATTTTTGAACGGTGTATTTTAAAAATATGGAAAAATTCATGGACATAGGGCTTATTAATTTCATTCACCGAAAATTGTTTTGAACAAGATCGGTTCAGAGGTTTTCGAGATATTGCTGAAAAACTGCCTTCCTCAGAGAAAAGGACGTAAGTGCCGTACAATTTATGTGACGATACGACCTTTTTAATAGGCACGGAACCCTTCGTTTTGCGTGGTCCGACACGCACTTGGCCGGTTTTGAGATATATAACTTAGAAATGGAAAAATCGGGGATTTTTCAACCTTTCTAAGTTGTAGTTATTGACGACCGGTTTAGTGTACCTATAGTGGGCAGAGATCCTGCCCACGAAGCTGACGGCAAATATTTGTGCGATGAGCATGAATATTTGTTTCCGAGTCTTGGATGTTTTCTATGTAGGTATAAGAGAAGGTATTTCTGTTTCTGTATTTTTTATCTATTAATTAATCGTCGTTTAGTACCCATAACTCAAGCCTAGTTAACCTTACTATGGGGCTACTTTGATTTGTGTAAGATTTATCAAATTAAAGGAAAATTTTAATGCTCTGAGCGGGATTCGAACCGGCGGCCACCGGCGGCGATTTTCTTTTTGTGTTAGATTGTCCTCAAAATTTTATGTACCTATTTCTCCTGTTCTTAATTGAATATTTTGCGACTTTTAACACTGTGTACCTACCTGTCACTAATCATTTATTCCGGACTGTAAAATCCATAGTGTTAGTGGTTACAAACTTAGAGCTATAGTTAGTGTTATATAATTATTTATTACCTACGCTAAACTTAAAATTAAAGGCGCCTAGGCACCGGTAAAAAAAACGGTATTACAGGCGCGTGCAGTTGCACATAACGCTGCAGCAGCGGCGAGTCCCAGCGGTGGGCTAGCATGTTTAGGATACTGTTCGAGCTGCCACGACTGCGATTGAGGAGAGACGCACATCGTTTTCTTATGAACTAATAAAATTCAAAAACCAATTACACTTACCATCAAAGTATTGCGCAAACAGCGCGAGAACAAGCACTGCCAGCCGCTCGCCTTCCATATTCCACGGTTCACTACCCAAGTGCACTATCAGATCACAAGACACTAGATCTTAGTACTCGTCAGCATCGTCTTGGCCATTGCCTTGTGTCGAACATGTTACGGGAAGCAGTCAGGCTGGTGACTCAACGCCGGTAACCCAACTGGTCGCTGGGACCACTTGTGCAATTCGTTACAGCTTATTGTAACCGGGGCGCAGCTGAACCAACATAACCATCGCGTGCGTGGTGATCGGGTACTGAACTATTTAATAAATCAAGTAGTATTCAACTCGAAATTAAATGGAGGATTTAATTATAATTGCGTTACATTGAATGTTATAAAGCAAGTGTGATACGAGTAGGTAGTTTTTTTTTATTAATTACATAAAAGACGCTACTGACTTTTATAAATATTTACGAACCACTGCCAATTTGAAATATCGAATTGGATGTTCTTGTAGTCGAGTAGAGTCAATATTGCGAGCGCGAGTCAGGTCTGAAGACCGCCGAAGACTTGGCGACGAGTCGGCGCGCGCGCTGAAACTACGCTCATGAAGTGCAGCCGGCCCTGCCCCTCCGCGCGCGACCTTGCAGTTCATTATGCCTTACACTAGGTACAATTTACAATAGGATGACGCGACCACGACAAACGATAGTGAAACCGAACGATGATACGCCGATAGCTCGGAGTTGTTTCGCAAATATCCATGCGGGCTCAACTAATAAAAATTATAGGTACGTAATGCTGCTATTTTGCAGGTATTTCAAAAGCATCCGACAGTCAGACGCTGCAAGGCGTAATTTGCATAAGGAAGGAACCAAGTTGACGTCCGGCGCTATCATGCTATTAGTAGATATAAGTACCACTTGCTACTGACAATGCTACAAACATACGAAACATATGCCTTTAATGACACTTATTAAAGTCGGTAATATTAGTAATGTTAGACTGCATGAACGACGGTAGGTCTGTAACGTGTTTAACTATCGTCCGCAGTAAAACGACAATACACCTATTCTCGCTAGTTACCCCTAAAGCACTCATGAATAGCAAACCGTGTAAACAGGAAACGTAAACATTCAACTATAATCAAGAAGTTCGAAGACAATGGCGCTATTGAATGGAGTAAGACGAAATGTTCAAAATAAACGTATTCAACAAGCGCGAAAATGATTTACGACGGTCAAAGTGAGTAATTGTTTATGATTAGGCTTTGGTGTGCGCCGGAGCGGCCGCCGCTGACCTATAAAGCAATATGTTATGTTAATTCGGTAACGTTCGACGCATTGTCATGGAAATGGGCGGGCGTGCGCGCGCGTCGCGTGATGTGCCAAATTAAGTACAATTGCAGCTACTTCACTTGCCATTACGCGGTGCTTAAATCAATCGCTTTTAAACTGCGATGTTTACTCGCCTGATGACTGATGTTTTCTGTTTTTTTTTTTATTTGAGTTAATTATTATTGGTTTGTAGTTGCTTGTCTAAAATTTTACTCAATAGAAAATCAGTGCCGAACGATATGTCTCACTTACCTGAAATATTTTAATGAGTGTTATTAAGAAATATAACAAGCTTTAAGTGGGATATTAAACTAAAATGTTAATAAATAATGAAAGGATTTTATAAAAATGCACATATTTCACCAGTTTTTTTTAATGATTCATGATTAGGTTGTTTTACTTGTTTAGGTTGTTTTACGTGTTTAAACCTCCAGGTCTTTATGCTTTGTTGGTACTCTAGGTGTACCCCATATATTTTTGTTTATGCGACTGTTTGTGTTCTAAAAAAAAAACTTCGATTCTCAACATTTTGAATTTATGGGAACTATACGAGTACCTACTAGTACAAGTACCTAACTAAACCGACTTGACATTATTCCTACTATTAGAACGGGCAGTATGTTTCTGAGAACGATTGGAAAGTTAAAAACATTATGATAAATTACTAGCTTTAAATACCTACCTCCCTCCCTATTGGGGCCATTGTTAGGTAGACGTATGTCATCGATGTGCATACAATACGAGTAGGTATTAGTATTACCGATCACAAGCTAGTAACACCTTCACTAGACAGTAATGGTGCTAATTTCGCCAACACATTACTCAAATCCTGAACGTTGCGTATATTTGGCATTCTATATTGAACGATAATGGCATCTTAAAACGATGTTTTCTGTCCTGTGCTCCTAGAAATAAAATAAGGTTCACTTTTGATAACAACTCGTCCACGTAGCTCGATCATAGGAAACCCTCTGTCTATGTCAATTAATGGGTATAAATATATGCTAGATAGCTATTCAAATGACAACAAGAATGATCTAAGGAAGGAAAATGACCCGTAAGTAAATAACGACTTTATGTCATTCGCAATAGAGTTCAAGAACATAGATCATTCCAATCACGCAAGACCTAGCACAAGTCGCCGAGCGACTCGTTATCAGGGTTTAAATATTATCTTCTCTTTCTATTTAAGTACAATAATGCGAGCGAGAAGATATCATAAATCTCCGCTCGACAAAACAACTCCCTGTTGGTTGTGCTTGGTTTGTCTTTCGGATAAAAGTTGTGCCTAGGAGAAAAACTCTAAATTGGCATTCAGATTAGATATTTTATTTCAAACTGTCACACTTTCGATAAATAAATTTCTTATTATATTTGTGCTGGAAAGCTTTCTACTGGTCCTTTCTTTATAAATGTCCCAAAAATACTGCGAGAAATAAAATGAATATATTAATATTTTTTTTTAAATTGGCATCGTGCGTTGTGTGCTTCTAATATTTAACGCGTCTAAATAGGTCATCTCATGTAAATTCACAAAGAATATGACGTCATACTTGCGAGAAAAACAGTTCAATGATAGCAGGAAAGGACCAATAGATTTACACAGGGTATTTATATGTAGACTGTGCAAAAACGGGCATTATGTATGATAGAGCATTATCGAATTGATTTACGCTACTAATTCAGTATGTATATATCATAAATTATATTTCCTCTATGGTATGGTAAATAATTGGAAAACCTTTTTACTTGTTACTGCGATAATCTAAGTCTGGGGTAAATAAATGTATACAATTGTCCATACACAATATTAGCGATACAAATTAAAAGGATCACAATCGATCCCTGTAGTACTCGTATATTATGTTCTAACTATACAGTATACCTACAGTTAACATAAATGTTTTTATAGGAAACTAACAGCGTGAAATAAGAATAACAACTTTTTCATTTAATTATATTTTAAAAGACATATTTGAATTTGTGCACAGTTTAAAAAATACCCCGTATTTGTGAAATTATGCGTTGCACACTTAACAATAATTTATTACTTTCCCTAGCCAAAATACAGCTGCTCTATAACTTTAATCATGTAACACTTCCCACCGAGTCACGTCATATGGGAACATTTGTAGGTAAGTACTTTATTTCAGCAATTATTAATCACATCGTAATGTATTTTCTCCAATGTAGTTTTTCACTCTCTAGTAGTTTCATTCTACATATATACGAGTATAATATATATTTCAAGTCATACATCGTAATCAGTGATCGGTTATTTGGATTCTCCCTCGCGGGATATCAAGTAGAAAAGTTAATATAGATACGACAGTTTCCCGCGATACCGAACAAACCGTACAAAAATAAAACAATTTAAATTATCTCTAAGGAATTTTTTACTCTTACATGGCAACCAGTTGAGACAAAAACTTTTATTTTTTTCCTAATCTCTACACTTTATTTGAAGCAAAATATATTAAAACCTCCACAAAGTATTAGCTTATATATCTGTCATGATGGAAAATATACTTCAAAATCTTGACATTGGACATTTCATAATTTTCTCTGGATTTCAGTTCTAAATATTTGCTTCTAAGGATTGCATAAATAAATAGGTATTAGCTGTATAATTTATACTATAATATTAGGTCACAAGTTATCGTATAAGTGCAAATACATAGATCTTATAGCTCAAAGACGATCCAATAAATAAGTATCCACGTTAAGTTCGCACACTGTGGTACAAAATGTGCCGCTTTGGAGGCAGCAAATGAGCTGTCAGTGTAAACACTTGTGCTCATTTGTTCGATTTAGACAAAAGAAGGGAAAGTAAGTACTCATCTATTAGCTACTTAGATGTTTTAAAGTGTAATACAAAAACACATTGTATTTTTTTGCCTTTCCTAACAACATAAAGCCCGGATTCCCAGGGCATATCCATACTAACATAATGATTGAGGTCGTTCACCTCATGTCGAATCCAAAAAACCGATCACTGATCGTAATCGACGGTGAGTTGAGTAGGTAACCGTCCCTTACCAATATAATTGACTTTAAAAACGAAGTTTTAACCGACTTCAATTCAGTACTCCGGCAAGCCACATACATGAACATTTCCACTAGTACCACATAAACTATTACAGAAAAAACCTAAATCGCTAAGACGAAAACCATATCACATAATACACATGTTGACATTTAGCACTTCATTATTTGCTTTTTCAACGAAATCATATCAGAATCTGTAACGTACTTTTACGTCACCCTATAGGCCGTAAGTGGGATTTTCTGCCCGCTACGCGTGGAGAAAATCTCACTTCCTGGCCAAGGCAAGACGTAAACCTTTAGACAAACCACGGGCGGTAATTCGTAAAGCCCGCCTTCACCTTCGGTTCGGGCCACAAACACCTGCGAACTGGGGCATTCACGAATTTCACCGCCTTAGGTAAGTATATAAAGCCCTATTACAGTTTTAAGTAGTAGTGAGTTCCATAAGTCATCTATGGTCTTCATTATCAGTTCCATTTCACCAAACTTGTGATTTCCGGGTGTAAATACACTATAGTTATAATAGAAAATACCGAAATTACTACATGCGTGCCTTCTATATTTGAGGAGTTCCCTCAATTCCTCATGGTTCCCATCATCCAACTGAAGTTTTGATATATTCATTTATTGATAATATTCTTAATATTACATGTCAAAATATTCAATATATATGAAAAATTAAATATTAAGTTACCTACTAACGGTAACTAATAAATTCAGTCCATCATACAAAATTCCATGGGAAATTATATTAGCTATAATCTAATGTTTAAAAATGTTAACAATGGGACCAACCTAGAACTCCTAGAAGCACATACTTTCAAATAAAAATAGAATTGTACGAATCGATTCATAAATGACGGAGTTCTGAGGTAACATACATACAAAAAAATATAACCGAATGGAAAAATAAAGATGGCGGCGAATTGAGAACTTCCTCCGTTTTTGAAGTCGGTTAAAAAAGTGCAGATGTGACGGATATATATATATGTCGCTAATAGCTAGTGTAGTGGGAAGTATACACGATTAATCGATATTATTTCTTTAGTAAACAATCGAGCCAGCTATGTTCCGTGGGCTTACATTACTAACTATAACACACTTATTCCAAAACAATACTCAAGTAATACGAATCTAGTATTTAAAATATTTATACCACAGTACAAGTGCCTCGTTAAATATCAATGTGTTCACAGCTAAAACTATAAATAGTAATCTGTAAGCAAACAATTATAAAAACTCTGTTACATGACTACACAGTGAACGACTAATTACGACTAGATATTATAACTGGGGAAACAGCCTTGTTGAATTTTAAATACTGCTTCTTATGCTGCGTTCTTTAATTACGACTAGTTACATAGAACACTGCACTAAGACTACGTATTAATTCACTCTATTTCTGTTATAGTTAACTTCGAAAGCTGGCGCGAATGGAATGGACATTATGAATGATATCAATTTTTACTTCACAAATAAAATGGCAATCACGGTTCTCTACGGAAAAGACAAGTTTTACCTCTGGCCAGGAAAGGGAATAAAGAAAGTCTTCGATCGCATATTTATCGCCTTGGCCTTCGGCTCGGACGTCAAATACCTGCGATCAAAGAAATCCTCCCTCCCAGTCGCTTTAATAAATGAAATAAGCTCCCATCATCTGTCATCATTATGTCCATTTCAATTATATTTTTTAGTACAAAGATTTTTTTTATTTTCCACAAAAAGTTATCTAAGCGAAAAACAGGACAAGTCCGTCCAGTGCAACTTGAAACATTGAATTCCAATAAAATAAGGTTGATAAACTGTATCCTTGTCTGACTATAGTATAGTCAGAAAGTTATTTAAATAGGACATTTCAGTACCGTATTGCGGTACTGAAATGTCCTATTTAAATAACTTTTGGTGGACTGCCGTTGTAGCTGCAAATTTTAACTCAACACATTGAGTGAGAATAATTTTACTACAATATTATTCTCTTATTTGTCTGTAAGTACCTTTTTAATTTGAGCAAAGACATGTTTAATATTCTGTAGAAAATAGTGTTTTTCTTTTATTTGGCATAGATTAGGCGTACCTATTTATTACTGTGAACAATTTGTAAGCTAATCTTATTTTTAATATGTTTATAATATTTATAAATTATGTAAATAAGCTAAGTATCTATAATCCCAAATGTATATTCCAAAACATTCCAATTTTCATTTTTTTAAATTCAGTATACTATAATACAATGTCACAACCCAGCATATTTTATATAACAATATCCACGCAAATTAATAAATAATAAAAGCTTCAGAACAACATAACAATGATTTTAACTTAAGTGCATAACAATTAGCATAAACAACAAAGTAAAATATAAACAATATAATGGCGGGTGATGCAGGTACGCAAAAAAACATAATATTTGGCGTTTTAAAGCGAAAACTTTGGCTTGTTTCTGTGGCTGCACGATATAGCGGCTTCATCCATTACGCGTTTCATGATACAATCTTTAACGTAAGGCGGTAACACGCAATGGACAGCGCATAAACTTAAACCCGGATTTCACTAAGACTTCGAAGGTACTCAAATTTAAAAAACGAAAAAATATAAGTTTGATATTCGATCTGATTTTACTGAAGAGCCGTATGGGTGTAGCGTGAACGGATCACCCAGTTTCATAGACAACCATGTCTTCTGATCTGAGACTTCTGAGTCCAGCACAAGCACAACCCCTTTAATAATACTCACCCACCGGCCACCTGAGAGTGTGTTACTTTATTACTCGTCCACGAAAATTTCGCGGGAAATCCGCGTTGGTCTCAGGATACAAATGTGTCCAATGCATTAGGAGCTATTTGGTGGGGATGCGGTCTCTAAGATACGACAGTATGGAGGCGGTTCCCTTCTCCAGTATTGCGTGACGAGGTTGCCGGAACACATTGCCCATCAGCTCTAGGGACCTGAAAACGGTTCTCTATTGGATCGCAATCGATAAAATCATTTGGAATAATATAATAACGCATAATTTTTTTAAGCCGAATTAGCGTTAAGTCTAATGATATTATGGCATAAATTTTTAAGCATAAAATTAAAAAGCATAAACGTAAATAGCATAATCATCACAAAGACTAACATCAGATAGCATAAATACAAAAAGACATAATAATTACTTGGCATCATTACAAAACGCATAAAAATTGTGTCCTAAAAAATAAACTCATGCATTACACAAAGTGCAACGTTCGACTTACAACCAGAGTAAATGATGCACAAAATCATGAAATCACATCCAAACAGATAAAGAACCACAATCACGAGCCTGATGCACTACGAGAAAAGGTTAGTTTTGTGATCATTTGAATTTAGTAACAACGGCGAGGTCGACGGAGGTCCGCTTCACGGACCTCCTATTCTGCGTTGTTTAGGCGCTTCGCGCCTGGATATCATACTAACATAACCTAACCTAACGTAACCAAACCATGGCATAACAGATTTGCACATGTTGTGGGAAAACATTATCCACATTTTTATTATGTGTTCCGTTCGACTTCCAATATCCGGTTAACTTGAGAGGGCGCCACTGCGCACGATCGAACGTAGCCATTTGCGTAAAAACAAGTCGCTCCACGCCATCGCTGTGACGTCACATCCGCCTCCACTCCTGACAAACCAGAGCCCGCGCCCGTGCACCCGCCGCCATGTTGGCTTTCTCACTGTTGCGTCGTCTGCCGTAGAGTTCGGACGTACCATAGCTATTCTGTAAACTATGCAACGAGGAATCTTAAAACCTCGATTTTTAAAATTAGATAATATAAATTTTACCTAGAGGGAGTCTTAAAAACGATAAAAATTAAAGAAATCGAATCGCGAGTGATATTTTTTCCGTTGGACTAGACGTGTGCGCCGCGCCGCCGCGCCGCCGCCGCCGACGATTTTTCCACGCCGCCGCCGCCGATGAATTTGACCGGCGTGAAATCGGCGTGGCATAATTGTTTTTTTTTTCGGAACAGTGTTAATTATTCTATGCAAATTATTTAAGTAATTTTAAGTCCAATGCCGAATAAGGAATCTTTACAGCACATGACGACTCTAATTTTCTACATTAAAGAGTTTGCTTTAATTCGCTTCGCAATAAATTATAAATCGGCAATTCTGCAGTTTACGTATACATGCATGATTATAACATTCTTTCGAACATACAGATACACGCCATGGCAGATATCGTAGGCTAAAGTCACAAACCTCTTAATTCCATTTTTCAAATCATTTACTTATTTCATTACTTTTATTGTGTTGTAACCTTAATGTAAATTAAATAGGTTTTTTTTAACCTCCTGTAAAATTGGATCAGATAGAGTTAAAAGATTTGTGACTTTAGTTTTTTTTGTACTTAAGGATTAGAGGAACGACCTCTAATTCATGAGCGTGATCTTATTTCACCTAACAATCTATATTCATAATCAACTGGGGCATATTCCAGTAACTAAAAGTTTTTTTACTCATTCCAAGAAATCTGTTCCCTAATACCTCTGGTCGGGTCTGGGTATACCACAAAGGGCAGATTCCATGGATGTCCCACTACATAAGAAATGCTCTACCCGCAAATGTGACAACTATCGAACTACTTACCTCCCTTATATTCCTTGCTGGTAAAGTTCTATTGTATAATCTAAACAAAAGTCTAGAGTAGATACTACAGAAGCGGACAAATCGCTATAGAGCAAGCGGTTTTAGTTAAGGGTAGAGGCACAAGAGAGCAGATCCTAAATATCAGGCAGTTAATCCAGAAAAGCAAAGAATTTAACATACCCATAAGTCCAAGATATAAGAAATAAGAGTCCAAATACTTTAAGACCAATCGAGGCAGGGTTGCAACTGTCCCGGCAACTATTCGCCTTGTTCAGCGAACACATAATGCGCAGACTACGCAGAGTGCTTGAGAGCTGACAGGGCGGCGTTCGAATTGGTGAATAACAATTTGCAAATCACTGATGGCATGACCCTAATACCTAGTTGCATATGAGACTGAACTAGCTAGCTAGACTTCTAAAGAAAGTCGAAATGATCAGTGTACAGTAGGGCCTCCACGTAATCAGGGAAAAACGAAGCTAATGTTCATAGCTGGGTTGATGCAGAGGGCACGGGAAGTACATGACCTGGACTTAGTAGAAAACTTTGTCTACTTTAGGCTCACAGATCTCCAACGACGGAGACTGTATGAAAGAGGTCATCAGAAGATCGAAAATTGCTTAAACAGAAGTAAAGCGCTTGGAAAATATATGGAATAACAGGAACATCTGATGATGATGATCGTGAACATCTGCCGTTTTCGGTCATGGCGACCACTCCGACTCCTATCTAGCATTTTGGCGCTCGTGCGCTCGAAGATGGCTTATGTAGCCTATCCTTGCGGCGAAATTCCGTGCACATTGCGGGCACGTAAGTACGCCGTTCTGGTAGTTGTATTCTATGGCAGCAGGTGGGCGGGCCTTTAACTAGTCGCATTTATAGTCAAGGTCAGCTTTGCGCCGATCCTCGAACTTGCGAACTTGGATGTTCACCATCCTGCGCCCTTTTGACCGCTGTGCTGCCAAACACTCCCATTGAGAGGGCTCAATGTTACATCTCTTCATATGTCGCTTTTGTACATCCTTTTACCGGAGGAGTTGTCCGCCTTGCTTCCGCCTGCCCTCCATTTCAGAGTAGAAGATGCGTTTCGCCACTCTCACCTCCACCGTACGAGACACGTGACTGCACCAGCGAAGCTGCCGACGTATTAGATAGGCCTCAATGCCACCAACACGGGTTCGTCGCAGGACTTCGGTGTTTAGCACTCTGTCGGACCATCTGATCTTCATGATGGACCGCAGGCATTTGAGGTGGAAACGATCCAGAGTGCGATGTGGTAACGGTACATACACCACGTCTCAGAGGAGTATAAGAGGTAACAGGAACATCTACCGCAACACCAAAGCCAGATTTATGCGCACCCTTATATTCTCCATTTTTCTTTATGCCTCTGAAACATGGACTTGGAAGCCACGCTCTTGAGAGCAAAAATAGATACATTTGTAATGTGGCACTTGCGTAGAATGTTGGTCATCTCATGTATACAACGGCGCACTTATGTGTCGATACTCAAAGAGCTTTGTATCAACATCCGACTTTCAACTGCATGCTTCCAGAGAATGATGACATTATTTGGCCCCGTGGCCCGCCAAGACCAGTCCAGCTTGGAGAAGATGATAATGGTTGGCTGCGTTGAAGGAAAGAGGAGTAGAGACAGAGCACCCACACGATAGATTGATGCGATCCGCGATGCCACGCGCGTCAATATACAAGGCGCAATACAAATAGCCCAAAGTAGAAGGGTTTGGAGAATGTTTTTGAAGAACTGCGCTCTTGGTAGTAACGATCCTCATTCTTGAGGAACCGACAAAGAAGAAGAAAAATCAAAATTCTTAATTGATATATTTGTATTTTTTTTTTGATGCAATTAAATTTCAGAAAATGTTTAAACTAATTTATTTCACAATGAGAATTTACGCGTTATACTTATTTTACCATACACCGAAAAAAAAGTACCACGCCGATTTCACGCCGATCACGCCGCCGCCGCCGATCAAAATCCCACCGGACGCCGCCGCCGATGATTTTGCCATCGGCGCACACCTCTACGTTGGACTACCCTCTTTTGTAATTTTTATTTTATTTTTGTACTTCGTTGTTCGCGAGTGTTTCGGAATCGCATTATGAACAACGAAAGTCGCTCCGCGTCGAAGGAGAAGGAACGCGCTTCGTGATCACGTAGGCACGTGCGCTCATCGAGCTGCATTAGCGGGCCCGGAACGGAGGTTTGAATATCTTTCGAACCAATTGGTGAGTCAGTTACATAACAATATCCTAGGTGCCCCGCGTGCCCGCCGTCGCCGCGGCGGGGCAGGCCGCCGGCCCGCGCGCCACGTGGCGGCGCCCGCGCCGCGACGGCGCCAACTTCTGTGGTGTAGCCGACTGTTATGGTGTAATGGTGCCAATGGCACAATGCCGCCATCGACAACGATGTTCATCACTTCTTACCCTGGTGCCGTCCGCCTCAATGGCGCCACCCCTTTATCTGGTGCCGTCCGCCTCAATGGCGCCACCCCTTTATCCGGTGCCGTCCGCCTCAATGGCGCCACCTCCTACTATGGGCCGTCCGCCACGATGGCGACGCCGTTCGCGAACGTACTGCCCGCCGCTGGCTCTGTCGCCACGGCGGTGCTGGCCGTCTCGCTGGTGCTGTCCGCCAGGGAGGCGCTGCCTACCATGCTGACGCTGCCCGCCTCGGTGGCGCTCTCTACCACGGCGGCGCTGTCCGCCACGCTGGCGCGATTCGCTAGGGTGGCGCTGTCTGCCCCGCTGGCGTTGTCCGCCTTGGCGCTGCTGTCCGCCACGCTGGCGCTGCCTGCCACAGAAGTGCTGTCCACTACGCTGGCGCAACCCGCCACAGTGGTGCTGTCCACTACGCTGGCGCTATCTGCCACAGTGGTGCTTGTCACTACGCTGATGCTACCCGCCACAGTTGTGCTGTCCACTACGCTGGCGCTACCTGCCACAGTGGTGCTGTCCACTACGCTGGCGCTATTTGCCACAGTGGTGCTTGTCACTACGCTGATGCTACCCGCCACAGTTACGTCCACTACGCTGGCGCTACCTGCCACAGTGGTGCTGTCCACTACGCTGGCGCTATCTGCCACAGTGGTGCTTGTCACTACGCTGATGCTACCCGCCACAGTTGTGTGTCCACTACGCTGGCGCTACCCGCCACAGTTGTGCTGTCCACAACGCTGGCGCTACCCGACACGCCGGTGCTGTCCACTACGCTAGCGCTGCCCGCCACAGCGGTGCTTTCTACCACGCTGACGCTACCCGCCACAGCGGTGCTGTCCCACGCTGGCGTTATCCGCTACTCAGGCGCTGCCCGCTACGCTGGCGCTGCCCGTTGCTCTAGCGCTGGCCGCCAAAGCAGTGTTGTCCGCTACGCTGGCGTTATCTGCTACTCTGGCGCTGCCCGCCACCCTGGCGCTGCCTGCCACGGCGGTGCTGTCCGCTATGCCGGCGCTATCCGCTTCTCTGGCGCTGCCCGCTACTCTAGCGCTGCCCACCAAGGCGGTGCTGTCCGCCATACTGGCGCTATCCGCTACTCTGGCGCTGCCTGCCACGGCGGTGCTATGCTGGCGCTATCCGCTACTCTGGCGCTGCCCGCTACTCCGGCGCTGCCTGCCACGGCGGTTCTATGCTGGCGCTATCTGCTACTCTGGCGCTGCCTGCCACGGCGGTGCTATGCTGGCGCTGTCCCTTACTCCGGTGCTGCCCGCCACGGTGGTGCTGTCGACCTCGACGGTAACGCCCGCCGTCCGGAGTAGAAGATGGCCACGTTACATCGATGCAGGAGAACTACTTACGTCTCCGGGCTTCATAGAGGTAATAATCACTGAGGAGCTGCCCGGCTTCCCCGGCGTTCTGGCGCTCGCGAGTGACCCAGTAGCTGCAGAGTACCGCGGTGCAACCTAACGTTCAAAATGAAGCCCTAGGTTCTCAATTCTATCCAATTGGTCCATTAAGCGGCAAGCCGGGACGCCCGGCGCGCTCTTACCTACTTGATAATCAATCTAATTACAAGCTCATGCAGTTCGTCTCAGGAAAACGTACCATGAGGTCAGGGGACTCAATCTGAGATTTGTTAACGAGTAAGTTGTGGAGGATATCGGATGGGTCTCCGACCTCTGATTACTATATTTCTCAGCCCCGTCAAACTGTCCTCGTACCTATGGAGAATGGAGGTCATGGGCAAGGTAGGCAAACAGATTTCACATCGTCTCTTAGCTCGCTCTCCCGCTCAGGTTCTTCTCTATAAAGACAAACCTTTCGCAGAAGCCTAATAAACAAAATTGGGACAAAACAACTGGCCGCTCCTAAGCGATCCCGAGATTCCGCTCACCTCAAATCGGATAAGCCACTTTAGAAAATGACTTCCGTGAATTCTCAGCGAACTGTCTTACCGTAACATTTGCATTGACTTGAAAGCCCCGAAAATCATCTTAGAGTTCAGATACTGATACGTTACTGAACGGTTTTCTTTTGTTCAAAAACCCCTATTGATTGTGCTATCTATCGACTTCGCTAATTCACAAACTTTTACACTGCCATACGCATCCCGATACAGTCTCGACACAGAAAATCTCTTCAAAGAAGCTTTTCAAAGCTTAAGTACTTCTGCTAGTCTAAAACTTATAGTTATAAATTATTCATGACTATTTTAAAGAAATTAGCGCAATTTGTCCCAGGGCCTTCTGGTAATTGTCTATGTGGACGACGTCCTTGTTACAAACCAATCGAAGTGATCGCTAATAAAACAGAGGATTCGTTCATAAAGTTCATGTCTTTTTGTAGACATTGCCAAAATTAAGGGTAATAAAGCCCAACTTCTTGGTAGGACTCCTAATAGTCCGTATAAACGTCTCCTGTTATATAATTTTATGCAATAGGAACTTTGTATACTTGCAAGTGAGCCCTTAACTAATTGCCACGGGAAGAACGACTTTTGCTTTTGGTTCTCACGCAAACCTTCGAGTTCCTGGTGCCGAGGGAAAAGGTAAACTACTTGGCGCGACTTATATGCCTGTCTCGCTTTGGACAGTCTCGTACTGGAAGGAATCGTCTCAACTTTGCAATATTTGCGACCCACGGAGAAAGGTCGCATTGCTGCACTCTCCGACTATACCTGTGAGACCACGAGGAGCGCCATGCACTCTCCATCGTCTCCCTTCTGCTGTACAAGATACCGTACCATAGTTGACCAGCATAACAGTAAGTAAGAAAGACTAACTATATTGTAAAGAGTGTTGTGCTACAAATGGACAACCGGTGGATGGTAGCATGCATGCCTTTCCCTGCTGCAAACTGCTGGCAAGTTGGGAAACACTGGTCCCATACTAACTGCAAGATCGGTAGCGCCCAGAAACTACCGAAAAAGAAATCTTCATCCGCTCTGGGGTGCCTCGCCCGTCGACCTCAAGGTCACCTCGGAGGGCACACACTTTATGGCAATACGTCTCGATCGACTCGCAAGTCTCGAGCGCCTACTGTCACGACGTGTTCAACAGCTTCTGGTGTTACGACACGACTACGCCTACGTTCCAGACTCCTGCCTCGCGCTCCACATCACCTCGACATCATGTTGTGTCTGTTGAGCACAATGACTCACAAGTGAAGCAATATCATGTGTTGACCAGACCTGAAGAGGCAAGCTGTAGCGGAATTATTGAAGGTTCACAATTTGCAGGCGTTCCTGCGTGACACTACATACACGGGAAATACACGCCTGTATGACCAATGGCCGTCATGGCGCGCCAGGTACAATATCAACAGCCAGTTACCTCCTCCCATGCGCACTTATTTCTGTCGCATGTGTTCGCGTACTGCATTCAGTACGAATTATTATCTTTGTTTATAAATCTGCAATGATCGCTATGACCTACGTTTTTGGTCACTAGGATATCTTCGAACGCCTCACTCAAGAATACCATCAAAACAACGTTCTTGTGAATACCACTGTCTCCCAAACCACTGTATAGGTTTGGAATGTGGTAAATTTACATAATTAATTATGCTAAACACAACAATCTTACTTCAATAACTTATATTATATGACGCATCCAGATCGGCTGCACTTTTACTGTAAGAGTTTTCAGGTCCCAGAAATCATGGCTACACTGTAGCCCAGATAAATAGACAAATTTTGCTCTATACCCGAAGTCTGATCCTAAATAAGATTGTTATCAACAGAGTTATCGAAAGCTTCGGACAATTTTTTTTTTAATCCAGTGTTCTGGATAGGTATAACGATTTCAGAAGGTGTAAAACTTCAATATTTTACTCTAATTTAGGCGAATCAACTAGAGTAGCGCCCAAGCCAACCTCAACCACGCTTATCGGAGACGAGATTTAAAGTACATATATTATGTACTTTATCTACTCTATGATTTATGCTACGCCTTTGGACAGAATCGGGCCTTCAAGTAACATCTGAGTAACTTTTCGACCCGTGGTATCGTCGTTAAAACTGGCTGGACAACTACCCAATTACATTTTAACAAAAGCTATTTGGCAACTTGAATCTATTCTCAGACGTTTATCTCGAATCTATTTAAGCAAGTTAGAAATCTAACGATAATCTAATAGTTTTCTTTTGTAGGAATTTTATTTTTCCACAGGCGCGTGGGCGCCCGCTGACCCGCCACCAGGAGATAATAAACAGATCTCAAGTTAACCGGATATTGGAAGTCGAACGGAACACATAATATGAAATTTTACCTTCCAATAAAATTGGTATTATGTTTCCTGAGACTTCCAATATCCGAATAATGGCTTCCTGGTGGGCTGCCAACGGCATTTCCTCCGCAACAGTGAGAAAGCCAACATGGCGGCGGGTGCACGGGCGCGGGCTCTGGTTTGTCAGGAGTGGAGGCGGATGTGACGTCACAGCGATGGCGTGGAGCGACTTGTTTTTACGCAAATGGCTACGTTCGATCGTGCGCAGTGGCGCCCTCTCAAGTTAACCGGATATTGGAAGTCTCAGGAAACATAATACCAATTTTATTGGAAGGTAAAATTTCATATTATTTAGCAAGAAAGATTTCCCAAGAAATACACCACCAAATTACTCAAATTGAACAAAGAGAACTTGGGATAGAACCACCACCAAAAAAGATAAAATACATCAATAAACAGAACCATTTGAACAATATTATCAGTAATAAACATGAATATCCAACAAAAATTGCATTTCTACAAGCCATAGCAGGTAAGGTAATCTAAAACTCAAATAAACAAGCGCTATTACAAAGAAAAAAAAATACCGAATAATACATTGTTTACAAAATAATGCATGAATGAAAGTAAATAAGCGTACACTATATTAAATGATTAAAAATAAATAATAAATGCATGCTAACAACGAAACTGTGTTTTATTCATTTAGAAAACAGAAATTATGCTTCAAAACAGATATGATAAATAAATATTAGCCCATACAATAGTATGCATAATGAGTATTAGTCGACTACAAATTAGTCCAAGTAAAATTATTCTAAAACCATAGTATGCCAAACAATGTAGTAGGCCAAAGTATTATTATGCGACAGTATTATTATGCCAAACCAATTATGCGAAACTATATTAGTCTAAAAAAATTATGCCAATGAAGGGGATCCCCCTGAAAACACACTACAGTCAAATAGAGTACTGCTATGTAGACACGCCGTCTATACTTTGACAAAAACGAACGAAGGTCCATAGTTCAGTCAGGATAAACCGAATGTCTAAATGATTTTAGACATAGAGAACATTGTCAAATGAGGGTTACGCACGATCAAGGGACGAAACAGACCAGCAGATATAGCTAATTCATTCTTACATCGACTTTCGAATGAATTGGCTGTATGAACTTGTGCGGCTGTAAGGACCTAGTACAGACCTGAGGTGCGTGAAGTGGCCGAGGACACGTTGATCTCGCTGATCTTATTCTCGGCAGTGTGGACCTACAGTACAGTACAGACCTGAGGTGCGTGAAGTGGCCGAGCTCGGGCGGCACGCTGGCGATGCTGTTGTTGGCGAGGTCGAGCACGGCGAGGCGCGGCAGCCGCGCCAGCGCGTCCGAGGACACGTTGATCTCGCTGATCTTGTTCTCGGCAGTGTGGACCTACAGTACAGTACAGACCTGAGGTGCGTGAAGTAGCCGAGCTCGGGCGGCACGCTGGCGATGCTGTTGTTGGCGAGGTCGAGCACGGCGAGGCGCGGCAGCCGCGCCAGCGCGTCCGAGGACACGTTGATCTCGCTGATCTTGTTCTCGGCAGTGTGGACCTACAGTACAGTACAGACCTGAGGTGCGTGAAGTAGCCGAGCTCGGGCGGCACGCTGGCGATGCTGTTGTTGGCGAGGTCGAGCACGGCGAGGCGCGACAGCCGCGCCAGCGCGTCCGAGGACACGTTGATCTCGCTGATCTTGTTCTCGGCAGTGTGGACCTACAGTACAGTACAGACCTGAGGTGCGTGAAGTGGCCGAGCTCGGGCGGCACGCTGGCGATGCTGTTGTTGGCGAGGTCGAGCACGGCGAGGCGCGGCAGCCGCGCCAGCGCGTCCGAGGACACGTTGATCTCGCTGATCTTGTTCTCGGCAGTGTGGACCTACAGTACAGTACAGACCTGAGGTGCGTGAAGTAGCCGAGCTCGGGCGGCACGCTGGCGATGCTGTTGTTGGCGAGGTCGAGCACGGCGAGGCGCGGCAGCCGCGCCAGCGCGTCCGAGGACACGTTGATCTCGCTGATCTTGTTCTCGGCAGTGTGGACCTACAGTACAGTACAGACCTGAGGTGCGTGAAGTAGCCGAGCTCGGGCGGCACGCTGGCGATGCTGTTGTTGGCGAGGTCGAGCACGGCGAGGCGCGACAGCCGCGCCAGCGCGTCCGAGGACACGTTGATCTCGCTGATCTTGTTCTCGGCAGTGTGGACCTACAGTACAGTACAGACCTGAGGTGCGTGAAGTAGCCGAGCTCGGGCGGCACGCTGGCGATGCTGTTGTTGGCGAGGTCGAGCACGGCGAGGCGCGACAGCCGCGCCAGCGCGTCCGAGGACACGTTGATCTCGCTGATCTTGTTCTCGGCCGCCAGTAGGATCTCGAGGTTCTCCAGCGAGTACACGCAGCGAGGGATGTGGGTGAACCTATAAACATCAGCTACTTTAACACGGTCTAAAAAAGGTCTTCGCACACTATATCAACTCCACGCCACTGCGGCAGCAACTCTACTCACTCTTTCTATGAGTAGTCAACTAGTTGATCCACCCAATGGTCACTAATGGACAACGCGGTGTCAACGAGTGGATAACGCGGTGGGCCTGCAAATGGTTGCCCGTCACGCGTCAGTCGCAACCACATAGTCGCCGCGGGGACGACGTGTGGTCAACGCATGACAGACGTGTCGGAGTTGACCTTAGTGGTCACCACACGACGTACACTACTTTAATATCATTTTTTGAAATTAAATTTAGAAAATATGACATAGGGCTTTTATTTCAATATTTGGCATAGGATCGAGTCGCCGTTGAGTTGTTATAATGTGCGAAGACCTTAATAGGGGTGTAGACTCTAAAGGAGACCAGTCATTTTGGGCCCAAAAGTAAAAGTGCCGGCCAACAAACAAAAATCATTCCAAATGATAGGCCACATTGGTCTGAACATTCATAATAAGACACCAACACTCCCAGGTCAATACTTTAGTAGCTGTTAGCGAATAATTATCGGACTTTTCCATACAGTTCATCAAACGAAAGTCTGTTTTCTTGCTCAGGATTGATTCGAACTCATTATTACTGTTGACATATTTCTGTTAGACATGTTTTAACCCTAAGGGTACCTAACACTTTCGACACTGGATGGTGGGTACCAGATATACCTCGACTACCAGGGAGGTGTAGTATGCGTAGATTCTAGTTGGCAGGGACTGTCCAAGTCAAGGGTTATATATAACAACTGACTAGGTCGGAACCCAAGCCGGAGAACCATCATTCCTTGAAACTTTGCGTTGAAATCGGCGAGCCTTCAGAATTTTCCCTTTCCCCCCTTGAGTTCTGTTCCATCAACAAACCCGTGCATGCTCCAATCGATTGGAACACCCCTAACTAGACCCATTCTTGAGATGTGATAGGACGGAATGTCTGCTCACAATTTATAAAGGGTTAAAATGGGGCTTTTCAACAAAAGGTTGGGGTCGTTTGCATTTTTAAAACTCACTGAAACCCTGTTTCGACCTACTGACTTGACTCCTCCATCTTTTCTGTGTGTGAATGTGAATTGCTTTTAGACGTGTAATATTAGTTTGACTAGTTTTTCCTAGTTATATTTTGGGTATTTATGTTGTTTAATTGTAGTTGCTCCCATACAAACATTTGTTCCTCTCCAAAAACTGGTTCGAATGGCATCGTAAAAAATTTTTAGCGATGCGTCGGTTGTATCTATGTGTTCGCCTGTATGTAGTGTTTTTTTTTTGGGAAAGGCTCTAATGTAGTTGTAGACGATGATGTCTGTCATGTGTCTATATTTTTCTTCTGCGAATTATTTTTGATGTTTATAGCATTAGAGTTACCACTGCCTTCGTCCAGGGGCTTTTCCTTCTATTCCCCTCCATTGTAGTGGCCTAGGCCAACTTAGACCTAATCTAATACTAACACTATATTAAGATAATTGTAAACAAACTTACCTTAATTATAGAAGTAAACCTCCACGGGCTGTAAGTCACACTTAGGACCATGGCATTACGCTACCGCCTACTTTTTTTCATCGACTATCGCAAAATTTAAGAGTTTTTGTGTAACAAATCGATTTTCGTAATTTATCCGACACGTTCGATTAACGCCCACGCGATTGGGCCGCCGCTACCAGCGCCATGACCATCATTTTCCTTTTCGTTATTACTTAAGGGTAAGGGCAACTGAAGGGTCGCCATACTTGGTACAAATGACCGGAAAAATTGTGTCAGTATCTCCCGGTCTAAAGGTTCAGGGAACGCGATAAAGCAAAAACCATATAAAAATTTTGGCAAAGTGTCCCTTACTTGTTGTTAGAAATGACGAGCTCCCTCAGATTGTTAAGCTCGGCGAGGTCAGCCGGCAGCTCGCTCAGGCAATTCCTGCCAAGGTCCAGCAGTTGCAGATGTGTGCAGCTGGCCAGCTCGGCTGGCAGCCGCGACAGGCTGTTGGACGACAGGACCAGCTGCGACAGCGTGTCGCGGACCAGGCATATGCTGCAATAATATGGGGTTGTTGGAAATGGGAACTTTTCGTCGGTAATCGGTGATCGTCTTTTTTCTTTCTTTATGGAACGCACACCAAGGAGACCATACATTTTATAGTTTCTAGTTATTGAAGTGAGGCTACAACAAAGGCTTTGTTCACTTATTGCTGTATAGCTTATTGAAAGAGTCCCGAGTTTTACGAAAATTATGGCTTGTGCCCCTCTATTTTGAATCTACAGTCTAAAGCGATAGAGTTGATAATACCATGAAGAATTACTGCGGCTTTTCCCTTTTTAACACGCTTTTATTATTTGTAGAGCTCGGGCTTGGTGTTACAAGTGTATATAAAAAAGACTATGTCAAGTACCTTTACTGTATCACGTTCAATGAATAAGATCAGCGTAAATTCTAACATCGTACCAACTACCTAGTTATTATAAAATCCCACCAAAAACATAAATGTAAAAAAAAAGAGCCAAGTTCAATACAAAAATTATGCTTGGCTGTGGGCTTCGCCGCAAAAAGAATGGAGATGAGTGCCAAGTTATGCAAAACCCAAATATGTATTTATAGGAACAAAATAACATTATGAACAAGTATTAAACTCTATTTCTTTGCTTTATTGGATACCTA
The DNA here is from genome assembly GCA_932294315.1 of Epinotia nisella. Taxonomy (NCBI): domain Eukaryota; kingdom Metazoa; phylum Arthropoda; class Insecta; order Lepidoptera; family Tortricidae; genus Epinotia; species Epinotia nisella. The sequence goes on from OW028674.1 coordinate 9,324,007, forward strand.
TAACAATTGCTGTTATTTAAAAATGTGAGATCTTAAAGTAGGTTAGATTTGACTTGACCAGTTTTCATTAAATCAGTCATTTTATAAAGTTATTCAACATATATATATTTTAATTCTGATAAAAACTGGTCAAGTCAAATCTAACCTACTTTAAGATCTCACATTTTTAAATAACAGCAATTGTTATAGGTATCCAATAAAGCAAAGAAATAGAGTTTAATACTTGTTCATAATGTTATTTTGTTCCTATATATACATATTTGGATTTTGCATAACTTGGCACTCATTTAGATCTCCATTTTTACATTTATGTTTTTGGTGGGACTCATATAAACAAGATAATCGAGATTATTCCTGGATGTTGCGCTCCATTTACAATGTTTAGCTTACCATTGATTCTGTAGTACACTACACAAACACATTGCATGCGGTGCTTACCCTATCGGCACTTCGGTGAAGCAGTTCTTGGATATATCGACGATGTGCACTTGCGCCTCCGCGGCGCTCCGGAACACGTCGTCCGGGACGCCCGCCAGCTCCCGTCCGGGCAACATTAGCGCTTGATTCTTCTTCAGTGTGAACCTAACAGAAACCAGAATTTAATTTTACAATAACTAAGAACGGCTATACGCGGCGACTTTTTGCAGCGCTACAAACGCGATACAGGTGATTTTGACAGGTAATCTATTGCTAGAACTAGAAAAAATATCCAAAATCGATGACCGTTTTTATGACCTTGTAGATTAATTATTTGACTCACTTGTAAGGCCACTTGTCGTCCAAATGCGGTCGCGCAGGAACTTCATCATGCGGTCGGTGCCCCGGCGGATGACTGCTGATGATTATTTGACTCACTTGTCAGGCCACTTGTTGTCCGTGAGCCTCGTCTCGGCCTGGATCTCCTCGTTCATGCGGTCGCGCAGGAACTTCATCATGCGGTCGGTGCCCCGGCGGATGACTGCTGATGATTATTTGACTCACTTGTCAGGCCACTTGTTGTCCGTGAGCCTCGTCTCGGCCTGGATCTCCTCGTTCATGCGGTCGCGCAGGAACTTCATCATGCGGTCGGTGCCCCGGCGGATGACTGCTGATGATTATTTGACTCACTTGTCAGGCCACTTGTTGTCCGTGAGCCTCGTCTCGGCCTCGATCTCCTCGTTCATGCGGTGGCGCAGGAACTTCATCATGCGGTCGGTGCCCCGGCGGATGACTGCTGATGATTATTTGACTCACTTGTCAGGCCACTTGTTGTCCGTGAGCCTCGTCTCGGCCTCGATCTCCTCGTTCATGCGGTCGCGCAGGAACTTCATCATGCGGTCGGTGCCCCCGCGGATGACTGCTGATGATTATTTGACTCACTTGTCAGGCCACTTGTTGTCCGTGAGCCTCGTCTCGGCCTCGATCTCCTCGTTCATGCGGTCGCGCAGGAACTTCATCATGCGGTCGGTGCCCCGGCGGATGACTGCTGATGATTATTTGACTCACTTGTCAGGCCACTTGTTGTCCCTGAGCCTCGTCTCGGCCTCGATCTCCTCGTTCATGCGGTCGCGCAGGAACTTCATCATGCGGTCGGTGCCCCGGCGGATGACTGCTGATGATTATTTGACTCACTTGTCAGACCACTTGTTGTCCGTGAGCCTCGTCTCGGCCTCGATCTCCTCGTTCATGCGGTCGCGCAGGAACTTCATCATGCGGTCGGTGCCCCGGCGGATGACTGCTGATGATTATTTGACTCACTTGTCAGGCCACTTGTTGTCCGTGAGCCTCGTCTCGGCCTCGATCTCCTCGTTCATGCGGTCGCGCAGGAACTTCATCATGCGGTCGGTGCCCCGGCGGATGACTGCTGATGATTATTTGACTCACTTGTCAGGCCACTTGTTGTCCGTGAGCCTCGTCTCGGCCTCGATCTCCTCGTTCATGCGGTCGCGCAGGAACTTCATCATGCGGTCGGTGCCCCCGCGGATGACTGCTGATGATTATTTGACTCACTTGTCAGGCCACTTGTTGTCCGTGAGCCTCGTCTCGGCCTCGATCTCCTCGTTCATGCGGTCGGTGCCCCGGCGGATGACTGCTGATGATTATTTGACTCACTTGTCAGGCCACTTGTTGTCCGTGAGCCTCGTCTCGGCCTCGATCTCCTCGTTCATGCGGTCGCGCAGGAACTTCATCATGCGGTCGGTGCCCCCGCGGATGACTGCTGATGATTATTTGACTCACTTGTCAGGCCACTTGTTGTCCGTGAGCCTCGTCTCGGCCTCGATCTCCTCGTTCATGCGGTCGGTGCCCCGGCGGATGACTGCTGATGATTATTTGACTCACTTGTCAGGCCACTTGTTGTCCGTGAGCCTCGTCTCGGCCTCGATCTCCTCGTTCATGCGGTCGCGCAGGAACTTCATCATGCGGTCGGTGCCCCCGCGGATGACTGCTGATGATTATTTGACTCACTTGTCAGGCCACTTGTTGTCCGTGAGCCTCGTCTCGGCCTCGATCTCCTCGTTCATGCGGTCGGTGCCCCGGCGGATGACTGCTGATGATTATTTGACTCACTTGTCAGGCCACTTGTTGTCCGTGAGCCTCGTCTCGGCCTCGATCTCCTCGTTCATGCGGTCGCGCAGGAACTTCATCATGCGGTCGGTGCCCCCGCGGATGACTGCTGATGATTATTTGATTCACTTGTCAGGCCACTTGTTGTCCGTGAGCCTCGTCTCGGCCTCGATCTCCTCGTTCATGCGGTCGGTGCCCCGGCGGATGACTGCTGATGATTATTTGACTCACTTGTCAGGCCACTTGTTGTCCGTGAGCCTCGTCTCGGCCTCGATCTCCTCGTTCATGCGGTCGGTGCCCCCGCGGATGACTGCTGATGATTATTTGACTCACTTGTCAGGCCACTTGTTGTCCGTGAGCCTCGTCTCGGCCTCGATCTCCTCGTTCATGCGGTCGCGCAGGAACTTCATCATGCGGTCGGTGCCCCGGCGGATGACTGCTGATGATTATTTGACTCACTTGTCAGGCCACTTGTTGTCCGTGAGCCTCGTCTCGGCCTCGATCTCCTCGTTCATGCGGTCGCGCAGGAACTTCATCATGCGGTCGGTGCCCCCGCGGATGACTGCTGATGATTATTTGACTCACTTGTCAGGCCACTTGTTGTCCGTGAGCCTCGTCTCGGCCTCGATCTCCTCGTTCATGCGGTCGGTGCCCCGGCGGATGACTGCTGATGATTATTTGACTCACTTGTCAGGCCACTTGTTGTCCGTGAGCCTCGTCTCGGCCTCGATCTCCTCGTTCATGCGGTCGGTGCCCCGGCGGATGACTGCTGATGATTATTTGACTCACTTGTCAGGCCACTTGTTGTCCGTGAGCCTCGTCTCGGCCTCGATCTCCTCGTTCATGCGGTCGCGCAGGAACTTCATCATGCGGTCGGTGCCCCCGCGGATGACTGCTGATGATTATTTGACTCACTTGTCAGGCCACTTGTTGTCCGTGAGCCTCGTCTCGGCCTCGATCTCCTCGTTCATGCGGTCGGTGCCCCGGCGGATGACTGCTGATGATTATTTGACTCACTTGTCAGGCCACTTGTTGTCCGTGAGCCTCGTCTCGGCCTCGATCTCCTCGTTCATGCGGTCGCGCAGGAACTTCATCATGCGGTCGGTGCCCCCGCGGATGACTGCTGATGATTATTTGATTCACTTGTCAGGCCACTTGTTGTCCGTGAGCCTCGTCTCGGCCTCGATCTCCTCGTTCATGCGGTCGGTGCCCCGGCGGATGACTGCTGATGATTATTTGACTCACTTGTCAGGCCACTTGTTGTCCGTGAGCCTCGTCTCGGCCTCGATCTCCTCGTTCATGCGGTCGGTGCCCCCGCGGATGACTGCTGATGATTATTTGACTCACTTGTCAGGCCACTTGTTGTCCGTGAGCCTCGTCTCGGCCTCGATCTCCTCGTTCATGCGGTCGCGCAGGAACTTCATCATGCGGTCGGTGCCCCGGCGGATGACTGCTGATGATTATTTGACTCACTTGTCAGGCCACTTGTTGTCCGTGAGCCTCGTCTCGGCCTCGATCTCCTCGTTCATGCGGTCGCGCAGGAACTTCATCATGCGGTCGGTGCCCCCGCGGATGACTGCTGATGATTATTTGACTCACTTGTCAGGCCACTTGTTGTCCGTGAGCCTCGTCTCGGCCTCGATCTCCTCGTTCATGCGGTCGGTGCCCCGGCGGATGACTGCTGATGATTATTTGACTCACTTGTCAGGCCACTTGTTGTCCGTGAGCCTCGTCTCGGCCTCGATCTCCTCGTTCATGCGGTCGGTGCCCCCGCGGATGACTGCTGATGATTATTTGACTCACTTGTCAGGCCACTTGTTGTCCGTGAGCCTCGTCTCGGCCTCGATCTCCTCGTTCATGCGGTCGGTGCCCCCGCGGATGACTGCTGATGATTATTTGACTCACTTGTCAGGCCACTTGTTGTCCGTGAGCCTCGTCTCGGCCTCGATCTCCTCGTTCATGCGGTCGCGCAGGAACTTCATCATGCGGTCGGTGCCCCGGCGGATGACTGCTGATGATTATTTGACTCACTTGTCAGGCCACTTGTTGTCCGTGAGCCTCGTCTCGGCCTCGATCTCCTCGTTCATGCGGTCGCGCAGGAACTTCATCATGCGGTCGGTGCCCCCGCGGATGACTGCTGATGATTATTTGACTCACTTGTCAGGCCACTTGTTGTCCGTGAGCCTCGTCTCGGCCTCGATCTCCTCGTTCATGCGGTCGGTGCCCCCGCGGATGACTGCTGATGATTATTTGACTCACTTGTCAGGCCACTTGTTGTCCGTGAGCCTCGTCTCGGCCTCGATCTCCTCGTTCATGCGGTCGGTGCCCCCGCGGATGACTGCTGATGATTATTTGACTCACTTGTCAGGCCACTTGTTGTCCGTGAGCCTCGTCTCGGCCTCGATCTCCTCGTTCATGCGGTCGGTGCCCCCGCGGATGACTGCTGATGATTATTTGACTCACTTGTCAGGCCACTTGTTGTCCGTGAGCCTCGTCTCGGCCTCGATCTCCTCGTTCATGCGGTCGCGCAGGAACTTCATCATGCGGTCGGTGCCCCGGCGGATGACTGCTGATGATTATTTGACTCACTTGTCAGGCCACTTGTTGTCCGTGAGCCTCGTCTCGGCCTCGATCTCCTCGTTCATGCGGTCGGTGCCCCCGCGGATGACTGCTGATGATTATTTGACTCACTTGTCAGGCCACTTGTTGTCCGTGAGCCTCGTCTCGGCCTCGATCTCCTCGTTCATGCGGTCGCGCAGGAACTTCATCATGCGGTCGGTGCCCCGGCGGATGACTGCTGATGATTATTTGACTCACTTGTCAGGCCACTTGTTGTCCGTGAGCCTCGTCTCGGCCTCGATCTCCTCGTTCATGCGGTCGCGCAGGAACTTCATCATGCGGTCGGTGCCCCCGCGGATGACTGCTGATGATTATTTGACTCACTTGTCAGGCCACTTGTTGTCCGTGAGCCTCGTCTCGGCCTCGATCTCCTCGTTCATGCGGTCGGTGCCCCGGCGGATGACTGCTGATGATTATTTGACTCACTTGTCAGGCCACTTGTTGTCCGTGAGCCTCGTCTCGGCCTCGATCTCCTCGTTCATGCGGTCGGTGCCCCCGCGGATGACTGCTGATGATTATTTGACTCACTTGTCAGGCCACTTGTTGTCCGTGAGCCTCGTCTCGGCCTCGATCTCCTCGTTCATGCGGTGGGTGCCCCCGCGGATGACTGCTGATGATTATTTGACTCACTTGTCAGGCCACTTGTTGTCCGTGAGCCTCGTCTCGGCCTCGATCTCCTCGTTCATGCGGTCGGTGCCCCCGCGGATGACTGCTGATGATTATTTGACTCACTTGTCAGGCCACTTGTTGTCCGTGAGCCTCGTCTCGGCCTCGATCTCCTCGTTCATGCGGTCGGTGCCCCCGCGGATGACTGCTGATGATTATTTGACTCACTTGTCAGGCCACTTGTTGTCCGTGAGCCTCGTCTCGGCCTCGATCTCCTCGTTCATGCGGTCGGTGCCCCCGCGGATGACTGCTGATGATTATTTGACTCACTTGTCAGGCCACTTGTTGTCCGTGAGCCTCGTCTCGGCCTCGATCTCCTCGTTCATGCGGTCGCGCAGGAACTTCATCATGCGGTCGGTGCCCCGGCGGATGACTGCTGATGATTATTTGACTCACTTGTCAGGCCACTTGTTGTCCGTGAGCCTCGTCTCGGCCTCGATCTCCTCGTTCATGCGGTCGGTGCCCCCGCGGATGACTGCTGATGATTATTTGACTCACTTGTCAGGCCACTTGTTGTCCGTGAGCCTCGTCTCGGCCTCGATCTCCTCGTTCATGCGGTCGCGCAGGAACTTCATCATGCGGTCGGTGCCCCGGCGGATGACTGCTGATGATTATTTGACTCACTTGTCAGGCCACTTGTTGTCCGTGAGCCTCGTCTCGGCCTCGATCTCCTCGTTCATGCGGTCGCGCAGGAACTTCATCATGCGGTCGGTGCCCCCGCGGATGACTGCTGATGATTATTTGACTCACTTGTCAGGCCACTTGTTGTCCGTGAGCCTCGTCTCGGCCTCGATCTCCTCGTTCATGCGGTCGGTGCCCCGGCGGATGACTGCTGATGATTATTTGACTCACTTGTCAGGCCACTTGTTGTCCGTGAGCCTCGTCTCGGCCTCGATCTCCTCGTTCATGCGGTCGGTGCCCCCGCGGATGACTGCTGATGATTATTTGACTCACTTGTCAGGCCACTTGTTGTCCGTGAGCCTCGTCTCGGCCTCGATCTCCTCGTTCATGCGGTGGGTGCCCCCGCGGATGACTGCTGATGATTATTTGACTCACTTGTCAGGCCACTTGTTGTCCGTGAGCCTCGTCTCGGCCTCGATCTCCTCGTTCATGCGGTCGGTGCCCCCGCGGATGACTGCTGATGATTATTTGACTCACTTGTCAGGCCACTTGTTGTCCGTGAGCCTCGTCTCGGCCTCGATCTCCTCGTTCATGCGGTCGCGCAGGAACTTCATCATGCGGTCGGTGCCCCCGCGGATGACGTCCTGTCGGACGAACGACAGTCTGTTGCCATCCATACTGATGCTTTGGAGTTGCGTTAGCAGGCCAAGATTTTTGGGCAATCTAAAAATGAGTTTAAAACTAAATTAGTGCTAAGTTGTTCAACGTTACAGTGACACAGATTGTTCAATCCAAGAGGAAGCAAGCTTGTGTTTTGTCCATAGAGTAGAACAAGTAACAAAAGTAGGTGTAACTAAGAGACAGCTGCAGAAAATACCTAACAGAATGGCTGGAAGTGGATACAAAAAAGCCTTTAATATCAGAAGATAATAGGGGATGTCTAAAACAAGGACAACATAAAACCACTTATTTAAAAGATTAGTTTTCACGCCATATTTGTCACATATCATAAAAAAAACCTTAATTCCTAACGTTTCGACGCAGGTTGCACGGTTAGAACCGAGTAAAGTAATCTTTTAAATATATGTGCAAGGCGAGAGTTTAAAGTGTTATATGAACTCACTTATTTAGACCATTGTTGCTGAGGTCGAGCCGTTTCAACTTCTGCAGTAAAGAGACGTTCTCGGGTAGCACCTCCAGCTGATTATCCCTAATGTTTAGTACATTCAGGTGTTGCATTTGGTCACAAAACTCTTCAGTAATTTCCTATAAGTATTGAGACTGTCAAACCAAGTAGTCAAGCACTATCTAGTTAAATCTTATCTCCACCAATTAAGGTGAACCACGCCCAGGCCAGTTTGTGGACCTTTTGGTTTAACTTTCTATCAAGAGAGCGTTGTGTGTCCTTGTCACCATTAGGTAGATTCGCTAGCTCAAACCTGGGCCTATTTCGCGTCTAATGATAAAACTATTTTTAAACGGTGCCAATCGCGTAACATACTAAAAAAAAATGTTTGCAATTGAATTAAGAACCTTCTCCATTTGAGACATCAGTTGAAAACACATGACCGGTGGTTTATCTACTAAGTTCAAAATTAAATTACCTTTATGTAGTTATTTGCCAAATAAATTTCTTTTAAAGCTGTACACCCGTAGAAGTCCGGTAGTGCTTGGATATCGTTATGATTTGCGTCTAGAATTTCCATCCTTCTCAGTTCCCCGAGCGCCGGCAGTAAGCGTAAGTTGTTATTGCTTATGTTCATTTTCTTTAGGTCTGTAATCAAATTAAAATGTAAATTTTGTTTATAGACGAAATTGTAGGTACCTTATTGTATTCATGATATTGATAAAGCATAGATTAGTTACAACAGTGACAAAGTCAATGAATGATTGTGCTGTCAAAATAGCACTTTCATTCACAGCAAAATGATGAGTATATGAACGGAACTGGCGCTGTCAGTGGCCGGGACAATGCCCTCCAGTGCACAATACATATATTGCTACCTATTTCCATAGCAGGAGTTTTTTTCACACATGCTATCATTTCATTATTATAAAATGGATAATTGGAGTTACAAGCAATTAAAATTTACCTCTTAAGTTAACGATATCTGGAGGTAGTTCATGTAGCTGATTGTGTGACAGATTGAGCTCAACCAAACGGACCAGGTAACCCATGCCTGGGGGCAAGGCGGTGATTTTGTTGTGTGACAGGTCCTTAAAGTAAACAAATGCTTATGACAAAACTATATACAGTACTAAATATATTTAACATCATAGATACCATAGAAAACATACATGCATGCATGCAACATACTCAGGTACAAATATTAGTGCTAATCTCACAAATAAATACCCTTACCGGGACTCAAACCCATGACTCTAGCCTCTAGCTTCATAGGCTGGTTCACTACCAACTAGGCTAAATGTTTGTCACATACATAATATATTACGAAATTTAATAGATTTTAAAACAAGTATATATTTTAAATTAATAATACATGTTACAAACCAGAAATGTCAACATGACCAAATCACCAATGTCAGGTTGAATCTTGTCAAGCTGGTTGTGTGCGACACTGAGCCAGCGCAGCTCACCCAGCCTGAAGAAGGTTCTTGGCAGGGCAACCAGCTTGTTGTGGTTCAGACTGAGGTTGGACAGGCTTTTGAGTTCCCCAATCTCTTCAGGTAGTGTGGTTAACGCATTGTCATGGAGCTGAAAATATAGAAGTTATCTAAACACTAAAAGATGTACAAATTGTAGGAATACTGAAGTGGATCTAATATTTATTTTGGATTGGATTTAATAAGTTTATAAGCAATTTTTTGTATGAATTACATGCAAGCCGTCAAAGATAAAATAAAAATCACTTTGACTCAATCATGTGCCATTCTCTGATTACATAGATCCTTTATCGACATATCAACACCAAAGTAAAATTGACAAGATTTTCTACTCTAAAAATATTTTTATAAAAACTGATAAACAAACAAACACCTTCAGAGTGACTAATTCCTGTAAGAGTTTGATCTCGGGAGGAATGGCAGCAAAGACATTAGAGCTGAGATCCAGGAACTTCAGTGGCTCACTGTTCCACCAGCTGTGCCGGTCTTCCCGCGCAAAGTCTACTTCCTTTACCTCTTCCAATACCAGTTCATCAATTTTCCACACATTTTCTGGGACTGAAAAAAAATGTATTTTAAGTTATTTAAATAATACATACATTGACATAATTAATAAAATAAATGTACAAAATCTACATTGATACTGATTCTCATTAATTGTTATGCACTACCACACAAAAAAAAATTGTCAACTTTTTTTTGTGAATGACTAAATGACAATTTAATAATTTAATGAGAACATAATATATTGAATGCATAAAAGATAATAGTTAACAACAAATATTAACGAGTCGGTAATCTAAACTAAGAAAAGAAAAATCAAATAAGTATAACTAAACCTAAAGATAAAAAAATTATAATATCTTGCAAAATTTAATGTATGTTGTACTACTGACAATATGCATCTCGTACTTCCTGCCTTTACTACAAATAAATAAACAATAAGGAAGTAATTAACTAGCACGTAATTCAAAGTCAGGGAAGTAACTCACCAGTTCCCAGGCCTCGGCCGCTCAAACTGAGTTGTCCGGTGCGTTTAGCCGACTTAATCAAACCATTGGTTAGTGCGCTCTCATCTGCTTTCTTATCTTGAAGGTTGAAAAGAGATTTATCAGATACTTTTATCCGAGACTTTACAGGGATTCTACGAGACATGTTTACAAACTCGCAATAATTTACTGTATTTTTGATGTATATGGCCAAAGTATAACCACTACAAATTTAAAAACTAATGTAATGGCCAAAACTACATGAGTATAAACTAGAATTTATTAAATAAACATTGTCCCTGAAGGCCTGACGACGAAGTTGTAATAAAGTCACTTGCACTTGCACGTCAAATGTCACAATCAAAATCTCAAATCAAAACAAGCCTAAGACGTTTTTTGTATGTTTAAACACAATTACGCACACAGAATCTGTGAAAAACTAAAAACGTTTAACATAATAACATTGCTTGTTTTATTTCATTCATAATGCAATTACCAGATTCTGTGTAGTACTTTCAAATATTTTTGTAATAATAACAATGCATACTATAATCATATAGAAGTCCAGCGCCAAACTTTGTTTGCATTAAAGCAAGTAGGGGCATGTGTGAGATTAGTTTTAGTGAAGAACGGGTTTTACAATGTTGCCATACTTGCCATGCATTAAAAAAAAAGAATCGAGTGAAAAAAATCCACTCTGAAATCAAGTTGAAATCCAAAATTTGAAAGATATTATGATGTGATGTGTATTAATTGAATAACTAAATAAAAATAAGATATACCTGCGAAATTCCTAGCCCCATCCAGTTGGATAAAGTAGACACCATTAGTAAAAAAATATTTAAGTAAAAAGTAAAAAAATATTTATTGACCTAAAATAATTAACACTAAAATTTACTATTTATCGGCGACCCCCACACTAGGCTTGGCCTGTATCGTGGGAGTTAGATACATGCGAAATTACCTTTTATACGTGTAGAGCGGCTTGCTTAAAAATATTTAAGAATAATTAGGCCTGCAACCTGCAACACACTGACGCGGCCTGCCGTGGCGGTCAATAGTAAATTTGACAGCTAATGACAAGTTTACTATTGAAATTGACCGCCGCGGCCAGGTCGCGCCAGTCTGTGAGAGGTCTAATATGGTAAACCGAATGTTAAACATACTTACCTACCTATTGAAGAAACTAATTCGTACTCCAACTTCTCCGCGCGTTCAACTTTTTTTCTAAAATTCAGACTTTTGACTTTAATTTTCACGCGTTCCAATAAGTCAAAATTATCAATACGCCTCTTTATCATAAGCCTATAAGAGCATGACTGTACCTACAGATAATTTTGAACACTTCACCTCTTACCTACTTCTGCTGCTGGCTGTACCTACATGTACGGTCGCTTTAAAAATATGTATCCAATTTGCAACTTTATTCCACCGACATATACGTTCGTAAACGTATACATATTTATAGACGTGCCTGTACAGTCAAAGGTGAACGAATACTTTCATAAATAAGGACATACATATTTATTACTGTCAATATCATAAACAAACCACATGCCATATGCCGTGTAAACAAATTAAATAATAAATAAATAAAGATGTGTACAGATATTTATGTCCTTATTTCTGTACGTATTCGTTTACCCTTGACTGTACGCATAATACGTAGGTAGGTATTTGTGCTGACTGTAGTATTTTAGGGCAATACCGTGAGCCAAAGTAGAACGTTTCAAGCAAACCTTTGGCCCTGACTGGAAGTGATGGTTGGACAATCGTTGGGAGCTTAGTTGGTAGTCTGGGTCATCTCCCGGGAGTCCCGTTCGCCCTCCCTCGATCGGGCGGAATGGTAAGTCAAGACTTTCCCATAACGCAAAATAGACATAGATATACCGTGGTTAAATGGTAGGTAAGCTACTTAGGTGTAGGAAATAATTAGGTAATATCATAGTACATTTACAAGTCATAAAATAACAATTTAACATAAAAATTAACAAACTTAAACTAGACATACAGGCCCCCTCGAGTCGTCCCTGGCGCAAAGGTACCCATCACACTCGCCGCGTTTCCACGTTGAATGGCGACGGTCAACCTTTGCACCAGGTACGACCCTACGCGGGTGTCACGAACCTTCTCCCCAATTCGACGTCCGTAATTGATTACGTGCCTAAGTAGGTATTTTGCAGAAACAATAAATCCTAGACGTAGACGGTCCTAGGTTCGAATCCCGGATAGAAGGACCGGATGAGTACAAATATTTGTTTCTGAGTCGTGGTTTTTTTAATGTAAGTATTTATGTCTATTAAATATAGCGACGTCTAGTACTCATAAAACAAGCCTTATTTAGCTTCCTATGGGGCTAGCTCGATTTGTGTAAGAAAGTCATCTAAAATTTATCTACCTATTCTATTTATTTATTTTCATTTTAAAGTAGGTAGGTACATAATTACGTACAACCTAGCTTAAGAAAATTACCAGCCGTATGAGCAGGTGGTTAATTACTTAATACTATTTATTATTATTGGTAAAATCATAGTACATTTTACAAGTCACAAAATAACAAACTTAAACTAGACATACAGGCCCCCTCGAGTCGTCCCTGGCGCGATTACTTAATGCCTACCTAGTTACAGATTTTAATATTAGGCACTCACCTGCGAATTCGTCGTGAAATCCTTTAGGAGAATTTAACCCGTTACTATGATCATGCATCATGTTCTTAATAATTAAACTTCCAATATTTAGATGCTTAATCCATTTGGATAATCACAAGAATAACAATTTTAAAAGACCTATTTTAAGCACTAAGCAATCACGAACCGAGAGTTTTGAGGGTCTAACGTTGCACTTTAATTTCCTGACATAACAGACATACAATCATGCACACCTTCCTATTTGCGGAAGAACCGACACAAAGGATTGCCACTTGCTAGGATTTGGCCTTCTTGCTTTCCACCTGACACGCTTCTATTACTTCCTCCCCTCTCACAAGTTAATTCTTTCATGACCGTTGGTTTAGAGTAGGCAGGTCCTGAGGAAACTTCCCCGATTTGTCGGAAAACGTTTGTACCGGTGTCTTCGATAGCAGAAAGATCATTATGAATCTGAAAACAAAAGTAGAAAACCGCCTCCTATGCTGTGACCACGACCGGAGTCGTTACTTGCCTACACTACTTTTTAGGGTTCCGTACCTCAAAAAGAAAAAACGGAACCCTTATAGGATCACGTCTTTGTTGTCCATCTGTCTGTCTGGCTGTCTGTGAACACGTGGAGGTTTCGAGTTGAAATTAAAAACATATACTCAAGTCTACAGTCCCTTGAAGCTGTGAAAAAATCAAACTTCTAAGTTAACGTGAAAAAAGATACGGCCGTTTATGCCGCAAAAAACGTATATTTCGACACTCTCAAGGGAATCAAAATGTATAGACTTTCTGTTGACCTAGAACTATGAAATTTGGCGAGTAATATCGTCTTATACTAAAAGTACAGGGAAAAACTGAAAACTATACATTTGTATTTTTGTACGGAACCCTTGGTGGGCGAGTCCGACTCGCACTTGTCCGGTTTTTTCGTGTTCGTGTTACCTAAGTATACTTAGACAATTATGTAGGCGGGTGTGTAATTACAATCATACTCAATTTAAATCTTGAGTAGTCCTGATGTGCCACATCAGCAAAATAAAGTGCAAAATTAGACTGAATTATTCGTCTCACCCTTTATTGTATTAATGAATGCTTTTGAGTTTTGCGCGTAAGTAGAATTTGAAAGATGGTGATGTGACCAAAGGGATGTGACATTGACAGCATGAATCCTTTTTGTCTAAATTTAAACGGAAATAGGCTAAAAGAGCGGTATTTATACCAATAATGAGACCTTTCTGGTAGCTTTCTATTTAGCGTCCCGCGACTTAGAGCATACATAACTGGAGTAGTCTTATATTATATCGTATTTGCGTACAAAAAGTCTGCCGAATTTTGCGGGGGCGGGGGGAAGCATCTTAATAGGATATTGAATCTTAATTAGGGGTGAACTGATTGAAAACCTTGTAATTATTTAGTTTTCTACCATAGGACGTATCCAAATGCACAAGCACACAAACACACAACAAAAATTAAAATAAGGTAAGGTAATTCTTAATTAGGTATATAAGTATTAAAAGCTTGAAGTGGTTTAACGTTTATAATTATAATATCAAGTGCTTACAGCAACATGCGGGCATTTTTATGATCAGTGAGTGTTCTCTTGCGAGGCGATTTTGTGATCGATTGTGAAATTGTGTTTGTACTTATGATTTTTTGCACATTGTGCAAGGTTTTTTACAGAGGGGTAAGTTACTGAAAGGCTACTCCAGTTATGTATGCTCTATGTCCCGCGAAGATACGATAAAGTCAAGATGATATTTCAAATCAAAAGCATATTATAAGATATGTTGTCTATACGAAATTCCGTGTTTAAAAATGGCCACCCAATTTGACAGCTAACGTTTCCATTGACCACGCGAAACTGAGGCAAGTTGTGTGAAATGACACAGTTTAGTGTGCCATTTTAATCAGCGCTTATAACCTATCTACCTCTTTTTATATTACATAATTGAGATAAACGATTACATCATGGATAGGGATTAGGGATAAGCATTGTGCAGGAGCCGTAGCATGGTTGGCCTTATCACGCGACAAGTGACAAGATAAGAGCGTCGTCTCAGCCAGTGACGCACGCTCTATCCTATCACCTATCGCGTGACAAGGCCAACCATGCTACGGCTCCTGGACTTTATCACTGCCAAATATCTGTCGCGACACTTACGCGAAATTTATATATTGCATAGCGAAACTATATCTCTATGGTAAGTATGTCCACCTTCACCTCTGCTGCCGTAGCATGGTTGGCCTCATCACGCGACAAGTGACAAGATAAGAGCGTCGTCTCGTTCTATCGAACGGTGTCAGCCAGTGACGCACGCTCTATCCTATCACCTATCGCGTGACAAGGCCAACCATGCTACGGCTCTCTGCCACAGAGCAAAGATAAAACGTTGTATATGTCGCGTTCTCTAAGATGTCACTTCCATCTTTAATGTCAGAGTTTACTGGTCATTGCATGAACAGTATTGTGAAGAATTTACTGAGGTGACATCACGAGAGGCGAGCCTGGATTCATAAGCTAAGTGCCTTAGGCTTAGGTACTTAATAAAGTTCTAGAAGTAATGATACAAATAAAATAGTCTCGTGGAGCTGATACTTGACCATTTGCCTCAAACTCAGTTGGAGATCTGTCAAAAGAAGCTGTTGCGATGGCCGACAGATACCTAAAGCGCCACCGTCTTTTAAAAAACCGGCCAAGTGCGTGTCGGACCACGCAAAACGAAGGGTCCCGTGCCTACTAAAAAGGTCGTATCGTCATAGAAATTTTACGGCACTTACATCCTTTTCTTTGAGGAAGGCAGTTTTTCAGCAATATCTCGAAAACCTCTGAACCGATCTTGTTCAAAACAATTTTCGGTGAATGAAATTAATAAGCCCTAAGTCCATGAATTTTTCCATATTTTTAAAATACACCGTTCAAAAATTAGAGGGGGGGGGGACAGAATTTTAGTGACTTTCGGGGCGATTATCTCCGACCCTATTCACTTAATCAAAAAAAATGCTAAGAAACCTTATATTAATTTTGAATGGCCTATCGATTGATGTGCCACACGGGGGGTCACAATGAAAAATTTTTTTTTGACTTTTAGTTTTATGTACGGAGTGCACCCCTAAAAAAATTTTTTTTTGTCATTTTAATTACAAAACTATGTAGCGGCTAACAAAATACACCTATCCTCAAAATTTTATTCAAATACACCTTATAGTTTTCGAGTAAAATGCCTGTGACATACGGACAGACGGACAGACGGACAGACGGACAGACGGACAGACGGACATGACGAAACTATTAGGGTTCCGTTTTTGCCATTTTGGCTACGGAACCCTAAAAAAAAATATTTATGATGATTGATTTTTTGTGATGGTGGCATAGCTACCAACTTAAGAGTATATATTCCGTGCAATGACACGGAATTCCCCGGGGAGGAGGTGGGTGGCTCACGCATGAGCGCGGTTTGTATCTGCGGATACCTACCTATCGTAGTGCACTACTTAGCACTCAAGCCCTGGGTCACAACCACAACCAATACTGGTCACAAGTGACATATAAAGCAATCAATTCGTGGTCAAGTATAACTAAGTACCTAAATGTATAATGCAATCCTTTAATGTAGGTAAACCTGAGACACTTTGTGATCCGTGACGGAGGAATCATGTGGTATTTAAACCACAGGTGGTGTAAGCAGTTAGGCGAGACAACCATGAGGTTCTCATCGTCTGCAGAACGGACACAGATGGCAGGCGAAGCATTACATAACCATGGTATGAGTCACAACATATAATTTGCAATCTCTTATACTGTAGCGATGCATTATTAGACTAAGAATTTCGTGGTCCATAGAATGACATATATTATATACATATTTAGTATGCGCCAGATTTTGGATTTCCCGACAATATGCATATCCATGATGTAAGCGTTTATCTTCGTCGTCGCAAAATAAATAGAATTTCTACTGTGGCAATGTTATTTTATTATACTCTGATCTGATACTGAAATGATATATTGTATACTGTTTTGAAAAAAATGATACCTCGCCGAGTTTTTTACGCCGGTTCTTCTCGAGGCAGAGGTTTTCTTTCCGAACCGGTGGTAGTTTATCGACATTCATAGGTGCATGTAATATGCCTAAATTGAAGAATAAATCACGACTTTGACTTTGACATTGATGCACTTGCAACGTTTCTGCTTTTGTCTACTTTGAATGGAATAGGTAGGTACAGTCAGCAGCAGAAGTAGCTAAGCGGGCCTAGTGCTCAAATTGATCTGCACACGGACTCTAATGTCAAGAGAATAAGGTTCTGTGCAGATCATTCTGAGCATGTTAAAGTGCTTAGCTACTTCTGCTGCTGACTGTACTAAGGCCGCGGCAATTCATTTATTTGATCGAGTTCCATCTATTGACGATTACCGACTACCACTGTTATTTAGTCTCCCTTCTGGATCAGAATTTTGTACATGGCAGTCGCTTCCACACAAATGTGTGTCTGACGTTATACTCCTGAGACCGCCCAGAAGGGCTGGTGCCCACCATATGATGCTAACATACTGACTCAAAATTCCATGCTGGTCACTTGAAAAAAAAAGGGACAGTTCGATTTTTTTACAGCTTCAAGGGACTGTGTAGACCTGAGTATTTTTAAATTTCAACTCGAGACCTCCACGCGTTCCCGAGATAAAGGGTCTTGACAGACAGACAAACAGACAGACAGATGGAACAAAGTGATCCTATAAGGGTTCCCTTTTTTTCCTTTTGAGGTACGGAACCCTAAAAAGAAACCTGCCGTGCCGGGTTGGGCCTCCCCTGGAAATCTGAACTAGATGCGCCCATGCCCTAGAAATCACCCAAGCACCGCCATTTTTACCACAATAATAAATAATAACACTTCCGTTCTTACAAAATATTTATTATAGAGTAAATAGAGATCACAACACTGAAGACGGGGCAGGGCGCCCACGCGCAGGAGGCGGCGGGGGCGCGCTCGCCGGCGTCGGCGTCGGCGTCGGGGTCGGCGGGGGCGCCGAAGTCGCGCGTGCTACTCCGCGCGCGCAGCTCCATGGTGTCGTACGACTTGCTGCGCACGCGCACGGCGCTCTCCTCGTTGCTGCGCCAGTACAGGGATTCTATCGTGGCTAGACACTGCGGAATAAACGATGAGCACTGAGGTGAATGCACTAGTACTTAATGCGAATAAAATAACGCACAACTCCATCCTTCAATACCCTGGATATGATCTAGGATTTCCATCTCCATGGTCAAAGAACATCCGACATGTCTGAGCAAAACAATAATTCATGTATCACTCCACAAAAAAATTGGTACCTACCTACCTCTTTCTTTTCTCATTCAATTTCATTCGTTTTAAGAAGTGAGATTACTTAGACCCCTTATTTAATTCCCATTATTAACTTTAACGCCAAGTTATCTTGTGCAGACATTTTCCGTTAAATCATAGGTACCTAAATGTTATGAAAGCACAAACTAAAAACCGGTCAAGTGCGAGTCTGACTCGCGCACCGAGGGTTCCGTACCAAGAACACCTTATTGCGATAGAGTTCTACGGTGGTACGTTAATACATTTCCCTTACTGTATGTTGGTTTTTCAGCGATAATTCGGTATCAAGTGAATTAATTTCGATAATTCTTGTTTTATTTGCTAGAAGGTACTTTCAGAACACTTTCATATGAATTTGAAGGAAAAAAATTAAACACAGAAGTATTCAATTACAAACAAAATGGACATATGATTTTTTATGAATAAAAAAAAATACGCTAGATAGAGGTCTCGTTATACTTTTCCGGTAATATTCACTTTAATATTAATCATATATATTATTTCCAAATTTTTCGCTTGGTTAACTTTGGAGATAAGGGGGGGAATGGTATTTTTTTCAACATTTTTCTTTATAAAACAAAATTTTACCATTGTAGAAAAAAAAAGAAAAACTGTTTTAGAATGTACAATTCAAGCCCTTTCATATGATATCCCACTTGGCCTACTAACTAAACTTTGAATTTTTGCCCCCCCTCTTATCCACCCTTTTTTATACAAATTAAAAGTATATATTAAATTTTTTCATTTTCTATACACGAGGATTAGCTTTGTTTACAACTAATCCAAATTTCAAATCGATAGCATTAGCAGTTCCTGAGATATTTGGCTTTGTGACAGACAGACAGACGGACGGAGTCGCACCATAAGGGTTCCGTTTTTACCTTTTTGGTCCGGAACCCTAAAAACGTGTAGGTACCTTAAGCAGATTCCTGCTACGAATATAAAGTTGGCTCCACATCAAAGTTTGTTATCATTCCATTACCTCGTGCTAGTTTGCCTACGGGCTTAAAGTTTAAGTAATGATGAACTAAAGTTATCTGTCGTAGTTTCTAAACTTGAGTAGGTACTTCTACTAACCTCATACCGCATCCCGCGCTGTACATGACTCGTCGCGTATCTGTTTAAAGTCGAATCAATAACTTCAATAGACTGATCAAGAATTCTACCTATATGTACCTACAAAAGTTTGTCTGAAAGTATATGTAGATAGGTATATAATAGGTACCTGTCTCCCCCTTATCTGTCGACTGAATTATAAATGATTGCAAAGTGTAAAGGTTTTCGTCAGCCGAACCTAAATCAATCTAGGTATATTTCACTGTATTGACTAGAAATTGTCCTTGTACAGATGCGGAACGACAAGCATAAATATACTTAGGTAGAGTAAGGGCAATGTATTCACGTACCACCGTCTTTGAGTATTAAGCCACTGGAGATGCCATGACGTAAACTCTTCGAACAAATTTTTTCGCCACTTTTGGCGGGGGGCGAGGTAAAACACGTATAGCACACCACCAAAAGAGGAATAAATCAACAGACACAAGTTTTGCTGTTGCGATAAACGCACACTACAAAAAAATTCAACACATCAAAAATTACACGCACACAGACAGAGTTTTTACGTAACTGATGCAGCATACATGCGAACAAGTTAGTGATGGGACACATCGAAGACATCTGAAGAATGAGTCAAATTAGTTTGATGAATGAACTGAATTATCTTGTACTATTTATTATTAAATTGTAAAAGTGAAAATTCTGTCCATTGAAGATACTACCCAAAAAAATGTTTGTTTGTATATATGTCTGTCTGTAATTATGTGCCCTAGTGTCCTTAGCCCTCTCGCACAGTTAAACTGTGGAATGAACTCTCGCCCGCGGTTTTCCGGGCTGATACTTATTGATTGGTATTTGCAAGAACCTATGTATATGCAATTATATTTTAATAAGGCTCAGCTTTCACCACATTTATAAAGTTACTTCAAAACATAAATGAGCAAAGGGAAAGCAATAAAATAAATTGTTAATTTTATTAGAATTACCACATATTTATTAATTTAAATTTTCTGGTAGGGATTTTTAAGACCCGCTTAAGACTTTTATTAATTAGTACTTTTATTGATTTTTAAAATGAATAAGTTTATTGTACACGTAATCATTTTTGTAGCTTTCCGGAGTAAAGTGCTCCGAACAGATAACACTTGTACGTGTAGGTTCCCAAGAATAATTTTCGTAATTACAAATTGTTCTCCATTTCTCCTTTATATAGGGATCTTTTGGAAATCTAAAAGGACATACAATTATATTAAATAAAGTATAATACTATAAATAATAGTATATGAATAACACATACACTCATAGTCCCGCACTAAATGTATTCCTTTTACCTAGATTTTTTTTTGCCAATAATTCATTTCTTTTTGAGACTAAATTTCAACATCGTAAGTCCAGAGAAAAGTAATTTTTCTGATTCACCTTACAAGATTTAAATGTAACATACATCTATACCTACTATTTAATTCAATATCTAATAAAAAAACTGACTATTAAACAAACTGCAGTGATTGAATGAATGAATGATTCATTCAAATGTTGAGTCGCCTTTCTTACTTTATCACATCCCTAAAGACCGATTCGAACCCTTACCACTATAATCATGTTTACGTTCTGTCGTTTACGTATCGCTAACGGTATTTTCTTTAAATGGAGATTGTACTTCAATACACATTTAATAGTTAGTAAAAATACTTACCTATGATAGGAAACGTGAACTTGTTGCGAATTTGAGCTGTCAGATCACCTTTTACATGATAATATTGCACAAGTCACCATTTTTCGAGAGAAACGTCACGCGACACGGAACGATACAAAATGACGGTGAAGCGACTTTAAGTAGTTTTATATAACGTGGTTGAACAGTTGACCAATGTACTTTGCCGGAGGGGGTCGCCTGTCTATGACATCTCCAGTGACTTAATACTCAAAGACCACCGTAGAACCCTGTCGCAATTGACAGGCCGCCGTCACTCAAACTCGAGTGATATGTCACGATATCCATGTATCCATGTATGTTGCGATAGGGTTCTACGGTGGTACATTTCCCTCACTGTCTTATACTTTTTGGTGACAAGGATCGGAGGATTTAGAATTGAAAATAAATTGAAAAGTGGCCAGCATTTCTTTTCCTCGACTCTACAGTCTACACTAAATAAATTGCTGATCCAGGGTTGCACAGCTATCCCCTTAGCTGACTGTAGGTCATAATTAAGTTACTGATATACCTTGACTTTAAGGCCGTCATTTTTGAAATGTTCCTCAGTGACTCTGAAGTCCAGCGGCAGCGTGACGGTCTCGAGGCCCTGGTGGGCGCGGCGCGCGAGCGGGCCGAGAGCGGCGGCGGGCGCCGGCTCGCCATTCACGTACCTACACCAGGACAATAGGGGTGTCATCTAACATGTGTTACGATACCATTCGAACCAGTTTTTGGAGAGGAACAAATGTTAGTATGGGAGCAACTATAATTAAAGAACGTATAAATACCCAAAAATTTGAGACACAGATTGACCTCGCTGGCGGCAGCCGCAACGCTTCATAATAATTAACATAAAAGTACGACGTCGCAATCTGCTATTTGCACTAATTGTTGTATGGAAAAATCAAGTAAATTGCTCTTTCGGCCGCGAAATACTGCGCTCAGGTCCATAGTTATAAGGATTCCATTAGTCGCTTTAAATTTACTCTTGGACAATAAAAAAATGCATATTTTTGTAAATTTTCAAGGTCCACATCTTTTTATGATTTTAGCAATTATATGTTTTAATTTATACTTTATAGCAAAAATTTGATGGTTTACCTACTATCTAGATATTTAGCAACACTATACGTTGACAATTTTAACATGAGTCTACTCTACGCTCCTATATTTTATGGTAGTGTACCTACTCATTAGTAGAGATAATTAACGGTTTCGCGAAATGAATATGCCAACGCATCCATCGACGTTTAACCGATAGTAGCGTTTATAACAAAAAGGTACACATTAAATTACTTTTTATATAACTCTGCATTCCGGTCCATTTAACAAAAAATATAACAAACTTTTTTTCACCTCACTAGCTCGGAAAGACCTTTTTTATTCTTTAAAAACAGATAGCAAAACTGCATTTTATCCACATGTGTGCAAAGAATATTTGAAATCCGAACGTGTTATTAGTTACTTTTGTTGTCCGTCTTTCACGGCAAAACGGGGCGACGAATTGACATGATTTTTTAAGTGGAGATAGTTGAAGGGATGAAGAGTGACATAGGCTACTTTTTATCTCTTTCTAACCCCCCACTTCCCTAAAATGGCGGGTGGAAGTTTGTATGGAGCATTCCGGAATTTTCAAGGTAGAAAGCTAAAAATTGGTATGTGGACTATTTATGACTAACAAAAAAAATCGTGCATCATTTTTTTTGGAAGACTGCAAAAAAAAAAAACAAAAAAAAAAAAAAAACAAAAAAAAAAAGAGGGGGTGAAGTTTTATATGGGGGTCCAGATAGGTAGATTCAATATGTAGAATCGATATGTAGAGTCCATATGTAGAGTCCATATGTAGAGTCGATATGTAGAGTCGATATGTAGAGTCTATGTAGAGTCGATATGTAGAGTCTATGTAGAGTCGATATGTAGGGTCCATTTGTAGAGTCAATATGTAAAGTCAATATGTAGAGTTGATATGTAGAGTCAATATGTAGAGTCGATATGTAGAGTCGATAATAATCGACTCTACATATCGACCATACATATCTACATATTATGTAGAGTCGATATGTAGAGTCTATGTAGAGTCGATATGTAGAGTCGATGTGTAGAGTCGATATGTAGAGTCGATATGTAGAGTCCATTTGTAGAGTCGATATGTAGAGTCGATATGTAGAGTCGATATGTAGAGTCTATGTAGAGTCGATATGTAGAGTCGATGTGTAGAGTCGATATGTAGAGTCGATATGTACAGTCCATTTGTAGAGTCGATATGTAGAGTCTATGTAGAGTCGATATGTAGAGTCGATGTGTAGAGTCGATATGTAGAGTAGGGTGGGTCGATTTTGTAAAAATAATATTTTTAATGCTGGGTACGTTTAAAAAGTTGCGTTTTGGTCTGTTTAGCATCAGAAAAATATTTAAAAAAATAACCGATATAACTTTTAGCCCTCTACCATGGCTTAAATATTTCTAAATTATATATTTTCGACGTTTTTATTTTTGTATCTAAAATGTGTACTAAAGTTTTTTTTTTTAATTTTATAGTTTATTTATTCATTGCGAGTATCGGAACGTACATTACAATGTTATTTTTTTAAATAATCATAGACAAAAGTAAGATTTCTTGCGTCAAAACTCTCAACTCAATTTTCGCGTTACCCGCCAATTTGTTCATAAATTTGTCAAGTAGTTGTTCGCATAACTTATTGATAGTTTTTAAGTAAAAATAAATAAAACCAAGCTAAAATCTTATTAAACATTTAGTAAACTACATAATAAGTCAACTTTATTCAAGTTTTGTTCATAAAATAAATATGAGTGCTAAACAATCTACCGTCAAAACACGAAGTGAAGTTACTTGCCCTTTGTTCGGACCACCTTCAGATCTTAATGTGAGATTGTTACCGATGATATCAGACACTATGAAGTATATACTTATCGTAAGACACCGTTTGCAAGATCTTAATTCCGGAAAACAACCGTCAATAACCCATGTTTTTGCTTGTGTGAGCTGCGACATCGAGAAGATCTGGGCTTCCGCTTCTATTCCTACTGTAAGTCCCAAGAGAATAAAAGAGTTGTTAAAAAAGTATTACGATGAATACTTAAAGATAATACGGTACCCTAAAAGTAATATAAACGACAACTATAGGGATAAGTTGACGAGCTTTAAGAACGGCTGTTTAACGCAACTTTTCGACATTGCAGCTTGCAAGTGCACGATTGTACTGAGTACCGATTATTGTTCCTGTGCTAAACAAAATAAGGTACCAGTCATCGAACAAAATTTTCTACTAGATCAACAATCTCAGAGACAATATTACGATACTATATCGGATGTCAGAAACCGTCGAAGAAATTGAAAATTCTAACAGAATACATCGTCAAAGTGTACGCACCGGTCTGGTTTGAAATAAAGAAAAAATCGTCGTGTATATATGGAGCCCACCACGTATTTAATTTATTACGTTTTACTAGATCCTTCGATGACAATGTGAGGTCTATTGTTGATCCAGTAATCCAGAGGAATGCTCTTTTTGCTCACCCTGAAAACATACTGGTGGCTATGATATCGGATGAGAGAAAATCTGTGAGAGAACTTGCTCTAAGAAAATTTTTACAAGCAAGACGTCAGCCAATCAGTGGTTCTGTCAGAGTGTTTAAATTGCCTCAGCTCAATTTTAATGCAACTGATTATATAGACATGATAATCTGGGCTGAGTGTCAAGTTACACCTCCGCCGATTATGAGCCATGTGTCTGAGGAGGATTTGCAGAAGATTTGACGTCTCGCTAGCTCAAGATGTCGTTTTCGCTAAGTTTCCCTGTCACACGCAAGCAGTAGAACGGTGCATAATACTTGTGACGGAAGCATCGATCACGGTGGCTTCAAAAAATGCACGGGATGGACTTATTCGGACCAAACTGAAATCCAGATCTGTAATGCCATCTTTTGACAATAAGGCACAATACAACTGCTAATTTAGTTAAAATTCAAGTTTTTCAACAATTTATTTTCGATATTATGCATTTATTTTGTAACTAAAATGTCATATTTATAAATAATTAGACTATGTTTTATATAATAGGATGTGTTTCATTTTTTAGTACTACAAAAAATATAAATAATCATACTCGAAACTGACGTCGAATATTTCAAAAATTTAAAACTTTGAACAGCTGTAGAGGGCTAAATCATATAACATATCAAAATTATTTTAACTGAACATAAGAGCTTAAACAAAATAGCAACTTTTAAGACACCCCCAGGTACGATTTACACAAAAAAAAAAAAAAACATACTATATCGACCCACCCTAATGTAGAGTCGATATGTAGAGTCCATTTGTAGAGTCGATATGTAGAGTCGATATGTAGAGTCGATATGTAGAGTCTATGTAGAGTCGATATGTAGAGTCGATGTGTAGAGTCGATATGTAGAGTCGATATGTACAGTCCATTTGTAGAGTCGATATGTAGAGTCGATATGTAGAGTCAATATGTAGAGTCGATATGTAGAGTCGATATGTAGAGTCGATATGTAGAGTCTATGTAATATTTACTAGTTAAAATAAAGGCTGATTATACATATTTCAGTTGTTTTTCTTATGTAGTACTTTCCTCAGTTTAGTGAGGTGAAAAGATTTGTGTTACACACGGGTGCAAGTTATTTTGACGTCTCGTGTGTTGCAACACTCGCTTTGCTCAGGATTCTATTTTTGAACCACTCGCTACGCTCAGGATTCTATTTTCGAACCACTCGCTTCGCTCGTGGTTCAACCATAGAATCCATTCGCTAGCTCGTGGTTCAACCCTAGAATCCATTCGCTGGCTCGTGTTTCAATTCCACACTCGCGGTTAAAATATAACTTTGCACCCTTGTATAACAAATAACTATTCCAACACGATTATGCAAAACAAGTGTCTCGACTGAGACAAGCGGTCATCATAGAAAAAGACAATATAAAAATGTATGTACCTGCTAGAAGTAACTCCGGGGGCATTACATGCATAAACCGTTTCAGTGCCAGGAACCCGTTAAGTGGGCATTCTGCTCGTAGACGCTTTCCTCTACAAACATTTTTTCCTATGTTATCGGCTACGGTAGAGGGCTACGGAATGTTAACCCATTCTAGGCCACGCAACGTTACGTGTCCTACGCCGTAGCGCGTAGCAGCGTTTTCCGTTCTGTAGCGGAAATCGCACGTAGAGGCATGGCTCATATGTGAGTCATTGGTCATAAATAGGTTAAATGACTGAGCAATTTAATCTTACCAGGCCAGCGCCGGCGCTGGGCGCGCCGCGCCCGCCGTGCACGCGGCCTGCACGCGGTCGCCCGCGCGGTACCGCGACCGGAACCCGGTCAGCGTCGGCCCGCTCTCCGGGAGGACTGAAAAACCATCATCATCATCCAGTATACATCCCACTGCTGGGCACAAGCCTCGATCCTCTCATGGATGAAACACCACAAAGGTAAAATGTATGTAAAACAAGGTTGTGCCCGCGCCTTCGTCCGCGAGAAATTGCTTTATATCGTACAAAACATACTACCGCCATACAAACTCTCGCCCCCCATTTCACCCCCTTAGAGGAGATTAAAACGATCCTAGGTCCTTCCTCGGGATTCAAACTCTACACCAAATTTCATCTTAATCGGTTCATTCGTTTGAGCGCGAAAAGATTACAGACAGAGTCACCTTGATATTAGTATGGATATATGGATTAACACATGACATACCTATTTACCTATACCTAGAACAATTAACGACGAACGAACGAAGAAGAAAAAAGAAAGCAATTTGACGGAATCTGGACGTTCACGACGCAGATCTACTTACTGAAATGAAAATCCATCAAAATTATTAATTGTGATTAAATAACGTGCTTCATATTACTAACTACCTATGTCGTACATAATTGTATTGAGAACTGTTTGTAAGTAGATAGGTACAAGTTATACATGCGAAATACCTACGGGAAATAAAAAAAACAGTTAAAGTTTTGCAACAGTCAAGAAAGTTCCTGCAAAGTTAATCCTGTCTTATTTTACTTGCAGCTCGCCCAGGGATTATACAGGGGTAAAATATTAAGATTCATCTAGCGTCCGATATCATCTGGGACACTCACTTATAAACTTTCATCCTTGTCTTGTCTGTGAAAGATGTTATCTCAGTAATTAAATTTTTTACTAACTTCAACTAAAGTTACGGGCAGAAGTTTTTGCTCATAGAAAATGTGCAGGCTTAAGAGGATTACCACTTGGCTTAATGAAATTAATATTTGTGACTGAAAATGTCCCTAATGTAATGAACACATTATATTGGGAACGTCAAATAATACTATTTCAAAGAGGGAATAAGCACGCAGTTTATTCCCAAGACAATACATAATCGCGTGACTGCATATCGTAGGTAGTGAAAGTTCCAAAATGGAGCATTAATTGTTGGCCTAGCACACCCATTTTGGCAATTGAAGTTGCGAACTAAGGACAGGCTGCTTCAACTAAATTTAACGAACCGGTTAACGTTAAATATAGCGCTGGCGTCGTAACTTATCAAACTTACAAAATCTGTGCTCAACCACAACAACAATTTATTGTGTCATGACAACAATAATTACAACTAACGTCAATTTGAAACAATGGACCCTAAGCTATAATCATTATCAGTCCATCTGAAACCTACATTTTATTTGTAGGAAACATATGTAGGTACCTAGTTGTTATCATGCTGCACTCGAGAAGTGCATAAGAAGGTCGGTCGTCTGCGAGGTCGCAGAGGTAGTGCCCATATGACATCTTCTACGGACCATCCAGCGACAGGATGGAACTTACCAAAGGCGACACCTCACCGCGGTAGCTCCCGCGTCACCTACACAAGGACAACTAGTGGAACTCACCAACGACGGTCAGGTCGGCGTGGTCGGACACGGTTGGGAAGAGCGGTCGCTCGCCGGACACTTCGCAGCGGTAGCGGCCGCCCGTCGTCATCTCCGCCGGACCCAGCGTCACATTCGAGCCCGATGCGTCAGAATTCTAAAACATACCAAGTTACATGATATGAATAAAAATAAGACGAATTATCAGAGGATGTAAAAATGTGTCAACTTTTTATAACTATGCCATTGGACTTTGAGTTCCGAGCTGGGAACTACCTTCTTGGCATTGGATTGCAAGGCACATATTAGAAGCACTCCTTGCCATGCTTATACCAGTTGACAGAGTAGCAGTGACGAAGGCCATGTGATTGTCAGGTCTAAAAAGCGTTGGATTGTGAATACCTCAACGAGAACACCAGGTAGCGGGAACCGCCTCCTCGGCTCTGGATCCCGCGGCACGTGCCTGAAGAACTCCTTCCCGTCCTTGTACCACTTGACGGAGTATAGCAGCTCCGTAGGGCCGAGCTCCCAGCGGCACGCGAGCACGGCGCGCGCGCCGCGCGCCACGTGCGCGGGCACGCGCAGCTCTAGCAGTTGTAGCGACCATGTGCATTCTGTTTATAATGAAAACAGAGTCATATCACATAGGTACTCAACGAAATTTTCAAAAAGTGATAAATTTTGTCTCATGACAATGGACAGTTGCATAAGGCTGCATTTACGCACAGGCGTGGGTGGTCAGGCGACTATACAGAATGATTCAGGAGACGTGAGCAGGACAAACCCTACAAAATACAGTAAATGTTAATGGATCGCTCACCATCGTAATTAAGTTTAAACACCGTTATTTTTTTAACGGTGTTTAAAGTTAATTACGTAATTACTTGTTTAAACTTAAAACAAAAAAGCGGCCAAGTGCGTGTCGGGCCACGCGCAGGGTAGGGTTCCGTCGCTGCCCGTCTGTCACAGAATGCGGACTTAAAAGGGGCTTTTGGGATTTTTATTATAGCTTACCTAATCGAACCGCAGATCGCAAACTTTTAGCAACAACAGGTTATTTACGTAAAATAATTACGAAAATCTCCGAACAGCATCAAGCCGCACATCACAACTAGCCGCGCGCGCAAGAATCACCGTGCCGTGAAAAATCAACTCTACCGTCCACGGTAAAAGGTTCAAATTCCAATGACAATGTATATGTACCCGAAATTAAGTGCATTTCTTACCAGTTAACTAGTTGTGTCTACTACTCGTTAACTAGTTATGTCTACTTAACTGTGATAGTTTTCCTTTTAAATTCATTATACCTACTACTGCCACGAATTTTTTCACGTCAACAGTAGTAGCCATTTAGCCGGCAGGGGGGGCACAAGACTCGAACAAAAATTAGGGCTTTAAATCCCATTATCTCGCAAACGCATAACTAAGGTGAAAAATAGTTTCAGTAAACCCATAATATTTTTGAACAAGCTATCCAACGATACCCCACACTATAGGTTTAACAAGAAAAAAAAATACATCTCCAATTTACATGTAGGGAAAGTACCCTAAAAATTTTTTTTCTGGATTTTATTCTACTGTTTTGTCGGCGTGATTGGTTTATATACCCACGCCGAATTGCAGTTTTCTAGTTATAAGGGTTACTGAGCTAAGCCGAAGACAGACGGACAGACGGACGGACATGGCGAAACTGTAAGGTTTCCTTGTTGACTAAAAACCCTAAAAACCGGACAAGTGCGAGTTCACCTCGCGTGGTGAGGGTTCCGTAAAATTCCTATTCTCTGAGCATTAGGCCACAGATTATATAATAGATTAGGCGCTCCATACAAAATACACAAAAATATTGAGAATTTTTCCGTTACTTTGAATACTCAAACTTCTTATAGGTTTTCCTGTAATCTTTAGGCAAGGAACTATTTTCCATATTTTTTCAGAATTTTAAGCCTAGTAGTTTCGGAAATAAGGGTCAATTTTCGTTTTATTTCCTAAATTACTTCAAATCTGTTTTTGCTAAAATTATAAAAAAAAACTGAGATGCTTACAACAATCCCTTTCATTTGATATGTCACACAAATTTACAGTTTGCGAAACTTTTTTTTAATTTTCCAGTTTGCCCCCCAAAAGTGGCCCCCTTGTTCAGAATTCATTAATTTACTTTAAGCGTCCATCTTTGGGTCACCAATTTACATATGTGTACCAAATTTCAACTCAGTCGGTCCAGTAGTTTCGGAGCAAATCGGCTGTGACAGACGGACAGACAGACAACCGAGTGATCCTAATATAAGGGTTCCGTTTTTTCCTTTTGAGGTACCAGAACCCTAAAAAACCGGCCAAGTGCGAGTCGCGCACGAAGGGTTCCGTACCATTATCTATAAAAACGGCAAAAAAATCATGTCTGTTGTATGGGAGCCCCAGTCCGACTCGCACTTGGCCGGTTTTTAAAGAAAAAAGTCATTTATTCACTACACAAAAGACACACAGAGATAAAGGGAGTAGACATACAATACAATTGACACATTGTGTGTGTCTTTGCGGCAGTAAAACGTTTGTTGTTATAGCGGCAACAGAAATACATAATCTGTGAAAATTTCAACTCTCGAGCTATCACAGTTCTTGAGATACAGCCTGGTGACAGACAGACAGACGGACAGACGGACGGACGGGCGAATGGACGGACGGACGGACGGACAGCGTCGTCTTAGTAATAGGGTTCCGTTTTTACCCGTTGGGTACGGAACCCTAAAAAACGAACTTTAATTTTACCAATGCTGGGTACGAATGAGTCGCTTATAATCTACTGAATCCATAGGGTTGATCCTGCTCACGTCTCCTGAATCATTCTGTATAGCCGACGGCCGCCGGCGGAAGTGGGAAACGCCACAGTTACCTGTGCATTACGCGGCCTAAGCTTTGGTTATAATTATAAATTACAATTACCCAATTTAGTTAAAATCGATATTTTGTATGAAAACTACAATGATGTATTTAGGTAGCTAATTAATATTGGAAAAGTGATACGATACATTCGTCCCCTCGGGACCCAATTTCCTGCGAGCAATTTGAAACAACCCCGGTCGTTAGTCCGGTGGAGCATGAACACGATTGCGCCGTATAATAAACCATTAATATATAAACAATCGGAAAGATAAGTCACAAATAGGGAAGAAGGAGCCAGCGCAACAAAGTGGACATATATTTACCGTCGCGCGTCCACAACTAGGACAAAGAATAAATTAGTGCTTCGTATGCATGTAGGTCAGGTCATAGGTAATCTCGAGTGACCTGTATCTAGGCAAGTTATGTAGGCGGCCTAGGATGTCCTGGTCTGTGATTATCTAACTAACTTTAGCGGTGCGCACCTACCTATGGTCCGCAGTGTACACGATTTTCCATTTCCCATTGCTTGTGTTACTGCTAGTATATGTTGAAATCACAATGGAAACGGAAGAGATACGTAATGTTCATATTAACCAGTGGTGTAGGGTAGATGGAACTATATACACATCGGGGTATTTTTTACCAAACAACACGGCAAACAACAGTAGAACAGTACGGCCCGCCTATAGCCATTTGCAACTCTTGATAGAAAATTTTCGCGCCATTTTTTTTACTCAAAAACAAAATGTAACAAAAGTCTTTGATTACAGTGGCCCGTGTTAATTAAAATTTCTAATATTAAAGATTAGTGGATAAGGAATGAATTATCAGAGAGTTTTTGAGTGTTAACAACCGTGTCTTATTTTTACCTAAAATACTGAGTGTCTTATATTTACCCCACTTGACCCTACGTGTAGACTTTTCATCGTATTCTTTCAAGTTATTCAGGTGAGCACAAGTCACGATCTGATGATGTGATCCCAGAGAAATTTTACAAGCACGTACGAGTATATTAGGTACGTGTTTCATGTATTTTCTAAAAATAAGTATTCCTGAGTATTTGCTAATAGTAGTCATCACTTCATATTGGTGGGCTGATGAAGGAAGATACAACTCCTCAACGGTTAGGAGTTGGAGCATATTTTTTTTTAATTTTATAAGTACGTAAAAAAGCATACAGATCTCACCATTACAAAGGCACTGGGGGTGTTTGGAATGTGTAGATCAGTGTATGGCAAAACATGGGGACTGAACCCAAAGGTACCTACTGAAGTGGATCTACACCATGATGGTGAGACCCATAATACTGTACGGTAGCCTGGTATGGTGGCCAAGGACTTTAATGAGCACATGCAGAGATGCCCTGATGAAGGTGCAGAGAACGGCATGCATGGCTATAACAGGGGCGTTTCGTACTACGCCTACAGCGGCGCTAGAAGTTTTACTGGACCTACCGCCACTTCACATGGTGATTAAGTCGGAGGCGCGCAAATCGCTCTACAGGCTAAGAACTCTTGGACTATGGAGTGATAGCAAGCCGAAAACTAAGCACACAAACATGGAGACTAACGGTTTCCTAGACAGAATAACAAACATGGGGTGCGACAAAATGCTCCCCAAGTATGTATTCCACAGGAACTTCACAACAAAAGTTCCATCCAGGGCTGAATGGGCCGAAAGTCTAGAACCACCAAGGTCTGGTATCGAAGACAGCATATGGTACACGGACGGATCAAAAATGGGATCCGGTACGGGAGCAGGCATTTATGCAAATGACTATAATAGTAGTGTAAGCAAGAGTAGTTTGGCAACCGTCTTCCAGGCGGAGACATATGCCATAATTGCCTGTGTACAGTCAAGAGCAAAAGTAAGTTATCACTTTTGTACCTTATTCCATTGCGATAAGGTGAAAAAATGATAACCTACTTTTGCTGTTGACTATACAGGAGAATATAGACAGGCAAACCAGAGGGCAGACTATCTATATACTCAGTGACAGTCAAGCGGCCCTTAAAGCGCTCACGGCGCCGAGAGTGGAGTCTAGACTAGTTTATAATGGCGTCCAAGCACTGAACAAGCTTGGAAAGCACAATAAGGTGCAACTTGTTTGGATACCAGGGCACGATAGGGCTTCATCGGCAACGAAAGAGCAGATGAGCTTGCAAGAAAGGGGTCTACAAATCACTTTGTAGGTCCAGAACCGTTTGTGGGACTCTCACAGGGAACATAATATCGGCCTTTAAAGACTACGCCAAAACCAAACACCAGCACGAGTGGAGGAATGAGGCGGATTTAGGGCACTCAAAGCTCTTCATAGAAGGAGTGGACTCGGGCTGGACCAAAAAACTCTGGAAATCCAGCAGGAAGCAACTCAGGATTATATCTGGGGTGTTCACAGGTCACTTCGGCGTCAAGGATCTCTTGGCCAAGATGGGACTATTAAACAGTACAGACTGTAGAATGTGTGGCGAGGAGGATGAGACTATGGAACACTTACTGTGTGAATGTCATGCCCTTGCCAGACAAAGAATGAATCTCTTTGGTAACGGCTACCCGCAACCAAATGAATTCAGGGTGCTCCCACTGAGCTGCATCATCCGCTTTGTGGAAATGATGGAGCGAGCTTGGGAGTAGCTATAAAGTGGAGGGCAAATGCACAAAAGATCCCACTGGGTCGAAGTGTATCCGAAAGGGCCCTCAACTAGATAAGATAAGATAAGACGTATAAATAAATAAATAAATATAAATAAATAAATATCGTGGGACAATTCACACCAATTGATCTAGTCCCAAACTAGGCAAAGCCTGTACTATGGGTACTAGACAACGTATAAACATACTTATATAGATAAATACATACTTAAATAGATATTAAACATCCAAGACTCGAGAACAAACATTCGTATTCATCATAAAAATATCTGCCCCGACCGGGAATCAAACCCGGGACCTCAAGCTTCATAGTCAGGTTATCTAACCACTAGGCTATTCGGTCGTCCTTTCGTATAGACCTTTATAATCGCATTCTTTCAAGTTATTCAGGTGAGCACATGTCAGGATTTGATGATGGGATCCCAGGGAAATTGAGAGCAACCCTCAAATTTTATAGGCACGCGTGTAATGACTTCGGTATTTTCTATTATAACTCTTATGTACCCTCGGAAATCTCAATTTTGGTGAAGTGGAACTGGTGATGAAGACCACAGATGACTTATGGAACCGCTCAATGATCTAAAGTACGTCAAAAATTCTAACATGATTCCGTTGAAGTAGCAACTAATGACGTGTCAATTCCTTGGGGAATCGACGGAACTCCTCAAATATTATCAGTCCACATATAGCGACTTGGATTTTTCTATAATACCTAATCAACGCATTTTGCTCTCGGAAATTAGTTCATAGTTAGTAGTAGGCAACTGAAAATCTTAAAATAATAAGATTAAGCCTATCGCTGTATGTGTAAATTACTTGATAAAAAGAAATAAACAGTTCAATTTTTTTTATTTTTTTTTTATTTGGTAAATTGGAAACGAAAGGTGGAAATTTTCATGTGGCTTGGTGAAGTACTGAATTGAAGTCGGTTTAAACTTTGTTTTTAAAGTACCTAAATTGTATTTTAATTATATATTTCACAAGAACGGTTAATTTAATACTAATTACACAAGTGATTCTTAAATATAGAAAGAAAAGAAAGAAAGAAGACATGTACTCACTACGCAAAAGACACATGGATGGATAGTATCCATACAGATTTTTATAGAAAACGCGGAGAAATGCTTTTTGGACCTTTTCCAACTTAAGCTTTGCCTTCCGGTGCATTAGATCCTGAGCTCAAATGACACTATTACACAGTACAAACTATTGTCATAAACACGTATTGGCACATAAACATAATTTCAAAATACCTTAACGTCAAAATACTTAAGTCCCAAAAGACCCTAAAACCAAAACGACGGTATCTTGATTATGCACTACTCCCGTGACCAACTAATGTCATAAAGGTTGAAGCTTAAGACAAACTAATCCCATAATACACTAGTCCTAAAATAAAACCTTCTCCAAAAAAATAGTCTCAAAACACGCTAGTTTCAAAACACCCTAAATGTTTTGCTCCAGACTCCTGGCTCCTTAGGGTATTTTGGGACTAGAGTGATTTCACACGATTGTTTTTTGAGAATGGTATATTTCAAGACTAGTATATTATGGGAATAGCTCGTTTTGAACTTTTATGACATTAAGTGATCTCGGTAGTAGTACACGTATAATAGAGATCAGTTCGTTTTGGTTTTAAGATTTTAGGGTCTTTTGGGACTTAAGTATTTTGACGTTATGTTTATTTCCCAATACGTGTTTATTGACAATAGTTTGTACTGTGTAATAGTGTAATTTGAGCTTAGGATCTAATGCACCGGAAGGAAGCTTTGTACTTGGCCTCGCTTGGACTCCAAACACGGGCACTTAGTCTCTAGTTTACTTCGAACTAGAGCCATACTATACAGCCATATTATACCACGACCGGAGCATTTAAGGGAGAAAATTTTCTCTGAAACCGTACCGTGTGCGACCATTTAGGTTCCAGGAGGCTACCTGTTCTAAATTTTAAGACAATTCAGCACCATATTCTTCTGCTAGGTATTGAAGAAAAATTAAACCAAATCAGCTCCGTCTTGTCTACAGATATGTTTGCATGCCACTGATACTAAACGGCAGTAGTTTAACTGAGACGGCCTGTGGCCGGATTGGGGCGCGAGGAGGGACGTCGATAGGTAGGGAGGATAGCGGGACTAGCGACGCTACACCATTCACGAAATTATACTTATAGGTACTCTCATCTCATACACATACCACATACCTTACTTCGAGGTTATTTTTTAAATGTTGATCGAACTATTAATACCTACATATGTTAGCCCCATTTCACGCTCGATGGAACGAAGGAATGACAGGCCTGCGAATATTAACTTATATTACTTACTTAATAATCGCCCTACGATGAGAAAGTCACTGTTTTTCCCGCATTTTTATTTTGTTACAATACAATGGCACCAAGCTAACTACCGGACGTTAACTAAACTCGTAATTATAGATCGTGAAGGAATGTAAAAACCTATCTACTTATTCCACTGAACATATAATCTAATACATTTATTTTCTAAAGTAAATACAAGATGGTGATTAACATTAACTAAATTAAATTAAAACTAAGTTAAATCTAAACAAGTGGAATCAAAAGATTTTTCAAAAACGCAACTGCTTTTTCGCAAATATTATAGCCTATGTCACTCCCACGATTAAGAGGAATCCAACGACACCTCATATGTCGAAATCCGTCAAACGGTTTAGGCTGCAGGGCGTGTCAAAGAATAAGACATACACACATACATACATACATACATATATACATACATACACACGCTCGAAAATATAACCCTCCTATCCTTCGGTAGTCGGGTAAAAACAACAACATTGCCACGAAACGGTTCCATCTCAACGTTACATTAAAGACGGGCGGGCTGACGTTACCTATGTGCTTTACGAACCTACGTACTTATTTATTTTTCATCACACTTGCTCGTAAATGGTATTATTCCATGCCTGTATACAGAAAGACAATAGCCTAAATTGTTCCCGAAGGAGTTATGGCGAGTTTGTATTCCCTAGGGAGTAATGAGCTTGTGTGTGTGTGATCTGATTGACTTATGAAAAAAAAACCGGCCAAGTGCGTGTCGGACCACGCAAAACGAAGGGTTCCGTGCCTATTAAAAAGGTCGTATCATCACAGAAATTTTACAGCACTTACGTCCTTTTCTTTGAGGAAGGCAGTTTTTCAGCAATATCTCAAAAACCTGTGAACCGATCTTGTTCAAAACAATTTTCGGTGAATGAAATTAATAAGCCCTATGTCCATGAATTTTTCTATATTTTTAAAATACACCGTTCAAAAATTAGAGCGGGGGGACAGAATTTTAGTGACTTTCGGGGCGATTATCTCCGACCCTATTCACTTAATCAAAAAAAAATGCTAAAAAGCCTTATATTTATTTTGAAAGGCCTATCGATTGATGTGCCACACGGGGGGTCACAATGAAAAAAAAAATTTGACTTTTAGTTTTATGTATGGAGTGCACCCCTAAAAAAATTTTATTTTGTCATTTTAATTATAAAACTATGTAGCGGCTAACAAAATACACCTATCCTCAAAATTTTATTCAAATACACCTTATAGTTTTCGAGTAAAATGCCTGTGACATACGGACAGACGGACAGACGGACAGACGGACAGACGGACATGACGAAACTATAAGGGTTCCGTTTTTGCCATTTTGGCTACGGAACCCTAAAAAGACGAATTTGCATTCTCACTTTGCTTGGGAAAATATTATAACACGCCACGAGAAAATGACGAGCTGTTCAGAAACTCTACGTTTCTATGATGTTTGACTGACCGATTGCTGTCCTGCTGCGAATTTTCTAGATTGACAATTGTCAATTGGTTATCAGACTGCAGCACTGTCTCTAGCTAAACATGAATGAGTCTAGAGTGAACGAACGAATCAATCCCAAATGAAGTAGACTTAATTATTAACGGATACCTGCGGCTGCGGCCCGTAGTCCATTTTAATTAGCCTCTGAGGAATGCCACAGCAGCCACAGCCTAATTCACTCGGGACCATTT
Organism: Epinotia nisella; assembly: GCA_932294315.1. Lineage (NCBI taxonomy): Eukaryota > Metazoa > Arthropoda > Insecta > Lepidoptera > Tortricidae > Epinotia > Epinotia nisella. The sequence goes on from OW028674.1 coordinate 9,361,221, forward strand.
AAATATTTATGAAACGTTATACTCATACTTAGTAATTTTTATATAATTTAAATTAGATGACACTCAAATGGCTCAACGATTAAAGTCTGTGACTGTACCATGGTTGAAAAAAAAACCTGGTAGGTAAGTCATTCCCGACGATGTATCTTACGTACGTCACTCAAATGTTGTCATTGTGCAAAGTTAGCACCACATAAATGTTACCATTGACTGACATCTTCCATACATACAAGGAGTTGTGTTAATGCATGATTTGTATTTTTTTAAAGTTAGCTACCTATTTTAACTCTTTATTTGGGGTGAAAAGACAACTGTATACACGTAAGTGAAGTAATGAATACGGATAATTTACTTTCACACAGTGGCAACACAGACACACTGACAGTTCACCATTTTTAAGATGCTGATGACGTAGTCAAGAAACGCTGACTTCACGAGCTGTAACGGGAACGACTTACCTTGTTTTTTTTTCTACCCTATGTAATACAAAAAAATGTAGACCTATAGACGTGAGCCCCGGACATGGACAGATGTTGCGACTTGCGAATTTCCGATCACGGATAGATCTAGAGGTCAACTTATTACATGATAAAATTGATCCCCAATTTCGACCGGTTAGCCTAGTGGGTAGTGACGCTGCCTACGAAGCTGTGTTCGAATCCTGGTAAGGGCAAATATTTGTGAGATGAGCATGAATATTTGTTTCTGAGTCTTGGATGTTTCCTATGTATTTATATCTATTATATATATCGTCGTCTAGTACCTATAACACAAGCAAGTGGGGAAACTGTTTATATTTTTCAAAAATAATTGACGCAGCTGAAAAATCTGAAACTTTTTCTGGTGCTAAGGAAGGTTATTCCTATCACCAAAAAAATAATCAGGCACTTCTGATTTTTTCATCCATTCCCCATTGTATTTATTGATATTCAGGATAACAACAGCCGTAAGTTTCTACAGTTTATATAAGTTTGCTTACATAATAGGAGGCCAATAACAGTTATCCGTTAATTACATAAGAAAAAGAAAAACAGGGATGATTCAATTTACCTAAGATAGGAAATGTGTTGATATTTTGTTGTTTTAATTTATATTGTGACGAAATTTGGCAACGACAACCAAAGCATTTACATAGGTGGTATATGTCGTTCTCAGACTAACCGCACAACCGCACCATTTTGTCGACTGTCAAGCGCTACTGTCATAAAGATTCAATTAGAACACCGCCTTTATTGACTACCGACATAGCTGTACGCCTGTACCTTACTTTACTCTTTGGCTGTACCCTTTACCAGTTAACTAGAAAACAACACATTTACTTATATAGGTAAGTACAATGCCACGTCAGAAATAAAGATGGCTTGAACCTAAATAGCAAATATGAAGCCATTCAAGCTATTTCTCCGCATCGCGTGCGAAATGTTGCCGGTCGAATGACACTTCCTCATTCACTTACATTGTAATGGCGTGTGATGTGAGCAGGGGAGGACCGCGATGGCGTGTAATTGACTCACCGACCGCCAGCAGCAGTGAGAGGAGCAGGCAGCGGGGCGCCGCCATGTTTCACCAGGAGCACTGCATTGTGTTGTGGGCTGGTTCACATCGCGGAACTGTCACACAGATAATGATCGTCAGAATTAAATCAGACTTATTTTTGAAGTATACTTTCATTTTCTCTGTAGTTAAAGGAGTTACAATGTTCACAATGGTACAGTCGACTTAGATAAGTATACACGTTTCACACGTTTGCACCTGATACTATTGTAATACCTAACTAATAAGGTGAAAAATGTATATACATATTCTTAACGTCGACTGTACATCATTAGTTCAATAAATCCAAATTCCTATAGCACTTTCCGTCTTGTAGGTATTATGTTCTTTACCTTTCGGAAAAGTGGAACGTTTTTTCACTTCCCACTCAGACATAACATTATGTAAGACTATTAAATTCCCCTCAAAATATATATTAGTCCTAAGTATACTTATTATGACTAGCTTATTGACATTCTATTAGACTACAGTCAATTTTGACATTCTATCAGACAGTCAATTTTGATATTCTATCAGCCAGTCAATATTGACTCCTAAACGGCATCCCGCCTCCTCCACAGAATAATAAGTAATAGAACGTAGTAAGTACTAGCTTTCTCGCAAAATCTGTAACTGTCCATGGGATCTCCTAAGGTTATTTACTAATGGCGGCTAGAGATATAGAATAGAATAGAATAGAATATTTTATTTGTAGAAAATGGGTGTACATAAAACTGGGGCACAGACATACAAATCTATTAGTGTTAACTGCCATGTTAGCCCACATTTTCATCACATTTAAACTGGCAAAACTACTCAGAGCAGTCACGGCGTCACTTGCAAATGTTTCTAACGTGCCAATCCTTTGTTTCGCTAATTTTACGGTGCTAACCAGAGTTAAAGTTACAAACACGACGAACTTTACGCGGAATTGGGAATGGATGAAAATTTTTGAAATGCCTGATTATTTTTTTGGTGATAGGAATAACCTTCTTTAGCACCAGAAAAAAGTTTCAGATTTTTCAGCTGCGTCATTTTTTTTTGAAAAATATTAACAGTTTCCTCACTTACGTTTTGGGTCAGTTACGGCACCTTCCTCGATCGGTCTCATATTATAAAAAAATATATTAAATATGTGTGGTAAACTGACACTGGCAATGATATTGACACTTGCAGCAGCTATATTGGTCATTACCAGTGTCAGTTTGCCACAGATATTTAAGATAGTTTTTTTGTAATATGAGACAAATCAAGGAAAGTGTCTATTTACCGTTCTTGACCCAAAACGTAAATGAGGAAACTATTTATATTTTTCAAAAATAATCGTCGCAGCTGAAAAATCTGAAACTTTTTTCTGGTGCTAAGGAAGGTTATTCCTATCACCAAAAAAATAATCAGGCATTTCTAAAATTTTCATCCATTCCCCATTAGTTAGACATTCTGAATACCAATTTTTTAACCATGACATGTAAGGTTTAACTATTCAAATAAAAAAAAGTATTCAGCTTCGCTTCATCCGACAAAATCAACTCATCCACGAATTGCTATTTCCCGGCCTCTGCAGTAATGTACTATTAAGTTAAAACTGAATACCTATTTGATCCGTCAACAACCATTTCTTGCCTAATCTCGTATATATATATATTTATCGCGTGATTTTGAGTTATCACTAAGGGCCACTACGGCAGTGAACCTTCTGTACCTTTTATACCATTAATTATTCTGTGGACTTAGTGCCTTGCCTACTGGTCTAAGGGTGAATATCCACCGAAGATGTGTGAAGATGTGTTTTCATACATTTGACACCTCGCATGCCTGACAGCTTCGCACATGGGTGGAGATTCACTCCACCCTAAAAGTAAAGTTTTTTTTATTGCCGACTGTGCTTTTCTACGCAACAGTCATCAACTGAAACTCGTTGGGATTTCATGGGGTTTTAAATAGTTCATATTTTCAACATTGAGCCCCTTTATCAAACCAGCTCTGCTCTGTGGTGTTGCATCCGACTTAAATAAGTGCAACAAGTATATACAACGTGTCACGAAAGGACCCATAAAACATCAAATAAATTATCAAAGCCAAAAATAGTGTCAACCCAGCTTAACAAATAACAATAATAATATACAAGCGAAATTAGTATTTCAATGGAAATAGATATTTCACGGTGGACTAAAAGCTTCCAATAACATCCGATAGATATATCCAATCCTGGTAAGTCTTACGCGAGTTTTTCATATAAATTACAGAAAAAAAAACCTTTGTATTCATAAATTGTGACCTCACAAAGAAACGCAGCTGGCAGACAATTGTTTAAAGTACATACATACATACATACATATAATCACGCCTCTTTCACAGAGGGGTAGGCAGAGATCACGGATCTCCATTTGCTATGATCCTGACAAACCACTTTCGCTTCACTCACCTTCATAACATTTCTCATACATGCTCGTCGGTTTAGGGTACTTTTGACCTGGCCTTTTTGTAAGATTTCTCCGATTTGATCGGAGAAAGTTCGCCTAGGTCTTCCCCTTCCAACTTGCCCTTCCACTCTTTTTACATACACTCTCTTCGTTAATCTTCTTTCATCCATCCTCTCTACATGCCCAAACCATCTTAACATACCCTTCTCAATTTTCGTGACTATATCTCCATCCATTCCACACTTACACTTTTACACTTACTTTAGATACTTGTTTAAAGTTGTGCGTAAAAAACATTCAACAAATTTTGGCATAGGAATTAGTTTAATGAGTTATCTCTTCCAGGAATATTTGCATTTTGCACTTTTTCGGAGTGGCACCGCTTGAGTATCTAAACCATTTTTTTTGGCCACTTTTTAGGGTTCCGTAGCCAAAATGGCAAAAACGGAACCCTTATAGTTTCGTCATGTCCGTCTGTCCGTCTGTCCGTCTGTCCGTCTGTCCGTCTGTCCGTCTGTCCGTCTGTCCGTCTGTCCGTATGTCACAGGCATTTTACTCGAAAACTATAAGGTGTATTTGAATAAAATTTTGAGGATAGGTGTATTTTGTTAGCCGCTACATAGTTTTGTAATTAAAATGACAAAAAAAAATTTTTTTAGGGGTGCACTCCATACATAAAACTAAAAGTCAAATTTTTTTTTTTCATTGTGACCCCCCGTGTGGTACATCAATCGATAGGCCTTTCAAAATAAATATAAGGTTTCTTAGCATTTTTTTTGATTAAGTGAATAGGGTCCGAGATAATCGCCCCGAAAGTCACTAAAATTCTGTCCCCCCCCCTCTAATTTTTGAACGGTGTATTTTAAAAATATGGAAAAATTCATGGACATAGGGCTTATTCATTTCATTCACCGAAAATTGTTTTGAACAAGATCGGTTCAGAGGTTTTCGAGATATTGCTGAAAAACTGCCTTCCTCAAAGAAAAGGACGTAAGTGCCGTAAAATTTCTGTGACGATACGACCTTTTTAATAGGCACGGAACCCTTCGTTTTGCGTGGTCCGACACGCACTTGGCCGGTTTTTCTGAATAAGTTACTAACCTCCTGATGTAAATTTCATCTTAGAGACTACGATTTTATTGTGGATTACTTTCTTTTATTCTACAACAGCACACGGTCTGCCTGATGGTAAGACGACACCGTAGCCATTGGACGCTAACGATTCCAGAATAGAGTTATTATATTGCCAATCCGAAGTCTCTACCAAACTTACCAATCACTAAACACACGCTGACACGTGATATTAAACCAATTGGACAATCAAAACAAAACACTTCACTCACACAGCTAAGTACGCTGGCCTCATGAATATTCCGACTTACAAGAGTCGTTTCAGTTCCAGGATTTAGTAAAACTCGAATCTAAATGCAAACGACGAAGCGGAGCACGCGTGGAGCGTACCCGAGCGCCTCTCCGCGAGTAACCGCCGCCTGGCCACCAGCACCAGCTTGCCTCAGGAAACTAACTTATGAAAATCTTCATAGTTTCCTTAATAACGGAAACGTATAGCTACATAATACTAGGTACATACTACGTACTGAAACTTTGGTAAATGTCCTATTACGGTAATTATTGGTTTTCCTCGGCCACTGTAATTACCCGTATAGGCAACTGTAGGCGAGAGTTATGAATTAATTAGGATACGCTATTAAAACGCGGGTGGTAGTTTTAGTCTCACTTATTGTCACTATGATTGTAATAAAGTGGTATATTAATGTCGCTTGGTACCTATTTAAATCACATATAAATTCATAAGTAAACCGTTGGTACGTTTACGTACAGAACTTATATACAGTTTACCAAAGGTTCAAAAATATATATGGAACCTTATGCCCTTAAGTCGTGTCCACATATTTTTGATCACTTTGTCCGTGTACATATTTTCAAACTCGACTGTAGGTACATAACCTGACCAAGCATATCGACAATGGCGAACCAGTAAAAGTCGAAACTCCTATTACTGGTCTTACATCTCAGCTCAGTATCAAGTTGCACTTAGGGACGAGACGAGTCGAGATGTTTTGTAAATATATAGGTCGGACTGCAGAAGAAGTATTTTTTATTTTTCTATTATATTTATAACTTGACGACCATCTGCCTGCAGTCCCGTTCCATCCCTATGCTGAATTAATTGCGGGACAGAAAATATACTATGTATTAATCCAGATCATAAACTATAACTCGTCTATGTATATGCTTACTTACTGAGCTAAGCCGAAGACGGACAGACAGACAGACAGACGGACGGACATGGCGGAAATATTCCTTGTTGACTACGGAACCCTAATATATCTGAGATGCTTACAACAAACCCTTTCATTTGATATGTCACACAATACAGTTTGCGAAACTTTTTTTTAAATTTTCCAGTTTACCCCCCAAAAGTGGCCCCTTTGTTCGGAATTCATTAATTTACTTTACGCGTCCATCTTTGGGTCACCAATTTAATAATAATAAAAATAACTAACTTATTTTCCCATATTCGAGATATTGGGAGAAGAATGAGGTTTAAACCCATTAATTGTCGTGGACCCCATATAGGCTTTATTTACCTTACTTAGCACAATGCCGTAGGCACCGATAGGCTTCAAATTTGAAGTAAAGATGTAGAAAACGAACCTCGATTAAGTACTAAAATTTCTTTTCGGATACCGGGGACTCCCATTGGCAACTTTATTCACCTGACTTGAATACCATCCTAATTATTTTAGGTTCAGATAATTAAGTGTATATTTCGATTACAGGTAGGTTTAAATTGTAATTTGTCAAACCGATATGACTTAATACTGGAAAACATAAACCAGTATTAAACTATTTAGCCCTAACTAAAAAGGACGGAGGGGTGAGACCTTAAAAAGGACGGATGGGTCGACTTTAAGACGTTTGGCGTCCAAAATTGCGGTGAGACATATCAAATCAAAATTACAGTCTGTTTTCGAACCGATACAATTAGGTTTTGGCATGAAAGGTGGGTGTGAGGCAGCCAGCCGTCCATGCCTTAAGAACCTACCTTTCGTATGATGATTGCGAAATTGTAGTCAAAATTGACGTCAAAAATGCTTTCAATTCAGTAAACAGGGATGCCATGTTGACAGAAGTTAAAAACAAAATTCCGGAACTATATCAATACCTTCTCCTCTGCTACGCAGACCCTTCCAAATTAATATACCGTTCCCATGAACTTTCTTCGGAGGTCGGCTGTCAGCAGGGCGATCCCCTCGGGCCAGCAATTTTTAGCTTGGCTATAAATCCCATTATTCAAAATTTAAAATCGAAATTTAACGTTTGGTATTTGGATGACGGAACCCTAGGAGGCGATGTGGACACTGTGTTATCTGACTTATCAGATATTAAAACAAAGTTCGAAAATATTGGTTTAGAATTAAATTTCAGCAAATGTGAACTGTTCATTCAAAAAACTTCTTACTGTTTGGATGATTTAAAATTCAAATTCAATTATCTGACACCCAGCATAAAGACAGTAGACAGGAAGTCACTTTGCCTCCTGAGTTCTCCCATCTTTGAAGAATCTTTTCCTGATTATATTACTAACACTATTTCTAAATTCCAAAGTCACGCAAATTGTTTACTCGAAATCAGTCCTCATTATGCTCTTGTAATTCTAAAGTTTTGCCTTTTTGTCCCTAAATTAACTTATGTGCTCCGCTGTTCCCCATTTTGGAAACATCAAAATTTGCTTTCACCGATAGATGACTTAGTCAAAACTAGTTTAGAAATGATTTTAAATATTCAGCTCAATGAACAATCTTGGTTACAAGCATCCCTCCCTATTCGGTTTGGCGGCTTAGGAATTCGCAAAATTTCTAGTGTTGCTTCCCCAGCCTTTTTGTCATCCACCCATAGCTCGTCACGTCTCATAGGAAATATCTTAAGGGATCTACCCACAAACTATGAGACTGCGGGCGTGGAGGATGCCAAGAATGCTTTTAAAATTGCTTGCCCGGGTAAAGATTTTCCAGATAACCCAAAATCTCAAAGGAGCTGGGACAATATTTATTGCGATTTAACCTACAAATCTATTCTGAGCCGCAGTTCGCGCAAGACTTTTGGCGGTTGGAGCCAGAGAGGCCGGTCACTGGCTACATGCCCATCCCTCTCCAAATACCGGTACCTTCCTGGATCCGACCTCCCTTCGTCTGGCGACTGGTCTGCGGCTTGGGGTCACGGTATGCACTCCACACATATGCCCTTGTGGCACGGACGTGGACCGACTGGGTCACCACGGACTTTGTTGTCAAAAAAGTGCAGGCCGCTTTTCAAGACATGCGACACTTAATGACATAATCCGCCGGTCTCTTGCCAGCATCAATGTGCCTGCTCAGCTTGAGCCACCTGGCATTGTCAGAGATGATGGCAAAAGACCTGATGGTGTGTCTCTGGTTCCATGGAGGTTGGGACGGATGCTTGTGTGGGACGCTACATGTGTAGACACACTGGCACCGTCTCACCTCCAACGGACTACTTCTAAAGCGGGTGCAGCGGCGGAAAACGCCGAAAATCTGAAATGTAATAAATATAGAGGCCTCGGCAGAGAGTACGACTTTGTACCCTATGGCGTCGAGACCCTCGGTCCGTGGGGTCCCAGTGCGCATAAGTTATTTGCAGAAATCGCGAAACGTCTGGTCGATGTAACTGGCGACCGAAGAGCTGGCGGCTTTCTCGCGCAACGCATCAGCATTGCAATTCAGCGAAGAAATGCCGCCAGCATCCTCGGTACAATGCCTCGAGGGCCTTTTTAGGGTTCCGTAGCCAAAATGGCAAAAACGGAACCCTTATAGTTTCGTCATGTCCGTCTGTCCGTCTGTCCGTCTGTCCGTCTGTCCGTCTGTCCGTCTGTCCGTATGTCACAGGCATTTTACTCGAAAACTATAAGGTGTATTTGAATAAAATTTTGAGGATAGGTGTATTTTGTTAGCCGCTACATAGTTTTGTAATTAAAACGACAAAAAAAAATTTTTTTAGGGGTGCACTCCATACATAAAACTAAAAGTCAAAAATTTTTTTTTCGTTGTGACCCCTCGTGTGGCACATCAATCGATAGGCCTTTCAAAATTAATATAAGGTTTCTTAGCATTTTTTTTGATTAAGTGAATAGGGTCGGAGATAATCGCCCCGAAAGTCACTAAAATTCTGTCCCCCCCCCCTCTAATTTTTGAACGGTGTATTTTAAAAATATGGAAAAATTCATGGACATAGGGCTTATTAAGTTCATTCACCGAAAATTGTTTTGAACAAAATCGGTTCAGAGGTTTTCGAGTTATTGCTGAAAAACTGCCTTCCTCAAAGAAAAGGACTTAAGTGCCGTAAGATTTCTGTGACGATACGACCTTTTTAATAGGCACGGAACCCTTCGTTTTGCGTGGTCCGACACGCACTTGGCCGGTTTTTTAGATTTAACTTAGTTTTAATTTATCTTAGTTAATGTTAATTATAATCTTGTATTTTTATTTCAATAAATTTTATCTAATCTTATAAATGTAATCATTATTATACATTTGAATTTAGCGGTATAAATAGTCAAATGCAACTATAACCGGTAAAATATTATTTTAAACCATTAACGGTCCCCGATACAGTATTCTTCGATCTGTGCTGATACTAATAATAAACAGGTGTAATGTCTGTGAAATGTAAGTTTGTATGTTGGGGATAGTCTCAGAAACTATACCCATCGTATTCTAAAAATCCTTTCTTCAGTACCTATGTTATATATGTAGAATGGACCTACGGGATTATGTGCTATAATATTTTATCCCGTCGCTCCGCCTAGGCTCTTTGTATACGCGGCGGAGCCGCGCGGGCAGCTAGTTATCTATAAAAACAGAAAAAAATTCATGTCTGTTGTATGGGAGCCCCAGTCCGACTCGCACTTGGCCGGTTTTTTAGTATTTGTTGTTATAGCGGCAACAGAAATACATAATCTGTGAAAAATTCAACTCTCTAGCTATCACGGTTCTTGAGATACAGCCTGGTGAGGGTGACAGACAGGCGGACGGACGGACGGACAGCGAAGTCTTAGTAATAGGGTCCCGTTTTTACCCGTTGGGTACGGAACCCTAAAAAGTAGAACTATGACAAGGGCAACGAATGATATTTCCCTTTCTGTCACACTTATCGAGATTTGTAAGCTACCATCTCGCTCAGACGTGGTATTATTATTACCATAGCTTGTCCTGAGGCGAGGTCCTGAGTATCTTAGGTCCATGGTAATTACTTATTATTTCACCACACGGTAAATTCTGACAATTCACCATAGCTGTCTCACTCTATAACATGCGATAGAGTGAGACGGCTATGGTGGATTGTCAGTATATTTACTCACCGTGTATTGGCCGCCAAATAGGGACTTCCAAACACCTAATGCTGCGTTCAGGCCTTGTAGCCTGAGGGCCTACCGCGTTTCGTTCGTGTATCTCCGTCTCTGTCGCACTTGCTAGTTCGAGCGACAGAGACGGAGATTCACGAACGAAAACGAATTTCGTTTCGCGGTAGGCCCCCTGGCAAGCAGCTTGAATGGCACGCAGCTCGGCGTGCACCTTTGCAGGCCAAGCAAGCTATTCGCACGCTCGCGGCCATGCTAGTCAGTGCAAACATGGAAGATCTTTTTATATTTGTAATGTTTATTCTGTGAGTCTCCCCTGGTAAGACTCCAAGAAAGACCAAAATTTCTTTCTTTGCTCGTTTTAATGACGACTCAAATTCCGACATGTAATTTACTAACGCACGCGAGCGTGTGAACACAAGCACATTCACCCTTTGATCTTTGTCAAAAAACTGACAGTCGTCCCGATCGGCGGCAAGCACGAGCACGGGCACGGGCACGTGCACAAACAGGCTTTCAGACGCTCGTGCCCGTGCTTGTGCTCATCTAATGTCGCTTTGAACCTGAGCGTCTCTGACTGAACGCGGCATAATGTTTTGAGAAATTCTATGTCCTGATTGGCCGATTTTAATATAGCTGTATTCTGATTGGATGAAACCAAATAAGTACAAAGTTTTTTTAAAAGAGTTAAATGAGTGCATCACACTGGCGCGGCCTGCGGTGGCTGCGGTGGCCGGTGGGTGGTAATTGTCAAATTTTCTAATGACAGCCACCGCAGGCCGCCCCAGTGTGATTCAGGCCTTACCTTAAAACACCAACAAAGAATCTAACTGTCAATGTGTATTGTGATTGGTGGATTTTTAATATGGTGAAGTAGGTTTGATTTATCAAAAAAATGTAAATCATAAATAGGTACACCTATTATACTGTCCCTTCGCAAATTTTCCATGGGGCTAAATTACTACTTTAGCCCTGCTCGACAAGCCTAATATGACACACTTTTCGAGCATAAGATGTGAAAAAAAACTTTAAACAATCATGAAATTATCATTATCAAAACTCGCATTACCCATTTCACCGTTAATTTAACCCTACAAGGGAACTTCCAAGTCGATCTCGATTATATCTAACCACCCTTGTCACCCGCAACTTTCACATGTCCATATTTATAAACTGAGGCGATTGTTTGTTGGTCAGCCAGCCTTAGGGAGCGGTCGGGGTTTTGGATCATGCATTACCATAATCGTATTCACACTGCAAATTGTTCATGACACTGTTGCGCAAGTCGCCTAAGCTCCCTCCCATTAAGGCAGCTACCGCCATGCGACGGGAAAAATGTCTACTGCAATTAGATAAAATTGCGGTAATAACAGCAGTTAGCTTAATTGTCCAAATAAAAACGTAGCAATTACGTGAAGCTTTTTCTAAGTGCTTTTGTCTTCTATTCTCATCCCAGTGTAGGTATACATTATTAAAAGTTACTTTGGTCACGATCATAACAGTAACAATTCCACGCTTTCCTGTGCGCTGACAGGCCCTTGTTGATACTTAAGCCGGTAAGGGCACAAACAAATATGGCTGCACACAATGCCTTATAAATTGTGGCGAATGACGAATAGCCAGAATTTGTGTGGCCACCTCGAACGCACTAATGACTCACACTCGCTAAGCGCTATAAAGCTAATTTTCTATAGAATTGAATCCAATAGAATGAGCAAATGCACGAGGCTAAAATAGCTCGACCAAAATTCTCTCCGGGAGTTACTTACTTTGGAACTTTGATCCGGTATTTATTTAGGGATCATCAAGTCGGAGATTTATGTAGGATAACAAGGATAAGATACGGAGGCGCGTAGGTAGTAATTAGTACAAGTTAGAATTTGGTCAGACCGCAGCGCGACGCCGTCCTCACCAAACGAGCCAATTTGTTCTGCGCCACCGCCCTTAATGACTTTTTTGGGTAAAGTTGAAATCTCGTTATTTAGTAAGTTCTTTTGGCTGTTGTTTATAAATCAGTCTTATTTTTATCTTGAATGCGTTTTTCACATCACTAAATTTGTGGCACAGAACAGACAAATATTTAACCAATTGCCCACGACTCGCTCGTTGTAGTTGACGGCAGAGATATTATAGGTACCTACATACGTATTTAGCCGTATATAAGTACTTGAAACTTCCGAAACTTCCTCATCATTGGCATTTAGACATAAAATATAATTTCTCAATAGATAATGCAAATGAAGAGTCCAAGGGAAACAGTCAGCGTTTTTTAGGGTTCCTTAGTCAACAAGGAACCCTTATAGTTTTGCCATGTCCGTCTGTCCGTCCGTCTGCGGCTTAGCTCAGTGATTCTTGGTACTAGAAAGCTTCCATTCGGCATGGGCAATCTATCAAGCTGACAAAATGGTAGAATAAAATTTTGAAGAATAAATAATTTTTAGCGTAGGTACCTCCCTAAACATAAAGTGGGGATGTAATTTTCTTTTCTCGACATACCTATGGTGTGGGATTTCGTTGGATAGCTCGTTCAATAAGATGGGTCCTTGAAAACCATTTTTCAATTCAGAGATATGTTTGCGTGATATTGGGCTTTAAAGCCCTAATTTTTATTAGAGTCATGTGTCTAGATGTTAATTTACCTACTACTGATGAGGTATATGAAAAAAATCGTGGCAGTCTAGTAAATATAATCCCATAAAAAACATTCCATGTAAAAAATAGGCCAAGTCTCGAAACTCGTCCACCGTAAAAAATTGTGAGATATTTCGTAGAGTTGCAGTTGTGTGATTCCCAAATCACACAACTTTTCTGCCTTTATTAATTGTTGCATACCTAAAACTATGTAGTATTGTGTGATTGCCAGGTCACAAAATTTTATTTAGCAAGCAAATAAAGATTAATATATTTTTTTAATAATTTTAAAGTTACTACCCCTTTCCTCATGAACGCGTAAAGGTATTAAATTGAAATTCATATCAAATACTCAGGTCTATAATACCTTTAAGCTGTAACAAAATCAAACTTCTTTATCAACGCAATCAAAAGAAACAGCAATTTAAGCCGCATATTTTCAAATTCGCAACTACTCGCAAGCAAGGGAATCAAAACCTAAAGGTTACTTCCGGTCGATCTAGAATCTTGAAAATTCCGATAACCGTAAATTTTTAGTTACATCACATATTTCTTTTTAAATCATTATAAACACGGAACCCTAGGTGCGCGGGTTCGACTCGCACTTGGCCGGTTTGTTTTGTTATTTATCCCCCAACGGGGTTAAAAGAGGGTTCAAAGTTTGTATGGAGAGCAATCATTTTTGTAAGACGATAATAGTTATTTACGATACAAGTGCAGAAAATAGGAATTCGCACGTGTATCGTACAACGTTTTACAGTACATATGGCTCTTTAAAGTTTCAAAATATGCACGGAAAGTGGTCCTTTCCGCACTAGTGCGGGAAAGTAACACCATGTGTACTGTAAAAACTTCTACGCGGACGAAGTCGCGGCAACTATTATATAATCTGTGGTCGCGGGCAACAGCTAGTATGCAATAAAATTATTTGCCATATCTTTCAAAAGCCATACTACATGAGAAATAACAAATTAAACTTAATTACTTAAGAAGTGGCTGATCGAGCAGGCGTTCTACCATTATAAGGAGCTATTTTGCAATATTTCAAAATAATCATTAGTTATTTTATTACCTTGTTTATGTATAGATACATAATATGTGTACTCATTTTGTAAAACCTTGACATGTAATTTATGACATTACCAATAAATATGATTATGATTATGATTATGATTAAACGTGCTTTAATAAGTTTGCTATGATAGGATCTGTATGATTTTACCTATATAAGCCTAGTGGTTCTAGTCTGGAAACAGATGGCGCTATTCTTAACAATTTCTTTAGTGTGATATGTAGCCGATAAAGATTTATCCATTTTTAGGGTTTCGTACCTTGAAAGGAAAAAATGGAACCCTTATAGTATCACTTTGTTGTCCGTCTGGTCCGTCCGTCCGTCAAGACCCTTTTACTCAGGAACGCGTGGAGGTATCAAGCTAAAATTTATATCAAATACTCAGGTCTACTGTCCCTTGGAGCTGTGAAAAAATCAAACTTCTAAGCCAACGCAATCAAAAGATGCTGCCGTTTATGCCGCAAATTTCCGCAGCGAAAACCGTAAATTTTTAATTACATCATATAATAAAAATATTTTTCCTACCTTGAGAGGTGTGAAAAATATTTTTATTATATGATGTAATTAATTATTTTGTAATTTTCTGAATGAGTTCAGAAAAGTAAGTTTTGTCCCCGACGAGAGGGAGCAAAATGCCACTTTTCTGTTCAAGCTACTTTTTTAATTTATTCATTGGCATGTAGCATTTACGCAATGTGCCAATTGAACACAGATCTTAAGAAAATAATCGATTGTAATTTCATCGTAATCGATTAAAAACGAACCTATTTCAAGTTATAACTTTAGCAACGTTATAGGTACATTTACATATTAAAACTTGAGAATTTTTCGTAATATTTAAAAAAAATTGTCACAATAAACGTCATTCTTCAATAAAACTTAAATAAAAGTTATTTAATTATTTTTAGAGCATTTTATTTCAATTTTCCTCATAATCGGTGTGAAAAGTTACGTGTGACTCAGGAGCAAAATTATTTTCGTCTTGGGCGTTAACACTTGAATCCCTCACTACGCTCAGGATCCTACGTTAGAATCCCTCGCTACGCTCAGGATTCTATTGTAGGATCCCTCGCTACATTCAGGATTCAATACACCGCCCTCGCCGTAAATATACTATTTTGCGCCCTTGTGACACAAATAACTATTTAATAAATTTTCGAAACTCGCAAGGGAATCAAAACCTACAAGACACGGTACTTCCCGTGAACTCAGAATCTTGAAATTTGGTACGAAGCAACGTCTTATAGCACAGATACAGGAAAAATTGCGAAAACCGTAAATTTTTAGTTACATCATATAATAAAAATATTTTTAATAATTTACTTATATACCTACAAGATTTGTACGGAACCCTCGGTGCGCGAGTCCTACTCGCACTTTGCCGGTTTTTTCCCCTTCTTTCCATGTTAAGATGCAAAATGACATCGCACAAATACATTTTGTATCTATAGTTGGCTTGGATGTGGGTAAGAATAGGATTATAAATGCCGATACTAATCTGAATAAACCGCCTTCGAGCTTCGGTCCAACTCAACTCTAAGGCAGGTCGGTGTAGTGTAGAGTGTAGGTGAGCGTTTTTAAAAAAAAGTGTAGGTACATGAACTTTTTTTTTCCGAATTTGTTTTATTTGGGTTTTTCTTACTCAGAATCGTTGATACTATCGATCCTTATACAAGAAAAAAACCGGCCAAGTGCGTGTCGGACCACGCACAACGTAGGGTTCCGTGCCTATTAAAAAGGTCGTATCGTCACGAAATCTTACGGCACTTAAGTCCTTTTCTTTAAGAAAGGCAGTTTTTCAGCAATATCTCGAAAACCTTTGAACCGATCTTGTTCAAAATAATTTTCGGTGAAAGAATTTAATAAAGCCCATGTTTTATTTCATATTTTTAAAATACACCGTTCAAAAATTAGAGGGGGGGGGACACAATTTTAGTGACTTTCGGGGCGATTATCTCCGACTCTATTCACTTAAACAAAAAAATTGCTGAGAAACCTTATATTTATATTGAAAGGCCTATCGATTGATGGGCCCACACTGGCCTTACAATAAAAAAAATGACTTTCAATTTTATGTATGGAGTGCACCCCTAAAAAAAAATTTTTTTAGTCATTTACTTAATTAGAAATATATGTAGCATAGCAGCTAACAAAATACACCTATCCTCAAAATTTTATTCAAATACACCCGCATAGTTTTCGAGTAAAATGCCTGTGACATACGGACAGACGGACAGATGGACAGACGGACAAACGGTCAGACGGACAGACGGACATGACGAAACTATAAGAGTTCCGTTTTTGCCATTTTGGCTATGGAACCCTAAAAAGTGTCCCAGATTTTACTATGTAAAAAACGAATTCTGAAAAAAAAGTTCATGTACACTTTTTTTGAAAAACGCTCAGGTACGACGACGAGTGAACCGAGGAGGAGTGTTAGGTAGAACTGCGACCCTACAGCGCGCGAAGCGAGCGTGCTATGCCGCGGCAGCGGCCGGCGAAGCTCCAGAACCGAACATTCGCAACATTCGAACGGCTCCGCAGTAGTTTGGCAAATTAATATTCTGTCAAGTAAAATTATGGCAAATAAAGTTTATGGCATATAGGAATGATTCGGTCATACAATATTATGGAAAATAATAATATGTCAAATGAATATTATGGAAAATGAAACGTTATGGAATATAAAATTCGGGCAAATGTAATTCAGACAAATAAAATTGGGGCAAATGATAGAGAACCTACATGTTCATATGAGGTACACATTACACCTTCCTGATTTAGTCACTGGCGATGTGACGACTGACGAGAAGGATGCAGCAGTTTGTGTGTAAGAGATGAAAGCCTCTCGCATCAACGTATTGCTGTTCCCTCTCTACACTAAAGGAGATACACCTTGTATTACTAAAACAAGTTCACACAGAACAATAGAATGATCTTTCAAGTGTACTTATGACAAGACATATTACATTTTTGTAACGTGCATAAATGAGCGTGTTCCCAACTTTTAATCAATATCTAAACGTGAAATTTAATCGATTAAAATTATGATTAATTAATTGTGAATCGAAAACCCTGTCGATTAATCTTGTTGGGATTAATAAAATTGTTTAATCGATTAATGCTCGACTGCAGGGAATGCCTTGAGGAAATACAAAAGTATTAACGCCTTGTATTCACTGTCGGCAATAACACCCAAAACCGTACGTACACGGCTACTTTGCCCGCTTTTATCGTTAAGACGCTGAAATGATGGCTGTTTGGCATGGAGGCTGGTATAATAGGTTTCGGTATTGAGCCCTTGTATGTCTTGCAGTAGTGTCACATCGAATCGTAAAATAATTAGGGCGGTCCTTAACAAAGAGGCACGCAACTCTTATATACATACAGGGCAGAGGAAGTATAAAAAAAAATTAAAAAGGGGTTTACTTACAACTTTCTAGATACCATGCTAATACGAGTACACCTTTTTTGAAGTCTGAAAGTTCTGAGAGTGTCCACAGAATTTCCCCATAACAATGGTCCATAGTTAAGGACAGAGGAAACGTAGCTGTGGTACCTACGCTGTCAGAGCTGCGTCCAGTGACACTGTTTGCCTTAATCTTTCAAGCGCAAAGACAAATATGTCCAGTTTTTTGCAAATACAGTCCACATGAGCTTTCCAATTAAAATAATTGTCAATATTAAAGCCTAAAAATTTAACAATGTCAACTAACTCTACATTCAAATTGTCATAATTTATTGTTAAAGGCAATGGGTTGGCATTATAAGAATAAAATTGCATGGCTTTTGTTTTTGTTATGTTAATCTTCATATTATTATTCTGAAACCATGTGATCGCGTGAATCGCGTCTGATAATGTCATATTTACTTTTGATTCAAAGCTAGTGTGAGTCTCCCCTTCCTTCTTTATTATAAGGGTTGTGTCATCGGCGAAGATAATGCACTCTTCTTTGACGGCATTTGGGAAATCATTAACTGCGATTAAAAATAGCAATGGGCCAAGAATACTTCCTTGAGGAACGCCACGGTCCATATCTTTTTATGATTTTAATTATATCTATTTCGTAATTTATACTTTAATGCAATAATTTGATGGTTTACTATCCATTTAGCATCACTACGTTATTAATTTAAACATGAGGAAACTACCCTATTCGGCCTACTCAAATAATACAATACAATACAATACAAATACTCTTTAATAATCTTAAGTATACCTACTTAAGTGAGTAATTTTCGTCCATTATTATGGTGTGGTGTGGTGTGGGGCTAAATTAACCTTCGTCTTCGTACGGTATAAGTGACCTCTTTGACTGTCACGGTCGATCGTAGACACCAAATGACTACACAATGCCTTAAGTACATAATAATATGTTTTTACGGATAATGAGATTGACTTTGAATTCGATCCTGTCATGCCATTTGTAATTTAGATAAGTACCTATACAATATTAAAGTGACATTCCCGAAAGATAAGAACACTGCAGCCTATTGGATTGGGGTTCCGTACCAAAAAGGTAAAAAAACCCTTATGGTGCAAAATTCTACGTCTTTCTTTTATGTTTTTTAAAGTTTAATGTATATATTTTAAGAAGTTATAAATGTACCTCTATCTAGCATATATTTTGTATAATTACTTAATTACCAAAAAAGTCAAAAAGCATTTCTTGGATGTATTTTTTTGCTCAATATCCTATGAAGTTGAAGTCTGAAAGTAACTACTTTTTTCAAGTAGAATTTCCTATGCTTTTCCTCTTTATAATATTTATATATTATTATTTATTATCTATACTAATATTATAAAGAGGAGAAACCTGTGAGATTATAGCTTTGTTTTAAGTTTTAAGTGTGTAAGTTTATAAGTTAGTATGTTTTGGATAATCTCCGGAACCGCTGAACCAATTTGATTTTTTTCCACCTGCGTGTCGAATGGACTTTCTGGATGGATTTCTTATAGGACTTATAAGCTATATTTTATCCTGCAGGTTTGCCTGCTTTCTTTGCAATACGCGGGCGTAGCCGCGCGGGCAGCTAGTTATAAAAGTAACAAGTATAGATAAGCACACATTAGTAGTCAAATGCTGCGTTGGATGGCGCTGTACCCATGACGGTAACTTATTGCTTATATCTAGGTACCATGTGCTGTTAAGATTTTTCCAGAATTAATGTTATGAGACTTATGAGTGTGTATGAAAGTTTTTCTGAACCCGCGGTGCGCGAGTCAGACTCGCACTTGACCGGTATTATTATTTTGGTTCCAAATATATTTTAAAGGAAGCAGTTGAATATTATCTACAAGAAGTTTACCATGATCCGTTTGGTAGTTTTTGCGTGAACAGTGACACGTCTAAACAGCCTCACAGACTTTCGCGCACATTCTCTCAGTAGGAGGCACGTTATTTTTAACATTAATTAACAAGACCACGCTAATTCTGTACATTACACTACTGTCAGTTGTCACTACTACGTACTTTATAAATAATAGGGAAAACAGAAAAGACATTGACAATATTCGCAAGGTAAGTGACATTTCTCTGCAGTAACGATCGAACACGCACGCAGTGCCTTACCTATTTATAGGATAGCCAGTTATTTTAACCATGCTCTACCTACCGATTGCAGGCAGGATTTTTGTAAATTTGTATAAATACACATGACAAAATTACTATAGTAGATTGTGCCACGAGGTTGGTAAGCGATTTTTTACAAACGAGTGTCTATTAGAAGCCCGACGCCGAAGGCGGAGGGCTTTGCGATGGCTCGAGTTTGTAAAAAATGTTACCATCCGTGTTGCACACATTGTTTTTCATCACATTTGCGAGGAAACAAATACATTTGAAACAAAATGAAATCGCAAAATGGCAAACAAAATTAAATCTCAATCGTCCATTTTGTTGACTTTGCCGTGAGGCACGCAAGGCAAAGACCCTTCGGCATAAAGCCACGATTTAAAATCAATGTAAAACACATTATACACAGACACTACATTACTACATTTTAATTTTTAAATCTTAAAATAGTTGAGGTAAACCTGTTTTATTCGTGTTTTTACGTTTGTATTTATTATTTAATACGTTTTCAAACATCGTAAATGAGTCAAAACCACCTTGCTTTACAACTGATGCATGAGTGACAGATACAATTTAAGAAAAAAAACATTACGCCCATGTTCGTGATAAAGGCTTTGTATGCCTGCGCGTTATATAGCCCTTTTCGAGCAAGTGTGATGAAATAGTACATTACATACCTAGGGCGGTAAATTCGTGAATGCCAGCCATCATTTGCATTTTTTTTCGTAATAAAAGGAAATCAAACCGCTTTAAGTATTTAAAAAGACAGAAGAAAAAATATGGTGTCAGTCACAATAAGTCATCTCAATAAATCTTCATCAATATATTACATTTTACAACTAAAAGACTATTTCGTGTTCTTGTTTCCAATTCGTCATAAATTGAGAAACATGAGCATATTATGTACTCTAACTCGGTTATGGTTGTTGTCATTTACGCAGAGGAAATTAGGTAAAAACGACATACCTACTTAACTTTCTAGGTAGTATGCCTAGTTTATTTTTACGTTAGTTCTTTCGTTACGTTTGAATGATGATTATTTTATGTTTTATCAAATTTTTTTTTGTGGATCACCTTTTCTGTGGACTTCGCTTTTCAAATGCCTATATATTCTTTACAAGGGACCTTTTAACCCCCTTTCAGCTTTACGGGTATTTTTGTAACACGCTGTATAGTTACTTGACTTTGGTAGTTAGAAGTTGCAAGTTTTAAGTAAACATTTCTTAAAATCTGTTAAATAAGTGTGATGCGGCCTTTCTGACTGGCATTCAGTTTTTTTTCTTTTAATAATAAAACCAACAGACTCGATCCTCGCAGTTTCAACAATGTCCCCACTAAGCTTCGACGGCTTATTGGTGGTGTTATTGATAGTATCGTTAAATTCGGGACATAAAGTAAATACGTTTAATAAATTTAATTCAAATACCACCCTAAATTTCACAGAAACTACGGCTAGATATGGATATAAGTCTGAGGAGCACACCGTGGTGACAGAAGACGGTTACTTGTTGAAGTTGTTTCGAATAAGAAAAGGTGCGCGATGCGAGCAGACGCGGAGGCGGACCCCGGTGTTGCTGATGCACGGGCTGCTGCTGAGCGCGGACTGCTGGCTGGATGCGGGGCCCGCCGCCGGCCTGGCCTTCCTCCTCGCCGACGCCTGCCTCGACACCTGGGCTGGCAACGCGCGCGGCACCTACTACTCCCGCCGACACCGGCGCCTCGACCCCGACCGAGACGAGCGCTTCTGGGAGTTCTCCGTCGACGAGATAGGCCTCTACGACGTCCCCGCCATCATCGACTACGTTTTGAAGGAGACCGGCGCGCCGCAACTCAACTACATCGGCTACTCGCAGGGAGCCGGCACTTTCTTCATCATGTGCTCAGAAAAGCCTGGATATTGTGATAAAAGTAAAGTTATGATCGCTTTAGCGCCGGCCACCAGACAATTTAATACGAGATCTGTGATGTTTAGATTAATACCGCTACTGGTCATGGACCACAAAGACTTATTGCAGGCGTTCGGAATTTGGGAGATATTTGCGAAAAGATACCCGACGTATGAATTTTTGAGCAATATATGTCAACATGAAGAAGCGTCTAGCTTTTGTGAGCTGTTTTTGGCTTTGTTAGATGCGCCGCATCCAAAATCAATCTCAAGAAATAGTTTAAAAACTGTGTTCAAACATTTTCTAGCCGGCACTTCGACACAAAATATGGCTCGTTATGGGCAGAGTATGTTACGTACAACATTCAGTAAATACGATTACGGAAGACGAAAAAACAAAAAAGTGTACGGAAGCGACCGCCCCCCTGAATATAATTTGACCGCGGTGAGTGTCCCCGTGGTGGTGATGTACGGCAGAAACGACGGCTTGGTGGATGTGAAGGACGTACAGTGGTTACAACGCAAACTACCAAATGTTATACAATCGATAGCGGTCAAAGACCCGTCTTGGACACACTTAGACATGGCCTATAGTCAAAATACTAATGTTATGATATTTCCCGATATCAATAAATATTTATTACAGTATGATTAAAAGGTAGAAGAAAAAAAACACTAAATATGATTTAAATTAATTGTTCCGAATTGTGATAAGAATAAATAAATGATTTTAATATGATCACCACAATTATTATTTAGCACCATTGATGCAAACAAAGATCAAAGTAGGTAGGTAGAAACAGGAACAAACTTTACCGGACCTAAGTTGACCTAACTTCCCAACTTTGCACTTTCATTACGTCGCCGCACTTTCGCTAGACGACGGGACCCCGCACTCGAGGTGCGCACGCGCACCGCACCGCAATACAATATCGGCCGATTAATCGACTAATGAAAATGCGGATTAATGCAGTGTTTTATTGACAGATATTAGATATGAATGTGGCCCTTCGGACTCGTACGTAACCGTCCTTTTGTATAACTAGTTACGGAGGAAGAACAAATATCTTCGTACGATACTGGTTTCGAACAAGGCTTTATTTTTCTTCATATGTAACCTGTCACCATCGTGACTGAATGGTTCGTAACCACTGTAACCAGTTACATAGGAAGATTTAGTTTTCTTACGTTACCGTCCACCGGTCCATATACAGGACGTATTTTGCCTAGAA
Source organism: Epinotia nisella (assembly GCA_932294315.1). Lineage (NCBI taxonomy): Eukaryota > Metazoa > Arthropoda > Insecta > Lepidoptera > Tortricidae > Epinotia > Epinotia nisella. Next base: position 9,383,973 of record OW028674.1, read on the forward strand.
CAATGTATCATAAATGTTACAGTCAACGCCATAAATAAAATAGGTATAAAAATATACAGCATCAAAAATGTATGTACAAATCTTAGGACTATGACAATGGTGTATACATATTTTTGGCACTTTGCCCGTATCGATATTTCAAGAACAACTCTCAAATTTTATAGGCGCAGGCATGTAATGATTTCGGTATTTTCTATTATGACTCGTGTATTTATCCTCGGATATCGCAATTTTTGTGAAGTGGAACTGATGATTAAGACCACAGATGACTTATGGAACTCCTCAATTATGAAAGTACGTCAAAGATTCCGTCATGATTTCGTTGAAGTAGCAACTAATGAAGTGTCAATTGAGATCCTTGAGGAATCGACGGAACTCTTTCAAATATTATCGGACCACGTACCTACCTAATATGTACCTAGCGACTTGAGCTTGGGTAACCGTAATCCCACCAAAAACATTCTGTAAAAAACTAGCCAAGTCTCGATGGAGCTGCTTGTTTATCTCTAAAAAGTAATGAAATCTAGACAAAGTCGTGCCAAGTCTAAGGTTCCTTACTGCGCTTGCTTTATTATTATAGTTAATGTTGTGTGACTTTGCCGTTGAAGGGTTCTGGCGACAGATTGGTGCAATGGTGTCATGGAGCACCTGGTTTTGTACCCTTGTGTACCCTTCAACGGCCAAGTCACACAACATTAACTATAATAATAAAGAAATCGCAGTAAGGAACCTTAGACTTGACACGACTTTGTCTAGATTTCATTACTTTTTAGAGATAAACAAGCAGCTCCATCGAGACTTGGCTAGTTTTTTACAGAATGTTTTGGTGGGATTTCACTTCTTTTTGTAGAAACGGGACGCTATAGGCTAGATTAAATTAGAATATGTGTCCCACTACACAGGGTTTTTGCAATGACAGTCGATTTTTTTATGTACCAATAGTAGAAGGGGGCATTACCATATCTCTAATACAGCTGAGACCAGCTGAGGGTTCTTCGTCAGATACTTCAGACCTTCGATTTTTGACATCAAATAAAGCGGCCCACCAAGTTGAATATTTTTTGTAAAGGCGGTATGTCGATCTCTAATAGTTTGGTTGGGCTCTTGTGTTTTCTAATCAAGGTCACCAGGTACTCCAGATCTTCGATTATCCTAGTTTTTATAGTTTTCCCTTTATGTGGCCATTAAACCCTAACTCTGTACCAAATTTCAGCTCTCTGAGTTTATGGGAAGTACTAGTTCTATTCTGATGATCATGAGTGAGTGAGTGGCTGAGTGTCATAAATGCGAAACTTTGCTTTCGCTTAACTTCGGAACTAAATGACCTACAGACTTGAAATTTTGGATTTTAAGTATGTGATTATAGCTTACTGGATGACGAAAATTTCTGCGTTCTGGTCTTATCCAGAGGTTCTCAAATAAGGGCCTGAAAATGCGGCGAAATGGTTCCAGTAAAGGATGGTACGGCAGTGTTTGCTTCGCGCTCGACTTTAGCGGGGGCATAAAGTATTTTAAATAATTAATGCATGAGTAATTAACACTAGTGAAGCATTTTAGTAGTTGTCCCACGGCCGACCCATTTATTAGGACTCAAGCTCAAGACCCTTAAAATCTGGTTTTTTCTATTAGCCCACCGTTACATTTACTTAACTATACGATAACGAGTTAGTTGGGTTTCAATCGCCAATGGAATGGATGCAGTGCCGGTATTTCTTACGGAGGAAACAGGTCAATCTTTATAACGATGTAATTTGGTACGGCTATCACGACATTTGTATGGGCGTTTATTTATTCATATACGATTGAAATAAAAATGTGTCTTTCATAACAATAGTTAGCAATATGGGGTAAGAATTTCGTGTTTGGCTAATTAATGAATTCAATTAATAGTGTACGAAAGACCGGCAAAAAACGTTAATGTCGACATTTGTATGGCGACATTTGTACGGCTATTTTGTCCATACAAATGTCGAATATGGCATACAAATGTCGATTCAAAACAAAATCAAAATAAAACACGAAATATCGTTTAGCCCATTCATATCATTTTTTTTTTATTACTTTTATTATTGTACTTATTTTGGGAGATATTGTACGATATCTAGATTACTTCGTTTGATGCAATATTTTGTGGAAATGATTATGTAGCAAAGGCTCTTATTGGTAGAAATAAAACCTAGCTGCTTTACCAAATTGAGTTTTAAAAGTTTAAATTTTAAGAAAATCTAACTAACTACATGTTAGTGAAAAACAAGTACAAAAATAAAGAATACAATAATAAAATTTTTACATGTTTAAGTACTTTTGTCTGGCAAAAGAAGAAACGCTCCCACACCGCCTGCCTTACGTCCTCACCCTCAATTTCCAATGACTGTGACATACCAAGGTATTTATTTCTGCTTCGGAGATAGATCTTAGATTTCGGAGATGGAGGGACATTGCCTTAAATTTGTTAAATTTATAACTTTTCCTCGCTGTACATGCATAACCGCACACTTATCGACACCAAATTCCATTTTAATGGGGCTACTGAAGACTTCTGTTGTTTTCAGTAGCTCAACAGGTCATGCCTATTAGGTGCAAAGTTGCAAACAGCTTAAGGTAATCCATATAGAGCAGATGAGAAATGACCTCACCCCCTCACCTCGGAGACGAAGCTGGCAACCTAGCCCTGAATCCTCAGGGTGCTGAGCGGATTCAGCGCTAGGCAGAACCACAGAGGACTCAGGCTGTCACCCTAGATGGTCCCTTGCTCAATTCTGATAGAGTCCTGCGGGCCAGAAGACCGTCTCCTCCTCACGGTTGACGAAGGACTGTAGTCCACTGTCCGATACAAGTGCCTAAGAATGATCTCAGAACTGCTACAATTTTATATCTACAGCTTTAAGATCCTCCCCAGCCATGAATGAGGTACTCTTGGAGGCACTGAATCATAGGCCTTCTTGTAGTCAATCCAGGCAGCCGAGAAGGCCCCTTTGTTCCGCCGGACTCGTTGGCAAATGGTCATGTCTATGAGGAGCTCTTGAGTACCACGAGACCCAACCCTACATCCATTTCGAGCAGAGGCCAACCGTAAACCGGAGATACTATATTATTCGCCGATAAACGTAATGTTTTGCGAAAATTAAACAAATGTAAATCGTACCATACTTTTTTCTGAATAAATAAATTAAAAAGAAATATATAATGACGACGGGTCACTCACATACTATATCTAAATAGTGAGTTTTTTTAGTATTTATACAAATCTTAATAAGCTTTTTCAATATTTTTCTGACAAAATCGACATTTTGATGGCAATTGCCGACATTTGTATGCGGCTATCGACATTTGTATGGCAGAACCGACATTTTTATGGCACTAAATCGACTTTTGTATGGCGCTGCCGACATGTATGGCACGGTTTTTTTAAAGCATCTATATCTAGCTAACCATTAGAAGCAGAGTGGTGCCTCATGCACCATATTTTTTCTTTTTAGAAAACCTACCTGACGTTGTCGGTAAGAATCAAATATTCCAAAAAAAATAAAATGCCATACAAATGTCGAAAAAACGTACTCTTCAAAAATTGATCCTGAAGTGAAGCACCTCAACTATACCTATCCATTAAAACACGTACCTATTCTCAAACTCGTGAATTAAAGAAAAAGTATTCAAATTTATTCGCAGTATAGTATTTTTATCTGGAATTTAATGGTGCAATGGTCGTGGAGCTAATGTATCGTACACCATTGTCGCGCTGTGAACTCGAGCGGGAGAAATGTTTTGACGTCGTCCGGGAGCTTTATAAAGACATTCCGTCAGGAATTAAGTCACTAAGCTTTGAGTTGAGAAGCAGATAAGGTTCGGTTCTTTCCGTGTTTAGGTGTGTATTTGAATGGGAAGATGTCATCAAAGCGAAGTACAGCGTCAGTGGCGACTATGGTGCTGTTCTGCTGCGCAGTGTTATGTGTGGGAGGGGTGCGGGCGCGGTGCAAGCTGCGCAAGCACATGCACAAGGCTATGCAGACCGACTTCACTGGGAGACGCTGCTGGGACGACGTGAAGATCCAGTCCTGCTGGGGATACTGTCTATCGTATGAGGTAGGTATATATGTTGGAAAATGGCCTGTATGGCTTCGAGAAAAGGATGGTACGGGGCCGTTGCCTCTTTGTTTTGCTCGACTTGGCGGGGGCACTGCCGTGCCCCCAGATAGATAAAGCTACCAGAGCACCCGAGTAATTTGGATGCGGTCTTCTGAGGATGACCTATTTACCCCCATGCCATGCCCAAATAAGTAAACCGATCACAGCCACATACTATACCTAACAGTACCTATCTTCGTACATAAATCGACAGCATAATAACAGCAATGTAAATACCTACCAAATCGTTAAACGGAATATAGTGCTTTGATGCGATAGAAACTAGACGCTTAAGCGCAGTGATTAAGTTTAGTGTTGGAGCTAGAGCTCGGCCGAGCCTAAGAATCGAGCCATGAGAGCTAATGCGAGTCTTCACGTACTGTTAGGCTTGACTCGAGTCTTTAAGGACGGCCGAGCGCTAAATCGCAACACTGGATGAATGAACAAGAGTTCAACCAGACCGTTGTACTTAATTCTAAAAGATCCGCTATTGTCTCCATGCGTTGAACGTCACAGATTTCGGACTGGCGGTTCCCGTATAAGGAGTCTCACCATCTGGTGTGCGGCCACGAGGAGCGCAAGCACGCGTCCGTCAAGCTGCGGAACTGCGACCCCGGCGTGGAGCCCGGCACCGAGCTCTACCACTACATCGAGGCCACCAGCTGCAAGTGCCAGGTGTGTTTGTGTGTTTCACATATCTGCCAGCTGCAACCACAAGGCTGTAGATGCCGCCTCAGTCATTTTACCTATTTCCTCCTACTCCAAGATACTTACTTGTAGGTGGTTACCGAGTTACGTCTTGGCCACGACTTTAGTCTTAAACGACCTGCGGCAGCGTTTTATCTGTTCATTGCGCGGTCGAGACGCGCAACGCACTATGGTTAGTTGGGATCACGCGCAATGAATTAGAAAAACCGCTGCCGCAGGTCGCTTAAGACCAAAGTAGTGGCCAAGGCGTTAAAGTGAACTATGCAATCCGTTTCAGGTGTGTTCCTCCGAAGACACAAGCTGCGAATGGTTACCTCCTGACTCGAACCTCCTGGGTGGCCTGGTGCTCAAGGAAGAGATCGGGGAAGAACAGGATTAGATAACACTAAACTGCAACAGTTCAATGACCGAGTCCCATCGCAAGCTATAATAAGTTTTAAGTGAATGTAACGATTAAATGAAAGATAGAAAAGGACATTATTTGCTCAGCTTGTAACCTGTCGCTGCTGAGCTCACCGCTCACTCCAAGATAATTAAAATTACGCTAACTATAACCGGCACATAGGTCGTGGTTCTGTTCTGTCCAGGTGGAAATCCATAGCGCCTGACAAGCGCGCGCGTTTTCTCGCGCGGAATTACGCATGTGCGTAAATGCGGCCTTACGAGAAAACTGTGATATTGTAACTTTGTAAGCTTGTATGTGGGGGGGTAATCTCCGAAAGTCCTCGTCCTATTTTAAATATTCTTTCACCAACACGGCTATCAGGACGGCCCGTGAGCTGTGTCGCCGCGACATAGACTATCCGTCTCTTTCGAAGCGTTCTAATTAGAAAGAGACGGATAGTCTATCTCGCAGCTCATCAGCTCCTGGGCCGCCCTGTGATAGCCGTGCAAGTGCAATGCAGTATATAGAATGAACCTTCAGCGTGGACAATTGCACATAATAAGCTATAGTATATTCCGCGGCTCCGCCTGAGTTCTCTGTAACACGCGAGACGTCCTGGGCTCGAATCGTAAGGGCATTTATTTGTTTGATGAGCACCATCAATATTTGTTCCTGAGTCATGGATGTTTTCTATGTAGGTATTTAATTAGGTATTCATTTATCTATTTATGTATGTATGCCGTCGCTTGGTACTCATAGTACAAACATTGCTTAGTTTGGGACTAGGTCGATATGTGTAAGAAGAATTGGTGGAGTAATGCGTAGAGGAGAACAGCTGGACATCTGGACAGCCGGACATACGAAAGCATTTTTGCCTAAGCTGAAACGGAGAACTTCGTTCGCTTCGCTCACTCGTTCAATAAAGAGGAAAAGTCTGTGAGATTGTAGCTTTGTAAGTTTGTGAGCTTGTATGTATGTATGCTTGTAGGGGGTAATCTCCGGAACTATTTATCCGATTTCAAAAATTAGTGTCACCTGTGTTCTGTAGGACGCCTATCGCCTAGGACGGGAATGCGGTACTTAGCTAATGAAAGTTTCTTGATCAAACTTTAACACAATATTACGAACAGCGTCCTGGCGATTGCGGCCGATTTTTGACTTTCAAGCGTTCGAAAATTAAATAAAAGTAAATACGATTGTAGTGTCAAAATTACAGGCAAGTGCCTGTACTCCTAGATAAGTATATGTTATAACTGAATTACCACTCTTCTTTCAAGTTTCTACCGCTATTTCAAAATAGCATTTCATCATTTTGAACAGTTTTCGAGTGAAAGAATTGAGCACTCGAAAGTCAAAATGTCGTGAGGATCGCTATTTCCATAATGAATGAAACAAACAAAGTCTTATACCTTACCTAGTTCCCGTCTGCGACAGAGACGGCAATCATTCTCAATTAACGTGCCAGTTTAATTAAACTGACACTAGTTTGAAAAGTACAAGTATACCATTATTATACGTCAATGGTATACCACGTTTACAGTATACCTACTTTATAGAATGGACTTTCTTGGAGATAGGCTATACTTTATCCCGCGGGTTTGCGTGCGTTCTTTGCAATACGCGGGCAAAGCCGCGCGCGGACAGCTAGCACCAATAAAAAAGAGGTAAAAGTTAAGTTTGTATGTAGTGGGTAATCGCCAAAACTACTCATCCGATTTTAATTTATTTTTCAACAGTATACAGAATTGATCTTCGGGATGGACATAGGCTATAATTTTGTCCCGTGACTTTATCTGAGAGGTTCTTTGTAATATACACAAATCGAACCCGCCCCATAGTAAGCTCTATGATTCAAATATAATTCAACTTTATTTATTAAAGATAACAAAGATCTCATTTTTTGTTAGTATGCACTGGAAAAATGCCTATTATGTTATGGGTACTAACCGACCAAATATTGAATAAGTAGATATAATACTGAAGTGAGTATTGGATGTTTTCTATGTATTTATAGAAAACATCCAAGACTCACAACCAAATATTCATGCTGATCACACAAATATTTTCCCTTACCGGGATTTGATCTCAGGACCATCAGTTTAACAGACAGGGTCACTAACCCGCTTCAAGGTGAAACCGGTCGTCTAAAAAAAGGCATATATTTATATAGGTATCTAGAAATATACCTACTACGAGTGCTATGATTCGGTGTGCCTGCTTAATGTGGTATGTGGGTGACCTTAGCCTTGCTTGGTTGAATGGTCGAAGTCGAAGCCCACAGCCGCTGACGACATTAAGTTTACTAACTACCTAAATGACATAGGTCATTGATCTGTTGTTCTTTATACGTAAGAACATTGACCTTTTAATTTTATGATTATTTATAGGATCAGGTAAGACCTCCCAGCCTCCGGGTTAAGAGACTAGGGTATTAATTGATATTTTTAACCTCCAAGCTTTTATAAATGTGAACAAGTAATTATTAATACCTACCTACCACGTCGGTTGCAAACAAGTGTACGGTATGTCTGATGGTAACAGACTAGCACTTGACCGGTTTTTTTTCGTATTATAATTTCTAGCAACATAAACTAGTCTCCGACCTAGATATGGCGGATCCCATTGTGTATACAAATGTTCATGTTATTCTAGCACGTCGTTTTAAAATGAGACCAAACTAAGTTTGTATGGAGATCGACTTTCATGGCGACCCTTAGCCCGTGAAGCCAGCATTTATTAGCACATAGGAGGAAGTCCCTGGGCGACCGCCGAGCTCAGCTCGGGTGAAAATACGGAGAAATCGATTTTTTCCAGACATGAGACCTACCTATTCCAAAGGGTATAGCCGTGTTTGTATGGGGCATCGGCCCCAGAAGCCAAATCGATTGCAGTTTTGCTAATTTATTAGTCCAGATGTAAGATGGTATTTCACAAAAAAACATCCTGAAATACTGCAGGTTTTTGAGAAAATAAAAAAAACGAAAATTGGTTTTCAATTTCTTTTATCTAAACTACTCAACGGATTTTCTTGAAACTTATACACATTATGTAAATAATAAAGATATATTATTAAAAAAAAAATGGATTTCCAAATATCCTTATAAGTAGTAAAATTATCACTTCTAAGTTTACAAATATTTTTTTATTTATTTCGGAGATAGGGACACCCACCAATTTTAGCTATATTATGTATAAACTAATATTATATAGCATATATTTTTTTCAAAAATATTCACTATGGAAGCTGTATTGAATGGCCCTTTAAATGCTAATTATTTATTGCGTCAGTATTAAGGGTAGCCAGACAGACGGTAATTAATGCTGCTTCTTTCTCATTCTCATCTCGCTCTATCTTATAGCTGCGTACCGCTCACAGCCATCTCACAGCATCCACCAAGCAGAATCGTGTGGCGTGGCGTGCTTTTAGTTAGCGCTCACGGGTTATTTCTTATCTGTGGGTGGATTTCAAAATTAATGGCAGTCAATACAATACACGGTGATTAAATACTGACCATAGCTGTCTCTATCTATAACATTCAATGAGATAGAGACAGCGCGTGGATCGCGTGGTAATACTTCACCGTGTATTGGGCACCTCCGGATATTCTGCAATATATTGTCAATCCTGTAATATACGTCAATATATGCACGTGATCCGGACGGTGATAGGCGGCCACACGGTGATTAAATACTGATGATCCACTATAGCTGTCTCTATCTATAACATGCAATTAGAGGGAGACAGCGCGTAGATCGCGTGATAATACATGGATAATACTTCACTGTGCATTGGCCGCCATTGGGTGGATCGCGTGATAACGCCTGAATCAGACTGGCGCGGCCTGCGGGGGCGGCCAATAGTCAATTTGACAGCTAATGACAAGTTTACTATTGACCGCCGCGGCTAGGACGCGCCAGTCTGTGAGAGATTTTATACTTCACCGTGCATTGGCCGCCAGTTAGGCGTTGGAATGCGATGGATGTAAAGTTCAAAGATATGAACTTGTGTTTTTGTGGATCTTGACGATCACCATATGCGACAAGAATAAAGCAGTTGTTTTATTTCTAGTAAAAATACGTAAGACAATTTGTATATATCCGTAATTGACATATAAATTTTCTAACAGACAAATGTATCCATGGTAACCAAACAATAGAGTTGGTTCACCATACTTCACAATGGAAGTATGTCTTTCTCCGTTTAACGCATAGTTGCGACATGTCCTGCGGCCATGAATGATGACGCATCGTATACAGGAGCCTTAACAACAGGCGCCGCCAGACGAAACAAATTGGCGGACTGCATGCAGTCCACTATGTTATGAGGGCCTACCGCGAAACGAAATTCGTTTTCGTTCGTGTATCTCCATCTCTGTCGCACTTGCTAGTTTGAGCAACAGAGACGGAGATACACGAACGAAAACGAATTTCGTTTCGCGGTAGGCCCTATGGTGTGGATAGATGCCGGACGCCGAAAGCACGGCGTCCTGCATAATTCCTATCTCGCTCTATCTTCCTGCCTTATTTTCATGCCGTCCGCCGCACTCGGACGTCTGGCGTTAGCACAGATAACCTCCAATAGATAGAGCCTATAGGGCGACGTGCGGTCACCACGCATAAGTCTTGTAGCACTAATAACCACCCCCCAACCCCGCGCCATATTGTCAGTTTCGACCAAGTGCGCGATCTACACGTGCGTCAAACAACCAACAAAGTAAATTTCATTTTGCGTTATAAAAATGACTTATTGCTGTGTGAAGTGGTGTGGAAAAACTCCCGAACGTCTAATTACAAAACCGACGGAATAACATTTCACAGGTAAGTTAAATTTATCATATAAATGTAAATTTCATTCTGTCACGCGGAGTTCATTTTACGCTGGTCCATAAAAAGTAGTGAAGTATGCATGTCCCTTTTCATCAAATGAATATGCCAATATACTGTTCCTTTCTGACGAAAGCACGTGACGCTCGAGTGATGGGCTAGTGACGCATTCGAATTTTACCGATTCAGATTCATTTAAGGAAACAATACATTAATTCATCCGGGCTTTCGTTTACTATTTTAATACGAAAATTCACTAAAGATTATATTTATATCCTTGTCATTTTATTGTCAAAATTCTTTTGTTAAAAAGTCTCATAAAATAGATAGTGTTATATACAATATACGATGTAAGATTTAAACTGAGGGGCTACCCCTTCCCTCCCTGTCGCTCGAACTAGCAAGTGCGACAGAGACGGAGATACACGAACGAAGTTCGTTTTCGTTTCGCGGTAGGCCCTCTGCATCAAGAAGGCGGCGTGGCGGACTGCAACCGTCTTACAAACTATGAGGTAGAGGGAGACGTAGTAACTTAATATCTCGCTCTATTTTATAGCTTCCAGAGCTTGTGAACAGAATATTATTATAGTAGTAGTACCTACTGGAAGTTTTTTGTTTGGTTTAAGAGTAGGTATTATGTAGTTTTTTTTTTTTTTTTTTGGGTAATTTAGAGTATTGTAGAATAATATGTAGTGCCGAAGTTAGCTTTTGCTATTTAGTATAAATATAATGTAGAATGAAATAAAAAAGAATAATGAATACATAGTTAGTTACCATAATTATTATTGAATCGTATGAAATAATACTTTGATATTATTTTTGCTTTCACATAAGACGACGTCAGGTGAGCGAGATCTGCCGCCTGATTTCGGCCCGCGTAGATAGAAGCCGGAGGCATAGCGACCTGCAAAAGTCAATCTCGCACTTTCTTATAAATTTTGTACCGCTCATGTTGTCCGCCGCGCTCGGACGTCTGGACGCGGCAATATACTACTATTAGTGTCACGAGCAGGCCAATACCTAGAAAGAACCATTTCATATAAATACTCGATGTGATTTACGTACATTTTTATGTTACGTGGTGAGCAAAATAGTCAATGAACGAAACATGATAATAATATAACAGTGACGGCTGTTCAAAAAAATTAAACCATGTTAAAGGATACCTACGCCATGTAAAATAGTTTACTAACAATTAATTGCGGCAACGCTAAAAACCGTTAACGACCAACGCGTCCCATCACTACGCTTCTGGCGCCATGATGTGACAAAGCGCGCTAATTTCGAAACAGCCAATCGCAGCGCCGTTACCGCATTCCCCGCAACCCGCAGCTGTGGTGACCTTTGAATCGAACCACAGACTAATACAGACCCGCAGAATTAAGCAAGACGATGTATCATATAGTTGTCTCTGTCACTTCTTATGGTCAGCTGAGGTGAGTTAGAATGAGACAAATAGTACGGTATTTTGAGGCTATTAACGAGTGTTCTCCGTAAACTGCACTCCGCAATGTTTAAAAAAGTAAACAATACTCCCAGACGTCAATGTCAAGTCAACGTCAAATCTATAGGAAATTTTCTTATTTGAAAAATATTTAGTTGTAAAACTATATATTTGTGTTGAAAGTGCAAGATCTAATTTATATGTAGTGGAAAAATGTCTTGTGCAGTCCCGTACTATCGGACTTACTCTAGATTAACGAAGAAGACCGGTGAAAATACCGGTTTCCATCGGTAAGAACCTTTTGCTTATTTTTCAAATATTGCATGTACATTACGCAATATAATGATCTGGGATTACTGCAAATGCTGGATGCTATCAAATAAGTACTTTTTACAAGGTTCCAAGTTGATCTTATTGTGATTTTTGGTAAAAATACTATTGTCGTAAACACGGGTAGTGTTGTAACTTAATTAAAATGTATATATCGATATTTTGTCGACATGAATTATTTATGTAGGCGTTAAGACAAAATATTTTGATGTTACATGTAGTTAACTGTTAACTTTAGAATTCCGGAAAATAACAAAACTCTTCTAGAAAAATGGATTGACGTAGTTTAAAACAGATACCTTACCAAATTTACCTTAAGTAATTAATATCGAGCTTAGACTTTTCCCATTGTTTCCATTAGTGACACTCGATGACTTTTTAATCATTGCCATTATAACTTACTTTAGAAACAAAGTTTTAACCGACTTCAATTCAATACTTCGCCAAGCCACGTGAATATTTCCACGTTTTATTTCCACATTACCACATGAACTGCTTTCCGAAAGCAAAGCATAAGTCACTATTAAAAATACCCAAATCGTCAGTGTGCCTATAAAATTTGAAGATGTCCCTCGTTTTCTCCAGGATCCCATCATAAGATCCTGACTTGATGACCATGGGACCACCAGGGAAGGATACCCTTCCAAACAAAAAAAAACCTAATCGGTCCAGGCGTCTTCGAGTAATCGGAGAATATACTACATGAAAATAAAAGATTCCCACGAATTGTCCAACTCCTCCTTTATTAGGTTAAGTAGGTTAAAAATAAATTATTTCCACTAAAAATCCACAAAATGGTGATGATTAAAAACTAACTTGTCTGACTACCTCTGTATTTGCATAACTGAATTCGTAGCGAATATCTGTGTCTTGAATGCAGTTTATTAGTACTTAATGTTTTTTTTTATTATTGGTTAGTTCCATATGAATTTTTGCACAGTATGGATGGAGATACAATTTACTTACGAGTATCGCATATTACAAATTTATTAACAGTAAATATCGATATCGATAAGTTGTAAGAAAATATCTTTCGCTGCACCAAATCATGAGCGAGCGAGAGAGCGAATTACGTCGTGCGAGCGAGAAAGCGGAGACAATGACGTATGAAGACCTGTCAGATAACATGGTTCTATCCCTTTCTTACTCGTTGTTCAGTACGAAAGTGAGAAGAGATCGGATGTATAGAAAACGTTCAATTTATTAGGGCCTATCTGCCTATTTCTGTAATCTGTGAATCGAACTAAATCACTCATAGGCTCTATCTATTGGAGGTTATCTGTGGGCGTTAGCTTTTAGAAATTTGTTTTATATGGTAACATTTTTACTAGCCGTCATTGCTGTTGCCCCTGCCCCCCTATCTACTAATCGTTTTCAGTTTCAATACATTCACGCATCGACTATCTTTTGGGAAATCAGAAATGTTCAAATAAAATCCCGTGTTATTGTAAACATGACTCACATATCTATTTTCGCGTTAATTACTACATGTATACGAAGTGATAACCGAACGTAAAATTATTTTTCGCTGATAATACAATATTTATTATTGTAAAAGGTGTTATGGAAAGTCTTAGTCATGAAATGCTTTTACGTGATTATTGTTGTGTGCATCTCCCTGAGTGAAAGTAAATTCTTAAGTTCGGAAAGGGCGGAATCCTCGTCTGTTTTGAAGGGCAACGCGTCATCTGAGCAGAAAGTATGGAACATAATACTTGACATTTTGTTTTCAAAAACATTACCGAGCTTGATGAAGAAGGGTCGCGGAGAGGATATGCGGTTGAGATGCGAAGCGACGATGAACTTCACCCGCGTGGAGAAGACCACCAAGAACAAGGAAGGTGTGGAGACGTCGCAGGCCGAGCTGCCGCCCGACCACATCTTGCAGACCCTCATGAAGAACGTCAAGATGTACTGGCTCAAGGACACTAAAGTCCTTACTAACACCACTAAATTAAAAATAATTAATAAAATGGATAAGAAAAATGGTACTCTAAGCTCACAATTGAAAATTAAAAACATAGTAGAAAGTGATGAGGCCAACTACACCTGTGTTATCAGACAGAATTATGAAAAGAAACAAACTACAATGTTAAAAGTCCTTAAAGATATTGATGAAACTCATGAACTACCAACTTACACATCATTACGCCCAAGTGCAGAAGTGAACAACCAATTAGAAATGCTGATTAGAACTACTCCTGACCTGCTGCCCCTGGACATCAGGTCACAGCAAGTCAATGTTACTGCAACACCCAACACCACCATCATTCGGAAATTAGAGCCAATTTGTCAAGAATACACAGGCCATGTGTGTGCCTCACACCTCAAGGGTCAGTTTGTTTATATCCCTTACAATACAACTCAGTTTGCAGTAGAGGACAAACTATTGAAAGCCCTACAAGTCACAAAATATTCAAATGATATAAGTAGCAACTGTGAAGGCTTTGCTTTGCCTAGTCTGTGCTATTCGACATTCCCTATTTGCCGGCATCCTATTGAAACAAATGAAAACTTCTTTAAGGAAGCCAAACAAGTATTCGCTCAACCTGAGTCTGTTAGTCCAAACAATGGTGACTCAACTCCATTGATAGTGTTTGAGAACTTGCCAGGGGGATTAATACCACAATTTAATAATAATCTTACAGCTCAATCATTTGACTATAGATACAATTCCTCAATTCTGAAACGTGTCTGCAAACAAGACTGTGAAATTTTAGAGAATGAGCTGTGTCAAACAGAGTATGCTATAGCCAAGAGACATCCACACATTGGTCAGCAGCTAACGTTAGAAGAATGCCAGAGCTTGCCAGAAAATGACTCAGAATGCCTCAAGATTGGTATTGGCGACTTGATGGTGTCAGATGATGAATGTTATTGGGAAACTGGCAAAGGTTATCTGGGACAAGTAAATACTGCTGGCAATGGTATGGCCTGTATAGAATGGTCAAAGCAGCTACGGATAAAGATTTCAGACTATCCAGAGCTAACAGGCCTACACAGCTACTGCCGGAACCCTGGAGGGGCCCAGTCCCAGCCGTGGTGCATAGTGGACAATGAGGGAAAGCTGGAAGAACAATTATGTGACATTCCACAATGTGCTCACAAAATTTGGATCTACATTATTGTAATTTTCCTATTGATGACCTTAACAATTGTGAGCTTTGTTGTTTGCTTATGTTACAAAAATAAGAGTAAAAACAATGCAGCCGCCATAAGAGGCATAAATTTACCAAATGCTGATAAAAATATTTATGGTAATTCTAGATTAAACTCACCAATTGAGATGAATGATTTGTTGACAAATCAAAATATCAACAATCAGCCTCACCTCACCAGGAACACAAGGGGCAATGGTATACTCCGAATACCTCAGTATTCTCTATCACAAATCAAATTTCTAGAAGAATTGGGAGAGGGTGCGTTTGGAAAAGTCTACAAAGGAGCTCTCAAGAAGAATGGAGAGACCCATTATGTAGCTGTGAAAGCACTGAAGGAAAATGCTTCTGCTAAAACTCAAGCCGATTTCAGAAGAGAGATAGACCTGATTTCAGAGCTCACTCATGAGAATATAGTGTGCATAGTTGGGGTGGCTCTCAGTGAAGAGCCTTTATGCATGCTTTTTGAGTTTATGGCCCGAGGGGATCTGCACGAGTTCCTCATGGGCCGAGCACCTCCATCAGGCAAGGGGCTACCTCCAACAAGGCTCCTTAGTATTGCTCATAATATAGCCTCTGGAATGCACTACCTGGCATCCCATCATTATGTCCACAGAGATTTGGCTGCAAGAAACTGTTTAGTGTCAGATGATTTTGTGGTGAAAATATCAGACTTTGGGCTGTCAAGGGATATCTACAGTTCAGATTATTACAGAGTGAGTAGTCAGATTCATTCATTCATTTCAAGATGAATGTGAATTTAACCATTTCTATATTATACCATTTTTTCCTCAGGTACAATCAAAAAGTTTACTGCCAGTTAGATGGATGCCCCCTGAGTCCATTCTTTATGGCAAATTCACTACTGAGAGCGACATCTGGTCATATGGAGTTGTACTTTGGGAAATTTACAGTTATGGCTTACAGCCATACTATGGGTAAGAGTGAATTCCAAATTTTACGATTAACTATGTAGTAGACAGCATTGTTAATGATAAGCTAACCTTGTAGCCTATGGATCGCTCGCAACATTATATGAATCGGGAGAACTGTTTTGTTAGTTCCATCAGTTTAATATAACCTACAATGTTTGTTAGCGTGTTTCAATGAAAGTGATAGCAGCAGCTCCCTTGAAAAGCCTTTGCGACCGATATTGAAATTGTATAGTAGAATGTGTCTCAAGGGAGCAAAATAGTATATTTACGACGAGGGTGGTTGAATATTTTATGAGGAAAATTTATATCAAACATGGAATATCAGGGAAGAAAAGTACATGTTTGACCTCTTATTTGAGGGCAACAGTGACTTTTTTCTGAATATCAGGTGTTAAAAACTCTATGTTCTGTTTTTAGGTACAGCAACCAAGAGGTGATCGCGATGGTGCGAGGCGGCGAGCTGCTGGCCGCGCCGGCCGCGTGTCCCGCGCCGCTGTACGCGCTCATGCGTGACTGCTGGCGCCACATGCCGCAGCGGAGACCCAACTTCGAGGAGATTGTTGCCAGGTATTTGTCGTTCATAATCATAATCATTTTATTGGTAATATAAATTACATGTCAGAGGTACATTTACATTATTATATAAAATTACACAATAAGGATTGTTTATAAATGTTGTTTGTCAGCGAATATATATCTAAATGAATTGTAATGTATGTATAGGGTACATTAACAATTTTTTAATAAACAGCACCATGACAAAACAATTCCTTATGGTCATAGAATGCCTGCTCGATTAGCCATTTTTTGAGTTTTGACTTAAGTCAATTTTTTTATTTAAATACCGATGCACTCTGAGCAGCGATAATATCGCCTGGGAGATGGTTGTACGCGATAATATCGCCTGGGAGATGGTTGTACACCTTGCGACCCATAATGTGAGTGAGTTTTGTGGACTTCGCGAGTCTGTGCGATACGAGGGGCAGCTTTCCCGCGCGCGCGCTGCGGGTCGCGTACCTGCGTGGGACATCCTTTATACCAGTCGTGACCGCTTCATCTCGAGCAGTTACCGCCATTTGTATTAAAAGTGAAGGTAGTGTCAATATACCTAACATAATAAAAAGTGGTTTTGCCGAGTTTGTTTGTGAGACGCGCGCTATGCCCGTACTGCACGCTTCTGCAGGCGAAAAGCTCTCTCCCAATCGGCGGCTCCAGCCAGCCCACAGCTCGACTCCGTACTGCAGGTGCGCATGTACCGATGCGAAATAGCAGGCCCGCACCATTTCCGTCGGAAGTATTCGCGCCAACCGTTTTAGGGCGAAACAGGCCGTCGACAGTTTAGTGCACACCTTATCAATATGTGAACTCCAGGTCAGGCCACTGTCCAGTTCGAACCCCAGGAATGTTGAGCTGGGGACTTGGTCAATGATATTGCAGCACGCCCATACTTGTGGTTATTGCGTCAGATCTTACGCGACCGTTGTCCGCAACAACAACCTGCGTTCTGTTCCGTAGCAGTTCAAACCCTCTTCTCTACAGATATGTAGTAATGAGATATTCTGGAATAGGTATGGCAACTTTTTCGCGAACAACGGACAGTCTTTAACATCAAAAAAAATCAAAAAATCAAAAATCAAAATCGTTTATTTGCTTAACAATACACATGTTTACATAAAATGAGATGCCAGGCGGACCCCAAACTAGGCTGAGCCTGTATCTTGGGACCCTGGAGTGCAATTTGTAAAACAATATGAAGTTATTCAAGGAATCAGAATGAACTAATGAAAGAAGAAAGTAATAAAAAGCATTATACATTTAAGAGCGCATGCGCAAACTGTGTGTCTGTGTGTGTGCGCGCGCGTGTGTGTGTATGTGTGTGTGTGTGTTTGTGTGTGTATGTGCGTGCGTGTGCGTGTGTGTGCATATGTGCGTTAGTTAGTGTGCAGGATTGAGTTTTACTTAATAAGAAGTAGGGCCTCCGTGTCATTATATGATAGAGAGACAAGCCACTTTTTCACAACCGCCATAGCGTTACCAATAGAGTAATGTTGAATCTTAAGAACTTTGCAGATCTCATTGTAAATACGCCGATGCATATAGTCAGGTGAGCATAAATTATAAAACCCCAAATTGACTAAACTGCGTGTTGGGTTCCTGTGATAATGAAGAAGAAATAACCAAGGACTAGACATTTTAATGTTTGAAAATATTCGACGTAACGCTTGAAAGGCCATAAAACTCGACAAATTTTGGGCATATCCATTAATTTATGTCCTTTAAACGGATAGTAACAATACCGACAATCAATGTCAATCGCATACAGCATGCAACAAAACCGACAGGTTAGACGTGATTTAAACATCACTTTGTTAACCTTAACCGTAACTCCCCTTTTGCCAAACGATTCAACTTTCTTAATCATAGAAAGAGCAATCGTAATTTGCAGCATCATTATATTCAGGGATCGGAACCGGTTTTTTCAAAAGTCCCCGAAGTAGTCTAATATTTTAAATTATTTTAGGCTCTTAATGTAGGACTCTATCATGTATTTAGGTAACATTTTCGTATTATTAGACAGCCTGATTAAAAATTATATTATAAACCAAAGAAAAAAATTTAACGAAATAAAACCGGTATTTTTGTATAGTAAAAATACCGGTATCCGATCCCTGATTATATTCGACTGCAGAGAAGTACCTTTCGCTAGAAACTTCTATGGTAAAACAGCCATATCACTAAATTTTGATACTTTACTTTCCCAGCTACTCAATTAGATGTAACAACCAAGTGAATTTGTCCATTCAGAATACAAGGCTGGATCCAACTGGGCGGGTGTCCGGAGACGGCTTTGTCGGAGTCCGGCAGCAGCGAGTGCGGGCGCTCGCTGCAGGAGCGCGCGCCGCTGCTGCCGCCGCACGCCGCCGCCTCCAGCAGCTCGCTGGGCGCCAGCCTGCCGCGGCGGGCCGGGGCCGGGGCCGGGGCCGGGGCAGGGGCCGGCGCAGGGGCCGGCGCCGGGGCCGCGGCCGGCGCCGGCGCCCGCGACGACTGCTCCGTGTGCAGCGAGGGGCCCCCGCTCGCGCCCAAGAAGAAACACAGCTCCGGGTCTCTCATAGAACCCGGCACTAAGGACACCATCGTCCGGATACAAAATACTCACTACGGTAACGAAATATAGTAGATAGACAATGGGGAATGGATGAAAATTTTAGAAATGCCTGATTATTTTTTTGGTGATTGGAATAACCTTCCTTAGCACTAGAAAAAAGTTTCAGATTTTTCAGCTGCGACAATTATATTTGAAAAATATAAACAGTTTCCTCATTTACGCTTTGGGTCAAGAACGGTAAATAGACACTTTCCTTGATCTGTCTCATATTAAAAAAAACTATCTTAAACATCTGTGGTAAACTGACACTGGTAATGACATGAACCTAGGATACTATGGACAGGCTATACGTGATGCCACAATGAGGGACGGCAACAAAGTAGATGATACCCGTGGGGTGGCCATGTAACTAAAAATTACCCCATCGCGTCCATATGTTTATTTTAAATAATGCGCTTTTATTGTAAGTAGTTTTTACTGAAGCTTTACACATTCATTGCCTAGCAGGCGCTGTTCGCAGGCACTAGTAATATTCAGTTTAATAACATGAAATATGATTCTAGTAACAGAACATGTAGGTAATTAATAATCTTTGTGCAAGCGGCTTATCTGTGTTTCTTATCAGCACCACAAACTGTACAGAGTGATCAGCACAGTTATCACGCCCGCGACGGCCCGCGAGCTGTGTTGCGGCAAGGTAGACTGTCCGTATCTTACCTTTCTAAGCGTTCTTACTAGAAAGAGACGGACAGTCTACCTCGCCGCGACACAGCTCGCGGGTCGTCCTGATCTACTTAATTAATTATTATAAAGCCTGAATCACACTGGCGCAGCCTACGGTGGCGGTCCATAGTAAACTTGACAGATAGTGTCAAATTTACTATTGACCGCCACCGCAGGCCGCGCCTGTCTGTGAGAGGCTTTATTTAAGTCTTTCACAGACTGGCGCGGCCTGGCCGCGGCGGTCAGTGGTAAACTTGTAATTAGGCTTAAGGCGGATAAAATAATGATACTAAGGACCGAAATGAGACACAACCATATTAAAAAAAACATTTATTTATATAAGGTTATCTCTATTTAGGTTAGGTAGGGGTCGCTTACTGGCCTTTGAATAATATTAATTTTGTATACATATTTCTCAATCCAAATACTCCGCGTACGCACATCCTCATTTAGTGGAAACCTAAAAAATAAAACATATTATTTTACATTCAATTTTCAAAGCATAGGGCTTATAGAAAATTATGAATCATTCTATACCGTCGATCATCTTTACTTATATATATCTATCTGTCTTACTAGCTGTCCACGCGTCTGCACCCACGTATTAGAAAGAACCCGAGCGGAGGTGCAGATGCAGGATTTTTTGTTATGGGATCAATAGTTCCGGAGATTACTCGCTACATTTTTATGAGTATAGAGTAAATATAAGTATATAAAAATAGATCCCACCCATTTTATACGAATGTTATGTAATAACAAGTACGAGAATTTTGTTAAAGTATAAATTACCCGAGAAATGGGGTATTTTTAAGTTGTATTGGCTGATATCCCTAAAATGATTGCAAAGAAGCTAAATCGAGAAGACATTCTTAAACCTGTCGCAGCTTACCATAAACAACCTACGTAATTTGGGCGGATAATTTGTCAACGAATATTTTCTTGAACAATGTAAACAATGATGTTATTTCTATTATAATCGTCTAATTTAACAAGATTTTGAGCGTAATGTAATTTTACGATGCCATTTTTACGTATTGCGTATAAAGAAAAGTGAAAAATGTTCTACTTACGTGTGAAAGGTTATATTTTCATCAGAGTGTTCCGACCGGCTTTTACAGCCGAGAACACAGCAATATACCATTTTTTGGCACAGTCGGAACACAGGCACCTTATTGTGAGTAAAATAACTTTAATCGCGTCGATTTAAGTCACATTAGCATTAAATAATTTCGGTTATTCTAGCTAATATGCAGCCACACGCGCGCTTTGTTGGGCACAACCGTTGTGCCCAACAGAAAAAAAGTGGAACTATGACAAGGACAACGAATGATATATTTCTTTCTGTCACACTTATTGCGCTTCGTATAGCACCGTCGCGCTCGCTCGTGGTATTATTATTACCATAGCCTGTCCATAGTATCCTAGGTTCATGGGTAATGACCAATATAGCTGCTGCAAGTGTCAATATCATTGCCAGTGTCAGTTTACCACACATATTTAATATTTTTTTTTGTAATATGAGACCGATCGAGGAAGGTGCCGTAACTGACCCAAAACGTAAGTGAGGAAACAGTTTATATTTTTCAAAAAAAATTGACGCGGCTGAAAAATCTGAAACTTTTTTCTGGTGCTAAGGAAGGTTATTCCTATCACCAAAAAAATAATCGGGCATTTCTAAAATTTTCATCCATTCCCAATTAATGATTTGAAGAGTGATGATTTTTAACGTCAATTGATTGGTTCTCATTTATAGTAAGTTCAGAATTTTCGAGTTCAACATAAACAAACATTCACAATGGGCACATTATCCCTTGTTTTTAAGATCGTAAAATAATAATGACCGAACGAAAGCTTAAAGGCAGCCGTATAGATGTGTTGAAGTATTTATTAGTCGTAGCTTTAAAACGAACTATCCGTAATTTCGACTTTTGTAACAGAGTGATGACGTCTAGTAATTAAGCAGCTGTGTAATATATGTATACTTAAATAAGAATAAGTACATTGGTAATATAAATGTTCCGGCATTTCTAATTTATATCGAATTATTGTCAGTACATTTTGTATTGCCCTCTTATACATTTTTTGTCAGTTCCTGCCATTATTTACTATTATATTTCCATATAAGGTTATTCCGTATTTTTTGTAACTAAATATTGACTGGTAGCTAATAATTATATGTTATTTATTATTGTAATTATAAGGACTGAATGTCGCGTCAGTATTATTTACAAACAGCGACACATGAAGCTGAGCAGTAGTGGACCATATCTCGTTGCAATAAGGTTTACGTTTCACTAAAGCGCAGTGAGCTGTGTCGTCGATAGTACACCATGGTGCGTGCGCCCGCGCAAAGGGAAAGTCAACAGCTGTTGTTAGTGCTTCGCGTGGATGGAGAAATGTTGAAAAACTTCCATATCTGCATAGAACATGTTTTTAATTAGCCTTCAGACGGAATTATTCCAAGTTTTTGTGCGAAAAGCAACACTGCAGGGGTATAATAGGTGTCTTAATTTACATACATATATGCCCCGTATAGTCAAGTTTGAAAATGTGGCAGCTCTGAAAATTATGTAATATGATATTTTCTTCTTAATAGCCGTGTCCATACCGGACGCATGGCTCGGCCGAGCACGCCTCGTCCTAGCGTGCGCGCTCAGTGTACATCAGGATGGCAGGTGGACCTCGGGAATTTCAATGAAATGGTTACAGATATTTGGTACCGTTTGTATACCTCTGTGTACCTTTAGTAAAATTCTGTGTACCACTCTTGAAAACGGGCTATCTTCAAAAATAGGTCACCCGCCATCCTTGTACAATCCATCCTTTACTTAGTGCGTAGTCGGCTGCCGATGCCGTGTCATCAATATTTTAATAAATAAAACGAAATAACCAACATTATATTAATAATTATATACATCTTCAAAATGCTTATTTAATGCTGATACAATATAATTTACATTCAAATTAATTTGGCTTTCACCTTACAATTCCTTGTAAGTAGAGTTGTCGCACGAAGTATGGCGCGAAAATACCTATTTTTCGCAAGAGGGCATAATATAGAGTGGTTACAACCGGGTAGGAACATATTTTTTTTCTTGAATACCGGGTATTTGTTTTTTTTTGAGATACCCAACGTTATTAAGAAAAATCAAAAGTTTTATGACTTACGTATTTCGGCACAGAAGACAGATAAATCATCACAACAAAAGACGAAGTATATTCTATTATAACAAATATACATATTTATGATTTGTCTACATTCAAATATAATCAAGGCATTCCGTTCTGCCCAGAAGCACTCTTCGTGTAACATACTGCCTGTATTGACGCCGATAGTTTTAAATAGGGGTAAAGTAGTTAATAAGTAAATATGCCGTTTTCACAGTTGTGATCACATTTTGTACCTAAGACTTTATTTTTTTGATATTTTTTCTAACACCTTTTAGTAATAACAGTACTTCCCGTACTTGCCAAAGACTTCGTTTTGTATGTGATACATTTACTTTTTACCTAGATGTATTGGTATGATTTTGTATATTTTATTTATAAATCGGTTTTCAAAAACAGCTGTGTTTTTCTTCAAATATTTATTAAAATTTAAATAAAAAGAAACAATCACATTATTTAACAATACCCATTACAAATACCGTTCGACCACTTAATAATAATAAAGAATATATACATATAATTGAACATAACACTCATCCAAGATGTTAGCTATTATAATACTTATACTTAAATATCTATAATTTCTTAACATTTCATTTGTGACACTGGTACAAAAATAGCTCTTAAGGTATTAGTATCAGAACGCACAGTTAGTACTGCACGTATCTTAGCACCGGCTATTGGAATAAAAAGTAACTCGTCAAGATATTATTGCGGCTGGCTGTACCGTTTAATGGCGACGTTGCATTAGTCTCTCTCTTACGGTATTTATTATTATTATTGGTGATTTGTAGGCCTTTTAATGTGCCGCTTCGACCAGCGAGTGATCTATTGTGGCAGCCCTTTTTTTTTGTTTAGAGTTCACCGTTAAGGCCCGTTGCCTCCAGGAAATTCCAGATTCTTTGGGCGGTTATATGTTGTACCTCTTCTGGGTGCATGATGTGCCGCCCTAGGTCGGTACTTCTTTTTTGCATGAGTGATTCGCAGGAGCAGAGAATGTGCATTGCTGTCTCCTCTGTCTCCTGGAAGCGCCTGCAAGTTGCGTCCTGTTTCATACCCATTTGAACATTGAAACAGGTGTTTGTTCAATTTGCAATGTCCTGTCAGGATTCTCGTCGCGCAGGTTTTGTGCTTTTTGAGTCGTAATAGCTCTTTAGACAGTTTACTATAATTAATTAAGGCTTTAGGCTGTTTTTGTCCTTTGGCGGACATAAACAGCTTGATTGCCTCTGATTTTTCTGTGTTGTTTAGTAGAGAATATGCTTTCCGTTTTGTGATACCACCGAACGGTTCTGGACCGATCAGGGTTGTTTCTGCGCCCTTCCTTGAAAGTTCATCTGCTTTTTCATTCCCTACAATATCGGAATGCCCTGGTACCCATCTAAGTATGACTTTGTTGGAATTAGCCAGTGTTTAAATTGTTTTTACAATTCTGGACTAGTCTAGAGTAGGACTCTAGGGATTATAGTGCCAGCAGAGCAGCTTGGCTGTCTGAGTTGATGTAGATGTGTTGGTTCTTTTGGTTTCTTTCAAGATTGTTCTCCACGCATTTATTTATTGCGAAGAGTTCAGCCTGAAAGATTGAGGCCTCTTTCCCCATGCTGACGCTAGCTTTGAGCTTTGGCTTCTCACCATAGATACCGCATCCCACATCATCACCTTTTTTTGAGCCATCTGTATACCAAATGTGGCTTCCCAACTTGAAGTCCATTTATCGTTTATCCATTCGTCTCTCCGAGGTATTTCTACTGTATACAGTTTGGTGAATTTGCATTCCACGTATATGTCGTCTGTGGGCATGCTTAGGTTTTTGTTATCAAAAACAAGGGCCTCAAGTTTGATTAGCGCTTGAGAGCGGCCTTGTTATAGTCTAAGCATTTTACGGTCCGCTAGTATGGCGAAATGGAAATAATTTGTAATAGCTGTCTTTTTCTGCGTAACAGATAAATCATAATTATAGTAATAACGTCGAGACTAAATCCAACAAAATATTAGTGATTTAGATATTTTAATAAATAGTTGAAAATTATTAAATTCCTGAAAAAACGGTAAAAAATGTTAATAATCTTTTTTCTCTTTATTTTGATAAATTAATATTTGCTTCGTAACTTTGATGATAAATCAAGCAAAAAATGTTACCGCATATTTACCATTTACTTAGTTAGACTCAACATTTTTTTCATTTTCCATATTTTCGTGTCTAAAAA
Source organism: Epinotia nisella (assembly GCA_932294315.1). Lineage (NCBI taxonomy): Eukaryota > Metazoa > Arthropoda > Insecta > Lepidoptera > Tortricidae > Epinotia > Epinotia nisella. Next base: position 9,409,086 of record OW028674.1, read on the forward strand.
TAATTATTGACTGTAGGTTCCGTTATTGCTTCTTGAATGTAGTGGACACAAACATTACAAACGAATCAAGCACTAAACAACAACGGAAGGTGGATTTTAGGGGGTAAATACTAATAAAAAAATAAAAAAATGCAAATAGATCAGTAAGGTTTGGGATTTTCATTATCGGCACTATTTAATTGAATAATGTACAAATCGACTCATAAAATACTTTGCAACTAATGTTTTTACAAACACCTCTTAAAGTAGGTTTAAAAGTGCCGCACGCGAGCATTGGCCGGTTGCATGCAGCGGGGCACCGCGCCGAACGCCCGCTCGCCGCGTAGGTATATATATGTCTAAGTAGGCACTGCACGAACCGCAGCGATTTGAGTTTTATTTCGGTTTAAAGAAATTTATTTTAATTACAGAATTCACTTACATGAGAAAGTTTACAAATTAAAACTAAATCTAAGCATACAGTGTAGAAAACTAAGATAAGTACATATTAAAAACCGGCCAAGTGCGTGTCGGACCACGCAAAACGAAGGGTTCCGTGCCTATTAAAAAGGTCGTATCGTTCTCAGAAATTTTACGGCACTTACGTCCTTTTCTTTGAGGAAGGCAGTTTTTCAGCAATATCTCGAAAACCTGTGAACCGATCTTGTTCAAAACAATTTTCGGTGAATGAAATTAATAAGCCCTATGTCCATGAATTTTTCCATATTTTTGCTGAAAAACTGCCTTCTTCAAAGAAAAGGACGTAAGTGCCGTAAAATTTCTGTGACGATACGACCTTTTTAATAGGCACGGAACCCTTCGTTTTGCGTGGTCCGACACGCACTTGGCCGGTTTTTTAAACACTGTGGTGAGCAGTTCATGGAGAAAATTCGTTAATAGCCTCAAAATACTGTACTATTTGTCTCATTCTAACTCATCTCAGCTGACCATAAAAAGTAACAGAGACAACTATATGAAACATTGTCTTGCTTAATTCTGCGGGTCTGTATTAGTCTGTGACCTTTTCACAAGTTACGGCACGGGAGTTGATTGGTCACGAAAATCTGTTGCTAGCTCGCGGGCTATAAAGGATATTTAGTTAAGCTCGCGATTGCCATGAAAAATGCTTTCGTATATCTGGCTGTCAAGCTGTTCCCTCTAAAGGTCGCAATCTCTCAGCCGATTCTCGTGAAATTTTGTGAACGAGTTCGATATGTGGTTTTCTCGGTTTCAGCTTGGCAAAAAATGCTTTCGTATGTCCGGCTGTCCAGCTATTCCCTCAAAAGGTCACATCTCTAAACCGATGCTCGTACAATTTTGTGAGCGAGTTCGATATTTATAGGGCAAAAATGCTTTTGTATGTCCGGGGCTTTGATATCTGTCAAAAAGCCGACAACGCTGCGTGCGGCCGAACAAAACAACCGTCCACATAGGCCGCGGCAAGCAGGCTGCGGCCCCTTCGATCTCGACCAGATAGAAAAGCTCAAAAATGGGCTATAATTGAGACCTTTTTAATTTACCGTAAAACATTCGATAATGCTGTAAAGACGTAATAATACGCTAACAGTTAACTAATTTTAGTGGTATAGTTCTATTATAATACATTTGAACTCTACACTCGTTTTCTTTAATTTAATGCCTATAGTGAATTACCTACCAACTTCAGTTACTACTGCAGTGCAAGAATTTGCAAATGGATCTCGTACTACGAACTACTCTGGTAAGCTAACATTAAACTACCTATCTAGTAGAAAATAGTTGTTAGTGTTGGCAATGACATATAGGTATCATACCATCATCATCATCATATCAGCCGAAAGACGTCCACTGCTGGTCATAGGTCTCCCCTTAAGAGTAGGTATGATAGGATACTCTTTAGGGGATATTTAATAGTAAATATTTTTCATGCATTGTGTCATTACATTATGTCAAGAAACATGAAATAATATTCTTATTATTTTTTGACTAAATTATGATTATTTTTATAAATTGTTCGTGCTTTTACCGTTTACGTATTACGCCGTGAATCGTCGCATGAATGCTAGCTACTAGCGCATCGTAGAAAACGATACAAATTATCTGCGTGCGTAGGTAGGTTTTGTGTCTTGAGGCCCGGGAAGCGCAACCTTGAATGCTAACGTGTGCTAACATGTCAAGGTCAATGCACTCGTAGCGCGCCGACGCTGCGAGCGAATGTGATCCTTAACACAAGCGGCAAAAGTCAAGTTCAGTTGTAGAATTAAACAGGACTATTCAAATGTGTATTATGCTTGACTAAAACCTTTTTTTTGATCGATTTATGTTCTAGTTTACTAATCTATATAATTACGTTACATTTAGACACAAATTGTTTCTATAAATATATTTTCCGGTAGTTTATTGGAGTAAATGTATTTATATGCCTTACTAAAGAAAAATCAATTCGCGTTTTAGGAAAATAGGTACATCAATTATTTTTATGAGCATCAATTCAAAGTACTACTTATTACTAATTATTTCTACCAACTTATGGCACCTATCACCCGAGCCATGCAATTTGTTAATATATTGGTTTTACGTGTAAAGAAATGGTTGGATTTCACTTTTTAGAGGTTAAAGACAATAATATTGTTGTGTTGACGATTAAAAACAGCTATTACTATTTTTAGTTTAAAAAATCGGCGTTTTTTTGGCACTATTTTTTTATACCTACTTCCGGGTCGAAAGTTTGTTGGATTCGTAAATATAGTATCTTAAAATATGTATTTATGACGGAGAAAAAAAAAAACGGGCTATTATAAATTAATGTTTTGCGAAACCGTAAAATGCTTAGACTATTAGTGAGCATATCCTATAGATGCACTGCTTCGCCTCCTTTTGCACTTGCAGATGGAGTGGAGTTAGATCGAGCAGTGCGTCCAAGGCTGCCTCCAGTGTTGAGCATAAAGCTCCTTTTGCTGTTGGTCCCTTACTGTATCATATCAGCCGAAAGACGTCTACGGCTGGACATAGGCCTCCCCCAAAGAGTGCCAAATTCCTGCCGGACCGGTCCTGCGCCACCCGCATCCAGCGGACTCCCGCGACCTTTACCAGGTCATCAGTCCACCTTGTGGGGTACGTGGTCGCCACTCGAGAACCTTTCCGCCCCAACGGCCATCGGTTCTACTGTGCCCCGCCCACTGCCACTTAAGTTTAGCGATTCGGAGGGCTATATAGGGCTCTTACTTACTTGAACGGAAAGAAACGAATGCTTTACGACGGCGATAAACGATGCCCTAGCAGGGGTCTGAGCTACAAATTTATAAAATAAATAATTACAAGTTACTGCAATCTGAAATAGGGTTATTTCTTTACTTGTTGCGGACGCTTCATCGTACTGGTGACCATTAATTTGAAATATATCATAGATGTGATTATATTAATCATTTTTGCGTTTCCGAGTAAGTTTTCCTTCCTGTAATACTTTATACTATGGTTGGGCTCCTTTCAGCATCATTAGGTACTTTTTTTGCGCTACTGAAAACTAACAATTTAGGATCTGCGCTACCGAATACTGTTTGTTGATTTTTGCTTCACCGGATATTTTTAAAATATGTTTCCGCGTTAGCGAATACTGTTGTCATATGTTTCCTCGTTTCTAACTACTGATGCTACTGACGAGCATGGTAGAAGATAACACGGTATGTCATTCCCGCGACAGCTCGTGACGTCGGCGTGTGCCTACGTCATCAGCATATTAAAAATGGCGGACTGTCAGTGTGTTGCCACCGTGTGAAAGTAAATTACTCGAGTAGTCACCGGTCAAATTATTAAAAAATATTTGCCTTTTCAAACCTTGACGTTGGCCGAATCATCGACAATACCGATGGGGCCATAGCAAAAAAGATTGAAATTACTCGAGTAGATTGCATTCGCTCACTTGCGTGCTTTCAATCAATATTTACATTAAACTGCTAATAGGGTAGTTTCCTCACGTTACAATTGATAACGTAGTTATACAATATTCTAATAAATTATAAATTACAATATAATTAAAATGATAAAAAGATATGGACCTTCAAAGAGTTCAAAGTTATATGCATTTTTAGGGTTCCGTAGCCAAAATGGCAAAAACGGAACCCTTATAGTTTCGTCATGTCCGTCTGTCCGTCTGTCCGTATGTCACAGGCATTTTACTCGAAAACTATAAGGTGTATTTGAATAAAATTTTGAGGATAGGTGTATTTTGTTAGCCGCTACATAGTTTTGTAATAAAAATGACAAAAAAAATTTTTTGAGGGGTGCACTCCATACATAAAACTAAATGTCAAATTTTTTTTTTTTCATTGTGACCCCCCGTGTGGCACCATCAATCGATAGGCCTTTCAAAATTAATATAAGGTTTCTCAGCATTTTTTTTGATTAAGTGAATAGGGTCGGAGATAATCGCCCCGAAAGTCACTAAAATTCTGTCCCCCCCCCCCTCAAATTTTTGAACGGTGTATTTTAAAAATATGGAAAAATTCATGGACATAGGGCTTATTAATTTCATTCACCGAAAATTGTTTTGAACAAGATCGGTTCAGAGGTTTTCGAGATATTGCTGAAAAACTGCCTTCCTCAAAGAAAAGGACGTAAGTGCCGTAAAATTTCTGTGACGATACGACCTTTTTGATAGGCACGGAACCCTTCGTTTTGCGTGGTCCGACACGCACTTGGCCGGTTTTTTTATTGTCCAAGAGTAAATTTAAAGCTACCAATAAAGTCTACGCTTTTATAGAAACACAATTATATGACAACTATGGACCTAAACGCAGTTTCTTGACCGAAACAGCAATTTACTTAATTTTCCATACAGCGATTCATACACATTTATAGCAAACTGTGACGTCATACTTCTATGTCAATTAGTATGAATCGTTTCGGCTGACGCCATGCCAGCGAGATACGTCTTTGCCTAATTTTTTTGGGTATTTATGTTCTTTAATTGTAGTTGCTCCCATACACACATTTGTTCCTCTCCAAAAACTGGTTCGAATGGCATCGTAAAGAAAATCTTAGGACACAAGCCTATTGTATACATATATATATATATATATATTTGCAATCACGTTCTCGGAAACGGCTCTAACGATTTCGATGAAATTGGGAATATAGGCGTTTACGGAGGCGAGAAATCGATCTAGCTATGTCTCACGTCTGGGAAAATTCGTTTTCTTCGTATTTACTCTATTTTCAGCCAAGCAGAGCTCGGCCGCCCGGGGACTAAATAGTTAAACTAGCTAAACTTTTTTTTAAATACGAATCGTGCATTAACAAAACTCCTTGTTTATATGGAAAATGTCAGTCAATGGTAACATTTGTCTGCCATCTTTGCACAATGGCATCATTTGTGTGACGTAGGCAAGATACATCGTCGGGAATGGCATACTTTGTTTTCTTCTATTATGCTGTCGAGGTATGTTTCCACGTTACCAAGTATTGTCGTTGTAGGTTGCTGCGTTCCCAGTGTAATCGATTTAGGATTATGCGATACCGGATACTCTTTAAGATTGCTGCATTACCGAAAACTGCTGATGTGTTTATTTCTGCGTCCCCGAATATTATTTTGTGATGTATTCTAGTGATACTCAAAAGGATGAAAGTTTTCCCCACTTTCCGATTTACTTTCTGTGTCATGAAGGCTGAATAGTGACGAACCTTTTCATACCGCGACTGTGCTTCTATTTGCGCCATCGAATGACATCGATGTAACTCGCATACTAGTGGTATTCATTTAATTTCTAGCTCGTACCGTCCCGCTGTGGGGCACAGGCTCCCTTACTTGGTAAAAAAAAAGTTATACAGTTTCTTGGTTCCTCTTCACGACCAGGTTCTCCCCGTGCACCTTCATGTGCACCTTCAGGTTGTGCCGGCCGGTGAAACGCATGTCGCACTTTGTACAAGCATAAGGTTTCTCGCCTGCAGATCAAAAGAAATAGAATTATTAAAACAATTGGTTTACTACTTCTAAGGGCCTGGATACACATTGATTAGGGCGAGTTCATACATTTGCTGCAAGTGCGAGTAGCTTTTGTATGAACCTGCACTAATTAAAAGTGTAAACAGGGCCTAAGATATGAAGAAAGCATTGTAGGTAATACACTCGCGAGCAAAGATTTTTTTTTTTTTTTTTTATTTATTTATTTAAGTATACATACCACTTACAGACTATCCAACGCGTGATACATATAACAGTAAGAAATATTTTACAAAACTAAAAAAACACAATATATATACAAATAGGTAACTACTTAAAAGGATGACATAATTGTCTACATGCGACATGTGAGAATTCAGCCAGAGTACAACTAAATAAGTCGGTCTTGGTCGACAGTTCATTCAGCAAGTTTATGGCCCTGACGAGAGGTGCATTGGCGAGTAAGTTGGTGCGCGCGGTCGGACGCGCGAAAAGGCGCGGCGCGCGCCGCCGCGGCCCGCTCGGCGCCGCCAGCCCCAGCGACCCCAGTACATCAGGATTATGCAGCTTTCCCCTTAACACTTTGAATACATATGTGGCCAAAGTTAGGTCCCTCCGTACCTGTAACTTGATGTATCCCACCATTCCTAGTACGAAAAGTGTCGGGTATTTCAGTGGATAAAAAGGATATATCCCGTATTCTTTGAAATAAAGATGCCTGACGAATTTATTTTGTAATTTCTCGACCATCTCGATGTATTTCTTTTCGTGCGGGTTCCATATAATAGCGCCGCTTTCCAGCCTGCTCCTCACTAGAGCGTTGTACAGGGCTTTTAAGGCTGCGGTGTTATAAAATTCCTTTGTCTGGCGCAATATGAAACCCAAATTCCTGAAGGCTTTCTTACAAATGTCTACTATGTGCTTCCGGAAACACAGATCAGATTCGACATGTAGTCCTAAGTCCCGCACGGCTGACACGCGCGCGGCCGGCTGCCTATCTACATTGTAAGCGTGGTGCAGCGGAGAAAGCGCTCTACTGCAAGACATTATGTTACATTTTGATAAATTGAAATACAATTTATTTACATGACTCCAGTCCACAACCTTGTCAATGTCACTTTGCAACCGTTCGCAGTCATTGGCCTTATCAATCTTTAGCAGTAGCTTCAGGTCATCTGCAAATAGAATGCATGTAGCATGTTCAACTACTTCCGGAAGATCATTGATCATGAGAGTGAAATTTAAAGGACCTAGGTTGCTACCCTGACTTACTCCCGAAAGCGTCCGATAGCAGTCAGAAACATAGCCTTTGTAATCGACATATTGCTTGCGGTTCTTAAGGTAATTTGCAAAAAAGTTTAGAAGTCGGGGTGTGAAACCGGCTTCAGCTAGTTTTACCAGCAATATGTCGTTGTCGACGGTATCAAACGCTTTTTTAAAGTCAAGATAGGCGACATCGACCTGCCCACCGAGGCGGTCCACCTCTTGCGCCGCGTAGTTCATAAAGCACAGCAGATTGCTCTCTGTGCTGCGGCCCGGGCGAAAACCGTGTTGTGCATTGGTCAGTTGCGCGCTGACCTGAGGAAATATAGCAGCGTGTATCACGGATTCGAATACTTTGGCAAACGTCGATAAAACCGCTACCGGCCGGAATCCACTCAAGTCCGTTCCGGCGCCTCCCTTCGGAACAGGTGTTACTCTTGTCGTCTTCCAACATTCTGGGTAGACGCTATTGTCCAGGCATAAATTAAAAATATGTAAAAGGGGCTCCGCAAGCAGAAATCGACAATCTTTAACGACGTAGGGTGGAATGCCGTCAGGGCCGGCGGACCGCTTGGGTTTGAGCCGGCGCAGTGCGGCGTGCACGTCGCGTAGCTCCAGGCGCGCCACGCGCACGCGCGCGCTCGGCCGCGCGTCGCGCGCCGCCGCCGCCGCCGCGTCCGCGTCGAGACGAGGCTCAATGTCACTGTATACGGACTGGAAGTATTTTGCGAGTTCTTGGGCGCATTCCTCTTGTTTTAATATTTGACCGTCCTTCGTTATATTGCTCGTATTGGGACTTGAGCGTCGAGATCTAACGAATCCCCAGAAAGACGCAGGATCATGTGCAAATTGCTCTTGTAAACGTTCCTGGTATTTTTCAAATGCACTATTAATGCTTTGCTTCACAAGGGTTCTATAATATGAAAACATTTGATAATCACTTTCAGCCCCATTGCATTTATATAATTTGTGCCAATTTACTTTATCCTTTATATCGCGTATGATGTCTGGTGTGTACAATTCTGGGTAGTTAAATTTACTATTATTTGGAAGGTTTATTTTTTTGATAGGCGTGCAACTGTTTATAATGTTACTAGCTTTTGCCCGCGACTTAGTCCGCGTAGAATTCGTTTCACTACACAAATTGTTGTTATTTTACCCCCTCTAGAGACCACGCAAAACGAAGGGTTCCGTGCCTATTAAAAAGGTCGTATCGTCACAGAAATTTTACGGCACTTACGTCCTTTTCTTTGAGGAAGGCAGTTTTTCAGCAATATCTCGAAAACCTCTGAACCGATCTTGTTCAAAACAATTTTCGGTGAATGAAATTAATAAGCCCTATGTCCATGAATTTTTCCATATTTTTAAAATACACCGTTCAAAAATTAGAGGGGGGGGACAGAATTTTAGTGACTTTTGGGGCGATTATCTCCGACCCTATTCACTTAATCAAAAAAATGCTAAGAAACCTTATATTTATTTTGAAAGGCCTATCGATTGAGTGCCACACGGGGGGTCACAATGAAAAAAAAAAATTTGACTTTTAGTTTTATGTATGGAGTGCACCCCTAAAAAAATTTTTTTTTGTCATTTTAATTGCAAAACTATGTAGCGGCTAACAAAATACACCTATCCTCAAAATTTTATTTAAATATACCTTATAGTTTTCGAGTAAAATGCCTGTGACATACGGACAGACGGACAGACGGACATGACGAAACTATAAGGGTTCCGTTTTTGCCATTTTGGCTACGGAACCCTAAAAATACTTTGCTTACGGTCTAGTATATTGTCAGACAATAAAGCACCTAAGCGAAAAGCTTACAAAAATACTGAAACTAAAAAAATAAGTTGGCCGCTGCGCCGCTGCTACTTATTCCAATATACTTCTATAAACTATATTGTATGATTTATTTCGTTCTGCTAAAACATGTAGATTTTTAGATTTAGACACACGTGAGCAAGCTACATATAACTGCCCGTGGGAAAAACATGCCTAAATGTAATCCCGCTACTTTTAAGGTACCCTGCGATTTGTTAATTGTCATTGAAACCGCTACTTTTAAAGGGAACTGTAGTCGTTTAAAGTTAAATGGCAAGTTATTAGGTATAATTGGAATACGGGGTATGAGTATATCTTCTCCTTTCGCTTCACCAGTTAAGATTGTGCCCTTTACTATATATTTTCCCAATTCAGTGACCCGTAATCTTGTTCCATTGCACAATTTTGGTGCATCTAAGTTGCGCATTAACATTACGGGTACGCCTACTTTTAATTCGAGTTTGTGGGAAGGTACCCCGGATAGCTCCAGAGAGTTTAAGAACTCAACCGGGTAACTGGTGCTGTCGTCGGATGTCAATACTGTATCTATGGAGTTGTAAACTGTTATTTCGGTTGATATTTTTTCCAAGATTTTTTTATTTATTTTTGATACTATCTCATTTTTTGGTGCCAGTATGGTTCTTTCACACAACCAATTTTCATCCAGAATATTTTGTTGCAGATTCGGAAAAACTTGAGCAATAAGCTCGTCTTCCGAATCCACAACAATGACAAAATTGGTTGGTGAATAGAATCATACCTTCATCATCAGTTTTTAATCGACCGTCGCCTTTCTCAAGCAATTTTTGAGCATACGCACCTGACTCTACATCATCAAACAGCTGGACTCGCATGTTTGTCGTGAGATGGAACTTTTCCACCTTGGTCCACACGCGTGATGCTTTCAGACAGTAGCTGACTTATATGAATATGTCGCCTTCTAGTAAACAGTACAGTTTTATTTTAAAAACACTGATATTGTAATTATAAAAATCATTAAAAGATAATGTAACCTTCAGAAACTACTTGCCTATAATACGTAGTCTAATAGCGATGAACACTTCGCAACAATCACCAAAGTTAAGCAACGTCGAGTGAGGTCAATATTTGGATGGGTGACCGTTTTTTTTATACAAATTCTCAAACGCCTTTTGACCCCCTTAGGGAATGAATTTTCAAAAACGCAGAAATTAGTTTTCTAATATTTTGATATAAAATCAATCTACGAAGTTTCAAGTTTCTATTTAAAAAAAAAATCAAGTCCCATACAATCTTTGGTTCCTTATTCCACCCTCTGAAGTAATTATATCTAAAAAAAACGGCACGCTATATCCTACTCTGAGGTATAAACAACAATATTGGAAAGTTTCAATAAAATCGGTTCGCATATTTTTCTTTAATTTGTCCTCGACGCCACTACACCACATCAGGGAAGAATCCATGTTTCTACTGATTACCAAAAGATGGCGCTGGTGATGTGTTCTTAAATCGTTCTTTCTCGAACTCTGTCTACGATACCTAAACTCCATCAAACTCTTTTTTATACATTCTCATATGGTTTGGCAAAGTTTAAACGCATAGAAAAATCGGAAGAATTACCTACTACGGCTAGAATATGCCTGGAAATGTGTGACGCTTTGCATCGCACTATTGAAGTTTTTAACGTTAGTTGTATAAATACAATTTCCGTCGATGTTACTTCATTATATATTTGACCACATGGATTTCCATATGGACACTGTTTCACATTTATAATATTAGTGTGATTAACAATGTTATAAAAAGACTGAAGAGAGATATTTCGACATTTTTGGTGGTATACAGTGATGACCAGTTTACAAGTGACATATGATTATAAAGTTCAAAAAAGTCACACTTACGAAAATTCCATTGAGGGTATTTCTGTATTTGAGAGTCTACGGATTTCATTTGCTCAGTAGTAACGGGCGGCGGCGCGCGTGCGCACTGCAGGCTCACCTCTAGCGGCGGGTGGTGCTCGTCCACCGGGACCAGAGGGTCGTTTGATGGTCTTACTGACATCTCCCCGTCTTGTGCTGTTGTCAACACCAAATCCAATAAACGACCATTTGCATTATTAACAAGATTTCTCTGACTGAATCCACAGAATGTCATAAAAAAATTAAAATAATTTTGTACATCTTGTGAAGCCGAATACAAATTAAAGTCACCTAATATTAATACGTTGTCATACTTAGTAGACAACGACTCTAAAACGTGAAACAACTGCATATAATCATTTTCAGTACTTTTAGGCGGAATGTACACTACACAGCAAAGAAAAATATAACCATTTCTCACTCTCACTACCGCTGAGACGAGTTCATACACTGCGGAATCTATATCATGGCCGGGCAGCGCCACCGGCTGCAGGCTGAGACCGTTCCGCGGTGCGGCCACCAGCATGGCCCCTCCGTGCTTGCGCCCGTCCGCGCGATCGCAGCGCATCACTGTGAAGCCTCGAGGCACTAATTCTCCATCAGATACGCTCTCATTTTTCCCTGATTCCGTAATTGCAAATAGATCGCCGGTAGCTGTCGATACGTTGTTAAAGAAAGTATTTAGTTTGGTTCGTAATCCACGAGCGTTCTGATAATATATCTCAATTGGTTTAATCTTTGTTCTCTGCCGGTTGTTTTGAATCGCGAAAGTTCCGAAACCAAATCCATTCACTGATTCGTGCGTCAACAGGCCAAGCGTCCGGTGTAAATACTTTATCGAATATCTCACTTGGAACACCCACTCGGAAAGATGCATAACATTTTTTGGTCTTTGGAGTAAGTTTATCAACAGTTATACTGTCTACACCGCATATCAACTTCACATGATCCACCATCGCTTCTGTTGAGGTGTCAGGATGTAATGACCATACATGTATGTATTTTTTCGTTTGTATACTAGTAGCTTGGATGTTTTTCAGTTTATCATTACCTCCCACTATTTTTTGCTGAGTGTCTAAAGTTTTTGAAGTTATCGGTTTTTGCACTTTTTGCACACGCCCCGCCTTCTGTGTTTCTGTGTTCATTTTGTTGTCCTGTTCACATCGCTCTGTTTCATTGTTAGTACCTTTGTTGCTATGGCTGCTACTGTTTTTAGCCAGTACAATGTTGTTGAAATTGCTTGACATATTTTGTACATTGTTGTGTTTCTTACGACTGCCAACGGTGATCCAGGGTCCGTGTGCTGTAACTGCGTCGTCATTTCCGTCATTTTCTATTATTACTGGTGGTATTTCTAAGTTCAGGGCGCGCTGCTGGCCGGTTGCTAGATCTTGTTTACAACAATTTACTTTTTCAGCCTCGGTCGATGTGGAAACGGTTTCGATGTCTGTGTTGGTATCAAGAAATAGATTTACAGTAGAAATGGAAGGCTTCGCGATATTTGATGAGAGTGAGGTGAGATTGAGTTGTTCTGATACCTTATTAATGGAATCACTTTGCTATGTACGGCCCTTGTAAAGTGATTCCATTTCGTTACCAAGTATTAGTAGTTGACCTTATAAGTAGTTGGCGAAATTGCATCAAAGTAATCTATTCAAAAAGCAACTTACCGTCCAAGGTAAAAGATTGAAATTTCAATAACAATTTTATAAAAAAAAGGTGGTCAACCTAAATATTCTCAACTATAGGCGGTGAGCCACTTTCACGTACTAAATGTACTTTCCATAAGAGTCAATATGAACCTTAAATTAGTTTAAAGCCAGTGACTTTGATAGCGTAAGCCATAACATAACTAACACCTATAGTCCTTGGCGCCATGGGCATGACAACACGACACCTTTAGTGTTCTTGGCGTCCAAAGGGTTTAAGTAAGAACAAGCGCAAACGAGGCTTGCAATCCCCATTTCCGGTTTAGGTGCAGTCGCGGAATGAAAAAAAATCGTCACTTTTGCACTTTAACCTGATTACAATAAAGTCGAAAGTAATGAATGTGTATCAAAAATAACTAAAAACCTAATAAAAGACACCTATATCATTTTAATTACCGTTTTCTTCCCCTGAAGCGCTTGGCCAGTGCACATACGTAGATTTGACCGATTTAGGCGGCCATAAGTCGAAATATTGAAAATCACCATACGGTTAAACCATCGACTTCCTTATCTACCTGACATTCCAGGGCACCCACCCCCACCCCTTTCGAGTCATAAGAAAACGTTTGCGCCGATCTACAGTCAATCAAAAATAGGTCGTAACTTTTAGTGTACGTAACAGTTCTCGGTGCCTTCAATTTACTGAGTGTTATAAATTGCAACAAAAAAAAACAGTGTTTTCTAGTGTAGTGAAAGTAATGAATTCTGATAATTCAGGTAAGAATCTGTCAATATAACTTAAAAAGTTGATATTTTTTATTAGTTTACTGTATATAACTAGCATTCTAACGTAACACCTTTTTTTAAGCTACTTTTCTTAAATTTTACGTTTTGAATGCAATAATGAAATATTTCCAAGGTCTTCCAAGATATTATTGATATTACAATAATTATGGCACATATTCAATATTATATTAACAATAACAGTTTCTGCCAAAACGTGCCTATAGCCAAATAAGGGTCAATCGAAGTTGTCAGGGTAAAAACTCTAAAAACGGTTCATAATTTTTTTAATTAGTAATTAGTTGTTTTTTCTGTCTTTTAGTTGAGATGCTTTTAAATTTGTTCGAAAAGATGAAAGATCAGAGTTTCCCAGAGTGAAAAACTGAACCATTAAGAAAAATTCCTTTTTGAGTATTATGGATTCACCGAAGACAGTAAAAAGAGCCTTAAACATAAATTTTCCAAGTTTAAATCACAAATGAAAGATAGATGGATAAAAGCACAAAGTACTGAAGAATAGTTCCTTCCAACCATGTCTGATAATTTTTCAGGAATACTGAAAAATTATCAGACATGGTTGGAAGGAACTATTGAAATTCCAATTGAAACATCTAATCGGCATTGACATCCATGTAAATCATATAGACTATATTAAATATTGACAGTAATTTAATTATACTATGTTTTTATTTATTTATCAATATTTTTATGTAAAATAGAAACCGTTTTATCATTGTTCTTTTTTTTAAGTATCATTTTTAAGTTTTTTTGTATATTTTTAAAAATAATAATTGAATTAAATTAAATACAACGTATTTTAATTATATACCCCAATTTGAATTATATTAGAAGCAAAAATGTTTTTGGCCGCCTAAATCGGTCAAATCTACGTATGTGCAGTGGCCCGACAGAGCTGCACTCACCGGTGTGCACACGACGGTGCTTGACCAGCACGGAGCCGGAGTAGAACCGCACGTGGCAGAACTCGCACTCCTGGCGCGGGTTGTTGTCGTGCTTGTCGCTGTGCTCCTTCAGCGCGGAGCGGCTCTTGTACGTGGCCGGGCAGCGCTCGCACTTGAAGTGGCGTTCCTGACGCGGTCGGCTGGCCTGATGGAGCACTCACCGGTGTGCACACGACGGTGCTTGACCAGCACGGAGCCGGAGTAGAACCGCACGTGGCAGAACTCGCACTCCTGGCGCGGGTTGTTGTCGTGCTTGTCGCTGTGCTCCTTCAGCGCGGAGCGGCTCTTGTACGTGGCCGGGCAGCGCTCGCACTTGAAGTGGCGTTCCTGACGCGGTCGGCTGGCCTGATGGAGCACTCACCGGTGTGCACACGACGGTGCTTGACCAGCACGGAGCCGGAGTAGAACCGCACGTGGCAGAACTCGCACTCCTGGCGCGGGTTGTTGTCGTGCTTGTCGCTGTGCTCCTTCAGCGCGGAGCGGCTCTTGTACGTGGCCGGGCAGCGCTCGCACTTGAAGTGGCGTTCCTGACGCGGTCGGCTGGCCTGATGGAGCACTCACCGGTGTGCACACGACGGTGCTTGACCAGCACGGAGCCGGAGTAGAACCGCACGTGGCAGAACTCGCACTCCTGGCGCGGGTTGTTGTCGTGCTTGTCGCTGTGCTCCTTCAGCGCGGAGCGGCTCTTGTACGTGGCCGGGCAGCGCTCGCACTTGAAGTGGCGTTCCTGACGCGGTCGGCTGGCCTGATGGAGCACTCACCGGTGTGCACACGACGGTGCTTGACCAGCACGGAGCCGGAGTAGAACCGCACGTGGCAGAACTCGCACTCCTGGCGCGGGTTGTTGTCGTGCTTGTCGCTGTGCTCCTTCAGCGCGGAGCGGCTCTTGTACGTGGCCGGGCAGCGCTCGCACTTGAAGTGGCGTTCCTCGGTGTGTGTGCGCATGTGCCGGATAAGCTGGAATGTGGAGTACGTTTAGAGCGGCACATTAGGGCCACTAGTGGCAGCACATTAACACATTCAGTGCCGAAAACCCGACTATTATCGAGATCGCGGTACTGTATACCGCGCAATATCAAGCTTTGTTTTTGACGAGCAGGGTTGCCGCTAACAGAAATATTTTAGCGGAGTATATTATTTAATTATTAGTCTCAATTATTAGGTTGTTATCTGCCAGGTAGGTACCTACGTTCTATTCAGAAACTTATTGAAATGTGATAAATCACGACAATTAGGGTTGACCAATGTTTTACTGCCTTACGGTTTTATAGCGCAACCCTATCGTATGCCCGACTGTCGGGATCTTGGCATGTAAAGATCGATAAGTGTGAAACTGTGCCCGAGTGTCGGGCCTTATACTTTTTTCTGGCCTCGCGCGCATGATCTGTATAATGGGCGGACCTGAATGTGTTAAACGCGACCACTAGTGGTACCAGTCATAGTGGCTAGAATAGTAACATTAGAAGCCGGTGTGTGCGCACGAGTCAAACGACAAAACGCGGCCACTAGTAGCAAGCGCGGCTACTCCCGCAGCTTGCGGCTCGGACGCCGCCAAACTTCGAAATAGTGGACAAAAATGGGACCAAAACCTTATAGGTCTGCAAGCTCAGCGAACATCTAGTTAACTCTCGAAGGCGAGACCCGATCGACTGCTAATGCGCGTGTACAACGGTCTCACGAAAAACAAATTCCCTCTCTCTCTAGCGGTAGCTAGTTGTCTATTGTTGCGTGGGTACTTCTTGTACATGCACATTGTCTATACGTGGCACCTCTCACGCCGATCGTTTGAGAACAGAGAGAATTTTGTTCGCATCAGCCGCCAACGGCTCCCGCCTGTAATAAATAATCGCAATAGCATACACCTAATGGCGAAGCACTGAAAACTCAATGTTCAAAAAAACGAGACCGGCAATCTGTCCCTGATCTTTTAGTTTGCGTATGTATTCGGGTGTTATGGGTACCCCGCGGCGCACGCTCTTCCCGCAGACGGGGCAGATCTGGCTGGTGTCGTGGCACGCGTGGCGCGCCAGCCGCGCCGCGTCCGCGAACGCGCTGCCGCACGCCTTGCAGATGCACTTCGCGGGCGCGTGCCTTCTTACGGTGTGGGCCTAGAGGACAAACCGGGAAACGACCTTTCAGCATGACTATCTATAGACCAATTTTCGATACTGTCTCCTGGGCAAGTTACAATTTTACAAGTCTGAACTGGCAACATTGAGACTTGACCAATAAGGACTAGCCTTTTGACCAGTGTTGCCAGTAAAACGGGTCACTGCACGAAATCAGTCTTTAGTTTTCCACAAGTCAGGTGAAATTTAATCTTGTGTCTCGCAATTACTCACCGCTAGTCCGGCAGCGAATTTACTGCAGTATCCGCACAAATCGCAAACGAACGGCTTGGCGTCACCGTGGCCGATCACATGGGACTTCAGTTTTTGTTTGTTATTGTACCTAAAACAAATCATATTCTATGAGGACAAAAATATATCTCACAACAATCCTGTTCCTAGGTATCATCTATTTAGGCGGGCCATCGCATTGGCTGTATGAAATTGACAACACTTCTACGTGTAGGCTCCACATCGTCATAATATTCTTGGAAAAGACAAGTTTCCGAGATATTCTTACAGCGGGGACGCTCACGCGCTGTTGCCATCGTTTTAGAACTAAAAAAGTGGCATATCTGTTATAGTATTATGTAATGTGGTGTCGCTCAACGCGTCCTGCGACGCTCCGCGTATCTACAAATGAGGCCGTCGTGACATTGGAGCATCTTCTTTACATCAAGTAATTCATTCGTTATTTTGTGAATAACAATTTGCTTACTTTTTGGAACAAATATCACAGATGTATTCATTGTTACCGTGATTACTCCATATGTGTTTCGCTAATCTTCTGGGGGTATTGAACTTTTTTGCACATAGATTACACTCCAGCGTAACATTCTGAAACAAAACGAGATTATTCATAGACAATCCCTCCTTACCTTTTTTTTCGAAGTCATGTCGGCGGTAAGCGGTATAGTGCTTCAAGTGTTAAAGACAAGATAAAGCATTTAATAAGCAACCAATCTGTTGGCAGGGCTTCAACTCGCATAGAGACGATGCAACTTATCGGCTCTTGACAGATTATAATTGGAACTGCTAATTGAGAACGTCAATGGAACAGCAAAGTCATGATTAACACTTTCAATGCCAGGAATTCGCCAGGGGAGCTCTGCTCGTAGCCGTTTTCCTATACACACGGAGTTCGCTATATTATTGGCTACGAAATCTTTGGCACTAAGGGCGGGCTGCACCAGCTTACGATTACATACCGATCAACGTTAAATATGGCGCCAGCAGCTGTCATTCCATCCGTAGAAACTTGTCAAACTTTCCATACAAACAGATTTTAACGAACACCGGTTACGATTACGAACGGTTTGGTGCAACCCACCCTTAATATTAACACACGACAAAGACAAACATAAGTGCATACCTTTTCCCCATAGTGTATTTTCCTATAATGGAATTCCAGATTCGCGTGTGACCTGAATCTAACAGAGCACAGATGGCAGCTCTGGTGGTTGGCCGTGTGCAGCATGCGGTGCGCGAACAGCTGCGCTCGGTGTTTGAACATGGCCGAGCACAGCTGGCAACCCTTTTCCACCTCATGACCTTCCACGTGCTTGCTTAGTGAGGCGGCATCCTTGAATTCTTTGCTGCACAATCCTAAAATACGATTTATTCACGGGTTAAGCAAGAATGAAAGATAAATGGTTGGTCGCTATTTAAGAAAATATATTTGTCAAATCACTGCATTACACTCTCGAAATTACATTACACCTGGCCCCTATTTCACCAAAGCGGCAATTGTCACTGACATGGCTGCGTCGACAGGCGGATCATCGAAGATGGTTGCTGGACAGCTTATTGACCCAGCAATGTACGTGGAATTGTCATTGTCAGGTGAAAATAGTCAAGATGGTGAAATACGGACCTGCGCCGGACCATACATATGGCGACTGGTCGGAGTTTTGTAAAGGAATCTAGTCAACAAGATTTCATCATATCTTATGATCTCAAAAGACTTGCTTGGCAAAATGGTAACTCACTAGCGTTACTTTATTTGAAAGGGTCAAAAGACCGCGCCAAGGTAAGGAAGACCTTTGATTATAGATCGTTCCGGACCCGTACAGATCCGTTTGAACCTTAGGTTACACTTCAGGGCCATTATGTAATTGCCAAATTTCCGACATCGGCATCACTAAGGGCACATTTGAAGACGATTTGGCAGCATTCTCACGAATCGGAGGGTAGCTAGGTCTCTTACATGCCCCTTAACTAACTTTCAGTACCAGGAACCCAAGGTGTTTCCTATGGAGTTTCGCAACTAAGTAAAGAGTATCGCTATGAAATACATGCCATAGATTTTTTAAGACACTATTATAGTACTTACCACAAGTAGGATTACTGTTTGACAGTTTAACAAAGTTTCCTGTTAAGGACTCATCCTTCTTTTGTTTTGCACTTTTTATCGTCTTTTTACTGCTCTGTCTACTTGGTCTCTTTTCTTTGACATCTAGAAATCAGTAATCTTATTTAAAACTAACTCTTGAAGAAAATATTTTAAATTTGGGCTCCAACTATGCTTAAAGTTCAAAATAAAGCAAGCAAGCAGATGTAACTCTACTAAAGATAACATAACTTGATTGAAAACCTATTTGGTATTAACACTTTCACCTGGGGCTCATGCTATTATGGGTTCTCTGATTTTGCCATTACATGTAAGTAGTCCAAGTCAATTTGTACGTACATTATTCTTATTTTTAGGGTTCCGTTCCTCAAAAGGAAAAAAAGGAACCCTTATAGGATCACTCGTGCATCTGTATATCCGTCTGTCACAGCCGATTTGCTCCGAAACTACTGGACCGATGGAGTTGAAATTTGGTACACATATGTAAATTGGTGACCCAAAGATGGACGCGTAAAGTAAATTAATGAATTCTGAACAAGGGGGCCACTTTTGGGGGGTAAACTGGAATATAAAAAAAAAAGTTTCGCAAACTGTATTGTGTGTTGACATATCAAATGAAAGGGGTTGTTTTAAGTATCACAGATATATATATTTTTTATAATTTTAGCAAAAACAGATTTGAAGTAATTTATGAAAAAAGACGAATATTGACCATTTTCCCATTTTTTTTTATATTATACTAGCTTCCGCCCTCGACTTCGTCTGCGTGAACCCAGGATAAAAACGATCCCATATTTTAATCTAGGCTATAAACTATTTTTGTGCAAAATGTCATCCAAATCGGAGCAGTTTAAGCGTGATTGACTAACAAACATCTAAACAACCAAACATCCAAACTTTCCCCTTAACCTTAGTGGGTATGCTCCTTGGATGGCGGCGGGATGAGAGAGTCCCACATAACCCCCAAATGGCCTTCCACGGGTCGGGGGTATGCGTAAAGCATATTCACACCGTCAAAAAAAAAGGATCTAAACGTGTGTTCCTATAATTGGCTCTATATCACTAATTATGTGGCAATCTGCGTATTTATAGCTGTATAAATATATAAATATTGCAGAATTTGCAGAAATTAAGAGCAAAGATGTTGTAAATATTAGCAGACAATCCCAAGCTAAGCTAAACTTGTAGTATGGGGTACCAGACCACCATATAAGTGTTTTTTTTAATCATCTTAGAGCCGAAGCCCACTTAATGTATCCAAAACGTACTATTCATTCGTGATATAAAAATGTATTAGTTAAGTTTGAAACATCCTGTATCGCGCGCCGTGAGAAGTTCATTCACCATAAGTCAAACATGTGAAAGAGCGGGGTCTCTTAACAAAAGCATATTTCAATGCTTAAAAAGAGGAACCAACTGAAACTATGTACATATTTTAAGTTACTGAATAAATATTTTTTGTTTTTTTTTTTTGATTTTGACCTGGTTTGAGATCGTACCTATGATTAACATACCTAAAGATGGCGGCTAGCGGTCACTCGGCTGAATGATTCAAATAAAAATTATGATTTATTAAGACTCAACATTTAAAAAATAAATAAAAAGAATTATATATTTTTTAAATAAACTATTTTTATTTTTATAATGGATACATTAAATGGGCTAAGGCTCTAAGACGGTTAAAAAAATAAATCTTATAATATACTAGCTTCTGCCCGCGACTTCGTCCTAATGCAAACTTCCGCCCCCATTTCGCCCCCTTTGGGGATGATTCCCGGGATAAAAAGTATTCTATATGTTAATCCAGGCTATACACTAAATGTATAACAAAATTCATCTTAATCCGTTTAGCGGTTTTTGCGTGATTGAGTAACAAACATCTAAACATCCAAATTTTCGCATTTATAATATTATAATATAAATGCGAAAGTTTGGATGTTAAGATGTTTGTTACTCAATCACACATAAACGGCTCAACCAATTTGAATGAAATTTTGCACAAAGATAGTTTATAGCCTGGATTAAAATATAAAGGTGCGTACGAATTAGAGCAGCCTCGGGTTGAGGCACGCACGGCTCGCCTATTTTGCTCAAATTGCGCGAGCAGCGCGCGGCGAGCCGCCCAGAGGCGGTCTCTTGACCGTGCTCAAAGGCGCCTCAATGTGCGTGCCTCGCGTAACTTGGACGTGTATCTGAGCGTGCCGCGGACAGAGCGACAAGATCGAACTTGTTTGTGCGCTAGGCTCGTACGAATTTGAGCAAGTGGCTGAGCCGTGCGTTTGTAATCGTTTGTTAGTAAATTTAGGACAATTATTGATAAAAATACATGAAAAGCAAAAGGTGTTGTGGGTCCCGAAATCAATCAGCTGTCATTGTGTCGACGCCATTTTGAATGTCGGCTCGCGCGAGCACGCTGCCTCACCCGCGCATGTTTATGTGGAACTATTTTGCGCGCGAGCAGCTCGCCGCGCGGGGCGAGCATGCCTCAGGCTGAGGCTGCTCTAATTCGTATGCACCTTAATAGGATAGTTTTTAAGTCACGGACGGAAGCTAGTAGACTATAAAATATACGCGTACGAAGTCACGGGCAGCAACTAGTACATAAATAAATACATAGTAAACATTCGAGGCTCAGAAACAAATATTCGTGCTCATCACACAAATTTGATTCCCCTCACTACCAGTTACAACAAACACACTGGCTGTGTTTCACAGATTATTGGTAAAAATAACTTTCACTTAAATGATGCGCTCACCAGCACATTTTTCTGTCTTAATTGTATTACATTCCTCAGTGTAGTCATGTTGATCATCCTCAAAATATGTCTCAGGGACATAATCTTCTTTTTCAAATTTGATTTCCACTTTAATAGTTTTAGGCTCCGATTTTACTGTCTGTGGAAGTTAAAAATTACATTTAAATTTTAAAATAAACATCATGATATTGATAATTATATTATTGGTTAAGTTGAAGAACTTACAAAGGAGGAAGGTATGAACACTGAAAAAGTGTGTTATTCAATGTAGTAAACTCCAATTGAGATTGGAACAAGTACTCAAGTTGAAAAAAGCTTGTTTTTAAAAAAGTTTTTTACTTATATATTTTTTTTACTTTTTAGTCAGCTCTGAACAGCTTTTTCAGTATATTGTCCAGCATATTGGATTTAGAGTGACATATAGGAGTGCAATAAAAATAACTAGCCTGACATCTTGGGTGTTCCGCCATGTTGGATTTTTTTGCCGACTGTACTTTTTTTGCACACTCATCAACTGCTCATTGAGAAGATTGTAACCTAATGTTATCCTGTGTAATTAAGGAGTTCCTATGGCCACCTTCCGTCTCCCTCATCAGACCAGGTTTATGGTACCATAGTATTGCATTGTCATTGACTTACATAATCATACAAAATTTCAACTTGATTGGACTCCGGGAAGTTGGTCATAATTAACCTGCAAGATTCCACCCAAACAAACATAGTTACATACATACATAGTTACATACATTGTAAGTTAAATAAAAGCTTGTAAAAATAGCACCCATCATTAATTCATCATTCGTTTATTAACAGCATTTTTTTTCTTTCAGGACAATTAATAACATACCTGTTTATATCCTTGTAATGTAGATTCAGCAGAAATACATTTATTCCTGAACTCTATGAAGCAGTTGACAGCTTCTATGCAGTTTTGGCAGAAGCATTGTGATTTCCCATCAGAAAATTTTACCTAAAAATTATATATTTAATTAATCAATCAATTGGTCAAAATATTGAAATCAATAAACGGCTGACACAATGTTGTATATTCAAGTACTGCTTGAACTGCTATTTGCTATTTTGCCAGTCAAGAATTTGCATAAATAAAACCTTATAAGAGTAAAGAAGTTCAAACGAGATTAAATAGATTAACCTCAATACAACAGCTAGAAAAATCTTCCACTTACATGTATATTGGTGAGCAAGTTATAATTGCAAGCAAAATTATCATCAGACTGAAACACTTCTTTGTCCGAAGACAAACAAGCTCTACACCAATTCATTGTCGGAAACTTGTAGTAAGCTCCCTTTTATTAACAAAACTTAATATAACTACAACTTAAATGTTTAATTCATTTACTTCACTGTTTTTAAAACACCTCTTTTTTTCCGTCTCTTGTCCGACTGACGTCTGAGACTGACATTGACATTTTTGTTTTTTTTTTCTTCTGTAACTATATCGCAATGACCAAAGAAACTAAAGGACGTGAAGTATCAACAAAATGAGTGTGTCCAGTATGGGTGACAAACATGGCGGATGTAGTGCTGTCCCGCTATCGATAATACAGCGAACATGTTTATCGATAAACTAGACAGATCTCAGAACATAAAGGTTATAAGTACATTATTTTATATGAGCTAATTGAAAGTGTAGTTTTTTTTCAATTATTGATTGTATCAGGCATTACTTAGCGGAATTCCATGATTTATACGAGGAAAATAATTCTTTGCTATTCTGCTAAATATCATGGTTATTACGAATGTATTTATTACATGCAGTCAATAACAACAAGCAGTATTAGATTTTCCTCTTGAGCTGCTCCATGCATAACCCTAAATGTGTACCTACTGTAAGATTCAATAACATCTTCTGTATAATTCAAATCTTGCGTGACTTTTGGGACAACGTATTTATTAAGTATTTTATTTTACAATCATGTCTCCTTTTAAACGGCGTGAAATGGAAGTGATATTCATATAAATAATAATAATAAATAAATATCGTGGGACATATCACAACAATTGATCTAGTCCCAAACTAGGCAAAGCCTGTACTATGGGTACTAGACAACGGATAAACATACTTATATAGATAAATACATACTTAAATAGATATTAAACATCCAAGACTCGAGAACAAACATTCGTATTCATCATACAAATATCTGCCCCGACCGGGAATCGAACCCGGGACCTCAAGCTATATGTATATTAACAAATTACAAGTCAACGAGTGAACATGAGAAAATAATGATTTTTATGTACACGACACGATAATCCGTCCACTTTTAAAATAACATGAGATGATAGTAATCCATACTTTATTAGATATGCGGAAGTATGACTTTCGGTACCTTTTCATGCTTAATAGCACAAGGAATAAAAGTTAAATTGGCAGAAGAGTCCTGGGAAATGTACAGGCAAGTATTATGTATTGAAAATTTAAAAAGCGTAAAGAGAACAGGGTACTCCAGCAAAATGTAGAGAGCAAATGTTTCTTTTACATTGTCTTATATTTTCAGGTCCAATTGCCTCCAACCATTTTTTCTTGGCATATTGGTAACCTTTAAAAATAGCTATATTAGCGAATCAATGAATCTTGTTTAGTTTCAAGGTACCTACTATAAAATTTTACCAATCTTGACAACCCAGACTTTTCAGGTTTTGTAAATTCAAGATACTGGCTCAGAGCTCACTGGTTATAGAACTAGAAAATTCGGTATTGCGAATGACGCATCGCCATTAATTATCGATATTTTCAAGAACAACCCTAACTGCCACTCAAAGGTAACTTTCAGTACAAAAATATCGAAAATAAAGCTAAATCCTATTACAACGTATAACGAATCTTAATATGTGTACACATTACAACATAATGCAAATGCTCAGCTCTCGATAATGCTTAAATTATCCAATATTTCAATAAAAATACATTTACGTACCGGTGCAAGGATAAACTTTGCCGATTTGGGCCTTTTCGTAAGCCACATCCAATAATGCTGCAGCTGGGCATGGTCACCACATTCCACTTATCCGTGTTATTTCAGCCTTGTGCAGTTTATAATTTTATTTAGAAAGATATTTTAATATTTTGATTTGTTTACATGTGTCGTTGACAGATGATGTACCCACTAAACTGACGGGAACTGACATTTCGTGGCAACAAATATGGCGATTTTGGGCAACATTTGACATTTGATGATTAATGTTCGGTTCTGACTGTTATACTACCATCTCTTTTTTAATAGCCAAATGGTGCTTGGTTAAAATGAGACAGTGCTATTTTGGAGAAGTTTACGTCTAAACAGATAAATACACCCTGTCCATTAGTTTCTTTTGTCATTGCTATATCGGAGGGCAAGTAAATGTATGTAAAACAAACATGCATACCGTGCCGCTGACCAGACCGATATCGGAGCATGCTCCATACAAAAAGTGTCGTTGGATCCGACATCAACTTTTACAGATATGTGTGAACAGGCTCTAAGGCATCCACGCGGTCCGGCATCTCATGATATATTCTATGGGAGTTATTTAGTTAATCCTCCTTCATTCAGTTTGTCCGAAATAATAGTGTCGTAGATTCCATGGCTGTACATTAATAAGTTTTCTTCACGTTTTTTTTTCGAAGACGCGTTGCTAGTTCGAGCGACAGAGACGGAGATACACGAAAGAAAACGAATTTTGTTTCGTTCGCGGTAGCCCCTCTGTCATGTGTCAAACGGATTCGGAATTTCGGATTGGCATATTTGGCATCCATGCACCCATGCCATGCAATGCATGTAATCGCAATATTCGCAAAACAAAATGCAGTATCTGCATAATTAATTTTTTTATGTAAATTATGTGGTATATGCAATCAATAGATAGAATTAAATGTTTATAAATCGTGTTAGAAAGAATTGGTATGCATAAACTAATGTTTAATGCTTGTTTTACCACCTTTCTTTTAATTTTTAAATAATAATGTAATTCTTTATTTTATTTCAGATTTTAGCTTAATAAATTTCCAAAATGGATCCTTCAAGAGAAACATTACAAGACTGTTTGAATAATCCTGCGAAACGATTTACACCAAATGTACCTACACCTGTTTGGGTAAGTGCCATATGTATTATTTACCTTATATAAATGTCAAGTATTGCTCTCTTAAATATTTAATCAAATTACTAATTACCGAACATTTTAGGACAATGTTGATAGCCGCACAGCACTAGTTGAGAATGACATATTTTCACCACCACCTGCGCCCCCAAGTCAACCATCATCCAATAATTCTATTAATGTAAACATGGCTCGAACACCACAAAACAGACCGGCAAGTGTCCACAACGACAACAGTGCATCATCTTTACAAATGCCGACTCCACAGCCACAGTCGAGGATAACTGGAGATGTGGTGCTCACTCCTACTCACAGCACATTCACCCCTCAAGCCAACCCTCATAGCTCAATGACTGCATTAACACCAATGGCAAGTGGCACAAGTCAAGCTAAGAACAGTATAAAAATACAGTAAGTTTTGTTACAATATCTATCTTGTAGGCATCTATGGGAACATAACAATCCCATTCTGCGCTAATCAAGACAGAGATGCGTCAGAGCGCTGCATGTGTTTATCTCTACACATGGACATTAATAAGAATAGGTAATAATAATAAAATTCTTTATTGACAGGTTCCATAAATCAAAATTTACATAAAAAGTAGAAAGTTGCTATGGACTACGGCGTAGCGCTACGAGCCTATAACTTAGCAGCAAATGAGTTTAATTGCTTCAACAACCACAATAAATGAATTGCCTAATTAGTTCAGCGAACGAAAAATCATAGAAGAAGTCGGAACTAATGCTGAAAAGTGGCCCCACAAAAAGGATGCACATTGCCATTATGCGGATGTGGGGGCGCGGTGTCAAAAGGATGCCAAGCAGCCGTTTAGTTTGTACATGTGCACACGCGCATACCGGATTTTGGGTAGAAATTTTTAGGGTGTTTGCCTTCTATGGTTTTTTTTGGGTCAGAAACAAACAAAGAATTACATACACTAAAGAGCTAACTTCTATGTTTTAAAGTGGGATGAACATACAAATTTAAGTGGATTGCAACCAAAAATAGTTTCCTAGACTGTGGAGTGCTTTGTAGAAAGTGTGAGGAAAGGAGTTTTTATTAAAATACAACAAAACCATAAAACTTAGGAGTGAAAGAAAATGCTATGCCATTTTGGTTTTACTTATTTCAAAAGGCCGTCAGCCAAAGGAAATGTATAAGTAGTCAGACTGATCTTATTTTTTTATGGGGTTCAGTTTCAATCTTGAATTCTTTGATACATTTTGTTTTACAGAAATTGTGTGTCTACAGTCAGCCTTGGCTGTGAGCTGAAGTTGCTGGACATATACTGCCGGACAAGGTTTTCGGAATACAACCCAGCCAGATTCCAAGGTGTTGTCATGAAAATATTGGAACCTAGGGCAACTGCATTGGTTTTCAGGTATATTGTTTTATATTCTTGACCTTCTATATTTTTGACGACCGGTTACCCTAGTGCGTAGTTACACTCCCTACGAAGCTGAAGGTCCTGGGTTCGAATCCCGGTAAGGGCAAATATTTGTGTGATGAGCATGAAAATTGGTTTCTGAATTTTGGATGTTTTCTATGTACTTGTATTAAATATATCGTTGTCTAGTACCCATAAAGGTGCGTACGAATTAGAGCAGCCTCAGCCTGAGGCATGCTCGCCCCGCGCGGCGAGCTGCTCGCGCGCAAAATAGTTCCACATAAACATGCGCGGGTGAGGCAGCGTGCTCGCGCGAGCCGACATTCAAAATGGCGTCGACACAATGACAGCTGATTGATTTCGGGACCCACAACACCTTTTGCTTTTCACGTATTTGTATCAATAATTGTCCTAAATTTACTAACAAACGATTACAAACGCAAGGCTCAGCCACTTGCTCAAATTCGTACGAGCCTAGCGCACAAACAAGTTTGATCTTGTCACTCTGTCCGCGGCACGCTCAGATACACGTCCAAGTTACGCGAGGCACGCACACTGAGGCGCCTTTGAGCACGGTCAAGAGACCGCCTCTGGGCGGCTCGCCGCGCGCTGCTCGCGCACAGCGCGTGAGCGTGTACGAATTTGAGCAAAATAGGCGAGCCGTGCGTGCCTCAGCCCGAGGCTGCTCTAATTCGTACGCACCTTAACACAAGCATTATTGAGCTTACTATGCGAGGTTGATTTGTGTAAGATTGTCCTCTAATATTTATTTATTTACTATTCTAATAAGGTAATAAGTTATTAATTTTTAAGTATGCAACATGTATAATAATAATAATAAAATCGTTTATTTTGATAACTTAGAATGTATTGAGAGATTATATGTGTAATGGATGAATGAATAACATAGTGTTGTCACAATACAATACTCAATATACAATACATATATGTTATGTATTATTAGTAACCATGTAGTGAAACTGTTAAGAGACATGTGGTCAGAAAGGTTTTTGAAAAATCGGTATTTGTAAAACCTGTTTCCGTCGCGTTCCGCGCGAATTAGGGGTGTCACTGTAAATGTGTGCGTAAATCATCAAAGTGTGCGTGCGAAGCCCACAGTTTTCTAATTTTAAGTTCATCGGGAAGAGATCAAAAATGTCAAGCGATACATTCGTCCCTTTCATTTTACTCATGACGTCATTGAGCCTTGATTTGTTTAAGGAAATCGCTTGTTATATCTTGCGACTGAGTACATAATACATATTCAGTTAACGTGATGGGTTAGTCTACCATAGTTCATTTTAAGCATAGTTGACGCATAGGTCATTGTAGATATATGGTTCATATGGCTTTGACTGTTAAGACACAAATTGTATATATATTTTTTCACCTCACTAGCTTGGAAAGCCCTTTTTTATTCTTTAAAAACAGTATCCACAAGAGTGCAAAGATTTAATGTAGTATTTTCCTCGCTTTAGTGAGGTGAAAAGGTTTGTGTTGCACACGGGTGCAAAGTTGTATTTTACGTCTCGTGTGTTGCAACACTCGCTACGCTCAGGATTCTATGTTTGAACCACTCGCTTCGCTCAGGATTCTATTTTCGAACCATACATTACACATTTTATTTCAGATCAGGTAAAATCGTATGCACTGGGGCAAGAAATGAACATGATTCATACTTAGCAGCTAGAAAATTTGCAAGAATCATTCAAAAACTTGGATTTCCCGTGAGTGTTACCTTGGTGGTGGTGGTGAGAAATTTCTTTACAAATGTATAGCCTCAATATAAAAGAAAATTAAGACACAGTAAGTTATCTTTCGTGGACCTTAAACCATTGCAATAAGGATTCAATTAATTTACCCCCTTGCTTGGGAATGTAAAAATTGTTCCCAGCACCCATACATAAGATTGCATGGGTTAAGTTTGGCTTTGCTAATACATATGTGAAGTAATGATATTACCACTATTACCCTGTTGTGGTTATCTACGATCGGCGCCAGCGCCATCTTGTGAGACTGCTATTAGTGCTATTTTAATGCTAATAATAATATAATAATATTTATAACGGAACCCTTATAGTTTCGTCATGTCCGTCCGTATGTCACAGGCATTTTACTTGAAATTGGAGGATAGGTGTATTTAGCCGCTACATAGTTCTGTAATGAAATGAAAAAAAAAATTTAGGGGGCACTCCATACATGTAACTGCAAGTCAAAACAAAACATTGTAAGCCCACGAGTGGCACATCATATCATCATCAATAGTCCTTTCAAAATAAATATAAGGTTTCTCAGCATTTTTTTAAAAATTAAGTGAATAATTTAGTCGGAGGTCGGAGATACAGATAATCACCCCGAAAGTCACAAAAATTGTGTCGACCCTGATTGAATTGTGTGTTGTGCCGATTGTGTTTTGGGGGGACCCCCTTCTAATTTTCGAACGTAAATAAAAAAAAAAAACATGGACATAGTGCTTATTAAATTCTTTTACCGAAAATTATTTTGAGCAAGGTCGGTTCAAAGGTTTTTGAGATATTGCTGGAAAACTGCCTACCCTATAGAAAGGCGACGTAAGTGCAGTAAGATTTCTGTGACGATACGACCTTTTTAATAGGCATGGAATCCTTCGTCGTATGTACAGTCGACTACAAAGAGAAATATACGGCCAGTTACAAAAATATGTATGCACGACTCTATTGCCTTAACATTAAGGTCGTGTATACATATTTTTGTAACTTTGGCCGTATATTTCTCTTTGTAGTCGACTGTACGTGGTCCGACACGCACTTGGCCGGGTTTTTTATTCTTTAAGTTTAGCATTCAAAACTGTCTACTTTCTGAGGCTTATTCAGAAGCCGAGACCTCGGAAACAAAATGCATTGTAACAGTGTGTCCAATGATAGAAATCATAATTTTCAATGGAATGTTACTCGTACTATTTTAGGCAAAGTTTCTGGAGTTCAAAATACAGAACTTCATAGCTACGGGAGACTTGAGGTTCCCAGTGAGGTTGGAAGCTTTGCAGCAGGCGCACGGGCAGTTCACGTCGTACGAGCCGGAGTTGTTCCCCGGTCTCGTCTACCGGATGGTGCGGCCCCGAGTCGTCCTGTTGATATTTGTTAATGGGAAAATCGTGTTCACAGGTAAACAACTTCAAGTACCCACATGAAATAGCATACTGCAATTATCTATCGCAATAAATTGGTTTTCTACTGTAGCATTAGCATATTGTAATTTTGTATTAATGTACCAACATTGTTTAAAAATTATATACCTCGCCAAGTTTCTTCGTCGGTTCTTTTCGAGGTAGAGTGATTCATTTTGCAGAACCATCGGTAGTGTCTAAGTTTAAGAATAAAAAGGAACAGTAAGTTGGAATAAGTAACATATAAAATAATTGTTTGGTATATCGTAATATAGTCTAATTAGACATAGATCATAAATATTTTTGACTTTGAGCAAAATGCCATTCACTGCGATAATTTTCTATTTATTATTCTGCGTGGACGCGGCATAAAAACTATCTTATATTTTAAATCAGGCTATAAACTATCTTCGTGCAAAATTTCATCCAAATCGGTTGAGCCGTTTAAGCGTGATTGAGTCACAAATGTCCAAACTTTCGCATTTATAATATTAGTAGGATTATTTAAGCTGAATGACTTTTTTTATAAAACCGTCATTGGAAATTGAATCTTTTACTTTGGCCTGTAGAGTTGCTTTTTGAATGGACTTTTTAATGCAATTTCGGCGAGCAGTTTCAGTGTGAAATCATTTTAAACTTTATCTTA
The DNA here is from genome assembly GCA_932294315.1 of Epinotia nisella. Lineage (NCBI taxonomy): Eukaryota > Metazoa > Arthropoda > Insecta > Lepidoptera > Tortricidae > Epinotia > Epinotia nisella. Next base: position 9,439,856 of record OW028674.1, read on the forward strand.
TTATCTACGTACTTAAAAGACCTGAAAGTGCTCGCCACGCCGCTGCCATTCCAGTTTGGTTTGGCCCTTACACTTACTGGGAAAATTGATCAAAGCCGGTAGTTAAATCATAGTACATTTCGATGCTAGTGCGGAAAGTATGTCATTACGACACGAGTAAAATCGGGACGAGTGAAGAATGACATATCCGCACGTGTATCGAACGACTTTTTTTAAATACAGTTGCGAAAAAATAAGAAAAACAACAAGTAAAGAATTCGAAACTTCATTCTGTAACATTATTGTAATACAGTGGAAAACCGGACAAGTGCGAGTTCAACTCACGTGGTGAGGGTTCCGTAAAATATTGAGACTTTTCCCGTTACTTTGAATACTCAAACTTCTTATAGGTTTTCCTGTAATCTTTAGACAATGAACTATTGTCCATATTTTTTTCAGAATTTTAAGCCTAGTAGTTTCGGAGATAAGGGCCCCCGGAATGGTCAATTTTCGACTTTTTTCCTAAATTACTTCAAATCTGTTTTTGTCAAGATTATAAAAAAAATGATCTGAGATGCTTACAACAACCCCTTTCATTTGATATGTCACACAATACAGTTTGCAAAACTTAAAAAAAAAACCAGTTTACCTCCAAAAAGTGGCCCCCTTGTTCAGAATTCATTAATTTACTTTTTAATACAGTTGCTCAAAAAGTGCTACTTTACGTAGCTGTTTAGCGTGCGGAAAGTTGGTTTTCACTTTTCCTTGTACAAATTGTACCATTAGTTATTTTTTCAATAAAAAATAAATAAGATAGAACTGTATTAAACTTAATTTTTAATAACTTAACTGTATTACAATATGATGTTACAGAATTGATAATATAAAAGTTTCGAATTCCTTACTTGTTGTTAGGGTTCCGTAGCCAAAATGGCAAAAACGGAACCCTTATAGTTTCGTCATGTCCGTCTGTCCGTCTGTCCGTCTGTCCGTCTGTCCGTATGTCCGTATGTCACAGGCATTTTACTCGAAAACTATAAGGTGTATTTGAATAAAATTTTGAGGATAGGTGTATTTTGTTAGCCGCTACATAGTTTTGTAATTAAAATGCCAAAAAATATTTTTTTTAGGGGTGCACTCCATACATAAAACTAAAAGTCAAAATATTTTTATTCATTGTGACCCCCCGTGTGGCACATCAATGGATAGGCCTTTCAAAATAAATATAAGGTTTCTTAGCATTTTTTTTGATTAAGTGAATAGGGTCGGAGATAATCGCCCCGAAAGTCACTAAAATTCTGTCCCCCCCCCTCTAATTTTTGAACGGTGTATTTTAAAAATATGGAAAAATTCATGGACATAGGGCTTATTAATTTCATTCACCGAAAATTGTTTTGAACAAGATCGGTTCGGAGGTTTTCGAGATATTGCTGAAAAACTGCCTTCCTCAAAGAAAAGGACGTAAGTGCCGTAAAATTTCTGTGACGATACGACCTTTTTAATAGGCACGGAACCCTTCGTTTTGCGTGATCCGACACGCACTTGGCCGGTTTTTATTATTTTTCTAATTTTTTTCGCAACTGTATTAAAAACGTCGTTCGATACACGTGCGGAAATGTCATTCTTCACTTGTGGCGTAATGACATACTTTCCGCACTAGCATCGAAATGTACTATTGTTTCTATTACTTGCATTGTTAATTTAGACTTCATATTTTTTTCAGGGGGTAAGACGAGAAACGATATCCACGAAGCTCTAGACATAATTTATCCAATATTAAGAAGTTATCGAAAAAATTAGATATGTATTGTAATATAATAATAATGAATTGGTTTTATTGATGTGACTATTTATTAAATTAAAAACATTACATTTTGTTTCAATTGCAACCGTAATACTAATACCAAAGAAATCCTTACTTGCTCTCTATCGTTGCCTGCATGAGCTGAGCGGCTAGTGTTGCCTTCTCTGTCGCTCGAATGAGCAAGTGAGAGGGAGCTACACGAAGGAACTTCGTTTTCGCTCAAGTCTCTCAGCGGCTACCGCGAAATGCAAACTAAGTTCCCTCATATATCTCCCTCTCCATCGCTCGAATATGGAAATGCGATAGAGATATACGAACGAAGTTGGTGACTCGCGGTATAGTCGCTCCTGCAAGGCTCGCGGCGAGATAGACTATCCGTCTCTTTCTGATTAGAACGCTTATAAAGATACGGATATAGTCTGTCGCCGCGACGCGGGCTCGCGGGCTGTCGTGTGCGTCAGGATGGCGGGTGGACCACGGGAATTTCAATGAAATGTTGACAGATATTTGGTACCTTTGTGTACCTTTAGTAAAATTCTGTGTACCTCTCCTGAAAACGAGCTATCTTCAAAATTAGGTCCACCCGCCATCCTGACGTCAGAATGGCGGGTGGACCTATGAAATATGTACAAAACATACATTCTATTTCGCCAAATGTATGTAATAATTTGGTACCTTCTGTGTACCTCTGTATACCTTTAAAAAAATCTGTGTACCTCTCCTGGAAAAAAAAATTCTTAAAAAATAGGTCCATCCGCCATCCCTATATTACGTAGTACGTAGTCGGCCGCTCTGTCATCAGTATTTTAGTAAATAAAACGAAACAACCAACATTATATTATTACTTTTATACATCTTAAAAATGCTTGTTTAATACTGATATAATTACAATATGATTTACTTTAAAATTAATTTGACTTTCACCTTAAAATTCCTTGTAACTTTCGAGGTTCCTAGTTTAGGTAGAACGCACGAAGTATGCCGCGACAAAATTGAATAAATCTCAGGATTTAGGTTTATTTACAAAAGTTACTACCTACTTAGGTATGTAATATTACAAAGATGTAAAATTGGTCTCTTAGTAAGCTTGTATTCCCTGGTAGTACGTGTAATCCCTGAAACTACACATTTCTCTACTCATCATATTTTTTTCTTATTCATTCTAGAATCGAACTCCGGCCGCATAAGACAAGCGGAGTTGCAGCATAACATTTATAGCCTATGATAACGAGCCCAAAGGTTAATGAACCTTTAGGCAAAGTAGTTTTTGAAATTGGATGAGAACTTTTTCCGGAGATTACTCCTACGTACCTACCTACAAACTTACAAGCTTTACTGTTTCTTAATACCAGATGTACGCGCGCTTCTGTCCTCGTGTTACAAACATCCGTACGTACAATACTCATTGTAGGTGCCTTTCCCAACAAGCAAAATGCCCAAAATGGTAATATAAGATTAAGCGTACCTAATCAGCTTATACTTACGTGTTATAAAAGTCATATAAATGCAAATTATACATCATATGTCAGATAAAACCTACATAATCAGCATTTTAGTTAATCAGATTTCAGTCATGTAATAATGTCGAGTAAACGTTTATACGGCGGCCTTAAATTACCACTGTGCCGTATAAAATATGCTGATTACGTCGCTTATGTGACTATTTGGTTGAATAGTGGTAATTTAAGGCCGCCGTATTCGTTATTCGTTTCCATCATCAGAAAAGGTCGGTGGTGCCATAATATTTTATTGCTAAGTTGGTAACCAATTAAAAACATTACGGCTTCACGGGCTTCAAATTATTTGTACAGGAAGTTAACAGTTTTTTTAATCTACGATGGTGGCAAACAAGCATACAGCCTTCCTAATGGTTAACTTCACCGTAGGTAGCCTGGCCTTTATTGATTCCAAGATTCGTTGTGTCAACTGTGAGACAGATTCACACAAAGCATTCGCGGGAGCTCTGTCAACCTCACTCACCACCAGGTAGATCTAAATATCATTTACGTCAACGAAACGGAAACGAAACCTGGGCTGTACTACAGTCCAGCGGAGCCAAGTAGACTGCCGCTATATCGAAGTACTGAAGTGTTTGTACGAGAACGTCATTATGTCAGTACGACTCCAAGATCGGAGCTCGAAGCCTATACCGCTGCGGGAGGTGTCAGGCAAGGGGATGTTATATCTCCAACACTGTTCACTGCTGCACTGGAGGACGTTTTTAATACTGGAGAAGGCTAGGCATCAACATCAACGGCGAGTACATCACTCACCTTCGGTTTGCTGATGATATAGTAGTCTTGGCTAAGACCATGGAGAACTTTTCTCGAAGTTGTAGACGATTATATATACCTAGGATAGACTGTCCAGTTAGGTAGGTCCAACTTCGAGAAAGAGATCAATCGTCGCATCCGACTAGGCTGGGCAGCGTTCGGGAAGCTACGGCACATTTTTCCGTCCAATATTCCGCATTGTCTCAAGACGAGAGTCTTTGACCAGTGTGTGTTGCCAGTGATTATGTATAGCACGGAAACGTGGTCGCTTACTATGGGCCTCATAAGAAGGCTCAAAGTCAACCAAAGGGCAATAAAGAGGGCTATGCTAGGAGTATCTCTGCGTGATCGCATCAGAAATGAGGCTATCCGATCCGCAGCAGAACCAAGGTAACCGATATAGCCCTCCGAATCGCTAAACTTAAGTGGCAGTGGGCGGGGCACATTGCACTTAGAACCGATGGGCATTGGGGCGGAAAGGTTCTCGAGTGGCGACCACGTACCGGAAGGCGCAGCGTGGGTAGGCCCCCCACAAGGTGGACTGATGACCTGGTAAAGGTCGCTGGAGTCCTTGGATGCGGGTGGCGCAGCTGAGCAGCGGTCATTGTGGCACTCTTTGGGGGAGGCCTATGTCCAGCAGTGGACGTCTTTCGGCTGATATGATGATGATGATCGTAATTTAATGATCATTAAATAAGCCTTTTTAAAGATTTGTGTAAATAATTAGGTAAATATGTCGTTTTGCCTCCGCCTCTGTCCTTTGCCGCCTGAGTTCTGTACAAGAATTGATCAACGAAAGATTTTATGATAAGTACCTAGTAAATTCGTGAAATATACATCATAATTTTTGTACATAGGTATACAAATAAGTTTTGAAATTTTTATTCAATTCAGTGACGCCATACCTACTTCATGCGACAGCTACTGAGCTACCTAAAAGGTTAAAACGAATTTTAAGGTGAAAGTCAAATTAATTTTAAAGTAAATAATATTGTAATTATATCAGTATTAAACAAGCATTTTTAAGATGTATAAAAGTAATAATATAATATTGGTTGTTTCGTTTTATTTACTAAAATACTGATGACAGAGCGGCCGACTACGTACTAGGTACGTAATATAAGGATGGCGGATGGACCTATTTTTTAAGAAAAAAATTTTCCAGGAGAGGTACACAGATTTTTATAAAGGTATAGAGAGGTACACAGAAGGTACCAAATTATTACATACATTTGGTGAAATACAATGTATGTTTTGTACATATTTCATAGGTCCACCCGCCATTCTGACGTCAGGATGGCGGGTGGACCTAATTTGGAAGATAGCTCGTTTTCAGGAGAGGTACACAGAAGGTACCAAATATCTGTCAACATTTCATTGAAATTCCCGTGGTCCACCCGCCATCCTGACGCACACGGGCTGTCCCGTGATAGCCGTGCTGCGGGTGTAGCATGGTTGACATTTTATCACTTATCGTTGTGGATAAGACATCCGTCACTCTCGCATATTTGTCAGAACGTGACGGATGTCTATCTTAGAAAGGTGTTTTGTGTGTCCATTGTCATTGAAACGAAGTAAAACGCAAACTACAGATCGTTACCCCTTTGACAGCTAAAGACGGCCACAGCCGCGCGTGCGCTTCGCGCATTTTCGTTAATTTTATGTAATAAAAAGCTTTACAAGTAACTTGACCCATTTTTTTATTAGTTCATGATACGTACATTAATTTTGACATGACAATATTTATAAATATATATCAGAAGTTTCATTTTATTCATTGTTTTTTTTTTTGCACCCTCGCTGTCAAAAGGTTAAACGGAGAAGCGCCCCACTCCTACATGGACCTAATGTGGACGAAATATGTACTAAATAGTGCTACCTCGTCAATTGAACGATCTATGTATACATACACCCTCAGTTAAAGGTTCTTGCCTTCAGAGGGAAGTGAAGGAAAAAAATGAGTATGGACTACATTAGCATCGTTGGTATCAAAATAAGCTTATTTATTAATTGCTTGTATTACAATTACAACCATCATCATATTCATCATATATATACAGGCATCCTCTCACTCACTGGTGAAAGACATAAAAATATTAGACGTAATTAAACAATGAAGTACTTAATCCATGTTATTGTTTCAGGCATGATTTTAGCTTACAAAGTATCTTAAACTATCAGTATTTCTGTATTATTAATTTATTAAGATCCACAACTTAGGCAGTCATCTTTGTTCTGCAAAGAGCAGGTGATTGCGGCCATATTTGCTTCATCCTTTTCTATAGTCCCATTGGTGTTCCCATTCATGACTTTCGCTTTAGCTTTGTCGACAGTAAACTGGATGGCATTAGCAGCCGGCTTGGTTCGCAGGTAATACATACCGGTTTTGAGACCCATTTTCCAAGCGTGGAAATGAATAGACGTTAGTTTACCGTAGTTTGGTTCAGCGACGTGAATATTGAATGACTGGCTCTGGTCAATAAATGCGCCTCTGTCAGCAGCCATTTGGATGGTTGTTTTCACAGAGATCTCCCAAACAGTTTTGTACAAGTCTCTTATTTCTTTAGGAATAGTCTCTATGTTATGAATGGAACCATTGTTGTGGATAATCAGGTTCTTCATATCGTCGTCCCACAAGTCTGCCTCGGTCAAGTCGCGGAGCAGATGATGGTTGACCACCTGGAACTCTCCAGACAGAACCCTTCTTTGGTAAATATTGGACGTGAATGGTTCAAAAGATTCATTATTCCCTAGAATTTGTGCAGTTGAAGCAGTGGGCATTGGAGCTAATAGAAGCGAATTACGAAGGCCGTGTTTTGCAATTTTTTCTTTTAGAGCTGACCAGTCCCATAAGTCAGTGGGCGTCTTATTCCACATTTCGTATTGCAGTATGCCTTGGCTTGCAGGGCTTCCTTCATAAGTCTCATATACTCCAAGCTTCTCAGCCAACTCACAACTAGCTTCCAATGCGCCATAGTAAATGGTCTCAAATATTTGCTGGTTCAGTTTTATCGCAGCTTCACTCTCATACGGCAATCTCATCAAAACGAACGCGTCTGCCAAGCCTTGAACGCCGATTCCGATTGGCCTGTGCCTCATGTTGGAGTTTTTGGCCTCTGGAACTGGATAATAGTTCACATCAATGATTTTATTCAAATTTTGTGTAATTGTTTTGGTGACTTCTTTCAATTGGGTGAAATTGTAAGTTTTGTCCTCGTTTACAAACATGTTCAAAGCTACTGATGCTAAATTGCAGACAGCAACTTCATCTGAGGATGTGTATTCTACAATTTCAGTGCAAAGATTGCTGCACTTGATAGTCCCCAGGTTCTTTTGATTGCTTTTTCTGTTGCAAGCGTCTTTGTAAAGCATGAAAGGAGTTCCAGTTTCTACTTGTGCTTCAATAATAGCTTTCCAAAGAAGTTGTGCCTTGACTTGTTTAACAAATCGATTTTCTTTTTCATATTTCTCATACAGAGTTTCAAATTCTTCTCCCCAGCAGTCCGCCAGGCCGGGACTGTCGTGTGGGCACATGAGGCTCCAGTTTTGGTTGCTCTCGACCCTCTTCATGAAGAGATCCGGTATCCATAAGGCATAGAAAAGCTCTCGCGCACGCACTTCTTCCTTGCCAGTGTTTTTCTTCAAGTCAAGGAATTCAAATACGTCAGCATGCCAGGGTTCCAAATAGATAGCAAAAGCGCCCGGACGTTTGTTGCCCCCCTGGTCGACGTATCTCGCCGTGTTGTTATACACCCTCAACATCGGAACTAACCCGTTAGATACCCCATTGGTACCAGCAATGTAAGTGCCTTTAGCTCTGATGCAATGGACGTGAACGCCAATTCCGCCAGCCGATTTTGAAATCAATGCACACTGTTTGAGAGTGTCATATATGCCCTCGATGCTGTCATCCTTCATTGCTATGAGAAAGCAGGAGGACAGCTGGGGGCGAGGAGTGGCCGCTGAGAACAGAGTGGGGCTGGCATGGGTGAAATATTTTTCTGACAGTAAATTGTAAGTATTGATAGCGCCATCAATATCTTCGCCGTGAATACCGATCGAGACTCGCATGAGCATGTGCTGGGGCCTCTCTGCTACCTGTAAAAAGTGACAATCAGTATTAAATATGGTTTTTTTCTCCTAATCCATACTATATACTATTACGTTATTAATGGGAAAGTAACTCAGTCTGTTACGTTTTCAAGTTTAAACCGCTGAACCATTTATGTAGATGAAATTTGGTATGGAGATAGTTTGAGACCCTGGGAAGGATTAGAGTTTTATCCCGTAAATCAATTAAATGGGTGGTGGACGTATATATATATATATACAGGGTGTCCCAAGAAGTAGTGATATACTGAAGCTGGGAGGTAGAGGACCTAGAGGGCTAGCTGAATCACCCCCATGTATGTTCCGCTATTTTTCGTATTTTCGGAGTTGACTTTTTTTTTAATTTTTCACCTATCGCCGAGTACGATGAGATTTTTATTTATGGTGACGTGAATTATTGCGGTAGATGCTTGATTTTTTTTGTGTGCTAAGCTGATAGGTAGGCCAATTCAGTATGGTAACATTTAGTATCGTCAGATCTTTGAATGGAATTAAAAAAAAAATGCCAAGAAAGATAAAATTACCCAGTATGTTCACAACTTCAAGGGCCCTTTAAAAAATAAAATCATTCTTGGCATTTAAGTTTTTTTTATTCCATTCAAAGATCCGATGGGACTATCTGTATTTGTGATTTTTTTCCAAGAATGAGTTAAAAAGTAACATAGCCAATTATTATACATAACACCATCGATAATATGCGAAGGTTGCGACACGCATCCCTACAAGCAGGTAGAAAAAGGGGCGGGGCCGGCCTATTGATTTATGGCCTCACCGGAACGTTCCTTTGACCCGTACTTTTAATAAACTATAAGATCACTTTGTAAAAATGATTCTTTCTCTTTTAGTGCTTCGGAAAATTGCTAATCCGGATCCGGACACAAAAGCGCAAGAAACTATCCTTGTTGAAAATAAAAGATACTCATATTGGAGAAGATTTGATTTGTTTTTTAACCGACTTCCAAAAAAGGAGGTACTCAATTCGGTTGTATTTTTTTTTAATGTTTGTTTCCTCCGAACTCCGTCATTTATGAACCGATTCGTACAATTCTTTTTTTATTTGAAAGTATATGCTTCCAGGTTGGTCCCATTGTTATCAAAACTTCAGTTGGATGATGCGAACCTTGAGGAATTGAGGGTACTCCTCAAATATAGAAGGCACGCATTGTAGTCATTTCGGTATTTTCTATTATAACTAGTGTATTTACACTCGGAAATCACAAATTTGGTGAAATGGAACTGATAATGAAGACCATAGAATAGATGACTTATGGAACTCACTACTACTTAAAACTAAAAGTAAGTTACAGATTCTGATATGATTCCGTTGCAAAAGCAACTAATGTAGTGCTAAATGTCAACATGTCAAGTGAGCCAAATCGACGGAACTCCTCAAATATTATCGGCGCACATATATATATAGTGATATGGTTTTCGTCTTAGCGACTTGGGTTTTTTCTGTAATAATCAACGCATTTGCTCTCGAAAATCAGTTATGTTCATGTATGTGGCTTGGCGGAGTACTGATGAAGACTTATGGAACTCGTACTTAAAACTGTAAAAGTACGTTACTGATTCTGATATGATTCCGTTGAAATAACAACTAATGAAGTCCTAAATGTCAAGTGTGCCAAATCGACGGAACTCCTCAAATATTATCGGCCCCCATACAGTGATATGGTTTTCGTCTGTAATAATCAACATATTGACTCTTGGAAAGCAGTCCATGTGGTAAAGTAGAAAGGAAATGTGGAAATGTTCATTTGGCTTGGCGGAGTACTAAATTGAAGTCGGTTAAAACTTTTTTTAAGTAAATTATTTTTTTACCTTATTGTTGATTTTCAGTAAATATGACCTTTCCAAAGTTTTAAAGCCAAAATAATTGTATTTAAAATCCCTGTCATAGACAATAGCGGAATCCAAGCGCTCTTTATTTTTCATTATAATTTCATAATGAAAGTCGGAAATCATTGGTGTTTGTTTCTTGGTATAAGGGTTGACAATATTGTACAAGTCCGTTATTACATCTGAAATCAAAATGTATATGTGATTATTAAAAAACAAACAATAAAATAAAAAAAATATAAAATAAAATAAAAATTATTCATTTAAAATGCAAATTTTGTAAACCATATTTTTTACAAATTATGCATTACCACTTTAATAAAAAATCATTATGTTAGTCAAATCATATTGTTTACCAATTATATATAAGATTCCAAATTTACCTGAGAAGTGCTTTCTAGTTTCCTTGTGCAGGTTAGAAATAGCCAATCTTGCGGCGAGCACAGCATAGTCAGGGTGGTCAGTGGTCATGGTGGCGGCAGTCTCGGCAGCCAGGTTGTCAAGCTCCACTGTTGTAACACCAGAGTATATACCGCCTATGACTTTCAGTGTTATAGACACCTGGGAATTATATGTACACATGAATTATATATAGAGGGATTGTAAAAATAGCATAACACAACTAGGTATTTGCTGTTTATGAGATATATAACATTATCTAGAGTAACTTTCAAGCCTTCCTAGTGTCCAAATAGTTACTTGTACATTAAATTTCTAAGTATTAGAAAAATAATATGGGCTATATCACATGCCAAAATAATACAATAGAATACAGTATGATTACTTGGTGTTTGCTACTCATTTGATATTCTACTTTAACAGGAATATGTTAAAAAAGTGTTTAGTGTAAGTATTAATTAATTTATATTTGTGAGTTGTGGGTTGTTTATTATATCCCACCAAAAACATAAATGTAAAAAAAGAGAGCCAAGTTCAATACAAAAATTATGCTTGGCTGTGGACTTCGCCCTAAAAAAGAATGGAGATCTTAATGAGTGCCAAGTTATGCAAAATCCAAATATGTATTTATAGGAACAAAATAACATTATGAACACGTATTAAACTCTATGTCTTTGCTTTATTGGATACCTATAACAATTGCTGTTATTTAAAAATGTGAGATCTTAAATTAGGTTAGATTTGACTTGACCAGTTTTCATTACATCAGTCACATAATATATATATACATATATTTTATCTTTGCATAACTTGGCACTCATTATGATCTCCATTCTTTTTTAGGGCGAAGTCCACAGCCAAGCACAATTTTTGTAGTGAACTTGGCTCTCCTTTTTTACATTTATGTTTTTGGTGGGATATCAATATTTTTTGTAAAGAAAACTAGGCAGGTATTGAGATTTAATGTTGTTTCTTGCGTTTCCCTGTTGCTCGGGAGCGCTTTTATGTAGATTTACTTCTGTTCTGTGTATAATTATGTGGTGCCGCGCGCCGCCGACGTCACACCGTTGGCCGTTTGTTTCGCGCGTATTACAAGTTTTTTGTATGGGGGGGGGGGGACACCACTTATTTTTTGACTTAACTTTATTTTTATATTTCTGTTATATAGCATTAATAATACATATATTGGGATAGTTTCAAATATCTGCTTGTAACGGTTCCAACGCTACAATAAAAAAAAACTGTATGGGGACCCACCCTATTTTTTAACTTTTTTTATTTTTAGATTTTTTCCTACGCTTACACACAATTACCGAGCTGGATTCCAAATTTCATCCTTCGAGGTCATCTGGAAGTAGGTTAGGTACTATATGTCAGTCAATACTAAAATTTACGACTTTTTGACCTTCATATCTTTATAACCGTTTGAGCTAGCTTCATGAAATTTGGGCTTCTAGATGTCCTTATCGATATAATTAAACACACGTAGTTTTATGTGTTTACGTTAAAGAGGTTTTGAGTTATAGAAGGGTCAAAAGTGGCACCAAGTGTGTAATATTACACTCGGCGCTGGCTAGCCAGTTCCTTTGCTTGAACTTGGCTTGACACGCTGCCGCGTGTCTAGATAGGAGGTGTAGAACAGTGTCTTCAACCTTATTCATCACACAGACCCACTGAGTATGCAAATATATTTTATTTTATTTTACTTCTTAGGTATAATGCTTGTAAACTTTAAAAATAAAAGTATCTGTAAGACAGACTGTGACCCCCTTTGAGACGCTACAGGTCACTCAGGTACTCTAAACAGGTTGATTAACAGTGAGGCAGGATAATTAACTAAAAATAATATTCCCATAGTGAAAATTTTATAAAACACACTACTTCGTTTCTTGTGGCAAAGTGCTAAATTCCATAACAATTTTAAAGAAGCATATGCTAATTTTCAAGATTTTTCTAGATCTTGTCACAAATAAATTAGATTTTTTTTAAGCAGGGCATATTACAAATGTTAGTAAGCTACCCAAGGACTTCAGTGATCAGCAAGTAACAATGAAAATATTCCTTATGTAATTTGAGCTTTCAGGAAAAAAGTGTCATATTTTACTGTAAATGCGATACTCACTGGATCTACAAAATCCATGTTCAGCCCATAGCACAGCTTCTTAATCCTTGATGTAATCTTATCAATATGAACCTCTTCTACTCTCCCACCTGGAAAAATAAATACCAACTATTTAGACCATATCAAAAGTGATGAAGTTTATTTTATATTTAATCTTTTGATAATACAAACAAACCATGTTGTTTCAATAGCCGTGCGTGTCTACACCAGACGCATGCTTCGGCCGAGCACGTCTCGCCCGAGCGTGTGCGCTCAGTGTAGACGTGCCTCGGAGAGCCACGCCTCGCCAGAGGCATACGGCCGAACATCCGCATGACTCGGGCGAGGCGTGCGGCCGAGCATGTGTCCGGTGCAGACATGGCTAATAATGAGTCCAGGGTTCGAGGATATATATCCAATGATTTTTTATGATATATATCAATACAGAAATGTTAAAATATATATATATATTATTAAGTATTTTTTGGTGTTTGTTACTGTATTTCTAGTTCCAAAATGTAGGTCAACCTGCTGATGTAGTGGTTGATATGATTCACAACAAATGTCGTTGATGCCCTATCCAGTCCATATTCCTACCTTTAGCTTCCTTGCAGTCAAACCAAGCACAATTATGAATACGGCATTTTTTGATAATTAATTTCATAATTAACAGTTTATTACGATTGACTGATGACTGATTTGATAGCTAAAAGACTTATTTTATTATATTCTAGAGTTATTATTTGTGATGTTTATTGTTTTGTTACTTAAGTGTCGGTATGACCATTGACTGATAAAACAGAATTTATAAAAAAAGTTTTATGTTTTTGAGTTGATTTTTTGATACACAAGATTTTATGTTTTTTAGTTGCTTTTGCCTGAGTTAGAAGATAAATACAATACTACAATGAATAAAAGATAAAAAAAAAATGTTTTTTAAATAATTTATTATGTGTATGTAACACATGCAAATAGTATACATAAATAATACAATAAAATAATAATATGACTTTCATACAAAATGGATATATATCAAACTTTTGATATATATCAGATATATATCATAACATAAATATCCGATATTTTGATATTTAATAATAAATATCGGATATGGTCGAACTCTGAATGAGTCAGCCATGTTAGGTTTAGGTATCATTTATTCTCATTAAGAATTTTACAATTCACTTATTATCAGAACTTAAAATTAAACATATATGTTAGAAAGTATAGAAAGAAGGTACACTAACACTATTGCTAACACAGCTAGAAGATCCGTGCGCAGTTGTAAACAAAATAACGAAATCATTGAGTTACGTAGACTGGAAATGGCATAGCGTCTTTGCTTTGGAGGTGTTTCGTTTTGTCACTAGGTGATAGATATACAGGGTGGAAATAGATTTTGGGTCAGTGAGGGCAGCTACCAGATCCCGTGTTGCTAGGCTAAAATGGTCTTAGGAGACCTTCCTTCGATTTCAAATTAATGAAGATTGGCGTTTACAGATTTTGGAAAAAAACATACAGGGTGCGAGAACGGTAATTTTCTCGCACCCTGTATGTTCTCTTTAATTTCTGGCTTTTTTTTGTACATTACCGAAAGTTGACCCCAAGGAAACTATTGATACTGGATAGAAATGGAATCGATTGACATAAAAAATATTCATGTAAAAAAAACTTTTTCATTTTCATACAAATTGTATTGGGAAAGTTTTTCTCAATTTGCGGCTTTTCTAGCCGGAAATTTCATTTTGGTCCCATACAAGCTTTTGATCCTGGACAGGAATGGGATCGATTGGCATCAAAAAAAAGTTTGTCAAAAATTACCATTTTCTCGCACCCTGTATGTTTTTTCCAAAATCTGTAAACGCCAATCTTCATTCATTTGAAATCGAAGGAAGGTCTCCTAAGACCATTTTCGCCTAGCACCACTGGATCTGGTAGCTGCCCTCACTGACCCAAAATCTATTTCCACCCTGTATATGATATCATTATTATAGTATTTTTATTTTATATTTGTTGGTATGTGAAATTCTGGTAGGTATGTTTTTTATTTTTTTATTAACTATTTATGTTTTTTATTAAGTTACGGCACATTCGAAACATCTATGTAAATAGATTATGATATAATATAATTTAAGCAATTAAGTCTCGTTTTGTTGAGAAAATTCGTGAAAATTTAGATCATTATATACACTCAAGAGCAAAAGTTTTGGGTACAGTTTGTACTGAAATTCTATACAAAGTGTACTCGAAACTTTTGCTCTTGAGTGTATATCCTTCTGTGTTAATATTTAGTATATGTTTTTTGAGATTTTTTGATACAATATACTGACTTGGTATTCTTTATGTGTTTGGGGAGCTAGCTGTACAGCTGAGCATCTTCATACAAAAAGCATTTTCATGGTGGACGCAAAATTAGATCATTTCTCATTTCAAAGCTGGGTTTTTAGCTTGGTTTTCTTTTTTAGGGTTCCGTACCCAACGGGTAAAAAACGGGACTGTATTACTAAGACTTCGCTGTCCGTCCGTCTGTCTGTCACCAGGCTGTATCTCAAGAACCGTGATAGCTAGAGTTGAAATTTTCACAAATTATGTATTTCTGTTGCCGCTATAACAGATACTAAAAAACCGGCAAAGTGCAAGTCGGACTGGGGCTCCCATACAACAGACATGATTTTTTTGCCGTTTTTATAGATAATGGTACGGAACCCTTTGTTCGCGAGTCCTACTCGCACTTGGCCGTTTTTAGTAACGTATATTTGAGTGAGTTTTTTAACCGACTTTAAAAAAATTATAAGTTATATGTTTCACCGATTTTTTTTTTTTATGTATGTTCGCCGATTTCTCCGTCAATTGTGGACCGATTTTAAAAATTCTTTTTTTATTCGAAAATGTATACTCCTGAGATGGTCCAATTTTCTCCAAGTTAGGATCTGATGATGGGATCCTAGAGAAATCGAGGGCAACCCTCAAATTTTACAGGCACGTACTACATGATAAATGCATTTTCTAAAGCTATTCAGGTATTTGCGTCTGGAAGTCATCACTTCATGTTTGTGAGCTGATGATGGAAGGTACAACTCCTCAACGGTTAGGAGTTGGAGGATATTTTTTGAAATTTTATAAGTATGTATAGACCTTTAACATATACTTTCAAGTTATTTGGGTGAGCACAAGTCAGGATCTGATGACGGGATCCCAGGGGAATTGAGGGCAACCCTCAAATTTTATAGGCACGCGTGTAGTGATTTCGGTATTTTCTATTATAACTCGTGTATTTACCCTCGGAAATCGCAATTTTGGTGAAGTGGAACTGATGATGAAGACCACAGATGACTTATGGAACTCCTCAAGGATGTAAAGTACCTACGTCAAAGATTCTGACATGATTCCGTTGAAGTAGCAAATAATGAAGTGTCAATTCTGAAATCCTTGAGGAATCCCGTTGATTCCAACTCCTCAAATATTGTCAGCCCACATATAGCGACTTGGATTTTTTTCTGTAATAATAAACGCATTTGCTCTCGGAAAGCAGTTCATGTGGTAAATTGGAAAGGAAATGTGGAATTTTTTAAGTACCTACGTGGCTTGGCGGAGTACTGAATTGAAGTCGGTTTAAACTTTGTTTTTAAAGTAAATTATTTATATGTACGATTGCATTATGTTTAGAAATGTAGTTTTTTTTATATATTTTTTTAGACGATGTTAGGTAGTTGTATTGAAATAAGAGTTTTGATTAATTTATTTTGAGTTCTTTGTATTGCTTTAAGATTAGTTTTAGAACAATTTCAAACTTCAATGAGATAGTCGAAATGGGGTTTAACCAACGCATTATATATAAACAGTATACTGCACTTGTTGTGGAAGAAATGTAGCAAATACCACATAGTGTTCATATTAATGATGTTATTTTTGACTATTTTTTTCTATGTGCGGTTTCCAATTCAGGTTTTTATCTAAGATTAGGCCGAGGTATTTTTATTTATCCACATGTTTAATTAACTGATTGTCTATTTTTAAGGGATCAATCAATACTCAGTTAAGTGTTAACTGAATTCAAGACTTGAGCTTTACAATTGTATATCCATCACATTCAGTGGAGTCTATCTCTACCCTAAGGCATTGTAATATAACCAAACATTAGGATACAAGCAAATATGCCATAAAATCAATTTCAGTATGTATTCTAAATTCGTATCAACAATGATTTTTTAGTGCAACCGTACCAGCGGTAATCAGGTGTTTAACATTTAACCTATGTTTATTGAGTTCCAAGCACTCGACCGTAAATACCATTTAACTTGGAAAAATTGTGTTATTGTTACAATTCTTACTGAATGGAAAGTATGAAAACACCTGCCAGCTTATTCAACTAGCAGTAGGATATTTCAAGCAAGATGTAAGATTGATATACTGATGTTCTTACCCCTTTTATGAACATATAACTTGTTCATCTTTCCAACCATCTTGAGATGTCGATAAATTGAGAACAAATATAATTAACTGGCTAGTTCAACAAATTAAACAAAGAAAAGGTCCCGTTTATATGCTATGCTACTATGCTACTCCAACCAGGGCTGCCAGTAAGTAAATCGCGGCTATACGGTTTAAGTATCTGCAATTATACGAAATTTGATTTCATTATACAAAGCAAGAAGCAAACTCACGTTCCTATGCCGTATTCTTTTGTATCGAATTATACAGAATGATTATGGATACAATACACTGTCTGATTATACATATTTTGTATCCAAATATACGATCTGGCAGCCCTGACTCCAACGGAACGGAAATAAAAATGTCATGCATGACATAAATTTTCGCGAATTGCGCGGGAATCGTACGGGATAACCATGGACAAAGATATATTTTTTAAAGTGCTTTTAGTTAGACAAATCGATGTGTTCGCACTAACCATCCAATCGACCGCACCAACCTATTAAGCGACGCCAGACGTCCGAGCGTGGCGAGATTTTCTTTGACCTTTCACGGCCGTCCGTTGCGCTCGGTTGTCTGGTGTAAGCTTAATTAATCCTCAGGGCCCCTACCGGGAAGTGGTAAATCCGAAGTTTCGTATTCGGATTTGATCATTCCTAACCGCCAAAATCTGTCAAACATCGAATATCCGTCATCGAAGAACGAATACGAAAGAGTGAATGATATTGTGAAAAAATGTACCAAAAGCTTACCGGGAAGTCCGATTTTCGTTTATTTTGACAGGACGATTTTCGTGAGAAACGTCAAAATCATACGATACCAAAATAGTTGTCGTTTTGCCTTCGTTTCGCAATTTTTATATCGCCTTCTCTTTTTCTCATCCATCATTCCATCTTGCTCTTGTATGATTTGGTGTGATAGTAATCTCTAATCTGTGGATTAGCATTGCAAAGATTGAACAGCAAGATTCAAGTTGTTTTTGGAAGTGCTTTTAGTTTATTTTATAAATATATTGTGCGCACTAAAGTGAATAATAATAACATGTTAACCGCGAGGATCAAAATTAAATCTTCAAGAAATGAATTATTAAGAAAGTACACTTACTCGTACGCATAGCCAACCTAAATGAGCAGATCATTTTCTCAGTTTCAAGCAAAGCTGATGAAATAACTGTGCTTCTTCCGATCAAAATTGCTGAAGGATTGACTCCTTCTATCGAGTCACTGAAAGGTACCTAATGATTTGAGTTTCTTATTTTCCTATCCCATGAAGTATTCTTGTAAATCTTTCACTTTTCATCCTAAGCTTTGTATCTGATGTTCTTTACATACATAAACTCACGCCTGTACATATTCCCAAAAGCTCTAGATAGAGCACATGGATGTTATTTTCAGAGCAATTGAAAAAATGTGATATTGCAGTGACAGATAGCCTATTTTATCGCCCACAACAAAGAGAATATAACCATGGCCCACAACACACGGCAATTTCCGTTCCATAAATTCTCATATATTACACTTTGACTGCGGTATTGTTAGCCAGTTTTATGGAAGATTGGAAGCATACTCAATTTAATTTTATAAATAAAATTCTCGGGATTTCTAAATAAACAAATTTCATCACGTGTTTGCTCATCAAAAACCATCTACTTGACATTTATTTTAATAAAGCATATCACATGGAACTGAATAGAAAATAGTTTGTTGTGATTTTTAATGAGACATGATACTATAGTTTAAGAAGTGGTCTTGTTCTTCTATTGAATCCTAGTAATGGTGAATCAGTCTGGATATTAGTTTTACAATAATCTTTGGTACCTACTTACCAAGTCAGTACATACATCCAATCCAACCTATAATTCTAAGATCCCACTACTAACTACCACTACTAAATAAATGAAGATGCAATGAATTAATATGCTGATATATATTATTTGTATTATAGATTCAATGTTGCATGCCTTATGCCAATATATTACTGTTGTGCTGTTTTGTATACCATGTGTTCCATGATCAAGAATAATAATTATTAGCGGATTATCATATGTATACAAATCATGATAAGCTCAATAAGGCTTGTATTTCATGGGCACTGGAAAACAATACTTTTAATGTACATAAATATAAATAATCAAATACACAGCAAATATTCTTCCATCAAAATCTATCCATATTTGCATTTGCTGGAATTTGAAGCCCGGACCATTAGTGTCATAGGCAGTCACTAGTGTCACCACCTACTAGGTTAAACTGGTCGTCTAGAATGATCTAGCAAACACTTTTGACGTCATCGTCATCATTAGTCTTACACAACCACTGCTGGGCACAGGCTACCCAACATGGAAGAAAGCTGTAGGTAGCCGCTATCACCGGGCCATTTCATATTTGGAATAATTTATTATCTTGTTTTGCTAATTATTTGCCTTTTATCTGTTTGCTGTTATATTTCATAACTTGTCCTTACTTCCATTTATAATTCCTAATAAAATAAAATACACTCCAATAGAGAATATAAGTACTTAACTTGTATTAAATATAGCAAGCAGGCAACAGTTCTTAGTTAATTTTTAACCCTTGACGCAAAAAGAGGGGTGTTATAAGTTTGACGTGTCTGTGTGTCTGTATGTCTGTGTATATGTGTGTCTGTGTGTCTGTCTGTGGCATCGTAGCTCCTAAACGAATGGACCGATTTTAATGCGGTTTTTTTTAGTTAATTTTTAACCCCTGACACAAAAAGACAGATATTATATTATATTTTTTACGTGTCTGTGTGTCTGTGTATATGTATGTCTGTCTGTGGCATCGTAGCTCCTAAACGAATAGACCGATTTTCATCATCATCATCATCATATCAGCCGAAAGACGTCCACTGCTGGACATAGGCCTCCCCCAAAGAGCGCCACAATGACCGGTCCTGCCACCCGCATCCAGCGGACTCCAGCGACCTTTACCAGGTCATCAGTCCGCCTTGTGGGGGGCCTACCCACGCTGCGCCTTCCGGTACGTGGTCGCCACTAGAGAACCTTTCCGCCCCAACGGCCATCGGTTCTACGTGCAATGTACGGCCGGTTAGCCTAGTGGGTAGTGACGCTGCCTACGAAGCTGAAGGGGGTCCCTTCAGGTTTCAGGGTTCGAATCCCGGTAAGAATAATATATTCTTACCAAATATTTGTGTGATGAGCATGAATATTTGTTTCTGAGTCTTGGATGTTTTCTATGTATTTAAGTATTTATATCTATTATGTATATATCGTCTAGGTCCACTTCTTTACGATAGACTTAATGCTCGGCTAGATCTATATTCCTAAACTACATGAAATGTAAATCAACGCTACGAGAAGCCCTACTAAATATATCTTATGACGATACAGAGAAGTTATTTGTCGATCTAATAAATTTTTTGTTATATCTTTTATACCGCATAGGTTATAAACTCCTAATTATTTGTACTATATTCAATAAGAATGATATTGTATTATTATTTTTTGCATGTGAATAACATATTCAATTGTTAGTCCTTTTTTGCCTGAAACACAGGGTATCCTAGCTCAGGCACGTGTTATTTGCCTCTAATAATAAACTCCTAGTCTTTAGTAACTATGTACATTATGTTTTATGAATAAATTATTATTATTATTATTTATGCTTTTCATGTTTTTTTTTCTCTCCAAGTGGAGGAAGCTTTAATTCCATAATCGCGGGCTTTTGGCCAAACGAGTACGGAATGGTAGATCCTACTGTTCTATAGCTAGAAATTTACGCACTAATCGACATGTGTTCATGATCACTGCTTTTTGTAGAAGGATATATGTGAGAGAGTGAATATTAAGGGTTCTCAAGCTTATTATTATTATCGTCGTCTAGTACCTATAACACAAGCCTTATTGAGCTAGCTTACTATAGGTCTAGTTCGATTTGTGTAAAAATGTCCCCTAGTATTTATTTATTTAATGTGCCCCGCCCACTGCCACTTAAGTTTAGCCATTCGGAGGGCTATATCGGTTACCGATTTTAATGCGGTCTTTTACTGTCTGAAATTTGACGTGATCGAGATGGTTCTTAGCTACGTTTCAACAAAATCGGTTCAGTTGGTTTTGAGATATTGAACTTTGAAATGAAAATGTCGGGGGTTTTTCAACTCGTTGTTAATTATGTATTTTTTTCTTCCTTAACAGTTTCAATATATAAATTATGGATCCATATATAATCGTATAAAAATCATGTGAATACAACGCAAATAATATAGGCATGCTGATTTTTTTTGTAATAGTTAAATTTAGTTTTATTTATTCTCTTGTCCCTTCATGGCTTTATAGAAGACCTCCAAGATATCAATATCGCAGCTGTTGACTAAATAGGTCACATGGTCACCACGTCACGAATAAGCCCGACATCTCAAAAAAAATGTACCTACTTATACTTACAGGGCATACAAGAAATTCAGAACCAGACTGAAGTGGGGGTGAGGCAGTCGGACGACAAATTAGGCGAGCCTGAACTCGGGATACATATCCATCCCGCGTCCGTCATCCCCGCCACAGCTTTAGTAGCGCTAGGTGCGGTGCAGGAGGAACCACCCAGCACCATGGAGGCTGCTGAGAAGAGTAAGGCGCAGGAGCGGATCCGTAATTTGACGATGGTAATTATTTGTAGTAAACGAATTTTTTTTTTTTGAGACTAAATATATGGGTGATACTGATTTATAATATTTTCTGTGCTGTGTATAAATGTATCGGACGGCTGATATGGCGTCTGGACTTCCTAGGTCTAGGACTTACTTTCATTTCTCTTGTCGATGTAAACGGCATAAGGTGTTAATAAAATATGTATTACCTAACAACAAATCTAGGGCCCTCCTGATGTAAGAGGACGTCAGTGTCACAAAGTCACACGTGCCTGACCGACTCTTTATGTTATGAGGGTACGCTGAGTTGATATTTCCTCGGAAGCTCATGAGACCCTAGCTCCGAGAGAGAGTAGTGTCCGCCAGTGGCGGAGCGCCCATATAAGCCGATTCCCACCAGCTTGACAAAAATTTCTTTTTAGACAAGCCTATAGTTATATACTCTAAACTCTTTCATAACTTTTTTGTTCCGGGTTGCCCATTGAAAAGTTTCACGTGCAGTTACTACGCGGTCTTCTTTAAGATTCAGGAGCCGTAGCATGGTTGGCCTTATCACGCGACAAGTGACAAGATAAGAGCGTCGTCTCGTTCTATCGAACGGTGTCAGCCAGTGACGCACGCTCTATCCTATCACCTATCGCGTGACAAGGCCAACCATGCTACGGCTCCTAGGCTACTCCAAATATGACACTATGTAGACTTACAAATATCCACTTCTTGCTCTGTAGTATTGTATTCCGTCATTGGAACTCCCGAGGATTCGCTGTTAGGAGAACGAGGGGCCACCAATTGTTTCTAGTTGTCAACACAGCGAATCCTCTAATCAATAAAGGGTAGGCAACGCACTTAGGACTACTTTGGAATCACAAGCATCCGTAGGCTAGGGTGTTTATTTATCATCAGGCAGGCCGAACCTAAGCTTGTTTGTCACCATTGAATTATTAAAAAAATACTTTACTATGACGCGACGTACTTACTACTGCAGCTAAGGGTGTATAGTTCAAATATCCGTTCGAGTCCGTTTTTACTAGACTTAAATTATTACTTAGACTAAAATTATGAGACAACTATGGCTTTCCTTTTTACAAGCTTGACCTGTTCGTTTGTTAGTGAGGGACAAATCTTGCAAGTTAAATTTGACCCACTTCCCGTTGACCGATTGTCCTGAAATTTTGGGTAAAGGAATTTTTAGAGTTTTGATGACAGTTCAATATTATGGTACCATCGAGCTGATCTGATGATGGAGACAGAAGGAGGCCATGGGAATTCAGTACTTAACCGACGTAACTATTGAGTTTCAGCTCGTTAGAATCACCTCATGAGTAGTTGATAACGGTATTCAGAAAAGTACAGTTGGCAATAAAATATTCTACCAAAAATGAAACTTTTGACAGAAACTTATCTTTCTTCTAAAATATATCTTCGAACATAATATATATACCATCGGTCAATATGAGTAAATTACTGTATTACAGGTACCGGCATAAAAATCCAGCCACCGGCGATCTGCGACCGGAGCAGGGGGCGACACTGGCGCTGCGCCGAGGCAGCGGAAGACGGAGACGCAATGGTAACTATTGAGATTAACTATTGATGAATGAAGTACAAAATATGGTATTTTAGGTACTTATAAATATGTTGGCCATTCTGAACGACTTAAGGATGATATACTCTTGAACGTGGGCGGAGTCTGCACCGGGTCGCGACTCCGAGATTATTTGTTTGTCTTTGTGATATCTGTTACCTATGTTAAATAAATACATATTTGGACATAATCTTACACAAATCGAACTGGCCCACAGTAAGCTCGATATGTCTTGTGTTATGGGTTTGAGTACTAGATGACGATATATTTAGTAGATACAAATACTTAAATACATACATACTATACGAATATTACTAGTGGCTCTGTGAGCTGTACCTGAAGTTTTTATTTTTATTTTTTTATGTTGAAAAACTGAATCGACAAATAATCTATTATATAATTATTGAAACCCGCTTACAAAATTTCACGAGAATTGGTTGAGAAGTGCGACCTGTAGAGGAGAATAGCCGGCCAGACGATGGACATACGAAAGAATTTTTGCCCAAGCTGAAACTGAGAACTTCGTTCGCTTCGTTCGCTCGTTCAATAAAGAGGAACAGTTTGTGAGTTTGTAAGTTGTTTGTGTGTATGTAATAAATGAATAATCTCCATCTCTCTCATCTCGAAAAAATTTAATAATGTACAGTTCGCGCCACATAAGCTTGCGTCTGTCATGTCAGCTACTAGCAGTGTCACAGAGGTGTCAGGAACACGGTTGACAGACATGTCATATTGGCTCACCCCCACTAGTTGGTTAGTGCTAATTTCATTACACCTATCGATGTTCGATATAATTTTCATTAGCCCTAATATTCGGATAACTAATATTGTATGGCATAATTATTTGCTGTGCCTAATTGCATACCTCATAATCTAATACTGAACATCAACTGTAAATATATTGGAAACTAATAATGATTTTTCCTAGTGATTACTAAGCCTAATGATTAACGTGCCTAATCATTACTATGTAGAATGCATACTACACCTAAGTTCATCACACCTATCCTGTCACTTGACTTATTAAATTTTTCTCTAATGTAGACCTAATGCATTTTTTATGATTGTTTAGTACATAATGCGTTAAAATAAGCATGTTTTAAAAGAAATAAATTCTCTAAAATGAAAAATTACCGAGATATTGGACCCAGAAATTCTAAACGACCTAGGACTTAAAAATCAAAAATGGTCGAGATATTGTATTTTATATGCAGGCATACAGAAAACAAAACCGAATCGGAGCACCCCACTATACACGTGGTCTTGTCTGCCCTACCCCTAGAGTGTATATGAAAATTGCGGAGCCAGGAGCTCGCGAAGGAGGTTCTGAGTTGAGCGGGCGCACGAAGCCGAAGCGACGTGAGTGGGGGGAGGTGGCGGCGACCTCCCGAGCGGAGCATAGGTCAAGTGCACCTGTGAAACGAAGGGCTGACGAAGCGAGTTTCTGGCGGGAGCCCGGGCGGAGGGCGGAGGATTAGGTCTCAGACACGATAAGTTCTTTATAAAATAGTACATTGTTTAACGAGGGCCGTAAGTGGAATATTGCTAACGAGAGTCTATCAGAAGCCCGACGCCGAAGGCGGAGGGCTTTTGATGACTCGAGTTTGCAATATTCTTACGCCCGTGTTATACACAATGTTTTTCATCACATTTGCGAGGAAATAAATAACAACAAAAGACAGAAAAATGTAAGTTTCATACAGCAGCACCAATCAAAAATTGACAACTTCACTTCCAGATCAGTGCTAGTAGAGCGCGCAGTTCAATATTTCAACCAATCACAGAGCAGTATTCTTGCGGGGCGGGGCGTCGTGACCAACTAGATTTTTTTATTCAACCAATCACACAGCAACCAGATTTGCTTAAGCCAATCAGAGGTTTCAAAACCATTACGCCCATGGGCGTAATAAAGGTTATTACTGCTCTGTATGCCTGCGCGTTATGAAGCCCTTTACGAGCAAGTGTGATGAAAACGTATATTATGACCATGAAATATTCTAAGATATTAATAATATTCATAAAATATTAAAGGACGGTGTAGGTACGACGTCGAGCGATGCGAGGGGGAGTGTTAGGAAGAACTGCGATCCTAATACAGCGTGCGAGCCGAGCGTGCCGCGGCAGCGGCCGGCGAAGCGCCAGAACCGACTTTATGCGAAAAAATTAAATAAAATATTATTACTGAGAATTTGGTCATGAGACATTAGACATGATGATAATTCGGGATACTGACATTAGGGCTGAAATAGTAAGGTGAAAGGTTAGACCGGTTTCCTCACGACATTTTCCTTCACCAACAAGTTGAATTAAAAGATTTTTCTAAAAACCCAACTGCTTTTTAGGGTTCCGTAGTCAACAAGGAACTCTTATAGTTTCGCCATGTCCGTCCGTCTGTCTGTCTGTCTATCTGTCTGTCTGTCCGTCTTCGGCTTAGCTCAATAACCCTTACAACTAGAAAACTGCAATTCGGCGTGGGTATATAAACCAAACACGCCGACAAAACAGTAGAATAAAATCCTGTTTTTTTTTTTTTTAAGGTACTTCCTTACATTTTTTCTCGTTAAACCTATAGTGTGTGGTATCGTTGGATAGCTTGTTCAAAAATATTGTGGGTTTACTAAAACAATTTTGCAACTTGGTTATGCGTTTGCGAGATAATGAGATTTAAAGCCCTAATTTTTGTTCGAGTCATGTGTCGTCGTCGTCGTCGTCCCACCCCTCCCTGCCGGCTAAAAGGCTACTACTGGGGACGTGAAAAAAATTGTGGCAGTAGTACATATAATGAATTTAAAAGGAAAACTATCACAGTTACGTAGACATAACTAGTTAACTGGTAAGAAATGCACTTGGGTGCATATACATTGTCATTGAAATTTGAACCTTTTACCGTGGACGGTACAGTTGCTTTTTCGTAATTATTTTACGTAAATAACGTGTTGCTGCTAAAAGTTTGCGATCTGCGGTTCGATTAGTTTATGTAGTATCTAATATTTACGATTATTTTCGAGGGTAAGCTATAATAAAAACCCCAAAAGCCCCTTTTAAGTCCACATTCTGTGACAGACGGGCAACTACGGAACCTTACCCTGCACGTGGCCCGACACGCACTTGGCCGCTTTTTTGCAAATATTATAGCCTGTGTCACTCTCACGATTAAGAGGAATACAACGTCACCTCATATCAAAATCCGTCACACGGTTTAGTCTGCAGTGCGTGCCAAAGAATAAGACATACACACATACATACATAGATACATACATACATACGCTCGATAAACATAACCGTCCTTTCCTTCGGCAGTCGAGAAAAAAGCCACTGTTAATCTTTCGCGCGAGATTCCTACCACCTTGCGTCCACCAAGCATCTTGTACTTCAAAGAGCAGTGCTTGAGGTGCAGCTTGTAGAAGTTTTTTTTATGTGTGTGATTGAATAATAAAACAGTGAAATGATGTTTGCTGGTTATGAAAATCGGGTGTTTTTTGTCGTAAAAAAAGTGCTCTGAGTAACCGATGCGACCGCCAACTCGCATGACGCGATCGTCATCCTTAAATAAATTGAATTTACTTAAATTATGTTTAGGTTTAAGTTTTTGTTTGTTAACCAATAGCTTGTACTCATCTGGAAATGATTCCAGTTTAGACAGCCTGGTTAATAACATTGTAGATGCCCGCAGCTCCTCGACACTGATACACTCCGTGCGCTTAAATTATTGTTTTTAAGATTGCGCGTATTGTAAATGAAACGTAAAACGTAAGCTGCGGTGTGTACCATGCGCGAGAACTGTGAGGATCGTTTTAGAATCGTTTTTAGAATTATTAAATGATATTTCGTAATCAAATGTAAGAATATGGGTGCATACAACTTATCCAAAAATATGTCCCATACCATAGCTCTTAAATATGTCCGCAACATAAGATAACAAGATAAGATTTTTACATAAGTTTTTTTTTTAAACCCAGTTGTATGGGCCAGGCTTTGAACCCGCGACCTCCAGATTGGAAGTCGCTTGCCTTACCACTCGACTACAGTGGCTTACGATGTACAGTACATATTATAATATGTATAATTATACAATCTATTATGTAGTGCCACAGTTCACCTGTTCCGGACTCTGTCTGAAAACAAATATTTTAAGTCAATGAATAGTTGATCAGATCACTGCGCAAAAAGGAACCTACCTACCTAGGAGAAGTTGGTAAAATTTGATTCACAAGATTTGGCCTAGATATACATTAGAAGAGAATATTATGTGACCGTGAAATTCAATACTGTAAATCTGTTTCAGTGTTAACATCAAGAAGTCGAAACCAGATGACGGCTGCCCGAACAATATGGGTTCCTCAACTCGACTACGCGCTCGCGATGCTGATGTTCAACGGGGCTTGCCCGCCCACTCTTGACGCTACCCTATGAATAACGGTAGGTAGTGCCACTCGAGAAGGCAGGATTCTATGAAAGATTAGTATTTTGCGGACCGTTGTGTATATGTGTTACTCAAACATGTACACAATATAGGTCTTGAAAGCAATAGTCCACTATAATACTAACGCCACGCCAATAAGGCGGGATAAGATCAAAGTATAATAAGGACTTAATCTGAGTTTGAACTTCAAAATTGACCAGGTTAAGTAATCTTGGAATAAACGCTTTGCTTGTTTGATCGTATTGACACTAAGATAGTATCTTTTAGGCCTACATCACACCGGCGCGGCCAGCGGTGGCGGTCCATAGTAAATTTGACAGCTAATGACAAGTTTACTATTGTCCGCCACGGACAGCCGTGCCAGTGTGTGAGAGACCTTAAAGTTTTACTGTCGTTTCATTGTTATACTGCAGCGGTGGCCAACATGCACACGGCCTCCCAGAGACGTCTCTAGCCCATATAACGCCCGGGTGCAATCATTATCCTAGCGCCCTCACCCCCGCCTGGGGCGCTAGTCGCCCGGCGAAGTGGCGCCCCGTGAAATGCCCGGCGCCCATACTATAGGTTAATAATAATCATTTATATCAGATAAAAAATCCATAATTACATTAAATTACATTCATATTAAGCCGCCCCTGCGGCCTCCTGATGGTAACCAGCCACTGTAGCCTTGCGACTATGGAAGAATCACAAGCATTGAAGGCTAGATAAGAGACAAATACATGCCCCCTCACTCAACACAGCACATCCGCGGGAGCTCTTCTTTTTAATATTTTTAATTTATGGGTATCATAAATGCAACTTTTAGGCTAGCCACATACAGACTGAATTCCGTCGGGCTGATTCCAACCGCAGCTACAAAATGTACGAGTATACCACAGACAGGCAAATTTGGCGGCGGAATTTATCCGCCTGTCTGTGCGTCATAGAAATTTGGATACCTGGTCATACAAATATCCATCGGTGCCATTTTGTGTACCATAGTCTACAAATGATATGTAGGTACCTAAACGGAAGCCTTGGGGAACTATTTATCGTCATCATCATACCGAATATCATTACAAGCTTATATTTAACTTGCAATTGGACCTCAATTTTGAAGCAGATATCTTCAACCGATTGAACTGAAATTTCGGATATTAGTATAGTTTGGATGACAACTCAATATTATGGTACCATCGAACTGATCTCATGATGGAGACAGAAGGTGGCCATGGAAATTCAAAGCTTAACTGACCTAACCCCGTTCAGTTTGATCTCGTTAGATTTGTCTCAATGAGTAGTTGGTGACGTTATACAGAAAAATACAGACGGCAATAAAAGCTTGTACCAAAAATTCATTTCTTGGCAGAAATGGCTATGCCCTAAAGGAGCCCGGGGTCCGCTTTGACACCTAATCCCAAGATTTAGCATAGGCACTAGTTTTATAAAAGCCCAGAAGGAAAAAACAAGGGCCTTAGGGTTTAAATTAGGAAATTAATGTGTCATGTTTTTAGGTAACAAATTAACTAAAAATTATGAAAATATCCATAAAAGCCTAGTGTCTGTCACATTTTATGTTCTCTGCTCACTCGTTTTGTAGGTGCCACTTTATGTATGCTCTAATTAAAACCTCATTGCCTTGTTAAAGATCTTTTTTTGTGATTTCAGGGTTGTGTACAGTACTTATATGAACAGTTCCGGATTATGCACACACAGGAACCGAAGAGGAAACGCAGGCAATTCGAGCAGATGTGGTCTAGAAACATACTTAGCGGGTCGATAAGATTTGCCATTACTACGTTAGTACTATCTAGTATTATAAAGTGGAAAGAGATTGTAACTTTGTTATGTAGGAGGTGATCTCCGAAACCACTAATCCGATTTCAAATATTCTTTCACCTGTGTATAGGCCTACCTCCTAAGGCCCACCATACAAAACAAAATGTTATTGAAATTTTCTTTTGTTCCAAAACAAAGACAAAACAAAACAAATGCAACTCTGTTCCGATTGAAAATGATTTAAATAATACCATCATACCATGGGCCTTAGGAGGAATGGGCTTTCAAGATGGACATCCATACTAATATTATAAATGCGAAACTCTTGTCTGTCTGTTACCTTATCACGCTTACAGTTTTTTACATGGACGTAGACAAATCTTGGAACTGAATTATGAACCAGTTAACCTTAACCCTTTTCCAGGCAGAGGCGTTATATCGACCACATATTGCTTGTCAAACATAATATCTTAATGTCATTTTCCAATTGCCGGCCTGGAAAAGGGTTAAACCGATTGAGCTGAAATGTTGGGTATAAGTATAGTTTGGATGACAATTCAATATTATGGTACCATCGAGCTGAGAAAGTGGCCATGGAAATTCAGTATTTAACCGACCGCAACCCTGTTGAGTTTGGACTCGTTAGAATCGTCTCAGTGAGTATTTGATGACGGCGTACAGAAAAGAGCAGTTGGCAATAAATATAAGTTTTGACAGAAGCTTATGTATAGTTCATGTTTGCAAGTACGACATTACTTATCGTCCTTGCAAACATGAACTATACATAGATTTATATTTAAATGATTATTTTATACGGGTCTAACGCGATATTTATTTACCTTCATAATTTAAATATGTGTACAAATCTCGAGAGTTTAAAGTGTTACATAAGTTTCTAATTTAAATAATAAATTTATATAATCAAATGAGAACAGAGTGAAGTCTCTCATGTCATTTCACTGAACACTAATAAAGTTACTACTTCATTACAGTGTTCAGTGGAATTGACATGAGAGACTTCACTCTGTTATCATTTTTTTATTATATAAATTTTGATTCTCAGAGACCTTTTACATCTCTAAGAATCAGGAATTGTTATTTTTACAATTGTTTTTTCTTATGATGTATAAATTTAGAATGAACAATAGATGTACCTATTAATAAACTCGTAAAAGAGGCCCTTTGTCCTATTTGCAAAATAAATATTTTGATTTTGTATGTAACGGGTATTCTCAGGAACCAACCATCCGAATGAAATAATATTTTCCCTGCGTATAGAATCAACTTCCTGAAGAGACAATTAATTTTCTAACAAAATTAATAGTTATTTTAACGTGATAATGATAACATCCATTAATAATTAAAGAGTTTAGGCTATTTAACGTATGCGGAATACAATTTGGACGAAGTTTTGAATATAAAACATGTTTTAGGGTGGATTGCAAAAAAATGTACGTAACGCAAAGGAATATTCACAAAAATGTTACACAAAGTAAACAATTGGATGGTAATTTGTATGGGTTTTTTTTTAAAATTGTGTAACACCAAAACGTCACACAAATGACACAAAAACGTCACACACAAACGAAGCAAAATTGGGGTTGATAAGCAAATAAAAAAAATACCGTAAGGAATTTTAATATTCGAATATGCCTAGCCGATTACCTATTTATTTCACCATCCAACTATGTAAAAACAGCAGTAAAAAACAAAAAATTACCTAATTAAGACAACACAAAATTGTTTCTTAAATATACTTTTTCAATCTTCGTACCACAATATAAAAACGAATATGGCTATCGACACATGCGCATGCAGTCTTATCTGCAATAAAACGCAAAATGTAGCGTTACACAGCTGACGTAACACAAAGGAACGAAATCCTTTCCCTGAAATTTGATACAAGATATTGATATAAAATATTTGTTCTAGAGACCTGACAAACAATTTCATTGATGTTTTACATGGTGTTGAACATACAACAAGCTAATTTCTTGGCCAGAGCTTTTTAAATTTATATAAAAAAAAAGTTACGATTTTTTTAATACTGCAATACTGTGCGTTACACAAGTCAGATGAAATTTGTATGGGAGAAGAAATTAAATTTTTCCGTCAATGCATTTTTTAAATATTTTTATCAATGTTATGATTTAAAACTGTACTAATTCTATTAAACTATGAACAAAATTACGTGAAATCATATCTGGAATACATTTTACTTCAATACTTATTTTTTTATAGTATTTTGAAGTATGAGAACATTTTAAATTTTCGAATGTACAATTCTTTCAAAAATCGAGACTGTAATTGTACTATCTTACGGTTAATTTAACGTCTATATTTCTGTCCATCGATCTGGCTAGTTTCATGGGCATTGGATTGATTCTCTTGAAATAATGGTATGTAAATCGAGAAAAACGACGTAGCGAAACTGTATGTAATTTCTACAGTACACATTCCCTATGGCCGAAACCGATGTTAGTGAAACATTTTGGGCAAATGGATGAAATTCAAATGTGACGACGATAGATAAAGTACAACACAAAACTGTCGTAAATTATCTCGCATTATACTAAAAAAATCTTGCATTGAACTTTGTTAAATACAATATGAATTTTTATAAAAACAACCATGTATTTTTTTATTTAATACGACATTGAACTTAGTCCAAATTTCATTTTCATATGTTAGAGACAATCTAAATCCACTGTGAATTTGCGTCTCACATTTTGCTTAAAATAATGTGAGACGCAATGCACATTGGACAAAGATCTTGGACAGTGGAATACCTTACACAGGCTGACCTTTGCTATGGGAACTAGACGTCGTAGTCGTAGGTAAATAATTAGGCATTTAAAAACATATACGACTTGTCCTTCCTGAATGTCCATTCTATGAACCAACAAAAGATTTTTTTAAATCGAATAGTTCGTTCCAGTGTTTACCAATAACATAGAAAGTATACAAACTTATAAAAGTCAACATATTACCTCTTTGTAGATAACTAGCTGTCCGCGCGGCTTCGCCTTCATCCAGAAAGTCGATTCTACACGCAGATGAAAGAATTTTTGAAATCGGATAAGTGGTTCCGGAGATTACCCATTACATAAAAACTTGCAAAGCAACAATCTCACAGACTTTTCTGCTTTATAATATTAGTATTGATATAGAAAAGTAACGTTGTGCAGGATGCACATTGCACTTATTCTGTACTTCTTCCCTTTAAGTATTACAGATGCCTCTGCTGAGCTGGGACAGAAGGAACGACCGCATAATGTACTTTAACTTGAATTGGTAAAAATCTACGCACGCAAACCCATAGACTTACAATGCCGTTTGCAAGACATTTTAATTATTGATACCTAACCTAGCTATTACTATACAATTAAAATATAGTGTAATTTATTTATTTTTGTAAAAATAAATGATATTTGTAGGCTTACAACAATTGTTTAATTTAAAGTGTGCCCTCAATGCTATATGACCATATTAGTGTTTAGAATTGTTTCCCTAAGTAAGTCGTTGTCCAAAGTTTCATTTGTCCATGCAAAGGCATTTTATTCTGGACACACTATCTCGGAGAACAATTTAAACAAATGAAACTTAGCTAAATGATTCATATCTATTCAT
This sequence comes from Epinotia nisella, assembly GCA_932294315.1. Taxonomy (NCBI): domain Eukaryota; kingdom Metazoa; phylum Arthropoda; class Insecta; order Lepidoptera; family Tortricidae; genus Epinotia; species Epinotia nisella. Next base: position 9,472,820 of record OW028674.1, read on the forward strand.
GGAAGAGATATTAGAACCAGTAGGAGACAACGCACCTTACTGAATTACTATGCCTAACTCTATTTTTCGTTCTTGGTCCCACGCCCATCTATCGCCAGCACGGTAAAATGAGACACACTTGACGACGAAGACAGCAAATAAATAAAATATTGCCCCTACAGTAACTTGATCTTAGTAGTTTCCCAGTTACATGTAATATAACTGGGATACTTTAAGGATACAGGGCTCTGCTCGTATACCAAATTCCAATAATTGACATGGCACTATTTTACAAAGGTTAAATAAGCATGGATCTACCTACTAGCAAAAAAAGCAGAAAGCAGAAATTTGCCTATTCCTTGCATGAAAATGTACCTCGTAAGGGGAAAGGGCAAAGTTAATCATCATCACGTGAAGCAATTGATCACTTTACACCACACATTTATCTTTGTTTTAAATGTTCACGTGATTGAATATGATTAAGTAATTAACAAACAGGTCTAATGTTAAGAACAAAAAACAGGTAGACAAACAAATAAAATCTTGAAAATGTTTAATATATAAAGCAACAATACGTAAGGCGGTGCGCTTTATTTGAATTCCCGCCAAGACGCAGTCGCTGATTTGACATTTTTAAATTTTAAAGAAAAATCCTAAAATCTAGCATTAAAACTAGTTCAGCAGCACTTTCTAATGCCGCTACACGTTTTAGATACGATATAAATATTGTTTATCACTATTTCAAGCTAATTTTTAGCTAAATATCCATTTACCGGTTTTTTATCGCTGCGTGTGAAACCACTTTACCACTTCATCGTTCTTTCCATTCACGATAGCAAATCCGCAAGTTGTCTATGGAAACGAAACGAAAGCCTACGATCCGAAACTACTTGGCGGTAAGCGCCATTTTCTTCTTTCGTTCGTACTTCGTTTTCGTTTTCGTTTTCGTTGGTCCATTTGGCGGTAGGGCCCCAGAACAATAACTAAAGCGTAGAACACACCACGTTAAAGTCACGAAGTAAGAGCTTGGCAACAGCCTGTGCAATTTACTGTCAATCTGTCTGTCAATATTAAATATTAGCACATAGCTGTCATAGCTGGATAGATGTGGGATAGATCATACACAAAGTAATCATATCAGATTTTTTGTTTTCCTCTCCTTCGGCTCCTTCTCTAGTAAAATTTATTTTCTTTCCATTTCCTTTCTTCATTCCCATGTACCACATTGGAATGGATGCTTAAAGTGGAATTATAATCTTATCTTTATCATTATGTGTACTATTATGATTATTATTTATGACTTATTACCAGGACACCTGTCCTTAAGTAGGATTTCTGCTTAAATAAATGATTCATCCACTACATGTACAGACGAACCATATTTTGCGTGGATTGTTTAGTCGTCTATAAATATTAACTTATTTATCGAATAACTTCTAAATAGTGGCTTAATAATGAGAGAATTCACTGTGAACGGGCAAGCATACGATAATGCATCTTTTATAATTGGATTATCATTAGCGGTGTCTTCAAGTTTGTTCATAGGCTCCAGCTTTATTATAAAGAAAGTGGCATTAAAGAAGATCAGTGCAAGCGGAAACATAAGGGCATCTGCTGGCGGCTTTGCATATCTTAAGCAATGGCTTTGGTGGCTAGGATTTTTGACAAGTAGGTATTTTTTATTGTAAATAATATGTTGAAGGAACTACTGTTTCCTCGAGCTATATGTCTGCACTTGATTTCTGTTGACAAGTGAAAGAATTTCTGAAATTGGTTAAGATTATCCAGTACATACAAACTAAAATATAGGTAAATTTTGAAATTAATTTGTTATCACAGGCTATTTGTTAGATGAATGATAATTGATAACATACAAGTTTTTTTATCCATTTGCAGTGGGTCTTGGAGAAGCAGCCAATCTGCTGGCATACGCGTTTGCCCCTGCTGCACTGGTGACCCCCCTGGGAGCTCTCAGTGTGCTTGTGTCTGCAGTACTTGCCTCAAAGTTTCTTAAGGAGCAGCTCAATTTTATTGGAAAGGTAAACTTTTGTAATTGCTATCTGCAAGGCTAGCACAAATGGCTACCATCACTTGTCTTTTGGGCACTTTACTAATTAGTATGGTGAATCGTAATAATGGCCTTAGCATTTTTTTGTGGAAACCTTAAGATTAGAGCTCATTCAAAACAAGTGTCATCTCACATTGTTTCTTTCAGATTGGTTGCTTCCTGTGCATTGTCGGTTCAGTTCTAATAGTCATACATTCACCAAAGTCAGAAGAAGTGAAAACATTTAAAGAGTTAACTGGTAAACTATGTGACTATCAATTTTTGACCTATACTGCAACAAATATTTTTATGTGCTTAATTATTAAAGTGATATTTGTGCCCCGGTATGGGAACCAGAACATAGCTGTCTATTTGCTGTTGTGCTCGGCTATCGGCAGTTTAACTGTTGTGTTTTGTAAAGCAGTAGCATTAGGCATCAAAGAAACTATTGCAGGGCATGCTAATAATTTAACACATTATATGTTTTGGTTACTATTAATGGCATCTATATTATGCATTATGATCCAAATGAATTACCTAAATAAGTCTTTGGATGTATTTAATACTAGTGTTGTGAGTCCAGTGTATTATGTAATGTTCACATTATTAGTTATAATAGCATCAGGGATTCTGTTTAGGGAATGGGAGAACATGGCAATAATTGACATTCTGGGTTGTTTGTGTGGCTTCCTGGTTGTAATGACGGCCATATTTATGTTGAATGCATTCAAAGATGTTCAAATGACTTTCAAAGACTTAAATTTGAATGCAAGAAGGAGACGAAGTACTTTAGATGTAGAATCTGACAATAATTTCCTTAATACTCTGCAGAACAGCAGGCCAGCATGACGCTAACTGCTATAATCAAGAATATTTGTATTATAATGATAATGAATAGTTAAGGGAAATAATGCCATAATTTATACCTTTAGCAATTTTAAGCACAATTTCCTTAATTTATTTATTAGGGTTCTGTACCTCAAAAGGTAAAGAGGAACCTTGTGAAGGTACTACTCAGGAACGCATGGAGGTATCAAGTTGGAATAAATGTCTGTCTAGTCTCCCTTGAAGGTGTGTGAAAATCAAACTTCCAAGTCAACACAATCAGAGGTCAAGGTCGTTTATGCCTATATTTTGGAACTCGCAAAAGAATCCAAACATACAGATACTTAAGATATTTTTCGATGACCTAGCAGAGGTAAGTTAGCGAACTATTTATATACCTGCATACACATCTCCTGCTCGCAATTTGTATGGGACCCTTGTGCACGAAAAAAAACTACATTTATATGAGTATAAAAAAATATTATTGTTTTTGTGAATTACTTAAGGTAGAACTATGTACACAAGTATACTGATGATCATTCACTCATACAATTTAGCAAGTAGGTATGTAATGAGATGTTTACATGTATTTTAGTAATATCAAAACCAAAGATTAAGTACTTGTTTTGTTATTTATGTATTTAAGCCTCTTTATTGTTCCCTATTATTTTATAATTATTGGTTGTTTATATAATTCCAATTAAATAAGGGACTCTTGACGGGTATAGGCCTCCTCTATGTCTTTCCACTTCTCTCTGTCGTTGGCATTGTTGATCCACTTTGGTCCAGCTATAGCTATGATGTCATCGGACTATCGGACCATCTTGCTTTAGGCCTTCCTACTAGTCTTTTTCCTAGTGGCCTTGGCCATCTAGTGGCTTCGTTAGTCCATCACTTGTCGTTGATTCTTGCTGTATAGCCAGCCTGTCTCCATTTTTTTTTGAGTGTGAAGTCCAGTGCGTCTGTGACTTTTCTCTCTGACCTGATGATTTTTCTGTTAATCTTGTCCTTCAGACATTCAGTATGCTCCTCTCCATTGCTCTCTGACATGTGGGGCATTCCATGCCAAACGGACAGGTAAAAAATGTTGATGTTTCAGATTTCAGTAATATTTTATTATGTTATACCTATACAGGTCTTCAACCTACACAATCAATATTTTTACACTGTGATATATAGTTAGCGATTTAGAGGTTAATATAGTTTTGACTCTACAGCAGGAATGCATTATTTGTAGTCCCAAAAAGCAAGTTTTAAAATATAAAAACAAAAAAATGAATATTTGAATTTTATACTTCATTTAATGAGCTTCCTTACGACATTTTTAGAAAGTGTAAAATATATTTTTTTTCGAAAAAAAAAATGATTTTATATTTTAAAGTCGATTTTCTCAAACTTGGACCACTTTAATTTTTTTCATTTTTTTACCAAAAATTACTCATAGTATATCAATAATCCTTGCCAAGTTTTATAATGGGCCCGCGAGTCGTTTAGGAGCTAGATCAGTTACAAAGCCGGACCGCAGCAGCAAGCGCCTGGCCGCCGTTAGTAACAGTTTGTAAAACTGATCTAGCTCCTAAACGACTCGCGGGCCCATTATAAAACTTGGCAAGGATTATTGATATACTATGAGCAATTTTTGGTAAAAATGAAAAAAATTAAAGTGGTCCAAGTTTGAGAAAATCGAGTTTAAAATATAAAATCATTTTTTTTTTCGAAAAAAAATAATATTTTACAATTTCTAAAAATGTAGTAAGGAAACTCATTAAATGAAGTATAAAATTCATATATTCATTTTTTTGTTTTCATATTTTAAAACTTGCTTTTTGGGACTACAAATAGTGCATTCCTGCTGTAGAGTCAAAACTACATTAACCTCTAAATCGCTAACTATATATCACAGTGTAAAAATATTGATTGTGTAGGTTGAGGACCTGTATAGGTATAACATACTAAAATATTACTGAAATCTGAAATATCAACATTTTTTTACCTGTCCGTTTGGCATGGAATGCCCCATGTCCTAATTTTTTATTTTATTTTATTGGTGTGAACCCAAGTTTCGCAGCTAAATGTAATGCTTGGTAAGATGCATGTGTCCATCACTGTTTTCTTGAGGCTTGATTGAAGTTGCCTTTAGTTCCTTGAACTCCAGTACTTTTACCAGCTGAGGGCGAGCCTGCACTCTATTTCTTCCATGTGGCTATCTGTACGAAATTATATTTGTTTGCCTAAGTATACATATTGATCTATATATCCTATTTCTTTGTTGTCTATAAGAACTTTGGATTTGGTACTGCTGGTGATAATTTTTGTTTTTGTGTAGCTCATCTCTAATCCTACTTTTCGGCTTTCTATGTTGAGGCTATTTAGCATGTCTTGTAAGCGCTGTACATTTTCCGATAGTAGCACTACGAGTATGTCATCAGCGAATCTTAAGTGGTTTAGGCGTCTACTGAATATTTTTATGCCTAATTGATCCCAGTTTAGTTGGTTAAAAATGTTTTGTAGTATTGCTATGAACAATTTTGGTGATATTGGGTCACCTTGTGTGAACCCTCTGCTGATTTTAATTTCTCCTCCTCTCTTCTCTAGTTTCACTCTACTTGTACTGTTGTTGAAGATATTTTTAGGACATTTATGTATTTTTGGTATATCTTACAGTGGTTTAGAGAATTCCAAATCACTGTTTTGTTATTATTACTTCGAATTAATCCTAGTATTCAGATCAGTATCAAATATTACTAATTCTGAGATAATGACAGACAGGGTGCACATCATTTGGCTTTACATTTCACTCTATATCAAAAACTTAGCTTAAAGGAAGAATCATATAATATACGGTCACTGTAAGGCTGGTTTTATCGTCGTGCTGACCGTCATTGCGGAGCGATTCGCACGACCAATATGTATGACGGAGATGTCCGCGCGGACAACTGTCAGCTTTACTCTAAAACTTAATAAATATTGGTCCGTGCGGATTGCTCTGCACCGACAGTCAGCGCGACACTAAAACATGTATACTGTAGTCTTTGACTAAAACCAGCCTAAAGAAAAGGCTAAGTACCATGCAGTTCATTGAGAACTTTAAGATGGCTGATGGCTTACTAAGTTACCATAAACAAAAATAATGACAATTGTTTGTTTTCCCTCGTATAAACCCAATTGAGGCATACAAAAAAAGTGAAACTATGACAAATTCAACAAATGGCATTTGTATTTACAATCATCTCATGTTGTGGTATTATTATTTGCTTGGTAAGTCTGTGAGCTAGGCGCTAAGTGTACCCTGAAGAAGTATTAATATAATCATTATAATCAATGTATAATAACAAGTACACCATGTCAATGTCAAACATACATATAAATTTTCGCCTAATTACAAAGGAAATAGCATGCAAAAGTGTACAACTGTGCATTATTAAATTATTATTTATGTATCAGATATCTTTTGTAATTAGAATGCTTCTTAGATAAATAAGGATAATTTTGTACAAAACATGTGAAGTTAAGACACAATTTTTTATTAAATAGAGGAAAACAATTAGTTACACACTTTTTCTTTTAGAAATCATCCCACAGAAGGTTACAATTATGAATACAATTCAGTTTATGAGCCAGATCTTTGGTAACATATAAATATTGGTTATTATTTGAGAAAATGCTTACTGTCAGGAATGTAAAATATGTCTGTCACAAGTACACAGTAACAGAGTGATAAATGAAAGTTCTACAAATTGGACAAGTCCTCTGATACCCATACAGTCTCATACAGCACTCACTACAGAGGCAGATGTGGCGGCAAGGCAGAGTCAACACACATTTCTGCCGCTCCTGGCAAATGACACACAAGGCATCAGCAGCATCCGCAGCATCATTTGCTGCTCTCACACTTGCATCTGTCTCCCTCACACTAGCCTCCCTACCACCAACTAAACTAGTTATCATCCTCACCTCGGAATCCGTAAAATAATTATAAAATAAATGATACAAGTACAAAGAATTTCTAACCACAGACCAGTAAAGCAATGTAAACTTAGTCTGAAGAGTTTCTCTAAAATGGATACATAAACGCACAATAACTATAGCACTAATGATTCCCATAAATGACTCTAAAGGCACATCAGTAAGAAAATTTGTAAACTTCAATAATGTCATGTATGCACTCACAATAGCGTCTACAGCTATATCTGTTAAGTACCCCACCAGTTGCTTCAGGAGCTGAGGGAGCTGAATAGGAATAAATGTAACCATCAGCCATAGTGCATCCCCTATAAATATCACAGCATTTTTTATAATACATAGCACTTCACTAATCACAAGGAGCACTGAATCTATTAGCCACTTTATCGAGATGACGATGGCACTCAGTTTAAGATATACGTCGCTGTACACCTTCGCCACTCCACTCCCGAGGAACACCACTTGGCTGACCATAGTGTCGATAACATAGTTAGTGAAGTTGGGTATGTCTTCATTAAATATCGGCAAGTTGTCTTCATAGACTATCTGAATGAACGTTTTAACACTATTTACAAAATTTAACAGTGCTGTACAGACTGCCGCAACTGCAACAAATATTACATGGCCAACGAATGAAGCGCCGAGTAAAACACTTCGAACAGTTAGTGCAAATAAGTTGATTATTTTGGCAACTAGAGTAATCATCATTCACTATCATTTTCTAACTGACTGTAAATAATGAATAATCGTTTCCATAAGTTTCTTAGGAGAAAAGTCAACTTAGTAAATATCAACGGCCCGTGATGTGATGTGAAGTGGATTGGATCTGTCATTTCTAGGAAGCGTTTAGATACTTTAGATATTACCTCAGAACAATAACCTATTCTATTACCCTCGCATCCGCTAGCTTTGATTTTTAAATATTATAATCAGCTATAACTTCGCACTTTAATAAATCCTCTTGTAATTTTTAGTAACATATTCAACTTGCCTAGTTATCAATTCAAGACAAGACTTATATTATTTATAAATTTCTGCAACCGAAAGTACTGAATGTTAATTTCGGAACAGAATAAAACATTTGTTGTTATATATATACATTTAAATTACAACTAATATATATATATTAGTAATTTGACAACACGCTATTTACTTATAAAATCCAGTTGTTAGTTTCGTTGACTGAACAAATATTAAATTGTTTTTATATTGTTTCTATATGTTGTTTTAATAATTTTTCTTGAAGTTTCTATTATGTATTAATAATTTTATATCGGTATATAACTTGTCCCAGGGCGCCTGCTCGGGTGAAAATAGAGAAAATACGGAGAAAACGAATTTTCCCAGACATGAAAATCGTTAGAGGCGTTTTCAAGAACGTGATTACAAATATATATATATAATATATACAAATATTGCTCGTTTAATATATTTGTAATTAGTTGTATAATATTTTTATCTTAATAAATGATAATAATATAGTATAGGATTTTAGCAGAAGAATACTCTTGAAAACTGTCAGTACTCAGACCATGGACCTAAGATACTCGGGACAAGCTATGGTAATAATAATACCACGTCCGAGCGAGATGGTAGCACACAAATCTCTATAAGTGTGACAGAAAAGGAAATATCATCCGTTCTCCTTGTCATAGTTCCACTTTTTTTTGTTTGCCACAACTGATTTAGTATGAAGTTATGGCCAATAAATCACTACCCACCCAAATTAAGTAGGTTGTTTATGGTAAGCGATCAGCCATTTTAAAACCAGTACTTTTTAAATATTTATTAAAAGTGAATACAAGATTATAATTAACATTACCTAAGATAAATTAAAACTAAGTTAAATCTAAAAAAGGCCCTCGAGGCATTGTACCGAGGATGCTGGCGGCATTTCCTCGCTGAATTGCAATGCTGATGCGTTGCGTGAGAAAGCCGCCAGCTCTTCGGTCACCAGTTACATCGACCAGACCAGGGGCGCTACCGCGAAACGATATTCGTTTTCGTTCGTGTATCTCCGTCTCTGTTGCACTTGCTAGTTCGAGCGACAAAGAGGGAGATACACAAACGAAAACGAATATTGTTTCGCGGTAGGCCCTCAGTACTTAATTTAGCTGCATAGAAGCCTTTCCGTCCCTCATTGTGGCATCACGTATAGCCTGTCCCGAGTATCTTAGGTCTATGCTACCTACGGTACTGTCATGAAACTGTCAGTAGTGTCAGTGTCATTCTGTCATTGTCAATGATTTAATATTTGTGCTAGTACTCTACGAAATATATTCCTACATTTAATCCACTTTAATCGTTTGAATCTTAGCATAAACTAACTGAATCAATCAAATTACAATGGCTCCTAAAGGTGGTGGTGATTTAGCTAAAGTTAATTCAGCGGTTTACAAGGATAAAAGCAAGCCGACAGACATTCGGTTGAGCAACATAAATGCCGCAAAAGGTATTACTTCAAGTATCTACCTATATGACTAATAACATCTGATTTTTCTTTTACATTTTAGTGAGAAAATATGAATGAAATGTATGACTTATGCAAATATTCGGTAGTGTACATTGAAAAATCTTCTAGCAAACTGATTTCCTTCCCTATATTATGGTTCTTTACGCAATTTTTTTAAATTTCTTTGCGAGTCTCGATACTAAACTTGGCCTTAGTTTGGTCATGTGACTGTAAAACATAATTAATATTTCTCCAGTAATGTATACTACTGAAGGTTCAACAAGCATATCAGAATATTTCAGAAAATGGATTTGTACAAGTTAGTATGTGTAATTTTTCAGCCGTATCAGATGCAATTCGCACGAGTCTCGGGCCTCGCGGGATGGACAAAATGGTAAAGTTTAATAATATGTAATAAAAAGATGAACAGTCAGCAGCAGAAGTAGCTAAGCGGGCCTAGTGCTCAAATTGATCTGCACACGGACTCTAATGTCAAGAGAATAAGGTTTTGTGCAGATCATTCTGAGCATGTTAAAGTGCTTAGCTACTTCTGCTGCTGACTGAACAAGAATTGTTAATTGGCCATGTCTATTTGTTAACATCATATGTATCAATGATGTAATATAAAAAAGAGGTAGATAGGTTATATGCGCTTGAAAATTGGCACACTAAAATTGAGTCAATTGGCACAACTTGCCTCAGTTTCGAGTCGTCAATGGAAGCATTAGCTGTCAGATTTGGTGGCCATTTTTAATTAAACACGTAATTTCGTATAGACAACATATATCTACCTCTTTCTATATTACATCGTTGATATTTATAATGTAAATAACTTCTTCTGCATCATGTTCATCAAGGAGGATTATGTTTTTCGAGTGTATGTATGTAATGTATGTGAACCAGAAAATTCAATATCTTGGGCTACAGTCCAAACAGCTTAATGGATTTTGACTTATGAAGTGTCATTGGATTCATCATAATCAGGGTGCAACATTTTATGACTGGAAGGGAGTTTCTATATGGTAAACTCAATTATCAATATGCATGTTCTATATATTAGTTATCACTCCAAGTTTTGTTTCTGATTTGAGTATGAAGTTTACACATAACATATTTTAAATGATCGAAGAAGAAGAATGAGCTATGAAGTATTTTATATTTAAGAGTGAAAGTAGAAAATGCCTTCTAAACAAGTGGAATTAAAAGATTTTTCAAAAACAAAAATCCAACTGCTTTTTTGCAAATATTATAACCTATGTCACTATCCAATGACACCTCATATGTTGAAATCCGTCAAACGGTTTAGTCTGCAGGGTGTGCCAAAGAATAAGACATACACAATGCATACATACATACGCTCGAAAAACATAACCCTAATTTTCTTCAGCAGTCGGGTAAAAAATAGAAGAATTGCTTCAAAAACATCCCGAAATTAAGAAACATGGGTCCAAGCTATATTGTAACAAAATGTCACCTTTCATCGCAGAAAATATTCTCTTGTTAGGTATATAAAATCCGAAAGACACACGTATTCGATGTTTGTGATTCCTTGCTGGCTTGCAATATATCGTGGTATCAATTAGAAAATCCTAATTTTTACGGTTTTATTCAAAATAGCATTTCTGGACAATATGGTCAATATTTGTTCAAGACATGCCTTCATAACCTCACATCAGGAAAAAATATCTTCCTCAAATTTATAATGAAACATATCAACAAATTAGGATCATTTAATAACCTAATTTGTTCCCAATCTCAGGATTGGAATCAATTATATACAGGGTGGAAAGATAAGTCGGGCCCTGGAGGGAAACTACCTTAAATCCTTAAGCTGGCTCATTTTACTTATAGGAGACATTTCTTTATTTTTAAAAAGAAACAAAACTGCATTTAATGATTTTCTAATGCTCGGTTGCCTGGCCCGGGACTCGAAACAACTAAAATTTAAAAAAAACAAACACTCCCTATTTTATTATACTAAAAAAGAAGAAGATAATTGCGTTATTATTTGATTTCATTTTTACACTTAATAAAAACATATTTTCACAAACAAAACATGGAGTGATCACTAGTATATAGAACAAGCATCGATAATTGAGTTTATCGATATAGGAACTCCCTACCTGTCTATGTCTGATCATAATCATGTGGTCTAAATTTGAAAAAGAAGTTGGGTTTTTGAAGAATCTTATAATTCACTTGTTGCACATAATGATTAACAATAAAAGGGGTAAATTTAAATATATGGCCATCACACGGTTTTAAAACAGTAAATCATGCAAGATTTGATTACAGGCAGACATTACGACATGTAAAACTAAATAAGCTTGTAAAGATACCTATGAAATAGATATTTAAAATTGATTTTTAGATTCAAGCTGCCAATGGTGAAGTGACTATAACCAATGATGGGGCCACCATTTTGAAACAGATCAGCGTGATTCATCCCGCTGCTAAAATGGTAAGAACAATTATTATTATATTTTTTCTATGGAAAAGAAACTACCTATTCATCCCATTTTTTTTTTACCATTATATGGTATGGCTATTTGGGATGGACATAGGCTATTTTTTTTTAACACGCTTTTATTAGGTTGACCTGTAAGTAACTATGTAATGGAATCTTAGGTAACTAATTTAACCATCTTCCAAGGATCGTAGCGTCATGAAAATTGGCAGCTGTATGTAGTTCTGATGATAATACAATAATGGTACTGTCGAACTGATCTGATGATGGCGCCGGAAGATATGAACTGGAACTTCATGATGGAACATCGTATCATAGCTGTGTTTGGACTTGTTAGAAAAGTCTTGTAATGAACTTTGACCACGATTAGGTTTCAAGGTATGATGATGAAGCCGGAAGATAGGCATTGGCATTCCATGATGGAATATTGTATCATAGCCGTGTTTGGACTTGTTAGGAAGGTCTTGTAATGAACTTTGACCACGATTAAGTGGAATATCGTATCATAGTCGTGTTTGCACTCTTAGTGGTCTCAAGATTGAAGAGCTAGATTGTTCTAAGCTGACAGGTAAAACACCATGCAATACAGACGCACTGGCGGAGATGGAGAGGATGCGGGCTCATTTGCCTACTTGAAAAAAAGTTATAAATGTTAAAAATATTTCGTTATCAAAGACTTTCTGCAGCTTCCGCCAGGAAGTTAGTATTAGTATTTGTTTACAAGAAAGTCTTTTCTGTTCCAGCGCCCCACGCTTTTATAATCAAATATTATAATTAACCCTTTGAGAGCTAAAGACGGCTGTGGACGCGGACGAAAACTTGTGCCACTGAAGCCACGGACGGCCACATGATTATATTGATAAATATTATCATTTTGACATGACAATATTTATCAGAAGTTTCATTTTATTCATATTTTGTCTGGCTATTGTTTTGTTTTGGCCACAGTTGGGCACCATTTTGTTTTGCACCCTCGCTGTCAAAAGGTTAAAAGCACATAGTTTGCACCTCAGCCCAGAAATAGAGACAACTTGAATCATCCATAATTTATTTTTTGGATTTTACGTGCATTTATAAAAGCCTGTTTTTCAAGTGTTTTTTTTTTAATTTATCCTGCCGCTCTGTCTATGGCCCTGACATAATTATTGAATGAGTGAGTGAAGCGAACAAAGGTCTCCGTTTTAGCTTAGACCAAAAAAACGTATGTCCGGCTGTTCTCCTCTACAGGTCGCACTTCTCAACCGATTCTCGTGAAATTTTGTAAGTAGGTTCAATGATTATACAATTTTTATTGATGATTCAGTTTTTCGAAAAAAATTATAGCCTTGCGAGTTGTACAGCTCAAAGAGCCACTAGTATATATTTGGTGTAGTGAATATACATATAAAAACGCCAGTGTAGGTAATACCTGATATATTTCCTGTCATTTTAATTACTAAGTTTGATGGCTTTATTTTCAGTTGGTTGAATTGTCTCGCGCCCAAGACATTGAGGCAGGTGATGGCACTACCTCTGTGGTGGTAATTGCTGGAGCTCTGTTGGACTCTGCTGAAAAACTTCTGCAAAAGGGCATTCATCCTACAGTCATTTCAGATGGATTCCAGAAAGCTCTGCAAATAGCCCTGCAGGTAAGAATTAATTATTAAATTAGAATATGTATATTTTTTCTCCTTGTTGATAATAAAATAAATAATTGCTGCTCAAATTTTAAATGTATTTGCCAACAGTTAGTAATGCGTGTAGCAAAGGTCTGATCGAATAATTTGTGATCCCATTTGTTATCACTCAGGTTCATTTTGGGCCTATAAAAGTCACAGCGGCAGTTTGTACGCAATTAATGTTTGTATAGACAGCACAAAACATCTATTCAGAAGTGACCTATTTAGGCAATGAGTACTCGTGAGCGCCAACAGGGAAAGAGAGATTTCTACTGGGGAGCTATATGAGTGCCACCATAAGGGATGAAAGGCTCCTATGCTGCTAAATTATGAACTGGTCTTAAAACGGCTTACCATAAACAACCTACTTAATTTGGGTGGGTAATGGTTTATTTGCTGTAACCTTATACTATCGCCCATACAGTTAGCTGACCATCCGTGCACTTTATGTGCATTGTAATAAGGTTCAATATACAGGGTGATTTCGGGGTCGTGATCCCAACCATTTTTTTCTGACTCAGTAAATGATTGCGATGCTACCTGTATTTATTTTAATTGAAACAAAGATGATTCGTTATTTACGTATTTTTATTTAAAATTATTATTGACTCAAAATGCGTGGTCACCCTACTTTTAATATTACACCTTTTTACCTTACTGCAACGATTGTTAAGTCCATGCACTTGACATAAGTTTTCTTGGGAAATAGTAGGGTGACCATGATCTCGAATTATCGCAGTTTTTTTTTGCTGACTAAAATAAGTCGCTGGTGTACTGTTAGTCCTAACCTATCGTGATCCTTAGGAGAAAGTAAGTTAAATGCTTCTTTCTTGCTCCACGACCCCGTAATCACCCTGTAGATACAGGATAGTCAGTTAACTGTGTTGGCGTTTGTACCAACACCAACTCGGTTGCGGCAGATAAAAAAAGCGGAACTACGAGGGCTGCTACTTATGTATCCGGAGTAGAAAAAATAATCAAACGTAAATTACTAAATATAGTTTTATTGTTTTTCAAAATATTCTCTGTGATGGTCAATGCACTTTTGCATACGTGTAAACCAATTTTTAAAGCACTTTTGCCACTCTAATTGAGGTATCTCCAAAACGTGTTGTTTGAACGCGTCGACCGCATCTTCACGGGTCGAAAATCGTTGACTACGTAATTTATTCTTTACATTTGGAAATAAATAATAATCATTGGGTGCCAAATAAAGGCTGTACGGTGGGTGACCCGTTAATTCTATATTTTGACCTTCCAAAAATCGAGTTGTTTCGCGTGATGTATGACAGCTGGCGTTGTCATGGTGAAGAATGATTCTACGTCGCTGGTTGTCTTAACGTATTTTTTCAAACACTTCTGGCAAACAAATGGTCGTGTACAGTCAGCATCAAAAGTAACTACGCAATCGAATACGTCAAAAGTTCTTATTCCCTTGTAATAAAGACTTTTGACGTCTTCGTTTGCGTAGCTACTTTTGATGCTGACTGTACCACTCCGAATTAACCGTTTTACGATTTTCTAGTGGCACTGTAGCCACATGGCCATTCATACCAAAAAAGCAGGCGACCATTTGCTTCAAGGTGCTTTTTGCACGAGTAACTTTCGTAGGGTTCGGCTCATTTTGAAACACCCACACTGTTGATTGCTGTTTAGTTTCGGGATCATACGCATATATCCAAGATTCGTCACCTGTGTAGATATTATAAACAGCTTTTGAGTCACCACGGTTATATTTTTTCAACATTTTTTTGCACCATTCGACGCGAGCCTCTTTTTGATCCTTAGTTAAATTGTGCGGTATCCAACGCGAACAAATTTTTTTTACAGCTAAATGTTCATGTAATATCTTATTAATGCTCGTCATACATATCCCCAGAATTGCCTCTATCTCGCGATACGTAACATGACGGTCATGCATTATAAGTTTCCGCATGGCTTCAATATTTTGTGGTACAACGGCCGATTTCGGGCGACCTTCCTTAACTTCGTCCGTAAGCATACTACGTCCACGATTGAACTCACTAAACCAGTGATACACAGTAGTTTTTGATGGAGCTTCATCACCAAAAGTCAAAGTTAATTGATCTATGCATTGTTGTCGCGTTAAGCCACGCCGAAAATCGTAATAAATCATAGCACGAATATTTTCACGAGTAAGTTCCATTCTTGCAACGAGATAACATTTTAAACCCGCCAAAAACAAAAGACTAGCGTACTCAAGAAAAAAAATATAGCGGCCAGTATTAAAAGAAAGTTCAAATTTTACCATGGAGGTCAAAAATTATGTTTAAGAAAGTTGGAATCCTGGATTCTGGATACATAAGTAGCAGCCCTCGTATGACAATGACAACGAATGATATATCCCTTGTCCTTTCCCTTTGTATGTTTTTGTCTTGAATAAATGTTTGTTTCTTTCTTTCTTCACACTTACTGAGATTTGTATACTACCATCTCGCTCGGTCGTGTTATTACTATTACCATGGCTTGTCCTGAGTAATCATATGTTCATGAAGTTGTCACCACATCAACTTGGTTGTTAAATTTTTTTTTACGATTGAATGTACAAACCATTATTTCCCACCTTGTACTTGCTAGGTTGTCGAAAGCATGGCGACCCCAGTGGACCTCCAGAATGAAGACGCTCTGCTGCAGGCCGCTTCCACGTCTCTGAACTCTAAAGTAGTGTCTCAGCATTCAACTATCCTGGCTCCAATTGCAGTGGAAGCTATTCGTGCTGGTGAGCTATTATTTTTATTTACTTATTGAAACTACAAAATAATGTAGGAAAGACATTCAGTCCAATGTAATCACATTATTCTGTATTATCAAGTATTATTTACCTAGATTAGCACAAGTAAACAAGCTCTTGTATTATCCCCAAGTACATAATATAATTAGTGCGTAACAACTTACGGGAAAATAATTTCGGATACCAGCGCCATATATTTTAGCATGCCTCCTGGACCCGAAACTGCAGAGAGACAATCTCTAAGGAGTCGGTGTCCCCAGTAACGACGACATTAAAAATGTACATTGCATAATTCGGATGTAATTTACACTTTTCCAAACGCGGCCGCGGCGATTTTGATGACATCATTACTGGGGAGACCGACTCCTTAGAGATTGCCTTCCGGCAGTTTTGGGGTCCGGGGAAAATGCCTAACAACATACATAAAAGATGGCGCTGGTATTCGAAAGTGAAGTATTTGTTCGACGGAATCCCGGAACAACACGCACTAGAAGTAGTTTTTGCAAGTAAAGCTCTTAATACTACGACTAACCCCCCAACCCCCGTGAAACAGGTCATGTAGCCTCCCCCGCCAAAAATGGTCGTCACTCATTGTTATAATCTATGCTTGTCAAGTTTGTATCTATGGTAAGAGAAAAAAATAAATTGTCTTTCACTGGATCATGGCGTAGTCTCATTGCTCTCCCGTTCCTAATAAAATATAAATATGAAGGCCGTCTCGCAGCACATCCAAAAGCTGTAAACAATACATGGTGTCAGAAGTAAAGCGAACTCCGAAGAACAACAATGGCAGGTGAGGAGGGGAAAACCCAAAATATAATTCTCGCCAACGGGCTTCGTCCGTTACACCTCACATCACAAAATGGCGGCGACCCAGAATGTGCTAATTCAGAAAAATGGAAACGTTGGAAGCAAAAATTTGAAATATATTTTGAAGCAAATGACCTAGAGAAAATTCCTGATAAAAAGCAAATAGCCATATTTCTTAATGCTGTGGGCGACGAAGGATTAGACATTTTTAACTCCTTCCACGTAGACAGAAGTAATGAAACGCTAAAATCAATTTTAGAGAAATTCGACACTAAATTTAATGCATTAAAGAATGTCACGGTGGAAAGATATAATTTCTTCACCCGTCACCAAAAAAGGGAAGAGTCATTCGACGAATATGTCACATGCCTAAATAATTTAGCTCAAAGTTGCGAATTTAAAGACCTAAATCAGTCAATAGTCAAAGACATGTTTATCATAGGCATAAAAAATGAGACAATCAAAGAAAAACTTCTTCAGAGAGAAGATATTCAAGAGGTCGGCGCAGCTGTGCAGCTGGCGAAAACGATTGACCTATCAAGCCAAAGATCTAAACAGCTAAGACAAGAAGAGAGCAATCAAGTACAAATCGTCACAAGAAAATCAAGGCCAAAATTCAACAATTCACCACAAGTGAAGCGACCAAGCAGCCGAGATTCATCAAGCTCAAGCTACAGGACTAAGGACTCAAACTTCAGGCCGAACAATTTTCAAAAGACTACCGACAACAGAACATGCAGGAAATGTGGACAAGTTCATCGGGTAAGATGTCCAGCACAAGGGAAGATTTGTGCTATATGCAAAAAACCAAATCATTTTGCACAATGCTGTTTCCACAACAAGAAAAAAGTAAGTTCTGTAAACATTCCTTTTGACAATAACGAGTCTAGCCAGAATATAAACACAGCTGACTATAGTCATCAGCAAAGTAAATTTGACACATCAGATTTTATTATAAGCTCTGTAAACAACAAGTCATGTCAAAATAATTGGAAAATTAAGGTCATGTGTCAAAATCAAACAATATCTTGTCAAATAGACACAGGGGCTGACACAAATGTAATTTCTCTCAGCTCACTTAAAGGGTTGGAAGAAAAAACCAACATGAAATTTCCTATAAAAGAGTCGCATAATAAACTGTTTACATTTTCAGGTCACTTGATTAATAATTTAGGTAGCATTGTTCTGACTTGTACATTTGACAATGGCTACCAAGCAGACATCCAGTTCATGGTCGTGGAATGTGAATGTGCAACAATTTTAGGATGGAAAACGAGTGAAGACTGTGGCATTGTCAAGCGACTATTTGAATTAACAAGTAAAAATCGAAGGTCAGTAGAATCTCTACTAAATACCTACTCAGACACATTTGAAGGATTAGGCTGTTTACCACACAGGGCTCACTTACATTTAGACACTAGTGTTACACCTAAAATATGTCCAGTCCGCAGAATACCATATGCATTACATCCGAAACTTAAAGATGAATTAGACAGAATGGAAAAATTACAAGTTATCGAAAAAGTCACTACTCCAACTGACTGGGTAAACGCTATTGTCCCAATAGAAAAGCCTAATGGACAATTACGCATTTGTCTCGACCCAAGAAATTTAAATAAAGCAATTAAAAGACCTTATTTCCCATATCCATCATTAGATGATTTACGTTCAAAAGTGGCAGGTGCTACTGTTTTTTCAAAACTTGATGCCAACTCTGGATATTGGATGATACAATTGGATGATGAAAGCAGTCAACTATGCACTTTCAACACCCAATTCGGAAGATACAAATTTCTAAGATTGCCTTATGGAATCAATAGTAGCGGTGAAATATTTCATAAAGTCATGACATATTTATTCGGTGACTTACCAGGCGTATTGATATTTGTCGATGACATCTTAGTGTATGGGTCAAATCAAGCTGAACACAATCAACGCTTAGAAAGTGTTCTTAAAAGGGCTCGTGAAGTCGATCTAAAGTTCAACAAGTCGAAATGTTCATTTAATAAGTCGGAAATAACATATGTAGGTCATATTTTTAATGAAAAAGGTATTTCGGCAGATGCTGCAAAAGTCGAAGCAATTTTAGACATGCCAAGACCAAATAATGTCAAGGATTTACAAAGATTCTTGGGAATGGTAAATTACCTAGGCTCATACATACACAACTTAGCTTTTGAAACAAACTTACTTCGAAGTCTTCTGAAAAAACAAAATCTATGGCAATGGACTGAAAATCATGAAAAAGAATTTCTTAAATTAAAGGTACTCATTACTCAGTCACCAGTCCTAGTTCATTATGATGTAAACAAGCCAATAAGATTATCAGTAGATTCATCAAAAAGCGCAGTCGGTGCAGTCATTTTTCATGGAAAAAATCCCATCGCATATGCATCAAAGTCATTAACAGATACACAACAAAATTATGCTCAAATTGAGAAGGAATTGTATGCAATTTTATATGGATGCAAAAAATTTCATCAATATATTTATGGCAAAACCATACAAGTCGAAACAGATCATCAACCATTAGTAACATTGTTTAAAAAACCACTGTCAGATGTCCCAGCTCGTCTACAAAGAATGATGATTGCTTTACAATCATATGACTTAATTGTGTCTTACATAAAAGGTACTGAAATGTATATTTCAGATACACTTTCAAGGGCTCCCATAAAAAATTCAAGTGTAGAAAAGTTCGACTTGAATGAATTAGACAGTAATATTGTTGGTCAAGTAAAATTATTGACCTCTAATTTGGCAATAACTCAAAACAAATTACAACAAATCAAAGACCATACTAAATCAGACGCGACATTACTTAAGTTACAAGAATATTATTTAAATGGTTGGCCAAACAGTAAAAGCCAGTGTGATCCAACAACATTACCTTACTGGAATATTCGAGATGAAATTCATTCTATTGATGACATAATTTTCAAAAATCAGTCTGTAATTATTCCCAAGTCAATGCGGTCAGAAATATTAAATATCTTACATGAAGGTCACATGGGTGTAGAAAAAACAAAAAACCTAGCACGCGGTTTAGTTTTTTGGCCAAACATATATCATGACATCGAAATGAAAGTAAGACAATGTGAAGCATGTATCATATTTAGTTCTAACAAAACAAAAGAACCTCTATTGTCTCACGAACAACCTTGCCTTCCATGGCAAAGAGTGGCAACCGATTTATTTGATTATATGGGTAAAAAATACTTACTAGTAGCCGACTATTACTCTAATTACATAGAAATAGCATACTTGAACACAGACTCCAGAAGTCAGAATGTAATACAGCAAATAAAATCAATTTTTGCAAGGCACGGAATCCCATTGCAACTAGTCAGTGATGGTGGTCCTCCATACAACTCCCATGAATTTCAAAAATTCTTGATTGATTGGGATATAGAACATATAAAGTCAAGTCCACACTTTCCCAGGTCAAACGGTCTTGCTGAAGTCTCAGTAAAAATAGTAAAAAACATATTAAGAAAATGTCAAGAGTCAGGTACAGATTTTCATCTGGGGTTGCTTCAATATAGAACAACACCTAGAGGAAATTTGAAGTCACCTTCTGAACTACTTATGTCTAGAAAGCTTAGAACTAAACTACCTACACATAAAAATAGTCTAAAGCCTAAAGTAGTCAAATTTTCAGATCATTCTAAACACAAGTCTGAATTAAATCAGAAACAAAAATCATACTATGATAAAAATGCTAGACATACTGAAGAATTTGATCCTAATGATCAAATCTTTTTCAAAAAATATCCAAATGATATTTCATGGACAAAAGGTACAATTGTGTCAAAAACTAAGTTTCCAAGGTCGTACATAGTCAAAAGCACAGACGGTGTTGAATATAGGCGAAACACTCAACATATAAAGTTATATAAGTCATGTCTGGCACAGTCACAGTCTAATGCAGTCAAAAACAGGTCTGACAAAGTTGTCAGTCAGTCAGAAAGATCAAGTCAATACCAGTCAATGTCTCAGCCAAAACAGGAAAGTCGAACATTTACAAATAAAAATTACCAGTCAAAGCCTAAGTCAAATAGTCAATATCCAAGTCAGTCCAATGAGTCTATGTCAAGTCAGTGTAATAGCAAATTTGAAAGGGAGAACATGCACACTTATTATTATATACCTGAATATTTAATGGAAAGTCGGAAGTCAAGTCCTGTAAATAACGTAGATATAAGTGTTAATAGTAGTAAGACAAATTCTAGTAATGAAAGCTTTGAATCAATTCAGTCAAATGAAAGTGATGTATCAACTAACGGGTCTAGTCTACCTATTGTAAACACAAACAGTGATAATATTTGTCAGTCATCTCCAATAAGTGAAATGGTAAAAGATTTGTCACCAGTACCAGTTAGTGACACTCCTGTTCCTCGCTATAGCTCTAAAGGGAGATTGATTAAGGAAACGAAAAGACTAGATCTGTAAAGTATTTATTTAATTCATAATGACATGTGTTAACAAATAATTCTTAATTCTAATTTGACGACGTTCACGGAACTTTCAATGTATTGTATTATTTTCATTCACTGACGCTATAATTATAAGAATGCAATAAAAATGTTGTTATAATAAGACATCTAAACGTATGATATTATTGTATAAATTACTAATTATGTTAATGAAATTGTTTTTATTATATGAGCTCATGTTTGTCCAGTGCAAATAGGTTAGCTGTCAATACTGTCGATGTCAAGTGTCAAGTGTCAACGTCAACTGTCATCTGTCAAAATTATTTTCTTTTAAAAAGGGGCATGTTATAATCTATGCTTGTCAAGTTTGTATCTATGGTAAGAGAAAAAAATAAATTGTCTTTCACTGGATCATGGCGTAGTCTCATTGCTCTCCCGTTCCTAATAAAATATAAATATGAAGGCCGTCTCGCAGCACATCCAAAAGCTGTAAACAATACACTCATCACATTGGTTGTTTCAAACCATTGATACTCCACACGCGCAAGTTACATTTGTGAAATTGTGATTTTATTGGAAAAATGTTGCAGTTCTCTATGGGATGTAAGCCGAGAGCCATATGTAGCGTTAACTTATATGCAACCTGCCCCTGGCTATTAGGTTGGTATGGTCACACTAGATTATAATTATAGCTTAAAACAGTAAAATAAATCCGTACAAACGTCCGATGTGACGTACTCATGCAGACACACGTCGATACAATAAACTTCAGCGCAAGTCTAGTCGGCGGTACAGTCAGCATCATATAGTTAGTAGCAGCCAAAGAAGCCAAATATTTCGGTACACGTCTTTATTACTGTAAGAATAAGGGTGTGTTACGATATATTTGGCTACTTTGGCTGCTGATAACTATACGATGCTGACTGTACATTCAGTTCGCGTGCCGCGCATTTGTAAAATGGTTTGAAATGGGGCGCAGGTGTAAAAGGGTCTTAAATGTAGTCAAAGTGATTTATTCTTCGATTTAGGCATATTACATGCACCTATGAATGTCGATAAACTACCACCGGTTCGGAAAGAAAAGCTCTGCCTCAAGAAGAACCGGCGCCGGCTACAAAACTCGGCGACGTATCATTTTTTCAAAACAGTATTCAATATATCATTTCAGTATCAGAGTATTAAATATAAAATATACTATCTCTGGAAGCTAATATATTTACTGTGGCCATACGTAGCGTTAGCACTTACGCCTCGGCCACGACTTTGGTATTAAGCGACCTGCGGCAGCGTTTTATCTGTTCATTGCGCGGTCGAGACGCGCAACGCACTGTGGTTAGTCGGGATCACGCGCAATGAATTAGAAAAACCGCTGCCGCAGGTCGTTTAAGACCAAAGTCGTGACCAAGGCGTCAGGCCAGTGAAATCGCTAAAATCGCAAGCTAACGGCTAATTGTGATTTTTTAATATGATGATAGAACCACTACCAGTACCGTATATCCATGTTTGCAGCTTCGAAAGACCTATGCTAACTTTGCACTTTTTGGCACTTTTTTTTGGTATTGTCAATATAAGTTTGGTGTACAGCTAGCTAGTAAAGAACCCGCCCTAAGGCTGTTGGCTACTGTCTGTCCGTGCGCAGTGATGGAGCCGCTGGTGGGCGGCGCGGGCGCGCGCGTGGACCTGCGCGACGTGAAGGTGCTGGAGCGGCTGGGCGGCACGGTGGAGGACACGGAGCTGGTGCGCGGGCTGGTGGTGCCGCACCGCGCCGCCAACGTCAACGGCCCGCACCGCATCGAAAAGGCCAAGGTCGGCCTGATACAGTTCTGCATATCGCCGCCCAAGACTGACGTGAGTACCTACCGGTTTTTACAAGAAGATATCATAGGCCTTTAGGGTGGGTTCGAATCCCGCCCCGTACCAATGAGTTTTTCGGAACTACGGAACATCATTTGATATTTCATCATCATATCTGCCGAAAGATGCCACTGCTGGACATAGCCCCCCCCCCCCCCCCAAAGAGTGCCAAAGTGACCGGTCCTGCACCACCCGCATCCAGCGGACTCCCGCAACCTTTACCAGGTCATCAGTCCACCTTTTGAGGGGCCTATCCACGCCGTGCCTCCCAGAGGGATAGTCGAGTAACGTTTTGAACGCGCGTTAGGTATCCAACTGTCGTTTTTCCATATAAAAATTGACGTTTAGATCTACCTGACGCGCGTACAATGCGTTACGTGATCGACCAGCAGTACGTGGTCGCCACTCTAGAACCTTTTCGCTCCAACGGCCATCGATCCACTGCCACTTATTTTAAAAATCGGAGGGCTATATCGGTTACATTGGTTCTGCTGCGGATATCCTCATTTCTGATGCGATCACGCAGAGAAACTCCCAACATAGCCCTCTCCATTGCCCTTTGGGTGACTTTAAGCCTTCTTTTAATATGACGCTCGAGGATCGTGACGTCACGGGCTCCGAGCGTTTTATCTCTAACAAGTGGAATTAAAAGATTTTTCAAAAAACCCAACTGGTTTTTTGCAAATACAATAGTCTGTCACTCCCACGATTAAGAGGAATACAACGACACCTCATATGTCGAAATCGTCGTCGTCAAACGGTTTAGGCTGCAGGGCGTGCGCGTGCCAAAGAATAATGCATACACACTTACATACATACGCTCGAAAAACATAACCCTCCTTTCCTTCGGCAGTCGGGTAACAATCAACATTAAAGGTTGTAGTTTCGTAAATTTTTGAATTTTTTAAATGGGATTTTCGTCATTAGGCATATTTTTCCGCCCTCTTTCTTTTGAAGTAATAAAAAAAATGGTGTCTGCACCCGTATTGTGAAAGATTGTTTGGAACACTGCAGATGGATCACAACGTGATCGTGTCGGACTACGCGGCGATGGACCGCGTGCTCAAGGAGGAGCGCCAGTACATCCTGAACATCGTGAAGCAGATCAAGAAGGCGGGCTGCACCGTCCTGCTTGTGCAGAAGTCCATTTTGAGGTAACTTCCTAATAGGGGGAATCAACTTTTTACACCGGCCATAGACGGGCTACTTAGAGCAGTCAGTGCCAACAGCTTCAAGCGGCCGCGGTTGGGCGATCTGCAGTTTCAATACAAAATTGTCATTCGTAATACACGAACCGCTCAAGCAGTTGTAACCGCTTCGGGCGGTTGGCAGCACGGTGAAATTTCATCATGCGGTCGAGCAGCTCTGACTGCAAGAGCGTGTATGTTGATCACTGGGTAACTGCTCGAGCAGTCCGTGTATTGCGGCTCTTAGTGTCCTCTCCGTTTCTACTATTTGAGCGTTTTTTAAAAAAAAGTACATGAACGTTTTTTTTTCAGAATTCGATTTTTTTTGGGTTTTTCTTACTCAGAATCGTTGATGCTATCCATCCTCATACAAAAAAAAATTGTCCAAAATATTCCATTCCAGATCGTCACATTTTTGTTATATTGACGTGACGCACTGGAAGAAAAAACTTACATAGTAAAATCTGGGACAGTTTTTTTCTTGTATAAGCATCGATAATATCAACGATTCTGAGTAAGAAAAACCCAAAAAAATCGATTTCTAAAAAAAAATCATGTACACTTTTTTTTAAACGCGCCTATTTGCTGTTTAAAAGAAGATTACAAGAAAATACGATGTCTGCTGTTGTTAATTGTTGTTGCATTCTTTACTCATTAATTATAACGTGAAACTACATGACAACTGTATTTAAAAAAAACATTCATTCACCCTCAATTTCACTCGTTGCCCAGCGGACGTAAAATGTCCCCCGATTTGTATGAAAAGAAAATAGTGGTTTGTTCCCTCGACAACCATGTTTTCTACTAGAATACGTTTTTTTGCGAGATGCAACATATTCAGGGTGTCCCAGGGTGTGTCAATGCGAAGCCGCAAACGTGTGATAGCCCTAAGTCATAACAATTATTTAAAAAAATAGAAAAAAGTTCCAAACCAAGCTTTAAAAAAAACTGACTTAATGGAAATTGAGCAATTAACTTCCTATGGCGTATAACACAAAAAACAATAGGCATCTCAAGTTTTTCTTCAATAAGTGTTATACCATTTTACAATTCAGAATAAATAAGCCATCTTTTGAAGCTACTTGCCAAATTTGCGTAGTTCCTAATTTTTTCTTCAGTACAGTTACTTAAAGTTACAATTTTAATGACATGTTTGGGAAAAAAAGTGTAAGTTTATTTCAAACGGAGGCACTTGTGTTTTAACTTTATTTTTTTATTTTAGGGGGGTCATTCACTGTTATGTAACCATGAATGACCAATATAAATATATATGTACCAATATAAATATTGAAGAAAAATAAAAATCATTTTTTTGATAATATATGACTCGGCCCAGCCTATCACCCGTTTTCGGCTTGAGGTTGACTTCTGGGCCACGTTGTATGTTTAAATAGACTGTTTATCTGGCAATAAGAACTTGTAGATTATATCAAATACACATGGTGTGGTAACTGATAATGAAGAAAAAACCAAGGGACAAAAAAAAGTTGATGGACCCATGGACAGTTTTTCTTGGCAAAGAAAATAAAACGTGAGTTGTAGAGAAGCCTTGCGCCTATTAGAGAAGAATTTTTAGAAGGGCATCAAAGAAGTGTATATCATATAAGATATAATGGCAAGAAAAGGGTTCAGTATCAATAGGGGTGTAGACACTAAATAACATAATCAATAATGTTGTATTTTCTCAAAATGGGGTTTAATAATTTTTCTACTCCTGTACTTTTATCTGTCATTTACATAGTCACGAACACGAACACTAATATAAAGACATACAAAATAAGTTTGCAGAAAAGTCTATACTCTATTCCCCATAACAGTACGGCACAACCGTGCTGTTATGTCGCCAAAACGATACGCTTAGCAGCCATACGCTTCTAAACCTATACATTAGGTACTACCAACTTAACAATCCACTGAATGTTTTTACTTTTTAGAAATTTTTGAACTAAAGGCATTGCTGCTAACTTAGGAAAAACCTTTATTCTTAATATGGCAGTACTGGCAAGTTGACATCAATTAAAAACAAAGTTAACCATAGACACCCATTTGTCTCATTTTCATGTTTCCCGAATTCCCGGTTATTTTATAAATTGTTGTTTGACTTTGCGGCCGTTGTGTTTGCTACAAAATAGTTGGTGTTTCTCAAAAGTAATAATGGATGACGATGAAAATATTGCTTCTACACCAGAAATACACCGGGGCAGCCCACAAGCAGTGACCGAACATTTGTTGCCTACTAAATCTCGGGACCTATACGACAAAGTTTAAGAAAAGTTTGTTCTTTGTTTAATTTTGCATTTTATTTCATAGTAGCTAGTCGTAGAAAAAGTATTGTATGCAACGTTGTATAACTAAGTCAAAAAACGCTCGTGGCGTCTTTCTTTACAATGTTCGCCTTCGGCTCACATTGTAACCCACGCCACTCGCCTTTTTTGACCTCTCTTATACAACTGTTGCATAAAATACTATTACTCAAATGGAGAAAAAAGCAACGCAAGAGGTTAAATAATCACAAAATTATGAGTGTCTAAGGTTTTAAGAGGGGGTATATTCTGTCCCTTTTACGCAAAACGCACCTTCATATGAAATGTCATTTGACGCTCGAGGCTCGTGACGTCACGGGCTCCGAGCGTTTTCTCTCACTGGCAAGCAACATTAAAACGGTTGTAGCTTCGTAATTTTTTGAGATTATTTAAATAGGATTTTCGTCATATCTTTCTTTTGAAGTAATAATAATGTCTATTGTACACGATTCCCAGCTCTGGAGGCACAACCATGTCCAAAAGTGATGTTTTATTTTGCCTTGTGCAAGTTGTGCAGAATAGTTTAGATAATCAATTGGTTGTCACTCAACTCGAATTCCATGTATACATTATAGAGATGCCCTGAGCGACCTGGCGGTGCACTTCCTCGACAAGATCAAGACGATGGTGATCAAGGACGTGGAGCGCGAGGACATCGAGTTCGTGTGCAAGACGCTCGGCTGCCGGCCCATCGCCTCGCTCGACCACTTCACCGCCGAGAACCTCGTCAGCGTGGACCTGGTCGAGGAGGTCAACGAGCCCTCCGGGAGGTACATTAAGGTGAGCTTGTGGTGCTTTACCCATTCCTTCTCATTCATGAGAGGAGATCTGGGGCCCTACCGCAAAACGAAAACGAAATTCGTTCGTGTACCTCCATCCCTGTCGCACTTGCTTATTCGAGCCACAGAGTGGGAGATACACTAACGAAGTTCGTTTTCGATTCGCGGTAGCGCCCGTGTGGTCTGAGGGCCTACCGCGAAACAAAAACGAACGTTCGTTCTTGTATCTCTCTCTCTGTCGCGATGAGTTGATTTTGTCGGATGAAGCTAAGTTGAATCCGACAATAGAGATGAATCCACGAATTGCCATTCCCGCCGAAGCAGATATAGTGCTTTTCTCCATAAATGCGAGGAAATCAAATAATATTTTCAATAATTTTAAAACAGCGAGTAGTATGTCAATAACCTATCATGTTCCCGCCCAACTTATTTTTAAAAAGTATGTACACGGCATGACTCATGGTGTCAGTTTCAATTGACACACATAAAAAAAAAAAACATTAGAATCGATTACAAGTTTATGTTTTATGTAATTATAATTATTAAAAATTAAACGCGATTGAAATCTAAACACAATTTAGTTCGTTTTGAATATTTTTTCTTCAGTTAATAAGTATTTGAGACGTTTTTTAAAACGTCACTTCGATTTCTTGCAAGTTTTTTTTTTAATTGTCATAGACAAAATTATAATTTAAAAAAAAACTTTGGAAAACTTTAAGCCGCGTCCGCTGCGCCATGTTTTCGAGGTTTTTAAACGTCAATAATGTTTTGCCAATCAAAACAATACCCTATGTGTTTGCCGAAACTGATGGACTGTGCTCCCCTGAATTTTTATGCAAAATTAAAGTTAAAAATAGTGCGGAATGTCTGCGGTTATGGTGTGGGTTCAATTGATCACATTTTCTTTGAGTGTCCTACATCTCTCTTCTGTCTCTATGATCTGCTAATAAAACTTAAAGTTCAACTCCCTACTAATGTTAAAACTCTCTTGGCAAGTTTTGAGCTCAAAGTCACTAAGGCTTTGGCTTATTTTATTGATAAAAATAACATAAAACTATAAATATTTATGAATATAAGCGTTCTTTTACCCAATATAAAATATTTTATATATATATATGTATACGTATGACTAGACCTTATTACAGCTCTGTATGCCTGCGCGTTATGAAGTCCTTTACGAGCAAGTGTGAGAAAAAGAATTAAAACGTTAAAATCAATGATAATATTAATCTTAGGCAAAACATAAGGTTAAAAAGTAAAAAGTATACAGTAATGGAATTTCATACACTTTCCTAGCCGTTGAAATTGTACAGTAATGACTGTTACCTTTTTAAATTTGCGCTCGTGAGTAACTTCACGTACTATTCTTGGTACAGTAAGGCGAACCTTTGTAATAAGTAATAAGCTTCCCGGTGTGTCGCACAGATGTCGGGGTGCGGGTCGGGCGGGCGCACCGTGTCGGTGCTGGTGCGCGGCTCGTCGGGCGCGGTGGTGGCGGAGGCGGCGCGCTCGCTGCACGACGCGCTGTGCTGCGTGCGCTGCGTGGCGCGCCGGCCCGCGCTGCTGCCCGGCGGCGGCGCGCCCGAGGCCGCCGCCGCCGCCGCGCTGGCCCGCGCCGCGCTCGCCGCGCCCGGCGCCGACCACTACTGCCTGCGCGCCTACGCCGACGCGCTGGAGGTCGTGCCGTCCACGCTCGCCGAGAACGCCGGTACGTATGCGCGTCACCGGCGCCACCTTCAGACACAAATGATGACCCGTGACCGCGCCGCTGAGACGGTGTAGCCTGCCATTACCTACAAAATGGCACCTTAAGGACCACCCGAAACATGCCAAACTTACTTATTGTTGTTATTACCTAAAAAAACATCACAGGGATTACCTGCAACTTAACGCAGTTTTTTTTCAACGCGTGCATGTAATAAAATACACAGTCCAACTTGACTAACTTACGTAACACACATCGAAATGACACAGCTTATCGTCGGGCAGTCGTGAAAAAACATGATGCGAATGTACCTAACTAAAATGTAATCCCCAGGACTGAACCCGATCGAGACGGTGACGGAGCTGCGCGCGGCGCACGCGGCCGGCGCGCCGGGCGCGGCGGGCGCGGGCGTGAACGTGCGGCGCGGCCGCGTCACGGACATGCGCGCCGAGCACGTGCTGCAGCCGCTGCACGTCACCGCGTCCGCGCTCGCGCTCGCCACCGAGACCGTGCGCGCCATACTCAAGATCGACGACATCGTGAGTACCGACCGTCATTAAACAACTCACTAAAAAAGACTGCATACAAAAATGTGACGATCTGGAATGGAATATTTGGGACACGCTTTTTCTTATATGACGATCGATAGTATCAACGAATTACTAAACTTAAGTGGCAGTGGGCGGGGCACATTGCACGTAGAACCGATGGCCGCTGGGGCGGAAAGGTTCTCGAGTGGCGACCAAGTACCGGAAGGCGCGGCGTGGGTAGGCCCCCCACAAGGTGGACTGATGACCTGGTAAAGGTCGCGGGAGTCCGCTGGATGCGGGTGGCGCAGGACCGGTCAATTTGGAACTCTCTGGGGGAGGCCTATGTCCAGCAGTGGACGTCTTTCGGCTGATATGATGATGATGATGATGAGTATCAACGATTCTGAGTAAGAAAAATCCCCAAAGAATCGAATTCTGAGAAAAGCCGGTCAATTTGGAACTCTCTGGGGGAGGCCTATGTCCAGCAGTGGACGTCTTTCGGCTGATATGATGATGATGATGATGAGTATCAACGATTCTGAGTAAGAAAAATCCCCAAAGAATCGAATTCTGAGAAAAGAGTTAATGTACACTTTTTCTGAAAAACTCATCTACAATATTCAAAGGTGAAAACACCTAAAACCACCGTAAATTGATCATGATCAATGACCTAACGAGGGATTTTACAGATATTCGCATCGGCGAAAATTCCGCATACTTTTCGACATCCGCATCCGCATCCGTAAATTCGATGCGGAACTTTTGCGGATGCGGATTATCTGCATTTCGTTTTTGTAATATGCCGATTCGCTGGGGTGACAAGAAGTTGCGCGTTTGTTTCGTTCGCAACGATTATAATTCCGTCACGACGTCTTTGATATTAGTACGTGATACATGGTTTATTTATATTTTTGAGTGTCTCCCAAACCCGCACCCCCGAATGTAAGCTCGATATATGAGCATTCGCATCCGCGGATGTCAAAAAAAATCTCATCCGCAACCTCCCTAGAGCTAACTACGCGGCAGTCTCGGTTGAATAACCGTCAAATAAGTTGGTAAAAATAAAGCTATTTATTTTAACTTCGTGTGACATTTATTGTATTCAAAGTGACTCTAAATCAGATCCCCATAATATAAGTAAATAATAGTAGTATGCGTAGTCCATAATCTAATGAATTATGTTTTGTCTTTTCAGGTAAACACTATGAACTGAAGTGCCTACGCCGTAATTCACAAAGTATTAGTTTTAATCTCCTTACGATAGACGCTTGTTTTATTTTTTGTCACAGGATGGCATTTATGTATCTTCACATTTTGTCTTGTGGTATGTTATTACTAATCCGAATTAATTACTTTCCGCCTTAATGTGCACTGGCTGGATTTTAATATATTATATAACAGAAATTTAGTCACAAGTAATTATGTACGAGACGGTTCTTTAAAGAATGTATTGCTTTCGCCTGAGACTGCTTTGTAATGTAATAAATACCTTGTGTGTCCATCTTACATATGTATTTTTGTAATTGTTGTAGTACTAGCTACAAATGGTGGATTAAATATATGCTTGAAAGTACCGAATACAATGAGGACTTATATAAAACTTGCAATACATTAATATTTCAAAATAAAAGTATTAATTCAATGATTGTCTTTATTTTAGTATTAGGAACCGAACCCATGCCTTTTTCAATCTTTTTAACGCCATCAACGTCTTAACAGACTTACGCAAGATCAAAAAAATTATAACTTAATTAGTTCCTGATAAGTCGGAAAAAATATTAATTTACATTTGCTCTATAATATTCAAGATAAATCATAAAAAAATGAATGCTTAATTAAAATCTATTATAATATTTTTTTATACTCATAGTCTTTAATGTTTGAATTTAGACTGTACACCAAAATAAAACCACATAGTTTTTTACTATGGACAACTCAACTGAAATAATTATTATACAACGCTTTAGACAACTAAAATAAATTCGACCAATCACGTGGCGCCCGTACTGAACTATAATGAATTTGACAATTAGGACGTCGCGTTGACTCCAATACAAAAGAACGACGATGGGCCGGCGCACCTCTGACTTGCACTTCGTTTCAGCAGGGCCAAAGGTGCGTACGATTTAGAGCAGCCTCGGGCTGAGGCACGCACGGCTCGCCTATTTTGCTCTAATTCGTACGCGCTCACGCGCTGTGCGCGAGCAGCGCGCGGCGAGCCGCCCAGAGGCGGTCTCCTGACCGTGCTCAAAGGCGCCTCAGTGTGCGTGCCTCGCGTAACTTGGACGTGTATCTGAGCGTGCCGCGGACACAGCGACAAGATCGAACTTGTTTGTGCGCTAGGCGCGTACGAATTTGAGCAAGTGGCTGAGCCGTGCGTTTGTAAAGCCAAGGATACACTAGGGGACAAATGTCCCACGACGTGTCGCCAGCGACGTCGGGTGATGTAGCGCGACGTTGCCGGACTTCGCTCAACATGTCTGGCAACATCGCGCGACACGTGTGGGCAGTGACATCGGCTGTCGCGCGATGTTGCCAGACATGTTGAGCGAAGTCCGGCAACGTCGCGCTACATCACCCGACGTCGCTGGCGACACGTGTCGTGGGACATTTGTCCCCTAGTGTATCCTTGGCTTAATCGTTTGTTAGTAAATTTAGGACAATTATTGATACAAATACATGAAAAGCAAAAGGTGTTGTGGGTCCCGACATCAATCAGCTGTCATCGTGTCGACGCCATTTTGAATGTCGGCTCGCGCGAGCACGCTGCCTCACCCGCGCATGTTTATGTGGAACTGTTTTGCGCGCGAGCAGCTCGCCGCGCGGGGCGAGCATGCCCAGGGCGGCTAATCTTAGTACTACGAGCACGGTAATGACACTAATGACAGAACAGTAAGTTTACTAAATGAAGATGGACATTAAGTATAGGGACCTACTATGAATATCTGGTGATTTCCAATTTAGTCACATTATAATTCATAGATGTCAACCTCTGTTAATAGATGTAAGCAATGCGTCACCGACAAAAAAACAGAAACTAATTAATTATACTAATAATATCTGACAATAATTTAGAAAAACTAAAATACTTGTGTAATTTATTAATTTCCTTTAACTATACAATTCTTTTGGAGTATTTGGCTTGTTAATAGTTTTAATATCCGACCTATTCAGAGGCGGGGCCCATACACGGTGAGTAAATACTGACAAGCCACCATAGCTGTCTCACTCTATCGCATGTTACAGAGTGAGACAGCTATGGTAGATTGTCAGTATTTACTCACCGTGTATAGGCCGTCAAACTCTATTCAATTGTCTATGGAATTTAAAAAGACAAATTTGTTGTCAGTGTCACTTGTGGTTTTCTAAAATTTTCCATGTCGTAACATAACTCATAACAATTTATTTAAATAATTGTATTGTAATTAATCATTCTATCGTGATTCTAGTGTTGTGTAATTAATTATCCGTAAGTGCAATTAACACGCGCTAACTTTGCTTCAGTTTTAGAAGTGCCGTGTGTTATTACGTTTTTATTGTTGCTATGTATTCATGTCACCATTGATATTTTATTATTTATTAGTTGTAATGTAAAGCTCTTGCAGAATAAATATAGATATGAATTATTGTTTATTTTTAAATATAATTATCCCTTCGATTAAAACGATTATTTTGTCATTGACAAAGGAATGATATATTTGTGAAATAATAAGTTTCAAAAAAGCTAACTCCACTTTTCACCCATATTTTGAAAAATAACAAATCTGCCGAACACTTGGGCGCATAAGTGAAGTTAGCTTTTTTTGCAAAAATACCTTTTTTAAATATCGTAGTTATTTAAGTATGAGCATGTGTGAGAGCACACATACGCCTATATACGTACACACCCACACACGCATGCATTTTGACATTGACGTGGGGTACATGTCAACCTAAGATAATAGATGGCGTAAATTACAGGGTTTCCGTTTTTAGGCCCAGAGATTGTTCTCTATTTCAGTATATAACAAAGTACTTTGTGAGCATGCCTCAGGCTGAGGCTGCTCTAATTCGTACGCACCTTTAGATTTTCATTAGATACCAAGTCTGTTTAATTATTTCTGTTGACTCGTATAAAAAAGTATTGTATACAATCTCGGCAAGCCTCGTGGCCTAAACACGGTACTCGACTTTAAGAGCCCTTATTGTGTAACGATTATATAAAATACTATACCAGGTCATCAGTCCACCTTATGGGGGGCCTAAACAAACATCAGCTGCTAGCTGTAGCCAGATTTGGTAGTTTTCGAATTAAGGAAATTATCGCAATTGCAAGCCGGGCTACGAAACGGGAATCTTCTGGTTTCGTCTTTTAAATGGAAGAAATAATCCTAATTCGCAATTGGCTACGAAACGGGAACTCTTTAGTCCCTTTTTGTAGGTAGATTGCTCTAAAAAAAAATGATTCAATAAAAAAAAATTACTTCTTCTATACTTACTTTAATTGGACCTTACTCGGTAAGAATTCTAATTCATAGGGCTGCAATACATGAAGCGTCAATCTCGGGATACCCACGGTACGCTAAACGGTAGGATGAGATGGAAATATAGCATGCTCCAACGGCACGCCTCGCACACGAAAGAGTAATTTTATCGCTGATACGGATGTATCTGATTGGCTGCCTTGATGTTGGTCTTGATGGCGGAGGGCGCCTTGGGCATGGCGGGGGGCGGCTGGCCGGGCACGGCTCCGGGAGCCCTCGCGCCGAGCGCGGGCGCGCCGGGCGGCAGCGGCGCCAGCCCCGGCCGCAGCCCCTTGCCCGTGCCCACCGCCGTCACCAGCGCGTGCGTGTCGCCCATGCTGTGCGTCGGCTGCATGCCTGAGGGACGCCATTTAAACCATGTGAGGATAGATCGGTAGGACTAGCACACCTGCCAGTCGAATCGCGAACTGCCCGGCTTACCATTCTAGGATTATGGAGGGGGCTTGCTAAGGTAAAATTCACTGATATTTCATAGCGTTACGCTCGTCGCCGATGCCATAGTTATCCTGCTAAGTAGAGAAAAGCGCGTAGGCGAGGCAAGGGGGTTCGTAGGAACTGAGCGCCCACTAGGTGGGTTCCTGGCGGTGAAAGTGTTAATGTAAGATTTGCCATGCCTTTGGAGTAGGTATCAGTTTTGCTAATCAAAGTGCATAACCAAATGTCATAATGCCCTACGCACCGGAATGGCAGAGGATTAAATTTTTATCAAACTTATCTAGTAGGAATACAACATAAATTCCCATGTTTTAAATTGATCCCGTGACATCGAAAGGAATTTCTTGACAAGGCATTGCATACCGCGCTAAGAGATCCCACGGCGGGATGTTTGGTACGCCGCCGGGATGCTACAGCGTATATCGGCGTGACGCGGCATGCCGCGGGATGTCTTAGTATGCCGCCGGAATGCCCTCTGTGCGAAAGAGTTAAGGAATCCTGCGGCGGGATGCCGCATTGTACTGCGGTATGCAACGGCACGCCGAAGGACGCAGTGACATGCCGCGGGGAGAAGCAGTGCAAGCGAGGGTATACGCGCGCGGGGATGCTGCCGAGGCATACTATGGCATGTCGCGGTATGCCGCGGCCGCCGGAATGCCACAGTATTTAAGCGGCAAGGGAATGCCACAGTATCTAAGGCGCTAGTGTGTGCTCACCAGTGGCAATAGTACATTGTTTAACGAGGGGCGTAAGTGGAATATTGCTAACGAGAGTCTATCAGAAGCCCGACGCCGAAGGCGGAGGGCTTTTGATGACTCGAGTTTGCAATATTCTTACGCCCGTGTTATACACAATGTTTTTCATCACATTTGCGAGGAAATAAATAACAACAAAAGACAGAAAAATGTAAGTTTCATACAGCCGCACCAATCAAAAATTGACAACTTCACTTCAGATTCAGACAGATCAGTGCTAGTGGAGCGCGTAGCTCAATATTTCAACCAATCACAGAGCAGTATTCTTGCGGGGCGGGGCGTCTTGACCAACTAGATTTTTTTATGCTTAAGCCAATCAGAGGGTTCTATATTTTAAAACTAAACTTAACAGCCCGTGGGAGGTAGAACGGCTATAACTGCTCTGTACGCTCGCAAGTAATAACGCCATTGACGAACAAGTGTGATGAAAAATCCTTTGCCATTCCGTCCCGGTGTGTGTAGGCCTTAATAAATGAGGAAAATAAAAACAGATAGGCAAACAATAATACATTGAGATGATTTGCCTTATGAGGAACGACTACAGAAATTAGGCTTGACAACACTCGAAAAGAGACGTGAATGGGGGCAACTGATTGAGACTTTTAAAATCTTAAATGGCTTATAACAGTTATAACTGTCCAGAACTGAGCGACCTGTTCACTCGACATACAAACACGCACAAGGCATAAATGCACGGAACAAATTACCCTCAGAAGTAGTGAACTTGAAAACTGTCAACAAGTTTAAAAACAGACTCCACAAACAATCTAAAGCCGTCAGCTGCCTGTCTAAAAAAATATAATATTAATGAATAATAATCACCTGCGGATCTCATTGACTCTCCATCCCAGTCCTCGCGCCCTTTTGATATAATCTCCCAAACATGGTTAACAACCTTTGTGAACTGGGCTACTTGTTTCTGTAAAAAAAAACTCAATTGTAACCATGGCATGTCATTGTCTATTCTATAATAGCTAGCTAGTAACAAAAACCCTTATTAAAAAAAGGAATTTGGAATCAGCAAGTAACTTTTTAATTTTCTGTTTCCTTTAAAATGTTTGATCAAGCAACTTCTTCCTCTTTCCCTCATTGCTGAGGATTTATCAAATAGCTACTGACATAAATAAAAAAAAATAAACACCCTCCTCACAACTAACAACCAAGATGGTAGGATGGACAACAAGAATTTGATTAAGAAAATTTTCGAGCTACAATACCACAGAAAGACACACAGATACACATGTTAAACTTATAATAAATACCCCTTATCTGTGTTGGGGATTAAAAACAAATATACCTGTGCTGTATCATAGCTAAGTGTGCTAGCTTTATGGTTGAACTGTTGAAGTCTCTGTTCTGCCTGGGGTTCTGGCTTAGTGCGGAGCAGGTCCGGAACCAGGTCATGTGTGCATGCTGGCACCCTGCCCTCTGTTAGTTGTGACAGAGCCTCATCCCTCTCACAACCCAATTGTAGGGGCAGGACCACCAGGGCTCGCAGGGATGGTGCCATCTCAGCTTGCAGAATTTTACTTAGTCCAGTCAACTGTAAACATAATCTTCTTTATACCAGGATGGTGGTTCTTAAAATACTATAGGCTAAATAGATAAGGTGCTTGGTGCTTAAAATAATTAAAATGGGAACTATTACCAGTAAAATTTCAATATCTTACTGAATTTCCAATCTTTACGGATGATTTAAAATTGTAACTATCATTAAACTACAACATAGTATACAGAAATTGGTATAAAGTAATACCAATATTTCGTGTCAGAATAAAATGCTCAAGGGGATCAACTGTGTTACATTGCATTTATAATAACACTCACTTATATAATTTACTCTACAAATATACAATAAATACTTACATGACCAGATAATATGGCATAATTATCAAGGAAAGTTGGCCAGTTGATTGTTTCATACTCATTTTCGAGTTTAGCAATCAGTGCTTGGATAGCAGTTTTTATGTCGTTTACTCTGTTCAGGATTGCTTGTAGGGTCAATTCCAATTGCTTCTCTTCTCGCTGCATTTTGCGCAAAGGGGTTGGGATGGAATATAACTAAAATTTAATGTTACAAATGGCTTTAAGAAAAGTAACCTGTACAAATTATGGGCAAGCTAACCAAAATGTAGATAATATCATAAAAATAAGGACAAATACATCTCTAAATCAAGTAACGATACAGGATAGCGTAGTAATAAAATAAAATTAAGAATAATTAATTTTCTATTATCCTATCATAGAATCCAATCATGATCCAATCCAATCAAAACTGACTGATCGAGTGATCGATTCATTTTATTCAACTGTCAATGTCATTAGACTAACATATTTTGTTACCAGGTAAAAAAAAAAAACCTCTATAGCTATCGCCAGACTTCCGAGTATGGCCGTGCTCGGACGTTTGGATGCCCTTATAGAAGGTAAGGCGACGCCAGAAGAGATCGACGAAATCGGACCTATTACAAAATGACTTAGAAATTAAAGACCAGACATAGAAAACGCATGATATATTATATTTCAATTATTTCATATTGATACTTACCCTAAATACAAACAAAATTATACGGCCTACTTATCTATAAGCAGCAAGCATTTAGTTCAAAGTTAAGCCGCGTTCGCTGCGCCATGTTTTTGTGGTTTATAAACGTCTAAAATGTTTTGCCAATCAAAACAATACCCTATTTGTTTGCCGAAACTGACGGATAACATGTTTAGGGCCTGCAACACACTGGCGCGGCCTGCGGTGGCGGTCAATAGTAAATTTAACAGCTAATCGAAAAGTCAATAGTAAAGATGTCATTCATTAGCTGTCAAATTTACTATTGACCGCCACCGCAGGCCGCGTTAGTGTGTTGCAGGCTTAAAAACATCGAAAACTTTGGCGCAGCGGACGCAGCTTAAAGCCTGCATCACAATGGCGCGGTCTGCGGTGGCGGTACATAGTAAATTTGACAGCTAAATGACAAGTTTACTATTGACCGCCGCGGCCAGGCCGCGCCAGTCTGTAAGAGGCCTAAGTCATATTTATAAAATACTTTTACTCAAACATGCAATGAAATATTGACAATTGGATTGACGTTGTTAGCGGCTCTGTGAGCTGTACCTAGAGCTCGCGAAAAACTAAAAACAATATACATATATTGTTTTAGTTTGAAACACTGAATCAGTAAAAAAAAACCCATATAATTATCGAACCTGCCCAGCTAGCACGATACGTTTTATCGTTATGTTTTACGTGACGTCTTAGTACATTCTCGCCGTAAAACGTGACGATAAAACCTATTGTGCTAGGGCCTCTGCTCACAAAATTTTACGGGAATCGATTGTAATATGCGACTTGTAGAGGAGGTGAACTTCGTTTATTTTCTGTATTGTCATGAATAAATGTTTGAGTTTGAATAGTCAGAGATCCGGGAAAACATACGAAAGCAGTTTTGCCAAAACTGAAACGAAGAACTGAATTTGTTTCGCAAAAAATAACCAATAAATCCAATAATGATGAATTTTCTCGAAAGAGTATTCAAAATATTGTCAAATGGAGAAATAAGTAAAGCAGGGGATTTAATAATCACAAAGTTAAAGTGTCCAAAGTTTTAAGAGTCACGTCATAGATAGTAAATGACAGAATATACCCCATTCTGTCCCTTTTCCGCAAAACGCATCTTCATATGAAACGATTTTCATTTACTATGACGCGACGTCACGAATCCTGAGTGTTTTCTCTGTCTAACAAATAATATTAACACGGTTGTGGCTTCGTAATTTTTTGATATTTTTGGAGTAATAATAAATGCCTTCTTTCTTTTGGAGTAGTAATAATAAATTTTGAGTCTACACCCCAATTTCATGTTTAAGAAAAGCACTACACATACCTCGGTGTAAAAAGTGATTGCCAGCCTCGTATCCCTCTCCGTCTGTATCTACTTGGCCGGCAATCCCTATTTTCTCGGCCTCTGCAGTGTTGTAATATTATTATCCTTACACATAACAGGTACAGTGGCAGCGCAGCACTTGGTCTAGTAAAATATTAGAGGCTGAGTGGCTTTCACTGCCTAGAACCCGCTAGTCGGGTAGGTACTCTTCTCATAAGCCGCGTACAGACGTCCGAGCGCGGCAGGCTGCCGAGGAGAGTCAAAGGGAACCTAGTACGGAGTGACTTTGGTCTTGCCGGACGCCAAGCATTCTGCACTTATCCAGATGGACCGAAATCACGCGGCGGACTGCATGCAGGACTGCTGCGCTCGCTCGTCTAGACGCGCCTATAGCGAGTTTTTACTAAAAAGCACAAACACCATGCTAACGACCACTACACGCATAGTGCCACCAAAAGGCAGTGTTTGTACTCGTATTAAATAGGGCGAGTACTCCGTCGCGAATGCTGTCTCCTTCTCGAGACATGGCATATGTGTTATATAATTACAGTTTTTTTCTAATCAGAACTTGGCAACTCTCAATAATCAATTGAGCCAGTTTGATATTTTGCAAATCCGTCGTCCCTTCTTTAGTCTTCTTATCTAACTGCAATAGGATAGTCTGCAGTACGATGATCGTGGTTTTCAAACATGGGTGCGCTGGTATCGAAGGGTCTGGAACCTGGAGACAAAATATATATTATGTACATTTTGAATCTAGCTTGGATGATAGAGTTGAGAATTAAACGATTAGATTCTCATGTCTTTGTACAATTAAATGAATATTTAACTAGATTCTCATGACTTTGAAATATAGGTAGATTAGGAGGTAGGCTATGGTAGGTTACAACAGGGTTTACATAGGTAGTAGGTATGCAGTTCCGGGTACAACAGGTATACATAAGTAGGTATGCAGTTCAGGGCACAACATGTATACATAGCAGCTACGCGCAACTACGCTCCCTACTGATCACGGAAGACCAGCGTCGGGTACTCTAGTAGCACCCGGCATTATTGTGAGTGTTCAACTTTTTCAGTATAAGTTAGTAATTAGTATACAGCTGATAAGTTCTTCCTTTGTTTATTTTTTTTTGTAATAGTACTGCTTACTGTGTTCCTGTATACTTATACTGAAATAAATTATCTATTCTATTCTACATAAGTAGGTATGCAGTTCCGGGTACAACAGGTATACATAAGTAGGTATGCAGTTCCGGGTACAACAGGTATACATAAGTAGGTATACAGTTCCGGGTACAACAGGTATACATAAGTAGGTATGTAGTTCCGGGTACAACAGGTATACATAAGTAGGTATGCAGTTCCAGGTACAACAGGTGAGCAAAGCTATTGTATTAGTACACTATTTCTGTTTTATGATGACAGGAAGGCTCAATTTGGAAACCAGGGGCCCGTCGAAACCACATGTTGCAATTTTACAAGTCTAAAGTAACAACACTGAACTTTGACTTATTATTAGGCACTCCAGACACGCCACGCAAATAATAATACCACGACCGAGCGAGATGGTGTGGCTGGATGGTGGTATACAAATCTCAATAAGCGTCAGAGACACATTTAATTTGTTGTCTTTGGTTTGGTTGTTCCAGATTTTTTTTATTGCCGCGATGAGGTGCCTCACTCTAAGCCAGTGGTGGGCAAACTTTCTTCATAGGGGGCCAGAAACTTTAAGAAATTTCAGAGGAGGGCCGGAATTACAACAAAAATGTCCAAATATAATTTTCGCGGGCCATATACTAATTATTTTATTTCATTTCATTTATTATTTCAATAACAATATACATACATTGCATTTAAACATTCGATTCGATTTTGATTTCGAAAGACCGGCGGCGGGCCGGATACAATCCAGTCGCGGGCCGGAGTTGGCCCGCGGGCCGTACTTTTCCCATCACCGCTCTAAGCTATAACGACTAGCCGTTGGACCAGTATCGCCAGTTTAAACTTGTAATTTGTGGCTTCGTAAAACGGGCCCCAGACTCAAGCCAGTAGTCGTTCTAGCGAATAGACCGTACCGTATTCTGCAGTCGCTTGTAAAGCTGCGGCGGCACGCAGACGATCCACTCGGGCTGGTCGCGTGAGCGCTCGAGGCTGCGCTTGAGCCGCTGCGAGCTGATGGCCAGCAGCGGCGGCAGCGCCGGCGCCGGCTCGCGCAGCCGCGCCGCCGCCGCCGCCGCCAGCGCGTCGTAGCCCAGGTGGTACAGAGCGACCACCTGCGAACAGACATCCAAGTCTTTCAAGAGACAGACTTCACTTTCTAACAAACATACTAGGTTGTAAACATATGGCATAACCAACAGAGGCATTGTCAAGTGTTGACGTTCATCATCCTTATCTTCGGACCTTATATTGAATTGGAAACGACAATGAATTGGACACTGTTAATAACCAGTGCAAAAGACAAGCTTGGAAATTGAATTTCACAAAATTCGTAGTTTGACAGTACTAACCTGTTGCCGTTTCAAGAAGTCTCCGTCGATGTTCCAGTAGTCGGCCAGCGCGGCGGCCCCGTCCGTCCAGCGCGCGCACTCCGCGGCGTCCGGCGCGCCGCCGGCCCCCGCCGTCACCGTCTCCACAGCCGCGCGGATCAGCTTCGTCACGAACTTCATCCGCGGGTTCCGCAACTTCTCCGAACCCCTCATACTGATCTCTCTGTCCACAACGCTCCCTGTGAGAGCCTCGAATATGTACTGGTAGTCGATGTCGTACAACGTGTCCAGCGGTTTAGTACACTTTATGTTGAAATGACATTGGTAGTAAATTGTGCATGATATCTGATAGTTCAAACTGAGAATGTCATTGTTGACGCGTTTCGTGTCTTGTGCCACTTCCATCAAAGACGGTGTGCTTTCATCCCAAATCTTTTCGAATTGTATCAGTGGCTTGTCTCGGTCCGTGGGCGTCGTCGAGCATTTTACAAACTCGTCCAAATATTTGGTCGTGGTTTTCAGAAAGTTGACCATGGCAGTGTTGCCGAAACCCACATCTTGCAAGCACAGCGGTTCCTTCGGCATCTTCCCGACTTTGTTAACTAGCCGACACGACGCCTCGAAAACGTGCCTAATGTACGTCGTCCATATGATAGCGAAGAGCCCTAGCCGTAAATGCGTGTCTGATATGTTCTTCAAGCAGTCGATGACTACGTTGAGTCTGTCCGTGTGTTGCATGTCCTTCTGCCAGGCCACCGCGTACTCCCAGCACATGTTCGCTAGGATGTAGTCCGCTGACGTACTGAGCGGGAACTGCTGTCGCAGTAACGACAGCCACTTGAATATCTTGGGATTGTTGTCGACGTGTACTCGATAGTTCTCCACGAAGGGATACGAGGCGCTGTCCTCGTCGGGCTCCTCGTACGAGCCGGCGCGGTTCTGCATCAACTCATTGGCCACTACAGCCTCGGGGACGACGCCCATGCCGCACAGCCACTTCGCTATTAGCTCTGTCACTGACCCCTTTCCTCGGCTATAAATGTACTTGAGATTTATGCTTATATCATCAAATTGCAATTTCGGTAGACTATCTCCGTCGAACTTATCCTTGAACATCAGAATGATGCCCAATAAAGATATGTCTTCGAGTTTGCCGATCAGCATTCCCCACTTCGCGTTCTCCGTAGTCATCGACTCCCACGCGTCTTCCTCGCCTCCCGAACACTTGATTTCATATATCTTCCCCACGGCTTTGCAGGCCATGGCCACAATCATGCTCCTCAGAGGACAAGGCATG
Organism: Epinotia nisella; assembly: GCA_932294315.1. Lineage (NCBI taxonomy): Eukaryota > Metazoa > Arthropoda > Insecta > Lepidoptera > Tortricidae > Epinotia > Epinotia nisella. The sequence goes on from OW028674.1 coordinate 9,515,944, forward strand.
TCCACGAGTAGGTCGCGAATGCTCTGCCACCAAGGAGAAATTTCGTTGTATGAAATTTGTGTCGCTTCTTCCGTAGCTTTGCTAGCGTAATACAAAATACTTATAAGTTTCTCTATCAGATCTAAACTTATTTGCTCCAATGGCATATTCATTAGATGCATTATAATCAGTTTGACGACATCTTTCGGATCAATAATGCTCTTTTTCAGAAAGTCACCTAACTTTGTGATATCCTTGATTTCAAATATAGATTTAAATAAGTCAGCAGCTAATTTATTAATCTTTTCCTGCGGCAATTCAGGTTTCAAGGAGAGGTACCTGGAATTTTCTTCCACAAGGAAGCAGGAAATGAGTTCCTTGAATTTGTGAGATTTGCTTTCTACAAATTTGACTCTCGGGTGATGTTCTTTGTAACCATTTTCTTGTGAGAGTATTAACAGTCTTTCTAAAATGCAATTATCGTCTTCCAATAGGTGGAAATCGGGACCTTCGTCGTCTTGTTTTTCATCTTCACTGAGTTCCGTTTCCATACAACTACTGACGTCCAAGTAAGAATAGATTTTGATCATCAATTCTGTCATGTCATCCGTGTTTTCATTGTTTATATTGCTATAGAACAACGCGAGTAGTCCGAGATTCGCAAAAAACCGCTTTACTTGTATTTCCTGCAAAGTCAACGTGTCTATTTCTTCAATGTTTTCCCAAAACAATGTTAAGCAGGAGATAATAATTTTCGGTGGTATCTCATAGTTCCGAACGAGCATTTCCAAGCAGTGTTTCTGTAACTCTATCGTTTTTAATTTTGATGCTTTCTCGATGATGTCGTTTTCATAATTTTCGACAGAAGTTAGGTTTTTCTTTACGAATTCGCGCATGTCACGCAATATATGAAGGTCTTTTGAGCGGTCAGAGTGTTCGCCTTCCAGGGCATGAAAGAAAGGGATGGAGAACTTTTTGAGTTTTCCGTCTGGGTCTATGAGGACGCACTGGAATTCTGGCAAATTGAGTTTTTTGTGTGTGTAGGTGTGCTCGGCTCCCACGAGGCCTGCGGTGTTGTAGAGCAGCCGGCCGTTCTTGGTGGCGGTGAACACGGCCACGCGGTGCCCTCTCTGCATCAGCCGTATGTCGATCAAGCCCTTCTTGGGATTGTAAATGATCAGGAAAGTGGCTCGCCGCACTTCTTTGATCACAGAGAGTTGGGGTTTTTTAGCATCTTGTTCAAACACCTGAAACAAAGAATAATATTTGATGCCTAATTAAGAGCGAGTCCCTGAGCGTTCGAGTTCTGCTCGGGTGAAAATATGGGAGAAAACGAATTTTCCCAAACATGAGATGAGACCCAGCTCGTTAGAGCAGTTTTCGATACCGTGATTACAAATATATAGTGAATCATGTACCAGTTCAGTTAATATTAATAGCGAGCGCAACCTACCTTACCTTACCTACTTGCTAGCAAGGGACAAATGCTTTATGTCCGACATAAACACAATTATGCTAGCGAGGATGAAGTGGACCCTAACACTACACGTCATAAGAAATTGTTTGCTATTCTATACTCTCGTACAAACTATGTCTCGAATTCTTATTTCAACCACTGTCTCAATTATTACAACACAAACATGTCTCATGTTGATATTTTCTCGATTAGATATTGTCAAAGTTTAAAAACTCAAATTATTCGTCACTTAAAATCTAAGTTATAACTTATAACCACATAGTTAGAAACTCTCTGTATTAGTATTAGTCCTTTTAGTTTTATAAGCCCTTCGAAATATACTGCATTTAAACTTGTAGTGTTTCCGTGCGCGCACAAATTGTACACACGTGTGAACACATGCACCAATACTTTATACTTTTCCCCAAATATTTAGCCAAAATGCATTCGATTTGCGAATGGTTGTCGCTTCTTGCCGCTCTTACACTAAGCGAGTTTTAGTTAAAATAAATATAAAATATTTGCGGATTTGCGGACAATCTTACACAAATCGACCTAGTCCCAAACTAAGCAAAGCTTGTACTATGGGTACTAGACGACGATAAACATAATTATGTAATTCAAATGTTTATGTAATTTTAGGATATGGCACTCAAGGTCTTTTATTTAACATTTATTTAATACGGCATGTTTTTGCGGCTTTTGCTGTCGAAACACTCGGACCGTGGAGCCCAGGCGCTCACCAATTATTTGGCCAATTGTCAAGAAAATAGGTCAAAATATCAGAAGACCACAGGGCTGGCTCGTTCCTTGCCCAACGGATCGGCATAGCTATCCAAAGGGGGAACGCAGCCAGTCTTATGGAAACCCTTCCGCAGGGATCCGACCTTGGGGACCTTTTTGTTTTAATTTTTAATTTCTTAATTTTAGGTTACTTTAGTCTATTTAAGTTTTTTCTTCTTTTAATGTTTATTTATTGATAGTAAATTAATTGTAATGCATATTAAATTAAAAATTAACCTTTAACACGTAATTTCTGTATTTGACTGTATGTTGCCTAAATAAAACAAAAAAAACATAATACACATAAGGGTGATGTTTACCTGCAGGAAGGCGCACTGCGCGTCCCGGTAGCCCTTGAAGAGGCGCACGAGGTGGCCGCGCGCCGCGTCCAGCACGCACACGCGGCCCAGCGCGTCCGCCACCGCGGCCAGCCGCCGGTCCGGCGACACCTGCCGCAACCAATAAACAATCAAACACTATTCAGGTAGTACTAACACTTGTAACAAGTACTAAGCACAAATCATTATTTTCATCACACTGCTCGTAAATGGTGTTATTCCATGCCTGTATACAGAAAGACAATGGCCTAAATTGTTTCCGCGGGAGTTATGGCGAGTTTGTAGTCCCTAGAGAATAATGAGCTTGTGTGTGATCTGATTAGTTTAATCAAATCTGCTCTGCTCTTGGATTGGTTGAAAAAAAAACTAGTTGGCCACGCGTCGCAAGAATACTGCTCTGTGTTTGGTTGAAATATTGACGCTGCGCGCTCCACTAGCACTGATCTGGAAGTGGAGTTGTCAATCCCGTCAATTTTTGATTGGTACGGTTGTATTGTATGAAACTTAATTTTTTCTGTCTTTTGTAGTTATTTATTTCCTCGCAAATGTGATGAAAAACATTGTGTATAACACGGGCGTAAGAATATTGCAAACTCGAGTCATCAAAACTAGTACCCAGTTCTTTCCGAAACTACAGAAATAATGCAAACGGCTCTTTCAAAACCTAGCTCCTACATGCCACTTCTCCCCTACTATTGTTACATGGGCCTGAGATGCCTGAAATGCTACGCCGCCGCCGAATTCTCCACGCCGCCACCCAGCCAGCTGACCGCTACAGAGACGCCGGCCCGCGCCGGGTCCCGCAGGCCGGCGCGCAGCGACAGCGCCTCCGCGCGGAGCGCCGGCTCCGCCGCCGCCGCATTCTCCGCGCCGCCGCCCAGCCAGCCCCTGACACATGCAATGAGAAGCGTGCAGTGCACTGACCGCTACAGAGACGCCGGCCCGCGCCGGGTCCCGCAGGCCGGCGCGCAGCGACAGCGCCTCCGCGCGGAGCGCCGGCTCCGCCGCCGCCGCATTCTCCGCGCCGCCGCCCAGCCAGCCCCTGACACATGCAATGAGAAGCGTGCAGTGCACTGACCGCTACAGAGACGCCGGCCCGCGCCGGGTCCCGCAGGCCGGCGCGCAGCGACAGCGCCTCCGCGCGGAGCGCCGGCTCCGCCGCCGCCGCATTCTCCGCGCCGCCGCCCAGCCAGCCCCTGACACATGCAATGAGAAGCGTGCAGTGCACTGACCGCTACAGAGACGCCGGCCCGCGCCGGGTCCCGCAGGCCGGCGCGCAGCGACAGCGCCTCCGCGCGGAGCGCCGGCTCCGCCGCCGCCGCATTCTCCGCGCCGCCGCCCAGCCAGCCCCTGACACATGCAATGAGAAGCGTGCAGTGCACTGACCGCTACAGAGACGCCGGCCCGCGCCGGGTCCCGCAGGCCGGCGCGCAGCGACAGCGCCTCCGCGCGGAGCGCCGGCTCCGCCGCCGCCGCATTCTCCGCGCCGCCGCCCAGCCAGCCCCTGACACATGCAATGAGAAGCGTGCAGTGCACTGACCGCTACAGAGACGCCGGCCCGCGCCGGGTCCCGCAGGCCGGCGTGCAGCGACAGCGCCTCCGCGCGGAGCGCCGGCTCCGCCGCCGCCGCATTCTCCGCGCCGCCGCCCAGCCAGCCCCTGACACATGCAATGAGAAGCGTGCAGTGCACTGACCGCTACAGAGACGCCGGCCCGCGCCGGGTCCCGCAGGCCGGCGCGCAGCGACAGCGCCTCCGCGCGGAGCGCCGGCTCCGCCGCCGCCGCATTCTCCGCGCCGCCGCCCAGCCAGCCCCTGACACATGCAATGAGAAGCGTGCAGTGCACTGACCGCTACAGAGACGCCGGCCCGCGCCGGGTCCCGCAGGCCGGCGCGCAGCGACAGCGCCTCCGCGCGGAGCGCCGGCTCCGCCGCCGCCGCATTCTCCGCGCCGCCGCCCAGCCAGCCCCTGACACATGCAATGAGAAGCGTGCAGTGCACTGACCGCTACAGAGACGCCGGCCCGCGCCGGGTCCCGCAGGCCGGCGCGCAGCGACAGCGCCTCCGCGCGGAGCGCCGGCTCCGCCGCCGCCGCATTCTCCGCGCCGCCGCCCAGCCAGCCCCTGACACATGCAATGAGAAGCGTGCAGTGCACTGACCGCTACAGAGACGCCGGCCCGCGCCGGGTCCCGCAGGCCGGCGCGCAGCGACAGCGCCTCCGCGCGGAGCGCCGGCTCCGCCGCCGCCGCATTCTCCGCGCCGCCGCCCAGCCAGCCCCTGACACATGCAATGAGAAGCGTGCAGTGCACTGACCGCTACAGAGACGCCGGCCCGCGCCGGGTCCCGCAGGCCGGCGCGCAGCGACAGCGCCTCCGCGCGGAGCGCCGGCTCCGCCGCCGCCGCATTCTCCGCGCCGCCGCCCAGCCAGCCCCTGACACATGCAATGAGAAGCGTGCAGTGCACTGACCGCTACAGAGACGCCGGCCCGCGCCGGGTCCCGCAGGCCGGCGCGCAGCGACAGCGCCTCCGCGCGGAGCGCCGGCTCCGCCGCCGCCGCATTCTCCGCGCCGCCGCCCAGCCAGCCCCTGACACATGCAATGAGAAGCGTGCAGTGCACTGACCGCTACAGAGACGCCGGCCCGCGCCGGGTCCCGCAGGCCGGCGCGCAGCGACAGCGCCTCCGCGCGGAGCGCCGGCTCCGCCGCCGCCGCATTCTCCGCGCCGCCGCCCAGCCAGCCCCTGACACATGCAATGAGAAGCGTGCAGTGCACTGACCGCTACAGAGACGCCGGCCCGCGCCGGGTCCCGCAGGCCGGCGCGCAGCGACAGCGCCTCCGCGCGGAGCGCCGGCTCCGCCGCCGCCGCATTCTCCGCGCCGCCGCCCAGCCAGCCCCTGACACATGCAATGAGAAGCGTGCAGTGCACTGACCGCTACAGAGACGCCGGCCCGCGCCGGGTCCCGCAGGCCGGCGCGCAGCGACAGCGCCTCCGCGCGGAGCGCCGGCTCCGCCGCCGCCGCATTCTCCGCGCCGCCGCCCAGCCAGCCCCTGACACATGCAATGAGAAGCGTGCAGTGCACTGACCGCTACAGAGACGCCGGCCCGCGCCGGGTCCCGCAGGCCGGCGCGCAGCGACAGCGCCTCCGCGCGGAGCGCCGGCTCCGCCGCCGCCGCATTCTCCGCGCCGCCGCCCAGCCAGCCCCTGACACATGCAATGAGAAGCGTGCAGTGCACTGACCGCTACAGAGACGCCGGCCCGCGCCGGGTCCCGCAGGCCGGCGCGCAGCGACAGCGCCTCCGCGCGGAGCGCCGGCTCCGCCGCCGCCGCATTCTCCGCGCCGCCGCCCAGCCAGCCCCTGACACATGCAATGAGAAGCGTGCAGTGCACTGACCGCTACAGAGACGCCGGCCCGCGCCGGGTCCCGCAGGCCGGCGCGCAGCGACAGCGCCTCCGCGCGGAGCGCCGGCTCCGCCGCCGCCGCATTCTCCGCGCCGCCGCCCAGCCAGCCCCTGACACATGCAATGAGAAGCGTGCAGTGCACTGACCGCTACAGAGACGCCGGCCCGCGCCGGGTCCCGCAGGCCGGCGCGCAGCGACAGCGCCTCCGCGCGGAGCGCCGGCTCCGCCGCCGCCGCATTCTCCGCGCCGCCGCCCAGCCAGCCCCTGACACATGCAATGAGAAGCGTGCAGTGCACTGACCGCTACAGAGACGCCGGCCCGCGCCGGGTCCCGCAGGCCGGCGCGCAGCGACAGCGCCTCCGCGCGGAGCGCCGGCTCCGCCGCCGCCGCATTCTCCGCGCCGCCGCCCAGCCAGCCCCTGACACATGCAATGAGAAGCGTGCAGTGCACTGACCGCTACAGAGACGCCGGCCCGCGCCGGGTCCCGCAGGCCGGCGTGCAGCGACAGCGCCTCCGCGCGGAGCGCCGGCTCCGCCGCCGCCGCATTCTCCGCGCCGCCGCCCAGCCAGCCCCTGACACATGCAATGAGAAGCGTGCAGTGCACTGACCGCTACAGAGACGCCGGCCCGCGCCGGGTCCCGCAGGCCGGCGCGCAGCGACAGCGCCTCCGCGCGGAGCGCCGGCTCCGCCGCCGCCGCATTCTCCGCGCCGCCGCCCAGCCAGCCCCTGACACATGCAATGAGAAGCGTGCAGTGCACTGACCGCTACAGAGACGCCGGCCCGCGCCGGGTCCCGCAGGCCGGCGCGCAGCGACAGCGCCTCCGCGCGGAGCGCCGGCTCCGCCGCCGCCGCATTCTCCGCGCCGCCGCCCAGCCAGCCCCTGACACATGCAATGAGAAGCGTGCAGTGCACTGACCGCTACAGAGACGCCGGCCCGCGCCGGGTCCCGCAGGCCGGCGCGCAGCGACAGCGCCTCCGCGCGGAGCGCCGGCTCCGCCGCCGCCGCATTCTCCGCGCCGCCGCCCAGCCAGCCCCTGACACATGCAATGAGAAGCGTGCAGTGCACTGACCGCTACAGAGACGCCGGCCCGCGCCGGGTCCCGCAGGCCGGCGCGCAGCGACAGCGCCTCCGCGCGGAGCGCCGGCTCCGCCGCCGCCGCATTCTCCGCGCCGCCGCCCAGCCAGCCCCTGACACATGCAATGAGAAGCGTGCAGTGCACTGACCGCTACAGAGACGCCGGCCCGCGCCGGGTCCCGCAGGCCGGCGCGCAGCGACAGCGCCTCCGCGCGGAGCGCCGGCTCCGCCGCCGCCGCATTCTCCGCGCCGCCGCCCAGCCAGCCCCTGACACATGCAATGAGAAGCGTGCAGTGCACTGACCGCTACAGAGACGCCGGCCCGCGCCGGGTCCCGCAGGCCGGCGCGCAGCGACAGCGCCTCCGCGCGGAGCGCCGGCTCCGCCGCCGCCGCATTCTCCGCGCCGCCGCCCAGCCAGCCCCTGACACATGCAATGAGAAGCGTGCAGTGCACTGACCGCTACAGAGACGCCGGCCCGCGCCGGGTCCCGCAGGCCGGCGCGCAGCGACAGCGCCTCCGCGCGGAGCGCCGGCTCCGCCGCCGCCGCATTCTCCGCGCCGCCGCCCAGCCAGCCCCTGACACATGCAATGAGAAGCGTGCAGTGCACTGACCGCTACAGAGACGCCGGCCCGCGCCGGGTCCCGCAGGCCGGCGCGCAGCGACAGCGCCTCCGCGCGGAGCGCCGGCTCCGCCGCCGCCGCATTCTCCGCGCCGCCGCCCAGCCAGCCCCTGACACATGCAATGAGAAGCGTGCAGTGCACTGACCGCTACAGAGACGCCGGCCCGCGCCGGGTCCCGCAGGCCGGCGCGCAGCGACAGCGCCTCCGCGCGGAGCGCCGGCTCCGCCGCCGCCGCATTCTCCGCGCCGCCGCCCAGCCAGCCCCTGACACATGCAATGAGAAGCGTGCAGTGCACTGACCGCTACAGAGACGCCGGCCCGCGCCGGGTCTCGCAGGCCGGCGCGCAGCGACAGCGCCTCCGCGCGGAGCGCCGGCTCCGCCGCCGCCGCATTCTCCGCGCCGCCGCCCAGCCAGCCCCTGACACATGCAATGAGAAGCGTGCAGTGCACTGACCGCTACAGAGACGCCGGCCCGCGCCGGGTCCCGCAGGCCGGCGTGCAGCGACAGCGCCTCCGCGCGGAGCGCCGGCTCCGCCGCCGCCGCATTCTCCGCGCCGCCGCCCAGCCAGCCCCTGACACATGCAATGAGAAGCGTGCAGTGCACTGACCGCTACAGAGACGCCGGCCCGCGCCGGGTCCCGCAGGCCGGCGCGCAGCGACAGCGCCTCCGCGCGGAGCGCCGGCTCCGCCGCCGCCGCATTCTCCGCGCCGCCGCCCAGCCAGCCCCTGACACATGCAATGAGAAGCGTGCAGTGCACTGACCGCTACAGAGACGCCGGCCCGCGCCGGGTCCCGCAGGCCGGCGCGCAGCGACAGCGCCTCCGCGCGGAGCGCCGGCTCCGCCGCCGCCGCATTCTCCGCGCCGCCGCCCAGCCAGCCCCTGACACATGCAATGAGAAGCGTGCAGTGCACTGACCGCTACAGAGACACCGGCCCGCGCCGGGTCCCGCAGGCCGGCGCGCAGCGACAGCGCCTCCGCGCGGAGCGCCGGCTCCGCCGCCGCCGCATTCTCCGCGCCGCCGCCCAGCCAGCCCCTGACACATGCAATGAGAAGCGTGCAGTGCACTGACCGCTACAGAGACGCCGGCCCGCGCCGGGTCCCGCAGGCCGGCGCGCAGCGACAGCGCCTCCGCGCGGAGCGCCGGCTCCGCCGCCGCCGCATTCTCCGCGCCGCCGCCCAGCCAGCCCCTGACACATGCAATGAGAAGCGTGCAGTGCACTGACCGCTACAGAGACGCCGGCCCGCGCCGGGTCCCGCAGGCCGGCGCGCAGCGACAGCGCCTCCGCGCGGAGCGCCGGCTCCGCCGCCGCCGCATTCTCCGCGCCGCCGCCCAGCCAGCCCCTGACACATGCAATGAGAAGCGTGCAGTGCACTGACCGCTACAGAGACGCCGGCCCGCGCCGGGTCCCGCAGGCCGGCGCGCAGCGACAGCGCCTCCGCGCGGAGCGCCGGCTCCGCCGCCGCCGCATTCTCCGCGCCGCCGCCCAGCCAGCCCCTGACACATGCAATGAGAAGCGTGCAGTGCACTGACCGCTACAGAGACGCCGGCCCGCGCCGGGTCCCGCAGGCCGGCGCGCAGCGACAGCGCCTCCGCGCGGAGCGCCGGCTCCGCCGCCGCCGCATTCTCCGCGCCGCCGCCCAGCCAGCCCCTGACACATGCAATGAGAAGCGTGCAGTGCACTGACCGCTACAGAGACGCCGGCCCGCGCCGGGTCCCGCAGGCCGGCGCGCAGCGACAGCGCCTCCGCGCGGAGCGCCGGCTCCGCCGCCGCCGCATTCTCCGCGCCGCCGCCCAGCCAGCCCCTGACACATGCAATGAGAAGCGTGCAGTGCACTGACCGCTACAGAGACGCCGGCCCGCGCCGGGTCCCGCAGGCCGGCGCGCAGCGACAGCGCCTCCGCGCGGAGCGCCGGCTCCGCCGCCGCCGCATTCTCCGCGCCGCCGCCCAGCCAGCCCCTGACACATGCAATGAGAAGCGTGCAGTGCACTGACCGCTACAGAGACGCCGGCCCGCGCCGGGTCCCGCAGGCCGGCGCGCAGCGACAGCGCCTCCGCGCGGAGCGCCGGCTCCGCCGCCGCCGCATTCTCCGCGCCGCCGCCCAGCCAGCCCCTGACACATGCAATGAGAAGCGTGCAGTGCACTGACCGCTACAGAGACGCCGGCCCGCGCCGGGTCCCGCAGGCCGGCGCGCAGCGACAGCGCCTCCGCGCGGAGCGCCGGCTCCGCCGCCGCCGCATTCTCCGCGCCGCCGCCCAGCCAGCCCCTGACACATGCAATGAGAAGCGTGCAGTGCACTGACCGCTACAGAGACGCCGGCCCGCGCCGGGTCCCGCAGGCCGGCGCGCAGCGACAGCGCCTCCGCGCGGAGCGCCGGCTCCGCCGCCGCCGCATTCTCCGCGCCGCCGCCCAGCCAGCCCCTGACACATGCAATGAGAAGCGTGCAGTGCACTGACCGCTACAGAGACGCCGGCCCGCGCCGGGTCCCGCAGGCCGGCGCGCAGCGACAGCGCCTCCGCGCGGAGCGCCGGCTCCGCCGCCGCCGCATTCTCCGCGCCGCCGCCCAGCCAGCCCCTGACACATGCAATGAGAAGCGTGCAGTGCACTGACCGCTACAGAGACGCCGGCCCGCGCCGGGTCCCGCAGGCCGGCGCGCAGCGACAGCGCCTCCGCGCGGAGCGCCGGCTCCGCCGCCGCCGCATTCTCCGCGCCGCCGCCCAGCCAGCCCCTGACACATGCAATGAGAAGCGTGCAGTGCACTGACCGCTACAGAGACGCCGGCCCGCGCCGGGTCCCGCAGGCCGGCGCGCAGCGACAGCGCCTCCGCGCGGAGCGCCGGCTCCGCCGCCGCCGCATTCTCCGCGCCGCCGCCCAGCCAGCCCCTGACACATGCAATTCATTACAATAGAAAAACAATGGTGCTTTTTAACACGCTTTTATTAGGTCGACCTGTATCATCATCATCATCATCATATCAGCCGAAAGACGTCCACTGCTGGACATAGGCCTCCCCCAGAGAGTGCCAAATTGACCGGTCCTGCGCCACCCGCATCCAGCGGACTCCCGCGGTCGACCTGTATGTAACTATGTAATGGAATCTAAGGTAACTAATTTAACCATCTTCCGAGGATCGTAGCGTCATGAAAATTGACAGCTGTATGTAGTTCTGATGACAATACAATAATTTGGTACTATCGAACTGATCTGATGATGGAGCCGGAAGATATGAACTGGAACTTCATGATGGAACATCGTATCATAGCTGTGTTTGGACTTTTTAGAAAAGTCTTGTAATGAACTTTGACCACGATTAGGTTTCAAGGTCTGATGATGAAGCCGGAAGATAGGCACTGGCATTCCATGATGGAATATCGTATCATAGCCGTGTTTGGACTTGTTAGAAAGGTCTTGTAATGAACTTTGACCACGATTAGGTTTCAAGATCTGATGATGAAGCCAGAAGATAGGCACTGGCATTCCATGATGGAATATAGTATCATTGCCGTGTTTGGACTTGTTAGAAAGGTCTTGTAATGAACTTTGACCACGATTAAGTGGAATATCGTATCATAGTCGTGTTTGCACTCTTAGTGGTCTCCAGGTTGAAAAGCTAGATTGTTCTAAGCTGACAGGTAAAACACCATGCAATACAGACGCACTGGCGGAGATGGAGAGGAGGCGGGCTCATTCGCCTACTTGAAATAAATGTATAAATGTTAAAAATATTTCGTTATCAAAGACTAAAAAGTATAAAATAAATTAATCGTTTATAAAACACTAGAAAAACACGGTTTTATAAATGCACGTAAAAACCAAAATTAAATTATGGATCGTTCAAGTTGTCTCTATTTCTGGGCTGAAGTGTAAATTTGTGCTTTTAATTATAATATTTGATTGTAAAAGCGTGGTGCACTGTTACAGGAAAGGCTTTCTGCAGCTTCCGCCAGGAAGTTAGTATTAGTATTTGTTTACATGAAAGTCTTTTGATTTTTCCTGTTGATTTTTTCAAAAAATATTTTTTTTAAATCGGTCCAGGCGTCTTCGAGTAATCGGGGAACATATATAAAAAAACTGAACAAGTGCGAGTCGGACTCGCCCACCGAGGGTTCCGTACAAAATTACAAATGTATAGTTTTCAGATTTTTCCCTGTACTTGTAGTATAAGCGATATTAAGTAATATTTCATTTCAGCCAAATTTCATTGTTCTAGGTCAACGGAGAGTACCCTATACATTTTGATTCCCTTGAGAGTGTCGAATTATGTGTTTTTTGTGGCATAAACGGCCGTATCTTTTTTTACGTCAATTTAGAAGTTTTATTTTTTGACAGCTTCAAAGGACTGTAGACTGAGAAACTCCTCCTATTTTGAAGTCGGTTAAACATGAACTGCGAAACACAGTGTTACGGGCGTCACGAGTTTTGTTTAAGTCGGTAATGGGATTTGTATATGAACTGAAGTTTAGATTTTTTCTCAAACATCATGCTCAGAAATGTAGACCTATTGTTTGTGAAAATAGACAGCGAAACAAGACGTTACGAACGAAGATATACGAATTTACAGGTACCTATAAAGTGATTTGTATAGGAAATTGCAACAACAAACAAAGAAAATAGACCGTTAAAGCAGGGATCGGATACCGGTATTTTCTCCATACAAATTTAACCGGTATTATTTCGTTCCTTGGTTATAATATCATTTTTGATCGGGCAGTCTAATAATACGAATATGTTACCTAAATACACGATAGAGTCCTACATTAAGAGCCTAAAATAATTCAAAATTTTAGACTACTTCGGGGATTTTTAAAAAAATCGGTTCCGATCCCTGCGTTAAAGTCGATATCATCAGTCGGTGATATGGAAGAGCTCGCAAACGCAAGCAATATCGTGCGGTAGGTATATGTTTCGCAGCATCGCATAGGGCTACTCACGGCAGCGCCGCCTTGATCTTGTGCGCGACGGCGCGCGCCACGTCGTGCAGCGGCGGCGCGGAGCCGCCCTCCAGCGCGTAGTGGAAGCCCACGAAGGGCCGCGCGCCCGCGCCCAGGATCAGCGTGTTCATCGGCGGGATGGACCGGTACCTGGAAACATAGGAATAGGCTATTCTACGATTTATTTCATAATTGTGTCGCTTAACTTCAAACTCAGATAAATCCATTCGACCCTCTCTGCGAATATCTACCCTATTACCTTTTCATAATACCAAAATCGCATGATCTGACAGATGGATTTACCTGAGTTTGAATATAAGCGATTCAATTATGTTTTATATGTTTTTGACGACCGAATAGCCTAGTGGTTAGAGAACCTGACTATGAAGCTTGAGGTCCCGGGTTCGATCCCCGGTGGGGGCAGATATTTGTATGATGAATACGAATGTTTGTTCTCGAGTCTTGGATGTTTAATATCTATTTAAGTATGTATTTATCTATTTAAGTATGTTTATCCGTTGTCTAGTACCCATAGTACAGGCTTTGCCTAGTTTGGGACTAGATCAATTGGTGTGAATTGTCCCACTTTATCTATTAATTTATAAAATATTCGAATAGATTCGATAGTCAACTGGTATTTTTATTTCCTCCAAGAAATATCACTTTATGCAAATAAATAATGATTGAAATTAGAACGTTAAATATTCGCGCCAAAAAGACAGCTGCCATTATCGTGACGTCATAACTACAACACCAAACTACAGACCATAGACTACTAAGAAGATACTATGCGCAGAAACAAAAACATAGATGCATGTCTGTCTACGATTTCTGATTTTTGCAATTGCTGTTCTGAAGTCACAAATAAAATGGCGGTTGGCGTTTTCGATCACGTAACATACAGATAAAAAAACTACGATTTTAATTTTCTAATTAAAAATAAATCTTATAAGTATTTTTATAACAAAATATATATTCGTATTTCTTATGGTAAAAACAATTAAAAAAAAAATACTTTTCTTCTTCCGTGAAGGCTGAGGGTCGTAACCACCAAGAGTGCAGTTCTTCACCACCGTTCTCCAAGACCCTCTATTTGGGATCAGTTATATTGCGCCCTAGGTATTGACGACCGTTTTAGGGGTCCCATTGTATACTGCATCCCCGAAAACCGTGAAAAAAAACTCCCATGATCACTTCAAAAATACAGCACGGAATCTGATTTAAAACATGTTTTACTAATTCAGATAGTCAAAGGTTAAGGGACTTGGCCACGTGCCTCACGATATCACATGGTAGTGTGTGGTAGTGCGGCTATATTATAGTGTATTTTGTAAAACCGCGACATAAAATATAGCCTACATATGTCCATCCAGAATGTCCATTCTATACATAGGTATGTGAAATTGGAAGATAGAATTAATGAAATTGGATATATATATGGTTCCGGAGATTTCTCATTACAGACAAACCTACAATCTTAGACTTTTTCTCTTTATAATATTAGTGTAGCTGACATTAATTTTTCTGCAGGTTATCAGAAGAAGATTACCATGTGTCGTAGCCCCCATACGTGGACGCCGCTAGAAGATGATCATACGAGTTCTTGAGCTCCAAGCCCACCACAGCAGCGTCGTTGATCTGGTCCTGCTCGTTGAAGCCCCACTTCCTGATGCCGAGCCCTCTGTTGTCAACTGAATAATTTTCCTGAATGCCAGCTTGAACTACATTGGAAAACAGTGTTAATTAGGCATTTCAAGCATGTTAGTGATGTTTTTTGAGCAAGGAACGGTAAATTAGTATTATTAAGAACACTCAGTAAATATAAAATTTCATTGTACATTCACATGGAGAAATAAGAACCAATTTCCTACTGCAAATTTTCCCTGCAATGGTATTGTGTAAATGTAAAACTGGAGTACGTTTTTTGTACACTTTGGTGGTGAATTCCGTGTGTTATTTTATTGCTAGATTAAGATAGAAGGAACTTATTAACAAAAGAATCAGATAGTGATTTCTATGCTAAAGGCAATAAGGACCACATTGGAATAATAGTTTTTTTTCAACTACTTAAGTGGGAATTAACAATGATGTAAAAGAGAACTCTTGCTCAATGCATGAAGCAGATGGCTTTGCACTGTAGACAATTATACTAAGAATATCATAGGCAAGGCTGCTAGGCAAAACTGTAACATGCAAAATAGCCTCCTCAAACCCTTGGGCCTACTAGAAGGACTTATTGGCTTGAAGGAATTTAAATAATTTTCAATCAGAATAGAGTTGCATTTGTTTTGTTTTGGCAGTTTTTTAGAAACAAACCACATTCAACTCTATTCAAATGTAGTAGGTAGGAGGTGGGTCTTAGGAGGAATAGAAGGATAGGAAGGTGTGCTTATCTTACCTTTAGCAAGCTGTGCTTTTGCATTTCTTAACAACTGAAATAAACTGGCCCCGGTCAAGATACAGACAGAACTTGAGAACAAAACATGTATGTCATCTGGCAGTGTTCCATATGAGCCAGTGTGGCATGATATTCTTAGGACAGGAGTCTCATCCAGCTTTTCTAGTGATAATTGGTGTCCCGTGTTAGTGTAGAAACCAACACTTCCAATGTTGAACCCTGCAATGATGCAGAACCAATCAGGTCCATTCTGAAAACCAGAAAGCAAATTTTACTAATTTATAAAGTTAAATCTTCAAAAAAGTTAAAGTCAAATGCTTAAAGGGCCATTTACATGGTGCAATAACTCATATGTGATTTTCCTTACATTGTGGGGCTCTGAACTACCAAAATATGACAAATTCAATCAATCCCCGCAATGTACTAAAGCTAGCATACAAGTTGTTGCACCATGTATATGGCCCTTAAGCAAAGCAATTACAACTTACAGTCATTGCTTTGAAATTAAATCCTTGTTGGTGTTGAAATTAGATTTATTTTAAAATTTTAAGCTATTTATGCCCCATTTGTTAGTAGAAGAGGAACAAAACACATTTTATTTAACAGAGGTCTGTTAAGGTTTATGAATAAGGGGTTTGTTATGTTTTAGATTTTAGATACTATAATAAGATAACAGTTAGTTGATAAGAGAAAACAGTTCAGATTCCATGACTAATTCAATTGGTGGTTGATTACAACACTTTAACATGAAACAGTCTTAGTCCATCATAAAATTACCTGAGATGAGTGATGGGATGGACAAATAGACAGAGCTAACAATGATGTTATGTTAGCAGGCAGTGTGCCACTCCACGATATCAGGTAGGTGTTCCTATCAGTTGAGCGGATCCACTGGGATGTAAGCAAGCAGAGGCGACTGCGGTAGCCCACAGCCAGCAGGTTGCCACATGGCGACAGCGAAACAGCGCACTGAGTCAGCCAACTGGTGTCTTAAAAATTAAACATATGTTTTAGTAAACTGCATTTTCTTATTATTCTTATTTCGGAATATCCTTGGTACCTTCTTTCTCTGGTATGAAGAGAGCTCGCCCTAAACTAGATATATCACCACAGTCAGCGAATAATTCCACTTGGCACGACATGTTTATTCAATAAACAAAGGAAGTGAAAATGTTGAATAACAGGGAAAAGGGCTAAGTAGAGAAATAAAAATCATTTGGAATAAATAATGCAAAAGTAATGTTGATCAGAATTAAAACCACACATTTTAAAGCAAGTTTTTTCTAAACTTCATTAGAATTTAATTCTTTGGGTCAAAATACTCAAAATGATCATCAAGCAGCTGAGCTGTCATGTCACTGTCAGCTTGTCAAATCCAATGACCAAAGAAACTGATTTGATAAATACACCCTGTCCATTAGTTTATTTGGTCATTGGTCAAATCACAATTTAGGCAACGAGGGCGCCAGACGTCCGAGCCGAGCGTGGCGGACGGCATGAGAGGTACGTAGTTATAAGATAGAGCGAGGTGGGGATCGAATTTGGCAGGGCGCCGTGCATCTGATATCTATCCACACAGTCCGCTGCACTCGGACGTCTGGCGTTACCTAATCTGACAGCGATTAAGGCCTCGAATGCACTAGCGCTTTTTTTCAAAACCGCTCGATTTCTGCACTTCCGGTATGAGCCGACGTGATTTCCGAACGAATAACACTCAGGAATTTCTGAACTGTACGGTACAGGATTGTCAATGTCATGTCAAATTGTAATGTCAACTCGATTGAATGGAATGGGGCTTGAGCAAAAAAATAAATTTATTTAATTTTATTGGTTTCCGATTCTATTTCGGCGCAATTGGATAGGTATTTAATCAGGATGAAACAAATGTTCTTTGTAGGTTTGAGAGTGGAGATGTTCATAGTTTGATGTATGTTGATTTTGTCAAGAGCAATGGGGTGCTTACATAGCAAGAAGGAAGTTTCGGAATTGCATCCGAACGTATTCCGGGTGATAAACATAGACGAGAACGGATTGGACCTGTGCTCCGGGCAGCTGGAGATCACGGACACCGATATTATCCTATACAGAGAAGGGAGAGACTCCACTGTTTGGCCTTTGCACTCTTTGCGACGATATGGATTCGAAGGCGAAATATTCAGCTTTGAATCGGGTACGAAATCTTTATAACAATTTTATTACTTTGAAATACTTCTCTATAAAATCTTTGGTATCAAAAACAGAAAACTTGGCTTGACCCTCCTGTTTAGTAAATGTTGTCATTTTTATAAATTCTAATGATCATTTACCTCGTCACATTTTTGTCTAAAAATGTCCAAAACATAAATGTAATATGTTTATAGTATTTAGTATAAATAAATCTTTAAAATCAATTAGGTACCTACTCAGTTTTCAATGCAGCTTTTATCTTTAAATGTGCAATGCCCATTTGATTATATTTAATGTAGCATGCAGAAACGAATGGAAGATTTTAGGAGAGGCATATTTTATGCCGAGAGGCTAATCGACCACACCACCTATGTCAGTGTATAATTTTGAGTTTATATTTAACTTTTTAAAGGTCGAAAATAAAAGGCTATTTTATTTAATTTATTTTATTAATGTAACATTTGGTCATATTGTCGAGATATATTTTCAATTTTGAAGGTGACTCGGTTGTGTACTTATATCTAATTGACAGACAATTGAATGATTTATTTTCATAATTGTTAAACACACAATCACTATCACATACACACAAAATATTTTCTTGTAATATAGGTATATTATATAGTTCTGTATAATATAATATGGTAATGTGTGGGAGAGGTACACACTAAGACAAAGTGAGTCTCTTTTGGCTTGTTTATCAGCTTATGTATTATTAATTCACAAACAGTCTTGTGACTTACAACATAAGAAAATATTATTGGTGAATAAAAAACAATATTTATTTCTGCTTTAACATAATAATGGGATATTGAAAGAAAGAAAATTAATTTAAATTGCACTACCTTAAATACACTGAGCAAAGTTTGTATACACCATAAACCTGTTTTTAGGTAAAGGCCTCTTCCAGAGCCTGCCATTTTTTCGTATCTTGGACTCCAGACCCAGTTGGGCCGTGCCACCTTTGTTATATCATCCGACCATCAGACTAACGGTCAACCTTTCTTCCTTTTTCCTGCTGGTCCTTTCCATGATGTTACACGGAACATCCATCTCTCGTCTTGTAGCCTGGCGACATGACCAGCCCATTTCCACTTAAGCTTCTGAGCCTGGCTAAATGCGTCAATGACTTTTGTTCGGATTAGGGAGTGATTTTTTTGTATTTTTCTTATTTTCATCATGCTCCGTTCCATTCCCCTTTGACATGAGACTATTAACATTTTGACCTTAGTTGAAAACTTCCACGTTTGGCATATAAAGGCCCATAAGACAGAACAACAATAATAAATATAAACTATTTGATACAGAGTACAAGTACAAAGGAAAAATGAGCCATCATCGTCTTAAGGACTTGAACCTGGCACCTGTTTTGCCAGTACAGCACTCTTCCAACTGAGCGAACTGAACGGTTAAGTTAAGTTTGCACCTAGTACGTATGGCGCTGCATACAAATGAGGTCCAAACTTAACGTAAACAGGTTGTCCTCATACAATTATTGAAAACACAATTTTATATGATTTAATTAGAAATGTATAGTTTTCAGATTATTCCCTGTACTTGTAGTATAAGACGATATAACTTGCCAAATTTCATAGCTCTAGGTCAACGGAAAGTACCCTATTAACTTTGATTCTCTTGAGAATGGCAAAATATACATAAACGGCCGTATCTTTTTTTTCGTTAACTTGGAAGTTTGATTCTTTCACAGCTTCAAGGGACTGTAGACTTGAGTATATGGTTTTAATTTCAACTCGATACCTTCACGCGTTCCCGAGATAAAGGGTCTTGACAGACAGACGGACCCACGGACAACTAAGTGATCATATAAGGGTTTCGTTTTTGGCGATTAAGGTACGGAACCCTAAAAATAAGATATTCATAGCTCTAATAATATCTTTAAATTAAAGTGCTTATAATAACATCATAATTGTAATAGATATTCTTTTATTTATTATTAAGTAAAACAAATGTATTTTTGTCTCTTTGCCTGACTTTCTCCTTTTTAATATGCTCAAGTTGGCTGGACCAATCTTGATAAAATTTGGTATGGACTAGTATGGCGGTAGCTGACACCCTGGATTAACACGTAGGCTACTTCTTAACCGCAAGTAACACCGCGGGGCGCAGCTAGTATAATATTAAAAAGAAGAAAGACAGGTAATGAGAGATAAATACATTTGTTTTACTTAATAATAAATAAAAGAATATCTATTAAATACAATTATGAATAAATATTATGGAAGCTATGGATTTTTTGTTTTTGGGTTCCGTACCTCAATCGGCAAAAACGAAACCCTTATAATGATCACTTTGTTTTCTGTTGGTCCGTCTGTCTGTCAAGATCCTTTATCCCGGGAACGCGTGGAGATATCGAGTTGAAATTAAAACCATATACTCAAGTCTACAGTCCCTTGAAGCTGTGAAAGAATAAAACTTCTAAGTTAACACAAAAAAAGGATACGGCCGTTTATGTATATTTTGCCATTCTCAAGAGAATCAAAGTTTATAGGGTACTTTCCGTTGACCCAGAGCTATGAAATTTGGCTAGTTATATCGTCTTATACTACAAGTACAGGGAATAATCTAAAAACTATACATTTCTAATTAAATCATAAAAAAATGTGTTTTCAATCATTGTATGAGGACAACCCGTTTACGTTAAGTTTGGACCTCATTTGTATGCAGCGCCATACGTACTAGGTGCAAACTTAACTTAACCGGGCCCTACCAGTTAAGATGGTATGGGATAAGGAAAAATTTGTACGAAACGCTCGATGCGCGAGTCAGACTCACACTTGGCTGTTTTTTTTTGTTAGTAGTACTTATTTTTCGGGACTTTTTGCCGTCCCCTACAATGCGCTGATGAACGTCGCAGTACTTTCAATATTTTATTTTACATTTAAAATAGTCAAATTTATATTTAATGTTAATGTTTTTTGAATTTGCATAAAATGGGCTTTCAAACAGTATTTTTTATAAACCAAGTTTCATACAAAAAATATGAAAATATGAGGGTTTGTTTGCATTTCGTTACTACTAAAAGTTTATTATTTTAAGTCTTGTGTCATATTTTGCTACGGAACCCTAAAAAACTGGTATGGGGAATGAATTGGGCATCATCTAGTTACCTGATAACGATACCAAACTTGACACAAAGGTCCAAACTAATCCGCCAGAATTTTTTTTCTGAGCGCCGGGAGGTCTTAACTTTGACCCCCCCTCCCCCCCAACTGTCGCGGAGTACAAACTGGCTACCGGGCGTTTTGGGCTTAGGTTGACGTGTACAACATTCGTACCAAATGGCATTGCTGTACTCCAAAATGTCATACTTTTTGCCCTTAGCAAACGGACTACAATAAATTCGACCAATAACGTGGCGCCTTTACTGAACTATAATGAAATTGCGTCGATTCCAATACAAAAGACATCAACGAGCCGGCGCACCTATGACTTGCACTTCGTTTCAGCAGGGCTTAGATATGTTTCATTAGGTACCAAGTCTGTTTAATTATTTCTGTTGACTCGTATAAAAAGTATTGTATACAATAGTTACACAATTAGCTTAAAATTCTTGTACCTTACTTAGGTGAAGCCTGGGTTAAGCCTCTCGTGGCCTAAACACAGTACTCGACTTTAAGAGCCCTTATTGTGTAACGATTATATAAAATACTATAAGAGGTGTAATAATAAATATATTATTGTATCCTACTAATATTATAAATGCGACATTTTGGATGTTTGGATCTTTACATGTTAGGATGTTTGTTACTGATTTGAATGAAATTTTGCACGAAGATGGTTTATAGCCTGGATTAAAATATAGGATAGTTTTTTATCCCGGGTCCACGCAGACGAAGTCGCGGGCGGAAGCTAGTACATCAATAATTGGCAACAAATGTTAGTCCCTAGTGTCATGATGTGGGGACTTGGAGAGGAGGGAACAGATCCTCTGTGTGTATCATTTTACTATTAGGTATCCGCTTGGCTCCTTAATTCCAATATAGGGAGTAGGATCGATAATTACTCATCCCCTTAATAATTAAATGATAATAAATAAAAATAAATTATGTGAATAGTCCATGAAAATCGGGCTTGGTTAAAAAAAAATTTTTTGGTTCAGAACTTTTCCGAGTTATTTCAAGAAAATTTTCATAATTTTTATTCTGGATTGTTTTTAAATGCTGTTGTCTTAATTCTTAAAATCTATAGTATATTTCTCCCTACCTCCAATAGTATCGAGTTTGCGTTAACTGAATCACTTGGATTGGTCATCCTGTATTATAGAAAACTTGTGTTATTACGCAGTCGCGGCGGCAATAACGGCTGCACATTTGAAGAGGCGCAGAACAGCGCAATCTCGCAAATTTATAGGTAGTTACCGTAAACCAATACCGTAATTCGTGTTACAATCGCAAGTGAATGCTGCATCAAATGTCTGACGTCCTTAACGCGATGTTTCTGGCCTAAGTGTCTGACGGCTGTCTGTCCAAACTCCACTTAACTTACAGCACGGTACGGCAGGAGATTATTTGATATTACAAATACATAATAATGACATTACAAATACAAAATTACCTCTTCACGACATCTAGTTTAGTTATTAAGTAAATCATTCAT
The DNA here is from genome assembly GCA_932294315.1 of Epinotia nisella. Lineage (NCBI taxonomy): Eukaryota > Metazoa > Arthropoda > Insecta > Lepidoptera > Tortricidae > Epinotia > Epinotia nisella. The sequence goes on from OW028674.1 coordinate 9,537,702, forward strand.
GGGTAATTGTGTAAGGTTTTATAACAAACTTCCAGGAAACTTAACTGAGTTATCTATTAATAAATTCAAGAACTATGTGAAGCGTAAACTTATCTCGAAAGCTTATTATATCACACAAGACTACATGAATGATAAAACTCCATGAAACTAATTTTGACTGAATTTTTAATCTATTATTTTCGTAATATTTTGTTTTTTGACATTAGATTATTTTTCTAGAAATATTCTACTAGTATTTTTTATACAATTTTTATATCATATATATTTTATTCTTTATGTTTAAAAATTACTCTAAAAAATTAACTGACGATTTGAAAGTGCTTGTTACTAGGCCTACTTGAATAAAGATAATTTTGAGTTTGAGTTTGAGTTGAGTTATTGTTTGTCCCTTGTCGTAGGTACTACGTCGGTGGACCACCCTTAATTTTATATTTTTAATTGCAGGAAGGAGGTGCGAGACTGGGGAGGGTATATACGGATTTAAATGTCGGAGAGCTTCATTGCTTTTCCGTACGCTGCAGCAACATATACAATTGAGAAATATTATCCATGACTCCATGCCCTACCCAGTGACGCGTATGACAGGCTCGCCGTCCCCGCAGGGCCGCCAGACCCTGCAGGCCAGCGTCATCCACCGCTCCTCCATAGATAACACCCACATAGACAATGGAACTTCCGCAGCGGTAACAAACAGTATTTCAAACATTTCCACACATACTGTAGTCCCTCGCAATGTTAACCAATCGCCTAGATCTCCATCTAGTGTAGACATCTTGGAAGTGATGCCGTTGTACCCGCGCTCGCAGGTAAGCACGAACCACGTCACTAACGTCTATCAAGTAAGGGATTTCAAAAGAGAACACAACAACAACCAGGCTGAAACGACGTCCGAAGTGCGACACGTTTATAGCAACGACCTGAACAGAGATCTCGCAATACTGAGGAATACTTTGCGTCAAGAGACCGTCATCAACACCATGAGAGATATCGAAGATGAAACACGATTTCTCGAGAGCAGATACTTGAACGATAATAACCCTGAAGCTGAACAAGCGACGCCATTATCGCCGACGTTCAGCAGCAGCAGCGAACATTACGCGCAGCTCAGTATAGAGCAGCAGGAGTCTGTCAGGTTATACGTGAATTTAGGCCCCTGTGAAGTGAATCCGGACGCCAATAAGAAAGAGAATCCGCCGTCTACACCACTCACACCTAAACTCGTAGAATATTGCAACTTTCCCATCGGTGTCAAGCAGGAAACCAACTCCTACGCCAACTTAGCTCTGGGCGAAACCAGGGACAAGAACGCGAAGCTGCTTCACTTCAACAACCCGAATATGGAGCACAGCCAAAAGTTTTCCGAATCGGACACGTTTCCATCCCTGTCGCCGGTGGAGGAGCTGGAAGTGAACTACGCGGTGCTGGACATCGACGGCAGCAAGGAGGCTCGGGGCGGGCGCGAGTTCGCGTCGCCCGAGAGCCAGTCGTACAGCAGCTCGCGGAACGAGAGCACGGCGTCGGGCGCGTCGCAGGGCCGCGCGCGGCTCGTGTCGCAGGGCAGCGCGGAGCGCCCCGCGCCCGGCCCGCTCGCCAGCCTCGGCTACACCACCATCGACTTCGACAAGACCGTGGCGCTCACCTCCGTGGCGGGCGAGGTCGACGGCGACGGCCCGCGCAAGCGCCACGGCTCCACCAACGTCTTGTGCTCCAGTCCCAGCGGCACGGATAAACCTAAGCTAAGTTTCGGTTAGACACTTAGGTACCCCCTTATTCGTACAACTTAACAAACCGCTGTTAACTAAAATGGGTTGTGTTCTTTACCCACAAATAAAAAAGACAAACTAATTTTCACTGAATTTTAGTTAAAATAAGTTTGCTAAACGTTTACGAATAAGGTGAATATACCCTACCCTAAGAGGCGGTAGTAGCGGCGCGCCAAACGTGGAACGCTGGCGATAGCCACGCATGCCGCAATTGCCGCATCGCCGCTGCTGCCGTGCCGCTCCATATCGTGGCCGCTCAGCGCGATTTGGAGACTCAAAGCTCTCACGAAAATCACACAGTTCCAGTGCACAGGTATCTGAGTATTACCTTCTTGCTTTGTACAATTGCCTGTTCGACCTAAAGAGATTGCCAAAATAGATACGTACGTAAATTACATAATATTAATTAATTATTACCTCTTGCGTTGCCAAATCATTACACATTAGTATTTTTGAGTACAATATGTTTGCCATTTGTTTGCATATATTTTTATGCGGAAATTACCTACCAAATCATTGAGTAATTAGATTATAGTTGTTAGAGGCTAACACAACACGATTCTTCCTGCCTATAGCTAGCATGATCGCATTGTCCCTTACCACAGAATAGATAATAGTACAAGTACAGAAGGCAAACTTCTTTGATCTTTACAAAAGCCTCTTTTTTTCTTAGCCAAACAAAACATTATGATTTATGGCCCTCTGACGTCGTCGACTCCAGCGCAAGCCAAACGGAACGTTAAGGCTGTGTACGAACGGTGAAAATGAATTGGCTCACTCGCTGCGTCGCGGATAGTGAGGGATGTCAACGACTAAAAATAAAATAATAATGTATTGCCCATTTATTTCTTGCATTCAATATCGATAGCAATAAATGTTTCTTCATACATCATATACATTATTTATCTCTTAAATTAATATAACTCACAATTTGGACGAATTGAATATGTACACCAAGACCGCCAGGCCATATTTTATTGGCTTTGCTGCAACCCATAGTAATGCAAAATCTTGTGGCTTTATTTTTAAAAACATTTTAAATGTACAAAAAAATAAAATAATGCATGAATGCGTTACGTCACCATGCAACGTAACGAATAGAAATATAGGGATAGTAGGGCGTACCGGGAGAAAGAAAAACGCGTGATTCGAATTTTTATCATTGTTTTTGCAACCCGCTGCGATACGATCTTTTAGGTGTCTTTTTATTCATTTCAACAGAAACTGCAACACACAAACAGACGTTCACTTGCGATACTCGTATATTTACGATTTACGTAAGCGTGTGCACGCGAAGTAGCGTGCGCGTGCGATCCGATGCACAGCGTGGCAGCCACTGAATACCTGAATAGTACCCATCAGATGGGTATCCGGCATGTACTTGTAGCGATGAACGTAATCGCGGAGTAAGCCGCGCCTGCCCTTACTAGCTAGTATGTAAGTGCGAGCGGGACGAATGCTTTATGTCCGACATAAACGCGATCAAGCTAGCTAGGCACAAAGTGATATTTTATAAACGATTTTTTAAACTCGTTTTGTTTTAAAAACGCAATTTTTAGGATAATTCGTTGTATTTTAGAAATATACGTACAATTTGTCGACCCATATCGATATAAGAATAACAGTTTAATATCTTACGAACAAATTTATGAAACATGCCATCGGCGACACAATTGGAACCTCAATGCAATGAAATAAGACATATTGTCAGTGCAACGTGTTTGTACTTGAAGGTAATCTGTTTGAATAAAATTTCAGTGATGTCCTTTGTTAAGATGTCTTTCACTGAATTACTTTTCAATTCACTCGTAAGTGTACGTAACTCAATATATTCCTGTCCTCACTTTAAGGTTGTTAGGGTACAATGTTATATTATTTTGTAAGTATTTGTGGATATGAAGAGTAGTATACGAGTATGAAGTTTGTTACAACTTGTTGTTAAAGTAGAGGCTCTGTGAAAGAATGAACCGATTATCGAATCGATTGTTCGCCCATACTAAATAGAATGACAATCCTTCGATTGGTCCGGTATTTCTAACACCCGAAGTTACCTAGTTGCTGAGGTCGCAGTTTTGAGAAAAGTATTCAACTACCATTTTTAGGGTTCCGTAGCCAAAATGGCAAAAACGGAACCCTTATAGTTTCGTCATGTCCGTCTGTCCGTCTGTCCGTCTGTCCGTCTGTCCGTATGTCACAGGCATTTTACTCGAAAACTATAAGGTGTATTTGAATAAAATTTTGAGGATAGGTGTATTTTGTTAGCCGCTACACATTTTAAACTGTACAAACGCCAACACAGTTAACTGACCATCCTGAATTTATATTGAACCTTATTACAATGTTTATAAAGTGCACGGATCGTCAGCTAACTGTGTGGGCGATAGTACGAGTACGTTGTAACTTTTGTTTGAGGCTAAAACGTATAGATACGGTTGTTGATATGATTCAATGTTACTGTGTAATTGTAATTATACCAATTATTTACTTTGGTCCCATATAAAACTATTTGTTGTTAGTTATTTGTAAGAATTATAAGTAAGTTAAGTTTTGTAGACGTAAGTTGTACAGATTAGAATATTATTATATGGTGTATATTAATAATTTAGAAGTACAATTGCACATATTTGCATCGCAATATTACTTGTGTTCATTTTATTTTATTGACTATGAAACCGTGTACATAGTGAGGTTTCAAATAAGAATAAGTGGACATTCATTAGGTTTATGTGTAAATTAAACTATAAAATGTGTTAATAATGGTGAATTTAATGTTAACTAGGTACTCGTAATGTTCATATTTCGACAAGCTGGCGAAGGGTAGGGTACTATTTTATAACAGCACCTATTAGTCACAAATAAAATATGCCAATACGGATATTTTTTCATCTCAGTACATAACATTCCGGACAGAAAGACTATATCCGGACAAATTCGGATGAATGGTAATCCTGTTAGTCGCTAGCCAAAAGGCGGCCAATACACGGTGAGTAAATACTGATGATCCACCATACCTGTCTCACTCTATAACATGCGATAGAGTGAGAGCTATGGTGGATCATCAGTATTTACTCATTGTGTATAGGCGGCCAAAGAGAGTATTTTTATTGATGGATGACCTAGCATACAGAAATTCTGGAGCTATTCCTACTAGGATTAGACTGGGAAAATATGAGAGAATTTGATTCCGAGTAGTCACCACGGTTAGCGGATGGGATTTTTATTTCCCACTAGGTATAGGCACTACAACTTTCTTTTAAAATGTTTAATGCCAGCAATGATATCTGATCATGAGTTACAAAATGTTTAGAGCCTCACATGTATACATATAGTTATCTGGATTGAAAATGATTACTACTGTTCATCAATGGTACCTGTATGTTAAAAAAATCGCAGCTGTTACTAATAACATATTTATTGGCAACAGAAGGGGGAAGACCTTTGTTATTGGTGGCCAAATATGGAAATAGCCGGTTCGGCCATCGACGGTTGATAAAGAAAACAGAGCTATTACCACTTCGAACTTCGAAGTTAGGGTATCTCCATCTCTATCGCACTTACATTACTTGAGTGACAGGGATGCAGATATACGAACTTCGAGTTTCGAATTTCGTTGTAGCGCCGCTGGTGTGCTGTGGCCCATTACACGAAACTACTAGTTACAATTTTACAAATGCAAAACAGGCAACATAGAGGCGCTTGTCCAATAACGACTGGACATTTGACCTGTGTTGACTAAAATTGTAACTTGTGGGTTCATGAAACGTGCCACTGGAGTCTGGACCATTTAAGGGCAACATTAAATTACTCTGCGCAAAGAATGAGACTGATAGTTACTGATGTTACCGCAATTAGGCCCCGAAAATGCAAAACTTCATGTCAATAGGTAGCAAAATTTCTAATATTTATGTTAGTTATACATTATTTATGAACAATCTAAATGCAATTGGAGTCGTTTTAAATTTGTCGGTTCCAGTGTTCAGACACCTAGTGACTAGTTATTTTATTTATTTATTAAGAAATAATAATACAGCATATACTATTACAGAGTCCCACAAAACCGTTTGCAGTTGTGTTATTAGTTATGACGTGTTCTCAGATACCTGCTTTACGTTCCTGGCTTATAAAAATAAACATCTAAAGGGCTCTACTAATTTAACAATCTGACTACCAACCTGTGATTTCAATATTTTGATTTGCAACTGTCTTTTATTTTAACCCATTTGCCGCCACAGAAAAAAACGCGGGGTGGCGCCCTCACGCCACGAAAGTCTTAGTATATTGTTTTTGGACTTCGTATGAAGTCGGTGGCAACGGTGACCAACTTAAGTTCAAGTCAGTGGCAGCGATTGGGTTAAACGGAGAATTGGGAACGACGAATTGTGTCGTCAGATTGTTACGTCTGTAGTCCCCATAAATGACACTCCGTCAGGAATTGGTAATGATAATGATCTTGTTTTCATACAACGAAGCTTGCTTGGGCCCGTCCGAAAGTATAGGAGTATGCATTGCAAGTAGAATATTTTTATGAATTTTAGGCAGTTTAGGTTAATGAGGCACATTATCACCCAAGTTGATGGTTCCTAATATAGTGCTATAGTTTAGCCTGCATTTTGTAAAATTGTCACAATTACATTTGTCACTTTTGTCAGTGGTCGAACAGCAGACCACCTGGCGACCGTCATCGACTTAGTAATTGTGTCATAAGTTAAGCGTAGTGTGATGTAAGTGGATACCAAACGTAATAGCTTTAATTATTGTAGTTTTTTTTTGTGATAAGTAAGATATAGCCAGTCTTTTAGTTGATGGAAAATTGCATGTTTTATTCCGTAATGCTTGAAAGTCCAGATACATGATTGTGGATATACTCGTATGTCGTTGTCAAAATATAAACAGTCGTGTAAGGAGGCCTGCGCCTGTAGCCTGGGCGAAAGCAGCCATGTTATAGGAAATAGAAGTACTAGTCTCTGTCTCATTATGTCCACAGCGGTACATGTTACACACTAATGCGAGCTACTTGGCTAAATTGAAAATGCACGTAGCGCAGCGTGTACGTGTGCCGCTGTGTGGCGGTCGACCTTAACCTACGAAGCAAATAGAAAAACAATCGTGTACAGTCGGCCTCATAAGTAGCTGAACACCTAAGTACGGTCGGCCTCACAAGGGGCTTAACACCTTTGTACCGTGTCGTGTCGCATTAAACGTCATGTTAAACTGCCATATACCCGACCGACCGGTTAGCCTAGTGGGCAGTAACGCTGCCTACAAAGCTGAAGGTCCTGGGTTCGAATCCCGGTAAGGGCAAATATTTGTGTGATGAGCATGAACATTTGTTCCTGGGTCTTGGATGTTTTATATGTATTTAAGTATTTGTGTCTATTAAATATATCGTCGTCTAGTACCCATAACACAAGCCTTATTGAGCTTACTATGGGACTATAGGTCGATTTCAATATATGACGTTGTCAAACTAGTGAAAACGACAAGGTACTTAGGTGTTCAGCTACTTATGAGGCCGACTATACATGGTCGTTTTGACTACTTTATATGGCAGTTTAACATGTCGTTTAATGCGACACGGTTTACAGATGTTCAATCCCCTTGTGAGGCCGACCGTACCTACCGCATTGAGTTTCGGTTGCCTGCTTTTTGCATGTATATATTGCATTGTGAATTGGCGATTTGCAGTACCATAAGTCCTATTTAGCCGACGTTCCATATTGACCTGATATTCATGTGAGAAGGCCGTAAAGCGTAAAAGGTCGATGTTTGCTACCGTTATAGGTAGTACATTCAGCTGAAGAGGTACGCAGACGAAGGGCTCCAAATTATCTACACAAGCATTGCCTTATAATAAAGAGGCGTGTAGATCTTTTCGATATCTTCGGACGCGTAGCTACTCTACTTCTGCTTATGACTGTAAATAGAGGAATTTGTGCCACTTCTTGAGTCTCTAGAGTGGAATGGAACTGCCGATGCCGCCAGCGTATATATTTATGTTATCGCCAGTGCAATCCCATTTGGCCTAGGTACCTATTATTTTAATAAAAAAATATTTAAATACCTACGTATTTTTATTCATAATTGTTTGAAAACGATTTGTGTTTAAAAAGAATCTCATCCTAACCAAGCGAATACTCGTATGCCATCTTTGACTTGACCCTATCCCGACCAGCACGGCTATCACAAGACGGCGCGCGAGCTCTCTCGATTTTTCTCGCACTATCCGTCTCTCTCTTATTAGAAGACTTAGAAAGAGAGGTATAGTGCGAGAAAAATCGAGAGAGCTCGCGCGCCGTCTTGTGATAGCCGTGCAGATTCTGATTCTGTGATCCCTATTCAAACGTTCAAATAACACGATTAGAGATGATACTACTTATTATCAGTCCTCATTTCCCTCATTCAAATTAATTCAGCCATTCTACAAGCGTAAGCGATATTATAGGCACCTGTATCTACTTTATAAGTACCTGTGTTTTCGCGTTGTCTACCTGTCTATAATCTATATTTTTGAAGTGAGCGTTTCGTTTAAAAGGCAAAACAAAGCCTTTGAATTCAAACAAATCTATTATGCGGCCAGCGCGTGTCACGCGTGATACAGACTTCGCCAAAAAAGTTAGTACCACATAAAACGTTCATTGAATTATGAAATGTATCGTCTTAACCGAAGATTCAAAATGAAATGAGACCTATTAGGTAGGTACACTAGGCTAGTTAGATGTAGATGTAATTAAACCGATATGTACTTACTTCTTTCAAATCAGTATAACGGTATACTTAACATACCTATACAATTTAATTATAAGTAGGTATATCAGTTAATCAATATACTTTGGAACGTATTTATACATATTTACTCACGTGTCTGCATTGTAGGAGATGGCTACTCATAACTTGCACTTTCACGCTTACATTCCGATGGATCGGTACGAGAGATTCACGCAGTTTCCAATGGACGCAGTATGAAATTGTTATTCGTTTACTTGTTCTTGGTGCCGTATACACTGTACAGTGAATCGCCGTTAAACATGGTGGCCAGCGAATTAGGACGGAGTTTTGCTAATGACTTCTTATTTGTGGCTAGTAAGTACAATATCTTAGTACCTTAGTTTAGCACGCAAAACAAGTAGGTACTACTTGTTTTGCGTTCTAACAAACAATATGTCACGGACTTTAATCGTTGAGCCATTTAGAGCTCACCTTTTACTGGATATTCATAGCTTAACTATTAAAAACCAAAATTAGTTGACACCTAAATGGCTCAACGATTAAAGTCCGTGACTGTACCTACATATTACCTATTCCGTTCATTACTATACCTTCATTAATATCACTACACTATATATATATTTTTGGCGTCGTTGCCAGGTCAAAGTACACTCGCACAAAGACAGTGGCTGCAACGTTGCCATATTGGCAGTCAGTAGTACGGTTCGGCGTGGGTTCGGCATTGAGCTCGGTAAAGATGTTTTCCCCTCACTGCCTCGGAAAGCCGTTTTTTAATCCTTTAAAACCAGTGAGCAAAATCGCTTTTTATCCACTAGTGGGGAAAGTAATTTGACCTTGGAGCGTGTTTAAGTAGATTTTGACAGATAAAAAAACGTAAAACGCTAATAATCACCTAATAATACAAAATTTTCACAGATGATGTATTTCTGTTGCCGCTATAACAAATACTAAAAACCGAATAAAATAAATATTTCAAGATTAAATATTAAGGATAATGGATTGCTTGTTGTCAATTGCTTTTTGCCTTCATCAGGCGCTGGGTCTCAAAATTCTACTTGATATTACTTAGCGTTATTATTACTGTTAAAAAATAAAATAAAATAAATACATAATAATATATTACCTATTATTTAAATTAAATAAAGTTGTTTTGCATGTTGCATTTCCTCGCTACAATGAGGTGAAATATTTTGTGTCACACACGGGTGCAAATGTATTTTACTTCTCGTGTGTTGAAACACTCGCTACGCTCAGGATTCTATTTTAGAACCACGAGCGAAGGGAGTGGTTCAACTATAGAATCATTTCGCTTGCTCGTGTTTCAATTCCACACTCGCGGGTAAAATACAACTTTGCACCCTTGTAGTTGTAACAAAATAAGTATTTCGCATGTTGAAAGTTGAAAAAATATTTCTTGCATTCTAATGCCATCTTGACAGCTTTTAAGGTAAGACCTGTTTTCTTATTACAATGTATTGACAATTTAATGTAGTTTTATTGGGTGTAAATATTTAAACATCCCCTTTGTAAGGCAAGGGGGGTGGTAGTGGGAGACTTGACCACTCCGGTAGCAGGAGACATGATCAGTGGTGCAAATCGCCCGCTGCTTTCTTTATTATATTATAATTTAACATTCATAACCTTTTTTGTTTTGGCAATTCATGGCATTTTTATACAAAGCGATGGTGGCCCGCCAGAAATCTAAGACATAAGAACTCAAAAATACCATACATTAAAATAGAACATCTTTACGGAGCACAGCAATTAAATGTGGACAGCAATCAACAGGATCTCATTTAATAAAAGATCAATTTCGGAAGTTTTAGTGAAATTTTTCTTCTGAAATGGCGCACGAAACCTGTTGATTTTTTTCTTTTAATGGGTAACATTGTATATTCTGATTAACTACTGTGTTAGAATAACTTTTCGTTTTGAATATTTATTGACTGCAAAAGATGTGTGCACGAAGTTTAATGGTAGTTTAACAGACCAATAATAAGTATTTTTTACGCCAGTTATGTTATAAATGGGTTGAATTGTTATTTTTAAGTAATATAAGTGATTTCAAATGAATCTTTAATAATGAAAGATGGCAAAACAATCTTAAACGCTCAAAATAATGTTTGATTTTGTTTTCTGTAAGTCTGTGTTTACTTATGTAAAACATTAAACAACTTCTTTTTACTTCTTACGACTAGAGAGATCTATGGTCAAGTCTCCCCAGTGCATTGGTCATCTCTCCCGTAGGGGTGGGAGATATGAATCATTTTTCAGTTTTTGAAAATATAATTATTTTATTAAAAAGAAATGATTAACTTAATCAACAATCTAATGATACCAAATAATATCTAATTAAATTCTACACATATGTATGGGCGCGAAATCAAGTCGCTGCGACTAACACCTGAAATTTTAAGTGCCTTTAAGTAAAATGGGGTTCTACTCTCCTTGACTTCCCCTATCTCCCTAATAAGGGACAAAAAAAAACTCATTTACCTAGTAGGTACTAGGTAAATGAGTTTTTTTTAAATAATCTCCAATCCAACTTAGGTACAGTCGAGTTCTCCAATATCTATACAGACAACCTTTCAAAAATATGTACACATGCGCCTTATGTCAGTAATAATAAAGGCTGTGTACATATACTTTTGAAAGGCTGTCTGTATAGATATTGGAGAACTCGACTGTACGATAACTTGACATGGAACACGAAACCGACAATATACAGGGTGGACCATAACTCTTTTTACATTTCAAACTAAAATAAAATGAAAACTAATTATATCAGATGAAAACCGTTTATTAATTATGAAAACACATGAATAGGGATTTTATTTTTTAAAAATTACGTCATCCATATGTGATCCTTCATTATTTTGGCATTGCCGTAACCTGGAGCGAAAATTTTCAGTGACGGCCTGACAAGTGTTCCGAGAAATGTGGACCAAAAGTCCGTTAACTTTTGAATCCGTAGCTGCGTCGGGGAGCGGTGGCGGGAAGGTGAAGGACGCCATGGCACTAAATTCCCATTGGCCGCTCTTGCATTTCGTAACCCCGCCGCCTTACCCCGCCACCGCTCCCCGACGCAGCTACTGATTCAAAAGTTAACGGAATTTTGGTCCACATTTCTCGGAACACTTGTCAGGCCGTCACTGAAAATTTTCGCTCCAGGTTACGGCAATGCCAAAATAATGAAGGATCACATATGGATGACGTAATTTAAAAAAAATAAAATCCCTATTCATGTGTTTTCATAATTAATACACGGTTTTCATCTGATATAATTAGTTTTCATTTTATTTTAGTTTGAAATGTAAAAAGAGTTATGGTCCACCCTGTACTTTACTTATACTAGCCCACTCACTTCAATGGTTTCACAGACATGCTGAACACTGTCATTACCATAGACAAATTAGTGGTACCAGACTTAGTGCAAGCTGGGAACGCCGCAACCTTAGACTGCCAGTATACGGTGTTGGACGACCATTTCACTCTGCAATGGCTATTCAACGGCAGCGTTGTGTACGAGTGGAGGCCAGGGACGGAGCCCAGAGTCAGCGGCGTACTGGAGGGCCTAGTCGATCTAGATTACAATGTTTCCAGTAAGTACCTACTTATGCCCGGTTCACATCACACCAATCCAATTCAGTGTACTGGACTGAATCATATTGTTTAAGTACAATCCAGCCATTTATTCCAGTAGCATTCCCGTCCACTGATCGAAACCAGCATAGAAATGCAACTACTGGAATAATCTGAACCGGCACTAAGAATAAGTACTCATTCCAGTGAGAAATCCAGAGGGCCTACCGCGAAACGAAATTCGTTTTCGTTCGTGTATCTCCGTCTCTGTCGCACTTGCTTATTCGAGCGACAGAGACGGAGATACACGAACGAAAACGAATTTCGTTTCTCGGCAGGCCCTCAGTCCAGCACCCGGATGTCTACACCATGACTGATATGATGATGAAACCTAACTTGTTCAATGGCTTGTACAGTCAGCAGCAGAAGTAGCTAAGCGGGCCGGGTGTTCAAAATAACCTACACACGCTCTTAATTTCTGAAGAATAAAGTCGTGTGCAGGTCATTTTGAACACCCGGCCGGCTTAGCTACTTCTGCTGCTGACTGTATGTACGTTTCGCAGATCTAAGTGTCCACGAGTGGCGCGCATTGCGCATCACACAATCGGCCCCGGAGCTGAGCGGCGACTACACGTGCCGCGTGCGCAGCGACGCCGGCGCTGACGCGAGCCGGACCGCGCCCATGCTCGTCTTCAGTCAGTCATTAGCAGTAATCAAGTTCGATAATATGTGCACGGACTAAAGCCTTGGTCACACAGCTGCTGCAGCTGTGTGACCAAACCCTTTAGCACGACGCTAGCGGGACGCATTGAGAGCGCGCGGTCACACAGAACACGTGTGGCGTCGCTAACTTACCGTACATTTCGAAGCGCTGCGGTCGCCATAAACAAGAGTGTAATATATTATGTTTCTTCAAGCGGACGTCCCGCTTGCGTCGCGCACTCTGTGTTACCAAGCCTTAAGTGATCAAAAATATGTGAACACGGCTTTATTAACCATTTTCCAGGCTGGCAGTTGGAAAATGACAATCGGATGTGAGTCTTGTTCATTGAAATTAAGATATTATTTTTGACAAGCAGTATGTGGTCGATATAACGCCTCTGCCTGGAAAAGGGTTAAAGGGCATCTGAGCAACCACATATTTGAAGCTTCGCGCTTGACGCATCATACAGTCGGCCTCGGCTCGGAGCTAAGCGCGACCACACTTGCGTGCGCAGCGGCGCCGACGCGAGCCGGACCGCGTCCATGCCAGTCTTCAGTCAGTTAAATCATTTAATATTTGTAAGTTACCTACATGTTTTAATAGCAGAAACTATACCATATTAACTATTTGTGTTTATTACGTTTCCAGGTCCGGAGAGCGAATTTGTTTTGGATGTGCAACATGAGCATGGTCAAAACACCAGCATGCTGAATATAAGGTGCATCGCGCGCGGACTATACCCGCAGCCAGATTTAACTCTCGAATTTAATCAGTGAGTTTAACTCTTTCTTTTCCAAACGAAATTCGTTTGTGGTGCAGTCTACATGATTGACACCTGCCAATCGTTGCTCGTAGTGTGAGCTTAGCCGTTTCGAAGCTCCGGGCGTGTAGATCATTGCCCTTATTTAGTACCTAATATTTCTCTACTTGGGTTGTTACGCGACAGCACGATTCTCTTGCAAGAGCGAGGCCCCGGGCGGTCACCCTGCTCGCCACCCCCAAAGGCGAATGCAGTGAAGGGAACCGCACATTTTTCAGCCAGAAAGCCCATCTGTAACGGCCTTTATAACCTAGATACACGTGTAACAGAGGCCCTAGCATGATAGGTTTTATCGTCACGTTTTACGGCGAAAATGTACTGGAACGTCACGTAAAACGTGTCGATAAAACCTATCGTGCTAAGGCCTCAGGGTTGATGTTATGATGGTTAGCGTAATTTATGTAAATTGTTTGTAAAGAAGGTGTTTGTATGAGCAGCTCGCCGGTGGCCCAGCAGCAGCGCGTGTGGCGCTCGGGCGCGCTGTTCTCGGCGGAGAGCGCGGCGCGGCTGCGCGCGCGCGCCGGCCGCGCCGCGTGCCGGCTGCTGCTGCCGCCCGCCGGCTACGCGGCCATGCGCGCCCGCTGCGTGCCCGGTGAGTGCCCGGGTAGGATGGTTAATATATACAGCCTAATAATCCACGACCACTACATCTCTGTCTCTTTTTAACCCATTCAGAAGAGAGAGAGAATGTCACTTTCTCTCTCTCATAAAGAGAGAGATAAAGTGACGCGGATTATTGGGAAGTAGGTATAAGTAACATTAACCCGACCGTTAGGCTAGTTCATCGTGGAATAGTACAACATAAAACAAAACAGCATCACAAAATTGTGACCTAGCATCAGGGACCGGAAAACCCCCCTTTACGGTTAACCGCATCGAACCGGTAACCGAATCAATGAGGTTACCTTAGTATAGGGTTAACCCATCATACGGTTAACCGCTTGTTACGGTAACCGTATCGGAAGTGTTAACCGTAACTACTAACTGAGTTAACCTCAAACCCTATTGGGATAGGGTTTTTGTTTAGGGTTTTCATTGGGTTATGGTTAACCTTATCATCAGCTGCTTATTGTGATTTTTGTAGTATATTTAAACATGTTATACAGTATAGCGTATCGTACTCGCGTGGCTGTTTCATGGGATCAGTCTCCGGTGGGAATAAGATAACTAGCGCGGTAAAACAAAGAATGTCTCAGGTCGCCGGCATTTGACGCCCGAGCTGAAGGCAAGGGCGATAAATATGCGATCTGAGGCTTTCTTTATTACCGCCTGTGGTGAGTACACAATTTTACGTCTCTCCCTAGCCAGAAAGTGGGATTTTCCTAGCGTGCGGTGATTGCTACTTTATGGCCAGGTATGACGTAATAGTACATTACTTACCTAGGGCGGTAAAACAAAGAATGTCTCAGATCGCTGGCATTTGGCTAACCTCAACAATGTATTACTTATTTTTTTCTCTACTTTTAAGCAAGTTGTAATGTTGATGTGCTGTATGTTTCAAATAAATTATCATCATTCATTTATTCATTTGACGCCCAAGCTCAAGGCAAGGGCGATAAATATGCGATCTGAGGCTTTCTTTATTACTGCCCGTGATGAGTACAACATTTTATGTCTCTCTGGCCAGAAAGTGGAATTTTCCTAGCGTGCGATAATTGCTACTTTATGGCCAGGTATGACGTAATAGTACATTACTTACCTAGGGCGGTAAAACAAAGAAAGTCTCAGATCGCCGGCATTTGACGTCCGAGCTGAAGGCAAGGGCGATAAATATGCGATCTGAGGCTTTCTTTATTACCGCCTGTGGGGAGTACACCATTTTATGTCTCTCCCTAGCGAGAAAGTTAGATTTTCCTAGCGTGCGGTAATTGCTACTTTATGGCCAGGTATGACGTAATAGTACATTACTTACCTAGGGCGGTAAAACAAAGAATGTCTCAGATCGCTGGCATTTGACGCCCGAGCTGATGGCAAGGCAAGGGCGATAAATATGCAATCTGAGGCTTTCTTTATTACCACCCGTGGTGAGTACAACATAGGTACATTACTTACCTAGGGCGGTAAAACAAAGAAAGTCTCAGATCGCCGGCATTTGACGTCCGAGCTGAAGGCAAGGGCGATAAATATGCGATCTGAGGCTTTCTTTATTACCGCCTGTGGGGAATACACCATTTTATGTCTCTCCCTAGCGAGAAAGTGGGATTTTCCTAGCGTGCGGTGATTGCTACTTTATGGCCAGGTATGACGTAATAGTACATTACTTACCTAGGGCGGTAAAACAAAGAATGTCTCAGTTCGCCGCCATTTGACGCCCGAGCTGAAGGCAAGGGCGATAAATATAATATCTGAGGCTTTTTTTATTACCGCCCGTGGTAAGTACACAATTTTACGTCTCGGGAGTCTCGGGCCAGAAAGTATGATTTTCCTAGCGTTCGGTAATAGCTACTTTATGGCCAGGTATGACATACATTACTTACCTAGGGCGGTAAAACAAAGAATGCCAGAGATCGTAATTATTTGATGCCTGAGCCGAAGGCAAGGACGATATAAAAGAGAATATTATTTATTGCCTCAAAATTATACTAAAAGTTTACAATAAAACTTAGTGTAATAAATTTATAAACCTAAATCAAATAAAAAACAAACAGTAAATTACAAACTAAGAAAGCGAAAACTAATAACACAGAAACACTGTTTGAATTTTGAGTTAGCAAGAAGCGCGTTTACGGCAAATAAAACCGGTTTCCATTGGGATCCACAGCAAGCTTGGGACAGCCCAGGCGAGCCAAGGGCGGTTATTCAATAATAAGTCGTATTTAAGTGTGCGTTAAAATCATATTCCTTAAACTGGTGAAAACCCCAACGCAAAAACCCGGGTTAGGGTAACCTTATTGATGGGGTTTTCATTTCGGTTAGTAGTAACCTGGGTTAATTGAGTTAACTGCATCAATAGGGTTAACCCTATCAATAAGGTTACCGTATAATAAGGTAACCTTATTGATAGGGTTTTTAAAACCACCTTGAAAATAAGCCTATGAAAAACCCGGGTTAAGGTAACCGGTTCCGGTCCCTGCCTAGCATATGTACAGTCAGGGACATTCCCGGTCCTCCTCCCGGTCTCCTTTAGGAAGATATTCGTTTGTCCGATCGACGCGTAACGACCCGAAGCGGCGGGGATTAGCTAGTTGCGCCGGCTAAGGTAAAATTTTGTTAAAAGGTCGACCGGGAATGTCTCTGTCTGTACAATAGGTACCTAACTACCTACATGCCTTTTAAAACGTATCCTCCGCTCCAATGGAATTTCAATAATTGTAAATTGGAACAAAGTTCCATTTGTTTTGTTTTATTTCAAACAAAACCAAATTCTATTTCCTATTACAGTTGATTGAAATTCCGTAAAATTTTTAGGGTTCCGTACCTCAAAAGGAAAAAAAACGGAACCCTTATAGGATCACTCGTGCGTCTGTCCCTCTGTCACAGCCGATTTGCTCCGAAACTACTGGACCGATTAAGTTGAAATTTGGTAAACATATGTAAATTGGTGACCCAAAGATGGACGCGCGTAAAGTAAATTAATGAATTCTGAACAAAGCGGCCACTGTTGGGGGGTAAACTGGAAAATAAAAAGTTTCGCAAACTGTAATTGTGTGACATATCAAATGAAAGGGGTTGTTGTAAGCATTTCAGGTATATATTTTTTATAATTTTAGCATAAACAGAAGTAATTTAGGAAAAAAGACGAAAATTGACCACCCCCCCCCCCTTATCTCCGAAACTACTAGGCTTAAAATTCTGAAAGAAATGGAAAATAGTTCCTTGCCTAAAGATTACAGGAAAACCTATAAGAAGTTTGAGTATTCAGAAAAGTAACGGGAAAATTCTCAATATTTTACGGAACCCTCACCACGCGAGTTGAACTCGCACTTGTCCGGTTTTTTTCTTGTATGGTGGGCGGCTGAGGATACCTATTTATTAGTGTCGGCGTACTAAAAGGGTTTAAAACTGAGCGGGACGGCTGATTTTCAGTCTCTAACCGAAGTCGTAAATCTATAATGGTAATAAATGTAATGTAGCGATTCCATTAAATAATTGTGGCATTCAGTGACTGGTTCAAAAATTCTTGTACTACCTGTTCACTTTAACAAGGACGTTTCTTCCCGTCCCGGTACACACATACCGCACCCCGCAAATGCCCCGCTCACATTCAATATACCGCCCTCGCTGTACAGATGTAATTTTGATCCCTTGAGACCAAAGATGATTGATAATCTTTGCTTGAGACACAATCTACTACTTCTCCATCTTAGAGCTGGTTGGTTCAAAGCCTGAGGGCCTACCGCGAAACGAAATTCGTTTTCGTTCGTGTATCTCCGTCTCTGTCGCACTTGCCAGTTTGAGCGACAGAGACGGAGATACACGAACGAAAACGGATTTCGTTTCGCGGTAGGTCCTCTGACCTGCTACCGCGAAACGAAAATGAAGTTCTTTCGTGTATCTCCTTCTCTGTCGCACTTGCACATTCGAACGACAGAGAAGGAGATACCCGAACGAACTTCGTTTTCGTTTCGCGTTAGCGGAGGTAAAAACGTCACCAGACCGGCCAACTCGAAGTGA
Organism: Epinotia nisella; assembly: GCA_932294315.1. Classification (NCBI taxonomy): domain Eukaryota; kingdom Metazoa; phylum Arthropoda; class Insecta; order Lepidoptera; family Tortricidae; genus Epinotia; species Epinotia nisella. The sequence goes on from OW028674.1 coordinate 9,555,910, forward strand.
AGCATGTCAATTGTTGTTTCAGATGGCGATCCAAAACATACGCAGAGCAACGCACCCACCGATTTCAAATTCACCAGTTCTTCTATTTTTATAACTTTAAGTATAATCTTGACTACAAAAGTGTGTATCTAGAATATTTAGCCTAAAAGCCTACCAGACGAAATTATTCTCTTAAAGTTTGTTTTATTTCAGTCGTTATTTGAAAGAAACGAAGAAGCCTCTTATGTAATTTTATACATTTTCATTATAGAAAATTTAATTTTAATGTATAATAAGAATGTGGTAGGGCTGCTGTAATATTTGATTTACAACTACATATATTCCCTTGCTTGGCATAAAGTGGAGATCTATTCTGTGAGCAGTAATTAAAACACAACAATATTTTTTGTCGAAAATTTTATAAAAAAATAATTGTTTGTAACAAAACAAGTGATTAAGCTTAAATATAGATTCTTTAGACGTTAGTATCACATGAAGTTAGGTGTTAGAGGAGGGCTCGCAGAAGGGTCGCGAGCACCGCGAGTGTCCACGCGGCGTCCGCGCGGCAGCCGCTGTTGGCTGCAAGCAAACAGTAATCTTATAAACATACATAATCCCATTGGCCGGAAAGTAGAAATGCCTGCCCTGTTCCGACCGAGATTTTGTATAATATTTTGACAAATTGATTAAATGTGTAATTATAATTATGTATCCTTGATAATACAATTTTCAAGCATGTATGTTCTCTATGACAGTTACCTAATAAGACGTCAACGTCATAGAGCCCATGACGCTTGAGCACAGTAAATAACTATTAGCTAGAGCAGTGTCTCGACTTTAGATATCTCCATAGAAAACCGGCCAGCTGTACGCGGCACATGCATACGCGGCTGACGCCCCGCCAAAGTCCGGGTGAGTTTATAGAAAACCGGCCAACTGTACACGGCACATGCATACGCGGCTGACGCCCCGCCAAAGTCCGGGTGAGTTTATAGAAAACCGGCCAACTGTACACGGCACATGCATACGCGGCTGACGCCCCGCCAATGTCCGGGTGAGTTTATAGAAAACCGGCCAACTGTACACGGCACATGCATACGCGGCTGACGCCCCGCCAATGTCCGGGTGAGTTTATAGAAAACCGGCCAACTGTACACGGCACATGCATACGCGGCTGACGCCCCGCCAATGTCCGGGTGAGTTTATAGAAAACCGGCCAACTGTACACGGCACATGCATACGCGGCTGACGCCCCGCCAATGTCCGGGTGAGTTTATAGAAAACCGGCCAACTGTACACGGCACATGCATACGCGGCTGACGCCCCGCCAATGTCCGGGTGAGTTTATAGAAAACCGGCCAACTGTACACGGCACATGCATACGCGGCTGACGCCCCGCCAATGTCCGGGTGAGTTTATAGAAAACCGGCCAACTGTACACGGCACATGCATACGCGGCTGACGCCCCGCCAATGTCCGGGTGAGTTTATAGAAAACCGGCCAACTGTACACGGCACATGCATACGCGGCTGACGCCCCGCCAATGTCCGGGTGAGTTTATAGAAAACCGGCCAACTGTACACGGCACATGCATACGCGGCTGACGCCCCGCCAAAGTCCGGGTGAGTTTATAGAAAACCGGCCAGCTGTGCGACGCGTTTTGTATGAATGCGTCAAATCTGAGTTTGTAGAGATTTGTTTTACTGATTTATCTACTGTGCTTCGAGTAAGACTTCATGGTAAAGGAAACAAGGAAGAAACGTTAACACTTGGCGTTAATAGAGAAAACAAATACTTGGACACATTAAAATATAACAGATGTTGAAAACGTGTAAAAATGCGCCTCAATACTTATTTTTATAAATTTTACAAAAATGGGAGAAATTAATATATACCCGTTGGTAAATACATAATACTTATTGGAGTTCAAAAAGTTGGACCATTATTACCCATATGTACAAAACAAAGACATCGAAAAATATATCTAATTGAATGAGATGACCTACTTTTTGATCTGTACCCATAAACAACGGTGGAAGCGTTTCTATTGCGCGTGTATTTTGTATTGACGAAGCGTTAACAACATGCAAGCATATCTAACGATACTAACACTGTATTAGTTCAAAGCTCTGAAAGGCCAACTAGTTGAATTAACTTATGCCGCGTAGTTTCAAAGATCAAAAGTTTTTAGATATATTAAGTAAGAAGTGTATAATTTTAAATTAAATATATGCTTAGGTATGTCATGATATTCACAATGCATATTGGGCTAAGGTTTAATGATATATAGATAATATGTTTTGGTAATTATGAACTAAACAAAAAGCGAGAATCATTGATAATCCTTTCTTGTTTTTGTACATTTCTAAGACTATACCTCATTAGAAGGAGGTTTACGAATGCTCAATTGCCCAGTATACTGAGTTCTGTGGAACTTACGTTTCTGGCCGGTCTGGAGCGCCGCCTGGAGCTCGGTCGTCTCCTCCGGCGCGTCGGTGGTGGTCGCGAGCCACGCATCTGACACGACAACACGTTAGTGCGTACACACGGAATGTTAGCCCACATGCCATTAATGCTGTACGGTCAGCCTCGTTTTAGTCATTTTAGTGTATCTCAAATGGTTTGCAGTGTTTACCGTCTTATATTTTAAGTAATAAGTTTCGGTCAAAAACTCAATTTTTGGCACAAGCTTTTTTTGCACTATCAACGACTCTTTAAGAGGGCTAAAATTACTTCAAACATGATGGGTTTATCATGTGTAGTTTAGGTGTATGGCCAGCTTCTGACTCCATCATCAGATCGGCTCGATGGTCACTGGTGCCACAAGATTGCGTTGTCACCAAACTTACACACGAGTATGCAAATCTTCAGGTCAATCGGTTGATGATAACTACTTTAAAATCTAGTTGCGAGATTTGACCCTCACCTGCTTACTAACGATCTAACAAGAAAAAATCATGGTTCATGTGACGCTTGTAAAAAGGTAATAATAATAACGGAACCTTTACCTGTAAAGAATTAGGTACCCGCTAGTCAAACTATAGATACAGCAGTGGCGGCGCGTGGAAATTTTCGATGGTCAAGCAGGAACAATTAGATTGTACAACAAGTGCATAAAACGCACCATTTTGCGCGAGACTCGCAAGCTCGCTCGGATGGACATAAAGTCGAGTGTAAAATGGGTTTTATGGACAAGATGTACACTCTACTTTTCACTTCAATTGCGAGGAAATGAAACAGCAACAATGTAAATATTGTGAAGGCTAATTTAATTAAAGTAACATAATGCTAAATTAATTTTCCGCGTGCCGCTCCATTAGTGTTAGGTGTGAGTGTGATTTCCTCTTCGCTTGACGACATTATTTGTCGTTAATCGTAAAACAATTTCAAGTTGTAACACAAATATTACAATGATGAAAAAGTAACGATGGTTTCCGCCAATTAACTTTTTTTCATTTTTTTTTCAGTAGGTGACACCTGACTTAGATCGTTACATACTGCTCAGTCATAAAAAAACATTTTGTTTTTTATATCTATGATAAATTATTGTTATGGTTTAAATATATTTATTTATTTACTAATATAACAAAAAAAACTTTTTTTTTTTAAATGAGATGAGATCAAGTTTATTTCATGAAGTTTTATTGTGTACTTTGGCTGTTGGTATTCTTGCCTTGGTCTTAGAATATTAACGAAACGAAATAAAATAAAGAGGTTATTCTATGAAGTTAAAGTGGTTCGTGTGGCTGTTGGCCCGATTGCCTTGGTCGAAGATTTTTCTTTATGCACTAGAGCATAAAAAGCGACTTTATCTCGCCTACGCACAACATAAAGACGAACTTTTAGAGCATGAGAAGTGAAAAAAAGTTGTGGAAGAGTTTAGAGTACATAACTATAGGCTTGTGTAAAATGAATTTTAGGCAAGCCGAGCCGGTGGGAATCGGCTTGTATGGGCGCTTCGCCATTGCTATACATGCATCGTAATCGTAAACTAAACGAAGTTCTGTGGCTAAACTTTAGTGTTTTAATAATTTGCGTTTTACATGGTTAATAGAATTTCTCTTTCTCATAGAATATCTTTGTAATAAAAGACAGACCTACCTGCCTAACGTGTCCTTTTGCTTTGAGAAGTTAAGACGACCAGCTTGATAACCATTTCAGATTTCCTAAACTAGTTCCTGTAATTCTCGAGCGGGCTTTGCAGAAGCTTATAAACCCAGCACTACCAGTCTTTATAGATGCGCAGATGTTTGCACACGTACACTGATTTGTATACAATGAACAACCACGCAAACTCGTAAATTACATGAACTATGTTACTTGATTCACTAGTCAAACTGACTCAGTATTGTTCCGAAGTACTGATATGACTACCTGTCTTTGGCTGACATTGGTACGTCGACAGAATAAGTAATAGTACTACGTACGTCTACGTTACTAACAGACATAACACATCTATGCTATTATATGAGGCACTTCTGTACAAAAGTATGTGGTACATTTAATTCTGTATACGTAGAATTTTAAACGCAGAGTATTTCTATCCGAAATATTAGTTTTAGCATTTCTGGGAATGCACCATATCATGTATAATCAAAAACATTACAGTAAAATGTATTCTTACTACTTCGGACAGCCGTTTACAATACGAGCCTGCTTACAAAGAGAATAAGTTCATATTAAATCCAATAAGGTATGATTTGACTACTATTGCAATACCAACTTTTGTTTTCAAATGACAAATCTTTAGAAACTGTATAGGTTAGGTAAATGATTATATATTTAAGTATAAAAGTCCTACTCCATCGAATTCACGCAGGCAATCACAAAATGCTGTTATACACATGCTTTAGCATCATCCAACAATTGAACACTACACAATCATTCTACCATAGTACGCGACATTTCAAACTTTATATGAATTAATCACATGTCTAGGTGACCTATTTAATACTCGGAATGTAGTCTAGTGTAAGGAAAATAAACATTAATTATATAGTTATAAATCACTAAATGCAGTAGTTCCCTACCATCGGTGATAGATGGTATTCTCAAAATGAAAGAAAAGATGTTACTACGAATTTTTACAAAATACGAAAATTGCCAAGGCGCACAACTAATCGTAGTAAAGTCCGGCCTATGCATTTAGTGCTCTATACGTCCAGAGATAGAGTTTAATTTAGTACCTGGTACCATACCTGAGTGATAAATCTGAGACACCACCATGACTTCCGAAGTGGGGATGTCGTCGTCTTCAAAAGAGAGCGAGCAGGATATCTCTACTCCTTCTAACTCCTGCCTTGCCACCGTCGCGTTAGCAGAGACGTTGTACAAGCCGTGTTCTGGCCCCACCACCAGTGTTGTGTTCAAGGTGTTGCTGAAAGATTAACAAACTAATTACACGCGCCTACCGGTTATACTCGCAGAGTGAATTTAAAATATGCACCGTTAATTAAAACATGTTTTTCGAACTTCAACTGTATCGAGAACTAATAATTATATAATATATTACGATAACAATATTCCTTTGCTATTCCGCTAAAAAACGTGCAGGTCGATCAGCGGAGATCAAATGCAACTATTTGCGTATAAACATGCAAATAATTACAGCAAACCACCACCAATAATGAAAATGTGTCGAGGTTTTTTCATTATTGGTGGTGGTTTGCTGTAATTATTTGCATGTTTATACGCAAATAGTTGCATTTGATCTCCGCTGATCGACCTGCACGTTTTTTAGCGGAATAGCAAAGGAATATTGTTATCGTAATATATCATGAATTTCCGCAAAGTAACGCCTGATTCAATAAATTAATTATATAATAATAATAATACTTCTGGACACGGCGCGAATTGTCAAGAGGTTCCTCTCTCTGTCGCCCTGACCACCGGTAGTTTAGGCCCCGCCTCACTGCCGCGCACCCTAGGTTAGGTTTTTATAATGATTTTATGTTTTGTATGTATAGTTTTATATTTTACTTTTTATATAATTATTGTAAAAACCTAACTCTAAGAATAAATATGAATAAAGGAAATAAAAATATTTGTGGACACAAAACGACCTTGTCCCAAACTAAGCAAAGCTTGTCCTATCGCCGACGTTAAACATACTTATATAGATAACATCCATGACTCAGGAACAAATATTCGTGCTCATCACACAAATAAATGCCTTTACCGGAATTCGATCCCAGGACGTCTAGCTTCGTAGGCAGCGTCACTACCAACTAGGCTAAAGCGGTCGTCGATAGGCATCGGTAGTCTTTTTAAATAATTATTAATTCAGTTACATTCTACTAGCTGCCCGCGCAGCTCTTCACGCGTCTTGGTAAGAACGGAGGCAAACCCGTGGGATACAATATAGCCTATGTCCATCCAGCAAGGCCATTATATACGCTGGTGAAAGTATTTTTGATATCGAATAAGCGGTTCCTGAGATTACCTCAGCACACAAACTAACAATTTCCTCTTTATAATACTAGTATAGAAGTATAGATATAGACGACTAGGTATGGATTACAATATGTATAGTCACCGGCATCAATATATGATGGACCAAAGGCCGCAAAAATATCTGATACAACGATGGTGTCAGATATTTTTGCGGCCTTTGATCCGTCATTAATTAATGCCGGTGACTGTACTAACATTTAGAGACGAATATAAAACATTCTAACCCTTTGAATGCCATTCATCACGCACAAAACTGCAAAAAACAGCGCATCGTCAGGAGTTCCGGTGATCTTAATTACCACCGGGAACAAAAGACGTGATGAAACGACTAAATGACTGATCGTTCCGGGGCATATACGCATCAGTGACGGGTATTTTTACGGACGGGCGACTAGGGCTGTCGAGCGTAAATTTAATGGAAAAGCGCATGCCGCACGGTATATAAATAAACAGTCCAATATGTTTGTGTTCCCACAATCTGACGTGCACGCCGCGCCATTAAACGCTCAGCTTTTCCATAAATGAGACCTTACGCGTCACTATAGTGATGTACGTATAGTGAAAAACGTAGGTACCTACGTTTTTTTTAAACCAGGCAGTGAGCTATTATAGGACGAACCCAATAAAGCGATCGCAATGCGTGATGGGAGAGTAGCCTCCGGCAAGACCAGGCAGGCAGGCAGGCGGTAGATCACGATACGTGCCATTAGTGGGGCCGTTTCAGGTGATAATGTGGACACCCTGGACAAAAGCACCAATTATTTTTTGGTACTTGCTTTAACCCAACTAGCACACTAGCGTTAAAATAACCCTTATATCATTCTTATATCGGTTCCAGCCAAGTGTTAAGGTGTTAAGAATGCCTGTAAAAAAGGTCTTATAGCGTGCTCTAACACCCTTATAACTACGAAAGAGGCCCACGAATTACAGGTTAAGGTGTTAGCTGAGAGTCTTATAAGAGTCTAGCTCTTACGCAGTATAAAGTGAGCATCTTACTCTTTTCTTTACCCATAAAATTATGAGACAAATATAGTCTTCCGACAAAATGGCGCAGATAGTTAGTATAGGTATTAATATTTGACAGCTATGGAGTCGTATTAATTGAAAGTGAATTAAATTGGAAGTGTGTATGACATGAAGTGAAAACAGTCTGCCCTTGTGATTTTACGGTAAGTGTATACCATGTTTCCCATCTCAATTTTAACGCGCCCAGGATTTATTAAAGATTTCTAATAAAACTTATGAACATATATATATACATCTAAAGTTTTTATCATTTTCTATTCTTGTTTCTTGGCCAGTGGCATGATAAATTAAGTAGCATCCATATAATGGCAAGAGTAACATAAATAATGAAGAATCTTGATGTCAAATATTGAATAACCTAATCAATTTGTAGGTTAGAGTCCACCAAAACAATGGCGAATCACCTTAAAGCTTTAGGCGTTAGTTAACTCAACTATAACGCTTATTGACTTACAACACTCTTACAGTGTCTTTAAAGTGTATCTGCCTAACACCTTAAGCGTTAGAAAAAGTTTCAATACTTACAAGAGACTTAATTCTGTTATAAAGTCTCTGCCTGTAGCTAAGACTCTTGTAAGTGTTTAAGTGTTAAAAACAGGTTAAAGCTTTAACATCTTAAGTGTAATTGTTTTGAGTAACACTCTTATAATGCTTTAGGACTTAATTATTTTTCTTAACTCCTTTATAAGACTATTAGTTATAACTGAGAACATTATAACTCACTTATAAAGGTTAAAGTTATAATAATACCCTTAGCTATTACCCAAATGTTAATTGGGAAGTTTTTGATGGGAACCAACTCCTTCGTCAGCCAACTTTAATTTGATGGCGGCCATTTTTAATTATAATTTGGGGTCAGAGAATTCAACTAGATTTTTTTAGGGTGGAGTTCCCAAAGGATACCACACGGAACCCAGTTAGGTACTAAGCCTCCGCTGTCCGTCCGTCTGTCTGCGTGTCAGTAATAGCTAGACTGTTAAAATGTTCTCAGAGTTTGTGTTTCTATTGCTGCTATAACAAAACTTTATAAGAATAAAAATTCATTAAAAATTAAACAGTGCTCTCATACATGGATAGTAATTGTTTTTTTGCCCGCCCATTACAATCGGTCTATCTCTAGAACCGTAATATATAAAGCGAATACTTGGCGCAGATTATGTATTACTATAAAAACCTATAATAACAAATAATAAAAGTATAAAGTTAAGTCTAGCTATTACTGACACACAGACAGACGGACCCACAGCGGAGGCTTAGTAACGGGGTTCCGTTAGGTATACTTTGGAAACTCGACCCTAAAAAATATCTGAATTTCCTGACCCCAAATATCACAGAACACTATACACTATTAGAAAGGCGATGTGGGCGTGGCACGCGCGCCACTCGATTGAGCATGCGCTCAAAGCTTTCGCGCTACCGTGTCGCCTGATCGCCGTGCAGTCGCTCACAAAGTTGTAGGCGACCTGGAGGGGATGAGGTGGCGACACCGCTCCCGATAGAAACCGCGCTTGATACCCCTTCTATAGTATTTATTTAGTGTTCTGTGCCAAATATGTATATTTAGACACCAAGTTTGTGATTCTAAGTGATTTACAACTCGAGATATTAATAATATACATATAATTCAAAATGACCGCCATAAAATAAAGATGGCCGTCGAAGGAGTTGGTTTCTATCAAAAACATAAACTAGTAGCTGAAAAAAAATTGGTGCTTTTGTCCGGCGTGTCCACATTTACGACAATTTGTTGCAGCAATCCACTACATAGTTTGCTGCGTAACGCCGACTTCACGATACAATATTTTAGGGTCCAGTAAGTGTCCAGTAAAAACTACAACTGCAACCTCTTTTATATCAAGACAAGAGTAGATACGTTACCTGTCATAGGTACAACAAGAGTGGATACGATACCTGTCATAGGTACAACAAGAGTGGATACGTTACCTGTCATAGGTGATGAAGACATCGGGCTTCGGCGCGACGCCGAACGCCTCGCAGATCACCTCCACATCATTGCCGCCCTCAATTCTCAACTGTGGACCGTCTCCTATGCCTGAAACAGAAATAACGATTCTAAACTTTCTACTACACATTGTTTACCAACACCTTACAAGATCGCCATACGACAAGTGTTCTTTCTTTTGTAAAAAATCTGACTAGACTCGGCCCACTGTAAACTACATTTTGATAGGTACAATACGATGTGGTCTCACGTGAATGGCGGCTTTTGGCTTTACATATCGTCGTTATAAGTTATAACCTATTCCTGAACTTACTGTAGACCACCATATATGAGGAGCTTTTGCGTTCTTGAGAGTTGTCCTTCTGTTCCTCCACTTGGCACTCGAAGGAGCCCGAGTGCTCTGGCTGCAGGTTCCATAGCATCAAGTCGTGTTTATCTTCCTTTAGCGCTGGTAACAATACGTTTATAGAATCATCATTTCTAGTAGACATCGTTAACTGCAAAAATAGTCCTCACAAATCGATTTGACCATTGGAAATTCGGTCGATAATCGCGGACCATCGGTCAGTGATTATCTACTACACTGTGTCTACCGATGACCTTCAAGTCCTTCAACGGCCTGGTATTTCCAACGTATGTAGAAATCTAAGCACCTTCAATTTTACTATACAGGGAGTACTGATGTGCCGACGGAAAGTTTCCTAAATTGCGAAATTTTTCTGCAATTTAACATAGGAAATTTTCGGAAATTTTCCTAATTTTTGTATGAGAATTGAAACTTTCCATTTCCAAATTGGAAATTTCCTTTATTTCTTGTGAAACTTTCCACAAATTTCCGAGAGCTTTCCCGTCTTTTTGGAAACTTTCCGCAATTTGCACATCCTTAACAGGGAGTATTATTCAAACGGGGCAGTGAGAGAAAAATCTGAAAATATTAGAGATACGGAAATTTGTTCTTAGGAGTCACGAGACCGGTTTTAGAAAAAATAAAAAATGAATATTTCAAAAAGCCTCATGTACGGCCGGGAATCAAACCCGGTGAAATCTGTCTAAGAATCAGAGTTCGTTTTTTACGTTACGTGTTAGTACTGGATGTAAGGAACCATTATCGCTATGAAACTCGGTATCTAAAATCGCAGAAAAATGCCGTATTTCAGTTTTAGTTACAGAAAGGGGTCTCCCCATACTAAGCCATGACGATTAATATGGGGAGATGTGACGTCTGAAACTAGACGATATAGGCAATTTTGTAGTTGTTTTATTTATTTTAGGCTTTTTTGAAAACCTTTAAATGCAGTTTTTATTTTGGGTAAAATCGGTCTCGTGACTCCTAAGAGCAAGTTTCCGTGTCTCTTGTAGTTTCGGCTTTTCTCTCACTGCCCTGTTTGAATAATACACCCTGTATTTATTGAGTATGAAGAGCAGTTTCGAATGAAATACCACAGAATAGATAATAAGTACCACTCGTAATGTATAGAGGGTTAACTGCCCAACAAACCCGAAGTTTAATCGGAAAACAACCCGAAACATCAATCAATCTCTGACGTAAACATGTGTTCCCTCTCTGCTCGTTATGGTTGGCAAGTTAGCACGTTATAGGCGTCCCCAGCGACACTGTTATTTTTTATTCTATGAGACTGCGTTTGCGTAAATTGATTCCTCACTGCTCAAAACCTGGCACTGGCAATCAAGTATATCCGAGATGCTACGTGAGGTACGGAGAAGTTTTATATGTCATGTAGTGTTATACAGGATGGGATAAGTTGTTCAGTATGACCATCTTATTCGCTTTTGGTCATTCTTGCTCCACGACCCCTAAATCACCCTGTATGTTATGGCGAGCATTGTTTAGGAGCTTGAGGTTGCCGCTCAGAATCGAGGCAGATGGAAAACCTTACCTTAAAGTCTTTTGTCCCTGATGAGGAATGTACTTACTGATGTTAAAGAGCGGTTCATCATGAGGCTTGATGACCCACTGCTCGCCGCCGAACACCCGCTGGTATATCTGCCGGCGGCTGTCGGGCCCCTCAGGGCTCCAGAACCACTTCACTATCGAGAACTTCTCGTCCCCATCGTGCGAGCATGCCAGCTGTGCGTCGCTGTCCTTCTCTACCGCCAGCGGGACGGAGAAGTTTGATATGTCTAACTGGTGAGTCGCTGGAAAGGTTGAATTGGAGTTTAATATCTAGTTTGAATAACAAATTTAAAGTACAAACTGTACAAATATATAAATATGAGTTGTAGTTGAGCGGTAAGGCACGCGACTTTCAATGTGGAGGTCGTGGGTTCCTTGGCTCTTTTTACCTGACTGCCGAAGGAAAGGAGGGTTATTCAAAAAACTTATGTACGAAATATCATTCGATATTTAACAGTGGCTTTTCGGTGAAGGGAAACATCGAGAGGAAACCGATTTATTCCCAATCATCATCATCATCATATCAGCCGAAAGACGTCCACTGCAGGACATATGCCCAAAGAGTGCCATGAACGGTCCTGCGCCACCCGCATCCAGCAAACTCCCGCGACCTTTACCAGGTCATCAGTCCACCTTGTGGGGCGCCTACCCACGCTTCGCCTTCCGGTACTTGGTCGCCACTCGAGAACCTTTCCGCCCCAACGGCCATCGGTTCTACGTGCAATTTGCCCCGCCCACTGCCACTTAAGTTTAGCGATTCGGATGGCTATATCGGTTACCTTGGTTCTGATAGCCTCATCTCTGATGCGATCACGCAGAGATACTCCCAGCATAGCCAAAATAAGGTCTAGTTTTCTCTCTGGGTTGGAAGGTCAGAATGGCAGTCGCTTTCCTAAAACTAGTGCCTACTTATGTTAAATCTTGGGATTAAGTGCCAAAGCGGACCCCGGGAATGATGATTCATAGAGTTTATAAATTTTCGTTAGTGTTGTTCCGGTGCTCGAGTAGTTGAGTGAGACATTGTCTCGGTAAGTCAGGTAACGCAGTTTTCTAATTTATCTGTGTGTCATGGCTATTATGGGTATTATTGTATAATAGGGTTATCGCTTTGAGCCCCGAAGAAAAAAAAAGATTCGTTTTTTTTTCTCGACTTGTTATGATGCCTCACAAGGGGCTTAACACCTTTGTACCGCGTCGCATTAAACGTCATATTAAACTGTCATATGGAGTTGTCTAACGAGTGAAAACGACAAGGTACTTAGGTGTTCAGCTACTTATGAGGCCGACTGTACAATCAGGAGCAGTCTCTTCAGATTAGAGTCGTGTATAGTTCATTTTCAGCACTCGGTCCGCGTAGCTACTTTTGCTCCTGACTCCTGATTGTACCTACTCTTCATTTCATATATCAGATAATGGCGGTTGATAAGTGGAAGCTACTTCCGATATGAGATTAGCAAAAAGTACATATAATTGCGTTGACTATTTTTTACTAGCATTTAGAATATTCAGATAGTAACGCGTTGTCTGTAACTGTAAGACGTGAGTACCTACCGGCATACCATAGGAAATTATTCTGTTTCTGTTTATGTTATGCCTTACATAAGCTGTGTTGCTGCGCACTATCTTTTCACAAGTGACGCAGATTACCACGATTAGTCAAACACTAGGTAGTAAGGCAAACAAATAGTTATTGTGTGGGTGTTTCTCGGAGAACTAGAAATTTTATAAAAATATATAGTTTATATTTACTCTAAAAGATAATTACTCAATCTACGGAATATAGGTACCTGTTCTCAGCATACAATATCTACTAAAATATATCATAAACATAATGCTCAAAAAACAGTCCCCGATAAAATGGTTCTACCTACTTAGCTTAGGCCCGGTTTCATAAAAATGCGTTAGGCCTAATTTCAGTAACTCAGTAAGGTTTTTTAACATTAATTACCGACATAGGTAAGGTCTAATGAATCTTTATAAATACGAGGGTTAGGTTGGTGCATTTCTATAATTTTGATAAATATCTAACTAATACAGTCACAGACTTTAATTGTGACGGTGTTTAGTAAAAGGGCCCACTTTGTCGATTCTAGTTACGGAGTTACGGGCAGTTTAGTGAAATATGGCAAAACTTACCGAAAATCAACTTTCGATGAAAACTGATAGAACAGACTGTAATAAACCTATGATTTTGATGACGACGCATAAATCTCCATTTTAAGCACCTTTTTAGGGCCTCAAAGTTTAGTGCCCAGCGACCCACTTTGTCGCATACAGAAAAAATCGTCGATATCATATTTGTGACGGTTTTTGGGAAAAGGTCCCACTTCGTCGATATAGAGTTAAGAGTAGTTCCTAATACTACAGACCATACGCTATCTTTTGGTGAAAGATTCATGTCTCTAGGTGCTATAGTTATTTTTTTTAAATTCTGCAAAGTTGCAGAAGTGAAAAAGCGACAATTGAGAAAACGTTGGTTAAAGTTTGGGATGGCAGAAAACACACTTCTACTTTGAAGTTATGGAGTGGTTGGTATTAAATGAATGGGCATACTTTAGGGATTTCAAATTAGTTAAAATCATGTATGTAACCTTAGTATTTTGAATGTTATGGAGGCTTGAACATAAAAACAGGACAAAAATATGTAAATCCTGAATATGGGTTTATTTCTATATTCTATTTTACGGCACGCAGATTTATCATTAAAGTTGTATTTATAAATGGTTTCCCATGCTAAAAAAGACAGAAATAATTCTGTGGATCCTTTTATTTAGTAATTATGTCAAAAAGTTAATAACAAATGATTTGAAGAGTGCCATGCATAAAAATTAAAATACACGTGTCTCTTAATATATAACATGAGATTACTTAAAAAACATACATATCAAGCATAGAAGGTATGTAAAATATCAAATTATAAGTACTTTTTGTGTGTATAAAGTTTAGTGATTTTATATAGGGAGCGTCCCACTTGGTCGGTTTACTAAACTTTAGTGTTTCTTCATTGAAAGTGTTTGTGTTTGGTATATTTCTCAGTTTTATGTATGAGATAATGGTTTGTTATTGTTAATCTAAGAGTCTTTGATACTGACGTCGTTTGTTTAAACTTTTTTAACGTAATCGAACGAAATTTCTTTTCGACTCAAGTTTAGTGACCCACTTTGACGGTTTAGTGGATCATACGCTACTTGATGCACATTACTACACCCAACCTCAGCGGTAGCTTGCCTCGCACTGATCGCCGTCGCCGCTTGCGCTGCGCGTCGAGCCGACCGGCGTAGGTACATACCCACGTCGGCTCTACACAAAGCGCTTAGCGGCGGCGGTGCCTTTGATGTCGCCGACGAGGCGGCGCGGCGACTTATATAAACGTTGCGATGAGTTCGATCCGTTTGCTACATCTCATAGGTTCAATACGTACACCATTTTTAGGGTTCCGTAGCCAAAATGGCAAAAACGGAACCCTTATAGTTTCGTCATGTCCGTCTGTCCGTCTGTCCGCATGTCACAGGCATTTTACTCGAAAACTATAAGATGTATTTGAATAAAATTTTGAGGATAGGTGTATTTTGTTAGCCGCTACATACTTTTGTAATTAAAATGACAAAAAAAATTTTTTAGGGGTGCACTCCATACATAAAACTAAAAGTCAAAAACATTTTTTTCATTGTGACCCCCCGTGTGGCACATCAATCGATAGGCCTTTCAAAATAAATATAAGGTTTCTTAGCATTTTTTTTGATTAAGTGAATAGGGTCGGAGATAATCGCCCCGAAAGTCACTAAAATTCTGTCCCCCCCCCTCTAATTTTTGAACGGTGTAGTTAAAAATATGGAAAAATTCATGGACATAGGGCTTCTTAATTTCATTCACCGAAAATTGTTTTGAACAAGATCAGTTCAGAGGTTTTCGAGATATTGCTGAAAACTGCCTTCCTCAAAGAAAAGGACGTAAGTGCCGTAAGATTTCTATGACGATACGACCTTTTTAATAGGCACGGCCATTCGTTTTGCGTGGTCCGACACGCACTTGGCCGGTTTTTGGTTTGTAATTATACTGTTTTTGGTTCAGCAAATTATACCTATGTTTATAAATTATGATTTTATACTTTTAAGTAATTTTTTTGTAATTTTTTAGCGTATGATCCACTAAACCGTCAAAGTGGGTCACTAAACTTGAGTCGAAAAGAAATTTCGTTCAATTACGTTAAATAAGTTTAAACAAACGACGTTAGTATCAAAGACTCTTAGATTAACAATAACAAACCATTATCTCATACATAAAACTGAAAAATATACCAAACACAAACACTTTCAATGAAGAAGCACTAAAGTTTAGTAAATCGACAAAGTGGGACCCTCCCTATATAAAATCACTAAACTTTATACACACAAAAAGTACTTATAATTTGATATTTTACATACTTTCTATGCTTGATAAGTATGTTTTTTAAGTAATCTCATGTTATATATTAAGAGACACGTGTATTTTAATTTTTATGCATGGCACTCTTCAAATCATTTGTTATTAACTTTTTGACATAATAACTAAATAAAAGGATTCACAGAATTATTTCTGTCTTTTTTAGCATGGGAAACCATTTATAAATACAACTTTAATGATAAATCTGCGTGCCGTATAATATAATATAGAAATAAACCCATATTCAGGATTTACATATTTTCGTCCCGTTTTTATGTTCAAGCCTCCATAACATTCAAAATACTAAGGTTACATACATTATTTTAACTAATTTGAAATCCCTAAAGTATGCCTATTCATTTAATACCAACCACTCCATAACTTCAAAGTAGAAGTGTGTTTTCTGCCATCCCAAACTTTAACCAACGTTTTCTCAATTGTCGCTTTTTCACTTCTGCAACTTTGCAGAATTTAAAAAAAATAACTATAGCACCTAGAGACATGAATCTTTCACCAAAAGATAGCGTATGGTCTGTAGTATTAGGAACTACTCTTAACTCCATATCGACAAAGTGGGACCTTTTCCCAAAAACCGTCACAATTGTTGAGCCATTTAGAGCTCACTTTATACTGGACACTTCATAGCTTCAAAGAAAACCAAAATCAGTTGACATCTAAATAACTCAACAATTAAAGTCCTTGACAGTACTACTGTAAATATCCATAAATCGAGTAACTCAGTGGTCATTGAATGTCTCCCCTATTTGCATAAAAAAATAGTATTTACTAGCACGGCGATACCAGCTTTTTTACGACATTAAATACAGATCTACGCGTTTTTAATAATGAATTCCCTATAAATGGTCAAGGTCTTCGAATAAAAAAACCTAATAGCTCAATATGTTGTATCATATAATTTTTTCACAAAGTTGAATGGCCCGGGTACAGTCACGGACTTTAATTGTTGAGCTCACTTTATACTGGACACTTCATAGCTTAACTACTAAAAAAAAACAAAATTAGTTTACACCTAAATGGCTCAACAATTAAAGTCCTTGACCGTACCTACGTTTAAAAATGTTCTACAATGTCACAGTATCGCGAGCCCGTACTATGTATGTTGGTAAACACACCGGTTGATAGTAAATACATAAACGCTGGCCATCGACTACGTTTATAGCTGTACCTACTTACATATTTGCTGGCGGCACGGCAGTGAACTTGACTCCAATTGGAGTACCTATCATTTATTAAATTAGAGCGGTACAGTTTTGTTATGATTTCATTGTCGCTAATTTGATTGCTTCTTTGGGCCTTTATAGGTAGTAAAACATCAAAAGCTCGCCAAAGCCAATCCCATAGTAAATTAGGTCATATACCGATGAATAAGATAATCTGAGCCAACCTTGAGGCGGTCCGGGAATGTTAAAAATACCTCCGCGGTCGGCGCGCGGTGTGGGCCGTCCGTTATTCATACAATTCGATAAAGCGCGTGAATCTTTCATCGAATCGGGTTTTCACATTTCGGCTTTGAAAGCTGGGCGTACCCAGCAACAGCAAATTTGAATGTCGTGGTCGTGTGCATAATATGTTAGATGTTCGTAATTTGAAGTTTACGCCTCTATGTCGTGTATTTCTATTCTAGATACGAGTCCTATTATAGCGCAAAGTTAACGAATTTATTTATTACTTAATACTGATGAAGTCACTACCTATCTATCTTTTAGGTTTTGTTTAAAAACACATTTTTATTGCGTACACAACCTCTAGACGACATCGTGTAAAGCTGAGAACTGACCTACGGCAGCAATTAGGTATATTTTAAGTAGACTCCTGATATAATTTCACGTTTGAAGATTGGAATAGATATGACATCACTTCACATTCAGAAACGCAGTCGACGACGCTTGTTTTTCCGAATCGCGGTCACCATCACCACTGAAATTAAACTCGCAAAGTTCACTAACAAATAGGTATACAACCTAACTGAAAAGTGGAATGATCTAATTTCAAATGGATAGTATCTATGAGCGACTAAAAAACTGCGTAACTGGAACATATATGATACGACCGGCTTTATTTCTAGAACCACTCAACATAAATATAATTCTGTATTCAAAGCAAAACCGCATACTTTACTTACACACAAAAACAAATTGTTTACATGCAATGCATGTATGTAAAAACTCCGCCGCAACTCTGAACACCGAAAACACGTAAGGACATAGGTAATGTATATCGATTCTTTTTTTAAACTATCATGTCACTTTTGTCTAGCGTATGCGGATAATAACAATTCTCACCTGCCACAAGACAAAGGACGAGCGACAGTGTCCGAAACATCGCGCGGTGTACACTTCTTGTAAAACGTAAGGCACGCGAGCGCGTTCAGGCGAAAGACTGAGCGCCGCCCGCCCTTCGAGCGCGCAGCCTTGAAATCGAGCGCGCACTAAACCGAAACGCTAACGACCACACGTTTACCGGTAACTGTTTCCTGATCATTAGTTATGACGGTTTAACAAAGACTTATCTATTCTCGCTCATCTACCCAAAAATATTAGAGATTATTTTGCAGGCGCGTGAAAGCTAAAAACTCGCTCCCGAAATGCTAACTGTTATAATCTCACAAAAATTGGTCATGTAGCTACCCCGCTAAGAATCTGGCCGTCAGCATCGGATAATAAATAATAAGTAATGCGCGCGCGCGCGCGAGCGAATTTCCGACACATGGCTGAACATGTGATACGTGATATTCTTATGCATCTTTTATAAACGCTTGTTTTTATGCAAAAAAAATATTCATTCATTCACAATTGTCGATTGTTTATTCGCACTTACCTCGCGGTTTTTATTCTTGCACGTAAAACAGGTGCAATACCTACAGAATGGTGAACAGATTTAATTGTACCGTAACGTTGCGTGTCCAAAGTTACGCATTTCTAACTAAGCGGCGACGTGTTTAAAAATATCGGTTATATTAATATATGAATAAATAGTAAAGTTGGGATACTCACATTTTTGTTCTTCATTTGGGTACCTATAAGTTAGGATCTCTCTACAAAAAGCATGTCTGTAAACTGTATAACTATAAATATTTTATTATATGAGTTTAAAATATGTATACATTATAAATAATTGTGTTATAAGATTATTCTTACAATTAAATCTTACAATACAATAAATAATAGGTATAAAAATAGCCTCTGGCCGCCCAAAGGCCATCTATCTAAAAGAAATCCTCCTCTTCAATGGAATTTATACGATTTTAAGTTGGAACAAAGATGTATATGTTTTGTTTAAAAAAATACAAATTCTATTCTATTTTGATAATAAATGCAATTTTTTTTCTGCGATTTTTTCTTGTATGCTGGGCGGCTAAAGGATAAAATACTTGTAGATCCTAGATCACGATCTCTATAGAATTTTACCGCGATACTTTTAGGTAATTTGTAAGAACTCTCTCTCTTACTAAGAAGTGACCAAAGAATCGGTGCGTGAAGGATATGTTTGACGAGACCAGCGGTATTCTACGTCCTTAATTATCGTAAACGCGAACTTCCTAAAAACAGCCGTCGAGAATGGGTCATCTATGGTCAACTAGTAACGAGTTGAATTGAAGCTCCGTCCGGATTTACAAGGCGAAGTGTCCCAGCAGGCGGTCGTTGAAGGTGATACCCTTGAAACAAATGAACAAACTTTATTCTGGAAGTTGCACAAGCGCACAACTGAGTTTAACAAAGGAGATCACTGGTTGGGGAGAAACACCGAAAGGAACTCGACCGTCACATTTAATGAACAAAAATACACTGCGAAACGTCAATATGGATTACAAATATTTAATACAGGATGAAGACACGATTTGAGCAAACTATACATGTAACCCAAATGAACAAAAAACCGGCCAAGTGCGTGTCCACGCAAAACGAAGGGTTCCGTGTCTATTAAAAACTTCTTATAGGTTTTCCTGTAATATTTAGGCAAGGAACTATTTTCCATATTTTTTTCAGAATTTCAAACCTTGTAGTATCCGAGATAAGGAGGGAATGGTCATTTTCGTCTTTTTTCCTAAATTACTTCAATCTGTTTTTGCTAAAATTATAAAAAATGTATCTGAAATGCTTACAACAACCCCTTTTATTTGATATGTCACACAATACAGTTTGCGAAACTTTTTTTTTAAATATTCCAATTTACCCCCAAAAGTGGCCCACTTGTTCAGAATTCATTAATTTACTTTACGCGTTCATCTTTGGGTCACCAGTTTACATATGTTTACCAAATTTCAATTCAATCGGTCCAGTAGTTTCGGAGCAAATCGGCTGTGACAGACGGACAGACAGACGCACGAGTGATCCTAAAAGGGTTCCGTTTTTTCTTTGGAGGTACGGAACCCTAAAAGTCGAATAAGACCCTTCTGGCTCAGTTAATTGCCCACTCTCGGTCTCATTGCAACCATATAGATAAGAATATCAATCACTTTTGACCTCCTTCCTTCTATTGAAGTCAGATAAAAAGAAAGCAGCAGGCCAGGCCTGGGACTGCATTTCGATTGTCCCGAGGGCAAGACACCTGGCGGCCGAAGCCACTGCTGCGGGCATGCAACAGGTGTAGGTGACTAGTTAAGTACAGAATGAAATTAAGCAACCGCTCTTGCTGTACAGTGCTGGCAATCAATAACAATACAATACAATAAAAATACTCTTTATTGCACACCTCACACAAACAAAGCAGTTACAAAGAGAAACAATACAATAACATTTAGGTAGAGGTAGACAACAGGCAGTCTTATGGCTGAAACAGACAACCTTTGGGTATCGGAGAAAGAGATAAAACTAGATCATGCAGTAGGTGGTGCAGAGATTATTATAAACCAAAAAACAAAATAATAATAAAAATAAACGTACAATCGAACCAACTGAATCATGACCCACCATAAGCTTATTTTGCTAAACCTCTTAAATGCAAGTAGGTCGAAATTCGCTTGAAGATTTATTGCCTTGGTAACGAACTTGTTATCATTTGATTAGACACTGACATTTACTGAGTGCACTGTTAAATAAATCGGACAGTATCGACTAAGCTCGTATATGAAAAAGAAGAGATGATGTTACTGTCTTTATCTGTATGACGTAGGTAAGTATAGGAAGTTTTCTACGAACGTAATGGTGCCACTTCACTTGGCCGTATTAAATTTGCTCAACTATTAGTCGCATTTATTTCTCTAGAATATAAAATCAAAAATAATGCAGTCATGTTTGGGCAAATACGGCCAAGTGAAGTGCCAGCATAAACTTTAGATTAATTTATTAACAGGTTTCAATCACGTCATTCCTATAAGTATTTTAAGGACAGAAACATGCCATTGTTGGTCTTTCAAGCTATATAAGTAAAAAGAGTAATAAAATTTGTGAAATGAAAAAAAACTTTATTTAATCTTTAACAGAACTAATTTAAATTATAAGATTCAGTATCTAAAACCTAGTGTGTGCACCATGGTTATCGATAACGGCTTGTAATCGGTCACGCATTGACCCTATTAGACGATTGCAAATGTCGTTGTCTCTCAAGTAATCCCAAATTTCGTTACAATGTTGCTCAATTGCTTCCTTTGTTCACTCGTTTCTGTTATCCCACATTTGGACCATCAAACCCCACAAATTTTCTATTGGGTTGAGGTCTGGGGATCTACTCGGCCATGGAATCAAAGTAACTTCATCATTATGCAGATCAAACCAATTTGAGACTACCCTGGCAGTATGCACTCGACAGTTGTCATGAACGTAGGAAAATACTGGCACATCTTCACGCGGGTAAACTGTTCGCACTGTCGGTAACATAGACTCTTCTAATAGATCGACATACTTCATTGCGTTTTGCCGAGAAGAAATATGGACAAGCTCACCTACTCCTCCGATACCCATCCACGCCCACATATTCGCTGAAATTCGACCGGATAACTGATTAGGCACGACGTGATCTTCTGTGTACCGCGTGTTATCGTAACGCCACAAAGTTAAGCGACCGTGTTGAGAAGATCGAAATGTTTTTTCGTCTGTAAATATAGTGTTCGTCCAGTCGTAGTCTAAATAAGCGTTTGCAAAATTCCTTCTCGCTGTTTTATGATCATCCGTTAAGGCTACTTTCTCAGCATAATGTCTGTAATGCAGTCCAGTGCCGTGCAAATAATTTCTAATAGTTTGTAGACAGACATCATGTTGTGCCACAAAATATCGGGGAGTAAAGGGTTTGTTCGTTCGTGAGTCGGCGAACGCCGTGGTTATGACGTCGCCTGTCCTCGAGGATGCCCTCTCCGGCGTGCCGTCTGATCCAGGTCCTCACTGTATTCCGAGAAATATTCAATTCGCGTGATATTTCCCGTATGCCATAGCCTTCCTCACTTAAGACTACAATCCGAGCTCTTTGTTCTTCTAAATTAGCCATTATTAAAAATTATTAAGCATTTTACTATTTAGTTTCTATTTTTTCACATTTACTGACAACTTGACATAATATGACACACTTGTAGAACACCCCATTTTTTAAATATATTTTTTCCATCATCAAAAAGTTTAGGTTAAATTAAGCGAGAACTAGCTCGAGATTCAAACAATGACTGTATATGTGTGAAATGTGGTTTTATGGCAATGATAACAAAGGTTAAAATTGCATAGGTCTGCGACGTATTGACGTAATTTTATTAGTACCTAAAACGTCGTAAGTGCATTATACGCGATAGATCTTACAAGTTTGAAAGTTTCAAACGAATTATCAGGCAAGTGGGTCATGATTCAGTTGGTTCGATTGTACATAAATAGCTCTATACAGTACGTAATAACGTACGTGACAAGAACTTCTCGTGTTTGACTCACTATCCGCTACCTCCCCAACTCCGCACACTACATGGCGACCTTGCCAGAATCTAGCGAGAGCATCTGGATGCCCCGGGGGCGAGACACCTGGGGACACTGCTGCACGCGTACCTTGAAGAGCGAGTGCAGCGGCGGCGCGCGCGGCGGCTTGCGCGTGCCCATGACGTGCGCGGCCGTGTCGCGCACGTGCGCGCGCGGCACGTCGCCGCGCAGCCACAGCAGCCGCACCAGCTGCTCCTCCGACATGTCCGGGCACTTGTCCAGCACGCCGTGCAGGTCCAGCGAGAGCATCTGGATGCCCCGGGGGCGAGACACCTGGGGACACTGCTGCACGCGTACCTTGAAGAGCGAGTGCAGCGGCGGCGCGCGCGGCGGCTTGCGCGTGCCCATGACGTGCGCGGCCGTGTCGCGCACGTGCGCGCGCGGCACGTCGCCGCGCAGCCACAGCAGCCGCACCAGCTGCTCCTCCGACATGTCCGGGCACTTGTCCAGCACGCCGTGCAGGTCCAGCGAGAGCATCTGGATGCCCCGGGGGCGAGACACCTGGGGACACTGCTGCACGCGTACCTTGAAGAGCGAGTGCAGCGGCGGCGCGCGCGGCGGCTTGCGCGTGCCCATGACGTGCGCGGCCGTGTCGCGCACGTGCGCGCGCGGCACGTCGCCGCGCAGCCACAGCAGCCGCACCAGCTGCTCCTCCGACATGTCCGGGCACTTGTCCAGCACGCCGTGCAGGTCCAGCGAGAGCATCTGGATGCCCCGGGGGCGAGACACCTGGGGACACTGCTGCACGCGTACCTTGAAGAGCGAGTGCAGCGGCGGCGCGCGCGGCGGCTTGCGCGTGCCCATGACGTGCGCGGCCGTGTCGCGCACGTGCTCGCGCGGCACGTCGCCGCGCAGCCACAGCAGCCGCACCAGCTGCTCCTCCGACATGTCCGGGCACTTGTCCAGCACGCCGTGCAGGTCCAGCGAGAGCATCTGGATGCCCCGGGGGCGAGACACCTGGGGACACTGCTGCACGCGTACCTTGAAGAGCGAGTGCAGCGGCGGCGCGCGCGGCGGCTTGCGCGTGCCCATGACGTGCGCGGCCGTGTCGCGCACGTGCTCGCGCGGCACGTCGCCGCGCAGCCACAGCAGCCGCACCAGCTGCTCCTCCGACATGTCCGGGCACTTGTCCAGCACGCCGTGCAGGTCCAGCGAGAGCATCTGGATGCCCCGGGGGCGAGACACCTGGGGACACTGCTGCACGCGTACCTTGAAGAGCGAGTGCAGCGGCGGCGCGCGCGGCGGCTTGCGCGTGCCCATGACGTGCGCGGCCGTGTCGCGCACGTGCTCGCGCGGCACGTCGCCGCGCAGCCACAGCAGCCGCACCAGCTGCTCCTCCGACATGTCCGGGCACTTGTCCAGCACGCCGTGCAGGTCCAGCGAGAGCATCTGGATGCCCCGGGGGCGAGACACCTGGGGACACTGCTGCACGCGTACCTTGAAGAGCGAGTGCAGCGGCGGCGCGCGCGGCGGCTTGCGCGTGCCCATGACGTGCGCGGCCGTGTCGCGCACGTGCGCGCGCGGCACGTCGCCGCGCAGCCACAGCAGCCGCACCAGCTGCTCCTCCGACATGTCCGGGCACTTGTCCAGCACGCCGTGCAGGTCCAGCGAGAGCATCTGGATGCCCCGGGGGCGAGACACCTGGGGACACTGCTGCACGCGTACCTTGAAGAGCGAGTGCAGCGGCGGCGCGCGCGGCGGCTTGCGCGTGCCCATGACGTGCGCGGCCGTGTCGCGCACGTGCGCGCGCGGCACGTCGCCGCGCAGCCACAGCAGCCGCACCAGCTGCTCCTCCGACATGTCCGGGCACTTGTCCAGCACGCCGTGCAGGTCCAGCGAGAGCATCTGGATGCCCCGGGGGCGAGACACCTGGGGACACTGCTGCACGCGTACCTTGAAGAGCGAGTGCAGCGGCGGCGCGCGCGGCGGCTTGCGCGTGCCCATGACGTGCGCGGCCGTGTCGCGCACGTGCGCGCGCGGCACGTCGCCGCGCAGCCACAGCAGCCGCACCAGCTGCTCCTCCGACATGTCCGGGCACTTGTCCAGCACGCCGTGCAGGTCCAGCGAGAGCATCTGGATGCCCCGGGGGCGAGACACCTGGGGACACTGCTGCACGCGTACCTTGAAGAGCGAGTGCAGCGGCGGCGCGCGCGGCGGCTTGCGCGTGCCCATGACGTGCGCGGCCGTGTCGCGCACGTGCGCGCGCGGCACGTCGCCGCGCAGCCACAGCAGCCGCACCAGCTGCTCCTCCGACATGTCCGGGCACTTGTCCAGCACGCCGTGCAGGTCCAGCGAGAGCATCTCGATGTCCTGGCACCGGAGGACCTAAGGAATGGACGAGTGAAGTTTGAGACAATTAAGCAATTAATTATTACTCTACTCCATTTTTTTTTGCAGGTAAAACACAAATGACAAAAATCAACATTGATTCAGGTTGCTACGATCTACGACCACAGTCTTTATGCTAAATTAGGGCGGCTTGTAAACTTCTTACAAAAAAAAACTACCCTGGATTACAAAACGGGATAGGGCTAGGAGGTTAATGATGTTGAACGAGAGTATAAATCAGATGCGATGTGACAGCGATTTCTGTGATGATCAAAACCGATAGCTCAGTAAAAGACTGTTACATAAATAAATGTACATAAAGACTTACCTCTGCCAAAGTGCTAATAACTTCGAACGGCCAGTCCACATTGACCCCTTCGGCGCCTATTCTCCTAAAGAACGACCGTATCTGATTGGCCTCCTTGACAATCTTCGTCGCCGCCTGCTGAGCTTCCTCGACCGTCTTAAACGTCACCTTCTTAGACAACATGGCAGTCACATACTTCTTGTACACGAGATTTTGCGCTTCGTTAATAACGTATTCGAAGTTTTTCTCCCGCAAGTGATTGTAGTCTTGGAAGTAGTCTTCTAGGGTGACGCATATGGTGTCAACTGGGATGGAGGAGGGTAGCCACTTTGGGGTGAAGAGGTCGTCGAAGTGCACTTCTAGGTCCAGGAACGCCTCGTCGAGCAGAAATCGTGCAGCTTCGTCTCTTAGTTTCTGTGTAAAAAAAGGACTTCAGAATTTGCCATTAGCTGCCCGAGATTTGAACTCTAATAGGGCCTGAATGACCGGGCATTATTGTTTGTAACATTTAAATGACACCTAACCAAGTAAATCTGATTGACCTATACCAACTTGGTAACAGGCAAGATTTAAAAATACCTTCGCCGCCAATGATTTAACATACAAAAGAGGTACCGGAACGGGAGGGAACGAAATGTCATGCGTAAAAGCGTGTCGAACTTGCGCTCGGCGGGCGCGTCGTGCCGGCCCGGCGGCCAGTGCCGCGCCTGCGTCTGCTGCGCGAGCCTCACCATCTGCTCGCTGTTGTTCACTATTGTGCTCACGAGGTGTTCACTAACTCTCACCTGGAAGGTGTCGAGCAGCGTGTCGAACTTGCGCTCGGCGGGCGCGTCGTGCCGGCCCGGCGGCCAGTGCCGCGCCTGCGTCTGCTGCGCGAGCCTCACCATCTGCTCGCTGTTGTTCACTATTGTGCTCACGAGGTGTTCACTAACTCTCACCTGGAAGGTGTCGAGCAGCGTGTCGAACTTGCGCTCGGCGGGCGCGTCGTGCCGGCCCGGCGGCCAGTGCCGCGCCTGCGTCTGCTGCGCGAGCCTCACCATCTGCTCGCTGTTGTTCACTATTGTGCTCACGAGGTGTTCACTAACTCTCACCTGGAAGGTGTCGAGCAGCGTGTCGAACTTGCGCTCGGCGGGCGCGTCGTGCCGGCCCGGCGGCCAGTGCCGCGCCTGCGTCTGCTGCGCGAGCCTCACCATCTGCTCGCTGTTGTTCACTATTGTGCTCACGAGGTGTTCACTAACTCTCACCTGGAAGGTGTCGAGCAGCGTGTCGAACTTGCGCTCGGCGGGCGCGTCGTGCCGGCCCGGCGGCCAGTGCCGCGCCTGCGTCTGCTGCGCGAGCCTCACCATCTGCTCGCTGTTGTTCACTATTGTGCTCACGAGGTGTTCACTAACTCTCACCTGGAAGGTGTCGAGCAGCGTGTCGAACTTGCGCTCGGCGGGCGCGTCGTGCCGGCCCGGCGGCCAGTGCCGCGCCTGCGTCTGCTGCGCGAGCCTCACCATCTGCTCGCTGTTGTTCACTATTGTGCTCACGAGGTGTTCACTAACTCTCACCTGGAAGGTGTCGAGCAGCGTGTCGAACTTGCGCTCGGCGGGCGCGTCGTGCCGGCCCGGCGGCCAGTGCCGCGCCTGCGTCTGCTGCGCGAGCCTCACCATCTGCTCGCTGTTGTTCACTATTGTGCTCACGAGGTGTTCACTAACTCTCACCTGGAAGGTGTCGAGCAGCGTGTCGAACTTGCGCTCGGCGGGCGCGTCGTGCCGGCCCGGCGGCCAGTGCCGCGCCTGCGTCTGCTGCGCGAGCCTCACCATCTGCTCGCTGTTGTTCACTATTGTGCTCACGAGGTGTTCACTAACTCTCACCTGGAAGGTGTCGAGCAGCGTGTCGAACTTGCGCTCGGCGGGCGTGTCGTGCCGGCCCGGCGGCCAGTGCCGCGCCTGCGTCTGCTGCGCGAGCCTCACCATCTGCTCGCTGTTGTTCACTATTGTGCTCACGAGGTGTTCACTAACTCTCACCTGGAAGGTGTCGAGCAGCGTGTCGAACTTGCGCTCGGCGGGCGCGTCGTGCCGGCCCGGCGGCCAGTGCCGCGCCTGCGTCTGCTGCGCGAGCCTCACCATCTGCTCGCTGTTGTTCACTATTGTGCTCACGAGGTGTTCACTAACTCTCACCTGGAAGGTGTCGAGCAGCGTGTCGAACTTGCGCTCGGCGGGCGCGTCGTGCCGGCCCGGCGGCCAGTGCCGCGCCTGCGTCTGCTGCGCGAGCCTCACCATCTGCTCGCTGTTGTTCACTATTGTGCTCACGAGGTGTTCACTAACTCTCACCTGGAAGGTGTCGAGCAGCGTGTCGAACTTGCGCTCGGCGGGCGCGTCGTGCCGGCCCGGCGGCCAGTGCCGCGCCTGCGTCTGCTGCGCGAGCCTCACCATCTGCTCGCTGTTGTTCACTATTGTGATCATGTGGTGCGTGAAGTATGCAACGCGTGAACGGTCGGAGAAGTGACTGTTCTGTAAAAAATAGTTACTATTACTATGTAATATATAGTAATAATATGCAAAACGCTGAGAGAGATGCGCAAATCTCACTCGCACAGTCTTAAAAAGTATCTTGTGATATTCCGTCTCTATCGCATTTATCAAACTCGAGTGACAGAGATGAAGAGTTTTGATATAGGTGCGCAGTAACGACAGAGAGTTTGGCATTTTGCGTCAGTCTGTATTTATGTACGACACTAGGACAGACTTTCTTCGGAAAGATTCGCTTACTTAAAACGTTGCCTGTCCCAATACTCTAACTAAGGATCTAATATAACATAACCCATCGAGAGAGGTGACTAAGTTGAAGCAGACTATAAAGTCCAGTAGCAATTGTACCCGAAGGGAGTATTTTTCTGGTGGTTTCGAGATCTGTTAAAATCCCAGAGAATGCGGCGTGCGTCGCCGTCTTAACAAGTAATTGTGTTATTTAAGTTTTGTATATCGATAAGTTTGTTAGTCTGTAAGGTATTTGTAACTACGGGTGTTGTTGCCTGATGCAAATAAATAAACAGACTTACCTTGAACTGCAATACGCCTTCTCTGTACATGTTCCCATACCGCGTCACTTGCTCGATACTAAGCATCAACGCTTTGAAGGTGATTTCTTTGCTTATAGTTTGAGTAACCTGTGAAAAATTATATATTATATAAAAAATATAACGAGGAAGTCTGTGATATTGTAGCTTTGATATTTTCGTAACTACTCAACCGATAAAAAAAAACCTTGCACCAGTAATAGAATGCACCTTCAAGATGGACACAGGCTATGCTTTATCCCGCGTGTACATTTATAAAGCAAAAGACACTTGAGGTCCTCCATACGAAAACCGTCGTGGAAATTAAGTTGGTATATTAAGTTGGTAATATTTTAAATCGGAATTGAATTGTAACAATTGTAATGGTATTTTATTGTGTTGAATGTTTATTTGTATTAATTAATTATAATGTTAAATGTATGAGTCATAGTTGCTTGAAATAAAAATCAATTTATTTATTTATTTATATAAATCGCTAACGCTGTCCCGGCAAAACGAACGATCCATTTTTTCGGGGTCCTATCTACAGGCTATCACAATGCGATAGAAAGCTAGTCACCTCCGTCCACTCTGTAGAGTAGTGTACCTGCAGGTTCTGGTCGATCATCTGGAAGATAATGACCGGCGCGTGCGTGTGGTAGGCGCTGGAGTGCGGCTCCACCTCGGGCGCGCGGTCCCCGTTCCACTCCGCGCGCTCCGACTCGAGCGTCACCTCCGTCCACTCTATAGAGTAGTGTACCTGCAGGTTCTGGTCGATCATCTGGAAGATAATGACGGGCGCGTGCGTGTGGTAGGCGCTGGAGTGCGGCTCCACCTCGGGCGCGCGGTCCCCGTTCCACTCCGCGCGCTCCGACTCGAGCGTCACCTCCGTCCACTCTATAGAGTAGTGTACCTGCAGGTTCTGGTCGATCATCTGGAAGATAATGACGGGCGCGTGCGTGTGGTAGGCGCTGGAGTGCGGCTCCACCTCGGGCGCGCGGTCCCCGTTCCACTCCGCGCGCTCCGACTCGAGCGTCACCTCCGTCCACTCTATAGAGTAGTGTACCTGCAGGTTC
Source organism: Epinotia nisella (assembly GCA_932294315.1). Taxonomy (NCBI): domain Eukaryota; kingdom Metazoa; phylum Arthropoda; class Insecta; order Lepidoptera; family Tortricidae; genus Epinotia; species Epinotia nisella. Next base: position 9,585,330 of record OW028674.1, read on the forward strand.
TGGTCGATCATCTGGAAGATAATGACGGGCGCGTGCGTGTGGTAGGCGCTGGAGTGCGGCTCCACCTCGGGCGCGCGGTCCCCGTTCCACTCCGCGCGCTCCGACTCGAGCGTCACCTCCGTCCACTCTATAGAGTAGTGTACCTGCAGGTTCTGGTCGATCATCTGGAAGATAATGACGGGCGCGTGCGTGTGGTAGGCGCTGGAGTGCGGCTCCACCTCGGGCGCGCGGTCCCCGTTCCACTCCGCGCGCTCCGACTCGAGCGTCACCTCCGTCCACTCTATAGAGTAGTGTACCTGCAGGTTCTGGTCGATCATCTGGAAGATAATGACCGGCGCGTGCGTGTGGTAGGCGCTGGAGTGCGGCTCCACCTCGGGCGCGCGGTCCCCGTTCCACTCCGCGCGCTCCGACTCGAGCGTCACCTCCGTCCACTCTATAGAGTAGTGTACCTGCAGGTTCTGGTCGATCATCTGGAAGATAATGACGGGCGCGTGCGTGTGGTAGGCGCTGGAGTGCGGCTCCACCTCGGGCGCGCGGTCCCCGTTCCACTCCGCGCGCTCCGACTCGAGCGTCACCTCCGTCCACTCTATAGAGTAGTGTACCTGCAGGTTCTGGTCGATCATCTGGAAGATAATGACGGGCGCGTGCGTGTGGTAGGCGCTGGAGTGCGGCTCCACCTCGGGCGCGCGGTCCCCGTTCCACTCCGCGCGCTCCGACTCGAGCGTCACCTCCGTCCACTCTATAGAGTAGTGTACCTGCAGGTTCTGGTCGATCATCTGGAAGATAATGACGGGCGCGTGCGTGTGGTAGGCGCTGGAGTGCGGCTCCACCTCGGGCGCGCGGTCCCCGTTCCACTCCGCGCGCTCCGACTCGAGCGTCACCTCCGTCCACTCTATAGAGTAGTGTACCTGCAGGTTCTGGTCGATCATCTGGAAGATAATGACGGGCGCGTGCGTGTGGTAGGCGCTGGAGTGCGGCTCCACCTCGGGCGCGCGGTCCCCGTTCCACTCCGCGCGCTCCGACTCGAGCGTCACCTCCGTCCACTCTATAGAGTAGTGTACCTGCAGGTTCTGGTCGATCATCTGGAAGATAATGACGGGCGCGTGCGTGTGGTAGGCGCTGGAGTGCGGCTCCACCTCGGGCGCGCGGTCCCCGTTCCACTCCGCGCGCTCCGACTCGAGCGTCACCTCCGTCCACTCTGTAGAGTAGTGTACCTGCAGGTTCTGGTCGATCATCTGGAAGATAATGACGGGCGCGTGCGTGTGGTAGGCGCTGGAGTGCGGCTCCACCTCGGGCGCGCGGTCCCCGTTCCACTCCGCGCGCTCCGACTCGAGCGTCACCTCCGTCCACTCTGTAGAGTAGTGTACCTGCAGGTTCTGGTCGATCATCTGGAAGATAATGACGGGCGCGTGCGTGTGGTAGGCGCTGGAGTGCGGCTCCACCTCGGGCGCGCGGTCCCCGTTCCACTCCGCGCGCTCCGACTCGAGCGTCACCTCCGTCCACTCTATAGAGTAGTGTACCTGCAGGTTCTGGTCGATCATCTGGAAGATAATGACGGGCGCGTGCGTGTGGTAGGCGCTGGAGTGCGGCTCCACCTCGGGCGCGCGGTCCCCGTTCCACTCCGCGCGCTCCGACTCGAGCGTCACCTCCGTCCACTCTATAGAGTAGTTTACCTGCAGGTTCTGGTCGATCATCTGGAAGATAATGACGGGCGCGTGCGTGTGGTAGGCGCTGGAGTGCGGCTCCACCTCGGGCGCGCGGTCCCCGTTCCACTCCGCGCGCTCCGACTCGAGCGTCACCTCCGTCCACTCTGTAGAGTAGTGTACCTGCAGGTTCTGGTCGATCATCTGGAAGATAATGACGGGCGCGTGCGTGTGGTAGGCGCTGGAGTGCGGCTCCACCTCGGGCGCGCGGTCCCCGTTCCACTCCGCGCGCTCCGACTCGAGCGTCACCTCCGTCCACTCTGTAGAGTAGTGTACCTGCAGGTTCTGGTCGATCATCTGGAAGATAATGACGGGCGCGTGCGTGTGGTAGGCGCTGGAGTGCGGCTCCACCTCGGGCGCGCGGTCCCCGTTCCACTCCGCGCGCTCCGACTCGAGCGTCACCTCCGTCCACTCTGTAGAGTAGTGTACCTGCAGGTTCTGGTCGATCATCTGGAAGATAATGACGGGCGCGTGCGTGTGGTAGGCGCTGGAGTGCGGCTCCACCTCGGGCGCGCGGTCCCCGTTCCACTCCGCGCGCTCCGACTCGAGCGTCACCTCCGTCCACTCTGTAGAGTAGTGTACCTGCAGGTTCTGGTCGATCATCTGGAAGATAATGACGGGCGCGTGCATGTGGTAGGCGCTGGAGTGCGGCTACACCTCGGGCGCGCGGTCCCCGTTCCACTCCGCGCGCTCCGACTCGAGCGTCACCTCCGTCCACTCTGTAGAGTAGTGTACCTGCAGGTTCTGGTCGATCATCTGGAAGATAATGACGGGCGCGTGCGTGTGGTAGGCGCTGGAGTGCGGCTCCACCTCGGGCGCGCGGTCCCCGTTCCACTCCGCGCGCTCCGACTCGAGCGTCACCTCCGTCCACTCTGTAGAGTAGTGTACCTGCAGGTTCTGGTCGATCATCTGGAAGATAATGACGGGCGCGTGCGTGTGGTAGGCGCTGGAGTGCGGCTCCACCTCGGGCGCGCGGTCCCCGTTCCACTCCGCGCGCTCCGACTCGAGCGTCACCTCCGTCCACTCTGTAGAGTAGTGTACCTGCAGGTTCTGGTCGATCATCTGGAAGATAATGACGGGCGCGTGCGTGTGGTAGGCGCTGGAGTGCGGCTCCACCTCGGGCGCGCGGTCCCCGTTCCACTCCGCGCGCTCCGACTCGAGCGTCACCTCCGTCCACTCTGTAGAGTAGTGTACCTGCAGGTTCTGGTCGATCATCTGGAAGATAATGACGGGCGCGTGCGTGTGGTAGGCGCTGGAGTGCGGCTCCACCTCGGGCGCGCGGTCCCCGTTCCACTCCGCGCGCTCCGACTCGAGCGTCACCTCCGTCCACTCTGTAGAGTAGTGTACCTGCAGGTTCTGGTCGATCATCTGGAAGATAATGACGGGCGCGTGCGTGTGGTAGGCGCTGGAGTGCGGCTCCACCTCGGGCGCGCGGTCCCCGTTCCACTCCGCGCGCTCCGACTCGAGCGTCACCTCCGTCTACTCTGTAGAGTAGTGTACCTGCAGGTTCTGGTCGATCATCTGGAAGATAATGACGGGCGCGTGCGTGTGGTAGGCGCTGGAGTGCGGCTCCACCTCGGGCGCGCGGTCCCCGTTCCACTCCGCGCGCTCCGACTCGAGCGTCACCTCCGTCCACTCTGTAGAGTAGTGTACCTGCAGGTTCTGGTCGATCATCTGGAAGATAATGACGGGCGCGTGCGTGTGATAGGCGCTGGAGTGCGGCTCCACCTCGGGCGCGCGGTCCCCGTTCCACTCCGCGCGCTCCGACTCGAGCGTCACCTCCGTCCACTCTGTAGAGTAGTGTACCTGCAGGTTCTGGTCGATCATCTGGAAGATAATGACGGGCGCGTGCGTGTGGTAGGCGCTGGAGTGCGGCTCCACCTCGGGCGCGCGGTCCCCGTTCCACTCCGCGCGCTCCGACTCGAGCGTCACCTCCGTCCACTCTGTAGAGTAGTGTACCTGCAGGTTCTGGTCGATCATCTGGAAGATAATGACGGGCGCGTGCGTGTGGTAGGCGCTGGAGTGCGGCTCCACCTCGGGCGCGCGGTCCCCGTTCCACTCCGCGCGCTCCGACTCGAGCGTCACCTCCGTCCACTCTGTAGAGTAGTGTACCTGCAGGTTCTGGTCGATCATCTGGAAGATAATGACGGGCGCGTGCGTGTGGTAGGCGCTGGAGTGCGGCTCCACCTCGGGCGCGCGGTCCCCGTTCCACTCCGCGCGCTCCGACTCGAGCGTCACCTCCGTCCACTCTGTAGAGTAGTGTACCTGCAGGTTCTGGTCGATCATCTGGAAGATAATGACGGGCGCGTGCGTGTGGTAGGCGCTGGAGTGCGGCTCCACCTCGGGCGCGCGGTCCCCGTTCCACTCCGCGCGCTCCGACTCGAGCGTCACCTCCGTCCACTCTGTAGAGTAGTGTACCTGCAGGTTCTGGTCGATTATCTGGAAGATAATGACGGGCGCGTGCGTGTGGTAGGCGCTGGAGTGCGGCTCCACCTCGGGCGCGCGGTCCCCGTTCCACTCCGCGCGCTCCGACTCGAGCGTCACCTCCGTCCACTCTGTAGAGTAGTGTACCTGCAGGTTCTGGTCGATCATCTGGAAGATAATGACGGGCGCGTGCGTGTGGTAGGCGCTGGAGTGCGGCTCCACCTCGGGCGCGCGGTCCCCGTTCCACTCCGCGCGCTCCGACTCGAGCGTCACCTCCGTCCACTCTGTAGAGTAGTGTACCTGCAGGTTCTGGTCGATCATCTGGAAGATAATGACGGGCGCGTGCGTGTGGTAGGCGCTGGAGTGCGGCTCCACCTCGGGCGCGCGGTCCCCGTTCTACTCCGCGCGCTCCGACTCGAGCGTCACCTCCGTCCACTCTGTAGAGTAGTGTACCTGCAGGTTCTGGTCGATCATCTGGAAGATAATGACGGGCGCGTGCGTGTGGTAGGCGCTGGAGTGCGGCTCCACCTCGGGCGCGCGGTCCCCGTTCCACTCCGCGCGCTCCGACTCGAGAGTCTTCTCCATCCACTCCATGTAGTTGCTCTCCATTTTCTTAGTAAAGAAATTATTAGTGCAAACATAACATGTATTATTTTCAAAAAAGGAACTCATAGTTTTACATATCATGCTTATTTATTCCGAAATTGTATAACGTCGAGCGAAACATTTAGATCAACTAATAACGAGATCTTATCTCTCTTACCTACCTATCAACTGCCGTCGCCCCCATATTTCAAATTGGATATTGCGCCAATGAGTGATTTTTAGGGTTCCGTACCAAAAGGTAAAAAAGGAACCCTTATGGTGGTGCGACTCTGTCCGTCAGTCTGTCACAAGGTTAAATATCTCTGAAAACACTTATTCTAGTTATGCTGTCAATATGAAAGGCTATAGTCTGGTTTCCATAGTAAGTCGGCCCTTATATCAAATGGGCTAGGGTTTTTTTTTGTGAGTACCTCTTATAGTGAAGAATATTTATGCTGAGTATGAACATCCTACTTGTGATAGTTTTTGACTTATGATTTTTTAAAGTTTTTTTTTAATGTGTTGTTTTTCGGGATGTATTCAAGCGATTTGCTTCAAATTTTCAAATGATGTTCTTTATATAGATTTGCGTCACCGCCCAAAAAACTTAAACTAAAAATTCTCAGTATTTTACGGAACCATCACCATGCGAGTTGAACTCGCACTTGTCCGGTTCTTTTTATTTTCTTGAACCTCCCCCAAATTAAAACCTGGCTACGCCCGTGTCATACGGCCTGCCTGATGGTGAGCAGACATCCTCACACTGTCCGTCTTTTCGTGATTCCAACTCCAAATCAAGGGTCCGTTGTGGGGACAACTAGAAACAAATCAAGAGTCCGTTGTGGGGACAGCTAGAGACAAATGCAGGTCCCGCTCTCTCAATACAGCGCCTCCCCAGCTCTACCTACCTGTATGTGGGTTTTTCGGTGTGTATTAATAACAAACTTGGGTAAATCTCCGACGGTTTGAAACGCTCGATTCTAGTCATTATCACTAGGCATCGGAGTTTTTATCGCTCGGTAAGACGTTAGCGAGTTATGGAGTCGACATTAGCAATAAAATTCAACTCGTATTCTCATACTCATTCATTTAATTAATCAAAAATCGGATTCGTTTTAAATGTTTCTGCCCTGAGACAGTTCAAGATAAATTGGAAAAGTACTCTACAGAAATACGGACCTCGTAGAAGTTAGGGCATGCCAAATTCTCAGCAATTCGAAAGAATACTAGAAGTATTCTAGATGCCTTATTATCACCTCACGATTATCGCCGTAAAAATGTGACAACACGTCATAATTTTTATCCAATGAAACTGAACGCGGGTATTGTTATACGTTTTTATCGAAAGCGAGTTCTGATCATCATTTATTTTGATAATATTTGCTGAGATAATAATGCCGTAAAAAACGCTGTAAAAACGGTTATTATCGGGCACCTGCAAGTACTCGTCCTGCAGCGCCTGTAGACTGTCCTCGCTGAGCAGCGGCGGCAGCGAGGACACGTCGATGCTGAGCTCCGCGCTGCCCATCAGCTCGCAGCCCGGGTACGTGTTGAGCACCCACGAGAGCAAGGTCACGTACTCGTTGCCTTCCAGCCCGCTCTCCACTACGCCTTGCAGCTACCGACAAAAAACATATCGCACAAATTCTTTTAAAGACTAAGATAATCAGGCTTAGCAGCCACACGCACAATAAAACTTCGTAGAGTAAACTTGTTATTTTATTTGATTTGCTTTCATAAATTTCACATTCATGTTTTCTATTACTAAATTAATAAAACCAGATAAAATAAATGTTTATTATAAACCCTAAAAATGCATCGAACCATTTAATGACTTGGCAGTATGAAGTACCTAAGTCTGATAGTGATATCACATGTCGAAAATTTTACATAAAAAAATAAAAAAAATAAAGTGGCGGAAATTAACTATTATTTTACAAAAATTTGCAAATATTTGTTATTCTTTCGCAATCACAGTGAAAAGAAGTGTGTATAACTCGGGCATAAATGAGCCATTTTATCCCTCGACTTAACTATCGACTTATTGTGCAATCCACTATTTCGAAAAACTCAAGTGCTTAATTGCAAATATTTTAACCTAGGTATGTCACGTCACTCCCACGATTAAGAGGAATCCAACGACACCTCATATGTCGAAATCCGTCAAACGGTTTAGGCTGCAGGGCTTGCCATATAATAAGACACGCTCGAAACACATAACACTCCTCTTCTTAGTCGGGTAAAAAAAATGGGAATATTCTTACACAAATCGACCTAGACCCAAAGTAAGCAAAGCTTTACAAGGTCAAGCTAGTTTAAAATGAATAATGATTCCAAGGATTAATACATCGCTGTACCTACTATAGGTACAGTCAGCATCAAAAGTAACTACGCAATCGAAGTATACAGCTCTTATTCCCTTGTAATAAAGCGTTTTGACGTCTTCGTTTGCATAGCTACTTTTGATGCTGACTGTAGTATAGATTAGATGACAGTATACTATGAACAATTTACTCGGTGCGCGGGGCGCAAGCGTCCCGTGTTTTGTTGCTTTTGTTTTCATAAATTTGGAAGGAGATACTTCATGCAGGTTGCGATATTTATAAATCTGCTAAGAATAATTTACTTTGAAAACAAAGTTTTAACGACTTCAGTAGCCAAACTGCTTCAAGTTTGCCTATAAAATTTGAAGAGTTCCCTCGATTTCTCCAGGATCCCATCATCAGAACTGGATTTTGGTGACAAAGGGACCAATCTGGAAGTATATGCTTTCAAACAAAGAAATAATTTTTCAAATCGGTTCATAAATTACCGAGTTATCGCGTAACAAACACACAAAAAAAAATACAGTCGAATTGAGAACCTCCTCCTTTTTTGAAGTCGGTTAAAAAAGAAATGCGGACGGAAGATAATTGGGTGAGAGCACGCATTAGAATATCTTGTTCTCATTTCATTCCTGTTCCCGGCTGGGGGTCAGTGGCTGTCGCTAACACGTATAAAGGTTCCTCGAGTCTCTGTACGCATATGGAATACTAGCTTTTGCCCGCGACTTCGTCCGCGTAGAATTCGTTTCACTACACAAATTGTTGTTATTTTACCCCCTCTAGAGATTATTTTCTTTTTCACGCTATTTATAATTAAAACTAAAAAAAAATAATTTGCTTACGGTCTAGTATATTGTCAGACAATAAAGCACCTAAGCGAAAATCTTACAAAAATACTGAAACTAAAAAAATAAGTTGGCCGCTTCGCCGCTGCTACTTATTCCAATATACTTCTATAAACTATATTGTATGATTTATTTCGTTCTGCTAAAACATGTAGATTTTTAGATTTAGACACACGTGAGCAAGCTACATACAACTGCCCGTGGGAAAAACATGGCGTGCCTAAATGTAATCCCGCTACTTTTAAGGTTTGACCATGCGATTTGTTAATTGTCATTGAAAACGCCACTTTTAAAGGGAACTGTAGTCGTTTAAAGTTAAATGGCAAGTTATTAGGTATAATTGGAATACGGGGTATGAGTATATCTTCTCCTTTCGCTTCACCAGTTAAGATTGTGTCCTTTACTATATATTTTCCCAATTCAGTGACCCGTAATCTTGTTCCATTGCACAATTTTGGTGCATCTAAGTTGCGCATTAACATTACGGGTACGCCTACTTTTAATTCGAGTTTGTGGGAAGGTACCTCGGATAGCTCCAGAGAGTTTAAGAACTCAACCGGGTAACTGGTGCTGTCGTCGGATGTCAATACTGTATCTATGGAGTTGTAAACTGTTGTTTCAGTTGATATTTTTTCCAAGATTTTTTTATTTATTTTTGATACTATCTAATTTTTTGGTGCCAGTATGGTTCTTTCACACAACCAATTTTCATCCAGAATATTTTGTTGCAGATTCGGAAAAACTTGAGCAATAAGCTCGTCTTCCGAATCCACAACATGACAAAATTGGTTGGTGAATAGAATCATACCTTCATCATCAGTTTTTAATCGACCGTCGCCTTTCTCAAGCAATTTTTGAGCATACGCACCTGACTCTACATCATCAAACAGCTGGACTCGCATGTTTGTCGTGAGATGGAACTTTTCCACCTTGGTCCACACGCGTGATGCTTTGAGACAGTAGCTGACTTATATAAATATGTCGCCTTCTAGTAAACAGTACAGTTTTATTTTAAAAACACTGATATTGTAATTATAAAAATCATTAAAAGATAATGTAACCTTCAGAAACTACTTGCTTATAATACGTAGTCTAATAGCGATGAACACTTCGCAACAATCACCAAAGTTAAGCAACGTCGAGTGAGGTCAATATTTGGATGGGTGACCGTTTTCTTTCATACAAATTCTCAAACGCCTTTTGACCCCCTTAGGGAATGAATTTTCAAAAACGCAGAAATTAGTTTTCTAATATTTTGATATAAAACCAATCTACGAAGTTTCAAGTTTCTATTTCAAAAAAAAAAATTAAGTCCCATACAATCTTTGGTTCCTTATTCCACCCTCTGAAGTAATTATATCAAAAAAAACGGCACGCTATGTTCTACTCTGAGGTATAAACAACAATATTGGAAAGTTTCAATAAAATCGGTTCGCATATTTTTGTTAAATCTGTCCTCAACGCCACTACAACACATCAGAGAAGAATCCATGTTTCTACTGATTACCAAAAGATGGCGCTGGTGATGTGTTCTTAAATCGTTCTTTCTCGAACTCTGTCTACGATACCTAAACTCCATCAAACTCTTTTTTATACGTTCTCATATGGTTTGGCAGAGTTTAAACGCATAGAAAAATCGGAAGAATTACCTACTACGGCTAGAATATGCCTGGAAATGTGTGAAGCTCTGCATCGCACTATTGAAGTTTTTAACGTTAGTTGTATAAATACAATTTCCGTCGATGTTACTTCATTATGTATCTTTGACCACATGGATTCCCATGTAGACACTGTTTCACATTTATAACATTAGTGTGACTTACGGTGGCGGACAAGCAAGTGTGGTACATGGCGACGTATTTGTCGACGATGCCGTAGTGCGGCGGGAAGCAGGGCGCGCACAGCGTGGTCACGACGCGCAGGTCCTCCAGCACCAGCTGGCGCGTGAGCTCGAGGTAGCGCACGAGCCACAGCTTGTTGTCTTCGCGCTCGTCCACGCGCGTGCCCTCTGTGCGCTGCGCCACGGCCCGCTCCAGCTCCGCGAAGGCGATGGTGCGCCAGTTCTTGGGGCGGCCCGGCGGCATGAAGCCAGTTTGACTTTGTTGCTGCAGAATACATACTGTCAAAATTTTTCATTATTGGTACAAGCTTTTATTGCCGACTGTACTTTTCTGAATACCGTCATCGACTACTCGTTGAGACGATTCTGAGCGTTTTTCAAAAAAACTGTACATGTACTTTTTTTTAGTTTTCGATTTTTTTGAGTTTTTCTTACTCAGAATCGTTGATACTATCGATCCTCATACAAGAAAAAAAGTGTCCCAGATTTTACTATGTAAGTTTTTTCTTCCAGTGCGTCACGACCATATAAATAAAAAAATTCTGAGTAAGAAAAACCCAAAAAAATCAAAATCTGAAAAAAAAGTTCATGTACACTTTTTTTGAAAAACGCTCTTCTATCGAGCCCAAACTCAACGGGATTACGTCCGTTAAGTCCTGAATGCCCATGCCTACCTTCTGTCTCCATCATCAGATCAGCTCGATGGTACCATAATATTGAGTTGTCATCCTAACTATACTAATACCCTAAATTTCAGCTCAATCGGATAACGGCAACTGACTGAAAAAAGGATTATTGCAAATTTTGACGGACAACTTTCTTACATACTTACGAGTATATACTTACACACGAACAGCACGGCTATCACAAGACGGCGCGCGAGCTCTCTCAATTTTTCTCGCACTACACCTCTCTTTCTAAGTTTTCTAATAAGAGAGAGACGGATAGTACGAGAAAAATCGAGAGAGTTCGCGCGTCGTCTTGTGATTGCCGTGCTGGTCAAGTTATAAGTGGATCGGGTAAGTGGGACAATTTTTTTTTGATGCCTATAAAAACTCATATTATTTTTTTACTTATTCGGATAATCTTCAAAAAACTATTCTTTTCTAATTCAGAATGACATATGCATGCATAAGTACCCGAATGATGACCATTATCGAAATATTTGGGCTTAAAATATAATAAATGTTTGGTAACGCAGTGGATATTATTTTCGACGGGTCATGGGGACTGGTAACGCAGTGGTAATTTGAGTACCAAATGTGACTTTTTTGTAATAAAAAAACCCATGGTGGTGGGAATGTTTATAAAAAACTAGGATAATATTTCCAGACTTCTACAATTCTTTATAAAAGTTCTTAAGTTTTCATCTCTATTTTAGGCACTAAAAAGAATTTTGGCCCAAGTGTTCTCCGTTAATGAAAGATGAAATATTGGACAGTGGAATACCGCCCTTATACAGGATTAAACGTCAAGTGTTTCCTCCATACATTATGTTCTTGTTATTACACAAGTACAGTCGAGTTCTCCAATATCTATACAGCCAACCTTTCAAAAACATGTGTCTTATGTCAGTAATAATAAAGCCTGTGTACAGATATTTTTGAAAGGTTGTCTGTATAGATATTGGAGAACTCGACTGTACCTAACCATACCTCGAGCGCCATCTGATCTCTCTTCTCTTCTCTCTCAATGATCCTCAAAGCCGTGACGATGACCGTTGGCTCCTTCCGGACCGTGTTCAGAGTCCGCGCCAGTATCAACTTGATTTGTTTCTCGAGCGAGTTGGAGACCATCTCCACATCCTCGAAGTACGCTTTCAACATGATTTTGTCGTGCGAGGACTGATTGGGCAGCCGGTGCAGCTCGTAGAGCAAGTCGTCGCGGGAATTCTCCAAGTCGTTAAGGCACTGCAATATTGACATTAGACATAGGTTAGAGCATTCATTTCAGTCTGTGTGTGTGTCTGGTACAGTTACCACTGACGACCTTGTTACAACGGCATAAGTTCTATTATTGGTCAGTGTAGGGTGTTGTTGTTCATAAAGATAAAGTTCAACAACAACGGAAACAATGCAAGACGAAACGGGTTTAGCCGACAGTGGCGTCCAAAAGGTGAATTCAATGATTTTATATAAATAAAAGACAAGAGTCTATAATTAGATTTTTTAACAGCCGATATTTGACAGCCGTCATCCCGGTACAATAAACGTCAATGATGACATAAATTGTACTGGGATGACAGCTGTCAAATATTGGATGTAAGGGCATTTTAATTTTAATTTTTCATTTTTATTTGTAAAGACGCACACAATATGTGTCAATTGTATTGTGTGTTTACTCCCTTTGTCTCTGTGTGTCTTTTGTGTAGTGAATAAATGTCTTCTTTCTCTTCTTTTTGTTACTTTTATTTTCACTATAGTTTAATCGTTATTTTTACTAAACGGGCCTGATTCGTGTACTTTTAACTTATTTAGGCTGGTTTTAGTGTCATGCGGACCGTCAGTACGGAGCGGTCCGTCCGTGCGTACGTGATCCGCGCGGACCGTCCGCGTATGTCGTTTTAGTATCGTCCTGACCGCCGCGGAGTACAGACGCACGCAGTGCATCCAATGTGGCGGGTGTTATTAGTTATTGCCCAATACACAAGAAATAAAATTGAAGCGAAGAAGGAGACTACATGTGCTCATCCTTTAGAGCCGTCGCGGGAGAATTCGTCGACTCGTATCAACATCGTGATATTGACGACTCGCCACGCCATGATTGTACTGCGCCGACGCGTGCGCTCCGCACGATACTAAAACGCTCACTGCAGGCAGAGGCGCGCGAACAGCTGTCCACGCGGATAGCACCGCGGCACGGACGCGTCCGCATTACTCTAAACTTAATACATATTGGTGCGTGCGGAGCGATCCGTACTGACGGTCCGTATGACACTAAAGCCAGCCTTAAGTTCAGGGAGTTTCTGAGTAAAGCTGACGGGTCGGACGACCGTCCGCGCGGACAGCTCCGTCATACATATTAGTCGTGAGGATCGCTCTGCACCGACGGTCAGCGCGACACTAAAACCAGCCTTATTATCTCTTTGAGGTCCCGACGTTTCGGATGTGTCACAACGTCCTTTGATGATGACTCAGTCAGGGATCGGAACCGGTTTTTTCAAAAATCCTCGAAGTAGTCTAATATTTTGAATTATTTTAGGCTCTTAATGTAGGACTCTATCGTGTATATAGGTAACATATTCGTATTATTAGACTGCCCGATCAAAAATGATATTATAACCAAAGAACGAAATAAGACCGGTTTAATTTGTATGGAGAAAATACCGGTATCCGATCCCTGGACTCAGTTAGTAGTTTAATCCTAATTACTCCTGGCATTTTATTAACCTGTCAGTTCGCATTGGACATACCTGATGAGCATGTAGCAATTTCCCCTCTCCGATCCACTGCATGGTCTTAGCCACACTGTCGGGCACTGTGAATATGTGCTTCAGGCTGTCCATAGCGGTGACATACTGCGAGTGGCGCGAGTCCTCCTCGCGTACGGCTTGCAGCGACGCCACGAGTGGAGGCACCCCCTTTAGGAGTTCTTCTAGGTCGTCCATTCTGATAGACAATTTATGTAATTAATCTAAGTTTCAACATGTTAAAACTACAACCAATAAATGAATTATTATGTTATAAAGTCATGCCGCAGCACAAAATCGTGGCCAACACTAAATGCCTAAAATATATTTTGGGTGGAAATTATAATTCAGATATTATTTTATAATGTATACATATCGATTTGGAATTTCCTTATGTTACATGGAGTCACTATATGGATAGTAAACCATCAAACTATCAGAATAAATTGTAAATTACAAAAACACATCATAATCATAAAAAGGAAAATTCGAAGATTCAAAAATAGTTATTTGTTATACAAGGGTGCAAAGTTGTATTTTAACGGTGAGTGAGAACTATGAGCTAGTTCTAGTTCAAAATTAGAATCCTGGGCGTAGCGAGTGTTGCATCACACGAGACGTTAAAATAACTGAACCCGTGTGTAACACAAATCTTTTCAGCTCACTAAAGTCTACTTAATACATTAGTAAAACAGCAAAAATATGTAAAACCAGCCTTTATATTAACTTTAGTAGAAAAAAAGGCCATACCACCTGATTTGATCAGACAATTTAATCAGATGGGCCAAAATTGTTCTGTCTGGACTGACCTTTACATGTTATTATGTTTAAAAAAGTAACTAATAACACGTTCCAATTTCAAATATTCTTTGCACTCGTGTGGATAAAATGCAGTTTTGCTATCTTTTTTTAAAGAATAAATAAAAAGGGCTCTCCGCTTTCCGACCTAGTGAGGTGAAAAATATGTTTTTCTTTATGTTACAAGAGTAAATTAAAAATTTCTAATAGCATTCTGTTTTATTAAAAAAAAAAACTGTACTGTAACTTTTTGCGGTTGCTGATGTCTGATTTCAACTCTTATTTTTGCAACTCTTTTTCTTATGCTCTAATTGTTGTTGATTCCATACTGGTGTTTCATCCTCTTAAAAAACTGGTTTGAATGGAATCATGAGTATAATAGTAGATTATACATCAAGGGGATAAAGCACTGTTTTATGTCACGGGAGCGAATTGAATCCCGAACGTAACTAAGGACTCATAATTTAACTCCTGAGCGTAGCGAGGGAGTTATAAGTTAATTCCTGAGCGAAGCGAGGGAATTAAGACTGAGTCCTGAGTGCAGTGAGGGGTTCAACCGCCCAAGACTAAAACAGTCTTATCCCCGAGGTGTATACTCTACTTTTCACACCTTATGCGAGACAAAAAAACAGGCTCAGTAGATAAATAATGTTTGATTTCTTTGCTCGATGTCCATCCGATTTCCTTTTTAAAAAGGCCAATAACTTGGCATATGTATTAATTTGTATGTCATGTTTGACACTTATTGTTGCCCTCAGCATCGAATATATACACAACAGGCTACTTGGCTTCTTTGTAGCTGACAAATATTCAAAATAGACCAGAAGCACTGATTCAGACACAGACTTTACGCCTTTTACAGCTTTCCATTTGTCAAAATCGTTGTAGGCTTTTAGGTATTTTTCCTTTGACTTCTCTGGCAGCAGATTGTTGACAATGCCTATGGCATCTAATTTGATAAACTCAGGAGTCAAAACACTTTCATCACTCGACATTTGTTGGGTATATTATTCAGCAGTAGATTAACGCAGATAAAACAGGATAAAGTGTATAAGGAATTTATTAGACTGCTCACATATGAGATGTTCTAGACCGACTGACAATACAAAAAGTAAACAAAACAACCATGGAGCGGTTGCTAGCTAGAATACGAATTTGACACACTTCTATCCATGCCAGTATGCAAGCCACTACCTGTAAGTAGGTTTCGATAAAGTGAACATATATCACATTAAATATATTCAATACGCCCCCTTAATGTGCATATTCAAAATAAATGGCAATACAATAAAACGTATACAAAGTAAAGTAATATCAAAGAACAACTAGAACAAAATAAACGATTAACAAGCTATGCCTAAACCACGCATGCACGTGTAGTGCTTCACTCTGGGCAAAGCTTTCGTTAGTATGTCGGCAAGCATTGAGCCGGTCGGTATATAATTTAACTCAATACTTTTATTGTTCTTTAATACACTTCTTATAAAGTGGTACCTTATGTCGATGTGTTTACTCCGAGAATGGAACATTGGATCACCGGCAAGGCAAATCGCTCCCTGGTTATCTACATGTAAAGATAACGGTGCAAACTTACATAGCCCAATTTCAGTAAGCAAACTGTTCAAGTAGATCGCCTCCTTCATTGATGACGCCAAGCTTACGTATTCTGACTCGCAGCTAGAAGTGGCGACGCACTTTTGCTTTTGCGATTTCCAGGACACGCATCCACCTCCTAGCATGTAAACATATCCAGAATAAGATCGCCTATCAATCAAACATCCACCCCAATCAGCATCTGAGTAACCCTGCAATGATTTACCTGTTTTCGTAAATATAAGTCCATAGTTTCTCGTATGTTTAAGGTAACGTAGTACACGTTTAGCACCATCCCAACACTGTTTATTAGGACAATCCAAAAATTGACTTAGAATAGCCACGGTATTCGTTATGTCAGGTCTTGTTCCGGTCGATAAATACATCAGCGAACCGATAATTTCACGATACGGATACTGCTCACTCTCACTGCATTTTTCGGTGGGTTTAACTATCTTATTCTTCAAGTCCATAGGCGTAGATATAGGATTACATTTGTCCATTCGATATTTTATTAATAAATCGTCAATGTATTTCTGTTGTGACAATTTTATGCCAATGTCACATTTGTCAAACTCTATGCCCAACATAAACTTCGCAACGCCATAATCTTTCAATTCAAACTTTGTGGCCAGTTCCTTTTTGAAACTTTCTATACATTCACCTCTTTGCGACGCAACAAGGATGTCATCGACATAAACTAGTACAAAGAGTTTAGTTTGCGAATCAATGTCCTTATAATAAAGGCACGGCTCATTTAATGAGGCTTGCAAACCCATGCATTTTAACTGTTCATCCAACCTGATGTTCCACTGACGACCCGCTTGTTTGAGCCCGTACAACGACCTCTTCAGTCGGCACACATCGCCCCCACTCTTCAAATCAGATAACATCTTGTTAGCTCTTTCATATATAGTTGAACTTGGCTGTTCCAATTGTTTGAGGTCTTGAAGGCATTCTTCCAGGAGATCTGGCACCTTCATATATATTTCCTCTTCTAATAAACCGTTCAGGTATGCCGTATTAATATCCAACTGATGGATTTCAAGATCGAGTTCCGCTGCAAGTGCAACTAGTAATCTCACAGTATCAAGTCTGGCAACAGGCGCAAAGGTGTTCTGATAGTCAATGCCATGACGTTGACTGAAACCTTTTGCAACCAGTCTGGCTTTCTTCTTCTCAGTTTTATCTACATTTAGCTTTGTTGTCAGTATATAACGGCAACCTACAACATTTCGACCATTAGGTTTATTAACTACGTCGAAGGTATCGTTCTTAATTAAACTTTTTACTTCTGAAAGTATTGCGTCTTTCCATCCTTTTCTTTCATTTCCAGATAAGGCCTGTTTCAAAGTTATTTCCGCTACTCCAACAAAATCTAGACAGTCTGCGTACTCCTCCGTAGACTCGTCGTCTTCTTCCAAGGGAACTTCTGACTCGACATCAACCATGTGGTATATTTTCCGTGGACGCCCGACGTGACCTCGCTCTAATCGTGGTCGGCCTGGGCCTCTCTTTATCACCCTCCCCCCATCAACATGAACGTCATCCTGATGATGATCATGTTGAGATGGCTCTGCGACAACGTCTGGATCATCCGTCAGTTGGCGTGCATCAACGGGTACTTCTTGGCTTACATCCGCTGCCTCAGGTTCAGCAATGCGGTCTGTGCGTTCACTCTCGTGATCGAAGTTTTGTACCACTGGATTTCCGTTGACTTGGGTAGGATGAAATTCTATTTCCACAGTCACAGGTTGATTCGAAACATTTATCGAGCCTCGATGCTTATCAATCGCGAAGGGATCCATCTCCATGTTTACATTTTCATTGTTTTGACTCTGACCTTCGTGGAATTTTACATCTCTTGAGATGATAACTTGTCGTTGTTTTGGTATCCATACTCTATAACCCTTTCGATCTCTAGGATAACCAACAAACGTTCCTTCCAGGCTTCGTGGCGCGAACTTGTCTTTCCCGGCTGTCTTGTCCAACACGTGTACTTTTGACCCAAACTTATGTAAGTAGTTTAATTTGACAGGTCGTTCAAACCACCTCTCAAGGGGTATTTCACCTTTAAGACTTCTTGTCGGACAGCGGTTTCTTACATGACACGCGGTTGCTACAGCTTCTGCCCAGAAACCCGGGGAAAGTCCTGACGAAATAAGCATACATCTCGCCATTTCTACTAACGTTCGATTTTTTCTCTCTGCTACCGAGTTTTGTTGGGGTACACCAGGAACTGTCAATCTTCTTGCTATTCCTTCTTTTTCCAAGAACTCGTCGAAATCTCGATTACAGTATTCACCTCCGTTATCCGTATGTAGGTACGTGATTTTTCGTCCAAATAGGTTCTCGACGTGGTTTTTGTATACCTTGAATGTATTGAAAACTTCACTCTTCTTGCTAAGAAAATATACTTCACACCATCGTGTACTATCGTCAATATATGTGACAAAATATTTGGCTCCATTTATTGACGTATGTTGCATGGGTCCGACAACGTCAGAATGCACTATTCTCAACTTTTCATTACAAGGCCCATTCGAACTAGAAAAAGGTAACATACTCATTTTTCCTTTCATACAAATATCACAATCATACAACTCGGTAACATCTGTCATCCTTACGTTCATGCCAGATTTATTTAAAACTCGGACGAGATCTTTCGCATTCAGGTGTCCTAAACGTTCATGCCACAACCATACGTCAACCTTTGGCTCACAAATCGCTGACACTCTATCGCAATGTTCCTCAATGTAATATAAATTACCTTTACGATTCGCGACAAGTTTAGTGTTACCATAGCTATCTTTAACACTAGCTATGTTCTTCTTGAACGTAACACTGAACCCCTGATCAGTAATTTTTGCTACTGAAATTAGGCTACATCGTAAATCCGGAACAAATAGAGTACTGGGCAGTTGCACTACAGTTTTAGAACCATTATCACATGTAAGTAACCTCACCGTCCCCTTACCTTGTACGTCTGTGTTTGTATTCGTCGCTAAATTTAGCTTACCGGACGAAGGTAATAGTGTATTGCCGAATTTGCCTGCGTCATTGCATAGATGCGATGTGCACCCACTATCGATAATCCAACCTCCATTCTCGTTGCAAGCAGCTTTAACATCTGAAATACAATTAAATGTTACAAAATTGGAATCAATATCTGGTAATTCACTATCATTCGACACATACTTTACAGTATCACTACACTGTTCCTTGTTCTTCTTCGTGCACTCAGAGGCTTTATGACCGAACTGGTGACATTTAAAACATTTAAATCTGAATTTGTTATTTCCTGGTTCTGTACCGCTCTTTGGCTTAAAAGATCTTTTTCCTTTTACAAGAAGTGCCTTATCTACACTTTCTTTTCGGTTCCTGGAATGTTCCTCTTCTAATATCTTAATCTTGAGCGTCTCTGGATCCGGCAATGAATCTCTAGATTCTATGGCACATCTAAAGTTATCAAAGCTGGAAGGCAAACTGTACAGAAGCATTATCGATGTCAGATCGTCATGCATCTCGATGTCCATGTCAGCTAATTGGCTTTTCACATCGAAGAATCTCATGACATGTTCCCTAATGTCTCCACCTTCCTCCAATTTGTGAAGCAAAAGCTCTTTTAATAATGTAGCCTTCTTCGCAGGTCCCTTCGATGCGTGGATGTTATGTAACTTCATCCATACCTCTCGCGACGTGCTACAACCTCGCAGATGTCGTAATTCGCTCGGACTAATCGCTAAAATGAGATCGGACTTAGCTTTAGAGTCTCCTATGTCCCATTTAGCTGCTTCGGCTGGTTCTGCTGGTTTTGCGATACTTCCGTTGACGTATCCCCAGGCGTCGTTTTTTACTAAAATTGCTTCCACTTGGATTTTCCATGTCTCATAGTTCCTCTGATCGAGTTGGTCAATTTTCACACTACTCATAACTTCAACAGATTTCTTCCTTTTACGTTCAAATTTTTCCTGAATTAGGCGTAAGGCCCATAACCACTGTTGGGTATATTATTCAGCAGTAGATTAACGCAGATAAAACAGGATAAAGTGTATAAGGAATTTATTAGACTGCTCACATATGAGATGTTCTAGACCGACTGACAATACAAAAAGTAAACAAAACAACCATGGAGCGGTTGCTAGCTAGAATACGAATTTGACACACTTCTATCCATGCCAGTATGCAAGCCACTACCTGTAAGTAGGTTTCGATAAAGTGAACATATATCACATTAAATATATTCAATAACATTTTCAATATTATTTTTGAAATTAAATCTTCTATAGGCACCTACAAGAACTCGATTTGTTCGTCACGCGTGAACAAAAGAAGGCGCGCGACGTTCCAAATTCGAAAGCACAAGCCGTGGTCCTAGATTCGAAATTCGAATTTCGAACACCGCGCTCCTCCGGACCGGGGTTCACACGGAGGCAAACTTCATTTATTTTGTCAAATCAAGTAGGCCATGGCCTAGGACAAATTGTGTTTAGCAAAATTAAACTTTATGCATATAGTAATAAGAATTATGAAAAGTGAAATCATATTATTAACCAGCGGGTTATAATGAAATTCAGTACAACATTATAACCCGGCTAATACCAAGGGATTTAATGTCTTGCTTTCGGTAGGGTTTACATGACCTATAATTCGGCATTGTCGAGCATGTGGTTTGAAAAGTAACTTGTTCTCACTTGACACTGATTTCCTGCACATCATCAAGGCACTCCTGGAGCTGCTTGAGCCCCACACTGACCCCGTCCAACTTTCCCTGCACTGCGGACTTCAGTTGAGCCTCAATAGAGGCCTTCTTGTGGGTAATCCTTTTTTTGTATTGCTCAACCTGTGAAGTAATTTCAATAATCAGACCACATATTTGACCTTCTTATGGTCATTTGTTACATCCAAAAACCACACAGAACACCAACTGCTACATGATTGTTACAAGAGATCCGATAAAAACCTTACATGTGACGTGTGTTGTCATACCCAGTGTTAAAAATGACTTAGGTGTTATGATAACACTGTTATTTATTAATTATGTATTTAGGATCAGTAGGGGCAAGTGCGCCACCGGGGTAAGTGCGCCTTTCATCAAAATAACATTATACATCCGTGATCCATGCAATAAACTTGTTTTACTTGGTTCCCCATGGATCCAACATCCATATGTAAGAGGTCGTTGGTTTGATTTCGATATTTTTAGGATTCCGTACCTCAAAAGGAAAAAACGGGTGACCCAAAGATGGACGCGTAAAGTAAATTAATGAATTCTGAACAAGGGGGCCACTTTTGGGGGGTAAACTGGAAAATTAAAAAAAAAAGTTTCGCAAACTATATTGTGTGGCATATCAAATGAAAGGGGTTGTTGTAAGCATCTCAGATTTTTTTTTTATAATTTTAGCATATACAGATTTGAAGTAATTTAGGAAAAAAGACGAAAATTGACCATTTCCCCCTTATCTCCGAAACTACAAGGCTTAAAATTCTGAAAAAAATATGGAAAATAGTTCCTTGCCTAAATATTACAGGAAAACCTAAGAAGTTTGAGTATTCAAAGTAACGGGAATTTTTTAAAATATTTTTGTGTAATATACGGAACCCTCACCACGCGAGTTGAACTCGCACTTGTCCGGTTTTTTTTATGAACGACGCACTTACCCCGGTGGCGCACTTGCCCCTACTGACCTTACCGATAGATAAATTAAAGTCAACTTATAAATATAATTTCACCTCATGTTCTGCACGGCTATCACAAGACGGCGCACGAGCTCTCTCGATTTTTCTCGCTATAGTGCGAGAAAAATCGAGATAGCTCGCGCGCCGTCTTTTGATAGCCGTGCTGCTATCCTACTAATTTTATAAATGAGAAAGTTTGGACGTTTAGATGTTTGGATGTTTGTTACTCAATCACGCTTAAACGGCTGAACCGATTTGGATGAAATTTTGCACGAAGATAGTTTATATCCTGGATTAAAATATAGTATAGTTTTTATCCCGGGTCCACGCAGACGAAGCCGCGGGCGGAAGCTAGTATTAAATATTTGTAAGTGAAACGTGAGTCAAGTTGTCTAGAAATCATTATGAGTCCATGAACATTTTGAATTGAGATTTTGGAATATTGGTTGCAGATTTGTAACAAGCACCTGTGTGTTTGAGTCAAGCCATAACAAGACATGATACCTGCTTAAAGAGACAAATTATGGTATTTAATATTTTTGCTTCAATTTAACATGGAAGTTACCGCGCAATATTGAGTGTTTCAGATGATGGTCAATTTTTCCATTATATTTGTTCTCTGTATCATATCGTTTAAGATATGATACTCGTACAAAAATATAGTTTGGTTAAGTGCATACAAGAAGACTATAATATGTATGGTTGAGATTATTGAATGCGGCCGACATTTTATAAAACTGTCATTGGAATTGGAATCTTCTACCTTGGATGGTAGAGCTGCTTTTTACCTGACTGCCGAAGGAAAGGAGGGTTATTCAATGGACTACTTTGATGCAATTCGGCCAACTTAAATAATCTCAAGTATATGGTCCCATAATTTTTTATCAAATAATGTTTAAAAATATTGGCAAACTCGCATCTATTTTGTCTAAAATTAGTCCTCATCAAATAAAATAAAAAATAAAGTTGAAAAAAGTGCTCTACTGCTTTTACTTGCGTAACTTTTTGGGACATTCAAAATTTCTAAAAATTGAGCAAAATATCGAAATTTCAAAACACCTAAATATTATGGATGATAAAAAAATACTAAGGTACCTATGTAGTGTAGGGGTAAAGATTGGAGTAGGTAAATTTCGACACTTTGGTAAGCATTCAGGTTTTTTGTTGTTTTAGCTGACAATTCCTTGAATTATTACTATATTATAAATAAGCATGATGTTTGTTTCCAATGTATATTTATTATTTACTCATAAAAGCAGCTATTTTTATTTAATAAATGTTTAAGTCAGAGTTTTTTTTAATTTTTATTTAAACTTAATATCAATGTTTAGTTAGGGCAATGCTGCCCAGCGCTGGTTTTCACATATGTAGAAAAGAGTTACAAAACAATGTATACATTGAATAAAAAAAATATTGTGCTATTGAATTAAGATAATTAAACTAATACCAAAAAACAAAAACCAATTTAACAACAATGTGCTATGTGTGTCAGTACATATGTGTGTTTACAGGTGTGTATGTGGGTTTTATGAAGGTGTGGTAAAATTTGCTTTTGTTGAAATCTGTGAGTAGTTATTTTTTTTTTTTATTATTTTAACTTTATTTATTTTGTTCATAAACAATGTAAGTAACTTAGATAAAATAAAGGAAAGAACAAATAATTATAAGTAAGCGCCAGCCCTATCGTCTCCTGAAACGTCGACGAGCCGTTCAGTCATTGACCTCATGAAAGATTTCATGTCAGCTGACCAGGGACCCAATGTTTCTACCGCAAGCGCCGCAAACTCGTAGTCTTTAATTAAAGACGAGTATTTGCGGCGCTTCAACACCTGGGCAGTAGTTATTTGAATTATCCATTCTAGACCCGGTCCGGTTTTGTGGGCGGAACCTGGTACACAATCAAAACTGTAGTACGATATAGGCAGTAAGTCCATGCTTTTATAAATAAAAAAAAGTAACTGATGACCTGTAAAAAATCTATAGTACTGAATATTTTACAAGCCTTTTCAAGTTGCCCTGGCCTCTGCATCATATTTATAACCATTTTTTCTGCTGCGGCTTTTGCTTCCTCTTCTATTTCATCCATGGTAGACATAGTGAGACTCATATTTCCTGGAATATGAAAATTCTCTACATATACGTATATGCTTGCCTAAAACGTCATTTTAACCAAAATTATTCTTCAAAAATAACAAATTATATTACCTTAATTTGTACAGTGAAGACTTTTTGCTTGAATAAATTAATATGGTTTTATCGCAGCAAACACACTTTACCAAACATCAACCAAACATAAAAAAGAAGTAATTGACAAATCGTTCCTTTCCTATTTTATACGATATTTTTTCCCCAAACAATGACAACAACGTAACATAAATACTTATATTACTTGTCTAGGGATAAGATAAAACAATTTATAAACCTAAATTCTTGATATTTTTCCATGGACGTAATGGTGGCACAACACTTGGCGGTATTCGCCCAAATATTCGTGCTGCATCTTTTTCCTTCCTACAGCAAATGAAAGAGAGGCAACGATGCAACGCGAACACGCAACTCCAAGTGTGGTGCAACCATGATATTTTTCAATACAACTTTTTGACAGGTGACAGAGTGTGACAGACATCTCATTTGAAAAAAGTATGAGGCATTTATAAGAGTAGCGTCTTTTTTTGGAGGTGAAACAGAATTAAAAAAATATATATGCACGGTTTGAATTGAATTTTGTGTTGTCAAGAAAAACCACTAAAATACGATACGAGCACAGATTACAGAAATAGGCAGATAGGCCCTAATAAATTGAACGTTTTCTATACATCCGATCTCTTCTCACTTTCGTACTGAACAACGAGTAAGAAAGGGATAGAACCATGTTATCTGACAGGTCTTCATACGTCATTGTCTCCGCTTTCTCGCTCGCACGACGTAATTCGCTCTCTCGCTCGCTCATGATTTGGTGCAGCGAAAGATATTTTCTTACAACTTATCGATATCGATATTTACTGTTAATAAATTTGTAATATGCGATACTCGTAAGTAAATTGTATCTCCATCCATACTGTGCAAAAATTCATATGGAACTAACCAATAATAAAAAAAAACATTAAGTACTAATAAACTGCATTCAAGACACAGATATTCGCTACGAATTCAGTTATGCAAATACAGAGGTAGTCAGACAAGTTAGTTTTTAATCATCACCATTTTGTGGATTTTTAGTGGAAATAATTTATTTTTAACCTACTTAACCTAATAAAGGAGGAGTTGGACAATTCGTGGGAATCTTTTATTTTCATGTAGTATATTCTCCGATTACTCGAAGACGCCTGGACCGATTAGGTTTTTTTTTGTTTGGAAGGGTATCCTTCCCTGGTGGTCCCATGGTCATCAAGTCAGGATCTTATGATGGGATCCTGGAGAAAACGAGGGACATCTTCAAATTTTATAGGCACACTGACGATTTGGGTATTTTTAATAGTGACTTATGCTTTGCTTTCGGAAAGCAGTTCATGTGGTAATGTGGAAATAAAACGTGGAAATATTCACGTGGCTTGGCGAAGTATTGAATTGAAGTCGGTTAAAACTTTGTTTCTAAAGTAAGTTATAATGGCAATGATTAAAAAGTCATCGAGTGTCACTAATGGAAACAATGGGAAAAGTCTAAGCTCGATATTAATTACTTAAGGTAAATTTGGTAAGGTATCTGTTTTAAACTACGTCAATCCATTTTTCTAGAAGAGTTTTGTTATTTTCCGGAATTCTAAAGTTAACAGTTAACTACATGTAACATCAAAATATTTTGTCTTAACGCCTACATAAATAATTCATGTCGACAAAATATCGATATATACATTTTAATTAAGTTACAACACTACCCGTGTTTACGACAATAGTATTTTTACCAAAAATCACAATAAGATCAACTTGGAACCTTGTAAAAAGTACTTATTTGATAGCATCCAGCATTTGCAGTAATCCCAGATCATTATATTGCGTAATGTACATGCAATATTTGAAAAATAAGCAAAAGGTTCTTACCGATGGAAACCGGTATTTTCACCGGTCTTCTTCGTTAATCTAGAGTAAGTCCGATAGTACGGGACTGCACAAGACATTTTTCCACTACATATAAATTAGATCTTGCACTTTCAACACAAATATATAGTTTTACAACTAAATATTTTTCAAATAAGAAAATTTCCTATAGATTTGACGTTGACTTGACATTGACGTCTGGGAGTATTGTTTACTTTTTTAAACATTGCGGAGTGCAGTTTACGGAGAACACTCGTTAATAGCCTCAAAATACCGTACTATTTGTCTCATTCTAACTCACCTCAGCTGACCATAAGAAGTGACAGAGACAACTATATGATACATCGTCTTGCTTAATTCTGCGGGTCTGTATTAGTCTGTGGATACGAGATACAATACAATCTAATCTAGGCTAGGCCTAGCCGGCGGTGTAGTTGATCACCCATAATTTTAACTGAGTTGTATATTTCATTGTTTCACATCGTAGAATGGAAGAAGTGTGCCTTTATTTTGATAAATGATAAGTTTCATGTAGTCTATAAAAACGATAACCATAATTTGGAACGACTTTATTGCTGACATGATAACATGTCAGTGACAGACGTTCTTTGATAAATACTGCAAGCGGTGTATGAGTTCTCTCACTTCTCTGTCATATTATTATATTGTTAGAATGTAGAAATTAAACCGAATATCAGAATATTCTCCATTTAAAGTAAAGCTAAAGAAGTAAAACATCAGTATGTGGTCTATAATAATTTTAGTCGTATTGTCTATAATAGCTTTTCTAATTACCGATGAATTGATACCGAATTTGAAGAATTTGTTCATAAAAGCCGGATTATCTGGCACTGATTTGTGCAAAACTAGCAAGGAGAAAATGTAAGTAATTGTTTTCGTCTTCGCAATATAAATAAGCTGTTCGATTTTCCGTTTCAGCTGTTCCCGATTTCGATTGTAGTTGAACTTGAACCATTGAACTTTGCTTACAATTATTAAAGACATTATTATAGTCAGGATCATATATATAGCAGCAGCACCAAATATATTGCAACACATCTTTATTACTGTAGGCAAGCATTTATTACAATATATTTTGCTGCTCCTATCTATATGATAACTGACTGTTCAAGAATCATGTTTCTTGCTTAGCTAACGGAATAATGAACTCGTATTTCATTTTCAGACCAGAAGCATTGGGAGTTGTCTCGGGATGTGTATTCTTGGTGACATGTTTCTTATTCATTCCTATAGTTTTTGGGAACAGTCTCATGGACACAGCTCATTTTCCACATAATGAAGTAAGTATTTTAAGATGTTGAAAGTGTTATTTATTTTATTATTCTGGTTGGTGTTAGCCTAATAATATGAGCCAAAAAAGAAAATTATTTTCTACCAAACTAGATCAACAGGTACTGAGTACATATACCATGCTTATCACCATCAGTTGATCATTTACATATTTCAGTGTCCCATTAATTGTTATCGATAGCTAAAAAGTTAATTATAAAACTTTAATTAAGGGGTGCTGCCATATTTGTCACAATCCCAACCAAAAAGATATCACAACTGATATCCAATTAGCTGTAGGTATATAAATTGGTTACAGGCTGGAATCTGTTTGAAAATGTGATTTTTGTTCGGAGGATTTGTGTGACAGACAATTTTTTGTTTAGTTTGCGGAGTTGTTGGCAGCCCTATTGTCCATATGCTGCATGCTGCTGCTGGGTTTTGCCGATGATGTGCTGGACTTGAGATGGCGCTACAAACTGCTGTTGCCTACTATTGCATCGCTGCCATTACTGGTGGTGTATTATGTCAATTTCAACTCGACTACATTCATTGTGCCAATGCCTTTACGGCAATGGCTTGGAGTGTCCATTAATATTGGTTAGTATTATTTATTTGCCTCAGGCAATAATTCTGATATTACTTTTAGACTAAAAAAAATATGGGAATTAGTTGCTGCAGAGACAAATTTAAATATATAGACTAAAATATAATTATATATCGCATGGGTATGTGACATGAAGGAAGGAGGTACCTCAAATATTGTAGATAGGATATTTTTCTCTACTACATTGTCATTTTACCTGCTTTCTAAGCACCTCACATATTCTGTTTCAGGATGTCTTTACTACATCTACATGGGAATGTTGGCAGTATTCTGCACAAACGCAATAAACATCTTAGCAGGAATCAATGGACTGGAGGTGGGACAGTCAGTGGTCATTGCCCTGTCCATCATCATATTTGACATTATTGAGCTGAGAGGAGATCAGTACAAGGCTCACACATTCTCTCTACATATCATGATCCCATACCTGACCACCACATTAGCGCTGCTGAAACACAATTGGTACGCATCTGTATTCTGTTTATTGAAATATGAATCTAATAAGTTAACACTGAAGGTCTAATTTAGAAGTAGGGTAGTAGGTAACATTGCTTTTAAAAAAAACTTGATATGCCCAAGAACGAAATTTGCCTGCCAGTTGCAATATTTTATATTTCTTTCCAGGTACCCTTCTAAAGTATTTGTAGGCGACACGTTCTGTTATGTCTCTGGGATGACGTTTGCTGTTGTGGCCATCCTGAGCCACTTTAGCAAGACTGTGATACTGTTCTTCTTGCCGCAAGTGATCAACTTCCTGTATTCCGTGCCCCAGCTCTTTCACTTCATACCGTGCCCGCGCCACCGCCTGCCCAAATACAGTGCAGAACTTGACTTACTTCAACCTAGCAGAACTGTTATTGTTAAGAAAGAAATGAAACTATTAAACACCTTAATACTTAGAGTGCTAACTATGCTATGTTTAGTTGATAGCAAAGAAGACAATGAAAGTATAACAATTAACAATTTGACACTGATAAACTTTTTTTTAATAAAACTTGGACCCATGTCCGAAGTCAGACTGACGACAAGCCTAATGTTGTTCCAGGTTTGCTGTACTTGTATTGCATTTTTAATAAGATATCCATTGGCGTCATATTTTTATGACACATAGTAATTTAGTAACTAAGCATATTATCAATTATTTTTTGTTTCCTTTAATAATAAATGAAAAAAAAAAAATTGTTATGTTAAATATACAAAAAGAAATGTATTTATCAATAGAGTAGCTATTTAAACAGCGGGAAGATCAAATATGACTGGTTTTTTGTTGATTGTACGTAGGTACGGTCAAGGACTTTAATTGTTGAGCCTTTTAGGTGTCAACTAAATTTGATTTTTAGTAGTTAAGGTATGCAGTGTCCAGTATAAAGTGAGCTTGAAATGGCTCAACAATTAAAGTCCGTGACGTACATATGTATAGTGAAAAAAAACCATTTCACACCTGCTATTCAGAAAAGAGTCATTGTTGCCTTCAAATGTGGGATCAAAGTTGTTCTTCTCTTCCCTGATCCTTCAAGAGAAGAACAACTTTGATCCCACATTTGAAGGCAACCCTGATCCTTCTATTTAGAAAAGAGTTAACGTTGCCCAAATTTTGTAATGAAATTTTCGTCATAGAGGGTGTGAAGCAGTATTGTGCCACTCTGTAGCAAAATTGTTTCCGTCTCGGGCGTAAACACTTGAATCCCTTGTTACGCTCAAGATTCTACTTTAGAATACCTCGCTATGCTCGGGATTATATAGTAGAATCTTCCGTTTCACTCAATATTCAATATACCGCCCTCGTCGTAAATATATAAGTTTGCTCCCTTGAGACACAATCTACTATTTTTACATGCCACGTGGAATTCAATGTTATAAAGGCTTTGATTGGGAAAACTTCTCATTTTATCTGTAATCATTGTAAAGTTA
This sequence comes from Epinotia nisella, assembly GCA_932294315.1. Classification (NCBI taxonomy): domain Eukaryota; kingdom Metazoa; phylum Arthropoda; class Insecta; order Lepidoptera; family Tortricidae; genus Epinotia; species Epinotia nisella. The sequence goes on from OW028674.1 coordinate 9,614,373, forward strand.
TTGGATTTTCACACCCATACCAAATTTCACATCAAAGTGGATGAAAATAGAGATGTGTTCGTCAATCGTCAGATAAATTACGCATAAATTAGATATATATTTAGTTAATAGTTTCATAATAGCACATAACAAAAGAAACTAAGAAGGCTAGTGTTAACTGAAAAGTTCAGGTTTTAGTTAAATATGCATAAGTAAAAATGTCCACATTTGTACTATAGATATGTAAATACCGAATAAAGAAAATCTTATGCTGACGAGTTGGCTGTATACAAGATATCAAATAAGAACTGTTGACTATCTTGTATTTTTATTACGCACTTAGATACCTATAATATAATAATGAAATTAAAATCTGATTTTGTTATACATCAAGTGTTTTATACATTCCATAAATAATATCTTTATACATATTTATTGAACTACAAATAACTGAACAGTTCAAAGATTAATTTTGGTAATCACTAATCAGACAGGATATAGTAGTAAATCACTTGACATTGAGCTTAAACAACTTTTTTTAATACTTTGGACAGATTTTGTTCATTTTGTATGTCGGCTCCGCAAACACGGATACTGTAATTGTTGATAAGCTTTTATTATCCCAATTTGAACTTCATCACATAGATTTAAGGTTGATGTTTTAACTAGTGTCGGGCAAAATACGATGTTATGAAAGTAACAACGCTCCATTTAAATGATGGTGAACTAGCATGTAATCAAAATGCTTTTGCCTTATGGTTCAATATTTCCCTTTCAACCGTGTATGGTATTTTTTCCTATACCTACTTCCTATTATATCTATAATTTGCAAATTTCCTAGGGTCACAATCAGTACAGGAGTTCTCTTGGATCTTGGTTCATGCATCCCGAACTACCGATACTCTTGAATTACTGATAGATTTCACTGGTCGTTAGAGCCTATTCCCACCAGGGATCGGGACCGGTTTTTTCCAAAGCCCCGAAGTAAATAGTCTAATATTTTGAATTATTTTAGGCTCTTAATGTAGGACTCTATCGTGTATTTAGGTAACATACTTATTCGTATTATTAGACTGCCCGATCAATATCATAACCAAAGAACGAAATAAAACCGGTTTAATTTATATGGAGAAAATACTGGTAGGTATCTGATCCCTGAGGGCCTACCGCGAAACGAAATCCGTTTTCGTTCGTGTATCTCAGTCTCTGTCGCACTTGCGGTTCGAGCGACACTTTTTTTTTCGGGCATGCTCCTATAACGGACTGGGCGGTGTGAACAGGAAGCATGCTGCATATCGTTACTAGATCCGACATCGACAGGTTACGGATTGGTGTGAACTGGCTCTTATACCGCCTGCGAGGGCATCCCTCAAGCAGCAAGCGATTATAATGAAAATCATCAGTCGGTAGCAAACGGACGAATGCTAAAGCCGAGGAACACGTAACGTAACGTGTAGGTATCGTCTGAGGAGCACATATCGCTCTGAACGAGCTAGCTAATAGGCTTCGTACATTTTTACGAGTCGCAATGAATCTGTCGATGTCGTCCCATTTTAGCCCATTAGACAAGGCTTGCCATGACAATCTTAAGGTCGATTTTTCAATGGAACCCGTTGCAAAGATTCCTACTCACTTAGGGCTCTGCGATGTTTTGAGAGTAGCGGATGTTAGATGTAGGGAAATAAACGCTAGTTTCAAACAAGGTCACAATGAGATGTATATTTTATTACTTATCGCTATGGAATAGAGTGCATTATCTACAATGGTATAAAATACTTTGATAACGGTGTTAGACTAGTCTTCCATAAACGTGCGTCAATATCATAGAACTACAGTTAAAGGTGTGTTAACTCTAACTGTTTAGATGTTTGACTATGACCAGTGGTGGACGATAGCTGACCAAGCTTAACAATGAACATAATGTAATGTCATTGTTCATCATTAAGGTACAAAGTACTTTTATAAAACTAATTTAAAATAAAAAATTAGGACAGCTAAACCGTCTGACAGGTGGACGCTTGAAAAACTCGTTTTTGAAAGGTTATCGTGATTTAAAGCACCTTTTTATTAAGTACTTAAATATCATAATTCATAATGCATTTGATTATATAACGTATCAGATACAATATATCAAGATTTTAAATAAAATTAAGATTCTTCTGTACATAAAGCTTTAATTTAAAAATTAACATTTTGCAATATCATTGATTTGATACTGACACCACACTTGGGGTTGCGTGTTCGCGTTGGATCGTTGCCTCTCTTTAATTGCCATAGGAAGGAAAAAGATGCAAAACGAATATTTGGGCGAATACCGCCAAGTGTAATGCCACCATCAGAAAAGTAAGATAGGGGCCCTATTTAATAAACATTACAATCCTACAATTTTGTAAAAAAGTGACATATTTGTTAAGTTTCCCTAACTAAAACTTAACAAATTTGTCACTTTTATACAAAATTGTAGGATTGTAATGTTTATTAAATAGGGCCCTGATATATTTGAGAATATTTTATTAGCCCTCTAGTTATGCAAGGTTTGACTATACAAATGGGTAAGTTTTCTCAATTTAGATATTTGTTGAGATGGATACAAAGATGTTGGCTAGCTTGCTAAAGTAATTTAATTTAATTGATAAATACATTTTTAATAAACAAACTAGTTAATAACATTTTAGCATTTCTTTCAATAAATTCAAATAATATTTAATTTGAAGTCAGTTTAACCAGATATCGTATAAAATATTGTCTTCGACGTCATTCTCGTTGACGACCCTCAGCGTCTTGAGGGTCTGCAGGTAGAAGGTCAGCTCTGAGGTAACCACGCCGTGCTGCGGACTGCCGTTGGCCACAATATTCATCTTACCCAACTGCTCTCTCAATTTATCTTTAAAATTATCATGTACCCTCTTATAAATGTTTCTTATTTGTTCAATAGGCAATATATCTATTAACGCTTCATGCAATTTGACTAAGTGTTTAGAAATATTTCGGAATGTCTGAGAAGGAACCGGAGGTTTGGCATCCCAGCCGAGCAGCTGCGAGCAGAGCATGTTGCTAACTATGAGGCATATCTTATTCTCTATTTCTTGCTTATGGCTAACAATATCACTCTCAATACTATCAAAGCCACTGATTGACACCTCTTTCGACTGTAATAGGCTGAGCTGTTCTTTAATTATAGGTAGGAGCCACAGTAAGACCTGCAGCGACCTGGACACTAAAGCTAAGTTAGAAGTGGAGATTGTCTTTAACCCTGCACTCTGTATTGCACCTGCCCCCAGCACCAACTGACAACAACGAGAGTTAAACAGTCTAGTCAACTCCAGCATGCAGTGAACCAAGTACTGCACAATGACTGGTGACTGCTTGGTCGCATCACAGTACTCCAGCAGTATTTTAATCAACAGCTGCACAGTGCTAACAACTGCATAGTTTTCCTTATTTATAACTAAGAATTTTCCATCAGTTTTTATAGTTTCATACGGCATTTTCGATGAAATGTCGTTAGAAGTAAATATCTTATCAATCAACTGTTGTAGTTCAGTGGGCACATCAGCACTTTTCCACCGTTCGGCATTGAGTGTAATAGTCAGTTGGCTCCTTCGGTCTGAATGTAAATTTTGAATATATTTCATGGCAAAGCTCCTCAGTGCCAGTTTCATTGAATTACTATTGTGGCCTGTACATTGTTCTAATTCATCAGAGAAATTTTCAATTAGCGTTGACAGTTTAGACAACTGAGTCAAATCAGAGAACACAAAATCTTTGTCAGTTTTAGTGACAATGAGATTAGCACACCTCTCATTGCTGTAGTCTGATAATGAAATAATCATCTTGTCTAGCTTTTCTTCTACAGATAATAGCTCTTCATGGGTCCACATTTCTTCACTCTCATTTCCCGTCACATCATCCATTTGGCTGATTTCCAACACCAAATCTCTTAAACACAAAATTCTTTTAAATAGTGTTATTAAGTTTGGAGTTACTTTTTGTAGAAATACAATACTTTCGTTGCACATTAACCATGTGTTGTCTGCGTTGGATCCTCTTAGAACCACCTCTGTATTGCCATCCCTTTCCGATACTATTTCTATGACACATTGCTTGATTGTCGCTTGAATAGAGGTCATAGCCTCCATTTTGAAAGTCTCTATAAAGTCAAACTCTTTTAATCTTAGGATCCCAGAGACTATTGATACTACTTTGTCTCTTTCTGGTGTATCTGTGAGGTCCCTGGGTGGTCTATTTAAATCTGTCACTATAAATCTTTGGAATTCATTGCTTAACATTTTATGAATCAATTTTTTCATCTCGGTTAACTGTGATGACAAATGTCGGAATGCTTGGATCCTAGCAAGTTGCATGGAGAGCACCTTTTGTGTGGAACTGATCAGATCCAGCGCAGCCACGTAATCTGAGGTACTCAAGAGAAGTTGGATCATGGGCTGGGTTTGCTGCACAGTGCCTATAAGTTTAAGTAGTTCATGGACATTACTCAAATTTTGATTAATTCTTGTGAGACTCACCAATTTTAAAGGATTTTCAGTCAGATTGCTTTTCACAGCATTAATATTGTTACGGGTTGACCTTACAGTTTTGACTGCTCGGGCCATTTGCTCCATAATAGTGTCATGAGAAAGCATGGCATGGAAAAATGCATCAGATTTCTGTGCAACCTGTTTTGAAATCTTCATCTCTATAAAATCCAAGTATGTGCTGAGACTTTCCTGCAGGGACCGGACTGCTGCACTCGGGTCATGGGAATCAACCAGGTTTGGGAACACTTTGCTAAACACATTTGGATCATGCAACTCAAATAATTGTTCATAGAAAATTTGGGGAACTTCACAATTAGCTTCTACCACAGGGGTTTTCACTTTTACAGCTACATTTTCTTTCAGCTTACAGTGCCTTCTATGCCGTTTTACAATTCTCTTGCAATATGCTTCAAAATGTTGTAATGTGATTTCTGGCAAATACGGACTAGGAATTATATCTACTTTATCCACAAAACCATCTCCCCAAATTTTTGTAAAAAAATTGCTTTGTTTTCCTCTATTAGGGTCATTTAATACTGCTGGGAGATTTTGGGATGATGAATAGAAGGTCCAGTCATCATCTGCATCATCCTTGGCAAACAAATGGTACTCCCTTACGTGATACTTGAATCCTGCCTTCCGCAAATCACCAAACTGGAGTGAGGCACAAATTCCATTCGGCCCATATTGACATAAGATAATGGACCCTTCCTTAATACTGTGCTTGTCTTGAATGTGTCTGGAAAAGAGATGAATGAGATAAGATTCCTGTGCATACAGTAGATTAATTCACTACTTTATTGGTATAGTTTTATTAGAAACCTTTCAAATTCCGTAGTAGTGCTGAACAGAAGATTGGGGCAATGTACACAGTTCTGCCAAGTTGGCGTTTTCTTACAGGGCGTAATATTGTCCTCCATAACATTTTTGTCTCGAAGGCCAAATTATAAGCAATCTTAGACTTGTGTATTACAGTAAGTATTTAACATTTCCGTAAGTAAACCACTACGATCACTTCAATCACGATACCATGGCAGGTACGTAAGTCAGAAAATGACATAAGCCGAGTGACGAACGAAACGAAACGTAGAAACGAAATGTCATAATGACAGCTTTGGATTGCCATGTGTATGTACCATAATGGTACCATGATTGGTTTGGTACCATGGACCTATGATACTCAGGACGAGTATCTTAGGTCCATGGTAAGGAAAAAAAAATCCTAGAGATAGTTTCGAACATGATATTGTAATTTATGAAAATCAGTTTCAGGTGGTACAAAACAATATTAGCACGAGATGGTTATTTTCACGAGTGAAGTGAGGGAAAATTGTTCGAGGGGTAATATGGCTGCACGGTTAGGCGGCCTGTGGGCGGCTTTTACACCTATAAGTTACTTACGTAAGTTCACTACAAATATTGCTTACAGCGACTTTCGTGAGCAGTATTTTGTACTGGACTTACGTAAGAATTTACAAGTGTAAAGGCCGCCTTAGCTCAAGACGGCCGCGATATATTCTCGTGCTCTCTCGCACTATCCGTCTCTTTCTAAGTGGTCTAATAAAAGAGAGATGGATAGTGCGAGAGAGCTCGATAATATATCGCGGCCGTCTTGTTCTAACCATACAGAGTTATACACTCTTCTTTTCAATTCGACTGCGAGAAAATAGTAAAAACAAAGATTCACAATCAATAATAAATTTCACAGGCCACACAGTAAAGATTGTTGAATTTGGCGCACATTACAGAAAATTTGGCGGCATGTTTTTTTAACAAACTGCTTTGACACAGATACAAAATACTGACTGTCAATAGCCGCGTCCAAACGGCCGAGCGCGCCGGACAGCATACGGGGCATAAGATAAAGCGAGATAGACAGCAGTCTATCCTGCTCAATCTCATAGCTTAACCCATGTATACAGTCAACGACGTTTGAACGCGGCTATTGACGGTCAGAGGCGTTTATTTTTTTAAAGATTGTGAATTAGGGAATAAAAAACACTAGATGTTTGAAATGGATTCTGTTTTCTGATTGGTCGATTTTAATATTAGCGCAGTCCAGACCACCAGACCCTCGTAGTACTCGTAGTAGAACCCTTCTTTTACTCATCTCAAGCGACTGATAAGTAGTATGGTCACACCTACTAACTACTTCCATTATAGTCCAAGGTCTCGCCATAATAAATTGATCTTAACCAGTCTAATTAAAGGTGTTAGATTTTACGAGGGTCGTCTGTGGAAAATTAAAAAAATACGCTACATAGAGGTCTTGTTATGCTTTTCCTGTAATATTTACGTTTATATTAATTATGTATATTATATTATATATCTATACGTGGATTAGTTTAGTTTCCTGAGATTTTTAACTTTGTGACAGACAGACAGCGGACGGAGTTTTTACCTTTTTGGTCCTGAACTCTAATGTATGTAAAAAAAATGCACTATTGGCCTAGCAATGTTGCTGGCAATTTATTGGGAAAAGTTGTTTCTTTAATTGATCAATAAAAAAATTGTCAAAAATGAAATCATGAAATGGAACGAATACTTAGAATGAAGCTTAGGTACGTACAACTTTATTTGCCGCAATTTACACTTATACACTCGTGTATACTCCTAAAGATGGTCCCATGCATTGTCACCATTGGTTATTTTATTTGGTGTCTACACCTTTATTTACAATACAAATACTCTTTATTGCACGCCTCACACAAATAAAGCAGTGCAGTTATTTACTTAAGTGCTTATAAAATGAAGCTTCAGCACGGCTATCATAAGAAGGCGCGCGAGCTCTCTCGATTTTTCTCGCACTATACCTCTCTTTCTAAGTTTTTTAATAAGATAGAGACGGATAGTGCGAGAAAAATCGAGAGAGCTCGCGCGCCATCTTGTTATAGCCGTGCAGGAAGGTCATTATGCTATATTTTATCCCGCGGAGCCGCGGGTTCTCTCTCTGTACGCGAGCACGCGAGCGGAGCCGCACTGGCAGTTAGGTAGGTAATAGATAGGTACAAATAATACGGTAACTCGGTAACATTAAACTTCTCGATATGTTTAATTTTATTTAATCACATTTATTTCAAACATAGAATAAAACTCACTAGCACTAATCTCGTCTTAAAATTATAAGTACATCGCAAGTTATAATAAATTACTAATGCCACGATTTATTTTAGATAACTACTTAGATAAACAATTAGTACTTTTATAAACCTTAAATACAGAACAACAACAACCCTTGTCAGTTTAATTTAAGTACCTTCATGTATCAGGTTCAATTTATTCCTTTTGACAATGATAGCATGCACAGGAGACTGCCGATTTGAATGTCAAATTCCGCTCTCCGTCTATGCATTCCACCTTCACGTGAGTCTGGAACAAAAAAAAGATAATGAAAAAGATGTGATTTTTTTTACTGGGATAAGATACCTAGGTAGTTTAGTAGAAAACCGTCTGTTGCCGGTTTCTGGATACAACACTTCCTAACCACTGGTTTCAGGTATACTACATTTGGCTTATTTCTCGAAGCTACAAGTTACAGTTTTATTTGTTTAAACTGGGAACACTGCGGAACCAATAATGACTGTCCTTTCTAAGTGTTGCCGGTTTAGACTTGTAACTTGTGTCTTCGCGAAATGGGCCACTTGTAGTGGACGAACCTGAGACACAAAAAGACTGACGTCCTCCGACTCCATGATGTTGCAGCACTGCCCCAGCGAGGTGACGGGGTGCCGCTTGAAGCCCAGCATGATGCTGGGCAGCGACCACGACTCGCAGTAGCCGCGGCACGCGTTCGTCGTGATCTTGAACCAGACGCAGTCCGGTAGTGGATGTGTGATACACAACAAGACTCACGTCCTCCGACTCCATGATGTTGCAGCACTGCCCCAGCGAGGTGACGGGGTGCCGCTTGAAGCCCAGCATGATGCTGGGCAGCGACCACGACTCGCAGTAGCCGCGGCACGCGTTCGTCGTGATCTTGAACCAGACGCAGTCCGGTAGTGGATGTGTGATACACAACAAGACTCACGTCCTCCGACTCCATGATGTTGCAGCACTGCCCCAGCGAGGTGACGGGGTGCCGCTTGAAGCCCAGCATGATGCTGGGCAGCGACCACGACTCGCAGTAGCCGGCGCGGCACGCGTTCGTCGTGATCTTGAACCAGACGCAGTCCGGTAGTGGATGTGTGATACACAACAAGACTCACGTCCTCCGACTCCATGATGTTGCAGCACTGCCCCAGCGAGGTGACGGGGTGCCGCTTGAAGCCCAGCATGATGCTGGGCAGCGACCACGACTCGCAGTAGCCGCGGCACGCGTTCGTCGTGATCTTGAACCAGACGCAGTCCGGTAGTGGATGTGTGATACACAACAAGACTCACGTCCTCCGACTCCATGATGTTGCAGCACTGCCCCAGCGAGGTGACGGGGTGCCGCTTGAAGCCCAGCATGATGCTGGGCAGCGACCACGACTCGCAGTAGCCGCGGCACGCGTTCGTCGTGATCTTGAACCAGACGCAGTCCGGTAGTGGATGTGTGATACACAACAAGACTCACGTCCTCCGACTCCATGATGTTGCAGCACTGCCCCAGCGAGGTGACGGGGTGCCGCTTGAAGCCCAGCATGATGCTGGGCAGCGACCACGACTCGCAGTAGCCGCGGCACGCGTTCGTCGTGATCTTGAACCAGACGCAGTCCGGTAGTGGATGTGTGATACACAACAAGACTCACGTCCTCCGACTCCATGATGTTGCAGCACTGCCCCAGCGAGGTGACGGGGTGCCGCTTGAAGCCCAGCATGATGCTGGGCAGCGACCACGACTCGCAGTAGCCGGCGCGGCACGCGTTCGTCGTGATCTTGAACCAGACGCAGTCCGGTAGTGGATGTGTGATACACAACAAGACTCACGTCCTCCGACTCCATGATGTTGCAGCACTGCCCCAGCGAGGTGACGGGGTGCCGCTTGAAGCCCAGCATGATGCTGGGCAGCGACCACGACTCGCAGTAGCCGGCGCGGCACGCGTTCGTCGTGATCTTGAACCAGACGCAGTCCGGTAGTGGATGTGTGATACACAACAAGACTCACGTCCTCCGACTCCATGATGTTGCAGCACTGCCCCAGCGAGGTGACGGGGTGCCGCTTGAAGCCCAGCATGATGCTGGGCAGCGACCACGACTCGCAGTAGCCGCGGCACGCGTTCGTCGTGATCTTGAACCAGACGCAGTCCGGTAGTGGATGTGTGATACACAACAAGACTCACGTCCTCCGACTCCATGATGTTGCAGCACTGCCCCAGCGAGGTGACGGGGTGCCGCTTGAAGCCCAGCATGATGCTGGGCAGCGACCACGACTCGCAGTAGCCGGCGCGGCACGCGTTCGTCGTGATCTTGAACCAGACGCAGTCCGGTAGTGGATGTGTGATACACAACAAGACTCACGTTCTCCGACTCCATGATGTTGCAGCACTGCCCCAGCGAGGTGACGGGGTGCCGCTTGAAGCCCAGCATGATGCTGGGCAGCGACCACGACTCGCAGTAGCCGCGGCACGCGTTCGTCGTGATCTTGAACCAGACGCAGTCCGGTAGTGGATGTGTGATACACAACAAGACTCACGTCCTCCGACTCCATGATGTTGCAGCACTGCCCCAGCGAGGTGACGGGGTGCCGCTTGAAGCCCAGCATGATGCTGGGCAGCGACCACGACTCGCAGTAGCCGCGGCACGCGTTCGTCGTGATCTTGAACCCAACGCAATCCGGTATGTGGATGTCGCGCGTGTGACCTGTGATACAAAACGCTGTTCAGCGCGCTTGACTCGCAAGCGCTTTGCATTACGCTCTAGCTTTCTTACCTACAACAACTTAGAGATCTTACGTTTCAGTATTACTTATTAGGTAACGTAAGCTTGATGCTACGCGAACATAAATAAAATTAATCCAGTAAAAGTGACGGGTGCAAAAATATTTCAGCGTCCTTTCCAGTCTAAACCTAAGCCGGATTCATACCTACTCATCTGACGTGAACGTGACGCTCCTAAAGCGCTCTGAGATGCCCGACATAAAAGGAGCCGCCACGTCAGAGCGCATCAGAGATCATCGTCTCGGATAAGTACGAATCCGGTTTAAGTTTGAATTCGGCTTTAACTGTAGATAGGCCCCAAGCACACTAGCGTTAAAATATCCCTTATATGGTTCTTATATCGGTTCTAGCCAAGTTCTAAGGTGTTAAGAATGCCTGTAAAAAAGGTGTTATAGCATGCTCTAACACCCTTATAACCACGAAATAGGCCCCCTTATTACAGGTAAAGGTGTTAGAACTACAAAGCCTGTAGAACAGTGTTATCCGATACCTATAGTGTTGACCAACGCTCTACAAACACCGTAGTAACGGTTAAGGTGTTAGCTGAGAGTCTTATAACATTCTTGCGCTCACCCAGTTTCAAGTGAGCATCTTACTGTTTTCTTTAGTATAAAATTATGAGACAAATATAGTCTACCGACAAAATGGCGAACATAGTAGGTATTAATATTTGACAGCTATGGAGGCGTACCAATTGAAAGTGAATTAAATTGGAAGCGTTTGTGACATTAAGTGAAAACAATCTGCCCTTGTGATTTTACGGTAAATGCATACCATGTTTCCCATCTCAATTTTAACGCGCCCAGGATTTATTAAAGATTTCCAATAAAACTTATGAAGAATAAAATAGACATCTAAGGTTTTTATCATTTTCTATTCTTGTTTCTTGACCAGTGGCATGTTAAATTAAGTGGCATCCATAGAATGACAAGAGTAACATAAATAATGAAGTATTTTGATGTCAAATATTGAATAACTTAATCAATTTGTAGGTTAGAGTTCACCAAAACAATGGCGAACTTACATTAAAGCTTTAGGCGTCAGTTAAGTCAACTATGACGCTTATTGAGTTACAACACCTTCAGTAAAGAATATTTTGCAGGCTTTGCCTTCATAACGGTGTTATAATACACTCAAATAACACCCTAAGCGTTAGAAAAAGTTTCAATACTTACAAGTGAGTTAACTCTGTTATAAAGTCTCTGCCTGCACCTTATAGTAGATATAACATCTTAAGCTTTATAAGACACTCCACGGCAACAACTAAAAAGCAATAAGAGTTAACAAGCATCAACAAGCACCCATGTAAAGGTTTAAAGTGTTACAAACAGAGCTATAACCACGAACTTCGAAATTCGAATCTCTATCTCTATCGCACTTACCTTACTCGAGTGACAGGGATGCAGATATACGAACTTCGAGTTTCGATTTTCGTGGTAGCGCCGCAGGTTAAAGTTTTAACATGGCTTTAACATCTTAAGTACCTATACTTGCTTTGAGTAACACTCTTATAACTCTAATACCTGTTTAGCAGCGTTCAACAAAGCTCTAGTAACACTTTAGAAGTTTTTTTTTTCTTAACACCTTTATAACTCTATTAGTTCCAACTGAGATCATTATAACTCACCTATATAGGTTAAGGTTATAATAATACCCTTAGATGACACCAAAATGTTAGTTGGGGGCACACTTACAATACAAAGAAAGTGCAGGTACAACGGGCAACTTGAAAAATAATAAAGCGGATCAGAAAATGATTCACAACATCAAACGAACCCATTTTGTGGCAGCCAGGCTTTTTCCAACCTTCTCCGGCGAATATTTGCGTGAATGTTATCAACAGGATTATACTCCTCAGAAGCATGGTGAAGTCTTAAGTGTACAGCACGGGACTCAATGGAAAAGTTTTTGAAAAACCCTCTTTTATATCTACAGACATTGCTCAGCTTGTAAACAGGGATCGTCAACATTTTAAGTTATTCTTCTAAGTTTTGGCCAAATCAAGTTGAATACTTACTTATATATGGCCAAAACGCATCAATACTGTAGCACAAAGAAGAAACTTTCACAGAATACGCTGTGTGCTCCTTTTTACCGGACTACGACAATGCCAAAAGGAGGGTTGTTTTTAGCCGTCTATGTACCTAATGTTTAGTTTAGGTAAGTATGTTTGTATTTTCAATTAGTCCAATGTATGCGAATTAGAACGATATGGCGATACGATACCTAATGTTCAGTACCTTGACCATTTTCTACGTCCCACAAACTTACAACTCAAAACACCTACTTCATTCATTTCTAAAAGAAAAGGTTGGCAACTTCAGTCTGAATTAAATTAGACTAAACATGAAGGGATGGATTATTTCAACCCATAAAACTGTTGACGTCCAGTAAGAGGACATTTGGCATTATGGCGCCCGGGGAAATGAGGCGGACGGGGCATCAACAGTAGTAGGTGTTACATAGGTATGATAGGTAGATATAAGTATAACACTTAAGCTAAGATAGATAAGTGGGTCGTTCTTCTTTTTTACCGACAATGAACCGAGGTTTTTCTTTTTTTTTTGGTTTTTGAACTATCGAAAATTGTGATTTTGAAGTGCGATTTAAAAAAAATGCATTGGTTTCTTCATTAACACTAATTAAAGTTTCCTTTCCGGCCAATATACATATTTGTTTACGGTTGGTTTTAAAAAAAAATATGTGACAAAGTGGACTCTTTCAGTGGGGACTACATTTTGGTTTACCACTCTGTCACGGACTTCTACGATAAAAATACGTTTAAAAAAATGCTAGTTAGAGAAACTAAAATATTAAATAATACTAATTAATAAAATAATATGGACGTTCATTTTCGAACATTATAAAACCGTAAAATCATTACTCAAATGAGATGCCGTAGTAAGACGAAGGACAGGCTATTGTCGGTCGAAAAGAAGAACGACCCAAGTATTAAACCGTCTAGCATATAGGTACAGTGTTCGGCACATGAACCATCAATTTTTTTTGGGATATTGATTGGATCATTTGCTATCTTTCCACCCTTGGACCATGGGTCCTGAGAGTCACGGCAGTGCTACCTAACTGCGCCGTGGGAACGCGCCGCAATCGGTACATCCGCCAGTGGGTTGACGCACGCGCTCACGGCCGGACGCTGCTTACGCGTACAAGAAAAGTTATTCACCAATTCTTTAAAAATGAGTTCGTAATGTTTTTTACGGAACACCTAATACCTATTTCAAATACTTACGTAATACATTTTTAAGGCCTGCTTGAGTTTCGGTAATTTTGTATAGGTACCTACCCCGAGCCTCCAACAAGTTTAGGTACTCCACCACTCCGTTGTTTGTATTGATTTCATGTTTATACAGGGTGGACCAAAAGTCCGTTAACTTTTGAATCGGTAGCTGCGTCGGGGAGCGGTGGCGGGGTAAGGCGGCGGGGTTACGAAATGCAAGAGCGGCCAATGGGAATTTAGTGCCATGGCGTCCTTCACCGGAGTACAACGTGCGTTCTGCGTACGCGAGTATTATAAAAATAACGATTCTTTAACATTATCGCAACGAAAATATTGCAATCATTACAATATACGGCATAAAAGTGAAGCTCCATCGATTCAATTGATTAAAAGTTGGGTAAAGAAATTTGAAGAGACAGGTTCAACGTTAAAACAACCACGATCCGGCCGACCTAGGACATCAAGAGATCCCGAACATATGGAACGTGTAAGAGCGTCTGTTCGTGAACAACCCAGGCTCTCTATTACTCGAAAGCGGTCTAGCGTCTTAAATGTGCCCAGAACATCTTTAATCCGCATTCTTCATAAAGATTTACGTTTTCATCCGTACAAAATCCAAATGGTACAGGCATTAAAGCCTCAAGATCACGCTACCAGGCTGCAGTTTGCCAACGAAATGCTAGAGAGGTTTACCAGCTTTACCAACATTTTTTTCTCAGACGAGGCACACTTCCACCTAAACGGGGATGTCAACAGGCAAAATTGCAGGTATTGGAGTGAAACCAATCCGAAATTGAAGCATCAAAAACCCCTGCATTCACCTAAGGTTACTGTATGGGCAGCTTTGTCAGCAAGAGGCATTATTGGACCCTACTTCTTTGAAGATCAAAGAGGACGCAATGTTACAGTGAATACAGAGCGGTATATTGTCATGTTACAAAACTTTTTTGCTCCTACGCTACAGGATTTTGATGGTTTTAATCAACAATCGTGGTTTTAGCAAGACGGGGCAACATGTCACACCTCCAATAACTCATTGAGTACAGTTCGAGAAATTTTCGGCCAAAAAGTCATATCCAAAAGAGGTGACATTAACTGGCCTCCTCGCAGCCCGGACCTGTCCCCAATGGATTTTTTTCTTTGGGGATACCTTAAAAGTAAAGTTTTTGAGACCAACCCAGTGTCTGTTGAAGAATTGAAGCAACGTATTCGCGAGGAAATGCAAAACATTTCTCGGAACACTTGTCAGGCCGTCACTGAAAATTTTCGCTCCAGGTTACGGCAATGCCAAAATAATGAAGGATCACATATGGATGACGTAATTTTTAAAAAATAAAATCCCTATTCATGTGTTTTCATAATTAATAAACGGTTTTCATCTGATATAATTAGTTTTAATTTTATTTTAGTTTGAAATGTAAAAAGAGTTATGGTCCACCCTGTATTTATCCCTGTCTAGCAGCAATTAGTATAATAGTTTACTTAGTAAGATTTGCGGGGTGCATGCATTGCACGGCCTAAGAAAGGGCGTAAACATCGTCGTTGCTATGGGGACTTATAACCTTTTGGAAGTGCTTGGAATGCACTCGCGAGGATGAAACACGTATCTAATCAGAATATTTTAAAACAACTTATGCCTAGTGACTAATTCCAAGTTTGCAATGCTACTTTTAAACTATTATACAATATGTCGTTATTTATATACTTACGTTATAAATAACGGAGATAGGAAGGTATATACCTACCTACCTACCAAACTTTATTTCGTACTGTCGTTGGGATAAACCTACTAACTTAAAAAAATTAAGTTACCTACACAACAAGTTTCGTTTTGTTAAACCTATGTGGTAGGTAGCTGGTAAATTAATAGGTACCTACATTCAGACTGTCGTAACCATAGACAGGGTGAGAGATACTTGACATTACATTTTATTTAACATGCTGCGTTGATATGCCTGTATGTAGGTATGTAGCTATGGAGTTCAGATACAGGCAGAAACTCCGGAAATACAAGTCTTTTGAAAAATGAATATTCAAAAACGATAACAATTAAATTAATCTAACGGCGTAGGGATGTGACGGCCCCATCGCCCACCAGATTTCTGGTGCAATCAGTCAACGTAAGGCAGCTTGTGGCGGGCTGTTAGGGAGTAGCGACCCTACGTACCTGAGTGCTCCTGAGTGTCCTGTGGTCAGGCTGAGCCGACCGGGTGGATGGTTGGACAGGCCCCCCCACCTCTGGCTTGCCTTAACCGGCCGTCCAGAGTGGAGTCGCAAGAGCTGTTGCTCGAGGGTAGATGTGGACACCTAAGTGGCGAGTTGGCTATATGTTTAAAGTCCAGTGCCACCTCTCTACCCCCCCAGCTCTCTGACCGGTGTTGCCCTTAGGCCATTTTTTAATGTCGCTATTAATAGGGGCCCATCTAGCAGTTGGCGAGTCACCGTCTGCCAGAGATAAAAAGTGAAACAGTTTTATTAGGCAGGCGTCCGATGTTTCACCAATAGCCCAGTCGCTAGTCCATCATTTTCACCCAATAACCCGTTTTATTTAGATTCCATCAACCAGTAATAGTCCCTGTACACCCCAGCGGGTGCTGTCTCCGTGCGCGTCCCATGACACGGGTAGGGACAGCATCCGCTCGGTGTACTTTTTGCATTCCATTAAATTGTCAAAAGGGCCTCTACGTGTTGGCTCAGTTGGTACTTTGTAGGTACCTAGCCCCACGCACGCCTCCCAAAGGTCCGGGACATCATGTCCCGTGAGCGGGAAAAAAAAAAAAACTAATCAGTGAAGTGCATGGAATGCGTGGTTCTGCACGAATAATAAAACGTCCTAGCCGACACAATGTTTTTTTTTTATACTACGACGGTGGCAAACAGACACCGTAGCGTTTGGACGATTGCGATTCCAGAAGAATAATTGCGCATCACTAGTTTTGATTAAGGCGCAGCTGACTCTCGCTCGCTACACGTGAATATACCTACATATCGCGTTGCCCAGCAACAGATCGGAACACAGTAGTAAACATTGACCATCCTAACTTAAAACCTGAATATTAAAACAATGGATATAGACTACCGAATCATAAACCTTTATAAAACAAAACAGTACACCGAATGTCTCGCATTATGTGCAACAGCCTTGCAAGGGAAGGACGACCGTATGCTGGAATTCATTCAGATGCGAGCCATGACCGTACAAGCCAAAGTCGCTGGTAACGGGTATGAGGAGGTGGAGTATTTCCCCCAGCAAGATGAGTTGACCACGACGGCTGTTGCTAAGACGCCGCGACCAGGCACCTCGTTCCAGAGGACTGCTAGGACTGCTCAAAATGTTGTAAGTTTTATATAAATATAAGAACCTTAATATATATGCTTGTAACGCAATATGTACCTAAATACACAGTAGAGTTAGAAATAGAGTTCAAATCTTTTACAACTTCTAGTAGATAGATATCTAATTCCACATAATTACTTCTACTGAAGACTGTAACCCAGCAGGTATAAATGCAAACAAAAAACGTTCATTTCGTCTTTTTCTTCTGACTCATGCATGACCGTACATGAGGATTGGAACTATCTAGACGCGGCAGCAAGCCAAGTTCAAGCAAAGGAACTGGCTAGCCAGCGCCGAGTCGAGTGTATATATCTGAATGTACACGGGGCGACTCCGTATGAGGAAACGCACACTTTGGCATTTGAATCCATTTGAATGTGGTCTGTTTGCATAAGGGTATACCTACTATTTTATGTTCTGTGCCCAATGAATTGTTTTGTCTAAGTATTATTTATAACTCGTTGTTGACAGAGAACAGCAACAGCGACCTTCAAAACCCGGGCCGGCACAAGCACGGCCCGCGCGCGCACCGCCCGAAGCGCCCTCGACACGGCCTCCCGTGCCTCCAGGGCTGCCACTGCCCTTGCCGGAGCACCCTTTACATTCACCCCATCTGTCCCGTTGACCTTGAGATTCGTCGATAAAGAGACCAAGATGTTCACGCCCGCCGCAAAAACTCTGTTCGAGTATGTGTATTATTGTGAAGGTGATGTTCGGAAGGTAGGTGCACAAAAACAGCTTATGGCTACTTACATAAAAACACGCCTGTATCCATACCGATTTCATCTCGTAAATCGGTGCAGCAGTTTAAGCGTGAAAAAATTACAGACAGGTAATTTCGTATTATAATATTAGTAGGTATGGATGGATGGATGCCCAAAATCATCGTGCCGCGTGCCGATATATGATGACACTGTTAATGAGAAGGCAATGAATTGACAGTTTTATGTATCCTACTTAATACTGATACCATGTTTGTTACTGAATATTTTATTTTATTTTCAGGCAATAGAAATTGCATTCCAAGCTCAAAAAGCCGACGACACAACTGACTGGTGGTGGCATTTCTCGTTAGCTCGATGCTACTATACGCTAGGAATGTTCCGAAACACAGAAGACTGTTTACGGCAGGCGTTGAAACTGAATAAACACATATCTATTTACCTTCGTCTGATCGCAATGTACGTGGGACTGAACCAGCCGTTGTCGGCTTTGGAGGTCTGTAAACAGGGGTTGTCTGTGTTTCATGAATACACGCCTCTTCTGCTGGAGCAAGCGAGAATTCATGATCAGATGAGAAACTCGACGTTAGCAGTGAAGGAATATCGAATGGTGGCGCTCGAAGATCCAACTAACATGGAGGCTGTGGCCAATATTGCGGTGTTCAACTTTTACAACGATCAGCCTGAAATTGCTCTACGCTATTACAGGTTACAATTTACATTATTTTTACATTAACCGTGCCAAATAAGTCTCGCTCTGATTTCGAGCCGATCCATCCCATCCCACAAGGAGACTTATTATTTTTAGCTACGGTAAAGTCTACTGTATTGCTTCAATTTTGCATTATGCAGCATTCCCGCATACTTACTTGTGCCTTTTTTGATTGCATTAAATATTTCAGGCGCCTGTTGGCGACTAATCAACCGGGAGCTGAAATATACAACAACCTCGCCCTCTGCTGCCTGTACTGCAATCAATGGGATCTCACGCTGCCTTGTTTTAGACAAGCTCTGTATTTCTCTACCAATCCAGAAACACGCTCCAATATTTGGTTCAACTTGGCTCACGTGGCATTGGTAAATTTTCTTTCAATCTCTAAACTGTAGTTAATAAGTACGTTGAGGATGATATTACGTTACGGAATATTATTTTTTAACTGACTTCAAAAAAGGAGGAGGTTCTCAATTCGACTGTATGTATGTTTTTTTTTGTTTGTTACGCGATAAGTCGGTAATTTATGAACCGATTTGAAAAAATCTTTCTTTGTTACGGTTCCGTACCTCAAAAGGAAAAAACCGGAACCCTTATAGGATCACTCGTGCGTCTGTCTGTCCGTCTGTCACAGCCGATTTTCTCCGAAACTCCTGGACCGATTGAGTTAAAATTTGGTAAACATATGTATTGCCCCCCCCCCCCCCCCCCCTATCTCCGAAACTACAAGGCTTAAAATACTGAAAAAAATATGGAAATAGGTCCTTGCCTATAGATTATAGGAAAACCTATAAGAAGTTTGAGTATTCAAAGTAAAGGGAAAATGAAAACGTAAAAGTCCTGACTGACTGACCTGTCCTGACCTCACTCACTTAAATTAACGCCCAACCCAAACCGTTGAACCTAGAAAACTGATTTTACAGTACACATGGTGTTACTTTCCCGCACTAGTGCGCAAATGAGCACTTTCCGTGCATATGTTGAAACTTTAAAGAGCCATATGTACCTACCTACTGTAAAACGTTGTACGATACACGTGCGAATAGGTAATTCGCAACTCGTGTCGATTTAAAACACTCCCTTCGGTCGTGTTTTAATTTATCACCGCTCGTTGCGAATTTCCTATTTTCTGCACTTGTATCGTAAATAACTATTTCACAATAGGTAGATTATATAACGTAAATACCCACTTAGAAGGGATTTTAGAAAGTTTTACCCGCAAGGGGGTAAAAAGGGGGTTGTATGGAGATGGAGTAAAGTTTTAGGTAAGTAGAGACTTGAAACTGTGTATATGTAGACTCCTTATTACAATACAAGAAAAATAATTTAACGGTTTTGGAAAAACCCACCCCTAAGCGGGTTAAATAGGTAATTTGTATGGGGGTTTTTTAACTAGAGATATAAAATTTTGTAGAAAGATTACTTAGTAGAATACAAAAAAAGTAATTTCGGCTTTTGTATGTATATTTTTGTGTATTTTGTATGGAGCGCCTGATGCTTAGAGCATAGCAATTTTTACTCTAGCACATGCTTCTGAAATTACGTAGGTGCCATAATAAAACTTTAGATTATATACGGAACCTCACACGCGAGTTGAACTCGCACTTGTCCGGTTTTTTTTGAAAGCATATACTTCCAGATTGGTCCAGTTGTCACCAAAATCCATTTCTGATGATGGGATCCTAGAGAAATCGAGGGAACTCTTTAAATTAGGCAAACTTTTAAACTTTTAACCAAACGGTTAAAACTTTGTTTTTAAGTGTTTGGGAAAATCTCATGATTCTGTTCAGTAACTAAACTACAAATGAAATCAAAAGAATTTTCGAAAAACCCGACTGCTTTGTGACAAATATTATAGCCTATGTCACTCCCACGATTAAGAGCAATCCAACGACACCTCATACATCAAAATCCATCAAGCCGTTTAGGCTACAGGAGGCCACAAAGAAACAGACAGACATACATAACATACATACATACATACTTACATACACTCTAAAAACATTACCCTCCCCCTTTGGCAGTTGGGTAAAAATAAGAATTTCATGCAATCTACGAATGCACTCTACGCACCCTACTAATCCTACTAATATTATAAATGCGAAAGTTTGGATGTTTAGATGTTTGGATGTTTGGATGTTTGTTACTCAATCACGCAAAAACGGCTAAACGGATTAAGATGAGTTTTGGTATACATCGTGTATAGCCTGGATTAACATATAGAATACTTTTTATCCCGGGAATCATCCCTTAAGGGGGTGAAATGGGGGCGAAAGTTTGTATGCAGCTACGAGTTCCACGCGAAGTCGCGGGCAGGAGCTAGTCGTTAATAAAAACAATGAAAACTCGATTAACTAGCCTCGACTAGAGTTAGATAATATTAATGATCAGCCAATTTCGTGTTTAATCTTTAATCTCAGATAAGTAATTTTGTGTAAATGTCCATTATTAGCTTGGAAAGCCTGCTCCACACAATAAGCCTAAGCCATCATGGCCCATTACAAAGGACGCATTATGCATTAGAGGAAGTAAGACATTTTCATCTCATTCCATCCCATAATTGCGTCCATGATGGCCTATTGTGTGGAGCAGGCCCTCCATATATTATTTAACAGTCCACAGGTGACATGGTGCTGGCGCGCCGATGTCTGCAAGTGAGCCTGGCCACCAACTCTGAGAACGAGCCCGCGCGACACGCACTGCGGACATTGGACGCGCGGCTGCGTGCGCGCAAAAACAATTGAAAACCTACTACTTAGTGTAGTAGGTAGATACTCGTATTTGGTGGTGATGGTGGGCGGCGCAGCCCTATGAATGGTTGAAATGCTGTTAAAACAAATTAACTAACTGGACACTTGGTAGTGACGGCGGCTGAGATGATAGATAGTTAAAACAAAAACTCGATCTGGACACTTAAAGTGATGGTGGTTAGGATGATGGATGGCTAATTGAGTTGAGATACCTACATGCCACAAAACAAATGAAGCTAATGGTAACTTTGTGGTGATAGGTGACAGGTTACTGTCGCATCTCGCGTTAGCTTAGCAATTATTGATAGAACATTCTGACCTGTAGGTAGGTACTGTGAGCTCGGGTCTAATATATTTTGACCCCTCGATCGGCACCATCGGCGGTCAAATTCATAGTGGCCCGCCTATATCGAAGATTCGAAGTAGTCACTACGTTATCTGGGGCGCTACCGCGAAACGACATTCGTTTTCGTTCGTGTATCTCCGTCTCTGTTGCACTTGCTAGTTCGAGCGACAAAGAGGGAGATACACAAACGAAAACGAATATCGTTTCGCGGTACGCCCTCAGAGGGCCTATTTCGCGGTAGGGCCTCTGAATAACAGTGCTCACAGGCGGAACCGGAAGCTATAGGTATCTAATCAAGCTTAGTAAGCTAGCTGCGTGGTAGTAGGATCTGATGGATAAATTATTAAAATAATATGTCTATGGGTATTTTGTTTCATTATATATCATAAATCATAATACAGTTTTAATACAAAGCTGGCAAATAATCGCCGATCGCAAAATCAAAGTCCATATTGCGCAGTTCTTCATATTTGGCGGAGGCCAAAGCATCTAGCACTGGCTCGGGGTGGGTAGTTCCCAGCCTCGCGGTCGCCACGCCTTCTGCAACTTCGGCCTCCGGGGCTATCCTGGATAGGTGGCGAGCTTTGATCTGTGGAATGTATGACTTACTAATTAGCCGATTAAGTTCTTCGTTCTGGCCTATTAGGTACCAATGGCGCGGCGTAAAACTTCTCCGAAGGCAAGCCGGAGATAATTTGCATTAGCTTAGGTTACTATTACTAGGTACTTCTTGCCCGACTAAGTATGGCAGAGCCGAAAGGAAGAGATCTGTTTTTACCTGACTGCCGAAGGAACGGAGGGTTATTAGCAGTCTAAGTATGTTTTTATTTACGTGTGTTCCACCGTAGCGTTTGGCGGCAATTGCGCGGTAATTAAATACCCATGAACTCATGATCCTGGATTGTCAGTATGGAAGCAGTATTGAACGGCCCTTTAAGTAAACACTAATTATTATCTACGTAAGTATTAGATTGTATCGTTCGGCCCCGTAGCATGCTATGATTACCCGAATTTGACGATCATTAATATTAATAAATTTACCTTATCCATAGTAGACTGTGCCACACCAATGCTCTCCCAAGAATCAGATCCCTTCGGTATAACTAAGGGTTTGGCTAAATTCGTATTTTTCTCTTTGTGGTGAAACCCGTTTCCAAACCCTATGCTGAAGAGCATATCCTTGGCTCTCTTCACTAACTGAGGCTCCTTGGACGAGTAGAATAGTAAGTGGGCGTTACATGCTAGCGAAACACTTCGCACTGTTGTACAAATTACCTTCTTGATTTCGTTATCTGAAAATAGAGTCATAGGCCAGTCATATTTGATAAGTAAAATCACAAGCTACCGGCTAGTTCTGCTTTTTTAATATGTTGTTAGGACGACTACCAGTACCGCTTTATGCTTTACCACCCTATTTCTAGCTCCACCAGAAAATAAATACCACCAGGGCGCGGGGACTGGGCCGGATCCCTGAGCGCCCAAAATCGAGCCCAGCTACGAAGGCCGCAGCGGGTTATGGCGCTAAGGATGGCGAGGACATACCGCACCGTCTCGTACGAGGCGGCTTGTGTGTTGGCGGGGACTCCGCCCTGGGACCTCGACGCCTTGGTTCTGGCCGATGTGTATTGGCGTGTCACCGAGGCGCGGGCCAGGGGGGTCCAACCACTCCTGGAGAAGATCAGGCGGTAGAGAATTGACTCCCGTCGTGTCCTCCTTCAGAAGTGGAAAGAAAGGTTAGAGATGCCTGGTGCCAGCCTCTGGACCAAGAAAAGAAGGGTTCCTCTCCTTCCACCTCACGCAGATTCTCTCGGGGCATGGCTG
The DNA here is from genome assembly GCA_932294315.1 of Epinotia nisella. Lineage (NCBI taxonomy): Eukaryota > Metazoa > Arthropoda > Insecta > Lepidoptera > Tortricidae > Epinotia > Epinotia nisella. The sequence goes on from OW028674.1 coordinate 9,637,674, forward strand.
CTTTGAGAAAAATCTGTGCAGGGTGGCGGGACGGGAAATGACGACGGAATGCCACGAGTGCGGCGACGCCGAAGATACGGCGCAGCCCACGCTGGCGGCACTGGCGCTGTGCCCAGCTTGGGCGGAGCAGCGGGCAACACTCGTGGACGTGGTGGGGCATGACCTGTCCCTGCCCGCCTTGGTAGAAGCCATTGTGGGGAGCGATAGGTCGTGGAAAGGCGGCGGCTTCCTTCTGCGAGGACGTGATGGATGACGCAGAAGGAGGCAGCTTCGAAAGACCTCTGCTAACTTTGCAGCACTCAAAAAACCACGAAATTTTCGCACTTTTTTTGGTATTGTCAATATAAGTACCTACGCGGTTTTTAAATAAAAATTTATATACCTACGTTTTTCAAGTAAACTAAAATTGCTACGTATTTATCTATGTATGTTTGTTCCTTTGTGGCACTATAGAGATCAAACGCGTGGGTCGATTGTCATGCATGAATCATACATCAATAGATTCGTTTTAATCTTGCGAGTGTTACTATTTAAAGACGTCATAATTGTAATCAAAATTCGAAGTGGCGGTCACTTTGAATTTTGATTACAATCGAAGAAATATATCGTAGGTATTTTTTTAAACTATAATGTTTATGATGAAAAATCGAAGAAATATATATTTATATAAATATACTTATATAAAAATATATCGTAGGTTTTTTTTTTACTATAATGTTTATGTTGCTCAAATTTTGCACATTAATTACTTATGTAGAGCCACACTATCCATAAAAATTATAAGCCCAAACTCGAGGGGGGGCAGAATCACTTAGCTTATTTTAGAGTTGTACTTATATGTCGGTAAGTAGGTACCTTGAATCTACAGAGCTGGTTCTGGTCTCAAATTGTTGCAATTTTAGTCTTCTTAAAAAAAGTATAGATTATTTAAAAAACCGCATAGTTTAGGACTTATATATATCGACAATACCAAAAAAGTGTGCAAACTCCGTGATTTTTCGAGTGCTACAAAGTTAGCACAGGTCTTTCGAAGCTGCAAACTTGGATATACCGGTACTGGTAGTGGTCCTAACAACATGAAATGAAATAATTTATTTGTGACAAAGCTTAACAAACAAAACAAGAAATATATATATGCAATTACAACTTAAGTACTATATAATCTATATACTAAGCAGTTTGTCACGAAATGGTCTCACCTCAGCATAATGCTGGCTCGCGAGGCAGCGCTGCTGGTCTTCCGGCGAGAACATAGAACTAGCCGTTAGCTTCCGATTTAGCGGTTTTTCTGGTCAAATATGACTGGCCTATCATATTAGCCCCTCTTAAAGAGTCTATTCGGAACGCAACACTGCACCAGTCAGTCTTTCCAATTACCTTGAAATGAAGCCTTAACTTGCCTAATGAAGAAAAGGGATGTTACATCCCAAGTGTAAGTACTATTAGGGCACGAAGTTATATGTTTAGTACCATTTTACGGATATGATGGACGCAAAGACATCCATCCTATAGGTAAGTATTAGCTGTCTGAATTGGTTTGTCGTTTGTCTTAATCTACTACATTGACATATTACATTAATAATTGAAATTGAAAGGGGCAAAGTCAAAGTCAAAGTCAAAAGTCAAAGTGATTTATTCTTCAATTTAGGCATATTACATGCACCTATGAATGTCGATAAACTACCACCGGTTCGGAAAGTAAACCTCTGCCTCGAGAAGAACCGGCGTAATAAACTCGGCGAGGTGTCATTTTTTCAAAACAGTATACAATATATCATATCAGTATCAGAGTATTACAAAATTTTAAAATTACATTGCTACAGTAGAAAGCCTATTTATTTTACGACAGGTTTCTAGTGCAGGATTTTATCGCTGCCAAATATCCCTATCCATGATGTAGTCGTTTATCTTATAATATGCTTTTGAAATGAGTGTCCGTTTTACGACAGATTTGAATTTAGAGTCAGTAAGTTCGGTAATGTGTTTTGGAATTTTATTGTAGAATTTTATACAATTTCCCAAGAACGACTTTTTCGCTTTTACTAGCCTGTAAAAAGTTGTTTTGAGCTTCCCTGCGCTTCTGGTAACCTTGGGCCTATCAGTGTTTGTTGGGTAGTTGTATAAATTCTTCCTAACATACATTATTATTTCAAATACGTATAGCGACGGCAGTGTTAGAATATCTGTTTCCTTGAAAAATTCTCTTAATGACTCACGCGACCCGAGGTTATAAATTGCTCTAACAGCCCTTTTTTGTAAAATAAATACAGTCTCAATATCTGCCGCTGATCCCCATAAAATAAGACCATACTTTAGCTAACAGCATAGCTATCACAAGACGGCGCGCGAGCTCTCTCGATTTTTCTCGCTCTATACGTCTCTTTCTAAGTTTCTAATAAGAGTGAGACGGATAGTGCGAGAAAAATCGAGAGAGCTCGCGCGCCGTCTTGTGATAGCCGTGCTGGTGTGTTAAGAACTTAATAAAATTTTCATGGCGGGCGAAAAATCTTTAGATCGACATTGGTAAATTCACTTACTTAAGGCGGCCTTTACATCTGTAAGTCACTTACGTAAATTCAGTACAAATATTGCTTACAGCGACTTTCGTGAGCAGTATTTGTACTGAACCACGTAAGAACTTACAAGTGTACACAGGCCGCCTAATAGCTGCAAGGCAATGAGTAGGTAAAAACCAAAAGGGAAGGAGAAAAATAGTTTTACCGTAATTTTTGAAGATATCGTATTTCCCGCCAATGATTATCAGCTCCGGCACAATCCCGGTATCATTATAAGTATCTTTTATCGACAGGATGGTCTCCAAAACGCACCAGATATTCTTTATTTTACTGAGATCCACCATCACACAGCAGTAGAATTTTCCGCACACGGGTACTGATGTCAGCGTCTTTTTTAGAACATCGAGTTTGCCGCCATATTCCCAAACGTGGCATATCGTCTTGTCTATGCTTTGCTTGTTCATTGACTTCCGACCGAATGAATACTCGAGTACGAATGTTTCTCGAGGTACTTCGTTTTTCTCGAGAAAAGAATGGAGCATCGTAGATTTTCCCTAAAAGTTAAAAAAAATCGGTCAAGTGCGAGTCTGACTCGCGCACCGAGGGTTCCGTACAAATTTTCATACAACATACCCGTCTTGCCCCGCCCATTAATTTTGGAAAAAATCTTAACAACGCATAGTACAGTTCATTGTACCTATACAGCGCCATTTATCAGTGCATTTTGTGACTAGGTAACATGCGCGACCAAGGAACTAGGTGAGATATGTAGGTTGGTTTTTCAGCGATAATTCTTTATCATGTGAATAAATATCGATTCTTTTTTTATTTGCTAGAAGGTACCTACTTTCAGAATACGTTCATACGAATTTGAAGGAAAAATATTAAACACAGAAGTATTAAATTACAAACTTAATTAACAAATGATTTTTGAAGAATAAAAAAAAATACGCTAGTTAGAGGCCTCGTTATACGTTTCCAGTAATATTTACGTTAATATGAATCATATATGTATATTATTTTTAAAAAAATCGCTTGGTAAACTTTGGAGATAAGGGGGGGAATGGTATTTTTTTCAACATTTTGCTTTATAAATCAAAATTTTACCACTATAGAAAAAAAACGAAAAACTGTTTTCGACTGTGCAACCTAAGCCCTTTCATATGATACCCCACATGGCCTACTTACTAGATTTTAAAATTTTGCCCCCCTCTTATCCGTCCTTTTTTATAGAAATTAAAAATGTTTTTCTTTTTTTTTAGGTGTTTAGGCTCCCAATATTCCATAAGTATATAGGTTTTATCAGAAGAAAGCGGAAGTGAAATCGATTCTATTAGCCTTTCAAAACCCATAATCGCTAAACTTGACGCAATGTTTTGTCTTAAGTCTTAGCCTCATCACTAAAACATCAATACGCAAGTGGGTCGTTCTTCTTTTTTACCGACAATGAACCGAGATTTTTCCGTTTTTTTGGTTTTTGAACTATCGAAAATTGTGGTTTTGAAGTGCGATTTTTAAAAAAATGCATAGGTTTCTTCATTAGAACTAATTAAAGTTTCCATTCTGGCCAATATAAATATTTATTTACGGTTGGTTTCTAAAAAAAAACATGTGACAAAGTGGACTCTTTCAGTGGGGACAACATTTTATTTTACCACCCTGTCACGGCATTCTACGAAAAAAAAAAAACATTTAAAAAAATGCTAGATAGAGAAAATGAAATATTAAATATCACTAATTAATAAAATAATATGGACGTTCATTCGAACATTATAAAACCGTAAACATCATTACTCAAATGAGATGCCGTAATAAGACGAAGGACAGGCTATTGTCGGTCGAAAAGAAGAACGACCCAAGTGTCAAATATCGGCTGAATTATTCTTATAAGTAAACGACTCTTACTATAGCTAGCTAGAATCGAAGCTATGTATTGCTGTTTCTTTCCCACTGTAGCTAGATGTTGTGACGAATTGCTAGGCCGTAATCTTGCTTCTTGGTAGAAAACATAGATTGAGATAAGTCCCTACCCTACTCACCACAGATTTACTTCCGGCAAGAAAAATCGTTCTCGAACAATCAACGTTAGTTTCCGCTAACGCTTTGTTTACAATCTGAGAAGCTATTTCGGGTATTGATAACATATTTGGGTGGAGTCACTCTTTGGTGGAATCACAAAACCTTTGAGTTACTCAGGAAAAAGTCACGAACCCATTGTTTGTAAATATCACGTTCCCTAGCAACCAAACGGTCTGTAGGTTGAATAATTAATCATTTGCCCTGGACATACGGTCTACTATACTGGCTGTATTCGTCAAAGTTGTACCTAATTTTTTTTTTACAGACCAATCTCAACCTTCAAATTAAGGTTCAGCCAGTGCTACCATGGTGCTACCTATTTGCCCTTACATCCAATATTAGACAGCTTGTCATCCCAGTACGATTTATGTCATAGTATGACGTTCATTGTACCGGAATGACGGCTGTAGATTTTCGGCTGTTAAAAAAATCTGATTATACAGCCTGTATTTTTAATATTACCTCAAATTGTAACCAGAGGTAGGTGTTAGAGCTATGAACCGATATTGCAAGAAATTTCTCTTAACTACCAACTTTTTCTGTCCATATAAAATAATTCAGCACGCAATGGATCACTACTTTGTCTTACTGACGCAACGTCACAACTGTCACAAGACTCACAAGTGACCCGCTTCTTCCATGATGACTGATGAGTCAAATGTGTGTACGCAATACATTGCTGCTCGATTATTTTTCAAAAATTAATTACGCTTCGGTAAATAAGATTAAATTAAAATTTTCTTGCAATATCGGTTCACAGCCCTAACACCTACCTCTGGTTACAATTTGAGGTAATATTCCATAGTCTCTGGCGCCGTGACCCGTAGGTACTACTAGGAAGGTGTAATTTTGCATGGGTAGGTATAAAATCATCCACCGAAATGTATCTAAGAAACATACCTAGGTACTTAGAATAAAATACGAAAATGTAAACAAGTTGTCATTTTCAAGTAAGATGTTTTGACAATTTCATTTTCTCTAAGGAGGATTGTGATTCGAATGAAGCTACATACGCGACACAAAAAATCTTCAATCGCAAATCCATGGGATACAATTTAGGACAGGGACAGTTATTTATTATTATACCGATTAGTTATACCAGTCAGACTCGCACTTGGCCGGTTTTTTTTATTAGGGTTCCATAGCCAACAGAGAAGTATCCACTTAAACTTAATTAACGGTTGTATCTCCGAAACAACCCGCTTCTTTTTACTTATCGTAAATCGTGCGTGACCTTTGGATTACCTATGTATAGCTATACGAGTATAGTAGATAGGTAGGTAATCCTTGCATTCATTAACTCAATAGAGGAAGGCAAAGAAAAATAGACACCTTAGCTTCCAAATAGTTTTGAGATTGTGTTGTATACATTATAGCTTGATTTAAGAATGAAAAACATGTGTAATTAATTATTTATTTATATTTGTTGAACATTTTATTACTATTACATTCAAAACCACCTTTACATTATTACATTAAATGCATAAACATTAAATACTCTGACAATGTATTTATATAGCTTTTGTCCTAGCCAGTTGTAAATTATTCATAATTTATTTTAGCGACTGTAAGTTTTGGTATTCCAGTTCTTTGTACATAATGTCTTGGTTCAGAGTCTGCAGGATCTCCTGGAAGCGTTGCCGAAGGGTCATGTTCTCTAGACCAGCTATTTCATGCTGGGTGCGCTGACGACGCTGCTTCAGCTCCTCCAGTTCCGCACTGATCTGCTGCAGTTTGTAAGTTACAGCCCCCTTGTCTGGCTGCTGCAGGAAATCGTCTACTGAAAATTGCTCATCTCCACCCATCATTAGTGAATCCATCTGGTGACTTGATGAAGCTTGTGGCTCCGATGGATTTAGCATTCCACGGGACGAGAACATTTCAGATTTAAATTGAGTAGCTAGATTACTTCCCTTCAAATCACTTGTACCATAAACAGAGTTAGTGTCAGAAAAATGGCCATCATATGACGACAGTCTTTCATCCACATCTACATTCACATTATCATCTTCGGCATCACTATCACTGACAGCCCCTCCAAATATATCTTCTACCTTAGATGAAGAGTTTTCTAGCAAATCTAGTTTGATGTTCTGTTCCTTCTTTGCCTTGGCTTTATCAGCTTTAGTGCTGGGCTCATGTTTACTTTCATCTTCCTCTTGGATCACTTCCCATGTAACACTAACAGCTTCATTGTCAGCTCGCAGAAGTCTTTTCACTTCTTTCTCTATTTCGGGGGCTTCCATGCACTTCTTGCGCAAAGTCTTCCGAAAACGCCTCTTTCTTATGTTTTTGGTGGGAGGAGTGATGCCATGGGGATGAAGATATTTCTTATCTACTTTAAGAGGATCTTTTTTCTTTTTAGATGACTCTTCCTCGGTAGGCACCGGGTCTAATTCCTCTTTGCATATCATCAATTGACAAATGTCCGCAGTTTTGTAAACGCTCTTTCTGTCAACGGTTTTTAGAGATTCTATTACAGTTGGCAAGTCCACGATCTTGGCATGTAGCAGCCAATGATCAAAGCGCACTTCACCATATCTCATATCGTTCTCCATTTGAATAGACAGTCTGTTTTTAAAATTATCTCCTGATTTTAAAATCTCATGAAGGGCTTTGGCTGGTTCTAGTGGTAATCTCATTATAAATTGAGATTCTAACTCTACCGGGTATTCTGCTTCACGTCTATTCATTGTTATGGCTATTTATTTATGAATATCACTTCACTTTAACCCACACTCACACGATTTTTTGGCACAGCAAAACAAATATTTATTTAGGCAGCAAAATGCAAATTGATTCAATTGACTGAGCGAATATATATAGCACAATGCACAATGAATATATAATGCCTATGTCCATGGACCAAAGTGACATACCCGTTGTCCCGTTGACGTTTGATATAGATAGAGCGACCATGGACTTATTATTACTAACAGGACTGAGTACTCGCAGCCTAAAAGCGAGCCGAGCAGGATATCTAATACAGAGGCACTGTGTCCCTTTCTAATAGGGTGACCACAATGTTTTTGTTACGTGGGAGGTTGGGTAACTTTCCTAAATAAATTATTTTTTTGCATTATAGATGGCACAATAATAGTAGGATATATTATATATAAAGTTAATTTCAATAAGATACGTAACTTTCTAACCTCAAATGTATGAAATTTTACCCTTAGGGCACGAATTAGTATTATTAGTATAGTTTTCTAGTAATTTGAATTATATGTACTAAATATTTATATTTCAGGTTATTATAAAGTTTTTGTGCGTATAACTTTTTAGGTAAACATTCTACTAAACAATTGTTATGGCACGTGGCAGTACTTTATCACGAAAAACTTTTTCACGAAAACTTTTTCACGAACGACTTTATCACGAAAAACTTTATCACGAATAAACTTTATTACGAGAAGACCATATCACGAAAACTTTATCACGAAAACTTTATCACTAAAGATTTTATCACGAAAACTTTATCACGAATAGACTATTTCACGAATAGACTTTATCACGAAAAATCTTAATCACGAAAACTTTACCACGAATAGACTTTATCACGAAAAATCTTAATCACGAAAACTTTACCACGAATAGACTTTATCACGAAAACCTTACCACGAACAGACTTTATCACGAAAACTTTACCACGAATAGACTTTATCACGAAAAATCTTAACCACGAAAACTTTACCACGAATAGACTTTAACAGGAAAAATCTACATTTTTTGCACCTGATTGCGATTTATTTCAAAGTCAAAGTGATTTATTCTTCAATTTAGGCATATTACATGCACCTATGAATGTCGATAAACTAGCACCGGTTCGGAAAGAAAACCTCTGCCTCGAGAAGACAAATGTTTTTGTTGCTGTGTGTTTGCTGACAAATGGGTTCAAGTGTATCCAGCTCTGAGGGCCTACCGCGAAACGATATTCGTTTTCGTTCGTGTATCTCCCTCTTTGTCGCTCGAACTACCAAGTGCGACAGAGACGGAGATAAACGGTAAAAAATAAAGTACTAGCGCCGTTATGGCACGTCGGCAAAATCCAGCTCACTCGCCGAAGTTGCATTCGGAATTCTAAGTCAAACTTTATGTCGTAGGTATAGTACGGTCGATTAATTCGCGATCGCGATTGATTAGTAGTTTCATGAAATTGTGTCAAAAATAAAAGAACCTGTACATATTAATATCATATATTTTATTATTATCAAACATGGCTAAACAAAATTGTTTTGTGCAATTTTTGTCAGAGGCCAATCTTACTGCCTAATTTCCTCAAGGAATGAGATTTTGCATGATGGAATATTCTTAAATTTAAATATGAATTAGCTAACGCTTTCACTAACTTTACCTCGTGTGGTTCCTCATTATTACATTGAATCGGATGCGGCGGAAAAAATAAATCATTAAGTGTCGTTAAAAAAACTTGCTTTAGTATCATCAAAATTCTATTTTTTATAGTATTTCGAAACGTTATAATGAAATAATTACTAACGGCCACAGAATACCAAATATAGTACTGACTGACGACATGGCTAAACCGCGTGGTCACCCTGTATTGTTATAAATTTAACACTCTCTATGACACATTGAAAGGGTTGCCAGAGTAGTAAATAATAATATTCCCACCTAAGCAGTTTTAAGCATGGATTAATAAGTTAAGCTAAGATTTAGAATAATAAATTTCTACCATTTTCAACCAACTACCACGTTTTTATCGCATGGCAAGAATTAGAAAGGGACAAACAGCCTTTGATGTAGATATCTCACTCGGCTCGTTTTGCCTCTATCAATACTGGTAGCCCAAATTGAGTCTTAATACAATACGTTAAGGTGTGTTTTTGTAATTTGAATTTTTGATAGAACTCAGTCCTGTTAGTAATAATAAGTCCATGGGTGCCACCATTAAAATGCTCCTAATAATGGCACCACACTGGGTGGTATTTGCCCAAATATTCGTGCTGCATCTTTTTCTTTCCTACGGCAAATGAAAGAAAGGCAATGATGCTACACGAACACGCATTCCCAAGTGTGATGCCACCATAAAAACTTACTATTGCGCAAAGTAAATTTTCGGATAACTAAAATAATGGCATAAGATGTCGCTATAAAATCCATGTAAATATACGTACATAAAGAATATAATAGATGTCTTCCTAGCGTATACCCGAATGGGACGATGGTAAAATAACCTTACTAAATTAAGAAGTCTCAGAAGAATATGGTGTGTCTTAACTTAAGATTGAAAGCTTCTCTATGCGCCATGACATGGACCTAAGATACTCGGGACAGAGGGCCTACCGCGAAACGAAATTCGTTTTCGTTCGTGTATCTCCCTCTTTGTCACTCGAACTAACAAGTGCGACAGAGAAGTGGATACACGAACGAAAACGAATATCGTGTCGCGGTAGGCCCTCAGGCTATGGTAATAATAATACCACGTCCTCTTGGCTCAGTTGGTACTTTGTAGGTACCTAGCCCCACGCACGCCTCCCAAAGGTCCGGGACATCATGTCCCGTGAGCGGGAAAGACATACATACCACGTCCGAGCGAGATGGTAGCATAAAAATCTCGATAAGTGTGACAGAAAGGGAAATATCATTCGTTGTCCTTGTCATAGTTCCACTTTTTTCTGTTTGCCACAACTCAGTCAGTCACAATAGAAATAACATCATTGTTTACATTGTTTAAGAATACCTAGTTATTTACGATACAAGTGCAGAAAATAGGAAATTCGCAACGAGTGCCGATAAATTAAAACACGACCGAAGAGAGTGTTTTAAATCGACACGAGTTGCGAATTACCTATTCGCACGTGTATCGTACAACGTTTTACAGTACATATGGCTCTTTAAAGTTTCAACATATGCACGGAAAGTGCTCATTTCCGCACTAGTGCGGGAAAGTAACACCATCACGGCTATCACAAGACGGCGCGCGAGCTCTCTCGATTTTTCTCGCACTATTCGTCTCTCTCTTATTAGAAAACTCAGAAAGAGAGATATAGTGCGAGAAAAATCGAGAGAGCTCGCGCGCCTTCTTGTGATAGCCGTGTACTGTACTGTAATAGTACATTGTTTAACGAGGGGCCTAAGTGAAATATTGCTAACGAGAGTCTATCAAAAGCCCGACGCCGAAGGCGGAGGGTTTTTGATGACTTGAGTTTGCAATATTCTTACGCCCGTGTTATACACAATGTTTTTCATCACAGTTGCGAGGAAATAAATAACTACAAAAGACAGAAAAATCTAAGTTTCATACAGCCGCACCAATCAAAAATTGACTACTTCACTTCCAGATCAGTGCTAGTGGAGCGCGCAACTCAATATTTCAACCAATCACAGAGCAGTATTATTGCGGGGCGAGGCGACTTGACCAACTAGATTTTTTTATTCAACCAATCACAGAGCAGAATTATTGTGGCCCACGACTAACAAGATTTGCTTAACCAATCAGATCACACACAAACTCATAATATTCGGCTATTTTAAAAATGCACCGTGTTTATACATACGCCTTGTGGCGAGGTACATCTTAATCGGGATAAGCATATAAATATAACGCACGAGTGTCGTAATGCTATAACTCACGCGTGTTTAATATCCTGGATTATTAGCCAAACGGCGACGTTATAAGAGGCAAGTTACGAGCAAGTGTGATGAAAAATATATATTCCTTGTAAAATTATCCGCCCAAATTAGACAAGTTGTTTATGACAAGTCTTTTCGGTTTAGCTGCTTTGAAATCATTTTAGGGATACCAGCAATACGACTAAAAATACCCGATTTCTCGGGGGAGAAATACTTTAATAACAAAATTCTCGTACTTGTTAATACATAACATTAGTATATAATTGGTGAATGATTTGGTGTATTATCTACTGAAATTATTCTTATATACAAATTTTTACTCTGTACTCATAATTAAGAGGTAAAGTTTGTATGTAGCGAGTAATCTCTAGAACTATTCATCAGATTTCAAAAATTCTTTCACCTAGTTATATTTAATCTATCCAATACGCGGATGGAAACGCGCGAACAGCTAGTAATAATTCTACATCCTATACTATTAAACGAGCAATATTTGTATATATAATATATATATATATATATATATATTTGTAATATCATTCTCGAAAACGGCTCTTACGATTTCGATGACATTTGCAGTATATTTTAATATTTGCATATTAAATGTTTCTAAACATGGTTGTCTCTCATTTCGGTCCTTAGTGTCATTATTTTTTCTGTCAGTGAATGTGTAAAGCTTCAATAAAAACGACTTGCAATAAAAGCGCATTATTGAAAATAAACATGTAAGCGATGGGGTAATTTTTAGTTACATGGCCACCCCACGGGAATCATCTAGTCATTCATCTACTTTGTTGCCGTCCCTCATTGTGGCATCACGTATAGCTTGTCCGGAGTATCTTAGGTCCCAGAGATGACCCATTGTGTAGCGGAGCCTTAACTTTAGTAAAGCCCGTGCTAGACGGTCGCCAACACGCCTCCGACGGCGTGACCTTGGTTGGTGGCTCGTCGGAGGCTTGTCGTGAGATGTCTGGCTAGACGGTCGGCCGACCGCGCTACAGCGTCAGTGTGTTCAGAACTCGCGGACGGACAACACCCATTGCAAGCGCACAAAATGGCACATCATCGTCATCATATCAGCCGAAAGACGTCCACTGCTGGACATAGGCCTCCCCCAAAGAGTGCCACAATGATCGGTCCTGCGCCACCCGCAACCAGTAGAAATGGCACCTAACCTTTCTAAATTTCAAAAAATTGGCATGGTTTTGGTACTTATGAGTACACTTAATAATTGCCATATAGATCATTTATCTATGTAATATAAGAAAGGAAGAAAGAAACGGATATGAATGAAACGCAGCTTTTTTTATTTTAGTCCATATGGTGACGATAAATCCCATAGCCAGGGCCATCTTTATATAAATCTATTAATTCCGCGATAAAATCGCGTTCACACTGACATGCCATCGTTATAATACCTATAGTACGTGCGCACGCGGCACTCCTCAGAGCGAACTGACTACGCGCTGTCGGAGTCGGGCGGCCACACGGTTCAAAACAGACAGCTCCGACCGCCGTCGGTAGCGCGCGCTCGACGACCAAGGGCGTCCGAAGGGCAAACGAAATTTTGTTGGAAACAACTGTCTACACGGTCGGTGCGGACCAAGGCCACTCGGTCGGAGGGGCGTGTTGGCGACCGTCTAACACGGGCTTAATGCACTCTGTGTGAAACATTCTTAAGATAATAATACCTCGGTATTCTACTATCGATTTCTATCCTATCTGTGGTGTTGTCGATGAGAGAAAAAAAAGTATACGATTGAACATATGAATTATATGAAAATACCACACAAGGTTTACTGCTGATGGAACGAAATTGCGTTACAATTAGTTATGAAATAACTTTGCATTGTATTGTGTTTTTTTGCGAATAAGTGCTAAGTTGTGGAGTGCATTTAAATGACAATTTCTACAATTAGATAATGGTTCGTATAACAAATTCGTAAATGTAAGTAGAGACGAAGTTGTCACCTTCACTCTTGTCCTCAGCATTTCGTATTTGTTGTGTTCAAGATATTCTATTTTATAGATCTCAATAGAAATAATAAATTCCTATTATAACGCAATTCATGACATTCATTGTTCATTGGAGTCGTTTAGATGAAAGAGAAAGGCTCTTCCTTATACGCTGTAACCTACTTAATATGAGTGCATTTCGTACGTTGCATTTATTTCCGCAATTTTATTTAGTACCGCGTAAGTTTTGTTTGGGTGGTAGATATTATTCTTATCTTTGGAGTACATCATCATTGTTGTATTTATCGTACACTTTTTGACACAAAAACGAAATATTACCATTGTTCTAGTCTTGACTCATTTTTTATTTAGTAGTAGGTACGCTACGTCATAATTTTATAAATTTATTTTGTATCTTTTGAATTCAAACTACCCTACTTCCACCTAACACCTGATTGAAAAAAATGTTTGTACATAATTGAAAATTTTTACAGAAGTTTTTTTTTCAATCAGTTTTCAAATGTTATGAAAAAAGTTAGTTCAGTTGAGAACTTCTTTTTCAAGTGTTATCAAGATAGAAAATAAATTTGCATTAATATGAAACACACTGAAATAATTACATCTGAGACAACATGTTTGTATATTCATTACTGAAAACCACATCAAAAGTAGTCTAGTAGTTTCAGAGTTTATCATGAACAGACTATAAATTTGGACAGTGCCAGGGAATTGTCTAGAATTCCCTGACATGGAGAAGAAATACTGTTGTGTTCCGATTATTAATAAGAACAATTATTTCCTAATGAACCAATCCATTTAAAAGAACAGGAAGGTCAACACATAATTATTAAAATTTAACATTGTTCTGTACTATGATGTAAAGAACTTTTAATGGAACCTGGTCCTATCACTAGGTTGTATGGATTAATAACAATCTCAAATTAGAATATTTATTTGATTCATAATATTATTTCACTATCTGAATGTTATATATGACATTTTAAACAATTCGTTTAGCATGTTGCATACATTTGTCTGTAATTAATTATTGATTCTTGATACATATTTACAAAATACCTATTTATTTTTGTTTTGAACCTGTTTTGCAACTTATATTAAATTTTCTAGAATGAAATATAAAAAGTTCAACTTCCATTCCGAAAATACAAAGCTGCATATAATTTATACAAGTCTTTTCCTAACTTTACTAAACTTATTACTTTAGTATAGTTGGTAAGTCTCTGGATCAGGGATCGGAAAATCCCCGAAGTAGTCTAATATTTTGAATTATTTTAGGCTCTTAATGTAGGACTCTATCATGTATTTAGGTAACATATTCATATTATTAGACTGCCCAATCAAAAATGATATCATAACCAATGAATGAAATAATACCGGTTTAATTTGTATTGAGAAAATATCGGTATCCAATCCCTGCTCTGGATTACTACAATTACATCTATGTTATGAGGCTCCTTGGCTGTTTTGTATGTATTAAGGTGGGACAACAGCAGGGACCTTCTATAAAAATGTTTTCAGACTAAGTATGTTACTTAATTACAAACCATTTTTATGTTATAACCAGCTTTTGCCCGCAGCTTCGACGAAGACACAGAGAAGACCTGTGCACATTTGTTGCAAAAACCGCTTTAATGCACAAAAGTGTGTATTCTGTAGGATTTAAGATATACAACAAATTACCGTATGAACTTAAGCTGACTCCAATACCGGTTTTGAATCGCAAACTCATGACATTACTTTTAAACAAATGGTATTATTCTATTTCTAATTATTTAAATGATGACTTCAATTGATTTTTTTTTGTTATTATGAATATTATTACTATGAAAATGACATTGAACTTTTTTATATAATGTAGTGTAATGCAATGTAATATACCTAATGTTTTTGTACACCAAATGGCAAAACAACCACAACAACTTTCAGTTATACCTCTTTTACAAATAAAGCACCGAACTTTGAACTTCGCCCGCATACTAAAAGTAATCTTAACCATCTACAAAAAAGGTGCATCTCATTTTGATCCGTATGTTACAATTGAATTGCAATTTGGCACAAATACTTTCAAGAATTTTCATGTCCACAATGTAAAATTTCAAAATCGATGTCATTTTCGTAATTAACGTCCCAAAACCATAAAAACGACACCCATATTGATATTTAGACATTTCAACCCCATCGCACCCCAATAGGGGAGATGGTATTTCTCGTCCGCCACGTTGGATTTTAAAATCGTTGTTGTTTTCGTAATCCGCGACCAGCGACCCGATAAACCATAGAAACAATACTCATGTTGATTTTCAGACATTGTCACCACATTTCTCCCTTTTAAAAGTTGAATTCTCAAAAAACCTGAAACACGTGTTTACTCATTTATCGCTAGGAATACTCCTGTGAAGTTTCTAATGAAATAGTCTTACTTATTTTGTTTCCCCATACAAACTTTGGACCCCAATTTCACCCGCATAGGGGGTGAATTTTGAAAAATCCTTTCTTAGTGCACCCCTAGACCGTCTAAGGAACCTACGTGCCAAATTTGGAATCTCTAGATCTAGCGGTTTGGGCCGTGCGGTGATATGTCAGTCAGTTAGTCAGCCAGTTTCTTCTTTTATATAATTATCGGCTCTACATAGACTCTAAATATCGACTCTACATATCGACTACATATCGACTCCACATAACGATTCTACATATCATATCAACACTACATATTGACTACATATCAACTCTACATATCGACTATATATATCGGCTCTACATATCGACTCTACATATCGACTATACATATCGACACTACATGTCGACTCTACATATGGACTCTACATATCGACTCTACACATTTAGATAGATGTCCCCAATATTAAATATCAAAATCGATGCCATTTTCGTAATAACGTCCAAAAAACCATAAAAACGACACTCATATTGATATTTAGTCATTTCAACCCCAGCTCACCCCAACAGGGGAGATGGTATTTCGCGTCCGCCACGTTGGTGTTGAAAAATGAAGCAAAGAAGTACCCATGTTGATAATTTTTCAGACTTTGTCACCACATTCCTCCCTTTTAGGGGTTGAATTCTCAAAAAACCTAAAATATGTGTTTACTCATTTATTGTTTATACTTACTGCCGTGAAGTTTCAAATGATAAAGTCCTAACTAATTTTGTATTCCCATACAAACTTTGGACCCCCATTTCACACCCTTAGGTGTTGAATTTTGAAAAATCTTTCTTAGTGCATCCCAACCTTCTAAGGAACCTACGGGCCAAATTTGGAATCTCTAGAACCAGCGGTTTGGGCTGTGCGTTGATATGTCAGTCAGTCAATCAGTTTCTTTTATATATTTAGACTTTTTTGTTATCACAGAAATATATATATGACATATGCATACCCGAATGATGACCATTATCGAAATATTTGGGCTCATAATAAAATAAAATAAATGTTTGGTAACGCATTGGAAATTTGAGTACCATAATATCGGAATTTTCCAAAATTTGACCATTTTACTTACCTAACTTATTTTTGACTTGTGATAGCAATGTGTTAGAGATTTTATTTCTATCTTAAAGACATTTGTAATCTTTCGAGATCTTATTTCAGTTCATAGAGGAAGAAAAAAAAGTACTCCAGAAGGGCTCTTTTAACGTAATCTGGTTAATGTGTGTAGATGTCGGAAGTGGATCCGGAGACATTACTGGAGTGGCTGCTGACAGGGCAGGGAGATGAGCGGGACATGCAGCTCATTGCGCTGGAGCAGCTCTGCATGCTGCTCCTCATGTCCGACAATGTCGACAGGTGCTTTGAGAGGTAAAACCATTTTGTACTAAACATTATACAGTCCCATGAAACGGAGTTAGACTATTAATCATCCTCATCCTCTTAGCGTTTTACCCGCTTGTACCCTAAGCGACCTTGGGCCACTTTGAGACCTAATCCCAAGTAGACACTAGTTTTACGAAAGCGACAGCCATCTGACCTTCCAACCCAGAGGAAAAACTAGTTGGGATTAGACCGGTATCCTCACCATGCTTTCGTTCACCAAAAAGCTACTTTTAAATACTACCTTTGTTTGTTCCTTTGTTAGTGGGGCACAAATCATGAAACTGAATTTTGAACCAGTTAACCCCAACCGATTGAGCTGAAATTTTGGGTATAAGTAGATCTTGGATGACAATTCAATATTATGGTATCTAGCTGATCTGATGATGGATACAGAAGGTGGCCATGAGAATTGTGTGCCCTTATAATAAACTGTAAGTATGCATATCATTGTAGTTCACAGTGCAAATTAGTCCATTTATTGCTTACTCTCTAGCCTTTACAACTATTTACGATTGTTTCAGCTGTCCTCCAAGAACCTTTTTGCCTGCCTTGTGCAAAATATTCTTGGACGAGAGTGCGCCTGACAATGTTTTGGAAGTGACGGCCAGAGCTATAACATACTACCTGGATGTATCTGGTAAGTACCATTATTCGGGGGAAAATCCACCAGAGATGTGTGAAAATGTGTTTTCACTTTCCGAACGAGCGAGCGAACCGAACAAAGTTCTATGCTTCATCTTGGGCCGAAAATTGTTCGTATGCTGCACACTGTCACGATGTCGCGCTGTCCGGCTGTTCTCCTCTACAGGTCGCATTTCTCAACCTATTCTCGTGAAAGTTTGTGAGCAGGTTCGTTAATTATATCATTGTGCGTGTCTCACTTAATGGTCACAACGGAAGACCAGCGCTGGCGCTGCCAGCATCACGCTGAGTTGTGACCATTTCGTGGCAAATGTGTTTGTGTGTATTGTGTCTATACAGTTTGTTTTTATGTGTTTTGTCACGAATAAATGTTGTTTTTCTTTTTTTTTTCTTTTTATATAGTTTTTTTTGTCAAGTCCCTTTCAACATTAAAAAAAAAGACAGACTCGCGAGTTCTACGGCTCACAGAGCCACTTAGTCTTACATTTGACACCTTACATGCATGACAGTTAGGTGTGAAAAAGTACAGTCAGCAATAAAAGCTTGTACCAGCAAAAATTACAAAAATGACCTTCACTAGACTTAAACTTAAAAATAAACGTATTGAACGAGCGAACGAACAGTTGCCGGTGAAATTTTGTAAGCAGATTCAATAAATTATACGGATTTTTTTGTCGATTCAGTTTAACGAAATAAACAAAGGCAGGCTCGCAAGTTTTATCTCATAGTTATAAAAATATTATATTTTCGAATTGTCGTCGTCAAAAATATGTGTACACACTGCACACATTTTAAATCTGTATAAAGAAAACACGTCTTTGGAACAAATTACGAGAAGTACCGTATCTCATCTCATAATTAGGCGTGCTGTTTTGTACTGAGATACTTACTCTTAATTATATTGACCTATATAATAATACATTAATGGTGACTTATTAACGCTAGTCACGTGAATAATAGTATTTTATGCATTGTAGAAACCTAGAGACTAGGCTGAGAGACGTGCGTATGAATGTGTAACTGTTTGTCCAGCGGAGTGCACGCGTCGGATCGTGGCCATCGAAGGGGCCGTGAAGGCCATCTGCAACCGCCTGCTAACGGTGGATCCGAACAACCGCACTAGCAAAGATCTTGCTGAACAATGCATAAAAGTAAGTTCTTTTTATATAGACTATAAATTTAATATTGAAAAAGTTACATTATCTTATAAGTTGTTTTTTTAGGGTTCCGGTACCTCAAAAGGAAAAAACGGAACCCTTATAGGATCACTCGGTTGTCTGTCTGTCCGTCTGTCACAGCCGATTTGCTCCTAAACTACTGGACCGATTGAGTTGAAATTTGGTACACATATGTAAATTGGTGACCCAAAGATGGACGCGTAAAGTAAATTAATGAATTCTGAACAAGGGGGCCACTTTTAGGGGGTAAACTGGAAAATTAAAAAAAAAAGTTTCGCAAACTGTATTGTGTGACATATCAAATGAAACGGGATGTTGTAAGCATCTCAGATATATTGTTTTTATAATTTTAGCAAAACAGATTTGAAGTAATTCCCCCCCCCCCTTATCTCCGAAACTACTAGGCTTAAAATTCTGAAAAAAATATGGATAATAGTTCCTTGCCTAAAGATTACAGGAAAACCTATAAGAAGTTTGAGTATTCAAAGTAACGGGAAAATTCTCTGGTTTCAAATCTTCTCTTTGCCGGTAAAGAGATGGGATTCGACGACGGTTGCACTGGTTCTAAAATATTCACGATTCTCCCAGTTTCGCTATCCAAAGTTCACCGGAGTGCCTACAAGTCGTGTGATAATGAAAATATATATATATATGACTAAACTCACCCCAATAAGTTCACTTCACTTTTCTTCATTAAAAAATTGACCGGCCGGTCGTTTGACATTTGCAGTAACTTAGTGTCGTTGACGAGTTCTAACGGCGTTCTGACGGCTCCTCATCGCCGCCGACGCAAAACCGGAGATGACCAAAGATCTCCGAATGTAAACTTTCCCACCCCAGTGCGAGACAGATATACAAAATAGTGTGTGTATGAATAGGAGGGCGAGTGACATGACTGAATGTATAGTTTGCATGTTGGTAACATAAATTACGCTCAGAAACCGATAAAGATTTGGCAATAAAATGAAACATTCTCAATATTTTACGGAACCCTCACCACGCGAGTTGAACTCGCACTTGTCCGGTTTCTTATTATGAATTTGTGTGTGTTACTTATTATGAAAATGTTATTGACTTGTATTAATAGTATTGTTACACAATGAGGGCTCTTAAAGTCGGCCTAAGTAAGGTACGAGAATTTAAGAGCTAATTGTGTAACTGTTGTATACAATACTTTTTACACGAGTCAACAGAAATAATTAAACAAACTTGGTATCTAATGAAAATCTAGACCTTGCTGAAACGAAGTGCAAGTCAGCGGTGCCGGCTTAACGTCGGCCGTCGTCTTTTGTACCGTAGCCAAAGTGACGTGCCATTGGTCAAATTTATTTTATTTCAGTAAAGGCGCCACGTGATTGGTCGAATTTATTTTAGTTGTGTGAGCAGTTGTGAAATAACACGGTACTCGACTTTAAGAGCCCTCATTGTGCAACGATTGTATAAAATACTATTTCAGTTGAGTTGGAAGCTCCATAGAAAAGAAGTATGTGATTAATAGTTAAGTGTACGACGTCTAATTCAAACAATAAAGTCGACGAGTATAAAAAATATATCTCGGGCAGTCGGTTATAATACGATCTACGCGTCAAGACAAGCCTACAGGGGTTTCTCAAAAGTGCATTTGTTCGTAGGTGCTGGAGCTAGTGTGCACCCGCGAGGCGGGCGCGGTGTGGGAGGGCGGCGGGCTGCCGGCCGTGCTGCACTTCATCACGCACCACGGCACCGCCGTGCACAAGGACACGCTGCACTCCGCCATGGCCGTCGTCTCCAGGTCACCTCTAAACCACACTTACACACGTGCTTGTCCAAGTGCGCTGATGGCGCGGCGTGCCGTGGGAACATTTCGGCTCCGCACGGAGCAATGTGATCGTCGTGCACGCTGATAGTTGGAAACATCAAAGGCGCGGCGTGACGTAATATCACGTCTCGTGGGGAAGTCTCCTTTGACAAGAGAGCCAAACCGTTCATTGCTCCCAGCATCTATGAAGAACAAGTACAGTCTACCGATAAAAAAACGTCACACATGAGCCTGTGTCAAATTAGAAACCAACCTATGATTTGAACATATACCATTTTAATTAGAGTTTGTGTTCTGCTTAGTCGAATTTACTTAAAATCTGCTCTTTATGAATTTTTGCAATAACATAAAAATATGTTGGTATATAGGGTGTGCGGCAAGATGGAGCCGGGCTCGGAACGCGTGGGCGATGCAGTAATGTCGCTGTCGGCGCTGCTGCGTCACGCGGACGCGCGCGTAGCGGACGCGGCGCTGCGCTGCTTCGCGTCACTGGCGGACCGCTTCGCGCGCGCTCACGCCGACCCCGCGCCCCTAGCCGAGCACGGTCAGTACAGTAGACTACAAGATGGAGCCGGGCTCGGAACGCGTGGGCGATGCAGTAATGTCGCTGTCGGCGCTGCTGCGTCACGCGGACGCGCGCGTAGCGGACGCGGCGCTGCGCTGCTTCGCGTCACTGGCGGACCGCTTCGCGCGCGCTCACGCCGACCCCGCGCCCCTAGCCGAGCACGGTCAGTACAGTAGACTACAAGATGGAGCCGGGCTCGGAACGCGTGGGCGATGCAGTAATGTCGCTGTCGGCGCTGCTGCGTCACGCGGACGCGCGCGTAGCGGACGCGGCGCTGCGCTGCTTCGCGTCACTGGCGGACCGCTTCGCGCGCGCTCACGCCGACCCCGCGCCCCTAGCCGAGCACGGTCAGTACAGTAGACTACAAGATGGAGCCGGGCTCGGAACGCGTGGGCGATGCAGTAATGTCGCTGTCGGCGCTGCTGCGTCACGCGGACGCGCGCGTAGCGGACGCGGCGCTGCGCTGCTTCGCGTCACTGGCGGACCGCTTCGCGCGCGCTCACGCCGACCCCGCGCCCCTAGCCGAGCACGGTCAGTACAGTAGACTACAAGATGGAGCCGGGCTCGGAACGCGTGGGCGATGCAGTAATGTCGCTGTCGGCGCTGCTGCGTCACGCGGACGCGCGCGTAGCGGACGCGGCGCTGCGCTGCTTCGCGTCACTGGCGGACCGCTTCGCGCGCGCTCACGCCGACCCCGCGCCCCTAGCCGAGCACGGTCAGTACAGTAGACTACAAGATGGAGCCGGGCTCGGAACGCGTGGGCGATGCAGTAATGTCGCTGTCGGCGCTGCTGCGTCACGCGGACGCGCGCGTAGCGGACGCGGCGCTGCGCTGCTTCGCGTCACTGGCGGACCGCTTCGCGCGCGCTCACGCCGACCCCGCGCCCCTAGCCGAGCACGGTCAGTACAGTAGACTACAAGATGGAGCCGGGCTCGGAACGCGTGGGCGATGCAGTAATGTCGCTGTCGGCGCTGCTGCGTCACGCGGACGCGCGCGTAGCGGACGCGGCGCTGCGCTGCTTCGCGTCACTGGCGGACCGCTTCGCGCGCGCTCACGCCGACCCCGCGCCCCTAGCCGAGCACGGTCAGTACAGTAGACTACAAGATGGAGCCGGGCTCGGAACGCGTGGGCGATGCAGTAATGTCGCTGTCGGCGCTGCTGCGTCACGCGGACGCGCGCGTAGCGGACGCGGCGCTGCGCTGCTTCGCGTCACTGGCGGACCGCTTCGCGCGCGCTCACGCCGACCCCGCGCCCCTAGCCGAGCACGGTCAGAACAGTAGACTACAAGATGGAGCCGGGCTCGGAACGCGTGGGCGATGCAGTAATGTCGCTGTCGGCGCTGCTGCGTCACGCGGACGCGCGCGTAGCGGACGCGGCGCTGCGCTGCTTCGCGTCACTGGCGGACCGCTTCGCGCGCGCTCACGCCGACCCCGCGCCCCTAGCCGAGCACGGTCAGTACAGTAGACTACAAGATGGAGCCGGGCTCGGAACGCGTGGGCGATGCAGTAATGTCGCTGTCGGCGCTGCTGCATCACGCGGACGCGCGCGTAGCGGACGCGGCGCTGCGCTGCTTCGCGTCACTGGCGGACCGCTTCGCGCGCGCTCACGCCGACCCCGCGCCCCTAGCCGAGCACGGTTAGTACAGTAGACTACAAGATGGAGCCGGGCTCGGAACGCGTGGGCGATGCAGTAATGTCGCTGTCGGCGCTGCTGCGTCACGCGGACGCGCGCGTAGCGGACGCGGCGCTGCGCTGCTTCGCGTCACTGGCGGACCGCTTCGCGCGCGCTCACGCCGACCCCGCGCCCCTAGCCGAGCACGGTCAGTACAGTAGACTACAAGATGGAGCCGGGCTCGGAACGCGTGGGCGATGCAGTAATGTCGCTGTCGGCGCTGCTGCGTCACGCGGACGCGCGCGTAGCGGACGCGGCGCTGCGCTGCTTCGCGTCACTGGCGGACCGCTTCGCGCGCGCTCACGCCGACCCCGCGCCCCTAGCCGAGCACGGTCAGTACAGTAGACTACAAGATGGAGCCGGGCTCGGAACGCGTGGGCGATGCAGTAATGTCGCTGTCGGCGCTGCTGCGTCACGCGGACGCGCGCGTAGCGGACGCGGCGCTGCGCTGCTTCGCGTCACTGGCGGACCGCTTCGCGCGCGCTCACGCCGACCCCGCGCCCCTAGCCGAGCACGGTCAGTACAGTAGACTACAAGATGGAGCCGGGCTCGGAACGCGTGGGCGATGCAGTAATGTCGCTGTCAGCGCTGCTGCGTCACGCGGACGCGCGCGTAGTGGACGCGGCGCTGCGCTGCTTCGCGTCACTGGCGGACCGCTTCGCGCGCGCTCACGCCGACCCCGCGCCCCTAGCCGAGCACGGTCAGTACAGTAGACTACAAGATGGAGCCGGGCTCGGAACGCGTGGGCGATGCAGTAATGTCGCTGTCGGCGCTGCTGCGTCACGCGGACGCGCGCGTAGCGGACGCGGCGCTGCGCTGCTTCGCGTCACTGGCGGACCGCTTCGCGCGCGCTCACGCCGACCCCGCGCCCCTAGCCGAGCACGGTCAGTACAGTAGACTACAAGATGGAGCCGGGCTCGGAACGCGTGGGCGATGCAGTAATGTCGCTGTCGGCGCTGCTGCGTCACGCGGACGCGCGCGTAGCGGACGCGGCGCTGCGCTGCTTCGCGTCACTGGCGGACCGCTTCGCGCGCGCTCACGCCGACCCCGCGCCCCTAGCCGAGCACGGTCAGTACAGTAGACTACAAGATGGAGCCGGGCTCGGAACGCGTGGGCGATGCAGTAATGTCGCTGTCGGCGCTGCTGCGTCACGCGGACGCGCGCGTAGCGGACGCGGCGCTGCGCTGCTTCGCGTCACTGGCGGACCGCTTCGCGCGCGCTCACGCCGACCCCGCGCCCCTAGCCGAGCACGGTCAGTACAGTAGACTACAAGATGGAGCCGGGCTCGGAACGCGTGGGCGATGCAGTAATGTCGCTGTCGGCGCTGCTGCGTCACGCGGACGCGCGCGTAGCGGACGCGGCGCTGCGCTGCTTCGCGTCACTGGCGGACCGCTTCGCGCGCGCTCACGCCGACCCCGCGCCCCTAGCCGAGCACGGTCAGTACAGTAGACTACAAGATGGAGCCGGGCTCGGAACGCGTGGGCGATGCAGTAATGTCGCTGTCGGCGCTGCTGCGTCACGCGGACGCGCGCGTAGCGGACGCGGCGCTGCGCTGCTTCGCGTCACTGGCGGACCGCTTCGCGCGCGCTCACGCCGACCCCGCGCCCCTAGCCGAGCACGGTCAGTACAGTAAACTACAAGATTTAGCCGGGCTCGGAACGCGTGGGCGATGCAGTAATGTCGCTGTCGGCGCTGCTGCGTCACGCGGACGCGCGCGTAGCGGACGCGGCGCTGCGCTGCTTCGCGTCACTGGCGGACCGCTTCGCGCGCGCTCACGCCGACCCCGCGCCCCTAGCCGAGCACGGTCAGTACAGTAGACTACAAGATGGAGCCGGGCTCGGAACGCGTGGGCGATGCAGTAATGTCGCTGTCGGCGCTGCTGCGTCACGCGGACGCGCGCGTAGCGGACGCGGCGCTGCGCTGCTTCGCGTCACTGGCGGACCGCTTCGCGCGCGCTCACGCCGACCCCGCGCCCCTAGCCGAGCACGGTCAGTACAGTAGACTACAAGATGGAGCCGGGCTCGGAACGCGTGGGCGATGCAGTAATGTCGCTGTCGGCGCTGCTGCGTCACGCGGACGCGCGCGTAGCGGACGCGGCGCTGCGCTGCTTCGCGTCACTGGCGGACCGCTTCGCGCGCGCTCACGCCGACCCCGCGCCCCTAGCCGAGCACGGTCAGTACAGTAGACTACAAGATGGAGCCGGGCTCGGAACGCGTGGGCGATGCAGTAATGTCGCTGTCGGCGCTGCTGCGTCACGCGGACGCGCGCGTAGCGGACGCGGCGCTGCGCTGCTTCGCGTCACTGGCGGACCGCTTCGCGCGCGCTCACGCCGACCCCGCGCCCCTAGCCGAGCACGGTCAGTACAGTAGACTACAAGATGGAGCCGGGCTCGGAACGCGTGGGCGATGCAGTAATGTCGCTGTCGGCGCTGCTGCGTCACGCGGACGCGCGCGTAGCGGACGCGGCGCTGCGCTGCTTCGCGTCACTGGCGGACCGCTTCGCGCGCGCTCACGCCGACCCCGCGCCCCTAGCCGAGCACGGTCAGTACAGTAGACTACAAGATGGAGCCGGGCTCGGAACGCGTGGGCGATGCAGTAATGTCGCTGTCGGCGCTGCTGCGTCACGCGGACGCGCGCGTAGCGGACGCGGCGCTGCGCTGCTTCGCGTCACTGGCGGACCGCTTCGCGCGCGCTCACGCCGACCCCGCGCCCCTAGCCGAGCACGGTCAGTACAGTAGACTACAAGATGGAGCCGGGCTCGGAACGCGTGGGCGATGCAGTAATGTCGCTGTCGGCGCTGCTGCGTCACGCGGACGCGCGCGTAGCGGACGCGGCGCTGCGCTGCTTCGCGTCACTGGCGGACCGCTTCGCGCGCGCTCACGCCGACCCCGCGCCCCTAGCCGAGCACGGTCAGTACAGTAGACTACAAGATGGAGCGAGGCTCGGAGCGAGCATTCAGCAAACATCTTCACACTTGTCTCCTAAAAAACACAAAAAAAATATGTCCGTATGGAAAATATACACTAAATTACGATATTTGAATGTCCTAATTGAATTGGTGGCAGGTCTCACGGAGGAGCTGGTGCGCCGGCTCGGCAGCAGCGAGGGCGGCGACGACAAGTGCCCCGCGCCCTCCGTGTCCACCACCGTCAGCCTGCTCTCCACGCTGTGCCGCGGCTCGCAGCAGATAACACATGTCAGTGCACGCAGCACACGCGTACTAGCTAAACGCGCCCGACTAAATATAGCCTATGACCATTCGGAAAGTCTACTCTAAATACTGGTGAAATAATATTAATATTTGAATCAGATAAGCGGTTCCGGAGATCACATACATACAAATTTACAATCTCACAGACTTTTCCTCAGAGAAAACGGACCTTATTGTCATTGGAGCTTATGTCATTACTAACCACGCGCTAATAAAAATTATATTGTTATACACAGAGTGGACGTCTTTCGGCTGATATGATGATTATGATGACACAGAGCGTAATAATGGCATTAGAGCCAACAATAATAAGGTCCTTTTCCTCGACAGCAGTGAACACGAGTGCCTCGTGTTGATGTTTGAGAAATAATAACTTACCAGTTTTTACACGCAACTTCTTTCGCATAAAACATTCGCACTTCCAAAGATTTTCATCCTATTATTAGACGATGATGTCTGTGTTGAAACGGATCCTAAGTTAAATACTTCTCTCTGGGACTCCCCCAAGTGGCGTGCTTACCGCTGGGCTACCCTGGCTATATTTATAAAATTTGTATGGACGAGTAAGATAATAAGCTTATTTATGATGCCGGAGTTAGCAACTGTGAAAAAGTAAGTTGTGAAAAAAAGGCGTGTCTCACGCTTTGGTTGGCGGGATAATTGCTTGAATTCCACTCTGCCACATTGCAGTTTCCTGTCGAAAAACCGATTGGCGGCAGCCAAGTGTTACATGAACATTACGTAATTAAGCCTACTGGTAATTAAAATGTGTTAGTGAGGTACTAATTAGCAATATTATATGCTCTGTGATGTATGTCCATCGAAGATTTTAGAGGTTTCACCGACATATTAGCATTTTTAGGGCTTCATACCACGAAAGGAAACAGAATCCTTACAGGATCAGTTGTGCGTTTGTCTGTCAAGACCCTTTATTAAGCAACGCGTCCCCTAGTTTCTTGAAGCTCTTAGTCAACGCAAACAAAAGATACGGCCGTTTATAAGGTAAACGTCCGAGTGCTCGACGCTGTACTAGTATATGGCATGGGCACTCTATGTCAAAGCAATATGGGTTGAATTCGAACTAAGAGGATTTTTCTTCATTCGAATTTAAGCCATGTCACTTTGACATAGAGTGCCCATGTCATATACTAGTACAGCGTCGAGCACTCGGACGTTTACCTTACCGTATATACTCTTAAAGGAATCAAAACCTATAGGATAGTTCCCTTTTTCTCTATGCTTTGACCTAGGATGGAAAAAAGCAAGGAGCGTTTTCTCACAGCACAAGTACAGGAATAAATCTGAAAAGCGTCAATTTGTAGGTACAGTAAGGGAAATGTATTCACGTACCTTTTTCGCTCTTGTCGCTATGACAATAAGGCATAAAAAGGTACGTAAATACATTTCCCTTATTGTACATGTTACATTTTCAACAATTAAGTGGGAATAATCTTCGGGGCTCCATTCCTCTTCGATTGATGAATTATGCAAACAAATTTTAAAGGAACCCTTCGTGCGCGAGTCCGACTCGCACTGGACAATTTTTTAAATATTAAAAAAAATTAAAATTCTTTGTCATAAAACTTAAAAATTAATTTTTAAGGCCAAGGTACACGTAAGATGTTAGGTTAAATAAGAAACAGAAAGCATTGATCTATTCTATTCATCCAGGCTGCGGATAACTACAGTCGTAGCCTAGCGTGGTACCTTCCGGTACGTGGTCGTCGCTCGAGAACCTTTCCGCCCCAACGGCCATCGGTTCTACGTTCAATGTGCTCTGCCCACTGCCACTTAAGTTTCTTAGCGATTCGGAGGGCTATATTGGTTACCTTGGTTCTGCTGCGGTGCGGATAGCCTCATTTCTGATGCGACCACGCAGAGAAACTCGCAACATAGCCCTCTTCATTGCCCTTTGGGTAACTTTGAGCCTTCTTATGAGGCCCATAGTAAGAGACCACGTTTCAGTGCCATACCATCATCACTGGCAACACACACTGGTCGAAGACTCGTCTTGAGATACTGCAGAATATTGGTCGAAAAGATGTGCCGTAGTTTCCCGCACGCTGCCCAGCCGAGTCGGATTCGACGATTGATCTCTTTCTCAAAGTTGGACCTACCTAACTGGACAGTCTGTCCTAGTACACCGTAGGCCCCAGGAATCCGACCAATTTTAAACATCGATTTTAGAGCCTATTAGGAGTATTTGTAGTTTTTGTTTATGTGATTATTTGTGTTCTAAATAAACTAAAAAAGTGGTATAACAACGCATGAGACCGTGAAGATGTAACGGTTCATCCTTAGAAATACATAATTATCAAAAAAATGCTCGTGGTTGACCATAGAAAAATGTGACGGCTCCTACTTGTATTTCCCTACAAACTACATACCAACAGCCTTTTTAACGTTGGATAAAAACTGGCTGATTTTACAACGTGGGGAGTTTTAAAGTTGTAGATTAACTAAAGTGATGTTTAGTCGCGTAAAACCCGTCGGTTTTGTTACGAAACGTTCACGTTTGACATTATAGTTTGTTTTTGTGACGCCCCGTAAGTACCCGTTAAAGGGACTTGCAATAGTTTGACATTCAATGTAACTTAATTTCTTGGTAGGTGGTTCGTTTGTGTAGGGGTCTTAGTTGTAACCTAACCTCATAAATAAAAATGTTGTGTAGGATTTGGTCCGGTTGGAGCTGTGCGCGGCGCTCGAGGCAGCCGTGCAGGCGGACGAGCGCTGGTGCCTCGAGTGCATGCGGCTGGTGGACCTGCTGCTGGTGCTGCTGTGCGAGGGCCGGCACGCTATACAGACGTGAGTCGAGTGCTTCTCATTATCAACGCGCTCGAGGGGGCCGTGCAGGCGGACGAGCGCTGGTGCCTCGAGTGCATGCGGCTGGTGGACCTGCTGCTGGTGCTGCTGTGCGAGGGCCGGCACGCTATACAGACGTGAGTCGAGTGCTTCTCATTATCAACGCGCTCGAGGGGGCCGTGCAGGCGGACGAGCGCTGGTGCCTCGAGTGCATGCGGCTGGTGGACCTGCTGCTGGTGCTGCTGTGCGAGGGCCGGCACGCTATACAGACGTGAGTCGAGTGCTTCTCATTATCAACGCGCTCGAGGGGGCCGTGCAGGCGGACGAGCGCTGGTGCCTCGAGTGCATGCGGCTGGTGGACCTGCTGCTGGTGCTGCTGTGCGAGGGCCGGCACGCTATACAGACGTGAGTCGAGTGCTTCTCATTATCAACGCGCTCGAGGCGGCCGTGCAGGCGGACGAGCGCTGGTGCCTCGAGTGCATGCGGCTGGTGGACCTGCTGCTGGTGCTGCTGTGCGAGGGCCGGCACGCTATACAGACGTGAGTCGAGTGCTTCTCATTATCAACGCGCTCGAGGCGGCCGTGCAGGCGGACGAGCGCTGGTGCCTCGAGTGCATGCGGCTGGTGGACCTGCTGCTGGTGCTGCTGTGCGAGGGCCGGCACGCTATACAGACGTGAGTCGAGTGCTTCTCATTATCAACGCGCTCGAGGCGGCCGTGCAGGCGGACGAGCGCTGGTGCCTCGAGTGCATGCGGCTGGTGGACCTGCTGCTGGTGCTGCTGTGCGAGGGCCGGCACGCTATACAGACGTGAGTCGAGTGCTTCTCATTATCAACGCGCTCGAGGGGGCCGTGCAGGCGGACGAGCGCTCGAGGGGGCCGTGCAGGCGGACGAGCGCTGGTGCCTCGAGTGCATGCGGCTGGTGGACCTGCTGCTGGTGCTGCTGTGCGAGGGCCGGCACGCTATACAGACGTGAGTCGAGTGCTTCTCATTATCAACGCACTCGAGGGGGCCGTGCAGGCGGACGAGCGCTGGTGCCTCGAGTGCATGCGGCTGGTGGACCTGCTGCTGGTGCTGCTGTGCGAGGGCCGGCACGCTATACAGACGTGAGTCGAGTGCTTCTCATTATCAACGCGCTCGAGGGGGCCGTGCAGGCGGACGAGCGCTGGTGCCTCGAGTGCATGCGGCTGGTGGACCTGCTGCTGGTGCTGCTGTGCGAGGGCCGGCACGCTATACAGACGTGAGTCGAGTGCTTCTCATTATCAACGCGCTCGAGGGGGCCGTGCAGGCGGACGAGCGCTGGTGCCTCGAGTGCATGCGGCTGGTGGACCTGCTGCTGGTGCTGCTGTGCGAGGGCCGGCACGCTATACAGACGTGAGTCGAGTGCTTCTCATTATCAACGCGCTCGAGGCGGCCGTGCAGGCGGACGAGCGCTGGTGCCTCGAGTGCATGCGGCTGGTGGACCTGCTGCTGGTGCTGCTGTGCGAGGGCCGGCACGCTATACAGACGTGAGTCGAGTGCTTCTCATTATCAACGCGCTCGAGGCGGCCGTGCAGGCGGACGAGCGCTGGTGCCTCGAGTGGATGCGGCTGGTGGACCTGCTGCTGGTGCTGCTGTGCGAGGGCCGGCACGCTATACAGACGTGAGTCGAGTGCTTCTCATTATCAACTAGTTATTATTATTCTTTTCACACATGCTATTCAGAAAATAGTCATTGTTGCCCTCAGACGAGGTATCAAAGTTGTACTTTTTTCCCTGATGTTCCCTGTTAAATTAAAATTTTCCTAGAAGGTGGGCATAACTTTTACTCGGTGACGTCACTAACGATGCATCTCTTCTCGCGAAAATGCCCAGGTGTGAAAAGCAGTATGTGCCACTCGGTAGAAAAATCATTTCCGTCTTATGCGAAAAGATTCAATATACCGCCCTCGCCATAAATATATCATTTTTCTCCCTTGAGACACAATTTACTATTTCTCCATTTTAGTGCTGGTTCTTTCAAACCGTCGGTAAGCGTGAGAATCTGATTGTATGTTAAGTTGGACGGTGTCCTACCGGCATGTCAGACGTGGTTGATCCAACCCGCCCTAATAGTTTGCACTTGTGCAGGCCGTAGAGAACAAATCATTCTAATTAGCTCTGTGAAGTAAAAATGTCCAAAAATGTTGTTCATGAATTCGAGAAGAAATGGGCATAATGTACCTCTTGCATTTCATTAGGCTAGTGGATTTGACGAAATTAGAATATGAACGCGCCCACTCGCCTCGTGAACTGCAACAACTGTAGCGTTTGTAACACTGTCACCTTTTTGTGTAGCGGCTCTAACCGCAACGCCGACGCAGCGGGCGGGTCCAAGAGCGGAGCGGGCGGCGAGGGCGCGAGCGCGGCGGGCGCGCGAGGCGACAAGTCCCACCGACAACTCATCGACTGCATCCGTGGCAAGGTATGTTATCTTGTCAATGAACCACTTCTTGTGTAGTGGATCTAACCGCAACGGCGACGCAGCGGGCGGGTCCAAGAGCGGGGCGGGCGGCGAGCGCGGCGGGCGCGCGAGGCGACAAGTCCCACCGACAACTCATCGACTGCATCCGTGGCAAGGTATGCTATCTTGTCAATGAACCACTTCTTGTGTAGTGGATCTAACCGCAACGGCGACGCAGCGGGCGGGTCCAAGAGCGGAGCGGGCGGCGAGGGCGCGAGCGCGGCGGGCGCGCGAGGCGACAAGTCCCACCGACAACTCATCGACTGCATCCGTGGCAAGGTATGCTATCTTGTCAATGAACCACTTCTTGTGTAGTGGATCTAACCGCAACGGCGACGCAGCGGGCGGGTCCAAGAGCGGGGCGGGCGGCGAGCGCGGCGGGCGCGCGAGGCGACAAGTCCCACCGACAACTCATCGACTGCATCCGTGGCAAGGTATGCTATCTTGTCAATGAACCACTTCTTGTGTAGTGGATCTAACCGCAACGGCGACGCAGCGGGCGGGTCCAAGAGCGGGGCGGGCGGCGAGCGCGGCGGGCGCGCGAGGCGACAAGTTCCACCGACAACTCATCGACTGCATCCGTGGCAAGGTATGCTATCTTGTCAATGAACCACTTCTTGTGTAGTGGATCTAACCGCAACGGCGACGCAGCGGGCGGGTCCAAGAGCGGGGCGGGTGGCGAGCGCGGCGGGCGCGCGAGGCGACAAGTCCCACCGACAACTCATCGACTGCATCCGTGGCAAGGTATGCTATCTTGTCAATGAACCACTTCTTGTGTAGTGGATCTAACCGCAACGGCGACGCAGCGGGCGGGTCCAAGAGCGGGGCGGGCGGCGAGCGCGGCGGGCGCGCGAGGCGACAAGTTCCACCGACAACTCATCGACTGCATCCGTGGCAAGGTATGCTATCTTGTCAATGAACCACTTCTTGTGTAGTGGATCTAACCGCAACGGCGACGCAGCGGGCGGGTCCAAGAGCGGGGCGGGCGGCGCGCGAGGCGACAAGTCCCACCGACAACTCATCGACTGCATCCGTGGCTTTTTTTTCTAGTTTAGATCTGCAATCAGTCTCCAGACTATAATCAGATTAGTTGAATGGACTTCATTCAACTAATCTTGTCAATGAACCACTTTTTGTTTAGCGGCTCTAACCGCAACGGCGACGCAGCGGGCGGGTCGAAAGTTACATCTAAGTTCGAACATACCCCATTATAGATAATGTCCTTTGGAAGCAACTACTGCGAATGAATCATCTTCGCAATTCATAGGTTTATTTGCAATGGTTTCTTCAAAGGTACTGCCCAATGGAACTACTGCGAATAATCCCATACCATCATAATAAATTTATTTAAAATTATACAGAAAAAAAAACGGTTTGGGTATTTTGATTTTAAAAACCGAAACCGAAAATTGACATCATAAAAATGAACTCTAGTTACAATATAATACTGTAACTGTCCTGTACAATAACACCAACATAACAAATAACGGTTGTACTGTATTGTAAGGACACTGACGCGCTGCTCGCCGCCGTGTCGACGGGCGCCGTCGACGTCAACTTCACGGACGACGTCGGACAGACGCTGCTCAACTGGGCCGCCGCGTTCGGAACCAAGGAAATGGTCGAGTTCTTGTGCGAAAAGGGTGAGTTTTATCACACCACACTTGTTGGGAATCATCATCATTATCAGCCTGTAATCGCCCACCGCTGAGCATAAGCCTCTCTTCGAGTACGCCACTTATGTCGTCGACCCATCAAGCTGGTGGACGACTGACATTTGCTGGTAAAACGTGTCACTATTTTGCTAAATGACGAAAGGACACCGTCTACTAGGGTTACAATGTGAAATTTTCTTTAGCTTAAAAATGTGAGTCTTACAGTGCCACAGATTAGACAGAATAAATCGAGAACGTTTGAGACATATTTTTTTCTGGCGTTGATTGTGGATCGCGTTCGTCGCGAATGTTGCTTGTACATAGTGGTATTGGTGGGTTGCATCAAACCGTACCGGTATTCATTAAAATCTGAATGTATGGATAGTTTGACAAGTTTATATGTGGATTATATTTGGGTGTCGGCAGGCGCGGACGTGAACCGCGGGCAGCGCAGCTCGTCCCTGCACTACGCGGCCTGCTTCGGGCGCCCCGCCATCGCCAAGGTGCTGCTCCGCCACGGCGCCAACGCCGACCTGCGCGACGAGGACGGCAAGACGCCGCTCGACAAGGCCCGGGAGCGACATGACCAAGGTTACTAGCGTTCACATCATATTATCATCCTCCTAGTCTTTATCCGGTTGTACGCTAACTGCCCGGCCACGACATTGCGCGAATTGGGAATGGATGAAAATTTTAGGAATGCCCAATTCTTTTTTTGGTGATAGCTAGAAAAAGTTGCAGATTTTTCAGCTGCGTCAATTATTTTTGAAAAATATAAACAGTTTCCTCACTTACGCACAACTCCTCCTCAATAAATTTTATCTTATCTTACGTTTTGGGTCAGGGACGGCACTTTCCTTGATCGGTCTCATATAACAAAAAAATATCTTAAATATCTGTGGTAAAGTGACACTGACAATGATATTGACAGTTGCAACAGCTATATTTGTCATTACCAGTGTCAGTTTACCATACATATTAAAGATATTTTTTTTGTAATATGAGACGGCCGGGCCGTAAGAACGCCTGCACATTACAGCCACTAGTGGCCGCCACTAAACGCGCGCCACTCCCGGAGCTTGTGGCTCGGACGCGTCCACTAAACGCTCGGTGTGCGCCGATGCTATACAAAATGTATGAACCAACTCGTCCGCAGCTTGTGGCGGCCACTAGTGGCTCCATGTGCGACGACTCTAAAGGAGCCTGAGGGCACCATTTCCATCTAATCCTCTGATTCGACATAGGCACTGGGTTACATCATATACTTTTCCATAATAATATTAATAATGCTCTATGACGCTGTAGCGGTTGAAGCTGTTTCGGTCAAGGAAAAAAAATATCGTGGGTTCGAACCCAGGCTCACAAAAGTGTCCGATATTGACAAGATCCGACAAGTGCGAGTTCAACTCGCGTGGTAAGGGTTCCGTATATAATCTAAATTTCATAAGTGTTTTGAATACTCAAACTTCTTAAGGTTTTCCTGTAATCTTTAGGCAAGGAACTATTTTCCATATTTTTTTCAGAATTTTAATCCTTGCAGTTTCGGAGATAATGGGGGGGGGGGGGGGGATGGTCAAATTTCGTATTTTTTCCTAAATTACTTCAAATCAGTTCTTGCTAAAATTATAAAAAAAATATCTGACGTGCTTACAACAACCCCTTTCATTTGATATGTCAAACAATACAGTTTGTGTAACTTTTTTTTTTAATTTTCCAGTTTACCCCCCATAAGTGGCCCTCTTGTTCAAAATTCACTAACTTACTTTACGCGTCCATCTTTGGGTCACCAATTTACATATGTGTACCAAATTTCAACTCAATCGGTTCAGTAGTTTCGGAGCAAATCGGCTGTGACAGACGGACAGACAGACAACCGAGTGATCCTATAAGGGTTCCGTTTTTTCCTTTTGAGGTATCGGAACCCTAAAAACACTGAGAAAACCTTCATTCATTTGTGACGAAGAAGACTAGAAGACTAACACATTCTCTCCCATCAATGTCTTTTGCCCTGCAGCTATACTGATATACATTTATTTGTATTCAGGCCACAGAGAAGTAGCCGCTATTCTGCAATGCCCTGGAGAGTGGCTTGTGGTGGGCAACCAGGACTCCCCAACATTTTCCAACGACGAAGATTTTCCTGAGACTGGGGACAAGGAAATGGCCGCTATATATTTAGAGTAAGTAATATAACACACGGCTGCTGCGTCACCAGTTCCTTTTAGCTTTGAACTTGGCTGACACGCTGCCGCGTGTCTAGATTGAGAAACTCTCTAATTTGCCCCTCGATATTTGGATGTTTTACAATGGCGCCCAATAAAATGGATATTCAATAAAACCGCTAAATATTTCGAGTGGTTATGAAACTTTACGGGAGTTGTATTAATTTACTTTGCGGAAATTCATGATATATTACGATAACAATATTCCTTTGCTATTCCGCTAAAAAACGTGCAGGTCCATCAGCGGAGATCAAATGCAACTATTTGCGTATAAACATGCAAATAATTACAGCAAACCACCACCAATAATGAAAAAACCGGTCAAGTGCGAGTCTGACTCGCGCACCGAGGGTTCCGTACAAAATATCATACAACACTACCGTCTTGCCCCACCCATTAATTTTGGAAAAATCTTAACAACGCATAGTGTACTTAAGTCATGACTCATGAGTACCTACAGCGCCATTTATCGGTGCATTTTGTCACTAACTTGCGCGACCAAGGAACTCGGTATGTACAGTAATGGAAATGTATTCACGTACCACCGTAGAACCCTGTCGCAATTGACAGGCCGCCGTCACTAAAACTCGAGTAGTATGTCAACTTATTGCGATAGGGTTCTACGGTGGTACATTAATACATTTCCCTGTATGTTGGTTTTTCAGCGATAATTCTTTATCAAGTGAATTAATTTCGATAATTCTTTTTTTATTTGCTAGAAGGTACTTTCTGAACACTTTTATATGAATTTGAAGGAAAAAAATTAAACACAGAAGTATTAAATTACAAACAAAATTAACATATGATTTTTGAAGAATAAAAAAAATTTAGGCTAGATAGAGGTCTCGTTATACTTTTCCGGTAATATTCACGTTAATATTAATCATATATATTATTTTCAAATTTTTCGCTTGGTTAACTTCGGAGATAAGGGGGGGAATGGTATTTTTTTCAACATTTTTCTTTATAAATCAAAATTTTACCATTGTAGAAAAAAAGAAAAAAACTGTTTTAGAATGTACAATTCAAGCGCTTTCATATGATACCCCACTTGGCCTACTAACTAGATTTTGAATTTTTGCCCCCCCTCTTATCCGCCCTTTTTTATACAAATTAAAAATATATATGAAAATTTTTCATTTTCCATACACGAGGATTAGCTTTTTTTACAACTATTCCAAATTTCAAATCGATAGCATTAGTAGTTCCTGAGATATTTGACTTTGTGACAGACAGACAGACGGACGGAGTCGCACCATAAGGGTTCCGTTTTGACCTTTTTGGTCCGGAACCCTAAAAACCTCGACACGTGTTTCGCCTCTCTACGAGGCATCATCAGGAGATGCTGGCAGGAGATGTTGCTTGCGCCACGTCCACTGAGCAAATGAGCCGTCTAGAACCGTCAGCCCTATTTATAGTCTGTCCCCCCATACTACCATGCATGCGTGAATGAGACGGAAAAATACGTAACAGCGGTGATGACGCAACATTCAACTGTTCGTT
Organism: Epinotia nisella; assembly: GCA_932294315.1. NCBI lineage: Eukaryota > Metazoa > Arthropoda > Insecta > Lepidoptera > Tortricidae > Epinotia > Epinotia nisella. The sequence goes on from OW028674.1 coordinate 9,674,392, forward strand.
AATAATCACGCCTCTATTGTTGTACCTAATTATTTCTAATTGTTCTAGAACACTTAAACGCAGTCCTTTTCCGCAAACATGCAAGATGTTGAAAGAATGATTGTCAGACAACGCATGGTTTTCCTCCAATAAATGTTTTGCGAAATTAGACTTGTCCGGGTGATTATGCCGATACGACGCAATATGTTCTTTATACCTCGTGTGAAAACTACGGCCTGTTTGTCCCACATAAACTTTATTGCACTCGTCACAGGCAAGCTTGTAGACTCCAGACTTTTTGGCGCTTTCCTCTTTCTCCTTACTATTGCACAGTCTGAAGCGCAAGGTGTTATTCGTTTTGAAAGCCACGTTTATATCGTTAGACTTTAAAATTTTGTAGATCTTATCTGACAGTTTGCCAACATAAGTTATGCTTGCTTTGTACTTTTTAGGTGGATCCAAGGAACGTGCCGCGTACAAAAGATTGTTTGTCATTTTACTCTGTTTCTTCCTAATAATGCCATCCACATGAGACTTGCTATAACCATTTGAAGTTGCTAAATGATATATATTACTTAATTCCATTTTATAATCATCATCAGAAAGAGGCACTGTTAATAACCTATGTGCATAACAATGAAAAGCAGCTAACTTATGTTGCCACGGATGAGAGGAAGTAGCCGGGATAACAGTATCTGTATGCGTAGGCTAACGGTAAATTCGGAATTGATGTTTGTTATTTATTTTAGTAATCGTTAAATCCAAGAAATTCAGTGAATTATTCTGTTCTATTTCCTTCTTGAACTTGATTTTAGGATGCTTGTTGTTGATGTCATTCACAAAATTATCCAGTTGGCTCACACTACCCGTCCAACAAAGTAACAAGTCATCAACATACCGATAATAATATAAAATATTATTGTTATCCACAATGTGTTCGTTCTCGAAATGATCCATAAAAATATCTGCCATCAAAGGACTTAGTGGGGAACCCATTGCCAAACCATCTCCTTGCAGATAATATTGCCCCCCAAATCTAAAGTAATTTTGTTGCATACAAATCGCCGTCAATTCTATTAATTCATCTACCTCCCCTGGATGCAGAATCTGTTTTTCAAAAAATACTCTAAGAATGTCTAAAGTATTCAAATATGGTACATTCGTGAACAAACTATCCACATCCAGTGACAAAAGAATTGCATTCTGTGGCACGTTGATATCTTTGATCTTCTTGATTAAATCCAAACTATTCTTTAAAGAATACTTTGGCTCAAAATTAGACTTCTGTCTTATGATACTATTCAACCTTTTAGCCAATTTATAAGTCGGTGCACACAGGTACGAGACAACTGGACGAATTGGGATATTATCTTTATGAATTTTTGGAAGACCATACAGAACTGGTGCTTGTGGATTCATGGGTATGACCTCGTTCTTTTGATGCTCGGTTTCAAAAACAAACATAGAGTTCTTAACAACATTCCTTAGTTCTTTCTGGTAACCAGGCGTTGGGTCCTTCCGTAAAACCGAAAAACCATCACTCTGTATAAGATCAAATACTTTCTGGTGATATTGAGTTGTATTGTCGCATAGTGATATTGTTTATGTGCGCTAAATAGTGCCCATTAAAAGAATAGGAAATATAACAGCTACCGCCGTGTATTTATAGCGTATAGTATAGTAGCGCCCAACGAGGGCTTAGTGATTGTTCTGGTTCCCGCCCAACTTGAATCCTATTTGAATCCTATGCCACTGTAGAACCTTTTTACAGTAAACGTCAAAGTGACTTCTATGGCTAATACATAAATAAATATCAGGGTGTCAATAAGACAGGGTTCTAGAGTGGCCTAGGATTCAAATTGGTTGACCGTACATGGTACTTGTGGTGCCAGTTTTAATTTACATACATAAAAAAATTTAAAACGTAAAAAATTAAAAAAAAACATTTTCAAGAATCGATCACAATTTTAAATGTTTTATGTAATTAAAACTATTAAAGATTATACGGGATGTGCGACAGAGTGGCCTTGTTTAGTGGCAGCTACTAGTGGCCGTAATGTGCGAGAGAGTGGGCTTGTTTAAGTGGCCGTTATGTGCGGCAGAGTGGCCTTGTTTAGTGGCGGTCGCTAGTGGCCATAATGTGCGACAGAGTGTCCGTGTTCAGTGGCGGCCACTAGTGGCCGTAATATGCGGACGCTCTAGTCCGGACTAGACGTGTGCGCCGCGCCGGCGCGCCGCCGCCGCCGACGATTTTTCCACGCCGCCGCCGCCGATAGATTTGACCGGCGTGAAATCGGCGTGGCGTAATTGCGTTTTTTTTCGGAAAAGTGTTAATTATTCTATGCAATTTATTCAAGTAATTTTAATTCCTATGCCGAATAAAGAGTATCTACGGCATATGTCATCTCTGTAATTTTCCACATTAAATAGTTTGCTTTAATTCACATCGCAATAAAATAAAATTCGGCAGTATATGTATACACGCATGGTTATAACATTCTTGCGAACATACATGCCATGGCAGATATCGTCGGCTAAAGTCACAAACCTAATTCTATTTATCAAATCATGCTTTGGCACAGTTATACAATACAACATGTCCTTTGGGACGTCAACGTCATGAAAAAAATAGAAAATAAGAACAAGTAATGTATTAAAAAAATAAAAGCATTCAAAAAACAAATGGACATCTTGCAATGATATTTATGGGTACTACTGCTGCAAATCCTTACTTATTTAATTAATTTTATTGTGATGTAACCTTGATGTTAATTAAATAGGTTTTTTTGTGCCTCCTGTAAAATTGGATCAGATAAAGTTAAAAGGTTTGAGACTTCAAAATCCCACCGGACGCCGCCGCCGATGATTTTGCCATCGGCGCACACCTCTAGCCCGGACTAATAAGGTTGTAGACTCAAAAAATGTATTATTACTCCAAAAGAAAGAAGAGAAAGTGTGGGATGCACAAGTCGGATTTAGAAAGGGTATGGGTTGTACGGATCAAGTCTTTTCATTACGATGCATAGCCGAGAAGTATTTGGCCAAAGGTCAAAAGGTCTATTGCGCTTTCGTGGACTTGGAAAAGGCTTATGATAGAGTGATGAGGGATGAACTATGGTCGGTGTTGTGCACGTATGGAGTAGACAGCCGCCTCGTTCAAGCACTGAAATCTTTATATAAGGATTCCAGTGCTTGCGTGAGAATAAACGGGTCATATACTGACTGGTTTAACATCGAAAAGGGTGTTAGACAGGGATGTGTAGCGTCTCCGTGGCTGTTTAATCTATTCATGGACAGCTGTCTGCAGGATCTGAAAGGTGATGAATGTGGTTTGAGAATGGAAGGGTTACGCGTCAAATGTCTCCTATATGCTGACGACCTTGTACTACTTGCATCGTCAGCTGAGGAGTTACAAATGATGGTAATGAAGATTATTGAATTTTTTGAATGGAAAGGGATGAACATGAATGTAAGTAAGACGAAAGTGATGGTATTTGAAAAAGATGAAATTATGACAGATTGCGTAATAATGATTGGTGAAGAAAGCCTGGAACAAGTAAAAGAGTTTGTGTATTTGGGGACATTATTTACTGGAGACGGAAAGCATGAGAAAGATATTGACAGGAGAGTGAATGCAGGGAATAGAGTGAATGAGGCACTGAACGCCTTTATGGGCAGCCAGAAAATATCAGAAAAAGCACGCGTGGCTGTGCATAGAGGAGTGTTGGTGCCCACACTTATGTATGGTAGTGAAAGTTGGGTGTGGCAGAAAAGATATCAAAGTCGAGTGAATGCAGTAGAAACACAGATAACCTCCAATAGGTAGAGCCTATAGGGCGACGTGCGGTCACCACGCGTAAGTCTTGTAGCACTAATAACCCCCCCAACCCCGCGCCATATTGTCAGTTTCGACCAAGTGCGCGATCTATACGTGCGTCAAACAAACAACAAATTAAATTTCATTTTGCGTTATAAAAATGACTTATTGCTGTGTGAAGTGGTGTGGAAAAACTCCCGAACGTCTAATTACAAAACCGACGGAATAATATTTCACAGGTAAGTTAAATTTATGATATAAATGTAAATTTCATTCTGTCACGCGGAGTTCATTTTACGCTGGTCCATCACGTGACGCTCTAGTGATGAGCTAGTGACGCTTTCGAATTTTACCGATTCAGATTCATTTAAGGAAACAATACATTAATTCATCCGGGGTTTTCGTTTACTATTTTAATACGAAAATTCACTAAAGATTATATTTATATCCTTGTCATTTTATTGTCAAAATTCTTTTGTTAAAAAATCTCATAAAATAGATAGTATTATATACGATATAAGATTTGAACTGAGGGGCTACCCCTCATACATTAATTCATCCGGGGTTTTCGTTAACTATTTTAATACGAAAATTCACTAAAGATTATATTTATATCCTTTGTCATTTTATTGTCAAAATTCTTTTGTTAAAAAGTCTCATAAAATAGATAGTATTATATACGATATAAGATTTGAACTGAGGGGCTACCCCTCATACATTAATTCATCCGGGGTTTTCGTTTACTATTTTAATACGAAAATTCACTAAAGATTATATTTATATCCTTGTCATTTTATTGTCAAAATTCTTTTGTTAAAAAGTCTCATAAAATAGATAGTATTATATACGATATAAGATTTGAACTGAGGGGCTACCCCTCATACATTAATTCATCCGGGGTTTTCGTTTACTATTTTAATACGAAAATTCACTAAAGATTATATTTATATCCTTGTCATTTTATTGTCAAAATTCTTTTGTTAAAAAGTCTCATAAAATAGATAGTATTATATACGATATAAGATTTGAACTGAGGGGCTACCCCTCCCTCCCTGTCGCTCGAACTAGCAAGTGCGACAGAGACGGAGATACACGAACGAAGTTCGTTTTCGTTTCGCGGCCCTCTGCATCAAGAAGGCGGCGTGGCGGACTGCAACCGTCTTACAAACTATGAGGTAGAGGGAGACGTAGTAAATTACTATCTCGCTCTATTTTATAGCTTCCAGAGCTTGTGAACAGAATAATATTGTAGTAGTAGTACCTACTGGAAGTTTTTTGTTTGGTTTAAGAGTAGGTATTATGTAGTTTTATTTTATTTATATTGGGTAATTTAGAGTATTGTAGAATAATATGTAGTGTCGAAGTTAGCTGTTGCTATTTAGTATAAATATAATGTAGAATGAAATGCGTCAGGTGAGCGAGATCTGCCGCCTGATTTCGGCCCACGTTGATAGAAGCCGGAGGCATAGCGACCTGCCAAAGTCTATCCCTATCTCGCACTTTCTTATAAATTTGTACCGCTCATGTTGTCCGCCGCGCTCGGACGTCTGGACGCGGCAATATACTACTGTTAGTGCCACAAGCAGGCCAATGCCTAGAAAGAACCATTTCATATAAATACTCGATGTGATTTACATACATTTTTATGTTACGTGGTGAGCAAAATAGTCAATGAACGAAACATGATAATAATATAACAGTGACGGCTGTTCAAAAAATTTAAACCATGTCAAAGGATACCTACGCCATGTAAAATAGTTTACTAACAACTAATTGCGGCAACGCTAAAAACCGTTAACGACCAACGCGTCCCATCACTACGCTTCTGGCGCCATGATGTGACAAAGCGCGCTAATTTCGAAATAGCCAATCGCAGCGCCGTTACCGTCCTCCCCGCAACCCGCAGCTGTGGTGACCTATGAATCGAACTAAATCACTTATATGCTCTATCTATTGGAGGTTATCTGTGAGTAGAAATGAGAGCGTTGAGAAGTATGTGTGGAGTGAAATTGAGTGATAGAGTCAGAAACAGTGTGATAACAGATAAATGTGGAATGTATGGAGATATAGTCACGAAAATTGAGAAGGGTATGTTAAGGTGGTTTGGGCATGTAGAGAGGATGGATGAAAGAAGATTAACGAAGAGAGTGTATGTAAAAAGAGTGGAAGGGGAAGACCTAGGCGAACTTTCTTCGATCAAATTGGAGAAATCTTACAAAAAGGCCAGGTCAAAAGTACCCTAAACCGACGAGCATGTATGAGAAATGTTATGAAGGTGAGTGAAGCGAAAGTGGTTTGTCAGGATCGTAGCAAATGGAGATCCGTGATCTCTGCCTACCCCTCTGGGAAAGAGGCGTGATTATATGTATGTATCTATGTATGTAAGAACGAAGACAAAAATATGGCTAGTATCGAAAATCCCATTCAGATATCTCAAAAAATTACGAAGAAACCGTTTTAATATTGCTTGTTAGAGAGAGAAAACGCTCGGGGACCGTGACGTCACGACCCCCGAGCGTCATAGTAAAGTACAATCGTTTCATATGAAGGTGCATTCTGCGGAAAAGGGACAGAATGTACCCCCTCATAAAACTTTGGACACTTATAACTTTGTAATAATGTAACATTTTGTTTTACTTGGTTCTCCATTTGACAATATTTTTAATCCTATTTCGAGAAAATTCATCATTATTGGTTATTTTATTTGGTGTTTACACCCCTATTAGCGAGTACATGTCTATGTCTATGTCTACATGTGACAACGCATGTTCGCAGGCGGCTGATACCAGTGTTCTGCGCGCGCTACCTCGGCGCGGGCGGCGCGAGCGTGCGGCGCGCGTGCCTGTCGCTGGTGCGCAAAATGGTGCACTACACGCCCGCGCGGCTGCTGCGCGCGCTGCCCGCGCACGCCGCCGCCTCGCTCACCATGCTCATGGCCGCCGTGCTCGACAATGTGGTGAGTGACTGTACTGTACCGGGTGTACCGCTACCTCGGCGCGGGCGGCGCGAGCGTGCGGCGCGCGTGCCTGTCGCTGGTGCGCAAAATGGTGCACTACACGCCCGCGCGGCTGCTGCGCGCGCTGCCCGCGCACGCCGCCGCCTCGCTCACCATGCTCATGGCCGCCGTGCTCGACAATGTGGTGAGTGACTGTACTGTACCGGGTGTACCGCTACCTCGGCGCGGGCGGCGCGAGCGTGCGGCGCGCGTGCCTGTCGCTGGTGCGCAAAATGGTGCACTACACGCCCGCGCGGCTGCTGCGCGCGCTGCCCGCGCACGCCGCCGCCTCGCTCACCATGCTCATGGCCGCCGTGCTCGACAATGTGGTGAGTGACTGTACTGTACCGGGTGTACCGCTACCTCGGCGCGGGCGGCGCGAGCGTGCGGCGCGCGTGCCTGTCGCTGGTGCGCAAAATGGTGCACTACACGCCCGCGCGGCTGCTGCGCGCGCTGCCCGCGCACGCCGCCGCCTCGCTCACCATGCTCATGGTCGCCGTGCTCGACAATGTGGTGAGTGACTGTACTGTACCGGGTGTACCGCTACCTCGGCGCGGGCGGCGCGAGCGTGCGGCGCGCGTGCCTGTCGCTGGTGCGCAAAATGGTGCACTACACGCCCGCGCGGCTGCTGCGCGCGCTGCCCGCGCACGCCGCCGCCTCGCTCACCATGCTCATGGCCGCCGTGCTCGACAATGTGGTGAGTGACTGTACTGTACCGGGTGTACCGCTACCTCGGCGCGGGCGGCGCGAGCGTGCGGCGCGCGTGCCTGTCGCTGGTGCGCAAAATGGTGCACTACACGCCCGCGCGGCTGCTGCGCGCGCTGCCCGCGCACGCCGCCGCCTCGCTCACCATGCTCATGGCCGCCGTGCTCGACAATGTGGTGAGTGACTGTACTGTACCGGGTGTACCGCTACCTCGGCGCGGGCGGCGCGAGCGTGCGGCGCGCGTGCCTGTCGCTGGTGCGCAAAATGGTGCACTACACGCCCGCGCGGCTGCTGCGCGCGCTGCCCGCGCACGCCGCCGCCTCGCTCACCATGCTCATGGCCGCCGTGCTCGACAATGTGGTGAGTGACTGTACTGTACCGGGTGTACCGCTACCTCGGCGCGGGCGGCGCGAGCGTGCGGCGCGCGTGCCTGTCGCTGGTGCGCAAAATGGTGCACTACACGCCCGCGCGGCTGCTGCGCGCGCTGCCCGCGCACGCCGCCGCCTCGCTCACCATGCTCATGGCCGCCGTGCTCGACAATGTGGTGAGTGACTGTACTGTACCGGGTGTACCGCTACCTCGGCGCGGGCGGCGCGAGCGTGCGGCGCGCGTGCCTGTCGCTGGTGCGCAAAATGGTGCACTACACGCCCGCGCGGCTGCTGCGCGCGCTGCCCGCGCACGCCGCCGCCTCGCTCACCATGCTCATGGCCGCCGTGCTCGACAATGTGGTGAGTGACTGTACTGTACCGGGTGTACCGCTACCTCGGCGCGGGCGGCGCGAGCGTGCGGCGCGCGTGCCTGTCGCTGGTGCGCAAAATGGTGCACTACACGCCCGCGCGGCTGCTGCGCGCGCTGCCCGCGCACGCCGCCGCCTCGCTCACCATGCTCATGGCCGCCGTGCTCGACAATGTGGTGAGTGACTGTACTGTACCGGGTGTACCGCTACCTCGGCGCGGGCGGCGCGAGCGTGCGGCGCGCGTGCCTGTCGCTGGTGCGCAAAATGGTGCACTACACGCCCGCGCGGCTGCTGCGCGCGCTGCCCGCGCACGCCGCCGCCTCGCTCATCATGCTCATGGCCGCCGTGCTCGACAATGTGGTGAGTGACTGTACTGTACCGGGTGTACCGCTACCTCGGCGCGGGCGGCGCGAGCGTGCGGCGCGCGTGCCTGTCGCTGGTGCGCAAAAAGGTGCACTACACGCCCGCGCGGCTGCTGCGCGCGCTGCCCGCGCACGCCGCGGCCTCGCTCACCATGCTCATGGCCGCCGTGCTCGACAATGTGGTGAGTGACTGTACTGTACCGGGTGTACCGCTACCTCGGCGCGGGCGGCGCGAGCGTGCGGCGCGCGTGCCTGTCGCTGGTGCGCAAAATGGTGCACTACACGCCCGCGCGGCTGCTGCGCGCGCTGCCCGCGCACGCCGCCGCCTCGCTCACCATGCTCATGGCCGCCGTGCTCGACAATGTGGTGAGTGACTGTACTGTACCGGGTGTACCGCTACCTCGGCGCGGGCGGCGCGAGCGTGCGGCGCGCGTGCCTGTCGCTGGTGCGCAAAATGGTGCACTACACGCCCGCGCGGCTGCTGCGCGCGCTGCCCGCGCACGCCGCCGCCTCGCTCACCATGCTCATGGCCGCCGTGCTCGACAATGTGGTGAGTGACTGTACTGTACCGGGTGTACCGCTACCTCGGCGCGGGCGGCGCGAGCGTGCGGCGCGCGTGCCTGTCGCTGGTGCGCAAAATGGTGCACTACACGCCCGCGCGGCTGCTGCGCGCGCTGCCCGCGCACGCCGCCGCCTCGCTCACCATGCTCATGGCCGCCGTGCTCGACAATGTGGTGAGTGACTGTACTGTACCGGGTGTACCGCTACCACCACCTGTATTCATACTTGCGATGTAGGCTCTGCACAGGGGCTCTAACTTTTACAGATTTAGTGCCAACGGTTTCGAAGCTCTACGCAAGTAGCCGACAACGTTCGAAAACGGTTTGTAAAGGATAGCGAACATAGCGGGCTCCTGGCACTGAAAGTGTTTATAACAAATAAACGAATACATAACTGATGCTAGATAGTGGCGCTTGAGGTAAGCAAGACTGTGGTGGATGGTGATGGTGCCGTGTTCCCGTTGACTGCTACTTCGATCCCCGTAATCATTACCTCCCTAATATTAACTGATACAGTAATAGTACATTATTGCCGCGGCCGGGAAGGAGGCAATTGCAGGCTGAGTATTTCCCGCCGTTTTTCTTTTTAAACCGAATCGCAAGTGTATTTTTCCACCGAAAAACGCGAACTATTTGAGACGCATAGAAAAACGTCGCGTTAGCAACAGAAAAATACGAGTTGAATTGGCTGAATACGACCTGTGCCGTCTTTTTTATATGCCGATTTCAACTTTTAAAAAAGTTTGGTACTCGACAAATAAAGGAATTTATATGTAACATTCCAGGCGGCCTGCAATGTTTTTTATTTTTTTAATTTTGATCTGACCTGAAACTATACACTTTACCTTCCAATATGTAGCGACTAATGTACACTTTGCGGGCCATTTTGGAGAAAAATTTTCTTGATTACTGTGATATATATCTATTACGACGTATTACTCGCTCGCAATAGAGTTGTTATTATCATTATATTTATGGGACATTTTATACAAAATAAGTGGAAGTACAGTGGTTATGTGTGTAGGGCGAGATGGGCCAGCGGCGCCCGCAGCCGCGGCCGCTGCGCAGCCGCTATATCCGCGCGCCGGCGGTAATGTTCCGATGGTGTGATGATTCGAGTGCGCACTACTACGGCTCTAAATACTGCCCGGTACAACTACCATAATCATCGGCGCAAATACAGCCACCTCGGTTACGACTTCGAGCAGCGGTTGCGGCCGTGAACCACGAATGGCGCATCGTTGCCGTGGCCGTCACAGCTCGAGCTCATGACCGAGCCGTCAATTCTCGGCGTGGCGTCTCCGCGCTATGCCAATCTGCAAGCTCGCTAAACTATGATTCATTTTAAAACCCCATGCTGCACCCCTGTGTCTGTAAATCTGATTAATCAAGAGAAAAATCGGAACTATTCATTAGATAGAGCAGCGACTTTAAACAAATGTCAGTTTCGATTTTTTTCATCGCAAAAGGTACCACTTTGTCGGTTGTCAATAAAGACTTGTTAGGCCATCGGTACGTCACCTCTTGCATGATAGCTTTTGCCAGGGAATGACACAATTGAGACTATTTAAGAGTTGGAATTATTGAGATCACGGTTACCAACCAATATCTTCTAGATACTGATTTATAAACTTTTTTATAAGATGATTATGATAATTCTACTGTGCTGTTGAAAACTACTACGTATTAGACAAGTTCCTTCATGATTACTCTAGAAGCAAAATTATTGGACGCAATTTATAATTACACAGCAAAGATGTAGTAATTTAGAGCCGTAGTGTATCGCCAGCGTCGTACTGATTACATTTATTTGGGTTTACTACCTACGTACACTGCGATAAGTGTAAAAATGTGTTCACGTTCAAAGCGTAAATCCAATCGTACGATGTTGGCACCCTAATTGCTCGGCTTTGTATTGCTAAATATGAAATAACGATTTATGTACCTGTTCACATACATCACAGTACTTTACTAATAACGCACCGATAATGGATATTGGTTTATGTACATTTCATGTTTCCTTATCCGCATCACTGTTTTATATTACAAAGACGTCACACCATCGAAATTTACTTGCATTGAATGATGTTTTTTGGTGTTTTTATGTGTTTTAATATTGTTTATTTGTAGACTTTAGTCGCTGAGTTTGAGATTGCGTAGGCATTATGTTTTGACGCAAGGCTCATTTTGAGGGCGTCTGTCCAGCTTCTTGTTGCCACAGCGATTTTTGATACATATCTTTACACGCCACCTTATAACGCCAATTTGTATCTGAAACGTGTCTCTTAATACTTACTACTTTTTAGGGTTCCGTAGCCAAAATGGCAAAAACGGAACCCTTATAGTTTCGTCATGTCCGTCTGTCCGTCTGTCCGTCTGTCCGTCTGTCCGTATGTCACAGGCATTTTACTCGAAAACTATAAGGCGTATTTGACTAAAATTTTGAGGATAGGTGTATTTTGTTAGCCGCTACATAGTTTTGTAATTAAAATGACAAAAAAAAATTTTTTAGGGGTGCACTCCATACATAAAACTAAAATTCAAAAATTTTTTTTTCATTGTGACCCCCCGTGTGGCACATCAATCGATAGGCCTTTCAAAATAAATATAAAGTTTCTTAGCATTTTTTTTGATTAAGTGAATAGGGTCGGAGATAATCGCCCCGAAAGTCACTAAAATTCTGTCCCCCCCCCTCTAATTTTTGAACGGTGTATTTTAAAAATATGGAAAAATTCATGAACATAGGGCTTATTAATTTCATTTACCGAAAATTATTTTGATAGGCACGGAACCCTTCGTTTTGCGTGGTCCGCCACGCACTTGGCCGGTTTTTAGTGATTTACTGTTGACGTTTTACATCATACTCAAGGAACAACTTTCTATTTCTAACCGCTATGGCTAGGCGTGCCAACTTTTTCCGTGTTTCTAGCAGTTTGGCGGGTAATTAAAAATATTGAATGCTATGTACTTTCTTGGAAAAAAAAAATGCAGTAAAGTCCCTGAGTGACTACCGGACCCTTCACGAATTTTCATAATGAATCTAATGAAAAAAAACCCGCTAAGTGCGAGTCGAACTCGCGCACGAAGGGTTCCTTACCATCATCTATAAAAACGAGCAAAAAATCACATTTGTTGTATGAGAGCCCCCTTAATATGTATAATGTAAATATGTACTTTTTTGGAAAAAAAAAATATTTATTTTATTCTGTTTTTTAGTATTTGTCGTTATAGCAGCAACAGAAATACATCATCTGTGAAAATTTCAACAGTCTAGGTAACACGGTTCATGAGATACAGTCTGGTGACAGATGGACGGACAGCGAAGTATTAGTAATAGGGTCCCGTTTTTACCCTTTGGGTACGGAACCCTAAAAACTAATGCCCAACCGCGTGGATATCCAATATCAAATTTAATGGCGTAACCGGCTTTAGCATATTTATTCCATTTTTGACAAAATCTAAGTTTATGTATCAATGATACAAGCGTTGTATAACCGCATTTCTGTGGCTACAAGAAGTTGAAACTCTACCAATACCAGTTGGTATTAACCATCAAAGTGTCCGTTATAGGACGACGACGACGGCCACATCATAGTGCTGGGCATCGCCGAGGAGGTAATGGTGAAGGCCACCGACATCTACTTGGAGCAGTTCGCGAGGCTCGGGGTCTTCAGCAAGGTGGAAGCTCTGGCCGCTGAGCCTGCTGCCAGTGCCGCTAACTCGGCTACTAATGTCGCTGGTATGTTATTTTTCATCTCTCCTGTTCTGAAAGTTGACTTTTTATGGGTATATAGCCGGGTGGAAAACAGCGTTTTCTACCCTAGGGTGAAAAGTATTTTTTTTTATTGTTACGTATAGCCACGGAGTGAAAGATAATTGAGTTACGTCATATTATTAAAATACAAGCTTTACACTCAGTTTAACGACGGGTTTATTACAATCTGTAGGTTAATATTAAAATGCTTTTACAGTTGGTTTATTTTTTCGTAATTACAGAAAATCAACATTCAAATTAATTCCTGTAAATTTCGGCTGCCCGCCATTACATTTTTTCACGTTTCGGCATGGCCCTCTAGATTAGTTGCCTCGCGGCCTACTCGATTACAATCTAGTAGGCCGTGGCAATGGAGAGGGCTATGCTGGGAGTATCTCTGCGTGATCGCATCAGAAATGAGGCTATCCGCAGCAGATCCAAGGTAACCGATATAGCCCTCCGAATCGCTAAATTTAAGTGGTAATGGGCGGGGCACATTGCACGTAGAACCGATGGCCATTGGGGCGGAAAGGTTCTCGAGTGGCGACCACGTACTGGAAGGCGCAGCGTGGGTAGGCCCCCCACAAGGTGGACTGATGATCTGGTAAAGGTCGCTGGAGTCCGCTGGATGCGGGTGGCGCAGGACCGGCCATTGTGGCACCCTTTGGGGGAGGTCTATGTCCAGCAGTGGACGTCTTTCGGCTGATGTATATGATGATGATGATGATGAGGCCGTGGCAAGTGGCGAGTGCAAAAAGCTTGGAGGTTGGATATAGGTGTAATTATTTTATTCAGGTATATCTAATAATTAATTAATTTCATATTAATGAATTTCATGATCCATATAATTCTGTACATTTATTTATATAATTATACAAATACAAAAAATCAAATATAACTATTAGATACGTTTTTAAACGTTTCTTAAGTAGTAAGTGTATTTTAACTGATTACTCTTAATATACCTGTTTTATAAAATATACGTGTAGTACTTTACTTTACTCACAGTCAAAATGAAAAGTAGTGTTTAATTCGGGTGAAATTACCCATTTCATCTTCGAACTATTGGCGCTCTCTCACTTCGTTCGAGCGCCAGAAATATCTCGGGTGAAATGGGTCATTTTCAACCCTCGGTTAATAATCTACTATCAGTGACACTAGCTGGCCGCGCAGCTCGACCGCGTACCGCAAACACAGCAGATATAAAGTCCATTCTATACACATGTCAAATACCTCTACATTCAAACTTACAAAACTACGATCCTACAGACTTCCTCTTTATAATCGTTAAAACTGTGTAAGGACCGCGAGTTATACCTACAACACAGTTTATAGTTTGGAAACGACCACGTTACCCTGTGTAAACCGCCTGAATCATAAAACGAATTGATAAATTTACTTTCACTATTATATATGACCCGATCATTCTAACTTACATTTTTTTCTTATTTCTCCCCCTTGCTTAGAGGATACTGAAATAACTTACGCAGACGCGGAAGGTAACGTCAAACATACTGACATAATGCTTTAGACTCACTCAGTCACTTTCATTAAAAAATTAAAACAACTCATTACACCAGCTTTTACAAGTATATCATAGCAGCGCCGTCTCACTATGGAAATGCTACAGACCGGCCAAGATATCTGCTACTACCAAAGCTACAACTCTTTAATGAAAGGGCTAACTAATTTAAATTCCATTCTTATCAGCTGCCGTCTACTGTTTATATTCTAGAATGTTTTATTAAATCTTGCCCAAGCGCATATTCTAGCGACATATCTATGCTGTTCCGCTAGCAATGGCCCTTGTGTTTCAGCCTTTTGTGTACTACGATTATATTAAGCCCAATGCACTTAATGCTTGAAAATCCTTGTAACTTATGTGTAGCTGGTACGCGTACAAAAAACCAGACCAAACGTTATGTGCATTAACGCAGGTGGTACGGAGGACGCCACGAGTTTGTCCAGCAACGTGGCGTACTCGTGGGGCGAGTGGTCGCTGTGCCGCGGCCGCGACGCGCTGTACGTGTGGAGCGACGCGGCCGCGCTCGAGCTCAGCACCGGCTCCAACGGCTGGTTCCGCTTCCTGCTGGACGGCAAGCTGGCCACCATGTACTCCAGCGGCAGTCCCGAGCATCAGACCGACAATACAGGTACGATCATTTAAGGAATCGATTGATGATAAATAAGATTCCGTCAAAAAATCGTTTTTAGTACAAGCTTTTATTGCTGACTGCACTTTTCTGTATACCGTCATCAATTACTCATTGAAGACGATTCTAACGAGCCCAAACTCAACGGGTTTACGACGATTAAGTACTGAATTCCCATGGCCACCTTCTGTCTGCATCATCAGATCAGCTTGATGGTACCATAATTGATGGTATAATAATGAATTGCCATCCAAACTATACTATAATCCAACATTTCAGCGCAATCAGTTCAAGATATCTGCTTCAAAATTGAGTTGCAAAATTCCACCCGAAGAAACATAGTTACATACAGGTAAATTACTTTCGAGACGTTTTTGCATTTGTAGTTGTGACCCCTGTAGCCAGCCTCACACACACACACACACACACATACGTGTGTCTGTGTACGTTACGTCAACGTGTACGTGTGTCCCTGTAAATATACAAATACTACTACAGATGCAAAAACGTCTCGAAAGTAATTTACCTGTACATTGCAAGTTAATGAAAAGCTTGTAAAATAGCTCTATTGTTACAATTTTACATGTCTAAACTAGCAACACTGAGGCGCTCGACCAATAACGACCGGGCATTTGATCAGTGTTGACGGTTTAAACTAGTAAAATGGTAACTTGTAAATTCGTAAAATGGGCCACTGGTAGCCATATGATGATTTTTTTTGCTAATGTAACATCTTTGTTGACAGAAAACCGCGGCGAATTTATAGACAAACTCCAAAGAGCTAGGGCATCAGTGAAAAACTCTGTGCCACAGCCGATTCTGTCCAAGCCCTCGCATACGAAATTGATCCTCGGAAATTGGTCCCTGTCCTGCAAGAAGTGAGTATACTGATACAAGAAACACTGGATTTCGCAAATGCTGGAATGCCACACGATTCTGGCGATTTAGCGAAAATTATCAAAACTGTCAAGACATACTTAACCAGTTTGTTTGTTAACACACATTTTATGGTTGTAGGGAAAAGGAACTACAAATACACAATACCGATGGACAACAGCAGACAACTTTACTTCGAGACGATCTACCAGGATTCATATTTGAGTCCAATCGCGGCACAAAACATTCTTTCACTGCTGAAACATTCTTAGGTCAGTATTAATTTGACTTAGTAAGTAATTTGCAATGGGAATTATAAGTAAAAATATACGGTGGTATTGTCAGTGTGAGTCCTGAATCACACAGACGCGGCCTGCGGTGGCGGTCCATAGTTACAGTTAATGTCAAATTACTACTACGGTCAAAAAATACGCCATAAATCACTGGTATTTCGTAACATGTATTGATATATATTATTTTGACAAAGTCATTTTTAGGGTTCCGGTACCTCAAAAGGAAAAAACGGAACCCTTATAGGATCACTCGGTTGTCTGTCTGTCCGTCTGTCACTGCCGATTTGCTCCGAAACTACTGGATCGATTGAGTTGAAATTTGGTACATATATGTAAATTGGTGACCCAAAGATGGACGCGTAAAGTAAATTAATGAATTCTGAACAAGAGGGCCACTTTTGGGGGGCAAACTGGAAAATCAAAAAAAAAAGTTTCGCAAACTGTATTGTGTGACATATCACATGAAAGGGGTTGTTGTAAGCATCACAGATATTTTTTTTAATAATTTTAGCACATTTGCAGTAATTTAGGAAATAAGACGAAAATTGACCTTTCCCTCCTTATCTCCGAAACTACTAGGCTTAAAATTCTGAAAAAAATATGGAAAATAGTTCATTGCCTCAAGATTACAGGAAAACTTATAAGAAGTTTGAGTATTCAAAGTAACGGAAAAATTCTCAAAATTTTAGTGTATTTTGTATGGAGCGCCTAATGCTTAGAGAATAGGAATTTTACGGAACCCTCACCGCGCGAGTTGAACTCGCACTTGTGTCCGGTTTTATAAGTATGGCATCGGTATGACTATGTTGTTTAACTGATGAATTGTTCGTCTAGGGCCCGAATTGGCGAGCGGGTGGGCAGACCGCAGACCCACAGTCTCGAATAATGCTAACAACGCCATACAGAGGCGGTCACGTATCTCAGCTAAGACGGAAGCGCTCAAAACACAGGTAAGCACTATTCTGGCAGCTCATTTGGTTAGGACATACAAAAAAGTTGATGTTTTTTACTCTAAATCTATGTAACATAGATTTGTTGGGTCCAAGCCGAGCGTTTGCTATTTGCATAATAATTTAATATCAATCATCTAAGAGCGGTCACAAAGAGTTCTTTCATACATTTTGCTTGAATGGCCACAAGCCGCGGGAGTGGCCCGCGTTTAGTGGCGACCACAAGAGGCCGTAATGTGCGACAGAGTGGCCGTGTTTAGTGGCGGCCACTAGTGGCTGTTATGTGCGACAGAGTGGCCTTGTTTAGTGGTGGCCACTAGTGGCCGTAATGTGCGACAGAGTGGCCTTGTTTAGTGGCAGTTATGTGCGACAGAGTGGCCTTGTTTAGTGGCGGCCACTAGTGGCCGTTATGTGCGACAGAGTGGCCTTGTTTAGTGGCACCCACTTGTGGCAGTTATGTGCGATAGAGTGGCCTTGTTTAGTGGCGGCCACTAGTGGCCGTTATGTGCGACAGAGTGGCCTTGTTTAGTGGCAGTTATGTGCGACAGAGTGGCCTTGTTTAGTGGCGGCCACTAGTGGCCGTTATGTGCGACAGAGTGGCCTTGTTTAGTGGCACCCACTTGTGGCAGTTATGTGCGATAGAGTGGCCTTGTTTAGTGGCGGCCACTAGTGGCCGTTATGTGCGACAGAGTGGCCTTGTTTAGTGGCAGCCACTAGTGGCAGTTATGTGCGACAGAGTGGCCTTGTTTAGTGGCGGCCACTAGTGGCCGTTATGTGCGACAGAGTGGCCTTGTTTAGTGGCGGCTACTAGTGGCAGTTATGTGCGACAGAGTGGCCTTGTTTAGTGGCAGTTATGTGCGACAGAGCGGCCTTGTTTAGTGGCAGCCACTAGTGGCCGTAATGTGCGACAGAGTGGCCATGTTTAGTGGCAGCCACTAGTGGCCGTTATGTGCGACAGAGTGGCCATGTTTAGTGGCAGCCACTAGTGGCCGTTATGTGTGACAGAGTGACCATGTTTAGTGGCAGCCACTAGTGGCCGTTATGTGCGACAGAGTGGCCTTGTTTAGTTGCAGCCACTAGTGGGCGTAATGTGCGACAGAGTGGCCTAGTTTAGTGGCGGCCACTAGTGGCAGTTATGTGCGACAGAGTGGCCTTGTTTTGTGGCGGCCACTAGTGGCAGTTATGTGCGACAGAGTGGCCTTGTTTAGTGGCAGCCACTAGTGGCCGTAATGTGCGACAGAGTGGCCATGTTTAGTGGCAGCCAATAGTGGCCGTTATGTGCGACAGAGTTGCCTTGTTTAGTGGCAGCCACTAGTGGCCGTAATGTGCGACAGAGTGGCCTTGTTTAGTGGCAGCCACTAGTGACCGTAATGTGCTACAGAGTGGCCATGTTTAGTGGCCGTTAAGTGCGACAGAGTGGCCTTGTTTAGTGGCAGCCACTAGTGGCCGTAATGTGCGACAGAGTGGCCTTGTTCAGTGGCAGCCACTAGTGGCCGTAATGTGCGACAGAGTGGCCATGTTTAATGGCGGTCACTAGTGGCCGTAATATGCGGACGCTCTAGCTCGGCTTAATAGGGTAAATTCTTAATAATTTTTCGAATAAATTCATCGTTTTTAGGGTTCCGATACCTCAAAAGGAAAAAACCGGAACCCTTATAGGATCACTCGGTTATCTGTCTGTCCGTCTGTCACAGCCGATTTGCTCCAAAACTACTGGACCAATTGAGTTGAAATTTGGTACACATATGTAAATTGGTGACCCAAAGATAGACGTGTAAAGTAAATTAATGAATTCTGAACAAGGGGGCCACTTTTGGGGAGTAAATTGGAAAATTTAAAAAAAAAAGTTTCGCAAACTGTATTGTGTGACATATCAAATGAAAGGGGTTGTTGTAAGCATGTCCAATATATATTTTTTATAATTTTACCAAAAACAGATTTGAAGTAATTTAGGAAAAAAGACGAAAATTGACCATCCGCCCCATTATCTCCGAAACTACTAGGATTAAAATTCTGAAAAAAATATGGAAAATAGTTCCTTGCCTAAAGATTACAGGAAAACCTGTAAGAAGTTTGAGTATTCAAAAACACTTATGAAATTTAGATTATATACGGAACCCTCACCACGCGAGTTGAACTCGCATTTGTCCGGTTTTTGCTTATTTTATTTGGTGTGTACACTCCTATTGTATGGTGTTGTGTGGGTAGGTCGGGTCGCGCGCGCGCTCGCTGTACGCGCGGCACCTGGCGGGCGCGGCCACGCGGCAGCCGCGCGCGCCCGTCGCGCGCCTGCGCGCCGTGCTCGCGCAGCTGCAGGGACTCGCCACGGAACCTACCAGTGAGTTACTGCTATTGTATAGTGTTGTGTGGGTAGGTCGGGTCGCGCGCGCGCTCGCTGTACGCGCGGCACCTGGCGGGCGCGGCCACGCGGCAGCCGCGCGCGCCCGTCGCGCGCCTGCGCGCCGTGCTCGCGCAGCTGCAGGGACTCGCCACGGAACCTACCAGTGAGTTACTGCTATTGTATAGTGTTGTGTGGGTAGGTCGGGTCGCGCGCGCGCTCGCTGTACGCGCGGCACCTGGCGGGCGCGGCCACGCGGCAGCCGCGCGCGCCCGTCGCGCGCTTGCGCGCCGTGCTCGCGCAGCTGCAGGGACTCGCCACGGAACCTACCAGTGAGTTACTGCTATTGTATAGTGTTGTGTGGGTAGGTCGGGTCGCGCGCGCGCTCGCTGTACGCGCGGCACCTGGCGGGCGCGGCCACGCGGCAGCCGCGCGCGCCCGTCGCGCGCTTGCGCGCCGTGCTCGCGCAGCTGCAGGGACTCGCCACGGAACCTACCAGTGAGTTACTGCTATTGTATAGTGTTGTGTGGGTAGGTCGGGTCGCGCGCGCGCTCGCTGTACGCGCGGCACCTGGCGGGCGCGGCCACGCGGCAGCCGCGCGCGCCCGTCGCGCGCTTGCGCGCCGTGCTCGCGCAGCTGCAGGGACTCGCCACGGAACCTACCAGTGAGTTACTGCTATTGTATAGTGTTGTGTGGGTAGGTCGGGTCGCGCGCGCGCTCGCTGTACGCGCGGCACCTGGCGGGCGCGGCCACGCGGCAGCCGCGCGCGCCCGTCGCGCGCCTGCGCGCCGTGCTCGCGCAGCTGCAGGGACTCGCCACGGAACCTACTAGTGAGTTACTGCTATTGTATAGTGTTGTGTGGGTAGGTCGGGTCGCGCGCGCGCTCGCTGTACGCGCGGCACCTGGCGGGCGCGGCCACGCGGCAGCCGCGCGCGCCCGTCGCGCGCCTGCGCGCCGTGCTCGCGCAGCTGCAGGGACTCGCCACGGAACCTACCAGTGAGTTACTGCTATTGTATAGTGTTGTGTGGGTAGGTCGGGTCGCGCGCGCGCTCGCTGTACGCGCGGCACCTGGCGGGCGCGGCCACGCGGCAGCCGCGCGCGCCCGTCGCGCGCTTGCGCGCCGTGCTCGCGCAGCTGCAGGGACTCGCCACGGAACCTACCAGTGAGTTACTGCTATTGTATAGTGTTGTGTGGGTAGGTCGGGTCGCGCGCGCGCTCGCTGTACGCGCGGCACCTGGCGGGCGCGGCCACGCGGCAGCCGCGCGCGCCCGTCGCGCGCTTGCGCGCCGTGCTCGCGCAGCTGCAGGGACTCGCCACGGAACCTACCAGTGAGTTACTGCTATTGTATAGTGTTGTGTGGGTAGGTCGGGTCGCGCGCGCGCTCGCTATACGGCGCAGATTTTGTTATGAGTATTCAAATTGAAGAATGTTAATCCTTATACAAAATTATAATTTACGTGTTTTTTTCTTTTAGTATCCCTCGGTACTAAAATATTGAGTTAGGGCACCTCAAAGTTGTCTCAAAAGTTTGTTGTCAATGTTCGCTACGCACCGGCATCCCCGCGCCCCTCCCCACTATTCATAAAGTGAGTCATCAACCGTGAGTCACGCGGGAGGGCTTCCTCGCTCCGGCACCCCGCCGCCGCGTCAAATTGATAAGAGTAACACAAGTTCCTGATCGGGCGGCCAGCGTGATGTAAATGAGGACTACCCTCACTACAACACATTTTGTGCCTCTAGTTTGTTTACATTCGACTCGGTGACCACACTACAGACATTATAATTTTTGAAAATAAAAAAGACTTAATTGTTTTTTTTTTATAAACGAAATCTATAAATTATGCCGGATGCCTAGAAATAATTTGGATACCCATAAAAAAACATCCTGTATACATCTACCATTTTTCACAATTAAATTCCATGAAAGATACCACTGTTGCCATTGTAATGAAACATTTCATAAATAGTAAATTAACTCTTGTCGAAAAAAAGCACGTAAGTAATAAGGGCTCGTACAGAAATCATGTGATCAATGGTCATATTCGGTCCCCTCCCCCTTGGTGATATTTGGTGATTATAATGCTACTCCATCCCCCTCCACCCCCATTCAAGATCACGTGTATTTTTGAGAGTAAGTATTAATTAAGTTAGTTAATTAAAAAAACAGCAATGACTTCATAAAATTGTTTTTATTTAAGCCATGTCGCGCTACGTAAACTTTGTACAATGACAGAGCCCGGATTTTTCACGGCAAAACAAAACACTATCGTAATCTAGCCAGTGATAGAAACATTATTTTATCGATATCGAGTATTATTAGGTATAAATAACATGCCAAGAAATATCTGAAAATATTACCCAAACTGAAAATGAATTTTATAAATTTGCTCCCTTGACGTCAAGTGAAGTTGGACGTACATTTAGTATACATAAATGGCTTTATAGTGATAAACGAAACTGTTTACTCCCAGAGAATGTTGAAAAATGTGCTTGCTTGCTCAACCAGGGCACAGTTTCAATTTACTCGAGCATGAATTTGTGAAATGAGCTAAAACCTTTTTATTAGTCCAGGTAAACAGAGATATTTATGAGGAAAGAAAAGAGGTTACGATATCATCTTTGAGCTTTCTTTGAGTGAGTACTTTTGAGTGGTTGTCAATGTCAGAATTTGAACTATTTGTTGTGGTTAGTTTTATTCATTCAAGGAATTACATTTATTTAAGTACTTCATCCAAAAATTAACAAGTGGAGCTACAATGAGAATTGCCTCTGCAAATCCTGGAATATTTCTTACCGCGTTGCAAGAGCTAAGAATATATAAACGGCAACAAATTAACATAATTCCTGTCGTGTAACGATTGTTTACTTGTAAGTTCATTGACCCAGTCACCTGTTTAGGGTTGGCACAAGTAGTTTTTTTCGTGAATGAAAACGGCTGCATATATTTACATAGTTTGTATGGGGGAAATATAGTG
The DNA here is from genome assembly GCA_932294315.1 of Epinotia nisella. Classification (NCBI taxonomy): domain Eukaryota; kingdom Metazoa; phylum Arthropoda; class Insecta; order Lepidoptera; family Tortricidae; genus Epinotia; species Epinotia nisella. The sequence goes on from OW028674.1 coordinate 9,696,885, forward strand.
CTAAAGCTAAAATATCTCCCATTTCCGCAAAAGAAACTCGTGGCCTTCCACGCTGTATAACCAACCATACCAAGCATGAAAAGAGTTGGATAGAGAAAGGGGTAGTAACCATACATTTTACTGAAGAGTGTTCGTACAAATGATTTTTGAACCTTTTCTAGCACTAGCGTGTACTGTTGCTCATGGGGGTTTCAAATTGCGGCATTGGTTTCCAGTTTGCTATGCACAAACGCATTGTATAGGACGCTAATGGCATGGTGATTTGTGAATAGTCTGGCCTGGCGAGTAACAAACCCCAAACATCTGCGCCCAAGCTTCATTGCAGACATTTATTATATGCAATGACGCGTAGTTGCAGTATCCAAGTGGCAACCGAGTGGCTCGTGGTATTTGAGCTCCCGAAGTGTTGTGGGACCGCCCTGTGCAACCCGAACTGATCCAACTTGGACTGGGGCGGAAATAGAAAAAAAAAATGTTTTTTTTTGTCGCGATGCAGGCGATTGAAACAGCGGTTGCCTAAAAGTGTGTACGCTACGCTATTCATATAATGAAATGTTGTTTCAATCGAATTCCTGGCGATAATTTTTTTTTGTCTTCCTTTTAATTTCCGTCCCAGTCCAAGTTCGTTCAGTTCGGGTTGCACAGGGCGGATCCACAACACTTCGGAAGCTCAAATACCGCGAGCCAACCGATTGCCTCTTGGACACTGGAACGCGTCATTGCTTTAACTGATACTGACAATGGTATATAGGTTTCACTGCGACAGTGACATTGCTTGGTAGATTTGATGGAATTTAGTTTGAGTTACAATTTAGCAAATTCTGTAAATGATTTCCCCATTGCAGAAGACTGGCAGCAAGAGATGAACGAAGCCTTGGACCAGTTGACGGAGCTGCTGTGTGGGGAGGAACTCCTTTCCGCGTACGAACTGCAGTCGTCGGGGTTAGCACCCGCTCTGTTGCAAGTGCTGTCGTCTCAACCTAATGGTGAGTGTGATTTGAATTATTTTACATGTAATCATGTTACGAGTAATCGTTTAGCCAATTAATTACACATGGTATTAGTAGTAGATTGATCAACAATAGTACATTGTTTAACGAGGGCCGTAAGTGGAATATTGCTAACGAGAGTGTATCAGAAGCCCGACGCCGAAGGCGGAGGGCTTTTGATGACTCGAGTTTGCAATATTCTTACGCCCGTGTTATATACAATGTTTTTCATCACATTTGCGAGGAAATAAATAACAACAAAAGACAGAAAAATGTAAGTTTCATACAGCAGCACCAATCAAAAATTGACAACTTCACTTCCAGATCAGTGCTAGTAGAGCGCGCAGTTCAATATTTCAACCAATCACAGAGCAGTATTCTTGCGGGGCGGGGCGTCGTGACCAACTAGATTTTTTTATTCAACCAATCACACAGCAACCAGATTTGCTTAAGCCAATCAGAGGGTTCTATTATTTAAAAAAAAAACCATAACGCCCATGGGCGTAATATAGCCCATTACAGCTCAGTACGCTTGCGTATAATAACACCATTTTCGAGCAAGTGTGATGAAAAGTATATTGTACTTTTACTAGTGATCGTGTCAGTAACTGAGTAGAAATTATCGAAACTAAGAGCGCCCGCACTTTACAGCCACTAGTGGCCGCCACCAAACGCGACCACTAGTACCGAGCGCGAGCCACTTCCACAACTTGTGGCTGGGACGTGCTCACTAAACACCCGGTGTGCGCCGATGCTGTACAAAGTCTATGAAAGAACTAGTCCGCAGCTTGTGGCGGCCACTAGTGGCTTAATGATGCCGGCTCTAATAATATCGCGCGTTTCTCATGAGTAATCGTGTAGTAAATAAATAAAATAAAATCATGTAATTCAGACTAAGTCCATTCCTGGTTAGTAAACAATGAAAACTTATTAAAAAGAGAGATAACTAAACAATGACTGCATGCAGTCTCTGCCGGCGGGTGAGCATGGGGCCATTTCTGCGCTCTGTAAACACGCTCAGATTGGTGTTGCGGCTGCCGCGCAGGCGACGCATCAGTGGCGCACCTCGCGTAATAAGTAGTCGCCTGTCAAATAACCGGGTGGTGCGTGTGTGCAGAGTCCACGTCGCAGTACCGGGCGCGCGAGGAGCTGGTCCGGCGCTGGGCGACGGACGGTCGCGCGGGCGCGGCGCTGGCCGCGCGGCTGGTCGGCGTGCTGGAGAGCGTGGAGCGGCTGCCCGTGCACGCGCCCGCCGGCGACGCGCCCGCGCCGCCCTCCACCGCGCTGCACCACCTCACCAAGCGCATCAGGTACGTGTCCGCCGCCACACACGCCTGGCCTTAGTAGCGACTTATGCCTGCTACACATGTAACGATATATCCTAGCGATTAATATGTGCAAACCGATTTGCGCGATGCGCGATTTGTATGACAAATCGTTGCAGATTTCGTTCATCGGAAGCATTGCAATTTATATTAGATAAATCGTTGTCGATTGCGATTCCTCAGTTTTATTGTCGCGTGTGGATCTCATTTCGGCAGTACTTCACTCGCTTGTATGCGCACGTGTGGATCTCGCTCTCTTTGCAATATGTCGGAAGAAGAAAGAGGTGGACACCGCGAACAACTGCAAGAGTTCATAGAGAGCTATAGAAGCGAAACTTGCCTTTGGAAGACCGAATCTAAGGATTACCATGATTGCGACAAAAAATCGAACCAACCTTTACACCACACACTCCGCGCCTTTATTTTTACTTTAAACATATAACCAGGCCTAATATCGCAAGTGCGTCATCATCTTCCATCGTATCGCTAAATCGCTACGATATATCGTTACATGTTAAAATTGATAACGTGGTGTTGCTAAATGGATAGTATACCATCAAATTATTGTAATAAAGTATACATTATAAATATAATTAAAATCATAAAAAGATATGGACCTTGAAAGTTTTGAAAAAATATGCAGTTAAAGTTACCAGTAGAATCCTTACGCTTTTATAGAATTATTTGTGTATATGTTCTTTAATCGTAGTTGCTCCCATACACACATTTGTTCCTCTCAAAAAACTGGTTGGAATGGTATCGTAAAAAAGAAATGTTAGGACACAAGCCTATGAACGTGTAAATTGCCCCCAGGTTGCGCGTGGTCCGCGCGAGCGACGACAGCGCCGAGGACACCAACAGCAACAACGCCGGGCGCAACCTGAAGGTGGAGGCGCTGACCACCGTCCGGCAGCTCGAGCGCTTCCTGGCCAAGTCCGTGGCGCGCCAGTGGTACGACATGGAGCGGGCCAGCTTCAACTTCGTGCAGAGGATCAAGGCCGAGGCGCCGATTGACTTCGTTTACGACGTGAGTCAAGTATCATCTCTGAATAAATAGATCTCATCCTACTGACGGAAATAAGTACAATTTGAGGTTAAAAATCAAAATTGTATGCGTTGCTCTAGGAATAAACTATTTATTCCTAGAGATTATATTATATTTTTGATGTTTTTTTGTGAGTGGATTTTCTTTATTGTTGTTAAGAACAAACAGCACTCTGGGCATACACGTCAAGATGGTAAAACCTTCGCCACACACGAGCGCAGTGCTAGTAGGACGTGAGTGGGGTGCGCCGCCGACGTCTATCGTGCCATTAGGGCACTCGGATGTCGTGCCGCGCTCACTCTGTACCTTTCATCGCGTTCGTATGTGGTGAAGCCATTAGTGATTCTCAAACTAAAGATGGCTACTTATACCGTCATACCTATATTGTAAAAGGCTCTGATCTAAAAAAAAAGAACCGGTCAAGTGCGAGTCTGACTCGAGCACAGTCAAAGTAGCAAACAGTAAAGGGCTTGAATTAATTTGGAGCGTCGTAGTTAGTAAACTACGCTTTGAATTTTTGCCATCCCTCTTATCCGTCATTTTTTAACCCCCGACACAAAAAGAGGGGTGGTGTAAGTTTGTCGTGTCTGTATGTCTGTGTATCTGTGTGTCTATCGTAGCTCCTAAACGAATGGATCGATTTTATTGCGTTTTTTTTTGTCCGAAAGCTGACGTGATCGAGATGGTTCGTAGCTACGTTTCATCAAAATCGGTTCAGCCGTTTTTGAGATATTCAACTTTGAAATGAAAAAATCTAAGGTTTTTCAGCTTTTCTAAGTTGTAGATATTATTGAAATATATATTCACATTTTTCATTTTCCACACATGTGGATTAGCTTTGTTTTCAACTATTCCAAATTTCAAATCGATAGCATTAGCAGTTCCTGAGATATTTGACTTCGCGACAGACAGACAGACGGAGTCGCACCAGAAGAGTTACGTTTTTACCTTTCGGTCCGGAGCCCTAAACACGATTGGTGTCCCGCAGCACGACTTCGACGAGAACGGCGTCCTGTACTTCATCGGCAGCAACGGCGGCACGGCCGAGTGGGTGAACCCGGGCGCGCACGCGCTCGTGTCCGTGTGGTCCTCGGACGGCCGCCAGCTGCCGTACGGGCGCGCCGAGGACGCGCTGTCCCGCGCGCCCGAGCCGCTCAACGTGCACACCAACGACGACCGCCGCGCCTTCCTCGCGCTGGACCTGGGCCTGCAGCTCGTGCCCACGGCCTACACGCTGCGCCACGCGAGGGGCTACGGACGGTCGGCGCTCAGGAATTGGCTTTTCCAGGTATGTGCTACTTCACTCGACGACCTTTCCAAATAATGATGCCTTAGCCGATAACTGGTTTACTACATTACTATAGAGGCCGAGCGTAGCGGGGCCGGTCGTTTCTGGCCAAGATTTGCATACTGCTTTTCTCAAACTTGCAATGAAATAAAAATAAAAAGTAGTCATTTCGAAATCGATGGCTTAATTAGAAAGTTTGAAAATAATGACGAACTATTGAAAAATCCGGCCTACAAGAAAAGAAGTCTTTTTTGCAATTTTCGCGCCAAACTTTTTTTTTCAAACTTGTTTGAAGTAACCTTTTACCCGGTGAAATTTACATTAGTTCTAATAGGTTTTTTTGATGGTTGAATTCCAAGACGTTGTGTCATAATTTGACGTAAACAAAATAAGGTTGCTTTACAGGCCTAGTTGTGATAGGCTGTATGAAATTCCTTTACTTTATGGAAAGTTTGTCAAGTTTCTGCCGGCGCCATATTTAACTTCGATCGGTGTGTAAGAGTTGTAACCCGCTCTTATCCGTAACCGCATCGACTAGACTAGTCTGGTCTGGGCACGTTTAACACCGCGCTGCGCCACAGATGTCCGCAGACGGCATGGCGTGGTCGACGCTGCTGGCGCACTGCGACGAGCAGGCGCTGCAGGAGCCGGGCAGCACGGCCACGTGGCGGCTGCGCGCCGACGCGCCCTACCGCTACCTGCGCGTGCAGCAGAACGGCAAGAACGCCTCCGGCCAGTCGCACTACCTCTCGATCTCCGGCCTGGAGATATACGGCAAGGTACATCATCAATATTCATGGCGTGGTCGACGCTGCTGGCGCACTGCGACTAGCAGGCGCTGCAGGAGCCGGGCAGCACGGCCACGTGGCGGCTGCGCGCCGACGCGCCCTACCGCTACCTGCGCGTGCAGCAGAACGGCAAGAACGCCTCCGGCCAGTCGCACTACCTCTCGATCTCCGGCCTGGAGATATACGGCAAGGTACATCATCAATATTCATGGCGTGGTCGACGCTGCTGGCGCACTGCGACTAGCAGGCGCTGCAGGAGCCGGGCAGCACGGCCACGTGGCGGCTGCGCGCCGACGCGCCCTACCGCTACCTGCGCGTGCAGCAGAACGGCAAGAACGCCTCCGGCCAGTCGCACTACCTCTCGATCTCCGGCCTGGAGATATACGGCAAGGTACATCATCAATATTCATGGCGTGGTCGACGCTGCTGGCGCACTGCGACTAGCAGGCGCTGCAGGAGCCGGGCAGCACGGCCACGTGGCGGCTGCGCGCCGACGCGCCCTACCGCTACCTGCGCGTGCAGCAGAACGGCAAGAACGCCTCCGGCCAGTCGCACTACCTCTCGATCTCCGGCCTGGAGATATACGGCAAGGTACATCATCAATATTCATGGCGTGGTCGACGCTGCTGGCGCACTGCGACTAGCAGGCGCTGCAGGAGCCGGGCAGCACGGCCACGTGGCGGCTGCGCGCCGACGCGCCCTACCGCTACCTGCGCGTGCAGCAGAACGGCAAGAACGCCTCCGGCCAGTCGCACTACCTCTCGATCTCCGGCCTGGAGATATACGGCAAGGTACATCATCAATATTCATGGCGTGGTCGACGCTGCTGGCGCACTGCGACTAGCAGGCGCTGCAGGAGCCGGGCAGCACGGCCACGTGGCGGCTGCGCGCCGACGCGCCCTACCGCTACCTGCGCGTGCAGCAGAACGGCAAGAACGCCTCCGGCCAGTCGCACTACCTCTCGATCTCCGGCCTGGAGATATACGGCAAGGTACATCATCAATATTCATGGCGTGGTCGACGCTGCTGGCGCACTGCGACTAGCAGGCGCTGCAGGAGCCGGGCAGCACGGCCACGTGGCGGCTGCGCGCCGACGCGCCCTACCGCTACCTGCGCGTGCAGCAGAACGGCAAGAACGCCTCCGGCCAGTCGCACTACCTCTCGATCTCCGGCCTGGAGATATACGGCAAGGTACATCATCAATATTCATGGCGTGGTCGACGCTGCTGGCGCACTGCGACTAGCAGGCGCTGCAGGAGCCGGGCAGCACGGCCACGTGGCGGCTGCGCGCCGACGCGCCCTACCGCTACCTGCGCGTGCAGCAGAACGGCAAGAACGCCTCCGGCCAGTCGCACTACCTCTCGATCTCCGGCCTGGAGATATACGGCAAGGTACATCATCAATATTCATGGCGTGGTCGACGCTGCTGGCGCACTGCGACTAGCAGGCGCTGCAGGAGCCGGGCAGCACGGCCACGTGGCGGCTGCGCGCCGACGCGCCCTACCGCTACCTGCGCGTGCAGCAGAACGGCAAGAACGCCTCCGGCCAGTCGCACTACCTCTCGATCTCCGGCCTGGAGATATACGGCAAGGTACATCATCAATATTCATGGCGTGGTCGACGCTGCTGGCGCACTGCGACTAGCAGGCGCTGCAGGAGCCGGGCAGCACGGCCACGTGGCGGCTGCGCGCCGACGCGCCCTACCGCTACCTGCGCGTGCAGCAGAACGGCAAGAACGCCTCCGGCCAGTCGCACTACCTCTCGATCTCCGGCCTGGAGATATACGGCAAGGTACATCATCAATATTCATGGCGTGGTCGACGCTGCTGGCGCACTGCGACTAGCAGGCGCTGCAGGAGCCGGGCAGCACGGCCACGTGGCGGCTGCGCGCCGACGCGCCCTACCGCTACCTGCGCGTGCAGCAGAACGGCAAGAACGCCTCCGGCCAGTCGCACTACCTCTCGATCTCCGGCCTGGAGATATACGGCAAGGTATATCATCAATATTCATTTATTATGTGCTAGTTTCTGCCCGCGACCCCGTGGAACCCGTTAATGTCATAGCTCCATACAAACCATCACCATAAAAACTATCCTATGTCCTTCCCCGGGACTCAAACTATCTCTATACCAAATTTCATCTGAATAGGTTCTGCAGTTTAAGCGTGAAGAAGTAACAGACAGACAGACAGACACACTTTCGCATTTATAATATCAGTATGGATGGCCGTATTCATAAACGTTTCATCCTCCTAGCGTTATTCCCGGTTGTGACCTAAAGGAGCCCGGGGTCCGCTTTGACACCTAACGTCAAAACGTAAACGTTTAACAAAACTATTTTAGCCAAAATGCCGTTAAAATTAGTTTATCTGTCACTTTGACAATTATGTTCGTAAGAAAGGGTCAAAACACATTTTATTTACCAGACGAATTTTGTTCTATGAATAAGGAGGTTAGCGATTGCCAACAGATGTAGCACTATGTGACGTATACAGGTAGACTAGCTTTTGCCCGCGGCAATGCGTGTGTTCCAATTCAGTTGCAATTTGGCACAAATACTTTCAAGAATTTTCATGTCCACAATGTTAAATAAATTTCAAAATCGATGCCATTTTCGTAATTAACGTCCCAAAAAACCATAAAAACGACACCCATATTGATATTTGAACATTTCAACCCCATCGCACAGGGGAGATGGTATTTCACGTCCGCCACGTTGGATTTTAAAATCGTTGTTTTCGTAATCAGCTACCAGCGACCCGATAACCCATAATATGTTGCTATTCAGACATTGTCACCACATTTCCCCCTTTTAGGGGTTGAATTCTCAAAAAACCAAAAATACTAGTTTACTCATTTATCGCTAGGAATACTCCTGTGAAGTTTCGATTGAAATAGTCTTACTTAGTTTGTTTCCCCATACAAACTTTGGACCTCCATTTCACCCGCTTAATCCTTTCTCAGTGCATCCTAGACCTTATAAGGAACCTACGTGCCAAATTTGGAATCCATAGATCCAGCGGTTTGGGCTATGTGGTGATATGTCAGTCAGTCAGTTAGCCAGTTTCTTCTTTTATATAATTATCAACTCTACATAGACTCTACATATCGACATAACGCCCAAAAAAACCATAGAAACGACACCCATATTGATATTTAGATATGTCAAGGCCAGCTCACCCCAAAAGGGGAGATGATATTTCACGTCCGCCACGTTGGATTTGAAAAATAAACCACAGAAACGATACAAATGTTGATTTTCAGACTTTGTCACCACATTGCCCCCTTTTAGGGGTTGAATTCTCAAAAAACCTAAAACACGTGTTTACTCATTTATCGTTAGGAATACTGCTGTGAAATTTTGAATGAAATAGTCTAACTAATCTTGTTTCCCCATAAAAACTATGGACCCCCATTTCACCCCCTTAGGGGTTGAATTTTGAAGGGGATTCTTTTTTTCGTACATTTTTTTTATTTTCGGCCCAGCCCAAGTTGACTCAGTTCGGGTTGCACAGGGCAGTTCCACATCGCTTCGGAAGCTCAAATACCGCGAGCCATCCGGTTGCCTCTTGGATAAACTACGCGTCACGCGTCATTGCTCTGAATATGACAGCTATTCCAATCCCAAACTTATCGCGGTTGAGTAATAGATTCCGATTCAATTACATACAACAGTAACGGTAAGACATTCCGCAAGTGAACCGCCATAAAAAATATTTTTCCATGTCTCTTGTCATGGTAGTTATTCTTACTTGAATAAAAATGCATTGCCACCGAACTTACGTAAGCCAAATTTAAATTCAAATAGCAGTAAGTGGTTGAAAAAACGAACGAAGTACTGTGGGTCAAGATTTGCGGAACATCACTCATTTTCTGAACTGTTTTTGCTCATTTCCAATAAAGCGTAAATGCTAACAAAGTTAGTCTAGACTAGATGGTGCAAAAAACGAACAAGCTCCTCAAAGTGGTATTGTTAACTGATTTTTTATGTCATGGTCGTCGCGCTTCATTACGGAGCAGAGTTGCGAGTAGTTTAACAATTTTATTATAAACGCGAGAAATTGGTTTTCTATTGTAACTTTTTGCAAGTATTCGTTGTGCACACATTGGAATGCATGATCATGTTGTTTTTGTTTACGTTTTATAATTGTTTTTCGACCACTTGTCGTGTTAAAAAATATTATCTGGTACATATACGCATCATTAGTGAAAATAATTAGTTTTTTGATGGCGAAAGGGAACAAAGCCGTCGTCGGCGGACAATGTAGGGTCGACATAGTAATGATTAGAAAATGACACCTCGCCGAGTTTTTTACGCCGGTTCTTCCCGAGGCAGAGGTTTACTTTCCGAACCGGTGGTAGTTTATCGACATTCATAGGTGCATGTAATATGCCTAAATTGAAGAATAAATCACTTTGACTTTTGACTTTGACTTTGATTCTGGTGTTCGCAGGTGGTGAGCGTATGCTCGACGCCGCCGCGCCAGTGTGCGGGCAGCACGGCGGGCGCGGGCGCGGCGTGCGTGGGCGCGGGCGCGGGCGCGCGCTCGCGGCGCTGGTCGCGCGGCGCGCGCGGCCTGTGCGTGGGGGCGCGCGTGGCGCGCGGGCCCGACTGGAAGTGGCGCGACCAGGACGGCGCGCCGCCCGGGGACGGCACCGTCACCTCCGACCTGCACAACGGGTGGGTCGACGTCAGGTGGGTGACTACCCGACTCGACCTGATATTTTGGGTTTAAGTATAGATTGGATGACAACTCAATATTATGGTACCATCGAGCTGATCTGATGATGGAGACAGGTGGTGGCCATAGGAATTCAGGACTTAACAGACGTAACCCCGTTGAATTTAGGCTCGTTAGAATCGTCTCGACGAATAGTTTATACCAAAAATGAATTTTTGACAGAAAGTTATTTGTAACAAATGTGTAACTACAACAGGTGGGAACACGGCGGCCGCAACTCGTACCGCATGGGCGCGGAGGGCAAGTTCGACCTGAAAGTGGTGAGCGGCGGCGCGGCCGAGGGCGCGCGCGGCGGCCGCAAGAGCCACTCCACGCCCAGCCTGCCCGACGCCACCGCCGTCGACCAGGTCAGTCCGCAACCTACAATAGGCTTGTGTACAGTCAGCAGCAGAAGTAGCTAAGCGGGCCGGGTGTTCAAAATGACCTGCACACGACTTTATTCTTAAGAAATTAAGAGCGTGTGTAGGTTATTTTAACACCCGGCCCGCTTAGCTACTTCTGCTGCTGACTGTACTAACATTTTTTACGATGCCATTCGAACCAGTTTTTGTGGGAGTGTAGGTATAGAGATGATTGACGTGTGGTTTGTCTCGGCAAGAAACGGAGACAAACAGATCATCAAGAAGATTGCTCTGAAAAAAGCAGTTTTTGGTTATCCCGAAAAAGACAGTTTATGATTGTGAAGACGCCGGCAATGCAGCATCCATTCACATTCAATTCAATTCAATTCAATTCGTTTATTGCATACATGTTGTTAATATTACATGGTGTTACATTAAGCTTACGTATCAAACATGCACCCTGCAAGGGCATCGCAATATAATGATTATAACTATAATATTCACAATTCCGGCATAACTCTAATACAATTTTATTATTACGATCTTCATATAGGTATATATATATTTTGGTGTTTGTGTGTGTGTGTGTGTGTGTGTGTGTGTGTGTGTGTGTGTGTGTGTGTGTGTGTGTGTGTGTGTGTGTGTGTGTGTGTGTGTGTGTGCGTTTAGTTTATTGTAATTTATCGTCTAGGTATTCGTTAAGGGAGTAATAGGCTTTATTTATTAAAATTTGCTTCAATTTGTTTACGAATATATTGTCTTTTGGTTCACTCTTCATATTTTCGGGTAGTTTATTGTATACTTTTATTGTCATTTTAAGAGGGCCGGTAGAGTGGATTGTTAACTTTGACGGAGGGGCCATTAGGTTATTTTTATATCTAGATGCATATTTCAGTTGAGCATTTTCTCTTTTAGTGTACAGTTCAGGATGTTTTCGTACGAATTTACAATTTTCTATAATGTATAAACACGTAAGGGTAAGTAATCTGTGTTTGATAAAATACTGTTTGCAGCTATCAGTTTGATCGATATTGACTAAAATTCGTATGAGTTTTTTCTGTATTGTGAATACTGCAGGTGCATCGGTACTGTTTCCCCACAGGATTATTCCGTAAGAGAGCCATGCATTAGCGTAAGCATAATAAGTGGAGAGTGCCGTTTTGAAATCCGTTGTTTTTTTTATTTCTCTGAGGGCATAAACGAATTTCGAGAGTTTAGCTTTAATGCTTTTTATGTGTGGTTTCCAGGTTACGTGTTTGTCTATTTCTACTCCTAGAAGCGTGAAAGAGTCTACCACCTCCAATTTTATCGTGTTATAGCTGTAGTCCACAGTTAGCGGGTCTTTTTGGTATGGATGGAACGTCATCAATTTGGACTTCTGGTAATTTATTTCAAGGCTGTGATCATTCATCCAGTTTGTGACTTTATTTATTATATTGTTAATTTTTTCGTTTATTTCGTATTTATGTTGACACGAAGTTAGTATCGATATGTCATCTGCAAACAGTATAGATGTATCTTGTATAATTTTTGGGATATCGTTGACATAAATGAGAAATAAGAGGCATCCAATTACGCTGCCTTGAGGAATGGAAGATAAGACGTTTTTTGTTTCCGACTGTACATTCAAAATTTTCCCCGTCTTAAAGTCGTAGTACTCTAGTTCTACAAATTGGTTTCTATTTGTTAAATATGATGCTATCCACTGTCATCTTCGAGTCAAGATCTTCTTGCAGTATCATCTTCGTCGAGCTTCAATGTCGATCTTCGAACGAGGAGCGACAGCGCAGCGATGTGTTAAAAAGGAAACTATCGAGATTCGTGCGTCCTTTTTTTTTTGTTAAAGGGGGGAAAATGCGTTACGCATACCACCCGGGTGCAGGGGGTGACCCGAGTGGTTATGTGGGACTCCCGTATAAGCTGATGAGACTCACGGTATACCCACTAAAAACCCCCCCACTTGCCGCCCCGCTGGCGTCAGCCGCCCACAAGCGACTCCTTCGCGGATGCCCGACGGCCCTCCACGAGAGGCACGCCAGATGTTTTGGCGCGCCTGCCTCCTCGATCTCCACGCGTTCAGTAGCGGACCCCCCTGAGTCCGCTACAAGGAGATCATGGGTGCGGGAAATTCCAGCACCCGGTGGCGGATCAGGTCTGTGGTTCCGCCACCGACCACGCCTTCGACCGCAGAGGATAGGGAAAACGGCGCACCTCTTTCTCTGCGGCCCCACCAATGCCACTTCCGCGGAACGGCCCCGCCAAGTTCGCAGGGGGTAGGGAGAGTTGCGCACCGTTATACCAACACGCCTCTCCCCCTGCGATCCCGCCTCGGCAGCAGAAGATAAGGAGGTACTCCTCTTCTTCTGTGGTCCCTCCTCAACGCATTCTAAGCGGGTTTAGGCAAGCCCGCTAGCAGCGCCCTCCTCGGGCCAGCCGGCGGCCCACACAGGCCGGCCCTGGTGCCTCTTAGCTTCGCCGTGGGTGACAAGTCCACGGTTACTAAGCCCCCTCGCCCCGACAAGGCGGGCACCCTCGATGGGGGAGATTCGTGCGACCTGCCGATTTTCGATGGCGTAATGGCAAAAAAAATTGACAGCTTACAAATACTGTACCCCATATATGTTTGTTTATGCGGCTGTTTGTGTTCTAATTTAAAAAAAAATGTTGGCTAGGTGTCAGTGGCGTCCACGGAGCAGGCGTCGTCAGCAGACAACATATCGGGCGAGGACGTGGCCAGCAACATGACGCGGCCGCGCATGCACGCCGCCGACCTGTCCGCCATCAACAACTCCACTCACCACATCAACACGGGTAACACGAGAGCATATACCTTCAGTGGCGTCCACGGAGCAGGCGTCGTCAGCAGACAACATATCGGGCGAGGACGTGGCCAGCAACATGACGCGGCCGCGCATGCACGCCGCCGACCTGTCCGCCATCAACAACTCCACTCACCACATCAACACGGGTAACACGAGAGCATATACCTTCAGTGGCGTCCACGGAGCAGGCGTCGTCAGCAGACAACATATCGGGCGAGGACGTGGCCAGCAACATGACGCGGCCGCGCATGCACGCCGCCGACCTGTCCGCCATCAACAACTCCACTCACCACATCAACACGGGTAACACGAGAGCATATACCTTCAGTGGCGTCCACGGAGCAGGCGTCGTCAGCAGACAACATATCGGGCGAGGACGTGGCCAGCAACATGACGCGGCCGCGCATGCACGCCGCCGACCTGTCCGCCATCAACAACTCCACTCACCACATCAACACGGGTAACACGAGAGCATATACCTTCAGTGGCGTCCACGGAGCAAGCGTCGTCAGCAGACAACATATCGGGCGAGGACGTGGCCAGCAACATGACGCGGCCGCGCATGCACGCCGCCGACCTGTCCGCCATCAACAACTCCACTCACCACATCAACACGGGTAACACGAGAGCATATACCTTCAGTGGCGTCCACGGAGCAGGCGTCGTCAGCAGACAACATATCGGGCGAGGACGTGGCCAGCAACATGACGCGGCCGCGCATGCACGCCGCCGACCTGTCCGCCATCAACAACTCCACTCACCACATCAACACGGGTAACACGAGAGCATATACCTTCAGTGGCGTCCACGGAGCAGGCGTCGTCAGCAGACAACATATCGGGCGAGGACGTGGCCAGCAACATGACGCGGCCGCGCATGCACGCCGCCGACCTGTCCGCCATCAACAACTCCACTCACCACATCAACACGGGTAACACGAGAGCATATACCTTCAGTGGCGTCCACGGAGCAGGCGTCGTCAGCAGACAACATATCGGGCGAGGACGTGGCCAGCAACATGACGCGGCCGCGCATGCACGCCGCCGACCTGTCCGCCATCAACAACTCCACTCACCACATCAACACGGGTAACACGAGAGCATATACCTTCAGTGGCGTCCACGGAGCAGGCGTCGTCAGCAGACAACATATCGGGCGAGGACGTGGCCAGCAACATGACGCGGCCGCGCATGCACGCCGCCGACCTGTCCGCCATCAACAACTCCACTCACCACATCAACACGGGTAACACGAGAGCATATACCTTCAGTGGCGTCCACGGAGCAGGCGTCGTCAGCAGACAACATATCGGGCGAGGACGTGGCCAGCAACATGACGCGGCCGCGCATGCACGCCGCCGACCTGTCCGCCATCAACAACTCCACTCACCACATCAACACGGGTAACACGAGAGCATATACCTTCAGTGGCGTCCACGGAGCAGGCGTCGTCAGCAGACAACATATCGGGCGAGGACGTGGCCAGCAACATGACGCGGCCGCGCATGCACGCCGCCGACCTGTCCGCCATCAACAACTCCACTCACCACATCAACACGGGTAACACGAGAGCATATACCTTCAGTGGCGTCCACGGAGCAGGCGTCGTCAGCAGACAACATATCGGGCGAGGACGTGGCCAGCAACATGACGCGGCCGCGCATGCACGCCGCCGACCTGTCCGCCATCAACAACTCCACTCACCACATCAACACGGGTAACACGAGAGCATATACCTTCAGTGGCGTCCACGGAGCAGGCGTCGTCAGCAGACAACATATCGGGCGAGGACGTGGCCAGCAACATGACGCGGCCGCGCATGCACGCCGCCGACCTGTCCGCCATCAACAACTCCACTCACCACATCAACACGGGTAACACGAGAGCATATACCTTCAGTGGCGTCCACGGAGCAGGCGTCGTCAGCAGACAACATATCGGGCGAGGACGTGGCCAGCAACATGACGCGGCCGCGCATGCACGCCGCCGACCTGTCCGCCATCAACAACTCCACTCACCACATCAACACGGGTAACACGAGAGCATATACCTTCAGTGGCGTCCACGGAGCAGGCGTCGTCAGCAGACAACATATCGGGCGAGGACGTGGCCAGCAACATGACGCGGCCGCGCATGCACGCCGCCGACCTGTCCGCCATCAACAACTCCACTCACCACATCAACACGGGTAACACGAGAGCATATACCTTCAGTGGCGTCCACGGAGCAGGCGTCGTCAGCAGACAACATATCGGGCGAGGACGTGGCCAGCAACATGACGCGGCCGCGCATGCACGCCGCCGACCTGTCCGCCATCAACAACTCCACTCACCACATCAACACGGGTAACACGAGAGCATATACCTTCAGTGGCGTCCACGGAGCAGGCGTCGTCAGCAGACAACATATCGGGCGAGGACGTGGCCAGCAACATGACGCGGCCGCGCATGCACGCCGCCGACCTGTCCGCCATCAACAACTCCACTCACCACATCAACACGGGTAACACGAGAGCATATACCTTCAGTGGCGTCCACGGAGCAGGCGTCGTCAGCAGACAACATATCGGGCGAGGACGTGGCCAGCAACATGACGCGGCCGCGCATGCACGCCGCCGACCTGTCCGCCATCAACAACTCCACTCACCACATCAACACGGGTAACACGAGAGCATATACCTTCAGTGGCGTCCACGGAGCAGGCGTCGTCAGCAGACAACATATCGGGCGAGGACGTGGCCAGCAACATGACGCGGCCGCGCATGCACGCCGCCGACCTGTCCGCCATCAACAACTCCACTCACCACATCAACACGGGTAACACGAGAGCATATACCTTCAGTGGCGTCCACGGAGCAGGCGTCGTCAGCAGACAACATATCGGGCGAGGACGTGGCCAGCAACATGACGCGGCCGCGCATGCACGCCGCCGACCTGTCCGCCATCAACAACTCCACTCACCACATCAACACGGGTAACACGAGAGCATATACCTTCAGTGGCGTCCACGGAGCAGGCGTCGTCAGCAGACAACATATCGGGCGAGGACGTGGCCAGCAACATGACGCGGCCGCGCATGCACGCCGCCGACCTGTCCGCCATCAACAACTCCACTCACCACATCAACACGGGTAACACGAGAGCATATACCTTCAGTGGCGTCCACGGAGCAGGCGTCGTCAGCAGACAACATATCGGGCGAGGACGTGGCCAGCAACATGACGCGGCCGCGCATGCACGCCGCCGACCTGTCCGCCATCAACAACTCCACTCACCACATCAACACGGGTAACACGAGAGCATATACCTTCAGTGGCGTCCACGGAGCAGGCGTCGTCAGCAGACAACATATCGGGCGAGGACGTGGCCAGCAACATGACGCGGCCGCGCATGCACGCCGCCGACCTGTCCGCCATCAACAACTCCACTCACCACATCAACACGGGTAACACGAGAGCATATACCTTCAGTGGCGTCCACGGAGCAGGCGTCGTCAGCAGACAACATATCGGGCGAGGACGTGGCCAGCAACATGACGCGGCCGCGCATGCACGCCGCCGACCTGTCCGCCATCAACAACTCCACTCACCACATCAACACGGGTAACACGAGAGCATATACCTTCAGTGGCGTCCACGGAGCAGGCGTCGTCAGCAGACAACATATCGGGCGAGGACGTGGCCAGCAACATGACGCGGCCGCGCATGCACGCCGCCGACCTGTCCGCCATCAACAACTCCACTCACCACATCAACACGGGTAACACGAGAGCATATACCTTCAGTGGCGTCCACGGAGCAGGCGTCGTCAGCAGACAACATATCGGGCGAGGACGTGGCCAGCAACATGACGCGGCCGCGCATGCACGCCGCCGACCTGTCCGCCATCAACAACTCCACTCACCACATCAACACGGGTAACACGAGAGCATATACCTTCAGTGGCGTCCACGGAGCAGGCGTCGTCAGCAGACAACATATCGGGCGAGGACGTGGCCAGCAACATGACGCGGCCGCGCATGCACGCCGCCGACCTGTCCGCCATCAACAACTCCACTCACCACATCAACACGGGTAACACGAGAGCATATACCTTCAGTGGCGTCCACGGAGCAGGCGTCGTCAGCAGACAACATATCGGGCGAGGACGTGGCCAGCAACATGACGCGGCCGCGCATGCACGCCGCCGACCTGTCCGCCATCAACAACTCCACTCACCACATCAACACGGGTAACACGAGAGCATATACCTTCAGTGGCGTCCACGGAGCAGGCGTCGTCAGCAGACAACATATCGGGCGAGGACGTGGCCAGCAACATGACGCGGCCGCGCATGCACGCCGCCGACCTGTCCGCCATCAACAACTCCACTCACCACATCAACACGGGTAACACGAGAGCATATACCTTCAGTGGCGTCCACGGAGCAGGCGTCGTCAGCAGACAACATATCGGGCGAGGACGTGGCCAGCAACATGACGCGGCCGCGCATGCACGTCGCCGACCTGTCCGCCATCAACAACTCCACTCACCACATCAACACGGGTAACACGAGCTCATATAAGTCCCGTGAGGGCCAGGACCGTGTCTCACACCACTTGTTGTTTCAGAACTCATTATATTACTACACGTGAACCCAGGGTGTTAACTGAATGTTAACTGACCTTAGATATTTCTGGCGCTCGAACAAATTGAGAACGCCAATAGCTCGAGGGTGAAATGGGTAATTTCACCCGAGTTAAACACTCTACTTTTCATTTCGACTGTGAGGAAAGTGAAGTACTACACGTACATTTTATAAAACAAGTATATTAAGAGTATTCAGTTATAATACACATACTGCCAACTTAAGAAACGTTTAAAAAGTATATAATAGTTTTAATGTGATTTACGTATGCAACTGTACATAATTATGCCTTAAAACACTCGTGTGATCCTATTATGAAACTTCGTGATTTAAGGCCTCTCATTATGTACAGTCACATAAACTTCTATTAGGCGTAATTATTATACTCTACTTTTTGTTCTATAGTGTAAAGGGTGTACTTAAACCGTTCCTAGATTTCATCAGATGATGGGGATTCACTTACGGACCCTACTTCCGGAAATTATTCTCGGATATTCTCATGGCCAGAATATACTTAGATTCGCATAGAGTGGGGACGTTTGTGTATTGACGAACATTTCTGTTTAAAACTAGTTGACCATTGCGAAGACCTCTCGTTGGTAGATCTCGCTACGATCGTGGAATCCCTGACCCTCGGCGCCGAAGGCAACAACTGCATAGCGGAGCTCAGCGGCAACTCGTTCACCAACATGGAGATGGGACCCACCAGCATCACGGACATCACCAAGCCTTACCCGGCTAAGGAACCGTTGCCGGAGACGAACTCGCAAGAGGTTAGTCTGCTTTGATTTTGATGTGACTGGGGCGGTTAGAGTTAGGTCAGCCGGTTTAAGACGTTTTCACTTTCTATAAAAATGTGTGACTTTTTTTTGACACGCGTTTGTGCCTTTTTAATTTAATTATTAACTGAGCTATAGGTAGCGATTCCAACATTGCGACACAACACAATCCCTTTCCAATCATCCTCTGATCAGCACAATCGCCTTCGGCGACAGTATCACCGAATAGTCTTCGTGTAACATCCCTTCATCGTTAAACCTGATATGTGACGGTCCTTAATAACCGGGGCGCGAAGGTGCGATGGGAACACGTACCAGGGGTAGCCGCGAGAATGCATAATGAGATTGCGAGACCGTCGTACACTAGGAGCGCCGGCGCGCGGCGGACGATGGCGCTGCGGCGGCTGCGCCCGCCCGCCGTGTACATACAGGTGTATACTAGGCCTTTATACTAGTGCACAACTGTACACTCGACCCCACACGTAGCTTAACGCTTACATGTACCTTGTAGTGGCGTCGCGTCTAAATTTTCGATGGGCGACCCGGAACAAAACAATTATGAAAGAGTTATGAATTGCGTAAAAAGAAAATTGGCTTGTATGGACGCTCCGTCACTGGTACCTTGTCACATTCGCGCGTTTGCCAACTTTGTATGGCATTTTAACCTTATGACAGCGAGGGTACAAAACAAAACAATGAATGAAATGAAACTTCTGATATATATTTATAAATATTGTCATGTCAAAATTAATGTACTACGTATCATGAACTATTAAAAAAAAATGCGGCAAGTTACTTGTAAAGCTTTTTATTCTATAAAATTAACGAAAATGCGCAAAGCGCACGCGCGGCTGTGGCCGTCTTTAGCTGTCAAAGGGTTAAATATGACGTTAAAGCGACACGGCGTGAAGGCTGAACAGCCCGTCGTGAGCCGATCGTACCTACAGGTGTCTCTATATTCTAGATTCTTATAGTAGTGTACCACTTTAATTACAACTAAGTATTTGCTCACTTTTTATTTGCGGGTGTTGAAACCTTCGGGAGTTGTAAAGAAAAAGGATTTAGACTCATACATAAGATTAATTATGTCGATTAATTATTTCTTATCGAATCTCGGGACATTATAAACTTTCATCATAGAGTACGATCAGAATATAGAAAATGCAGTCTCTATATAGTATAGTACGTACACAGTAAGTAGTTACAATAAATGATTCGACCCATATGATTAAATAAATAGGAAGTTGTGGAGTAGAAATTTAATCCGATTGCATCGGTGCAGGCCTAAAGATAGAAAAAGTAAAAGAGCGGAAAGGGCACTCAAGAATAGTTACTTTTTGGGTACGAATTGTGTAAATTACGTCGTATGTACTTTTGATAAGATGGACGATATTACTGTAAGTTGTTCACATGTAGTTCGTACTTATTTTTTGTTATCAATCTGTGTCATGTTTTCAATGATTGTGTCCGACAGTGTGAAGACAACGAGAGCGGAGAGGGCCAGTACGAAGATCTCGACAAGAAGGACGGGCAGGGCAGCGGCTCGGGCGCCATGAGCGCCAGCGAGCCGGATCTCACACAACAGGTACGGGGACACATGACTCTATGCGGGATAAAAGGGCCAACCACCCTATTTCTTATTGTTATTCTGCCCCGTTAGCAAGGACGCTAAATTTAATTTACAGTGCTTTTTAGAAAAATTGTTATGTTCAGAGGATGGTCCATAAGGAAGGAGTTAAAATGACAACTAAAGCCTAATTTTGGTGGATTCAAGAGTCCGCAGTAAGCTTGGCCAAATTTCACTGGCACGTAAGGCAACCAACGGCGAATTTGTTTCGTTCGTACCTTAAGAGGAAAGACCACTGGTAATTTTTCCATACAAACGTTCTCGACTGTTTCCTCCGAGGTTTTTGACCGTAGATTGATGATATTTTGAAATAAGATCAATCAATATCATCAATATAGATGTGTCGGTATGTTTAGATTTCTATGATATTCTTATTTTTACAAGTGCTAGGTTACTTCAAAGAAAGCTTAAAACGGGCCAATTACATAGTCCGCAAACATACGCCTATTACACAAATATGTTAACAATAAGCGCAAAAATCAAAACAGCCCGACATTTAGCATTTCCTTTTAATTCATTTTCCAAAATTTTGTTACGATTGATAAAGTTTCGGAGGAGGAAACAGTCGAGAACAAAACCTCGATTCTTATGATTTTTTACTTAGGACTTTTAGTCGGAGGTGCAGTTGTCCTTATCGCACAGATTTTTAGGGCGGTAACGATCTGGCAAATACGTACACAGATGAAAAAGTGATAGGAAATTGTCGACACTAAAGATCGATATCCTAGTCGTGTGAAAAGGTATTGATAAATCTAAAGTCATGGATATCTTTTTTTCATATGTCCTTTTGTGAGAAGTATAAAAAGGGAAATTCACTTTTATTATTGATTACTAGTCAACATAAAATTTTATTTCGAATATCATAATACCGTAAAATACCCTGACAGATAGTTCACATGCAGACCAAATACCCAACAAGGGCAATAGGTACGTAGTTAATACATGTGTATTAAACTGTGGATTAACCCGTTAAAATTGTTAGACAATAGGTAGGGTAAAGTGACTAATAGAAGGACAACTTAGCGAATTTTGTTATATGATACCAAACCATAAACTGACTATTTCAAAAGAATTTATTTGAGCTCAAAAAATCTAATATTTTTTGTATGTAGGAAGTAATTTCCGGAACTACTGATCCGAATTCAAAAATCCTGTATAAGAATGGACTTAGGCTATATTTTATCCTCGCGGGTTTGCCTGCGTTCTTTGCAAAACGCGGGCGAAACCGCGCTAGCTGCTAGTTAAAAATAAAAATATTTTAAAAATGAAACAAAATCTGTATTTGTATTATTTTTAATATGTTTAATAAAATTTGTTTGTATTGTATTATACGTTTTTTTTATAGGTAAGTATTTTTTGTAAAACAGTACCGGAGTCCGGCAGCCGGACGCTTACCACCTATCACAAAATCATCTCATTTTAAGGCTGTGCCCTTTTGCCCGAAATAATAGATGCCTGCATGGCAAAAAAAGGTGACAAAGTGATGATATGAGGATAGATGATTTAGTATATTTGGTGATTAGGTACTAAGTTCTTTCCCTCACGTTTCTATTTCTGGGTATGCGGTCGTCAATTATTTCCGTCAAGTTAGTTGCTTAAATCTTTTACCAATATTAAGATTTGCTTAAATATGTGTTGTTTTTTTATATAAATACAGCATTTAATTGAATTCCAGACAATGATAATATTCAACTTAAAACATGAAAAAAAAAAACTCACTATCTGGGATTCGAACCCGAGAACTCTTACACAGGAAGCAAACGTTTACTGATCACCAGAGCCCAGATTTTTCACGGCAAAACAAAATACTATCGTAATCTAGCCAGTGATAGAAACATTATTTTATCGATATCGAGTATTATTAGGTATATAGGTATAAAAATAACATGCCGATATATTTTTACATTATTGACAATTTACAGTGTGCAAAACAATATTTTTATATTTTTAATAAAAAACTAGAAGTGTATTTTTCTTCCGAAAACGCGATAAGGTATTTGAGCCAACTAAAAAGTCGCGATAAACCTCATTGAAAATAATAGACAATACAGTCAATAATAGACACTTATTACTCCATAAGACTTTAATAGTACATTACTGCAGAGGCCGGCAAATAGCAATTCGTGGATGAGTTGATTTTGTCGGATGAAGCGAAGCTGAATCCGACAATAGAGATGAATCCACGAATTGCCATTCCCGCCGAGGCAGATATAGTGCTTTTCTCCATAAATGCGAGGAAACCAAATAATATTTTCAATAATCTTAAAACAGCGAGTAGTATGTAACCTATCATGTTCCCACCCAACTTATTTTTTAAAGTATGTACACGGCATGACTCATGGTGCACGTTTCAATTGACTCACATAAAAAAATTTAAAACATTAGAATGGATTACAATTTTATTTTTTATGCAATTCAAACGGGATTGAAATCTAAACGCATTTTAGTTCGTTTTGAATATTATTTCGAAAATATTTTAATTTCTTCAGTTAATACTATTTGAGACATTTTTTAAAACGTCACTTCGATCTCTTGCAAAAGTAATCGTTTTGTCTATGACAATGAAAAAATAGAAAACTTCTAACCAGTCTAACTATAGCCAGTTGTTATGATAAATTGCTAGGCCTTTAAAATTACGAGCATTTGGCTGTTTGTAGTGATTAGTCTTGGTCAAAACATATGATTAAAAGGTAAAAAAGTATACAGTACAGGAATTTCATACATATTCCTGGCCGCTAAAATTGTACAATAATGACTTTTAACTTTTTAAACTTGCGTTTGTCAGTAACGAGGACCTTCGCATACTATTTTTGCTACAGTAAGGCGCACATTTCCGAGCATATTGGAGAAAATGTCATTTCATTACGTATAAAACATAAATTGGGTCTAGATATTATTTATTTCTTATAACGCTTTGAAACCGACGTGTTTGATGATATATACGTATAATACCTTAATATTACAGTTAATAATACAAATAAAACCGGCCAAGTGCGTGTCGGACCACGCAAAACGAAGGGTTCCGTGCCTATTAAAAAGGTCGTATCGTCACAGAAATTTTACGGCACTTACGTCCTTTTCTTTGAGGAAGGCAGTTTTTCAGCAATATCTCGAAAACCTCTGAACCGATCTTGTTCAAAACAATTTTCGGTGAATGAAATTAATAAGCCCTATGTCCATGAATTTTTCCATATTTTTAAAATACACCGTTCAAAAATTAGAGGGGGGGGGGGGGACAGAATTTTAGTGACTTTCGGGGCGATTATCTCCGACCCTATTCACTTAATCAAAAAAAAATGCCAAGAAACCTTATATTTATTTTGAAAGGCCTATCGATTGATGTGCCACACGGGGGGTCACAATGAAAAAAGAATTTTTGACTTTTAGTTTTATGTATGGAGTGCACCCCTAAAAATTTTTTTTTTGTCATTTTAATTAGAAAACTATGTAGCGGCTAACAAAATACACCTTTCCTCAAAATTTTATTCAAATACACCTTATAGTTTTCGAGTAAAATGCCTGTGACATACGGACAGACGGACAGACGGACAGACGGACAGACGGACAGACGGACATGACGAAACTATAAGGGTTCCGTTTTTGCCATTTTGGCTACGGAACCCTAAAAATGATACGGATCAAAACGTGGATAGAGAATCACCCTGAATTACGAGGACGAAATTGCATGTTTCTAATATATAATTTCATACAAACGTCACGTAATTTTTTATTAAATATGTATTTTATCTGGTGACGTTTTTTCTTCTACTACACAATTATCGATATTTTTTTTATTTTTATACCTATATACCTAATAATACTCGATATCGATAAAATAATGTTTCTACCACTGGCTAGATTACGATAGTGTTTTGTTTTGCCTTGAAAAATCCGGGCTCTGCTGATCACGCCACGACGTGACGTACATTACTACTTGAAATAAATCTACTTATTTGTGGCCCGTAAGTTTGACAATGTGTCGTGGAAGACATAATTTAATAGCCAACAGTGGTCTGTCAACATCGCGGATGATTTCTATAACATTGTATTCTAAATTTAAATGGAATGTCTGTGTGCGTGCGTGCACACACGCTCACGCATGGCCCCGCCTCCGTCAGCGCGACAGAAATATTTATTGGGAATTCCCGAATCTGAAAAAAGGCTCAGCTCATGTACGCTCTTAAATCTGTCTATCGTCATGATTCTTTTAATATTTGTATCCTGTCTGGTTTTGTTGTTGCAACTTAGGTTATGTGGATAGAGTATTGTTTGAGTGTATACATGTATTGTGTGTGTGCAGGGCGCAGCGCGGCTGCTGGAGTCGCTGGGCGTGGGGCGCGGCCGCGGCGCCGGCCGCGGGAACATCCCGCAGCGCGCCTCGCGCACCAACCACTCCACTAGCCTCTTCCCGAGGTATGCCAACACGTAGCTCGTAGCCGAACATTACTGGTGATCTGGAGTCGCTGGGCGTGGGGCGCGGCCGCGGCGCCGGCCGCGGGAACATCCCGCAGCGCGCCTCGCGCACCAACCACTCCACTAGCCTCTTCCCGAGGTATGCCAACACGTAGCTCGTAGCCGAACATTACTGGTGATCTGGAGTCGCTGGGCGTGGGGCGCGGCCGCGGCGCCGGCCGCGGGAACATCCCGCAGCGCGCCTCGCGCACCAACCACTCCACTAGCCTCTTCCCGAGGTATGCCAACACGTAGCTCGTAGCCGAACATTACTGGTGATCTGGAGTCGCTGGGCGTGGGGCGCGGCCGCGGCGCCGGCCGCGGGAACATCCCGCAGCGCGCCTCGCGCACCAACCACTCCACTAGCCTCTTCCCGAGGTATGCCAACACGTAGCTCGTAGCCGAACATTACTGGTGATCTGGAGTCGCTGGGCGTGGGGCGCGGCCGCGGCGCCGGCCGCGGGAACATCCCGCAGCGCGCCTCGCGCACCAACCACTCCACTAGCCTCTTCCCGAGGTATGCCAACACGTAGCTCGTAGCCGAACATTACTGGTGATCTGGAGTCGCTGGGCGTGGGGCGCGGCCGCGGCGCCGGCCGCGGGAACATCCCGCAGCGCGCCTCGCGCACCAACCACTCCACTAGCCTCTTCCCGAGGTATGCCAACACGTAGCTCGTAGCCGAACATTACTGGTGATCTGGAGTCGCTGGGCGTGGGGCGCGGCCGCGGCGCCGGCCGCGGGAACATCCCGCAGCGCGCCTCGCGCACCAACCACTCCACTAGCCTCTTCCCGAGGTATGCCAACACGTAGCTCGTAGCCGAACATTACTGGTGATCTGGAGTCGCTGGGCGTGGGGCGCGGCCGCGGCGCCGGCCGCGGGAACATCCCGCAGCGCGCCTCGCGCACCAACCACTCCACTAGCCTCTTCCCGAGGTATGCCAACACGTAGCTCGTAGCCGAACATTACTGGTGATCTGGAGTCGCTGGGCGTGGGGCGCGGCCGCGGCGCCGGCCGCGGGAACATCCCGCAGCGCGCCTCGCGCACCAACCACTCCACTAGCCTCTTCCCGAGGTATGCCAACACGTAGCTCGTAGCCGAACATTACTGGTGATCTGGAGTCGCTGGGCGTGGGGCGCGGCCGCGGCGCCGGCCGCGGGAACATCCCGCAGCGCGCCTCGCGCACCAACCACTCCACTAGCCTCTTCCCGAGGTATGCCAACACGTAGCTCGTAGCCGAACATTACTGGTGATCTGGAGTCGCTGGGCGTGGGGCGCGGCCGCGGCGCCGGCCGCGGGAACATCCCGCAGCGCGCCTCGCGCACCAACCACTCCACTAGCCTCTTCCCGAGGTATGCCAACACGTAGCTCGTAGCCGAACATTACTGGTGATCTGGAGTCGCTGGGCGTGGGGCGCGGCCGCGGCGCCGGCCGCGGGAACATCCCGCAGCGCGCCTCGCGCACCAACCACTCCACTAGCCTCTTCCCGAGGTATGCCAACACGTAGCTCGTAGCCGAACATTACTGGTGATCTGGAGTCGCTGGGCGTGGGGCGCGGCCGCGGCGCCGGCCGCGGGAACATCCCGCAGCGCGCCTCGCGCACCAACCACTCCACTAGCCTCTTCCCGAGGTATGCCAACACGTAGCTCGTAGCCGAACATTACTGGTGATCTGGAGTCGCTGGGCGTGGGGCGCGGCCGCGGCGCCGGCCGCGGGAACATCCCGCAGCGCGCCTCGCGCACCAACCACTCCACTAGCCTCTTCCCGAGGTATGCCAACACGTAGCTCGTAGCCGAACATTACTGGTGATCTGGAGTCGCTGGGCGTGGGGCGCGGCCGCGGCGCCGGCCGCGGGAACATCCCGCAGCGCGCCTCGCGCACCAACCACTCCACTAGCCTCTTCCCGAGGTATGCCAACACGTAGCTCGTAGCCGAACATTACTGGTGATCTGGAGTCGCTGGGCGTGGGGCGCGGCCGCGGCGCCGGCCGCGGGAACATCCCGCAGCGCGCCTCGCGCACCAACCACTCCACTAGCCTCTTCCCGAGGTATGCCAACACGTAGCTCGTAGCCGAACATTACTGGTGATCTGGAGTCGCTGGGCGTGGGGCGCGGCCGCGGCGCCGGCCGCGGGAACATCCCGCAGCGCGCCTCGCGCACCAACCACTCCACTAGCCTCTTCCCGAGGTATGCCAACACGTAGCTCGTAGCCGAACATTACTGGTGATCTGGAGTCGCTGGGCGTGGGGCGCGGCCGAGTAATAAACTTAGACACAGTATACAACGTTTCTCAACAGTCAATGTCAAGCCGAAAACGGGTGATATCGGGCCAAGTCATAACAATTATGAAAAAAAAACCAGGCATTAATAAAATCAAATAAAAATGGTCATCCTATAATGATGGTTTGATTACTCCGGCTACTGATCTTTACTTTTCTTCAATATTTTCGACAATTACCTCGGTTGGTCCTTGGTTTATAC
This sequence comes from Epinotia nisella, assembly GCA_932294315.1. Classification (NCBI taxonomy): domain Eukaryota; kingdom Metazoa; phylum Arthropoda; class Insecta; order Lepidoptera; family Tortricidae; genus Epinotia; species Epinotia nisella. Next base: position 9,724,185 of record OW028674.1, read on the forward strand.
AGTTTTTCCACCAGTCAGAGTTATGATACAGGTGCAGTGCCTCGGTCTGCACTAGGAACAACATATTACTGAACAGTTTGTGTGATTGTAGCTTGGTGCGTCTCGCTCTGTCGAGCAACTTCCCCGGCGGGCTGCTCTCCGCGGCGCAGAGCTACCCCTCGCTTGCGCCCAACGCGCAGAATGCTCTTACTCTTTCCCTCACGTCTACATCCAGCGAGAGCGAACAGGTAAAGGAACAAATTAGTCACTCATATTTGCATAAATTGCCTTACATTGCTTTTCTAATGATCTGAGACCAGTGCCAGTGGGTTGACTAATAGCACATTATTACGTCATGCTCCTTGGCAAAATTAGTAGAAACTGCGACCATTTTTTTTCGTTTTCAAAATCGTTATCTAAGGATCCGAGGGACTTTTTAATACGAACCCGAGGTTGAATTTTCAAAAAGTGGTCGCTTACTTGAAATTCTATAAATAGGTCGGATTTCGTTCTAAATTCGATTCTAGGGACCTCGGAACACTAATCCGAGCTTGGTTTTTAAAAAGGTCCGCCATTTGAAAGTCTTTAAATACGGTCCGATTTCGTTCAAAATTGATAACTGAGGAGCCGAAGGGCCTCTTTATACGAATCCGAGGTTGGATTTTCAAAAAGTAGCCGCCATCTTGAACATCTTTAAATACAGTCCGATTTCGTTCAAAATCGATATCTGAGGATCCGAGGGGCTTTTTAATGCGAATCCGAGGCTAGATTTGAAAATCCAATCTTGGATTCGTATTAAGAGGCCCCTCGGACCCTCAGATATCGACTTTGAACAAAATCGGACCGTATTAAAAAAAAAAATCAATTTTGCGACAACTTTTTGAAAATCCAACCTCGGAAACGTATTAAGAGTTCCCTCGGACCCTCAGATATCAATTTTAAACGAAATCGAACCGTATTTAAAGATTTACAAGATGGCGGCCACTTAATGAAAATTAAACCTCGGATTCGTAAGAGTTCCTCGGACCCTTAGATATCAATTTTGAACGAAATCGGACCGTATTTAAAGATTTTCAAGATGGCGACCACGTTTTGAAAATCCAACCTCGGATTCGTATTAAGAGGCCCCTCGGACCCTCAGATATCGATTTTGAACAAAATCGGACCGTATTTAAAGATTTTCAAGATGGCGACAACTTTTTGAAAATCCAACCTCGGATTCGTGAGGCGTTAAAGAATTTCAAGATGGCGGCTTTTTTTATTGTATTTACTCACGGATTCATATGAAAAGACCTCGCCTCCCGCTTTGCCGCGTATCCCCTATCGTAGACTGTGGCATAATGCTGAGCCAGTGTCCTGTTCACTGTCGCAGAGAGACTTGTTTCACATGCTTTATATGTTTTTTTCTCATTCCTGTGCCCTGGCCTGAGGCTGATGATGATGATATGTTTTTTTTCCAAAAGTAGTAGCATTACATACATCTATCTATATATATAATACGCGAGCCCGATTTTTGTACATGCCATCAGATCTACAGTTATGGTCCGATTTTGATAAATGATATGTCGTTCGATTCGTCTAATGCTGGAGATTTGCAATAAGGTCTCCGATTTTTAATTTTTTATTGAAAAAGTACTAAAATTTTAATTTAAAGAATCTACCGTGCGCTGACCACGTGACCTTGGCTGTGTGACGTCACGTGACGTACCTAACTCCTGTTTTGACTTGAGATGACAATGTAAAATAAATAAACAAGAATTGAACTCAAACCTGTAGTAAGTTCTTCAGCATAAGAAATTATAAATGTTGAGTCGGCCACATATGGATACAACACTAAGAAAATTAAGTAAATAGAAAATAAACGATCTTTTACAATGTTTACAAAAACTGACAGACGCATTGTGTCAACTGTGGATTAATTTTTTTAGTGACATATAGTTGTCAATATTATTTGCCATGTTTATATTTATATCAAAAAGTTTATATACTAACTTATTTTCCCTTATTCGAGATGTTGGGAGAAGAATGAGGTTTAAACCCATTAATTGTCGTGAACCCCATATAGGCTTTATTTACCTTACTTAGCACAATGCCGTAGGCACCGATAGGCTTCAAATTTGAAGTAAAGATGTAGAAAACGAACCTCGATTAAGTACTAAAATTTCTTTTCGGATACCGGGGACTCCCATTGGCAACTTTATTCACCTGACTTGAATACCATCCAAATTATTTCAGGTTCAGATAATTATATTTCGATTACAGGTAGGTATAAATTGTAATTTGTCAAACCGATATGACTTAATACTGGAAAACATAAACCAGTATTAAACTATTTAGCGGTATAAATAGTCAAATGCAACTATAACCGGTAAAATATTATTTTAAACCATTAACGGTCCCCGATACAGTATTCTTTGATCTGTGCTGATACTAATAATAAATAGGTGTAATGTCTGTGAAATGTAAGTTTGTATGTTGGGGATAGTCTCAGAAACTATACCCATCGTATTCTAAAAATCCTTTCTTCAGTACCTATGTTATATATGTAGAATGGACCTACGGGATTATGTGCTATAATATTTTATCCCGTCGCTCCGCCTAGGTTTTTTGTATACGCGGCGAAGCCGCGCGGGCAGCTAGTATATTAAATTACCCGCCAAACTGCCAGAACGGTTTGTTGGCGAGACTACGCTCAATTTATGTTTATACAAACATTTATCTATGCTATGGCCTATATGATGTTGGTAATCCTAAATAAATAAATATATGTTTTTCTTGTTTATTTTATTCTTTAAGTGCCTGGGCGACCGAGCTCTGCTCAGGTGAAAACAGAAAATACGGAGAAAACAAATTTTCCCAGACACGAGACCTAGCTAGATCGATTTCTCGCCCCCGTAAACCCCCTATATTCCAAATTTCGTCGAAATCGTTTAGAGTTCTCGGAAACGAACGTGATTGCAAATATATATACAAATATTGCTCGTTTAATAGTATAGGATGATATGTGTGTCCTCTGTGTTTGTGAATAAATGCATGTTTCTTCTCTCGCTAACTCGGTATGTGTGCACGCGCAGGTGTCGCTGGAGGACTTCCTGGAGTCGTGCCGCGCGCCCGCGCTGCTGGCCGAGCTGGAGGACGACGACGACGGCGACGACGCGCTCGACAGCGACAAGGAGAACGAGCCCGCCTACCAGGAGGTACGTCACTCCGAGCGAGGCTCGCCGACGCACGTGACACCCCTGCCAACTGCGAGCGCCCACAGGCTGCGGTGACTGCTTACCACCAGGCGGGTCGTACGCTTGTTAGCCACCGAGGTGGCGTAAAAAAAAATCTATTTGCAGTAACTTGTCTATGTCCTCTTGTACGAATTATATATGTAAGAAAAATCACTTTCATACACGTATAATTCGTCATATCGCGTTTTTAATATGGTTTGAAGTCAAAAACTACTTACAGGCCTTAAAAGATATCTGCATTTATTTGTCTAATTAGTGCTATGGACCACATGGTAAATAACAACGATGGAAGTCAATCAGTTAACGCGTCATACGTGTCACTCTTCAACTTACTATTCTGTGGCGCAACGCGATACGCGGGCGAGAAACGACTGCGATCGGGCGAGAGAACCGCGTATATCCGAATCGACAATTGGGAATGGATGAAAATTTTAGAAATGCCTGATTATTTTTTTGGTAATAGGAATAACCTTCCTCAGCACCAGAAAAAAGTTTCAGGTGTTTCAGCTGCGTCAATTATTTTTGAAAAATATAAACAGTTTCCTCATTTACGTTTTGGGTCAGTTACGGTAAATAGACACTTTCCTTGATCTGTCTCATATTACAAAAAACTATCTTAAATATCTGTGGTGAACTGACACTGGTAATGACCAATATAGCTGCTGCAAGTGTCAATATCATTGCCAGTGTTAGTTTACCACACATATTTAGTATATTTTTTTGTAATATGAGACCGATCGAGGAAGGTGCCGTAACTGACCCAAAACGTAAGTGAGGAAACTGTTTATATTTTTCAAAAAAAATTGACGCAGCTGAAAAACGTGAAACTTTTTTCTGGTGCTAAGGAAGGTTATTCCTATCACCAAAAAAATTATCAGGCATTTCTAAAATTTTCATCCATTCCCAATTGACACCGTCCTGGCGTAGGTCTTCATGGCTAATTGTATGAACGTGTGCAGGTGTCCCGCAACTTGCTATCACTAATGGAGGAGGAGGCCCTGGAGGCGGTGCGCGGCGGGCTGGGGCAGCGCTCGCGCCGGCCCTGGGACGACGAGTTCGTGCTCAAGCGGCAGTTCTCCGCGCTCATACCCGCCTTCGACCCGCGCCCCGGCCGCACCAACCTCAACCAGACTGTCGGTGAGTCTCAGTCACGGTAGAACGTGGCAGGTGTCCCGCAACTTGCTATCACTAATGGAGGAGGAGGCCCTGGAGGCGGTGCGCGGCGGGCTGGGGCAGCGCTCGCGCCGGCCCTGGGACGACGAGTTCGTGCTCAAGCGGCAGTTCTCCGCGCTCATACCCGCCTTCGACCCGCGCCCCGGCCGCACCAACCTCAACCAGACTGTCGGTGAGTCTCAGTCACGGTAGAACGTGGCAGGTGTCCCGCAACTTGCTATCACTAATGGAGGAGGAGGCCCTGGAGGCGGTGCGCGGCGGGCTGGGGCAGCGCTCGCGCCGGCCCTGGGACGACGAGTTCGTGCTCAAGCGGCAGTTCTCCGCGCTCATACCCGCCTTCGACCCGCGCCCCGGCCGCACCAACCTCAACCAGACTGTCGGTGAGTCTCAGTCACGGTAGAACGTGGCAGGTGTCCCGCAACTTGCTATCACTAATGGAGGAGGAGGCCCTGGAGGCGGTGCGCGGCGGGCTGGGGCAGCGCTCGCGCCGGCCCTGGGACGACGAGTTCGTGCTCAAGCGGCAGTTCTCCGCGCTCATACCCGCCTTCGACCCGCGCCCCGGCCGCACCAACCTCAACCAGACTGTCGGTGAGTCTCAGTCACGGTAGAACGTGGCAGGTGTCCCGCAACTTGCTATCACTAATGGAGGAGGAGGCCCTGGAGGCGGTGCGCGGCGGGCTGGGGCAGCGCTCGCGCCGGCCCTGGGACGACGAGTTCGTGCTCAAGCGGCAGTTCTCCGCGCTCATACCCGCCTTCGACCCGCGCCCCGGCCGCACCAACCTCAACCAGACTGTCGGTGAGTCTCAGTCACGGTAGAACGTGGCAGGTGTCCCGCAACTTGCTATCACTAATGGAGGAGGAGGCCCTGGAGGCGGTGCGCGGCGGGCTGGGGCAGCGCTCGCGCCGGCCCTGGGACGACGAGTTCGTGCTCAAGCGGCAGTTCTCCGCGCTCATACCCGCCTTCGACCCGCGCCCCGGCCGCACCAACCTCAACCAGACTGTCGGTGAGTCTCAGTCACGGTAGAACGTGGCAGGTGTCCCGCAACTTGCTATCACTAATGGAGGAGGAGGCCCTGGAGGCGGTGCGCGGCGGGCTGGGGCAGCGCTCGCGCCGGCCCTGGGACGACGAGTTCGTGCTCAAGCGGCAGTTCTCCGCGCTCATACCCGCCTTCGACCCGCGCCCCGGCCGCACCAACCTCAACCAGACTGTCGGTGAGTCTCAGTCACGGTAGAACGTGGCAGGTGTCCCGCAACTTGCTATCACTAATGGAGGAGGAGGCCCTGGAGGCGGTGCGCGGCGGGCTGGGGCAGCGCTCGCGCCGGCCCTGGGACGACGAGTTCGTGCTCAAGCGGCAGTTCTCCGCGCTCATACCCGCCTTCGACCCGCGCCCCGGCCGCACCAACCTCAACCAGACTGTCGGTGAGTCTCAGTCACGGTAGAACGTGGCAGGTGTCCCGCAACTTGCTATCACTAATGGAGGAGGAGGCCCTGGAGGCGGTGCGCGGCGGGCTGGGGCAGCGCTCGCGCCGGCCCTGGGACGACGAGTTCGTGCTCAAGCGGCAGTTCTCCGCGCTCATACCCGCCTTCGACCCGCGCCCCGGCCGCACCAACCTCAACCAGACTGTCGGTGAGTCTCAGTCACGGTAGAACGTGGCAGGTGTCCCGCAACTTGCTATCACTAATGGAGGAGGAGGCCCTGGAGGCGGTGCGCGGCGGGCTGGGGCAGCGCTCGCGCCGGCCCTGGGACGACGAGTTCGTGCTCAAGCGGCAGTTCTCCGCGCTCATACCCGCCTTCGACCCGCGCCCCGGCCGCACCAACCTCAACCAGACTGTCGGTGAGTCTCAGTCACGGTAGAACGTGGCAGGTGTCCCGCAACTTGCTATCACTAATGGAGGAGGAGGCCCTGGAGGCGGTGCGCGGCGGGCTGGGGCAGCGCTCGCGCCGGCCCTGGGACGACGAGTTCGTGCTCAAGCGGCAGTTCTCCGCGCTCATACCCGCCTTCGACCCGCGCCCCGGCCGCACCAACCTCAACCAGACTGTCGGTCACAGGAGAATGAGGAAATCAAACGCGTGTTGTTTAGAAAATAGAGAATGACCAGAGAATCGTGTCAATGTTTTTTCAAATTCTTTGTAATATGACAACAATTTTACTTATGAAGTAACTTGGCAGTTGTAAGTACCTATTGAGCCGCTACGCATTTCGTGTTACCAGCATTTATTATTTTATTTTTAATTTGCCGTATTTTTTTGTTACACGACTCGCTGGTCGGACTCTATCACTAACACGCGATTAAATACTCTGTTATTGGTCGAAGCCGAGCGAGAGCAGGCTCGTTCATTAAATTAGTTAGTCCTTTGATGCAACAATCCAACGTGTATCTTAGCTTCCCATATGAGTAAACGCTACTGAGCTCGGCCTCGCGTGGTTCCTCGCTAGTCGCCAGCATGGAGCTTGCGGAGGTGCCGTACGACCCATTGCTATGCGAAACTATTAAGCGAGCATGAACTTCCAGATCTCGAAATATCTCTGAACGAGTCGTCCGACACCGAGGAGGCCCCGCCAGCGCCCGCGTCGCCGGCGCCCCCAGCCCCCGTCGCCGCTGGCGCGGGCGCGGGCGCGGCGCGGCTGCCCGCGCTGCGGCTCGTGCTGAGCTCGGGCAGCGCGTCGATGCCGCTCGAGCGGCCCTCGTGGACCGTCTACCGCGCCGTCGTCGCGCTCAACTCGCGCCTGTCCTCGCAGGACTCGCACAGGGATACTACTTACACGTAAGGGCTGATTGTCATACAACTTACGAGTATATACATATATACTGGCGCCTGTATCCTTTATAGGTAGGCTAAGATTAAATCATGCGAGATGCTTCAATTCTCAGGATAAGTGTCCCCTATAGCTGTGCGAGGTAGCGAAGCGGTGTGCGAGGAACATCCAACGATAACTGTTACTACCCTTATGACGTTGGTATATATAGTTTAGTTAAATTAATAAATAAGTTCCCATACTTTGTAACCCCTAGGAAATCTCAGTAATGCAATAGTAGTTACTTACTCTGATGCTATCGGTGGGAACCTATAATTGGCTTTTTGTATTCTATCTATAATATCTTTGTGTTTCTGTAGCTGTTGGTTCTCCAAATATAAATACATAAATAAATAACATTCCTAACCTCGCTCGTTCACGCATCGACTCCTACTGGTGCATGTTTTCCTTGTTCACCGCTCTGCCCACCTTACACACCTCACCCTTGTAACCCAAGTTAACATTGCAATATGTCATAAGAGCTCACCGGAAGCGGATACTTCTGACGGGCTTTTTGAACATGTTGAGAGAATGAGTGAAAGTAAACTAATAAACAAGATTATTATGTCTAGCAGACGAATGAAAAAGTTGGGAGAAGGCGAATAAAGTTAAATTGTGCTTTAATTAAACTGATTTCCATCTAATTTCATTGCAAAAAGTTTTGATCAGAGATATACATAAGAGACTACTTATTTTCAGATTAACGTATAAGGAGGTAGAGGAAATGGAAACATTCGCCGCGTCGAGTGATAGCGAAGACGACGAACCGGGAGATCCAGGTGAGTTGGGTTATGTAAGGGGGCTTGCAGTGGGCGGGGCGCGTCGCGTTAGACACCTATCGCTTGCGTGGCCTGAGGCCGCCAGTCAGTCGAGGGCTGGCGCCGCGCGAGCAAACACATGTGCGGCACGCTGTGATCCGCCGCCACCGCCGACTTGAACGCGAAGAACCTCTCTCTCTCTCTCTTCTCTTATTTATTATGAGGTTGAAGTGCGGACTTAGCTCGATTCTTTTGATCCGGATTCAGGCGAACTCATAAAAAACTATTAACTTAACTTAAATGTATTATTAAAACTTCGAAAACTAATCTGAATTTATGAATCAAAATCAGCAAAATTTCTTCACAGACGTATAGGTATACTATAATTGATTCCTATTGATACTATAATTGATTATGATTGATTGAATTTGTGTATAAGTAAACTTTCATAATAAAACACATATTTATACAGATTAAATTTTATTGCGATCCCTGTAACATCGTTTTTTTTTTATTACCAGGCGTTTTGATAACGGTCTGAACGCACCTCATTTTAAGGAGGCCACACATAGTGCGATAGGCAAATTTCCGAGATTCCTTGCCGCGGTGTATCCGCTATGTATAAAAAAAAAAAAAAGGAAGACGTCATTCCGTTTGGAGAGGGAGGCGAAAAGTTTTGCTAGAGAGTGGTCGAGAGGAAATCAATTTTCATCCTGGATGTTAGCCATTGTTCTGTGATCTAAATACAAAAAAACATGTTCTGACGGCTGCCGTGATGTGTGGAGCGATGAGTCGGAGTGAATTTTGATATCCACGAGATACTACGACGCCGATGCCACGACGCCGGCAACTTGGTTGAAGAAGGAGAGGGCCTCCAACTACACCGAATCCGTCTGCTAGGCACGCCGGACGTTAAAGCGCCTTCGCCGGTTGTTAACACCAACTAGGAATGTGTTCATTAAAAGCTTCGAAGGCTTCTGGACGAGACTTAAGCCCTTATTTATAACCCGAAAGGGTTCTTTGGGACGGGGCGTGAATGCCTTTCTTTTCTTTGGGGCGAGTCGTCGGGTTCGTGAAGGCTGTTTTACATTTCCTGAGCAACGGGTCGTGATGCGATACTCCGTGTAGCGGTACTTACTCGTATCAGGCGTACGTCTTGTATCATGGTCTTGTAGGGCCATGTGAAGGTACTGTCGTTACCATTTCTATATACACACACACACACTCTACGCTAGTGATCAAGTCAGTTTTTATTTTAAAGGTCCAAAGTTCATAAATAGGGGTATTTGTTTATCCCAATTTTTAAAGTAATTGTAAGGTTACTGGGGACGCCTGGGCCACCTTTTGTTTTGTTGTTATGGTGTCATATCTTAATACAGTAAGAAATAAAATGTATTAGAGGACCAACTTAGTTTCATTGCTATACGTTAAGTGTCTCCGTTAGTAAACAAATTTGTCCTAAGGCGCCCACTTCTAAAATAAAGGGACAAATTGACGTTTCTCACGACTCAGGGCTTTAATTTAAAATCCACGACCTGCTTGAATGCTCACTGACTCTGACCGGAGTGTCACATCCCTACCTACAATATCGATATGAAAAGTTGATGCATACTACAGCTTCCTAACTCTAGTATTACATCAATTTTCAATGCTGCCAGCCGTCACTCGCCACGAGTGACGGCTGGGGGCGCGAACGCGTGACGTCACCTCAGAACAAAACAAGTAGTGTTGTTACCCAATCATTAATCTAAAATGCATTCTGTGCGAATTTTTTGATATTTTCATACTTTAATGTTGTTTTATAATGTTACTAATCAATTAGTCCTACTTGTTATGAACAAAATGCTGCACTTTATGATGAAAGCAAGCCGCTTGGCACAGTGGTAGTAGGGACCAAACTGAGTGATTTGACCCGCAGCAGCGGGAGTTTCACCCCTTAGGAAAAGAGATGGCGCCACTTCTTAAAAAATATTTCAAAAAATTCTACAAGCTAAACGAATAGACCAATTTTAATGCATAATACCTCAAATGAAAGTTCATTTTACATTTTAGTTATAAAAAAATTAATAAAAAATATATTCAGAAATCTTTGGGCAAAAAACAGCATGTTAAATTTTTTTCCTAATTTAATTAGTAGTTTTTACTTGATTTCTTAAAAAAAATGTATGCAACATGAATTTTTTATTGCACATATATATTACTGACTAAATAACAAGTATTATAAAAAAAACTCGACATCAATATCTTTCATACTTCATGAAATATTGAAGTTTAAATGTGAGCACCATTTCATTAAAACATATTTCAAAAAATTATGCAAGCTAAACAAATGGACTAATTTCTAGTTTATAATATCTCAAATGAAGGGGCATTATATAAATTGCTTATAAAAATAAAATATACCAAAATATAGTGGCAAAAAAAGGCATATTAAGATGTTTTTTTACTTTTTTGGTAGTTTTTACTTGATTACATTTTAAAAATACATGGAACATGTATGTTTTAATGCATATGTATTTTACTGGGTTAATAAAAAGTAGTAAAAAAACGAGATATAAATATCTTTCATAGTTCACGAAATATTTAAGTTTAATTGTGCGCGCTCTTGTTACAAATAAATTTAAAGGAATCTTTATGCGCAACGAGCGATCTGATTTTATTGTTAAATGTGTCATATGAAAAGACATCACGTAATTTATTTTAATAAATAAAAAATAAATAAAAATACTGAATAAAGAGTTTTTTCTGGTGCTGAATTACAAAAAACATAATTACTTTAAAATTTGTCATTATTTTTATTTAAAGTGACTACATTTCTAGACAAAAAATAAAAACTATATAATCCCCAGCATAGTTGATTCCGAGATATATGTTGCTTAGTAGCTGACGAATTTATGCAAAAAAATTAGCTCTAAATCTGATAGGACTTCTATTCACGTTGAAAATTTATATTAACTTTGATAATTATGTAACTTTTTGAAATAAAAGACTATTTATTACATACATGTTCATCAAATATTTTTATTATAATTTAAATTTCCTCTTCGCGTTCACCGGTAGATGTAGAAATGAAAAGGAAAAGTCGTTTTGAAGTAGTCGTACCATTCCAATACTACATAATCACTGATCTTTTATACATGGACCGGTTGTTGTAGGTTACTGTTGAATTATTTTTGTGCCTAATTGAATACCATTAGACCTACATTTTTGTGCCAGCCAGTGGAAATCAGTGGTCAGCATACAAAATAACTCTGCATTGAAAATGATATGAACTCACTTTTGATTTGTACAGCCACCTTTGCAGGATTTACAGTGGGTAGTGCATGGTAAGCTGACGCGACGTGACCCACAACGCATAGTATCACAGCCAGATTTGCAGCCACAATGGTCCAGGAGGCTTAATTGCGACTAAATCACCGTAACTGCCGACCATTGTGGAGTCCAAATCTCTTGTTCCTTGGTCCATCCCCAAGAAGATGGACATTGAATGGAAAAATACAGATTCAGAGCGTTTTCCCATCCGTAGCTGGCTTGTTAAGATGTACCCAGTGCATGGTTATAGAGAGCAGCTGATGTAGGTGGCAGGCTTCTCAAGAGCTTGTTTTTTGAAGCAAACAAGTCCTTGCGAAAAACAGCTGACTAAGTGGGGCCACGTATGAAGAAACGCTCTGAATTGAGAAGTTTCCATACCATGTTCATTTTCTTGGGGATGGACCAAGACACAAGAGAGTTGGATGCCACAATGGTCGGCAGTTACGGTGATTTAGTCTCAACTAAGCCTCTTGGACCATTGTGGCTGCAAATCTGGCTGCAATACAATGCGCTGGGGTTGTCGTCGCGACAGCTTACCGCCTATTGTAAATCCTGCAAAGGTGGCTGTAAGCGTACTTCAAAACGCCTTTTCCTTTTCAGTACTAAGTACATCTATCTGTGAACCCGAATAGTAAATTTAAGTTTTAATAAAGATATTTGATAAATATTTAAATAAATGGTCTTTCATTTCAAAACGCAACATGCATGACACATTTAAGTTATCTAATATATATTTTATTTTTAACGTGAGTATCCTTTCAGATTTAAAGCTAAACATTTGACATAAATCCGCTAACTACTAAGCAACATATATCCAGAACCAACTATGCCAATGCCAAAGCAGTTTTATGTTTTGGCTACAACCTTTAAATGGAAAATGGCAAATTTACTTTACTGTTTTTAAAGTATTCATATTTTTTTTGTAATTAGCACCATTTCGTAGCACCAGGAAAAAACATTTTGTCTCGGATTTTTCATGTATTTTTAATTTTTATAATAAATTAAGCATTTTTCTTTCATATAACACATAAAACATTAAAATCGGAGCACTCATTGCGCTTGGAGATTTCATTAATATTTTTTTAAGAAGTAGCGCGCACATTTGAACTTAAATATTTCATTAACTATACAAGAAATTTATGTCTTGTTTTTTTTATAATACTTGTTCCTTACCCAGTAATGTCCATACGCATTAAAACATACTTTCTGCATACATTTTTTTAAATGATCTCAAGAAAAAACTACCAACCAAGTAAAGAAAAAAACTTAATTTACCAGGTTCTGCCAAAAAAAGGCATATATTTTATTTTTATTTTTTTATAAGTAATATATACAATGCGCTTTAATTTGAGACATAATTCATTGAAATAAATGGATTTGATTAGCTTGTACAATTTTTTGAAATATTTTTAAAAGAAATTACTCTCACATTTAAACTTTAATATTTTGTGAACTATGAAATATATTGATGTCAAGTTTTTTTTATAATAGTTGTTATATACCCAGTCATATAATCATACATAAAAATATACATATTACATATAAAAAATATACGAAATCAATTAAAAACTACCAATCTAGTACAAAAATAAAACTTAATTTGCCATTTTCTGCCAAAAGCTTTTAATTTATATTTTATTTTTATTTTTTTATAAAGAGTGTATATAATGAGCTTTCATTTGAGATATTAAACACTGAAATTAGTCCATTCGTTTAGCTTGTACAAATTTTTGAAATGTTTTTTAAAGAAGTGGCGCCATCTCTGTTCCTAAGGGGTGAAACTTCCGCTGCTGCGGGTCAAATCACTCAGTTTGGTCCCTACTATCACTGTGCAAAGCGGCTTGCTTTCATCACAAAGTGCAGCATTCGGCCAAAAAATCGCCATAACAAGTAGGACTAAATGAAAACATAATAACATCACATTGTAGTATATTTCTAACAGGTTTTCTACATTATTGTTATTATTATTTAGATATTATTTAAGTATCGATATTCCTCTTTGAAATCACTATGTTTTGCCGAGACCGGACTTCTGTTTTTGTTTTCGCCTCAGTTGGGCATCCTCACTCTCAAAAGGTTAAGGTTATAATTATAAATGTTATATAATACCCTTAGCTGACACCAAAATGTTAGTTAGGAACACCTCAGGCGAGTTATAACTCTGCTAGCGATGGAAGTTTTATGGTGTTTGTTATCCCAGAGCGAGGGGTGTCCGGCGCGGAGGGCGCGGAAGGCGCGGCGGCGGCGGTGTGCGTGCGCGTGCTGCGCCGCCTGCGCGCGGCGGCGCCCGCGCTGCCGCCCGACGCCTTCCTGTCCACCAAGCTCACCAACAAGCTGCACCAGCAGCTGCAGGACCCGCTCGCGCTCGCCGCGCACGCCGCGCCGCACTGGTGAGTGTGAGCCACCTGTGGCCCGTTACACATTCAGCATTGTTCAATGTCGGGTTACACACAACACAACACTTACATGCTAAAGTCTCGTCCACACTTGACACAGGCGTAGTAGTCAAAACTGTTGTTGAATTACTCTATTACAAAAACATCAGGTCCGACCTTACCCATTCATATTATCGGGCCTTTTTACTATTGCAATTTTGATCACATACAACTTTGACAATACTTACTTACAATTGATTGTTGGTTGCATTCTATTGTTCGGATATAGTAATTTGTGTAATAAATTGAATAGACTTGGTAACGCCGTATGATTGTCCCAGGTGCCAGCAACTAAACGACTGGTGCCCGTTCCTGTTCCCGTTGGAGACGCGGCAGATGTTCTTCGCGTGCACGGCGTTCGGCACCTCGCGCACCATCGTCTGGCTGCAGGCGCAGCGGGACCGCGCGCTCGACCGACAGAGGTACTGGTCACCATCGGCATACAGCCAACCTAGATCGCAATGTGTGCACGGCGTTCGGCACCTCGCGCACCATCGTCTGGCGGCAGGCGCAGCGGGACCGCGCGCTCGACCGACAGAGGTACTGGTCACCATCGGCATACAGCCAACCTAGATCGCAATGTGTACAACATTTGCCAAAAATATTGTACTTCCGAAACCTCTTGGGATGTGTAGGGAGGGAAAGAGTGTTAAATTGTATCAACTTTCCGCTCCCCTCCGGAAATGCGGTTTTTTCTCATTAAATAAAGCCGTAAATGATACACGAAAAATGTGTAGCAATAAAATAATCCTTCATAAATTTACTATCAACTTCTCATAAATACACTGTCCTGCACGGCTATCACAAGACGGCGCGCGAGCTCTCTCGATTTTTCTCGCACTATCCGTCTCTCTCTTATTAGAACACTTAGAAATAGAGGTATAGTGCGAGAAAAATCGAGAGAGCTCGCGCGCCGTCTTGTGATAGCCGTGCTGGCCGCTAAAACTGTACAGTAATGACTTTTTTCTCCAATATGCTCGGAAATGTTCGCCCTACTGTAACAAAAATAGTAAGTGAAGTTCCACGTTACTGACGAGCGCAAATTTAAAAAGTTAAAAGCCATTACTGTACAGTTTTAGCGGCCAGGAAAGTGTATGAAATTCCATTACTGTATACTTTTTTACTTTTTAACCATATGTATTGACTAATTACTACAAACAGCCAAATTACGAGCATTTAAAGGCCTAACAATTTGTCACAACAACTTGCTATTGTTAGACTGGTTAGTAATGTATGGCAGTTTCTTTCCAACCATTGCAAGTTGGTGTGACAAATTGCTTAAAGTTTTCCCGCGTTTTCTTTTTTTAATTGTTATAGACAAAACGCTTATTTTTTTAAGTAATCGAAGCGACGTTTTAAAAATGTCTCAAATAATTTTAAATATAGAAATAAAATTACTGTAGAAATAAAAATCATAACGAACTAAATGACGTTTAAATTTCAATCCCGTTTAATCTTTCATAATTTTAATTACATAAACAATATAAACATTTAAAATTGTGATCCATTTTAATGTTTTTAGTTTTTTTATGTATCTATGTCAATTTGAAAGTGGCACCATGAGTCATGCCTTGTACCTATTTAAAAAAATAAGTTGGGCGTGAACTTGATTCATTCATACTCATTGTTTTAAGATGATTCAAAATATTATTTAATTTCCTTGCATTTTTGGAGAAAAGTACTATATCTGCCTCGGCGGGAATGACAATTCGTGGATTGGTGTCGATTGTCTGTCGGATTCAGCTTCGCTTCGCTTTTTTGCTATTTTATTTATTTATTTATTTATTCAAACAGTTATTACATAGTATTAGAATTACAAAACTAATGCACTGTGAATCTTAGAATTAACATTACTTGATCACTTAATATACTACCGAGGACCGTCGGTTATCCATCGCCTCGCAGAACCTCAAGCATTCACAACAGACTTTTACCCAGCTACTAGCAAAAACATCCTAGTCAGATGCAGATGCGAGAAGTACATTGAGGTAGTGCAGAGCTCGAATAAGCGGCGACTTACTATGTGCCACAGTTCGCGTCTCCGGAGGAGCAGGCAGTGGTCGGTTTCACGGACGTAGATGTATCCGAGATTGCAACGGAATGTGCAGCCGTTATCCGCTCCACCAGTTCAGGGCAGTCAGAACCACCACGTAAAATTTTACAACCACCCGTTATTAGTACGTAGTTACGCCTCGCTTCAAGATAATTAAAACACAAGACCCCTTGCAGGAACTTTGTAGGGTATAAAAATAGATAGTAACAATACATTTTTTTACAAAAAAATCTGAGGAAGGTTTTCTGGTTTTTTTCAAGAAGCAAGGCATAAGTGGACTCATAAGGGTTCCAGACAATCGATGCTGCTTCCAATGTACTGCGTACCAGGGCAGTGTAAACAAGTTTTATGGCACATGGGCTATCAAAGTCACGTGCGTTCCGGATAACGAACCCCAACCTTATAAAACCGTTAACTGCTAAAGCTTTCATGTGCTCATGAAAGTTGAGGTGTGGATCAAAGATAACGCCTTAGTCTTTCACGGTATTCACACGAAGCATATTCCTAGCCGATATTCGAAGTGCAATGGATTATTTGTCCGACCAAAATACATCACGGAGCACTTTTCGACATTGAAGAGAAGCTCGTTTTTAATACTCCATTCAAGTAACCGATTAATATCATCTTGAAGTGATTTACAATATGAGCGCTGCTGCACACCATACACCAACTTTAAGTCGTCAGCGTAGAGTAGACATGCAGCGCTCTTTGGAGCTAAAGCTAGGTCATTAATCATGATGCCAAAAAGAAGTGGCCCTAAAATTGAACCCTGGCAGACTCCACAACGCGTGTGGTATGGTTCAGAAACAAAGCATCCGTGTTGTACGTGTCATATTATGTATTTAGTTTGATATTTATCTTCCTACACCTATCCAATACTGCTTTCAGTCTTCGATCATGATCTTCTTTAGTATTAGCGTATATCAGTATATCATCAACAAAAAGAATCACTCCTTCCATATTCTCAAAATGCTCATACAATTTTCTATTAAATATCTCTGACGAAGAGCAGATTCCAAACGGCATCCTCAGAAATTTATATCTACGTGTAGTAAAATAATGTGTGGAAACAGAGCCGGCAACACGGTGTCGCCGCGGCGCGCGGAGCTGGAGGCGACGGAGTTCCGCATGGGCCGTCTGCGGCACGAGCGCGTGCGCATCCCGCGACACCCCGACCTGCTGCGCTCCGCCGTGCAGGTACACCGTTGTTCTAACAAAAGATTGCATTCTCCAGTTTGTTACTTTTTGTGTTTTTTCTATAGCGTAGGCGAGTATTTTTCTATGAAAATAAAGCGCAATGTAATTTTTTTTTACGCTTACTAAAGTCTTGTTGTGGTGTATTTGTAAGTGATTTGACTTAGTAGGTATTGAATTGTTGTGCAGGTGATGAAGGTGCACGCGGGCCGCAAGTCGGTGCTCGAGGTCGAATTCGCCGGCGAGGAGGGCACGGGACTGGGGCCCACGCTGGAGTTCTACGCGCTCGTGGCGGCCGAGCTGCAGCGCGCCGACCTCGCCATGTGGCTAAACGACGCGCCGCTCGCGCCCGCCGCCGCCGACCTGCGCTACCACCTCGACGGTAACACACTCACAGTACAACCGGGTTCCGAGGCGCAGTCCCCGGCGAGGAGGACACGGGACTGGGGCCCACGCTGGAGTTCTACGCGCTCGTGGCGGCCGAGCTGCAGCGCGCCGACCTCGCCATGTGGCTAAACGACGCGCCGCTCGCGCCCGCCGCCGCCGACCTGCGCTACCACCTCGACGGTAACACACTCTCACAGTACAACCGGGTTCCGAGGCGGAGTCCCCGGCGAGGAGGGCACGGGACTGGGGCTCACGCTGGAGTTCTACGCGCTCGTGGCGGCCGAGCTGCAGCGCGCCGACCTCGCCATGTGGCTGCACGACGCGCCGCTCGCGCCCGCCGCCGCCGACCTGCGCTACCACCTCGACGGTAACACACTCTCACAGTACAACCGGGTTCCGAGGCGGAGTCCCCGGCGAGGAGGGCACGGGACTGGGGCCCACGCTGGAGTTCTACGCGCTCGTGGCGGCCGAGCTGCAGCGCGCCGACCTCGCCATGTGGCTAAACGACGCGCCGCTCGCGCCCGCCGCCGCCGACCTGCGCTACCACCTCGACGGTAACACACTCTCACAGTACAACCGGGTTCCGAGGCGGAGTCCCCGGCGAGGAGGGCACGGGACTGGGGCTCACGCTGGAGTTCTACGCGCTCGTGGCGGCCGAGCTGCAGCGCGCCGACCTCGCCATGTGGCTGCACGACGCGCCGCTCGCGCCCGCCGCCGCCGACCTGCGCTACCACCTCGACGGTAACACACTCTCACAGTACAACCGGGTTCCGAGGCGGAGTCCCCGGCGAGGAGGGCACGGGACTGGGGCTCACGCTGGAGTTCTACGCGCTCGTGGCGGCCGAGCTGCAGCGCGCCGACCTCGCCATGTGGCTGCACGACGCGCCGCTCGCACCCGCCGCCGCCGACCTGCGCTACCACCTCGACGGTAACACACTCTCACAGTACAACCGGGTTCCGAGGCGGAGTCCCCGGCGAGGAGGGCACGGGACTGGGGCTCACGCTGGAGTTCTACGCGCTCGTGGCGGCCGAGCTGCAGCGCGCCGACCTCGCCATGTGGCTGCACGACGCGCCGCTCGCGCCCGCCGCCGCCGACCTGCGCTACCACCTCGTCACCTCGACAATAACACACCCTCACAAACAGTTTCCGTTTCCTCTAGAAACGATTCAACCCTGCTTCAACGTGCCCATTGTGTACATACACAAACACAAACGCTCCCTAGAGCGCTGCAATGTATCCACGCTAGCAACGCGCTACAATGTTCTTCCGCAAGAGTTGCCATTCCTGTTGTTGATACACGTGTATTGTGCTGTATACATATGTATTGTGAGTAGCTGGTGATCCGGCTCCGAAACAGTTGTAATTATAACTATGTTCATCAGATCCTGATTAAATTTTAACCTTGCTCTTTTTTGTTAACAGAAAAGCCTGTTGGCTACTACGTGACGCCAGCCAACGGTCTGTTCCCAGCGCCACTCCCTCAAGACTCCCCAATCTGTGATAAAGTTTGCAAATATTTCTGGTTCCTAGGAGTATTCTTAGCGAAGGTAACGTACTATTTGTATATTTTTGACAAATCATTCTTCAGAGTTTGGCACTTGGAAACTAATTGTGATATTGGTGCAGGTTTTACAAGACGGGCGGCTGGTGGACTTACCGCTTTCTGAGCCGTTCCTTCGCATAATGTGCGGCGAGGAATTGAAGAACGAGCATCTGCAGGAGATCGACCCTATTAGGCACAGGTATGCGAGTTCTACATAACCACAAGGGCAGAGTTGGGCATTCAAGAATAAAATCATAATAAAATCATGTTGTTTATATTCCCGTGAAAATTATTCAAATAATTTTGCCGCAAATAATTCTTATGTGAGAAAATTTATTGAAGTTAACTTATTTCACTTATTCTTATTCAAATAAATCTAATCATGGTTTTTAGGGTTCCGTAGCCAAAATGGCAAAAACGGAACCCTTATAGTTTCGTCATGTCCGTCTGTCCGTCTGTCCGTCTGTCCGTATGTCACAGGCATTTTACTCGAAAACTATAAGGTGTATTTGAATAAAATTTTGAGGATAGGTGTATTTTGTTAGCCGCTACATAGTTTTGTAATTAAAATGACAAAAAAAAAATTTTTAGGGGTGCACTCCATACATAAAACTAAAAGTAAAAAAAAATAATTCATTGTGACCCCCCGTGTGGCACATCAATCGATAGGCCTTTCAAAATAAATATAAGGTTTTTAGCATTTTTTTTTGATTAAGTGAATAGGGTCGGAGATAATCGCCCCGAAAGTCACTAAAATTCTGTCCCCCCCCCTCTAATTTTTGAACGGTGTATTTTAAAAATATGGAAAAATTCATGGACATAGGGCTTATTAATTTCATTCACTGAAAATTGTTTTGAACAAGATCGGTTCAGAGGTTTTCGAGATATTGCTGAAAAACTGCCTTCCTCAAAGAAAAGGACGTAAGTGCCGTAAAATTTCTGTGACGATACGACCTTTTTAATAGGCACGGAACCCTTCGTTTTGCGTGGTCCGACACGCACTTGGCCGGTTTTTTTTGATTAAGTGAATAGTAGGGTGTTGCTTAAAAATCGAAAATTTGAAATTTCAGTGTCTCACCCTATTATACTGGTCTAATACGTGAAAAAATAACATCTGTTTTTTATTTTTATTTTTGGATAAGATTTAGGGGTCGCTACCGAATTTTGAAATTCTTTAATGTTTGCATTTCGCCATAGTAAGGTTTTAATATATTTAACATTTTACTTTTTTAATGAGCTACATTTAATGATAGGAAATGAATAATCTGGAAAACATCAAAAAAAATCACTAAATTTCGGTCAGTAATTCAAAAATGAATTTTTATTGTGCTAAATATGCTAAAAACGGACTTTGGCGATGATTTTAAGACTTTATATTTGATTTCAAATAAGCGTCGAATATTTCGTGAAACAAAAACGTATTTTCTCGATTGTTTATTCCTTCTTTATCAAATGTAGCTCAATAAACTAGAAAAATGTTAAAATATAAAAAAAAACTTACTATGGAGAAATGCAACCTTAAGGAGTTTCAAAATTCGGTAGCGACCCCTAAATCTTATCCAAAAATAAAAATAAAAAACAGATGTTATTTTTTCACGTATTAGACCAGTATAATAGGGTGAGACACTGAAATTTCAAATTTTCGATTTTTAAGCAACACCCTAGTGAATAGAGTCGGAGATAATCGCCCTGAAAGTCACTAAAATTCTGTCCCCCCCCTCTAATTTTTGAACGGTGTATTTTAAAAATATGGAAAAATTCATGGACATAGAGCTTATTTATTTCATTCACCGAAAATTGTTTTGAACAAGATCGGTTCAGAGGTTTTCGAGATATTGCTGAAAAACTGCCTGCCTCAAAGAAAAGGACGTAAGTGCCGTAAAATTTCTGTATGGGGTATATATAATATTTTTATGGTTTTCTGGGACGTTAATTACGAAAATGGTATCGATTTTGAAATTTAACATTGTGGACATGAAAATTCTTGAAAGTATTTGTGTCAAATTGCAATTCAATTAGAACATACGGGTCAAACTGAGATGCACCTTTTTTGTAGACGGTTAAAATTACTTTTAGCACGCGGGCGAAGCCGCGGGCCAAAGCTAATTTGAAATATGAATAAAATCATGCGCCCGTTGCATGATTTTATTCATATTAAAATCGATTTGAATAATAAAAAAAAAATGTTTTATCACAGAATAAGTAATGTTTTATTCTTATTCTAGTTAAATTTTTCCCAACTCTGCACGAAGGTATTCGTCTGTCATTTTAGAGCCATCGCAAGAGGTGACTTTACGCTGCGATATAACATTATTATTATTTTCCTTTTTGACGTTTATCCGTAGTTTTACATTGGTCACGTGCAATCGAGAGTATCGGACGATTGACGCTATGTAATCGTAGAGTTGACAATGTAACAAACAAGTGTCGTATACAGAGCTCGTATTAATATTGAAACTTCCAGGTTCCTGGGCAACGTGCTAGTCGCGGCGGAGCAGTACGACGCGCTGCAGGCCGACGCGGGCCTGTCCGCACAGCAGCGCGCCGCGCGCGTCGCCGACCTCACGGTGGAGGGCGCCACGTTCGAGCAGCTCGCGCTCACCATGACGCACGCCGCCGCGGCCGCCGCGCCCGGGGACCCTGTCGCCGTGCAGCCGCTCTGCGACGCCGGCGAGCACATCGAGGTACGCACACACTAACATTACAGGTTCCTGGGCAACGTGCTAGTCGCGGCGGAGCAGTACGACGCGCTGCAGGCCGACGCGGGCCTGTCCGCACAGCAGCGCGCCGCGCGCGTCGCCGACCTCACGGTGGAGGGCGCCACGTTCGAGCAGCTCGCGCTCACCATGACGCACGCCGCCGCGGCCGCCGCGCCCGGGGACCCTGTCGCCGTGCAGCCGCTCTGCGACGCCGGCGAGCACATCGAGGTACGCACACACTAACATTACAGGTTCCTGGGCAACGTGCTAGTCGCGGCGGAGCAGTACGACGCGCTGCAGGCCGACGCGGGCCTGTCCGCACAGCAGCGCGCCGCGCGCGTCGCCGACCTCACGGTGGAGGGCGCCACGTTCGAGCAGCTCGCGCTCACCATGACGCACGCCGCCGCGGCCGCCGCGCCCGGGGACCCTGTCGCCGTGCAGCCGCTCTGCGACGCCGGCGAGCACATCGAGGTACACTTATATTGTTGGCATTAACTTAAATTGTAGTCTTTCGAAGCTGACTAGGGGTGGGTTGAAATCTTATATTCCTCGCTTAAGTTGAACGTTGGAAGTATTTTTTGGGATACCGGCAGTGCTAGAGCTCCCTTGATGTGACTGGCCCGTGTTAACAGGTAACTCGGATTGTAGCGGAACAGTGCCTAACTGTGTGTTTGTGTTTTTCACGGCCCAGAGGTAGAACATTGAGTATGTCCGGCTAACACGAATGCCATGTCCGTTCGTGTTGCAGGTCGGCGCGCACAACGCGCGCGCGTACGCCGAGGCGAGCGCGCGCTGGATGGTCGGCGACGGCATCCGGCGGCAGGCGGGCGCGTTCCGGCGCGGGTTCGCGGGCGTGTTCCCGCCGCGCCGCCTGCGCGCCTTCTCGCCCGGCGAGCTGCGCCTGCTGCTGTGCGGCGAGCGCGGGCCCGCGTGGACGCGCGAGCTGCTGCTGCAGTACACGGAGCCGAAGCTGGGCTACACGCGCGAGTCGCCGGGGTTCCTGCGGCTGGTGGACGTGCTGGTGGAGATGTCGTGGCGCGAGCGCAAGGCCTTCCTGCAGTTCGCGACCGGCTGCAGCAGCCTGCCGCCCGGCGGGCTCGCCAACCTGCATCCCCGGCTCACTGTTGTCAGAAAGGTGCCTTTATATATTCATTGCTCTTTTTACAATCTACAACTAAGTGACTCGGCTATTGCTATGTGTTCATTGTTTTTAATACGAATAAGATGGAGATAAATATTGTTATTACGAGCCCTATAACCAACTGATTACTTAAAAATACCTCATTAATCAATCATTAGTCAATCGTCGAATCCGACTCGGCTGGGCAGCGTTCGGAAAGCTGCGGCACATCTTTTCGTCCAATATTCCGCAGTGTCTCAAGACGAGTGTCTTTGACCAGTGTGTGTTGCCAGTGATAAAAATGGCACTGAAACGTGTTCGCTTGGTGGAGAGAGCTATGTTGGGAGTTTCTCTGCGTGATCGCATCAGAAATGAGGCTATCCGCAGCAGAACCAAGGTAACCGATATAGCCCTCGGAGTCGCTGAACTTAGTGGAAGTGGGCGGGGCCACATTGCACGTAGTACCGATGACCGTTGGGGTGGAAAAGTTCTCGAGTGGCGACCACGTACCGGAAGGCGCGGCGTGGGTAGGGCTGATGGTGGATAAGGTGGACTGATGACCTGGTAAAGGTCGCGGGAATTCGCTGGATGCGGGTGGCACAGGACCGGTCAATTTGGCATTCTTTGGGGGAGGCCTATGTCCAGCAGTGGACGTCTTTCGGCTGATATGATGATGATGACCTCATTAGGAAGAGCCTCATTAAAGGCTTGCGTCGCTGTCGCTTTCCAACGCGTCATTTAAAAATGTCCTAAACCATATACAGGGTGGAAATAGATTTTGGGTCAGTGAGGGCAGATACCAGATGCCGTGTTGCTAGGCGAAAATGGTCTTAGAAGGCCTTCCTTCGATTTCAAATTAATGAAGATTGGCGTTTACAGATTTTGGAAAAAAACATACAGGGTGCGAGAAAATGGTCATTTTTGACAAACTTTTTTTTTGATGCCAATCGATCCCATTGCTGTCCAGGATCAAAAGCTTGTATAAAACCAAAAAGAAATTTCCGGCTAGAAAAGCCATAAATCGTGAAAAACTTTCCCCATACAATTTGTATGAAAATGAAAAAAGTTTTTTTACATGTATTTTTATGTCAATCGATTCCATTTCTATCCAGTATCAATAGTTTCCTTGGGGTCAAGTTTCGGTAATGTACAAAAAAGCCAGAAATTAAAGAACACTGTTTTAATACATTTTCATCATACGTACTATGGAGAAATTCAAAATACCCCGCTCGATTCTGTTTTTTTTTTTTAAATTTAAGGTGAATTGGCTTCAAGCTTTCCAGCATTGATGTTTGTTGTAAAAAAATTGATCGAACCAAGAGAAATAACTTAAAATTCCCTTTTATTGTCATTTAAAATTTTAGTACTGTAGTGTTTTCATACAGTCATTCAGCATAGGAGGACGAATTAGGGCGACAGGTAAATGTAAATAAAGTTCACTTTTTCTCCATAGATAGTAAATGTATGAAAACAGTTTTCTTTAATTTCTGGCTTTTTTGTACATTACCGAAAATTGACCCCAAGGAAACTATTGATACTGGATAGAAATGGAATCGATTGACATAAAAAAAATACATAATAATAAAAACTTTTTTCATTTTCATACAGTAAGTTGTATGGGGAAAGTTTTTCTCGATTTATGGCTTTTCAAGCCGGAAATTTCTTTTTGGTCCCATACAAGCTTTTGATCCTGGACAGGAATGGGATCGATTGGCATCAAAAAAAAGTTTGTCAAAAATGACCAATTCCTCACACCCTGTATGTTTTTTCCAAAACCTGTAAACGCCAATCTTTATTAATTTGAAATCGAAGGAAGGTCTCCTAAGACCATTTTCGCCAAGCAGGGGTTCTGGTAGCTGCCCTCACTGACCCAAAATCTATTTCCACTCTGTATATGCTTATGTATATCAACAAGCTCACACATGCCTATCCGTTATAGGGTGCTCATTAATCTTACATGTAGTTTAACGCGTCGTGCCAAATTGATCACAAAGTCTTTACAAAAATTGACGGGAATCATTATCTAAGTGTGTATTTTTGTAACCGATGACGTTGCCACAGGTGGACGCGGGCGACGGATCCTACCCCTCGGTGAACACGTGCGTGCACTACCTCAAGCTGCCCGAGTACTCGTGCAAGCAGGTGCTGCGCGAGCGGCTGCTCGCCGCCACCAACGAGCGCGGCTTCCATCTCAACTAGAACGGAACCACTGGTACAACTCGTGTTCCTTCCAGAAACAAGTCCCTACAATCGTGTCGTGTATGCAGTAGCAGAGGTGAAGGGCAAGTGATAAGTGTCATCTAGTGAAACTATTTCTTTGACTTCCGAATTCTCAGTAGTATTTACTACAAAAAACCTTTGTAAAACCAAAAATCGGCGGATGGCATAGTCAGAATACGCCTGTTTCACGAAGTTTGTCTAGTTTTATAAGAGTTCGAATATTCTTGCTATTGCACATACAGTTATAAGGACTCGTGAGAATAATTGTCAAGGAGACTAATTACTGACCAAATCACGGCCAAGCAGTAGACGCAACCAATGGCGGACGATGCCGTTTGACGCTACGCTGAGGAAAATATATCGTTGTAACCTTTGAAAGTGCCTAGCTCCTACTACCGGGCACAACTATTTTTAGCATTAGGGATTCTCAATTTATCATGAGTATTACATTTACGATTACATACTGTCATTAGTCTTGATAAATATTGTTATTCATGGGACGTATAATTATATCATTGGTTTATTACGTTGGCATTACGTACTAGTGTATGTCAAATAAGTGAGTTTACGTCTTCTGACTTTTTTACATTTCTTGTAATGCTAAAAACGAAGCATGGCTTCGCAAACGTCACTAACGAAAACCTAGGTACTTATTTAAGAATTCGACATTTGACTCAAATGTATGACTTGGAAAAAAAAACGCGTGGTAAAAAGTAGCTGCTTAGATTTTACAATTGTGAACACTACAGTCAAAGTCAATGTCAAAGCTTTTTATGATCTCAACAAGTACGTAACGGACGAGTATTTTTCCTAGTTTTCAATAGTGGCATTTATAACATTTGTGTCCGGTAGACCTTTCACCTGTATTTAGAAAATATGACAACTCGACACGGGCACTAGCGGCTAGACCAGCGAGTGAATCGTGAGTACGCACATGATTTTCTTGAAGTACTGAGTCGAACCAATGATTTGCTGACATCGCGGTATAATTATTTGTGTAGCAAAGACACAAAGTTTGGTGCTCGACATACCCTGATAGCTTATATTTTTTAGATTAAATGTATTTCTAACGACCAATGCGAGTTCTCTTACTAGTAAAAAAAGCTGCCTCGAAGCATAATCAATAAAAGTTTTATTTTATCCAATCCTTTATTTTATCGTTTTGTAAAAAGTGTTATAATCAAACCCCGGATGACGGGAGCAAAAATGCGTTGACAGCTTTATAGTGCGAGGACACACATTTTATATCATATAAATCGATGTCGATAAAAAGCACGATGTACCTACTGAAATATGATATGAAAGAGGTCTGTAAGTTATGTAAAAAGTATCTATTTATAACTGTCATTCACTTTATCTATTTTACGATCATTCCCGTGAGTATGATATAATTATAGTACTAATGTAATTAGTTGACTGAAATGGTACCTATACTTACCTGATGTACCTAATATTGTGTAACAACCTGACATGTAAGATAATAAGTTTGATCTATAAATTTCTGATTCAATAATTTGTTCGTATGGATGTCGATAGAATAGTCGATATTTAACTAAGCACTAGTGACAAGTGCATTTTTGCTCCCGTGGTCCGGGGTTTGGTTATAATGTTCATTTCTATACTTCGGCCTATATCAAAGGAAGAAAATCTTCATTATTCACGTTCTGTTAGAGAATGTAAACCGGCTGTAGAAAGATTTTAACGTACAATTTACAGTACCGGGTTTCGTTTGTAATGTGGGCGAGAATAATAAACACTTCTCAATGGAGTTTGTTACCGTGGGGTTTAATTATAAAAAGTACAAGTCTAACGCTGGGGGCGGGCTCTTTCTCATAATATTTACAAATAGTGTCTTGATTTGTGCTTTAAGTTTTTGCTGCTATTATTATTATAAGACTTGATTAAAAATATAAAATAAGAGAGGCTTCTGTTTTGTTAGTGAACGAGTTTTGACTAGATCTCTGTGATGTTTATATCCATATTCAACTTTTTAAAGATTAAAAAATTACTAGATTTGTTAGTTTTCGAGTACCTACTAATGATCTTCGTTTACATGTAGTAATTTAACATATGTACAGTCGCCATCAGATATATCGGAGCGGCCAAAGTGCTCACAAATATCTGAACACGTCTCTAATGCCTCGACAATAGAGACGTGTTCAGATATTTGTGAGCACTTTGGCCGCTCCGATATATCTGATGGCGACTGTACTACAGTTGTTTCACGATCAATGCAACTTCAAATAATACATTAAGAAATCAGTAAAACATTTCCAAATTACACCTGTCAACGACAGTGTATGTGCTATTTGCAATTACCTACATAATGCATGATTCACTTGACAAAGCGAAGAGGATTACGAGTATGAAGAGGCGGCCTCGCGCCGTTGTGCTCCGTCAAGTGATCGTACTTGTTATTCAATGCTTTGAAAGTATCAAAGTATGCATCGGATTTGGTGCTTCCATTGTATATCGATTTCTGTAATAAATAATATTGTATCGAACGTATTAAAGATACAATGTATACTGTTTATGTTCAATGTTATACTTACGACGATTAGTCTGTACTGATTCACACAAATATGCACTTTCGAAAATGAATAATGGTGTATTATTTATAAAAAACCAAGAAAAATATATAAATTCAGGGTGTAAAACACTTTATATTGTACTAATACTATTTTAGCTATGTTCCTTTTATTAATTAGTCAACTAAAAGTTGATATTGTGATGTATGAAATATTTTACGAATTAAAAGATATTTTAGTTACATAATTAGGCAATTAGATTAAAAATTATTAACATTGCAGCAACATGTAGCGCTCCAATCATATTTGTTGTTGAGGATTGTGTCAATAAACTAAGCAAGAATATAAATCGTCTATCTTTATTTTCCGGAGACCCTATCATACCATTTTAACCTTTTCACATCCCCCAAATTGGTCCTGGCAAAAAAAAATCTCATACTCTGAAAGTAAGTCATTGTTTATCTGAATAGCGGGTTGAAAGTGAGGCATGTCACCCCTAGGGCTGAAAAGTAATAAAAAAAAACAGTGACCAATGGCAGAAACCTAAACAGTCACACTTTGTTAAACTGAATTGTTTTTTGATGTTTATTGTTAGTTATTACGGTGACGTTATCTAAAAAGTTGTAATTTAAGTCAGTTAAAGTTATTAAAGCCATTTAGAAAAGTAATAAATACATCATTGTAACAAATGTAATTTTTTAGTAATTTTGTTGATGTTGTATTTTCTGTGTTGTTTATATTCCTATTATTCGAAATGAAAAGTAGTGTTTAACTCTGGTGAAAGCCACCCATGTCAGTCTCGAACTATTGGCGCTCTCACTTCGTTCGAGCGCCAAAAAATCTCGACTGAAATGGGTGGCTTTCAACCCTTGGTTAGCAATCTACTATTAAATAAAATATTCAAATATTATACAGACGAGGCGTTAAAACTAGTCAAAAATCACACTGTCAGTTATGACAAGGTCGAAATATTCTATTTCTATATTATAACTTGTATGGCACTGAGACCTTACCTAGAGCTACGCGCGTAGCGGTGCGTTGCCGCGTGTTTTCCGCTTTGTACCAAAAACTGTTTGCGAACAAAATATTAGTAGCTGCAGTAAGTGTTAAACAATGTTATCCAGTAGTGAAACCATAGAGAGTGAAACATGTTGAAACTATTGACATGGGAGAGCTTTATTAAAATGTGATGCTTGAGGCGGTGTTTTCAAGTATTGAGGTGTTTGTCGTATACCATTCACTGCTAAGCTAGGCACGCAGCTCTGCGCCGTAGTCCGTAGCAGCTTATCTATTGTGGCCCGTCTGATGCATGTGTGATTACCGCTGAATGGGTTAATGTGTTACTTTACTACTAAAGAAGCAGCGAGCACTACAATGGCTCGAGATTTAATTGCAACAAATACTAAGTACGTACGTATATCCTAATTTTCCACATCAAACGGTGACCATGATCACATTTCGGTTAGGATATAGCAAAGGGTAGGTACGCAGCTGCGCGCAGGACTAAAAAACAATTTCGTCTGTGGGACATCATCACATATTTTATATCGTTCTATCGTTTAGAATACGCCAAAAGAAGCATCTTCTCTTAAATCAAGAATGGCTGATATATTGGACCCATCGCATTCGCGAAACGCTAGCTGGGCGTTTTTCAAAAAAAGTGTACAAGAACTTTTTTTTCCTAATTCGATATTTTTGGGTTTTTCTTACTCAGAATCGTTGATACTATCGATCCTTGTACAAGAAAACTATTGTCCCAGATTTTACTATGTAAGTTTTTTTCTTCCAGTGCGTCACGACACGACCGTATAAATAAAAAAAGACTGCATACAAAAATGTGACGATCTGGAATGGAATATTTTGGACACTTTTTTTCTTGTATGAGGATCGATAGTATCAACAATTCTGGAAAAAAAAAGCCAAAAAAATCTATATCTGAAAAAAAAAAAGTTTATGTACCGTAAAACCACACAAAGATAGTCCAGGTCACCCAACTATGGTCCAAATTAATTGACATATTACTTGCTCAGGTGGGACTGCTTTCATGGGTGAACTTAAGAGGGCGTTACAGTGCACACTAGCGCCACTGGTAAATAATTGTGATTATTTAAATTTCACGATAGATATTTTAAAAAGGAGACCACTCACTGTATTTTGTATTTAAGTACCTTCTGAATACACCAAACTAGTTTTTATGTTGCTGGATTCGTCGATCTATGAACTCAAAAGAAAAACGGCCGTTTTTACTTTGGACGCATAGATTGACGAATCCAGCAACATAAAAACTAGTTTGGTGTATTCAGAAGGTACTTAAATACAAAATACAGTGAGTAGTGGCCTCCTTTTTTAAATATCTATCGTGAAATTTAAATAATCACAATTATTTACCAGTGGCGCTAGTGTGCACAGTAACGCCCTCTTAAAGACAGGCAATATAGTAACACAAATTTAAATAAAAACCTATAAAATCACAAATACAAAATCGGCATTGATAGAAACGAATGAGTTTATTATTGGACCATAGTTGGGGTAGTGGACTATAGTTGTGTGGTTTTACGGTACACTTTTTTTGAAAACCGCTCAGTTATAGGTTGAGTTCGTTAGGTAGCTTAGAAATAGGAGCTCGGGGCTCCGTCGAAACTTTTGGGTTACAAAAAAAAGTAGGCTACTGTTATGATTTATGATAGCTATCTGCACTTTTGATCAAATTTTTCTTAATCGTTTTTTGCGTATACCCTTTGGTAGGTACACCCCGACCCACATTTTATTTTTTCTTGTAATTGTTTAATGCTGTCGCGATTAAGCTTAAATTCAAAGTAGCGGTGCGTTCGTTGCGAGCGGCGCGCCCAAACTAAACATTAATGGTCTGCCGAGAAGACCCACCGGCCGAGTAACGATAAAATTCGGGAGCCGGGTCTTCCTCCAGGTTCATGTTAATCTAAAGCCAATATAGTATTGACCTCGCCTCCCGGCATGTAAGGAACATTGAAATAGACCCCCCATCCCCCCACCGCAGATAAAAAAGTGAAAGTGGTAAATTTACACATGTTTCTCCAGAAATTCGTGTAAACAAGGAATGCAAAATCAATACATCAAAACGATCACAATCATTTTACCTATAGACATTAGGTACCCGTATCGTACAGGCGGTAGAACCAACTTAATATAATTTCAATGGCATGTGCCTACTATACTATATATATTCACTCATGTTAGATGGGGTAGGCGAAGTTAGGCAAAGAGGGAACCTATCCCCCTATTTTGTGGACAAATTTGTTTTCGCGCACTAGTGCTTTTTACTTTTCCTTGTACAAATTGTACCATTAATTATTATGTCAATAAAAAATAAATAAGACTGTATTTAAACTGTATTAAACTTCATTTTTTTCAACTGTATTACAATGATGTTACAGAACGAATATTATAAAAGTTTCGAATTCCTTACTTGTTGTTTTTATTATTTTTTCATCACACTTGCTCGTCAATGGCGTTATTACTTGCGAGCATATAGAGCAGTTATAGCCGTTTTACCTCCCACGGGCTGTTAAGTTTAGTTTTAAAATATAGAACCCTCTGATTGGCTTAAGCAAATCTGGTTGCTGTGTGATTGGTTGAATAAAAAAATCTAGTTGGTCAAGTCGCCCCGCCCCGCAAGAATACTGCTCTGTGATTGGTTGAAATATTGAGCTGCGCGCTCCACTAGCACTGATCTGGAAGTGGAGTTGTCAATTTTTGATTGGTGCGTCTGTATGAAACTTAGATTTTTTTGTCTTTTGTAGTTATTTATTTCCTCGCAAATGTGATGAAAAACATTGTGTATAACACGGGCGTAAGAATATTGCAAACTCGAGTCATCAAAAGCCCTCCGCCTTCGGCGTCGGGCTTCTGATGGACTCTCGTTAGCAATATTCCACTTACGCCCCTCGTTAAACAATGTACTATTACGCAACTGTATTAAAAACCGTCGTTCGATACACATGCGGAAATGTCATTCTTCACTCGTCCCGAGTTACTGTACTGTACTGAGTACCGAGACTACCAGAGATATCTCGGTAGTCTCGGTACTCGTGACGTAATTACATACTTTCCGCACTAGCATCGAAATGTACTATTGTGAGAATTCTGGGCCCTCCTCTCCCTCTTGTTACATCTATTTTGCATTCTAGGATAATAACGTTTAAACCTTCACGTTTCAGTATGTGGCCGATGCATATAGCTCTGTGTTTTTCTATAGCCGATATTATCTGTCTTGTTTTCTTTAGCCTTTTCCAACACTTATTCATTGCGCCTTTCTGTCCAGCTAATCTTAAGCATCCTGCGCCAACACCATATTTCAGAGGCTTCCAGTCGACGTCGGTCTTGGGTTGTGATGTTCCAGCTTTCACATCCAAAGAGCTGTAGGTACCTACTCCAGGAGCCGTAGCATGGTTGGCCTTATCACGCGACAAGTGACAAAATAAGAGCGTCGTCTCGTTCTATCGAACGGTGTCAGCCAGTGACGCACGCTCTATCCTATCATTTATTGCGTGACAAGGCCAACCATGCTACGGGGTCTGATGTAGGTTTTTATTAAGTTTTTCCTTGTGAAAAATAAGATTACAACAACCTTATTAATTACTAGCTTCTGCCCGCGACTTTGTACGCGTATAAATTATGGATTACATGATATTCTTATGATTTACCATACCAATAATGAAAAATTAGATTATTACGATTTCATTTTCATAAATTATGTGACTATGTGTGTAACAGTTCAAATTGTCTTCGAATCTAAATAAACACCCTCATAAACTTTTTCGTCAATAATATTTAATAATATTGATTTACTTAATCTTAATCGCTAAACTTAAGTGGCAGTGGGCGGGGCACATTGCACGTAGAACCGATGGCCGATCGGGTGGAAAAGTTCTCGAGTGGCGACTACGTAACGGAAGGCGCGGTGTGGGTAGGCCCCCACAAGGTGGACTGGACCTGGTAAAGGTCGCGGGAGTCCGCCGGATGTGGGTGGCGCAGGACCGGTCACTTTGGCATTCTTTGGGGGTGGCCTATGTCCAGCAGTGGACGTCTTTCGGCTGATATGACTTAATCTTTATTGCAAACGAAGTACCTAAGTACTTATAAAACTGAGAAGAAGAAGTACCAAAGCCGGAATTAATGCCACAAAGCATGCAAAATTATATTTCAAATAAAGATGGAGTATCTATGTGCATTTAAATATTAGATTTCATAATTGAAATAAATGGCCCGAGGCCGAGACCACACGGATACTCGTTATCTCCGGGTGTCTTGCAAGCGACCCCTGAGGGCCAAAGTCCCAAAGGTAATCGGGGAGGCAAACGAGGCCGAAGGCTGAGCTTTTCGTAGGAATGAAAGGCCCAACGTACTCTTTTAGACAACGCTCTATATTCGAGCCAGACCGTCAAAGGCCCGAGAACGAGACTCCACGGATACTTACTATCTATACAAAGCTCAACCCCATTTTTTACCCCCTTTGAACACTAATCTTTATCATTTTTATAGCCTATAACCTGGCCGGGAATTTTCTCGACAGATTAGTAAAGTTGGCATCAAAACCCGATTAGCCGTTTTCACGTGATGCGGTAACAAAAAACAGACAAACAGAAAACAAACAAAATTTCTAAAAACTGTTGGAACGTGTTCTGTTATCGATTCTAAGTATCCCCAGCCAACTTTTTTTAGAATATCTTCCATGTACAGACTTTCGGCCCTCTTCAGCTTTATTATAATATGTATAGATAGATAGATTATTCCTTAATTTATAAAATAGTTATTTGTGCAACAAGATAGCAGTTTGTTTTTGCTGCGAGTGCTGATTTTGAGTCCCGAGGAAGCGATCGATTCTAAAATTGAATCACGAGCGTAGCGAGTTCTTTCGCTTCCTCGAGACTCAAAAGCACGAGACGCAACGCAAATAGGTACTTTGCTCTCGAGTAACACATACAACTATTCACCTCAACAGTGAGAACATACATATTCACAATAAAAACTATAAATACCCATAGGCTTTTACGTTCTTACCTACGACCTATTCGTCTTGTGATTATTCAGGAAGAAAACTTGATTCGGCGTTCGTTACTGCTTATTTTAACACTTAACTCCTCAGCGCAGCTAGTAGGTACTAGAAGTACCTACGCGAGAGCGCGGAGCGAGACATAGCGCGACAGACCAAAACACATTCTAATACTCGTACATAATCTATACAAGTCTCGCGTGGCACTAACACAACACTAAAAGCTAACCGTATTATTGTTACTTAAGATACTGTCACTCATATTCTCATATTTTCGAACTATTTAGAAATATTCAA
Source organism: Epinotia nisella (assembly GCA_932294315.1). Lineage (NCBI taxonomy): Eukaryota > Metazoa > Arthropoda > Insecta > Lepidoptera > Tortricidae > Epinotia > Epinotia nisella. Next base: position 9,757,950 of record OW028674.1, read on the forward strand.
CACTTAACGTCTGTTGCGCTTATTACGCGTGTCTGGCGCGCACAAACAAGAACTAGCCGTATTATTATTTTAATACTGCTTTCTTCATTAATTTCACTATACATATTTCCTAGTTAGATAGACAATTCATTTATCCTAGTCGCTTTATATTTAAAACTAATATCAATAGCGCAAGAATGAAGAATAATATACCTACCTAATAAAATCTAAAACAATATAACAGCGCGCGATTTTTTTTAAAGGGGCGGGGCGCCGCCGGGCGTGCGTTCGGAAACAGCATTATTAAAAATTAAGATTATTAAAACTAGGATCATTAATTGGTCAGCGTATGAAAATTCATGTTTACCTATTTAAGCAAAACGGACTTTATTCTGAGATGTTTCATGTTTTTTTTTTCAATTAAAACCTTCCTTCTTATCTATTTTTGATAATTTATAGTAGATTGTATGACAAGGGGCTAAAACAAGCCATAATGCCACGAGATGGATTCAGACTCGCTTCGCTCGGGAAAATATTTCGAGGGGTAATATGGCTTTTAGACCCGAGTTATACACTCTACTTTTCACTTCGACTGCGAGAAAATAGTAAAACAAATATTATCCATCCACACTCAATAACAAATTTCACTGCGAAGAGATTGTTCAATTTAGCGTGAGCCTAATATGACACACTTTTCGAGCATGAGATGTGAAAAATTAAAAAGCTACTTTGACTCACGGAGTGAGCAAAATCAGATTTTGCTCACTGTTTTCACGCAGCAAAATATGCTTGTTCGAGCTGCTGAGGCGAAAACAATGTTTACGTTTGCGGGCGACCGACCGTGAATTCAATATGTTCATGGTTTCTTTTATGTCCGCATAATGTGACGGGCAGGCAATTACGGAACCCTACACTGCTAGTGGCCTACTGACACGCACTTAGGTACCGGTTTTTATTTGTTTTAAATAAACTGTAGATAATAGTTATTTACGATACAAGTGCAGAAAATAGGAATTATCTATTCGCACGTGTATCGTACAACGTTTTACAGTACATATGGCTATTTAAAGTTTCAACATATGCACGGAAAGTGCTCATTTCCGCACTAGTGCGGGAAAGTAACACCATGTGTACTGTAAAATTCATTATTCTACAAGAAGGCCGCAATGGCACTTTTGCAAGTCTAATTCTACCAGTGTTTGGATAAGAATAGGTCTACGGGTGTCTATATACGGTCTCCCCCGCTTGTCGTAAAAGGCGACTAAAGGGGGTCGTCGGGGTCGCGAGTGTTTCATGTGGCGGGGGCCGCGCACTCGCTTAAAAACCCCAGTACAGGCGACGAAGATCTTTTTTCGCATTAGGACGAAAATGAGACGCGAGGGGGGCTTCAGTAGGTACGTTCCTGGACGCTCCAGTATGAGATCCTGGAGTTCTTCGCATGAGAGTAAATCAGAATCAAGAATCAAACATTTATTCGTGACACAACACAACACACAAAGACAAGGCAAACAAGAAAAACAAAAGAAAAAGTGAATCTGTGCCGTGTCAGGAAATGGGCCCAATTCAGCGTTATGCTGGCTTTGCAGCCAGCGCTGGTCTTCTGTTGGGTCCATCCAGTGAGGACACGGTACCTACGTAACATACGTAACAATAACAAAAAAACGGAAATAAAACATAACATGAAATAGAGAGAATAAAATTAAACAAAGAATAAAATAAAATAAAATGAAGTGCAGATAAGAGTACAAAGTGGCCGCCGTGGAGTTTTTAGTGGATAGAGATACCACATAAACCAGTCATCCCCCGATGACTGCTTACCTCCAGGCGCAGGTTTTCTCCAGAAAGGCACGTGATTGTAATAAAAAAAAACATTCAATTGGTACCTACTGTTACAAATAGTAGGTACTTCATCATAGTACCATGCCATAGTTTTATTGCGAGTTCGTCCTACAATAGGTCTATTTAGACCTCGCAAATTCAAATTTCAAAGAATAGTACCTAGAGTATAGGTAAGTTTAGTCGGCTATAAGGACACTAGGTACCTATGTATATAATATTTGTATGTTACCAGCACATTGATCCAATATAGTAGGCATGGGATTTTTTGTGTTCTACAGATCAAGATTTTTTGTCTAATAGGTACCTACTCGTATTATTGAAATGCTAATAGTTTTTGCGTTGAGACACCGAGTCCCAGCGCTGCGCAATGCTCCCGCTGCCGACGGCTGCAACAATCAATCGCAACCTTGGTGTTTTACACAATTTTCATACAATGCAAAATAATTGAAACCATTAGTATAAAACCTTCCAGCTTCGGAAGCAGTGTATCAGTCAACAGAGTTCCTGTGATCAGTGCAGTATGAGGGGCTTACTAGTGTGTTGTGTGGCGGTGGCGGCGCTGGCAGCCGTCAGCGGCCGGGAGTTGAGCCGCGAGGAGGGCAGCGCGGACGCCGACCTGGAGGCGGCCGGCACCCACCACGGCGGCAAGTGGGACAAGGGCGGCGGCCACGAGCACCACGCCGACCACCACCACGACCACGGCGAGAAGGGACACAAGGGGTACAAGGGCCACCACCACCACGAGCACGGCAAGAAGGGACACCATCACCACGAGGGACACAAGGGGCACCATGGCGAGCACGGCGGGCACAAGAAACACCACCACCACGACGATGGCCACCATCATGAGCATCACCACGGCGAAAAGGGCCACAAGGGTCACGGTCACCACGAGGAAGGCCACTATCACAAAGGACATTCCACCAAGGGTCACCACGGTGTTCATAAGCATGACGAGTTCAAGAAGGAGAAGCACTTCCATGACAACCATCACGAAGGTGGCCATCACGAGGGCCACGGAGGCCACCACGAGGAGCACGGTCACAAGAAGGGAGGCGAATTCCACAAAGGACACAAGCACGGCGGGCACCACGAACACCACCATGGCAAGAAGGGCCACCACGAGAAGGGAGGACACCACCACGACCACAAGGGACACCACGGCGAGGACGGCCACCACGAGCACCACCACCACCACCATGATCACGGCAAGAAGGGCGGCCATGAGGACCACAAGCACTGGGGACACAAGAAAGGTCACTAATAAACCAATAGACTGCTTATATTTCTGTGGATGCCAATTAGTTAAGCCTTACTTGTTTAGGTTTACTTTGTTGAGTTTTTGTTTGTACAGTTTAAGTGATTTTATTAAAATAAAGATATCGTAGATCAAACATTCACCTTCGTTCGCCTTCGACCGATGACCTACCTGACCGCCCGAATGGAGGTTCGATAGGTACCTAGTGAAAAAATATCAATTTCGCGTACATTTCAACAACAAACGTTACATAAAATGTTGGCGGTGGAGGTTGGCAACGGCCGCTGGCGAGATAAACTCGCGTTGAGTAACTAGAGCGGTGCCCGAGATTGGCCTACATTTTCGTGGCCAACGAATTAGTCGTGGTTGCAATGAACCGTTTCCTATAGAAAACACTTGCAGCCCGAATGCAATTGATAACGGATTTTCTTCTCAGCCATCGGACTGAGAAAAGTGTAGATAAATCTTGCTCGTGTCGCAGACACTGCCGTCTGTTCGCTGCTGCGATCATGTAGATAAAGTTTTATTTGAAAAGAACAAATTGTTAAAAAGTCTGTGATTCAGACATGTCCAATTCTGTTCGAATAAAAAAGGTGAAATGTGTGTAAGGAGATGTTTCAAATTGTACATATGTAATATATGCATTTTGGACACTGCATGATTTTAAACGGATAAGTGTATACGGAATGTCATTTGAGTGTTGGCGACAGTTGCCGGTGGGTTGGGTGCTAATGAAGACTAAGCCGGCGCTATATTATTGCCAACTGGGGCTGGGGGTGGCGGGCGCGGGTGAGCGGTTTGGAGGAATTCCCATCCGCATACGATTAGGTATACTTAGGACTCGTCTCGCGTTATGAAACCATTACATCGCACTCTTTAATATTACGACTCGCGTCCAGGTAAAATGTATAATAAGCTGTTGGTTTTGCGAAATGACATTAAACAATGTTGTATTTATAAACACAGATACCTACATTAAAAGATGACCGAATTATCGTAGGCTATTAAGCCTACCGGATCTCGTTATTTTTTTCCATTACAATATTACGTTGTATCTTTATTCTTCGGGGAACCACATTTAAAATGTTATTTTTAGTTAAACTGAAATAACGTTGCCCGTACCATGGCCTACCACGAAACGAAAACGAACTTCGTTCTTGTATCTCCGTCTCTGTCGCACTTGCTAGTTCGAGCGACAGGGAGGGAGATACGCGAACGAAGTTCGTTTTCGTTTCGCGGTAGCCCCTCTGGTTTAATAATGCTGGGTGAATTATGTTTCACGAAATAATAGGTATGTAAATTATGTAAACGTAAGGTGTCATCAGTGGAACAACTGGTTTGACCTCTCTTACCTCAATTAAAATACGAGCGCGCTGTGACCTGCGAGGGACTAGAGAGGCCCCGCTACTCAATTATTTCTTTACTATTCAATTATACGAAGTAGGCATGCCATTGTGCCCTTTGTTTTTCACTTATCTATAAGTATTATTCGCTTGTTCGGAGTCTTTTTTTTGTCGTATAAATTATTTGATGTTTGGTTTTGTTTTAACGACAACACTTAGGTAATGTTGTGGATAGCAATGGGAGCAGAACATTATTTTCGCCAGCATTATTTTTTTATCACACTTGCTCGTAAAGGGATTCATAACGCGCAGGCATACAGAGCTGCAATAATCTTTATTACGCCCATGGGTGTAATGGTTTTTTTCTGAAATTGTATCTGTCACTCTTACGTCAGTTATAGCAAGGAGGTTTTAACTCAAACGTATTTATAAATTTATTTAAACGTAAAAACACGAATAAAATATGATTAACAGAATGATTTAAAGATTTAAAAACCGGCTAAGTGCGTGTTGGAAATCTTACGGCACTTACGTCCTTTTCTTTAAGGAAGGCAGTTTTTCAGCAATATCTCGAAAACCTTTGAACCGATCTTGTTTAAAACAATTTTCGGTGAAAGAATTTAATAAACCCTATGTCCACGATTTTTTTCATGTTTTTAAAATACACCGTTTAAAAATTAGAGGGCGGGGGACAGAATTTTAGTGACTTTCGTGGCGTTGATCTCCGACTCTATTCACTTAATCAAAAAAATTGCTAAATAAATTCTTCCTTCTCTAAATTCCATGTAAAATATTTTGTTGTATGCCGAAGGGTCTTTGCTCTAAGCGCCTCACGTCAAATTCAACAAAATGGACGACTGACATTTTGTAGTTTTTATTGCGATTAGATTAGTAACAATTTCGTTAAAAATGTAAATGTGATGAAAAATATTATATGCAACACGTACGGTAAGAATGTTACAAACTCGAGTCATCAAAGCCCTCCGCCTTCGGCGTCGGGCTTCTAATAGACTCTCGTTCGTAAATCATAATTACCGTACTTGAGACACAATGTACTATTACGTACCTACATATTTATTACAATCATACATAGGTAAGATATAACAATAAGTCCACTACATTAACAGTAGGTACAGTCAGCATCATAAACATGTATACATTCTATGACCTTATTACTTAGACATAAGGTCGAAAAGTGTATACATGTTTATGATGCTGACTGTACCTGCGCATAAATAAGTTTCTGTCAAAATAATCATTTTTGGTACAGTCAGCATCATAAACATGTATACATTCTATGACCTTATTACTTAGACATAAGGTCGAAAAGTGTATACATGTTTATGATGCTGACTGTACTAGCTTTATTGCCGGCTGTACTTTTCTGTATACCGTCATCAATACTCTTTGAGACGATTCTAAGGAGCCCAAACACAACGGGGTTAGTACCTACTGAATTCCCTTGGCCACCTTCTGTCTCCATCATCAGATCAGCTCGATTGTAGTACCATAATATTGAACTGTCATCCAAAGAATACTTAAACCCAAAATTTCACCTCAATCGGTAGAAGATATCTGCTTCAAAATTGAGTTGTAAGACTGCACCCGAACAAACATAGTTACATACATAATAAAAAGCTTGTAAAATAAGTAACTTACATACGAGTATACATACCCTAACTATCCTATAATAGAGCGGGTCGAAAGTGGCGTTTCATAAAATACAAAATTGAGCTATAGATGAATATTGTGTATAGTATTGTGTGACTTATGCACAATATTTAAAGAATGATTATTGGAGTTTCTGAATAGTTATATTATTTTATGCATCGTTAAACAGTTTTCTTATAAAAAAAAATTTATGAGATCGATCGGAACGGAACGACGAACCCCGCTACGGGGCTTGTTGTTCCGTCCTTTTAAAATACAAACTTATCCTTCAAAAATTAAACCTCAGTTCACACACGCGAAAAGAGTGTTTTGTAGTTCATCCAAATATTTTTTACCGATTCTGAGAAATCTCTGGCCAATCGTTGTGAAATATGTCCAGGTCATCCCGCCATCTCCGTCTCGGCCTGCTACGTCGTCGCCTCCCATCGTGCGGCACCCACTCCGTGGCTAGTTTAGCCCACCTCTGGGGATGCATGCGGCAGACGTGGCCAGCCCATTCCCATTTCAGCTTGGCGGTTTTGACTCCAACGTCAGCAATGCAAGTTTTTGAGCGCAGCGTACAGTTTCGGACCCGGTCGATCCGTTTGACTCCCAGCATACTACGCTCCATAGCTCGTTGGCAACCCTTCAATCTGAGAGCCTACCGCGAAATGAAAACGAACTTCGTTCGCGTATCGCCGTCTCTGCCGCACTTGTTAATTCAAGCGACAGAGAGAGAGATACACGAACGAAGTTCGATTTCGTTTCGCGGTAGCCCCTCTGCACGGCTATCACAAGACGGCGCGCGAGCTCTCTCGATTTTTCTCGCGCTATCCATCTCTCTCTTCTTAGAAAACTTAGAAAGAGAGGTATAGTGCGAGAAAAATCGAGAAAGCTCGCGCGCCGTCTTGTGATAGCCGTGCTGGTCTTTTGTGCCTCAGTGAGTGACCATGTTTGGGCACCGTAGGTTAGGACAGGCGGAATACACATATCGACGAGTCTTCGCTTCAGGGTTAAAGGAAGGTCTCCCTTGAGTAGTTCTTTAAAAGACCAATAGCTTCTCCAGGCGTTTTGGATCCGTCTTTCGATTTCCTTATCCTGCCTATGGCTGAAGGAAACTAATTGGCCTATCAACACAGTTAACAAAAAATCAAGGGCAAAAACGTATATTATTTCGTGGGGTTAGTTGTTCCGTCGATTTAGATTTTTTCCATAACTACTACTCTACCATAATGAAGCAACTAAAACGGCACCTGCAACGGCATAGTCATAGTGTCATAACGTTTCGCGACAAACATCATATGAATTGCTTCGTTTTTAACCGACTTCAAAAAGGAGGAATTTTTTTTTTTTCACATCTCATGCTCGAAAAGTGTGTCATATTAGGCTTAATAAGCGGGGCTAAAGTAGTACATTTAGCCCCTAGGGAAAATATGTATACATATTTATGATTCTTAACACAATGAATTTGACCAATCAAAACACTTCACCATATTAAATCCACCAATCACAACTCTTTCAAAAACATTTATCTTTGCTATCAACCAACCAGAATACCTACAGCTACATATTAAAATCGACCAATCAAACATCAGGTGTTTTTTAGTCCCTAATTCGAAATCATTTAAATCCACCAATCACAACTCTATCAAAAAACATTTATCTTTGCTATCAACCAACCAGAATACAGCTACATATTAAAATCGACCAATCAAACATCAGGTGTTTTTTAGTCCCTAATTCCAAATCATTAAAAAAGAAAACGCCTCACGTTAAATTGAACAATCTCTTCGCAGTGAAATTTGTTATATTGATTGTGGATGGATAATCTTTGTTTTACTATTTTCTCGCAGTCGAAGTGAAAAGTAGAGTGTATAACTCGGGTCTAAAAGCCATATTACCCCTCGAATTATTTTCCCTCGCTTCGCTCAGGAAAATATCCATCTCGTGGTAATATGGCTTATTTTAGCCCCTTGTCATACAATCTACTATTATGTATGTTCGCCGATTACTCCGTCAAATGTGGACCGATTTTAAAAATTCTTTTTTTATTCGAAAATGTATACTCCTGAGATGGTCCCATTTTCTCCAAGTTAGGATCTGATGATGGGATCCTAGAGAAATCGAGGGCAACCCTCAAATTTTACAGGCACGTAGGTACTACATGTTAAATGCATTTTCTAAAGCTGTTCAGGTATTTGCGTCTGGAAGTCATCACTTCATGTTTGTGAGCTGATGATGGAAGGTACAACTCCTCAACGGTTAGGAGTTGGAGGATATTTTTTGAAATTTTATAAGTACGTATAGACCTTTAACCGTATTCTTAGTTAGTTAGTGATTTCGGTATTTTCTATTATAACTCGTGTATTTACCTTCGGAAATCGCAATTTTGGTGAAGTGGAATTGATGATGAAGACCACAGATGACTTATGGAACTCCTCAAGGATGTAAAGTACCTACGTCAAAGATTCTGACATGATTCCTTTGAAGTAGCAAATAATGAAGTGTCAATTCTGATCTGAGATCCTTGAGGAATCAACGTAACTCCTCAAATATTGTCAGCCCACATATAGCGACTTGGATTTTTCTGTAATAATCAACGCATTTGCTCTCGGAAAGCAGTTCATGTGGTAAATTGGAAAGGAAATGTGGAATTTTTTAAGTACCTACGTGGCTTGGCGGAGCACTGAATTGAAGTCGGTTTAAACTTTGTTTTTAAAGTAAATTATTTACTTGCGTTCCTATTATCACCGACCGGAACGACTTACCCCCGGCAATTTCAGCCCCGCTCTCCCCTACTATTAGACGAGCAATATTTATATATGTGGCAGTGGAATAGTATAATCCGTCGTTTTACAAAACAGCGCTGTTTTGTAAAGTACATTAGATACAGCTAGTTGTTTTGTAATACGGCAGGTTGACGATTATATATTTTTTTATACATATTAAGGGACAATCTTACACAAATCGCACTAGGACACAAATATTTTCCCTTACCGGGATTCGAACCCAGGACCTTCAGCTTCGTAGGCAGCGTCACTACCCACTAGGCTAACCGGTCGTCGTAAATACGTCTTCGTTTATCTACCTATAGATTCTAGAATATAAGGGAAATATTGTGCTTATAAGCCGTCGGAAATATCTGCGAAACTAGCTTAATCAAGGCTTAATGACGTCATGCAAACTGGAGAGATGGCAAAAAATTCGAGGTGTAAAAAAAAAAATTAGACGTGTGTATAATTTTTTTTACACTACAACTTTTAGATCAATCTGTACTTTATAGGGTAAAAAAAAACATAAATAGAAAAAGTTGAGAGCAAGAGAAAGTGGCGAAACTATTCTGGACAAGCCTCAAAACCAGGAGCCGTAGCATGGTTGGCCTTATCACGCGACAAGTGACAAGATAAGAGCGTCGTCTCATTCTATCGAACGATGTCCGCCAGTGTCGCATGCTCTATCCTATCACGTGACAAGGCCAACCATGCTACGGCTCCTGACATCGTTCGTTACGCTGTCGGTGTCGTCATCTTCTTCATTATCACTCAAAATGTTGTCTTCGGTTTGCACCAAAAAATCGCATTTTTGTTTACATTTTTAGGGTTCCGGACCAAAAAGGAACCCTTATGGTGCGATTCCGTCCGTCTGTCTGTCTGTCACAAACTACTAGTACTGACAGGAACTACTAATGCTAACAATTTGAAATTTGGAATAGTTGTAAACAAAGCTAATCCACGTGTATGGAAAATTAATTTTATTAATATATATTTTTAATTTTTATAAAAAAGGACGGATAAGAGGGGGGAATTCAAAGTTTAGTTAGTAGGCCAAGTGGGGTATCATATGAAAGGGCTTGAATTGCACATTCTCAAACAGTTTTTCTTTTTTTTCTCAGTGGTAAAATTTTGATTTATAAAGTAAAATGTTGAAAAAAATACTATTCTCCTTTATCTCCAGTGGCTTGGTGACCAAAAGTTTGAAAATAATATATAAGTATGATTAATATTACCGGAAAAGTGTAATGAGACCTCTATCTCGGTAATTTTTTTTTATTCTTCAGAAATCATTTGTTACTTTTGTTTGTCATTTAATAATTCTGTTTAATTTTTCCTTCAAATTCGTATGAAAGTATTCTGAAAGTACCTTCTAGCAAATAAAAAAAGAAATATCGAAATTAATTCACTTGATAAAGAATTATCGCTGAAAAACCAACATACATACTGAGTTCCTAGGTCGCGCAAGTTACAAACAAAATGCACCGATAAATGGCGCTGGCTGTAGGTAGGTAGGTACTCATATCATGACTTAACTACACTATGCGTTGTTAAGATTTTTCCAAAATTCATGGGCGGGGCAAGACGGGTATGTTGTATGAAATTTTGTACGGAACCCTCGGTGCGCGAGTCAGACTCGCACTTGACCGGTTTTTTAAACCTGCAGTACCCCAAAGCATTTATTAGTAGATATGTTAAGAAACACGCCCTAAGAGGGCGTATTTTTGGCCGGGAAAGTTGAGCTCCTGTTTGGCTATTCTCAGAATCTTTTTTAAAGTAGGTATTTCTTATCTTGTGGTATAAAAACTTTCAACTAAAGAGCGTATCGCCGCATAAATCAAAATTATCTAAATCCATTTTTTTTTTGTATTTTTTAAGCTTTTTCCCTGGTGTCGACAGCGTACGTGGCAACTGAAGCTGAAGCTTACTAGGTTGTGGATCTTCTTCGAAGGACGTCATGTCTTCCTGAACATTTGCCACTCTCGCTGTTTCTGACAAAGTTGTTGTTTTTTTTCTTCACGTTTTATTGTCATTATTGTCGTTTTAGATAAACCAGTTGCTGCACACGCCCTTTTTGTTGCTTGTTCAATCGGTATATCGAAATATCTCTCCATTGCCCTTTGGATGACTTTGAGCCTTCTTATGAGGCCCATAGGTAAGCGACCACGTTTCAGTGCCATATGTCATCACTGGCAACACACACTGGTCAAAGACTCTTGTCTTGAGACACTGCGGAATATTGGACGAAAAGATGTGAGCTTCCCAAACGCTGCCCAGCCGCGTTAGATTTGACGATTGACCCCTTAAACCTAGTATCGGACAATATCACTTGCCAAAGTTCATAGTTCTAGATCAACGGGAAGTACTTACCTTATAAATTTTGATTCCCTTGAGAATGTCGAAATATACGTTTTTTGCGGCATAAACGGCCGTATCTTTTTTTACGTTAACATAGAAGTTTGATTTTTTCACAGCTTCAAAGGACTGTAGGCTTGAGTATATGGTTTTAATTTCAACTCGATACCTCCACGCGTTCCCGAGATAAAGCGTTCCCAGACAGACAGACGGCCAACAATGTGATCCTATCAGGGTTCCGTTTTTTCCTTTTCAGGTACGTAACCGTACGTTAGGTAGATCTAAATGTCACATCTTGTATGGGAAAACAACAGTTAATTTGACCAAATAACGCAAGTTAAGTAGGTAATCACCCGTCAGACCGTACATCTGTCTCACACACAGATTCTCTCTGTAGCAATTTGTGGAGCACCAGTGTAGGTTTATGGAGATGTGCGAGGTGATATCGTCTATTGCATAAACCTCCTTCTATATCGTTCCATATGTGAACTTTGGTTCGAATTCGATCCTCCAAAGGATTATCTGTAAAAGTTAGCAATATTTCACTATTTCCTAGATGATATTCTTTTGAGTCAGTCGGTCGTGAATATTGCCGACCTAAATTGAACTTCGCTGTGATGCGCTCGCAAAGCTCCGACAGATATTGTATTTGATTCCGAGCTGAGCCAATACATTTGCAATAGTGTTCAAAAGGGGACTAGCTATGCCAAATGATCGTTTATGAAACGCTAAGGCTCCTAAAAGAGCTAGTGAATAAATGTATTAAAAAAAGTAATCTTTTTATATTCCATTAATAATCCGAACAATTTATTTTATTAAAGTTCATTAAGCACGTCAATAAAATCTACTGCTTCTAAACCACAAGTGAGATTTTCACGATTCTTTCGAATAGATTGGTAATTAATTTACATAAAATCAGTACGTTTGACATTCCGAAGTAATAATTCGTTTTGATTGAAAAATTGGCAAGTTGATCCGTGTGCGGGCGAGGAGCGCAGCATATTGAGCTAACATTTAGCGAGCGAACGAAACAACACTGGGGGCTACAGTCAGCTTAATATAACAGCAGAGTGGATGTTCCACGAAACCGAATGGATTATAAATAATAGTACCTACCTAAAGTTATAGGTTTTCAACTTACCTACTTCGGGTTAATCACGCTTTAACTAATTAATTAGGTAAGCGATAATGTATAGGTACGGTAGTACAGTCAGATGAAAAAATGGTTATGCTGTCGATTGCAATGACTCTATACATATATCAAAGTCAAATTAGTTTTGAGTATGTTATTGTTTGTTGTTATTCCATTCATGAACCCAACTCCCGATCTCAGTCAGGGTCCGATCCATTTTATAAAATAATAATGCATAGTCAGCTCATGGAAGAGTAAATTGGTAGTAGATATTTAAAATAAGGTTTTTAATTATACTCTGACAAATAAAACGCTACATATTACCGTAGTATTTCCGATAACTATGATTTCGGGTAATACTGTAAGCCTTAAAACAAATCATATTTCTAGGAATCACATTGAGTTAAGGACGAACTTTTCTGTCGGTAAACAGTGGGTAATATTTGGGGATTGCGCTTGATGCAATAACTATAGTTAGAGCGCGAAGCCGGTCGCGACGCATCGGTTACCGCAGCTTACACAACTCCTGATATAAAACTGCTGCACCATCATCGAGACGCCAATTGAAGAAGGAGATAGAACTCAACAACTGCGTTCACATCACGCTGCACCATGAGGCCGCTTCTCTCGTGTACACTCGCTTTTATATTAATTATTGCAGTTGTCGACACGCGTCGTCTGCCGCCTTCCAAGTTCAAGCTAGACTCCGATAAACCAGACGAAGCCGACCTGGAGCCCTCCGCGTCCGGCCATAAAAAAGAACACCACCATAATCATGAACATAAAAAGGGCGGCGGTAAAGAACACCATGCCGAGCACCACAACGATCACGGAGAAAAAGGCTACAAGGGATACAAGGGCCATCACCATCACGAGGAGGGCAAGAAAGGGCATCACGACAAAGAACACCATAAAGGAGAGTACGACGATCACGGCGGCCACAAGAAACACCATCACCACGAGGACGGCCACTACGACGAATACCACAAGGGCGACAAGGGCGAGAAGGGACATAAATACGCAGAAAAAGGACACTACAATAAGGGCCACTCGACAAAGGGACATCACGAAGTGCACAAGCTTGACGAGTTCAAGAAGGACAAACACTTCTTCGATGAAGAGGGCGATTCCGGTCACGAAGAAAAGCATGGCGGTTTCCACGAGGAGCATGGACATAAGAAAGGAGGGCATTTCAAGAAGGGACACCATCACGGAGGACATCATGAGCATGAACATGGAGAGAAGGGACACCACGAGAAAGGAGGCCATCATAAGGAACACAAGGGGCACAAGGACGCTGCCGGTCACGACGAGCATTACCACCATCATCACGATCATGCGAAGAAAGGAGGGCACGAACACCACAAGAAATATGGGTACAAGAAAGGTCATTGAAGTAACTTCTGACTACTATTTAGTTACGGTTTGGAATGGTCAAAATGCAATAGCGTTTGTTTTAGTTACGATACTTGTAAATAGTTTACCAAAAACATTATTTATTACATAGTTAAGTAGTTACTTTTAAAAGAAAGTGAAGTGAAGCAGAGTTTTCTTATTTGGTGACAAATTTTACCCAATTATTTATATAATAAAATGAATAATTTGGGGCTCTGATCGTAAAGGTGGGTTGCTAAATCGTTGAGAATATTGATGTCGCTCAGCGATAGTTGCGGGTCGTGGCGCGGCCATCGAGGGTTAGGATTGTATCTCCGCGGTCAGTCTTTACCTTGTGAAAATGCCCTGAGCCCTCCTCATTGTCTCTAGAAATTCGATAGTTAAATTGCCAAGGTATTTTATTTCAAATAGTAGTCATTAATAAAGATAATATCAAACTCTATTGTATGTTATTTTAATTAGAGTACCTATATCCAAATCCAAAGTCTGTAGAATAATCGGGTTAATCACAGTGAAAATCGCTTTGTCTTTTGTTGAAAACGGCTTGAATAATTCATAAAGTGCCTACGGTAATACTCGGAGGGTAAAGAGATATTTTAATCACGGGAATCGAGAGATCCCCGCTTCGGCCGGGATGGCTGGAACAAATTAATTGTGCATAATTATCTAGCCACTGTCTAGTATCTCTCCAGCCCGGTCTGATAACGACGTGCTAGGCTAAGAAAGTATCTACACAAACCGAGTACCTATATAGAAGTGAATTACACGAGGTACGGTCTAATTAATCTTGGTTAAAATGTAAGCAGGGTTTTAGGTGCAAAACCGTTTCTATGTGCTCCGAGAGAAATTACAGATATTATCATCAAGCTAAGTAATGAAGCGCTCTTCGTATTTATTTATTTATAACTAGGATTAGAATTATGTATTTAAGGTCCATTCGTTTAGGAAATAAAGCATTCGTGAAGGTATCGGCACCGGAGCTTAGGTCACGCATACAACATGTCCTGTAATGACAGCGGGATTTTGAAATTAGTGTTATTTTTTCTTACCGATTGTAAGTTCAACAGCAAACTGCATGTATGACTAGAAGATTTTTCAAGGTTTCAAAAAATTTTAAGATAAAAATGTCTGATTGCAATAAAACATCATATTATTATTTATATAGGTAACATAAGTATGCGATAGTTAGTATAGTCAACATTATCAGACGAAGATAATCGTGTCGAGTGACTAGTTTATTAAAGCAAAATTATGCTTTTCTTGCTGTTTGTTAAACCTATCTATTAAAAAAATGTGGAATCGTGCACTTTACAATTTTACAATTACCTGAACTAAATGCCTGCCGACACCTGTAACCGATTACAAACAAATTACCGTTTAGTGGTCGAGTTTACCTGGAACAACAATTATTTTCAACACAAAGTAGCTATGGTCCGCGAGCTAGCAACAGTAGCAACAGATTTTCGTGACCAATCAACTCCCGTGCCATAACTTGTGAGAAGGTTATTAGTTATTTACGATACAAGTGCAGAAAATATTCGCACGTGTATCGTACAACGTTTTACAGTACATATGGCTCTTTAAAGTTTCAACATATGCACGGAAAGTGCTCATTTCCGCATTAGTACGGGAAAGTAACACCATGTGTACTGTAATAGTTATTTACGATACAAGTGTAGAAAATAGGAAATTCGCAACGAGTGGCGATAAATTAAAAGACGACCGAAGGGAGTGTTTTAAATCGACACGAGTTGCGAATTACCTATTCGCACGTGTATCGTACAACGTTTTACAGTACATATGGCTCTTTAAAGTTTCAACATATGCACGGAAAGTGCTCATTTCCGTACTAGTGCGGGAAAGTAACACCATGTGTACTGTAAAGAATGTTGTATCATGAAGCCCCGTGGACGTCAGCTGTGGCTCCGTTGGTGAGTTGACCAGCAAGTTTATGGAGAAATATAACATTACACTTAAACCTTTATAACATGCCCGGAATACCTACACGAGGCTAGTTTTTCAAGCCGGTATAGTAAGCTATAAGCTTAGCTAGGAAGCTAGTAAAACTGTCCTCGCTTGAACACTGGCTAGTGCTGTCTAACATGATGCCAGTAATTTTAAGTCAGTTCGACAGTGCCAGTACCATTGCACAGTATCTAGTTAGGGAGGTGGCGAGCATTTCGGTATATGATTTGCACACGTTTCACGTCGAGGTGGATTGCAGTTTGAATCATTACGAATTGATTTGGTCCAATCAATTAAAGTCCTATGTCGCTGCGTTTTCGCGTTACAGCGGATTGATGTTGCTTAAAAAAATCGGGGTATTAAATCATTTGCACATTGTATGCCTCTGGAGTTCATGGTCACAATCATCTTGGAAACGAAGAAAATCAATTAGGCAGACATTCAGGACTCTGCATCATCATGGGACGGAGTTGTAAAAATGTAAAAAAAGCTCTACTAAGTCATTTGCACGCGGTTCTCATTGCGCGCATTTGATTCACTATGACTCCGTGGATTCGAAAAAAAAATGTGGCAGACACTTTGCTCACTGATTTTCAGCTATATAACTGTTTTCACGGAATCAAGGGACAGCGGGTATTGCATGGGATTATTGTTATTTTTTAGTTTTATTCCTATAATTTTGTTTAATATTATCCTCTTTTTATTTTATTATTAAACTTCGGGCGCTGAAATCTACGCAATCATATTTTTTCTCAATGCCAACCAGAAACGAAATGCGCTTGGAACTTTGATTAGAAAGTAATTTTTTTAAATTGCATGCTTGAATGTAATCTGAATAGGATTAGAATCTGGATAGGAACAGTCTTTAACTTTTTTGGGCACCGTTTTGTTTTGCACCCTCGCTGTCAAAAGGTTAACTTAGTAGTAGAACGTCTTCGTACTCGAACTTGTCAATGACATACTCCAGTAGTGCGTTTCGTAACGTAAAAAAAACAAGAATGAAGGCGGGATGTGGTCTTGTCTGTAGTATTTTGATTAACTCAATTTATACCTGCTTGGTTTGGCGCGAGCGTCGGGTTAAAAAAAAATCAAATGGTCTGCCTTTGGAATATCAGAGGCCTGAACGTCTGCCTCATCGATTTTCTTGGTTTTCATAAGGAATTCAAACACCAGGAGCCGTAGCATGGTTGGCCTTATCACGCGACAAGTGACAAGATAAGAGCGTCGTCTCGTTCTATCGAACGGTATCAGCCAGTGACGCACGCTCTATCCTATCACCTATCGCGTGACAAGGCCAACCATGCTACGGCTCCTGTCCAAGAGGCACACGTGTGCGCATAATATAGCACACCTTTTTTTTAAAACATTTTTGAAGCACTGTCAATAGACAACGCAGAGGCAACATGTTAGCAGACTATTTTTCCGTGGTTCTTCTCATTGTTTTTGATCGAACAAATCAAATCTGCCAAGTGTGCACTTCATATACAGTTTTTTTTATCATAAAAATAAATTTAAAAATTTAATACGACAAAATTTAGAGCCCTGCCTGTCTGCCTTTTCGATTCTTTGTGTTTCCAGGATGACTGATCATCAGCCCCAGAAGCAGACGTGTGCGCTTAATATAGCACACCTTTTTTTTACATTTTTGAAACGCTGTAAATTTACAACGCAGCGCCACCATGGTGGCAGACAAGGTCCTTGATGTTTCTTAGGACATAAATATCACTATTAATACGTCTGCCTTGTGTGCTGATCATATCGAAATTTTGCTCGCCACCTCCCACAGATTACAGAAATAGGCAGATAGGCCCTAATAAATTGAACGTTTTCTATACATCCGATCTCTTCTCACTTTCGTACTGAACAACGAGTAAGAAAGGGATAGAACCATGTTATCTGACAGGTCTTCATACGTCATTGTCTCCGCTTTCTCGCTCGCACGACGTAATTCGCTCTCTCGCTCGCTCATGATTTGGTGCAGCGAAAGATATTTTCTTACAAGTTATCGATATCGATATTTACTGTTAATAAATTTGTAATATGCGATACTCGTAAGTAAATTGTATCTCCATCCATACTGTGCAAAAATTCATATGGAACTTACCAATAATAAAAAAAACATTATGTACTAATAAACTGCATTCAAGACACAGATATTCGCTACGAATTCAGTTATGCAAATACATAGGTAGTCAGACAAGTTAGTTTTTAATCATCACCATTTTGTGGATTTTTAGTGGAACTAATTTATTTTTAACCTACTTAACCTAATAAAGGAGGAGTTGGACAATTCGTGGGAATCTTTTATTTTCATGTAGTATATTCTCCGATTACTCGAAGACGCCTGGACCGATTAGGTATTTTTTTTGTTTGGAAGGGTATCCTTCCCTGGTGGTCCCATGGTCATCAAGTCAGGATCTAATGATGGGATCCTGGAGAAAACGAGGGACATCTTCAAATTTTATAGGCACACTGACGATTTGGGTATTTTTAATAGTGACTTATGCTTTGCTTTCGGAAAGCAGTTCATGTGGTAATGTGGAAATAAAACGTGGAAATATTCACGTGGCTTGGCGAAGTATTGAATTGAAGTCGGTTAAAACTTTGTTTCTAAAGTAAGTTATAATGGCAATGATTAAAAAGTCATCGAGTGTCACTAATGGAAACAATGGGAAAAGTCTAAGCTCGATATTAATAACTTAAGGTAAATTTTGGTAAGGTATCTGTTTTAAACTACGTCAATCCATTTTTCTAGAAGAGTTTTGTTATTTTCCGGAATTCTAAAGTTAACAGTTAACTACATGTAACATCAAAATATTTTGTCTTAACGCCTACATAAATAATTCATGTCGACAAAATATCGATATCGATGGCAAAAAGCGAGAACGTAGTAACCGCCAAAATGCAAACTTTACACCAGAGCCAAAAAACTTTTCGATTTCGAGAAAAAAAATCATAACTCTTTCATTTATGAACGAAAATGCTTGATATTTGGATCTAATTCATAACTTATGGTTTTTTTTCAACTGGCATATTTAATATTTAACAAAAAAGACTGGTTTACGACTTAGTGGCGGTTACGACAATTGAACTCTTTTTTTCGTTACGCGAAAACGCTGTAAACGCCAGAAGTAAATGTACTAAAATGGTGAAACGAGTATTATTTCCATAAAACATAAATGCTGTAACCAGATGCTTATGTATTTTAAGATTTAATAATTTTGACGTAAATGTCATTACGTTCTTTATAGGACTAACTGAAATGTGGTAAGTGTCCACCGGCAAAAAGAAACTGTGAAAATAAAACGACTTAAGTATCAATCAACTTTTATCAACATACTTTTTTAAAATGTTTCCAAATTTTAAATGCAGGTTTCTTACAAATTAAAAGCTCAGAAGCAACAATTACCGTCTTAACATATCAAATACTTATCTAGTCTCAATTTCTCTGTATAAAAACATTACGAAAGTTACCTAAAACCTCCGTTGCTTATAACATTTCAAAAGGCTAATAAAATCTCTCATATTATAAAATCACAACCTTGTACTTATCGTGCTAAAAACAAACTTAAATATTCTTAGGGTTAATCAGACTATAATATTGTTATCCGCTAAAACTAAATATTAATGGTAATGAGGTTTAATATTCCCGTGAAAACTTTTTAAACTCTCTACATTTTATTTTCAGTTTTGGCATTAAATTGTCTTTTAAGTAACTTTTATCGATATAAAACTCACTACCTATTAAACCCACTAACTATAAAAGATGTTTTGAATGTAAGTATTACTTATTATATAAGTTTTCAACATAATTCTTAAACAATTGTTTGAACACAACTATCACCTCAATTATAAAAATATTTCTTTGAACTAATCTCACTGAACCATTAATATTTAACTGAAATAACTAGACGTTATATTACTATGGTACCGTACAAATTAAAATTGTTATTATTTATTTAAATAAAAACTCGGAGTCATTTTTCTTAGGCAGAATATCAATTGACATTAAAATAGGAACCTAAAAATTGTATTCCAATGGAATTCGTTTTCATAATAACATAATTCAAATAACTGTTCTTAAAAAAATACTAAAAATTCCACTCTAAAATGCATTGTTTTATAATAACACTCCTCAAAATGTTTGTCATAATTAACTCAAAAATCGCCCCTCTAAAGTAATGAAAATTAGTGCAATAGTGACTGAAAAATAATAAGCATAAGTAAGTAAACTTTACCTTTATAATGGTACCGTATAGAATACGTTTTAAAAACTAAAAAAGTAATGTTTCTTAGGCATAATCTCACTTCAAATTAAAATTGGAACTTAACGATTGCATTCCCATGGAATTATTCTTCATAAAAACATCAATCTCCTTTCTAAATTAACGCTTAAAGAGTGCAACAATACGATCAAAAATACTTTTTCATCAGATTAGACCGTTATAATTTCACAAAGTTTTTTCATACACTCAACAACTACTCATAGATAGTCTGAAAAAATGTCAGTATTTAAATAGTATATTATACAACTACGGCGGTAAAACAAAGACAGACACACAGAGTACACAGACTACGCACACCGACTCGCTCCGGCGATCGCCGATAGACTAAATCACAGGTCGTATTCACGAGCCACATCGCCTCGAGCGCACATTTTTATTGCTGTATCTTCAAGCACTACCCACTTCACGTTGTGTTTCAAATGTCGTTACTGTAGCTTGCTGTTAATTCATTTTCGAATGAAATGTAGTAAGCGTCAATCATAGATAATTTATTTTAGGATAATTGCAGTAAGCTTGGTTCGTAATTTTTTTACTACATGCATAAATGCTGTAACCGCCACGGAACAAAATTTCGGCAACGCTGTAACCGGCACACCCTTTGATTTATGAAAAAACAAAATTAGCGTAAATGTACTCGTTTAGAAAATTGCTACTATTTGGGTGTTTACAGCAATTAGATGTGGGCATCGTCAAAAAAATACATTCGTTTTGCAACGTAGTCCAGTTTTTTCTAAGCGTCGTAGAGCCATGGGACCCAGACCAGTCGACGCAGAAAAATTCGCTGATTCCGAATATGCAAAAAAAATTTTTTTGGCCAAGTGGCGGTTACTACGTTCTCGCTTTTTGCCATCGATATATACATTTTAATTTGGTTACAACACTACCCGTGTTTACGACAATAGTATTTTTACCAAAAATCACAATAAGATCAACTTGGAACCTTGTAAAAAGTACTTATTTGATAGCATCCAGCATTTGCAGTAATCCCAGATCATTATATTGCGTAATGTACATGCAATGTTTGAAAAATAAGCAAAAGGTTCTTACCGATGGAAACCGGTATTTTCACCGGTCTTCTTCGTTAATCTAGAGTAAGTCCGATAGTACGGGACTGCACAAGACATTTTGCCACTACATATAAATTAGATCTTGCACTTTCAACACAAATATATAGTTTTACAACTAAATATTTTTCAAATAAGAAAATTTCCTATAGATTTGACGTTGACTTGACATTGACGTCTGGGAGTATTGTTTACTTTTTTAAACATTGCGGTGTGCAGTTTATGGAGAACACTCGTTAATAGCCTCAAAATACCGTACTATTTGTCTCATTCTAACTCACCTCAGCTGACCATAAGAAGTGACAGAGACAACTATATGATACATCGTCTTGCTTAATTCTGCGGGTCTGTATTAGTCTGTGCCACCTCCCTAACTAATCGTAGTGTCATAAAGAAATCGTCGGTAAATATGAACGTCATTCGTAAAAAGAACACCTATAGATAATTTTTAGACTATTCGATTTTTACAGTGGTGTTTGGTAGTCGTTATGTCTTTGTGTTGTCCGTTTGCATCACAGACTAATACAGACCCGCAGAATTAAGCAAGACGATGTATCATATAGTTGTCTCTGTCACTTCTTATGGTCAGCTGAGGTGAGTTAGAATGAGACAAATAGTACGGTATTTTGAGGCTATTAACGAGTGTTCTCCATAAACTGCACACCGCAATGTTTAAAAAAGTAAACAATACTCCCAGACGTCAATGTCAAGTCAACGTCAAATCTATAGGAAATTTTCTTATTTGAAAAATATTTAGTTGTAAAACTATATATTTGTGTTGAAAGTGCAAGATCTAATTTATATGTAGTGGCAAAATGTCTTGTGCAGTCCCGTACTATCGGACTTACTCTAGATTAACGAAGAAGACCGGTGAAAATACCGGTTTCCATCGGTAAGAACCTTTTGCTTATTTTTCAAACATTGCATGTACATTACGCAATATAATGATCTGGGATTACTGCAAATGCTGGATGCTATCAAATAAGTACTTTTTACAAGGTTCCAAGTTGATCTTATTGTGATTTTTGGTAAAAATACTATTGTCGTAAACACGGGTAGTGTTGTAACCAAATTAAAATGTATATATCGATGGCAAAAAGCGAGAACGTAGTAACCGCCACTTGGCCAAAAAATTTTTTTTTGCATATTCGGAATCAGCGAATTTTTCTGCGTCGACTGGTCTGGGTCCCATGGCTCTACGACGCTTAGAAAAAACTGGACTACGTTGCAAAACGAATGTATTTTTTTGACGATGCCCACATCTAATTGCTGTAAACACCCAAATAGTAGCAATTTTCTAAACGAGTACATTTACGCTAATTTTGTTTTTTCATAAATCAAAGGGTGTGCCGGTTACAGCGTTGCCGAAATTTTGTTCCGTGGCGGTTACAGCATTTATGCATGTAGTAAAAAAATTACGAACCAAGCTTACTGCAATTATCCTAAAATAAATTATCTATGATTGACGCTTACTACATTTCATTCGAAAATGAATTAACAGCAAGCTACAGTAACGACATTTGAAACACAACGTGAAGTGGGTAGTGCTTGAAGATACAGCAATAAAAATGTGCGCTCGCGGCGATGTGGCTCGTGAATACGACCTGTCTATCGGCGATCGCCGGAGCGAGTCGGTGTGCGTAGTCTGTGTACTCTGTGTGTCTGTCTTTGTTTTACCGCCGTAGTTGTATAATATACTATTTAAATACTGACATTTTTTCAGACTATCTATGAGTAGTTGTTGAGTGTATGAAAAAACTTTGTGAAATTATAACGGTCTAATCTGATGAAAAAGTATTTTTGATCGTATTGTTGCACTCTTTAAGCGTTAATTTAGAAAGGAGATTGATGTTTTTATGAAGAATAATTCCATGGGAATGCAATCGTTAAGTTCCAATTTTAATTTGAAGTGAGATTATGCCTAAGAAACATTACTTTTTTAGTTTTTAAAACGTATTCTATACGGTACCATTATAAAGGTAAAGTTTACTTACTTATGCTTATTATTTTTCAGTCACTATTGCACTAATTTTCATTACTTTAGAGGGGCGATTTTTGAGTTAATTATGACAAACATTTTGAGGAGTGTTATTATAAAACAATGCATTTTAGAGTGGAATTTTTAGTATTTTTTTAAGAACAGTTATTTGAATTATGTTATTATGAAAACGAATTCCATTGGAATACAATTTTTAGGTTCCTATTTTAATGTCAATTGATATTCTGCCTAAGAAAAATGACTCCGAGTTTTTATTTAAATAAATAATAACAATTTTAATTTGTACGGTACCATAGTAATATAACGTCTAGTTATTTCAGTTAAATATTAATGGTTCAGTGAGATTAGTTCAAAGAAATATTTTTATAATTGAGGTGATAGTTGTGTTCAAACAATTGTTTAAGAATTATGTTGAAAACTTATATAATAAGTAATACTTACATTCAAAACATCTTTTATAGTTAGTGGGTTTAATAGGTAGTGAGTTTTATATCGATAAAAGTTACTTAAAAGACAATTTAATGCCAAAACTGAAAATAAAATGTAGAGAGTTTAAAAAGTTTTCACGGGAATATTAAACCTCATTACCATTAATATTTAGTTTTAGCGGATAACAATATTATAGTCTGATTAACCCTAAGAATATTTAAGTTTGTTTTTAGCACGATAAGTACAAGGTTGTGATTTTATAATATGAGAGATTTTATTAGCCTTTTGAAATGTTATAAGCAACGGAGGTTTTAGGTAACTTTCGTAATGTTTTTATACAGAGAAATTGAGACTAGATAAGTATTTGATATGTTAAGACGGTAATTGTTGCTTCTGAGCTTTTAATTTGTAAGAAACCTGCATTTAAAATTTGGAAACATTTTAAAAAAGTATGTTGATAAAAGTTGATTGATACTTAAGTCGTTTTATTTTCACAGTTTCTTTTTGCCGGTGGACACTTACCACATTTCAGTTAGTCCTATAAAGAACGTAATGACATTTACGTCAAAATTATTAAATCTTAAAATACATAAGCATCTGGTTACAGCATTTATGTTTTATGGAAATAATACTCGTTTCACCATTTTAGTACATTTACTTCTGGCGTTTACAGCGTTTTCGCGTAACGAAAAAAAGAGTTCAATTGTCGTAACCGCCACTAAGTCGTAAACCAGTCTTTTTTGTTAAATATTAAATATGCCAGTTGAAAAAAAACCATAAGTTATGAATTAGATCCAAATATCAAGCATTTTCGTTCATAAATGAAAGAGTTATGATTTTTTTTCTCGAAATCGAAAAGTTTTTTGGCTCTGGTGTAAAGTTTGCATTTTGGCGGTTACTACGTTCTCGCTTTTTGCCATCGATATCGATATTTTGTCGACATGAATTATTTATGTAGGCGTTAAGACAAAATATTTTGATGTTACATGTAGTTAACTGTTAACTTTAGAATTCCGGAAAATAACAAAACTCTTCTAGAAAAATGGATTGACGTAGTTTAAAACAGATACCTTACCAAAATTTACCTTAAGTTATTAATATCGAGCTTAGACTTTTCCCATTGTTTCCATTAGTGACACTCGATGACTTTTTAATCATTGCCATTATAACTTACTTTAGAAACAAAGTTTTAACCGACTTCAATTCAATACTTCGCCAAGCCACGTGAATATTTCCACGTTTTATTTCCACATTACCACATGAACTGCTTTCCGAAAGCAAAGCATAAGTCACTATTAAAAATACCCAAATCGTCAGTGTGCCTATAAAATTTGAAGATGTCCCTCGTTTTCTCCAGGATCCCATCATTAGATCCTGACTTGATGACCATGGGACCACCAGGGAAGGATACCCTTCCAAACAAAAAAAATACCTAATCGGTCCAGGCGTCTTCGAGTAATCGGAGAATATACTACATGAAAATAAAAGATTCCCACGAATTGTCCAACTCCTCCTTTATTAGGTTAAGTAGGTTAAAAATAAATTAGTTCCACTAAAAATCCACAAAATGGTGATGATTAAAAACTAACTTGTCTGACTACCTATGTATTTGCATAACTGAATTCGTAGCGAATATCTGTGTCTTGAATGCAGTTTATTAGTACATAATGTTTTTTTTATTATTGGTAAGTTCCATATGAATTTTTGCACAGTATGGATGGAGATACAATTTACTTACGAGTATCGCATATTACAAATTTATTAACAGTAAATATCGATATCGATAACTTGTAAGAAAATATCTTTCGCTGCACCAAATCATGAGCGAGCGAGAGAGCGAATTACGTCGTGCGAGCGAGAAAGCGGAGACAATGACGTATGAAGACCTGTCAGATAACATGGTTCTATCCCTTTCTTACTCGTTGTTCAGTACGAAAGTGAGAAGAGATCGGATGTATAGAAAACGTTCAATTTATTAGGGCCTATCTGCCTATTTCTGTAATCTGTGGTTTGCATGAGCAGCTCTCGTACAACTTGATACTGGCAAATTTGCGCCGACTCAGTTGGCCAGAACGCCAAAAAAAAAAGAAGAAGAGGCGTGTCACAGGCCGAGGACAAAAGTCTCGTAATTTCAAGAATTGGCGGAGCTATATAATTTAGGTGAAGTTATTATTCTTACAAGCTTTCATGTAACCCACAATGTTAGCGTGTATTTTATGTCTGTTTTTTTAAATCATTTATTTACTATAAAGAATAATACAAGAGGAAACATTTCTACAGCGGACAAAGCCGTAAAGGTTTAACTGCCGCTGTATTCGCTCTTTAACTACTTAATTATAATAATTTTACGGTATAAGTAAGTTTATTTTTTCAGATAAAGTTTGACATGTGTTCTTGAGTTATTCCTCGAAATGAAGACTGGCATTGGGCTGCGATGATTGACAAACAAAACTACAATCGCGTTTCTTTCATAATACTGTTTGCCTCTCTTGTTGATGGATTATACATATTTATATCTGCTTTGTACACATCCTTTAGTTCGTTTTGGCAAGAAGATGGTCCCGGGGGCGACATCAGCCTTGCATCAAATATAGATAATCGGTATGGTGATTAATATTCACTTATTGGGGGCAGGTACCTGTAAAATTGCGCTCCGTACCCCGTACCCTACCCTACCGTCTCGGCCGAGTGCGTCCCCAATCCCCAATTACCATGCTAAGTAGTTACTGCCCAGAACTTCAAGCTGGTCGATCGAATTACAAATTTGAAAGCCTGCGAAAGATTTTGTATTATTGAATACAGCTTCTTCTCTGCCTCTCCTACGTACAACGCCGGTTGTTTCAGTCCTATATTTTTTAAGAGGATTATACATGTCATGTTGCGTGTGGCCAACTACGGTTAGGACGCAACAAAAGGCAAAAGTGAGAGTTAAAATCAGACATCGCTAGCTAGCAAAAGCGTCTCATTGAAATGTATATAATGAGGTGTGCAATAAAGAGTATTTGTATTGTATTGTATTGTATAATTGAAACAGAATTATGAGGTCACAGGTTTTGATCGTGTATTATCATTATCACGTTTATTGTTTTAAGTAAGTAACATAAGAAGTCTATTGATTATTTACTCTAGCTAGGCCGATACCATAAAAAAATATAGTGCACTGAGTGAACATAGTGAAAACAACTGAACTGACGTAATTATTCTAACGATTTACTGCCATTTCCATACCTTTTTGAATAAATCCAAGCGTACACTTAATTTCTAAACAAATGCGCTATTAAAATAAAGGGTTTTTTTAGAGGTTCATTGGTTTTTAAATTGGCAACACTGTTTGTAATGATTGTCAATCTGACAGTTGGCGATATATTTGAAGTCAGTACCTACGTTTTGCCATTTTTACAATGAATACTTAAACTTCAGAACAACGCTTGCAAATTGTGTAATAGTACATTACTGCAGACGCCGGGAAAGAAGGGCTTGCCGGGTGAGTAGGTATAGACGGCCGACCGTAGGGAGGCCGGATAGTGATACGAAGCCGGCAAGCCCTTTTCACGGCGAGGCATGTATAGTGCTTTTCTCAAACATATGCAATGAAATAAAACAATGCACCACTCGAAATAGTACATTAATTTTCCCTCCAATTCCTCCATACTTAATGTTTTTTTTACGAAAGTCGCCCGTATTTCGCGTGTGTAGCGTTCGAATAGACCCTGTTAGGGCCATTATACATGACCTGATAATAAGAATCTTAATTTCTATAATGGATAAAATAAATCCAGAGGATTTTAAACATTGTCTATGGCCTCTGCTGACTTACGTATAGATAATATTTTTAATTTAGTCATCAAACACACTGATTCATACAGATTTGTATTCTTAATAAAGGTTCGTGTGTAATAGGCATTAACGCGGATATTTTTGGTCCGATAACCATTCAGCCACTAGAAAAAATAAAAAAATAGAATTCAGCTGTTTAGCCTGTTGATGAACACAGACGCCATGTTAACATTAAAATTAAAAAAAAATACTTCCCGGCCTAGGCCTTCAATTTTGTATGAAATTCCTTTACAGTTCTCTCGAGTTGTTCCGCCCGAAACGTGATACTTTGAAGCCTGTTATAACGCACGTAAGGACGACATTTCATTGCATGTTTGAGAAAATTTATTTTCTACAAGATGGTGCAAAATGCTACACAGAATACGTCACCATCAATTTAGTGCGGGAAATATTCGATGAGCGCATAATTTCCCGTAATGGCCCTGTGAACTGGCCTCCACGATCGTGTGATCTCACACCTATGGATTACTTTCTTTGGGGATAATAATATGTGAAGTCACAGGTCTACGCAGATAAACCACTGACGTTGGACCTCTTGGAAGTCAACATTCGCCGCGTTATTACCAATATACGGCCGCAGATGCTCGAAAAATTGGTCGAAAATTGGACTTCCCGATTACGCTTCATTCGAGTCAGCCGTTGGCGCCCATATGCCCGAAATCATTTTTAAGACCTAATGGCATAAGAATATATTTTAAATAAAATCAATACCATCAGGTGACCAGAAGGCTGGTGCGTACCTTGCACAGCGCGTCAGTATCGCCGTCCAGCGTAGTGGGGATCCTTAGCGACATAAAATGGCCAAACCTTACTTTTTTTGATAAAAGTATGAAACTTGGCACAGTTATTCCTTGTGCCAAAATAAGCCGATTAAGATCGGTAGCCCTCGGGGGACCGACTGTGCTATATTCGTTCTTGTGATCATAAAAATGATGAAAGATTAACAAATATTTGTAAAATAATTTTAACTTGCACAGTAGTGGCGTTCCCTTAGAGAAGGGAACTTAGAAGTGTCGCGAGGCCTCATGTTTGTATTAGGTGAGAGCGTCACTGTTAACGCCAATGTCACTAAGATTCATCATTTTTATGATCACAAGAACGAGTATAGCACATTCGGTCTCCAGAATGTGCACTTAGGTTGAACAGGCGGTAAAAACTGAGCACCGGCACGCGACTTAAAAAAAATACACTATTTATTATTAGAAAAGGTAGCTAAAAGTTATTGTAAAGTTCAAAGATATGAACTTGTATTTTTGTGGATCTTGACGATCACCATAATGTGACAAGAATAAAGCAGTTTATATTTAATGTTAGTGTTGTTTTATTTATAGTAAAAATACGTAAGACAATTTGTATATATCCGTAATTGACATATAAATTTTCTAACAGTGAAAAGTATCCATGGTAACCAAATCATAGAGTTGGTTCACCATACTTCACATCCTCGGAAGTTTTAAGAATTCAAAGATAAATTCTTCAGTCCCATTCTGAAACTTAAATCTGTTAGTCTGGGCCCGAACAGAGGCTTTGTAAGCATGTCAGCTAATTGAATCTCGGACGCAACTTGATTGACATCAAAATCTCCATTGGCAACACATTCCCGAACGAAGAAGTGTTTCAGTTTAATATGCTTTGTACGCTTGTGATATTCGTACTTTGGGTTGTGTGCGAGATAAACGGCTGACTTGTTGTCTAAGTTCAAGACAGGTTTCTCTATTTTAGTTAGATCATTGAATAATCGATTCAGCCATAAAATTTCCTGAGCAGATTCACTCGCTGCTATTATCTCCGCTTCAGTTGAAGATATCGACACTGTAGGTTGTATCTGGCTTCTCCAGCTTATAGCGCCACCAGAGAATAGGCACACTATACCGGATGTTGATCTTCCAGTTGTCTGGTCTCCTCCATGATCTGCGTCGCTGTAGCAGACCAAGTGTGACGGTGAGTTCTTCGAGAATGTCAGGCCATTATCTATCGTCCCTTTTAAATAGCGGAAGACGCGCTTGACAAGCATGACATCCTCCTTAGTAGGTGCTGCAAGGTTTCTGGATGCAACTCCAACAGCGTATGAGATGTCAGGTCTCGTACCTACTGATAGGTAAGCTAAAGCACCAACAGCTTGTCTGTAAGGGAAGTTTGTCTTGATTCCTTCATCTACTCCCGTTTCATTTTCTTTAATGATTGGTGACGGTGCTGGCTTGCACTTGGACATGCCATATTTTTCTAGGACTTTTTTTGTGTATGCCTTTTGGCACAAGGATATGGTGCTATCCTTTCGCACGTTTATTTCCATTCCAAGGAAGTACGACGCAGGTTTGGTAGTAATTTTGAATCTTCCTCTAAGTTCATTCAAAAACTCTTCGACTGCTTTTGTCGAGTTGTGCGCTACAAGCCCATCGTCTACGTAGAGAGCTACAATGACTTTTGATTGGTCTTTCGTTCGGACAAATAAACACGGATCTGCGTCGCTCTGTTTAAATCCTGATTTTAACAGAAACTCTGCGATGCATGTGTTCCAGCAGCGTGGTGCCTGCTTTAAGCCATACAGACTGCGTTTTAACTTACAGACCCGTTTCGTTCCATCTCGATAGCCTTCGGGCTGTTTCATATAGATTTCTTCCTTTACTTCGCCGTTAAGGAAGGCGGTGGTTACGTCGAACTGAGTCAGTTTTAGGTTTTCGCGAACAGCCACTGCTAGTAGCGACCGCACAGTGCTCAGTCGAACCACTGGACTGAACGTCCTGTCATAGTCCACTCCTGGTATCTGGGAATAACCTTTAATGACCATTCTGGCCTTGTACCTTTCGACGGAACCATCAGGGTTCATTTTTATTTTGTACACCCATTTGCTTGGTAGGGCTTTGCGTCCGTTAGGTAGATCGACTAGGTCCCAGGTGTGATTGTCCTTTAATGACGTCATCTCGTTTTTCATAGCTTCCTGCCACTTGTGTTTATCAGGAGATTCCATCGCTTCTTTGTAAGTGTCAGGTTCTTTGGGTTTGTGCAGGTTTTCAATCTCTTCAGCAGCTGCCATTATAAACTCGTCATATCGCTTAGGAGCTGAGATTGTTGACCTGTCTCTCAAAGATCTTGTTACGGTTTCCTCAGCATCAATATTGACAGGTTCATCATCATCGACATGGTTGGAACTGGAAAGGGACTCGTAGTGGGACTCGTAGTCGCTTCCGTTATTTACATGTTCCAGTTGTTCATCTAGTTCAACATCTTCAGTGCTGTTGACCAAATTTTGTTGCAACGAGGTGTCGAGATTTTCATTGTCAGTTTCGCTAATGCTGTCAAGTGGTGGGCCGTCTCCATCTTCAATATCGTCAAAGTGTATTGTTACTTGTTTTCGTTCAGGTTTTGACGTTTTCAAAGGTTTTGGAGGTTTATCGTTGAAGAGATCGGTGATATTATGTTTGTGTGTATCGTCGTAAAACATTGATTTCATCACGCGGATATCTTTTGATGTAACCACTTTATTTTTGGAAGGTAGTAGGATTTTGAACGCTTTTGAGGTTTCAGAGTATCCAATAAACATGCCAGGAATTGCTTTTGGTGCGAATTTGTGACCACTAGTGCCCTTGATAAGAACAAACGTTTTGGAGCCAAAGATATACAGGTGATTAATACACGGCTTTCTGCCAACCCAGGCTTCAAATGGCGTCTTGTTCTGAATGGCACTGTTCAGACTCCTGTTAGATAGGTAGTTTGCAGTCATGACAGCTTCGCCCCAGCATTTTAAAGGTGCGTTCGCATCGATGAGTAAGGCTCTTGCTTTCTCGATCAGAGTGCGATTTTTTCTTTCAGCTAATCCGTTTTGGTGCGATGTGTAAGGCGCACTAAGCCTTCGTTGTATCCCGCAGCGTTTCAGGTAAGCGTCGAATTCTTTGTTGACATATTCGGTGCCATTATCCGATTGTAAGGCTTTTATTTTCTTCCCTGTGTGAGTTTCTGCCATCTGTTTGAACTCTTTGAATTTCTCTAAGACTTCGCTCTTGTTTTTCAGCATGTACACTCGACTGTAGCGACTGTAGTCATCAATAAAGGTGACGAAGTATTTATTTCCGCTTAATGTGGGCGTTCGGATAGGTCCACAGACATCGGTGTGAACGATTTCTATGAGTTCAGATGTACGTTGTATTGTTTTCTCACGGGGAGCTGGTACTCGGTGCATTTTAGCTAGAATGCAGGTTTCACATTCCGGTAATGTTTCTGATGCATCGAAGTTCAAACCGAGTAGAGTTTGGTTTTGAAGTGCATGTTTTAAATCATTGGCGTTCATGTGCCCAAGTTTTCTGTGCCAGTCATAGATGTTCATGTTTGCCGAGTCCGTTTTCTTTGAGGATGTCGGAGCTATGTCATCTTTATCATTAGCCAGGTTGTTGCACTCATGCTTGCTTGGTTTGATGTGGTAGAGACCATCTTCTTGTTTGTGAGCAGTGAGAGTTATTCCAGCTTTTGGGTTGCTGACTGTCGCTTTGTTCTTTGTAAAGAGGACAGAACAGCCGGCATCTGTCATCTTGCTTACTGACAGTAGGTTCGTGCATAGACTAGGTACGTACAGTGTGTCCTTCAGGTGAGTGAGGGCTTCACCGTCTCCATTTTTTTAAATGAAAGAGACTGTACCTTTTCCTTCAATCTCTGCAGTGCAATCTTCAGTTGCAAAGTTAAGTTTTCTGGATGTTTTCTCGATATTTTTAAATAAGTCTCGTCGATAGGTCATGTGTGATGTGCAGCCGCTGTCCAGGATCCAAATATTGTTCTCAGGCTTCTTGTTGCGTGTAAGAAGGCACTGTGTAGCATAATTGTTCCGATGAGAGTCAGTGTTTTGTTTCTTAGATCTCTCATTGTTTTTCTTCCAGCAGTTTGTACATACTTTGTGATTCTTGCGTTTGAAGATGTTACCTCTTCGTTTGCAAATTCGGCAGGACGCGTATAATGCTTCTTCTTCATAGGAGGATTCAGGTTCGTCGATATTGGTCATGTTTTGGTTATGACGTGCTTCAAATTCTTCAAATATTTTGGTTTTAAGCTCTTCTGGCTTCGGAAGATTGTCGCGCGATTCAATAGCAACTCTGAAGTTCTCATAATCAGGAGAGAGACTGTATAACATCATGATTGTTAACAAGTCGTCGTTGATGATAATGTCCATGTCGGCCAGTTTGTCCACTGTATCCATAAACTTGTTCAGGTGACTGCGTACGTCGTGTCCTTCTAGTTTCGTTAGGATCAGTTGTTTTAGTAGAGATGCCTTTCGTGCAGGTCCCTTACTGGCATAAGTATTTTTCAATTTGTCCCAAACATCTTTGGTAGTGCCGCAGTTTTTAATTTGTTTAAGCTCAGATGGAGCGATAATAAGGATGAGCTCAGATTTAGCTAATCTGTCCTTATCGACATCGTCGGCAGTTGCGTTCAAGGACAAGGGTGTCTCAACGTATTTCCAAAGTTTTTGTCTCACTAGGACGGCTTCTGCTTGTATCACCCATGTATCGTAGTTGTCTTTCGTGAGTGCGTCTATTTTAGCACTGGACATTTTGTACGGGTACTTACATTTGGTATTCTTGTAACATCGAAAGCTCTGCTACCATGTAAAGTTCAAAGATATGAACTTGTATTTTTGTGGATCTTGACGATCACCATAATGTGACAAGAATAAAGCAGTTTATATTTAATGTTAGTGTTGTTTTATTTATAGTAAAAATACGTAAGACAATTTGTATATATCCGTAATTGACATATAAATTTTCTAACAGTGAAAAGTATCCATGGTAACCAAATCATAGAGTTGGTTCACCATACTTCACAGTTATATTGTTCAAATCTACATGAAACTGGCTTTGTTTAAGTATTTTTTGCATACGCAACTAACTAGTCGTTTAACATTTACAAAGGCTCATCATAAAAATATGTTCTAGTAAAATATTTTTTATTGCTTGTTAAATTACATTTTTTTATACTAGAAATGATTTTTACGTTATAGATTTATCCGAAATTGATACTAAATACCACCTATTAGCTAAACATGGACAGTTAGAATTTTTAAATGAAGTCGGGCGGAGCGGTGTTTTCTAAAGCGCGCTACAAAAAAAAAAAAATTACAATACTTATTGTTAGCAATGGTATTAAAAAGTTATATTTTTTCAAATCTTCAATAAATTGTCTTTATTTGCATTTTTTTTGTATACAGAAATAGCTGTCCGTTTAATATTTACGAAGGCTCAAAATAAAAAATTGGAGTTGTATAATTCAATTTTTATATATTATTTTTTAAATGCTAAACAAATTACATTTTTTTATCCTAAAAATAAATTTTACGTTATTGATTTATCCGAAATTGATACCAAACACGACCTATTAGCTAGCCATGGACGGTTAGAATTTTTAGGATGAAGCCGGGCGGAGCGGTATTTTCTACTGCTCGCCACTTAATCTTTTTTTTTACACTATTTATTGTTAGCAAAGGTAGTTAAATTAAAAGTTATATATTTTAAAATCTACAATAAATTGGCTTTATAAATATATTTTTTGTATACAGAAATAGCTGGCCGTTTAATATTTACGAATGCTCAAAATAAAAAAATGGAGTTGAAAATCTTTATTTTTATGTTTTCTTTTTTAATTTCAAGACAAATGGGTCGTTCTTCTTTTTTACCGACAATGAACCGAGGTTTTTCTGTTTTTTTGGTTTTTGAACTATCGAAAATTGTGGTTTTGAAGTGCGATTTTAAAAAAATGCATAGGTTTCTTCATTAGAACTAATTAAAGTTTCCTTTCTGGCCAATAGAAATATTTATTTACGGTTGGTTTCTAAAAAAAAACATGTGACAAAGTGGACTCTTTCAGTGGGGACAACATTTTGTTTTAACACTCTGTCACGGCATTCTACGAAAAAAAAACATTAAAAAAAATGCTAGATAGAGAAAGTGAAATATTAAATATCACTAATTAATAAAATAATATGGACGTTCATTCGAACATTATAAAACCGTAAACATCATTACTCAAATGAGATGCCGTAATAAGACGAAGGACAGGCTATTGTCGGTCGAAAAGAAGAACGACCCAAATAACATTTTTTATACCAGAAATGACTTCTACGTTATTGATTTATCCGAAATTGATACCAAACACGACATATTAGCTAGCCATGGACGGTTAGAATTTTTAGAATGAAGCCGGGCTTCGGCTTATTTTGGCACAAGGAATAACTGTGCCAAGTTTCATACTTTTATCAAAAAAAGTAAGGTTTTTCACCAAACGCCCACACTAGCGCGGCAATGCTGCCAGCCACATGACTCGAACAAAAATTAGGGCTTTAAATCCCATTATCTCGCAAACGCATAACTAAGTTGAAATAGTAGTTTATGCAACAGTTCTATAATAAGGGTTCTTAAAATTCAAGGGTCGAAGTTACAAAACGAGACGTAGTCGAGTTTTGTAATAAAAGACCCGAGAATTTTAAGAACCAATTATGAGCTGTTGCATACGAGTGGATTGCAAAAAAAAATGTACATAGTTAAGAGCTTTAATCTAATCTATGATTTAATTTTTTACAGTTTCGTGACGGCAATTACCCATATATTTTATATATTAGATTAAAGCTCTTAACTATGTACAATTTTTTTGCAATCCACTCATCCATTACTTTTTCTATGACAGCTTTTTCTCGTCACTCCCAGTTTCACTCATTTTAACTGTTTAAAGTAGGTATATTTCTGGGTAAATTCACAAAAGTCTATTAACATTTATTTATTTATTTATTGCGATCATGTTCATTGTCCATACAGTAGATCTTAAGATAGGTTATACAGTAGGTACATGATACCCTGCTAGGGCATTGCAATGGTCTTATATACTAAAATGCTATTATATACAAAAAACATAAGTTAATTTTATATAAAGAAAGCCATAGTCGCTATAATTATTAAAATTGACCTAATTGATTGTTATAAAAACAGATTATTTGTTTACGTACTAAAGCTAAAAACTAGAAAATGCTACTACAAAATTACACAATTCTAAGATGTCAGCAAGCTAAATTAAGGGTCTGATCGATCATAAATTCATTCCAATGGTAATAGCATTTATTTATAAGCATTTTTAGGGTTCCGGACCAAAAAGGTAAAAACGGAACCCTTATGGTGCGACTCCGTCCGTCTGTCTGTCCGTCACAAAGCCTCAAAAATATCTCAGGAACTACTAATGCTATCGATTTGAAATTTGAAATAGTTGTAAACAAAGCTAATCCTCGTGTATGGAATTTTTTTTTTTTTATATATACTTTTAATTTGTATAAAAAAGGGCGGATAAGAGGGGGGGGGGGGGGGCAAAAATTCAAAGTCTAGTTAGTAGGTCAAGTGGGGTATCATATGAAAGAGCTTGAATTGTACATTCTAAAACAATTTTTCTTTTTTTTTCTACGATTGTAAAATTTTGATTTATAAAGAAAAATGTTGAAAAAAATACCATTCCCCCCCTTATCTCCGAAGTTAACCAAGTGAAAAATTTGAAAATAATATATATGATTAATATTAACGTGAATATTACCGGAAAAGTATAACGAGACCTCTATCTAGCGTATTTTTTTTTATTCTTCAAAAATCATATGTTAATTTTGTTTGTAATTTAATACTTCTGTGTTTTAATTTTTCCCTTCAAATTCGTATGAAAGTGTTCTGAAAGTACCTTCTAGCAAATAAAAAAAGAATTATCGAAATGAATTCACTTGATAAAGAATTATCGCTGAAAAACCAACATACAATAAGGGAAATGTATTAACGTACCACCGTAGAACCCTATCGCAATAAGGTGACTTACCACTCGGGTTTGAGTGACGGCGGCCTGCCAATTGCGACAGGGTTCTACAGTGGTACGTGAATACATTTCCCTTACTGTAATACCGAGTTCCTTGGTCGCGCAAGTTAGTAACAAAATGCACCGATAAATGGCGCTGTAGGTACTCATGACTTAACTACACTATGCGTTGTTAAGATTTTTCCAAAATTAATGGGCGGGGTAAGACGGGTGTGTTGTATGATATTTTGTACGGAACCCTCAGTGCGCGAGTCAGACTCGCACTTGACCGGGTTTTTTTAAATTATTGTAGAAAACATTTATTCTATTTTTGCTTTTTATTATCTCCGGTATTTTGTTATAGATTTTGATACATCTATAATACGGGCTTTTCTTGTATGTAAATCCATTTTAGGTGCCGGAAGGCTCAGTTGGTTTTTACGCCGTGAGCTTTTAACAAAATCGAACAGTGCCGGTTTTTTTTTAACGAATAACGCTGCCTCTAAGATATACATTGATGGGAGGGTAAGTAGTTTTAAGTTCGTGAAATGTGGACGGCAACTTTCAGTTTGTCGTATGTTTTGGATAATTCGGAGGCATTTCTTTTGCAAAATGAAAAGGTCATTAGCGTCCGTGCTGTGGCCCCTTTTTTTTTGACATGACATTTGACAGTGTTGCAATTTTTTTAAATTTTGAAGAGGGTACATCAACTTGATCGCATAGACAAGAAACAATAAGAAAGTTCTTAGTTACGAAAAATGTGGTTGTGTTCAAGTAAATCTAAATGTCAAAAATAAAATGAAGATGATAGAATATTGGTGTTTATTTTTATTTTGTACACAAACGTGTCTTAATTAGATTTAAGGGTCAATCTAGGTTCAAAATATGTACCTAAGTAAAGAATTGTTTTAATTTGAACAGATTGTTATTATTATTGTAAACGAAAACAAACCTTTTTCAAACATGCTGCACCATGAACCTAGGATACTATGGACAGGCTATGGTAATAATAATACCACGAGTGAGCGCGACGGTGCTATACGAAACGCAATAAGTGTGACAGAAAGAGATATATCATTCGTTGTCCTTGTCATAGTTCCACTTTTTTTCTGTTGGGCACAACGGTTGTGCCCAACAAAGCGCGCGTGGGGCTGCATACTAGCTGGAATAACCTAAATTATTTAATGCTAATGTGACTTAAATCGACGCGATTAAAGTTATTTTACTCACAATAAGGTGCCTGTGTTCCGACTGTGCCAAAAAAATGGTCTATTGCTGTGTTCTCGGCTGTAAAAGCCGGTCGGAACACTCTGATGAAAATATAACCTTTCACACGTAAGTAGAACATTTTTCACTTTTCTTTATACGCAATACGTAAAAATGGCATCGTAAAATTACATTACCTACGCTCAAAATCTTGTTAAATTAGATGATTATAATAGAAATAACATCATTGTTTACATTGTTCAAGAAAATATTCGTTGACAAATTATCCGCCCAAATTACGTAGGTTGTTTATGGTAAGCTGCGACAGGTATAAGAATGTCTTCTCGATTTAGCTTCTTTGCAATCATTTTAGGGATATCAGCCAATACAACTTAAAAATACCCCATTTCTCGGGTAATTTATACTTTAACAAAATTCTCGTACTTGTTATTACATAACATTCGTATAAAATGGGTGGGATCTATTTTTGTATACTTATATTTACTCTATACTCATAAAAAAGAGGCAAAGCTTTTATGTAGCGAGTAATCTCCGGAACTATTCATCCCATAACAAAAAATCCTGCATCTGCGCCTCCGCTCGGGTTCTTTCTAATACGCGGGTGGAGACGCGTGGACAGCTAGTAAGACAGATAGATATAGATTAGTAAAGATTATCGACGGTATATAATGATTCATAATTTTCTATAAGCCCTATGCTTTGAAAATTGAATGAAAAATAATATGTTTTATTTTCTAGGTTTCCACTAACTGAGGATGTAAGTAGCAGTAAGCGACCCCTACCTAACTTAAATAGAGATAACCTTATATAAATAAATTATTTTTAATATGGCTGTGTCTCATTTCGGTCCTTAGTATCATTATTTTATCCGCCTTAAGCCTAATGACAAGTTTACCACTGACCGCCGCGGCCAGGCCGCGCCAGTCTGTGAGAGACTTAATTAAAGCCTCTCACAGACAGGCGCGGCCTGCGGCGGCGGTCAATAGTAAATTTGACACTATCTGTCAAGTTTACGATGGACCGCCACCGTAGGCTGCGCCAGTGTGATTCAGGCTTTATAATAATTAATTAAGTAGATCAGGATGACCCGCGAGCTGTGTCGCGGTGAGGTAGACTGTCCGTCTCTTTCTAGTAAGAACGCTTAGAAAGGTAAGATACGGACAGTCTACCTTGCCGCAACACAGCTCGCGGGCCGTCCTGTGATAACTGTGCTGATCACTCTATACAGTTTGTGGTGCTGATAAGAAACACAGATAAGCCGCTTGCACAAGGACTATTAATTACCTACATGTTCTGTAACTAGAATCATATTTCATCTTATTAAACTGAA
Organism: Epinotia nisella; assembly: GCA_932294315.1. NCBI lineage: Eukaryota > Metazoa > Arthropoda > Insecta > Lepidoptera > Tortricidae > Epinotia > Epinotia nisella. The sequence continues at coordinate 9,796,605 of OW028674.1, forward strand.
TATTACTAGCGCCTGCGAACAGCGCCTGCTAGGCAATGAATGTGTAAAGCTTCAGTAAAAACAACTTACAATAAAAGCGCATTATTTAAAATAAACATATGGACGTGATGGGGTAATTTTTAGTTACATGGCCACCCCACGGGTAACATCTACTTTGTTGCCGTCCCTCATTGTGGCATCACGTATAGCCTGTCCATAGTATCCTAGGTTCATGTGCTGCACGAATATTGAATCTAAAAAAAAAGCAGTTGTACTAGTGAGCCCATAGACAAATAGACTTCATTGCCATTACTCAAATGAAGCTGATTTAGATATCGCTGTCAGTCATTTAATTGACAGATAGAAGTGCTGGAGTAGAAAAAATAGTTTTAGTAAACCCATAATATTTTTGAACAAGCTATCCAACGATACCCCACACTATAGGTTTAACGAGAAAAAAAATACATCACCAATTTACATGTAGGGGAGGTACGCTGCAAAAACTTTTTTTTCAGGATTTTATTGTACTGTTTTGTCGGCGTGATTGGTTTATATACCCACGCCGAATTGCAGTTTTCTAGTTGTAAGGGTTACTGAGCTAAGCCGAAGACGGACAGACAGACAGACGGACGGACATGACGAAACTATAAGGGTTCCTTGTTGACTACGGCACCCTAACAACACCTACTATTTAAGTAACCTAGCGGGCTCTAAGAATAGACATCATAATTAAATGAGACTCGCTTATTTAGGCAACCTAGGAGAATATAGCTTCATACCAAATTACCGGTAATTTGGGAAGCTGCGGCGGGGCTACACGGTGTTTCCGGGAATTTCCGTTAACTTCGGCATATTGCAGAGTACATTCACAGAAACAAATTTAGTATACCTAGGTATTATTATTTGAAAGAAAAAACTTTTTTCGATTTTTATACAAAATAATTTAATTTAGCATTAACGGTTATTGTCTTATTGTACTTACGAGGGTCTTGAATAAAACACATGAAATAAAAATATGTACCTCCGAGTCAGTTGGTGCCTAACATCGAACGAATAACCCTTCTTCTCACTTCGTAAACCTTATTGTAGTGTGTAGTTATGAACTACAACCTAACAAAATATAAAAACCCGGACAAGTGCGAGTTCAACTCGCGTGGTGAGGGTTCCGTAAAATATTTAGAATTTTCCCGTTACTTTGAATACTCAAACTTCTTATAGGTTTTTCTGTAATCTTAAGGCAAGGGACTATTTTCCATTTTTTTTTCAGATTTTTAAACCTAGTAGTTACGGAGATAAGAAAGGGAATGGTCAATTTTCGTCTTTTTTCCTAAATTACTTCAAATCTGTTTTTGCTAAAATTAAATATATATATATATATATATATCTGAGATGCTTACAAAAACCCCTTTCATTTGATATGTCACACAATATAGTTGGCAAAACTTTTTTTTGAATTTTCCAGTTTATTTACTTGATTTTTAACCGATTTCACAAAAAGGAGGAGGTTCTCAGTTTATTTGTATGTAGGTATGTATTTTTTTATCATTATTATTTTCTACGTGTGTTACCACAGAACTCCGTCGTTTATGAACCGATTCGTACAATACTTTTTAGGGTTCCGTAGCCAAAATGGCAAAAACGGAACCCTTATAGTTTCGTCATGTCCGTCTGTCCGTCTGTCCGTCTGTCCGTATGTCACAGGCATTTTACTCGAAAACTATAAAGTGTATTTGAACAAAATTTTGAGGATAGGTGTATTTTGTTAGCCGCTACATAGTTTTGTAATTAAAACGACAAAAAAAATTTTTTTTAGGGGTGCACTCCATACATAAAACAAAAAGTCAAAATTTTTTTTTTCATTGTGACCCCCCGTGTGGCACATCAATCGATAGGCCTTTCAAAATAAATATAAAGTTTCTTTGCATTTTTTTTGATTAAGTGAATAGGGTTGGAGATAATCGCCCCGAAAGTCACTAAAATTCTGTCCCCCCCCTCTAATTTTTGAACGGTGTATTTTAAAAATATGGAAAAATTCATGGACACAGCGTTTATTAATTTCATTCACCGAAAATTGTTTTGAACAAGATCGGTTCAGAGGTTTTCGAGATATTGCTGAAAAACTGCCTTCCTCAAAGAAAAGGACGTAAGTGCCGTAAAATTTCTGTGACGATATGACCTTTTCAATAGGCACGGAACCCTTCGTTTTGCGTGGTCCGACACGCACTTGGCCGGTTTTTTATTTAAATGTTTGGATGTTTAACTTCAAAACAAGCAATTAATTGTATATATTGTCGTAATAAATTGATTATCTCCGAAGCAGTCAATATATATATATTTTTTTGCTTAAGCGGAATACAAATAAATTATTTTTTATTTGTTTATTAGTTTATGTGTTGTATTAAAAGTTTAAATTGACTGAGTAGAAAAAAGATAAATGAAAGTAAATAGCATAAGAAGTAAAATGAGAATTAATTTTTACTTTTTAGTGCCTCGTTTTACTGCAGGTATTTAATTGAGGTCTGTTGAATTTTTTTGTTATCCATACAACGATTAGTATAAATAGCAAACTGTGACGTCATACTTTTATATCAATTACTAGGTATGAAGCGTTTCGGCTGCCGCCAGCGAGTTCCGTCTTTGACAATTTTTTTTGGGTATTTATGTTCTTTAAATCAATTTAGACACTATTCTCAATCAGGCGTGGCTCGACTCTTTTATAATGTGGCCTCTACGTTTGTAACAACTATTCGTAATTGGGTGTCAGAGATAAACCGGTCCAGTCCATCAACAGCTCAACGCAGAACAGTTTAGTGAATTACAAGCTTGTATTTGCATGGTTAATAGAGCGAAACGAGCCCGTTGTTTTATTCTTAATTAGTCTAAAACAGTTGCGGCGGTTTGTCTAATTATTCTCTAATTAAACTAGTGATGTTGATTTATTTTGAATACATAGAATAATTGGTTAGCCGGAAAACGCACAATCGCACACTGAAATTGTAATAGTTAGTACCTACTTACATTGTGCCACGAGGTTGGTAAGTCGTTTATTACGAACGAGAGTCTGAAGCCCGTCGCTGAAGAGCTTTGATGGCTCGAGTTTGTAAAAAATCTTACCATCAGTGTGCTGTGCTACACAATGTTTTTCATCACATTTGGGAGGAAATAAATGCATTTGAAACAAAATGAATACTAATCGCAATAAACGAAATACAGTGTCAATCGTCCATTTTGTTAAATTTGACGTGAGGCGCGTGAGGCAAAGACCTTTCGGCATACAGCCACGATTTAAAATCACAATTAAAAATATTTTTACTTCTCATGCTCGAAAATTGTGTCATATTAGGCTTAGCAAGCGGGGCTAAAGCCCCTAGGCAAAATATGTATGCATATTTATGATTTTTAAAACATTTAATTTGACCAATCAAAACACTTTACTGTATTAAATCCACCAATCACCACTCTTTCAATAGTTATTTGTGCGAAAGAGAACTCCAATCCGGAAATCGCGAACATGATCTCGGCGCATGAGATGAGGAGGTACTGGGGCAGTAGCCACGCGAGGTGCAGTTCGTTGGGCGGTTGTCCCTGGCGAAGATCGGCTGCGCGAGCTGCGCCAGGTCCACGGCCAGCTGCAGCGCGGCGGTGGGCTGGCGCGCCGACTCGGGGCCCTACCAAGATTCTAAAATTTAGAAATTTAGTTAGAATCTTGTGCGCAGCGAGGGACTCAAAAGCACGAGACGCAAATACTTTGCTCTCGAGTAACACATATAACTTTTCACCTCAGCAGTGAGAACATATTCACAATAAAAACTATAATTATTACCAATAGGCATTACCTATTCGTCTTGTGATTATTCAGGGAGAAAACTTGATACGGCGTTCGTAACCGCTTGTTTTAACTCCTCAGCGCAGCTGGTAGGTACTAGAAGCACGCGAGAGCGCTGGGTGAGACAAGGCGCGACAGACCAAAGCTCATTCTAATACATAATCTATACGAGTCTCGCGTGAGCATTAACACAACACAACACTAAAAGTTAACCGTATTATTGTTAACACGTTCACGGACAGTACGGCCACAGGCGTAAATTGAGACCCTCGTGATACGGCACTACGGCTGTGGCCGGTGATCTTCACCGCGACAAATCTGCCACTCCGTCCACGGGCGACAAATTTTCATAGGATTATTATGAAGGCGGACATGTTGTGCCGCTAAAGCTACATTACAATTTTTTCTAGCGCCGCAGCAAAAGCTTAAAGGGCCACCTCAATTTAACATGAGGGGAATGACGCGTTTTGTGACACAATGTAGACGTACGGCTGTGGCCGTGCTGCCACAAGACGAGAGTTTGAGTTTGTAACAAATTACATACATACCTAGACGAAACAGCGGCGGCACAATATTTGTCTAAACAGTGATGTGGCAGTACGTCCATGATGGACGGACAAAAAAAAATATGATTTTTTTATGTGCCACATACGAGTAACACATTTTTCAGAATGGTGCTGTGTCCGTGAACGTGTTAAGATACTGTCACTCATATTCTCATATTTCAATCATATTTTCGAGCTATTTAGAAATATTCAACACTATAACGTCTGTTGTCTGGCGTGCGAGCGTTTTTCAAAAAAGTGTACATAAACTTTTTTTTTCATAATTCGATTTTTTTGGGTTTTTCTTACTCAGAATCGTTGGCACTATCGATCCTCATACAAGAAAAAAAGTGTCCAAAATGTTCCATTCCAGACCGTCACATTTTTGTATGCAGTCGTTTTTTATTTATATGGTCGTGACGCACTGGATGAAAAAAATTACATAGTAAAATCTGGGACAACTTTTTTCTTGTATAAGGATCGATAGTATCAACGATTATGAGTAAGATAAACCCAAAAGAATCGAATTCCGAAAAAAAAAGTTCATGTAGGTACATACACTTTTTTTGAAAAACGCTCCTGCACAACAAAACTAGCCGTAGTTTTATTTTTATTCAACACTAGATTCCTTACACTAGATTTCCTAGTCAGATAGATAATTCATTTATCCTAGTATTTAAAACTAATATCAATAGCGCAAGAATAAACAAACAGCAATATGCCAAATAAAATCTAAAACAATTTAACAGCGCGTAATTTTTTTAAATGGGCGGGGCGCCGGACGTGCATTTGGAAACTGCATCTGTGGTATACGTTCTTAAAAATTAAGATTATTAAAACTAGAATTATTAATTGGTCAGCGTATGAAAATTCATGTTTACCTATTTAAGCAAAACGGACTGTATTCTGTGAGATGTTTCAATTTAAAACATTCCTTCGTTTCCATTTTTTAGGGTTCCGTAGCCAAAATGGCAAAAACGGAACCCTTATAGTTTCGTCATGTCCGTCTGTCCGTCTGTCCGTATGTCACAGGCATTTTACTCGAAAACTATAAGGTGTATTTGAATAAAATTTTGAGGATAGGTGTATTTTATTAGCCGCTACATAGTTTTGTAATTAAAATGAAAAAAAAAAAATTTAGGGGTGCACTCCATACATAAAACTAAAACTCAAAAAAAAATCATTGTGACCCCCCGTGTGGCCTTTCAAAATAAATATAAGGTTTCTTAGCATTTTTTTTGATTAAGTGAATAGAGTCGGAGATAATCGCCCCGAAAGTCACTAAAATACTGTCCCCCCCCTCTAATTTTTGAACAATGTATTTTAAAAATATGGAAAAATTCATGGATATAGGGCTTATTAATTTCATTCACCGAAAATTGTTTTGAACAAGATCGGTTCAGAGGTTTTCGAGATAATGCTGAAAAACTGCCTTCCTCAAAGAAAAGGACGTAAGTGCCGTAAAATTTCTGTGACGATACGACCTTTTTAATAGGCACGGAACCCTTCGTTTTGCATGGTCCGACACGCACTTGGCCGGTTTTTAGTAATTTAAAGTTATAAATTTTTTCGAACGTGGTACATATTTGGGTCGTTCTTCTTTTTTACCGACAATGAACCGAGGTTTTTCTGTTTTTTTGGTTTTTGAACTATCGAAAATTGTGGTTTTGAAGTGCGATTTACAAAAAAAATGCATAGGTTTCTTCATTAGAACTAATTAAAGTTTCCTTTCTGGCCAATATAAATATTTATTTACGGTTGGTTTCTAAAAAAAAACATGTGACAGAGTGGACTCTTTCAGTGGGGACAACATTTTGGTTTGCCACTCTGTCACGGCATTCTACAAAAAAAAAAGAACATTTAAAAAAATGCTAGTTAGAGAAAGTGAAATATTAGATATCACTAATTAATAAAATAATATGGACGTTCATTCGAATATTATAAAACCGTAAACATCATTACTCAAATGAGATGCCGTAATAAGACGAAGGACAGGCTATTGTCGGTCGAAAAGAAGAACGACCCATTTCGCTCTGTTTTGGGGGTCTACTTTGAAATTCGAATGTCGATGTATGAATCGATCTATCTCTTCCTTTTTCGTACTGAAATGAAGGGGACAGAGCTCATCAAGTTCAAGTATTCTTTATTTGTAATAGATCCCACATTATTAAATGTCAGTGCTCGACATCAAAATTAAAAAGGTACTTTGACTCACGGAGTGAGCAAAATCGGATTTTGCTATCTGTTTTCACACAGCAAAATATGCTTGTTCGAGCTGCTGAGGTGAAAAAAACATTTGTTATCGCTATCAACTAACCAGATTACAGCTAATATTAAAAACCAGAAACCAGGATTAATTTCAAATATCAGATGTTTTTTAGTCCCTAATTCACAATAAATAAAACAGCCAGAGGCGTTTTTGCCTCTGGCCGTCAACACCGCGCCTGTAGATGGTGATGGTGATGGTGTGGTGTGGTGTGCTTTATTCGTGGTGTCAATATTTTGTATCTGTGTCAAAGCAGTTTATTAAAAAACCGGCCACGTGCGAGTCGGACTCGCGCACGAAGGGTTCCGTACCATTATCTATAAAAACTGCCAAAAAGCATGTCTGTTGTATGGGAGCCCCAGTCCGACTCGCACTTGGCCGGTTTTTTAGTATTTGTTGTTATAGGGGCATCAGAAATACATAATCTGTGAAAATTTCAACTCTCTAGCTATCACGGTTCTTGAGATACAGCCTGGTGACAGACAGACGGACGGACGGACAGCGAAGTCTTAGTAATAGGGTCCCGTTTTTACCCGTTGGGACAGAACCCTAAGAACCGACCAAGTAAGTACCACGCAAAACGAAGGGTCCTGTGCCTATTAAAAAGGTCGTATCGTCACAGAAATCTTACGGCACTTACCGGCACTCTCGACTGTTGTTGTGACAAATTGCATCAGTTGTAGTGTGAAGATGATAGCTGTCATATGGCAAGCTTGGATGAAAACAGTGTAGTGACCAGATAAACATAATTAAAGGGGGTTATGGTCGATAAATTCTATTTCAGGCTTCGAGCTCCGATCTTGGAGTCGGACTGACATAGTGGCGTTCTCGTACAAACACTTCAGTACTTCGATATAGCGGCAGTCTACTTGGCACCGCTGGAGAGACTGTAGTACAGCCCAGGTTTCGATCGAATCGAAGGCTTTCTCGTAGTCCACGAACGCTAAGCAGAGAGGCAGGTTATACTCCTCAGTCTTCTGTATAACCTGACGGAGCGTATGAATGTGTTATACGGTACTAAACCCTCTTCGGAAACCGGCTTGTTCGGGAGGCTGGAAGTCATCAAGCCTGCGTGCGAGACGATTCGTAATGACTCTTGAAAACAGCTTAATAGAAATGGTTCAGAAGTGAGATGGGTCGGTAGTTCTTCAGCAGGGTGTTGTCACTCTTTTTGAAGAACAGCACCACCTCACCTCTGGTCCACGTCTTTGGCGTTCTCCCTTCGAGTAGGACGTTGTCGAACAACTTCTGAAGGGCCGAAAGGAGTTCATATTGACATAAAATTATAACGGCTTTAGCCTAAAAGTATACAACCTTAACTGCATGGTGCCGCGGTTGACAAAGTTAACCGATCATTGCTATGACAGTATGTCAAATACTAAAAAAACAATTTTTCTATTTTTCAGCAAACAATGATAAATATGTACATAATGTTTAATATAAGCCAACATAGCAGAAAACAGGTAAGAAAAAGGTGAACTTCATCGCACATCCTGTGTGATGACAAAGTGAAATTAGGTTTTAAAAACTTTTGCGTTACAGGAATCAATGAAAGCTCGGAATAATATTTATTAGCTCCCAACTACAAAAGAAAACGGCATGAGAGCAGGACAGAGGTGCTGTACGCGCAAGTATTATCGATTGCAAGAAGAATTGTGCACGGACGACCGCAATTCATCAATAGACAGGTAAACGCTAAATTATATGGAAGTTTAATTTTATTTATTTTAATTTAATTTAATTTTTATTTTTTATTTTTTGACATTGTATTGAGTTTTAATTTTTATTTTATTTTTGATAATATGGATTTTAATGTATTATGAGTTTAAGTTACTCGAAATAAATGATTTGAATTTGAATTTGAAAAAATTAACAAAAAAACGTGTATAAAAAATAACGGACAGTTGTATGCACCTAGAGATACATATAGTAGGTATACATATAATAAGGTAGGTGCACCAAGGAAGGCCCGGCTCCAAATAAGGCAATTAACGTTTATATCGTCGATGTTTCTGAGACAGTTAACCTTTATTAATATTCTTCAATGCGTTAAGTTTATTAGTTTGGTAGGTATCCATCACTTCGTAATCTATCGTATTTTCATCGTTTAAAAGTTCCTAATAATCTTTTTTGCGTAATATTGGCTACATGTTCGTTTCCGTTTCGCTTGATTACAAGATTCAATCTGCGTCCAGAGCAGATATGGTAGTGCATAAGTAAGGTAAATATTGATAAAGTGTAGGCAGCCGACGGCAATATCCGGTCGCTATGCACACGCCACACGCCAGACGCTAGGACATGCCACTTATGAAATACGTGGCCCACATAGTAATGCTGCCTCTACACATAGTACAACAATCACGACTTAAATTATTAATATTTCAGAGATGGGCTTCTCAATTGGTTTCCTAGAATTCGTAGAAGAGCAGGCGTTTAAGCACGTCATAGATAGAGCCATTCAAATTCAACCAAAGATTAACCGGTTACCTAACCAATCTTTTACTGTTTAAGTTGTGATTAAATAAAATACATTAATATCCTTTTCATCACACTTGCTCGTCAATGGCGTTATTACTTGCGAGCGTGCAGAGCAGTTATAGCCGTTTTACCTCCCACGGGCTGTTAAGTTTAGTTTTAAAATAATAGAACCCTCTGATTGGCTTAAGCAAATCTGGTTGCTATGTGATTGGTTGAATAAAAAAATCTTGTTGGTCACGACGCCCCGCCCCGCAAGAATACTGCTCTGTGATTGGTTGAAATATTGAACTGCGCGCTCTACTAGCACTGATCTGGAAGTGAAGTTGTCAATTTTTGATTGGTGCTGCTGTATGAAACTTAGATTTTTCTGTCTTTTGTTGTTATTTATTTCCTCGCAAATGTGATGAAAAACATTGTGTATAACACGGGCGTAAGAATATTGCAAACTCGAGTCATCAAAAGCCCTCCGCCTTCGGCGTCGGGCTTCTGATAGACTCTCGTTAGCAATATTCCACTTACGCCCCTCGTTAAACAATGTACTATTTCATCACACTTGCTCGTCAATGGCGTTATTACTTGCGAGCGTGCAGAGCAGTTATAGCCGTTTTACCTCCCACGGGCTGTTAAGTTTAGTTTTAAAATAATAGAACCCTCTGATTGGCTTAAGCAAATCTGGTTGCTGTGTGATTGGTTGAATAAAAAAATCTAGTTGGTCACGACGCCCCGCCCCGCAAGAATACTGCTCTGTGATTGGTTGAAATATTGAACTGCGCGCTCTACTAGCACTGATCTGGAAGTGAAGTTGTCAATTTTTGATTGGTGCTGCTGTATGAAACTTACATTTTTCTGTCTTTTGTTGTTATTTACTCGTATTTCCTCGCAAATGTGATGAAAAACATTGTGTATAACACGGGCGTAAGAATATTGCAAACTCGAGTCATCAAAAGCCCTCCGCCTTCGGCGTCGGGCTTCTGATAGACTCTCGTTAGCAATATTCCACTTACGCCCCTCGTTAAACAATGTACTATTGTGTTCAATCTTGACAGCCTTGTTTGTCATATATGTTATTTACTTGTTATACTCCCAATTTTTGGCAATAATAATTATTATATAAAAATAAATGATCATTTTAATTACTTTTTTTTTATTTTTTTTTTATTCTTCAATTTAGGCATATTACATGCACCTATGAATGTCGATAAACTACCACCGGTTCGGAAAGTAAACCTCTGCCTCGAGAAGAACCGGCGTAAAAAACTCGGCGAGGTGTCATTTTTTCAAAACAGTATACAATATATCATTTCAGTATCAGAGTATTATAACATTTTAAAATTATATTGCTACAGTAGAAAGCCTATTTATTTTACGACAGATTTCTAGTGCAGGATTTTATCGCTGCCAAATATATCCATGATGTAGTCGTTTATCTTATAATATGCTTTTGAAATAAGTGTCCGTTTTACGACAGATTTGAATTTAGAGTCAGTAAGTTCGGTAATGTGTTTTGCAATTTTATTGTAGAATTTTATACAATTTCCCAAGAACGACTTTTTCGCTTTTACTAGCCTGTAAAAAGTTGTTTTGAGCTTCCCTGCGCTTCTGGTAACCTTGGGCCTATCAGTGTTTGTTGGGTAGTTGTATAAATTCTTCCTACCATACATTATTATTTCAAATTTTAAACTTTAACTTAGGACTAAATATTGTAACTGATACAATTTTTTTTAGTTCATCACATTCACAATAAAATACTTCATATAACACTCAAAATTACTTTATATAATTTTCTACCCTCTTTAGTTAGAATTTAAGAGCAGGCTTAATCGGTTCTTTCAATATAATCCATTCTACACAATCAACGAATTTACAGAAAATTTTAAACAAGAGAGATCACTTTTATAAATTATTATTTAGTATGTAAACATACTTGAAGTTAAATTTGACTTGTTAACTTTTCATTATTGTAAGTAATCGTATTTCATAAGTGCATGATTAAAATAAGAGAAAATTATTATTTATCGTGACTTGCTAGATGTAACGTTATTTTGGTACTTGGCCAAATAAAAAAACTTGAAAACTTGAAACTACTGAAAATTAAGTTTGTCGAAAACCACCCCTACCTAGTCACTCAAAGCTTTCTTGCTATAATAAATTGAATTAACTATTCATGAGATATTATATTAGCTTTTGCCGCAACTTCGTCCGCGTAAATATAGTTTATATCGTACCTCCATACAAACTTTCGCCCCCATTTGAACCCCCTAGGGGATGACTTTCCGGATATAAAGTATCATATGCCTTCCCTGGGATTAAAACTATCTCCCTACTTACCAAATTTCATCTCTATCGGTTCAGCGTTGTAAGCGTGAAAAGGTAACAGACAGACCGACCTAGTTACTTTCGCATAGGTAATATTATAAATGGATAGAAACGAAAAATATGAAGAAATAAAACATAAATTTAAGGAACGCAGTTTCATTTGCTTTTGCGTTTTCCTCTCAGCATCGATTGAATTGATAAACAAATAGAACACGCGTGGTGGGAGGAGTATTTACAGCGAAGGTAGCCACGTTATCTTTTACGGCTCGTGGCATACTTGCGTATGACTCGAGCGATTGGATCGGGCGGAAGCATAATAATCGTGCAAAATGGGAAAATGAGATGCTCCATTGGTCTGGAAATGTAGATCTAAAAGATGATGAAAGCGTCGACACATGAAAGCGGGGATCAAGTTGTCGGGACCTTAGTTATATTCGCAGACGTATGCGTTCTCGACTTCAATAAATTTCGAAATGAATAATTGCTAAACCAGTGCCAATTATATTTCTAAGAGCTTTGTAATCATGTTGCTGCCAATAAACGATTTGTATATTGTGTGAAACAGATATCATGTAACTAGGTAGAGTTATTCCGAAAGAATAAAAGATTTTAAGCAAGTTATTTATCAACATTCTCTTGAGTAAAAGTTGCTGATCACCCTAATCTGTAGGTATTTGTACTGCTAGTTTTATAGAGGCAGCTAAACCAGTGGAAAAAACAAAGCGCGCTTATTTTATTTTAAACCGTTAAATCTCCGCACATAAAAGGTTATATGCCAATGTTAACGCTTTGCTGCGGAAATATCGGACAAAATTAGCGCCGTGGAGCGTAAACTGCACAATATAAATCTATAAGCGCGTGATCCATCGATCGCTTTTAAACTAATTAGGGAGCGAGTGTGGGGCTTAGTGACATAACGCTCGAAACAGATTTATGGGTGCTGCCGCCATCACTCGTAATCCGGCAAGCGAGTGGCTGCTGCCGGTGGATTCCGGTGGATACGTGTCCTGGCGACGAATTTACGAACACGCCGGCGACAAAGTTCGTCAGAGCTATCAGGAGGGAATTATGATCAAGTGCCGGTGCAACAACGCACCGTTATTAGGGTCATGAGTTCAAGAGGGACTGCATTCTGTCTTCGTTGCTAGCGCGCTCAAAAATATTTTGTAGTAATTTCTATGACAAGAGCTTGTTACAAGACATGTTTGCTCCTGACTACGGTTGCTCCTTCGTCTTCTTCAGCGTGTATCTATATGCACCCACTGTGTGCATGATGCATTTCGAGAACGAGTGTGGAAAGCATTATTTATTAGACTGCAGTGTGCTTGTCGCAAATTAGCGTAATTTAGGTGCTCGTTTGTAGATAATAAGGACAAAGCATTGCAATGAAAAGTGATTGAAATGCTATGTCATTATAATCTACATTATCTTTCTGTGTTCATGTTTCTGTCAAAACACTTGATATCGGTCCTTTATATATATTATCACGATTTGGCCAGGGTATGTTTACAGCTTAAACATCAGTTGCTCAATGATTATCACCATAACGACAAATAATTATCGCCACACCAACATTATCAATTTTCCCAATGTTATTCCAATACACGGAGCGGAAAATTGGAACGCTAACGAAGGGTTTAGTAACGTCTGCGAAAATTGTAAAGGAAATATTAATATCGGAGCAATGTTGCTGAATGTATACAAATGGCATTTTACGTCTATTTAAAGTAGCAATTAAAACATTGCCCACACAGAATTTGTAGGCGCTATTTGTATTGTATTGTTTGTTGCACGAGTTCCAAGACTTCCAAGTTAATTTTATGGCCTGTATCACGGAAAAAACAAAATAAGGCCTTCATTCTGCGATAAATTGTTCAATTGGAATTCAATATATACGTAAATATGTCAGTTTTACAAGTATTACTACATTGTTTGGCGTGAGCGAAACCAATTCAATTCAATTCAGTTGAATGATGTGTAGAGAGTATAGCGCGTGAATAGAGTCCGAAAGGAAGAAGACGATTTGTTTGTACTTATACAAAAGCTTGTACCTATACAAACAATATAATATCTAAATGTGTACAAGATACCAAAGAAAAAAAACTCATCTTAGTATCATACACATACATATAAGCACTTACTGTCAGTTATCATATATTTTGTACGTAACTATGTATGAAGTATGAAGGCATATATTCGCATCTTTTTTTTTAGGTATCTATGTATACAATATCGTATACGATATTGAATAGGTACCTCCAATACAAAATATCTCTATTCCTTTGGTTTTTAGCATGTACCTAAGTATCCGAGGACTTATTAAAGGTGGGTCCACACTTGTGAGCTTGTGACATGACGACGGACCGCACTGCGTGTCATCGTACAGCCCCCCTATTCTGTAACTTGTTTTAAGCTCACCTCAACGCTCACCCACAATTATACCTTGACACCGCGATGCGTAGTAACTAAGCGTAGGCAAAGGTCTAGTTTCGTAATGGGTGACCGGCGGGGTGAGCCGCATTTGCGCGTAGCGAATAACAGCCCAGGACATGTTACGCTAAATATGGACGATGTGTGTACAACCTGTATGGTGGTGTACAAATGGATGGAATACAAATGGATGGTGTACAAAATGTAAACCTAGATTGAATGGAATGGATTGAATCCACATTATCGGTACTGACACGTGTATGTGATACGGTCACGGGGTAATGTTCGGTAAATTGTCACAAGTGTGGACCCACCGTAACGAATTAAATTCAGACATAGTCCTGGAAGAGTCACCAATTAATGTTTCATAAATGCTGTGGTGAAACTAGCCACCTTGCAATAGTGTCGTAAGTAGCTTCTCAACTGCGATTGCTGAGCCGGTGAGGACCGGCGATCGGTTCGGAGTCTGGCTCGTAATCCCAGGATAGGATATTGCGAGCTGCGGTAAGGTGTTTGCAGCTTATTTACTTAGGTAGCCAGGGTTCTTTATTTAGGTTTACTTTAGACCGTTATTTGAGCTAAGTGAGTACTTTTTCGCCAACAAATCTGAGTCGACGTAAAATCGGCGACGTGGCGTCTCGTTCTTTGTTATTACAATTACGCTGCGGTCTTCATTTTTGCATAAACGGTTGTGGGCATCTTTGAAACGTTATATTCAAAAGTCCTTGATAGATCAAATTAATTTTCTTTAAATGGTAGGCAAGTTATTCTAAATGGGATTGATTGGATCGATTAAGTGTTGGTTGACACTGAAGCCATTTTACTTACTCGTTTTCATATGAAATGCCTGGACATAGGTGACGTGTGATGTGAACTAGTAGGTAAGTGTGTTCTCACCCGCTCCTTGCCAACCAGTCAAAGTACTTTCCAGCCAAGTGCTGAATGATCAGTATTCTGCGATGAATACTAGGTAGGTATTAAATCATACCTACCACAGAGAGACTTCCCCACAGCGCAAATTTAATTTTACAAATTACCCGTCCTTCGCTCTGCAGTAAGGCGAGTAAAAAGGCTAATAGTTAAAAGTTTCTTAGATAAAAATCTATGGTTGGCAGATGCCAGTTTTTTGGGTTCCCTTTTACCAATCCTTTCCGGTAACGGTCCTTCTGTTTTTAATCAGATTGTAATGATGTCAGATCTGATCTTTACGTGACAAATTAGTGGCGATGATAATGACGATATTGATTGAACAAATCTGCGTATGGGTTCATAGGTAGGTAGGTACTATAAAAGTAAACATTTATTTGAAAGCTTAAGGGATTAGATGTGCGCGTTTGTGAGATGAGTTTATTTAATTAGGGTTCCGTACTCATACTTATACTTTATTGATCATAAAAATTACAAGTCAACATAATAAGGTACGTATTAGAATAAGCTCAAGTCATTAACAATTTAACATAGCTATTAATTATATTATTTTGAGTCTAAAAACTCTTCAAAAGTATAGAACGACCGCTCGACAAGCCATGCTTTGAGTTTATTTTGGAAACTGGCAAGACTAGGGGCGGGCGTCTGTTATGCACATTGGCAATTTATTATATACTGAAAGGCCCATTACGTTTATGGTTTTATCCGTTTTGACCAGCCTTCGAGGCACCATAGCCAGTTTGTGACTATAACGCGTGACCCCGATTGCTTCCATCCCCCCCGTCTAGGATATTTGTCTAGGTTCTCCCTAGTGTAGACGGCTATTTGTAGTATTAAGAGGCTAGGCAAGGTAAGAATGCCTAAGTCTATGAAATATTGTTTAGCCGACTCATGCCATGGCACTCGCGCCATCGCTCTCACAGCTCGTTTTTGCAGTCGGAAAACACGCTACCAGTCAGCCGCGCGTCCCCACAGTTCGAGCCCGTACTGAATAATATACTGTATTCTGGCAAAGTAACAGTCGCGGACAGCGTGTAGTGGGAGGGTAGTAGCTATAGTCTACCAATGGCGAAAGAAGCTCTTCCCATTTTACCACACAGGGAGTCAATATAATTCTCCCATGTCAAACTCTGGTCGATGTGTAAGCCCAGGAAGGATGTACTCTAGATTGACTTGTTCGATGCTCCCGCTATCGAGGCTCACATGCAGCGGACGACGCTTGCGCCCAGATAGGTCAAACTGCATGAAGTGGGTTTTCGTTAGGTTAAGAAGTAAGCCATTTTGTTTGAACCAGTCCGACAGGTGTTTGGTGACCCAGTTAAGTTGCGATTCTAGATGATCAATACTCGGGGCAGTTACAATAATAATAGTAATACCGTACCTCAAAAGGTAAAATCCGGACAAGTGCGAGTTCAACTCGCGTGGTGAGGGTTCCGTAAAATTGCTATGCTCTAAGCATCAGGCGCTCCATATAAAATACACAAAAATATTGAAAATTTTCCCGTTAGGTACTTTGAATACTCAAACTTCTCAGTTTTCATCTCAGTTTTTTTTCTAATTTTAGCAAAACTGATTTGAAGTAATTTAGGAAAAAAGTCGAAAATTTACCATTCCCCCCCTTATCTATGTACAGTCAGCATCAAAAGTAACTACGCAATCGAAGACGTCAAAAGCTCTTATTCCCTTTTAATAAAGACTTTTGACGTCTTATTTTGGGCAGCTACTTTTGATGCTGACTGTACAAGGCTTAAAATTCTGAAAAACTATGGAAAATATTTCCTTGCCTAAAGATTACAGGAAAACCTGTAAGAAGTTTGAGTCGGTATTCAAAGTAACGGGAAAATTCTCAATATTTTACGGGGAACCCTCACCACGCGAGTTGAACTCGCACTTATCCGGTTTTATTTTAAGAATAAATTGAAAACATATTAAATAGTCCATAGACGAAACTATGATTGATAGTTATTAGGCCGCGAAGTCGACAAAGAAGGCACCTTTTGTTTTCTTTTGTATGATCATGACATCAATTGTATGACTTGCACTTGACCGCCTTCTTTTCCAGTAATAAAAGGCATGACCATATTATTTTTAGGGTGTTATTTGATTTGAGTGAGGTATATCTACTTCCAGTTCCAGGCTTATTTATTATTATTATATCTACGAGGGATGTTCAATAAGTAGTGAGGATGGGTATGATTACGTCTCATGATGATAATTTCTGATTACTGACACCACTATTCAATAATACACTGAACAAGTAAAAAAAGGATAGGTATTAATTTGTTTTTCTTTAATAGCTAAACAAAAATGATGATGTTATAAGTACTATTTTGTTAAATGTTAGGGGCACTGCTGGGAAAATTCTGGCGTGGTAATAATTTTTTTTTAATTATTTTGATGCCACAAAATTAAAGAATCAAACTCGTGTCATAATTTTTAAGACTGCGCCGAGCGTAAGACGCAGGGCTGTTTAGGTTTTTCACTAGATGTGTGCGTGAACGCACACAACGGCGAGTGTCTAGCTTGATCGGACGGCCGAACGCAAAAGAAGTAAAAGAACGTAACTAATATTTTTGTTTAATTAGGTGTTAGGTTAGCTAAACACAATAGTTATTTGTGACTGTGTCTGGGAAAAGGGACCACTTTGGCGGTATGGAGTTATTAATATCTCCTAAAACTAGGTAAAATTCGCTATTCAGTGAAAAAAGAACCATTTTCCTAGGTGCAATCATTCTTTTTAGGGTTCCGTAGCCAAAATGGCAAAAACGGAACCCTTATAGTTTCGTCATGTCCGTCTGTCCGTCTGTCCGTCTGTCCGTCTGTCCGTCTGTCCGTCTGTCCGTCTGTCCGTATGTCACAGGCATTTTACTCAAAAACTATATGGTGTATTTGAATAAAATTTTGAGGATAGGTGTATTTTGTTAGCCGCTACAAAGTTTTGTAATTACAATTACTAAAAAAAAATTTTTTAGGGGTGTACTCCATACATAAAACTAAAAGTCAAAAAAAAAAATTCATCGTAAGCCCACGTGTGGCACATGAATCGACAGGACTTTCAAAATAAATATAAGGTTTCTCGGGAATTTTTTTGATTAAGTGAATACAGTCAGAGATAATCACCCCGAAAGTCACTAAAATTCTGTCCCCCCCCCTCTAATTTTTGAACGGTGTATTTTAAAAATATGAAAAAATTCAAGAACACAGCGCTTATTAAGTTCATTCACCGAAAATTGTTTTGAACAAGATCGGATGAAAGGTTTCCGAGATATTGCTGAAAAACTGCCTACCTCAAAGAAAAGGACGTAAGTGCCGTAAGATTTCTATGACGATACGACCTTTTTAATAGGCACGGAACCCTTCGTTTTGCGTGGTCCGACACGCACTTGGCCGGTTTTTTTTTTATACATTTTTAAACATGCAGTAGATAAAATGTACGAATTGTTTTTTTTTTTTTTAAGTTTATGCTCGTGAAAAATACACTTCTACCTACTAGGAAGTTATGGAATGATTGGTACAATTTAATATACTATCATCAAAGATTTATGATATTTAAGGTATTAATTACCGACTAGCATTAAAAACCCATTCTGCGTAATTTTCGACTAATTTTTAAAAAAGCATATAACTCGGAAACTACAATCCTCAAAATGGTCCCCATTTTACTAGACACAGTCACATTTATCTTGTAATCTTGTAATAAACGGAGATACTTGTACAATGTCTTTTGTATAGGTACTCGAATTAGGTAATGAACTTAACAAATAGTGGACTCCAAATTATGAATCTTAATAATTAAGTAATATTGTAAGTAAGTTGTTTCTTTTCAGTATTTGGGTGTGTAATGTATACACATCTACATACTCAAAACAAATATATCTACATGTACGTAGGTATGTATGCTTGTATACATATACCTTACCTATGTTGGTAGCAATATATATATATATATATATACATATATTTATGCATGTTTTTTGGATCGTTTAAGTATACAAGTATAACTGTATATATAATATTCTTACGCCCGTGTTGTGTTATACACAATGTTTTTTCATCACACTTGCTCGTAAAGGGCTTCATAACGCGCAGGCATACAGAGCTGCAATAGCCTTTATTACGCCCATTTTTTTCTTAAATTGTATCTGTCACTCTTACGTCAGTTATAAAGAAAGGAGGTTTTAACTCAAACACGATGTTTGAAAACGTATTTATAAATAAATTTAAACGTAAAAACACGAATAAAATATGATTAACAGAATGATTTAAAGATTTAAAAACTTAAAAGTGGCAATTTGGTGTCCGTGTAATAGTTATTTACGATACAAGTGCAGAAAATAGGAAATTCGCAACGAGTGGCGATAAATTAAAACACGACCGAAGGGAGTGTTTTAAATCGATACGAGTTGCGAATTACCTATTCGCACGTGTACCGTACAACGTTTTACAGTACATATGGCTCTTTAAAGTTTCAACATATGCACGGAAAGTGCTTATTTTCGCACTAGTACGGGAAAGTAACACCATGTGTACCTACTGTAAAATATTTTTAACTGTGATTTTAAATCGTGGCTGTATGCAGAAGGGTCTTTGCTCTAAGCGCCTCACGTCAAATTCAACAAAATGGACGACTTACATTTTGTAGGTTTTATTACGTATTAGTAACAATTTAGTTAAAAATGTATTGGTTTCCTCGCAAATGTGATGAAATAGTTATTTACGATACAAGTGCAGAAAATAGGAAATTCGCAACGAGTGGTGATACATTAAAACACGACCGAAGGGAGTGTTTTAAATCGACATGAGTTGCGAATTACCTATTTGCACGTGTATCGTACAACGTTTTACAGTACATATGGCTCTTTAAAGTTTCAACATATGCACGGAAAGTGCTCATTTCCGCACTGTAAAACATTATATGCGACACGTACGGTAAGATTATTACAAACTCGAGTCATCAAAGCTCTCCGCCTTCGGCGTCGTGCTTTTAATAGACTCTCGTTCGTAATTCATATCTTACCGTACTTGGTACACAATGTACTATCATCACATTTGCGAGGAAATAAATAAGATACAAAAGGCAGAGAAACCTATGTTCCATAAAGTAACAATTACCGCACGCTAGGAAAATTCCACTTTCTGGCCAGGGAAAGACGTAAGAGTGTGTACTGACCGTGGGCGGTAATAAATAAAGCCTCACATCGCATATTTATCGCCCTTGCCCTCAGCTCGGGCGTCAAATGCCGGGGATCTGAGACACTCTTTGTTTTACCTCCCTAGGTAAGTAATGTACTATTACGTCATACCTGGCCATAAAGTAGCAGTTACCGCACGGTAGGAAAATCCCACTTTAGAAGTCGGTTCAATAAGAGATTTAATTGCAATAAATTTAACTACTAAATAATTTCATTTAAACATACTTTTTATTATGTATCCCTTTCTTCTGGAATCTGGAGCTGTTTTTTTTAATATATAATATTTGTCTTTACGTTTTCCCATTTTACTGAAACAAATCAGTTTTGTTTTAATTTAATCTCAAGTAATACAAGCACTCGCGCTCTTTGCGCGTTCGGCCAAAGTATGAGGAACGGGACTAAAAGAAAATACGGATAGATCGAAAATGTAGAAGATAAGCGAAAGACCAGGAAAGAGTATATATTATTTTAAAGTTAGATATTATTTGCCAATAACGACAAAAAAAGAGACCAATAACGAATGTTTTTAAAGATAAAGTGCGAATGATACTAAAAGACGTCCAAGCCGAAAGACGTCCACTGCTGGACATAGGCCTCCCCTAGAGAGTTTCAATCCCTTAGGTAATTAATTTTGGGATAAAAACTATCCTTTGTCCTTCTCCGGAATTCAAAGTATCTCTGCAACAAATTTCATCTCAATCAGTTCAGCGGTTTTAGCGAGAAAAGGTAACAGACAGACAGTTTTACTTTCGCATTTATAATATTAGTATGGATACATGATTTTATAGATAAGCTTTTTCCAAAATTAATGGGTGGGGCAAGACGTTACGGAACCCTCGGTGCGCGAATCAGACTCGCACTTGACCGGTTTTTTTACAACCTAGACCCCGCCGCCAACTTGGTGTTTCTGTGGCCTGGCCTCGGCGGTCAATAGTAAACTTGTCATTTAATGACAAGTTTACTATTGACCGCCGCCGCAGGCCGCGCCAGTGTGTTACAGGCCTTAAGCTTCCCACTTGTCATTAGCTGTCAAATTTACTATTGACCGCCACCGTAGGCTGCTCCAGTGTGGCATACTACAAACGGGCGCAATTTGTCACACCAACTTGCAATAGTTGGAAAGAGACAGCCATTCACTCTTAACCAGACTAACTATAGCAAGTTGTTGTGACAAATTGCTAGGCCTTTGAACGTGAGCACTTGGCTGTTTGTAGTAATTTGTCTTAGTCAAAACATATGGTTAAAAGGTAAAAAAGTTCCTTCACTCCTGTACATAAATAACTCATCCTTGTATAGGAATATTCAAAGCCTTATATAATTTTTAGTCTTTAAATAATATCAAACTTTAATATAATATATAAGTATTATACTACTCTTTCCTGGTCTTTCGCTTATCTTCTACATTTTCGATCTATCCGTAATTTTAATTCCGTTCCTCATACTTTGGCTGAACGCGCAGGGCGCCATGTTATAAAAAAAAACAAATTCGTGTTACTCATATTGTTCAAATTTGTTGATACATTTACTGAAATTACGCAGCCTGAATACGAAATTTGCGCATATAAGTTCTCATATTAGAATATATTTATTTTTTAATACAGTTGCTCAAAAAGTGGTACTTTTTGTGGCTGCGTAGCGTGCGAGAAGCTCAATTTCTCGAACTAGTGCTTTTTACTTTTTAGTTCCAAACTATACTTTCGAAACGCAGTAATTTTATATTAGATTTTTTACTTGGAAATTATGAAATTAAAAACGCTTACGAATACTAGGAGTATTTATTTAAAGTATTCATTAATATATAAATGACGAAAAAATATTAAGAATTTGCATTTTATAGCCTACTCTGTCTTAGGTATCTATGTATGAAATATTTACTTTCCTAAAAATCGTTCTTTGATTTGGCTGAATGATACAAGCATATGCCTAGAAAAATTATCCTTATGAATACTGTCAGTGTCAACTGCCAAGTGTCAATTTAGTTTCTCAACTCGAGGCCGATGGCGCTGATTCCAATAGTATGTTGTCACTGTCAGTGTCATTTGTAAAGTATGGGTTCGTTCAAAAATAACTTCGAAGCAAGCATATTTTATCGCAATGATATATTAATTTATTATTTTTTCGCAATTGTATTAAAAAACGTCGTTTACAACACGTGTGAAATGTCTTTTTACCACTCGTACCGAGTCTTGCCACTCGCTTTCAGCTCGTGGCAAGATACCTCGGTACTAGTGGTAAAAAGACATTCTTTTCACACTAGTGGTAAAATGCACTATTTTATGCTTGTTCTTTTGGTATACGTTTCGTGAATATCTGTTGTAATCCGGTTATAATTTATTAATAGTTAAAAGACAAAGCTATTCTGCCATTTTGACGTTACTGAAAGCTTACATATGTGGCGGCGATATATATATAAAAAAAAAAATGAAAAATTTAAAGAGGTCAAATATTTCGAAAAATTAATTAACTGTCGAAGTCGCGAAAAAACTATCCTAAGCGGAAGCCAGAATAAGAATGTACCTATAAAAAATGTTTAATTTTTTTCCGTTCATGGGAAACTGAGATCATTCGTGACAGAACAATGTATAAAATGATACTGGCTGATTCTTTTTTTAATTTAGAGATTTATTATAAGTGGAGATGAGACAAGTTACAGAATTAGACTTAGGAAGATAGAGACATATAGCGAACAAGACGAATAAAGAATGTGTGACGAATATAGAATGACACGAAATACGAATTGAACGAAAAACTAATGGGACCAATTACTCTGCTACCGACAAAAGATAATTTTTATCCCAAAATTAATTGCCTAAGGGAGTGAAAAGGGGGCGCGAAAGTTTGCATGGTGCCACGATATAAACGAGTTCCGCGCGGACGAAGTCGCGGACAAAAGCTAGTACCTACTTAATATAAGAGTAGCGGCGTGTATAAATAACCCATCATTCTAAGTAAAGTACCTAAGTAGGAATGTTGTAAAATCCCAGCTTAGTAACTTGTCTGTTTCGGGTATCACTTCGTCGGTGTTCATACTTTTTGTCTACGGTACGAGAGATGGTTTAAGTAAATAGCGACATAGTTGCACCAGTTAGTGTGTGAGCAAGGTTTCAATGGTTGCCACGGCGGAAACAGGCTAGCTCGACTACTTAGCTCGGGCTGTCACCTGGGAGTGTCGAACCACTGCCTCGCATAACTTTCGACGATGTTATGTTAATATACGGCTGCAGACAGGGAGATGCCACTTTAAGTGGTGCATGTGGTTTAGCCTAGTCGGTATAGTGACTCTGCCTGCTAAGCTAAGCTAACGGTCCTGCGTTATAATTCTGGCGAAGGCAAATATTTATCTGATGATTATTAATATTTGTTTTTGAGTCTTGGATGTTTTCTATGTGTGTAAGTATTCATGTCTGTTAAATATGAAGGATCCACGGAAAGAACATGTCTAGTCACTTTTTAGGGTTCCGTTACCTCAAAAGGAAAAAACGGAACCCTTATAGGATCACTCGGTTGTCTGTCTGTCCGTCTGTCACAGCCGATTTGCTCCGAAACTACTGGACTGATTGAGTTGAAATTTGGTACACATATGTAAATTGGTGACCCAAAGATGGACGAAATGAAAAGGGTTATTGTAAGCATCTCGGATTTTTTTTTAAATAATTTTAGCAAAACAGATTTGAGGTAATTTAGAAAAAAGACATATTTTGACCATTCCCCCCCTTATCTCCGAAACTACTGGGCTTAAGGCACTTGTCCCACCGCCGGCGAGTAAGCGATGAGCTATAGGCGATTTTCTCGCCCAAGAAACGAACAAAAGATAATCGCTCCCGTGTAAATAAAAGAGAGAGATATATTTATAGTTCATCGCTGGCTGTTCACACCGCGATGAACTATATCTCTCTCTTTTATTTACACGGGAGCGATTATCTTTTGTTCGTTTCTTGGGCGAGAAAATCGCCGATAGCTCATCGCTCGTCGCCGGCGGTGGGACAAGTGCCTAAAATTCTGGAAAAAATATGGAAAACAGTTCCTTGCCTAAAGATTACAGGAAAACCAATAAGAAGTTTGAGTATTCAAAGTAACGGTTTCCCGTTAGCTTTCGCTCTCAATATTTTACGGAACCCTCACCACGCGAGTTGAACTCGCACTTGTCCGGTTTTTTTTTCAAAAATGAGATTTTAATGTCACGTAATCCTACTAATATTATAAATTTGTTTGAAAGTTTGGATGTTTAGATGTTTGGGATGTTCCCCGAGCCCCCGTTGCCCCGACCCCCTGCGGCAGCAAAGGCGCCATTGATGTTGCGTGTGCCTGCGAATGTATTCCCTCTGATGATCTATGATTTTTGTGATAAAAACATCTCAATCGGTTTAGCTTGTACCTAAAGGCACAACGAATCATCAAATCAATTAAGGTTAGCCAACTGAGATGAAACTCCTCTGGAGTGGCAATAAGCATCCATAAGTTATGGTTTTCGCTTACCGTTGGGCAATTGGGCAAGCTTTACGCTTGTTTGCAAGGTAATAAACAGAAATATATTATTGAATTCGTATTAATAATCATCATCAGCCTGCATATGTGTTCCTCTCAAAGATGGGACGAATATTTATCCTCGAAAAGCCCACCATACAAAACTTGTTGAACAGTTGTTTGTTTTTACAAAAGAAATACAGCTTTAAATGTGTCAAGATTCCATTACAATCGAGTGTACATTCTGTGACACATTGGGCGGCACGTGGCTATAATATTAGTGAGTATGTAGGTATATTAGTACAGATTATTTGGTAGTCCAAACTGCAGTGATGAAATATTGAAAGGAGCCGTAAGTAAGTAGGTATGCCGAACCAAATATATTAACAAAGTCGCAGTTTTATTATTTTTAGCTTGATAATCCTGATATTAAATTGGCAATAAGGTCCAAATTACATCAACTAGGTCGTCGCTTTATTTTATAGCCATATTTTATGGTGGCTGTAAAATTATACTCGTATATTGTTAACGAATTTTACAAATTCGCGTATTTGCAATTATACTGGTATCAAATTTACATATAAAATATGTATTACGTAGGTGTTTATTATTTTCCAATTACCCCGTATTTATAAGCATTCTGAAATTGTTTACCTACTTGTCAGGATTGTTTATAAAGAGATGCCCTTTTCCAAAGTTTGGATAAAAATCATGCGGGGCATCAATAAATGAATGTTTTACAAACGACATAACATAAATTAAGTTCCTACATATATCGATGGGTACTCTTGTTCAAAATCAGAATGACAGTGACGTCATATTGGGGGTATTATCCTCTTCTGTCAAATACTGGCCCCGCGCCGCAGCACGGTAAAATCCGGAAAAAACAAAAAAAGATTGCTTAAACGTTAACCGTATATTAAAGTACAAATATGGTAGGTACCTATTATTTATGGGCTATATTTAATATTGAAGTTGGCACAGTTATCTCCCGGCATACGAGACAGAATAACCAGAAAAGTTGATACATCTGCCATAACAACTGCACGAAAAGAAAAACATTGGTACGATTTCAACAAGATTAATTTATTGACGTATACAATAATGTATATTGTAGTAAAAAAAATAACAAATGATCTACGCCTAAATTAAATGACTTTGGTTTAGTGTCCCTTTTTGAAGCCCCAGTGCTTGTGGTCTTCATGTCCGCCCTTCTTGCCGTGGTCATGGTGATGGTGGTGGTGCTCGTGGTGGCCACCTTCATCGTGGTGTCCCTTGTGGTCGTGGTGGTGCCCTCCCTTCTCGTGGTGGCCCTTCTTACCATGGTGGTGTTCGTGGTGACCGCCATGCTTGTGTCCCTTGTGGAAGTGGCCACCCTTCTTGTGGCCATGCTCCTCGTGGTGACCACCATGACCCTCGTGGTAGCCGGAATCTCCATGTTTGTCGTGGAAGTGCTTGTCTTTCTTGAACTCGTCTACTTTGTGGACTCCGTGGTGTCCTTTAGTGGAGTGGCCCTTGTGGTAGTGACCCTTCTCTTCGAATCCGTGTCCCTTTTCTCCTTTTTCACCGTGGTGATGTTCATGATGGTGGCCTTCGTCGTGGTGGTGGTGTTTCTTGTGTCCGCCGTGCTCGCCGTGGTGTCCTTTGTGTCCCTCGTGGTGGTGGTGTCCCTTCTTGCCGTGCTCGTGGTGGTGATGGCCCTTGTACCCCTTCTCCCCCTTGCCGCCGTGGTCATGGTGGTGGTGCGCGTGGTGCTCGTGGCCGCCGCCCTTCTCGTGGTGATGGGTGGCGGCGGGTTCGAGGTCCACCTCGCGCTTCTCGCGTAGGTCGCGCCCTGTGGCCAGCGCGGCCAGCACCGCCAGACACACTAGTGCGGGGATCGCCTTCATTGTTGTGCTGCCAAGCCGCGTTCTGTTGTCACGGTAATGTTGACCCCACGTTTTATAGACAATGTCGCTTGTTTTCTCGGTGCCGATGTTGAGCAACGAGTTGCAGCCGGGTTCCGGTGATTGCGCACACATTATTGTCAAGGTCAAACAAATACCCTAATAGTATACAATAGGCAGATTGAATTTATATGAACAAGGTAGTCAAATGCATATTAACTAGTAGGTGTAACTATTATATATGCATATGTATCGAAATAAGGTTTCTGAACGTTTTGAAACCTTTAGAATTTATATATATTTGTTAAGATCGAATTTAAACTTATATGAGTCATGTTTATAATTCATGTATGTTACTGTACGAACGATAGGAAGGGTAAGTACCCTACTCAAGAACGATATTGTATTATTTTTAACTGGTTTAATAAAATAGGATAGGTATAGATAGCTTTACCCTCGCGGAGGAACGGGAAAATTATGGTTATTAAGTAATCAATGGAACAATTATAAACATCCGTGGCATGAAGTTCCGGGCCCTGGTGTTGCTGCCCCGGGCTGTTCGGAATGTTCATGCAGCTAACCTTGTTTGTGTTGGAACTGCACTCGCGCCCTTGCGCGGCTACCTGTGGGAGTGGAGGTGTAACACAATTATTCGCTTCGACAGCACTCAGCACTTTGCTACTTACGAAGTACATTATAACATTAAATGTCTAAAAATTCTTGTTGTGCTAAACTATGAACTTTACCATTGAACATATAGAAAAAAATATACGAACCTAAAGGAAATAGGTTTAAAGTATTGTATCTCGAGTTATTTTATTCGTCCGTTATACCTTAACATTTAGTCAGATTGATCGATCCTACACTTTGCCATTCCTACTAAGTTGACAAATTATCACGTTAGGCTAATAGCTTCAGCAACGAAAGTTCGGTTTCTTAGATGATGCTTGATTC
Source organism: Epinotia nisella (assembly GCA_932294315.1). Classification (NCBI taxonomy): domain Eukaryota; kingdom Metazoa; phylum Arthropoda; class Insecta; order Lepidoptera; family Tortricidae; genus Epinotia; species Epinotia nisella. The sequence continues at coordinate 9,823,868 of OW028674.1, forward strand.
ATATGTTCACATGCTTAAAGTCCATATTTGAAACCGACTGCGGTCGGCTAATCATCACTGTCAGAACAGTTTCCCAAATTAGGTACGATGCTTAATGACCGAGTGCGCGCGTATCATGAACGAATACAAAAAAAAACCTATTTCTTATCGGGTCAAGCGATTTCAATCGTATAGGTATATATACAATACCCACAACATTCATTTCAGTGTCGTAGGATGAACCCGACTGTTCTCGTCCTCGTATATCAAATCTGGATTAGCAACTGGGTAGCCAGATGTGTGTGTCAAAGTAGATATATAGCTTAAAGCATTAAAACAAATATCCCACCAAAAACATAAATGTGAAAATGGGAGCCTAGTTCAATATTAAGAATATGCGTGGTTGTCAACTTCGCCGACAAAAGAGTTGAGTTCTAAATGGGTGCTAAGTTCAGTAGATAATCCTAAAATAAAATGTATTCTTAAGAACATACAATTTCTTATTTTTCTACTACACCAATGTTTACTTTATAAAAGTATAACTTCTTAAATTTGAACACTCGAATTAGGTATTTACACAAAGCAGACAACTTAGGATAAATTGATGCTCAAGACTTGACTTGGCCCCATGAAGAGAACCTCGTGAAGGCCGAGAAGGAAAAAGCCAGCAAGTACCTAGAGGTACTACTCACGAGGTAACCGCCATGTGGGATGTTGATTCGACGATCATCGTCCCGACAATTCAATTCGTTTATTGCATACATGTTGTTAATATTACATGTTGTAACATTAAGCTTACGTATCAAACATGCACCCCGCAAGGGCATCGCAATATAATGGCCACTTACATTTCATTAGGTTTAAAAACCGGCTAAGTGCGAGTCGGACTCGCGCACGAAGGCTTCCATACCATTATCTATAAAAACAGCAAAAAATCACGTTTGTAGTATGGGAGTCCCGTTAAATATATATTTTATTCAGTTTCTTTAGTATTTATCGTTATAGCGGCAACAGAAATACATTATCTGTGAAAATTTCAACTGTCTAACTATCACGGTTCATGAGATACAGCCTGATGGCAGACGGACAGACAGATGGACGGACAGAGGAGTCTTAGTAATAGGGTTCCGTTTTAAGTCCGTGCTAGACGGTCGCCAACACGCCCCTCCGACCGAGCGACCTTGGTCCGCACCGACCGTGTAGACAGTTGTTTCCAACAAAATTTCATACTACAACGGTCGGGGCCGACCAAGGTCGCTCGGTCGGAGGGGCGTGTTGGCGACCGTCTAGCAGACCTATTACTCTTTGGTTACTACCCTTTGTTTTGTTTAGGGGGGAAAATGCATTACGCATACCACCCGGGTGCAGGGGGTGACCCGAGTGGTTATGTGGGACTCCCGTATAAGCTAATGAGACTCACGGTATACCCACTAAAAACCCCCCCACTTGCCGCCTCGCCGCCATGTGGTGAATTCACGGGAACGCTTGCGCTCACATCCGCGACCCCGCCGGCGGCAGCAGCCCACAAGCGGCTCCTTCGCGGATGCCCGAAGGCCCTCTACGAGAGGCACGCCAGATGTTTTGGCACGCTTGCCTCCTCGATCTCCACCCGTTCAGTAGCGGACCCCCCTGACTCCGCTACGAGGAGATCATGGGTGCGGGAAATTCCAGCACCCGGTGGTGGATCAGGTCTGTGGTTCCGACACCGACCACGCCTCGGCCGCAGAGGATAGGGAAAGCGGCGCACCGTAATACCGGCATTCCTCTTCCTCTGCGGCCCCACCAATGCCGCTTCCGCGGAACGGCCCCGCCAAGTTCGCAGGGGGTAGGGAGAGTGGCGCACCGTTATACCAATACACCTCTCCCCCTGCGATCCCGCCTCGGCCGCAGAAGATAAGGAGGCACTTCTCTTCTTCTGCAGTCCCTCCCCAACGCATCCTAAGCGGGCTTAGCCAAGCCCGTTAGGAGCGCCCTCCTCGGGCCAGCCAGTTTAGCTTCGCCGTGGGTTGCAGTCCACGGTTACTAAGCCCCCCGCCCCGGCAAGGTGGGCACCCTCGAGGGGGTTGGTTACTACCCTATACCATCCATAAAAATTACAAGCCCAAACTCGCGGGGGCAGAATCACTTATCTTAACCTGCCACGGCCTTGAATTGAGTGAGTTAACCTGGCCAAGAATCAGGTCCTTACCCAATATCTATTTTGATATTGACTATTCTTGGGCTTGGGAATCAGGTAGCAATCAAGAATGACCGCTTAAAAATCGTACAGATGCATAAATATTAGTAGGTATAGTACAAATGTCCTCCACTTATCAGTCTCATCTCTATACTTTCTTTAACATGGTATACATCATACTCGTCACTTTATTTTGAATTCTCGCTGCATTCTATTTAATAATCCGACTGCATTCTAGATGTTTGTTACTCAATCACGCTTTGGATGACAAAGCGAGGATGGCTCAATCGATTTGGATGTCATTTTGCACGAAGTTAGTTTATAGCCTGGATTAAAATATAGGATAGTTTTAAGCTATTGCATAGCTTCTATCGCGGGCCTTGAGCGCGGGGACCGAATGCAGAAATTCCGTAACGAAAAAACCTCACGCTCCCCACTCCGACGGGCAAGGAGGTGTGGCTTGAAGGCCGTGCATCGTCTAACGTCGTTTCAGTTCGGCAGTCTTCGACACGGCGTTGTGTGCGATTAGACGTATTGTACGACTCTACGAAACTCGCACGAATCGAGACGAGCTGCTCCGAAATCGGACGAATACATAAGCAGCTGTTTATGAGAAAGTATATAGGTGTATAGGTATTTATGTACAACAGTGAATAGCTGTACTTGTTTATTTATTTAATAATAGAAACAATTGTTTTCTTATCGGTCACCACGCTCAAAAAGTGTAACTTGAATTAATATCAAAGAAAAAGAAATATTGCATGAATAAAATAAATAAAAAATTATAATTGCATAAATTGATACAAAATGCTATGCAATAGCTTTACCGCGGCAGTCCCCGAGTGCCACACGTCTTTTTATTCCAGGTCCACGCAGACGAAGTCGCGGGCGGAAGCTAGTTTATTTATATTAATACATCGGCATGATTATTCGGAAAGTGTGTTGTTTTTTTTCTAAATTAGAATTCTAGGCGTAGACAAAGAAAAGGTGACCGAACATTATCTTAATTTAATCCGTTTTCATAAATACATACCGCAATCTATTTCCATATATTGCATGATTCAGTAAAATCGAATGCACATTCGATTTCTCTGAGTGACATTTTTATGCTTAAAAATACAATAACCTAAACACTAAGAACCAATGAAATTGTAAAATGTACCGATGTATGTATGGTATACATGCACTTTTAGCATGTCGCGTAGCAGAGGTGAGCGGAGTTAGCATCTATGCCCTGAGGCGTGGCGGCGAAACGGTTTTACCACTTGTATCGCCGCTATTTATTACATACAGCGAGCTGTTCACTTGGGCTCGATATCGCTGTCTCGCCCCAGGGCGACAGTCAACGATACGATTTGAATCCAGGAGATCAATTTGAGTCGGCAGTCGGCATATTGGTTTTATGTTGGTATGCGATGTTAGACGTCAAAGGCGTAGCTAGGATTTTGTTAAAGGGGGGGGGGCAGGCGTAGCCAAACCAAGAATATATCTAAGATAAATCCTGCATGAGCAATGGGACTGCATCTTCTAGGGAGGGGGAGGGGGCCGTACCTCGCCCATGTTAGACGTTAAGGGTCGCCAGGCCGCTCGGCTCGACTCTCCATATAAACGCAGTTTGGTTCTCATTTTCAGACGACATGCTAGAATAACATGAAACTGTGTATACGCAATGGGGTCCGCCATATCTAGGTAGGAAATTAGTTCTGTTAATGGAGAGTCGACTTGAGTTGACCGTGCTGGGGGCCGTTAAGCGTGGCCCGTGTGGAAGCACAACACATTGCATTATCATCTTTTCATCATTTGCCCTTATTCCATTTATTTCTGGGCGAGAGCACGTGCTTCTGTACCTCTGTATTACGTAGCCCGTCAGTCACACCCTTTCTATTCATATCGTTTCTCACGCAGGTTTTCCACCTTTTCCTTGGCGTACCTCTTCTCTTACACTTAATACCTTTTTAGGGTTCCGGACCAAAATGGTAAAAACGGAACCCTTATGGTGCGACTCCGTCCGTCTGTCTGTCTGTCACAAAGTCAAATATCTCAGGAACTACTAATGCTATCGATTTGAAATTTGAAATAGTTGTAAACAAAGCTAATCCTCGTGTATGGACAATGAAAATTTTTAATATATACTTTTAATTTGTATAAAAAAGGGCGGATAAGAGGGGGGGCAAAAATTCAAAATCTAGTTAGTAGGCCAAGTGGGGTATCATATGAAAGGGCTTGAATTGTACATTCTAAAACAGTTTTTCTTTTTTTTCTACAATGGTAAAATTTTGATTCATAAAGAATAATGTTGAAAAAAATACCATTCCTCCCCTTATCTCCGAAGTTAACCAAGCGAAAATTTTGAAAATAATATATATGATAAATATTAACGTGAATATCACCGGAAAAGTATAACGAGACCTCTATCCAGCTAATTTTTTTTTATTCTTCAAAAATCATATGTTAATTTTGTTTGTAATTTAATACTTCTGTGTTTAATTTTTTTCCTTCAAATTCGTATGAAAGTGTTATGAAAGTACCTTCTAGCAAATAAAAAAAGAATTATCGAAATTAATTCTCTTGATAAAGAATTATCGCTGAAAAACCAACATACAGTAAGGGAAATGTATTAACGTACCACCGTAGAACCCTATCGCAATAAGGTGACATACCACTCGAGTTTGAGTGACGGCGGCCTGTCAATTGCGACAGGGTTCTACGGTGGTACGTGAATACATTTCCCTTACTGTACATTACATACCGAGTTCCTAGGTCGCGCAAGTTAGTAACAAAATGCACCGATAAATGGCGCTGTAGGTACTCATGACTTAACTACACTATGCGTTGTTAAGATTTTTCCAAAATGAATGGGTGGGGCAAGACGGGTGTGTTGTATGATATTTCGTACGGAACCCTCGGTGGGCGAGTCAGACTCGCACTTGACCGGTTTTTATTTGTCAATGGCTTGCATTCTTTTGTGTTTGTTTGAAAATGAGGAAGTACGTATGCATAACTATTAGTAACGCCGTATTTTAATCGTAGTATTAATGCCTATAAGTGTCAATTCGATCAAGAAAAAAATATTCCAAGATTGAACCTATATTTTTTACGTTTAACTTCAGATTAAATCCTGATTCCTCGTTGTCCAGATCCGTCCGTAGGATATGTATTTGTGCTGACAAAAACGTAAAATAATAAACAAACAAACTCATGTTGATAAAAACAAAAATGTTAAAAATATTACGTTAATATTCCTCGCAAATGAAGACAAACGACCACAGAACCGTTCCGCGTCTTAAATTTAGGTATACCTTTAATATTGGCGAAGGTATTGGGTCAAAAATCAGTAGTCCCAGCTACGGACCTACTGTTTATGACACAGACGCCGTAAACGTGACCCTGAGGTACATAATTAGTTGCGCATTTACAGTGCTTTGTTGCTTTGACTACGATCGCTCCATCATCGTTTATGGCGATTTTTTTCACAAGAACCGAAAAATTTATTTGACGTAGTATTGAAATTTATTCGCCAACTCATTAAATACTACCTAAAGATTTTGTTTCACTTTAAAAACGATAATCTGGCGTAATTACACATGCAATAAGGAAAGCATTAGTGTATCCTAAATTATTAAATTAATGAATCTTCAGATAACCTCATTGCATTTATCTTCTACATATGTTGCTTAGTAAAGTTTTTTAGTTTATTCTTTATCTACTACCGTAATTTATACTTTACTTTAAACTTTAGTTTCAGTGAATTTAAAGTGAGGCTTAAGCCTTTTTACTTGTTGATTTAAAACTTATATATTACGGTTCGTTAGGCCTTGGTCTATGACCCACCTATGGCCTACGACCACACCAGTACATATCCATAGTAAGCATTGTGACGCAGCGTAAGTACGGCGTTATTTATAGGAGACCATAGCCTAAATTAATGATATTGAGATTTCAACAAAAAAAAAGAATGTGGAGCAGGATTCGAATTTTGAACCTGCAACCTTCCTTGGACATATAGTTCAGTAGACTTAGAATAACCATCCCGGAGTGACGTCGTTTTAATGAGATATATATTTAAAAAAAATCCCTTTCTTTTAAAGTATGAATTCCTTCAAAGTTACATAGTGGCGCCGATAATTGCTTTTGTGTCAGCACTCTGGCGCTAGAGAAATCTAAGCAAAGAGCCGTGTATAAGACTGTAAGTCGCCGCCGGTTATATGATATATCTGAACGCCAACAACTTTACGGACAATTGATACATCGAGGGGTGCTATTATACTGGTTCTAATGACAGTTCGTGACATGGCGATCATATGGACTTTTGTGAAAAGCGATTTGTCACCGGGAAATTTATTTATGAATTGAATTTGGTCGTTCGAAAGGCATATACAGCTGCGGGCGTAGCATGGTTACCACTTTATTACTTATCGTTGTGTATAAGACATCCGTCACTCTCGCACTCGCATACCTACTTGGCAGAACGTGACGGATGTCTTATCCACAGCGATAAGTGATAAAATAGCAACCATGCTACGCCCGCTAAATATCACAGATTTAGAGATATTCACGACGTATCAAACCTAGAAAAATTATGTATGTCGTATTCTAATTGTCTGTTTTATCAACATTACCACTAGGCAAGTGTTTGGTGAACGGTCTAGACTGGATGCGATTTTTTTTATCTACTTCTATTGGTTTAAATAATTTGTGTTCATTTTGGTTTTTGGTTAGTAAATCTAAATTGTCTTACGTAAATAAAAGGAATGAATAATATTTCACAAAAAATGAATAAAACTGATCAAATCTGTCTTTGTTAGTCTGAATATGAAATGTGTGTCGGTATAAATGCCTGGCAACGATACATAGTACTATTATTTCTTCTGTGACGATACAGCTGAGTTTTGTAAAAGTTGCAATTTGTGATATTTTCCTATTCGATTTCGTGATACCATGCATTATACCTACTTATAAAACAAAACTGGCAATGTCACTAGCTCAACAAAGCTAGCACTAGCAAAACAATGTGTGTCCTATTTACTTGTGTTTGTGCGTACAATTAAATAAGAAATCAACATTCTTAGGCTCAGGACCGGTCACTTTGGCACTCTTTAGGTGATGCCTATGTCCAGCAGTCGCCGTCTTTTGGTTGATATGATGATGATGACACATATTCAAAACGCCTCAAAACCAATACGTTGGGAAACGAAGAAAGTTTCTAGAAAGAAGTATTTGTGGAATAACATATTATCGCATTATTTTATCATACAATCAATATTAGGTACCACTCTAGATTTCCAATAATATTCGTCAAGCATAATTCATAAATAAGCTGGGTACGTAATAGTTTAGTTTCGCCGAAGCGTGTTTTTAATTTAATTTAGTGCCCCTCGCCACGCGAACTCGAGGGCACTTCCGCCAGCCACTAACGCACTGAAAGCCGATATTTAACTGTTAATTTTTTTTTTTAATAATCACTCTTTGCTAAATTGTGATCTTCGTATTTGTAAAGGCGATATCTTACCGCAGATTGACTGTACGCACAAATAAAAGAAAATGTCGCTCGAAAGTCTCATCAATGAGGTATTTGTTACGTTATTTTTGTCTGCTATTGTATTTCCTGTGAACGATGCATGTCATCATCATCATCATCATATCAGCCTAAAGACCTCCCCCAAAGAGTGCCAAAGTGACCGGTCCTGCGCCACCCGCATCCAGCGGACTCCCGCGACCTTTTTAGACATCAAAACAACAACGATGCATGTAACAGTAACTATTATTCAATAGGTATTTAAGGGAAGGCAGCAATAATAGGTATACATTCTAAGAATGTTTATATTTCATCTTGGTATAAATGTAACAAATATTTACAGTCGTTAGCAAATAATCAACAAATAACAACGGATGCGGGATTACTAAGGCCCACGGTTTAGTGTCCCTTCTTGTGTCCCCAGTGCTTGTGGTCCTCATGGCCGCCCTTGCTTCCGTGATCATGGTGGTGGTGGTGGTGCTCGTGGTGGCCACCCTCGCCGTGGTGTCCCTTGTGGTCGTGGTGGTGACCTCCGTGCTCATGATGGCCCTTCTTGCCATGGTGGTGTTCGTGGTGACCGCCGTGCTTGTGCCCCTTGTGGAAGTGGCCGCCTTTCTTGTAGTCACCCTCGTGGTGGTGTCCTCCGTGATGGGAATGGTGGCCCTTCTCGCCGTGATGGTCGTGGAAGTGTTTGTCCTTTTTGAATTCGTCGTGTTTCTCGACGCCGTGGTGACCCTTGGTGTCGTGGCCCTTGTGCCAGTGGCCGTGCTCCTCATGGCCGTGGCCGTGTTCGCCCTTCTCGCCGTGATGGTGGTGGTGGTGGTAGCCGTCGTCGTGGTGGTGATGTTTCTTGTGTCCGCCGTGTTCGCCGTGATGGCCCTTGTGTCCCTCGTGGTGGTGATGTCCGTGTTTGCCGTGGTGGTGCTCGTGGTGTCCCTTGTGTCCCTTGTGGTGGTCGCCGCCGTGGTCGTGGTGGTGGTGCTCGTGGTGCTCGTGGCCGCCGCCCTTGTCCCACTTGCCGCCGTGGTGGCTGGCGGCCACTTCCAGGTCAGCGGCGCGCTCCTCCCGGATGTCCCGGGCGGCCGCCATCGCCGCCAGGGCCACGAGCCCGAACAACACTGCCACGCTAACTCTCATGGTTAGTCGACTGAAGTGCAATTGTTGAGTGATAGCTGCATCAGTTGCAATGTCCTTTTATACCGATAGCAACGCGGTTAGGTAAGTTCACGTTGGTCGCTAGAGTCAAGGTTACTGTAATGAATTATTTGTAGAAATTAGTGTACCTATATAGTTAGAGAAAGCAGTTATACCTACATGTCATATTATTCCTTATTAAATAAATAATAATAAATAAATATTAGAGGACAATCTTACACAAATCGACCTAGCCCTAAGCTCAATAAGGTTTGTGTTATGGGTACTAGACGACGATATATTTAATAGATACAAATACTTAAATACATAGTACCTAAACACCTATGACTCAATCACATCACACCTTAAGCTCATCCCACAAATATTTGCCCTTACCGGAATTCGAACCCAAGACCTTCAACTTCGTAGGCAGCGTCACTACCCACTAGGCTAACTTCGTAAACATAAAAATACATTTACCTTTCATCATTTGTTTCTAAGAAACCTGTAATTACAGTTAAGTACTTAAAAAAACTACAATAATAATTCCGAAACGAAACTTTTTATTATTAACAAAAAATACAGAATAATTAAAATGTATAGAGAAAGTAGAGACACCCTTTGGCGATGCGAAGCATCTTTGATTAAATTTACTGTGAAAAAGCGTCCTTTGTTAGGGTTCCGTAGACATCAAAGAACCCTTATAGTTTCGCCATGTTCGTATATAAATATCTTACCTTAGAAATTATTACTCAAACTACCAAAAAAATTACAAGATTCAAGCTTGCCCACTTTTGTATTATCTTTATAACTTTAGCATTATCGACCTTATTGATACGTTTCTTAAAGACTATAATCTACGATAAATATGGCATATATATAGATTAAATTTACTGTGAAAAAGCGTCCTTTGTTAGGGTTCCGTAGACATCAAAGAACCCTTCTAGTTTCGCCATGTTCGTATATAAATATCTTACCTTAGAAATTATTTCTCAAACTACCAAAAAAATTACAAGATTCAAGCTTGCCCACTTTTGTATTATCTTTATAAATTTAGCATTATCGACCTTATTGATACGTCTCTTAAAGACTATAATCTACGATAAATATGGCATAGTTTAATTCTATTAGAACTGATTTAAACAATGAATAAATAAATAAATATGAGGGGACAATCTTACACAAATCTAACTAGCCCCAAGTCAGCTCAATAAGGCTTGTGTTATTGGTAAACATAATATTTCTGCCTTTAATCTTGAGTGGCCAAAGTCGCAAGAATAATCTGCGCTGCTCCATACAAAAACCAGACTGTGCTAGGATTGCCAGTTTTATATTTTTACCCAACTGCGACAAACTTGAAGGTAGGGTAATGTGTTTAGTAGAAATATGCCTGTCAAATAATAATAAACGAATAAATTTTTATAAATTTCAAATGTAGTTGCTTTAGATTTGTGAGTTATCCATTTTGCTTTACGTATTAGTGCCAAATTGATAAAAAATTAATAGTTGCTACTTAATAATACTGATGAAACCGTTCACAAACAATGAGCATAAGTTTAAAAAATATTTCATTATGGTAACTCAGATACATGTTAACTAAAAATGAACTATTTATTATTGTGGCAACCAATAGAAGTTTTTTTTATTCAAGTCATTATTACATCAAGGTGACAGCCCTAAGAGTAAAAATCTAGGCAGTGTCTTGAAAAGTGTGTTTGGAATTCGTTTATAGCATTGCCCATCGCCATAATTACAAAACGAATAGAGATACAGCGTTGAGTTTTTGTCTATATCGTTTGCGGCCTAGAAATTTACCACAGTTAAAATAAAAGTATACACTTGTAGGCCGGTCGTAGACTGATGTGGCTCTAAAATTTTTGTGAACTTTTTGCCCCACCAAAAATCATACCCATATTCAACGCTGTCTCACACGTGACTAACGACAGCTATACGGGTAATTCTATAGATTAAGGGTTGTCAGCAATATGTTTAACTTTCATCCACAGCATAAAATAATAATGCATCTGCAACCATTTTTTGTGTTAGGGAAGTTTTATTAAAATGTGACGTGGTAGGCAAAGCTATGTCAAAGTTGCCTGGTTTTACGGTATAGGATAGATATTTTTTATGTGGGTTAATTAGTAAAAGGTACGGAACCATTCATTGTGCAAGGTCCGACAACGCACTTGGCCGTTTTTTTAATGGTAGGCGGCGCACGCAAAGATTTTTGCTGTGCGCTAAGTGATATTTTTAAAAGACTGGTTTTTATATACCTGAAATCTGAATATAGCTAAATTCTGAAACTATCATTAGTAATGACATATGTTTTTTTTCTTCAAATGTCGTAAGTTGGTCCATGAGCAGGCGAAGAGCACAGCATATCGAGCTAACATTTGCGAGCTATCCGTGACAACATTTGGAGGGCTACACTCGCCTTAAAAATGTAATGGGTAGGTAAATCAAACAAACTTTTGTAGGTACATCTTCCAGTGAAAATTACTTAGTTAGATGAAGTTTTTAGTTGTTATGTTGTATTATTTAAAAAAAAAACCGGATAACTCAGCAATCATCATTGCAATAATTAGGATGAAAACAAAGAACAAAATAGGTATACTTAAGTGAATTCGGATTATTGCGACTAAAATTAGTACTAGTATTAGTACAGCTTGCAGACCCGGAGTCTTTTTAAAGCAATTTTTGCCCAAACAATGTGTTTTTGTAACTACCGGCACTAACACACATATTAAATTACTTAAAAATCAAATATGAAAAACCATTTTTGTAATTTGATATCTCGCCTCATTTTTTAAACCACCGCACCGTGCTTGAATACAGCACGAGTGGGTTTGATAAAATTGCCGGTTGAAATAAAATTTCCAAACCATTACTCAGTAGATTTTAAGTAATATAGGTAAATATAATTTTCACCTTCTCAGCTCGCAAGATCTTTCTTTATCGTTAGGAATCAGCGAGCAAAAATTAATTTTATTTACTATAGCGTCTAAGCATTTTCTCGGTCAGTAACTTCAACTAATGCCTCGGAACGGACGTCAGCGTCCGTCTCCGCGCTACCTTACCTTTTTTTAGTTGCGGAAGCGACTCCTATCTCATCTTTCAATTCAATCCGTGGCGACTAGATTTTATTGGTAGGTTATGTACCCGAAAGCCAATTCGGGTTAAAGACGGTATCATACACAACAACTGGGATAAAGGTCTTAGCGTCTAAAGCATTGTATGCAGTCAGTTGGTCAAAGTCAAAGTCCCCATCCGTTGTTTAGTCTATGCAATCGATGCGAATATGCGCACGCAGCGAGGCTGTGGGAGCTGCCCTTAATCTGCTAGCGCGGACAAGAGGTTCTTAACCCAATCGCGTTTCTTTAACATATTTAGGTTTAATGCGGTATTATGAATAAATCATTATTAGTCCTTACTATTGAAAAGTTCCACCTTCTGGATCCTGGATCAGAATAATTTTATTGTATTATCATAATATGTAAGTATTGTATTAAATTCACTTTAGTCCAAGCGCTCGCGGCAAAGAATCAAGCCTGCCTTTTATCTTTTGAGCCCTATAAAGCAAAAACAAAAACACAAAGCGAAATCTTCAGACTCCAAGAGATAATAACATTGAAGAAACTTTTCTCTGTCCTGGGGATTCTGATTCCCAATCTGCGTTAACCAAACAATAACTCTGTACTTGACTTGGACGAACATTTCCCACTTTTTAATTTTAATAATATACTAATAAATATGTGTGTTCGAATTCTGGACACGTACATGCAGGTACTGTTACTAATGAAACGCTGGTTATACTTGTTCCCAACCAAAGTGACGACTGAGGCCATAAAACCATAGGCTCGCGTTATCTCTTTTGCATTGTCTTTCATTGTCTTTCTTTATGGCCTCAACGACACTTTGGTTGGGAACAAGTATAGTCGATTCAGCGGTTCAACATATTTTAAGAAAGTACAAAATTAAATACACGGGGCAAAATTTACATGGTATGGTGATCATTATAGGCAGGCCATTTTTTTGTAAAATGAGTGCCTAAGCAATAGTTATTTGTGCAACAAGAGAGCAAAGTAGTTTTTTGCTGCGAGTGTTTATCTTGAGCGCAGCGAGGGACTCAAAAACCCGCGATGCAAATAACTTTGCTCTCGAATGACACATACAACTTTTCACCTCAGCAGTAAGGACATATTGACATTAAAAGAGATCGTAAGCTTTTACGTATTAGTCTCGTGATTTTTCAGAAAGAAAACTTAATTCGGTGTTAATTAAGTACTTGTGTTAACTCCTCAACGCGGCTAGCAGTGCTAGCACTAAGCGCGTGAACACTTAAAACTAACCGTATTATTGTTAAAATACTGCCTGCGTCACTGATTTCACTCATATTTTCTAGCTATTTTAAAAAAATTCAACACTGGATAATGTCTATAGCGCTAAAAAAGGAGACGAAGGCACACATTGGCATATGTATGTATGTCGTATACCAAAAACTAGCCGTACCTACAAACTGACTGTTTATTAAACTACTGCCTTTGTCACTGTTTTCACTAGGTACGTTCACATCAAAATCAAATTGTCAAAACTAGAACTAATAATCAACGTGATAAAATAATTGTTTTTTAAAATATTCTTTCATACAAAACAAATTAACACTATAAAACAAATTCTTTGTAATTTAAACTTATGGGCCAACCAATTATTATACGATTTCGAACCTGGCTTGTTTCGCGCTTTTTTGGGGGACAACTGAAATTTGAATGTCGAACTATGAATTGACATATTCCTGTCATTTAATTTTTTTATGACGAAACGAACGGGACAGGGCTAATGAAGTTCAAATATTTTGAATTTATAATAGACCCTGCCCTATGAAATTACAGTGCTCGGCCTCAAAATTAAAAATCTACTTTGTCTCACGGAGACTAAATTTTCCGGTTGCCCACGCGACTTCCTGACTGGGAGTGATAGTACATTGTTGAAGAGGCTAGAAAGTAAGAAATAGATGGACGAGTTAGTTCGAAAGTACGAGCCCAGCTATTGCACTTTCGGCCGAGGCTTAACACAGTGCTTTTCACGCCTACTGCGAGGAAATTGCAAATAATCATAAATACAAATCTAAATTTAATAACCTAATAAAGATCATAATTCATAATACTAAACAAAAGAGCGCGGCCCCGCGAAGTGAGGAAGAAGAGGAGCAGCGCGCGACCGCGCGGGGCCCTGTGATTGGTCGAATCGCTGATTGTTGGACAGTTTAAATTCATAGATGGCCTGTTCGTGCGACGTCCAACTAACCGCAGCTTTGAAGCCTGAATTCTGACCATCTTTTGCCACATTTCCGAGCAGTGGCGTGAAATAGTACATTGTTGAAGAGGCTAGAAAGTAAGCAATAGATGGACGAGTTAGTTCGAGGGCCGACGCGTAGCGGAGGCCCTCGAAAGTACGAGTCCAGCTATTGCCCTTTCGGCCGAGGCTTAACATAGTGCTTTTCACGCCTACTGCGAGGAAATTGCAAATAATTATAATTTAAAATCAAAATTAAGTAACTAATTGAAGATCATAATACTAAACAGGCTCGCTTGCCTCGCGCCCGGCGCGGAGGAGGAGGAACGGGCGCACGCAAGCCGGCCGACCGCGCGCGGTGCCCTGTGATTGGTCGATTGCTGTTCAAACTGTCCAACAATAACATTGTTGGACAGTTTGAAGTCATAGATGGCCTGTTCGTGCGACGTCCAACTAACCCCAGCTTTGAAGCCTGAATTCTGACCATCTTTTGCCACATTTTCGAGCAGTGGCGTGAAAAAGTTTATAGTTGGCGTTTAACATGGCTGCTAATCCCTAGTATCAACTATCAAGTTATAAGATTTTGGGCTCACAATATTTATTAATACATTCACTGTCAACAATTGCTACGCGCTACGTTCGTAGCTGATCCCGTAGATTTCCCGCTAACTAGCGGAAAGCGTTTACGGCATAGTCATCCGCTAGTCAGATTTTCAGCACTGAATGTATTAAAAAATACTTTTTTCAATTGGTAATTGAGGTAGTGTGAAGTGGTAGATGATTTACATACTTTCTTAGGAATATTAGAATTAAATATAGCTCTTCAATTCTAATATTCCCAAGTATGTAACTCATCCCATCGATAATGTTTGAAGTGTTAGAGTTAAGCAGTGCAACGTCGGTTATTGTTAAGTCGACGCTCGGACGCCGAGCAAGCTGCTGCTCGCAGATTGAATTCAGCCGGATTTGCATTCGGAATATAAAGGCAGGCACGGCTACTATTAGCTCCGCTGTTTACTCTAGAATTGCATGCTGGCTTCCACTAGAACTACGTTAGTTTTAGTTTCCTCATTTACACATTTGTTATATGGTAACGATTATTTTATCTTCCACCTAAAGTGATATATAATTTAAGGATATCCAAATGAAAAAAAAAACACAGTACGGTAGCCTAGTGGTTCAGGCATGCGGAAGTCAAGCGGCGGTCGTGGGTTCGAATCTCGGCTCGTACTAATGAGTTTTTCGGAACTTAATATGTACGGAGATTTACCTTTAGCTTTTCGGTGAAGGAAAATTTCGTGAGGAAACCGGTCTTATCCCAATAAGGTCTAGTTTTCCTCTGGGTTGAAAGGTCAAATGCCAGTAGCTTTCGCAAAACTTGTGCCTATGCCAAATCTTGGGATTAGGTGTCAAAGCGGGCCCCGGGCTCCTTTAAGGCACAACCGGGAATGACGCTAGGAGGATGATGAGTAGGAGGAGGAGTAGTAAGTAGGTATGAAAAACCGGCCAAGTGCGAGTTGGACTCGCGCACGAAGGGTTCCCCGTACCATTATCTATAAAAACGGCAAAAAAAATCATGTCTGTTGTATGGGAGCCCCAGTCCGACTCGCACTTGGCCGGTTTTTTAGTATTTGTTGTTATAGCAGCAACATAAATACATAATCTGTGAAAACATCAACTCTCTAGCTATCACGGTTCTTGAGATACAGCCTGGTGACAGACGGACGGACGGACGGACGGACAGCGAAGTCTTAGTAATAGGGTCCCGTTTTTACCCGTTGGGACAGAACCCTAAGAACCGACCAAGTACGTGCCACGCAAAACGAAGGGTCCTGTGCCTATTAAAAAGGTCGTATCGTCACAAAAATCTTACGGCACTTACCGGCACTCTCGACTGTTGTTGTGACAAATTGCATCAGTTGTAGTGTGAAGATGATAGCTGTCATATGGCAAGCTTGGATGAAAACAGTGTAGTGACCAGATAAACATAATTAAAGGGGGTTATGGTCGATTTTTCAGTTTATCGCTGTGAATAGGACTTGTGTTTTTACAATCAAATAGATACACGCATAGTGAACAAAAAAACCTGCTCCACATGCCGGGTTAAATTAAATCAGAACCAAAAAGACTTTTTCACGCCACTGCTCGGAAATGTGGCAAAAGATGGTCAGAATTCAGGCTTCAAAGCTGGGGCTAGTTGGACGTCGCACGAACAGGCCATCTATGACTTCAAACTGTCCAACAATGTTATTGTTGGACAGTTTGAACAGCGATCGACCAATCACAGGGCCCCGCGCGGTCGCGCCGGCGTGCGCTGCCTGTGCAGCTCCTCCCTCCGCCGGGGCGCGAGGCAAGCGAGCCTGTTTAGTATTATGATCGTCAATTAGATACTTAATTTTGATTTAAAATTATAATTATTTGCAATTTCCTCACAGTAGGCGTGAAAAGCACTGTGTTAAGCCTCGGCCGAAAGTGCCTACGCGCTACGCGTGCGTGTGGTGTGCGCGTGTGCGTGTGTGCGCTACGCGTCGGCCCTCGAACTAACTCGTCCATCTATTGCTTACTTTCTAGCCTCTTTAACAATGTACTATTCTCCATTTATCGGTAATGTTGAATGTTTTATCGACAGCGATAAATGATAAAAACGCGACCACCGGACCTTCAAGTAGGCTCACGTCACATCTGAGACACTTAAACTTCCTGATATAATACGGTATTTGACTACAGTAATAATACACTTTCTTTACATCATCAACAATTGTTACGAAAAAATATCTTTAAAATTGCAAATATAAGTTGTAGCTGGATCAATTTATATTTGCGATTTTTAAGATTTTAAATACATAAATTCCCAAAATATTAACCTGTCACACCATAGGAATCAGATTTGAACCGATCTTGTTCTAAATAATTTTCGGTGAAAGAATTTAATAAGCCCTATATGCCTATATCCATGATTTTTTTAAATATTTTTAAAATACACCGTTCAATAATTAGACGGGGGGGAGACACAATTTTAGTAACTTTTGGGGCGATTTATCTCCGACTCTATTTTTTAATTAAAAAAAAATGCTGAGATACTTACCTTATATTTATTTTGAATGGCCTATCGATTGATCTGCCACACGTGGGCTTACAATGAACAATTTTTTTTCGACTAGCAGTTTTATGTATGGAGTGTCCCATAAACGAGCATTGAGACACCAGCGCGCTGCTACGTCTCCAACAGCGCTGTGCATGACATTTAAGTACGAGTACAACATGTCATATGTGCGGGCGACATTGTCGCTCTTGTATTGGCCTGACAAGCCACGTACGCAAGTGCACTTTAATGGACGCTGCTTAAATCATCTTTTATAGATGTTAGAGGCCAATGATGATGATGATGATTGATGATGCACCCCTAATTTTTTTTCTCATTTAATTACAAAATTATGTAGCGGCTAACAAAATACACCTATCCTCGAAATTTTATTCAAACACCCCTTATAGTTTTCGAGTAAAATGCCTGTGATATACGGACAGACGGACAGACGGACATGACGAAACTATAAGGGTTCCGTTTTTGCCATTTTGGCTACGGAACCCTAAAAAGCGCATAAGTAGTATGGACTTATTCTCCAGACATAAATTCTGAAAAGTATGCAAAATGTATGATGTATGCATTATAAAGTACCTACTAGCTTTTGCCGGTTACTTAGTCCCCGCATACTCGTTAATCGTCTTAACGGATTAATAATACGCCTGTACAAAATCCGATCCGATCCGATAGTACAGTCGCCATCAGATATATCGGAGCGGCGAAAGCGCTCACAAATATCTGAACACGTCTCTATTGTCGAGGCATTAGAGACGTGTTCAGATATTTGTGAGCGCTTTCGCCGCTCTGATATATCTGATGGCGACTGTACATAGTTTCTGCGAACGGTCTAATAGCGAAGAGTCGATCAAAATCTCAAAAGGCTCGCTAGATGGCTGGACCAAGGGTCAGATACAGAAAGCGGTCCTGGGCTGTTATTCAATATATATTTGTCGGTGAGCGTTGAGGTGAGCTTAAAAGGGGGGCTGGAGTCAGGAGATTGTTCGCTGTGTCGCCCTAACCAGACCTTAGGCTCCGCCCTGCTGCCGGCGGCACCCTAACATATAGTTTTGTATTTTTCTTTTTACTTATATCAGAATAAAG
Source organism: Epinotia nisella (assembly GCA_932294315.1). Taxonomy (NCBI): domain Eukaryota; kingdom Metazoa; phylum Arthropoda; class Insecta; order Lepidoptera; family Tortricidae; genus Epinotia; species Epinotia nisella. The sequence continues at coordinate 9,842,147 of OW028674.1, forward strand.
ATCATGGTAAGATTTTATTGCATCATTGCGTTTCGACAGTGTGTAGCGGAAATAGTATGTACAATCCTACAATCGTAACAGTGACGGTGTATTCGATATTGAGTACATAGTTAAATGGCATCCTAAGGAACGGACGTCCGTTACAAAATTTAAGTAGGTAATTGTTCTGCGGTTTATTGGGAAGCGATATCGACACAGAGGCGACTAGCTATGGAAGGGCTGAGGGGGAGTAAGAGTGTAAAAAAAAACTGAGGGGAATAAGAATATTAAAAAAAACGGATGGGGAATTGAGGACTAAGAGTATAAAAAAACTGAGGGGGAATGAGTAAAAAAATACTGAGCGGGACTAAGAGTTTAAAAATAATTGAGGGGGACTAAAAAAACATGAGGCGGACTAAGAGTATAAAAAATTGAGGGGGAATGAGTATAACAAATCTGACAGGGACTATACATCAGGGGGACTAAGAGTTTAAAAAAAGCCTGAGGGGGACTAAGAGTATAAAAAAGCTGACTGAGGAGACTAAGAGTATAAAAAACTGAGGGGACTAAGAGTATATAAAAAAATCCTGAGGGGGACTAAGAGTATAAAAAAGCTGACTGAGGAGACTAAGAGTATAAAAAACTGAGGGGACTAAGAGTATATAAAAAAAGCCTGAGGGGGACTAAGAGTATAAAAAAGCTGACTGAGGAGACTAAGAGTATAAAAAACTGAGGGGACTAAGAGTATTAAAAAAAAACTGAGGGGGACAAGTGCAAGTCGGACTCGCCCACCAAGGGCGACAAAACAATATTACAAATGTATAGTTTTCAGATTTTTCCCTGTACTTGTGGTATATAGGACGATATTACTTGCCAAATTTCATAGTTCTAGGTCAATGGAAAGTACCCTATATATTTTAATTCCCTTGAGAGTGTCGAAATATACTTTTTTGACGTTAACTTAGAAGTTTGATTTTTTCACATGTTCAAGGGACTGTAGACTTGAGTATGGTTTTAATTTCAACTCGATACCTCCACACGTTTCCGAGATAAAGGGACAGACAGACAGACGGACAACAAAGTGATCCTATAAGGGTTCCGTTTTTTCCTTTTGAGGTATGGAACCCTAAAAACAGTACTGAGCGGAGCTTTGCTCATTGTTGTGAGTGGGCATCCGGAGAAAACAAATTTTCCTTCGAATGAGATCTAGTTATATTAATTATTCGCCCCGGTAAATGGTTGGAGCAGTTTCCGAGAATCCATTAAGAACAAAGAAAACAAAAAAGAAGTAGGTACTAAGTAATTCATATTTAGGTAAGTATTATAAAGTACAAAGCCTCACAAACTTATCTAAGTTTGTGAGGCTTTGTAAGTTTTTATTCAAATCATGGCAAATCGATCTAAGTAAGCGTCGATCTACTGCTAGACGGAACGAAAGGATGAGGACAGAAAGCACATAACGAGCAGTTTTTCCTCGGGTAGCGTCCAAGATTTGAATAAACCTTCTGGGGTCTATTTCTCGATGCTAAAACTTTACATTTTACAAGTCCTACTGGCAACATAGTTCTAAAAGGCAACTCGTCATTAGTCAACTAACACCACAGTTACGTGTTGCTACACAAGTTTATGTGAGAAAACTGTATAAAATAATTGACGCAGCTGAAAAATTTGAAACTTTTTTTTGGTGCTAAGGTAGGTTACAATTATCACCAAAAAAAAATTCAGGCACTTCTGATATTTTCATCCATTCCCAATTATAAAATACCGCATACCGATCCCGCCTCGCCAAGTCGTCTTAGACTTGTAAAGTGTCAAATGGGCCACCTAGACTAAATAATCTTCAGTAGGTGTATAATCGATCAACATACCTACATATTTTTTTCTCAGTTAAATAAATGGTTAAATAATAATACATGGTAGAGCGCCTGGCGAGTGCGCGTAACACATTGAGTAAAATTAGAACTAGAAATGTATATATCTCAGATTGTCCAGGTTAATCAACCTATCTGCGCCGCTGCCCCAAATTTAATTTATGAGCGACTTGTATTACGAAATTATGCCATGTAATTCCGGGACCCGGGGTGGTTTACTCTTAAAAGCGATTTTACTGCATTATTTACTCTACTAGCATTTTAATCCGTTTGATATCCAGCTTAAAAAGTTAATTGTATCTACCGAGAAACTCCCTCCCTGAGGAGGCGGGTGTTGGGAGTAGGTACTATTTATTTTAACTTTTAAGTAACTAGCTTATCTCGATGTGCTTTAAAATAGCGAATGTTGTACCAACTATTTCTCACGTGCTCAGACACACTTGGCCAGATTATTTATAGAACCGTTATGATTTTGAATATGTCACAAACGTCGGTGATTAGGTCCCTAATCATAAATCGGTTACGCATAACAGACACTCGCATGTGTCTATTGATCACTGCATTCCTACTTTCCTGTAGTAGAGCCTTAATTTTTGTACGAGTGTATAAGTAAGAGATTTTAGTGTTATTACTATAATAGTGTGTTTCCCATAAATTGCCGACTTGAAAAAGGGTTAAGATACCGAAACTACTGAACTACTGCATATTTTTATATCTTCTTCCATTACATATTTATACTCATGAATATACTGTTTAAGCTAGTTGAGAAGAAGTAGTAAATAACATGTCATTCTTAAACACGGATCCTACTTAGGTAACTGAAATAGCCCATGGCAAAATATATATCGTTAAAATAATAATTTAGTTACCGATAAACTATTTATCGCCACTTTACGCCAACCAAACGACTACAAGAATTGCAGACTGGAGTAATGTAAAAAGTTTGTGTTTTGCAGCCAGAGACAGGTTTATTGCAGCTTGTTTGCTTACCCGGTCACACAAGTAAGCACCGTACGAGTAGTTAGAGGACGTGCGCAATGCAGAACAATTGTTTCTAAAAACAAAAACTGCAGACTTTAGTTCTTGCTCTCTCTGTTCAAACGATGCGACACATTGTCACTGTCATTAATAAGGTGTACAAAAAAAATGATTAAACAATTTATTTCCTTCCGTATCACAAAACTTTAACAAAAACAAATGCATCCGCTTAAATTAACTTATTTGTGCCCCTTCCAGTCCCAACCTTTGTGGTCCTCGTGACCTCCTTCGCTGCCGTGTCCCTCGTGGTGACCCCAGTGCTCGTGGTGGCCGCCCTCACCGTGGTGTCCCTTGTGGTCGTGGTGGTGTCCGCCCTCCTCATGGTGACCCTTCTTGCCGTGGTGGTGTTCATGGTGGCCGCCTTCCTTGTGCCCCTTGTGGAAGTGACCACCCTTCTCGTGTCCGCCTTCGTGATGGTGACCACCGTAGCCTTCTTCGAAGCCAGATTCGCCATGCTTGTCGTGGAAATGTTTGTCCTTCTTGAACTCGTCTATCTTATGGACGCCGTGGTGGCCCTTTGTCGAGTGTCCTTTGTGGTAATGTCCCTTCTCTTCAAAGCCGTGACCCTTTTCTCCCTTTTCGCCGTGATGGTGTTCATCATAGTAGCCATCGTCGTGGTGGTGGTGCTTTTTGTGCCCGCCGTGTTCGTCAAAGTGTCCTTTGTGGCCTTCGTGGTGCGAGTGTCCCTTCTTGCCGTGTTCGTGCTCGTGGTGTCCCTTGTGTCCCTTCTCGCCACCACCGCCGTGCTCGTGGTGGTGGTCGCCGTGGTGTTCACCGCCGCCACCTTTCTCCCAGTGGTGGGAGGCCGCCTCCTCCAGATCGGCGTTCCTCTTGTAGCGAGGGTCCCGGGCCGCCACCGCCGCCACCGCTGCTATGAGACACACCAGCGTGATTGCTCTCATGGCTTCCTGTGCTCCTGGTTCTGTTGGGCAATGATTGCCAAATGATGCCTGTTACGGTTTTCTCTAGACTTATATACTGTTGCAATACTATTAGTTGTTGATTTTAATGTCAAGGTAATCAGTGTTCGCGCGAGTTTGTAAACAAATAAATTTTAGGTTCAATGAGTTTATAGATATCTATTACATACTTAGTTATCATTTCTTTTCCATTAATATGGTTTTATAATTTCGAATTGTTGTTTTAGGAATTCAGTTTTTAGCGCACGTGTTTTACGAGTAACTCGAGTGGAACTGCTTTGGATAAGGCATGAATAACGTAGACATGTGTAACTACTTTGACTAGACATTTGACAATTATTAATGCCAGACCGGTTATCTGACTGATATTTTAAAATTGAGACTAACGGGTTTCTTATGTTTACTTGTTACTTTAATTATTATTATACTCCATACTCGTACAATATAGTTTTTGTACAAAAATCTTTATAATTAGTGTAATATATTCCCTACTCATAAACTACTTAAAAAACGTTTCTTTAAGCTTATCCTGTTCGATAGCTTGAGGCCGAGTATGTGATAAGCTAATTTGTGTTCTTACAAATCGGCCAGGCCAAGCTAAGCAACGGATTTGTGTCGCTTGTATGGAAACAGCGCTCAGCAGGATACGCAAAATACGCAGCCTTATAATGAAGGTGGCATACCGCCAAGTGGCGAGTCAACTGATCTAGTGATCGGTCAGATTATATCATGGCATTGATTGCGAATAATGTATACCCTGATCAAAATGATAATGGATCGTTCGATTTGGGACACTGATATCTAGATTCAGCAGTGATATAACCATAACCTTCGTGACGTGACTGTGATATCCACATTACTAGTGAATCTACCAGAACGGCTATCACAAGACGGCCCGCGAATTGTGAACTTAGACTATCCGTCTCTTTCTAAGCGTTCTAATTAAAAAGAGACGGATGGTAAATCTCGCCGCCACACAGCTTGTGGGCCGTCCTGTGATAGCCGTGCAGTCGATGTGATGGAATCCCGCAGTGTCCTAAGCCACTACCCATAATTAACTTGCCAAGTTAAATTGGTAAGTTCTTATAAAATGTTCGTCTTTTACATTAATTTCATTTAGGCTTGCCCTAGGGTGAATATCTATGAGAGTTATACGAAATTGTGTGTGACAAATATATGAAAACAGTGGAGTTAATAATACGAGTATAAGGCTAGTAATTATTGTATTGAAAAATGTACAGTCAAGTGAACAAATATGGATGTGTCATGTCCCATGGCTCTTATGTCAGCGTATTAAAGCTTCGGTAGGTACATATTTTTGCACTTGACTGTACGAGGGGATGTGGCAGGTAGTCACGGGCCGTTTTCTCGGGAGTCAAGGGCACTCGGTGTCAAGGTCCGATTGCGCAGGCAGCGCCCTGATTTTCTTTTGTTAGGTTAATTTCTTGTGATCGATTCTTGCGTCACGTTTCCGCGCTAGCGCGCACGCGCACTGTCGCCGCGACGCCGGCGCGCGCGCGCTGTCTGGCCGGAACCGTTAGATATTACACTAATTCATTTAATTTACACTAAGTTTAATTTTGATAATTTCCAATGTTGCAATATTAAAACCAGTATAAAGAGTCATTCTTTGAACTAATTTTATAAAATGCGCTATTAATAGGTATTTTTATACTCGTCGACTTTGTACTGTGCACCAAACTATAATCATGTTTTCTATGGAGCTCCCAACTCAACTGAAATAAATTATTGTACATCTGTTTAGACAACTATAGTGAATTTGACCAATTACATGGCGCCTTTACTGAACTAAAATTAATTTGACCAATAGAACGTCGCCTTGGTGATCGAACAAAAGACATCAACGAATCGCTGAGCCGATGGGTTGCGCTTCGTTTCAGCAAGGCTGAGATTTTCAATAGATACCAAGTTTGTTTAATTATTTCAGTTGACTCGTAGAAAAAATATTGTATACAATAGTTACACGATTAGCTCTTAAATTCTCATACCTTATTTAGGCCACTCGGCTTAAGAGTCCTCATCGTGTAAAGATCGCACGCATATAACTACACCGGGCCGCTCGTATTTGCATGTTCAGATTACGCGTCTTGCGTTATTAGCCGTATAGCTATGCAAACCAAGTCATGCTAACAATAACGGATGATTCTAGGGCCTGTCACGTAGATACGGGTTAATTGCCCATTTACAACATTCTGTCTTAATAACCATAATGCACGGTTCAGTCCCAAAATATAAGGGAGTGCCTCATACAGTCTCACAAGGGCATAGCGAGGTACGGGCAGGGGGGAGGGGGAGGGGGGGAGGGGGCATGCCCCCCTAGCAGATGCAGTCCCATTGATCATGCAGCCTTGCATTTACGAGTACCTTAGATAGGTATATTCTTGGTTTGTCCAATACGCCTGCCCCCTCTTAACAAAATCCTAGCTACGCCCTTGAAATTATTGTAGGTTGTTGAGTTTCAACTTAATTACCTAAATCACGAACTCATCAAAAGCGAGAAGTTCCAAATCCTGCTCTTTGAACATATTTAAAGAAGCCATATTTGCGACTTTCGTGAGCAGAAACTCGCGTAAGTAACAAGTGGAATCAAAAGATTTTTCAAAAAACCCAACTGCTTTTTTGCAAATAGCCTATGTCACTTCCACGATTAAGAGGAATCCAACGAATTCCAAGGAAAACACCTCATATGTCGAAATCCGTCAAACGGTTTAGGCTGCAGGGCGTGCCAAAGAATAAGACATACACACATACATAGATACATACATACATACGCTCGAAAAACATAACCCTCCTTTCCTTCGGCAGTCGGGTAAAACAAGCTACTCACTTCTCATGCTCGAAAAGTGTGTCATATTAGGCTTAGCAAGCGGGGCTAAAGTATTACATTTAGCCCCTAAGGAAAATATGTATACATATTTATGATTTTTAAAGCCTTTAATTTAACCAATCAAAACACTTCACCATATTCAATACACCAATCACAATTCTTTCATAAAACATTTGTATTTGCTATCAACTAACCAGATTACCGCAAATATTAAAATCGACCAATCAGAAAACAGAATTCATTTCAAACATCATGTGTTTTTTTAAGCTCTTATTCACAATCATTAAAAAAAAAACCGGTCAAGTGCGAGTCTGACTCGCGCACCGAGGGTTCCGTACGAAATATCATACAACACACCCGTCTTGCCCCACCCATTAATTGCGGAAGAATCTTAACAACGCATAGTGTAGTTAAGTCATGAGTAGGTAGGTACCTACAGCGCCATTTATCGGTGCATATTGTTACTAACTTGCGCGACCAAGGAACTCGGTATGTACAGTAAGGGAAATGTATGTACCACCGTAGAACCCTGTCGCAATTGACAGGCCGCCGTCACTCAAACTCGAGTGGTATGTCACCTTATTGCGATAGAGTTCTACGGTGGTACGGTACGTTAATACATTTCCCTTACTGTATGTTGGTTTTTCAGCGATAATTCTTTATAAAGTGAATTAATTTCGATAATTCTTTTTTTATTTGCTAGAAAGTACTTTCAGAACACTTTCATATGAATTTGAAGGAAAAAAATTAAACACAGAAGTATTAAATTAAAAACAAAATTAACATATGATTTTTGAAGATTAAAAAAAAAATACGCTAGATAGAGGTCTCGTTATACTTTTCCGGTAATATTCACGTTAATATTAATCATATATATTATTTTCAAATTTTTCGCTTGGTTAACTTCGGAGATCAGGGAAGGGGGGGGGAATGGTTTTTTTTTTCAACATTTTTCTTTATAAATCAAAATTTTACCATTGTAGAAAAAAAAAGAAAAACTGTTTTAGAATGTACAATTCAAGCCCTTTCATATGATACCCCACTTGGCCTACTAACTAGATTTTGAATTTTTGCCCCCCCTCTTATCCGCCCTTTTTTATACAAATTAAAAGTATATATAAAAAAAAATCATTTTCCATACACGAGGATTAGCTTTGTTTACAACGATTTCAAAGGACCATGGGCAACTTTGTATGGAGCCTGGTTCTGAAACCAACAGAGCTGAAACTTAAGTCATTAAATAGGTCTTTAAATCTACTTTATTTCATTATATGGGCACAAAGCCGAATTCCATTGCAGAACTGAGATATTTATATTTAAGTCAGAGTAAATAAGATCTATTAAAAAACAGGTTCTCTTTGAGAATACAAGTGGCAGGCGCGCCGCAACGCGCGGGACCAGGACAGCTAGTCCCGCACCCGCCAGGTGAGACCGAGACAGATATACAGTGCACGCTCGCGCGGCCAGCAGTGGCTCATGCAGGTCGACTTCAAGTGGCAGGCGCGCCGCAACGCGCGGGACCAGGACAGCTAGTCCCGCACCCGCCAGGTGAGACTGAGACAGATATACAGTGCACGCTCGCGCGGCCAGCAGTGGCTCATGCTGGTCGACTTCAAGTGGCAGGCGCGCCGCAACGCGCGGGACCAGGACAGCTAGTCCCGCACCCGCCAGGTGAGACTGAGACAGATATACAGTGCACGCTCGCGCGGCCAGCAGTGGCTCATGCTGGTCGACTTCAAGTGGCAGGCGCGCCGCAACGCGCGGGACCAGGACAGCTAGTCCCGCACCCGCCAGGTGAGACTGAGACAGATATACAGTGCACGCTCGCGCGGCCAGCAGTGGCTCATGCTGGTCGACTTCAAGTGGCAGGCGCGCCGCAACGCGCGGGACCAGGACAGCTAGTCCCGCACCCGCCAGGTGAGACTGAGACAGATATACAGTGCACGCTCGCGCGGCCAGCAGTGGCTCATGCTGGTCGACTTCAAGTGGCAGGCGCGCCGCAACGCGCGGGACCAGGACAGCTAGTCCCGCACCCGCCAGGTGAGACTGAGACAGATATACAGTGCACGCTCGCGCGGCCAGCAGTGGCTCATGCTGGTCGACTTCAAGTGGCAGGCGCGCCGCAACGCGCGGGACCAGGACAGCTAGTCCCGCACCCGCCAGGTGAGACTGAGACAGATATACAGTGCACGCTCGCGCGGCCAGCAGTGGCTCATGCTGGTCGACTTCAAGTGGCAGGCGCGCCGCAACGCGCGGGACCAGGACAGCTAGTCCCGCACCCGCCAGGTGAGACTGAGACAGATATACAGTGCACGCTCGCGCGGCCAGCAGTGGCTCATGCTGGTCGACTTCAAGTGGCAGGCGCGCCGCAACGCGCGGGACCAGGACAGCTAGTCCCGCACCCGCCAGGTCCTGCCACGGTCAATATCCCTACCTTCATTTTTTAAATTGGGTTTGCTCAATACCTACCCTCCAGAATATGAATATTCTCCGAATGCATTTATCGTAGCTCGTACTTACCGTGACTAAAATACAAATATCTTAGTTCTGCAATGGAATTTGACTTTGTGCCCATATAATGAAATAAAGTAGATTTTAAGACCTATTTATTGACATAACTCTCAATGCTGTTGGTTTCAGGCCCATTTTGACGCATGGTCCTTTCAAATCGATAGCATTAGTAGTTCCTGAGATATTTTTGAGGCTTTGTGACGGACAGACAGACGGACGGAGTCGCACCATAAGGGTTCCGTTTTTACCTTTTTGGTCCGGAACCCTAATAAACGACTCTGACCGTCGATAGCCGCGTTCAAACATTCAGGCGTGGTTGACTGCATACATAAGCTATGAGATTGAGCGTGCGTGATGGATTGCCGTCTTTCTCGCTTTATCTTATGCCCCATACTCGACCGTTTGGACGCGGCTATTGACGGTCAGAGGCGTTTATTCGTAGTGTCAATATTTTGTATCTGTGTCAAAGCAGTTTGTTTAAAAAAAACATGGCGCCAAGGCATAACAATCTTTTCGCTGAGGAATTTATTATTGATTGTGGATGGATAATCTTTGTTTTTACTATTTTCTCGCAGTCGAAGTGAAAAGTAGAGTGTATAGTATAACTAAAAGCCAGTTAAAGGTCTAAAAGCCATATTAACCTGTTCGAGGGTCTCACTTCGCTCGGGAAAATAACCATCTCGGTGTAATACGGCTTATTTTAGCCCCTTGTCATACAATCTACTTTTAACCTAAATACATTAAAATTACAAATGCATCAAACGTGAGAATGTTACAAATCGATATATCAATATTGTTTCTTTGGTGAGCCTGCTTTAGAAATTGACAGTAAGTACGAGGCCACAAGGTCAAAAAAATATTATAAAAAAAAACTGTACCAGAACTTTTTTCAGTATCCATTTTTTTTCATCTTTATAGAAAAAAACCGGCCAAGTGCGTGTCGGGCCACGCGCATTGTAGGGTTCCGTAGGTGCCTGTCTGTCTCTTTTCCATCGACACGCACGTGCCACGTATTATGGTGCGGTTGCGTTGGCCGAATTGGTATGAAAGTGGGCCCTTCCAAGTACACTCTTAAGTTAGTCGACTATTACTCGGTAACTAGTTATGTATTCACATTCCCAGTATTATCTATTTAGCTAGCAGGGGGGGAGGATACTTGACTCGAACAAAAATTAGGGCTTTAAAACCCAAGATTACGTAAACGCATGACTGAATTCAAAATTGGCTTTTAGAAACCCACATCATGACTTAAAAAAAAACCAGCCAAGTGCGTGTCGGACCACGCACAAACCTAGGATTCCGTGGCTATTAAAAAGGTCGTATCGTCACAGAAATCTTACGGCACTGGCAGTTTTTCATTAATATCTCGAAAACCTTTCAACCGATCATGATCAAAATAATTTTCGGTGAAAGAATATAATTAGCCATGTCCATGATTTTATTCATATTTTTAAAATGACCAATCAAAAATTAGAGGGGGGGACGACACAATTTTAGTGACTTTCGGGGCGATTATCTTCGACTTTTTATGATTACCTTATATATTTATTTTTAAAGGCCTATCGATTGATGTGCACACGTGGGCTTACAATGAAAAACATTTCTTTGACTTTTAGTTTTATGTATTGAGTGCACCCCTAAAAAAAGATTCTAGATTATTCTACAATTTTGCTGGCGTGATTTATTTATATTAGAATTAGAATTAGAATAGCCATTTATTGATTATTAATACCTTGTTACATGAGAATTTTAATTAGCAACGACATTATGTTTACTTATTTTTAAATTAAATTTTACATTCAATTTTAAATGGCCTCTCCTTTATGATTCAGAGGCCATTTAGATTTATTTATATACCCATGCCGAATTACAGCTTTGTAGTTGTGGGTTCATCATCGTAGATAATGTTATTATGAGCATGGCGATGGCGGGTACGTTAGAAGAATAAATGATTTAGTCTAAATAGCTATGTAGTTTGATTGACGCATCCCTTAACGTTTACAGTAGTATTAAAGGTCACTGAGCTACGCCGCAGATGGATAGACGGACGGACGGACACGCGGACATGGCGAAACTATAAGGGTTCCTTGTTGACTGCGGAATCTTAAAAATGAGCCAAATATTCCATTTACCATCTTAGGGTATTTTCATCAATCAAAATTACATTATTGTACTATTATGTAATAAAAAAATACGAATACATCACTATTTTGTTATAAAAACAGAAGATTTATATTTAATTTGGAAATTAAAATCGTAGTTTGATTCTCTGTGACCGAAAACACCGACCGCCATTATTTTCTCGTTAGTGACGTCAGTAGTCAGTATGCAACAAGTTTTCGTTGTAAAGGACATGCTCATTTGACGTTTCTATGTCTAAAAGACATTCGCACATTTGACGCTTCAATGTCTAAAGGACATTCTGCTCTTATGACGTCACGATAATGACTACTGCCTTTTTGGCGCAATTTTATACGGTTCAAATTTTAGCGATGTTTTCTTTGCATAAAGCGATATTATTTTCAGGAAATAAAAATAGTAAGTAGTTGACTATCAAATATATACTCACATTTTAAAATATATTTAAAAAATGTAGATGCATGACGTCTTTTTTACGTGACGCACCGGAACTTTACATAAATAATTTTACATGAAAACTGGGACAATCTGGGTCATTTCCACAATGATAGTATCCATCTATTGGAATCATTGTGGAAATGAGTGCTCCCAGTTTTGCTTAACTTTTTCAGGTTTCCGCTATGTCTGCTCAAGAGTTAAGTATAAAAGAATTGAAAAACAACCCAATAAAAAATGGAAGATATTTTTTTCTATCAAAAGGAATTGTTCCTCCGCTCGAGAATTTGCATACAAACACAACAATACAGAAAAATTTCAAATGAAGGATAAAAACAAATATATTCATGGTAAACTATTTTGCTAAAACGTCATGTTTTTAACATTCAGCCATACTATGATTCAGCTTAATAATCTTTTTTATTAATCTCGAAAATACTAGTGGCCCTGTGAGCTGTACAACTCGGAAGACTGTCTTACTTCAAAATTTTTTTTTTCGAAAAGTGACTGGGCAAAAAAACGAATTAACAAACCTGCTCACCAAATTTCACGAGAATCGGTTGAGAAATGCGACCTGTATAGGAGACCAGCCGGACAGCGTGACAACGTGACATCGTGACAGACACCGGACATACGAACGATTTCCGGCCCAAGCTGAAGCATAGAAGTTCGTCCGCTTCGCTAGCTCGTTCGAATAGAACTTCGTTCGCTTCGCTCTCTCGATCGATCGATTATTGAAAATACTCATACATCTACCTATCTATTAACAAAAATAAGAAGCCAAAGCCTCATTCCAAATTCAAATTACAGAGCTCCGTTACTATCAAATAAAAGTGGAAAGATTTTTGATTAGAAGGACGTAGAGGCATCCGCATAAAGGAAGCCATTAACCAAATGGAAATTGTCACCGGGCCGAGCTCGAGCGTCCTCACTCTCAATTGATTTTCATAGACAAGAATTGTCATTCCGCCAGAGACAAGAGATCTTGGGGGTCGGCAATTGTCGTGATATGAAAAGCAGGTGGATCGACCTTCCGTGCCTCGAATACTAAATGCCTTGTTATCATCTCATTGTAGCCTCCGTCGAAGGTTAAAATATCACCCAATTTTCTATTTACGTTATTTTTAATTCTATATCATTTCGGGTCTTAATTCGGTTTCCAAACGGAAGTTTCTAAACTTTTAGACGACATTATAATAACGAATAATTCTTATTAATTTTAGTCATTTCAGTACGTAGGTTATATAAATTTATTTGGGTTTAAATCTGACAGCTGTATTTTACGGACTCGATTGATGATGTATTTAGATAGCTAGTTAACAAGTGTTTTACTTGAATTTACAGAAAATCTTACGTATATTTTTCACTTTTCAAGTGCTAAAATCTAGGTACACGGTACTGCCCCCATCAAAATGAGCCAAGCGAAGCGCAAGGGCAGGCACTACAATATAATACAATACCTACAAATACTCTTTACTGCACACCTCACACAAACAAAGCAGTTACAGAGAGAAACAATACAATAACATGTCGGTACAGGTAGACAACAGGCGGTCTTATCGCTGAAGCTCCACCTTTTCTCGAAGCTTTTCGTCGTTTTTTTGAACCATCATAACATGTGCTTGGATTATACCAGATAAACTTAATTCTCGGGATATGATGTCAATAGTGGAATTATTAAACATATAAAGCTTCAATTGCATAGCTCTCATACTGATATCTAAAAACCGGCCAAGTGCGTGTCGGACTACGCAAAACGAAGGGTTCCGTGCCTATTAAAAAGGTCGTATCGTGACAGAAATTTTACGGCACTTACGTCCTTTTCTTTGAGGAAGGCAGTTTTTCAGCAATATCTCGAAAACCTCTGAACCGATCTTGTTCAAAACAATTTTCGGTGAATGAAATTAATAAGCCCTATGTCCATAAATATTTCCATATTTTTTAAATACACCGTTCAAAAATTAGAGGGGGGGGGACAGAATTTTAGTGACTTTCGGGGCGATTATCTCCGACCCTATTCACTTAATAAAAAAAAATGCTAAGAAACCTTATATTTATTTTGAAAGGCCTATCGATTGATGTGCCACACGGGGAGGCACAATGAAAAAAAAATTTTTGACTTTTAGTTTTATGTATGGAGTTCACCCCTAAAAAATTTTTTTTTGTCATTTTAATTACAAAACTATGTAGCGGCTAACAAAATACACCTATCCTCAAAATTTTATTCAAATACACCTTATAGTTTTCGAGTAAAATGCCTGTGACATACGGACAGACGGACAGACGGACAGACGGACAGACGGACAGACGGACAGACGGACATGACGAAACTATAAGGGTTCCGTTTTTGCCATTTTGGCTACGGAACCCTAAAAACGCCGATTTCGTCACTGACACTCACTCACTCACGTTGATCATCAAAACCCTTAGGGTACTTCCTGAAGTCCTAGAAAGCTGAAATTTGGTATGTAAGTTAGTATTAGTACATAAAAAACAGAAAAATCCAAAAAATTGAACTTTTACCTCCCCAACCCCTTAAACTAGGGGATGAAATTATGTTGTATGAGACTTTCACAAATTTTGATGCCAGAGGTCTGAAAATTGATATCGGGACTCCATGTTATAAATAATAAAATACGTATTTCAGGATTTTTAGTAAATCATCCCCCACCCTTTAAATTAGCGGATGGAAGTTTGTATTATTTTCCCATACACTTCTTAAGAAATTACCTTCCAGATCGCAAGTAGCACCAAGTTTCCTACTCCACACGGCTTAACTCTACCAGCCACGCTCTACAAATTCTATATCTTGGCTAGTATAGACCCGTCGCTTATTAAGATCATCATAAATTCATACCGTATGCACGTGCGAAAGTCTATGCGGCGACCGGGATACAATACAATACAATACAAATACTCTCGGGATGTGCCCAACAAAGCTATACTTTTTAGCCAAGATGTAGAATTTTTAGATCGTTGCTGGTAAAGTTAAGCCGTGTGGACTAGGAAGCTTGAGACTCTCGCAGGGAACCATAATATCGGCCTTTAAAGCCTACGCCAAAACAAAACACCAACACGAGTGGCGGAATGAGGAGGTTTTAAGGCACTCAAAGCTCTTCATAAAAGGAGTGGACTCGGGCTGGACCAAAAAGCTCTGGAAATCCAGCAGGTAGCAACTCAGAATTATATCTGGGGTGTTCACAGGTTACTTCGAGGTCAAGGATCTCTTGGCCAAGATATCGGAAAGTGTAGACTGTAGAATGTGTGTCGAGGAGGATGAGACTATGGAACACTTACCTACTGTGTGAATATCATGCCCTTGCCAGATAAAGAATGAATCACTTTGGTAACTATCCGACAACCAAAGGAATTTAAGGTGCTCTTGCTGAGCTGCATCATCCGTTGTATAGAAATTTTTTATTTTGTATTTGTATTATTCCTTCATTTATTATCACAAGTATACAGTGTGTTACCGGCATGCGGGCATTAATTCAAACTGATAATAATAAGTTCTATTAGCAATTGTTTTCAAGTATTAGCAAATCATAATTATGTTTTCATCACACTTGCTCGTAAAGGGCTTCATAACGCGCAGTCATACAGAGCTGCAATAGGCTTTATTACGCCCATGGGCGTAATGGTTTTTAGTTGGTCGCCCATGTGATGGGCGTGTTGGTCACTCGTACGTCTGTTATAAAGCAAGGAGGTTTGAACTCAAACACGATGTTCGAAAAACGTATTCATAAATAAATTTAAACGTAAAAACACGAATGATATAATGATTAACAGAATGATTTAATAGTATTTTTTCTACTCCTGTACTTTTATCTGTCATTTACATAGTCACGAACACTAATATAAAGACATACAAAATTAGTTTGCAGAAAAGTCTATACTCTATTCCCCATAACAGTACGGCACAGCCGTAAAACGATACGCTTAGCAGCCATACGCTTCTAAACCTATACATTAGGTACTAGGTACCAACTTAACAAACCACTGATGTTTTTACTTTTTAGATTTTTTTTAACTATAGGCATTGCTGCCAACTTAGGAAAAACCTTATGCATAAAATACTATTATGCAACAGTTGTATAAGAGAGGTCAAAAAAGGCGAGTGGCGTGGGTTACAATGTGAGCCGAAGGCGAACATTGTAAAGAAAGACGCCACGAGCGTTTTTTGACTTAGTTATACAACGTTGCATACAATACTTTTTCTACGACTAGCTACTATGAAATAAAATGCAAAATTAAACAAAGAATAAACTTTTCTTAAACTTTGTCGTATAGGTCCCGAGATTTAGTAGGCAACAAATGTTCGGTCACTGCTTGTGGGCTGCCCCGGTGTATTTCTGGTGTAGAAGCAATATTTTCATCGTCATCCATTATTACTTTTGAGAAACACCAACTATTTTGTAGCAAACACAACGGCCGCAAAGTCAAACAACAATTTATAAAATAACCGGGAATTCGGGAAACATGAAAATGAGACAAATGGGTGTCTATGGTTAACTTTGTTTTTAATTGATGTCAACTTGCCAGTACTGCCATATTAAGAATAAAGGTTAGCAGCAATGCCTTTAGTTCAAAAATTTCTAAAAAGTAAAAACATTCAGTGGTTTGTTAAGTTGGTAGTACCTAATGTATAGGTTTAGAAGCGTATGGCTGCTAAGCGTATCGTTTTGGCGACATAACAGCACGGCTGTGCCGTACTGTTATGGGGAATAGAGTATAGACTTTTCTGCAAACTTATTTTGTATGTCTTTATATTAGTGTTCGTGACTATGTAGGTAAATGACAGATAAAAGTACAGAAGTAGAAAAAGATTTAAAAACTTTAAAGTAAGTAGCAATAAACAACATTTCATTTTTCTGACTCCTTAATTTTGTTAAGGCATTTAATAGTATTTGAAAAGTTAGGAGACACGTATTTTTTCTTTTCGTTTTAATTTAAATTAAACCCCCTTAATTTGGGTGAACTACCACGTTCGAAAAGGGCCTAAAAGTACATTTAAAAGATGAATATGATTAGCGCTGTGGTCAATTTATTGATTTAAAAAGTAAATAGCATGCTGTGACAGTGACATTTGACAGTTTTCGTTTAAAATTGAATCTTGCAAATTAGGTACTAATCGCAAAAAATATCGTAATCATGAGTAGGTAATGAAGAAAAGAAAATGTATCGTCAAGATCCATTAATTTCGTATTTTGTGTCAACTTGCAAGAACATGACACTGATGTCACCTGAAAAATATTTCTTTTTCATTCCCCAATTGAAGTTTCCACGTACGAATCTCGTGATGATAACAGGACTTTTGCTCCTCGGATCTCTGCGGCATTGAAGCTGTCGCTTATCCACCTTCGGCAGATTGCGAGAATCAACAATAACGTGACTTTCATTATTATTTTCAAAATTTTATCAAACGCTTTATATTACAACAAGTCACTGACTTCTGCTGACTTGACAAGATAGAAGCAATAAAATAACTGTCAATCTCACAACATTTTTTTTTCATACAGGATGCATAAGCACATCTATGCAAACGCATTCAGCCTATAATGGCTTCTTCAAAGTAATTTCCAGTTTTCTCAAGAACTAGCGAATATAAAAATACATTATTTTTTATATTTACTCAGCAAGCCCAAATCTCTAAAATGGTTTTTAGTTTGAGCCGCTATGAAAAAATGCAATGTTGTAATTTAGTGTTCGTGTAAAATATTTTTAACTGTGATTTTAAATCGTGGCTGTATGCAGAAGGGTCTTTGCTCTAAGCGCCTCACGTCAAATTCAACAAAATGGACGACTGACATTTTGTGGTTTTTATTACGATTAGTAACAATTTAGTTAAAAATGTATTGGTTTCCTCGCAAATGTGATGAAAAACTCACACATATGCGACACGTACGTTAAGATTGTTACAAACTCGAGTCATCAAAGCCCTCCGCCTTCGGCGTGTCGGCTTCTAATAGACTCTCGTTCGTAATTCATATCTTACCGTACTTGTAACACAATGTACTATTTAAAATTAACCGGACAATTAATTTTCCAAATTCCAAACCTTCAATGTACGACGTGTATGACGTCGTAATAAACAAAGTTTGAAGTGCTGTCATTTACACTTAATCGTCAATTTACTTTGCTGTACATTGCTGGCAATTTAAATTTTGTTAGAAAATTTATGAAGTCGGAATTTTAGTTAATTAATTGAATTAAGGCTATGGTTAAGTTAAGGAAATAAGTTAATAAACCTACTTTAAAAAAAAACCCTCTTGCCGGTAACTCACTGTATAACCCTTATATTATATTATGGTGTCCCGAACCTTTGGGGGGCGTGCGTGGAGCTAGGTAGAGAGGTGACACTGAATTTTAAACATATAGCCAACTCGCCACTTAGGTATCCTCAACCTGACCACAGGACACCCCCAGGAGCACTCAGGTACGTAGGGTCGCTACTCCCTAACAGCCCACCACAAGCCACAAGCTGCCTTACGGTGACTGATTGCACCAGAAATCTGGTAGGCGATGGGGCCGTCACATCACATATTATATCTATATTTTTATTATTACTATAGAATTTATTTCGTAGTACATGGCTCCATAGTTTGTTTAGAAAATAGATTCGATTTAGATTAAGGACAACATTAAAGATTACACTTGTTATTAATACAGATAATTAATATACGGGGATGGGCCCTGTAACAGGAGCAAATATTTAAAGGAAGCTTCCTTAGAGCATCTGTAGTAACCCCTTTTGTCCATTTCTTTAAAAAAAAAAATACTCGAATAAAACGGAACAATAAGGCCTGAATCACACTGGCGCGGCCTGCGATGGCGGTCAATAGTAAATTTGACAGCTAATGACGAATTTACTATTGATCGCCGCGGTCACGCCGCGCCAGTGTTATGCGGGCTTAAATATGGCTTATTAAACAAGCTAGAAATTTATGTTTTTTTTATTACTCGTTTTTTTGTGTACGTAGCTTTTGTCCACGTCTTCGTCTGCCATTTAAAGTTCCTCCTTCAATTTCACCCTCAAGGTGACGATTTCTGGGATGACAAGTACCCCTATCCTGTACTCCAGGCTATAATATACGAGTATTTCATCCCTGTCGACCCTTTGAGTGCTCATATTGAATTTAATATAAATGCATTGTTTTTAACACACGGACATAGACTTTCTCTTAAACTTACAAACAAAACGTTAGTTAGTTCAGCGTCCAAAAATGGCTACCTCATAAAATACAAAAAAACCAATCAAATGCGAGTCTGACTCGCGCACCGAGGGTTCCGAACAAAATTTCATATAGCATACCCGTCTTGCCCCGCCCATTAATTTTGGAAAAATCTTAAGGACGCATAGTATGAAGTACTATTACTTATTATGAGGCATAGTGTAGTTAAGTCATGAGTACCTACAGCGCCATTTATCGTTGCATTTTGTTACTAACTTCCGCGACCAAGGAACTAGGTATGTACCTATGTTGGTTTTTCAGCGATATTTCTTTATCAATTGAATTAATTTTATAAGCCCTTTCATATAAGTATGAAATGTTAGTTAGTTCAGCGTCCAAAAATAGCTACCTCATAAAATACAAAAAAACCAGTCAAATGCGAGTCTGACTCGCGCACCGAGGGTTCCGTACAAAATTTCATATAACACACCCGTCTTGCCCCGCCCATTAATTTTGGAAAAATCTTAGGGACGCTTAGTATGAAGTACTATTACTTATTATGAGGCATAGTGTAGTTAAGTCATGAGTACCTACAGCGCCATTTATCGTTGCATTTTTTTTCTAACTTGCTCGGCCAAGGAACTCGGTATGTATGTTGGTTTTTCAGCGAAATTTCTTTATCAATTGAATTAATTTTATAAGCCCTTTTATATGATACCCGACTTGGCCTGCTAACTAGATTTTGAATTTTTGAACCCTAAAAATGTCCCAAAAATATATGAAGCCGAATGTGCATAGTAAATCTAAGGTTTGCTGTTGCGGGTATTGCGTTGAAAACAGAGAATATTGGCCACTTTCCAGGATATTTCAGTGGCCAGTGTCTACGTGAGCACGCCGAAGTGGTCCGTATCTGCGGCTTCTATCGCCGGCCGAAATGGGCCGACAGAGACGGCGGCGATGGACGATCGGCCAAGTGGCTAGTTCGCAGTTTGTAATGAGTTAGGAACAAGCTATTCGGCCCCGTCTAGGGCGCTCGATGGTCTCGAGTACTGGCAACTTCTCAAAGACATTATGGCAACTTCAAGATTTCGATAACGACCTCCACAGTTGGAAACAAGCGATAAGCAATTAAGTATGATAATTTGGCTTGTTTACAGCGTGTGGTACGGACCTAAATTTTTACTATAATGATAACTATCGATATTGTTAGCAGTTGAAAAAAATAACGACTACCCTTGATAATAGAGCGTAATCAGGTGAAACAGTACTTTATTTCTGCAACACTTGTTTTGTATGACAATTAAAAAATTGTACAGCTTTAATCACAGGTATTTTGTGAACTAAGTCAATCTGACGGTAGTTAAGTGATGTGATTAACTAAATAAAACGATATTTATAACAACTTGTTCTATATAATTAAGGTATGTATAGGTAGTGAAAAAGCTTTTTCCACAGGCCAGGTGAAATTGAATCTTTGACGTGGAAAACTTTTCTCCCTTTATCTGTAGATATTCCGTAAATCGTTTGTACAAAAACCGCATCGTGAGGTTTAATTTTACAAGCTTTTATTTAACTTTTAGAGCGCAATGAATTTAACAATGATTTCAAACCTTTACGTTGATTCAAATAGATCACCTGCTATGCGATTCAGATCCAATTTCCACTCACCTTACCGTTTACCCTAATATAACTTGGCACCGAGATTCGTAACAATAATAGGTAATTGAAAGTCAAACTCATACTGGTCCTTTTGAGGTGAGTTGGTGGTAAGGGTTGGATACGTCAGCCCTCGTTAGAGGTAGCCCGATTGATCCGGTTTTATTCGATATCTGAGGTAGGTATTTGCGAGTCACGAGCGCCCACATTCCATTACAGCAATTAATTATTTTAAAACGTAATGATTAAATCCTTTCATTTTCCGTGGTTATTAGATACCCATTCATTTTAATAAAATGGAGGTCGGTACCCTGTTATGTATTAGACCAGCTCAAAGATGATGATGCAAAAGCTTACTAATCGACTGTAACGTATACACATATCGTCATTTAACCAGGTCACAGATGATGATGCTAAAGCTTACTAATCGACTGTAACGTATACACATATCTTCATTTAACCAGGTCACAGATGATGATGCTAAAGCTTACTAATCGACTGTAACGTATACACATATCGTCATTTAACCGGGTCGCAGATGATGATGCCAAAGCTTACTAATCGACTGTAACGTATACACATATCGTCATTTAACCAGGTCACAGATGATGATGCTAAAGCTTACTAATCGACTGTAACGTATACACATATCGTCATTTAACCAGGTCACAGATGATGATGCTAAAGCTTACTAATCGACTGTAACGTATACACATATCGTCATTTAACCAGGTCGCAGATGATGATGCTAAAGCTTACTAATCGACTGTAACGTATACACATATCGTCATTTAACTGGGTCGCAGATGATGATGCCAAAGCTTACTAATCGGCTGTAACGTATACACATATCGTCATTTAACCGGGTCACAGATGATGATGCCAAAGTTTACTAATCGACTGTAACGTATACACATATCGTCATTTAACCGGGTCGCAGATGATGATGCCAAAGTTTACTAATCGACTGTAACGTATACACATATCGTCATTTAACCGGGTCGCAGATGATGATGCCAAAGTTACTAATCGACTGTAACGTATACACATATCGTCATTTAACCGGGTCGCATATGATGATGCCAAAGCTTACTAATCGACTGTAACGTATACACATAACGTCATTTAACCGGGTCACAGATGATGATGCCAAAGCTTACTAATCGACTGTAATATACAGTGTGTAAGTCTAATACGGGCGATAAATTAAATCAGACATAGTATTCATTAGTGCAATCATGAATTAAAAGGTTTTTTTAAGTTACACTTAATTATGACCCCATAATTAATTTTTGAAAAAAATCACAGCAGCAATGTACTGTAAACATGGCTGTGACAGTTAATGACATAACATATGCGATAGGAGCTTTTGAGAGTAACTGTCAACGAGCGTTTAACGTGAGTTACATTACATTGCGGGCTAAATTATTTTGTATGGATTAAATTTTTTTGCAACTCTTAAGTTATTGTTATCTAATTACCTTTACTTTATCCTATACTAACCATCGTTAAGAGATTCGCCCGTATTAGATTTACACACTGTATATACATATCGTCATTTAACCGGGTCACAGATGATGATGCCAAAGCTTACTATTAGACTGTAACGTATACACATATCGTCATTTATCCGGGTCACAGATGATGATGCTAAAGCTTACTAATCGACTGTAACGTATACACATATCGTCAATTAACCGGGTCGCAGATGATGATTCCAAAGCTTACTAATCGACTGTAACGTATACACATATCGTCATTTAACCAGGTCACAGATGATGATGCTAAAGCTTACTAATCGACTGTAACGTATACACATATCGTCATTTAACCAGGTCACAGATGATGATGCTAAAGCTTACTAATCGACTGTAACGTATACACATATCGTCATTTAACCAGGTCGCAGATGATGATGCTAAAGCTTACTAATCGACTGTAACGTATACACATATCGTCATTTAACTGGGTCGCAGATGATGATGCCAAAGCTTACTAATCGGCTGTAACGTATACACATATCGTCATTTAACCGGGTCACAGATGATGATGCCAAAGTTTACTAATCGACTGTAACGTATACACATATCGTCATTTAACCGGGTCGCAGATGATGATGCCAAAGTTTACTAATCGACTGTAACGTATACACATATCGTCATTTAACCGGGTCGCAGATGATGATGCCAAAGTTACTAATCGACTGTAACGTATACACATATCGTCATTTAACCGGGTCGCATATGATGATGCCAAAGCTTACTAATCGACTGTAACGTATACACATAACGTCATTTAACCGGGTCACAGATGATGATGCCAAAGCTTACTAATCGACTGTAATATACAGTGTGTAAGTCTAATACGGGCGATAAATTAAATCAGACATAGTATTCATTAGTGCAATCATGAATTAAAAGGTTTTTTTAAGTTACACTTAATTATGACCCCATAATTAATTTTTGAAAAAAATCACAGCAGCAATGTACTGTAAACATGGCTGTGACAGTTAATGACATAACATATGCGATAGGAGCTTTTGAGAGTAACTGTCAACGAGCGTTTAACGTGAGTTACATTACATTGCGGGCTAAATTATTTTGTATGGATTAAATTTTTTTGCAACTCTTAAGTTATTGTTATCTAATTACCTTTACTTTATCCTATACTAACCATCGTTAAGAGATTCGCCCGTATTAGATTTACACACTGTATATACATATCGTCATTTAACCGGGTCACAGATGATGATGCCAAAGCTTACTATTAGACTGTAACGTATACACATATCGTCATTTATCCGGGTCACAGATGATGATACCAAAGCTTACTAATAAACTGTAACGTATACACATATCGACATTTAACCGGCTCACAGAAGATGATGCAAAAGCTTACTAATAGACTTTAACGTATACACATATCGACATTTAACCGGCTCACAGAAGATGATGCAAAAGCTTACTAATAGACTTTAACGTATACACATATCGACATTTAACCGGCTCACAGAAGATGATGCAAAAGCTTACTAATAGACTGTAAAGTATACACATATCGACTTTTAAACTGATTTAATTTTTATTAACACCATGACGGTGGCAAACAGGCATACGCATACAGGTAGGGAGCCGCCATAGCCAATGGATGTTTGAGCGGGATCCCGAGCCTTTATCGATTTGAGACTTGCTTGTGTTGTTGTGTCGAAAACTAGAGAAAATGATAGGTCCTTCACTCTAAATATAAGTACAGCGCATCCTCGGGGGCTCTGGCATTCATAATTTATAGATAACTATAGTCATAATGTGAGCAGTACCAAATTACGACTTTATTTTAATGTTATATAAGTTGACATCTCATTATAATTCATACCCTTTTTGACGATCATGCTATAAAGTCTTATAGATTAGCTCACTTTAATTTATATTGTACCTAATTGTAAGTTGTGAAATAAAAAATCTAAATCCATTCTTAAAACCCCGTGTTAGAAAACGAGCGACTATCCTGCCCCAAATCACAATAAAGAGAAGTATGGAACTCGAACACTTTGTAAGAATTAATGCGTTAAAAGTGAAAGATCATTCAACAGTGGGACGGAAAAAAGGCATGGGGGGTAACCAACCGGGTATTAATAGGGGTGAAACTTTACAAAGTCCCGTTACGGCGGCCATTTGTCAAACACAAAAAATATGAGTAAACTTTGAGCCCAGAAGCGTCGTTTGACATGACTTAGGTATATAAATACCGGTGTTGGTGCTCGCCGACCGACCGTTAGTTTGTTCTGCTGTAAGAGTTCTCTGCAGTGAAACGATAACTAGTCACGTGTAATAGGGACCTACTTTATGTTTTAATTTTTATTTCAACAGCTTTCTTTGAAATAAAGCTTTGTGTGAAAAGTAGGTCTACAGAATGGAAATACATGGGAATATTTTAGGTACACGAGTCAGGTCAAATTGTTTAAAGGACAGGAAGTGTGTACCGGCATTATTTTCATACAAAAATCCCGGTATCCATTTATGGTAGGTATCTCACTTACTGCTTCATCGTTTGGAATTCTAACTGACTCATCTAATATTTCAGGATAATGGATTTCCTAAATACTCTTTAGGAATATCGTAAAAATATCGCGAATTCGGGAAGATATTTAATTCTAGATATAAATACCGGTACAGGTCCTTGCTACAAGGGCCATTTTCATATATGATTCCGGGGTCGTGGAGCAAGAATGACCAAAAGCGAATAAGATGGTCATACTGAACAACTTTTCAGATGGGACCAACCACGAAATCGCAAAAAAATAAGAGCCAATTAAGAGTTAACTGTGAGTTAATTGAGAGTTAATGTATGGGACAACTGATGTTTTTTTTGCGAATTCGTGGTCGGTCCCTTGGGAAAAGTTGTCTAGTGTGACCATCTTATTCGCTTTTGGTCATTCCGGATCATGACCCTGATAATAATATTGGGACTTTTAGCTAAAGGATACATTTCTATAGATCTGATAAATAAATAATTTAATTTAGTTAATGTTAATCATCATCTTGTATTTACTTTAGGAAATAAATGATAATCTTTACAATAAATAAATATTAGGGGACAATCCCCTACCAGGGGACTGCTTTGTTTGTGTGAGGTGTGCAATAAAGAGTATTTGTATTGTATTGTAATCCGGCACAAATCGAACCAGCTCCATAGTAAGCCCAATAAGGCTTGTGTTATGGGTACTAGACGACGATATAATTAATAGATATAAATACTTAACAACATAGAAAATATCGAAGACTCAGAAACAAATATTCATACTCGTCACACAAATACTTGCCCTTACTGGGATTCGAACCCAGGACATTCAGCTTCGTAAAGGGCGTCAGTCGTCTAGGCTAATCGGTCGTCAACGTCAACAAATTGATAATGATGAGAATCATTAGGGTATCTATGAAATTATGGAGTCTAGGTATACTTATATAAAATTAATATGATGTTATTACTAGAGAAACACAATTTATTTAAAGTTAAAGAGAATAGTAGACAAAAATTTGGTTCTTCAAAGCCTTTAAAAATTGTGCTTCAGTGTCTATATTGATCCACACTCTTTTTTTTAGAGTTCGTATAAGATTGGGAAGTGCAACGCCACGGATGATGCCAAGAGGTGGCGGTAGTAGAATTAAAACTATAATAATCATAATATATTGTGGCTTTATTGAAATTGGAACCCATTTATTAGTTCGTAGCACGCCTGTGTCGCCACGGGACGCGGAAGTGGGCATGAAAAGAAAGGTTTGGCCAAAATAACAAATATCGCACATCGTATGGCCTCAAAAATGTTGTGTTGTTAAATGTTTTTTTCTTTTCTTTCTTTCTTTCAGCACAAACATAAAAACCGGTCAAGTGCGAGTCCGGCACTCAGGGTTCGTACATCAATCCGCGGAATGGGGTAACCGTTGTTTTAAAATCACCACATAGCCGCAAGTCCCCGTTTTTGTTGTTGATAGGCATCACAGTCGTGCCCCGTCGCTCCACTCGACCGGTGAACTATCCCGCTATTCTGTAACTTGTTTTAACCTCACCTTACCGTTCACCCACAAATATATCTTGACGCCGCGATTCGCAGTAACTAAGCGTAGGTAGAGGTCTAGTTGCAGGAAAAACTGCCTGATGCAGCCGCGCCAGCTCGGCCCCCACGGCGGGCCGCAGAGACCGGCACTGGCCGTCGGACTCGTAAGGAGACAAAAAGGCATACGGAGCGGTACCGGTCAAAAGTGTGTCGTAAATTCACACTTTGCGTTATCCCCATGATGCGGTACCAGCCAATTCAGTCTAGATAGTTGAATGATGACTAATTACTAAACCAAAGTGAATATTCTATACCGACGGTGATTTTTGGTAAACAAGTCAATTAGGTACAACCAATACAGATCTATTTCGCAAAACCTTAACATCTAGTTACAAGTCATTACCGTTATGTACCGCACCAGTAAAAAAAAATACCATTCCAAAATGGTATGTACATCACTGAGTGTAAGTTTTAGAAACAAGACCTCGCAATCAAAGTGTAGAAAACACTTAAATGGAAAATAACGAATATACCGTAAAAGCAAGCTTTGCAAATAATATACAATTGCTCTTATATCTCGGGACTCGTGAAGTAATGACATTATATTTTCCGCACTTGCATCAAAATGTACTATTGTGTGTTAAGGGCAATTTCTTTTCCACCGCAGAGCGTAACTTTTTAAAATTTCAGACCAACTTGGTAAAGTAATTAGAATTTTTCCAACAGACCCATTGTGATACGAAATCTGCTCACGCAAACTTTTAATGCGACTCAAATTGAAATGCTATTTTACGGTTCCTGTTCAATAACAGTTACTTAGGGTCGAGACTAATAGACAACGAAACGGACCGATGACGGTCGTTAGGCTGTCCCGCAATTAGATGTGTCATCTGTCGCGAGCCTGTTATTTTACCGAAATATTCTTGTCCAAATTTTATTTCCCAACCAAACTTTGTCAACTGATTTATTTCCAACTATTTTTTTTCCAAATAATAATTTAGTCAAATGATCACTTGTCAGAATATTATTACAGCAACTTTCATTAGGACAATTTTCTTTTACCAAATGCATTATTTAGGAAAAATATTATTCATGGATTTGTTTAAATGCAAATAAATTATTAGTCGAAAAATATTTGCGGAAATAAATGTTCGCCATAGGGCTTCATTTGGTCAACATATTTGTCCCAAATTTCAGTTGCCATAAAGGCCAAACGCCATAAGATAGTAAACTGCAAATTCATTAAGTATAATGAAAACATATTCTACCTAAAACCGAATCAGAGCACCCCACTTCCACGTGGTGTTCTCTGTCCTACTCCTAGAGTGCATATAAAAGCCCCCGCGGAGCCAGGAGCTCGCGAAGGTGGTCCTGAGTTGAGCGGGCGTATGAGACCGAAGTAAAGCGAGTGGGGGGAGGTGGCGAGCGAAGCCAGCCGGCGACCTCCCGAGCGAAGCGTAGGTCGAGTGCGTCAGTGAAATGAAGGGCTGACGAAGCGCGTTTCTGGCTGGAGCCCGGGCGGAGGGCGGGGGGATGGTATTCAGAAACGCAGGGCTGTCTAGTTGAACTGGGGCTTGAGCTCATTGAAGAGGATGACTATAAGATACAATGATGACGTCAGGGCGGTATAGATCCCAAAAAGGACAAAAAATAGTTATAATAGGCACCTAAGTTAAGTTAGTAAGTTGGTACCTGCGGACCCAATTACTAAAACTTCGCTGTCCGTCCGTCCGTCCGTCCGTCCGTCTGTCTGTCACCAGACTGTATCTCAAAAACCGTGATAGCTAGAGAGTTCAATTTTTTACAGATGTATGTATTTCTGTTGCCGCTATAACAACAAATACCAAAAAACCGGCCAAGTGCGAGTCGGACTGGGGTTCCCATACAACTGTTAGCAATTATATAATTAATATGCAGTGGTAATTCTTAATTTGTAAAAATGAGTATGTATCATGACTAAAAACTTGGATTAAGGCAAGACTGACAGTTTGGAGCGCTCGACCAATCTGAGACCGTCAGGTGTTACTGCAGCTCTCTGATTGGTCGACAGTAAAAGTAACGTCATTGGAGTGGCGACCTGGTCCCACGAGAGGTTATCGAAGGCAGTCTTGTTTTAGCCAGGGAGAAGACAAATACTATTAGAATACTGTTAATTAATACTGTGGCTTAATGGTAAGTTAACAAAGTGAAGGAATATCAATATAATCAGTAAGTAATTCAATCACTATGTTTGTTTCATTTCAATTTCACCTTCCCCGTCTTATCATGCACTCTCAAATCGATGATATTTGCTCCATAATCGAATAAGCAGCCTATTGCGCTTACACACAAGACATGATTTTTTTGCCGTTTTTATAGATAATGGTACGGAACCCTTCGTGCGCGAGTCCGACTCGCACTTGGCCGGTTTTTATTCTTGTTTTGTTAGATTGACACTAAGCCTAAGTCTTGGAATCTGATTGTAATTTAGATTTGAAAATCGGGTAAATGAAATTTGGTGGAACCTAATTCTGGTGATGCCTAAACATACATATATTGGCAAAGCGTTATGTTTACTATATTTTCTTTTGAGTGTTGGTATGTTTTGGAATTTGATTAAATGTCGAAACAAAAATTGGCCAAATATACCATGACTAACTAAATTTATGTCTTTGTAACTAAAATATGTGTTTGCTAAACATTTGCTTGCGAAAGATGTTTGGTTGGTAAATCTTCAGTTGGCAAATGATTATTTGGCAAATGTTTTTTTGGGAAACATTGTTTGGGAAGCGAACATCTGCCAAAAAAACTTCGGTAATCCATTAGTTACCCGTCATCTGTCATCTGTATTCATATGAACCTCGCAGTTACTACGCTCTAGTTAGCACCCTGATGATAATATTTTAGGGGTTCCGTAAACAAAATTTACCAATGGACCTCTCCGTCTATCTGTTCGTCCTGCTGTCACATAGCTGAAAATTTGGACCGTTATTAAGGGCAACATATAATAAATTTGAATAAGGTTCGAAATTATTGGACGGTTCCCAAAACAGAATTGCGTCCATTTTCGTCGTTTTATTTTTGTGGTACCTAGGTACAAGTCCCACCCAACGCACATTAGCCGATTTTTACCGTCATTGCACCGCGTCCGTCAGTATTGCTAAGTTAAGAAACACCATTGAAACCACTTTGCTCTAAAGTCAAACTTCAAATCGTTTGACTAACAAATTCATACCTAAATACTTGAATTGAATATGAAAAAGATAAGATTCAAACATATATACATGTAACACCTTTGCAGGGCGTCACATGTAGGTATACCTATCTTCTTGTTCCACTGAACCAAATGATGATGATTACGTTTAGCTTGAATTTTTGAAGTGGATACTTCTTTGCTCGCGTTCTTGTATAGGGTACAGTTCAAAATGTATCACGTGACTTCCGGAATAACTTTTTGTAGAGAAGCCTGATCTGATTTCAAATAATTGTTTGTTACATGTTTTAATCCTTCTTTATTTGCCATTAGTTGTTAATCACAAAATGTTATTTAGTTTATGTGGTGGACATGAAAATAATGCTGAAATGACCGCTATTTTCAATGGATCGCGAGTCAAATGAGCTAGTGTACGTCAGTCAATGCTGCCATATAGATATACCGATTTATCTGTGCTTATACAGATTTTAGTGAATTAATTCATATATATAAAGACGCATAAATATGGTCGCTGTGTGCACGGTCTTTATCCGATGAATTCATACCGGTGGGTAGTAGGGCGAGGAGACCAGGTTTTGTAGAAAATAAGGTGATCCGGAATAGCTTGGTTAGTTTAATCACACCACAGATAAATCGAGCATGGATTACAATAATTAGAATGGAAAATAATCAAACAATTAATAATGACATTCCACCGTAACACGTGAGGTGCCAGCGCAACGTCGGCCACCATGCCCATCTGACAGCTCTGTCAGTTCCATCCATAGACTACTTAGTAGATACCACGTATACTGGCCGTCACCCCAGCGCTCAGTGTTACGCCCTTTTTTACAGTTTGTTCAGCAATCAAATAGGCAATACTAGTGCCCTCAAGCCAATTCTCTTGAGGCGCCGTCATATATATTTTACGGGTACACCATAATAGCAGATTCCTTTAAATAATCAAAACACTTTGAATTTAACAATTCATTGAAAATGCTTATCTAAGTAGATTTTCCCTTTAGATTGAAATCAATCGCAAATCCATAGGATACAATTTAGGACAGGGACAGTTATCTCCACTTATAATAAATCTCTAAATTAAAAAAAGAATCAGCCAGTATCATTTTATACATTATTCTGTCACGAATGTTCTCAGTTTGCCATGAACAGAAAAACATGAAACATTTTTTATAGGTACATTAGTATTCTAACTTTCGCTTAGGATAGTTTTTACGCGACTGCGACAGTTAATTAATTTTCCGAAATATTTGACCTCTTTAAATTTTTCATTTCTGTTTCAAATTTATATATCGCCGCCACATCTGTAAGCTGTCAGTAACGTCAAAATGGCAGAATCGCTTTGTCTTTTACCTATTAATAATTTATAACCGGACTACGATAGATATTCACGAAACGCATACTTACCAAAAGATCAAGCATAAAAAATAAATATATTCTAATATGACTACTTATATGCGCAAAAGTCGTATTCAGGCGTAATTTCAATAAATGTATCAACAAATTTGAACAATTTGTAACGCGAATTTGTTTTTTTTAATGGCATGGCGCTCTGTGCGTTCAGCCAAAATATGAGGAACGGGCTTAAAAGAAAATACGGATAGATCGAAAATGTAGAAGATAAGCGAAAGACCAGGAAAGAGTAGTACCTTTAATATATATTATATTAAAGTTTGATATTATTTAAAGACTAAAAATTATATAAGGCTTTAAATATTCCTATACAAGGATGAGTCTTTACATATAGGAGTGAAGGAACTTTTTTACCTTTGAACCATATGTTTTGACTAAGACAAATTACTACAAACAGACAATTTGTCACAACAACTTGCTATAGTTAGACTGGAGTGAATGGCTGTCTCTTTCAAACTATTACAAGTTGGTGTGACAAATTGCGCCCGTTTGTAGTGTGCCGCACTGGCGCAGCCTACGGTGGTGGTCAATAATAAATTTGACAGCTAATGACAAGTTTACTATTTGGCTGCCGCGGCCAGGCCGCGCCAGACTGTGAGAAGCTTAAGGCCTGGACCACACTGGCGCGGCCTGCGGCGCGGCGGCGGACAATAGTAAATTTGCCAGCTAATGACAAATTTACTATTGACCACCGAGGCCATGCTATAGAAACACCAAGTTGGCGACGGAGTCTATGTTTGTAAAAAAACCGGTCAAGTGCGAGTCTGATTCGCGCACCGAGGGTTCCGTCTTGCCCTACCCATTCATTTTGGAAAAAGCTTAATCTATAAAATCATGTAACTCAGCCCTAAGGAAGCCCTTTTCGTATCAAACAATCCATACTAATATTATAAATGTGAAAGTAACTCTGTCTGTCTGTTACCTTTTCACGCTAAAACCGTTGAACTGATTGAGATGAAATTTGGTGTAGAGATACTTTGAAGTCCGGGAAAGGACAAAGGATAGTTTTAATCCCAAAATTAATTACCTAAGGGAGAGAAAAGGGGAGGCGAAAGTTTGTATGGAATTACGATATAAACGAGTTCCGCGCGGACAAAGTCGCGGGCAAAAGCTAGTTATTATATATATTATTAGCACTTGGCCGGTTTTTGTTATTAGGGTTCCATAGCCAATAAAGAAGTACCCACTTAAACTTAATTAACGGTTCTACCTCCGACACAACCCGCTTCTTTTTCTCTTAAAAATTGAATTAGAAAGTTTTCCCAATAGAGAAGCCAATTTCCCGGAAACTATAACGACCGATAAGTATTCGCCCATGATGTTCCTCACTAAAGTCATTGTGATACCAAGGGCAGACTTGAAAGTCATTGGAGGGTGCTCGAACTCCGCGCAAATAGCTGCCATCAATCGAAGAGGCTTTCGATCAAAGACAAGGGACAAACGGGCCATCGTGCAGCGGGAGATATACGGAAGAATTATTAGATCGACAAATGTTTGAGAAGGACGTATTTATTTGATGCGGCCTCTTAATACACGACAGGTGGACGAGCCCCTCTCCTCAATCTATTCTATACTTTATCTCTTAAAGAAAGAATTCATCTACTAAAGCCACAAAGCCCACAATTCAGGTTCAAATAGAAATCTCAGACTTACTCAAAATCTTTTCACCCCGTCTCATTAGGCCCTTTTACGTAATAGGTTCAATTTCACTCCTTTGAATCGAATAACCGTTTAATATTTTTGTTATTTTACTTAAACGGGAATTGGGCACGTTTACGTCGGTTAAACATGTTTTATCGTTTCTTTGTATTGTTTTAGAGTTTTATGACTAGAACTAGTGTAAATTCCAATTGGTACCTACCTATAATTTAAACACTGGATAGATGTTGTTCAAGGTAAACTGTGTACCTAGAAGCAATAACATCCACTAATCTAAACAATGCAATCAAATTGTCGTACCTACTTCTATTTAAGTAATTTGTAACTGCAATTATCCAGATAATGCTAAAGAGATTTATCCAAAATAACATTTAGCGAACCCGAAGTTCTTAATGAAATAAGTTAGTAATCCTCGGGTAATTCGTTTAGCGGCTGGCAGTGCTGCCACACACAGATAGAGATACGCAGCCTATATAGTTTGAAGGTTTCCGGGAGTGATCGCTTTTAGTTATCGACGAAGCTGTAAACTTTTACATTTAAACAATAGCACGATTTGGGGAAGCGTTAAGAGTTATACCTACGGATAAACGGATAAATAGTGTGGTATAAATGTTAAGCGTCGATGTTTGCCAAAGGGTGCTACCACACCAATCAGTCGATGCCATCGATCGATGTAGTCGACGTCGATCGACAGTTTTTACTATCAGCCAAACCTACCACACCAATCGATCGATGGGTGGGGTAATTTCGAAGTACTAGGTACAAAAAAGGTTCTTTTGCAATACTTATCAGTTTAAGGTCCAAAATTATTTATTGTTGTAATATGCCCCACAAAAAGATCTCATTGATTCATAATGAAGGACATGTTGTTTTTTTAATATTTTACAATAACATTTTCAAAATTACCCCACGCCCAAGTTAATTCATTCTCTGTTTTATTTCGGTTTTTTTCAGTATTATTTTGCATATTTTCCTTACCTATTAAACCGTACCTTTTCTATTAAACCGTAGGACCAAATTGACGGACTTGTAATTTACATTATACTAAAACTAAGTCAACAAAATGTTACATCTTATAATTTTCGAAACATCGATAAAAAATCGTCTTTTTTCCACCTTTACGAACCATTCAATATCTCCGAAAGAACCGCCACCTTCACGTCACATATGTTCCCACAAATATATTATACTCTTTGCTGTAAGTCCGTACAGTTCCTTTTCCTGTATCTATTCCTTCATTCCAGTATATAAATGACTTATCTTTGTATAGGAATGTATAAAGCCTTATATATTTTATTGTCTTTAAACAATATCAAACTTTTATATATATTATACTACTACTCTTTCCTGGTCTTTCGCTTGTCTTTCAAATTTTCGATTTATCTGTATTTTCTTTTAATCCTGTTCCTCGTACTTTGGCTGAATGCGCCAAGAGTGCCATGCCATTACAAAAAAAAACCGGACTAGTGCGAGTTTAACTCGCGTGGTGAGGGTTCCGTAAAATATTGAGAATTTTCCCGTTACTTTGAATACTCACCTATATACCATGTGTGTATGTCTTATTCTTTGGCACGCCCTACAGCCTAACCCGTTTGACGGATTGCGACATATGAGGTGTTGTTGGATTCCTTTTAATCGTGGGAGTGACATAGGCTATAATATTTGCAAAACAGCAGTTGGGTTTTTTGAAAAATCTTTTAATTCCACTTGTTTGTGTTGTGATAGTGTCACGCGAGCCTCGCATAGATTACTAAAATGTGTTTTGGTGTGTCGCGCCTTTTCTTGCTCCGCGCTCTCGTGTGCTTTCAGTACCTACTAGCCGTGCTGAGAAGTTAAAACAAGCAGTAACGAACGCTGAATCAAGTTTTCTTTCTTAATTATCACAAGACCAATAGGTACGAGTACGTAAAAGCCTATACTAATAATAATTTTAATGTGAATATATTGTCACTGCATAGGTGAAAAGTTGTATGTGTTACTCGAGAGCAAAGTATTCGCGTCTCGTGCTTTTGAGTCTTTCGCTGCGCTCAAGATTCTAACTTTGAGTCACTCGCTACGCTCGTGATTCAATTTTAGGATCTTTCGCTTCCTCGGGACTCAAAATCAGCACTCGCTGTAAAAACACACTTTGCTCTCTTGTTGCACAAATAATTATTTTCACTATACCTGGTTGAGTCGTACGGTAATTGCATAAAGTTTACGATTCAATAAAACAGGGAAAGGAAAAACTAGGGACCTTTTTCAAATTCATGCGATTCAACGTGGATACCACTATATTTATTTCATAATCACCTTTTGCATAATTTCCATTTTTACCCGACTGCCGAAGGAAAGGAGGGTTATGTTTTTCGAATGTATGTATGTATGCATGTCTTATTCTTTGGCACACCCTGCAGCCTAAACCGTTTGATGGATTTCGACATATGAGGTGTCGTTAGATTCATCTTAATCGTGGAAGTGACATAGGCTACCAATAATATTTGCAAAAAAGCAGTTGAATTTTTTGAAAAATCTTTTAATTCCACTTGTTAACAGACTTCAAATCAGGAGGAGGTTCTCAATTCGGCGAAATCTTTTTTTTTGTATGTATGTTCTCCGATTACTCTGTTTTTGTTTGAAATTGTATCTTTTCCAGGCGGTCCGATGGCCATCACGTCAGGATCTGATGATGGGATCGTGGAGAAATCGAGGGAACTCTTCATATTTGATAGGCACACTTGAAGCGGAGTACTGACTTGAAAGTTAAATCTTTGTTTTTAAAGTAAATTATTGAGACAAACTATTACTGCCTACTGTACTTTAACTACCCAACTATTAAGAAGATCCTAACGAGCCTTAATACGACGGGTTTATCGTGTGTAATTGAGGAGTTCATATCGCCATACATTTTTTTTTACCTTCTCTAATGAATAAATTCATATCAATAGTTCTCCGAGTTAGTGACGGAGAAGAGATTAAAGTGAAAAATATAATAAAATATTGTAATAATTTAAAGGGACCTTATTCAATTATTTAAGGCTCACTCGTTCTGCACGAGTGCGCCTTAATTAATTGAATAACTCATGTATTATTAACATTTTTATCCTCCTATAAATCCCGGCTGGATCGCCGTATCTATAGTTACCGGGCAACTTGAAGGAGTGGAAATTACTAAGAGGTCCTTAATTAAATCGGTACGATCCAGAACCTTTCATCAGTGAATGCTTTAAATGTCGATTTGAAGTGACCTTAAAATAATCTGCCCAACCTATAGGGTAGTTTCCAAATGTTAAAATTGATACTATAGTAAACCATCAAATAATTGTAATAAAGTATAAATTACGAAATATAATTAAAATCATAAAATAAAAAGATTTGAGCCTTGAAAATTTAGAAAAAATATGCATTTTTTTATTGTCCAAAAGTAAATTTAAAGCTACGAATAGAATCCTTACGATTTTATAGAAACAAAGTAGTATGCCAACTATGCACCTAAACGCAATATTTCGCGGCCGAAACAGCAATCTACTTGAGTTTCCATACAACGACGTCATATCTTTGTCAATTAGTACTTAAGAAGCGTTTTGAGCTGCCGCCAGCGAGGTCACACTTTGTCCCAATTATTTGGGTATTTATGTTCTTTAATTGTAGTTGCTCCCATACAAACCTTTGTTCCTCTCCATACTTGCCCAAAATAAATCTTTTTAACCATTGTACTTTTCCTTTTGAAAGAAAATCGTTAACTATTCACTTGTGCTTAGATGTAGTCGATCAGGGATATACCTTAACAATTTGAGATTAAAATAAAATTTCATGCATGCAATTTTAACTGTAAAATTAAAGCAATGTCTACTAATTTATATGCTTACTTAAAAAAAATGTTTGCGATTACTGAATTGTCAAATTTTGTCAGCTGTCTACGGAATAAAAAAAAACCGGACAAGTGAGAGTTCAACTCGCGTGGTGAGGGTTCCGTAAAATTCCTATTCTCTAACCTAATGGCGCTCCATACAAAATACACACAAATATTGAGAACTTTCCCGTTACTTTAAATACTCAAACTTCTTATAGGTTTTCCTGTAATCTTTAGGCAAGGAACTATTTTCCATATTTTTTTTAGAATTTTAAGCCTAGTAGTTTCGGAGATAAGTGGGAGGGAATGGTCAATTTTCGTCTTTTTTCCTAAATTACTTCAAATCTGTTTTTGCTAAAATTATAAAAAAATATTATCTGAGATGCTTACAACAACCCCTTTCATTTGATATGTCACACAATACAGTTTGCGATTTTTTTTTGAATTTTCCAGTTTACCCCCTAAAAGTGGCCCCCTTGTTCAGAATTCATTAATTTACTTTATGCGTCATCTTTGAGTCACCAATTTACATATGTGTACCAAATTTCAACTCAATCGGTCCGGTAGTTTCGGAGCAAATCGGCTGTGACAGACGGACAGACAGACAACCGAGTGATCCTATAAGGGTTCCGTTTTTTCCTTTTGAGGTACCGGAACCCTAATAAGGGATTACGAGTAGTAGATAAAATTATTTTGGACGACAATTGCTATCACATCCTTTATCTTAAAATGTCATAATTTATATATTCATCCGATACGGTATGGTATCCTTACGGTATTTTCCTTCACCGAAAAGTCACTGTTAAATATCAAATGATATTTCGTACATAGGTTTTTTGAAAAACCCAGTGGTACATCGCCAACGCAACTGACCATCCGTGCACTTTACGTGCATTGTAATAAGGTTCAATATAAATATAGGATGGTCAGTGACCTGTGTTGGCGTTTGTACGAGCCGGGACGGGATTCGAGCCCGCGACCTCCATATCGAAAGTCGCGCGCCTTACCACTCGGCTATACAGTGGCAGTTTTATTATTGAAGATATTGCCAATAAACTTTAGAAATATTTCACGTTAGGCTGTAGATTTAGAAGAAGAAGTTTGTAAGAAACTAAACAGATTTGTCTTTGCCTTGAAGAGAGTAAGACAAACAATTTCTGTAGAAGCTGCGCTCACGGCGTATCATGGATACGTTTCCTCTGTTCTCGGGTGCGGATTGCTATTGGGGTAATTCTGTTGACATAGAGAGAGCATTCAAACTGCAAAAAATATGCGTTCGTGCCTTAGACAAGGCATGGTTTCT
This sequence comes from Epinotia nisella, assembly GCA_932294315.1. NCBI lineage: Eukaryota > Metazoa > Arthropoda > Insecta > Lepidoptera > Tortricidae > Epinotia > Epinotia nisella. The sequence continues at coordinate 9,879,667 of OW028674.1, forward strand.
GGACAGCTGTCAGCCTTTATTTAATAAGTTTACTTTATTTAACGTGGACATTTTTTTTGAGTTGTGTCGTTTTTGTATTTAATCAACGATATGTTTACTCCTGTACTTACAATAAGTTACCCTGACATTATTAAACTAGAAAACGTGACTTTTTCAAAACTAAGTTGACCGAATGCTGTATGAAAAATGTTTTTATAGTATTAAGGAGTATTTGACAAGAAAATAATAATAGGTATGTAACAAATATTATATAACACACGCTACGCTTAACACGAGTTCATTAATCATAATAAAATTAATGTTTAATGAACTCGTGTTAAGCGTAGCGTGTGCTATGCAAGAAATGTGATCACTAACCCATTCGCGGCCAAGCAACGCAAAGTGTGCTACGCAGTAGCGCCTAGCAGCATTTTCATAGCTTTATAACGGAAATGGCTCGTAGAGGCATGGCTCCTATCCGAGTTATTAATTAGCCTTGAAAGCACATTATGCCTTTCATAAATAACTTATATGTATAATAATAAAAACTTTAAATACATCAGGTAGTTTACAGCATAGGAGAAAAAAAAATATTCACAAATATTAATATTATATTCATCTAAAAATATTAACCCATTGCAAAAGCATTATCCTCTTGCCAGCATCCGGGTAATATTACGCGTAGGTACTCTCTGAGTTTTCGGTTTCTCTGTCACACTTTATTTAGTTCATGTAACTAACACAAATAGTGCAGTCAGTGCACGAAACTTCATGAAACTTACTGCATCTACTATGTTTGTATCAACTCTCAACTAGTGAAATGGTAATATGAAGGATGTTACAGTCAAGTTAGCATGTAAAATATAAGTCCATTAGTTTCATAAGGTAAATAAACCACTTAAGGATTTCAAACACAATGACGCGCATTAAAGTCACAGACTAGTATTACACTTTCCGGTGCATTAGATCCTAAGCTCAAATTACATCATTACACAGTACAAACTATTGTCAATTATCAATACGTCTATTGATTTCTACGAACTGCCTGTTTTTAAAGGACGCTATCCGGCCTAGGTAAACATCATCATCATCATATCAGCCGAAAGACGTCCACTACTGGACATAGGCCTCCCCCAAAGAGTGCCAAAGTGACCGGTCCTGCGCCACCCGCATCCAGCGGACTCCCGCGAACTTTATCAGGTCATCAGTAGGTAGGTAAACGTATTCCTCCACCATAGCCTCGTTTGTCTGGCAGGGTGCACCACTTGCAGGCGAGGTTGACTTGGAATCCAAAAGATGGAGTTTGGACCCCTTATACCAATATTACGATGATCTATTTTGACAAAAATATTGCTTTATGCCGAGTTTTGCGCGGGCAAAAAGGATATCATACCGATCTGCCACTAAGGAGCGACAAGACTTAATTTTGACAGCGGTATAGCCTTAATTAATTTTTCGTCTGACAGCAAAAATCTAAGTTACACGTCAGAATATCTAAAATTCATTTACCTATGTTCGCAATCACCAGATCCAGCGTCATGCTCACCACCTAGCGGCACTTCCAGGCAACACGAACACGAACGACTGGGTTACCTATGAAATGAAAATGATTTATTTCATAAATGAAAGGTGCATTATAATTATAACAACAGGGTTGTCCTATTAGGTAAAAAATCCATAAAAAAAAACAGTTGTTGATCATTTATGTATAATCTTAAAATAAAAAAAACCGGACAAGTGCGCGTTCAACACGCGTGGTGAGGGTTCCGTATAGGGTCGTTTTGCTGGTTTTCGGCCATTTAAGCAAAAATTTGAATTCAGAGGTATTTGTTGAGTTATATATTTGACAAAAGTTAGTCGGTATTTTTTTTATAAACTAAAAATATAATACAGTTTTTAAGTTTGTATTACATTTTACCATAAATGGTAATGGATATAAATATCATAGTTTTATTTGTATAATAAAGAATATCAGAAAGTAGCAATTTCGCTGGCTTTCGGCCACCGGTTTTGGTTTTCGGTCGCTTATTTAATCAGTTCTCGGCTACTGTTTTTTTAAGTACTCTTATTTCAGAAACGATAGGTTTTATTTTGAATAAAACTAAAAAATAATAAACATTTCCGTTCAAATCTTCCATAATATCTTCTCCAGTATGTTGCCTTATTGAGCTCTCTGGGTCTGTAGTATCACTATAAAACTGAAAGAAAACATAAAGTATACGTGAAAACTAGTGTTTTCACGTATACTTTATGTTTTCTAGATATTACTAGTGTAATATGTAATTATACTATTTCTTATAAAATTAATGTAAAAGCTATTTATCTATATTTTATTATCTGACGAATCTGCGCTAAATCTTCTGTCATAAATTTCCTATCATTGTTTATCTCTTTATGTGTCTCTTTAATGTCTTTTTTAGGACATTTATAATTTTTTGTACTTATTTTATGAGTATTTTTAATCTCTTTAATCTTATTTAGGGTTCCGGTACCTCAAAAGAAAAAAACGGAACCCTTAGTTTTCGGCTCATAATAAAAAAATATAATAAATCACACTATTTTTTATATCCATGTTTACCCTTATTTTGCTTTAGGTGTTAAGCAGCCTTTTAAATGCTTATTCAAAGAGAGTTCTTAAAATAAATTGATCAATAAGAAAATAAGTTTAGGAAATATTTGTTTGCGGCCACCATCGTTGAATTGGGCGTAAATTGAATGATAAAGAAAAAACCGGATAAGTGCGAGTTCAACTCGCAAGGTGAGGGTTCCGTAAAATTTCTATTCCGAAGCATTAGGCGCTCCATACAAAATACACAAAAATATTGAGAATTTGACAGTTTTCCTGTAATCTTTAGACAAGGAACTATTTTCCATATTTTTTTCAGAATTTTAAGCTTAGTTGTTTCGGAGATAAGGGGGGGGAGGGAATTGTCAATTTTCGTCTTTTTTCCTAAATTACTTCAAATCTATTACTGCTAAAATTATAAAAAAAAAATATCTGAGATGCTTACAACAACCCCTTTTATTTGATATGTCACACAATACAGTTTGCAAAACTCTTTTTTTAAATTTTCCAGTTTACCCCTCAAATGTGGCCCCCTTGTTCAAAATTTATTAATTTACTTTACGCGTCCATCTTTGGGTCACCAATTTACATATGTACGTACCAAATTTCAACTCAATCGGTCCAGTAGTTTCGGAGCAAATCGGCTGTGACAGACGGTCAGACAACCGAGTGATCCTATAAGGGTTCCGTTTTTTCCTTTTGAGGTATCGGAACCCTAAAAACAAACACAAATTTGCAATTAAGGTATCACAGACATAGTGACGTATGTTTGGCATACCTAACAACTTTTTGCCTAATTTCGGTTTGCCTAATTTTATTTAAACATGAAAATTTTATTTAAAAATAAGGTAATGTGAGTTTTTATGCCAAACAATTATTTGTTTGGCATAAAAACTCAAACAATTTTGTCTTATTTCAATTTCTTAGGCAATTGATTAGCGTAATCGAAACATCGATCAAACCTGCGATTTTACGTAGTTATGTACGTGAATTTCCAAGAACTCAATTTAAGTAAGTAGTTGAAAGAAATCACACATGTGTTCAGCGCAGCTATTAAAAAATTGTGAGTTGAATTGACCCGCAGTAATACCTAGTTAAGTGGAAATGGCGAGGCGATTTGCCTAGGTCAGGGGTCAGCAAACCGCGGCTCGCGAGCCGCATGCGGCTCTTTGAAGGGTTATAAATAGAGTTTGCAGTCCGGATCCGACTTGTATAGAAATATCCGGATCCGCGGATCCAGATCCGGATATTTACATACAAGTTGGATCCGGATTGCAAACCCTAGTTATAAAGATAAATTCCAGGAAATGTGAGATCGAACATTGTGTAAATGACTCTTTATGGTTCTTAAAATATATTTTTTTCACTGAAATTGGCTCTTTGGTTAGAACGTTTTCCGACCCCTGGCCTAGGTGCTTGCATTGAAACAAAAGCAACTTAGAATATAATAGATTCGCGGCATATTTAAGCCACTTAATAATAATTGTGCAGATACTATAAAGTGGCATAACCCCGGAGCCGTAGTGCAAAAATAATGGAGTGAGTAAGCCGGGCGAGCGCCTTACGGAAAGTGCTGGCAATTTGGTGCAGCCGGCGCTTGTTGCCGTCGTTTTTCTTGCCGCTTTGTTCAATAAATGTAACTATTGCGAGTAGCTCTACGGCCTGAATACCCATAACACGATTTTTATTTCGTCATTATAACATACCTACTTTCACTTTTCTTTTCCAATCTTTCCACGAGAAGTAAAGTGCCGTAATAAAATGTATACCTACCCTATTAGATTATTTATAGGGTAGTTCCTTTCCTATCTACGTCGATGGTGCGAATTTCGAACACTGATGAAAGCTTAGATATTTTATTTTAGCTTCCTATTTTTACCTACAGGCGCGGCTTTTTCAAACGATAATTCTTATCAGAATGATGTTACCTATCTACTGCCTATCAATACGTACCTACCTACCTACTGATATATTATTCTCCGGACGTCGTTATGATCGTCAAGCATTTTTAGATTTAAGTTTTTCAATATTTCCTTTACCTGGGTAACAATAAATACCAAGCAATTAGATAAGCTCATTCCAAACCAAGTTATTTCCTGAAGAAATAAAAATTGGTAAGGAAGTGAGAAACAGAGAGGTAAATCTAATAATTTTATTTCGTTCACCGACACTTATCTACACTGAGTAAAATATTATTAAAGTTACATTATTTAGGTACTAAACGTAGCAATTACTTTAAAAAAATCCACATCCATCCAGCCAGATCCACATAAAAGATAAACGATATAATTATCACATTATGGAGACTATAGCCAGTGCTTAATATAGAAGTAGCTAAGAAGATTAAAAACCTGGCTCCGGGGCAATATATGATATGGCGCACCACTACGAACGGCAGATATATTATCACGTCATAAATTGAATTTCAATGCAACAAGTTGTCGTCTTTACATGGAGGTATATTCGACTAAACGCATTGAATCAAAATTAGTTTTATATTTGCTGTGCGCGTTCTGACACTTTAGGTAGGTACGGCCGCGCGGATTACATTTAAAAAACCGGCCAAGTGCATGTTGGACCACGCAAAACGAAGGGTTCCGTGCCTGTTAAAAAGGTCGTATCGTCACAGAAATCATACGGCACTTACATCCTTTTCTTTGAGGAAGGCAGTTTTTCAGCAATATCTCGAAAACATTTAAACCGATCTTGTGCAAAATATTTTAGTCATTTTAATTACAAAACTATGTAGCGGCTAACAAAATACACCTATTCTTAAATTTTTATTCAAATTGACCTTATATATAGTTTTCGAGTAAAATGCCTGTGAAATACGGACAGACGGACATGACGAAACTATAAGGGTTCCGTTTTTGCCATTTTGGCTACGGAATCCTAATAAGGAGGCCACTACACACTGTATTTTGTATTTAAGTGGGAGGAATCACGAGATGCTTTAGGTATCTTCTGTGATTTATCCAAGGCTTTCGACTGCGTTTGTCATGAAACATTGATCAGGAAACTCGACTACTATGGAGTCAGAGGATCAGCACTGAATTTACTTAAGTCTTACTTACATGGTAGAATACAAAGGGTCGAAGTTAATGGACAGCGATCACCGGGGTCATTGGTCTCGATGGGTGTACCGCAGGGATCAATATTGGGGCCTTTCTTGTTCCTTATCTACATAAATGACTTGCCATACCTCGTAAAGACCCACCATGATATAGTATTGTTTGCAGATGACACCTCACTTATTTTCAAACTCATAAGACAGCAACAAACTTGCAATGATGTAAACAATGCAATTTCTAAAGTAGTAAATTGGTTTAATGTTAATAATTTATTGTTAAATGAGAACAAGACTAATGTATTAAATTTGTCACGAATCACGTTAAGCACGAGCAAGGGAGTGTCTTTGTGAAGGATGAGGAATTGGAACTAGTTGATAGTACAGTTTTTCTTGGTTTAACGCTAGATTCTAAGCTCCAATGGGGTCCCCATATTGCTAATCTCTCGGATAGACTGAGTTCTGCAGCATTTGCAGTAAGCAAGATCCGTCAATTAACAGACGTGAAAACAGCTCGATTAGTATATTTCAGCTACTTCCATAGCATTCAAAGTCAAAGTCAAAGTCAAAGTCAAAGTGATTTATTCTTCAATTTAGGCATATTACATGCACCTATGAATGTCGATAAACTACCACCGGTTCGGAAAGTAAACCTCTGCCTCGAGAAGAACCGGCGTAAAAAACTCGGCGAGGTGTCATTTTTTCAAAACAGTATACAATATATCATTTCAGTATCAGAGTATTATAAAATTTTAAAATTACATTGCTACAGTAGAAAGCCTATTTATTTTACGACAGATTTCTAGTGCAGGATTTTATCGCTGCCAAATATCCCTATCCATTATGTAGTATTATGTCATAATGGTATTTTATTGTGGGGCAGTGCTTCAGAGATTCATTCGATTTTTGTTTTGCAGAAACGGGCTATTCGGGCGATATATAAATTGAACCATAGAGACTCACTTAGAGAGAAGTTTAAAAATATTAATATAATGACATTACATTGTCAATATATCTATGAAAACCTTCTGTATGTACATAAAAACATTGCCAATTTTAGGAAAAACTGTGACATACATAATATTAATACTAGAAATAAGCACAAGCTCGCGGTGCCCACCACTCGGCTCCAAAAAATTAAAAAAAATTCATGGGTAATTGTGTAAGGTTTTATAACAAACTTCCAGGAAACTTAACTGAGTTATCTATTAATAAATTCAAGAACTATGTGAAGCGTAAACTTATCTTGAAAGCTTATTATAGCACACAAGACTACATGAATGATAAAACTCCATGGAACTAATTTTGACTGAATTTTTAATCTATTATTTTCGTAATATTTCGTTTTTTGACATTAGATTACTTTTCTAGAAATATTCTACTAGTATTTTTTATACATTTTTTTATCATATATATTTTATTCTTTATGTTTAAAAATTACTCTAAAAAATTAACTGACGATTTGAAAGTGCTTGTTACTAGGCCTACTTGAATAAAGATCATTTTGAGTTTGAGTACCTTGTGAATACATCAAACTAGTTTTTATGTTTCTGAATTCGTCGATCTATGAACTCAAAAGAAAAACGGCTGTTTTAACTTTGGACGCATAGATTGACGAATCCAGCAACATAAAAACTAGTTTGATGTATTCACTCACAAGGCACTTAAATACAAAATACAGTGTGTAGTGGCCTCCTTTTTTAATATCTATCGTTTAAATAATCACAGTTATTTACCGGTGGCGCTAGTGAGCACTGTAACGCCCTCTTAACCAGGGGACCGATTTTTGACTTTCGAGCGCTCGACTCTTTTACTATCGAGTAAAAGAGTCGAGCCAGGTATCGACCTGACAAAAATAATGAAATGCTATTTTGAAATAGCGCTAGCAAACTGAAAAAAACCAGCCAAGTGCGAGTCGGACTCGCGCACCGAGGGCTCCGTACAAACCTGTAGGTATATAAGTAAAAGTTCACCAATAACGAAATTATTAAAAATATTTTTATGACGTGATGTAACTAAAAATTTACGGTTTACGCAATTTTTCCTTTATCTGTGCTATAAGGCGTTGCTTCGTACCAAATTTCAAGATTCTGAGTTCACGGAAAGTACCCTGTAGGTATCGATTCCCTAGCGAGTTTCGAAAATTTGCGGAAATTTGCGCCATAAACGGCCGTATCTTTTGATTGCGTTGGCTTAGAAGTTTGATTTTTTCACAACTCCAAGGGGCAGTAAAGTTGAGTATTTGATATAAATTTTAGCTTGATACCTTCACGCGTCCCTGAGAAAAAGGGTCTTGATAGACGGACGGACGGGCGGACAACAAAGTGATCCTATAAGGGTTCTGTTTTTTCCTTTAGAAGTACGGAACCCTAAAAACGAGTGGTATTGACAACTCGTATTTAATTCTATCGGTAGAAAGTAACTGCTTTCAATTTTGACACTGAAATCGTATTTACTTTTATTAAATTATCGAGCGCTCGAAAGTAAAAAATCGGCCCCCAGCTCGTATATATTAATAAATTAAAAAGTAGTTTATGAATTGCTACTCTTTCAGCCATGGTTTCTGGTACGTAGCATAATGTCTTGTCTTTCTACAGTGGTCCGCTGAGTTATAATAGCACAAAGTTATATAACACACGGATGAAGTTTAAAATAGTTTATATCTGATATTTTAATGCCAAAAATTACCTCTTCGGTTCGGATCATCACTTTGAGATTTCGAAAAATACGTAGCTCGAACTTATAGATCACTAACTTTTGCCCGTGACTTCGTCCGCGTGGAACTCGTTTATATCGTAGCTCCATACAGACTTTCGCCCCCCATTTCACTCCCATAGGGGATATTCCCGAGATAAAAACAAAATTAAATTTTTTGAAAAATCCCACAACGGTTAAAACATTGTTGAAAAAGGATAAAATAATTTTGAAACCCCCGACTTAAAGAATTTATGCTATAAACTTAATAAAAAAAGCAAGAAAATCCGTCGGGAGCTGCCATCTCTATTTTAAACGCGTTTTAACCGTTAACATTCGTGACAGAACAATGTATAAAATGATACTGGCTGATTCTTTTTTTTATTTAGAGATTTATTATAAGTGGAGATAACTTAAATTATAGAAGTATACCTAGATAAAGTAGGTACATAAGTTACGAAGAAGGTGTGCAGATAAGGAAGGTAATAGATATAGTACTTTACGAGGTCCGTTGGAGTCCCTAAAAGTAATTTTTCGCATCACATATTAACGGCAGGCACCGACCAAAGTGATGACACTTTTATCTCAAGTTTCTTGGTAATATTCGTATAGCAGCCGAGTGGACTGGATTGCAAAAATATTGTACATATTTAAGAGTCTTAATCTAATCTACGCTATAACTTTTTTTCCATTATGTAACGGCCATTATATGGGTAACTTTCGGTACGCAATGGAAAAAAGTTAAAATATAGATAAGATTAAGGCCTATGTACAATTTTTTGGCAATCCACCCAACTTGGGTAATTAAATACGTGCCGTGCCGCCTATTCGTAGATATATATGATGATATTTTGTTTTCCAAGGAAGATTCTAAGAAATTTTGAATACCTACATAATGTGGACGGGTGACGATATACCATACTATTACTCCCTAGGGACTGTAATAGAGCTAAAGTGGTGATCACGCAACTTTTCGAACGTATGTTAGGACAACAACATACAAAAAGTGACACTTAGACGTACAATTCGTTACGTGATCGACCAGCAGGCTATCACAAGACGACGCGCGAGCTCTTTCGATTTTTCTCGCACTATAGTAAGAGAGGTATACCTCTCTTTCTAATTTTTCTAATAAGAGAGAGACGGACAGTGCGAGAAAAATCGAGAGAGCTCGCGCGCGGTCTTTGATAGCCGTGCTGCTGATCTGCGGAAATAGCCCGCAGATATTATACATATAAAACAATTAGGTTTGTTTAAAACGAAAAAAATAACATTCGGCAACCTTACCTGTAGAATTATAAAAAGTTTTTGTTTCTTTAAATTTTTTAATGGACACACATAATTTCACAGAATTAAATAGACCGATTAATAAATTGTAAGTCTAAATGAAGCTAACTTACAGTGTCACACTGTGTATAAGTACTAAATGAAGCTAACTTACAGTGTCACACTGTGTATAAGTACTAAATGAAGCTAACTTACAGTGTCACTCAGTGTCTAGGTATATAGGTCAGTAGGAGGTGAGGAAAAATCAATGTGTTCATTTTCGTGTATTTTTTATAACACAAAAGTGTTGTTAGCCTCTACGTCTTGCCAGATGGTAAGCAGACACCACAGCTTACGGAAGTTTGCGACTTCAAAGTTACAAGTGCGTTGCCCATCTTTTATTCATTTGAGGATTCGTTGAGTTGATTGCTAGAGACAAATGCAGTTCCCTATCTCAACACAATGCATATTCGTGATACTCGGGAGCTCTGGGGACCTTACTTGTCGCCAGGAACACAACACCACATACATTCAGAACAAGTATGATCTATCTATATGTATTAGGTATATTGTGTTTTACCTCCATATTGTCCTTATTCAACTACTCGCGTATTACTGACTACATACAACCATACATGAAACATGTATCATCTTAATTTTATTTCAGGAAGACATTCGATTGTCATTTTTAAACCGAGGTCTACTAAAAGGGTTGATCCTGAATTCAGAGGCATAAACCTACCCGAAACCACGTTACGCCTGTTTGAATAGGTTAGGGAACACTAAAGTATTAACGAAGGATAAATTCGCTGAACGACCTGAACGTCTCGTATGCGAACAAATGCGGCGCGGCGTGGGTAGCCCCCCACAAGGTGAACTGATGACCTGGTAAAGGTCGCGGGAGTCCGCTGGATGCGGGTGACGCAGGACCGGTCACTTTGGCACTCTTTGGGGGAGGCCTATGTCCAGCAGTGGACGTCTTTCGGCTGATATGATGATGATGATGAGGCGAACATACCGCACTGTGGTTTGGCAGAAGTGTGTGATTCAATTTAAATTTTTTGGCATGAATAAATAGTTTTTACTTTACTTACTTTACTTTATACAGTCCCCCATAGCTTTGATCAATCACATGCTTATGTTTGGTTTTATATTACCTACTTTAAATTCCAACTTCTAATTGTAGTAATAATCTAAACAATTGTAAACGCGGAGTTGTGAATATGTTATACCTACGAGTATTGAGGTGAGACGGACAATATGACCGTTATATCGTCCAATTCATTAGCCATAAAGTGCGCTAGCATAATGGGCTGATAGCAGCGCGATGTTATTGCGGTGTAAAATCTGTGCGACATAAACCGGCACGCCGCCCGGCCCGGCGCCCGGCGCCGCGCCCGGACACCCGGCCGCCGGCCACGTGCCGCTGTTAATTGTGAAACGAATTAAAACTGGCCAACAATGTGGGCAGGTGTTTTACGTATGTTGTGTTTTATATATTATCCAGCAACATCCGCGGTACACGCCTCTGACCGTTTCATCTTGCGCCCGGCATGGGTCAGCGTAATTTATTACCTATTGTGCGGATATTTCATTTATCACGGTGAATTCAATTTACAGAACAATTAATCATTCCACAATACTTACTCGCCGACAGCGGCTGGTGGCCGGGCTCGAGACGACGCTGAAACGGTAAAAAACTTTCATCCTAGAACTTCAAAAAATATGTTTCAATCTTCTTACGAACATGATTCACGAGTGGAAAATATTAAGTACCTATACAAAACATCTAAGAAATAATTTTAAAATAACTACAACTTTCATTTCAAAGTTCTATATCTCAAAAACGGCTGAACCGATTTTGTTTAAAGCTAAGACTAGGATATCGAAGACAAATATTGTACTAATTTAACTTATTTTGATTATTAATTACTTTTCATATATAACATTACATTACATTTTATTACGTTTTTAAAATTGTTTTCCAGAAATCGTATGACGATTAATAACGTTAATTCATCTTATTTTATATGAAATAAGGTAGGTATAGGCTATTTCGGTAGCACGACAATGCTAAATACGGAAGTATTTCGAACCCTCTGATCTTGTAAATATTTTTTGGGGACAATACTTCTGGTCAGGTCAATGACGCCGACGCGCGACGCCTGAATCCTGGAACACTGTCATATGGATTATATAATACTTCGTTAGATAAACTTCTGACCTATGAAATGAAGTCCCATTGAATACACATGGCCATTATTAGAAGAGTTTTGTGTAAGTGGTGTGTGTAATATATTTTTTTTTATATGTAAATAGATATTAACATATCATAATTAAATATTACACATAATTATCGAAATAGTCCCATTGTAAGCTTAATAAGGCTAGTGTTATGGGTACTAGACCACGTTATAGGTATATGAATACGGAAGATGCGGATAAGACGGGACCACGGGGTAAGACGGGACCACCTACACATAGACGAAACTCAAAATGTTTGATGTTTGTGTGTTTTTTTTTACTTATCATCATAAAATATAAACAATGGTGGTGAAGGCAAGACGGGGCAAATTATGCGAGGCATGATGGGGCTTACGTCGCTCGTCGGAAAACTGGGTAGGGTGTCAGCAGTGTGGACGATGGGTTCACACAGCTTGTGCTGGGGTCGACGATGTGTTGATATTCTGTCAAGAGAATGAAGTCCCCATCTTACCCTTTGTCCCTATCTTGCCCCTTTCTTAGTATCACGTCTTGCCCTACATGTGGGGGTAAGATGGAGTATTTTCCATTTTTGTTAATTTTATTTAATTTATTTTTGTATGATTAGTTAGCTGTGTTATTAGGGTTCCGGACCAAAAAGGTAAAAACGGAACCCTTATGCTGCGACTCTGTCCGTCTGTCTGTCTGTTTGTTTGTAAATATCTCAGGAACTACTAATGCTATCAATTTGAAATTTGGAATAGTTTTAAAGAAAGCTAATCGACGTGTACGAAACATGAAAAATTAAAACATATATTATTAATATCTATCAAAAATGTCGGATAAGAGGGGGAAAAAATATTATATAATAATAATTTCATTGTACTTCATATTATATAATGCATGTTAGCTATTAAAAAATACAACGCAGATTAGCACGTAAGGCTTGACTGTTAGTGTTAATTGTATGCAATAAATAAATAAATAAATAAAATTCAAAGTCTAGTTAGTAGGTCAAGTAGGGTATCATTTGCAAGGGCTGAAGTTGCACATTTAAAAACGTTTTTTTTCTACTCTCGTCAAATTTTGATATTTTTTCTGCAAATTTGTATAAAAATATTCTGAAAATACCTTCTTTCAAATAAAAAAAAGAATTATCGAAATTAGTTCACTTAATAAATAAATAAATATCTCTGAAAAACTAACATAGTTGCAAGTTATTAGTAATGTAGCACAGTAGTCACAGTTTACTCAATTACATGCTAGATGTCGCTGCGTGTAAGATACATCACGCTAACCTTTGTTCGACTTAGAAACTATAAGAAGGAGAGTGTGCTACTACAGTGCTTTTATTTTTGGGACCTTGGGGGCTAGCCTTCAACTATGGAACGGTTGTTCGTGTTTTGGATACATTTCTGCGTCTGTGTTGGCATTCTAGACTCGGACAGTATTGTTAAGATGTTTTCAATTTATCAATACATATAAAGTCACCAACCAGAATCAACACTTGCATTGATCAAATCGCCAGCAATATGCGTAACGTAAAATCTGATACTCACATGCTTAACTTATCTGATCATGATACAGCCCAATCACTTATACTGAATATTAATAAGACTAAGTCCTGCACTACTTGGTTTGAATTTAAAAGAGACTATAGTCGCGATAACATGAGAAAATTTCATGACAGCGTAAAGGCCCTTTCTTTTAGTGAAGTCTTAAATTCCAACAACGCTCAAGAAGCATTCAATATATTTTATGACTTACTGAGACTGTTCTATGAGTTATGCTTTCCTCTCATCAAAGTTAAAGTTAGTAGTGGACATAAGCAGGTTAAGTGGCTATCTAAAGGTATCCGTAAGTCATGTCAAGTCAAGCGTCAAATGCTTTTTAACATCAGAAATAGCAAAGATAAGTCGAATTCTAATAAAATGTGTTTTAACGAATATGACAAACTACTAAAAAAATGTATTCATAAATCACAACAGATAAGCAATAGTAAATATATATTTAATAATAAGAACAAATGTAAAGCCACCTGGAATGTTATAGCTTCTCGATTTTCAAATATAGACAGTACTTCAGACATTAACTATTTAAAAATAAATAACGTAATACATAATGATCCTAGTGATATCTGCACTATTCTCAATAATCATTTCATTGAGTCAAGTAATACAGATAAAGATGCTGTTAATAATAATGCTAAAATTAATGTCGAAAATAGTCAATTCACAATGTTCTTATTGCCAATTGATTACAATGAGGTATATAAACTAATTAAGTCACTAAACAACAGCAAAACTTCAGGCATTGATAGTATATCTACTGAATTAGTAAAGTTGATCGGATTATTTTTATGTAGGCCTATTGCTCATCTTATAAACTTATCGTTTAGTCAAGGTTATTTCCCTGAACAACTCAAGTTGTCGATAGTAAGACCGTTATTTAAAAAAGGGGATCGCGACGACCCAGGTAATTACAGGCCAATCACTATCGTCCCCATCCTGTCGAAAATACTGGAAAAGGCTTTTTATGCTCGACTAGATAACTTTTTAACAAGACATAATATTTTGCATCCTGATCAATACGGGTTTAGAAAAGGTCTTAACACAGAATTAGCATGTTTTGAGTTCATTAAATACATAACTGAAACCAACAATAATAAATCGCCCGTCATGTCAATATTTCTTGACATGACCAAGGCGTTTGACTTAGTCGATCACTCAAAGCTACTTTTAAAATTAGATGCCTATGGAATAAGAGGCCAGGCGAATGATTGGCTTAAATCTTATTTGTCTAATAGGATGCAATGTACTGAAATCTCGAGATTTGTAGAAATAAAAAATCAGATAAACAAAATAGTGTACAGGTCACCTCTTCGCCCTGTTGTTTCCGGTGTTCCTCAGGGGAGTAACTTAGGCCCATTGTTATTTTTAGTTTTTATAAATGATCTTCCCAAAGCTACAAAACCCAAAACCATACTCTTTGCTGATGATACTACTATAATTGTTAAGGGAGACAATCAGTGCACATATGAATCCGACATTAATGAAGCCCTAACAGATATGAATAATTGGATAAGTAATAATAACCTACTCATTAATCTGAATAAAACACAGTATATGCAATTCCAATCTTATAGAGCAGTTCCTCACCAACTCAATATCAACATTAACAACATTACGCTACAAGATACAAAAACAATCAAATTCTTAGGTTTACATATTGATTCTTATTTAAATTGGAAGGAACAGATTAATTCGGTATGTTCTAGATTAGACCGGTTCATATTTGCATTAAAAAAACTGAGACAATGCGTTTCTTATGACTCTGCACTTATGGCATACCATGGTCATGTAGCATCAATTCTCAGTTATGGCCTAATCCTATGGGGTAACTCAGTAGATGTTGAAAGAGTGTTTAAGCTTCAAAAGAAATGTGTTCGTGCAATAGTAAATGCTAGAATGGGAAGCAGTTGTAAACCCCTATTCAAACAGCTTAACATATTACCATTAGCGTGCATGTATATACTAAAAATTTGCTGCTTTACTAAGACCTTCCCAAAATATTTCATAAAGCGTTATGACATGTATACTATTAATCCAAGGAAACAATATAAAGATCTATTGTTACAACCACGCTGTGTAACTGACATGTATAAAAGAAATGCATATAACATGAGCATTATGATTTATAATAAGTTACCGATCGAAATAAAATCCCTTGAGGGCGAAAAGTTTAAACAAACTCTACGAACTTGGCTCCTTAACCAGTGTTTCTATAACATCAGAGAATATCTGGATCACTAAATGTTATATTATGATCTTTAGTTTTTAGTTGTGTTATAATATAATGTTATTAATGTTACAATGTAAAGTGTTAGTTACTTAATTTTAAATATTGTAATTCGTTGTGAATGTTACCTACTGAACATAATTAACACCCACCATAAAGAGCATATGGTAAAGATGTATTTGCATGCTGTTAACAACAGCTGAAAAAGCTGGAACAATTGTATATTTACTCTAAGGCATGTAAACTTACCCTTTTTCTGCAAATAAATTATTACTTACTTACTTACTTACTTACTTACTCAAATAAAGCGGGGTCGTGATGACGGGTATAATTGTATGAAAGTTTGTACAGAACCCTCGGTGCGCGAGTCAGACTTGCACTTGACCAGTTTTTAGGGTTCCGATACCTGAAAAGGAAAAAACGGAACCGGTTGTCTGTCTGTCCGTCTGTCACAGCCGATTTTCTCCGAAACTACTGGACCTATTGAGTTGAAATTTGGTACACATAATGTAAATTGGTGACCCAAAGATGGACGCGTAAAGTAAATTAATGAATTCTGAACAAGAGAGCCACTTTTGAGGGGTAAACTGGAAAATTAAAAAAAAAAGTTTCGCAAACTGTATTGTGTGACATATCAAATGAAAGGGGTTGTTGTAAGCATGCCAGATATTTTTTTTTATAATTTTAGCAAAAACAGATTTGAAGTAATTTAGGAAAAAAGACGAAAATTGACCATCCCCCCACCCCCCTTATCACCGAAACTACTAGGATTAAAATTCTGTAAAAAATATGAAAAATATTTCCTCGACTAAAGATTACAGGAAAACCTATAAAAAGTTTGAGTATACAAAAACACTTATTAAATTCAGATTATATACGGAACCCTCACCACGCGAGTTGAACTCGCACTTGTCCGGTTTTTTTTTTATGACAGGTTACATTTAGGTATTTTTATTTTTTAGCTATAAGTCAACTGTTTATCGTATATATTTTTGGTACTCAGAATTTCTTTTTCACGCTGTTATTTATTGTTCCATATATATCTATCTATATATATACACGCATCCAAAGTCAAAAGTAGTAAAACTGCGTTAGTTTCATGCACATATACCGTTTTGATATAGCAGAGGACAGCCCAGTATTGTCCACTGATTTATTACTCGGAAAATTGAAACGCTGCGCCGTATAATGAAAAAATCAGCACCGCATGCAACAAAAACCTTTTCACGTTTCAAACGTTATATTTTAAACGCATTTTTGCGATACAATAGGGTGCCCGAAAAATCAGCGCCAACTTTTATGGCTGAACGGTCATTCATTTTACTAACATATATATTTTGTAAAACAATGGGTTAGATAAAATTAAACAAAGTCCATAAAGTTATCATCGAGGCGCAGGCTCTGAAGCATTGTAGAGAAAATATGCTTCTATTATCGAGCAGATACTACGAAAATATTTACTTGTTTATTACTGGGATACAATTAGTAGTTTTTCAGCAAATTATACCTCAGGTGCATTATTTTTAGTCAACGGAACTTAACAGTGTACTCGTATCATCATCAGTTTATAAATGTTCCACTGCGGAGAGAAAGCGAGGGAATGGTGTGGTGAATGTATCCTCACGCTGACCCACTGCGGATTGAAGTCTTAAAGCGTCAAACAGTAAATTAATTTATATATTTCGAAGTTGCGAACATGTAGCAATAACTTTGTCGCAACAAGACTGACGAAGACTGTTAACCCACACTTGGCTATGATACATATGTACATACCATCATCATCTCATCATACTCCGTGTGCTTGAACGTGTATATATAATGGAATTAATGGAGTTTGAATGGAATAGTACCTACTTCTCCTGTCCCTTGGAACGAAGCTGACTCGCTCTAGCCCGATTATTTTATATTCAGCATTGAATTTAGACGGCACTCAAAATCGCAGCTTTCAAAAATCTCGACTTTTTGCCTCGAATTTAGATCACAAAGAAATAACTCATGTTTCTTTAAATCAAGATCGCATTAGCACAATAAAGTGGATTGTTTAGATATTTCGCATGGAATTTACTTTTGCAAATCACGGTTAAAGTACGACTTGTACAAAATAGTCTTTACCTACTTTGAATATTTATGTAACGTTCTGTAGACTAAAATAATTCTTGGATTATCACACAAGCGTTTTTTCTTATACGAGTACTTACGCGATTGTACATAAACGCAAATCTTCACCATATTATGTATTATTCCACAGCCTTATTTTTACACATACTTAAACATTTCTTCCTATTCGAAAGCGCGCCCAAACGTAATTCTTCACAACACTAATTCACCACATCCACATTCCTTACTCACGAGCCGTAGCATGGTTGGCCTTGTCACGCGATAGGTGATAGGATAGAGCGTGCGTTACTGGCTCACACCGTTCGATAGAACGAGACGACGCTCTTATCTTGTCACTTGTCGCGTGATAAGGCCAACCATGCTACGGCTCCTGTGCAGGTTACTGTAACACAGTCCAGTATTTAGGTTTTAGGAAAGATGTAAAAATTAAGACTGATAAAATTAGTAAATTTATTGCTGTTATGAAAACTTGTAAATATACCTATATACTCGTATAAATAAGAAGAAACGCTGTTGTGTAGGCTAGCATTATTAGTTTATGATAATGAATGTTGGTTGTAGCTAGAATAGACTTGTGTCCAAAATTTTTTTCTGATGCCATTCGAACCAGTTTTTGGAGAGGAACAAATGTTTGTATGGGAGCAACTACAATTAAAGAACATAAATACCCAAAACAATGAGTTAAGGACGGATCTCGCTTGACCACTCAACAAATTACATGTGTTATTTGGTCGAAATTTATTGAAACATTCATTAAAATTAAGCCTTAACATGAATTTTGCGCATATAAGTTCCCATATCTGAATCGATTATTTATTTATGCTTTTTCATTTGGTTTGCGTTTTGTGAAGGTCTATCGTACCTACACCGGACTGAAATTATTAATATTGGATAGTTGGCAATCTCGCCATTTTGACGTCACTGACAGCTGACTGAGCTAGAATTTTAAAAAAGAAATGAAAAATTTAATGAGGTATTTCGGAAAATTAATTAATCGTCGCAGTCCGATAAAAACTATCCTAACCGGAAGCTAGAATAATAATAAGAATAATTATAAGAATCAATTATTGAAAAAAACCTTATTGTTATTGTACATTGTGCTTGCACTGTTACATGTTAGGTCAATTGATTAAATGCGCCTGAACTAGGCATAACTATATATCGAGTACCTATATAAAATGTTTCATCTTTTTCCATTCATAGGAAGCTGATATCCTTCGTGACAAAATAATGTTTGGAGTGACACTGGCTGATTCTTTTTTTTTATTCAGAGATTTATTATAAGTGTAGATTATGGTCCTTCAAACTGAATTGATTAGTGATGTGATACAGAAAATTAATTACTGATATTTTAAGATTCATATTCATTGAGACAGCTCTTTCCATCCATATTAAAACGCGTTAACCTGCACAGGTCCTTCATTGTGTTATATTGCATAATCAAAGAAATATACAGTTTATAAGATTCTGAAATCAGATGAGAGTTTTTCAAAAAAAGTGTACTTTTTTTTCAGATTAGTTTTTTTTTTGGTTTTTCTTACTCAGAATCGTTGATACTATCGATCCTCATACAAGAAAAAAAATGTCCAAAATATTCCATTCCAGATCGTCACATTTTTGTATGCAGTCTTTTTTTATTTAAATGGTCGTGACGCACTGGAAAATAAAACTTACATAGTAAAATCTGGGACACTTTTTTTCTTGTATGAGGATCGATTCTGAGTAATAAAAACCCAAAAAAATCGAAATCTGAAAAAAAAGTTCATGTACAGTTTTTTTGAAACACGCTCAGATCATCCGCCGTCCTAAGAAAACGATGAAACGAAAGCGCATGTAAACAAATTCCCGACGCTAAATGCAATCTTACACCTCAGCCTCAACATTTCTATTTCCAATTATGCACTCTATTGTGAATTACTCAAGGTTGATTTTGCAAAGTTTACTAGACTGAGATAGGTGGAACGGAAAGCAACCGACTACTAACCCGCGTGTTGGGTGCGCACATGTGCGAAACTCTTCGAGCGCGTAAGGGAAATTTTACGGTCCCAATGTTTTCCTTAGCATTCTAAGGGGCTTATTTATTTTGCATGACTTGCTCTTTAATTTAAATCTAGGGTGGGAATGTCGTTAGAGAAATATACCATTCTTACTTATTATATAACTGAGCGGAGAATGCATAATTACTTCGGTAAATTACTTAAGTTTAGTTTGAATGAGTGAATATTTACGGTTCTATTAAATCCGTCTGTAAACAAGAACGGATGAATGTGATAAACAGTTGATAGCTACTCAGAGGCTAATAAATGCTAAGTATTTCATTATTACCCATACTAATAATCAGTGATCGAAATAGGCAGAGTATAAATACCTAAACTTGGACTTAGAACAGAGTCGTGGAGTGGAGACTCCCTTGCGATAATTTTTTTTGCCGGGACTTCCCGGAGTGACATATATAGTAATATAAAAAATATACCACAATTTTTCAAATGTAATTTTGATAATAATAAATAATATTGACTCTGTATAGTTATAGTACCTAGTATGATTGTGAATATGAATTAAAATAATGATAATAATAAATAATGCTGACCCTGTATAGTTTTGTACTTTTAGACTAAGTTGTGAGATTATTTTTTGTATGTATGCATAGTATTGCATACTATAAAGAATGTTACAAAAAATAAATACTTATAAAAGATTCCGTTTATATTATTGGTTGTTTTATTTGTGTTGAAGTGGAATGCATTGTTTTTTTATACTATTTCAACCATATTAATTACTTAGTACATTCCCGGGATTATTTAGTCACGAAAAAATTTAGTCTCCGCTTTTTTGTCTCTGTTCTACAATGTTTAGGTATTTATACTCTGCCTATTTCGATCACTGCTAATAATGTGAAAAGGTAAATTTGTTACATGAATGTAACCGGGTAATCTTGATAACTAACTTTTTCGATGAAAAATTATTTAGAACGGAGCTTTAGAGTGGTCATGGGCTCTGATCCGTGACCTAAGAGTAAAGAGCAGTAAAACTTTAATGATTGTGTGATTAAATAAAAAAGTACGAGTTCAACTCGCGTGGTGAGGATTCCGTAAAATATTGAGAATTTTCCCGTTACTTTGAATACTCAAACTTTTATAGGTTTTCTGTAATTCTGGCAAGGAACTATTTTCCATATTTTTTTCAGAATTTTAAGCCTAGTAGTTTCGGAGATAAGGGGGGGAATGGTCAAAATTCGTCTTTTTTCCTAAATTACTTCAAATCTGTTTTTGCTAAAATTATAAAAAAAAATCTGAGATGCTTACAACAACCCCTTTCATTTGATATGTCACACAATACAGTTTGCGAAACTTTTATTTTTATTTTTCCAGTTTTCACCCCACAAGTGGCCCCCTTGTTCAGAATTTATTAATTTACTTTACGCGTCCATCTTTGGGTCACCAATTTACATATGTGTATCAAATTTCAACTCAATCGGTCCAGTAGTTTCGGAGCAAACCGGCTGTGACAGACGGACAGACAGACGTACGAGTGATCCTATAAGGGTTCCATTTTTTTCCTTTTGAGGTACGGAACCCTAAAAAGTGATTTTGTTTTTTTTTGCGAATGATCATTAAGTCATAATAAAAACGTGTTAATTTTTTTTATAGCTTCAAATTTGTATGTAGGTAAGAGATTCACATGACACTAAACGTATATTCACTTTTATTATTCTTTTACTTTGAAATATGTGTATTTTGTTAGCATAAATTACTTTTTTTTTACCTAACACAATTGATTTAGTAAGTGGTGGCGCATCGTTACTAATGATTTATTAATATAATTTGAGACGTTGGTGCCGTTAGGAAGGCTATGTCTTCTAGTATATGTCGCTACACGCCTCCGCAAAGGCGTTGTAAGAGGGAACTGATTGAAAAATTTGCTGACTGAGACGGATTGTTCCGATATCTCAGTTGGTTAGTAGCGACGGGCCGCGTATGCCTGTGGTCGCCGGTTCAAATCCGGCTCATAGCATAACATTTTAATATTTTTCCTTTTATTTGTAATTGATATAATTGCTAGTTTGGCTTTTAGAACCAAACAGTTTTAAATTGATACACCTACAGAGATTTGTAGAGCTTAAACGAGTAATCTAAGTAGTTAACCAGCTTAATACGCTGTAAAAATCCATTTAAACTAGTGTTTTTACAGGAGCCTTATTTTCTAAATAAACAACAAAGAAGATAAAAGCGAGGCGTAACTTAACGAGTTAAGCATTTTTTCTTATTGGTCCGGCATTCCGTGCAGTGGACGCTCTTTGACTAACTCCTTGGAGCAAAAGGGGTCGCCGCACAGTGCGGATGCCGTGAGCAGTAAAATGCCGTTCGATACATGTTACTAACTGATCAAAAATCTAAACACCTTTAAATCGTTTATTCTGTAAGACTGAATGTGCTCGAACTTATTCATAATTTACAATACGTATTATCTATCTACCAACATGGTATATGCATCTTTTTTTTAATAACGAAAATCAAAAGTATAATCCAGGGGAATATCAACTGTCGCATTAAAACTTTCTTATGATTTTTGAAGTGGATACTTCTTTGCTCGCGTTCTTGTATAGGGGTACAGTTCAAAATGTATCACGTGACTTCCGGAATAACTTTTTGTAGAGAAGCCTAATCTGATTTCAAATAATTGTTTGTTACATGTTTTAATCCTTCTTTATTTGCCATTAGTTGTTAATCACAAAATGTTATTTAGTT
The DNA here is from genome assembly GCA_932294315.1 of Epinotia nisella. Classification (NCBI taxonomy): domain Eukaryota; kingdom Metazoa; phylum Arthropoda; class Insecta; order Lepidoptera; family Tortricidae; genus Epinotia; species Epinotia nisella. The sequence continues at coordinate 9,902,105 of OW028674.1, forward strand.
TATGTGGTGGACATGAAAATAATGCTGAAATGACCGCCATTTTCAATGTGACGTGAGCCAAATGAGCTACTTCAGTCAATGTTGCCATATATACCGATTTATCTGTACTTATACAGATTTTAGTGAATTAATTCGGATACATATTTTACGGGTACACCATAACAGCAAATTCCTTTAAATAATCAAAACACTTTGAATTTAACAATTCATTGAAAATGCTTATTTAAGGCCACGTTATTCGAAATTGACCTTTTTTAAATTCAATAATAAACAAGGAAATACTAGGTTTTTTAATGTGATAATGAGATATGTTACAGTTTAATAAATGCCCTTGTTACTTTTATGGACCAAAACACGATATTTTAAACTTCGCTCGATCATATCATACCATGAAAAAGGGTAATTTCTGATCTTATTTCGAGTCGTACATAAAACCGCATAGAGTTACTTTAACAAAGTCAATCTAACGTAGGTACTATTGACTTTTCAATGGTATGTCATCCGTCGAAATGTATCTAAGAAACATAAAACGATTCCATCTACAATATTTAAGGTACTTTCCCTCCATGTGGCATAGCCGTGGGACGCCCTGTATATTCTCGCGTTTACTATGGAGTTAGTCATTAATTTGCAATTATTTATCTCCTTACGTCTATACTTATTATAACAAAATATCATTTCTAATTTAATATTCTGTGTAACTGATTATGTAATTTAAAAAAAAACCATGGAAAAGAAAAAAAACATGAAGTGAGATAAAACGAATACAATAGTTATTTTAAATATTTCTGTTGTAATATTTCTACGTTTATGCAATTTATTCAAAACTAGCTTCTGCCCGCGACTTCGTACGCGTATAAATTATGGATGACATGATATTCTTATGTTTCATGTCATCCATAATTTACCATACGATACCTACTACACTGATAAATTAGATTATTACGATTTCATTTCTATAAATTATGCGTGTAACAGTTCAAATCCTCATAAACGTTGTCGTCAATAATATTTAGTTATATTGATTTACTTAATCTTTATTGCACACGAAGTACGTAAGTAGAAGAAAAATTACCAAAACCGGAATTTAAATATAAAATTTCATAATTGAAACAAATGGACCGAGGGCGAGACCCCAAAGATACTCTATATCTCCGGGTGTCTTGTCAAACTACCCCTGAGAGCCAAAGTCCTGAAGGTAAACGGGGAGGCAAGCGAGGCCGAAGGCTGAACTTTTCGTAGGAATGAAAGGCCCAACGTACCCTTATAGATAGCGCTCCATATGCGAGCCAGAGCATCGAAGGCCCGAGGGCGAGACTCCATGGATACTTACTATCCACAGGTGTCTTGCAAGCGAAACATGAGCCTTAAGTCCCAAAGTTGAGGGGTGAGGCAAGCGAGCCCGAAGGCCGAGCTTTTCGTATGAATGAAAGGCCCAACCAAACCAACCGTTCAGAGAGCGCTCTCTATGCGAGCCCGAGGGCCGGAGGCCCGAGGGCGAACCTTCACGAACACTAACTAAACCCAGGTGTCTTGCAAGCGAAACCGGAGACCAAAGTCCCGAGCGAGAGAAGTCAGAAGAAGAGCAGCGGCGAGGCAAGCGAGACCAAAGGCCGAGCTTTTCGTTGGAATGATAGGCCCAAAGAACCGTTTTAGGGAGCCCTTCCTATGTGAGCCCGAGGACTGGCGCACACTATCTCCAAGTGTCTTGAAAGCGAAATCTGAGTTCCAAAGTCCCAAAGGTGAGTGGCGAGGCAAGCGAGCCCGAAGGCCGAGCTTTTCGTATGAATGAAAGGCCCAATACATCGCTTCTATGCGAGCCCGAGGGCCGAAGGCCCGAGAGCTAGCTCATGCGGACGCTCACTATACCCGAGTATTCATAATAATAATAATATTTCTGAATGTCACAAACGTTGAAGTTTTATACATAAAAAATGGTACCTACTTAATTCTCCGCGGAATGCCGTTGTGTCCAAATTTTATACCCACGTCTCTTGACGTTGGTGAACTATGCTAATTCGACGTAAGTATTAAACTCAACCTATCATACATCTTTAGATGACCTCTGAATTCATACCAATTATGTATAGGAAGACGAAGATCAAGGTTGCTGGATTTCAATATTAACAGCGACGTTGACAGCGACTGAAATCCAAAATAATTAGGTTTCTAATGTCTAACAGCTACTATCGGTTTAGATATCAAACATTTTTGGTTATTATAGATAGTCTTTAGCCATCTAGCACTCATTTTCATCCCGTGGTTTTTCACGTTTTATCTATATTTTTTTATAATGTTTGAATGGAGTTCTTTATACTTTCCAGTCAAGTGTATGTTTATCAATTTTCAAGTCTAAAGCTCATGGATTTGAGGAGTTCCCATACAAAGTTTTGCCCCATTTTTTACCCCCTTTGAACTAATTTTTATCATTTTTACAGCCTATGACCTGGCCAGGGATTTTCTCGAACGATTAAGTAAAAGTTGCATCAAAATCCTCTATTCACTAAGCTTCTCTGCGTTTTTTGAAAAATATACATTTTCAAAAATTAAAACTACAAAAAGTGCATGCTGCTGGGTTTGAACTCGGGGACGCCGACTCCGTAAGCTATGGGTCAAGCCACTGGACTAACTATTAGTTGTAAGAACACGATGAATTTTCGAATATATTGACGACATGTTACCATGGTAATGATACTGTTATAACCCCGCTCTTGCAACATTATATAGTTTCTAGTCGCCTCAGAACCTATTTTCATCCCATATTTTTCACGTTTTATCTATACATTGCTAAAAGTTTGAATGGGGTCGTTTTTACTTTCCAGTCAAGTTTATGGTTACCAATTTTCAAGTCTGTAGCTCGTACATTCAAGGAGTTCCCATACAAAGTTCAACCCTATTTTCTACCCCCTTTGAACCCTAATCTTTAAGATTTTTATAGCTTAAAACCTATCCGGGGATTCTCTCGACAGATTAGTAAAGTTTGCATCAAAATCCGTTCAGCCGTTTTCACGTGATACTCTGACAAATAAACAGACAAACAGATAAACAGACAAAAATTCTAAAAACTGTTGGAACGTGTTCTGTTATCAATTCTAAGTATCCCCAGCCAATTTTTTTTCGTTTATCTTCCATGTACAGACTTTCGACCCTCTTCAGCTTTATTATATGTATAGAAAAAATTAAAACTACAAAAAGTGCATGCTGCTGGGTTTGAACTCGGGGACGCCGACTCCGTAAGCTATGGGTCAAGCCACTGGACTAACTATTAGTTGTAAGAACACGATGAATTTTCGAATATATTGACGACATGTTACCATGGTAATGATACTGTTATAACCCCGCTCTTGCAACATTATATAGTTTCTAGTCGCCTCAGAACCTATTTTCATCCCATATTTTTCACGTTTTATCTATACATTGCTAAAAGTTTGAATGGGGTCGTTTTTACTTTCCAGTCAAGTTTATGGTTACCAATTTTCAAGTCTGTAGCTCGTACATTCAAGGAGTTCCCATACAAAGTTCAACCCTATTTTCTACCCCCTTTGAACCCTAATCTTTAAGATTTTTATAGCTTAAAACCTATCCGGGGATTCTCTCGACAGATTAGTAAAGTTTGCATCAAAATCCGTTCAGCCGTTTTCACGTGATACTCTGACAAATAAACAGACAAACAGATAAACAGACAAAAATTCTAAAAACTGTTGGAACGTGTTCTGTTATCAATTCTAAGTATCCCCAGCCAATTTTTTTTCGTTTATCTTCCATGTACAGACTTTCGACCCTCTTCAGCTTTATTATATGTATAGATAGATAGATAGATAGATTGAAGTCCCATGCATATTCCCTATTTCAGGATTGATGGAATGAATACTAGTATTCATTCCATCTATATGTCTAGACACTATAGATACTAGACATTAATAAAAGGCTTAGTAATAGGGTTCCGTGAACCCTACAAACTAAAACAGTTGTCTTAACGTAAAATATATAAGTATTAAACGTTAAGACAACTGTTTTAGTTTCTAGGGTTCACGGAACATTACTAATTATAAGCTTATTATTAACTAGCTTCTGCCCGCGACTTCGTACGCGTATAAATTATGGATGACATGATATTCTTATGTTTCACCATACGATACCTACTACACTGATAAATTAGATTATTACGATTTCATTTCTATAAATTATGCGTGTAACAGTTCAAATCCTCATAAAATTTGTCGTCAATAATATTTAGTTATATTGATTTACTTAATCTTTATTGCAAACGAAGTACCTAAGTAGAAGAAAAATTACCAAAACCGGAATTTAAATATAAGATTTCATAATTGAAACAAATGGACCGAGGGCGAGACCCCAAAGATACTCTATATCTCCGGGTGTCTTGTCAAACTACCCCTGAGAGCCAAAGTCCTGAAGGTAAACGGGGAGGCAAGCGAGGCCGAAGGCTGAGCTTTTCGTAGGAATGAAAGGCCCAACGTACCATTATAGATAGCGCTCCATATGCGAGCCAGAGCATCGAAGGCCCGAGGGCAAGACTCCATGGATACTTACTATCTACAGGTGTCTTGCAAGCGAAACATGAGCCTTAAGTCCCAAAGTTGAGGGTGAGGCAAGCGAGCCCGAAGGCCGAGCTTTTCGTATGAATGAAAGGCCCAACCAAACCAACCCTTCAGAGAGCGCTCTCTATGCGAGCCCGAGGGCCGAAGGCCCGAGGGCGAGCCTTCACGAACACTAACAAAACCCAGGTGTCTTGCAAGCGAAACCGGAGACCAAAGTCCCGAGCGAGAGAAGTCAGAAGAAGAGCGGCGAGGCAAGCGAAACCAAAGGCCGAGCTTTTCGTTGGAATGATAGGCCCAAAGAACCGTTTAAGAGAGCGCTTCCTATGCGAGCCCGAGGACTGACGCACACTATCTCCAAGTGTCTTGAAAGCGAAATCTGAGTTCCAAAGTCCCGAAGGTGAGTGGCGAGGCAAGCGAGCCTGAAGGCCGAGCTTTTCGTATGAATGACAGGCCCAATACATCGCTTCTATGCGAGCCCGAGGGCCGAAGGCCCGAGAGCTAGCTCATGCGGATGCTCACTATACCCGAGTATTCATAATAATATTTCTGAATGTCACAAACGCTGAAGTTTTATACATAAAAAAACCGGCCAAGTGCGTGTCGGACCACGCAAAACGAAGGGTTCCGTGCCTATTAAAAAGGTCGTATCGTCACAGAAATTTTACGGCACTTACGTCCTTTTCTTTGAGCTAGGCAGTTTTTCAGCAATATCTCGAAAACCTCTGAACCGATCTTGTTCAAAACAATTTTCGGTGAATGAAATTAATGAGCCCTATGTCCATGAATTTTTCCATATTTTTAAAATACACCGTTCAAAAATTAGAGGGGGGGGACAGAATTTTAGTGACTTTCGGGGCGATTATCTCCGACCCTATTCATTTAATCAAAAAAAATGCTAAAAAACCTTATATTTATTTTGAAAGGCCTATCGCTTGATGTGCCACACGGGGGGTCGCAATGAAAAAAATTGTTTTGACTTTTAGTTTTATGTATGGAGTGCACCCCTAAAAGAATTTTTTTTTGTCATTTTAATTACAAAACTATGTAGCGGCTAACAAAATACACCTATCCTCAAAATTTTATTCAAATACACCTTATAGTTTTCGAGTAAAATGCCTGTGACATACGGACAGACGGACAGACGGACAGACGGACAGACGGACAGACGGACAGACGGACATGACGAAACTATAAGGGTTCCGTTTTTGCCATTTTGGCTACGGAACCCTAAAAATGGTACCTACTTAATTCTTCGCGGAATGCGGTTGTTTCCAAATTTTATACCGACGTCTCTTGACGTTGGTGAACTATGCTAATTCGACGTAAGTATTAAACTCAACCTATCATACATCTTTAGATGACCTCTGAATTCATAGCAATTATATAGGAAGACGAAGATCAAGGTTGCTGGATTTCAATATTAACAGCGACGTTATCAGCGACTGAGTTTCCAAAATAATTAGGTTTCTAATGTCTAACAGCTACTATCGGTTGAGATATCAAACATTTTTGGTTATTATAGATAGTCTTTAGCCATCTAGCACTCATTTTCATACCGTGGTTTTTCACGTTTTATCTATATTTTTTTATAATGTTTGAATGGAGTTCTTTTTACTTTCCAGTCAAGTGTATGTTTATCAATTTTCAAGTCTAAAGCTCATGGATTTGAGGAGTTCCCATACAAAGTTTTGCCCCATTTTTTACCCCCTTTGAACAAATTTTTATCATTTTTACAGCCTATGACCTGGCCAGGGATTTTCTCGACCGATTAAGTAAAAGTTGCATCAAAATCCTCTATTCACTAAGATTCTCTGCGTTTTTTGAAAAATATACATTTTCAAAAAAGCAGACACAAAAAAATTAAAACTACAAAAAGTGCATGCTGCTGGGTTTGAACTCAGGGACACCGACTCCGTAACCTATGGGTGAAACCACTGGACTAACTATCAGTTGTAAGAACACGATGAATTTTCGAATCTCTTGACGACATGATACCATGGTAATGATACTGTTATAACCCCGCTCTTGCAACATTATATAGTTTCTAGTCGCCTCAGAACCTATTTTCATCCCATATTTTTCACGTTTTATCTATACATTGCTAAAATTTTGAATGGGGTCGTTTTTACTTTCCAGTGAAGTTTATGGTTACCAATTTTCAAGTCTGTAGCTCGTACATTCAAGGAGTTCCCATACAAAGTTCAACCCCATTTTCTACCCCCTTTGAACCCTAATCTTTAAGATTTTTGTAGCTTAAAACCTATCCGGGGATTCTCTCGACAAATTAGTAAAGTTTGCATCAAAATCCGTTCAGCCGTTTCCACGTGATACTCTGACAAATAAACAGACAAACAGATAAACAGATAAACAGATAAACAGATAAACAGACAAAAATTCTAAAAACTGTTGGAACGTCTTCTGTTATCAATTCTAAGTATCCCCAGCCAATTTTTTTTCGTTTATCTTCCATGTACAGACTTTCGACCCTCTTCAGCTTTATTATATGTATAGATGTCTAATATCGATAGTCTCTAGTCTAAATATCTGATTCTGTCAAAATTTGAAATCTACTTTTAGGATTTATTTGAATTATAATGTTCGAATAAATGTCTAGTGTATATACCATGTAAATTTTAAACTACATACTGTAATGAAAGTGGCGTTGGTTTAAATGACGCAGTATATAGAACTCTTGTATGAGTAAAGTAACTACTGTAGAAGTTATGTTTACTGCACATTGCAGCCCGAGGCGTTTCAACGCGGATCATATTTTCGGCAGGCAGAATTTGCAGCAATGAATCTTTTCAAACTTTTGATTATACACATTTGTTACCTCCTCCATCCGTCAAGTAAAAGGGGTTTTATTCAATCTAACTTTGTAATTCAAAGAGTTAAGTTTGTAAGTGCTTTTTACGTTCGTACTTATGAAAATGAATTGATTCGGACATCTTATATGAGAAAGCGTATACATTATAGTAAAGCTATTGTTTAAAATATTGTTCATTCTTCCACGTTTTTGTTGCACTATTGCGATAAAGTGGAATACACTAGAGTGAATTTATATCCCATAATCCAGTAGTATGGGATATAAACAGGACCTGTTTAAAAGCATATCTGACTACTAGCTGCCCGCGCAGCTTCGCCCGATTATTGCAAAGAACGCAGGCAAACCAGCGGGATAAAATATAGCCTATAACTGGCCAGAAAGTCCATTATATACGCAGGTGAAAGATTTTTTGAAATCGGATAAGCGGTTCCGGAGATTACCCAAAACATACAAACTTACAAAGCTACAATCTCATAGAGACTTCCTCTGTATAATAAATATTAGTACCTATAGATAGAGATACACATTCTACAATAGCACGAATTATAAGGTATGTAGATAAGAGGTGACTGAGAACAAAAAGTTTGAAATATACGTAATAAACATTTACAGTACACATGGTGTTACTTTCCTGCACGAGTGCAGAAATGAGCACTTTCCGTGCATATGTTGAAACTTTAAAGAGCCATATGCACTGTAAAACGTTGTAAGATACACGTGCGAATATATATTCTATTTTCTGCACTTGTATCGTAAATAACTATTTTATACTCGTCGACTTTAATGTTTGAATACTTCGTACACTAAACTAAAACCGCATACTTTTTTTCTATGGAGCTCCTAACTCAATTGAATAAATAATTATTATACAACACTTAATCACGTGGCGCCTTTATTGAACTATAATGAATTTGACCAACAGGACGTCGCGTTGACTCCAATACAAAAGACATCAACGACGTTGAGCCGCCGCACCTCTGACTTGCACTTCTTTTCAGCAGGGCTTAGATTTTCATTAGATACCAAGTCTGTTTAATTATTTCTGTTCACTCCTATAAAAAGTATTGTATACAATAATTACACAATTCGCTCTTAAATTCTCGACTTTAAGTGTCCTTATTGTGTAAGGATTATGTAAAATACTATTTTCTCTCATGAGATTTCTCTATAGTTATTAGGTGCCGCTTGGTACATTAATGAAGCCATATTAAGCTGCTGCCTAACAACGATGGCATATTATATCGACGTAAATATTACCTCGACTACCGTAGGTTCAAAGGGCGTAAGGGAAAAAACTGTTTCGATTCGAGAAAAAAATCGTAACTTTTTTGTTCCTTCACACATTAACATGCTTGTTAGTGACTTATTTACTGTTTTTTAAGCTCTTTTAGATCATCTAAATGGATTTAGCACAAGGTTCTTAATTACAAAGTTGTGTGTCCCTTACGACAAAAAAAACCCGTTTTTGAATACACTTGTCCCTTATTTCACAATGTTTCCGTTTAACCAATATGTCAGAAGGTCGTATCGTACATAAATTGAATACACTTGTCCCTTACTTCACAATGTTTCCGTTTAACCAATATGTCAGAAGGTCGTATCGTACCAAAAAAATCTTTCGAAATGTCAACTTGACGTAAAAATAGCCATGTCTCAGCTATGTAACTAGTGACTTGCACTGGGGATTTGCTGATATTGCATTGAGGATTACAGGAAGTTTGTATGAATAAGTGAAACAAAGGATTTCTTGTAGTTTAATTATTTATTAAGATCGGGGATGTAAAAGGGTGTATCGTACATAAAATGAGAGTTACGCCAAAATGCATCAATGATTATATATGTGCAAAATGCTGTAACGTACATCAAGTGGGAGTTATGCCAAAATGCATCAATGATTGTATATGTGCAAAATGCTGTAACGTAGGATCAAGTGAGCGTTAAGACCAAACGCATTAATGATTGTATATGTGCAAAATGCTGTAACGTACATCAAGTGGGAGTTACGCCAAAATGCATCAATGATTGTACTCGTATATGTGCAAAATGCTATAACGTACATCAAGTGGGAGTTACGCCAAAATGCATCAATGATTGTATATGTGCAAAATGCTGTAACGTACATCAAGTGGGAGTTACGCCAAAATGCATCAATGATTGTACTCGTATATGTGCAAAATGCTATAACGTACATCAAGTGGGAGTTACGCCAAAATGCATCAATGATTGTATATGTGCAAAATGCTGTAACGTAGGATCAAGTGAGCGTTACGACCAAATGCATTAATGATTATATATGTGCAAAATGCTGTAACGTAGATAAAGTGAGAGTTGCGTCAAAATGTGCCACAAATATTTTTTATTTTAGTTGATAAGTACAGCAAAATGTATTACAAAAACGGGTGCATTAGCACCTTTTTTCATTGTCGTAACGGACACTTTTTTAAAGCTATCGAGACGTTATATACACCAATCGATAGAGAAAAAAAAACTGTAGATAACTGCATTCATAACTCATTTTCGCCAATTTGTCCCTTACGCCCTTTGAACCTACGGTAGTCGACCTGCAAAATTGGCAAATTAATAATAGTACATTACTGCAGAGGCCGGGAAATAGCAATTCGTGGATGAGTTGATTTTGTCGGATGAAGCGAAGCTGAATCCGACAATAGAGACGAATCCACGAATTGCCATTCCCGCCGAGGCAGATATAGTGCTTTTCTCCATAAATGCGAGGAAATCAAGTAATATTTTCAATAATTTTAAAACAGCGAGTATGTCAATAACCTTACAATCAAGTTCCTGTCCAACTTATTTTTTTACAGTATGTACACGGCATGACTCATGGTGCCAGTTTCAATTGACACACATAAAAAATTTAAAACATTAGAATCGATTACAAATTTATGTTTTATGTAATTAAAATTATTAAAGATTAAATGGGATTGAAATCTAAACGCATTTTTGTTCGTTTTGAATATTATTTCGACAATATTTTAATTTGTTAAGTTAATGCTATTTGAGACATTTTTTAAAACGTCACTTCGATCTCTTGCAAAACTAATCGTTTTGTATATGACAATTAAAAAAAAACCTGGGAAAACTTTGAGCACACTTCAAATGGGTGCAATTTATCACACCAATTTGCAATAGTTGGAAAGAGACAGCCATACATTACTAACCAGTCTAACTATAGCAAGTTGTTATGACAAATTGCTAGGCTTTTAAACTTACACGCTGTTTGTAGTGATTTGTCTTGGTCAAAACATATGATTAAAAGGTAAAAAAGTATACAGTAAAGGGATTTCTTACAGTACAATAATGACTTTTTCTCTTCTCATGCTCGAAAAGTGTGTCATATTAGGCTTCATAAGCGGGGCTAAAGTAGTACATTTAGCCCCTAGGAAAAATATGTATACATATTTATGATTTTTAACACATTTAATTTGACCAATTTATCCACCAATCACAACTCTTTAAAAAAACATTTATCTTTGCTATCAACCAACCAGAATACAGCTACATATTAAAATCGACCAATCAAAAATCAGGTGTTTTTTAGTCCCTAATTCCAAATCATTAAAAAAGAAAACGCCTCTGACCGTTAATAGCGCGTCCAAACGCTAAATTGAACAATCTCTTCGCAGTGAAATTTGTTATTGATTGTGGATGGATAATCTTTGTTTTACTATTTTCTCGCAGTAGAGTGTATAACTCGGGTCTAAAAGCCATATTATCTCTTGAAATATTTTCCCTTGCTTCGCTCGGGAAAATATCCATATATGGCTTATTTTAGCCCCTTGTCATACAATCTACTATTAACTTTTTAAATTTGCGCTTGTCAGTAACGAGGAACTTCACGTACTATTTTTGCTACAGTAAGGCGCACATTTCCGAGCATATTGGAGAAAAGTTTCTTAAAGGTTTTTTGGCAATATTGCACATTATTAGAAAGAGACTAGAGAACTTTTTTAAAGAATTATAAGAATATAATCTTTTTTGTTTTTAGGGTTCCGTACCCCATAAGGAAAAACCTAGGATCACTTTGTTGTCCGTCTGTCTGTCTGTCTGCTTGTCAAGACCCTTTATCTCGGGAACGCGTGGAGATATCGATTTAAAATTAAAAATATAGACACAAGTTTACGTCCCTTGAAGCTGTGAAAAATTCAAACTTCTAAGTTAATGTAAAAAAAGATACGGCCGTATATGCCGCAATAAACGTATATTTCGACACTCTCAAGGGAAACAAATTTTACATGGTATTTCCCGTTGACCTAAGCTATATAGCAAGTAATCTTGTCTTATACTACAAGTGCAGGGAAAAATCTGAAACTATTCATTTGCAATTTTGTATGGGTTTATGCCGCAAAAAACGTATATGTCGATACTCCGGAATCAAAATTTATAGGGTACTTTCCGTTGACCTAGTCAAAACTATGAAATTTGGCAAGTAATATCGTCTTATACCTACTACGATGAAAAGGGAAAAATCTGAAAACTATACATTTGTAATTTCGTACGGAACCCTCGATGGACGAATCTGACTCGCACGTGTCCTGTTTTTTTTAATCATTGCAAATCAAAAATACCCAAGACAAAATTCTTGCATCGTAAAAAAATTTTGAGGGTTAAAAAAAATAAGTTGACGTTACTTGCAAATATATTTGACTATGATTGAACCGTACAACCCTATATTAATATAGGAGAGAGATATATAAGAGATAGAGCTTTTTTTAAAAATTATAATTAATTCTATCTCTTCTAAAAAGCTCTATCTCTTCCTTTTCAGGGATCCGTACCCAAAGGGTAAAACGGGACCCTATTATTAAGGCTCCGCTGTCCGTCCGTCTGTCTATCTGTCCGTCAGTCACCAGGCTGGATCTCATGAACCGTGATAGTTAGACAGTTGAAATTTTCACAGATGATGTATTTCCGTTGCCACTATAACAACAAATACTAAAAAAACAGAATAAAATAAATATTTAAGGGGCCTCTCATACAACAAACGTGATTTTTTTGCCGTTTTTATAGATAATGGTACGAAACCCTCCGAGCGCGAGTCCGACTCGCATTTGGCCGGTTTTTTTAATTCAAGTTGAAACGCGTAAGCCCTTAGAAAGGTCTAAAATGAATTCAATAAAACAAAAAAAAAACCGTAGCACAAAAATTTTTTGGAGGCCGGAAGAGATACCTACCTGCCGTTTTAATTTGGAAAATGATGGACCAAACACCCTGTATTACATGACTTATACGGGGTGTTTCCTGTAACAGGAGCAATAAATTAAATGGTAGATTATTAAGCTTGTGATCAATTGTTTCTAAGTGGTTTTAATTGAAAAAAAATATTTTTTTTTCGGATTTTTTTTCTTTAACTAAAGTTTTGGTGTACTTTTTTACTCTTCTGGAGTGATATAGGTATTTTATTATTTTAAAAACACAAAAAAAAATTGAAAAAAATTTAAAAAATCACAAAAATATCTTTTGAAAACAAAAATGCAAAAACTATTATGACTCACTACATGATGCTACCTCAAAATCTGCATTGACTACTGTGCTATGATCTCGTGGTGCCAAGATACATTACTCGGGGGTCATAACTTTAGATCAATTTTTCTCCGAGTTAAAAACATTTGAAAAGAAATGGACAAAAGGGGTTACTACAAATGCAGTAAGGAAGCCTCCGTTTAATTTATTGCTCCTGTTACAGGAAACACCCCGTATAGTTAATACAAGCCAGTTACCGACTGACTACTTACTTACCCGTACCAGTTACTTTCTGCGACGGTGCATTATTACCTCCAATGGTCAAAAGTGTCTAGACCCGGTGAGAACATCACTCACTCACGTGTATCACGCTTCTATCGATTCCGGTGCCGCCTTCCTGGTGGGCAAATTAAAAATGCCACCCCCAAATTCATCCCTTGAGAGATCATAATAGGAATGAAAAGTATCCAATGTTTTTATCCAGGCTATATACTATTTATATACCGATCAGTTCCGACGTATATGCGTGATTGAGTAACAAACATCCAAGCTTTCAGACATTTAAAATATTAGTAAGATTTTATGATAATTATTATATAAGGCACCAATGAACTGTAACGATAAATTTTTAATTTATACGATAATAGCCGCACCGATTATGAAACCTATAATTACGTGCTAATAAAGTTAACATTTATAGCGTAATATTTCAACGGAAAGGCATCAATTGGATTCCCGGGATTACGGGATTGCAATTAACCTCATAACGGAGCTCCGATGATTGCGAAGAGCTCAGAATATGTTGATGTTTACTTGCATGTCGATGCATTAACTAATCGAATGTGGAAAAAAAAAGTCACCTTAGTAGAAGTCATCCAAATGCGGCCCACAATAGTAGATTGTATGACAAGGGGCTAAAATAAGCCATATCACCACGAGGTGGATATTTTCCCGAGCGAAGCGAGGGAAAATAAATCGAGGGGTAATATCGCTTTTAGACCCGACTCTACTTTTCACTCTACTTTTCACATCGACTGCGAGAAAATAGTAAAACAAAGATTATCCATCCACAATCAATAACAAATTTCACTGCGAAGAGATTGTTCAATTTAGCGTGAGGCGTTTTTTTTTTAATGATTAGGAATTAGGGACAAAAAGCACCTGATGTTTGATTGGTCGATTTTAATATGTAGCTGTATTCTGGTTGGTTGATAGCAAAGAGAAATGTTTTTTGAAAGAGTTGTGATTGGTGGATTTAAATGATTTGGAATTAGGGACTAAAAAACACCTGATGTTTGATTGGTCGATTTTAATATGTAGCTGTAGGTATTCTGGTTGGTTGATAGCAAAGATAAATGTTTTTTGAAAGAGTTGTGATTGGTGGATTTAATATGTTGAAGTGTTTTGATTGGTCAAATTAAATGTGTTAAAAATCATAAATATGTATACATATTTTCCCTAGGGGCTAAATGTACTACTTTAGCCCCGCTTATTAAGCCTAATATGACACACTTTTCGAGCATGAGATGTGAAAAAATCATTGTTTCATTGTGCATGTGAATATACGAGTATTGTGTGAATGAGTTTTGCAAGTCATATTGCATTTGTATGTACGGAATACTATTTGATATTTACCATTAGCTTTTGGGTGTTTTTGCTACGACGGTGGCAAACAAGCACACGGCCGGCCTGGTGGTAAGCAAACAGTTTGTGACTCCAGCAGGATGGCGAGCAGGATGCCGACCATTTATTGATTTGAGGAATCTTTCTTTTTGTTTAGGTGAAGAAAGTGAAAAAAATCGAAGGTGTACCTACGTGAAGTCTCTAACCCACACTGGTCCAGCATGGGAAACACTGTATATTCCCCTCATCTCATCACGTAGGTATTTTAATGTAAACGTATCATCATCAGTCTATATAGTATATAGGTAGGTATATGGGCTGAGATGATAGGTTTACATCATTATGGTAAACTTCATTTATATAATGTCTTTTCTCCGCTCGTTATTCGACGCGTATTCGACAGTGAAATAAACGGTTTCATTTGCATAATATACCGACATTTAAATATTTCTTTAATGTCATATTTTTAGGGTTCCGTACCTCAAAAGGACAAAAACGGAACCCTTATAGGATCACTCGTGCGTCTATCTGTCCGTCTGTGTCACAGCCGATTTGCTCCGAAACTACTGGACCGATTGAGTTGAAATTTGGTATACATATGTAAATTGGTGACCCAAAGATGGACACGTAAAGTAAATTAATGAATTCTGAACAAGGGGTAAACTGGAAATTAAAAAAAAAAGATTTGCAAACTGTATTGTGTTTCATATCAAATGAAAGAGGTTGTTGTAAGCATCTCAGATATTTTTTTAAATAATTTTAGCGAAAACAGATTTGAAGTAATTTAGGAAAAAAGACGAAAATTGACTATTCCCCCCGCTTATCTCCGAAACTACTAGGCTTAAAATTCTGAAAAAAATATGGAAAATAGTTCCTTGCCTAAAGATTACACGAAAACCTATAAGAAGTTTGAGAATTCAATGTAACGGGAAAATTCTCAATATTATTGACCCTCACCACGCGAGTCGAACTCGCACTTGTCAGGTTTTTTATCTCTAAACATCTAAACAGCCTACCTTTACTAAAGCCCAATAATGCAGACGTCAACATTGTGATGGGGAAGTCATTAGTGCAAGTCGAATGCACTAATCCCTAGTCGGCGCGGGTGCCATGTGGCGTTGACATTTTAATTTCACCTGTGCCGGCTGCCAAACGTTTTCATCAAGTTTGTTCCCGAGTTATGGTTCTGCACGCGCGCGAGACCACTGAGCGAATTACATCTTCAACATTGCCACGATCTGCACTATGATCCATGCACCATGAGTATTTATAATGCAAAATGTGTAAACATTGCTACTCACAGATGATGACAATTTTTCTTCCATATTACCCTATCGTTCCCTTTTTTATTTTATTATATTTACAAGCTTTTATTTTATTTACCTTCACCTGACCGTTGTCTGTAATCAAATCTTACAAGTTAAGTTTGACCCACTTCCCGGTTTCCGATTGAGCTGAAATTTTGCATACATGTGTAAAACGCGTGACAATGCAATATTATGATGACATGGTGCTGATCTGATGATGGAGCTGGAAGGTGGCCATAGGAACTTCGCATTGAAAGGACACAACCTCATCGAGTTTGGGCTCGTTAGAATCATCTCAATGAGTAGTTGATGACGGTATACAGAACAGTACAGTACAGTCGCCAATAAAAGCTTGTACCTAAAATGAAATTTTTGACAGAAACTTGTATTAACTTGACCTTGTTCCTTGTTCGTATGTAAGTATATAAGAAGTAAGTCGTTATCCGGTTGAGCTGAAATTTTGAGCATTAAGTAGTATAGTTTGGATGACAATTCAATATTATGGACCGTCGAGCTGATCAGATGATGGAGATAGAAGGTGGCCATGGGAATTCAGTTTCTAACCGAGGTAACCCCGTTGAGTTTGGGCTCTTTAGAATCGTCTCAATGAGTAGTTGATAATGGTATACAGAAAAGTACAGTCGGCAATAAAAGCTTGTACCAAAAATTAAATTTTTGACAGAAACTTATTTGCAGTCATTTAATTAAGAGTCTTAGACGTGTCACGTGACTACTGAGGTAGTCAATAGTAACCAGTTAATATCAAATTTTCTATTGACCGCCACCGCAGGACGCGCCAGTCTGTGAGGCCTCTTATAGTCTGTGAGAGGATTAAGAGGTTTAAAGCCTGCATCACACTGGCGCGACCTACCGATAAAATTCGTTTGTCTTTATCTGTCACGTTGGCATTTTTGTGTTCGTAAAAAAGCGACGAAACACATTTTATTATTATTATTAATCATTTATTTCGAACCATAATAAGTCCATATACATATACAATCATAAATACAAAATAAAAAATAAAATTAATAAATTCATTGAAAATAACAATTTAAAATTAAAGTTACATTAAAATAAGTCAAATAAAATAATTAAAACAATACAATATAATTACTAGAATGTATGGAGTTCCAGTGCTCCACCATCGGGCATTCCAACCTATCAACAATGGTGTTCAGGAGGCTGCTGTCACTGTCTCGCACGCGGCGCATCAGGGAGGCAACTCGTTTACGAATTATAGCCTGAAAACTATCAACTCTAGCCTCTGCAAACATACCTGATGCGCTGCAAAAGCGAGGCAGCCCCAACAACATCCTGAAACCATTATTGTATTGGACACGTAAGGCATTGAGAGCTCTCTGCGTGCACTTGGTCCACAGGCTACACGTGTAGAAAGTCTGACAAAATGCCTTAAAAAGGGTTATTTCGACATCCCTCGTACAACGTGCGAACCTGCGAACCAACATGTTGCTCCTCACTGCCAATGCCCTACGCTCCCGCTCCACATCGAGATCATCTGAGAGGTCCTCGGTGACCCAGTGCCCCAGATACTTGAACTTTGTGACTTTAGTCAACTCCGTTCCTCCAAGTTTAAGCGGTGCTACAGATTTCGGCTTTTTGTTCCCTGCCTTGAAAACAAGTAGCTCGCTTTTCTTGGAGTTATATCTGAGACCGTGGGCCTCCACGTACCTCTCACAAATGCCAACTAAAATCTCCAGGGCCCCAATCGATGGGCTAAGCTAGCTAACGTTGTTCATTATTTGGCCACCAACTGAGCACCCCACCCTGGCACTGCTGAGCTCATCGATCAAGTTATTTATATACAGGTTGAAAAGCCGTGGAGACGTCAACCCCCCTTGTCTCACACCGCATTCCAACCTGTATTCCTCCGAGTAAGTGCCTGCCCATCTCACACTGTTCATTTGGTTATGGTACCAATATCTTAAAATAAAAACTAGCTCTTTGGGTGTGGCTGTCTCCCTCAAGAGCTTCTCCCACAGTATGTTGTAAGAAACAAGATCGAAGGCCTTCGATAGGCCAAAAAAACACGTGTATACCGGCGTGTTACGCGAAGTATAGTAATGAACCTTATGAACCAATATATGTAAGTATTTTAAGTTTTATGGACCATGGGGTCGTTTGACAAGTCTAGAATGGCCTATAGGCTTGTTAAACGGCAACAACGTGTCAAATTAGGTACATTGAGAATGTCTAAGGAACGCTGCACCACCCCATACTAAATTATTTTTGTGTCAAGCAGTAGCGTCTGACAACGGAAATCATAAAATGAAAATTTAAGAGGAAAATGTAAACTGATATTGCATTGACATTTATAATTTTCGTTAGATACAAAAATGGAACACTATCTTTTGACACCCTGTATAAACTTAGATCCCTTACTCCCTCTCCATTGTCGGTATACGATTTGGAATTACTAGAAATAATCGGAACAACTAAACACAGATCCATTTGTCACGGCAAATGAATACAAAGTAACATCTTTTATTATTATTACATTCGTGATAAAATAAAAACTCTTCTAGCATATAAATTGGCGATGCGATATAAAAGCGGTAAATGGGCGATGCAGCTCGCTTTTACGATATGTCATCGAATTTTGTGGTGGTAAAGTCGTAACCGCCGTGTTTTATTGTATCCACTGCTTATTATGATACCACTTTACGGCTCAACGTCACTCACTTCCTGAACTCAATGGGGTAGAGATACGACATTCTTACAAATACTTATATTCCACTATCGTTTATAATAGAGACTAGCCAAATATAAAGACTGCCAATATCGATAGTTTTATTAGATGCCGTCATATAAGTGATGTCATAGTCTCGTATGTTTTGTATGGCACTGAGATCTTGTTCTTAGGGCGGGGTTGCACCAACTTACGATTACAGACCGATCAACGTTAAATATGGCGCCGGCAGATGTCATTCCATGGGAATGCAATAGCCAGTCATATTTTATAACTGGTTATAATTTCGGTTATGCTGCAAAAATTACCGAAAACCGGTTATAACCGGTACGTGTAATTCGAGTTTCACTGTATGTATAGGAACCTCTAGACTCAAACCACAACTAACAACCAAGAGCGCACTGTTTTCGCCTTTTTGAAGCAAAATAATGAAGCACAGAAATAATGTAAGAAACTATTAATTTTTATAATTTAAGTAAGGAAAAGTACAGCTGAAAATAATCGTGACCGGTTATTCAAAATTCCGAAAACCGGTTATGAAATTTTGCCCAAATAATCGGTTATAACCAGTTTCTTTGGGTTCGGTTAAAATCGGTTTGCATTCCCTATTTCATAGACACTTGGCAAATTTTCAATACATTCCGATTTTAACGAACACCGCTTACGAATATGGACGGTTGGATGTAACTCACCCTTAAATATATTATGTACTAGCTTCTGCCCGCGACTTCGTACGCGTATAAGTTATGGATGACATGATATTCTTATGTTTCACCATACGATAGGTACCCACTACACTGATAAATTAGATTATTACGATTTCATTTCTATAAATTATGCGTGTAACAGTTCAAATCCTCATAAACTTTGTCGTCAATAACATTTAGTTATATTGGTTTACTTAATCTTTATTGCAAACGAAGTACCTAAGTAGAAGAAAAATTACCATAACCGGAATTTAAATATAAGATTTCATAATTGAAACAAATGGACCGAGGGCGAGACCCCAAAGATACTCTATATCTCCGGGTGTCTTGTCAAACTACCCCTGAGAGCCAAAGTCCTGAAGGTAAACGGGGAGGCAAGCGGGGCCGAAGGCTGAGCTTTTCGTAGGAATGAAAGGCCCAACGTACCCTTATAGATAGCGCTCCATATGCGAGCCAGAGCATCGAAGGCCCGAGGGCGAGACTCCATGGATACTTACTATCCACAGGTGTCTTGCAAGCGAAACATGAGCCTTAAGTCCCAAAGTTGAGGGGTGAGGCAAGCGAGCCCGAAGGCCGAGCTTTTCGTATGAATGAAAGGCCCAACCAAACCAACCCTTCAGAGAGCGCTCTCTATGCGAGCCCGAGGGCCGAAGGCCCGAGGGCGAGCCTTCACGAACACTAACTAAACCCAGGTGTCTTGCAAGCGAAACTGGAGACCAAAGTCCCGAGCGAGAGGAGTCAGAAGAAGAGCGGCGAGGCAAGCAAAACCAAAGGCCGAGCTTTTCGTTGGAATGATAGGCCCAAAGAACCGATTAAGAGAGCGCTTCCTATGCGAGCCCGAGGACTGACGTACACTATCTCCAAGTGTCTTGAAAGCGAAATCTGAGTTCCAAAGTCCTGAAGGTGAGTGGCGAGGCAAGCGAGCCTGAAGGCCGAGCTTTTCGTATGAATGAAAGGCCCAATACATCGCTTCTATGCGAGCCCGAGGGCCGAAGGCCCGAGAGCTAGCTCATGCGGACGCTCACTATACCCGAGTATTCATAATAATATTTCTGAATGTCACAAACGCTGAAGTTTTATACATAAAAAAATGGTACCTACTTAATTCTCCGCGGAATGCGGTTGTTTCCAAATTTTATACCCACGTCTCTTGACGTTGGTGAACTATGCTAATTCGACGTAAGTATTAAACTCAACCTATCATACATCTTTAGATGACCTCTGAATTCATAGCAATTATATAGGAAGACGAAGATCAAGGTTGCTGGATTTCAATATTAACAGCGACGTTATCAGCGACTGAGTTTCCAAAATAATTAGGTTTCTAATGTCTAACAGCTACTATCGGTTGAGATATCAAACATTTTTGGTTATTATAGATAGTCTTTAGCCATCTAGCACTCATTTTCATCCCGTGGTTTTCACGTTTTATCTATATTTTTTTATAATGTTTGAATGGAGTTCTTTTTACTTCCCAGTCAAGTGTATGTTTATCAATTTTCAAGTCTAAAGCTCATGGATTTGAGGAGTTCCCATACAAAGTTTTGCCCCATTTTTTACCCCCTTTGAACTAATTTTTATCATTTTTACAGCCTATGACCTGGCCAGGGATTTTCTCGACCGATTAAGTAAAAGTTGCATCAAAATCCTCCATTCACGAAGCTTCTCTGCGTTTTTTGAAAAATATACATTTTCAAAAAAGCAGACACAAAAAAATTAAAACTACAAAAAGCGCATGCTGCTGGGTTTGAACTCGGGGACACCGACTCCGTAAGCTATGGGTCAAACCACTGGACTAACTATCAGTTGTAAGAACACGATGAATTTTCGAATATATTGACGACATGTTACCATGGTAATGATACTGTTATAACCCCGCTCTTGCAACATTATATAGTTTCTAGTCGCCTCAGAACCTATTTTCATCCCATATTTTTCACGTTTTATCTATACATTGCTAAAAGTTTGAATGGGGTCGTTTTTACTTTCCAGTCAAGTTTATGGTTACCAATTTTCAAGTCTGTAGCTCGTACATTCAAGGAGTTCCCATACAAAGTTCAACCCCATTTTCTACCCCCTTTGAACCCTAATCTTTAAGATTTTTGTAGCTTAAAACCTATCCGGGGATTCTCTCGACAGATTAGTAAAGTTTGCATCAATATCCGTTCAGCCGTTTCCACGTGATACTCTGACAAATAAACAGACAAACAGATAAACAGATAAACAGATAAACAGATAAACAGATAAACAGACAAAAATTCTAAAAACTGTTGGAACGTGTTCTGTTATCAATTCTAAGTATCCCCAGCCAATTTTTTTTCGTTTATCTTCTATGTACAGACTTTCGACCCTCTTCAGCTTTATTATATGTATAGATAGACAGACCAGCGCTACGTGTTCAAAAAATCAAATATTTACCTTCGGCCGATATCTCCTATTATTTTTAGGTACTTAAAACCTTCTCTTTTTATTCGTTTTTGTTTTTAATGTTGATTGATACTCATTTGAGTATTCGGTTTGTCTTGTTACCAGTTATTTACTTTCATAATTTTACCACAAAACGCTAAAACTAGGCGTCACCACGCTCAAAGAAAGTGCTGCAAACGTCGAAACCTCTAACGCATACCCTCGAGTTTTAGTCATCAAGGTAACAATGAATATGCATCGTTACTCCAAAGTTAGAAGTGAAGCGAACTAAGTTTTAATAAGGGTCTCTCTGGGTCATTACGAGCGTGCAACGGTAATCGCTGGCGACGGCACTTTACGGCACTTCGGGCCGCTCCTCACTAGCGAGCCCTTTATATCATAACTTCCTCTCGTTTATTTAATAAATCACCCCCCACTTCACCTATTGACGTTTTGCAAAATGTTTAAGTTTAAGCGAGCAACTTGACAGTCAAAAGTTACGTAATTGAGGCGATCTCACACGCCAAAGTTCACTTTCTTGTTTATCAAGAGGTTATTGGAATATAGACAATGCATGATTATCAACAGTACCTACTGTAGATTGATAAGATAATATAAACCAATCTAGAAATGCATTGTTGGGAGGTAAAGTTGCTTTTAAATAACATTAATACCTGAGCATATGAAAAACCCTTAACAAACCTGACAGATACGGTAAAATGCACGTTCGGAATAAAAACTTATTAATTACTAGCTTCTGCCCGCGACTCCGTCCGCGTGGAACTCGTTTATATCCTATACCCTTCCCCGGGACTCAAACTATCTCTACATACTTGACGGATCAAAAATGGGATCCGGTACCGGAGTAGGCATTTGTGCAAATAAACATAGTAGTAGTGTGAGCATGGGTTGTGTGGCAACCGTCTTACAGGCGGAGACATACGCCATAATAGGCTTGTGACCTAAGATTTTTTTACGATGCGAAAGTAGAGTCTAGACTACTTTACAATGGCATCCAAGCTCTGAACAAGCTTAAAAAAAGACAATAAGGTGCAACTAGTTTGGATACCAGGACACGAGGGCTTCATCGGCATCGATAGGACCGATGAGCTTGCAAAAAGGGAATCTACGAATCACTTTGTAGGTCCAGAACAGAACAGAAGAATATCGGTCTTTAAAGCCTATACGCCATGACCAAACACCAACACGAGTGAAGGAATGAGGCTGGCTTAAGGCTCTTTATAGAAGGAGTGGACTCGGTCTGGACCAAAAAAACTCTGGAAATCCAGCAGTAAGAATAACAATAATAGAAAATACCGAAATGACTACATGCGTGCCTTCTATATTTGAAGAGTCCCCTCTATTCCTCATGGTTCCCATCATCCAACTGAAGTTTTGATAACAATGGGACCAACCTGAAAGCATATACTCGTACTTTCAAATAAAAAAAGAATTGTACGAATCGGTGCATAAATGACGGAGTTCTGAGGTAACAAACATTAAAAAAAAATACAACCGAATTGAGAATCTCCTCCTTTTTTTTGCAGTCGGTTAAAATTATGTTATTTTCTCAGAATTATATCTGGGGTGTTCAGGTCACTTCGGGGTCAAGAATCTCTTGGCCTAGATGGGACTATCGGATAGTTTAGACTAGAATGTGTGGCGAGGAGGATGAGATTATGGAACACTTACTGTGTGATGCCCTTGCCAAACAAAGAATGAATTACTTTATATATATATATTTAGCGGCTATCTGCAACCAAAGGAATTCAAGGTACTTCCGCTGAGCTGCATCATCCGGTTTGTGGAAATGATGGAGCTAGTATTGGGAGTAGGCACTGGGTCGAAGTGAATCCGAAAGGGCCCTCACCTAGATAAGATAAGATCTCTACTTATACCAAAAAGTCTAGCAGGCTAAGCTAACAAGAGTGGCCCCCACGAAAGATTTGGTTAAACTTTTAGGTAGAGCAGCGGCAGGATCTAAGAATACTCTGTGTCTAATATCAGCCTTCGATCTTCATTTGTTTCAAATTTGAAATGTAAAAAAAATTAAGGTAATTTTTACCAAAAAAATACAGAATCAAGGAGAATAGAATCGGGTTAATAATGCATTTTTTTTTTACAGACATACATGTCCTAAACTTAGATGGCAAAAAACTTGGTTTAAAAAAAACATGCCACTTCTCGCGAAGACACACCTACCAAAAATATTAAGTGACAAGCCACAATTGTCAACTACGTATACATATAAAACATTTTCAAATATCTTGGTGCGTCATGTCAAAAAAAGCACATTCTCGAACGTGTTTTTATCATATGAAGAAGAAGAAGAAGAAGAAGAAAATAAGTTTATTCATGACGTTTTAAAACTTAGGCTAATGCATAGGAAAAGAAACAGTAGTGAACATTTTAAATCGTCATTGAAATGGCCTCCACTCAGCTTTATGTCAAGGTACCTTGTGAGTACCTTGACGCTGGTCTTCCGTGGATACCCTTCCAAGAGAACGCTCCAATACGCGGCAAACATAACTTATAGTAATAGAAATTAGCTAAATGATAAATAACATTAGACATAGTTTGAGGAGATCCAATACACTAAAACTACATTGCAATATACAAGATCTAAAAAGAAAACACAGGCTTACATACTATTTTGGGTGGGTTATATTATTATTAAATTTAACTAACCATTAAAATTATATATGCTGACAGTCATAGTCGGAAGTTTTTTATGAAATTGGTACCTAGATCAACATGATTTTTGCAAATTTAAAATATGCTTTTTGTATTTAACTTTAAAGGAGGGAACTGATGGCAGATACTCTAACTTACAAACGACATATCGATACCCGATAATTGAATTACTTGACACAATTATTATTAATATTATACCTATTGATTACCTACTTGACGATCATAATGTAAATTCATGTAAATTAGCTTAAGTCAATTTATAATGTAAATTCATGTTGTGAAATAAAGAAATCTAAATCTACAGTAGTAGTGGCCAATATATTTAAGTCGAGAGCTCGCAGTCAACGCGGATATATCCGGCGCGAATAAAATTTATTGACTAATGTCGTTACGTTTTGTTGCCAAAAATAAAAATACTATACCTACATTTTATGCGCTAATAAAAGTATTATTGTTAGTATGATTCCAACAATAATTAATTTAAGGAATTAAAAGTTACTATATTTAAATCAATCTCAACTAAACAATCATCCTTATGCTCATCCGATAAAGCTTTGCCTGGAAACGACACAAATACACTGGTAAAAAATTATAAAATGATATTGAAACAATAGTTTTAAGTTTCCAAATTATGATTCTCTATAAGAAACCTTTAGGATACGAAGCGAAACTTATGATGTGCTATAATAGAAACCAAAATATTTTAAAAAGTATTGTTTTTATTGCATCTGAATATATTTTAATTCGTGGTGGTTCTTAATCAAAGTGGTAGGTGATTGTGTTACTTTATTATTTTATTCTTCGCTTAGGTACCTACCTAAATGAGGAATAAAGGAAATAGATGAAGACATTTATCAATAGGTAGGTACATATACCTTATAAATACCTAGTTATAAACTTACTTGCATATGAAGATCATATTTTGCATTGAAATATTTTGCTTTTACATATTAGTAAAATTAGTAGTCAGTGAAAGTTTTAAGTGAGATAATATTAAAGGACCGAGAAAAATCGACTTCAAATGCGGCGGTCCCTGTGTGAGATAGTAGGTAATTGACGTCGTTTGTAAGTTAGTAGGTACGGCAGGGTAATGTGATGTTTGGAGTAGTTGAAGCATAGTTTCATGTTTGCGGCTGAGGGGCGACCTCACTTTACTACCTTAACCGCAATATAACCTTATTCGTCAGTACTTTGACTTCTAACTATCAGGTTTCCGCAAAATCGAGTCGACTTAGACTTATGCGCTTAAACGAAAGATAATTATTGCAAGTTCTGTTACTTTTTAGGGTTCCGTACCTCAATAGGGAAAAAACGGAACCGATTGAGTTGAAATTTGGTAAACATATGTAAATTCGTGACCCAAAGATGGCCACGAATTTACATATGTTTATGTTCAAAAGTCAAAGTGATTTATTCTTCAATTTAGGCATATTACATGCACCTATGAATGTCGATAAACTACCACCGGTTCGGAAAGTAAACCTCTGCCTCGAGAAGAACCGGCGTAATAAACTCGGCGAGGTGTCATTTTTTCAAAACAGTATACAATATATCATATCAGTATCAGAGTATTATAAAATTTTAAAATTACATTGCTACAGTAGAAAGCCTATTTATTTTACGACAGGTTTTTAGTGCAGGATTTTATCGCTGCCAAATATCCCTATCCATGATGTAGTCGTTTATCTTATAATATGCTTTATGTCTTATGTTTGTTTGAAATGAATTCTAAAAAAAGGGGCCACTTTTGGGGGGTAACCTGGAAAATTAAAAAAAAGTTTCGCAAACTGTATTGTGTGACATATCGAATGAAAGAGGTTGTTGTAAACATCTCAGATATATTATTCTTTAGCAAAAACAGATTTGAAGTAATTTAGGAAAAAAGACGAAAATTGACTACCCCCCTCCCCCCTTATCTCCGAAACTACTGGGCTAAAAATTCTGAAAAAAATATGGAAAATAGGTCCTTGCCTAAAGATTACAGGAAAACCTATAAGAAGTTTGAGTATTCAACGTAACGGGAAAATTCTCAATATTTTTATGAAATTTAGATTATGTAGTTGAACTCGCACTTGTCCGGGTTTTTTTAAAGTAATTGACCATGCTTATGACTAATGTTTGCCGTTTGGGGTGTCATTTACACAGTATATTTAGCTTTACAACATATTTATCTACGCTTTACACCGAACATATTTTTCAGGGGTGCCCTTTGTGTGTCATAATATCGATTGTCCTAAAATATTTTGACCGAACATTTTTGGCATAACGTTGAATGGCATACTGTAGATTTAGCATAAACTGTTTTTGCATAATTGTTGATTGTCCTAATTTTTATTGCTCGTAATAAGTATTAAATATTCGAAAATCTAAATGGCTAAAACTTATTACGTCTATTATTATATGGCATAAGACATGTCTAGCCTAATATTATTGATATATTACTAAAATTGCAAATGATTCCTTGTTTATAGCGATCGGAAACCCAAATCAGCGCACCCCACTTCCACGTGGTATCTGTTCTACCCAGCGAACGAAACAATCATAGAAGGCGAATTCCCAAACCTACTCAAAAATGCCCATACATTTTATAGCAAAAAAGATTGATTGATTGACCAAAACCCGGTATGCGCATGTGCGCGCATGTTCGAACTAAACGATTTCGGCGATTTTTTTTTAAATAGGATGGATTTTTTATGAGTACCTATCCAAATTAAAGTATGGTAATCCTTATACAAAATTATAATATACGTGTTTTTTCTTTTAGTATCCCTCGGTACTGAAATATTGAGTTATGGCACTTCAAAGTTGTCTCAAAAAATACCTAGTACGTATACTGTTGATGGCAGCCACTTTTATCCCAAGCGAGTGAAGTAAAGTTCTGTCTGCCAAAGACTTAACTGTGGCTCGGATAGCGGCCGGATAATTATTGCACTTCCACGCATACGCCTAATGAGTGTGTGCCTACAGTTGTAAACACAGGACACTCTATTGTCTGGACGTGTAAACAAGGGGAGGCTCTTCACACTAAACTGACAGCGAAATCCTCGTGGATTAGTATCATTTGCGGGCTCTCGTCGGCCCACAAGCAATGTGCGTTGACGGTTCAAGTTTGTCTATAAAAGCTAGTGAGGCCTTCATTTTGCTACAGTGTGACTTTAGAATTGCCGTTTTTATTAAAAATATAGTTACAAAACGACTAAATCTACCACTTCTACTAAATCTATCCTCACAAAAAAAAAAAAAGAGTCTGGCAAGCGCAAGTTGAAGCCACTAGATTGAATTACACGTCATCACTGTTCGTTAACATGCATGCTTATGACGTTTAGTGTTACCGCGTAATTGGATCTTGTGGGTTTAACTTGCGTGCGCACAAACTTTATTATAGGTAGGTAGGGGAGGTGGCATGAAAGAGCCAGTTTACTAAATGTAGCAAAAAAGAAGCGGGTTGTGACAGAGATACAACCGTTAATTAAGTTTAAGTGGATACTTCTTTGTTGGCTATGGAACCCTTGTACCCGTAAAATATATATCTGAATTAATTCACTAAAATCTATATAAGTACAGATAAATCGGTATATATGGCAACATTTATTTATTTATTTATTTACTGCAAAAACCATGGTTACAAAGGTGTTACAAACAATGATAAGGTCATACATGGTAACCCTGAAAGGGCGTAGCATAATAGGTATATAAATCACAATTGACTGACGTTAGCTCATTTGACTCGCGATACATTGAAAATGGCGGTCATTTCAGCATTATTTTCATGTCCGCCTCATAAACTAAATAACATTTTGTGATTAACAACTAATGGCAAATAAAGAAGGATTAAAACATGTAACAAACAATTATTTGAAATCAGATTAGGCTTCTCTACAAAAAGTTATTCCGGAAGTCACGTGATACATTTTGAACTGTATACCCCTATACAAGAACGCGAGCTAAGAAGTATCAACTTCAAAAATACAGTTTAAAATAAATTAGCAGTGAGATTTGTTTTCTAAATTATTCTTCATTTATTGCAGTAAGTATATGTATTTTTATATTAAAAAAAACATAAAAATAAATAAGAAAGAACGTGAATTATCCATTTTAGAAAAAAACAAGTATTTTGGCTCTTTCATAACCATAATAGATCGGTGTTGAAACAGCCATCAAACAAAGGTTATGAAAGAGCCTGACTATAGAAATTTAATTACAAATGTCAAATATGCATAATAACAATGAAGGCACTCCACTGAAAATAAAAATAATTTTTTTTGGCTAGTATAGTAATCAGATCCTGACTTGGTGACAATGGGACCACTTCAGGAGCATACTCTTTCGAATAAAGAATCTTGGAAATCGGTCCACAATTGACAGCGAAATCGGTGAACAAATATAAAAAAATACAGTAGAACATAGAACCTCCTCCTTTTTTGAAGTCAGTAAAAATATTATTTTGTGCCGATATCAAATACCGTATGAAGTATAGTTAACTGTTTAATGAAATTTTAATTTTAGTTTTAAAAGAGATTAAGCCGTGTCATGTGTCCGGTAACACTTAACAAGCTCGAGCTTCAGGCCGCGCACGTGAGTCGCGGGATTCATTAAATTAAACCCGTCTCCGTACTTTAATGAGAGCTTATTCGCTCCGTTAACTGTAAGTACGTAGCTTTTCACTGATCTGTTTAACTGTACTCACCTTTGAGTATTAAGCCACTCTGGAGATGCCATGCCATGACGTAAACTCTTCGAACAAATTTTTTCGCCACTTTTGGCGGGGGGCGAGGTAAAACACGTACAGCACACCACCAAAAGATGAATAACTCAACAGACACAAGTTTTGCTGTTGCGATAAACGCACACTACAAAAAATTCAATACATCAAAAATTACACGCACACAGACATAGTTTTCACGTAACTGATGCAGCATACATACGAACAAGTTAGTGATGGGACACATCGAAGACATCTGAAGAATGAGTCAAATTAGTTTGATGAATGAACTGAATTATCTTATACTATTTATTATAAAATTGTAAAAGTGAAAATTCTGTCCATTGAAGATACTAACCAAAAAAATATTTGTTTGTATATATGTCTGTCTGTATTTATGTGCCCTAGTATCCTTAGCCCTTTCGCACAGTTAAACTGTGGAATGAACTCTCGCCCGCGGTTTTCCGGGCTGATACTTATTGATTGGTATTTGCAAGAACCTATGTATATGCAATTATATTTTAATAAGGCTCATCTTTCACCACATTTATAAAGTTACTTAAAAACATAAATGAGCTAAGGGAAAGCAATAAAATAAATTGTTAATTTTATTAGAATGACATATTTATTAATTTAAATTCTCTGGTATGGATTTTTAAGACCCGCTTAAGACTTTTATTAATTAGTATTTTTATTGATTTTTAAAATGAATACGTTTATTGTACACGTGATCATTTTTGTAGCTTTCCGGAGTAAAGTGCTCCGAACAGATAACACTTGTACGTGTAGGTTTCCAAGAATAATTTTCGTTATTACAAATTGTTCTCTCTCCTTTATATAGGGATCTTTTGAAAATCTAAAAGGACATACAATTATATTAAATAAAGTATAATACTATAAATAATAGTATACGAATAACACATACACTCATATTCCCGCACTCAATGTATTCCTTTTACCTAGATTTTTTTTTGCCAACAATTCTTTTCTTTTTAAGACTAAATTTCAAGTCCAGAGAAAAGTAATTTTTCTGATTCACCTTACAAGATTTAAATGTAACATACATCTATACCTACTATTTAATTCAATATCTAATAAAAAAAACTGACTAATATACAAACTGCAGTGATTGAATGAATGAATGATTCATTCAAATGTTGAGTCGCCTTTCTTACTTTATCACATCCCTAAAGACCGATTCGACCCTTTACCACTGTAATCATGTTTACGTTCTGTCATTTACGTATCGCAAACGGTATTTTCTTTAAATGGAGATTGTACTTCAATACACATTTAATCGTTAGTAAAAATACTTACCTATGATAGGAAACGCGAACTTGTTGCGAATTTGAGCTGTCAGATCACCTTTTACATGATAATATTGCACAAGTCACCATTTTTCGAGAGAAACGTCACGCGACACGGAACGATACAAAATAACGGTGAAGCGACTTTAAGTAGTTTTATATAACGTGGTTGAACAGTTGACCAATGTAGTTTGCCGGAGGGGTTCGCCTGTGTATTAAGCCCACTGGAGATGTCTGCAGTGGGCTTAATACTCAAAGGTACTCACAGATAGTCATTAGTCACTCTAAGGCCGTTTTATAAGTACTTTCTCGTAATCGTTACGAAGTTTTCCTAGGTTGTAACTCGGTTACGTGAAAGGAAAAAATATATCACTTAGATACCAGTATCCTATGGGGATCATTTTTTCTTCTTAGGTAACTGGTTCATTTCAATAAATTAAAAGTAAAAAACTTTTTAAAAAACAAGCTTTTATTTAAATGCGCTAAAAAGAATAAAATAAACTTTTCCTTTAAAACTTTTACTATCAACTTATAACGTCATAGCACATTTTAGATGATATAAAAGCTTGTCGCGAGATTATCTCAGTATATAAATAAAATAAAATAAAAAAGCCTTTATTTCATTCAAGTTACACAATTAATAGTATTCAAATCTATAACGTTAGTATCTTGTATATAAAAAGAAATCTGTAAACTAAGTATGTTATTTATAATATATATTTATATTTTTTTTTATTGCTTGTTATTTCTTTATTTTTTTGTACTTTTTCTTCTATATATATTTATTTAATTTTAAAATCTAAGAACTAAAATTATTTTTCTGAAGGAACCCCTAAGAGGGTATAGGCCTCCTCCAAAAGATTCCACCTCTCTCTATCTTGGGCTATTCGTGTCCAGGAGGAACCAGCAGTTCCAACGATGTCGTCTTCCCATCTTGTGAAGGGTCTTCCCTTGCGACGTTTTCCTTTTGGTCCCTTCCACGATGTTATTATTTTGGTCCAGCGCTCGTCTTGAAGACGCGCTACGTGTCCTACCCACTTCCATTTTCGTGTTCGAGCGAAGGCTAAAGCATCAGTAGCTTTCGTGACGCTACGTATTTTTGTATGTCTTATTTTTGTATTTTTTTTAAATTGAGCATCCAGGAGCCGTAGCATGGTTTGCCTTGTCACGCGATAGGTGATAGGATAGAGCGTGCGTCACTGGCTGACACCGTTCGATAGAACGAGACGACGCTCTTATCTTGTCACTTGTCGCGTGATAAGGCCAACCATGCTACGGCTCCTGCGCTCTATTCCCCTTTGGCATGAAGTTATTTTGTTTTTTATACGGGCTGTGAACTTCCATGTTTGACAGCCATATGTTAGGCAAGGTAACAGGCATGATGACATCGCTCTTGTTTTGATGTTTATGGGTATATACGAGTACCGAAATCTCGCGGAAAGCTTTTATATCATCTAAAATGTGTTATGACGTTATAAGTCGATATTAAAAGTTTTAAAGGAAAAGTTTATTTTATTCTTTTTAGCGCATTTAAATAAAAGCTTGTTTTTAACAAGTTTTTTACATTTAATTTATTTTTTACTTTTTAGTCATCGCTGGACAGGTTTCTCAGTATATTGTCTACCACATTGGATTTAGAATGACGTCACTTTAATTTTCGAGTTATTCTCAGCAAACCCTTTCATTTGATACCCATATTGTAGGAGTGCATTAAAAAAAATAGCCGGCCATCTTGGGTGTTCCGCCATGTTGGATTTCTTTGCCAACTGTACTTTTTTTTGCACACTCATCAACTGCTCATTGAGAGGATTGTAACGAGCCCAAACACGACGGGTTTATCCTGTGTAATTAAGGAGTTCCTACGGCCACCTTCCGTCTCCATCATCAGACCAGATTTATGGTATCATATTATTGCATTGTCATCCGACTTACATAATTGTACAAAATTTCAACTTGATTGGACTCCGGGAAGTTGGTCAAATTTAACCTGCAAGATTTCATTACATAGTTACATACAGGTCGACCTAATAAAAGTCTGTTAATAAATCAAGGGAAAGCGGGGCGCCTTGTTTTCTCTGAAGACCATCCAAAGACCAAAAAGCGTTGGCTCGAAGGGCGAGCCAACGCTTTGAGCCCCTCTAATTTTTGTACGGTTTATTAAAATCTTTCAACTAAAATTATTTTGAACAAGATCGGTTCAAAGGTTTTCGAGATATTGCTGAAAAACTGCCTTCCTTAAAGAAAAGGACGTAAGTGCTTTAAGATTTCTGTGACGATACGACCTTTTTAATAGGCACGGATCCCTTCGTTTTGCGTGGTCCGACACGTACTTGGCCGTTTTTTTGCATAGATTTTTGCCCACCTAATTAACTAAAAACAAGTTTTTTTGTACTTAGATAATAACATAATGCATAATAAAATAAAATAAAGAATAATCGAAATTGGTTCACTTAATACAGAAATATTTCTGAAAAACAAACATATCAGGTTGCAAGTTATTAGTAATGTAGCACCAGCCATATTCAAGTTTACGCAATTACACGCTAGATGTCACTGCCTGTAAGATAGATCGTGCTAACGTTTGTTCGACATAGAAACTATAAGAAGGAGAGTGCTACGTATGTAGGTACAGCGTTTTTATTTGTGGGACTCTCAGGGACTAACCCTCAACTATGGAACGGTTGTTTGTGTTTCGTATGATCAACTCCTGCGCGTCTTGTTGGCATTCTGGACTAGGACAGTATTGTTAAGATTTTTTCAAAATAAAGCGGGGTCGTCATGACGGGTAACGACGTAGGACCACTGTAATGGAATTATCCATTTTCTTACGATCACAGACTTTGTGTACCTATTTAAAATTGAAATACACAAAATGATAAATGTTAAGAAAGCGAGTAGCGAAGCGATGATAATCATTATAATTCTAGCACTTAATTCTTTCCCCCCTCCCTGTTAATAATGCGAACAAATAGAATATCACCCAGCATTTTCAAGCAAATGAATACCTTTGTAATTAACTAAATAAAGCGTTGCGATTAAATAAACCCTTAACTAGATGATTCTAAATGTTGTACAACTTGGCGAAAGTTAGCTCACTTTAGCGGCATGATTTATAATACTTTAAAGTGGTACCTATTAAAACTTTTTTTCAGATTGCAACTCCTTTAACACTTTCAATTCTAACTGCAATAAATCAGGGGAAACCGCGGCATCTTTCACGTTATGACTTCCTCGTAAAATTTACATTTAAAAGTTAATTTTCTCGTTCCCAGCTGAGGGCAATTGTTAATCTTGAATTCACTCGTGTAGAGGCTATGTCGAGAGGGAAAAAATACGGAAATACTTAGTTAGAGTCTTGTTAAAGTTTAAGCAGTGAAACCCTCGGCGACTGAGCAGAATTATGCCAGGTACCTAATCAAACAAATCCTGACTTTTCCAGTTTCTTATTTGGTTAGTTTCTGGGTAGATCATGTTTTTAGGGTTCCGTAGCCAAAATGGCAAAAACGGAACCCTTATAGTTTCGTCATGTCCGTCTGTCCGTCTGTCCGTCTGTCCGTCTGTCCGTATGTCACAGGCATTTTACTCGAAAACTATAAGGTGTATTTGAATAAAATTTTGAGGATAGGTTATTTTGATAGCCGCTACATAGTTTTGTAATTAAAATGACAAAAAAAATTTTTTTAGGGGTGCACTCCATACATAAAACTAAAAGTCAAAAATGTTTTTTTCATTGTGACCCCCCGTGTGGCACATCAATCGATAGGCCTTTCAAAATAAATATAAGGTTTCTTAGCATTTTTGAATAGGGTCGGAGATAATCGTCCCGAAAGTCACTAAAATTCTGTCCCCCCCTGTAAAAATATGGAAAAATTCATGGACATAGGGCTTATTAATTTCATTCACCGAAAATTGTTTTGAACAAGATCGGTTCAGAGGTTTTCGAGATATTGCTGAAAAACTGCCTTCCTCAAAGAAAAGGACGTAAGTGCCGTAAAATTTCTGTGACGATACAACCTTTTTAATAGGCACGGAACCCTTCGTTTTGCGTGGTCCGACACGCACTTGGCCGGTTTTATTAGGTTGGATTCGGAGTGAATCAGTTTCTAAACATGTCTCATACTATATTCAGCAAATTTTTATTTAGTCTTTTTCTGGGGAGGTCAGATTCTCAGTAGGTTAGGGAGTTTTTTCGTAGTAGGTTAGATTGGAACAATGACAAATTCAAATAAGAAACGGTTCTTTAGAAACCAAATTCTAACCAAGTATATTTCTTTATTGTGACTGAATCTAATTAGAGGACATTCTTAATAAGTATGTGTCTTAATTAGTTATTTTCTACATTAGATGGCTTCTGTGAAGGCCAAGAACAGTTGGCTAGCTAACATTTAATATCAATACTGTGTCAGTTTGCTAGCGCATATAAAACGGGATAATATTTTTAACCGACTTCAGAAAAAAGGAGGAGGTTCTCAATTCGGTTGTATTTTTTAATTTTATTTTTAATGTTTGTTACCTCAGAACTCCGTCATTTATGAACCTATTCGTACAATTCTTTTTTTATTTGAAAGTATATGCTTTTACACTGTTTCCATTGTTATTAAAACTTCAGTTGGATGATGGGAACCATGAGGAATTGAGGTAACTCCTCAAATATAGAAGGCACGCATATAGTAATTTCGGTATTTTCTATTATAACTAGTGTATTTACACCAGGAAATCACAAATTTGGCGAAATGGAACTGATGATGAAGACCACAGATGACTTATGGAACTCGAACTTAAAACTGTAAAAGTACAGTTACTGATTCCGATATGGTTCCATTGAAATAGCAACAAATGAAGTCCTAAATGTCAAGTGTGCCAAATCGACGGAACTCCTCAAATATTATCGGCCCACATACAGTGATATGGTTGTCGTCTGTAAAAATCAACGTATTTACTCTCGGAAAGCAGTCCATGTGGTAAAGTGGACAGGAAATGTTCATGTGGCTAGGCGGAGTACTAAATTGAAGTCGGTTAAAACTTTGTTTTTAAAGTAAATTATTATTTTATCTTATTTGAAGTCAATTTTTTTGCCTTTTTTATGTTTTTTCGTATCTGTCTGGCCGAATTGTCATGTTACTAAACATTTTTACACTTCGGGTACGTTTCAAGTTTCAAGGTCTGGATTTGAAGCCATCAAGATTTGAGGAGTTGAACCTTATGTAACCCATCTTCAGAACTAGACCTTAACACAAATGTTCCTTCAGAACTTATTTGCTTAACAAACAAGTAAGTTCTGAAGAGGACAAATCGCCCATATGCAGTGCTAAAGAGTCCCGTTCATCCCATCAGTAGTTCCACTTCGGTTTTCAAATCGGTTCAGAAATGACGGAGTTCTGAGATAACATACATACGAAAAAAAAAGCGGCCAAGTGCGTGTCAGACCACGCAAAACGAAGGGTTCCGTGCCTATTAAAAAGGTCGTATCGTCACAGAAATTTTACGGCACTTACGTCCTTTTCTTTGAGGAAAGCAGTTTTTCAGCAATATCTCGAAAACCTTTATATCTATCTTGTTTAAAACAATTTTCGGTGAATGAACTTAATAAGCCATATGTCCATGAATTTTTCCATATTTTTGAAATACACCGTTCAAAAATTAGAGGGGGGGCGGGGGGGACAGAATTTTATTGACTTTCGGGGCGATTATCTCCGACTCTATTCACTTAATCAAAAAAATTGCTAATAAACCTTATATTTATTTTGAAAGGCCTATCAATTGATGTGGGCTCACAATGAAAAAAAATTGACTTAGTTTTATGTATGTGCAGTGCCCCTAAAAAATTTTTTTGTTATTTTAATAATTTAATTACAAAACTATGTAGCGGCTAACAAAAAACACCTATCCTCAAAATGTTATTCAAATACACCTTATAGTTTTCGAGTAAAATGCCTGTGACATACGGATAGACGGACAGACGGACATGACGAAACTATAAAGGTTCCGTTTTTGCCATTTTGGCTACGGAACCCTTAAAAGGAGGAATTGATAACCTCCTCGTTTTTTTGAAGTCGGTTAGTAAGTAACAGAAGGAATTTATGCATAAAGTGTTCGTGCAATTTTGCACTATACTGTACTTCATACTGTTATTGCATTTCTCGTTGAAATAGGCTACAAATAATTGTGGTTGACTGTGTATCAGCATGACGAACTATGAAATTGACTTCCACTAGAAATCAAGACACGCGGCAGCGTGTCAAGCCAAGTTCAAAGCAAAGGAACTAGCTAGCCAGTGCCGAGTGTAATATTACACGAACCACTTGGTGCCACTTTTGACCCTTCTATAACTCAAAACCTCTTTAACATAAACACATAAAACTACGTGTGTTTAATTATATCCATAAGGACATCTAGAAGCCCAAATTTCATGAAGCTAGCTCAAACGGTTATAAAGATATGAAGGTCAAAAAGTCGTAAATTTTAGTATTGACTGACATATAGTACCTAAACCTAACCTACTTCCAGATGACCACCTAGAAGGATGAAATTTGGAATCCAGCTCGGTAATGGTGTGTAAGCGTAGGAAAAAATCTAAAAATAAAAAAAAGTTAAAAAATAGGGGGGTCCTCATACAATTTTTTTTTTAAATTGTAGCGTTGGACCGTTACAAGCAGATATTTGAAACTATCCCTATATATGTATTATTATATTTGCTATATAACCGATATATAAAATAAGTGGTGTCCCCATACAAAAAACTTGTAATACGCGCTAAACAACCGGCCAACGGTGTGTCGTCGGCGGCGCGCGGCACCACATAATTATACACAGATAAGAAGTAAATCTACATAAAAGCGCTTCCGAGCAACACGGAAACGCAAGAAAAAACATTAAATCTCAATACCTGCCTAGTTTTGTATACAAAAAGTAATGATATCCCACCAAAAACATAAATGTAAAAAAGGAGAGCCAAGTTCAATACAAAAATTATCCTTGGCTTCGCCGCAAAAAGAATGGAGATCTAAATGAGTGCCAAGTTATGCAAAATCCAAATATGTATTTATAGGAATAAAATAACATTATGAACAAGTATGAAGAGTCAAAGTAAGAGATCTTAAAGTAGGTTAGATTTGACTTGGCCAGTTTTTATCAGAATTAATATATATATATATACGAGCTTTTGCCCGCGACTTCGTCCGCGGGGAACTCCATACAAACTTTTACCCCCCCCTCCGCTTTTCACTCCCTTAGGTAATTAATTTTGGGATAAAAACTATCCTTTGTCCTTCCCCGGAATTAAAAGTATCTCTGCACCCATGGCATCTCAATCAGTGCAGCGGTTTTAGCGTGAAAAGGTAACAGACAGACAGAATTACTTTCGCATTTATAATATTAGTATGGATTGTTTGAAGCGAAAAGGGGCTTTCTTGTGGCTGAGTTACATGATTTTATAGATAAGGTTTTTCCAAAATTAATCGGTGGGGCAAGACGGAACCCTCGGTGTGCGAATCAGACTCGCACTTGAACTTGACCCGTTTTTTTACAAACATAGACTCCGCCACCAACTTGGTGATTCTGTGGCCTGGCCTCGGTGGTTAATAGTTAACTTGCCATTAGCTGTCACTATTGACCGCCGCCGCAGGCCGCGCCAGTGTGTTGCAGGCATTAAGCCTCTCACACACTGGCGCAGCCTAGCCGCGGCGGTCATTAGTAAACTTGTTATTAGCTGTCAAATTTACTATAGTATTGACCGCCACCGCAGGCTGCGCCAGTGTAGTCCAGGCCTTAAGCTTCTCAGACTGGCGTGGCCTGGCCGCGGCAGCCAAATAGTGAACTTGTCAAATGACAAGTTCACTATTTGGCTGCCGCGGCCAGGCCACGCCAGTCTGAGAAGCTTAAGGCCTGGACCACACAAATTGTTCAAATTTGTTGATACATTTATTGAAATTACGCCTGATTACGAAATTTGCGCATATACGTTCTCATATTAGAATATATTATTTTTTTATGCTTGATCTTTTGGTACCTATGCGTTTCGTGAATATCTATCGTAGTCCGGTTATAAATTACTATTTAATAGGTAAAAGACAAAACGATTCTGCCATTTTGACGTTAATGACAGCTTACAGATGTAGCGGCGATATAAATTAGAAAAAGAAATGAAAAATTTAAAGAGGTCAATATTTCGTAAAATTAATTAACTGTCGCAGTCGCGTCAAAACTATCCTAAGCGGAAGCCATAGTAAAAATATACCTATAAAAACTGAGATCATTCGTGACAGAACAATGTATAAAATGATACTGGCTGATTCTTTTTTTAATTTAGAAATTTATTATAAGTGGAGATAGAAGATATAGATAGATAGAAATAAATTTCCTAAGGCATCGAATCTGGGGGCACGGCAGTGCCCCCGCCAAGTCGAGCAAAAAAAAGCGGCACGGCCGTACCATCCTTTTCTCGAAGCAATTCAGGCCATTTTCGACCCCCCTATAATTTCGTTGTGGATAAAACAAGAAACCTGAATTTTCAGTAACTAATCAGGCATTATGTAAACACGGTATATTTTAAATTTCAGTCAATTTGAACCAGTAGTTTAAGAATGACAACTTGTTAAAGTTTCTAAATTTTGTCACTCACTGACTGACTGACTCACCGATCATCAAAAGTCCAAGGCTCTTCTAGCAGACATAGAAGCTTCAAATTTAGAATACAAATAGAGTTTAATGTCTTAATCATGGGAAAAACTATCTGGGAGCACGGCAGTGCCCCCGCCAAGTCAAAATAAAAAAATATCATAAGACAAAGCCTTTAACAAAATTCGTTAGAAGTAGATGGTACCAAAAAGTAGGACTCTACAAAAAGAAGTGAGATGCCATCAAAAACATCCTGTAAAAAACCCAAGTCTCGCAGCTCAGTCTTTCTACCGTAAAAAGTTGTGAGATCCATGTAATACCAAGTCGGTTAATCTATTTAGTCTCTACTTAAAGGACCTTCTGTCTTAAGTTATTACATAAGTTATTATCATGCCAATATTAAAAATATTTTACGTTTTAAACAAATAGATCGACTTGGACATCGCATGAAAACACAATGAATATTACAATTATATTAGATAGATTCTTTAGTCTATCGCGCCTCACGCGATTGAAACTCTCGTTGCTGTTGGTTGCTGGCCCGTCGTGCTGTGTAGTGTGATACATACTAATAATCAAATCATGCGATGTCCAAGTCGATATATTTGTTTAAAACGTAAAATATTTTTAATATTGGCATGATAATAACTTATGTAATAACTTAAGACAGAAGGTCCTTTAAGTAGAGACTAAATAGATTAACCGACTTGGTATTACATGGATCTCACAACTTTTTACGGTAGAAAGACTGAGCTGCGAGACTTGGGTTTTTTACAGGATGTTTTTGATGGCATATTCTATTCACTAAGCTTCTCTGCGTTTTTGAACATGTATCACAAAAAAAAAGTGCATTCCAGTCGCTGGGTTTGAACTCGGAGATACCGACTCCGTAAGCTATGGGTCAAACCACTGGACTAACAGTTGTAAGAACACGATGAATTTTCAAATATCTTGACGATGTGTTACCATGGTAATGATACTGTTATAATCCCGCTCTTGCAACATCTATCTATTCTATCTATATATATAATACGCGAGCCCGATTTTTGTACATGCCATCAGATCTACAGTTATGGTCCGATTTTGATAAATGATATGTCGTTCGATTCGTCTCATGCTGGAGATTTGCAATAAGGTCTCCGATTTTTAATTTTTATTGATAAAGTACTAAAATTTTAATTTAAAGAATCTACCGTGCGCTGACCACGTGACCTTGGCTGTGTGACGTCACGTGACGTACCGAACTCCTGTTTTGACTTCAGATGACAATGTAAAATAAATAAACAAGAATTTAACTCAAACCTGTAGTAAGTTCTTCAGCATAAGAAATTATAAATGTTGAGACTGAGAGAAATGAGTTGACAGACGTATTGTGTCAACTGTGGATTAATTTTTTTAGTAACATAGAGTTGTCAATATTATTTGCCATGTTGGGAGAAGAATGAGGTTTAAACCCATTAATTGTCGTGGACCCCATATAGGCTTTATTTACCTTACTTAGCACAATGCCGTAGGCACCGATAGGCTTCAAATTTGAAGTAAAGATGTAGAAAACGAACCTCGATTAAGTACTAAAATTTCTTTTCGGATACCGGGGACCCCCATTGGCAACTTTATTCACCTGACTTGAATACCATCCAAATTATTTCAGGTTCAGATAATTATATTTCGATTACAGGTAATAGGTATAAATTGTAATTTGTCAAACCGATATGACTTAATACTGGAAAACCAGTATTAAACTATTTAGCGGTATAAATAGTCAAATGCCGGATAACCGGTAAAATATTATTTTAAACCATTAACGGTCCCCGATACAGTATTCTTTGATCTGTTCTGATACTAATAATAAACAGGTGTAATGTCTGTGAAATGTAAGTTTGTATGTCGGGGATAGTCTCAGAAACTATACCCATCGTATTCTAAAAATCCTTTCTTCAGTACCTATGTTATATAATATACGTAGAATGGACCGGGATTATGTGCTATAATATTTTATCCCGTCGCTCCGCCTAGGTCCTTTGTATACGCGGCGGAGCCGCGCGGGCAGCTAGTTATATATAAGTCTCTAGTCGCCTCAGAACCTATTTTCATCCCATATTTTTCACGTTTTATATACACTACTAAAAATTTGAATGAGGTCGTTTTTACTTTCCAGTCAAGTTTATGGTTACCAATTTTCAAGTCTGTAGCTCATGGATTCAAGGAGTTCCCATACAAAGTTCAACCCCATTTTCTACCCCCTTTGAACCCTAATCTTTAAGATTTTTATAGCTTTTAACCTGGCCGGGGATTCTCTCGACAGATTAGTAAAGTTTGCATCAAAATCCGTTCAGCCGTTTTCACGTGATGCTCTGTCAAATAAACAGACAAACAGATAAACAGACAAAAATTCTAAAAACTGTTGGAACGTGTTCTGTTATCAATTCTAAGTATACCTAGCCAATTTTTTTTCGTTTATCTTCCATGTACAGACTTTCGACCCTCTTCAGCTTTATTATATGTATATATATATATATGTGACGGTTTTTGGGAAAAGGTCCCACTTTGTCGATATGGAGTTAAGAGTAATTCCTAATACTACAGATCATACGCTATCTTTTGGTAAAAGATTCATGTCTCTAGGTGCTATAGTTATTTTTTTAAAATTCTGCAAAGTTGCAGAAGTGAAAAAGCGACAATTGAGAAAACGTTGGTTAAAGTTTGGGATGGCAGAAAACACACTTCTACTTTGAAGTTATGGAGTGGTTGGTATTAAATGAATGGGCATACTTTAGGGATTTCAAATTAGTTAAAATCATGTATGTAAATTTAGTATTTTGAATGTTATAGAGGCTTGAACATAAAAACGGGACGAAAATATGTAAATCCTGAATATGGGTTTATTTCTATATTATATTATACGGCACGCAGATTTATCATTAAAGTTGTATTTATAAATGGTTTCCCATGCTAAAAAAGACAGAAATAATTCTGTGGATCCTTTTATTTAGTTATTATGTCAAAAAGTTAATAACAAATGATTTGAAGAGTGCCATGCATAAAAATTAAAATACACGTGTCTCTTAATATATAACATGAGATTACTTAAAAAACATACTTATCAAGCATAGAAAGTATGTAAAATATCAAATTATAAGTACTTTTTGTGTGTATAAAGTTTAGTGATTTTATATAGGGAGGGTCCCACTTTGTCGATTTACTAAACTTTAGTGCTTCTTCATTGAAAGTGTTTGTGTTTGGTATATTTTTCAGTTTTATGTATGAGATAATGGTTTGTTATTGTTAATCTAAGAGTCTTTGATACTAACGTCGTTTGTTTAAACTTATTTAACGTAATTGAACGAAATTTCTTTTCGACTCAAGTTTAGTGACCCACTTTGACGGTTTAGTGGATCATACGCAAAAAAATTACTACAAGTATAAAATCATAATTTATAAACATAGGTGTAATTTGCTGAACCAAAAACAGTATAATTACAAACCAAAAACCGGCCAAGTGCGTGTCGGACCACGCAAAACGAATGGCCGTGCCTATTAAAAAGGTCGTATCGTCATGAAATCTTACAGCACTTACGTCCTTTTCTTTGAGGAAGGCAGTTTTTCAGCAATATCTCGAAAACCTCTGAACTGATCTTGTTCAAAACAATTTTCGGTGAATGAAATTAATAAGCCCTATGTCCATGAATTTTTCCATATTTTTAAACTACACCGTTCAAAAATTAGAGGGGGGGGACAGAATTTTAGTGACTTTCGGGGCGATTATCTCCGACCCTATTCACTTAATCAAAAAAAATGCTAAGAAACCTTATATTTATTTTGAAAGGCCTATCGATTGATGTGCCACACGGGGGGTCACAATGAAAAAAATGTTTTTGACTTTTAGTTTTATGTATGGAGTGCACCCCTAAAAAATTTTTTTTGTCATTTTAATTACAAAAGTATGTAGCGGCTAACAAAATACCCCTATCCTCAAAATTTTATTCAAATACATCTTATAGTTTTCGAGTAAAATGCCTGTGACATACGGACAGACGGACAGACGGACATGACGAAACTATAAGGGTTCCGTTTTTGCCATTTTGGCTACGGAACCCTAAAAATGGTGTACGTATTGAACCTATGAGATGTAGCAAACGGATCGAACTCATCGCAACGTTTATATAAGTTGCCGCGCCGCCTCGTCGGCGACATCAAAGGCACTGCCGCCGCTAAGCGCTTTGTGTAGAGCCGACGTGGGTATGTACCTACGCCGGTCGGCTCGACGCGCAGCGCAAGCGGCGACGGCGATCAGTGCGAGGCAAGCTACCGCTGAGGTTGGGTGTAGTAATGTGCATCAAGTAGCGTATGATCCACTAAACCGTCAAAGTGGGTCGCTAAACTTGAGTCGAGAAGAAATTTCGTTCGATTACGTTAAAAAAGTTTAAACAAACGACGTTAGTATCAAAGACTCTTAGATTAACAATAACAAACCATTATCTCATACATAAAACTGAAAAATATACCAAACACAAACACTTTCAATGAAGAAACACTAAAGTTTAGTAAACCGACCAAGTGGGACGCTCCCTATATAAAATCACTAAACTTTATACACACAAAAAGTACTTATAATTTGTTATTTTACATACTTTCTATGCTTGATATGTATGTTTTTTTAAGTAATCTCATGTTATATATTAAGAGACACGTGTATTTTAATTTTTATGCATGGCACTCTTCAAATCATTTGTTATTAACTTTTTGACATAATTACTAAATAAAAGGATCCACAGAATTATTTCTGTCTTTTTTAGCATGGGAAACCATTTATAAATACAACTTTAATGATAAATCTGCGTGCCGTAAAATAGAATATAGAAATAAACCCATATTCAGGATTTACATATTTTTGTCCTGTTTTTATGTTCAAGCCTCCATAACATTCAAAATACTAAGGTTACATACATGATTTTAACTAATTTGAAATCCCTAAAGTATGCCCATTCATTTAATACCAACCACTCCATAACTTCAAAGTAGAAGTGTGTTTTCTGCCATCCCAAACTTTAACCAACGTTTTCTCAATTGTCGCTTTTTCACTTCTGCAACTTTGCAGAATTAAAAAAAAATAACTATAGCACCTAGAGACATGAATCTTTCACCAAAAGATAGCGTATGGTCTGTAGTATTAGGAACTACTCTTAACTTTATATCGACGAAGTGGGACCTTTTCCCAAAAACCGTCACAAATATGATATCGACGATTTTTTCTGTATGCGACAAAGTGGGTCGCTGGGCACTAAACTTTGAGGCCCTAAAAAGGTGCTTAAAATGGAGATTTATGCGTCGTCATCAAAATCATAGGTTTATTACAGTCTGTTCTATCAGTTTTCATCGAAAGTTGATTTTCGGTAAGTTTTGCCATATTTCACTAAACTGCCCGTAACTCTGTAACTAGAATCGACAAAGTGGGCCCTTTTACTAAACACCGTCACATATATAGATAGATAGATAGAAGATAGATAGATAGATAGATTATATGTATAGATAGATAGATAGATAGAAGATAGATAGATAGATAGATAGATAAAAGTAGTATAGGTATAGTAGTAGTAGTGTATAGTGTAAATAAATTTATAGTTTATCGCCGGCGGTGTGAACAGCCAGCTATATACTATAAATATATAACTCTCTCTTTTATTTACACGAAATCAATTATCTTTTGTTCGT
Organism: Epinotia nisella; assembly: GCA_932294315.1. Lineage (NCBI taxonomy): Eukaryota > Metazoa > Arthropoda > Insecta > Lepidoptera > Tortricidae > Epinotia > Epinotia nisella. The sequence continues at coordinate 9,946,756 of OW028674.1, forward strand.
TTCTTGAGCTAGAAAATAGTCGATAGCTCATAGCTTACTCGCTCGCGGTGGGACCAGTGCCTTACGTGAGTCATACGTAATCAGAATTTAACTAAATTAGAAATAGATGAATCAATGAATGAAACGTATGCAGAATCTGACTTCATCAGTAAAGGGTTAATTATTGAATTTGGCGCAGTTATAATTCGCTTTCGTTATACCTAATAGAACTTACTTAGAATCTGGCCTTCTCAGAATTGAATCTTTAGCGGATTAGACATACTCAGTATTTACCTTATTACCAATACGACCTCATGTGAATTGGACGATTCGAGAAACTAACCAAATAAGAAACTGAAAAAGTCAGGATTGAACCTATACCGAATTTGGTAACCTCCACCCAAACCCCGATGTATTTATATTCGATTTGAATCGATTAGTGCGCATTCTTTTGCACTTGTGTAGTAAAATGTGCAAGAGCGCAAGTCCGATACGATTTCAATCTAATCTCAATATGCTAGTTTCGCGCTCCATAATTGAGCCCTCGGTGTTTCTTTTGTTCCGCACGCTTTATTACATTGTTAAAAACACCCTAGTATTTTCAGTATTAAAGTTCGGCTATGCAATAAATGTGCATTTATGTCGACCCAATTTGACAATTTGCCAAGTAGCGCATATTTAGCAGATGTACGGCCAGGAAAAATTGTGTGTGTGGACTGCATAAACATGCAGCGTCTAGGTCGTTAACCGAGAAATCCGGTTACAAAAGAGTCGGTTGGAGTATTTGGGAGTCTGCAAACGAATTGTAAATGCGGCGAGAGCGCGTGGCGCGAGTTTGCTCAGTCGGCGGCAAACTAACGTCGCTCCGCGGCGCGCCCTGCATGCTGATGGCGGCGGCGCCCAACACAGGCGCCCAGCGCCCGGGCACCGCTGCCCAGCGCTCAACGGCCTCAACATATGTACCAGATGGGTACATTAGGACAATTTTCGGCGATAACTCTTAGGTAGCTGCTCCATTATTATGCAGCAGCTACCGTCGTACCTGCCGTGTAATACCTTAACACTTAATTATAAATCCGAACTAATAAATTTAGTAATAAAGGGAACTAATAAAACCACGTACGAATCGGACATAAATGAGGCCCTAGTTGATATTAACAAGTGGATAGATAACAATAATCTTAAAATTAATATTAGTAAAACTTCGTTTATACTATTCCACTCATACAAATCAAATCCGATGCCTCTGACTGTTTTGTCGAATAATACTTCAGTTGTAGAAAGTCATAATGCCATATTCTTAGGCTTAGATTTCGACAAACATCTAAACTGGAAACACATTGACGCTGTTTGTTCTAAATTATCAAAGTCTGTTTTCGCATTAAGAAGCCTTAAAAATTCTATCTCAACTCGGGCCGCGTTAACGGCTTACCATGGATACGTGTCGTCCACTCTGAATTATGGATTTTTGTTGTGGGGAAAATCTGTTGATGTCCAGAGGGCATTTATAATGCAGAAAAAATGCCTAAGAGCATTAGGTGGCGCTAGATTTCACGATAGCTGTAGACCTCTTTTCCAAAAGTTTCAAATTCTTCCATAGCCTTCATGTACATTTTTAAAGCTTGTTTGTTTGTCAAAAGTCACCAAGAATATTTTAAAAAACGTGAGGAAATGTTCACTGGAAAGCCAAGAGCGCAGTATACAAATTTGTTATATCAGCCAATTTGTATATCTGATATCTACAAGAAAAACGCATACAACATGTGTATAGTCCTATTTAACAAACTCCCAAATGAGTTGAGGACCTTGCATGCGAAAATTTTAAGGACAAAATTAACCAAATGGCTACAAGATCATTGTTTCTATAATGTTAAGGACTACTTAGATTTTAATGCACAGTAAATTGACATGTTATTACTTCCATTATATAATCTATATTATAATAATTCTGAGCATAAATTAATATCTGTAACTATATTTTGCATGTTGACTTTAAGTTGACCGATTACTGATTCTCTAATAATTTTAGGACCACCAATTGTAACGTATTCTAGCAAATAAATATTTCATTCATTCATTCATGTTGTTGAAATTTTGTTGGTGTTCCAAAACGGCTGTCCATATTTGTTTGTCGATCACAGGTTCACAAGGCTCTCAGTACTCTCCGTGCTCGGCTTTCAACGAAAACAAACATTTATATTAGCTCCCTGAATCCATCACTAATTTTATTGATGACTTACTAAACCGGAAGGGATGGAAGATTTATATGTATTTAAGTATAAGTGTTTATTCTGAGATTGAGTTGAAGGATACACGAAATGACAGATCCATTGACATTCCCCAAGCTAAACAACATTTTACACCGGATTTTATGCTTTAACTAAAGTACTAAATTAGAATGCACGCAGGTCACACAACACGGCAACCGCGACTGGAGAGTCTAGAGACCAATTACACTCTAGGCTAGGTACTTCATTCTTGCTTAGGTAACAACTGCTGTACAAAAGTTAGAAACGACCAAAATACCTAGTAAAATATTGTAGCATATAATAGTAGATTGTATGACAAGGGGCTAAAATAAGCCATATTACCACGAGATGGTTATTTTCCCGAGCGATGTGAGGCGTAATGTGGCTTTTAGACCCGAGTTATACACTCTACTTTTCACTTCGACTGCGAGAAAATAGTAAAACAAAGATTATCCATTCACAATCAATAACAAATCTAAAGATGGGGTACTCGATGGAAAGAACGGTGCAAAAAAGTTCGCAGAGTTCTTTCAATCTGTGTATAGCACTGTTCCAGCGGAACTCAATGTTAGCGCAGCGGTGGTAGAGGCACAGTCAGAGTTTGAATCAGCGCGAATACATCTAGAAATATTATATTTGCCAGATGTGATGCGAAGCAAAAAAATTAAATGCCAAGAAAGATAAAATTACCCAGTATGTTCACAACTTCAAGGGCCCTTAAAAAAATAAAATCATTCTTTGCATTTAATTTTTTTTTATTCTATTCAAAGATCTAACGATAGTAAATGTTGCCATACTGAATTGGCCTATCTATCAGCTTAGCACACAAAAAAATCAAGCATCTACCGCAATAATTCACGTCACCATAAATAAAAATCTCATCGTACTCGACGATAGGAGAAAATTAAAAAAAAAGTGATAACTCCGAAAATACGAAAAATCGCGAAACATACATGGGGGTGATTCAGATAGCCCTCTAGGTCCTCTACCTCCCAGCTTCAGTATATCACTACTTCTTGGGACACCCTATATATGTTCACGTAATGGGTACCCTTTTTTTTTTTGACGGAGTGGAAATGCACTTACGCATCCCCCCCCCCCCAGCCTGGGGAAGCTATATAGGGGGGTATGTGGGACTCTCACCCTCCGGCCAACTCTATTTAAAGAAAAGGGGGAGGGAGTCTACCCACTAAAACCACTCCGGCGTTTCCGTCTCTGCCGTTAATGGGAGCGCCATAGGATCGCGAGCATGTCACCACGACGCCCCCCGACGTAATGGGTACCCAAGAAAAGTATAAATGTTAGCGCCTGTTCACAACAAGTGGCTATGATGAAAAGTATGATGTAATCAAGAACATGTGGAAAATTCTCATGGAGCAGAAAAATAAAAAAAATATGGCTTTATTGGAGGCCATCAAACCATCAATCACCTCAATGGCGTGGACCAATTTTAATGAAGAGAAATAATGATGACTTCGCTTATGTCGAGATGGTCTGGGCTATCTAAGTGTCTACTGAACAACTAGCCATAGCGACTGTTATGTCACACGTAGCCCAATTTGAACCACGTGCTCATAAATCCGGTGAGGTCAAACCATTTTTATTGTTTTTTTGCTATGATGAAACTAGATTCGACATCTCTTCGTTCTGTTTAAAAGTTGTCATGAAATCTTGTTTACGAAATTGTGGTACATTAGTGTAGTCATTTGATTTTGATAGCTTTGTGAAAATCTAACTACTTGCGCATTAACATTTAGAACAGTGTTAAATTTGGTGAATTTCATTATTTTCCTTAACAATTTGTGACAATTGGTTAAGTAATTTGAAACCGTATAGGGATTGAAAATATTTGCTACGCGTTTAAAATGAATGTTTCAGTGTGGTACCAGTACATGAGGTACATCTATAAGCTGTACTCCTGACAGCTAACGCCTCGTTCAGTAGGCGTGGACCATTGCTGACTCGAGACCTTGGAGCATCGGTGGTTCTCGGACGTCGGACTATCATAGGACAAGTACTGATGCTAGCTGCGTACACAACTGATAACTACTGTATTGGAGCAACAAAAATTAAAGGACAGGTTTCGTTCCAATTAATTTTATGCAAAATTCGAGCCAACAAACGATACTTAGTGTTTCAATCATTATTGATGAGAAACTTATTGCTTTTTTATGTTGTAGACCATGGCATTAGTGTCATTTGTGGCTGAGTAAAACATCAACTTTTAGTTTCAAATTGAATTCAAGACAAATTATAAACTACCTTAAATACTTGAAGACTATCTTAATGCAGACGTCATCATGGTCTGTATGATAAAACTGATACAATACAAATCACTGTTTACAGAATGAAACTCGGTACTTCGTCAGAGTGGAGATTTCGTGTTTTTCGTGGTAAACATCAGCAAGCAGGCTGGCGGCTTGGCAGTAGGTGCGGAAGTAACAGAAGACCTCTTCTTCCTTGGCTAACACACAAAAATCACGCACACACAAATAATACGCTCCGCATTTTTTGTAGTTTCCTGAAGGCTTATACAAATTCAGGTTCAGTAACATGTCAAAGAGAGTACGATCATTTATTGACAATTTGCTTAGCGTGCAAAATCGGAAAGGGCTTATCTGGTAAAAATCAAATGCAAGTCCATTCAATAGATAAAGTAACAACTGCGTTTCATACCATTCACGTCAACTTGATAGGGAATTTAAGTGGTAGTAAAAAAAAAAACCGGTCAAGTGCGAGTCTGACTCGCGCGCCGAGGGTTCCGTACGAAATATCATACAAAGTACCTACAGCGCCATTCATCGGTGCATTTTGTTACTAACTTGCGCGACCAAGGAACTCGGTATTTACAGTAAGGGAAATGTATTCACGTACCACCGTAGAACCATGTCGCAATTGACAGGCCGCCATCACTCAAACTCGAGTGGTATGTTACCTTATTGCGATAGGGTTCTATCTACGGTGGTACGTTAATACATTTCCCTTGTTGGATTTTCAGCCATAATTCTTTATCAAGTGAATCAATTTCATTAATTCTTTTTTTATTTGCTAGAAGGTACTTTCAGAATACTTTCATATGAATTTGAAGAAAAAAAATTAAACACAGAAGTATTAAATTACAAACAAAATTAACATATGATTATTGAAGAATAAAAAAAAATTACGCTAGATAGAGGTCTCGTTATACTTTTCCGGTAATATTCACGTTAATATTTATCATATATATTATTTTCAAATTTTTCGCTTGGTTAACTTCGGAGATAAGGGGGGGAATGGTATTTTTTTCAACATTTTTCTTTATAAATCAAAATTTTACCATTGTAGAAAAAAAATGAAAAACTGTTTTAGAATGTACAATTCAAGCCCTTTCATATGATACCCCACTTGGCCTACTAACTAGATTTTGAATTTTTGCCCCCCTCTTATCCGCCCTTTTTTATACAAATTAAAAGTACATATTAAAAATTTTCATTTTCCATACACGAGGATTAGCTTTGTTTACAACTATTCCAAATTTCAAATCGATAGCATTAGTAGTTCTTGAGATATTTGACTTTGTGACAGACAGACAGACGGACGGAGTCGCACCATAAGGGTTCCGTTTTTACCATTTTGGTCCGGAACCCTAAAAACAGAGTATAGATTTACAAAGTTTGTATTAATTTACTCCTTGCAATACAAAAGTACAAGTTTGATTTAAAATCAATCCAAAGTATAAGTAGTTTATCTCTTTAGCACACCCCTCCGCATTATTTCAGACCGCGAACCAGTTATAATGGTTTTGTCAAGGCAGGATATAACACCATGCCATAGCTTGCGGTGTCTCAAGAGCTAATGGTCAAATTGAAAGATTAATGAGAACGTTGCGGAATCATTTAATTGTCACCGCATTAAGTCACAACAAACCCAGGGTTACTAAACTAGGAGAGCTTCAAATTGTCGATTAATACAACCAAATCCAAAGCCCCATTAGAACTTTTAATAGGAAAAATGTGCTCCCCTCCTGCTACTGAGCAGATTTCACTAGGGTCATTGTGGGAACAGTGGGTCATGTGGGCACACTGGATCAGTTCGATATTGGACAGAAATAATAGCGATATTGCTGCGTATTTTTCACAGTAGATTCGCGCCCAGACATCACCCCTTCCAATCTAGTCACTGCGGCGCTCGGGGCAGCAGTGTAAGGTACAAAAGTAAAATTGTGTTTTGAGAGAGCAAAAGTGAGATATTCATGTAAACTTTGTTGTTTTCTTCTCCTGTGTCCATGAATCTTATTTACTGGATTATCGTTTAAACTTAGTAAACAGTAATTAAGCTTTCATATGACGCCAAATTAGGGATTGCTAGCACAAGTTTTTTTTTTCTTATTGCACCATAAAATTAAAATGATAGGAGCGGTGCACAGTGGATTGATCTTAAAGTGGGTACAGTGGGTCGAACAAATATCTTAGCTATAATTCATATCAGAGTTAATAGTAACCAAAGTGCCATTAAGTGCATCTAATAATTTATCTGAGATTACTGAATGATATTTAAAAACTAAGAAAGCTACAATTTATTGAAATCGAAGTCTAAAAATATTATTTTGGTCTTGGCTGTCTATTGTGATATTATGTAAATTTCAATTACATATTGTCTTAAATATAACCTAAAGGATTGGTTGTACAATATTTATATAAAATCGTTGCAATAACATGGATTATTATATTCAAATACCCTCCTGATTCACTGTTCCTACAGAATTGCTCACTGTATACATCCCTAAGGACACAGTGGGTCAACTGCCACTTTTTTACAAAATGAATATACATAATTCGAAATTAATCAGATATGTTTAAATGACTTATAAGAATAAAATGTAGCTAAATATCTAATGTTTGTTTTGTCCGAGTTCGACATCGCTTGTATAGTTTCTGAGCTACATGCCTCTGAAAAAAGGGTGACCCACTGTTCCCACAATGACCCTACAACAAAATAAAGTTGATAAAAACGAAATTCAGAAAGATGCTTCCTTCAGGATGGACGAGCAAGCTAAGAAAAACATGTCATAATTTAAATTCAAACCTGCTGCGATTGTCCCATTTTAAGGTCAATGATTTTGTCCTTTGTAAAAACACTCAATTTAATTAAATTTATTTTATTTATCGACCAACATGGATCAATTATTGTTAGTAATACTTAGCTTAATATTTATATTAGTTAGCGCCTTTTCATAACTTACTCGTAATATAATAGTTAGCGCCTTTTCATAACATTTTACCATTTGAATGTTGTATTGAATATTATAAGGAATCAGATTGATTTATATCAAATTGTATCAACTACCTTAGTCAATACTTGTGTCAATGGTCGTTCGACTTAGAGTGCAGGTGTCAATGTCAATGCAGGTGTTGTTTACAGTGCCTTATTATAAAAGGCTGTGCCACCGATCAGTCCGGCACTCTTGGTCTGACGCTCGATGAAGAAGGTCCGTCAAATGTAGTCCAATCGCCTAACTTGGTTGTTTTTATTAATTATCATGGATTTCCCGCTAACATAAATAAGAGACATAAAATAACATCAAATCGCAAATTTTATTTGAAAGTAACTTTGCTAACTTTACATATTAAAATTACGTGCATACAGAAAAAAAAACAGGTATGAGATCTGTAATACTGCTTTATGAACTAAATCACATCTGGTCATCAGCATCATATAAGTAAATAATATATAACAGTATTTTTAGTATTCATAATTTCTAAGTTCAGTTTTAATGCTGCCAAAGTTTCGGGCGCAACTGAACGAACATCGATAGAATTCCTCCCACCTCACCCTACTTTTTTAAAAGATTCTCGAGAGAAAGGACGTTAGTGCGTACTAACGTGCAAAATGTAGACGCAAGGACCACAAGCACCCTGGTACTTTTGCAGAAGTACTTAATTGAAAAGGCGCTGTTGGCGACTTACGCCTTTTCTTTCTTGTTGTAATTGCTGTAGCGCCAAACTGAACTAATGATATCCAGGATGAACTTAGTTGAAAAGGCACAAGTAGCCACTAGCGCCCTTTTTATTTTGTTTCGCTTGCAGATGTGTCAAATATAATTAATGGTGTAAGTCATATGCGGTGTTGAAAAGGCGCTTGTGATCACTAGCGCTTTTCTTACGTGTCTTGTGTGTGTGTTGATTTCAAAAGTGACAAAAAATAGGCGCATTTATGCACTTACGACTTTACATTTAAGGTCTTTAATGTATTTTGGACAAACGACTTTTCAATTTAGTTTAAGGTGGTTTAAGTGAGAAAATGCGTGTAAAAGCGCCCTTTTTTCTTATGGTAACTCTATTTCTAGGCTTCCTAGAATAAAATAAAAAAATATTGACAGATGCGCCTTTTTTTGCTGATCACGGCAGTATATATAACTCAATTTTGACAAAAATGTGACATGCGCCCTTCTTCGTAACGGGGGCGGGGCAGTGTAGTACCTAAACCTAACCTACTTCCAGATGATCTAGAAGGATGAAATTTGGAATCCAGCTCTGTAATTGTGTGTAAGCGTAGGAAAAAATCTAAAAATAAAGAAAAAGTTAAAAAATAGGGGGGGGTCCCCATACAATTTTTTTATTTTTTATTGTAGCGTTGGAACCGTTACAAGCAGATATTTGAAACTATCTCAATATATGTATAACTGCTATTGCTATATAACAGAAATATAAAAATAAAGTTAAGTCAAAAATGAAGTGGTGTCCCCATACAAAAAACTTGTAATACGCGCTAAACAACCGGCCAAACGGTGTGTCGTCGGCGGCGCGCGGCACCACATAATTATACACAGAACAGCAGTAAATCTACATACAAGTGCTCCCGAGCAACACGGAAACGCAAGAAAAAACATTAAATCTCAATACCTGCCTAGTTTTCTTTACAAAAAGTAATGATATCCCACCAAAAACATAAATGTAAAAAAGGAGAGCCAAGTTCAATACAAAAATTATGCTTGGCTGTGGGCTTCGCCGGTAAAAGCATGGAGATATATATGAGTGTCAAGTTATGCAAACTCCAAATATGTATTTATAGGAACAAAAATAGGTTTTAATAGTTGATTTAAAACAACAATACATCTACTATTACAGTCTACCAATGCGATACAGTAGCAAATTATGAACACAACAAATAGAAGTACAAAAAACCAATTTACAATAATTACAAGGAACAAAATAACATTATGAACAAGTATTAAACTCTATTTATTTGCTTTATTGGATACCTATAACAATTGCTGTTATTTAAAAATGTGAGATCTTAAAGTAGGTTAGATTTGCGCGTTGTTGACGGCCAGAGGCGTATTTTTGTTTTAATTATTGTGAATTAGGGACTAAAAACACCTGATATTTGAAATTAATTCTGTTTTCTGATTGGTTGTTAGGGTTCCGGACCAAAAAGGTCTGTCACAAACTCAAATATCTCAGGAACTACTAATGCTATCGATTTGAAATTTAGTATCATATGAAAGGGCTTGAATTGTACATTCTAAAACAGTTTTTCTACAATGGTAAATACACACATACAAATGTTGAAAAAACTACCATCCCCCCCTTATCTCCGAAGTTAACCAAGCGAAAAATTTGAAAATAATATATATGATTAATATTAACGTGAATATTACCGGAAAAGTATAACGAGACCTCTATCTGGCGTAATTTTTTTTTATTCTTCAAAAATCATATGTTAATTTTGTTTGTAATTTAATACTTCTGTGTTTAATTTTTGCCTTCAAATTCGTATGAGAGTGTTCTGAAAGTACCTTCTAGCAAATAAAAAAAGAATTATCGAAATTAATTCACTTGTTAAAGAATTATCGCTGAAAAACCAACATACAGTAAGGGAAATATATTAACGCACCACCGTAGAACCCTATCGCAATACAAAGGTGACGTACCACTCGAGTTTGAGTGACGACGGCCTGTCAATTGCGACAGGGTTCTACGGTGGTACGTGAATACATTTCCCTTACTGTACAGTCGCCATCAGATATATCGAAGAGGCCAAAGTGCTCACAAATATCTGAACACGTCTCTATTGTCGAGGCATTATTGACGTGTTCAGATATTTGTCAGCACTTTGGCCGTGCCTATATATCTGATGGCGACTGTACATACTGAGTTCCTTGGTCGCGCAAGTTAGTAACAAAATGCACCGATAAAGCTTATTATAGCACACAAGACTACATGAATGATAAAACTCCATGGAACTAATTTTGACTGAATTTTTAATCTATTATTTTCGTAATATTTTGTTTTTTGACATTAGATTGTTTTTCTAGAAATATTCTACTAGTATTTTTTATACAATTTTTTTTATCATATATATTTTATTCTTTATGTTTAAAAATTACTCTAAAAAATTAACTGACGATTTGAAAGTGCTTGTTACTAGGCCTACTTGAATAAAGATCATTTTGAGTTTGAGTTTGAGATGGAAAATCGGGGAGTGCATCTTTCTTCATAAAGCAGACAAGAATCACCGAGACGCCAAATTGTACCGACCCATAACGTTGTTAAATATCATGGGCAAACTACACGAACGCCTGCTCTTATCGCGTTTGCGACAGACGGCCGACAGGCTTCAACCACCGTTCCAACACGGTTTTACCAAAAACAGAGGAACAGGCACGCAAATCCTTCGCACCGGCAAGTTCATTACAGACGCTCTGGAAGCTAAAGAGAGTGTGGCCATGGTATCGACAGATCTCTCGAAGGCCTTCGACTCCATAAACCACGAAGGTTTAATGAAGAAGCTTCAAACAGCCAACGTCCCGAACAACATCATCAAACTAATCGAGAATTACCTGACCGGTCGCAAAACATACGGACGCTTCAGAACCACCAGCGGAGATGAGAAATTCGTGCCACACGGAGTCCCCCAAGGTTCTATTCTAGGGCCGGTTATTTTTAACCTATATGTACACGACGTTTGGGATCAACGGGATCACATTCGCGGACTAAAGCTCTCCCAATACGCCGATGACTTGTGCATCCTCAACAGATCCCCTGACCCAAATTTCGCAACACACCGCGCGGGCTGGGCCGCTGAAACTGTAATTAACTATTACCATCGATGGGGGCTAAAATGTAACGTAGACAAAACGGAATGTGCTATGTTCACTCACAAGAGAAACTACAGTAGTACCATCCGCATAAAAAATGAGCCAATCGAATATAAAAAAGTATCAAGTATCTGGGAGTTTTTCTAGACAAGACCATGACCATGGCTAAACAGACGGACTACGTAGTGCAGAAGGCAAGACGAACACGAAGTGCGTTAGGCCCTATCATAGGCTGGCACGCCAAGACGGATCTAACAGTGAAACTCGCCGTCATTCAGGCCTGCATACTCCCTATCTTAGATTATGGCGTGGTACAACTGATCTCACGCTATAGTAAGAGCAATTTATTAAAAATTGAACGCCAATATCGAATGGCTCTCAAGACCGCCGGACAACTCCCAAGACGCCTAGAAACCGCAGTACTCTGGGATATGCTTGACTGGGATCCATGGCACCTACGTGCACAAGACTTAAACGAAGATATGCTTCGCCGACTCAATGAAATACACATCGAGGATCTAGACACCCCTGGCGACGTCTACATTGGACACGGGCCGCACAACCCCCTTTTAACTAATACTAGACTCGGCGAAATAAGCTATGCACCAAAAAAAGACAGGAGTCGGCTCTTCAGCAAGCGAACGAGCGCTCCACGTCCCCATAGATTGTAATTAGTTGTAAGTAGGATAAGGCAATACTAAACAACATTTTAAGTTTATATAAATTTATTCTGTACATACACACTAACAAACATTCAGCACACACTACTTGACACTTATACAGATCTCTCAGACAAACATAAGTAGATCGTAAGTAGCTGACACACCCACAGGCTGAATACACCATCACCCTGCTGGACAGAATGTAACAAAATAACTAGGGAAATAAACACCTTTATATTCTATTCTATTCTATTCTATTCTGTCATTTTAATTTTCAATTTTATTTCAAAAAACTAAATTGACAAAAAACTATATAATTATTGAACCTTCTAACAAAATTCCGCGAGAGCAGGTAGAGAAATGCCACCTGTAGAGGAGAACAACCGGATAGCCGGATATCCGGATATGCGGACATACGAAAGAATTTTGAGCCAAACTGAAACGGAGAACTTCGTTCGCTTCGCTTGCTCGTTCATTAAAGAAGAAAAATCAGTGCGGTTTTAGCTTTGTAAGTTTGTATGTAGTAGGTTATGTCCGGAATCACTAATCTGATTTCAAACGTTATTTCACTTGTGTATAAAATGGATTTTCTGGATGGACCGAGGCTTTAATTCTGTATAATAATCTTTAGAGAGCACTTTTATTCACTCATGACAGCTGACAATTTTCACTTAAAAGTTGGCAACCGTATTCAGTTTCAAGGACCCACTATACTGGGCCATGTCATGAGTAGCCGTGGTTATGGTAAGGGCCCTTTGAATTCCAGACCTAACGCAAAGGGGGTGAAATAAGTTTCAAGTGTTTGTGACTCTACAGCATCGTGTGGTTGATTATTATTACTTAGTTACAAAGTTGGGTATCGCGAACCATATATTATGAGAGCGTTTCACAATCATAATAAGAATAACTGAACTGCCACTTCAGCGTGCTTATTTTTGAGCTATGACGATAACTTTCGTCCTTTGACGTATATGCTCGTTACGTGTCCTATGTTTTAACGAGATGTTATTTTAAATTGTACTTGTTAAAGCCGTATTCTCGGCTCCCAAGTTACAGGCTGTGCCTAGTTTGGGGCTGACGGGTATTTCTTCTTTGTTTGTTAAAAATGTGCATGTTAACAGAACCCAAGTTTAACTCACTCGGACGTAACGCTGTTATGGTAAATAAATAATTTTGTATTTTTTTGTATTTATACTAAGCATGGGTCTCTGCATAGCACGCTGAGCGACATAAAACTTATGGAGTAGTTCCCGGGTACTTAAGTGTTCACGTGTCAGCAGCGTAATTTATTACTGGTAGGATGCATTAGTTGAAGAACCTACTTTCAATGGACTGTGGCACGGATGGCGTAAAAATATGACGAAACTTCCTAAATGCTGCCCAGTCAAATGTTTTGCATTATTTAATTATACATACATTTGAGGGAGATATTTTTTCCTGAGCTTCTACTTTTCGCAAATATTACTTCGCCCTTTTTCACAGAAGTTAGTAATATTTGGAAGTGAGAGGTTTTTTTTAACGATATTACCATATCCGTCTAACTTTGAATCAAACTATAGAATGGTTGATACCACGATGTATTGCAGGCTGAGATAAACATAGTTAGGTCTTTGTAAAAATTATATTATTCTTCTTGAAAACTTGTATAATATAATGCCTAAGACAAGAAAATTTATCGTGAAGAAAGATTACTTGACATTTATTGCAATATGTTGCTTGGACCTGGGTTTCTTTATTGCAGGATGGTTTTGGAGCATGTTTTCCATGTTTTTATAAGATATTTTCTATTATCTTCCACGTCAATTATTTAATAGCACGTCTTTGCAAATAACACTGCCCGACGACATTAACCAATATTATTTTTAAATGACAGATTTATTTCGTTTCCCATTTACCTAGTATTTTTTGCTTCGTTGGTTAAACATAATGAAAAAACCGGCCAAGTGCGAGTCCGACTCGCGCACCGAGGGTTCCGTACGAAATATCATACAACACACCCTTGCTCCACCACATGAGTACCTACAGCGCCATTTATCGGTGCATTTTGTTACTAACTTGCGCGACCAAGGAACTCGGTATGTACAGTTGTATTCACGTACCACCGTAGAACCCTGTCGCAATTGACAGGCCGTCGTCACTCAAACTCGAGTGGTATGTCACCTTATTGCGATAGGGTTCTACGGTGGTACGTGAATACATTTCCCTTACGGTATGTTGGTTTTTTGGCGATAATTCTTTATCAAGTGAATTAATTTCGATAATTCTTTTTTTATTTGCTAGAAGGTACTTTCAGAACACTTTCATACGAATTTGAAGGAAAAAAATTAAACACAGACGTATTAAATTACAAACAAAATTAACATATGATTTTTGAAGAATAAAAAAAAATTACGCTAGATAGAGGTCTCGTTATACTTTTCCGGTAATATTCACGTTAATATTAATCATATATATTATTTTCAAATTTTTCGCTTGGTTAACTTCGGAGATAAGGGGGGGGAATGGTATTTTTTTCAACATTTTTCTTTATAAATCAAAATTTTACCATTGTAGAAAAAAAAAGAAAAACTGTTTTAGAATGTACAATTCAAGCCCTTTCATATGATACCCCACTTGGCCTACTAACTAGACTTTGAATTTTTGCCCCCCCCTTATATCCGCCCTTTTTTATACAAATTAAAAGTATATATTAAAATTTTTCATTTTCCATACACTAGCATTAACTTTGTTTACAACTATTCCAAATTTCAAATCGATAGCATTAGTAGTTCCTGAGATATTTGACTTTGTGACAGACAGACAGACGGACGGAGTCGCACCATAAGGGTTCCGTTTTTACCTTTTTGGTCCGGAACCCTAAAACTATCAAATGTCCTTATCAGCACCATCTATCAGCAGGACTTTAACAAGTATACAATGTGTTTCACTTTAACAGGCAAAGCGGGCTACGGTAGCGTAGCACGCGTAGTATTGCTACGTCACAGATAGGCTAAGAAACTAAATAATAATCATCATCATTTTCAGCCTGTAATCGCCCATTGCTGGCCTCTCTTCGAGTACGCCACCAGTCTCTGTTAAAAAATGTCAGTTTATGGACGATAATTTTACGTGATAACGTCATAAGAAAACATTGATGAAAAATTGCATAACACTTATTTACTCATTTATCAGGAATACTCCTGTGAATTTTCGAATAAAATAGTCGATCTAATCTTGTTTCACCATACAAACTTTGGACCCATTTCACCCCCTTAGAGGGTGAATTTTGAAAAATCCTTTCTTAGTGCACCCCCTAGACCTTATAAGGAACATACTTGCCAAATTTGGAATCCCTAGAAGAAGTGGTTTGGGCTGTGCGTTGATATGTAAGTCAACGGAACGGGACAATGGGTCACACTTTTTCGTGCGTGCAGCCGGCGTTCATCGATTTATAAGACGTTATCAGGTTATCACATCAAAAATAAAAATCTTTTATTTTGGACTTTGCATCCATAATTTGTTATTAACCATATAATTTACTTAAAAACTAGTGTTCGCACCGGAGCATGCGTCTTGTCTCATCGGGTCTCACATTATCGAGCAGTCCTCAGCAATTCTTCGTATCCTGAGCAGAGCTAGTCTTATCCAGGAGTGACCCACGATCTTCCTAATATCGTCAACTCACCGAGCTGGTGGACGGCCGACGCTCCTTTTACCTAGAAGTGGCCAGCAGTCTGACACCCTTTCGGCCCACATGACGTCGCATCGTATTTGAGTTTAATGGGAATCAGATAAAATTAAATTGGGCAATGTTATCTTGACGATATATGTAGTACCTATTTTGGAAACGAGTGACGAGTTTGCTAAATAGTTTAGTTTATTTATTTTTATTTGTTGATAATTACAGCAAAACATATATTATTCCATAACATTAATTAGAGTCTGTATGGGTAAGGTAATACTGGCCTCATTTTGAGGTATTTCTCATCCGCAGCTCAATTAGGACGCGAGCGAGGTTGTCACCATAATGCGGTAACCGCCTCTCTGAGAGTAATTACAGAGAACTTCATTCAACTCGCTAACGGTCCTAATATCACTAACACTTAGACTCTTCTTATTTTTAGGCGAGATTACGTCAAAGCTACGCCAAAGGCAGGCGAGGATTGTAAAAAAATAATTTTAATCTAATTCGGGATTTGCTTTAACAAATTCTACATGTTAAAAGGTTTATACTGGAAGCTCTCTTGTTATATAGAAAGGTATTATAGAAATAACAAGTCTTATATTATATTGCGAACAATTTAAAAACTATATTGAATAAAAATCGTAATTTGTGGAACTTTTTGTGGGTCTAACACAGTCGTCATACTTTTCACTACTTGTATTAAAATTTGTCCAATGAGTGTTATTTTCGTATTTAAATTTTAAGTTAGGATATAACCCAGGAATGTACATATGCTGAACATCGTTCCAGGAAACAGTATACACTACAGTATAAAAGCACAAAAAAGAAAAAAAGCTGTAAACTGAAATACACGCTCCGAGGCAGTCACACAACGAGCTAACCGCGCCTGGAGAGTAATTTACACTGGAGTTCATTTAACTTGCTCACTGTCCAAATATCAGTAAACTCTAAGGACTGCGCTTACTTGCCTTAGCCCGGAACACGGCGATGCAATTCTCAGTAACGAACTACTGTGCTTATAATATAAATGGCTTGATTAAAGTCCATGGTTTGACGATGCATTACTTCAGGACTGGGGGCTGCATTTATTACCCGAGCGAAGCGAGGACAGGTCAACTAGAGCGTAATTTTACTTAGTGACGCCAAAAGGGAAATCCATTCTCGATACATAATACTGTGTGAAGTCATTTATTTACTAAATTGCGTATTATTCAATCGCGACAGTGAGGGTAAAACTGGAAGTTATAAGAAGTAGGTACCTAAGGAAATTTCTTAGGACTGAGTTACGCAGCCTATAAAAAAACTGCAAACAAAGATTTACAAAAAGGCTCATACGTGGTTTTGAATCGATCCAGGTCAAATTTGTCTAAAAATCGGAATTCGTTTTATAGCGGAAATTAATATTGCTGGTTGTAAGGAACTATTTTTGCTATGGCAACTTGTATCTACGACGATCACAGAAAAGTGCCGTATGTATCGATATTGTCGACGGAAATGTATCTCCCCTTACATATATAGTACCTACCACGTACTTACTATGGATTAATATGGGAATTTTGTTTTATTTCAGTTATTAAAAGGTGAAATAAATGCTGAAAACCAAACCTATTTTATCTAGTTTCAGACTCTACAAGTCCCCGAACTAGCCTGTAGCCAAGCATGGCTTTGTATAGGGTAAATAATAAATCCCTATCCCTTGGCCCTTTCCGTAAATAATAAATCTGCGATCGTTGATACTGAGTTCGGTGGTAAAAATTATTCCTTACAACCAGGACTATTAATTTTCGCAATTATAAGAACTCCAATTTTTAGACAAATTTGACCAAGTTCGATTCCTGGTGATGTATGAGGATTGTTTTAAATCCTTGAATGTTTGTTTTTCTAAAATCGGCCTTCTAAGAACACATTTCCGTAGTATCTCTTTTTGTTTCAGAATTTCCCTCACTGCCCCGTTTGAATAATACCTACACCCTGTATAACCCGTGAAATGTCATGACTATAAAAAATACTCTTAAGAAAACATAAGTAACTAGGTTTGGACTACAAAAAACCTGTATAATCTACAGGAACGTGACGGGTTAATGCAGGGTTCTTGTTAACATTAATGTAAGCCCTGTGTCATTCCGTCCGTTTTCCAGTTTATTTATACTTACAGGTGCTTAAAATATTTATCCTTTACGCCGTGGCCGCCGAGGGATCTTTTTCCAATTGCGCCCACGTTTTATTTAGGTGACCCTAAATGTCGCAGGTGACGGGTATCTAATTATTGCGTCGCCATCGCCATCGCTCGAGCCTCAGGAGCTATTAGTTTCGACATGTTCGACAGGGGGTGACTTCTAGTATGTAATTCATAATGCTTACCGACGACTCGCCTGAGGGAAACCATACTAACTCTAGTTTCCGATTACACGTAGTTGTTAAGGATCTCAGGACCAGTATATGTATACTGGTGGTTAGTTGGGGGGTGAGCTTGTGAATCGCAAAGCTGAACCATTTGGTGCGTTTCTCGGCTCGATTTAAGGCAACCTTTCGGGTCACTCTGTAAAAAAGTTTTTCGTGTTTTTTTTATGTATATCACTTAACCTCTCTTATACCGCGGCGTCTTTTTTTTCTTATAGATTTCTCGATCGCTGATACGCGTTCCGGTTATGGTTCCTGGCATGCGAATGGTTTAGTATGAGATCGAGGGCGTGCGAATTCAAAACTGAATCCAATCCATTATCTAGTCGAATAGTAATTTACTATGTACAGCCTTGGCCAAAAGTATTGAGCGCCCCACGTTTTCCTTTGTAACTTATGGATAAAGTATTATTTTTAAATTTCATAAATACACGAAGACGTAAAATATAATAAGTGTTTGAACATGTGCAAATCATTAATATATATAATTTTGTAACTGCTTGCTGCTTGGTTTATTTTTTTCCAGGAATTTCCCTTAACGTCAATAAATATGACGATTTTTTCCAATAGATACACAACTTTCTATTATAAAATATATAAATGCACCTTTTAAAGTTTGACTTTAGTATGAAAAACGCATGGGTAGTTTACGACCTCGAATGCCACCGATTTGTCAACTCACCTCAGGTGAGTTATAGTAACGCGGTGTTCCTAGTACCTACTGGCAGTAATAGATTTTAATATTCTAGATATTGTAATTTTCATAAAAATACTACAATCTACATAAATATCCTTGAGCATACTTTGCAGCTATAAAATATGAACGGAAAAGATCCTTTTCAAGTGAAACTATGAATAACTTCTCAAGAGCTCCAGGAAAACTGCAATTTACACCATTGGTATCTATTGTGTGTCACTACACAATTATGTAAATTGCAAAAAAATACAGGTTTAGCTTAAAACGTAGGAATTTAAAATGGATCGACGGTAGTCTTCACAGTATAGGATCGAAACTATAGAACTACTCAAACTTGCGAATAATTCATATTGCATATGTTTATATTAAAAACTATTCAACTATTCTTACCAGTTCTAGTTTTCTCCGCACTAAAGCAAACGCGAATATAAGGCGGGTAACATCTTTATCCAAACGCAGACGTACGGAGTATGCGAGCTCTTAAGAACCCGGATGAATTGCTCCATAAATTGCGCCGCCATCCTTCCATCTGCGACGTGTGAGGTGAGTCGCAGTCTGCTCCGGGCGTTTAGCCTCCACTTAATATTACGGGGTTATTCTTAAGACAGTGCACACATTTTGATATGAGATGAAGCAGGGACTGCATAACCGAAAAATACCTGTATTTGGTTACCGATATGACGTCATATAGATTATAGCGGTTCCGATAGCGGAACCTTTATATTCCGCTATCGAAATTTACAGGGTAACCTTTATTTGGGGTGTGTAATGATCGGTATAAAAACAAATAATATAATTTCATTGGATATAACTATTAGTGTTCCGTACCTCAAAAGGAAAAAAAAACGGAATCACTCGTGCGTCTGTCTGTCCGTCTGTCACAGCTGATTTGCTCCAAAACTACTGGACCGATTGAGTTGGAATTTGGTACACATAAATATGTAAATTGGTGACCCAAAGATGGACGCGTAAAGTGAATTAATAAATTCTAAACAAGGGGGCCACTTTTGGGGGGTAAACTGGAAAATTAAAAAAAAAGCATCTCAGATACATTTTTTTTATAATTTTAGCAAAAACAGATTTGAAGTAATTCAGGAAAAAAGACGAAACTTGACCATCCCCCCGCCTCTTATCTCTGAAACTACTAGGCTTAAATTCTGAAAAAAATATGGAAAATAGTTCCTTGCCTAAAGATTACACGAAAACCTATGTATAAGAAATTGAGTATTCAAAGTAACAGGAAAATTCTCAATATTTTACGGAACCCTCACCACGCGAGTTGAACTCGCACTGGTCCGGTTTTTTTTGTTGATATAATTTCAAATGGTAGAATCATTCATTGTTTATAATAAACGTTTGGTATAACATCAAAATATATATTTTTATTTGGTATAACTATCATTCGGTATAATGCGTATTTCTTATATATAACCATCATAGAGTGTGCCTATGGGTGCCTATTTCCGCTCTAAGGGACACAAGTGAACCATAACCTAACCTACTTACCAAAAATACAATTGTTACGATTAGTTTTTTTACCCCCCCATGTCGCCTGGCGGGGCTTCGCCCCCCATCCCCCCTTTTTCTGGCTACCCTGGCTTGATTATATCAACTGTACATTAGACGGAATGAGCATTATATCCAATGTTCAATATACCAAATATGCATTATACTTAATGTATGTTATACTAAATATTATTATATCAAATGATCATTATATAAAATGATAATTATACCATATGAAAATATATTAAGTGTTGTTATATCAAACGTTTTTATATCGATCGTTACGCACTCCTTTATTTGTTCTGGTAACTGCTTTTTTTGTAAGCTGTGTTTTGTTTGTATAGTCCAGGCATAAAACTGACAACTTGTATATGTAACGGATGTTATCAATTAAATAGTTACCTAGAGGCAAAATCCAACAAAAAATCAGACATCAAAGAAATATTATTTAATTAGCTCCTAAAAAGTCCGGATAAATATTAATATATTTTTTTATCTATATTTAGGTTCATTTACATTTGCTTTAAAATATTCAATATAAACAAAATAAAGGAGACAATGAATGTTTAATTTAAAACTATATAATTACTTCCGGGTGGAAAGTTTGTTGGATTCTTGAATAAAGCATCTTAGAATAACGTTTTAGAATGAAATAAACAAAAAAAACGCTATTATAAATTAATGTTTTTCGAAACCGTATTTTGCCTGGAGTATGTAAGGCGTAAGGTTAGATTGATTTTATTTAATATTATCGGTCCGGCTCACTTGCCGTTTCTAGTTGGGCACAAGTGGCAGATTTCCACCGTATAAACCCTACCATACAACAAAGCGTGAGGTGCGGGCGTACGGAGAGTGCGGAGCCATTGGGGTAATGATTGATAATTATTATCAGTTATGAAATTGCGTAGGACCTAGACGCATGGACCGGAAAACCCCTCTTGAAGGTTAACCGTATCGAACCGGCAACCCAGTCAATTAGGCTGGCCAGGGAGAGACGTAAAATTTTGTACTCACCACGGGCGGTAAAACAAAAAATGTCTCAGATCGCAACGTTGTTTTCTAACAACTACATTTTATCAACAATCAATCGTAGGTACCGATACCGTAGACTGACTGGCCCATTTATAATTCTCAATCCGTAATAATTATATTCAAGTCATAGAAAATATGAGTATTTTTACATGAATTACTGTTGTGCAAGATTCACACACCTACGTTTATTATATGATTATTTTATAAACTAAGAACAAAGGTGGCGGGAAAGTTAAGAATTTCGCATAATTACGAAGAGTTATTAGCCTTGTGCCATCTGTTCTAGAATTCATAAATGCTTACGGCACTTCGCCTCAAGCCTGTATAAGTCTGACCTCTAAATACGCCTAACTGTTGCGAATTTCAGTGTGACTTTATGTTAGGGGCGAGTAGGGAGGTAAAGACAGGTTGTGAATGACATAGCTGCAGCACGGCCGGAGATCACGATTGATTACGGTTCGTCGAATTAAATGGATGAGCGGCGCTCCGGCCCCGTCACCGCAAATTGGTCATTCAAACTCAAATGATCGTTACATTATCATTGTGTTGTCGCTGCTACGCAACGACTTCGTCCGAGATAAGCCAATGTTGTACACCATTCGTCAAAATCCATTGTAGTTGTTGTGTAGTTGTGGTCTGTTCTAAATAGTCAATTGTTGTTTGTGTTACAAAGGCCATGCCAGGATAAGCTGAGTGAGTCTGCCCCCAGCAATTTGGGGCTTGTTATTTTTATGGATAGTGTGGCTCTACATTTGTAACGATTATGCAAAATTTCAGCCACCCAAACTTCATAGTTTCTTGTTAAAAAAAACGAAATATGATTTTTCTTCAATACTTTTGTTTCTAGCCAACCGGTTTCGACGTGCGCATATATTGTGCATTTATATGACATAAACTATAGGATATACTAATATACAAAATATATACAGGGTGTCCCAAGAAGTAGTGATATACTGAAGCTGGGAGGTAGAGGACCTAGAGGGCTATCTGAATCACCCACATGTATGTTCCGCAATTTTTCGTATTTTCGGAGTTATGACTTTTTTTTTAATTTTTCACCTATCGCCGAGTACGATGAGATTTTTATTATTAAGTCATAACTCCGAAAATACGAAAAATCGCGGAACATACGTGGGGGTGATTCAGATAGCCCTCTAGGTCCTCTACATCCTAGCTTCAGTATATCACAACTTCTTGGGACACCCTGCATATACCAGGATTGGTATGGGCTTTAAAATATGTAATCTCTTGTCTTACAGGTCACTTCTGCATTTAAAAAACCGGTCAAGTGCGAGTCTGACTCGTGCAACGAGGGTTCCGTACAAAGTTTCATACAACATACCCGTCTTGCCCCGCCCATTAATTTTGGAAAAATCTTAACAACGCATAGTGTAACTAGTTAAGTCATGAGTACCTACAGCGCTATTTATCGGTGCATTTTGTTACTAACTTACGCAACCAAGGAACTCGGTATGTAATTTGGTTTTTCAGCGGTAATTCTTTATCAAGTAAATAAATTTGGATAATTTGCTAGAAGACCAAAATACTTTCATACGAATTTGAAGGAAAAAATAAACACAGAAGTATTAAATTACAAACAAAATTAACAAATGATTTACGTTAATATCAATCATATATATTATATTCAAAATTTTCGCTTGGTTCACTTCGGAGATAAACGGGGAGGGGATGTTATTTTTTTCAACAAATTTCTTTATAAATTAAAATTTACCACTGTAGAAAAACTGTTTTAGAATGTGCAATGCGCCCTTTCATATGATACCCCACTTGGCCTACTAACTAGACTTTGAATTTTTGCCCCCCCCCATCCATACACGTGGATTAGCTTTGTTTACAACTATTCCAAATTTCAAATTAGTAGTTACTGAGATATTTGAGTTGGTGACAGACAGACAGACGGACGGAGTCGCACCATAAGGGTTCCGTTTGTACCTTTTTGGTCCGGAACCCTAAAAAGGCCACTAACGACCTTGGGGCGCTTTTCGATGCAAATCAGGCCCCGTAGCATGGTTGGCCTTGTCACGCGATAGGTGATAGGATAGAGCGTGCGTCACTGGCTGACACCGTTCAATAGAACGAGACGACGCTCTTATCTTGTCACTTGTCGCGTGATAAGGCCAACCATGCTACGGCTCCTGGACCATATATATCTGCTACGGAATACGGCGTAGCGCTACGGCGGTGAAGGTTACAGGGAGTAGCTACGCCATAAGATCGTTTTTTAAACGCTTAGGTTTTTAGATGATCTCATGAATAAATCTATGTAAAATACACTGTTCGTATTTCTTGTAGAACATTCAATGCAATGTATAAAAAAACCTTGGATTGAATGCGTTTTCAACGAGTGCTCTCTCGACACAAGTGCACATGCTGGAATAACATGTATGGGAGTCGCTATATCTAGGGCGAAAACTAGTTTCTGTTGCTATATATTATAATAAAACAAAATGAGAGAGATAAGAAGTTTACTATAAAACACTTATTTTGACTCTATTTTTTTTGTTATAATTTCTAGCAACAGGAGGTACATTGTAGATTCATTTAGTTTAATGAAATAAGTAAGTAGTTGTTTTGGAAGGGTTAATAGTGTGAGTTTTAAGTAACAAATATTGGAATGGATTTAATACGTATGAATATTTTAATAATTAATAATAATTTAATACCTGCACTAAATTATTTATGTATTCTGGGTTTTCTTTTTCTTGAAATCCAAGAATCGATATCCTATACATCTAGGAAGATATGGTATCTTAAAGTAATAAACTTTTATCGATTATGATTTTAACTTCCAGACTGCCTCATAACGATCCACTTGATTGTTTACTTAGTATCCCCGAACATTATGTTACGTTCATCAACGCACCGTTTTCCATTACCAGTATAAAAATAAATGTACCCACAAGTCTAGTTTGGGTTTCAATTTGACAATATGAAGCACAAACACGAGTAAATAACAGAACACGGTGCTCTAACGTCGTGTTTTATTACAACACTATCATGTATAATGGTGTATGGGAACGCGTTGTAAATTACAGAGCGCACCCACTTCTCTGTATCGAGTCTAAGCTCGAGTCGAGGCGTGTGTCTAAGCTCTTAAGCAGTTGACCGAGAGGCTATTATTGCTTAATTTGCGCACTTGGGTCTTGCGATACTCGTAGTCTAGTTTGTACAAAGCCTGGGGGCCGAAAAGAGACTTACGTTTGGCTTTACAATTTGTTATCGATGTGCTCGTTTCTGCAAGTAAAATAGCCATGCGGAAGCAGTACGCGTGAAGCATGTCACATCATGTCAACTTAAAAAGTTGAAGTGGACAACGGACACACGGCGTTTTTGTGATAATCTCAGCCATGTGACAAAATTGGCGATGTCAGAGGCTGTTAAAAAACAATTACAGCTCGCCCCCCTGTTGTAGCCTGCGCCACCGCTAACAGGGGGACAAGCTGGGCAACCCGGGATTGTTTTGGGCACGGTGCAAGATTTTTGAGTAAAAAGTTATAAAAACGACATGATTTAAGTACAACATACTACCAGTTTTTTATATTGAACCTTGTATGTTGTCCTTTTTGCCCGACTACGGCAGAGGTGAAAGGAAGGGATATATTTTTAGCAGTCTGTTTGTATTTTAGTGTGTTCCATCGTAGCGTTTTAGATACTGAACTGATTTTGACAAATGAGACGTCAATCCTTCCGAAATTATGCTCCGGATGACATTAGGCTACTTTTTTTCAGTTACATTTCCGTAGTCGAGTTACAGTTTTTTAACTCTTCATGCTTGTGTCTACTTACTACAAGTATACATGACTCATTTAACTGCCATGATATTGACGGTTTCAATGGATCGAGAGAATAAACGAGTTTTAATTCAAATGTTATCTGAAGCAATGTACCTTTTACCGCTAAAGCGACAGAATGTTTTTTTTAGCACACGTAACTAATTTGGCAAACGTCAACATAAATGTAATAATATGTTCAGTTAAAAAAAACATGGAAAAAGTGGAAGCTGACGTAAGTAAAATAATTCGTTCAACCAATAAGCGCGCAGGGTGCATTCCGGAGCATGCCAATTTGATCTCAGTTCACACTTTAACGGTTTAACATTGGTAGATTATGAACTAACAAAAAATAATATCGCGAGCGAACAGTTTATAATATCGCGAGGATGATTATTAACTCAAAGACTACAATATACATACTGAGATTAACTGACAGTGTTCACAATCTAACGATAACTTAATGGCTAGCCCGCCAACTGCCAGCTATCTACGCGATCGACAACAATGTGTCCAATACGGCCACTTCGTTTCAGACCCGTATCATACTCGATAGTAGATAGTCGATAGTAGTAGTAAAGTCAGGGTCCCATCCTGAGACCTCTACTATTTGGGGTAATGGTTAAAGCCCTAGAATCTGTTCTTTGTAAAATTGGGTACCTTAAGTTTTTTTAAGTGGTCCATATTATATTTTTTGTAGTAAGTATACGGTTAATGGAGTTCATAGCTGTAGCTAGTTTTTTTTTACTCGTTTCTGTTTTTTACAAATATTTTTTTGAATATCTCATTTGACAGATGAACACAGTTGGTGATATGAATAGAAGTCGTGCCTAGGTCTACGATATGACTTTCGATTTAAAAAAAAAGTCAAAACCGTTGACGTCTGACACTTCTGACGCAATATTAACTGTCAGAAGTGTCAGACGTCAACGGTTTTGACGTTTTTTTTTTAATCGGAAGTCATATCGTAAAACTTAAGGTACCCAATTGTAACGCAGGATGTCTTCTCTATGCTGACGACTTGAAATTGGTGTACGGAGTGAATCGGGTTACCGATTGCGAGTCGCTCCAAAAGGATATTGCGGCGATGTTCAGGGTAGTGTGGATAACAAGCTGCGCTTTAACGGTGCTAAGTGTTGTCTGTGCACTTTCACTCGTGCTTCTGCCCCTATTCATGGACGATACTCGCTTGGTTGCAAGCCAATTAACAAGATCTCCTCCATCAAGGATCTGGATGTAGTATTTGATACGTGTGTTTCTTTCCATAGCCTTATAAGGGATCTCGCCACCAGTTGTTTCCGTAGATTAGGTTTCGTTATGCATCATGCTAGAGCTTTTCATGATTCAGTAGCTTTAAATATAACATATGGGACCCTTACGAATCTACTTATACACTACTCTTAGAAAAAGTCCTTTCAGCTTACCTATTTACTCAATTTTGTTTGCCGTCTTTTACGTGGAGAGTCAGATTGCCTAGAACTGGTGGAGCAATTTGTGAGGTTGCACGTTCCAGAAGTCCCACGAATCACTATTCGTGGGACTTCTGGAACGTGCACACCTTAGACCTCGTACGCGCTCGCTTTTGGCAGTGCCT
Organism: Epinotia nisella; assembly: GCA_932294315.1. Taxonomy (NCBI): domain Eukaryota; kingdom Metazoa; phylum Arthropoda; class Insecta; order Lepidoptera; family Tortricidae; genus Epinotia; species Epinotia nisella. The sequence goes on from OW028674.1 coordinate 9,973,409, forward strand.
CCGGCTCGCACTGTGTCGCACAGGAACTCGCTGCACTTCCATGCCCTAACATTTCAACATTAATATTGATATAGAACATTTCAAAAACATTAATATTTTAACAATGGCATCACAGTACATTTATGATACCATTATATATGCTCTTAAAAATATAGATACGTTCCGTAAAATGCATAGTGCGAGACATAAACACAAAATTGTAATAACCAAGTTTCGGGTTAGCAAAGTCAGCAAATCCTTTTTGGGTCAATGCATACATTTCTATAATAAACTACCCAAGGAAGCACTAAAGTTACCCTTTCCCAGAATAAAAACATATTTAAAGACTTTTTTACTGAAAAAGGCATATTATACCGTTGAAGAGTATTTAAATGATAAAGGTGACTGGCCTCCTATAGGACTATAATTTTTTTTTCTCTCACGTATTAATTAATTAATGAAATAATATAATAATTGAATAAGATATGTAATTAATACATTGAATAAACGTAGAATTAGATGATATATTAATTGATTAATGAAGCAAATACAACAAATAAATATGTACCTACAATGTAATTTTTGACGATGCAAAAGTGATTGTAAAATACTACTTGAATAAATGATTTTTATCTTATCTTATCTTATCTAACGTTGCTGAATGCCCTGTTGGGGTGTCAACACCCGAATGTGATGGATGGTTGTGTGTAGGGAGTGTCTGTAGTTTTGTGAGATGACGGATGATAGACTTCAGTGGCGGCGCGTGAAAATTTTCGCTGGGAAATCCGGAACAACAAAAGTTATGAAAGAGTTGAGTATATAACTTAGGCTTGAAAAATAAATTTTAGGCGGCTGGTGGGAATCGGCTTGTATGGGCGGAGCGCCACTGATAGGCTTTCTATTGTAGGTATGTACGTGGTTGATTATTATTATTGTTTTGTTCCTTTAAGTTGTTTATGTTTCGTTTCACAGTGTATTAGTAGGTGACTAGACTTAAGTAAGTGATTAGACTTAAAAGCAAATTTGTAATGCTGTGTAAATTTATTTAAATAAAAATATAATTAATTATATATTACAAAATTAGCATTGTTCTTTAATATGCTCAATTCAGACAGTACATATTTAAAGACCTGTGAAAGTATGAAATAATACGAGTAAAATTAATACGAAAAACCAGACAAGTGCGAGTTCAACTCGCGTGGTGAGGATTCCGTATATAATCCAAATTTCATAAGTGTTTTTGAATACTCAAACTACTTATAGGTTTTCCTGTAATCTTTAGGCAAACAACTATTTTCCATATTTTTTTCAGAATTTTAGTCCTAGTAGTTTCGGAGATAAGGGGGGGGGGATGGTCAATTTTCGTTTTTTTTCCTAAATTACTTCAAATGTGTTTTTGCTAAAATTATAAAAAAATATATCTGACATGCTTATAACAACCCCTTTCATTTGGTATGTCACACAATACAGTTTGCGAAACTTTTTTTTTAAATTTTCTAGTTTACCCCACAAAAGCGCGTTTATCTTTGGGTCACCAATTTACATATGTGTGCCAAATTTCAACTCAATCGGTCCAGTAGTTTCGGAGCAAATCGGCTGTGACAGACGGACAGACAGACAACCGAGTGATCCTATAAGGGTTCCGTTTTTTCCTTTTGAGGTATCGGAACCCTAAAAAGACGGTTATTGGGTGATAAAAATGCATTATTTAATGTGTTATTAATGCTACCCCCAGCAGATCAAAGCCACCCCAGGTTACAGGGCTATTTTAGCAATTAAAAGTGAAACATAAAAAGCCCGAAGCAGTTTCGCTCTAGTTAGCGACAATGTGCTCGCCGACACTACGCCGCCTTTTTTATATTTTTAACCAGCGACAGAGCTAGTTTAGTTGAATGTTCATTTAGATTCCTCTGCGCCATCGGGGATATGAATAAAACATCCAGACTATAGAAGAACAATTTAAATGGAATAGAAGTTTTCTTTTCCTTTTTTATTGCAATGACTCATTTGGTTTGAGTGGAAAATCTTGGTATAGTAAAATACTACTAATTAATCCACTGTTTAAACTCATGTATAAAATGTCACGGCGGGCGACATGTTTCGAACTCTTCGCCTTCGCCTCCGTCTTCGTGTCGCCTGTCGTGACATTTAATAAGTGAGTTTAACCGAGGATTTATTAGTTGTATTTTGGACGTATCTCACGAAATTTTATATTCGATCTTGGTGTAGTATTACCTATTACTCGTGCTGTACCATCTTCATTTGGACTTAAAACATCCTTTTAATTTTACAAATGTCTCATTTCCTAATCCAAATCCTCAAATAAACAAATCATCAAGTAATTGATTGAGTCCGGCGTTACTTTGCGGAAAACCACGACAAATTACTAGACTACTAGATTAAAGTATTCAGGTCAATTAGTGGTAACGAGATGTACATACTTATGTATAACTCATTATCACTAATTGACCTGCGCGGAATTTACCGGAATAGCAAAATAATTATTATTCTCAGATTCAGATTGTGTATTGGTAAAATTAAATACATTTAAATACAATTCTAGTACCTAATTTAATATTAAAGCCACTTAGGCTAGTTTTTCTTTAATAACTTAAATTAAGATACTTTTTGGAAAATACTACATTTGCGACCATTGATTAGAATGTTTTCAGCCCAAACATCAAGTTAGACGTAGATTTCTATTTGGTAGTTGAGGCCGGAGCCGCGGTCGCTCTTGAGTCTGATGTTGGCGTAGGAGAAGCCGACGCCACCGGCGGTGATGCTGGGGATGGCCTCCGTGTGGTCCAGGTCGCGGGCAATCACACCCTGGAATTTAAAAAAAAACAAAATCAGACACCATATGATGGCAGGTCAACGAATCATTCTTGCTGTCTGTATGCATATGGACGCGGGGTATTGGGCCCCATATTAACCGGATCCATGAGGTCACCACTTTGGAATAGTTGATAGTGACCCTGTCTACGCAGCTGGCGGTCCTGAGATTGAATCCCGGTAAAGGCATTGATTCGTGTGATGAGCACGAATAGTTCCCGAGTCTTGGATGTTTTCTATGAGTAGTGGTGTTATTATGATTGCGGTCTTCTGCAAGGTGGAGGTACTTCCCTATTTGGGTTGCTCCAGTAACGAGAGGAAGATCTATTTTCAAGGCACCCCTGGACATGTTAAATCTCAGTTCATCATAAATTGAAGTAGAACAGTGCCGCCCTCATGTTGCCCAACCGCGGGTGTTGTAAGAGTAGACTGGGAGAGTACGTGGGAATAGGGTTAAAGTGTGCAATGGGTGATGCGTAATAACCTATCCTTGCGTGATTATTTTCAGCATTTTTTTACCTATAACCTATTACAATTATGAAGTCACCAAAACTTCGAACACTGAACTACTCAGACACAAACCTGTTCCCAAGGAAGCTGCCAATTACGTCAATGAGTTTTTCTGTAACAGTGGAACAAATCTTGGTGCAGACATTCCTGTTAGTGATATCCCTAGAACCGGCACCGGTATACAAGATATTAGTGCCACACTATCATCTTTCGTTTTACTGGAAACAGATCCCAGAAACATTTTAATGTCGCTAAAATCCCACAGTGCCCCGGGAATTGTCGGTATACCTACCTATCTACAAAGATTTTAAAGCTGTGCAAAACTGCTACAGTGCCCGTGATTACGTAGCAAATCTATGTTTCGCCCAAGGTGTATTTCCGAAACTTTAAAACAGTTTCTAATTACGCCATTTAAGTCAAGTAGGGTTTTCTTAAGATTTTTATCTAATGTAAGTCTTAGTGTATGAATTATTATTTGTCTTCGTAATTTAGTTTGACTATACTAATCAGAAGGTTAGGTAGTTACGGAAAGTCACTGATAACCCAAGAAATGTTTATTCAAAGTTCGCACACAGTTATACAAATTTCACTTGGTGATGAAGGTCACAATTATAAGTTAATCAAAAATAGATAAAAATTCTCTTATCTACTGTCTTTTGGGGAACTATACCGGACAAGAACAACTGGTGCGGGCCGCGTACTCCGTGCCTCGCGGCTTACACGTTGAATGCAAAATCAGCAAATCGTGACATAAACATGTGCCCTACACCTATATCACAAGGCGTACCTGAGCATTAGAAAGGTTATCCATCATCATCATATCAGCCGAAATACGTCCAATGCTGGACATAAACCTCCCACAGAGTGCCAATGACCGGTCCTATAAGGTTATTGTTATTACATATATTTATTTCCATAAGAAATTAGTGATCATAATGTTTCGTAACCTCCTCACGTGAACACTGATACAGTGGTTCACATAGGGGCAGTCCAGCCAGCCCGCGATCGTGGCCAGTGGGTTGATCACGTATCATTTCTTACGCGCGTTAGATAGATTTCACTGTCATTTTTCCATGCAAAAAGTGACATTTAGATCTACCTGACGCGCGTACAATGCGTTACGTTAATAGTCCAGGCAATGAACTGACAACTTGTATGGAAAAAATGACAGATTTGGAAATAATTTATAATAGCTAATTTTTTTAATGTAATGGATATATTATCAATTAAATAATTACCTAGAGGCAAAATCCAACAAAAAATCAGACATCAAAAAAATCAATATTTAATTAGCTCCTAAAAAGTCCGGATAAATATTAATATATTTTTTATCTTTATTTAGGTTCATTTACATTTGCTTTAAGATATTCAATATAAATAAAATATAAAAGACAATTAATGTTTAATTTAAATCTATATAATTACTTCCGGATGGAAAGTTTGTTGGATTCTTGAATAAAGCATCTTAGAATAACGTTTTAGAATGAAATAAACAAAAAAAACGCTATTATAAATTAATGTTTTTCGAAACAGTATTTTGCCTGGAGTATAATGCGCGTTAATGCGCACTGCAGAATAAAGCCGCGCACCGCTTGCACAGAGTGGCGTAGAAGCAATCGGTGGGAAATACGCCATTGACAATTGTTATATGAAACATGTTATTAAACAGGCCGTATCGTCGTAGAAAACATATGACACTTACGTCCTTTTCTATAGGGTAAGCAGTTTTTCAAGAACAACACGAAAACCTTTAAACAGAATTTGTTCAAAATAATTTTCGGCGAAAGTATTTCATAAGTTCTTACATTCAAATAAGATGGATGACTACCCAACTAACATGTTGGTGAAAGCTAAGGGTATTATTATAACCTTAACCTTTATAAGTGAGTTATAATGATCTCAGTTGCAACTAACAGTGTTATAAACGAGTTAAGAAAAATAATTGACTCCTAAAGTGTTATAAGAGTGTTACTCAAAGCAAGTACACTTAAGATGTTAAAGCGTTAACCTGTTTTTAATACTTAAACCTTTACAAGAGTGCTAGCTGACGCTCGTTAACTCTTAAGGTGTTATATCTACTATAAGATACAGGCAGAGAATTTATAACAGAATTAACTCTCTTGTAAGTATTGAAACTTTTTCTAACGCTTAAGGTGTTAGGCAGATACACTTTAAAGACACTGTAAGAGTAATCGTGTTTGACTAAAGGTGTTGTAACTCAATAAGCGTTATAGTTGAGTTAACTGACGCCTAAAGCTTTAAGGTAAGTTCGCCATTGTTTTGGTTAACTCTAACCTACAAATTGATTAGGTTATTCAATATTTGACATCAAAATACTTCATTATTTATGTTACTCTTGCCATTCTATGGATGCCACTTAATTTAACATGCCACTGGCCAAGAAACAAGAATAGAAAATGATAAAAACTTTAGATGTCTTTTTTATTCTTCATAAGTTTTGTTAGAAATCTTTAATAAATCCTGGGCGCGTTAAAATTGAGATGGGAAACATGGTATACACTTACCGTAAAATCACAAGGGCAGGTTGTTTTCACTTAATGTCACACACACTTCCAATTAAATTCACTTTCAATTAGTACGACTCTATAACTGTCAAATATTAATAACTATACTAACTATCTGCGCCATTTTGTCGGTAGACTATATTTGTCTCATAATTTTATGGTAAAGAAAAGAGCAAGATGCTCACTTGAAACTGGGTGAGAGCTAGAGTGTTATAAGACTCTCAGCTAACACCTTAACCGTTACTACGGTGTTTGTAGAGCGTTGGTCAACACTATAGGTGTCAGATAACACTGCTCTACAGGCTTTCTATCACCTTTACCTGTAGTTCGTGGGCCTCTTTCGTGGTTATAAGGGTGTTAGAACACGCTATAACACCTTTTTTACAGGCATTCTTAACACCTTAACACTTGGCTGGAACCGATATAAGAATGATATAAGGGTTATTTTAACGCTAGTGTGCTAGTTGGGTAAATACAATAATAATAATATGAAAATGTTTTGTAATCAAGCAATGATGTCCGAAAAATAATTGTATGAAAACTTCACACGAACAAGGAAAATCCGAAATATCCGATGCTCGCTTTTGTCCGTCTATTCGATTCAAGATCGAAAGGAAAAATAGGTTTTCAGATTTCATAATGTACCTACCGCTTGCCCGTCAATAATATATCACATATCATACCTCCGGCGACGAATTGAATAGTTGCGTTGAAACAAAACTAGCTTTGTCATCCATATTCACGCAAATATTATTAAAGCAAAAGTAACTATCTTCCTGTTTGTAACCTTTACGGGCTTAAAACGACAAACATTCAATTTGATATGAGAATATTTTTGAGTCCCGCAGAAGCATAATATGTTACTTTTTTATTTATATACTAGACAAAAAAGACTATAAATTAAAACTTAAAAAATTTGCCCAAATCGCTGTCAGAGTGTAGTGTGCCCAGAAGGCTGGCAGCATTGCGACGCTGGATATATATATTACATCATTGACTTATAGCCTAAAATCACCAAGGCGGCAATTTCGTGTTTGGGACATTTAAATCATCGTTTTTTTAATCAAGATAATGTAGTACCTACATTAATAAATACATCTACAATTCAATTTGACTTTTAAATAAATCTTACAAAATATTAAACTACTGATATATGAAGCAATTAGGGAGTACATATTTAATATTGACAAATTAGCGTAGGTACATAGCGGGAACAAATACTTAATTATAAATTATCTTAAATTGGGATTGCACTTTATTAGACTATACAAAAAAAAACTAGTCATCATACTTTTTATTATGGAAAGTATCCCTAAGGGGTTGAACTGGTGGGGATTGGAAGTTTTTGTGGGAGTTGAATTAACGATGAAGTCTGGGCGGATATAGTCGTGGGCATACACTAGTTGATAATAAGAAATAAATGATTTTCGCCCTTGGCAGCAGAGCGGCACTATCAAGATTATTTCGCGGTCGCACACGCAATTTTCTGTGGTACTTGTTACATTTTGTTCCTGCACCGTCTATTTTTCAAGAACACCTACCCTACTTATCACGCTGGGAGAACGCATTAACTAAATCTGCTGACTATTATAGTAGTAGTAGGAAGGTACTTAGGTACAGTCAGCATCAAAAGTAGCTACGCAAACGAAGACGTCAAAAGTCTTTATTAAAAGGGAATAAGAGCTTTTGACGTCTTCGATTGCATAGTTACTTTTGATGCTGACTGTACGTACCTACTACTATATAGGGTATCTTGTTAACAGGTCAAGTCAGGTACAGTCAGCAGCAGAAGTAGCTAAGCGGGCCTGGTGTTCACAATGACCTGCACACGACTTTATTATTAAGAAATTAAGAGCGTGTGTAGGTTATTTTGAACACCCGGCCCGCTTAGCTACTTCTGCTGCTGACTGTACTAACTGTTTGTTTACACAACTCACGGACGATATTTGGGAAACCCACATTGTCCAAGTGCGAGTTTTATGCAGTTTATTAGATGTTTGATATATCGGACGATGACTGTTTATGATGTGATGTATTTATGTGCGGCTACATGTCTTATTCTCTTTGAGAGGCGTGACGGTTTATCATGTATATGAATTAGGTTTTCCTACAGATCACGTACATGCGATAACACGGTTCTTAGTGTGGAGTTCTTTAGTGTGAGAGGATTAGTAACAAGTGTAACAACAACGTCTCAGGTTCGGTAGTCTCAGCCTCAGTCCATATCAGTATCAATCAGGGGTGCACCCGGGTGATTATAACTGGATCAGTAGCGTGTGGATTGGAACAGTATCAGTTGTATGGTTAGGAATGTCTATAAGGGGAGGTTGGAGGACATTCTCGGGGACAAAGGTCCCCACACCTCATATGGAGCTGGTACGCACGAGGCGGCAGCCCATATGTCAGATATATAAAGGATTCCGCAAGTTGTTAGAGTATGTTTATAGATGCATATGTGCTAATACATTCACCTAAGCTAGAGTGCTATAGGTACTCATTCGCGGCCATGAGAGTGATCAGAAGTGGCTTCGCGACAACTGTACCCAAAACTTTTGCTCTTGAGTGTATCTTGTCAAATGTGTCAAACGTCTTAAAGTAGTATGATGTAGAACATTTCAATACTTGACATGGTAACTAAGAAGAAGAAGAAAGAAACTGTTCCACAATAAAAATGACGATTTTGCTTTTTAAGAGAATTAAGGGCTACTGCTAATATTATTCTCATTGAAGTATATCATAAAAGTTCAAATCTCTCGTCAAAACTGAATTTGGAGTGGTTTTGATTATCCTTCTTAAATATAAAGGAGTTGAAGAGTTTTATTTCATATAACTATACTTCCTTTTGCTTGATCAGTTGCATTGTGTGAATTTAAGAAAATTAATAATTTTTCAAGTATCATTTTTTTTTAAATTTGCCGCTCCTTTCTAGGCTCATCTTTCCCCGGACAGACTCCACCAATATGATATATATGTTTAACAACTATAGCATTATTAGCACGTATATATTATGTACGTAAGTACGAGCTAGGTAGGACAGACAGGTAGGTATTTAGAGGATATTAAATTACTTATAGGTAAACTTTTAATATAAGCCCTTTAGTATATTTGTATTCACACCTAAGCAGCTAAGTATTAATGATTTAAAATTTGTACTATTATTGCAAAGAAAGAAAATAACCAATCAATAGTCAATAATCTTTGTTTAATTTTCATGTTTATATTTAAGTTGTTTTCTATGTATTTAAGTATGTATTTATCTATATAAGTATGTTTATCGTCGTCTAGTACCCATAGTACAAGCTTTGCTTAGTTTGGGACTAGGTCGATTTATGTAAGATTGTCCGCAAATATTTATTTATTATTTATTTATTTAAGTCTTAACTTTTTTTGTTCTGTGTGTGCTTTATTGGAATAAACATTTTTCTATTTTATTCTATTCAATCCAAACTTCACATCAAACATAAAGTAGATGACTAACTACATAGGTAGGTTTAGGTATAAGTATTATGTTCCAGGACCGTGCTGTTATACGGTTGGTTACTAACTTCAAAGCACGAAGTAATCTATATTTTACCTTAATTATCTGCTGTCCCGGGTCAGAGTAGAATACCTCCTTAACTCTCTTCTTCAGGGGGATGGCATTATATTCAGCTTTTTCCTGCCATAGCAATCTGTTGTTGAAACTCGTGCCCACAATGAGGTCCTTACTCTCGACACAAATGCACGAGAGCGCGGCTATGAATAGGACGACTGCGGTCTTCATTATAAATAATGTTATGTAACTGGTAAGATAAACAGTAGCCTCGGCAGTGGCTAGCGTCGGACTGACTTGGTCGTAACGTCCGTGGCCACTTGGCCTGTTTACCTTCGTAAGTACATAGTGAGTAACCGGAAAAACTTATTGGCTGCGAATTGGATAAATCGTGCGAGTAGAAGAACAATGGCGTTCATTGGATCGGGTAAAGTGTGCGATCACTGCACTTTGGAATACACGTATCCATTTAGGCATTTGTTTATTTAAAGATACCTACTGCACTGTACAGACTTAATTTGTTTAATTGTGTGATGTTATCATTACGTTCACGGTTGAGGTTTATATTACGTTATTAAGACTTAATCAAAACACACTATAATTTATGATTGTGAAGTGAAGTATTTATTGTAGATTGGTTAGTTTTCATTATTTGTCTTTCTCCTCGTCATTATCCCCGCACTATAGATTATACTATACACATGTACAAGTTACCTACTAATATAGGATTAAATATATAAAGTTAACCAGTGCTACAATTTATTTATTACTAGCTTCCGCCCGACTTCGTCTGCGTGGACCCAGGTTAAAAACTATCCTATATTACAAGCTTTTATTTTGTTTCACCTGTCCCGAGTCCCGATGTTTGTCATCAAATCTTGCAAATTAAAGTGAAATTTTGCATACATGTGTAAAACGCGTGACAATGCAATATTATGATGACATGGTGCTGATCTGATGATGGAGCTGGAAGGTGGCCATAAGAACTTCGCAGTGAAACGCCACAAATTCATCGAGTTTGGGCTCGTTAGAACCGTCACAATGAGTAGTTGTTGATGACGGTATACAGAAAAGTACAGTCGGCAACAAAAACTTGTACTAAAAATGAAATTTTTGAAAGAAACTTTTTTTAATTCAGGCTATAAACTATTTTCGTGCAAAATTTCATCCAAATCAGTTGAGCTGTTTAAGCGTGACTGAGTAACAAACATCCATACATCTAAACATCTAAACATCCAAACTTTCGCATTTATAATATTAAGTAGTAGGATTGAATGCTTCAATTACCTAACCAGGTTCCTTGAACGACTGACCAACGAAAAGGAGTGTTTACTCGTTACGTATAGTTAGGTACTTATTGTTGTTTTAACCAATTTCCCTATGGGTATGTTGAAAAGAAATTGTGAAAGACGTGTTAAACAAATGTAAACGTAACATTGTCTCATCATCATCATCATCATTATATCAGCCGAAAGACGTCCACTGCTGGACATAGGCCTCCCCCAGAGAGTTCCAAATTGACCGGTCCTGCGCCACCCGCATCCAGTGTCAGTATTTCAATTTATAACATTGTCTCAGTATTTCTTATTTGAATAGAACATCGCATTCATTTACGTATAATGTCCAATAGCTGTTGATCACGTTGTGTTTGTGTATTTAATATTCATGACTATTGACCAGCAAATAATTCTCTTTACCTTAAATAACTACAATTTTGCCTTATCAAAAAGACAATATTACTATTTACCTAATAGGTTTTTGTATTTACCTACATGTTAAAATGTCGATGTATGAATTTAAATTTTTAAATATTGCACAAGGTTATCTCGAGGTCATCTCATGACCTTACTGTGTAAAATGGTGCAGTGATCTCATAATACCATCTCCGACTTAACAACGCCGATCGCAGGTCAAACCTATAACTATGAAGATCTAATCCCATTCACGTAAAGTCTATTTTGGCTTGGACAATTTGTTGTTAATGTTTGTAGGTCTTAATGCGACATCGCTCAATGTATGCGGTCGCCCTTGAGCTCTTCGACATAATTTATAATGGTATTTTTTCCTGTCCTCAAATTGTCGTCTTAGAGTACCCTAGCATACTTTAACTAGACTGACAAATAAACTATAACCTATGAAATCACTCACTTGTTTTGATTCCTCTTGATAACATTGATGACCTTTGATAAAGTTAAATCTTTATTCGATTTTTTATTGGATATTTAGGTTTTGAAGTCTGCCTATCTGTCCTTCTGCCAAGAATATGAATAAATAGAATAATCATTTTATTGGACACATGTAGAGTTATTAAATTGAAATAAAATAAAATTAAATATAGGTATTGATCTGGGCGTATATCACCTTAACCTTTTATTTTGTCCATTACACTATATTTAAAATTTTAGTTCGAGTTTATTCGTAATAGTTGATTATTTTAACTGGCATTGGGGTCATAGGAATTACTCGTTAAAATGTTGAATAAGTTTAATAATGCAGGCTCCATCACGTAGGTCTGCTTCTGGGAAAAAACCTTCAGTAAAGGTGTTCAGTGTTGTATCGACCTTCAGGCGCGTAGCTACGCCACATGATAGTTGAATAAATGTAATAGTAGATTGTATCACAAGGGGGCTAAAATAAACCATATTACCACGAGATGGTTATTTTCCAGAACGAAGTGAGGGAAAATTGTTCGAAGGGTAATATTTTAGGCCAGAGTTATACACTCTTCTTTTCACTTCGACTGCGAGAAAATAGTAAAAACAAATATTATCTATCCACAATCAATAATAAATCCACGGCGAAAAGAGTGTTCAATTTGGCGGCATGTTTTTTTTAATAAACTGCTTTAACACAGATACCAAATATTGACACTACGAATAAACGCCTCTGGCGATCAATAGCCGCGTCCAAACGGCCGAGCGCCGCGGCCCGCGGACAGCAGTCTATCCCGCTCAATCTACTACACCTACGCCGTCAACCACGCTTGAACGTTTGAACGCGGCTATTGACGGTCAGAGGCGTTTATTTTTTTTTAATGATTTTGAATTAGGGACTAAAAAAACACCTGATGTTTAAAATTTATTCTGTTTTCTGATTGGTCGATTTTAATATAAGCTGTAATCTGGTTAGTTGATAGCAAATACAAATGTTTGTTGAAAGAGTTGTGATTGGTGGATTTAATACGGTGAAGTTTTTTGAATGGTCAAATTAAATTGTTTTAAAAATCATAAATAAGTGTACATATTTTCCCTAGGGGCTAAATGTACTACTTTAGCCCCGCTTGCTAAGCCTAATATGACACACTTTTCGAGTGTGAGAAGTGAAAAAAATATAACTAAATGTTTTCGTTTGATGTATTGTTTATCTGGACATTTTAATTTCTTGTAGAATATGAAGTACAGTGTAAGTATAAAAAACGTTTTAACTTTAAATTTGCTACCTCCTGCTTCTAAATCACAAAAAGTATTTACACGGTTCTTTCTGTTGCAATAGCCATTGAGCTCGTCGTTCGACAGGATCTCTATCATGTTCCAGAATAAGAAATTTTGCTGTCTTCGAGATTTTAGTAAGATTTTTCATAAAGATTACATCAATCGAGATCATCACTATTAGACATCATCTCGAACGGCCCGAGAATTGCCCTCCAGGCCATTAGGCTTTCGACATCTATTAACTTGTACAGTCGACTACAAAGAGAAAGATACAACCAAAGTTACAAAAATATGTATACACGACTTTATTGCCTTAACATTAAGGTCGTGTCTACATATTTTTGTAACTTTGGCTGTACCGATCTCTTTGTAGTCGACTGTATTATCAATTAAGCATCTCTAAAAAAAGCAATGAATACGGAAATTTGATATGATTTCATGATAAGGAAAAATATTGAGGCTCAAGTATTTTTTAATATTAGTTTATTACTTAGGTACAGTGGACATAAAGAGGAGCGAATAGTCAAAGATGTATAAGGTATTTTATTCTAAAATATAAAATTATATAAATGAAATTATATAAAAGTTATATCAAGTAGGTAATATCATTTAGAGCAACTAAAACAAACCATTAACGTTACAATCAAAATTGGTGCACCGTATATTACATCATGCAGGATCCGCGTTGGATCTCGCAATTTTATTGTTATAACGTTATATTACTTTTAAATCTCCCCAAGTGGTCCAATTTTGAATGGAAAATAAGTGTATATTTGGTTTGAACAGTATAAAAGCTACTACTGAATTTCGGAAAAATCCTATTTATGAACATAATTAAGTTATACTATGTATATAATATTTATTTATTATACCTATACAAATACTACGTACTTCTACCCTTGATATCAGTATTATGTTGTTGTTTAGATAGCCTCAAAGATAATGGCTTTACAAATATTAAGTTTCTCGGAGGAAAGGTCACAATAGGCTATCGAGTAAATGAGTGAGCCGTCAATAAACTTCGAGCACAATGTTATGAATACATTACGCTTTCTATGAATACATATTATATTTGATGAAGGTATCATTATGACATTACACATAATGATCATTATTCATAACTTTTTTCCTGAAATAGTGAAGTTTTGATGATATATGGAACGGTCATTGGTCATACTAAATTAGGCTTTTATACACTACAATATTTTAGATAAATATTGAACAGGTTTAACTTATTTCGATCATTCAATACTTTTCTAATATACCTACAAATATTTATTGCTTCAAAATTATTTTCCATGAAATCGTATGATGATTAGCTGGGTCATTATTTCAGAGGCATCAAAAATTAAATGCTCTCTTGGATTAGATTTATTTTAATATAGATCTGCACACCTATATTATTATTCATAATTTTAATAATAATAGAGATCAAGATTTTTTTTGTAAAAAAAAAACCTCGAAAAACGATTTTCGTTGGTAACGAAAAGTGACCTTAATGACCACGAAAATGATCACTTGTAAATTTTTCAAGGTTTATACTTATATAATCTAAATTCTAAATAATACTTCGAACACTGTTCAGGAATCATTAATAACAATCAGTCGGAATGACAATGATTTTAATATCGGCTTAGTAAGATATAAAAAATAAATAAAAAGATTAGGCCACGAAAGTGACGAATATTAACGGTCACTTTCGTTACCTCTCCTTACTGAGTCTTTAGAGTGGTTTCACAGTCACTTTTTAGGGTTCCGTACCCAACGGGTAAAAACGGGACCTTATTACTAAGACTTCGCTGTCCTTCCGTCTGTCTGTCACCAGGCTGTATCTCAAGAACCGTGATAGCTAGAGAGTTGAAATTTTCACAGATTATGTATTTCTGTTGCCGCTATAACAACAAATACTTTAGTTTAGTTTAGTCGGTTTTTTAAAACCGGCCAAGTGCGAGTCGGACTGGGGCTCCCATACAACAGACATGATTTTTTTGCCGTTTTTATAGATAATGGTACGGAACCTTTCGTGCGCGAGTCCGACTCGCACTTGGCCGGTTTTTTTTAAACTATTTATTTAATAAAAAATACAATAATAAATACAATCTGAACAACTAATCTTAAATTTAAATATTTTTTGAGGTAAGGAGCCTGCCTTATATTATAACTAGTTTTTAATTAAGTAGGTTACTAGGTATATTATTTGATACAGTTGGGTAAGTACCTTTTTTGTTTATGACATTATGACTTAATTTTAACATATGTCTTTTGACTATTACACGTTACGTTTTACTACACGTTTTACCCTCAATATTACGTATTAGCTTATCCGGAAATCTATTTAATATTGCAGGTAGGATACAACTCCATACCCTATGCCCATGTTCATTATTGCCTTTTGCGCCACCACGATTATTAAATGACGTATGCCATGCCGGTTGTTTCAGTATGTAGCATCGTTCTATACTATACGCACGGTTAGTAAGCATGACTATAAAACGGAACAACAAACTAAAAGCTGACTGAGAACGCATGGTGCTGACGGTAAGCGTGACTGTAAAAGAGCTAGAACTCTCAGAGGACTCTCGGATACTTTTCGTATACGCGAACAGGATGGTGTCTATGGTGGCGCTTCAGAACGAGCTGGTGAATCTAACGCATCAGTTAATAGAACATAAGTCACCGTAGGTGTTTCGGAACGAGGCGATGACGACTACATGCCACTCAAAGAGCTATAGAAAGGTCTAGCCGGACTTTGTACCTTAGCGAGAGCCCTTTTTAGGGTTCCGTAGCCAAAATGGCAAAAACGGAACCCTTATAGTTTCGTCATGTCCGTCTGTCCGTCTGTCCGTCTGTCCGTATGTCACAGGCATTTTACTCGAAAACCATAAAGTGTATTTGAATAAAATTTTGAGGATAGGTGTATTTTGTTAGCCGCTACATAGTTTTGTAATTAAAATGACAAAAAATATTTTTTTTAGGGGTGCACTCCATACATAAAACTAAAAGTCAAAAAAAATTTTTTCATTGTGACCCCCCGTGTGGCACATCAATCGATAGGCCTTTCAAAATAAATATAAAGTTTCTTGGCATTTTTTTTTGATTAAGTGAATAGGGTCGGAGATAATCGCCCCGAAAGTCACTAAAATTCTGTCCCCCGCCTCTCATTTTTGAACGGTGTATTTTAAAAATATGAAAAAATTCATGGACATAGGGCTTATTAATTTCATTCACCGAAAATTGTTTTGGACAAGATCGGTTCAGAGGTTTTCGAGATATTGCTGAAAAACTGCCTTCCTCAAAGAAAAGGACGTAAGTGCCGTAAAATTTCTGTGACGATACGACCTTTTTAATAGGCACGGAACCCTTCGTTTTGCGTGGTCCGACACGCACTTGGCCGGTTTTTTCTAATCATACATGGAATAGTGACGGGGCAATCGTACACAGTGTAGGGTTTGTTTTGTAGCAATTCCAATGATGGTTTCGAGTCCAATAATGTACCAACTTAATGGTATACTGTATGTTCGTTTGTATGTAAAACATTTTAAAGGGTTCATTGTTGGGTTAAATTAAAGTGCACAGCGAAGTTGATTTTAACTGTCCCTACTCCGTGTTAGCAGTTTTGGTAACAGCGACATAACTGTTAGCAGCTTTCATTCAATGTCATTGTTTGTTAACCAAAGCTCGTTTTATAGAATTTCCAAACTCAATTAACTACAACATCGCTTTACAATACTTTTCAAAAGCAGAGCTGTCGTTAACGAATCACGACATCGGGATGAATGTTGCGACAGTGATCGTTATTGCCTTGACTCCTGGCACGTAGTGTTCTCATTTACAGGAATATGAGTCATCAGTTTCTGACAATAATGCGAGTGCGAGAGATTATTGATAAAATGGTAACCAATCATATGACCGCAGAGCTGAGGGATGCCCCGTTGCCCACGTTAGTACTTAGTGTATGACGATAACACATGCCGATATTTGTGACTAGCTGTGTCTACCGTTGGTATCTACTTGGCCCCGATCAGATCAAGTAGGAAAATGAACAGTTCCGGAAGGGTTAAACTTTTAGCATGTAAATAACTAATTTTGTAGGTGTTTAAGGTACCGTTGCTTGTTAATAGTAAGAAAATTACAGTTATTAATATTTTCACTAATATTAGTATACTTATGCTTAGCGGCCCAGCGGTATAAGAGCCGGACTAATTGACAGAACAGTGTTAGTAGATAAGGTAAAATCGATTTTCTTAAAGAATTGGTTGACCGTTCAGGTAAGGCAATGGCCTTAAGAAGAAGCTAGATACAGTCAAAAAAATAAAGGACAGACACTTCTAGAGAAAAGTAGTTGATTTGTGTTTTTGCTGCTGATAGATGCTGCATATTGTGTGAAAAGGCGCAACAGTCTGGTAAAGAAAGTAAAACTAAACGTGAAAATAACCGAGTGCTTATCTCGCGGCGAATTTTCTCTGTACCAGCGTGCCGGCATCAGCACTGAGTATAATTTATTTCCTGTGAAGCAAAGTATGCCGCCATTGCCGCCCGAGCCAAGAGCGTTTGTACACATTAACGCGGCATACCTCATGAAAAATCGCTTAGGATAGACGCTAGCAAACTCCATTTACATGAACACGACGCTTTTTATCCTTTTTCTGTGTTTTATTTATTGAACTTGCGAGCAATATTTACGTTTGGTTTGGACGATTAAAGCATTTTTGTGTCCCTGCCTAAGCCGGGGTAATTTCGTCCTTTAATCTATGTTCATTGCTCCCAGTAAAATGTATCGTATATTTAGATTACTCCATGTATATAATTTCTTTGAAGTATGCAATATTAAAATTGCTAAGAGATATTTTGTCAGATAATTCATATAACAGCGGGACCTTATTTCATAATTGAAATTGTATTTGTCTAAAGTAAGCGTGGAAGGATTAGGGCTTTATAGACTTGAGAACGAGTAATAAAAGTTGTATTATCTTGATAGCCAAGTTTAAAACAACAATTTTCTCAGAGAATATGCAGATTTCAGTCCATCTTTGTCGCAATAGCTTCGCGTAATGCACACAAATTGTGCACGGGATTTTAGTTTGTATAACATGGTTTAAGTAATGAATATTATATGCTAATAAGTAGTTTTTTATATTTAAAATTAATGTTACTTCTTTAAATAGAAATAACCCTAAAACTAAATACGACAAAAATATGAAATTCAAACGGTTAGTAAAGATGAAACAAGATAAGTTATATAATATTCGGAACACAAAATTGGGCAACATTTACAGAGGAACGTTTAATTTTGTTATATAGGTACCTTATTGCTTAGTAATTCGGTTTAGTTATAGGAGCTGAGAAGAGCCGCATTTTCGGAGCGCCTCGGTCACCGCAGGTATGTACCGCCACGAAAATCCACCGCAATTTAAACGTTGTGGATATTGCTGCAGCAAGGCTGAAATTTAATTCGAAATCGCCCTTTTACAAGCACATGTTGAAAAAGTAAAATGGCTCCCTGTCGAGTCCGTTTTGACTGATACCTATTTGGACTGATAATATTCCCACTCTTGTGTGTACTTTGTCTATACCTCCTCAAGTAGAATAATGTTGATATTAGCGAGAGCCCACAGCGACAACATGTAGATAAGTTTGTGTTTTTATGGAACGCGATCGGGTAAGGAAACGAGTATACAGGCCAACCGATGGTAAGTTGACTATTTTCTTGCCTTGATGAATACATATATATCACATAAAGGTATATGCAATATTAAAATGATGATTTGTTCCCGACTCGTCGTATTCCTGTTTCTTCATATTCCTGATTGGTCGTATTACTGATTCGTCGGATTTTTACTATCGAATAAAACTATGCAATTACCACGGCTCCACTTACGTTTTAAAAATAAAAAGTTTTTTTTTACAATAATAGCGTTTTAATATAAGATATTTTTTTTACACACATGCTATATTAGTATTATATTATTAAACAAAGCCTATTTAAACATTCAATGGCTGTGATTTTTAGGGTTCCGTAGCCAAAATGGCAAAAACGGAACCCTTATAGTTTCGTCATGTCCATCTGTCCGTCTGTCCGTCTGTCCGTCTGTCCGTCTGTCCGTATGTCACAGGCATTTTACTCGAAAACTATAAGGTGTATTTGAATAAAATTTTGAGGATAGGTGTATATTGTTAGCCGCTACATACTTTTGTAATTAAATAACAAAAAAAAAAAAATTTAGGGGTGCACTCCATACATAAAACTAAAAGTCAAAATTTTTTTTTTCATTGTGACCCCCCGTGTGGCACATCAATCGATAGGCCTTTCAAAATAAATATAAGGTTTCTTAGCATTTTTTTTTGATTAAGTGAATAGGGTCGGAGATAATCGCCCCGAAAGTCACTAAAATTCTGTCCCCCCCCCTCTAATTTTTGAACGGTGTATTTTAAAAATATGGAAAAATTCATGGATATAGGGCTTATAAATTTCATTCACCGAAAATTGTTTTGAACAAGATCGGTTCAGAGGTTTTCGAGATATTGTTGAAAAACTGCCTTCCTCAAAGAAAAGAACGTAAGTGCCGTAAAATTTCTGTGACGATACGACCTTTTTAATAGGCACGGAACCCTTCGTTTTGCGTGGTCCGACACGCACTTGGCCGGTTTTTTTATCAATAAAATCATTGACTATTTCCCGTTCTTGGTGATATTTTTGAACATCTTTTGCTCGACGAGTTTTTATCATACTCGGACAGTGTAACTGCATTTTTCTAATTTTTATGTCTTGATGTTGAGCTTCGACTCGCAGTAGTTCGATAATTTGAAAAAGGGAAGGTTTCTTAGGGATTCTATGATTTAACCGGTTATTCCACCCCTCAACCGCATTGTTGGGTCTGAATTCGTCTTCACTGACCAAAAACATTGATCCAATAATTTTCCGCATCCAGAAATTTAAAAAGTAAATGTGGAATTGAGTTATCACGGAACCGTCAGGGACGGATTCAGATATTTCCAAGTATGCGGCTGGTGTATCTTCTTTTGGTAATAAAGCGAGCCGCGTACATATCTTTGTATACATTCTGCCTTCTTCGGTGTTAATTAAACCTAACTGCTTCGATTTCTCCCACAGAGCTTTTTGATAATGAAAGTAAACGGCAAAACACTGGCTCTTCAATATTCAGATCACTTTCCCTGTATGTCTCTTAGTCGTGGGACACCCGGTACCTAATATGTATATGTAGAACTATATATATTGTATATGTATAACTGCTCTTCGGGAAGGCGGATAAATAATGGTCCATTATTTGTAATGATTTTATATAAATAATTCAGACGAAACGGGAATACGACGAATTAGGAATCCGACGAATCGGGAATGCGACGAAACAGGAATACGACGAATCAGGAACAAATCAAAATGATGTTGCCAACTCAAAAATTTTCTACTAGATCCTTTACTCGTGAAGTTAACGTCCTTTGACAGATGAGCAGACTCGAGTACAAATTAGGTTCAATTCCAGCTTCCATTAAAACCTTTGTATTATTTATTTAAAGGTGGCACAATAAAAGGAAGTACAAAAAGGCGGACTTAAGTCCGCTAACCATAAGGCCAAAAAAAATTGCTAACTTGGATGCAGTTTACGATTAACCCTTATTTAAGAAAAAAAAAATCACGGGATCGAACTCGCTCTACTTATAGAACAAAAAATACTTAAAATTAATGCAATAAGGTAACTAAAAATGTTTGAAGGAGCCTAAATAATTTCAGACGCTAGATATCTATATATCTTAAATTAACGTACCGAATCATAAATAGGTGATTATAATTATAACAGAGATATATTAACACATGCTACATTATAATATATCAGTAATTACTCTTTTGTGCTTTGATGTGCTGTAATTATCACTCGAGTCCTTTGTCTGAGCTCTCTGAATCAACCCTTAAGAATAAATAATTGCTTTAATCTACCTACCTATTCGTAATATTCAATACAAACCTGTCCAATAAACGTAGTAATCCCATTGCGGAGGTCAGTGAAGATTGAATTAAGTTCTGTCTTCTAAGAATACTAATGTAACGGTTTACCTTTATTTGCACTAAATTAAGACTTCAATACTATTTAAAAAAAACCGGTCAAGTGCGAGTTCAACTCGCGTGGTGAGGGTTCCGTAAAATTGCTATGCTCTAAGCATCAGGCTCCATACAAAATACACAAAAATATTGAGAATTTTCCTGTTACTTTGAATACTCCAACTTCTTATTAGGTTTTCCTGTAATCTTTAGGCAAGGAACTATTTTCAATATTGTTTTCAGAATTTTAAGCCCAGTAGTTTCGGAGATAAGGGGGACATAGATTTGAAGTAATTTCCTAAATTACTTCAAATCTGTTTTTGCTAAAATTATAAAATAAACATATCTGGGATGCTCACAACAACCCCTTTCATTTGATATGTCACACTACAGTGTGCTAAACTTTTTTTTAAATTTTCCAGTTGCCCCCCAAAAGTGGCCCCCTTGTTCAGAATTCATTAATTTACTTTACTCGTCCATCTTTGGGTCACTAATTTACATATGTTTACCAAATTTCAACTCAATCGGTCCAGTAGTTTCGGAGCAAATCGGCTGTGACAGACGGACAGACAGACGCACGAGTGATCCTATAAGGGTTACGTGTTTTTCCTTTTGAGGTACGGAACCCTAAAAACTCATATAATCCTACTTCTATTACATTTAATTCTAGTTAATTAAATTGTAATTTCATACACAATCGTAGTACGTATAATGCAATAATAATGCTTTTGGTTATATTGTAATTAGTTTGTACATCATTTCATTTCATTTCATTTCATTTTATTTACTGCAAAAACCATGGTTACAAAGGTGTTACAAACAATGATAAGGTCATACATGGTAACCCTGAAAGGGCGTAGCATAATAGGTATATAAATCACAAAAGTACTTAAACTTAAAACCTACTATCATAAATTTATAGTTTTATAGGTAGTATTATTTTATTTTGCTTTTAAACAAGGAAGATACACACACACATATGGGTCCAAAAGCCTGAAAATAAATGACATTGAATTGAATTGAATTTAATTATCATGAAGTTTTGAAAATTTCATTTCATAATTTGCTTTATCATAAAACTGTTGATATTGTTTGTGACTGTCATCCTCTGATCACCATTTTTGGGGTTCACTAATATATCCAACTAAAACACGAGCATATTTATTCCACAAAAATCCCTATGTCGCAGTCACTCACAAGAATAAGGTCTTTTTGTGAAATGCCCATTTTCCGGGAATTCCATGGACCAAGTCTGGGGTTCAATTTGGAGTTCACCAACCTTCTCGCGCATGCTCCTGCGCGTATCCGTTAGACCTGCGTTGCAGACCCAAATCGGAAATTCGAAGATTACTTCAAGAATTTCAAGATCTGCGTGCCTTTGTTTCATTCTAATTGCCAGCTCGTAATATACCCGCGACGTAGTCGATTCTACTTTTCACTTTTAATAAATTATTGTTATTATCCGGGTAGTTTAATTTCGACCGCCTTCAATCTACCTACATACTTGCGACGCTAAATCGTCACACTAAAAACCATCAAATAATCCGAAGTAGGTAGATTCCGTTAAAATGGGAGGTTATATTCGTGTAATATTCAAGATAAAAGATAGATAATAAATGTAGGAAGATAATAGATTATTAATGTAATTAGGCCTCTTAAGACAGTAAAACGGTGTTTATTGCAGGCGGCGAATGTAAATGAACCCTTTTTGCAGGCGCAGGTCTCGGCCGCGGTAATATGAGGCCACATCGAGAGCTGAATTAATGGCTGGTGATTCATTTGTGTAATTTGGCAACTGAAACGATGCCCAGCGATCCTTTTAACCCACCGGCAAATTAAAAGCAACCCTTTGATAGTTAGGTTGATTATTAGGGTACGAGTGAGAGAGCACGATTAATATTCGAGAGCTGGTGTGACGTCAGTGGATAATCAGATTTACTGCGGGTCGGGGCGCGCCCTCCGAGATATTAACGTGCAGCCTTTGATTCACTGTTCGACACTCGCCGCTCGCTCCCTCTTTGCTTATTTGAATAAACTAGCAATTTGCTGTATCAGCTTGCAGCTGCCGTCGTGTCATGACGAGCGTTCAAAATACTCTTCTAACATTTCATATTCCGACATTATATTTTTTCAGTAAACAGTTGAGTACTATAGTTGAAGTGAAGTTAAATTGAGGTACTCGCGACGGCGTACAAGGACGGGGGTCGAATCTCTGCGAAGCCCGGCGGGATTAGCGTCAAACGA
This sequence comes from Epinotia nisella, assembly GCA_932294315.1. Lineage (NCBI taxonomy): Eukaryota > Metazoa > Arthropoda > Insecta > Lepidoptera > Tortricidae > Epinotia > Epinotia nisella. Next base: position 9,996,518 of record OW028674.1, read on the forward strand.
AGAAAGAGAGACGCGGGAAATAAGCCGTAATCCACGAGACGTGACCTAAATTTTTCCTTAAACATCGTCGATTTGATAGCCTCGTGAAAACAATTTGATTTAAATTTATTCTTATTCCTTGCCGTGCCCTTTGACGGTAAATTGGATCGTGAACGCGTCCGATTTGTCACCGCTCGTGTCGGTGACGTTTGAGCTCGCCTCTCGTGACGACTGACACTCTTTATATCACTATTTTGTATTTAGAATATTATATTGCACCGCGTACTCATTTGTGTTTTCATAGGTTTCACATTCAACGTATCCGTAAATATATTGATAGCAGGATATGACAATGGCACGGCAACTATTTAACCTTTTTAACTGCTATGGTATGTGCCTTTACATATCTAACCCTACTAGGTGCATCATCGTATTCTTAAAAAAGTAAGTAGAAAATCGCATTGCCTGAAAACAGTTTGAGTATAATTCGTAAAAACGCCAACTCGACACGGCAACGTTTAGGTACGGCGAAACTGCCTCTTGTTTTTTTATTCGCTGGCGCGCGGCGCGGCGCTGGATAATCGAGCTAATGTTAAAGAGCACCGTTTACATTAACCGCTTTGTGAAACAAATGAAAACTGCGCTCTGGGGTGGCGTTGGAGTTAACAATATTTTTTCACCGACGCGACGCTTAATCCCAGCATTCATTCTTAAGCGATGACGACCAACTTGAAATATAACCCTGTTTTGTCATTTATATTTTAACTGAGTTCACTATGATCCAGAAATAGCGATAATTAAAGAACGTTACTCTGGAGATCGGGAAATAGTCAACAGTTCCAATCATAGCCGTCTACTCAGTGGAGCGTGGCTTCCGCGGCCCCCAGGGGATAACGTCGTCTTACTGTACTATTTATTAGGTTACCCAGTTAGCGCACGAAGAAAAATACTGCAATAAAAACTACAGTAACTTAACCTATACATAGTTAGTTTAGTTTTACTGGGCATTTTCCGCAAATCGACATCCAACGTGCCTATTTTGCGTGAAAGGATTAGACCGGTTTCCTCACGATGTTTTCCTTCACCGAAAAGCTAATGGTAAATATTTCGTACATAAGTTCCGAAAAACTCAATGGTACGAGCCGGGATTCGAACCCACGACCGCCGCTTGACAGCCGCATGCCTGAACCACTAGGCTACCGTAGCTTTTTTTTTTTTTTCTTTACCTATACATATATGACATTACTAATAAATATCAAAAAAATATAAATGCGAAAGTTTGGATGTTTGGATGTTTGTTACTCAATCACGCTTAAACGGCTCAATCGATTTGGATGAAATTTTGCACGAAGATAGGTTATAGCCTGGATTAAAGTATAAGATAGTTTTAATCCCGAATCCACGCAGATGAAGTCGCGGGTGGAAGCTAGTAGGAGATAAAATCAATTCTTTTTAACAACTTAACATTATTAATAACAAACAATTCGGCTTCCAAAAAACAAAAGTACCACGCAGCAAATATCAAGAAATGTTTAGCCACTAGAAGGCAGGTCGATGTTTTATCATACTTAAGATCTCTATAAATTAACCTTAATGTGGCATTACGTCAACAGTCGCACTGACCTTTACGTTACGGTCCGACTCCAGCCGACCCATATCATTGGAAAATGGATAGGAAAATATATAAACTGTGATCTAATTCACCCAAATTCTGTGCAATGTTAAAATAACCTTTAGCCCGGATTAAAGGGTTTTGCGTAGCGCATAATCCGGTCTTATTCCATCGTAAATGGATATTGAAGATTTTGATGGGACCGTTCTATCGGAAAGCCTTTTTCAGCAGTGCTCTATTTTGCCTTTTGCTTGCGGAATGTCGTCGATTTAAGGTGAATGAACGAGCGAAATTCCCGTACACGAAATAGGCGGTGCTGGGGTGATGGGCTCAGCAGCGCTGGAGTCTGGCGCAGCCCGCCTCGCGGCGCACCTTTCTACAGATTTCTACTTCATTTACTTTCTAAAAACTCTCCCCATTCGTTGTCTCCCCTGTTTTCGCCCTCAGATTTTGTTATAAATTCCCTTCAAATGTCGATTTAGGACTTATTCCATCGAGTGCAAGAAATAATGATCGTTGCTCCGAATGGTTAACGATAAAATCCGACTATGGGCGATTCAGTGAATTAATGTTTCTACAGTCTTCAATCTACATGGAAACTTGACGATTGCACACACACATCATGTGATTTGTTTACTGGCAGCTACAGTATATTATATAGCATACTAGCTTCTGCCCGCGACTCCGTCCGCTTGGTACTCGTATATCGTAGTTCCATACATACATTCACCCCTTTAGGGGATGATTTCCGAGATAAAAACTATCCTATGTCCTACGTAAAACAATTTATGAAGCAATTAGCCATGACAAAACCTTTAACTAGGTAGAGACTAGCTGTGTATCAAAGTCAGTGGCAGACGAGGACGAAGAACCCTAGTATCGAGGCTAAGTGTGGAGGGATGGCCGATATTCCGTCTCAGAAAGCTTTCTTGTGAAGTTCTTGCTTATTTCAACAAAAGCGAGCGATAAATCCAAGCTCTTGTTATAAGTTAGAACATTCTCATCTGCGCTGTTATTATTAAATTAAAAACTAGGTAGGTAGTCTCTTTGTAGTGAACAAACAAGATGTAAAATTGTTTTATTTAGACATGGACATGTAACCAAGTTTAAAAGATTACTTTTCACGGGTCTGACGCGATTTTTATTGACTTTTATTTCTGACGTTTCGACACGGCGGTTTGATTTAGAAAAATCAGAAAATCTAGACTCATATAATATATCGGAAACGGACCTCGTGCCTTACTTAACCCTACAATGCATACAGTTCCCGAATAAGCACAACCAACATATTTGCGAATTACGTTAAAAATGAGGTAGGCAGCAACATCTGTTATACGTAAAAGGACACAAACTACACTAGGCTGCTATGTAATCCGGTGCAAGACTGTGCATTACTGATACGTAAGTGTCATTTTATAATATTAGGATATTTACATAACGTTGTGCACGCATTTTCAAACGTTCCAGATTCGGTACTCCATGCGTTGAAGTTCATTGCCAATACCAACAAAGTGAAGAACGTTTGCACTTATTAGAGTCTTTTTGACATTGTCATTAGTTTTAATTTTGTCTAACCTGTAGGAACGGTTATTTATGTTTTGATCGTAGTTTGTTTACATTTCTTAATATTTTTTCTAAGACGATGTGGACGAAACGACTACAGGTTGCGGACATATAACATCTAGTTTAATGCATGGAGTTCCCCATCGGGAACAGGACAAAAAAAACTTTTTTGTAATAAAGTATTGATTACAAAAAAGTAAGACCGTCTGGAAAATAATAAACACAGATACTGGGCAGAAAAATAAAAGCGATTCCACCATTTCTTTGAAGATAGAGAATGCATTAGTAACTGACGCAGGAAAAGTAGCCGATGAATTTAACAATTTCTTTTCCAAAATTCCGTTCCAGACAACAAAAAGTTTGCAATCGTCTAGTACATTAGCTGAATCCTTTCTGAGTGAGAATGTAAAGTTAGAGAACGTAGATATTTTCAATTATCATCATGTTTCTCCTCTAGATATACTGAAATCTTTTAAATTGATAAAAATAAAGAGCACGGAGGACTGGGGCGTGTCAGTCAAGGTACTGGAAGCCATTCTGGAGGTTGTTGCACCTACTCTAGCTCTTATTTTTAATAAGTTGTATAGACAATGGCATTTTTCCAGATTTAATGAAATGTAGTAAAGTAGTTCCTATTTTCAAATCAGGCCAAAGAGATAATCCTTCTGATTATCGTCCCGTATCCATCCTACCCGCGTTTAGCAAAATATTTGAAAAAATAATGCTAACGCAATTGATTTCTCACTTTAATTATAACAAGATTTTGCACGCACAGCAGTTCGGCTTCACAAAGGGTAGGTCAACTACTGATGCTGGTGCAAGTTTGATAAAATTCATTCTGCAGTCTTCGGAAGAGTCGTAGGACGCCATTGGAGTCTTCTGTGACCTTTCCAAGGCATTTGATTATGTAGATCATAGTACCTTAATTTGTAAACTTAAATTTTATGGCATTAGAGGACATGCATTAGATCTCATTGAGTCATATTTAACACAAAGGAATCAAAAGGTAGCGATAAATGGGGCCATTTCGTCAGAGACAGTGGTGGAGATGGGAGTACCTCAAGGATCTATTTTAGGTCCATTCCTGTTCCTTGTTTATGTAAATGATCTACCATATATGGTAAGCCGAAGATCAGGCATTGTCATGTTCGCCGATGACACCTCGTTACTGTTCAAGGTTAATAGGAAAGATACTGAACTCATTAAACCAAATAACACCCTGTCTATGATATCTGACTGGTTTGCTGCCAATAACTTAGTATTGAATCCGAAAAAAACGAAATGTATAAAATTCACACTAGCGAACTCAAATGTAAACTTAGCCTCAAATATTAAACTTAATGGTGAAACCATAGAATTTGTAAAGTCAACTGTATTCTTAGGTATTACGTTAGACTCTAAACTGCAGTGGGGTTCCCACATAACTGCGATAGGAAGTAGGTTGAGCTCCGCTGCTTTTGCAGTCAGGAGAATAAGGCAGCTTACCAATGTAGCAACGGCACGGTTAGTTTACTTCGCTTACTTTAACAGTATAATTACTTATGGTATTATTTTATGGGGATCAGCGGCAGATATTGAGACTGTATTTATTTTACAAAAAAGGGCTGTTAGAGCAATTTATAACCTCGGGTCGCGTGAGTCATTAAGAGATTTTTTCAAGGAAACAGATATTCTAACACTGCCGTCGCTATACGTATTTGAAATAATAATGTATGTTAGGAAGAATTTATACAACTACCCAACAAACACTGATAGGCCCAAGGTTACCAGAAGCGCAGGGAAGCTCAAAACAACTTTTTACAGGCTAGTAAAAGCGAAAAAGTCGTTCTTGGGAAATTGTATAAAATTCTACAATAAAATTCCAAAACACATTACCGAACTTACTGACTCTAAATTCAAATCTGTCGTAAAACGGACACTTATTTCAAAAGCATATTATAAGATAAACGACTACATCATGGATAGGGATATTTGGCAGCGATAAAATCCTGCACTAGAAACCTGTCGTACCTAAAATAAATAGGCTTTCTACTGTAGCAATGTAATTTTAAAATTTTATAATACTCTGATACTGATATGATATATTGTATACTGTTTTGAAAAAATGACACCTCGCCGAGTTTTTTTACGCCGGTTCTTCTCGAGGCAGAGGTTTACTTTCCGAACCGATGGTAGTTTATCGACATTCATAGGTGCATGTAATATGCCTAAATTGAAGAATAAATCACTTTGACTTTGACTTTGACTTTGCATCTTTTTTTTATTTATTTTTCCAGGGAGCTATAGCTAAGTGTGTGCTATACATGTAATTTTTTTTCGCCATAAAAAAAATCATGCATTGTAGGGTTTGGTCTAGCTCGTCTCACACGCCATGCCATTGAAGAAGAAGAAGAAAATAGTTTATTAGTGCAAAAAATTGTGCATTGCAATCGGTATGTCGTTATGATCTGAACTTCGATTATACTTACTCGTATCTCTCCAATCCAATTATTTCCAGAACACTTCTCCGACTGACAAAATAATTATATACCCAAATTAAATATCATACCAACCCATATTGAACATAGCTTACGTAGTAGATATAGATAGTAACGTGACTTTGTCGATGTTACGTTCTTGAAAATATAGTCTAGCCTGGTGGCAAGGGCGTCGCCAGCCGTCGGCAGCCGATGGCCTAGGGGGCGGAGGGGGGGGGGGGGGGAGTTGTGTGAGATATCCCCCCTAATTTTTATTCCTCTGTAATTTTTACTAAATCTTCGACAATAATCTGTTGCGATGCAAAATAAAAATAATAAGTATCGTTTTTAGGGTTCTGTACCCCAAGGGTAAAACGGGACCTTATTACTAAGACTCCGCTATCCTTCCGTCTGTCGGTCTGTCTGTCCGTCTGTCACCAGGCTGTATCTCATGAACCGTGATAGTTAGACAGTTGAAATTTTCACAGATATTATTTCTATCTATATATATATATATTAATTATTTATTGGCTCCCATACAACAAACGTGATTTTTTATAGTAGATAATGGTACCTCCGGTTTTTTTTCTATTTGAATCAGGTTGCAAGGCTGCACTCGAGTACCTCCAATGCGACCTTTTCTATTACAGGTTTAAGAATTGAATTATTGTCGATCGTCTGTTCGAAAGACGGCGAAAATATTGCTTTATTACTGGTAGGTAACGTTGCCGACAAATTTCCAATAATGCCGGCAACGGCTCATCACTAGATACATATAGAAAGTACCAACAATACCGCAGCGTGGGGCGGCGGTAAATATTAGCTATCGCACAATATTTGGTACACTATAATATTGGCCCTGAAGTAGGTAATAAAATGTTATATCTTTTTCTCATATCCAGGGATATCTTAAACATTAGATAAGAAATTAGACGACATGTTCCATCGTATTAATTAACTATCTATATATATATATTAATTATTTATTGGCTCCCATACAACAAACGTGATTTTTTATAGTAGATAATGGTACCTCCGGTTTTTTTTCTATTTGAATCAGGTTGCAAGGCTGCACTCGAGTACCTCCAATGCGACCTTTTCTATTACAGGTTTAAGAATTGAATTATTGTCGATCGTCTGTTCGAAAGACGGCGAAAATATTGCTTTATTACTGGTAGGTAACGTTGCCGACAAATTTCCAATAATGCCGGCAACGGCTCATCACTAGATACATATAGAAAGTACCAACAATACCGCAGCGTGGGGCGGCGGTAAATATTAGCTATCGCACAATATTTGGTACACTATAATATTGGCCCTGAAGTAATAAAATGTTATATCTTTTTCTCATATCCAGGGATATCTTAAACATTAGATAAGAAATTAGACGACATGTTCCATCGTATTAATTAACTCAAATTTATATGTGAAACATCAAGACCGTGGCTGGATATTTTGTGACATCATCGACACACGTCTAAATCCTGAATCTATTATGTGTTCCTTTCGTCTTTCTATCAGGCGATGAAGATCGAATAGCAACTTCATCGCAACATCCATTGTAGGATTATTAATCAAATCTGCGCAATTCAAAAAATCCTTGCGAAAACCTTAGTATTTGTGGTGTATTTTCTTCATAATTCTCTTCAGAACCTTTGGATGCAGATATTTGTGGCACCGCAAACATATACTTATTTGTTTTACTTGATGGTCGACTGAACACACACTGACGCATTTCGCTGAAAGATGAGTCGGCATCGGCATCGTTTTCGAGGGGTGGACGCGAGTCCTTCCTAACGGTCTCGGCTCAACAATAACCAGTCCGTGGAATTAAATGGTCCGTAAAGCGGTCTCGATTAAAACTGCCGTCTATATGGATAACGCCAGTCGTTTTAGTATGTGAAGTCAACTTTTAATGAGTTTACGAGTGGTGGTGGCTCCAGGACGGTGCTCCCCAGAGTCACATATAACCTCATTAATTCCATTGTAGCCTGCATGTTAAATGGCTCACTATTAGGGCCCGGGAAATTATTTGTAGCAGCGTGGTTGTAGCGAACTCGTGCTACAGGTAGCCGAAGTTAGTGTCGCTCTTAATTGCTGGCGAGATGTAATGGAACGTGGATAAATAAATAATACGTAAATTGCATTTTAAAAAAAATAATTTAAAAAAAGCTTGAGGCATGTTTACGTGTAAACGTTCTACCAAAATGTATCTTAGCATAAAATTTGTCAGACAAGGCTATAGAAGTCAAATATAAGATTCAAAGATGTTACAATGATAAACCGATACAAAATATTTTTTCACATACAAGACGGACGGACTCGCGCACGAAGGGTTCCGTACCATTATCTATAAAAACGGCAAAAAAATCATGTCTGTTGTATGGGAGCCCCAGTCCGACTCGCACTTGGCCGGTTTTTTAGTAATAGTTGTTATAGCGGCAACAGAAATACATAACCTGTGAAAATTTCAACTCTCTAGCTATCACGGTTCTTGAGATACAGCCTGGTGACAGACAGACGGGCGGACGGACGGACGGACAGCGAAGTCTTAGTAATAGGGTCCCCGTTTTTTTTTACCCGTTGGGTACGGAACCCTAAAAATGATGATAAATTAAGGTTTCTGTGTGACATGTAACCTGTTTAAGACATAATAATGATAATAATATGTCGATCAACACGTTGCTTGCCAAATTTTGCTTAACTTGAGTTACGTTAACTCAATAGCAACACTGAGAGTAGGTCACAAGTAGCGCTTCGTAGCGGACAAACAATGAATACGTTTAGGGAACTTTGTTGGCACAATCTAAAACCTCTACATTAAGCGACTAAAAGAACACTTTTTGACTAGACCATTCAACCAAGTTTGCTGTTTGGGTTACAGTAGCTGCATTGTATGGCAACTCCGATAATTTTAAGACGTCAAGTACAAGTGTTGCAGAACAAGGTGCAGAAAGTTGGACGGGACGGCGCATAAATCTGGCGGCACCAGGCAGCTGGCAGCGCGTGAATAGTTCTGTCGGAACGACCGCTTATGACATTCGATTAGGCTGGTGCCGCCAGAAATATACGGCTGCTACAATTGCCGCCACGGACTACAAATCAAAATGTAGGAAACAGATTCGCGCGTCAGAGTCCACTACGGCGTGTAGTTTAATGTTTTTACATTATTCGAAGCTACAACAGGTTAGTTTGAACTATGTTAACGCAAGTAGCTCAAATTATATATAAACACTAGCCTCCACCTGTGACTTCTTCTGCGTGGACCCGGGATAAAAACTATCCTATATTTTAATTTAAACTGTTTTCGTGCAAAAAAAAATTGATTATCTATATTATCTTTACTACATAATAGAAAAGTGACCAAGAACGCCTGCGTGCAAACTGAGAGCAAACGAGTCAACGACGTGATTGCGATTTCAGTACTACCTACCTACTCGTACCTATAGACAATTGATAGAAATTAGCCAAGGAAAATTAAGTTTCATTCTGTTTATATATTTTTTTTGTTTTAAATTGTGTCTGTCATATGCGCGACCAACTTAAAACTAAAATTGACGAACGATTTTACATTTTAAAATACCTACACAATTTTTACCAGTATGTTGTACGACGATCATATACGTCGATTATAATAAATACAAATACGTATATTAAATAAAAGCACGAACTGGTGGGAATACAATGTTGTATTTTAAGTTTTTCCGTGGTACAATGGGGAATAGATGAAAATTTTGGATATGCGTGATTCTTTTTTAGGTGATACCTTCCTTAGCACCAGAAAAAAGTTGCAGACTTTTTAGCTGAGTCGTTTCCTCACTTACGTTTTGCATTTATGACGGCGAATAAGACACTTTCCTTGATGCGTCTCATATTACAAAAAATATTTAAAATATCTGACCCTGGCAATGACAAATATAGCTGCTGCAGCTGTCAATATCATTGCCAGTGTCAGTTTACCACGGATATTTAGAATCAGATGACAGATCAAGGAAAAAATCTTATTCGCCGTCCTAAACCCAAAATGTAAGTAAGGAAACTGTTTATAGGTATTTTTCAAAAATAATTGACGCAGCTGAAGGTTATTCCTATCACCAAAAAAATAATCAGGCATTTCTAAAATTTCCATCCATTCCCAATTACCCATGGGAAAATATAATTGACAATAAGAATCAGGTGTAATGCTTAAGAGAATCTATCAGATGATATTTTTACAACATGGACTAGTCGCGATATAATGAAGCCATGCTTCATGTTTCAAATGACCATTGTAGCCTACGGCCGCTTATAACTCCAGGGTCATATGCGTTTTAGCGATCCTTATCAAAGGAATTCACTTGCGTTAACACCGAGTGCTATAGTCCGGTAAGGTAAATAAATAATTACATTGCTAAAGCTATCGTGTAAATCTAACTATTTTTCTGAACACACTGCGCATTGTAGTCTTAACACATTCAACACGTACCTACATACGAGATTTATTGTCAGAGATAGAAGCAAACATATTACAATACAAAACTATTACACTGACGCCGAAGCGTATTGTGCCGGGAAACGTATAGGTACCTATAATATATGTGAGATGATTCCGCCGCTGTGTGCATAAAACGTAATGGCGGATTGCGGCCGAGTGGCGTCATGTACATAATATAATATATATTATATTCACACCGACTCTCTGCAAATGTGATTGAGCATTTTTATTCGACGGTTTTTCATTTTTAGCACTTAAGTTGGGGAGAGTGGGGTTCAGTGGAGCACTTTTTTTTGTGACTGATGTAGCGGCCCCACTTTCACTTAAAAAGGGCTAGTTTCTTAATTAGACCCCAGAACACTTATCTAGTTATGTAAATTAATGAATTTTGAACAAGACTTTTAGGGAATAAATTGGAAAATTAAAAAAAAAGTTTTGCATACTATATTGTGTGTGTGAGTGACATATCAAATGAAAGGGGTTGTTGTACTCGTAAGCATAGCAAAAACAGATTTGAAGTAATTTAGGAAAAATACGAAAATTGACATCCCCCCCTCTCTTATCTCCGAAACTACTAGGCTGAAAAAAATATGGAAAATAAGTCCTTGCCTAAAGATTACAGGAAAACCTATAATAAGTTTGAGTATTCAAAGTAACGGGAAAATCTATAGTAAAAGTCCTGACTGACTGACTCGATTCACTCACTTAAATCAACGCCCAGCCCAAACCATTGGACCTAGAAAACTGTTTTTTTCACAATAGGTAGATTATAAAACGTTAGTACCCACTTAGAAGGGATTTTAGAAAATTCCACCCGCAAGGGGCTAAAAAGGGGGTTGTAAGCTTGTATGGAGATGGAGTAAAATTTTAAGTGAGAGACTTGAAACTTTGTGTATAGACTCCTTATTACAATACAAGAAAATTCATTTTACGGTTTTGGAAAACCCACCCCTAAGCGGGTTAAATAGGGGTGTAAAGTGTGTATGGGAGTTTTTTTTTAACTAGAGATATAAAAATTTGTAGAAGGATTACTTATTCTTACAAAAAAAGTAATTTCAGCATTATCGAAAATTTCGTCCCTAAGAGGGTTAAAAAGGGGTGCAAAGTTTATAAAGGGGAAATATTTTTTTTAGTTAGAGATTTATAACTGTAGAAAGATTACATAAAATAATACAAATAAAGTGCTTTCAGCATTTTGAAAAAATCCACTGCTAAAAGGGTGTAAAGTTTGTAAGGGGAAACTTTTCTTTTAGTTAGGAACTTAAAAATTTGTAGAAAGATTACTTATTAGAATAAAAATAAAGTAGTTTTTGTATTTTGGAAAAGTTCACCCCTAACGGGGTTAAAGTATGTACAAGGGAATATTTTTTTTAGCAAGACTTAGAAAGATTACCGATTAGAATACAAAAAAAAATAAGGCGAAGAGTGTTTTATCTTTGACGTTGATTGTAAATCAGTGCAATTTAGTTGGTGTTAGTCATGGCTCTGCCTGCTCAAGTGGTTCTTATGTGTAGGGGTTCGAATCCCAGCAAGGGCTAATATTTGGATGGTATACTGTCTATGATAGCCACGAAAATTTGTTCATGCTTCTAGGATGTTTCCATGTAATTAACTAATTACACAGAAACACGATGAAACACATGTTATCAAAATGTTTATGTATAATACAATGGCCAACCTAGAAGGACCGACGGTATTTACGAGTAAAGTAGGATGAATAATTGCAGTGAATTCACTGATCGTGGCCACGTAAGTAATGCCGTGCTCGACCGCGTCATTATGAGTACTCGTTTGTCAGCTGCCGATCCGTCCGTCCGCGGGGCACTTTACCTTTATGTTCCCGGACAAGTGGTATTTTATAAACAACATTTGCTTTACGACCGTATCAGTCTGCCATTTGTTCCAAATTGCCGTCTTGATACGATTCAATGTTTTGGTGATGACATACTGTGGGTCCGAATAACGAGTTTAATGGTTTATTCAGCCTCAGCTCGTCTAAGGTGGCAGGGGATGCAGACGTGCTTGCCTGGTGCTATTCGGCAGTGGTGATAGTGCTGATGCACCGTTTTCTGTTGGAGCCACTTTATAGGGCCAGTTGCCGCTTTTCGGTGGCGTGGTATGGTAGGTCATCAAGGCTCGCGGCGCGGCGGGTCTGGCAGCTACAGTCGTGAGGCTGCTGGGTGGGTTTCAGCTCCCCGTTGGACAACTTGCAACCCGCATTGAGCGGGCTGGGAGCACCGCTCATTGAGAGTAGCGCTGCGTGGAAGAAAACCTCTATAATAAATTACCCCAATGTCAAGGTGAGCGGATCGTACCGATGGGATGCATGGCTGGAAGGAGTCTAGTCCCTAGCGTGCGGGGAAGCTCAACCCTGGAAAAAGAGACGTTGATCTGGTGTCGTGGTTTTATAATAAGTAATAGCAGTTTAAAAAATCTCCGAGCGGGTCTCCAAGGTGGATGGCTGCCCCATTGTTTACGCAGGGGACAAAAACTGCTTCGTGGGCTGGAAAGATGACGTCGTGTTTACGACGACCTCGGCCTTTCCGACATGGACTCTGATGACTCTGCATCTGAATCGGCTTTAGTTGAACAGACGGTGGAGAATCACGCCCCGAAAGCGCGCTCCAACACCATGACCACAGGCTCATTAAAGGGCCTAACACGGGGTTTATGCTTTCTCTCCCCGGTAGTGATGCTGACTCGTCTTGAGGACGAGCACAAATTGTCCGGGACAAACCAGACCCGAGGCGACTCCGACACTGCGGTCGGGTTCCATACCCGTTGAAAATGTGGAGAAAAGACGTAGTGGCGATAATTTAACCCCGCTTGAAATCTCGCCGGGTCTGTCTTAGACTCAGCGTGTCATGAGCGTCCGATCGGCAGAGAGCCAGTGGAAATGAAAAGTCCGCAGCAACCCCGGCTCGGATTCTGCAGCCGGGTCGGACGGAGATTTTGTGGAACTACCTAAAAGGGAACGAGGAAGACCTCCCACAACAGGCCAGTACGTTGGGATGGGCTCCGCGAATGCGTTTTTAAACACCACACGCAGGGAGGCATCACGCTTACAGGCGGAGGCCGATATCGGACAGTGGTGGCGGCCGTAGCCAGAAGGAATCGCATCGACTGCGACTCGAACTCTCGGTTAACGATACAGCTGACAAGTCAGCACAGGAATTGGTGGCCCAGGTGCAGGGTGACGTAGACATCATAAACAGGATTGCTAGTGTTGCTACGACGCCCGGAAACTTGAAAGGCACATCCGTGCGCGCACTAAAAGACGCGGTGGCCCAATTAAGAGGTATGTGGAAGAATTTAGTGCGCGCACTATTTCGCAGGAGTCCAAGACAACGATTGCCTTAAGGCTGAAATGGCCAATCTCCGAAAGGCGATGGCTAAATTGAGAAGTGATATGGAGATGTCCCGAAATCAGAGCAGTTCGGCCGTCTTCCAACCGGCATTGACCGAAAACCGTCCCCTGATCGGCTAATCAATCACGGTGATCTGCAGGATTTCTCTCGCGCCGTTATGGTTACCCTAGGAATGGACGCCGAGTTGGAGGGGAGAATCCCATCGCAGCCTATTGTGAGGCCTTTTCTGGCCGCAGACAGAAGACGTCAAGCGGTTCTAGATGCCACCAACCCACCGGCATTGGCCGTTCCAATGCCCGAACCACCGCGTTCAACTGAGCATGAGGTCGTAGCCCAACGAAAGAAAACGGCTACCCAGACTGGGCCAGATACACCTTCTAGGCCAGCAACGAAACCACGGCCCAGAGTCGTAGTGGCGACAGCCTCAACGGGGCCTATAACTGATCCCTCAACACCATGAAAAGGAGGAAAAAGAACCGGAAGAGAAAGATGAGGCTTCCGATTCCAGAATAAGCATCTCTGAAGCATCGCGTCCGCTTCCACTGGCCCCCAAAACCTCAAAAGGCTCGTGGAACATCGTGGATAGTAATGGGGCAAACACGACTAATACAGCGAAAGGCACTCCGAGGCCCTTAAGTTCCGTCCTCCGAGGTCAACGGCCATAGTGCTGACCCTCCAACTAGAGGCAAAGCAACGGGGCGTGACCTACGCGAAAGTTTTGGTAGAAGCAAGAAGCCGAGTAGGGTAGGTCGGCGGAGCTAGGAATTGGGGGAATACGGTTTAAGATGTTAGCCACTGGCGCATGTGTCCTGAAGTTATCAGGGGCGACTAGTGAAGAGAAGGCTGATTCCGTCGCAAATTCCTTAAGACAGGTGCTAGGAGGTGACATTGTCCGGGTTGACAGGCCCACTAAGACTAATGTGCGGCTGGTGGGCTTAGATGACTCGGTTGACATCAATGATGTAATCGCCGCTGTGGCAGAGGTGGCAGAATGCCTTCTAACAAATGCGGCGAAATTCACACAAACCTCAGGGGCCTCGGTTCAGTGCTGGTAAGATGCCCAGTTGCAGCAGCTAATTCCATGCAGCGGTGTTATCAGTGTCTGGAATTAGGGCATGGCAGGGCACTGTGGTAAACTGTGGCAGTCAATATATTAGTATTCTATCTTGCTGTATGCGCGATTAAATCTTCTTAATTTCAAATAGTTCTGCTTTTATACTACATTCTACATTATCAAAGTAGCCCCATTTTTTCCTAAAGTACCCCGGTTTACGGTATTTAAAATATTACAGGTAGTTCTGTATTCAAAAGTAAATATGTTTTAAAGCTCGGATCATCTGTTGCATGCATGACATACTTATCCTATACTATACAAAAAAACTTGGTAAGTACATTATCTCATGAGTGCAAAAATCAAATATTATGTTTCTATTTAAAACTTCTCGAACCAAGTCCATCCTCAAAAAGCTGAATAAATTTAAATGAAATCATCACAGTTTATTCAACTGAGATGGCGGAACGGGCATTCAACCGACAAGAAGTCAAGACTCATTTACAATTCCTATTAAGGACAATTCTCATTTACTTTTGTCCTGTAGAATTAACAAATCAGAACAGTCCTCAGCTCTGCTCATACCGACCTCAGAATATTACGGCCGGGCTCTCAGTTGTAATGCTGGCCTTCATGAAAAATGAATACCTATCCAATTTACCCCGGACTTGTCACTATGAACTTGAAATATTTATCTGCATACTAGATCCCGCATAAATCAAGAGTCAGGACCGGTCTCATCTCATAAATACCTTTTTGGGATCTACCTGACTAAACGGAATGGATTGAAAACAAATTTGTATTTGTCGCCCGTATTGACTTCCACGCGCGCTAAAGCTAACCTAACCAAACGAGAGTAACAAATGTGAATTTGAATTCAATTATATATTTAAGTAAGATATATCCCCTCTGAATGTGGATGAAACGTAGAATTGAAGAAGTTTATTTACAAAATGACCGGCGGACGGAGGGTGGGAATAAGATCACGGTGGGCGATTGAAGCTGTGGGATTTTCTTAAAGACGCAAGTCGCTTCCAATAGATATTTGCTGGTATTTGCAGAATCCACTATTGCAAGCTCAGACGTCCAATATAACTTACTGCGCGAGATTTGTTAGTTTTGAACGGTGAATTTATGTTCCTTAGGCGCAATCACTAAAACTCAAATACGGAAAATTTAAATCCATACTAGTTCTTTAACTAATTAACCTTTTAATTAATTGACCTTTGTCAATGAGACTGAGTTTCGCCACACATCTAAAGGTGCTGGCCCAATTTTTATAATTTTTTGTTCGGAGAGTTTGAAGCCCAGGATATTTTTCTCACTCATAGGAGGTAGAAGTTTGTATGGGGGCAATATTAAGTAGCCACATTATGGACCTCATTCCGGAGTAAGCAATTCTGACGTGACAACTTGACATCAAGAACTTTTTCATCCCCAGCAAGATGTGAATTTTCTTTGTATACGATTATGCTAATAAAAGTTAAAACATATTGTTGTTAAAGCCAAGTTATACGCGTAAGATTATAATTACTTAGAAGATTGGAATCACGGCAATCAATCATTCTACTAACTTTGATCACCATTCTTTAGTTAATTTTAACATAAGTTAATTTATTCACGTCGATTTTGTTGCGAAAACGATTTATTACTTTAAGTAGGTAGGTATCAGAACTTCATAAATATTCGTTTCTTTTCTGAAACGTAGGTTAATAAGTTTCTGTTAAAAATGACATTTTTGGTACAAGCTTTTATTGCCGACTGTACTTTTCTGTATACGGTCATCAATTATTCATTGAGACGATTCTAAAAAGACCAAACTCAACGGGGTAACGTCGGTTGAATACTGAACTTTCATGGTCACCGTCTGTCTCCATAATCAGATCAGCTCGCTGGTACCATAATATTGAATTGTCATCCAAACTATACTAATAATAAGACCAAGTAATGGACACCAGGAACTACAGGAAACACATCATCCGCGACCCTAATCTATCCCCGATTTATGCCGACGCTGTCGTGCTGCTTCACAAACCATACAACACATAACAGGAGCCTGCCGATTCATAACCCAGACCGATTACAAACATCGACATGACCATGTTGCAGCCATCATACACCAATATCTTGCATTTAAATTTCGCCTCATAGACACCAGGACTCCCTGTTATAATATTCACCACAGATCGTTTTAGAGTCGACCGAATACAAACTTTACTGGGACAGGACTATCATTACCGACAAAACAGTTCATCACAATAGACCTGATATTACACTCCACGACAAAGCAGCAAAAACTGTATATCTCATCGACGTAGCCATCCCCAACACCCACAACCTTGCATCCACCCACACTGAAATAATCACCAAATACACGGACTTATCCATAGAAGTTAAAGCCCAGTGGAAGGTGAACACAGTAAAGACAATTCCGATCGTCATTTCGTCTACAGGAGTTATCCCTCGCACTCTTCACACCAGCTTGAAAATCCTTGATATTCACTCTCTAACATAAATATCCTTCTATAAAAAGCAGTGATCATGAACACATGTCGATTAGTGCGTAAATTTCTCCTACCATTCCGTACTCGTTTGGTCAAAAGCCCGCGATTATGGAATTAAAGCTCCCTCCACTTGGAGAGAAAAAAAAACATGAAAATAATAATAATAAAACTTTATTTCTGACATTTTTTGTTTTTACATCCATATATTGTTAGTATATCTTAACCTAGGTATGTTAGTATGGCCTACTAAGATCTAAATTTTGCGACCGCCTTAATTTGAACGATCCAACATTGGACAGTCGTACCTGTCGGCAATGACACTCAGAATGCTGTTGGAACTTTCCCTTAACCGGCTCAGCATCGAGACGATTTTCTTGCGTATAATCGCTTGAAAACCGTCCGTGCGAGCCTCGGCGAACATACGCGAGGCGCTACACCATCGGGGTAGTCCCATCAGCACTCTGAATGCATTGTTATATTGCACGTGCAGGGCATTATAGGCTCTTTTGGTATATTTCACCCACAGGCTGCTCGAGTAGAAGGACTGGCTAAAAGCCTTAAATAGCGTGATTTTCACTTCGGTGGAACATCGAGCAAACCTGCGGGCCAGCATCTTTGACCTTCCTGCTAATGCCCTGCCGCTCACGTTCAATATCTAGGTAATCTTTTAGATCGTGAGTTATAATGTGGCCCAAATATTTAAAACCATCCACAAAAGACAGGGGGGTATTTGAGGTATAGAGGTATAATACTGAAAAATGGATTGCAAATTTTGATGGACAACTTACTTATACATACTTACATACGAACAGAGCAAGTTAAATAAAATCTTGTAAAAATAAAAGAACTCTTGCTTTTAAAAAACGTTTGCAATGCTCTAAAAAATTATACTAACGCGAACCAGTCTTTCTCTGTCGCTCAAAATTGGAACGAAAGAAAATATAACCCCCCCCCCCCCCTCCCCGAGACAACAAACATACTCGCAGCTAATTAAACTATCTCAACCACCTTGACTTAAAAAAAACCGTACTCAAATCTAAGCGGAAGCTACAATTCTACAGAAAGACACACAGAGTCACAGATGCACATGTTAAAGTTTTCGTCGGGGGTTAAAAAATGCAATTTGTCTAAACTTATAGTAATTATTGTTTTTGCCCGTTTCTCAGAAATATTAATTAAGGTCACCGTCATTTCAACTGACTTACGCGGAGAGTAGAGATAAATATGCTACGAGTGTAATTTCAAGACAAATTAAACATTGCTATCTCATCTCATACAGAAAAAGAACATGAGAATTGCTGTATAGCGGCAGCTACGCAAAAGTTGAAGTCAAAGTAAGCAACCAAGCAAGTGGACTCAGGCCGCGGACTAGACGCCAGCTGGCAGCGGGGCGGCGGCGAGAGCGGCTGCCCATACATTGAAGTCACTCGAATTTATGAACTGCCGCTCGTCGTCGGCCCGCTGCCCGCTGGCGTCCAGTCCCCACCCTTAAAGGGACACACATATCCGCAGTTGGCGGGGCGTAATCGGCATGCGGTATTCTGTAGTTTACTGTGAGCTTGCTGATGTCGCCCAGCTTAGGTACTTTACGTGTGTAGTTCGCACTTTATAAGAAGACTTGTAAATATCTTACTGTTTATGGTGTCTGACATTGACTGTCGCTATGACATGACATTCTATCAACAACTACGTTTCTTTATAATGTCCTATTTTATTATTGTATAAAGCCAATATTCCATTTGGTCTTGTCTAAATACGTATCACCAGGTTTGAATTTCGGGGGGGTTCGAGTTTCAAGGGGGGTTCAAGAAAAAAAAAATGACACTTATATTCAGGTTAATGTAATATTTTGAACATTTCGGAGGGGGGGATTGAATATCCCGCGCCAATCAGGAAGCACTCTACATACAATTTAAATGTAGACGCGCATTAAAAAATCTATACTAACTTTAACAGCTGGATAGCTTACTGATACCGCACAGGCAAATGCAGAAGTGGCCTATTTCTTACGTTTACCACGAATAGTAGCTAAAATTCCGTAATAAACTACTACGCTTGCTAAACCTAATAGTTCCAAGTTATGATTAATTTATTTCCCGTTTAGTCAAAGGCAACATAAATCATTTCCTACCAGGATTGCATTTGGCAGGTCGTTACAAGTTATCTACAAAGAGCTTAGAATCTCAAATACTGTCTCGTGTACTTATTAAACGCTGACTTCCAAAGGAATCGTGTAGCTTCCGAGCGTGCATGTTCGAGATAGGGGTTCGATTACTGTAGCCACTACAAAAAGAGAATGGAGGCACTCTGACAAGTGTCGCGCACTTCTGCGGGCTAGGCTTTGTGCCCGAGCTCGCGACTGCACACCAGTTAACGGTAAAACATTTTTTTCACATTTGTCGCCTCGGGATGTGAAGGACGATTCCATTTGTCTTCCCCTTTCTCCAAGAAGTATATTCCCGATGGAGTTTTCAAAGCTAGTTTACTGCTCTTGCGATAAGATAAAATAAAACCCTTTGCGCTCGTATGTCATGGACACTTACCTATTTGTCCTTATTCGTTTAGTTACACTGAATTATTAGTCAGATTAAAATTTATTGTAAAAAAACTAGCTTAAGTACAAGTGGGACACAGGTCAGTGGTCAGTTAACAATAAAATAAGTTCCTAAAAAAATATTGTTAGTAGGGCAAACCTTGGCTAATCGGTGATATGAAGTAATTCGGTGATAGTTACTTATGGTCTAATAGCCAAATTACTCGATATCTTTACGGCTTGTAATAATCTCCAGTAGGTGGCGGCACTGTCATTCAATATGCCAACGTGCAGCAAGTATCCGAACGCATCCGTCAAAAATAAGAAAAAAAATATGTCAAACAAATCAATAAGTTTAAGTGTAACGTCGAACGATTTTAGTTGATCGGTGCAAGGTGTGGGTCATTCTTGAGAATTGAATTATTCATCTGATTCCCTCGGCGTTTTTTATTTTAAGAAATTTCTACTAAGTTACAATAAAATCAAATTAAATATATAAAAAAATATATATATATATATATATATATATATATATATATATATATATATATATAATAATAAACATATTTATCGAATAGGCATCACTTTGGGTCAATTAGGTACGGAAATATATCAATTCAAACTATTCAAAGTTTAGCTGTCGGGGGAATCAGAATAAATGTGGAGGGAATCAGAAAAAATGTCAGGGGAATCAGAAAACATGTCGGGGGTATCTGAAAAATGTCGGGGGAATCAGAAAAGTAAGCTCGGTTCAAACATTTTCATGTCGACAATGTTAAATTTCAAAATCGATGATATTTTGGACATCCCCACCGCACCCCAACAGGAAAGATGGTATTTCACGTCCGCCATGGTGGATTTTAAAATCGTTGTTGTTTTCGTAATCAGCGACCCGATAAACCATACCTATGTTGATTTTCAGACTTTGCCACCACATTCCCCCCTTTTAGGGGTTGAATTCTCAAAATACCTGAAACACTTGTTTACTCATTTATCGATAGAAATACTGCTGTGAAGTTTCGAAAGAAATAGCCCAACTAATATTGATTCCCCATACAAACTTTGGACCTCCATTTCACCCCCTTAGGGGTTGAATTTTGAAAAATCCTTTCTTAGTGCACCCCTAGACCTTATAAGAAACATACGTGCCAAATTTGGAATCTCTAAAACCAGCGGTTTGTGCTGTGCATTGATAGATCAGTCAGTCTGAGAGTCGGGGGAATCAGAAACCGGGGGAATCAGAGTCGGGGGCATCAGAAAAAGTATGTTTCTTGTCGATTATGCCGAAACTATTATTAATATTAGAGTAATTACTAAATCAACACATGTAAACATTCATATGTTATTCTTTACATTAAACATTGTATACCAATTGCAGTAAATAGATTTTATATGAAAATAAAGGGGAATCATAGTCATAGTGAACCAAAGTCAGGGGAATATATATACCTTCATTGCTCAGAGCTCCAGCGACGAGACGCGTCCTTTATCCGCGGCATTGGTAGCGCTACTGACGAGGGCGAGGCACGGTAGGAATTCCGCGTCACAAGATGTTGCAGTAGGGATGTGCGCGTTGTTTAGTGAGGCTATGTGAGGCATTAGGGGAATCGTAGCTTAGCTCTGGACAAACCTTTGATATAGATTCCAACAAAAAGTACTATATATAGGGGAACCATATTTTTTTAATTTTAATCATCAACTTATAATCTAACGATTTAACTCCATACAATATTTGATTTCAATCCATAACTAGTTCTTTTAAGAGTAGATTGTTCACAAAATGGCGGATGGACGCACCGGGGAATCAGGTTTTAGGTGTTTGATATTTTTTTATGACTACATCTACTTACCTTAATCAAAAAGTAAATCCTGCCCCAGTTAGATTAAGGGTTCAACTACTAAAAAAAAATGTGCAAGGTCAATTATCTTATGTTGGCGGGTACTTTTCCCTCTGGACAGTGAAAATTGACCCTCTCAAGAATCACCCGTGTACAAAAAAATATTGAAAAAAAAACAAATGAAAATATTTCGAGGGGTAATATGGCTTTTAGACCCGAGTTATGCACTCTACTTTTCACTTCGACTGCGAGAAAATAGTAAAACAAAGATTATCCATCCACAATCAATAACAAATTTCACTGCGAAGAGATTGTTCAATTTAGCGTTTAGAAGCGCTATTAACGGTCAGAGGCGTTTTAATTTTTAATGATTTGGAATTAGGTACTAAAAAACACCTGATGTTTGATTGGTCGATTTTAATATGTAGCTGTATTCTGGTTGGTTGATAAATGTTTTTTGAAAAAGTAGGGATTGGTGGATTTAATATGGTAAAGTGTTTTGATTGGTCAAATTAAATGTGTTAAAAATCATAAATATGTATACATATTTTCCCTAGGGGCTAAATGTACTACTTTAGCCCCGCTTATTAAGCCTAATGTGACACACTTTTCGAGCATGAGAAGTGAAAAAATGTTTATTAAATTATTTTGGTACATCATAACATATACCTAATCAGAAGTTCAGAAATGGTAGACAAAATCATGAACTTTTACTAAGTAATACTTCAGAAATAATTGATTTGATAGTTAATATTATATTGTCAAAAAACCTAACTATCACCGATTAGCCAAGGTTTGCCTACTTACAAGGTTTTATTGACGAATATAAGTTTTTTGGCAGAATCATCAACTACCTTACTCGTTGAGAAGGGTCCAATGAGCTCAAACGATTAGTGCAATGCACCGAGCTAAACTGAAGCTGAACACTGGAGATGACCATAGCAACTCTTAAACTGCACCAAGATTGCTCACTCGCCCAATATCTTCTTATATTGGGCGAGTGAGCAATCTTGGTGTACCTAGTTTAAGAGTTGCTATAGAATAGAATAGAAATGTTTATTTGCAAGAATACGTAATTACAAAGGTGTTACAATATTTTAAACATAGTTCCAGTATTCAGCCATAGCAGCATGCAAATGTTTAAGAAAACAATTAATTATATTCATTTTAAGTTTAAGTATCTACATAATAGTTATTTGTTACAGTCTTGCTTCCATATATTCCTCCTATGGTCATCTCCAGTGTTCAGCTTCAGTTTAGCTCGGTGCATTGCACTGCCACTGAATGTACATAATTAGGTGGGTACTTACGCTTAATTTCAGATGAATCGAATACCGGTAAGTGACAGAAAAAATGTTCGCAAATCATCTGACTTACATAGGAAAGGAACTCTCACTTGAAAGGAAATATTATAAAAATAACCTGGGCCATTTTACGGAAAGTTGTACACTCGACTTTTTTTAAAATTTTAATTAAATCGGATATTTTTCAAGTCAGAATAAAAATGTACTTTCGGACCGGAGAAAAAAAAGTATCGAAAATGTTATAAACAAAGTTCGGTTTTCCGAGCCGTTACCACAATACAAGCTAGCATGGATGGAATCGGTAACGTGATGGAATAAAAAAAACTTAGGACATTTTTTTTCTCCTATAACATGGGCCCACCTACGTTTTATGAAACCATGTGATATCCATATTTAAGAAACACTTAGGTACCGTAATAGATAACTAGCGACGCCTACCTTTGTCTTATTATGTCATATCATATCAAAAAACGTGACTGTGTCTGAATTGATCTGAAGGGGAAAAATAACTATTGCTAATAATAGCTATACATTTTCCAACACTTTATAATATATGTATATATATATATATATTGTTTACCCTAGACAACAGACTAAACAAAGCAACAGTAGCCTTCTGGCAATGCAGAAGGATGGTGGGGAAAAGATGGGGACTGGCTCCCCACATTATACTGTGGCTATACAAAATGGTGATAGTACCAATGATAAGCTAGATGCCATAGTATGGTGGCCCCGCACCCAAACCACGACTGCAATTACCAAAATACAGAAAACGCAAAGACTAGCATGTGTCGCGGCCACAGGTTGTATGAAAACAACCCCAACGGCAGCGCTAGAAATCATGCTAGGACTCCTACCTTTACATATGCACATACAAAAGGAAGCGGCTGCGACGGCAATACGCCTAAAAAGCCTTAACCTATGGACAAAACTAAACACACCCCACACTAACATCCATGACAAACTGATCACAAGCCTCCCAATGATGGAGGCTTCAATTGACAAAATACCGAAAACTGCGGTCTTCAGGAATTACTACGACATATTATTAACAGAAGATTCGAAAGAGGAGCTAAACCAAACAGACCTTAGAATTTTCACAGACGGGTCAAAAACAAATACGGGAACGGGATGTAGAGTGTTCGCAGAGGATATCCAAACCACTGGGTGAACAAAACACGGTATTCCAGGCGGAATGTGTAGGGATAATTGATGCCTGCAATGCCATAAAGAAACGACAAGTCGAGGACACAAACATACGAATACTCTCAGACAGTAAATCGGTACTACAAGCACTGTGTAGTGACAACATCACATCTAGCTTGATATACGAATGCCACTAAAAACTCACAGAGGTGTGCGCAGATAGAAACAAAGTTACTATACAATGGATCAAGGGGCACAGTGGCTCAAGAGGAAACGATGCAGCGGATGAACTGGCCAGGAAAGGCTCAGAAACAACGGCATACGGACCGGAGCCAATCTTACCCCTGCCACAAAGCTACATATATAACAAACTAGACCAATACACCAAAGACCTACACCAAAGATACTGGGAGGAGATAGACACATGCAGACAGACCAAAGAGATTCTGTCGAAGCGCGACTACAAACTCACAACCGCACTAATGAAGACACACAGAAACCAACTACGCAAGATAGTAGGGATGATAACCGGACACAACACCTTGAACAGACACCTCTATAATTTAGGTATCACAGACAGCCCTATGTACAGAGCGTGCATGGAGGCAGAAGAAACGACTAAACATATTCTACTGGATTGTAAGCAGGTAGAAGTATACAGGAAAAAGCACCTAGGGTCTCCGGACACACTACGGAACGCAGTCAGTAATACCAAGGCACTCTTAAACTTTTTGGAGGAGCTGGGGTGGTTAGAGTAGCGCCACCCTGCCGTTTAACGCAAAATAGGCACACTGGATGTCGACTTGCGGAAAATGCCCAGTAAAACTAACTAACTAACTAACTTACCCTAAATGTCAATTTTCATAACTTGTTTTGCCGAATATTATTTCATTCAAAAATCACTTTGTAAATTCTTATTTTAATTATCATCGCGAGAATCCCGCGCGGGATCCCGCAAATTTTTCGTGCCGGATTGATCACACTTTTTGCATGTGGGATCCTGGTATCCCGGTTTTTCATTCTCAAGTCGTAGCCAGTTAGCTATAGGTAGACATCTTTATCATTCAAAATAACCGTTACTCGATTGGTACGTTTGATGGCGTGCAATTATTATTATCCGATTAATCCTACTAAAATTATAATATGATTTGATTGCATTATAATTGACCTAATTGCATACACGTACGCCTAGCCAGCCATATTATTAGTGTTCACACAACGCAAAATCCATGTCACCGTCATCGAAACGGATGAGGATTATTGAGAAAAATGGGTATGGTTCTGCGAAGTGCAAAGAATAAGTCTTATTATATAATGCTGGTCATTACTGCCAGTTTCTGAACGCATTTTAGCGGGTTTATAGTGTGAGCATTATTTTACCAGTTTTGCTATTATCTTAAAATAATTAATTGGAATGTAAAGCTAATATACTAGTTATCTTTTGTGTTGTACATTACTTTCGTGTATCTCTTCCAGTTTAGCCGCAAAGTCTGAAAGTCCTTAGAAAATTTTCATTGAATTTTTATACTTTTGCTAATAGCGCTTAAACTTGAGTATGTATTGAAATGTGATGTATAAATTAATTGTATAAAATGTGTTCAGCTTTCGTTTAATACCCCACACAGATTTCATTTACACTTTTTCAAACGTGGCCGCGCCGATTTTAATGCCATCATTACTGGGGAGACCAACTCCTTAGAGATTATCCCCCGACAGTTTTGGGGTCCAGCAGACATGCCTTACAATACAACATACTAAAAGATGGCACTGGTATCCGAAAATGAAGTATTTTCCCGTAACAACATGCACTTAAGCGTACAGACACTATGTTTAAATAATTGAACCTTAAAAACAACACCAATCAAACAGTGGTACGCGTGCGTACGTAGGTATCTATATGACCAACAGAACCGTTTGTTTTTGAATCTTCGTCCGTGCTAATTGAATTGTGATATTATTTCAAATGAAAAGAAAAGAACACGAATCGTTGATGGTTTTGCTTAATTAATCCAAGCGTTCTCGTTAGATATGGGGACATGTGTAGGATATTAAAAATCATAATAAAGCAGCGTGTAGGTGCTCGAAATTTAATTGGACGGACGCATATCCACTCGGGCGACATCATATGTGTCACGACCGCCTAGTAATTAACGACTCTACAATCACCAACTATGCGATTCACAACTTTTCGATTTACCTCACCACCCATCTAATATATCTTGACCTCGAGACAATGACAACAACGCGTAATCGGAGATCAGCCTTATACTAGTTTGCGTTGGAAGACGTGTTGGCAAACGTTGTGAACATCAGGCCAGCAGACGGGATGACGTGTAGTGGGCTCGACGCGCCGGAGTCGGACGACGGTGTGATCCGCGTCAAGGAAATGGGACCATGTTGACTTGGAGTGTCAACTCACAAAAATTGTGGTAAACCAATTAATAATAACCTCCATAGAGATATAATACCTTCGCTAAATAACCACTACAAGCTAAATTCCCAATATCGATTGTGGTTTAAAATACATACAACAACAACAAAGAACATAAAAAATTTAAACTTTACAAAAGCGGCGCAAAACAATCTCATTGCGTCTCGTCTAGGCTTGCTCTCTTGCGTAAGCGCATAGCAAAAATAAGCGCTCCATAACTAATTTAAAAAAAAAAACAAAGAAAAAAAATGTGCTTGAATGAAATGAAAAAGTAAGTAATACATATTTTTTACCAACGCATATGTGTTTCAAAAGTGTAGTGTATTTAGTAGGTAGTAGTGTGTTTAAAATGTATAAATATTTGTGGCAAAATTCAAATTTATTTACATAACTAGCTTTTGCCCGCGACTTCGTCCGCGCGGAACTCCATACAAACTTTCGCCCCTTTTCACTCCCTTAGGTAATTAATTTTGGGATAAAAACTATCCTTTGTCCTTCCCCGGAATTCAAAGTATCTCTGCACCCATGGCATCTCAATCAGTGCAGCGGTTTTAGCGTGAAAAGGTAACAGACAGACAGAGTTACTTTCGCATTTATAATATTAGTATGGATTGTTTGAAACGAAAAGGGCTTCCTTGTGGCTGAGTTACATGATTTTATAGATAAGCTTTTTCCCAAATTAATCGGTGGGGCAAGACGGAACCATCGGTGCGCGAATCAGACTCGCACTTGAACTTGACCGGTTTTTTTACAAACATAGACTCCGCCGCCAACTTGGTGATTCTGTGGCCTGGCCTCGGTGGTTAATAGTTAACTTGCCATTAGCTGTCACTATTGACCGCCGCCGCAGGCCGCGCCAGTGTGTTGCAAAGACATGACCGGCCCACCTCCATTTTAGACTTTGAGCGAAATTCGCTCAAAGGTCATTTAGTCATCTTTAAACCAAAAGTAACGATTGAGTATGGTAAGGTATATTCTTGAGATAAGAATAGGATGTATTATTTTTATTAACTATACACGGACTAGAAAAAAATCCCAAAAAAGGAAAAAGTATATAAATCTCCAATCATCGACACCGAATCTCCAGTAGTCAACACCCAGTCATCGACAGTTGCCACTTGCCGACACCCAGTTATCGACTGTTGACTATAATGTGTATCTGCCAAATCACCACCTGCTTAGTGGGTCATTAAAATAAAATTAACTGTTTAATAAGTACCTATTCATTTATTGTCCACAGTACAACATCCATATCTAAAATGTATTAATCATACAAATACACACATACTCACTTTTGTAACTATAATAATAATAAATAAAACCATTTATTTCAGGCCAATTTGCCCATAGCTTGTTAGTAATATACAGACTTACATTACTAGTATTAGTACATCTTAACCAAAAAAGGTCAATATAAGTTGTTTCATCATCAGTGGTGACTGTTTTTGCTACAGGCAAACTGGGAGTCACGCCAATGTTATCATCTACTGACTTCTTCGAGTTATGTGCTGATGATAATTGCTATCTTTGGGTGGATTTTCCGTCTGCATGCTGTTGAAGTGCATTTCTTCAGTTTCTGTAGGCACAGCTTCACGGGCATCTGATGGTATAATCATTGCTTCATCGGTTACAATAACATCGTTCGTTTGAACAGTGGTTACATCATTTGACGGATACCTGGCCTGTTCCAATGTGTCTGATGTTGTCGGAGCATTCGCCGAACTTGAATGACACAACGCTTCTTCGGATTTGTTGTTGGCCCAAATCAAATATAAAGCCTCGTCTTCATCAGGGATTTCTCTTTCCAGTATGTTTCTATTTTCAAAGTATAATTTATTGAATTGTTGTAACTTTCGAGCTGAGAACACGTTTACGATTTCACGTTCTAAATACTTCATAAACTCTTTCTGCATTGGATTGGTTTTAGTTGTGGTTTCTATTTCGGTTTTAGATATTTTAGACATATCTATGTAATCAGGTCCAAATGGAAAAAGGCCCCCCGCTCGGAATCCGTTTTGGATACAATCTTGTGTTACATTTGTGAGAGCTTTTTGTAACACTGGGGCAAAGTTCTCTTTTCGAAGAATTTTGCCCAGGTTCTCCATTTTCCATTGCGTCACGGCATTTTCCAATGAGCTTTGAGTGGTCTGAATACTGACAAGTCCATCGGTTGTAGAAGATGCGTAGAATTTGGGTACAAAGCAACGATTACAATACCATTTTCTGAGCAAAAATTAGATAAATGAAGCGTCAGGTGTGATTTGTGGCCATCCACAAAAAACAAGATCGGTTTTTAGGGTTCCGTAGCCAAAATGGCAAAAACGGAACCCTTATAGTTTCGTTAGGGTTCCGTAGCCAAAATGGCAAAAACGGAACCCTTATAGTTTCGTCATGTCCGTCTGTCCGTCTGTCCGTCTGTCCGTCTGTCCGTCTGTCCGTCTGTCCGTATGTCACAGGCATTTTACTCGAAAACTATAAGGTGTATTTGAATAAAATTTTGAGGATAGGTGTATTTTGTTAGCCGCTACAAAGTTTTGTAATTAAAATTACAAAAAAAAAATTTTTTAGGGGTGCACTCCATACATAAAACTAAAAGTCAATTTTTTTTTTTCATTGTGACCCCCCGTGTGCACATCAATCGATAGGCCTTTCAAAATAAATATAAGGTTTCTTAACATTTTTTTTTGATTAAGTGAATAGGGTCGGAGATAATCGCCCCGAAAGTCACTAAAATTCTGTCCCCCCCCCTCTAATTTTTGAACGGTGTATTTTAAAAATATGAAAAAATTCATGGACACAGCGCTTATTAAGTTCATTCACCGAAAATTGTTTTGAACAAGATCAGATGAAAGGTTTCCGAGATAATGCTGAAAAACTGCCTTCCTCAAAGAAAAGGACGTAAGTGCCGTAAGATTTCTATGACGATACGACCTTTTTAATAGGCACGGAACCCTTCGTTTTGCGTGGTCCGACACGCACTTGGCCTGTTTTTCAATATTATTTTGCTCTAACCAAGGATTGAAGAAGTCATATATTCATACAATGTGCTGCTACACATCCACCCACTCTCCGATTTATCTATTGCCCATTCATCGGGAACACTGACAGCGATAGTTGAAGGAATTCGTTCATAATTAAATATGATCATTGGAGGGGCTAGGTCTCCAGCTGCATTTCCAGTTATTAGGACAATAAGATTGTCCTTTTCATTACCGCAGCTGCTGTATGGGTGTTTATCTCCTTTTTTGGTAAGAACATGACCAGGTTTAGGTGACAAGAAGAACGCGGTCTCGTCTGCGTTGAATATTCTGTGTGGGTCGTTTAAAATAGTTTTATAGTTATTTTCATCCAAATAACTTTCTATCTCAGTAAACTAAGTTCTGATGTTATTTTCAGACACATTATCTCGAGCTCTTGACAAGTTGTCTGGTACATTTTGTGGCAAGTTTGGATGTCTCTTCATGAACAACTGAAACCACTTCTTGCTGGGCCTACTGTTTGTAAAAGGATTTGGTCTGTTTTTATTAATTATTATTTTTTGCACACTGTCTAATAGCGAATCTTTTGTCAGTGGAATATGTCTTTCATAAAAAAGCTAATATCCACTTTTCCAAAATGTCTTCCTCCCCTTTAGTTAAAACTGTGCTCGGCCCCATAGCGCAACCCATTGTTGTTTTTCCCGAAATTTTATCATGGAGCGTAATCCTAGGTACTCCGAAACGTTTCGCAGCAACTGCAATCTTTTCGCCATTTTTAACAGCTTCTATAGCTTTTTCTAACTGCTCGGGAGAATAATTTTTTCTCGGAGCCATCTGTAAGAACCAATCATCGACATATATTATTCCCCAATAATCGACACTTGTCGATTACTGGTAGCTCGACTTTGATTAGTTTACTTCAAATATCTACTAAATGCGCAAAGTAATAAGAACTATATTCGGTTGTCAAATGAAACATGTTTCAAAAAATTATTATCGACACGTGTCGATTATTGGAAAAGGCAGTTTGTGAAAACCAGTGATCGAATGTAAACCTTAAAATTTCGTTATAACAAAAATGGATCCTATAGTTCTTATAGTAACCCGTGAAAAAGATACAATTCAAATAAGTTACAGTACAGTAGTGTAATTAACAAAAAATGTACTCACTTCCTAAAGGATTTCACTAAGAAATGTTGTTATTTTCACCGGTACTCCAGCCGCAATCAGTTGTTATACCGCCATTTTCAAAACAAAATGGCGGATTGTGCTTAAATGTCAATGGGAGCCAGTCAAAAGTGTGCTATCTATGGTACAGTGATGCCATATTAAGAAATCGATTTCTTACTCTTATTTTATTGAATCAAAAAATAAAGTGTCGGTAATTGGTTCTTGTCGGTCATTGGTGCCACTACGTATACTACTCTTTCCTGGTCTTTTGCTTATCTTCTACATTTTCGATTTTCTTTTATCCGTATTTTCTTTTAATCCCGTTCCTCATACTTCATCTTTGGCTGAACGCGCAGAGCGCCAGCCATGTCATTAAAAAAAACAAAGTCGTGTTACAAATTGTTCAAATTTGTTGATACATTTATTGAAATTACGCCTGAATATGAAATTTGCGCATGTAAGTTCTCATATCGTCGCTTGTAATATGAATTAACGTAACCGCCAAATGACGATTTTTCAGGAGAGGCAAAAAACTAATTTGAAAAATAGAAAAAGTTAATAACTTTTTACACACTTATCCTATTGTATTTAATGATGTTTGTAGCAATTATCTTATATTTGCGAGATCTTTTTACTAATCGAGGTCTTAAAAAGACTGCTATTATAATTTAGAAAATAGCATGGCGCTTACGTTAATTTTTTTTCAAAAAAGTGGAGTTACATTAAGATTTATTTCAAAAAATTCAGAACAGGAAACACTGCTTTAAGGTAAGTCACAAAAAAGCTGCAAACCATTAAAGTAAGTAACATAGTTTTCAAAACGTGGACTTACGTTATAAGAAGATAATTTTAGTACTTTCAAACTTATTCACTTGTAATAACGTCCAAAATAGAATAAATTATTTTGTTTTAGTTAATGTTTGGCAGGGTAGTCAACTATAAGTAAAACAGGTATATACGTACGAAAAAGTTCTAATGTTAATATAAACGTTGTTTTAAAACAAATCCAAAGTCTCCCTCTCTCTCTCACTCTCTAAATGTGTGTGGAAATCTCTTTAAGTGTGTAATTTCCAGGCAAATAGTACGCATTGTCGTCGGTAATGAATTAAGATGATTGGTAAGGCCCGTCTTGTTTCAAAACCTTGTAAAATCGTTACGGCGAAGCAAATAATATTAAAAAAACTCTTAAAATAACTGTTGATTATTTATTTCAGAAACCAATTTAAAAACTGCAACGTCTTTTGCGTTGTAATGTAAATAAACCAAATTCATAAAATGTCAGTGATGGGCCTTACTAGGAACCTGGTCGCCTAATAAAGCCCGTTATAAATGAATATAAATGTACCTACATTTAATCAAAAGGTAGAGTACCTTGTTTAGTACTAGTCGTGAAATATACTTGACAATGAAATCTAGGTACTTAATTAAGTACCGAACGAAAATAACCCAAAATTTATGCCACGGGCCTTCTTAGGCCTATCAAAATTAGAAATTGCTGTGGAACGAAAATAACTTAAATATAAATAGTTGTCATGTTACATTGATTTAAACTTTGGTGATTCTCACACATCGTTGTTACTGAACGGGACTAAATCGCGTATAATTAGGTAACTTATTTAAACCGAAAGTCCTTTCTACAAAACTACTGTCATTTTTATAGTAGCAAAATACGTGAAGTCATTAAAATCAGAAAACATCGCAATCTCAACTGGAATGACTGTTTGACATAATAAGTGTTGCGTGTTGGCCGGTTGACAACCCTAGTGTACAAGTGATTAATATAGACCAAGTGCGGGTAGTTCAGAAAATACTCTCTTGGGAGGATGGATGGATCATAAAAAACTATATCGTAACTAACTACTATATGTATACTGAACAAAAATTCAATCCTAAATATCTTAACGAGAACACGTTATAATATTAGTTTATTTAAAATGGGGTGTTTATTGAGATCTCTTAATTAGTCACTACATTTGTAATATACATAGTATAGCAGGTAAGGCAAATATGCGTAGATCGAAACACAAATAGATAGAGACACAATACATGTAGTGCGCTTTCATAAAAAACTTTACTTGAGTTCAATGAAATCTCGTTTTCCACTTGTAGATCCGTAAAAAGCACGCACGTGACATAAAAATTGATTGCTTCAATTGTAATTTGTTTTATAAAAACTGTGATAATTACATTTGTGATTCAATCTAATGATTTTTAATTTATGAAGTTATTTTCTTTTAATTGCATTTTTTCGTTTTGATTACAAGAAGGCCCAAGGTCTACATTATGAGTTATTTTTATTTCTGTGTTAAATAGATTTAATTATAAAGAATATTTCAGGACTAGTACTAAACAAGGGTATTAATTAACAATGTTTTGAAATAAGGTACCGTACCTACCAGTACGTAATTAATTGCGTTTATTGTCAAGTGACAATGTAGTTTTTTTTTTACCCGAGATCGATTCTAGCACACAATTATATGGATTCGCTTTATCGCTTCAAATGGAAAGAAATAGACGGGAAGTTCCTAGTAAGTAAATTAACGTATACTCCAAGTCAGTTTAAAATAAATACACAAAATTTAATGTAACTGCCAAATTTTATGTAAATTTCCCGTATTTTGTATGGAACGTTTGCCTGTTACATTAATATACATTCTATACAAAATACGGGAACTTTACCTACTGTTATATTTACAGTAAGTAAATATATACTTTGAAACCAATTTGATTGATTTTGGAATATTTATAGCTGTGATAAACTATAGGTAACCTAGTTTACAATAACACATTTTTGTTCCACCATCACCTACAAACTTGCTAGAAGCGGCACTGAAATGTAAATGCGCTGTGCCTGCCCCTTTTGGAAATATGTTATGTCTTGCCATACAATATCAATTAAGTTTAAAAATTAAAAACCTCTGGTTTGGGTAAATATTTGCAAGCGTTGTCTTAAAAACCAAGCGTAGTCACATGTAATTTAACCACCTTTTTTATTTTTATCCTAACTTTAACGTTAGCGTAACAGACAATCAGTTATAATGTGCCACCAATTGAGTAATGCAAGAGTCATTTCGATACTCATCTGTATCAAAATGACTCTTACATTACTCAGTTTATTACTTGTCTTCAACTTTGGTCGATACATTAAATACGCAATCACAGATCTGTCGTTACGTTAACCTGTTAATAAGAAAATGAAAAAAATGTGACATACATTAAAGAAAATACGGTAAAGTGAAAAAAATGGTGTTATTCTGGTTAACGTAATCGACATTTTTTTCAAGATATCGAAATTTTAATAACAGCTATCGACGGAGCATCAAATTTGCAGTCGAACTGTATATATAACTCAATTTCGGTATTTTGGCGGTTACGTTAATTCATATTACAGGCGACGATATTAGAATATATTTATTTTTTATGCTTGATCTTTTGGTATGCGTTTCGTGAATATCTATCGTAGTCCGGTTAAAAATTACTATTTAATAGGTAAAAGACAAAGCGATTCTGCCATTTTGACGTTACTGACAGCTTACAGATGTAGCGGCGATATAAATTAGAAAAAGAAATGAAAAATTTAAAGAGGTCAAATATTTCGTAAATTAATTAATTGTCGCAGTCAAAGTCAAAGTCAAAGTCAAAGTGATTTATTCTTCAATTTAGGCATATTACATGCACCTATGAATGTCGATAAACTACCACCGGTTCGGAAAGTAAACCTCTGCCTCGAGAAGAACCGGCGTAATAAACTCGGCGAGGTGTCATTTTTTCAAAACAGTATACAATATATCATATCAGTATCAGAGTATTATAAAATTTAAAAATTACATTGCTACAGTAGAAAGCCTATTTATTTTACGACAGGTTTCTAGTGCAGGATTTTATCGCTGCCAAATATCCCTATCCATGATGTAGTCGTTTATCTTATAATATGCTTTTGAAATGAGTGTCCGCAGTCGCGTAAAAACTATCCTAAGCGGAAGCCATAATAATAATGTACCTGTCGGAGACAAGATGGTCATGAGTACGGACACTAAATTGTAGCGCAGCGTAGGAATGGCTACGATTGGTTGATTTGTGGCTGACGTCACATCGAACCATCTATCCCCACTCCGTGCGCTAGGATGGAGCCGAGCGGGCCGACCTCCGGGGATTCTCTGGCTGAACACGCTAGTGACCGGACGCATTGGTCTACCTCAGAACTGTCCACGCTACAATTAAGTAACAGTAAAGTGTAATTAGATATACCCAGTATCTGAAATAAAGTACGTTTTGATTGGCATCATAGTCTCAATACTCGATCTCCCAACGATGGCCGACGGTATCGCCCATCCCATGGAACCTTCTCCGTCATACCTATAGAAAATGTTTCATGTTTTTCCGTTCATGGGAAACTGAGATCATTCGAGATTCAACAATGTATAAAATGATACTGGCTGATTCTTTTTTTAATTTAGAGATTTATTATAAGTGGAGATGATATTCAATGAATGCATGACAGATATTTTGGTATTAGAGCAAATGTTGAATCGTCGTATACCTACTAACCTACATGTCCATCGAAATTAACAATCATTAACTTACGAACCTCACAAACACGAGACCTATACTAGTCTCGTTTTTTATGATAATACAAGGATAGTGAAATTACAAATATGGAATTCTAGTGAATACACTAAATAAGCAATTATCTGTAGTCGGTAATACGATAATAATTCTCGTATTTCGATGTGTTCCAACAAGTGGCTCCATTGATATACTGTGGAAACTATAATTGGACTTTGTTCGAGCTACTTACCTAGCAATGCATAGCGGAGCGCCAATACAAGCCGATTCCCACCGGCTTGCCTAAAATGTATTCTACTCTAAACTCTTTCATAACGTTTTTTGTTCCGGGTTGCCCAACGAAAATTTTCACACACCGCCACCGCTACCTACCTAGTTACCCTACATTGGTCACAATAATTATATCGACAGACCTGGAAGGCCTTTTTTAATTACCTATTTAGTTTGTAGGGTTCCGTAGTCAACAAGGAATCCTTATAGTTTCACCATGTCCGTCTGTCCGTATGTCCGTAGGGATCTGTCTATAGAACTAAAACATTACATAAAATAAAGAAACTTATAAAGTTATAATGAAGTTTAATTTATTAAGACGCTAAATATAGACGCTTCCCAACTAGCACACTAGCGTTAAAATAACCCTTATATCATTCTTATATCGGTTCCAGCCAAGTGTTAAGGTGTTAAGAATGCCTGTAAAAAAGGTCTTATAGCGTGCTCTAACACCCTTATAACTACGAAAGAGGCCCACGAATTACAGGTAAAGGTGTTAGCTGAGAGTCTTATAAGAGTCTAGCTCTTACGCAGTATAAAGTGAGCATCTTACTCTTTTCTTTACCCATAAAATTATGAGACAAATATAGTCTTCCGACAAAATGGCGCAGATAGTTAGTATAGGTATTAATATTTGACAGCTATGGAGTCGTATTAATTGAAAGTGAATTAAATTGGAAGTGTGTGTGACATGAAGTGAAAACAATCTGCCCTTGTGATTTTACGGTAAGTGTATACCATGTTTCCCATCTCAATTTTAACGCGCCCAGGATTTATTAAAGATTTCTAATAAAACTTATGAACATTAAAATATACATCTAAAGTTTTTATCATTTTCTATTCTTGTTTCTTGGCCAGTGGCATGATAAATTAAGTGGCATCCATATAATGGCAAGAGTAACATAAATAATGAAGAATCTTGATGTCAAATATTGAATAACCTAATCAATTTGTAGGTTAGAGTCCACCAAAACAATGGCGAATTACCTTAAAGCTTTAGGCGTCAGTTAACTCAACTATAACGCTTATTGACTTACAACACTCTTACAGTGTCTTTAAAGTGTATCTGCCTAACACCTTTAGCGTTAGAAAAAGTTTCAATACTTACAAGAGAGTTAATTCTGTTATAAAGTCTCTGCCTGTATCTTATAGTAGATATAACACCTTAAGAGTTAACGAGCGTCAGCTAGCACTCTTGTAAGTGTTTAAGTGTTAAAAACAGGTTAAAGCATCTTAAGTGTAATTGCTTTGAGTAACACTCTTATAATGCTTTAGGACTTAATTATTTTTCTTAACTCCTTTATAAGACTATTAGTTATAACTGAGAACATTATAACTCACTTATAAAGGTTAAGGTTATAATAATACCCTTAGCTATTACCCAAATGTTAGTTGGGTTTAGCTTAATTGTTTTTCAAACTGGATTCCATTAACATATAACATTATCAAACTGAGTAAGATAGATAGTACCTAAACTTATTTTTTCTTACGGTTTCTGTAAACATACACATGCAGTAGATAAAATAATAAAACAACATCGATCCATTATTCAAAAACAGCTACCAAAGTTTTAGCATTAGTAAGTATAGATTATGCTTAAATTTTAGATTGATTGGTTAAGTGAGGGCCCGTCCCCGCGCCCTGGTGGTATGCGTAAAGCATTTTCCCCTCTTAAAAAAAAAAGGTAAAAAAAAATAACGGTGGATTTAGGTGCAGAGTCGTTATTGGCCGTTTGAAAAGAGCCTTAACTGTGTGAGGAACCTAACGGCGTATTCATAAACGTTCAACAAACCTTATTTAACTATAATGGAGTTATAATTAGTTTGTCTTTATCTGTCACTTAGACATTTGTGTTCATAAGAAAGGGACGAAGCACATTTATTTAGCAGAGCCATTTTAAGTTTTATGAATAAGGGGGTTAGTCTACGTAGGAATAAGATACCATATTTTATGTTAAGTACCTATAAGTAAAAGGGAGATAGTCTAATTTCCTAATGCTTCTTCTCAACTATTCGAACCAATTTTTGGAGACGATTAAATATTTGTATGGGATCAATTTTAATTATTTAGACATTAAGAGCATTTAAAAGGATTTAAGACTCAAAATCAGACCTCGCTGGAGGCAGTTGCTGAAAACGGTCCATATTGATTGACAGGTAATTGTAACGTTGCAACGTTGTGCCCCGTAATAGGCGCCCGTTAAATGGAAAATCAGGTAGATTGCTGTTTAGGTCGTGACATATTGCATTTAGGTTGATAGGTAGTTGCTACCATCAACATCATCATATCAGTTGAAAGACGTTCACTGATGGACATAGGCCTCCCCAAAGAGATGTTGATAGTTGCTATACGATTAATTATTTGTTAAGACACAAGTATCCTACTGGTACATTTAATTTATAGGTACTCTTGGCCGGTATAAAAACAATTCTCATATCTTTTTTTACGATATTGATTATATTTTCTAATTTATACTGTACTGCAATAATACTACCTATCTAAGTATATACCAACACTATGTTATACATTTTAACATGATGAAACTACCCAATTGGGTACTTTCCTGGGTAAAAAAAATATAATTCTATTGAGTCCCTCGGTTAGATTATCAAAAAATATTTGACACGTATTTTTCGTTTGTCTATTAAACAACAAATGATGAAGATGTAGCCTGTTAAAGTTCCGCGTGACGTCACATTAACCTAAAAAGTGTACCATAATGTGACGTCACGCGGAACTTTAACGGGCTACATCTTCATCATGTTTTGTTCAATCAACAAACAAAAAATACGTGTCCAACATTTTTTGATGATCTAACTGACTGACTTCTCTAAGTAATCACTAGTTTTATAAAACTTCTTTTTCTACTCCGGTCCGCTATTGTTAACTGAAATTTATATGTATAGGTATTAATAGTTAAAAATCAATGACATCGATAATAAATCGTCGAAAACTCTAAATGCTCTATGGCCCAAAAACGTACTGTTTAGCGTGCTGTTTACGATTTATACATTTTTCATAATAGCACTGCTTTTCGAAATAAACGTTTTATTTACGACCAAACATTGGTATACTGATTATAAATTATTTACTAAAATTAAAATAAAAACATCATCTACTGTGTTAGGTATGTTTTATCAATTTTTGGTATTATTTGTAAATATAAACAGTTCCGATTCAGTTCGGATCCGGATTCGGTTTGGTTCGGATGGCAAATGCAGGCAAATTAAAAAGAAAACAAGAGGTGTCATATTTATGATTTCCCACCAAAATTCCAGGTCAAAATTAAAAGACGAAATATTGTAACTATTAGTATGTAATAACATATTAAGATTTTAATCGTGTTTGTGAAGAAAAAAGTGTATAGGTAAGTTCCTTTTAAAATGGACTAAGAAAAAAATAATGCACTCCTGAAGAAATTGCGTGAGTAGCAAACTTTCGACCTGAAAGTTTTAAACATTATATTTATCTAATATTAGTCGTAGATAAATTATTTTATGCAATTGTGTATAACTTGTCTGAAAACGCTCGTGGCGTCGTTAATTAACCCACATAACTCGCGTTTAAAAAGACTTCTTATACAACAGTTGCATAAAATAGGTACTATAAACGTCACAATGTAATCTGCAGTTATTCATGTCGAATTTCTGTAAAAGTGTGAAAATGAAGAGCTCTAACCTACAGAACCCGGTCGAGGTAATTACCTAGAGGCATCAGTAAACTTTATGCTGCAAAAACAAGCCCGTGCTAGAATCGATCTCCATTCGTGCATTTGGATATTACAAGCTCGAATTCACCCGAACGATGGCAATTGGAACTAAATTGGTTTTCACAGTCTATAAAGTTTCTGTTTGTGCCAGAAAAGTTTGATAAATTCAATTTTCAAGTGGGCAACTTTTGTGTCTCAGTGGGCGGTTCGCGCTTGATACTTTTTGAATAAATTGGCTAGGCTTTGAATCGTTACCTTACTATAGAAAACTTACGACTTATTACGGAAGACGCCTCCGATATTGTAGTTTATAATATTAAAATATTATGTTTCTTATTGACAATTGAACTGATTTTACTGGAAGAAAATTATTTTTAGTACAGTTATACAATACAATACAAATACTCTTTATTGCACACATCAAAACAAAATAGACAGATTATGTTATAGAAATAACGTAATGGCGTATAGATATGATAAGGGAATATTACAAATTTTGAAACGATAATAGGAGGGTGTATAGAATTAATATTATTGCTAAAAGTGACACAAGGACTAACCACACTATGGTTGAAATCTGTGAGACTAGAAAAACCTACTTAAGTAATCAATCTTTCTAGTCTATCAAACGATGTCATTCAGCATTAACAGATTCAATTCAATTCATTCCTACAAAAACACTAAATCTGTATTTGAAATGAACTGGATTATAAATAATTTCTAATCAGCAAAAAACGGACGGAAACGATGACAATGCACATCGGGGAAATGTATTTTGGCCACCCTTTACCGTAAAAGACTTGTTTGAAATAAATGGCACCGCGTTGATTATTTAAAATCATAATGACGTCCCCGTCGGGCTCAGCGATTTAAATTTGGAGTCTTCAATATAGGATTAGTTTATGCGGCGGGCCACACACCCTTTAAATCTGGTGCTGAGTGGATTGCAGGACTAATCAGCGCGGATTGTAGCCCTTCCTCCACTCTGCGCCCTGAATCACGTAAATGAGAAAACTTTCTAATTGGAATTTCAAATAGGCCTCCCGTTTATCCAGACGAGAGCTGTTCGCGGTTCCATGCCGACATGCTGCCCTGCATTATATTACGGCTCATTCTCAACACCTACCGTACAAACTTAATAATTGAATGACTAATTACTTATTTAATTCCCTTAAAAGGTTTGAACGAGCAAAACTTCCTAATAAGAGAAACAACCAAACAACATTAATACATTTATTTTATTATACACATTTTTACAGTGAAGTACCTGAACATGTCGTATTGAGTGTAATAAGCTGGACTTATGACACTCAATACGAATGTAACCTAGAGCACATCACTATATATATATATACTCGTATAAGGCGTGATTATACTTAAACCACAGAGCTACAGTATCTCGTCCTTAATGTTCTTCTGTTGGCTGCTAGAAGGCAAGTGAACGCTCCCGCCATGTTTCTGCTTTTTATGGTGTGTAGTTTGACAGCTCCGGATGCACGTTAGCCGTGGTGTTGCCAGCATGGTCGGTCAAAAACCCGTGTAAACACTAAGTCATTATTAATTATTCAATAGTTTGGCAAATAATTACCCAGCTTATATTAGAACAGCAACAATGCAATGATAGCGGATACTACATACTTTTGTTTTAAAGCCATGTGATATTTAAAGTCGAGTTCATTAATTTAATATTCTACGTACACCGTAAAGAAATACTTGAACCGATCAAACACGCAATACTTAATATAATACTCTTCACGCGTCTAGTTTAATCAAACAAACCGTATAATACGGTATTTGGCTGATAGTCATATCAGCAACTTTTTATGAAACGTCTAAAACGCTCTGTTAGTTCCATGTTTGTCAGGAAAGCGAGGACGTCTCATTATTTGTTATGGCCAGACAGTGTTTATTTTTTAATCTTTATCTATTTAAAACTTAAATCAGCTTTACTTAAACATTATTTTAACAAAACTATTTCATTTGTCAAACCGAGACAAAGATGATAAATATAATTATTCATGTCGTTAAAATTTTTGATAAAATTTAAGCGACAAAAAACTAAAGTGAAATTACCTACAGTCAATCCCGCTTAACCGGTTGAACCGATTTGGATGAAATTTTGCCCAAAGATAGTTTATAGCCTGGATTAAAATACAGAATAGTTTTTATCCCGGGTCTACGCGGATAAAGTCGCGGGCAACAGCTTGTATTTCATATTCAAAAGTTTGCCGATTGATTTTATGTGTGTAGTGTGTTTTCTTATTTTGTTGGTGACACCTTTTTATACGGATATGTCACCTTTTTGTTTATATTCTTCTTTTTCTTGCTTTCCTTGACGTAAGTTAGTTGTCATATTGCCTTTGCAACATATTGTTCTGCCTTGTACAATTTATTAAATATTATCTTAAAATACGTTGACTTCTCATGCTCGAAAAGTGTGTCATATTAGGCTTAGCAAGCGGGGCTAAAGTAATACATTTAGCCCCTAGGGAAAATATGTATACATATTTATGATTTTTAAAACATTTAATTTGACCAATCAAAACACTTCACTGTATTAAATCCACCAATCACAACTCTTTCAAAGAACATTTGTATTTGCTGTCAACTAACCAGATTACAGCTAATATTAAAAACAACCAATCAGAAAACAGAATTAATTTCAAATATCAAAAGAAAAAAAAAAAAAAAAAGAAGACATTTATTCACTACACAAAAGACACACAGAGACAAAGGAGTAGACATACATGACAATTGACACATATCAGGTGTTTTTTATTCCCTAATTCACAATAATTAAAACAAAAAACGCCTACGCCAACGACGCGCCTGTAGACGGTCAGGCTGCCAATACACGGTGATTAAATACTGATGATCCACTATGGCTGTCTCTATCTATAACATGCAATGAGAAAGAGACGGCGCGTGGATCGCGTGACAATACTTCACCGTGTATTGGACGCCTTAGAGACGTTTATTCGTGGTGTCAATATTTTGTATCTGTGGCAAAGCAGTTTAATAAAAGAAAAACATGGCGCTAAATTGAACAATCTCTTCGCCGTGGAATTTGTTATTGATTGTGGATGGATAATCTTTGTTTTACTATTTTCTCGCAGTCAAAGTGAAAAGTAGAGTGTATAACTCGGGTCTAAAAGCCATATTACCCCTCGAAATATTTTCCCTCACTTCACTCGGGAAAATAACCATCTCGTGGTAATATGGCTTATTTTAGCTCCTTGTCATACAATCTACTATTCTGATTATCTATAAAAGGGTCGGCCGCCACACTGCTTCTCACTCACTTCGGTACAAACAGAACGTGTCCGCTAGATAGTGCTTCTCGTTCATTCACTCCGGTGCAAAAAGACGGTAACAGCTTTCAAGGTCGTTGGCTATTGTCTACCTTTTAAAAACATTATACTTAAATAAGTAGGAAGCTTAATGTTTCTCGAGTACCTATTTTCCAAACTTTTTTTATGAAGTAACTTATTTTTACTCTTCTTTTGGTTGTTGTACCGTATCTGCGGTGTACTAAACATTTTCTTCAAATACCTGTATATATGAACTGGTGAAATCACACCAATATCTTGCACACATAACTTATCTCAGAAAACAATTTTATTAAAAGCCACACAACTCACACATTAATCCATTTTACCGTAGATAGCCACCTAACTATTATAAAAACGTAGCTGCATTTTCTGCAATTTACCTATCTTAAATGTAAACGCATGAAGATAAACTATGTGTTAGTTTAACGATAATAGCGGACTGTATAAAAGCGAGAAATTGGGAATTGTGGGTGAAAACAAAAGTACTGGTAATTTTAGAAAAAAAGGATATTAAAATTAACTGTTGAACAGTGGATTGTCGGTCATACCTGGTCTGCTGGAGCTGTGGAACACAGAATCTTCGGCGTCGCAAGCAGAACACCGTCGGTGGGAGTCGCCAGTTCACCTGACCAAGATTACTTTCAACTCTTACCTCCGATGTCAGCTACTCAACCTCAGATTTAAGCCCAGCAAAGTCCTCGGCAGCCTTCAAACACACTTCACTTGGCGCTAGATATAGTTTGCTCTGACTAAAGCTAGTGGTGACCTTAAATGCGATGATAACGATAAGAAGGGGTTGTTACTTGCTCGAAGTTCGAAAGCTTACAGATTAAAACGGTTAGGAGTGGGGGAAAAAGTGTGACCAACACAACAATTTAAAATTCCTGTACCTACTTATTGTGTTGCCACGACAAAACTAAAATTAACCCTAAAATTAGGAAGAACAATACTGAACAAATGTACTTATGTATTTCCATTACACTTTAGATTCGGAGATAATCGCCCCGAAATCCACTAAAATTCTGTTTAGTTTTTGAACAGTGTATTTTAAAAATATGAAAAAAATCATGGACCTATGTCTTATTAAATTCTTTCACCGAAAATTATTTTGAAGTTTTTGAACAAGATCGGTTCAAAGGTTTTCGAGATATTGCTGAAAAACTGCCTTCCTTAAAGAAAAGGACGTAAGTGCCGTAAGATTTATATGACAATACGACCTTTTTAATAGGCACGGAACCCTTCGTTTTGCGTGGTCCGACACGCACTTGGCCGGTTTTTTTATATTACATCATTGAGGGTAAAAGTAAACTAGGCTTCGTTAAATTAATCTGTTTTTCAGCTGTTCCCCGTTAAAATAACGTACCTAAGCTACTTTTGTAATTCTCTCTTCAGTTCGTTTTAGGGCTTGTAAAAAGAAAATATTATCACAGAACATTATTTTCCTGTGATTTGATATGGAGATCAATCCTAGAATTGATTCAGCGGGAGTTGCTGGCATGTATTAAAGTATCGCGGTACATCAGAGACGTTGTAAAACTTGCCCGGCCGATGGTCGAGTAAGCTCGGAACGAAATTGGCAATCCTCTTTCACAATGGACCGTAAAATGGTTTTCCGTTTTTGCCCGACCGAGCGAAGCGGTGCTCGTTGATTCACCGGACACGTCGCGCGGCGGCCAGGCTATCGCTAGTCAGGGGAATTTGTGGAAATAACTCTTTTGCGCCCTTATACCCCAACGATACC
Organism: Epinotia nisella; assembly: GCA_932294315.1. Lineage (NCBI taxonomy): Eukaryota > Metazoa > Arthropoda > Insecta > Lepidoptera > Tortricidae > Epinotia > Epinotia nisella. The sequence goes on from OW028674.1 coordinate 10,040,543, forward strand.
CGTCACTCGACACAATCACGCAACCTGTGGACGCCTTCTCTGAATCGATGAAAATTTACAATTTTATTTTATCATTGGCAGCGTCCCTACTGAAATTCCATAACGAAGTGGCATTCATAAATTGAACTCGTTGGCAGTTTAACAATTTCAATGTGCTTTGCTTTTATGTATATAAAATATATTTTGCACCTATACGCCATACTGGAAGCTGTTCGAGTAGTGAAATCGCAAATGTAATTTCATGCAAATTATTATGAACAACAACTTCGTAACTACTCTCGTACCTACACAAATTCGTACCTATCAATCGGTAACTGTAATAGTATTTACCTACCTATACCAAATATACTACATAGATATATTTTAAAAACTATTTCTAAACAAATTCTAATTAGAATTATTATTGTGTTGAACAATGCTGGTCTGAGTTTTGTGTCTACTAAATTAAGCAGTAGTTGCAAAGAGTTAGTCTTCCAATTACGAACTGAAGTACTTCCCTTAGAACCGGAAACTAAATTCCAAACCGAAATGAGCTTACAATTGAATCAAGTGTAAATGTATTTCGGTGCTAAATAGGCTGTTGGCGTCGCCGGATACTTTAAGTGTGGAGCGGTGAAACATGGCGGACGCCGCGACAGCTACAGGCAATATCTTAGCCGCCAGACCAATAACTGCGCGGCGGCGACCTATGTAACTAATACTGAGCAAAGCTACCGCGAATGTTTGTGCTGTCTTACAGCTTCTATTTACTCTCAGATGAGTTTAATTGGGTAGTTTCCATATGTTAAAATTGATAACGCAATGTTGCTAAATGGATAGTAAACCATCAAATAAATGTAATTATTAAGTATAAATTACGAAATATAATTCAAATCATAAAAAGATATGGACCTTGAAAGTTAAGAAAAAATATGCATTTTTTTTAGTGTCCAGAAGTAAATTTAAAGCTACCAATATAATTTTGTTTCTATAAAAGCGTAAGCTTTTATAGAAACAAAATTGTATGACAACTATGGTCCTAAACGCAATATTTCACGACCGAAACAGCAATTTACCTGATTTTCAATAAAACGATTAGTACAAATATTACACTGTGACGTCACGATTCAATGTTAATCAGTATGAAACGTTTTCGGCTGCCGCAAGCGAGGTCCGTCTTTAACTCAACAAATCGCGAAACGTCTGGTCTAATATGTAACTGGTGACCGAAGAGCTGGCTTTCTCGCGCAACGCATCAGCATTGCAATTCAGCGAGGAAATGCCGCCAGCATCCGCGGTACAATCCCGCGAGGGCCTTTTTAGGGTTCCGTAGCCAAAATGGCAAAAACGGAACCCTTATAGTTTCGTCATGTCCGTCTGTCCGTCTGTCCGTCTGTCCGTCTGTCCGTCTGTCCGTCTGTCCGTCTGTCCGTATGTCACAGGCATTTTACTCGAAAACTATAAGGTGTATTTGAATAAAATTTTGAGCATATGTGTATTTTGTTAGCCGCTACAAAGTTTTGTAATTAAAATTACTAAAAAAAATTTTTTTAGGGGTGTACTCCATACATAAAACTAAAAGTCAAAAAATTTTTTTTCACCGGGAGCCCACGTGTGGCACATGAATCGATAGGCCTTTCAAAATAAATATAAGGTTTCTCGGGAATTTTTTTGATTAAGTGAATACAGTCAGAGATAATCGCCCCGAAAGTCACTAAAATTCTGTCCCCCCCCCCTCTAATTTTTGAACGGTGTATTTTAAAAATATGAAAAAATTCATGGACACAGCGCTTATTAAGATCATTCACCGAAAATTGTTTTGAACAAGATCGGATGAAAGGTTTCCGAGATATTGCTGAAAAACTGCCTTCCTCAAAGAAAAGGACGTAAGTGCCGTAAGATTTCTATGACGATATGACCTTTTTAATAGGCACGGAACCCTTCGTTTTGCGTGGTCCGACACGCACTTGGCCGGTTTTTTAGATTTAACTTAGTTTTAATTTAATGTTAATTTAATTTAGTTAATGTTAATCATCATCTTGTATTTACTTTAGAAAATATTTTTTTGGGTATTTATGTTTTTTAATTGTAGTTGCTCCCATACAAACTTTTGTTCCTCTCCAGCAACTGGTTGGAATGGCATTGTAAAAAAATTTAGGACAAGCCTATTGACATCGTTTTGTGTTATAGTAGATTACTATAGAGGCCGGGAAATGAAGGGTTGCAGGCCAAGTAGATATAGACGGCCAAGCGTAGCGAGGCCAGATAGGGATACGCGGCCGGCAACCCCGTTTCTCGCCGAGATTTGTATAGTGCTTTTCTCAAACTTGCAATGAAATAAAAATAAAAAAGTAGTCAATTCGTAGGTTAACACAACTAAATAATACGTTTCGAAACAAACCATTATCAATGATAACAAGTGTCAATCAAGCAGGAAATGACAGCTGTCAGTGCTGTCACATCATAACCTAGAATTGTGTCCCACTCCCACATTTCTTACTAACTATTATTCCGCTTATTCCGTAAATTAAGTATTAGTTTACTGTTACTTGAACTTATATCTAACTGTATAGACGAGGCACTACAACAATGCAAGAAAACACAGTTTAAAAATTTTAATCATTAAACTTAATAGTTATTTGTCTGAACTGATGTTTTAGGGTAACGAAATCATAGGAAAACAAGAAAGTTTGTAAATAATTACGAACTATTGAGAAATCCGGCCAACAAGAAAAGAAAACTTTTTTCAATTTACGTGCCAAACTTTTTTTTAAACCTGTTTGAAGTAACCTTTTACCCGGTGACATTTACATTAGTTGTAATGTTTTTTTTTGATGGTTGAATGCCAAGACGTTGTGTCAGTGTCACAATTACAATTTGACGTTTATTAACAAAAGACGATAGCTTTGCAGGCTTAGGTGTGTAAGGTTGTATGAAATTCCTTTACAAATCATCTTCACTCATCGCACCAGATATGTAGTATTTCCGGACCTAATTTTGAAGTAAGTCATGTCAACATTTCATTGCAAGTTTGAGAAAAAAACGTTTTTGCAAATGATACATTAATTCTGAAAAGGTGCAAATTCCTACGGTTCAAATTCATTCAAATTCTGAAGTAATATGAAATGAAGCATCACGGTTTCTGCAGTTTATTTTCCCTATTATTGTGAATCGTGAGAAGCCGTGCGGCGTTTCGCTTCAGCGTTGGTGCTGTCGACTCGCAGAGCCGGCCTCCAGAGATTTCGTTTCGAGTGTGGAGTTTTACCAATCTTTCGTTGTACCCGCTTGAAAGAAATATGATCCTAACTTGTGAAAAGAACAAGCGCAATCCCCGAAGATTTTGAGGGAAACGGCTTTATGTTCTTTTTTATCGTGATGATTTCTTGTGAAAAATTAATACACATAAGCACTCATGATTTTTAATGTATGAAAAGTTGTACTTTGATATTTTTTACCTGTTGAACGTGTTTAAGTAATTATAGTAGATTGTACAACAAGTGCATACAATGCACCATTTTACGCGAGACGTTTAAATGGGATTTATGGACGAGTTGAGTCTACTTTTCACTTCGATTACGAGGAAATGAAACAGCAACATGTAAATATTGTAAATGCTAATTTAATTAAAATTTTAAGTTACATTACAGCAATGATAAATATTTAAAGAAACGTTGTTGCTGGCATATTCAATGTTGTATTGGATTGTATAAATCTGTGAAGCGATTCTTGGCATATTGTCAAATTCAGGAGCTTTTGAAGTAACGGGATTATCATTATCATTTAAGTTCTGTTCTAATGTTAAAGTTAGCACTAGATGGACCTGGTTCATTTGAGACTATGTTGATTCCTTCCGTAATGAAGTCGGTAATTTTAACTTTTTGTTCTATGGATTCAATGTAGCTCTCTGCCACTTGGTCAGACTTCCAGCCGCCATGTTGCTTTAATGTTCTGAGATTTGCTCTCGAATCGGCTAAGAGCGTAGCTGAAGTTCGTCGAAAGCAATGGCCTGTGTGCTTATCAGCGTTTTCTAATTTGAGAAAGACACCTATTTCCTTTGGCATTGCAGCGTATTTATTGCGTCCTTTGGGTTGCCGTGTACAGGCGACGCCAAAAATACGTGTTCACTTTTGCACCTTATTCCATTGCAATAAGGCGAATAGTGTAAACGTATTTTTGGCGTCGACTTTTGATAATTAAGGAAAAACCAGTTCGTTGTCACATTTTCTGGACGTAAGGCTTGATACTTCTGAACTATATCCACAGTAGTTTAGATAAGTTTTATACCCCGATATACACCACTGATTCCAAATATGAGCGCCATTATATATTCTAACAAACAGGTCATCATCGTCATCATATCAGCCGAAAGAGGTCCACTGCTGGACATAGGCCTCCCCCACAATGACCGGTCCTGCGCCACCTGCATCCAGCGGACTCCCGCGACCTTTACCAGGTCGTCAGCCCACCAAACAAGTATTGGGAATTAATCTGAGCTTAAAAATTGTATGGGCTCTTGGAACAATCTCTATTCATATTTGGTCAAATCGACGCTAAGCTCCTCCAAACAGAAATAAGAATAATTTTCCCCGTACAAAGTTGGGGGCTTACCAGAACAATTCCGAGAACGGCACATCTCTAATTATATAAAGTACTAATAATATACTTAATGATAATTTAGAAGTGTCTGGTAAACCCAACAGTGGACAACAACAATTGAACGCCAACACAGTTAACTTGGCCATCCTGTATTTATATAGAACCTTATTACAATGCGCATCAAGTGCACGGATAGTCAGTTAACTGTGTTGGCAATGGTAATACATCTAATACATTTATGAAATCTTCTTGATTTCTATTAAGGACCACATCGTAGATAACGATACCACACGGGGCAAGACAGCAAGGGATGTTTGAAGATTTAGTAAACTAAATTATTCGTTGATACTGTATAGAAGTTAGCAAGCAGGTCACTGTTTGTTTGGTTCCTTCGTTCTATTTCAATCCGTCAATTCATACGGTTTGACCCATATATTGTTAACAAACGTTGTGTTTGTAGCAGCCTCGCGATTTAAATTTATGATGACTAAATACAATTTTGTTTAATTTCCTACCTATACGAGTATTACAACATAACTTGACATTATTTCTACCTAACAATATTGTGGTATAATACCAATAATTGTATTAATTGTAAATAACGAAAACAAAGGAAACGCATGCGTTGTGATATTTATTTAATGAAGTGAATACACGTACGAATGGAGAGTTGGTATTTGTTCTCAGAAACAGGAACCTAGGTACATTTGTGCATTTTGTGCGTTCGATAAGCCGGGTGCACGGGCGATGTTCACTTGTTCTGCCGCTAGCTGGCCAACGCATTACGCTGAAGTCGGTCGCAGGTTCGCTTTGGCCAGATAAATATTTGCACGCCAAGAATAAAGTGTCTGTCACGGACGGCGCGGAACGGATTTATGGATACAGAAATTCCCAGTTCGCCACCGAAGCTATGTGTCGCCCCGCGATATTTATGTTTCATATTTTAGGTAACTAGCTGCCAATTCAGGGCGCGTAGAGATATATCGCGTTGCGGCGGAATGTTTTCCTGTAACACACAAGTAGTATGTTTTGACGAAACATGGTTTAGATCTGGATTGTTTTCTACCTATTCTTTTTCATTGATTAACATGATTAAGAGTATAATATACAGTATGTATCAGAACGAAAGGCCAAGAAAGAGACCCATTAATGTTTAGACCATAAATATGATTATGGTGTCGGGCTTATGCAAATTTAGCATCTTTTAATGGAAGTGAAAAAAAAAGAATAATAAACAATTATTTTATTACCTCCTGTATTATTTATTTACAGTGTTATCAATAACAACAAATAAAATGAAGTAAATGTCATAAATGTCAGTTGGAGTGCACTCACGTATTATCCCGTTTTAGTATTCGATGGACGGAGGAGTGACTCATGCCTAAAATGCGTCCTGCACGTCTCGTAGGTACCAGATCCCGGTTGGTTGTGAAAATGGTCTAGTACATGTTCTTCCTCTCTCACGTGTAATTGTGGAGCCCCTCCTCGGTTGATCGGCACCGGCGGGTTGTTATTTCGCAGTCGGATAAGCGTATTGACGATCACACGGCCATGGTTGGGTTGCCTTCGTGCGGGAAACCCTGTCCGCGTACAGACGAAGAGCGGCATTCCCGTTTCCCCTACACTCTCCGTAAAGAAGGATCATATCCACAAGTTCCTCCGCAGAAAATTTTAAAACATCAGTAATTTTTAATTTAAATTTCTATTTATTCGATTTTCTTGGCAGAATGTCAAACTCTTGACTTGAAGTTTAAATTTAAAGGATAAAAGTCTAATTAATTGATTTAACCTGACCTCTTTCAAAATAAAATTAACAAGATAACAAATCTAATGGAATGTCATAATTAATGTCAAAGCGAACTACAATGATATTTTATGCAAAATCCCTGTTATAAATAATAATGAAATAATAACAAGTCCTTAAATGATAATTTCATGAAGTGTTTTAGTGTGTCATAGTTGAAATTGCAGTAATCTGATATGATGTGGGTTGGTTTTAATTAGTTTGTTTACGTTTATAAACTGACCTCTTACTGTTTCTACAGGCTGTTACAAGAATTTTTAACCGACTGCAAATAAGAGTACCAAAAGTCATGTTGAGATTGAGAAAAGATAAAAAAAGCAAATAAAAGTTATTAGTAAGTATTCTGTTAGAACATAGGTACTCCACTTTACCATCAACCAGGCTTCAGCTTGGCCTTTCGTTTTGATACATACTGTACACCTACAAAAAAGTGATGATTGTTAAATACCTAGTCCACAGCTGCAGAGCTATGTTATTACACTATTTTTAGAGGAAGTAGGTCTTTGTTAGTCTTTTTATTGTAATTAAGTACTAACTTTTATATGGACCCACAGTCAGAAATAAATGATGAAATTAAATTTAACCAGCCCTAGTTTTCAACCGTACAATTGATATATGAGAAAGCAATAAAAAAAACATATTTTTAATTACCTACGACCGACCAGCATTGTATTATGTCGAAATGTGTTATGGTGTATTGTATGGTAATCACGTGACGTTTTGAACGCGCCTTAGGCCTTAGGTGGATCCAACTGTCATTTTTCCATATAAAAATTGACGTTTAGATCTACCTGACGCGCGTAAAATGCGTTACGTGATCGACCAGGAGTTTGACAAAACACAGTTAAACGTTTGTTAACAAACGTTTGTTAATTTTTATGAGTGTCGTAATAGTAGTACATTGTGTCACAAGTACGGTGGTAATAGTACATTGTGTCACAAGTACGGTAGGTAAGATATGATTTACGAATGAGAGTCTATTAGAAGCCCGACGACGCCCGGCTTTGATGACTCGAGTTTTAACATATGCTTACCGTACGTGTCGCATACAATGTTTTTCATCACATTTGGAAGGAAACAAATACATTTTAAACAAAATTGTTACTAATCGCAATAAAAACTACAAAATTTTAGTCGTCCATTTTGTTGAATTTGACGTGAGGCGCATAAAGCAAAGACCGTTCGGCATACAGCCACGATTTAAAATCACAGTTAATAGTACATTGTGATACAAGTGAGCTATGTTGATTACATTACATTACATCCGAGGCGGAATTGTTCACGCGAGCTACAAGTGAGCGTGATAAGAGAGCCGAGGATGTAATTATCAAAGCTCACGCATTTCATACGACGTTTTTCAACACATTTGCGAGGAAAATATCGTTTTCAAGCCACTGCTCGGAAATGAGGCAAAAGATGGTCAGAATTTAGGCTTCAAAGCTGGGATTAGTTGGACGTCGCACGAACAGGCCATCTATGACTTCGAACTGTCCAACAATGTTATTGTTGGAAAGTTTGAACAGCGATCGACCAATCACAGGGCCCCGCGCGCGGTCGCGCCGGCGTGCGCTGCCTGTGCTCCTCCTCCTCCGCCGGGCGCGAGGCAAGCGAGCCTGTTTAGTATTATGATCTTCAATTAGATACTTCATTTTAATTTAAAATTATAATTATTTGCAAAATGTTAAGCCTCGGCCGATCGGACCCGGATTCGGCCCTCGCCGACGCGTAGCGGAGGCCCTCGAACTAACTCGTCCATCTATTGCTTACTTTCTAGCCTCTTCAAGAATGTACTATTTCATCTCTCATACTCTGAAAGTAGGTCATTGTTTATCTGAATAGCGGATTGAAAGTAAGGCATGTCGCCCCTAGGGCTAATAAGTAATAAAAAAAACCAATGACCAATGGCAGAAACCTAAACAGCCAACACTTCATTAAACTGAATTTTATTTTTTTGATGTTTATTGTTAGTTATTACGGTAACGTTATCTAAAAAGTTGTAAGTTATTAAAGCCATTTAGAAAAGTAATAAATACATTTTATGCATTATTTATATAACCACACCAAGCCGCATTTCAATGTGATCTTGGGCTACTTATAATTTTTTAGTTTTTATTTTTTTTAATGTTGTATTTCCTGTGTTGTTTATATCCCTATTATTCGAAATGAAAAGTAGACTATTTAACTCGGATGAAAGCCGCCCATTTCAGTCGAGAGATTTTGGGCGCTCGAACGAAGTGAGACGATCGATTAACGATCTACTACACTCAAGAGCAAAAGTTTCGGGTACACTTTGTATAGAATTTCAGTACAAACTGTACCCAAAACTTTTGCTCTTGAGTGTATTTCATCTCTGCTATTCTGAAAGTTGACTTTTCATGAGTATTATATATAGTCGGCTGGAAAGTAGCGTTTTCTACCCTAGGGTGGAAAGTATTTTTTTTAAATTATTACGATAAGCCACGGAGTCGAAGATAATTTACGTCATATTACTCATATATATCTGAACTCAGCTATGCATTAAACGGTGGGTTTATTGATCTATAAGTTGATATTAAAATCCTTTTTCGTCAATTTTTTTCGTAATTACAGAAAATCAACATTCAAAATCATTCTTGTAAATTTCGGCTGTCCGCCATAATGTCATGACACTTTCTTTTTTCACGTTTCGGCATACTCGTAGCCCTCCAGATTAGTCGCGTCGCGGCCTACTCGATTACAATCTAGTAGGCAGCGGCAAGTGGCCAGTGCGAAAAGGTTGGAGGTTGGATTTAGGTATAATTATTTTATTTAGGTAGGTATATCTAATTATTTATTTATTTCATATTTATAATAAATATAATTCTGTACCTACATTTATTTATTGACTTATACATAATACAAAAAAAAATTGAAACTAGTCGTGTATTTTAACTAATTACTCTTAATATACCTGTTTTATAAAATGTACGTGTAGCGTTTTACTTTCCTCACAGTCGAAATGAAAAGTAGAGTGTTTAACTCGGGTGAAATTACCCATTTCACCCTCGAACTATTGGCACTCTCACTTCGTTCGAGCGCCAGAAATATCTCGGATGACAAACATGGATCACTTTCAACTCTTGGTAAACAATCTACTATTTCAAGTTTTTAGCGACGTTAGACGCATGTTACGAGCAAATGTGTTGTTTTTTTTACACGGACAGTAAATTGCTACATTTTAAGTTTTATATCTTTAAATGATTCTGTTAATCATATATTAATAGTGTTTTTACGTTTAAACTTATTTATTACTAAGTTTTCAAACATCGTGTTTGAGTTAAAATCTCCTTGCTTTATAACTGAAGCAAGTGACAGATACAATTTAAGTCAACAACCATTACGCCCGTGGGCATAATTTTGGTCATTGTAGGTCTGCATGCCTGCTCGTTATGAAGCCCTTTACAAGCGAGTGTGATGAAAACAAATGACACGACGTGTTGTGAATACATTGTATGCTCAGTTATTTTGAATGAAAAAAATTCAAGGTAACGAAATTACTGTAAATGTGTCGTTTAGGATCGACACTAATCGTCATCCAAATATTCGATAGGTTGAATAGCATATCGAATACCTACAGGTCATATTGTATTACATGTGTATCTTTACTTTTTTGGAACCCTTTTCTATCCACTTATTTACTTGGTTGAGTAATAAACTCGCAACATTAATAAATGCTGAGCGATTTATATACACTCTTCAAAACTAATAATGCGCATTATAATTGGATTTCATTCACAGAACCATTTAGTTATTACTTAAGCTTTCATAGCGAATAAATATACATCAGTACGAGCGTGTAGCCGATTACGTTTACTACTTAAATATAAAATTTTGCAAGCTGAAGACGGTTTCCGGTATATTTCTCGACCGAGTCACGCCCGCGTCGCGCCGCCCGCGTCAGCTGCTGGCGATCGCTGGACCTTTCATATTTTCTCATATGAGCCGCTGCGCCTGTATCAAGAAACGTCAAGTTTGAGGGGTACCAACGGCTACATAATAACGGACCCTGCAAAAAATAGCATGCGGAATATTATACCTTTAACTCCGAAGACCCGTGGTATAATTCTGTAATTTTTTGATAGGCGATTTCGGTTTGTAAATATTAAGTTTCAGTACACTCAAAAGCATTACCATCATTGAAAACTACGGAAAAATATTTAACATTTGCACGGCTAAGCAAATATTTAATAATAATATAGATTTTGACTCGCTCTAATATTATTGATTTGGAAACAAGCTAGATTGAATAACTCGAAAGAATTATGTAACATTGTGAGTAATGATCTAATGATTATGTAACAGTAACTTATTATGACTTGTAAAACAATTTTTTTACCAATCTGTATTCTGTAGATATCAAAAAAATTGAAATATTGAGTATTTTGAGAATTTTTTAGCAACGACACTTTTTTATCAGCTGTACCTATCGCTTGCACACTTGGACATGTCACTTAAGCCCCATATTCGGACTGAACTTTGATAAGTGATTCATTTTCATACCTACATCACCTACATGTATAGGATGTTTTTATTTTATTTATTTATTTATTTTATTTATATATTTAAGTAGTAAACGTAATCGGCTACACGCTCGTACTGATGTATATTTATTCGCTATGAAAGCTTAAGTAATAACTAAACGGTTCTGTGAATGAAATCCAATTATAATGCGCATTATTCGTTTTGAAGAGTGTATATAAATCGCTCAGCATTTATTAATGTTGCGAGTTTATTACTCAACCGAGTAAATAAGCGGATAGAAAAGGGTTCCAAAAAAGTAAATACTTAATGAAACTCGAATTAAAATAGATACACATGTAATACAATATGACCTGTAGATATTCGATATGATATTCAACCTATCGAATATTAGGCTGACGATTAGTGTCGATCCTAAACGACACATTTACAGTAATTTCGTTACCTTGAATTTTTTTCATTCAAAATATGATGAACATTATTTGAATTGTAGAAATATATAAATTAGGCAAAACTAATAGATAACCAACAGTTGATTGTTTATTAGTGTATTCTAATCCTGGCTGACTTCATCTTGTCACTTTGTTATTGTCCTGGTTATTTAAGTAAAACAAAAGACTTTGAGATTTGAATATTTACCATACGATGTCTTGTACATGGTACCTACTCTCTGGATATTGGATATTCAAGAGGTCAGCGCCGCAGGGCACGTGTTCAGTGGACTCCGTGTTGCTGATATGATTGAGCTGATATATGCTATATAAATTGTTCTTATTGCATAATTAACCAAATCCTGTTTAGTTTTTACGGCCTATTATTATATTAAAGCTGATTAAAGAATACCTAAAACAGATTTGTGTCTGCTATTCTCACTTTAGTCATTCGTAATGTAGCGGAGTCTCCGAACGCGCTTTCTAAAAAGCTGTCAAGTTGACGGTCTGCCGCGCGAACGTCAACGACAATATCGTCGAGTCGATTGCTTGTCCGCGCTTGTGATTAATATGAAAATCCTACTAATATTATACATGCGAAAATTTTGATGTTTAGATGTTTGTTACTCAATCACGCTTAAACGCCTCAACCGATTTGGATGACATTTTGCACGAAGATAGTTTATTTACCAGAAAAACCACCTAACTTAAAAGGGCTTTTCATAGAATTTGATAATTTTTTAGGGTTCCGGTACCTCAAAAGAAAAAACGGAACCCTTATAGGATCACTCGGTTGTCTGTCTGTCCGTCTGTCACAGCCAATTTGCTCCGAAACTACTGGACCGATTGAATTGACATTTGGTACACATAATGTAAATTGGTGACCCAAAGATGGACGCGTAAAGTAAATTAATGAATTCTGAACAAGGGGGCCACTTTTGGGGGGTAAACTGGAAAATTTTAAAAAAAGTTTCGCAAACTGTGTGACATATCAAATGAAAGGGATTGTTGTAAGCATCTCAGATATATATATATTTTTTTATAATTTTAGCAAAAATAGATTTGAAGTAATTTAGGAAATAATACGAAAATTGACCATTCCGCCCCTTATCTCCGAAACTACTAGGCTTAAAATTCGGAAAAAAATATGGAAAATAGTTCATTGCCTAAAGATTACAGGAAAACCCATAAGAAGTTTGAGTATTCAAAGTAACAGTAACGGGAAAATTCTCAATATTTATGTGTATTTTGTATGGAGCGCCTAATGCTTAGAGAATAGGAATTTTACGGAACCGTCCCACCCACGCGAGTTGAACTCGCACTTGTCCAGTTTTTTCTACCTAGAATTAACGTCACAGTAGAACGACATAAGTTTTTTACACGGGATCACAAAGGTCACAAGAATCAACGGAACAATATGTTTTTGAGCTCAATAAGATGGCATCAAAGTGTGGATTCAAATATTTGTGTAACGACTTAGTAAGAGATCAGTTGATCTGTGGAATAAGGAATAGCTCTCTGCGTGAACGATTACTTCGTTAGCCAAATCTGACTCTAAGCTCGGCGTTGGATATTTGCCGTTTAGTAGAGATGTCGCAAGTGCAAGTGGGTACCATAAAGCAAGAAGCGGAGACGCATTATGTCCACGAGTTGAGCGTCAAGTGCGGTGACTATATATAGACATGGAGATGTAGAGGAATCAGTACAGTGGGTAAATTAAATACTCGTAGTTCTGGTTGTCGTTGCGGAGATCGCGAGGTGTTCTCACCTAGCGCCTGGAACGCCGGCGACACGTAGTGGCCGCGTCAGTGGGTACGCCAGGGGTACCGTACCGTAGCGGGTATGTAGCCCGAAGATGGAAGCCTGAACGCCCCGGGTCGGAGTATAGAGTCGGAGATAATTGCCCCAAAAGTCACAAAAATTGTGTCCCCTCTCTAATTTTTGAACGGTGTATTTAAAAAATATGAAAAAAACCATGGACATATAATATGCTTATTAAATTTTTTCACCGTAAATTATTTTGAAAATGATCGGTTCAAAGGTTTTCGTGAATTTGTTTAAAAACTGCCTTCTATAGAAAAGGAAGTAAGTGCCGTAAGATTTCTGTGATGATACCTTCGTTGAGCGTGGTCCGACACGCACTTGGCCGGTTTTTTTTACGTTAATATCAAAAATAGCATAGAAAAAACGCAATCGGCCAGTTCCGACTAAAAGTAAAACCAGTAAGGCGTAAGACACACAGTTATGCAGCCTTTTTCGCTGCACTAGGAAGGTAAGTACTACAGCAAAACCTTTACCTAATTAGAACCGCGGATTGAGTGGCAGTGCAGTCACTGGAGACTACGAAAAGCTTTTTAAACTTCAAACACCAATTTTTGAATCCGGTTTCTCAGGACATGACAATTTATTTCCATCCCGCTTCAGTAGCACGGCGTGCTGCAGTTGCAAGTTTTCATCGATTCTGTTTAGTGTTTATTTTTACTCGATTACGAGAACTGAGATACGGCTGCATGCTAAGCGGTTTGTTCACTATTCGAGTAGTTGATCGGTAAATTAGAGTCACTCTTCAAATCAAGCAATAATCGCTAACTTAAATGCAACTCTCTCAAAAAATTGATGTGGTGTAACTTAGAAAATCAGTAACTTATTACTGATTTTCTAAGTTGTTGTTGTTGTTGTTGTTGTCGACTTGTCGCCGTAGAATGAAAATCTGAGCTATATATGTTACGTTCAAATTGAGCTAAAAAGTATTAGTTGACAGTTCATTTTAGACATGGATACGCACCGGAGAGCGACATAGCCTACTTTTTATTCCCGACAGATGGACGGTTGGACGGTTCGCGTGATGAGCAAAGAATGCTTGCTATGGCGAGCTAGCGGGAAAAGACGAACAAGTTGACAATAGGTTCTAATAGTCTCTTTTGGTATGTATACCTATTTGTGCCTCCATTTCTGAAGCTAGACGTCATATTTAGTACAATAGTGTAATCTTTTACGACCCGCATCAAAAATCACGATAGCAATCCGCAGTGATCTCCCCCGATCGCCTTAGCGCACCACTCGAATAAAATATATGGCAGAGAACGTGGACGCCAAGTGCCCGCCATGGAATTCCGTCTAGTTTCCAAATGTAAACGCAAATATCCAAATACCAACTGCTGAGTTTGTATAATTTTCTATATTTTAATCCAAGCTATTTTCGTGCAAATTTTCAACAAAATCGATTGAGCCGTTTAAGCGTGATTGAGTAACAAACATCTAAACATCCAAACTTTCGCATTTATAATATTAGTAGGATTTTATTTTTATTGTGTGTGTTTTTAAGTTTGTATTATGTTAGTTAAATAGTAGTTATCTTTTGAATTTTTAATTATCTTTTTTGTTTAAAGAGGTATTATGTTATTGTTACATTTATTTAAAGGCTGTAGCTGTCGTGAATAGTCATGATTCACGATAGTATACTTACATTTATGACGATGTTAATAATGATGTCTCAAACAGCCGATTTATTTCATGTAGCAACACCTACAAGAAATCATGTTTTTAATATGGACGGGTAGGCGAGGAGTTTGAGTTCCTGACAGCTAGATTGTGAACGAACAGTTACGTGCAGATTTGTAGTGTTAAATTTGGAGGAAAACCTGGGTGAGCTCTTTCCATAATCACTTTCGATGCATCCTATGATATTGTTACGATTTGGTATCATTTACACAGGTCGGACGATGACTGTTTATGATGTGATGTATTTATGTGCGGCTACATGTCTTATTCTCTTTGAGAGGCGTGACGGTTTATCATGTATATGAATAAGGTTTTCCTACAGATCACGGACATGCGATAACACGGTTCTTAGTGTGGAGTTCTTTAGTGTTAGAGGATTAGTAACAAGTGTAACAACAGCGTCTCAGGTTCGGTAGTCTCAGCCTCAGTCCATATCAGTATCAATCAGGGGTGCACCCGGGTAATTATAACTGGATCAGTAGCGTGTGGATTGGAACAGTATCAGTTGTGTGGTTAGGGATGTCTATAAGGGGAGGTTGGAGGACATTCTCGGGGACAAAGGTCCCCACACCTCATATGGAGCTGGTACGCACGAGGCGGCAGCCCATATATCAGATATATAAAGGATTCCGCAAGTTGTTAGAGTATGTTTATAGATGCATATGTGCTAATACATTCACCTAAGCTAGAGTGCTATAGGTACTCATTCGCGGCCACGAGAGTGATCAGAAGTGGCTTCGCGACAGTAGCAGGATAACAGAAGAAAAAATTCCCTTGATGATTAAGAGCTGGTTTTTTTCCCCATAGTTACTTATATCTAGTAGTACAATTGTGCCAAGTATTGTTGAAAAATTCCCAGTGGTTCAGCCGGGAAAAAATAAAATACGAATTCATAAAATATGACTTTTCTCTAATACTGTTAAACTTTTTCATACCATCTTTTTTTCATTTGGTTTAATTAAATAGTATATATGTCCTGAAAAAAAATTGAATCTCCATTTTTAACATTGATGTAAAAGACACGCAAGTTCAGGAATGATTAAAAAAAAAATTGAAATTTTAACTTACGTGTTTTTTACAGAAATTTTAAAGATGGAGACTTAATTTTTTTCAGGTTATATGTACTATTTAATTTAACAAGATGAAAAAAAAGGGTATGAAAAAGTTTAATAGTTTTAGAGAAAAATCATATTTTATGAATTTGGATTTTATTTTTTCCCGGCTGAACCACTGGAAATTTTTCAAAAGAAATTGGCACGATTGTACTACTAGATGTAAGTAACTATATAAAAAAAAGTCAGCTCTTAATAATAAAAGGGCATTTTTTCTTCCCTTATCCTGCTACGCCCTTTGTGCATCTGTCGTTGCTGCCTACAGTGCCTTCACCGAATGGAATGACCATGCGATCCGATGCGGAAGACCAGCGCTGGCTGTCAAGCTAGCAACTTGCTGAGCTGGGTCCATTTCGTGACATATTAACCTGTGTTATTTTAATTTATTTATTTTATTTTCTGTATTGTCACGAATAAATGTTTGAGTTTGAATTTGAGTTTATATCTTCAATTCTAAAAATTATGGAGGATAAAATAATGCCAAGTAGGTATCTTTTATAAAGATATCTTCTGAATGAACAGCTAATTATTCGTCACATTAAACACGTCTGCTTTCTTTTGATTACTCATTTCCGATGCGGCAAAGAATATCATACTTTAGCGTGATATTTGTGTCCCTGATAATATTTATACTGTGCACAACATGACGTAATCATTTGAACGTAATTCTTCAGATTTATGCAGTAAATTCGAAATGACAAGCATGTAACACTAAGTCACATACCCGTTGCTTATTAGTAGGGTCTCTATTGGTTCCCATAAAATTTAAGTTCCGATTTTTAGGGTTCCGTAGCCAAAATGGCAAAAACGGAACCCTTATAGTTTCGTCATGTCCGTCTGTCCGTCTGTCCGTCTGTCCGTCTGTCCGTCTGTCCGTCTGTCCGTATGTCACAGGCATTTTACTCGAAAACTATAAGGTGTATTTGAATAAAATTTTGAGGATAGGTGTATTTTGTTAGCCGCTACAAAGTTTTGTAATTAAAATTACAAAAAAAATTTTTTTTAGGGGTGCACTCCATACATAAAACTAAAAGTCAAAATTTTTTTTTCATTGTGACCCCCCGTGTGGCACATCAATCGATAGGCCTTTCAAAATAAATATAAGGTTTCTTAACATTTTTTTTGATTAAGTGAATAGGGTCGGAGATAATCGCCCCGAAAGTCACTAAAATTCTGTCCCCCCCCTCTAATTTTTGAACGGTGTATTTTAAAAATATGAAAAAATTCATGGACACAGCGCTTATTAAGTTCATTCACCGAAAATTGTTTTGAACAAGATCGGATGAAAGGTTTCCGAGATATTGCTGAAAAACTGCCTTCCTCAAAGAAAAGGACGTAAGTGCCGTAAGATTTCTATGACGATACGACCTTTTTAATAGACACGGAACCCTTCGTTTTGCGTGGTCCGACACGCACTTGGCCGGTTTTTCAGTCCATACCGTTTCCCAACATAATTGTTATAAGTCATATTGTCACAAGTCATAAAATTAAACAATATAAATTGGAGTTCCGATTTTTGCAAGTCATCATTATTGTTAGTCATAAAATTGGTTAGTCATAACATTCAATGTCCAGATGGTATGCCATTTCATATTATTGAAGGCAATAAACTTGCTTATTATAATTGATGTAAGGTCTTTTTTCGCAGGTCATAATGATGGGTACTCACGTGGTTAATTAGTCATAACATTTAATGTCATTGTGGTGTCAGACTTCATAATGTTACAGTCAATAAAAACACTCGCAATAATTATAAAAAGGTATAAAATTTTTGTTCTAAATAAATTGTTGTTCTTGAACTAACGAACCTACCCAAGTGGTTGTACGATACGAGTCAGTATAGGTTTTTTATAACATACTAATCCAAAATTATTGCAATGGCATACGATTTATATGCCAATTTGAATAGTGCGTACTGCGTAGGATAAAAATTACAATCTTTGTGTTGAAAAATTACAATATTTTTTGCAAACAAGTGTTTCCGCTCTTTTATAAAAAAATAACCTCGAAGACGAGAGCGGGAGCAAAGCTCCCGCTTCCGTCTTCTAACCTATCCGCGATCCGAGTCGGTTTTGCCACTAAGTCCCTGTTCCTGTTGTTCTTTGAAAAACTTGAACTTTATACACCCTATCTTGGCATTGGTTAATCTCAGAGAAAAGTTTGTTTGACGTTTTATGCTTATTTTGATAGGTTCTACATTTTGATAGGTTTGATAGTAGTTTTTACAGGTAGCTTAGTTACTTAAATTTAATTTGTCCTATCGATCATTTATAAAATGTTAATTTGCCTATTGATTATTTGGTCAAATGAGTCATTTGTAGAAAGTTGAGTAAAATGTTTTTTTTTGTTGATTATTTGGTCAAATGAGTCATTTGTAGAAAATTGAGTTGTAGAAAAAAATTGTCAATACAAAATTTTGCTAATCGTTGCTTGTTAAGTGTAAATTTGCGAAATGTTTTTTGGTGAAACGTCGGGACACCTTTTTTTGGTTTAGCGGAGAAGTCAGCCCGCCATTTCCATTTCTTATGTAGCTTATCAAGCTATTTCGTCCCGCCAATGAGTTGCTTCGCGGGGCTCCTATTTCCGCCCTGAGAGACACAAGGTAACTAACGGACCTACCTGAGGAAATAAGTTTGTTTTGTTTTAACGAAACCTAACCTTACCTACTTTCCTGGTAGTAGGTAGTTCGTTTCTATACTGATCGCTTAGACATAATTTACGGTAAGTAATGAAATACAGTCTGTATTGTTTTCCATAAAATTTATATTTAGGGATTTTTAGTCCATAACGTTTTTCATCATAATTATTATAAGTCAGCCTATCGAAAGTCATAATGAAATGAATTAGCACTTTCAAATGTATGTCTAGAAATGTTTCTGAGTAATTATCTATATACCAGAGATGGGCGTAAGCAATTACTTTTGGAATTAATTACACCATTACATTCCAGTAATCGTGATTCCTCAGTAATCGATTACTTGGGTAATCAAAATTACTGTAATACTAGTACTATGATTACATTTGTAATCCATTCCTTTGGAATCGGTATTGTAAACCATTACTGTAATCTTGATTCCCCAGTAATCAAGTACTTAAGTAATCTGAATTACTTTACTCTAATTCCAGACTAGATTACCTACTTCATTAGCAGACCTTATTTTATAATTTTGTCAATGTCATTCAAATCAATTTTTTTTCGGTTTATATGTCATTACGTCATAAACTAAGAAAATGTCATTTAACTTGTCACTTTGTCACTTTGTTTGATAGTCCCTGGGCGACCGAGCTCTGCTCGTGTGAAAATACGGAGAAAACGAATTTTCCCCGACACGAGACCTAGGTAGGTTGATTTCTCGCCCCCGTAAACCACTATATTCCAAATTTCATCGAAATCGTTAGAGCCGTTTCCGAGAACGTGATTGCACATATATACAAATATTGCTTGTTTAATAGTATAGGATATCAGACAACGGCGGTCAAAGGGACTTGACTCCACCCGGACTCCTCCCGACCCCCCCCCCCACCCCGCGATCCCCCCATTCACCCCCAGCGATTCACCCAGACTCACCCCCCCCCCCCCCGACTCAACTCCCCTCCCCCTTCATTGACTCTAAACCCCCCCCCCCCCCAAATGCTGTCCGGCTGGCCAGCTGTTCCTTCTATCTAAATTGTATTCGGCCGAGCCAACCTAGCTCGGGCGAGCCGCACGCGCGTTTGCTCAGACACACGCTCAAATTCGACCGAGCCAGACCAGACGCAAGCATGGCATGTCCACACGCCCGCCCGAGCCAGTCCACACGCTCAGGCTAGCCGCGCAGGTGAGCATGTGGATTGGCTCGGGCGAGCGTTCGTCTGGTGTGGACTCGGATATTGACTGACCGACAGACCGACCAAACTCCCGCCCAAATCTATTGCTGACTTGATTACTACCAGATTACTTCTATATTTAAAAGTAATCTGGAAGTAATCAAGTCAACAATTCCAGTAATTTGGAACCGATATTGATTCCCAATTACTAGTAATTGTAATATTTGTATACATGATTCCTGATTCCTTAATATGTAATGGTAATTCACCGTTTCACTTGATTACATTACAAGTAATCTGACACCCAGTAGCGGATTACAAAGTAAAATCAAGTAATCGTGTAATCAGGAATCGATTACGAAATGCCCATCTCTGCTATATACCTATGGATGTTATAGATTTGGTTTCTTAGACATAATTCACTTTAGGCATTAATACGATATGAATAACAACCATTAGTACGTTGAAATAAATGCCTTACAACATTTCTGAATAATTATCGATAGACCTTTAAACATTATAGTCATCAATTTTATGACTTTTCAGATTATAGGATTTAATATTATAGGTCATTGATATTAGAACTATTACGCGTTATACTTAACAAAAAATATGACTACTGATGTGTATGTCTATAAATTTTATGGATATCAACTTCTGACCATCGAAATTCGGAACAACAAAATTATGGGAAACAAAGGGCACCCTTATTAGTAACATGGACATTATTTAAGTCAGGCACATTATACTTATTCGTCCGAACATTCAAAATCTGACCACGCGGGGTCAGGTACAGGTCAGTGAAAAAAAGTGGCGTCGATATCACAACAAACCCCGAGGTGCTCAGCGTCGCTCCCGTTGTTACGCGGACGTGACCCGCATGCCGCCCGCAATGTTCGGGGATACTTTAGAAATGTTTCCGTTACAAAACGCGATCTTTTCCTTTTCGAATGTGCACTAAGCGCATAAATATACCATTGCGTGTAACGGAGCCCGCCTTTCGAGGGCCGTACGCGCGGGTTATAAGTAACTACGCTTAAGTGACCCGGAAATTTATTTTCTATTTAGCCATTGACTAGATTGAACCGAGCGTTGCTTTGTGGCTATTTAATGAAAAAGGGATATCTTTTCGAACATACTGAATCAAAACAAGAGTAAATTAGGTATTGGAACAAAGCAGGAAAAATATGATTGAAGGAGAGAGATAGAGAGAAAAAGAGACAATATAGGAACTGAAGTTCCCAGCGATCGTAGTCAATTCTATTTTGTACCCGTAGATATGTACGAATCACAGACGATGAACTGTGATACTCTTCTAAAGGGAGACGATGGGCATATTTCATAAAGGCTTGTTACTTGTTATACAAGGTGGACAAGTAAGAGGTATACATTTTTTCTGACGATACCTTTGTTTGCCGGCGTAACCTCAGCATTCGTTTGATGTTAAGTGTCAAGCGAATAGACTGAAAAATTACTATGGAACGTTTTAAGCTAAGAAACACATTTACAAGTCACGTTACATGAAATCTTTAAAATTTGTTATATTAATTGACACTCAAAACACCAAATTTTACTACTTCTGACTTTTTTAGGGTTCCGTACCTCAAAAGGAAAAAAAAACGGAACCCTTATAGGATCATTTTGTTGTCCGTCTGTCTGTCTGTATGCCTGTCAAGACCCCTTATCTCGGGAGCATGTGGAGATATCAAGTTGAAATTAAAATCATATACTCAAGTCTACAGTCCCTTGAATCTGTAAAAAATATGAAGAAAGAGAATGTCATATTTCTATATGACTTTCTAAAGCAAGTGTGTATGCTTACAAGTTAATAAACCCGACACAGTAAAATCGGGAAATTTGAATATTTATTTGATTATTATATTTATAATTGCCAAGTGTTAACAATACGTCCGTACATAAATGTTTAGTATTCATCACCTGTTTATTTAGTTTTTACTGCGAAGGTGGCAAACTAGCATACGGCCAGCCTGATGGTAAGGAGACACCGCCGCCTATCTGGCCTCGCGAGGTGAGGGTTCCGTAAAATATTGAGAATTTTCCCGTTACTTTGAATACTCAAACTTCTTATGGGTTTTCCTGTAATCTTTAGGCAAGGAACTATTTTCCATATTTTTTCAGAATTTTAAGCTTAGTTTCGGGAGGGGGGGGGATTGTCAATTTTCGTCTTTTTTCCTAAATTACCTACTTCGAATCTGTTAATGCTAAAATAATATACCTGAGATGCTTACAATATCGCTCTTCAGCGATAAGACCGCCTGTTGTCTACCTCTACCTTCATGTTATTGTATTGTTTCTCTCTTTAACTGCTTTGTTTGTGTGAGGTGTGCAATAAAGAGTATTTGTATTGTATTGTAATAACCCCTTTTATTTGATATGTCACACAATACAGTTTGCGAAACTTTTTTTTTTAATTTTCCAGTTTACCCCCCAAATGTGGCCCCTTTGTTCAGAATTCATTAATTTCCTTTACGCGTTCATCTTTGGGTTTCCAATTTACATATGTTTACATAATTTTAACTCAATCGGTCCAGTAGTTTCGGAGCAAATCGGCTGTGACAGGCGGACAGACGCACGAGTGATCCTATAAGGGTTCCGTTTTTTTTTCTTTTGAGGTACGGAACCCTAAAAAGTAGGTACCTAAACAGTAGCTGGCGTTCTGTTTACACAATAACTTCTATTTTTAGTTCCAGCTACCACGTTATATAGTCAGCCAATGTCAGCAGTTTTCGATGCATTATTTCAGAGACTTTTATGTAATTTCCGTGTAGCCATACTGTAAAATTGCATTTCAGTCGTTTGTGTTTATCTATACGTTCGCATTCGTGTTTGTAAGTAAAGACGAATAAACTAACAGTTTCTTACATTTTATTGATTTTATGAATACGATATTTAAATAAATGGGTACATTGCTATTTGCTTTCGTAAGCGTTGTACAAATTGGGAATGGATGAAAATGTTAGAAATGCCTGACTATTTTTTTGGTGATAGGAATAACCTTCCTTAGCACCAGAAAAAAGTTTCAGATTTTTCAGCTGCGTCATTTTTTTTGAAAAATATAAACAGATTCCTCACTTACGTTTTGGGTCAGTTACGGCACCTTCCTCGATCGGTCTCATATTACAAAAATAGTTATTTGTTCAACAAGAGAGCAACGGGTCGTTCTTCTTTTTTACCGACAATGAACCGAGGTTTTTCTGTTTTTTTGGTTTTTGAACTATCGAAAATTGTGGTTTTGAAGTGCGATTTTTAAAAAAATGCATAGGTTTCTTCATTAGAACTAATTAAAGTTTCCTTTCTGGCCAATATAAATATTTATTTACGGTTGGTTTCTAAAAAAAAACATTGTCACATGTTTTTTTGTGTGGACTCTTTCAGTGGGGACAACATTTTGGTTTACCACTCTGTCACGGCATTCTACGAAAAAAAAAAACATTTAAAAAAATGCTAGTTAGAGAAAGTGAAATATTAAATATCACTAATTAATAAAATAATATGGAAGTTCATTCGAACATTATAAAACCGTAAACATCATTACTTAAATGAGATGCCGTAATAAGACGAAGGACAGGCTATTGTCGGTCGAAAAGAAGAACGACCCCAATAGTTATTTACGATACAAGTGCAGAAAATAGGAAATTCGCAACGAGTGGGGATAAATTAAAACACGACCGAAGGGAGTGTTTTAAATCGACACGAGTTGCGAATTACCTATTCGCACGTGTATCGTACAACGTTTTACAGTACATATGGCTCTTTAAAGTTTCAACATATGCACGGAAAGTGCTCATTTGCGCACTAGTGCGGGAAAGTAACACCATGTGTACTGTAAAGTAGATTTTTGCTGCGAGTGTTGATGTTGAGTCCCGAGCAAGTGAAAGATTCTATAGTTGAATCACGAGCGTAGCGAGTGATTCAAAATTAGAATCTTGAGCGTAGCGAGGGACTTAAAGACACGAGATGCAAATATCTTTGCTCTCGTGTGATACATACAACTTTTCACCTCAGCGGCGAGAACATATAACGCAAAGGAATAAAACGCCACATAGAAGCAATTAAATCATTTTTATGTAAAAAAACGGCCAAGTGCGAGTCGGACTCGCGCACAGGGTTCCGTACAAACCTGTAGGTATATAAATTATTAAAAATATTTTTATTTTATGATGTAACTAAAAATTTACGGTGATCGCAATTTTTCCTTTATCTGTGCTAATATAAGACGTTGCTTCTTACCAAATTTCAAGATTCTAAATTCACGGGAAGGACTCTCTAGGTTCTGATTCCCTTGCGAGTTTCGAAAATTTGCGGAAATTTGCAGCATAAACGGCTGTATCTTTTGATTGCGTTGGCATAGAAGTTTGATTTTTTCACGGCTCCAAGGGACAGTAGACCTGAGTATTTGATATACATTTTAGCTTGATACCTAAGAGTCTTGACAGACGGACGAACGGACGGACGAACGGACGGACGGACGGATAACAAAGTGATCCTATAAGGGTTCCGTTTTTTCCTTTCGAGGTACGGAACCCTAAAAACAAACAACAAATACATATGAAATAACAAACATTAACTACAATTACTCTCTCCCATAACATTAACTTTACATGACATTAAGAAAAAACTAAGTCCGTTTCCGTTTGTTTATGCATTTTGCTGATAGGTACTTGTCCAATGTCCAAGATGAACTTACTTAGAAAACATAATTTAGCCCTCTTTGACGTTATCTCTCAACTTTTGAGGAGGTAAAACATCGCCTTCGTCACTTGATTCACTCATATTTAGTTAATGTTTGTTTATGTTTTATCTCCAAGAAAACGTAATAAAGTTCAATCGCGCTAACTTTTTAAAGAATATAAAGTGCGTTTTGAAACTGTATATAAATTTATATTCATTCACCATATAAAAAAACTAAAGACTTATAATAATAAATGTTAGCGATAAATATCGCATTTCTTCATTGTACCAATGTAGCAACGGCACGGTTAGTTTACTTCGCTTACTTTAACAGTATAATTACTTATGGTCTTATTTTATGGGGATCAGCGGCAGATATTGAGACTGTATTTATTTTACAAAAAAGGGCTGTTAGAGCAATTTATAACCTCGGGTCGCGTGAGTCATTAAGAGAATTTTTCAAGGAAACAGATATTCTAACACTGCCGTCGCTATACGTATTTGAAATAATAATGTATGTTAGGAAGAATTTATACAACTACCCAACAAACACTGATAGGCCCAAGGTTACCAGAAGCGCAGGGAAGCTCAAAACAACTTTTTACAGGCTAGTAAAAGCGAAAAAGTCGTTCTTGGGAAATTGTATAAAATTCTACAATAAACTTCCAAAACACATTACCGAACTTACTGACTCTAAATTCAAATCTGTCGTAAAACGGACACT
The DNA here is from genome assembly GCA_932294315.1 of Epinotia nisella. Lineage (NCBI taxonomy): Eukaryota > Metazoa > Arthropoda > Insecta > Lepidoptera > Tortricidae > Epinotia > Epinotia nisella. Next base: position 10,065,686 of record OW028674.1, read on the forward strand.
CATTGCAAAAGCATATTATAAGATAAACGACTACATCATGGATAGGGATATTTGGCAGCGATAAAATCCTGCACTAAAAACCTGTCGTAAAATAAATAGGCTTTCTACTGTAGCAATGTAATTTTAAAATTTTATAATACTCTGATACTGATATGATATATTGTATACTGTTTTGAAAAAATGACACCTCGCCGAGTTTATTACGCCGGTTCTTCTCGAGGCAGAGGTTTACTTTCCGAACCGGTGGTAGTTTATCGACATTCATAGGTGCATGTAATATGCCTAAATTGAAGAATAAATCACTTTGACTTTTGACTTTGACTTTGACTTTGTATTTTAAGAATAATGAAATACTAATATGATTAAAATAATATTAGATTTAAGATAGGTTTCATATTTTTATATGGGTTTAACACGAGTCGAATTTTATTTTGTTTCGGAACGAGTTTTTCTTTACTGCTTTTTAGGGGCCTACTACGAAGGTTTCGAAGACGAATGACGAATCGACATATTTTATATCTCTATTTTTTTGTAACGGAGTGAAAGTGACAGAGATAATGAAGTTTAAATGTTCCAAGTTTGTATTACACCCTGCAGTATGAAAAGATGACCTGCGACTAACCTACGATATGAAAAATTAAAAAAGTTAGTTTTCTTCCAGCTCGCAGCAAAATTGCATTTTCCTCACTGGTTTCAAGCAGCAAAACCGCCATGTTCGAGCCGCTGAGGTGAAAAATATATTAAATATGTGTGGTAAACTGACACTGGCAATGATATTGACACTTGCAGCAGCTATATTGGTCATTACCGGTGTCAGTTTACCACAGATATTTAAGATAGTTTTTTTTGTAATATGAGACAGATCAAGGAAAGCGTCTATTTACCGTTCTTGACCCAAAACGTAAATGAGGATACTGTTTATATATATTTTTTTAATTTGTCGCAGCTGAAAAATCGGAAATGTTTTTCTGGTACTAAGGAAGGTTATTCCTATCACCAAAAAAATAATCAGGCATTTCTAAAATTTTCATCCATTCCCCATTGTGACAATAAATTCATATAATTAATTCACGCGGGTGGAGCACGTCTAGTGTCAAATAATTTGCAACGCATGCTAAAGACTAGGTAGGTTATGTTAGTTAGATAGCTTCAGTTGGCCGTAGGGCAACCCACCCAGAAATAAACACTGGCAAAAGACAAATTTAATGGAATAAAATGTTCAGTTACAATAAAAACAATCATGTTCTGACGTACCTAAGTGGAATAATTGTTCAACCAATCAGCGCGCACGATTCCGAAATTTATCTGTGAAATCTTGTTAAGCTGAAAAAAGAGTCTTAGTAAAATTGCAACTTTCTATAGTTTGTGGGGATTCAGTGTTGCGGTCGGGCAGAAAGTAGCTGTCGTTTCGGCGGACAAGCAAGACTTAACCCTAGGATTCGTCAATTTTAGCTGGAGCCACTGAGTTTTGTATAACAACGTACCGATTGTTATGCCCCGTACGGTACTGTATAAAGTAAGAAGTTTTAAGTTTAATATGTATAGGTACTGTAAGTATATAAAATGTGATTATATATGTCTATATCTATTTATAAATTATAAACACGGTAACCGCCACGCCTATGAGCCGCCATGCGTAAAGGAAGCTATAAGTTCGGTAAATACATTTTGTCCCCCAAGAGCTTAAGTGCCTTGTCAAAACTTGTTCTCCTATGTTATTTCAGTTTGATTTATGGCCTCGATATGTCAATTTAACGTCACTCTGCATGATTTATATGGTCTTCAACAAGAAACATTTAAGATGTGGTGAAGAAATTCTCTATTTTGCGTCTTAAGTATTTTATAGCGGAAATCACTTCTTTTGCATTTACAAATAAATGTTTAAATGTTGCTCGTTCAGTAGCTTAGAATTAAAAAAAAAAACATAGTTTATAGTTTCGTAGCTACTGCTGCTACTTAAAAAATTACACACATGTAGGTTATTAAGATAATTGTAGGTTTTTAAAACGAAAATAACTTTCACACGTCAAGGCTTTTTAATTTCTACATACTTAATAAGGTTATTTTACGCTTAGCCTACGTTAAAGTTTTTGTAAGTAAACCTGGGTTGGTAACATATGATCGATAGTGATCACTTCTTAGGTTTATCAAAAGAATCGTTGGTTTACAATGTATGTATTCCATACGTCTGTAGCCGAATTTTTCATTCATTTCATTTATTTATTCACTAAACAATGCAAGATTGTGTTTGTACTCAAACATATTTAAGACTAAGACCAACAATAAATTTCCTAATAAATAACACAGTCAAATAAATTAGCATACATCAAAAATAGGACACTCCATAATAAAAATTATCTACATTTTCAGTCTGAATATCACTAAATTAAAATTCCATTAAATATTAAAAATACAGGTTAAATAAAAAAAAAATAAGTACCTACTCTACTAGCGTAACGCAGTCCCACTCAAAAGTTAAGTCACACATTTTTCATGAAATCTTCTACTGAGTACAAGCATTGTTCCAACATTTTTTTTAAGTTTGTTACTAAACATGTTTGCATTTGAGAGTAACTTTGTTTGTTGTATAGACCGATTCGCTGGTAGTCCTCGGAGTGTTTGTCTCTTTCTTCTGGTGTTTCCATGTTTTGTACATATTTTAGTGCGTCCTTGATAACTATAGGACATAAATACTGGGATCAGTAAGTACAGTGAATTTCTTGAAATGGTCTCTGCAAGAAACCCACTGTGCTCTTTTGGCCATTATCCAGATAGGTAGCTCCTTTCTGAGCTTAATAGCTCAGAAAAAAGCTACCTATCAGGATACTGACAGACTGGATATTGTAACTATAGCTGTTCCCCATAACCTGGGGGTCAATCACGTAACGTATTGTACGCGCGTCAGGTAGATCTAAATGTCACTTTTTATGTAGAAAAACCGGCCAAGTGCGTGTCGGACCACGCAAAACGAAGGGTTCCGTGCCTATTAAAAAGGTCGTATCGTCACAGAAATCTTACGGCGCTTACGTCCTTTTCTTTAAGGAAGCCAGTTTTTCAGCAATATCTCGAAAACCTTTGAACCGATCTTGTTCAAAATAATTTTCGCTGAAAGAATTTAATAAGCCCTACGTCCATGATTTTTTTCATATTTTTACAATGCACGGTTCAAAAATTAGAGGGGGGGGGACAGAATTTTAGTGACTTTCGGGACGATTATCTCCGACTCTATTCACTTAATCAAAAAAATTGCTGAGAAACCTTATATTTATTTTGAAAGGCCTATCGATTGATGTGCCACACGGGGGGTCACAATGAAAAAAAAAATTTTGACTTTTAGTTTTATGTATGGAGTGCACCCCTAAAAAAATTTTTTTTTGTCATTTTAATTACAAAACTATGTAGCGGCTAACAAAATACACCTATCCTCAAAATTTTATTCAAATACACCTTATAGTTTTCGAGTAAAATGCCTGTGACATACGGACAGACGGACAGACGGACAGACGGACAGACGGACATGACGAAACTATAAGGGTTCCGTTTTTGCCATTTTGGCTACGGAACCCTAAAAATTACAATTAAATCCACCTAACGCGCGTAAGAAATGTTACGTGCTCGACCCACTAATACTATATGTAACGTAGTTTTGACTCCACTAGCGCATAATACACAGTCTTGAGCTGATTAATTTTTAATTCATTTCTGAGACTTCTTAGTGCATAGCATCAAGAACTAAGTAAGCTAACAAGAGAAAACAACTCTTGCTTCCAGTTTAGCATCGAATAAATGTAAATGCCAAGAAATTTTGCAGATGTCACTTGATCTATTTTAACTCTCTCAATTACTATGTCAAGTGCATCTTTGTTTGAGAGACTGTAGTACAGCCCAGGTTTCGATAGAATCGAAGGTTTGCTCTTAGTCCAAGAACGCTAAGCAGAGGGGCAGGTTATACTTGGTCATCTATATAACCTGACGGAGCGTGTGGATGTGGTCTACAGTACAGTACTAAAGCCTCTTCGGAAACCGGCTTGTTCGGGAGGCGGGAAGTCATCTAGTCAGCGTACGAGTTCTAACAATAATCTTAAATATTAGGTTACGCGTTACTGAGTTGTCAATCTTATTTAATAGTGCGCATGCGTAGTGTGCCCTCAATTATTTTAGAAGTCAATTGGATTATTAGCATGAATCTGGCGATACCAAACCGCGAACACCTTTTCCGCGTGCGTGTGAATATAATCCGAAACACGGGCAAACAAGCCCCCGCACGGATCAGTGTAGCCTGTAAATCAATTACAGGAGCCGACAGGCGCGCGTGATCGAATCATACGTGCCCATATTTAGACCAAATATCACCAGATGAGCAGAATATAATACTTTATAATCATCGTCGTCATCATCCTAAAGCCGAAGTCATACTTATCTAACTTGATGCTCTCTGATGCGCTCTGACTCATGTTATAGCGCATCAGATGAGTGGAAATCTAACCGTACTAAATGTATGAAATCGATATCGTTCTGTCGTGCGGTGATAAGCATGATTCAAGCTTAAGGCAATTTACTGCCAGATAGGCATCTCTAGAGACACAAAGTCAAAGTCAAAGTGATTTATTCTTCAATTTAGGCATATTACATGCACCTATGAATGTCGATAAACTACCACCGGTTCGGAAAGTAAACCTCTGCCTCGAGAAGAACCGGCGTAAAAAACTCGGCGAGGTGTCATTTTTTCAAAACAGTATACAATATATCATTTCAGTATCAGAGTATTATAAAATTTTAAAATTACATTGCTACAGTAGAAAGCCTATTTATTTTACGACAGATTTCTAGTGCAGGATTTTATCGCTGGAAAATATCCCTATCCATGATGTAGTCGTAGTAGTAGTAAAATTTCGATAACAAACTCAGTTCTCTCTATGCGCAATTATTCATCTAGTCTTCCTGCCCTCTTAATTGTACGTTGGGCACCTAGAAGAGTAGGTAGTACGTAATCCACAATACATTTGCCGCGATGTAGTCTCCTCTCCAGAATACACCAATGCAGCGGTTATCACTTTGAGTGCCTGGAACCGGCTAGGTGGGTTTTCTGCCTCTGCCCGAAGGCATCATCCTCTAGAAACGATTTTTCGCATGTTCGCGCAGTGCTACGAAATTGAAGGGATGTTTACAAATACAACATAACTGACATATTTTACGAAATCGAGTTATTGGTATGACCATGTTTGTCTGTGAAGACGGTACAATTATGCAGTAGACATTGTTTAATTAGGATCTCGTTTGCCCAAAATTACCGCTTTACATCTGTAAAATAGAATTACTCAGCTCCACGGAACTTATAGTACAATAATAATTACATTCTCTTATATATTTATGAATAACTAGCTTCCGCCCGCGACTTCGTCTGCGTGGACCCGGGATAAAATATATATCCTATATTATAATCCAGGCTATAAAATATTTTCGTGCAAAATTTCATCCAAATCGGTTGAGCCGTTTAAGCGTCAGTAACAAACATCCAAACATCTAAACATCCAAACTAGTAGGATTTAGATGGATTATATTATGTAACATAACAGATTTCTTAAAGGTAATAATTATTTTTACTATAGGAATGTAAATTGTTTTTGCATAAAAGTAACGGGTCGTCAGTCGCATAACAACTATTGTCATAATATCGATTGTCATACACTTTAAGCATAAAGTTCATGCTCATATATTTTTTGGCAAAATTGAACTATGGCATATTGGAGAATAAACAGTTTCCTCACTTACGATTTGGGTCAAGGACGTAGGATTTTATGCGCATCAAATTTATGTGCATTACACAGTATGCTCTTAAACATTATGATTAAAAATGTTATCTGCATAAATGTATGACTATTTACAGTAATGATGAGTATGATGCATCCACGTATGCCTATCAAAAATATGACTTTAAACTTTATGCAACCCGACCTTTACCCAAAAATAACATACTTAACTGCCAATAAATTTACGGAAATATCACTTATGACGAATTATATTTCATATTTTTGAAGAGATAACCGATTGAACACTAAATTACGGGCAATTTTTGCTGTACTACTCTGTCAAGCAAGTACCGGGAAAAGGTCAATAATATCCAAAATGTTAGTTATATATCCAAATTTATTTTATCGCCTTCAAAGTATGCTCCTTCAGAAATGATACATTTACGCCAAAGAATAATCCAATTATCGAAACATTTTTTAATCGCTTTTGCCGCAATTGCGTTCAGTTCTCGCCGCGAATTCTCTTTTACATCTCTAACGAATGAAAACGTGTGCCACGATGTGTTAATTTGAATTAAAAAGCAGAAATTAAATAAGTATGTAAGTCGTCTTCTCTTCACCTAATTTTGCGGTGCCCAACAGGGTCCTCAATTAAGTTTTATTCCCTATACTTAGCAACTAAAACTTATGTTTACCTAATACCCTGTAAACTAACATTGTGGAAAGCAATAAGAGATTGCGTATTGAGTTTAGGAAAAATAAAGAAGTCGGATGGAGTCATTTTATTTTTATTTTTATGTGAAATGTGTGTTGTCTGGAAATAAATGAATTTATTATTTTATTTTATTATATCTGTTGAATAAGGTGGTCGCTCGATGGTATTTGTTGAGTTATTGGTCAAAAATTATCGTGGTGCAAAATCCAAGAATTTTCTTTCCACATATCTGGCCTTTTTCGCCGAATTTGCTCTCCTTAACGCAGCATGCTCAAGGTATATTCTTTATTTACCGTTTGACCTTCCGGCAATAAATTCGAGAGCACAACACCGCGATAGTCAAAGAAAACAGTCAACATGACTTTGACTTTTGGTCGACTTTAGCGTGGTTTTTTCGGTTTTGGTTCAGTTGGCAGGCGCCACTCCGAAGCTTGTTGACTGGTTTGCTCATCACCAGTAACAATGTGTTTCATGAATGTTGGGTCGGAATTGACACGCATGTCCTCAGCGACTCTTATGCGATTGAGTTTTTGGAGAAAATTCAGGTCTTTTGGGACTAGTCGAGCGGCAACATGTTTCATACCCATGTAATTGTTTAGAATAGTACGGATTGACTCGTGAGACACAGAAAGTTCAGCGGCTAACTTTATCAAACTTGAATGAGGATTTTCAGTCACTATCTCCTTTACATTTGCGATGTTAACTTGAGTTGACGACGTTGATCTCCTACCAGGAGCCGTAGCATGGTTGGCCTTATCACGCGACAAGTGACAAGATAAGAGCGTCGTCTCGTTCTATGCTACGGGGCCAGAGCGAGGCAAATCTTCCGTCACATCTCAACCGCTTTTAAACGCATTGTACCAGTCATAAGCACGTGTTTTTGATAAAGTCGATTCACCATAAGCCTTCTGTAACATTTTCAGCGATTTCGAACACGAAACTCCATTTGCGATGCAAAATTTGAGACAAACTCTCTTTTCGATATTTTTGTCCATTATGAAATTCGCAACACACACTAGAGATGAGCCAACAAAAAACAGCACTGTATTTAATCTAAATGACAGTCAACTCAACCTTTGCGCCAAAATGGAAAACAGTTGTGCCAAACTAGCAACGAAAAAAAGGTATGTATATATTGAATTTGGAACCACACACCAATTATCAATTCCCGATACTTTTTTGACAGAATGTATTCTACCTAAATATGAAAGATATCGTTTCCTGGCTGCGCGTGATATTTTTTTATAAATCGGTTTTGTACAATATACAGGGTGTCCCAGAAGTACCGCGTCACAGTGACACTTTTTTTTACGTTCGGAGAATGCTTTGACATACCGTCCGCCCGGACGGAGTGTGTGGGACAGGACAAAAGTAATAACTCGAAAACCGTGCAACTTTTACTGGGGTCATGTTAGGCTGGTTAGGTTCCTCTTGAGCTGACCTACCTCCGGTATCCGGTGGTACTTCCGGTGGGACACCCTGTAGATAGTGGGGCATCTGTGCTACAACTCGTAGCAAGTCGTAGCGTCGTAGTACTTGTTAGAATACCGCTATCGTAGATCTAAACAATAATATAAGGGTATTTCAGCATGGTTACTAAGCAAGTAGGTAATACGTTAGGTTCGACACGCGTTGTAGGAAGTGCGGGCAACGTATCGCTTGCTAATATTATATTAAACCATTAAAAAAAAAACAAAAAAAAATTAAAACATGTAAATTCTATTTTATTATATTAAATTTGTATTCAATAAATAAATTAAAAAAATAGATCTTGTACATTGTTTCGTTATTTAATAACTAGTCTAAACTATTAAGACATGTTCAAACAACATTAAGACCGGCGTAATTGCCGGCCGAAAGTTATTAGAATTAGAATAATATTTTTTAAGATGATTGATTATTCGCTCCTCCTCGCCAAGCTGTCATGCTACAACTTTACAGGAAGTTTCCACAAAGCCATTGCGTCGTTCCTGGGAAATCGAAAACAGCGTACCTATATGTCTTCAATACGGGGTCGAATCTGGAACCAACCCCAGATCTGGATTGGTGACTGCGCCGTGCCCCAAGGATCAGTTATGGGAAATAACCTGTTTCTGATTTTAGTTAATGATATCACGACTGCCTGTAATGAGCCTGAGTATGTGATCTTCGCCAATGATACGTGCACCTAGTCAGTGTCGATGATGTGGAAACCCTGAAATCAAAGCTACACCTAGTCACGTACGTTACATATGTCTGAGTGGTTCTCTGCAAATGGCATGCTACTAAATGTGGAAAAGACGAACATTATACATTTTAGTCTAAAAAGAAAACATAACCACCAACAACACCATTGTACCTCAGGTAGATGCAACTAGGTACCTAGGCTTCGTAATCGTCTCAGGGTTGACATGGTCACCGCACATTGACTATGTATGCAACAAGCTGTCCGCCGCGTGCTATGCACTTTCTAGACCTACTTTGTCTCCCAGTAACTTGAGGAAAGCTTACTTCGGTTCTTTTTCTTTCTTACTTATCTGTGGGCAGTGTCTGCTAATCGTGACAGAGTGTTTAGAATTCAAAAGCGAGCCTGGCGTATCATCGACCGAAAACCAGTAGACCATCCCGCGAGAGACATATTTAGTCACCATAACATCCTAACGTTGCAAAGTTTATACATATTGACTGCTTGTTCATACATACGAACCAACCTAGATAGCTATAAAACCTACGGTCTACCCACCCAAAGGCCGATGCGCAGGCGGCACCTGCTGGAGCCCCCGCGCCGGCGCTTGGCTAAGGCTCGCGCGGCACTCAGCGTTGCTGGGACCCACATATATAACTGTCTCCCCGAACACATTAAAACAGCTGAGAGTGATGCCTCATTTACTAAAAAACTTAAGGCATTGCTTACTGACCTTGCGTGGTACAGTGTGAATGAGTTTCTCCAAAAAGATCATTGACCCTCTAGTTAACACAGGCGAAAAATTGTGAATTTTATTATTTTATGACCTGTAAATGAGATGTATGTACATTTATGAATATTCATAAATAAATAAATAAGACTGGCGTTAGTTATGACACAGATATAGTACGATCATCACGTAACCTAAAATGTTATCGAATGTCTACATAATTATCTAATCCAAATATTTTACAGTCATCAGATGTGGACGGTGACATCCAGCCTATGTTATAGACTTATAGTACTGTAAAAGTAGGTAGGTACCATTGCGGCTTACTTACAGAATACTCGTAAAGTTCATCTGTTTTGGCCGCCCATTTTATCGTATCTTTATACGAATAAGTATAAGCACTTTTCTCCAAAATGGCCCGCAAAGTATACATCAGTCGCTACATATTGGAAGGTAAAGTGTATAGTTTCAGGTCTGATCAAAATTAAAAAATAAAAAACATTGCAGGCCGCCTGGAATGTTACATATAAATTCCTTTATTTGTCGAGTACCAAACTTTTTAAAAAGTTGAAACCGGCCTATAAAAGACGGCACTCAAACTCAGCCAACTCAACTCGTATTTTTCTGTTGCAAATGCGACATTTTTCTATGTGTCACAAATAGTTTGCGTTTTTCGGTGGAAAAATACACTTGCGATTCGGTTTAAAAAGAAAAACGGCGGGAAATCATTAATATTTTCACGTTGTGCAACGATATTTAAAGTTTATTATTCCCCCATTTTGGAGAAAAGCACTATATTAGCCTTAGCCGGAATGGCAATTGCAGGCTTCGTATTATAATTAAACGGACTCGCAAGCTCGTCCGTTTAAACAAATACTCAGCCTGCAATTGCCTCCTTCCCGGCCACGGCAATAATGTACTATTCTTTTACTTTTAAGTGATTTATGACAAGAATATACGAAATCGTTTCAGACCCTTAGGCGCTTAAAAATAAATAAAAAGTACTCATGAAAGACGCACGGCGCAGAACGAGGCCGGGTCGAGTGACTTACAGACATCGAGCTTGGGAGCTAAAGTGTATTTTCCATTAGTGTCATAAAAAGGTAGCGTTTCGAAATAACGCGGGCCCGCGCCGTATCCACGTGTGATAATGCGCAGTAACATTTTATAAGGGCTCTAAATGTGAGCAGATGGCACAATGCGAATCGCTTGTACCGGCTCCCCGCGGCCGCAATCTGCCATTACATTTTATGCAAACAGTGCCAGAGCCCAGAATCATTTCACTTGTACGAATACTCCTAAATAGAATACCTTTTCAGTTTCGACATCGCCGTAATAGTTTTACGCCGCGTTTATAGCACTTATGAGATTGGATTCGATGTAATTATCGTACGGAGTCTCGTTGCATTGACGTACCAACTATGTGTTATTAAACTGTTAATGTTTGTTTGGATACCTAGAATGTAATGTACCTCTTTTTTTTTTTATCTTTATTTATTAAGAAAAGGGGTTTTGTCACGCAGTGACTATGCCACCCCCATAATGTACCTCTTAAACCGTGCCATTTCCAGATTAACTCTTAAAGTTACTGTTTCATGTCGAATTGTAAATATCGGAGAGTGCTGGTAAGCAATGCCTGTAAGCGGCTTGTTAACGAGTCGGGCTTGTTTTAAAGGAGGTTTGAAGTAAAGAATAACCAGTAGAAAGTGATCCCTCGGGGAACACGTTTCGGTAAAAACATATTTCGTGTCCCGTCTGAGGTCGTTTGTCACCGCGCGACTCGCGCGAGGCTGCGCGCGGCGCCTCCAGCAATCTGTTTGTCCAGCTGCCACCTTCCTTCTTTTAACAAGAGCTTTGCTTAGTATCCGGAAATTTATTTTTCTCGTAATTTGTCTTAACATACCGCGAGCCTGAGGCGCATAAAGATTTATGGTCACATAGTAGCTTTTGATGTTTACGACGTTCTTTGTCGTTCCAAAGTCATCCGCGAAAATAAAATTTGACGCAAGTGTCCTGCTTCCGTGCTGTCCTTTAAGATTATTTTCAGTCTTTACTTTGGGTCTTATAAACGTACAGGGTGGGGCCCTGTAACAGGAGCAAAAAATTAAACGGTAGATTATTAAGCTTGTGAGCAATTGTTTCCAAGTGGTTTTAATTGAACATTTTTTTTGGTTTTTTTTTTTGTCTTTATCATAAGTTTACGTGTACTTTTTTACTCTTCTGGAGTGATAAAAGTAACTTTGTATTTTAAAAAACGTAATGGAGTGGTGGAACACGATAAAGCATGGTTTGATCTGTTATCCTATAGACGCGAATTAAGACACCAACGCGCTGCTCTTCCTCTTTCATCTCCGGGCAGGACATTTACTTGCCAATTATGCGGTCGTGGCTGTCGCTCCCGTATCGGCCTTACAAGCCACTTACGTAAGTGCTGCACCTCTAATATGGACGCTGTTTAAATCATCTTTTCATAGATGTATAAGGCCAATGATGATGTATTTTAAAAACAATAAAAAAGAATAAAAAATTTAAAAAACCTCAAAAATATCTTTTGAAAACAAAAATGCAAAAACTATTATGACTCACTACATGATGTTACCTCAAAATCTGCATTGACTACTGTGCTATGATCTCGTAGTGCCAAGATCTACTATATTACTACATATTACTCGGAGGTCATAACTTTAGATCAAAATTTCTCCAAGTTAAAATTTTTTGAAAAGTAATGGGCACAAAGGTTACTACAGATAAATATTTTGCTCCTGTTACAGGGCCCACCCCGTATATTAAATGAGTTACTTATTATATACGCGATTTTGGGATTAGCAAAGGATTAAGTATTGCGGATGAGATAAATTCACGAGTGGTTGTACATACGTAAAGTGCGGTCCAAGTTTCCGGCCTAACAAGGAAAAGAAGTATATTCACAAAACGTATTGTATTTTTCGATATAGACTCCCTATATTTCAATGCACTTTTCAGATCTCTTAGTAAGCCTTTCTATGCCCTTATAAAAATACTCAGAAGTATTGTCCTCAAAATGGACGTAAACCGCACGGGTCACTTCATCATCTGAAGAAAATCTTCTTACCCTTAAGTCTGCCTAAAGTTTCGAGAACAAATAATAGTCACTTGGGGCCAGGTCGGGACTATAAGGTGGGTGGTGAATTTCCTCGCAGCCACATTTTGCAACAGCAGCCTTGGCAATTGAAGCAGTGTGAACAGCTGCATTGTCGTGGAGAAGCCTAACATCTCTGCTAATTTTTCACGACGCTTCTGCTTGATCGATTCTCGTAACTGCTCAATAAGGGTGGCGTAGTAGTTACCATTTAACATGGTATTCCTTTGTTTTGTTTCAATCAGTAGTATTCCGTGACAATTCCAGAATACCAAAGCCATTATCTTTTTGGTGGATTGTGTTACCTTGGCCTTCCTAGGTGGCTTTTCACCAGGACGACGCCACTCCATCGATTCCCTTTTGGAGAGATGATCATAGTACAAAACCATGGTGTCATCCCCCGTAACAATTGACTCCAAAAAACTCTCTCCGTGTCGTCTATATGCGTCTAAAACCCACCTCGCCCGAACTTTATTCATGTGAAATATTTCATGAAGAATACTAAGAACTGAAGTTTTCAAAAGCCTTGTCCAAAACCTTCGATCACTCGAAACTTCCTCTTCCACTAATTTGACGCGGTCCAAAGTGAGTACTTCCACAGGCCGGCCGGAGCGAGGTTTGTCGTCAATGGAGTCCCGCCCTAAATTAAACTGCTTACTCCATTCTTTAATGGTGCAAAATGACGGAGAGGTATCCCCTTACACAGCATTTAACCTTTTTTTTTAATCGGTCGGGCTGACCCCTTCCTTTGTCAGGAACTAGATCACGGAACGATATTAACTTAACTTAAACATTTAGAAAACTTTCAGACTTCCTATAGTTCTAAACGTAGTCAAATCAAAACAACAACCAACAGAAACCTCAAAACTATACACAAACAAACAGAATAAATGACAGTCACAACGACAAATTTTGTTTTTATTTTTAAACCGCCATATATCTCCAGCCAGAAACTTTTGGACCGCACCTCGTATATAATACTATCGTATACGATATATCGTATATATCGTATATGTAACTCGTAATAGGTATTTGTCATGAGGCTTCTATTCTATGAGGTACACGTATAGTGATATTAGCCGTATTTCGTTTCTTATACAGCGTGTATTTTTAATATTACCTCAAATTGTAACCAGAAGTAGATGTTAGGGCTATGAACATATATATTGCAAAAAAAATCTCTTAACTACCAACTTTTTTGTCCATATAAAATAATTCAGCACGCAATGGATCACTACTTTGCCTTACTGACGCAACGTCACAACTGTCACAAGTGACCCGCTTCTTCCATGAGTCAAATGTGTGTACGCAATACATTGGTGCTCGATAAATTTTCAAAAATTAATTACGCTTCGGTAGTTAAGATTAAATTAAAATTTTCTTGCAATATCGGTTCACAGCCCTAACACCTACCTCTGGTTACAATTTGAGGTAATATTAAAAATACACGCAGTATAACGTTACCTTTTGTACACTATACGGGCCCCGGTGATAAAGTGATCAATAAGCGTAAGTTTGGCATAGGTATCTCGGCTTTCGTTGCGAGACGCGCATTGAGCCCTCGTCAAACCCTCCTATATGTCGGAGGAAACTTTCACGATTGTATAGTTACAAGTACGGGCTTTACGAGCTCTAGGTATAATTAGCTCATTGTTCCGAAGCCTCGCCATGCGTCGTTCACGGTGGTGCTTTGTCTCGGAAAATTATGATCGTCCCCTCGGTTATCCTCGACCATTAGCACCATTATGTCTTCGCGGATTAGATTAATATCGCACATATTGTTACTGGTTTTGTATACAATTCGTTTCTATATACCTTTGTACCAATAATTCTTTGGTCTGCTCAAGAATCGAAAATAAATATAATCAATCAAACAACATTTTGTTTCAGTGAATTCAGCCTAGTATATAGATTTCGTTCGAAAAGTCGCGCAATTATTCTGCTGGTGTAGTGATGTCATCGTTTGATATTCGAATATACACTGCATATGAAGTCAGGGGGCCAGCGTACGCGGGCGGCATAATCCTGCGGCGCATCCATCATTCGGCGTAATCCGCGCGCACGGTCGCGGCTACACTGGCTTTAACACGATTACGCGCCTAAAAGCTGATTCGATAGTTCATTAAAATAAGTGTTATACGAGTATACCATAAATTCCTTTTCATACAGAGCGCGCGGTGTTGTCGTACAGAGTCCAACAGAAGTCGTCGAAAAAAACAAAGGTCGTGTTTGGTCTAGATGTGGGTCAATAGTTACAGCTTGTGTGCACGTAATGTATGTTTTTACTAGCTTTTTCCCGCGGCTCCGCCCGCGTACTAAAAGTAATTTTAACCGTCTACAAAAAAGTTGCATTTCAGTTTGACCCGTATGGAACAATTGAGTTGCAATTTGGCACAAATACTTTCAAGAATTTTCATGTCCACAATGTTAAATTTCAAAATCGATGTCTTTTTCGTAATTAATGTTCCAAAAAACCATAAAAACGACACCCATATTGATATTTAGACATTTCAACCCCATCGCACCCCAACAGGGGAGATGGTATTTCACGTTCGCCACATTGGATTTTAAATCGTTGTTTTCGTATTCAGCGACCCGATAAACCATAGGAACAATACCCATGTTGATTTTCAGACATTGTCACCACATTTCCCCCTTTTAGGGGTTGAATTCTCAAAAACACCCGATACATGTGTTTACTCATTTATCGTTAGGAATACTGCTGAGAAGTTTCGAAAGAAATTGTCAAACTAATCTTGTTTCCCCATACAAACTTTGGACCCCATTTCACCCCCTTCGTGGTTAAATTTTGAAAAATCCTTTCTTAGTGCACCCCTAGACCTAATAAGAAACCTACGTGCCAAATTTGGAATCTCTAGAACCAGCGGTTTGGGCTGCGCGTTGATAGATCAGTCAGTCAGTCAGTCAGTTTTTTAGGGTTCCGTAGCCAAAATGGCAAAAACGGAACCCTTATAGTTTCGTCATGTCCGTCTGTCCGTCTGTCCGTCTGTCCGTCTGTCCGTCTGTCCGTATGTCACAGGCATTTTACTCGAAAACTATAAGGTGTTTTTGAATAAAATTTTGAGGATAGGTGTATTTTGTTAGCCGCTACATAGTTTTGTAATTAAAATGACAAAAAAAAATTTTTTCAGGGGTGCACTCCATACATAAAACTAAAAGTCAAAATTTTTTTTTTTCATTGTTACCCCCCGTGTGGCACATCAATCGATAGGCCTTTCAAAATAAATATAAGGTTTCTTAGCATTTTTTTTTGATTAAGTGAATAGGGTCGGAGATAATCGCCCCGAAAGTCACTAAAATTCTGTCCCCCCCCCTCTAATTTTTGAACGGTGTATTTTAAAAATATGGAAAAATTCATGAACATAGGGCTTATTAATTACATTCACCGAAAATTGTTTTGAACAAGATCGGTTCAGAGGTTTTCGAGATATTGCTGAAAAACTGCCTTCCTCAAAGAAAAGGACGTAAGTGCCGTAAAATTTCTGTGACGATACGACCTTTTTAATAGGCACGGAACCCTTCGTTTTGCGTGGTCTGACACGCACTTGGCCGGTTTTTTATATATTTAGATGACACAGGTTTTATATAAAAGAGCTGCCACTCACGCGGATTGTAACTTTTGCGAGTTTAAGCAAAAAATAGGCTTTCAAAGTCTTAAGCGATTTGGCTGTATCCACAGGAACGACGGGAACCTAAATCTCTCTACGACCTTCAATTATAATATTTATTTCAGTTAAGAATATTAGGTCTATACTGCCCATCACATCTCATCTACGAGAGGATGCTTATGCTTAGCAGTGTGAAGTATCACCAATAACTATGTTTAGGTATGAAGATTAGAATAAGCATTTATTCGTGACTACAACAGAACATGGACAGAAGCTTGCACACAAAAATCAATAGTAGCCGTAGTAGTTAATGTTTCAAATTATTAATTAGACTAATTCGACAATTCAGACCCCTATTTTACCAACTTGACAATTGTCAACTGACAACGACAATTCTCCGTACATTGCTAATAGACGATCGGTTAACCTAGTGGGTAGTGACGCTGCCTACGAAGCTAAAGGTCCTGGGTTCGAAGCCCGGTAAGGGCAAATATTTGTGTGATGAGTATGAATATTTGTTTCTTAGTCTTGGATGTTTTCTATGTATTTAAGTATTTATATCTATTATATATATATCGTCGTCTAGTACAGTCAGCAGCAGAAGTAGCTAAGCACTTTAACATGCTCAGAATGATCTGCACAGAACCTTATTCTCTTGACATTAGAGTCCGTGTGCAGATCAATTTGAGCACTAGGCCCGCTTAGCTACTTCTGCTGCTGACTGTACCTATAACACAAGTCTTATTGAGTTTACTATAGGCCTAGTTCGATTTGTGTAAGAATGTCCCCTAATATTTATTTATTTATTTATTTATTATTTATTATTTATTGCTGGTTCCACAGGTAACCTAGCGACCACTTTAACTTCTAGAGCAAGCAATGTATGGCGAATTGTCAGTGTCAGGTGACAATTGTCAAGTTGGTGAAATAGCCCAACTAGCACACTAGCGTTAAAATAACCCTTATATCATTCTTATATCGGTTCTAGCCAAGTGTTAAGGTATTAAGAATGCCTGTAAAAAAGGTCTTATAGCGTGCTCTAACACCCTTATAACTACGAAAGAGGCCCACGAATTACAGGTTAAGGTGTTAGCTGAGAGTCTTATAAGAGTCTAGCTCTTACGCATTATAAAGTGAGCATCTTACTCTTTTCTTTACCCATAAAATTATGAGACAAATATAGTCTTCCGACAAAATGGCGCAGATAGTTAGTATAGGTATTAATATTTGACAGCTATGTAGTCGTATTAATTAAAAGTGAATTAAATTGGAAGTGTGTGTGACATGAAGTGAAAACAGTCTGCCCTTGTGATTTTACGGTAAGTGTATACCATGTTTCCCATCTCAATTTTAACGCGCCCAGGATTTATTAAAGATTTCTAATAAAACTTATGAACATTAAAATATACATCTAAAGTTTTTATCATTTTCTATTCCTGTTTCTTGGCCAGTGGCATGATAAATTAAGTGGCATCCATATAATGGCAAGAGTAACATAAATAATGAAGAATCTTGATGTCAAATATTGAATAACCTAATCAATTTGTAGGTTAGAGTCCACCAAAACAATGGCGAATTACCTTAAAGCTTTAGGCGTTAGCTCAACTATAACGCTTATTGACTTACAACACTCTTACAGTGTCTTTAAAGTGTATCTGCCTAACACCTTAAGCGTTAGAAAAAGTTTCAATACTTACAAGAGACTTAATTCTGTTATAAAGTCTCTGCCTGTAGCTGGGACTCTTGTAAGTGTTTAAGTATTAAAAACAGGTTAAAGCTTTAACATCTTAAGTGTAATTGCTTTGAGTAACACTCTTATAATGCTTTAGGACTTAATTATTTTTCTTAACTCCTTTATAAGACTATTAGTTATAACTGAGAACATTTATAACTCACTTATAAAGGTTAAGGTTATAATAATACCCTTAGCTATTACCCAAATGTTAGTTGGGAGGGGCCTGTACCTACTGTATTCTTGACATATTGAAAATAAACAATAACCCTTGGTGTATTCAAACAGAATACCTACAGGTAATTAATGGACGTGTAATTCAACACTTAGTGATTACTTTTAAACGAGTATTTATTCAATTATCGCAACGTCACTTTTGAGCTTTGTTTTAATTGAAAGTGTTGCTTTGTGACGTTCCTACGGCTCGGATTGCTACTAATTGCAATTCAGAATGTATCTCTGAGTTGGGACTTAAACTGGTTATAATGTTGACCGTATTCGGCTCACGTAGCTCGCTGGAGCCCCAGGGCTTAGCCCCCGCGGATCTTCTTGTTTTTGACGTTTCATGGTTACATAACTGAGCGATGCCACTTTGTAATGGCTTTTTCACCGAATCGTTTCAGAATGGAATTACCTAAAATCAAGAGTTGTCTGTATTATCGAGCGTTCTCATTGGTTCGGAAGCACGGAACTTTAATTACATCTTACTGCGGTCGAATAACTAGAATATTACCTAGCGTTACTCGTACCTAAATAAACAACTCGATAGGCGGGACTCAATGCCGTTGCTCGTCGATTCTCCGTTTAATTGTCAAACTACAAAAATTAAAATTAAAATTATTTATTTCCGTAACTTAATTTAGGATACAGTATCTGTGCTGGTGCCTCTTTTTAAGTATAATATACTTGTGCTAAGAGAACACCGCTCTTCCACATGTTGTGACTTACAATTTGTTAGCTTAGGTGTGGCTATAACTTAAATATAAATTAAAAAGTAAACATTTCGTATTATGTGTGTAAAAAACATCTATTCATATACTCGTAACTATTTTAGTGTGTTTATGTAGCAAATATTTTGTTAAATGTCAAAATTACGAAGCGTCTTAGTCGTTTGACAACCTGGGAGACCCTTAAATAATAACGATGAATAAATCTCTCACGTATGGTAACTAGGTGAGAGGCGCCGAGTGCCTCCTACCTTCAGGGTTGTCACCTCCCTGCAATTACTCAAACAGTAATGCCGCTTGATGTATTGGCATGTCTACCTCGATCGGACTATGTAGGTACCTTGTATTCTGAAAAAGACCGCTGAACTAAAGTCTGCTATTCACTATCGCTTCAGGATAGTGTACAGGAAAATTATAGTGAGTTTCCAATTGGTAATATTAAATCTTTACACACTAATATAAGAGAAATCATTATATACATCCTACCGTCATATTATTTGTTAGTGAAAGCGGTAATAGCCTTATTTCATAAAAGTTCATCAAATTTATTTTGTTGTTAAAGTGTCGTTAAACTGTGTGTTTTTATATATATATGTTACTTTAACAATCTGTGTTTGTGACAAAGGCGTAAAACAGATTTCAGTTAACAGAGGTCTGTTCAGTTTATGAATAAGGGGTAAGATTTTACAAAACGGGTATTACGGTAGAATATCAAATGGAATGATACCATGTGTCAGTAATTGTGCTGTACCTATTATACTCAACTAGTTGCTTAGCTTAACCTTAAGAAGTGGACCCGAACACAATAGTAGATTGTATGACAAGGGTCTAAAATAAGCCATTTTACCACGAGATAGTTATTTTCCCAAACGAAAACGAAACGGGAATATTGTTCGAGGGGTAATATGGCTTTTAGACCAGTTATTCACTCTACTTTTCACTTCGACTGCGAGAAAATAGTAAAAACGAAGATTATCCATCCACAATCAATACTAAATTCCACGGCGAAAAGATCAATTTAGCGGCTTGATTTTTTTAATAAACTGCTTGACACAGATACAAAATATTCACACCACGAATAAACTCCATCAACCGTCTATAGGCGCGTTCAAAGTGGAGTCAAAACCAACGTGCCGGCCGGGCAATAAAACGAGTTATAGAAAAGGCACGTGGCCGGCCCGGAGATTTATGACCCGGCCGGCACGTTCGTTTTGACTCCACAATAGTTCAAACATTTAGTCGTGTTTGACTGCATACACGGCATAAGCTTTACTGCATAATTATCTATAAAATATTGGGTTATGACATAACTTATGTCTGACCAAACCTATTACGGATAAATATCAATTTAAGATTGGTGGTTCAAGTCCAGTTGAATGTATCTAGATCTCAAACCAATACGTCTAGTCAGACATACCCCAGTATTAAAAAAACCGTACAAGCGAGTTCAACTCGCGTGGTGAGGGTTCCGTATATAATCTAAATTTCATGTGTTAGTGTTTTTGAATACTCAAACTTCTTATAGGTTTTCCTGTAATCTTTAGGCAAACCTATTTTCTATATTTTTTTCAGAATTTTAATCCTAGTACTTTCGGAGATAAGGGGGGGGGAATGGTCAATTTTCATCTCTTTTCCTAAATTACTTCAAATCTGTTTTTGCTAAAATTATAAAAAAAATATATCTGACATGCTTACAACAACTCCTTTCATTTGATATGTCACACAATACATTTTGCGAAACTTTTTTTTAATTTTCCAGTTTAATCCCCAAAAGTTGTTGTTCAGAATTCATTAATTTACTTTACGCGTCCATCTTTGGGTCACCAATTTACATATGTGTACCAAATTTCAGCTCAATCGGTCCAGTAGTTTCGGAGCAAATCGGCTGTGACAGACGGACAGACAGACAACCGAGTGATCCTATAAGGGTTCCGTTTTTTCTTTTTGAGGTATCGGAACCCTGACAACCGAGTGATCCTATAAGATCCATTTTAATTTCTTTTTCCTTTTCATACTACAGTGAAGATATTCTAGTAAGTGTATGCTTGGAATTAGACACTATACAAAAGTGGCTTGACATTACGAAGAAAATTAATGATGAGGACAACCTAATCAAATTTTCTCTGAATAGCATTCATGTGCTAAGATGTACAGCTTATATTATGTAAGCACAGATGCATTTTAGGCGACTTTCTGACTGGGCAGGGCAGGTCAGGATCGGTATGCGGTATTTTGTACTTTGACGTGAAAGATGACTGATGTCGCACAGATTTCCTTACTTACACTGCGTGAGAAATCAGGTCATGTATAGTATATTGTTTAACGAGGGGCGTAAGTAGAATATTGCGAACAAGAGTCTATCAGAAGCCCGACGCCGAAGGATGATTCGAGTTTGCAATATTCTTACGCCCGTGTTATACACAATGTTTTTCATCACATTTGCGAGGAAATAAATAACTACAAAAGACAGAAAAATTCCTTCCGGGTCATGGCTGTTTGTATGACTGAAGGTCCAAATAGTTCGATTATCTATGTGCTAAATAATACGAGTGTCAAAATGCACAACAGAAATATAATGCGATTGTTCGAAATAACGATTGTTATATACATTAATAGTCATAGAGAATTTGACAGAACGAGCCAGTATCTAAGTTTCATACAACCGCACCGATCAAAAATTGACAACTTCACTTCCAGATCAGTGCTAGTGTAGCGCGCAGCTTCAATATTTTAACCAATCACAGAGCAGTATTCTTGCGGCGCTGGGCCACTTAGTTTTTTTTTTCAACCAATCACACAGCAACTAGATTTGCTTAAGCCAATAAGATCACACACAAGCTCATTACGCCCTAGGAATACAAACTCACCATTAGTCCCGGGGGAACAATTTTAGGCGATTGTCCTTCTGTATACAGTCATGGAATAACACCATTTACGATAAAGTGTGATGAAAAATAATTTAATAGACTACCTCCGGAGTTAAAACTTATTTCTAAATGCAGGAGGTGCCTTTACAGATAAATTAAAATTGTTTTTATTGAAAGGGTGCTTTTATTGTGCGTTCTAGGGTGCCTTTGTTGTTTTTGTCACGAATAAATGTCTCTTTCTTTCTTTCTTTATTGCGTGGAAGAAGTGTTTGTAGACAACTTAGTAGTAGATAAGACTTATAATTATGTGTTTAGTTGGTAGAGTCTGGCTAATCAAATTTAACCCAAATTTTTGGCGGGAAATTCAAATAAGCGTGGGCTGGTCACAATTTGTGTAGTAGGAATTATAGTTTTGATACTAGAAAATATTTTTGATTTTCTGTGCACACGTGAGGTATCTAAAAAAATAAGTTAAATATACGTTGACGTGCACTCAAAGTCAGCTCACATAATTTCTATCACTATATATACAGTACAGTCAACGACAAACGCATACGTTTACACTCACCGTTAGTATATAATTATAGCAAGGCGAAAAATGAAATGTAGTGTAAATTAGTTAGCTCGATAATAAGTACTATGCCAAATATCAACTCAATCGGAAACTGCGGAGTTGTTTAAGTTCAACTTACTACATTTGCATGTTTCTTTCTTGCTTGCTTGCTTGCTTACAGGCAACACCGAAATAGGTAAAACCACGTGAAACTTCTATTCACGTACTAATGAAAGTTATAGGCAAATGTTAAAACTAGTATCAAGTATCAAAATATTTATGCAGCACCAACCTATATAACAATAGTTTGCGGACCTCACTCGGTATATAGTCATTGTTAATATTATTTAAAATAAAACATAAACCGTGAACCATTTGAATGAATGACATAAATTGATAACTGACTTTTAGCCTTTTTTTAAATCATATACATTGGTGATACCACAAGGAAATCTCTGTCAACAAAATTTGGTTAGCCAGACTATAGTTATACAATTTTACCGTAATTTTCACTGTATGTTGTATACACTGCGATTTATACTTTGTCTTATATATTATATACGTGGTATGTTACCGTCAAATTATGAACACCGTCAGTTTATAATCTTACTCGCTCTATTATGAACTGTCAAAAAATGTTGAACAGTCAAAGCGTCAAATTGTGAACTGAGATCAAATTCGCATGATTCGGTTCGCAACCAGTGCACTGATTGGTTGAACAAATGATTGCACTTGATCTGCTTTTTTTAGCTGAACTTTTTATTTAATTCGTTTCATCATCTGGCAGTGTCGCGGCGACAGCTGACGTTGTGCTCGAACGTTCCCTCATATATTTCCGTACATAGTACTATCGCTCTATCGCCGCGTCACTGTCGCTGCGTTAGTGACGCCGGAGCCGCGCTGGTCGGAAGTCCACCATTACACTGACACACAGGCGAGTAAAGTCGTCGAGCCGTAAGTACGCGAACTTACTCGCCCGTCTGTCACCTACTTTATATTGTAATATTTGCGAGATTAGTTAGGTAGGCAAGGTAAGGTAATAGGGTTTGGTAAGTGCTTAGGCATGTGTAATACCGATCTTACCTCATATGCATGCATTGATTGTGCAGAGCGCAGCCGAATGTCAACGCAGTCAATAGGGTGGTCCATCAATGGTGGCTCCAACCAAAATTAGCTTTACCTCGGTACAGTATGTCTCCACATATCTACAAGAACCGATTCATAGCGCTGTATTATCTCGCACAGCTAATACTTACGCTTCATCTAGTTCTTATTAGGTTTTCATTTTTTTACCGATGAAGAGGAATACAGCCATCGCGTTCCGTCTTTTTAATGGTTTCTTTTTTGGCCTTCAAAGCCGCGCGACAGTAAGTTAAATGTATATGACTTACCTATACTTAGTTGATGATGTATTTTTTTGACCTGAACTACTATTATCTATTCTGTGCCTGACCACATAAATATGGATCGTTCAGTCCAAGAAGAAGCGCTCTACTCCAACCTAACCATGAACGAAACAAAAACTACCTACCTACTCAAAGAAAAGGAGTGCGGCGCTTTCTCGTGAATTGAAAGATGTAAGACTAGGTACGAATTCAATTATGAGGGTAGATATTGCGTATCATGGATCCAATGGTTAGTAGAGGCCACTACTTGCCTACCCGCGGGTCGCGCGGTAAGCTTTATTGCGCCTATAAAAATTACTTTTAACGAACTTTATGAGACATTTATCAATAAAATATTGAATTTATCGTGCTACACAAAGTGGCTACAACAATCTTATAATTAGATTTTTTTAACAGCTGATATTTGACAGCCGTCATCCCAGTACAATAAACTTCAATTATGAAATAATGATGACATAAATTGTACTGGGATGACAGCTGTCAAATATTAGATGTAAGGGCATTTTTACTATAATTTAAATTACAAGTATATATACAAGCAAAGACGGGTCGAAACATTCGTAAAAATTTCACTTAGGTACCAACCTCGTGGCACAATGTACCTACCTACTATTGCTTGGTCGGTATGCTAACATTCTATGTGATGAGGCCTCACGTAGGTATATTTATAAGTCCCTTACGTCGTAAATATAAGCGAAGAAATAGGTATATAAAAGGAAAACATTTCCAATTACACTGTGTTCTAACTCTACCTAAGCAACTAGTATAACTTCAAAGTGGTTTCCACGACCCGTTATCGGCTCTGCCTCTGCGAAGCAAAAATTTTGCAATATATTATGACAACTTTCCGACAAAGTCGTGACATGATCGTTTTGTACTTTGCTGTCAATGTAGCGAAATGCCATACGCAATACTAGGGTGGAATGTTGAACGGGATGTAAAATTACCTCAAATTCATAAATATTAACACATCTCTTTTAATTGAAATGTATATTGTCCATTTCTCACAAACACAAATATCCATGAAACAGATGTGCTCTGCCTACCCTATAAGGAAATACAGGCGTGGTGTTATAGTTGTTTATTGCCTAATACAAAATTCGACCAGGGTCCAAAATCGGACAATAGGTACCATTAACTTTTTTTTTAAATGTTTGGAGATTAGGATACCTTCCTCAGGTAAAAGTCACGACATCGTAAAAAAATACTTATGATTATATAATTTAATAAATAGAGAGGTGTAACACTGCATGGGGAGATGTCCTCAAATTAAGTTTTGGTTCCGTGTCACGTTAAAACAACATTATCACACTAATATTATAAATGTGAAACAGTGTCCATATGGAAATCCATGTGGTCAAAGATACATAATAAAGTAACATCGACGGAAATTGTATTTATACAACTAACGTTAAAAACTTCAATAGTGCGATGCAGAGCTTCACACATTTCCAGGCATATTCTAGCCGTAGTAGGTAATTCTTCCGATTTTTCTATGCGTTTAAACTCTGCCAAACCATATGAGAACGTATAAAAAAGAGTTTGATGGAGTTTAGGTATCGTAGACAGAGTTCGAGAAAGAACGATTTAAGAACACATCACCAGCGCCATCTTTTGGTAATCAGTAGAAACATGGATTCTTCCTAATGTGGTGTAGTGGCGTTGAGGACAAATTTAACAAAAATATGCGAACCGATTTTATTGAAACTTTCCAATATTGTTGTTTATACCTCAGAGTAGAACATAGCGTGCCGTTTTTTTTAGATATAATTACTTCAGAGGGTGGAATAAGGAACCAAAGATTGTATGGGACTTAATTTTTTTTTTTTAATTGGAACTTGAAACTTCGTAGATTGATTTTATATCAAAATATTAGAAAACTAATTTCTGCGTTTTTGAAAATTCATTCCCTAAGGGGGTCAAAAGGCGTTTGAGAATTTGTATTGAAAAAAACGGTCACCCATCCAAATATTGACCTCACTCGACGTTGCTTAACTTTGGTGATTGTTGCGAAGTGTTCATCGCTATTACACCAAGTAGTTTCTGAAGGTTACATTATCATTTAATGATTTTTATAATTACAATATCAGTGTTTTTAAAATAAAACTGTACTGTTTACTAGAAGGCGACATATTGATATAAGTCAGCTACTGTCTGAAAGCATCACGCGTGTGGACCAAGGTGGAAAAGTTCCATCTCACGACAAACATGCGAGTCCAGCTGTTTGATGATGTAGAGTCAAGTGCGTATGCTCAAAAATTGCTTGAGATAGGCGACGGTCGATTAAAAACTGATGATGAAGGTATGATTCTATTCACCAACCAATTTTGTCATGTTGTGGATTCGGAAGACGAGCTTATTGCTCAAGTTTTTCCGAACCTTCAACAAAATATTCTGGATGAAAATTGGTTGTGTGAAAGAACCATACTGGCACCAAAAAATGAGACAATATCAAAAATAAATAAAAAAATCTTGGAAAAAATATCAACCGAAACAACAGTTTACAACTCCATAGATACAGTATTGACATCCGACGTCAGCACCAGTTACCCGGTTGAGTTCTTAAACTCTCTGGAGCTATCCGGGGTACCTTCCCACAAACTCGAATTAAAAGTAGGCGTACCTGTAATGTTAATGCGCAACTTAGATGCACCAAAATTGTGCAATGGAACAAGATTACGGGTCACTGAATTGGGAAAATACGTAGTAAAGGGCACAATCTTAACTGGTGAAGCGAAAGGAGAAGATATACTCATACCCCGTATTCCAATTATACCTAATAACTTGCCATTTAACTTTAAACGACTACAGTTCCCTTTAAAAGTAGCGTTTTCAATGACAATTAACAAATCGCAGGGTCAAACCTTAAAAGTAGCGGGATTACATTTAGGCATGTTGTTCCCACGGGCAGTTATATGTAGCTTGCTCACGTGTGTCTAAATCTAAAAATCTACATGTTTTAGCAGAACGAAATAAATCATACAATATAGTTTATAGAAGTATATTGGAATAAGTAGCAGCGGCGAAGCGGCCAACTTATTTTTTTAGTTTCAGTATTTTTGTAAGCTTTTCGCTTAGGTGCTTTATTGTCTGACAATATACTAGACCGTAAGCAAAGTATTTTTTTTTAGTTTTAATTTTAAATAGCGTGCAAAAGAAAATAATCTCTAGAGGGGGTAAAATAACAACAATTTGTGTAGTGAAACGAATTCTACGCGGACGAAGTCGCGGGCAAAAGCTAGTACTTAGATAAAGGTGAGAACATTTGAATTCCTGTTCATAAAATAGTGATGTGTTCCTGCCGTTCCTGGGGTCGATCCCATCTCAAAATCATAGGTACTAATCACACGCATAAGCTTGGAAATACGCTAACGCAAGAGTGGGCGCATGAGCCAATTTTATTCATATATCATTTCAATTATCTACGTCTAAAGCGGAGAATTCACGATCGCTTCATCAAGCCGGTTGGAGCGGCGCCGCCCCGAAATTGGTTCAAATGTCAACACAGTAGCGTTTATACGCAACGGAGGATCTACCTCTTACAGAAGCCCACAGCCATAAAAAAATACAGTACTACACTTGTGTACTGTAGTATTTTTTATTGAATACTACGGAGTCATGTTCTTTTGTTGAATTTCCTTTCCTCTATTAATTTGCTTTTAATGTAGCGGTGTGACGTGTCGTCACGGGTTCCTCGTGAATCTCGTGATACACCGATGTGAGCTTGGAGGCTCGGCTGATAGCATCAGGACGATTCTTGGAGATTGTCAGTACGGCTAAGAGCGGTCATTTAGCGGGCCTACATTCTGTCCTGGATGCGTTTAGGGGGCTTCAAATTTATTTGGAATCCGGCTGCTGTGGTCCGGAATGTTCAAAGACTGCCCAACTAACATTTGGGTGTCAGCTAAGGGTATTATTATAACCTTAACCTTTATAAGTGAGTTATAATGTTCTCAGTTGGAACTAATAGTGTTATAAAGGAGTTAAGAAAAATAATTAACTCCTAAAGTGTTATAAGGGTGTTACTCAAATCAATTACACTTAAGATGTTAAAGCTTTAACCTGTTTTTAACACTTAAACACTTACAAGAGTGCTAGCTGACGCTCGTTAACTCTTAAGGTGTTATATCTACTATAAGGTACAGGCAGAGACTTTATAACAGAATTAACTCTCTTGTAAGCAGGCAGATACACTTTAAAGACACTGTAAGAGTATTGGTGTTTGACTAAAGGTGTTGTAACTCAATAAGCGTTATAGTTGAGTTAACTGACGCCTAAAGCTTTAAGGTAAGTTCGCCATTGTTTTGGTTAAACTACAAATTGATTGGATTATTCAATATTTGACATCAAAATACTTCATTATTTATGTTACTCTTGCCATTCTATGGATGCCACTTAATTTAACATGCCACTGGCCAAGAAACAAGAATAGAAAATTATAAAAATTTAGATGTCTTTTTTATTCTTCATAAGTTTTGTTAGAAATCTTTAATAAATCCTGGGCGCGTTAAAATTGGGATGGGAAACATGGTATACACTTACCGTAAAATCACAAGGGCAGGTTGTTTTCACTTAATGTCACACACACTTCCAATTAAATTCACTTTCAATTAGTACGACTCCATAACAAATTACTGTCAAATAGTAATACCTATACTAACTATCTGCGCCATTTTGTGGGTAGACTATATTTGTCTCATAATTTTATGGTAAAGAAAAGAGTAAGATGCTCACTTGAAACTGGGTGAGAGCTAGAGTGTTATAAGACTCTCAGCTAACACCTTAACCTGTAATTCGTGGGCCTCTTTCGTGGTTATAAGGGTGTTAGAGCACGCTATAACACCTTTTTTACAGGCATTCTTAACACCTTAACACTTGGCTGGAACCGATATATAAGAATGATATAAGGGTTATTTTAACGCTAAAGTGCTAGTTGGGTGGTGCTCGGGGATGGTGGTTCGGCTCTGCGCGTCGGATGCTACCGTCGTCAGGGTACAGGTTGGCTGCACTAACAGGTACCAGACGTTTAGTTACTTCCTGATGATTGTCGCAGAATATGGTAAGAGTAAAAACTGTGTGAGCCGGGACCAGGGCTAAATGGCTCTCATCACCAGCGTAGTTTGCTTGGTTTAAGAGGAGTATAACAAAAAAACACGCGTAATTGTAAGTTTTTATCGTCAAAATTACATACCTTCCATTCGTTTTATCAAATAACAACTAGTTGGAGAGGATAGTTTGATTTCTTTGTTACAATATTAGCACTACGATTGTTCGATAATATTTTTACTGATTTAGTAATGATTTTTCTTCAGCGGCACGTTTCAGCTAAATCTCGTGAGAGACCTCATTTCGGAGTGATAATTGGTCAATTCAGTTAAATAGTATGCACAAAAAAAATCTGTTACAATTACAAGTACCCTGTAGTTTAATCTAAGTAATTAAAAGTTTAATTTTTATGCGTCATGTGCTGAGAAAAAAAATCTGAAACTAATTACATTTTGCACCGAAAACGGTCAAAATCAAGTCATGATTTCTCAAAATCCCTGCATTATCTTAACGTAATTCTGATACAAAAATGATCTCCAGTATCTGTTTATTACGAAACATTTATTAAGTGGATTTAAATCACCATGATTTATTTTTGACGAATTATTAAATAATACCTTATTTTACAACACTACGGCCGCCACGCGACGACCAACGCTCATTTGTTGGAAGTGGAAGTATCTAACTGACTTCATCTAAGATGGTGTTATTTTTGTTTTTACTTAATTGATTGCTTTATATTAATTGCATAATTGTTATGGATGTTAATCCTAACTTTTTTATATGTACCATGACGGCGGTAAACGAGCGTACGGCCTGCCCGATGGATTTATATGCACTGATAATAATGATATTTTCAATAAATAAATATTATTATCCTACTAATCTTACTATAATATTACAAATGCGAAAGTTAGGATGTTAAGATGTTTTTTTACTCAATCACGCTTAAACGTCTCAACCGATTTGGATGCAATTTTGCACTAAGATAGTTTACAGCATGTGGGTCGATCACACAACATTTCTTACGCGTGTTAGGTAGATTTAACTGTCATTTTTCCATATAAAATGTGATATTTAGATCTACCTGATGCACGTACAATGCGTTACGTGATTGACCCTCTGGAATCCATACTTCCATACTTATACTTTTTTAATATTGTAAATGGGAAAGTGTATGTGTTTTTTTGTTTGTCCGTCTTTCACGGCAAAACGGGGCGACGAATTGACGTGATTTTTTAAGTGGAGATAGTTGAAGGAATGGAGAGTGACATAGGCTACTTTTTGTCTCTTTCTAACCCCCGCTTCCCTAAAATGGGGGGTGGAAGTTTGTATGGAGCATTCTGCAATTTTCAAGGTAGAAAGCTAAAAATTGGTATGCGGACTATTTGTGACTAACAAAAAAATCGAGCATCATTTTTTTTTGGAAATCTGCACCCAACCCCTTAAAAGAGGGGGTGAAATTGAATATGGGGGTCCAGATATGTAGTGTCGATATGTAGTCAATATGTAGTCGATATGTAGAGTCAATATGTAGAGTCAATATGTAGAGTCGGTATGTAGAGTCGATATGTATAGTCGATATGTAGAGTCAATATTCGATATGTAGACTGACTGACTGACATCACCGCACAGCTCAAACCGCTGGATCTAGAGATTCCAAGTTTGGCACGTAGGTTCCTTATTAGGTCTAAGAGTGCACTAAGAAAGGATTTTTCAAAATTCTCCCACAAAGCGGGTGATATGTGGGTCCAAAGTTTGTATGGGGAAACAAAATAAATAAGACTATTTCATTCGAAATGTCACAGGAGTATTCCTAACAAAAAATGAGTAAATATGTGTTTAAGGTTTTTGGGAATTCAACGCCTAAAAGGGGGAAATGTGACAATGTCTGAAAATCAACATGGGTATTGTTTCTATGGTTTATCGGGTTGCTGGTCGCTGATTACGAAAACAACAACAACTATTTTAAAATCCAACGTGGCGGAGGTGAAATACCATCCCCCTGTTGGGGTGCGATGGGCTTGTGTCTAAATATCAATATGGGTGTCGTTTTTATGGTTTTTTGGCATAAAAATGGCATCGATTTTGAAATTCAACATTGTGGACATGATCAACTCTCCCCGTTTCGTCTCCCCGTTTTGCCGTGAAAGATGGACAAACACACACACATACACTTTCCCATTTATAATGTTAGTATGGATTAGTATGGATATGAAGTATGGATTAATTAAACACTTAATCATATAACAATACCTACAATACGTCTGTATTCTCATTCCCATACATGGCATACTGTGTCCTCACTAATGGCTTCAGCGCTGGATCAACACTATTTCGTCGTCTTTCACAGTGCAGCGAGTAAGACGTGAGACAAATGGCAACGTCGCGTAAAAATTGCGAATTGGCTTAGCGCTCAAATGTTAGAGGGCTTTTAAATAGGGCCAATTGCGCACACCAAACCCACTTTATAGAATGCGCTTAAATATAAAAGTATGGTTTTAAGTGGAATGATTGAACCGATGTCCGCAAATAAATGATTGTTGCAGCAAACTTTAGTTTCATTATTTTCACCTAAAAATAGAATCATTACATGGTATTAAGGACTTCGATGGCTCATGGACTCTTTTAGGTAGGAAAAATGTAGGAAAACCAAGTAGTAGTTGTGAACTTGAAAGCAATTTTAATACAATGACAGAAAACAAAAAACATCATTCATAATGTTAAAAAAAACCAGACAAGTGCGAGTTCAACTCGCGTGGTGGATGTTCCGTATATAATACACAAAAATATTGAGAATTTTCCCGTTACTTTGAATTCTCAAACTTCTTATAGGTTTTCCTGTAATCTTTAAGCAAGGAACTATTTTCTATATTTTTTTCAGAATTTTAAGCCTAATAGGTTCGGAGCAGGGGGGGGGGGGGGGTCAATTTTCATCTTTTTTCCTAAATTACTTCAACGTTACGTTACGTCTTGATAATTTGAATGTTTAATGAATATTAATGATCTATTAAAATTCAAAAATATTTCTACGCCAATGTCGGTAGGATATGTGAACCTCAAATGTGTAAAACCACAAAATATACCAACAAATGTACCATATTCGGAGAAATAAACTTATTCTATTCTATTCTTCTATTCTAATAATTAAAACAAAAAACGCCTCCGGCCGTCAATGACGCGCCTGTAGACGGTCAGGCGGCCGATACACGGTGAATCGGTGATTAAATACTGATGATCCACCATAGTTGTCTCTATCTATAACATGCAATGAGAAACAGACAGCGCGTGGATCGCGTGACAATACTTCACCGTGTATTGGACGCCTCAGAGGCGTTTATTCGTGGTGTCAATATTTTGTATCTGTGTCAAAGCAGTTTATTAAAAAAAGTATGCCGCCAAATTGAATAATCTTTGCGCCGTGGAATTTATTATTAATTGTGGATGGATAATCTTTGGTCTTTACTATTTTCTCGCGGTCAAAGTGAAAAGTAGAGTGTATAACTCTGGTCTAACAGCCATATTACTCCTCGACCAATTTTCCCTCACTTCTCTCGGGAAAATAACCATCTCGTGGTAATATGGCTTATTTTAGCCCCATGTCATACAATCTACAATAGTACCTGTACCTACTATATTGTCCATTCTGTGATGCTTTTGAGTATCCATTAAGTGTCCTGAATACATAGTAATACGAAACAATGTCAAATGAAATGAAGTTTAATCTATGTGTTGGGGGTAATGAAGGCGTATAGTGAAGTGTCCCGTGTTTCAGAAGCGGCCCATCCATCACGCGTAAGCACGCCCGGACAGCCCACTTAGCCACTGTCCGTCGGACACTGCGAGCCCCTGTCTTCCTTCCTACGCTCGTCGACCTAATAGCAGCTCAACGTACAAAACGCTTAGGGGCCTATTTGGTGCATTTGTTTTTCATTCCAATTTGGTTACGCGTTTTGACGCGACGACTAAATGTTGGTTGCACTGCACCAACTTACGATAGCAGACCGATCAATGTATGGTGGTATTTGGTATTCCACTTGTCCAAGATCTTTGTCCAAGTGCATCTCACGTTTTGCTTAAAAAATGTGAAAAGCAATGCACATTTGGACAAAGCTCTTGGACAACTTGGAATACCACTCTTAAATATAGCACTGGCAGCTGTCATTCCTTAGAAACCCGGCTAACTTTCCATACATTCAGATTTTAACGAACACCTTACTATTACAGACGGAAATAAGTACGTTGAAATTATTTGAAATACGAAATGTACAGATTACTTACATTGGCTCCCGGAAACATGGTGATCTGCAAAACATCAAGGTTGGAAGTGGAATATTTCCAGTAGTTACCACCAAACCTAAATGTGTTATAAAATATGAATTATAGTAATTTAGTAGATACCTTTGCTGACGATTAGGAGAACGGCCTCGGTCCGACCCGTAGCCCGTCAGTTAGTTTTATTAATATAAATTCAAAAGTTTGGATATATATGTAAGTATATGCCACTTTATTGCACATAAGAAAAACATTTAGAAAAGAAACAAAACAACAAAATGTACGAGTACCTAGTCGGGTTATAAGTTCTGTCACAAGGTGTGAAATTCAAATTTCGAACTCTGATCAAAAAACAATCTATCACATTTGAATTATGAAGGTTTTACGAATTAAACAAAATAAAATTTCTGCCATTGCCGCCATTTTTTTACATACTAGGTACTTTAATATATAGTACTGGTCGCAGAAAGAAGACCAAGTTACGAGTACAGAAGGTTACGCGCCAGATCAAAAAATTTGAAAATAACATTCCTGTTTGTATACGGGTGCGTCCCACGAGATATAATAACAATATATATATATAATTTCATTTTAATAACGTTCACAAGATATAATGAACGATACCTATAACAACAAAACCAATACTTTTATAAGGAATAACGGTCAGTTGACATAATATTAATTTTATATAACGTTTTTTTTATATTACACTCAAATTGACTAATTTCAGTTTGTATAACATACAAAACGTATAACTTTTCTAAAGAGGAAAAAAGTACCTAAAAAAAGTTCTGTTAGCGCGCAAGACTTATCGTGGCAAACCCGACTCGGATGGCGGATAGGTTAGAAGACAGCGAAGAGCAGAGCTCCCGCCACCGTCTTCGCGGTTATTTTTTTTATAAAAGAGCGGAAAAAAACTTTTTTAGAGAAAAGTTTTTCAAGTAATATATGTTTTAAACATTAGGTGTTATGAATATTACACGCTTTAATCGATATATTAATTGATATTATATCTAAATAACGTTATACTTTATGAAAATATATATTTTGAAATTATACCTTTCGTTCATTATTTGCAGTGAACGTTATACTAAACAAGCTTATACAAAGTGAGCGTATATATTATGACTGTTATATGATAAGTTTTTATATCTCGTACCGGCTTGATCATCATCTAAATTCACGTCTAAAAAAAATTTTGGTTCAAAGATGGCACTGTTGAAGTGGTACACTAATAAAAAACCAGACAAGTGCGAGTCGGACTCGCCAACGGAGGCTTCCGTACAAAATTATAAATGTATCGTTTCAGATTTTTTCCTGTACTTGTATTGTAGTATAAGACGATATTACTTGCCAAATTTCATAGTTCTAGGTCAACGGAAAGTACCCTATAAATTTTGATTCCCTTGAGTGTCGAAATATACGTTTTTTCCGGCATCAATGGCCGCATATTTATACGTTAACTTTTAAGTTTGATTTTTTCTAAGCTTCAAGGTACTGTAGACCTGAGTATATGTTTTTAATTGAAACCAAACGCCATCCCGAGATAAAGGGTTTTGACAGACAGACGGACAGACAGACAGAGAGACGGACAACAAAGTGATCCTATAAGGTTTCGTTTTTTTGTTTACGGAACCCTAAAAACACCGCGAAATCCAGTTTTGGACGAAAAAACTTTTTCCGTGGAGGAAGCTTTTAATAAACAAAGTGATAAAGTTTATGCTACCACAGCGAAGAAGCGAGCAGCCGTATTAATTCCTCGTGTTCAATGTGGCCACCACCCGTCATCAGTCATAGTTTGGCTTAGAATGTCATATTTAACTGAGTAGTACCCATAGAGATTCTGTTTACTTCACCCCTTATACAACTTACCAAGCTTCTGTTAACTAAAATATGTTAAGTCCCTTTTTACATAGGTACATACATTATCACACACGAAAGTTCACTTTCGTACAAGAATTGGGTTTACAGTTCACTGAAGACAGTGATTCAGCTGCAGTGCAGAACTACAGCTAAAAAGCCAGCTATAGTCATAGCCAAAAATACGTATACACATAGGTACTATATCGGTTACCTTGGTTCTGCTGCGGATAGCCTCATTTCTGATGCGATCACGCAGAGATAGTCCCAGCATAGCCCTCTCCATTGCCCTTTGGGTTACTTTGAGCCTTCTTATGAGGCCCATAAGAAGCGACCACGTTTTTGTGCCATACGGCATCACTGGCAACACACACTGGTCAAAGACTCTCGTCTTGAGACACTGCGGAATATTGGACGAAAAGATTAGCTTCCCGAATGCTGCCCAGCCGAGTCGGATTCGACGATTGACCTCTTTCTCGAAGTTGACCTATCTAACTGGACAGTCTGTCCTAGGTATATTACTCGTCTACAACTTCGAGCGTAAAGTGTCCGATTGAAATGGGAGTTGATACTACGTCGACGTTTGACATGACCTTCGTCTTATCCATGTTCATCCTTAGACCAACTCTATAGCCCTAGAAATAGCCCTCCGAATAGCTAAACTTAAGTGGCAGTGGGCGGGGCACATTGCACGTAAAACCGATGGCCGTTGGGGCGGAAAGGTTCTCGAGTGACGACCACGTACCAGAAGGCGCAGCGTGGGTAGACCCCCCGCAAGGTGGACTGATGACCTGGTAAAGTCGCTGGAGTCCGCTGGAGGCGGGTGGCGCAGGACTGGTTGGACGTATTTCGGCTGATATGATGATAATGATGATGATGATAGGTACTACGTTTAGTCATAGCAATGAAAAGCAATCAGGAAAATCTTTTAATAATACAAGAGATAAATAATACTGTTTTGCTTTGTAAAGTTTTCAAGAATGCATTTGGAGAATAGACTCGAGGGTTATTTATTGCTAGTCCATTATTTCATTAGGTGATTCTAGGAGTATCTACTTAAGATATAGGTGGCTAAACAATCTGTAATCTATAAAATAGTGTACAAAGTAGCATCCACTATACATACATTTTAATAATTTAAAAAACAGACTATGTGTAGGTATAATAAAACTACTAAATGGATCAAAGATTACATAAAGTTCGTTTGATAGAAAATTTAATCGAAAAAAGTCACAAATCAGCCTGGGTTCGCCTCACGTTAATCTATTGTTTTTCGTTTAATTGGCAGAAGATGACCTAGATTCTAACTTTATACGTTTTTGACAACCCATGCCAATATGTTACTTTTATGAAAATGAAAAAAGTTTATTGAACAAGGGCAGCATTACAATATGAATCACGACCCTGAGTCCTGAGCTAGGAAACCCTGTGTTACAGGACCCAGTTTCGTATCTATACAATTACTTATCTATATACATGGTGAGCAATCCAAATGGGTCAGTATGGCGGTTTTGGAAACCATAACAGATAGCGAAATCTTGGCTTAGGAACCATGATGTTGATTTTAGTAAAAAGAAAAACTGCATTCATATACTTACAAAAATACGTGTACTCGGCCCAGGAATCGAACCTGGACTTTTTGAAAAATTTAATTTCGTTGTTTAAAAACAATGCATTTTATTAGTTTTAGATATCATGTTTCTTAGTAACATTTACTATTTAAGAGCTACATAACCGATATTCAAAGGAAAATAACGAAATTTAATTTTTCAAAAAGTCCAGGTTCGATTCCTGGGCCGAGTAGGTACACGTATTTTTGTAAGTATATGAATGCAGTTTTTCTTTTTACTAAAATCAACGTCATGGTTTCCAAAACCGCCATACTGACCTATTTGGATTGCTCACCCTGTATAGATGCAAATTTTTGTGTGTGTGTGTGTGTGTGTGTGTGTGTGTGTGTGTGTGTGTGTGTGTGTGTGTGTGTGTGTGTGTGTGTGTTTGTGTGTGTGTGTGTGTGTGTGTGTGTGTGTGTGTGTGTGTGTGTGAGAGAGAGTGATTAATGTGTGATGCCAGGCATAAAATTCTATAATAAATAATATAATAAGATAAAATAAATAATAACATTACCTAAGTACATTAGAATAGTGACAAGATGGGTGGTAATCATTTTATCACAGTCATGAGGAGTTCAGTCTCACGATAATCCCGTTTCAAAGCCACGCAGTCAACAACCGTTTGCTTGGAGGTCTTTTTATGAGGTGACATGTGCAGAGCAATCTCATGCAGCATTACTTTAATTTCAATTGTTTTTTTTGACTTAACTACATGTGGAGTTAAACCCTGGATAAGCCGCTTTGGGAATATCATGTAGATTACTGAGCTTCTCAGTAATCTACATTTTGGTATGAGCTAGTGTTATCAAGGCTTCGCGTGGTTTACTCTCAAGGAAAGTGCTCCAATATTAGCAGATTAACTCGGCTGGGACTTTGGCTTCATAAAAATATTTTCCAATATTCCCCTCGTTGCCCTCATAACTCTCGCAAGAAACGGCTCTCCCTGGAAAGTTTAAGGCGGACGATTGGAGAATAAAAATTGCACTTTTACTATGGTAAATTAAGTTTTTATTGGGAAATTTACGAGACGTTGTAAAATGAACGTTACGCACGTAGCAATTAGCCGTTTCCTGTGAAATGTGACACAATTTAACAATTGTAACCAATGCATTGTTTAATTACTGGTATTTGTGACGTTTCTATTTAATTAAATTAGGTAGGTACTAGACATGCATCGCGTTTCAAAAAAAAAAAAAGTGTAATATTATTATTTTTTAACTATACATATACATTTGGCGCCTACTCGTATTTATAAAAAGCTGAATGACAGTTTCGAAAAAACCTATACTGCATCGAATTTTGTAAACTCACAAAATTACAAACTTTACCTCTTTATAATGTTGGAATAGGTTGTTTTTAGCATTAAACTCAATCAAACTAGTATTTTGCTGTGCAACTTTCGCATTCTTATCTTGAACGCCCATAAGTAAATTATATCGTTGATGAAATGGATATTAATTTTAATCAATTGATGAACTTACAAAGTTGTGCAAATTAAGCTCAACATAAGAAATATATTAAGCGATGTAATAAGGCTCGTTCACGAAAAAAAAGTAGCCACTGTTGTATAATTCAGGATTTCAATATGAAATAAGAATAAGAAGAAGAATAATTTATTGAAAAAACCTTATTGCTAATTGTACATTGACAATGACATTTTTTAAGAATTTAATTAAAAATAAGGTCTCTTCACCTATCGTTTTGAGTGGCGTTATGGATATTTATTCCAGCCGCTATCCATTTTTGGGCTAACTTTCGAAATCACTGGACTGTAGTATTAGATTTTGTAGTATTAGGTTTTTCTTTATTTGCTTTACTCAAATAGATTATCGATGCTATAATGTTCCGCGAATATCTTTCCAGACTCTTAATTACCGTATGCAGGTCATAACTTGTTTTAAAACATTCCAGAAGTAGACACATTTCTATGCAATCATTTTACCTTCAAGCCTCAACTCATAAGAAAGAATACTCAGTTTTAGCTATCTAATTGCGGTTAGAACTACCTATACCTACTGGGTGACAGTGGAGACATAGTTTTCGATGGTAACTTTTTTTCGTGAACGGCCTTACCTCAGATTTTATAGTGAGAGCCACGGTTAGCTAATTTTGAGGTGAGTTAATTAAAATAAAAATATTTACCAAAAATTCACTTAATATTATAAACGTTATATATATCCGTCAGACGCCAAACTAGGCTGAGCCTGTATCTTGGCGGTCTGCGAGTGCGATTTACACGAAATAATATTAATAGGGCAATGAACACCAGGGCAGACCAGGACTGGGCTGATTATAAAGTCACAAAGTCCAGGTACAAAAAACGGCTCAGATACAGGAGTACAAGCTCATGGCGCAACTTCTGTACCAACATTGAGTCCACTACACAGGCCAACAGGATAAGGAAAGTTCTCTCTAACAACACAGCCTTAACACTAGGATCCCTGCGTAAGCCTGACGACACCCTCACCAACTCACCGGAGGAAGCAGATCGCGTCCTGGTACAGACGCACTTCCCGGACTGCGAGATATCGAGTCCAACCGCGCAGTTGGATGAGGTAACGACCCCAACAGAGGAAGGGTGGCGACTGGCCAGCGAGGTAATAACCCCCCAAAGAACACAATGGGCCATTGACAGCTTTGACTCCTACAAATCACCAGGACCAGATGGGATCTTCCCCGCCCCATTGAAATGGGGTGGGGCGGCGCTAACGCATTGGCTCACCATCGTCCTGGGCGCCTGTCTAGCGCACATGTTCGTGCCTAAACAGTGGAGGGAATTCAAGGTCATCTTCATACCGAAACCAAGTAAAGGAGACTACACGGACCCAAAATCCTTTAGACCAATAAACCTAACCTCCTTCCTGCTAAAGACGCTGGAAAGGCTGTGTGACAGACATCTGAGGGAGAGGGCGCTAATGCGGGCGCCCCTGCATCAGAATCAACATGCCTACAGTTCAGGTAAATCAACAGAATCTGCGCTGCATGCGGTGGTTACCAAAGCGGAAGTCGCAATCAAAAATAAGACAATGTGTCTAGGCACCTTCATTGACATCGAGGGAGCCTTCGACAAGACCAAATTCACCAGCATAACCGCAGCACTGGCAAGACACGGAGTGCATGAGGTTATGATTAAATGGATAAACAACATGTTAAGTCAAAGGGTCATCAGGCTCGGGGAAGGCAAGACAAAGCAAGCACAGGTAGCCAAGGGATGCCCCCAGGGAGGCGTCCTCTCACCACTACTCTGGAACATGGTGGTTAACGACCTAATCACCAAGCTAAACAACAGTCATCACTACACCATCGGGTATGCTGACGACATTGCGATACTCACGGTATCCACGCAGGTACAATGTGTGATGTGACCCGCTCCGCACTCGCCATAGTGGAACGCTGGTGCAACGACAATGAACTAACAGTCAACCCAAGGAAGACCGAGCTAGTAATGTTCACCAACAAACGGAACCTGGGGACCTACCGACTACCCAGACTGTTCAATACAGAACTCCAACTGTCAACAGAGGTAAAGTATTTGGGTGTAACACTCGATGCCAAACTTAATTGGAGCAGTCACCTAGACAACAAAATTCAGAAAGTTACAGTCGCCTTCTCGCAATGCCGTAGAATGGTAGGTAGGACTTGGGGGTAAACCCCGAGATCACTCTATGGCTTTACCAGGCAATAATTCGACCAATAGTAAGCTACGGCGCTGTGGTGTGGTGGCCCCGTACCATACTAACCACGGTCGAAGCTAAACTGCAACGCCTCCAGCGACTGGCCTGCATGGCGGCTAGTGGCTGCATGAGGACTACACCGACTGCAGCCCTGGAAGTCATCATGGACATTCCGCCGCTACACATCTTCATCAGGCGGGAGGCGCTGGCGTCAGCCATACGCCTCAAAAAACAGCATCTCTGGAGACCGCCCAGGGTTCCTCACACCGAAATACTTTCCGAGGCTGTAGGTAGGGAACCCCTTATAGAGGCATCAACCGACATCATCCCAAGACAGTTCGTCTTTGACAAAAAGTACAAAGTCGAACTATACGAAACCCCCCAGGAAGGACTTAACCCCAGAGAGTTAAGAATCTTCACAGACGGGTCCAAGACAAGGTCAGGCACCGGATCAGGCGTATTCTCGGAGGACCTAAACATACGCATCTCGACACCATTAGGGGCCCACAGCACAGTCTTCCAGGCAGAGGGTATAATAATGGCTGCTCACGCAATCGCCTCCAGGGAGGTAAGGGGATATCCCATCCGCATACTTTCCGACAGTCGATCTGTACTGCAAGCCCTAAAAGGTCACGCGACGACTTCTGGGCTAATACACGAGTGCCACAACATCCTATCAGAGGAGACATAACCCTGCAATGGATCAAAGGACACAGCAACTCACGCGGTAACGACGCAGCGGATGCACTGGCTAGGGAAGGTTCAGAGTCTAGAGCCGTTGGACCGGAACCCACAATTCCTCTACCCCCCGCATGCCTGCGGAACACACTGCGACTAAACACTAAGGTAGAGCACCAAAAATATTGGCATACCCTAGGAACCTGCAGGCAAACCAGGGAGGCCCTCCCGACAATCAACCCCGGATTGTCAAGGAAGCTAAAGAAGCTAAAGAGGCCGGCACTCCGTCTCCTGACGGGAGCTATAACTGGTCATGCACTATTAAACAAACATCTTTTCACCCTAGGTGTTACAGACAGTCCTCTCTGCAGAGCCTGCATGGAAGAGGAGGAGACAGCCGCCCACGTCATCCTGACGTGCCCTGGGGTGGCAGATTACCGGGCAAAGCACCTCGGAACACCGGGGTCACTACCGGAGGCCGTCGGCAACATAAAGGGTCTGCTAGGCTTCCTGGTGGAACTGGGGTGGCACGAATAATAGTAGTGCCAACCCATACGCAAAATAGGCGCAATTATGACGTCGAGTTGCGGAAACCCAGCCCGCGTACACCTATAACCTATATAACCTATCCGTCAGACGCCAAACTAGGCTGAGCCTGTATCTTGGCGGTCTGCGAGTGCGATTTACACGAAATAATTAAAATATTACCATTTTGCAGTACAAAACACTAACTTCTGTTGTTATAATTTTAAATCAGCGCAGTCACGAATTCGCTTCATCACGTAGATCAGTTTCCTAACTCTGACGGCAAGCACGGACAGGTGGGTCGTTATTCTTTTCGACCGACAATAGCCTGTCCGTCGTCTTATACGGCATCTCATTTTAGTAATGATGTTTACGGTTTTATAATGTTCGAATGAACGGCCATATTATTTTATTAATTAGTGATATTTAATATTTCACTTTCTCTAACTAGCATTTTTTTAAATGTTTTTTTTTTTCGTAGAATGCCGTGACAGAGTGGTAAACCAAAATGTGGTCCCCACTGAAAGAGTCCACTTTGTGACATGTTTTTTTTAGAAACCAACCGTAAATAAATATTTATATTGGCCAGAAAGGAAACTTTAATTAGTTCTTATGAAGAAACCAATAAGTTCGCAGTGGGCGTACCTAAGACCTACCGATCTTTATTACTATTTATACCTACACATTTATAAGTACTACATATTAATAAGGTTTCCTTTTTTACCTTTTTGGTACGGAACCCTAAAAACCAATAAACTCCGTGACACAACATGCATACGAGAACCCAAGAATATTTAGGTATTAATTTTGTAATCTGCTAGGAAGAGCAGGTATTAATTTAGCCGGTCGTAAAAGCTTTTGACACCAACTCGCTAAAAGCCTTGGCACCTGTATTAGCTAATTACCTGACAATGTAAAGAGACGGTGCCTAAGTAACGCCATGCAACGCTTGATTCTCTCCTGTTCATTAATGTTCTACATTTCTCCTATTAATCACTCCGAGAATTCTATTTAATTTTTCAAAGGTCAAATGCCTAATAGGTTTAACCTTTGGAACTTAAGACATTAAACCAAGGAGGAGTGATGTGTAACAGAAATACCTATGCTTAAACTTGTAGGCACAGTCGCCATCAGATATATAGGGGTGGCCAAAGTGCGCACAAAAATTTGAACGTGTTCAAATTTTTTCTCAAACATACAATGAAATGTCGTCCTTACGTGCGTTATAACAGGCTTCAAAGTATCACGTTTCGGGCGGAACAACTCGAGAGAACTGTAAAGGAATTTCATACAATATTGAAGGCCTAGGCCGGGAAGTAGGTAATTTTTTTTTAATTTTAATGGGGTAGTTTAGCCGGTTTTCGGTCATTTAAGCAAAATTTTGAATTCAGATGTATTTGTTGAGTTATATATTTGACAAAAGTTATCCAGTATTTTTTTTATAAACCAAAAATATAATACAGTTTTTAAGTTTGTATTACATTTTACCATTTCTAACATAGTTTTATTTGTATAATAAAAAATATCAGAAGGTAGCAATTTCACTGGCTTTCGGCCACTGGTTTTGGTTTTCGGCCGCTTATTTAATCGGTTCTAGGCCACTGTTTTTTTAATGACTCTTATTTCAGAAATGATAGGTTAAATTTTGAGTAAAACAAAAAAAAAAAAAAACATTTCCTTCAAATCTTCCATAATATCTTCTCCAGTCTGTAGCCTGTAGCCACTATAAAACCCAAAAAAAACATAAATTATACGTGAAAAAGCAAGTTGGCAATATGTAATTATACAGTTTCTTATAAAGTTCATGTACAAGCTATTTATGTATATTTTATTACGTGACGAATCTGCGCTAAATCTTCTTTCATAATTTTTTTATCAGTCTTTATCTCTTTAATATCTTTTTTAGGATATTTATTATTTTTGTACTTATTTTATGAGTCTTTTTAATCTATTTTAGCTTTTTTCTTCATCATTTGTGGCCGCAAACTAATTTTTCCAAAACTTATTTTCGGCCGTCCATTATCTATTCTGTTATTTTAAGAACTCTCTTTGAATAAGCATTTAAAAAGGCTGCTTAACACCTAAAGCAAAATAGTGGTAAACATGGATATAAAAAAGTCTGATTATTTTATTTATTATATTTATTTATTATGGGTCGAAAACTAAATTAATTGATTTTTATTTTTCGGCCATTATATTTTACCCAGGCCGAATAGTAGCTTTTCACAATCTAGTTCCCGGCCGCCAAATACAAAACAATTAAAAGTTTATTTTAATCATGTTTTAGTTAAGACACGTGCGGCCGGCACCTAAATACATTAAGATAAGATAAGATAAGATAAGATTTCTTTATTGTCAGAACTGTGTACATTTAGTTGTTGTGGGTAAAATAAAGTCCAACAGCTTGCCCATTTCGGACGTACAATAATAAACTTAAAGCTAGTCAAATATACTAAAACAATAACAACAATAGTATTTCAACATAATTTTAACCGTGTGTACACATAAAATATTTATTTAAATTGTAGAAACTTTTTATTACTAGCCATTTCTTGAGCTTATTTTTAACCCTTTTCTAGACAAGGTATCTTGTAAGATACAATTAACTTTAAAAAAATATTTCACTAAAGTTTTTGTAGTAAACCTGAACATTTCCATAATTTTATTTTCTGTACATATTTCTGAACGTATAAACTGCAATTTTCAATATGTTGGCAACACTAATGTGACGTCAACTCAGTGGGATTAACCGGGTTCGACATCGTCTCGCGCAAGAAGGTAAGAAAACCAGGTTTTACTCTGTTTGGATATATTTTTGGAACAAAATGTGACTGTTTTCATACGCCGAATAATATTTTTGTTTTGGAAGAATGAAGAATATAACAAATAATTAATATTGCATGTGACTAACTGACCTTCAAAAGTTATGTATCTCAAAATGCACAGTGCTGGGTTCATGGATTTTTTTCATTTTTGCTCTGCGTATCCTGTGGTATACATTGCCAGCTTTATGTCAATTTTTATTCTCCTTGCTACGTATCTTAAAGTATACGTTGCCCGGTTCATAGAGTGTGTGGTTTATTCGTTTTGTGTACCTATCTTATAATACATTATTGCCAAGACGGGTCTTTATAAAAGTTTGGTTTAATTTAGTTATGCATTGGGTCGCTGCTTTGCATGTTATGTGTATTTTTTTTTAATTTCGGAAGGTGCACGGCCATCTTTTTGCTGAGACTTTGGTGGCTTATGGTATTGGCTTTGGTCCCAAAGCGAGGGAGGAGAGGGAGGGAGGGAAAAAGTCAGATATTGAGGAATCATCTGATTCAGAATCAGAAACTTCATCAGTTCTCCCTCAAGGCTCAAGCTCGATGTAGACAACAATGATAGTGATGACAGTTCTCCAGACCCTTCATTAACTAACTTCGAAAACTTGCACATTATCAGACGATAATACACCTAGTTTTCAAAAAAATTCTGCACCAATGCTGTTTGTATCTTCTACAACTGCCTCAATTCAGTCTCCGCTTTCACCAATTGCACCTATGCCATCGCCGTTTACACCAATGGCATCAACAGCATCGCCAAGTGCACCAATGCAATTGCTGCTAAAACATC
Source organism: Epinotia nisella (assembly GCA_932294315.1). Classification (NCBI taxonomy): domain Eukaryota; kingdom Metazoa; phylum Arthropoda; class Insecta; order Lepidoptera; family Tortricidae; genus Epinotia; species Epinotia nisella. The sequence continues at coordinate 10,110,583 of OW028674.1, forward strand.
CGAATCACCGGTTGATTTCGTTTACATCTCTAAATTGTCGGATCTGGATGTCTAAGATTTTCTTTAATGGAACTCATATACATTTCACTCCTACTGTTAAAAACCTAGGTATTACCTTGGATCAGACTCTCTTGGGCACCTCATTATAATGTGAAGTCAGTAAGAAACAACTTCTCTCCATTCTCTGAACTTTATCTCTCTTCGTACCAAGACGTTGCTTGCTCGTTCTCTTCTACTCCCACTTCTTGACTATGGTGACATTGCGTACCTTGATCTTTAAGAAGAACTGCTTGGCGAGCTAGAGCGCTTGCAAAATGTCTGATAATATTTTCGGCCTTCGGAAATACGATCATGTATCCCATTTTCGCAGAGAATTGAACATTCTGCTTCATGGCTGACGGTAGTGGCCATCGTTTGCTGTCTAGCGCGAACTTGGCCCTGTCTATCCCACTGTGATCCCATCTCACAAATTTCATGCATACCTACGATAAAGCTTTCGTGGTGTGCTCTGTGAATTTATGGTATGAGTGGCCGCCTTTAGGCAGTCTCAGTCGGTTGCGTCACTCAAGGGGAAGTCAAAGAAACTGTGGCTTTCTGTTTTTGGCAAGTTTCATATCTCTCTTACTTATTATTTTTAACACTTTTCCAATTTAGACCTTTGCTGTTCTTGCGATTTGTGTATTTATCTTGTGCTTTTATGTGTATGTTTGTTTTTATATATTTTGTTTTTTTGTACCTTGTCGTACAGCTTGCTGAATTTGTCTGCCTCTGTTTATTTTTCCTTTCATATATACTCAAAGGTTAACTGGAAGAGATCTCTTAAAGGAATAAAGTCGCCTTTGTACTTGCCCTTTCCTCGTGTAAATTTAACTTTTATTAACGTGTGTACAGTAAGAGCTTTACTACTATTACAACAAACCACCATATACTGCTCTAAAATGTAATTTGAATTTGTGCTTATCACCTAATCGTAATTGTTTTGTAATGTTCCATTCAAAATAGGTTTATAACATATAAAATTTATAATTATTATATACAAATACTGGAGTAGTGTTAATTTTTTATCTGCGTTTCATTAACACATTCTTGGCAATGTATCTTCTGAGATACATTGCAATCACAACAAAAAATGTGGGTATTCCTGGTAATGTATCCTGTGAGATACATATGATATTTCCAAAAATAGGATAGCAATTTTTTTTAAATATTTTTTTCTAGTTATAGTATTGATTATCTTTCAAAAAAAATATCGAAATTCACAATTTTTTTATTTTTATTTTTTGCCAAGAAAAGGGTTAAATGTGATTTAACAACTTAATATGTTCAGGTAGGTGATTAAAAATCTTAATTCCCGAGACATAAGAGCTCTTACTAAGTATAAAACTAGAAGATCTAACTGTACATACATCATATTTATATTGTGTTCTTATATACTTTTTTATGTCACTTTTTTTGGTAAAAATGTCATTTCGTTCCTTAACTAATATGCAAATTTCTAATATATAAATACACGTCAGAGTCAATATTTCATTGTCTTTAAAAACATCTCTTAGGGATTCCATATTTCTCAACTTAAATATATTTCGTAGACATTTCTTTTGAAGGAGAATTTACATTAATTAACTTGTATCAAAATATGTAGTTAACAATATATTTATAGAATAGATTTTAATTTAAATGCGAAAGTAATCAATTAATGACAAGAGCCTGCAAGGTATTTCTCGGCCGGGAGGCCGGGAACTAACTGATTTTACGAAATGCAATCTAGTCATTCCGGCCTTCACATTTGAAAGGATTTTGCTGAATATTTCAAAGATTTCAATCTAAATAATATTATTTCAACTCATCTACAACGCACATAAGTAATAGCAATGTTTCTAAATACAAAGAAACAACATTTTAACTCACTTTGAAAAAAATAGCGCACAATATTTTGTTCACTAATTTTGAAACACGTCCACACTGCCTAAATTGCGTTGGTGCATTGTCGAGACAATTGGAACATTATTAAGTCAACTGTTTTAGGAGGCGTCGGCGTCAAATGAATTTATCCGACTGAAGTAATTTTTTGACTGAGTAAGGTAAAGTTTTCTTGTTCTTGTAGTTTTACTACGTAAAGGCCGAGAACCAGAGGGGGCCGGCAAACCAGCTAAACTACCCTGTTAACATGGCGTCTGTGTTCGTCTACAGGCTAAACAGCTGGGGCCCATTGCATAACAATTTACAACTTATAATACAAGCGGAAGTCTCTTTCTAATGCGTGGAGTTGAAAAGAGGTTTCCGCTTGTAATATAAGTTACAAGTAGTTATGCAATAGGCCCCTGAATGATTATTTGTTTAATTTTTATAGTGGCAGAGTGGTTATCGGACCAAAAATATCCGCGTTAATAATGCCTATTACACACGAACCTATATTAAGAATACAAACCTGTATGATTCAATGTCTTGATGAATAAATTTAAAATATTATCTATGTACGTAAGTCACCAGAGACCATAGACAATATTTACAATCCTCTTTATTTTATTCATTATAGAAATTAAGATTCTTATTATTAGGTATAATGGCCCTAATAGGGTCTATTCGAACTCTACACACGCGAAATACGGACGCCTTTCGTAAAAAAAAAAACAATAAGTATGGAGAGATTGGCGGGAAAATTAATGTACTATTTTGAGTGGTGTATTGCTTTATTTCATTGCATATGTTTGAGAAAAGCACTATACATGCCTGGCCGTGAAAAGGGCTTGCCGGCTTCGTATCACTATCCGGCCTCCCTACGGTCGGCCGTCTATAACTACTCACCTACTCACCCGACAAGCCCTTCTTTCCCGGCGTCTGCAGTAATGTACTATTTACGTAAATATTTTTGTCTGTTCTTGAAAGAGGAATGAAATTAAAGCAAATTGGCAAAAAATTGCTCAAAAGTTTAATATTATTAAACCACCAGTGACCAGTGTTTTGATTGGTCAAATTAAAGGTGTTAAAATCATAAATATGTACCTATACATATTTTCCCTAGGGGCTAAATGTACTATTTTAGCCCCGCCTATTAAGCCTAATATGACACACTTTTCGAGCATGAGAAGTGAAAAATCCTATTTTTCAAACTTTCGGTACTTACGCATTGTAGATGCGATAATTTAAGGAGATGTTCACCTCGCCGTATCTCAGTGAGTCTTGACTTTTGATAATATGAATAATCTATACATTCGTGCAAAATTACTCAGACTGAATTTTAACATATTGTTGTTAAGTCTTGAGCCAAAAAAGCAACTCGCTGTTTTTAGGGTTCCGTACCTCAAACGGAAAAAAACGGAACCCTTATAGATCACTCGTGCGCCTGTCTGTCCGTCTTTCACAGCCGATTTGCTCCGAAACTACTGGACTGATTGAGTTGAAATTTTGTAAACGTATGTAAATTGGTGACCCAAAGATGGACGCGTAAAGTGAATTAATGAATTCTGAACAATGGGATCACTTTTGGGTAAAATAAAAAATTAAAAAAAAAAGTTTCGCAAACTGTATTGTGTGACATATCAAATGAAAGGGGTTGTTGTAAGTATCTCAGATATATTTTTATTATAATTTTAGCAAAATCTGATTTCAAGTAATTTAGGAAAAAAGACGAACGTTGAACATCCCCCCCCCCCTTATCTCCGGAACAACTAGGCTTAAAATTCTGAAAAAAATATGGAAAATAGTTCCTTGCCTAAAGATTACAGGAAAACCTATAAGAAGTTTGAGTATTGAATACTCAAACTTCTTATAGTAACGGGAAAATTCTCAATATTTTTGTGTATTATATATGGAACCCTCACCATGCGAGTTAACTCGCACTTCTCCGGTTTTTTACGAGTATGTACATTTAACCCTGCCAGAGCGGAATTTATAATATGAGAATAGGGCATCTAATAGAGAGGTAATAGACATTACCCGTGATATTTATCCCGCTCGAATTTTTGAGCACCCCAACTTATGTAGCACCTCCGCCTTACAGAAGACTGCAGTCATAATAAAACTACCTAAGTACCTCGTGCGTGGTGTAGGTGTTGTGTTTCAGGTGATGGGTAAGGATACCAGAGAGAGAGGATGCGTTGTGTAGTGACTAGGGACCGACGGCATAAATATCACGGCTTTTAATTAGTAGGGTTCCCGAACCTAGGGGCAGAGGCGGCTTTACGTAATAGTTCCGGGTGTGCATTGCACACGGGCGCACGGTCCTAGGGGGCACCGAGCACCATTCACGGGGCGCCACTCGCCGCGCGCGCTGGGGGTAATAATTGCACATTGGCGCTACATGGGCTACTTCATCTCCACCCTAGGAGGCTGTACCGCCAACCTTGCGCTTTATCTCTGGTGTGGTAGTCGTGCCGGGGAAGGAGACCGGAGTGTACTCAGCTGCCGCAGCAGAGGGGGGACCGGGGGCCCTTCCGTACGCTGCTCCTAACCTAACAGACAGCACTTACCCTCATCATATATTGGCAGGTTTTTTCGCCGTGCCCTTTTACCTGACATAGCGAAATAAAATAATAATAGAACAAAAAAGAAATGAAGAATAATAGAAATCCTTAGTCGGAACTTAGATGCAGCTGGAGTCTGAGCTGCCGACCCTATTACGTATTCCTGATGGTGACACTGATATCCTGCCCGGCGGACACATCGTATCTACCTTACCCCGGGTTTTTTCAACAAAAAAAAATTAATGGTAAATTGACCGACGCACTTTAAAACAAAATGCGGGGTGCTATATTTTGTGCGATTTAAATTTCACTTCACATATTCTGAGCTCTTTTATGATTAAAACCGGTTTCAATTGTGCTTTAAATGAACATGGTTAGTAATATAATACCTACCTACTCGTCTAAGAAGAAAACTTCATGTGTCATTGGGCAAGGCAATTTTCTCCACTTAACAAACGTAACTGGACATTCTTTTCCATATTCATGAAACCAGAGTAATTAGCGTGTTTTGGCCTCATTAAAACCAACAATTAATGTAAGCACTTTTTTACGAAGCACAGGCAAGAAAAAAACACGTTGAAAAATTACACGTCCTTTTTAGGGTTCCGTAGCCAAAATGGCAAAAACAAAACCCTTATAGTTTCTTCATGTCCGTCTGTCCGTCGGTCCGTCTGTCCGTCTGTCCGTCTGTCCGTATGTCACAGGCATTTTATTCGAAAACTATAAGGTGTATTTGAATAAAATTTTGAGGGTAGGTGTATTTTGTTAGCCGGGTCGTTCTTCTTTTTTACCGACAATGAATCGAGGTTTTTCTGTTTTTTTGGTTTTTGAACTATCGAAAATTGTGGTTTTGAAGTGCGATTTAAAAAAAAATGCATAGGTTTCTTCATTAGAACTAATTAAAGTTTACTTTCTGGCCAATATAAATATTTATTTACGGTTGGTTTCTAAAAAAAACATGTGACAAAGTGGACTATTTCAGTGGGGACAACATTTTGGTTTACCACTCTGTCACGGCATTCTACGAAAAAAACGAACATTTAAAAAAATGCTAGTTAGAGAAAGTGAAATATTATATATCACTAATTAATAAAATAATATGAACGTTCATTCGAACATTATAAAACCATAAACATCATTACTCAAATGAGATGCCGTAATAAGACGAAGGACAGGCTATTGTCGGTCGAAAAGAAGAACGACCCAGCCGCTACATAGTTTTGTAATGAAATACATAAAACTAAAAGTCTTTTTTTTCATATTATGCCCACGTGTGGCACATCAATCGATAGGCCTTTCAAAATAAATATATGGTTTCTCAGCATGTTTTTTTGATTAAGTGAAAAAGATTGAATATAATCGCCCCGAAAGTCACTAAAATTCTGTCCCCCCCCCACCCCTCTAATTTTTGAACGGTTTATTTAAAAAATATGAAAAAATCACGGACATGGGACTTATTAAATCCTTTCACCGAAAATTATTTTGAACAAGATCGGTTTTCGAGATATTCCTGAAAAACTGCCTTCCTTAAAGAAAAGGGCGTAAGTGCCGTAAGATTTCTGTGACGACACGACCTTTTTAATAGGCACGGGACCCTTCGTTTTGCGTGGTCCTACACGCACTTGGCTGGTTTTTTTGTAAACGGTTACTTTCCTTTTCGATGCCGCCATTCGAACTCATTTTAGAGAGTCTGTATGGAGCCGACTACAATAAGAGCACAACAAAAGGCAACAATAAGAATCAACATCAGACATCGCTAACGACCGCAAATTAACGTAGCAAATTTATGCATACAACGGTTAGTCGGAATGAATACAACTTTATATTCCGTCTAACCGTTGTATGGAATTGCTGTTTTGGTCTTGAATTACTGCGTTGAGGCCGTTGAGAGACATAGAAAGTTGGGATACAAATTCTTGTTGATACATAAGAATCATATAGGTAGGTAACTTTTAATTTACTCTTCGACGATTAAAAAATCGATATTTTTCCAACCTTTGTAATCTCATACATCATTTTATGATTTTGATATTTTTTGTTGGTTTATATTTTGATGGTTTACTATTCATATTGTGACACCATGTTATTTGTGCTTGAGGAAAGTACCTACCCCATTGGTTTGTTGTAAATGTCTTAGGTAGCTTGTCTACTCACTTATTCTCAAAGGGAAGGGAATTATTCTATAGTATATTTCTGGTATTTTTTGCAAATATCACGGCCATTAGGCGGCAGCTGAAAGGTCACCGCCGCGACTGCAGCGCCGCTATGTTATATTATATCCCACAGGGGCCACATTATTAGACTTTTTGTCCCGGCCCACTAGACGAAATGGATCGAACAAGAATATTATTAAATTCTAGAGATAAAATTATATAGCCACTTTAGCTAACAATTCATGTTATTTTTAGAGATAATACTCTGTACGAGATATCTTATCTAGATAAGACGTCCTTGCGTTTCGCTTAACAATTAACTTTGTCTGCATACATTAATATATATTAGATTATGTGTGATTGATGTGTCAAAGAATTATTTACACCTTCCTTCTCATCAAAGTGTCTAAATAAACCACGACAGGTGTCGTCGTCGACCTTTGCCCGCGACTTCGTCTGCGTAGAACTCGTTAATCGCACTTTCCAAAAGCGTCTGATTTCTAAATAGGTGTTGTGTTCTATGTTCTTTTTCAGGCCTGAAATCTCCATAATTCATACCAAACTTCATTATAAATTCTGCAGTTAAGACTTGAAAAGTTAACAAATAGCTTTCTGTCATCAGACGGATACGTAGGATGATTTTTAACCGACTTCAAAAAAGGAGGAGGTTATAAGTTCCATCCACTGTATACATATATATTTTTAACTATGTTCGCCGATTTCTCCTTCAATTGTGGACCAATAAAAAAAAACGAAAATGCCTGAAACCCTGATCTGATGATGGGATCCCAGGGAAATCGAGGGAAAAACCTCTGGTAGGCGTCTGGTGGTCGTCACTTCATGTTGGTGGGCTGATGATGAAAGGGACAACTCCTCAACGGTTAGGAGTTGGAACATATTTTTTGAAATTTTATCTACGCACATATCATTAGTGCTCTAAAATGCGTTCAGAAACCGTCGGTAATGACCAGCATTATTACAACCAATTTTACTATGACAACTTTCTTGTCTGTGGTAGTAGGTAAAATATGTACTGTAATGTTATTATAGTACAGATTATCGGTATCGTTATGAGTTTAAATTTGGAACAGCTGTCAAAACTCAAGTGGGTATCTATTCTAGTGTCTCTAGATATTTAAACAGTTATCGATACAAAACGTCAATTCAGTATGTTTTAATATAAACCGCATGACATTTGATCTCGAGTGACATGAGAATAGGGACTTCATTCGTTTGTCTATAATTTAAAAAAAAATATTCGTCTTGTCAAACAAGATACTAAATTTTATTCAAAATAAAGAAATCATAAATATAAACATGCCATCAAGCTCTGCAACTTCTAACCAAGACCATCCCACTACAATACAATCAGGACCATTAAATATATCCCATTGTTCCAAAGTAAATGTGAATTATAACTATTATAATAAATAATTTGTTTCTGTATTTGTTCAAATTTACTTTTATTGCATTATATCTATAGTCTATAGATATTGTACAGGTAGCACTATTAGCAATGCAGGTCATTTCCCTACGGCTTCTGAACCCATCATAGAGCGCTTATGATATGTGTTTAGATAAAGTAGTGTATGCAACTGTACATAATTAGGCCTTAAAACACTCGTGTGATCCTATTATGAAACTCGCTTACGCTCGTTTCATAAAACCACACTCGTATTTTGAGGCCTCTCATTATGTATCAGTAGCATAAACTACTATTAAAAACAGATAGCAAAACTGCATTTTATCCACATATGTGTGCAAAGAATATTTGAAATCCGAACGTGTTATTAGTTACTTTTTTAAACATAATCCATACTAATATTATAAATGGGAAAGTGTATGTGTGTGTTTGTTTGTTTGTTTGTTGTCCGTCTTTTACGGCAAAACGGGGCGACGAATTGACGTGATTTTTTAAGTGGAGATAGTTGAAGGGATGAAGAGTGACATAGGCTACTTTTTATCTCTTTCTAACCCCCCACTTCCCTAAAATGGGGGGTGGAAGTTTTTATGGAGTATTACGCAATTTTCAAGGTAGAAAGTTAAAAATTGGTATGCGGACTATTTATGACTAACAAAAAAAATCGTGCATCATTTTTTTTTGGAAATCTACACCTAACCCCTTAAAAGAGGGGGTGAAGTTTTATATGGGGGTCCAGATATGTAAAGTCAATATGTAGAATCGATATGTACAGTCGATATGTAGAGTCGATATGTAGAGTCGATATGTAGAGTCGATATGTAGAGTCGATATGTAGAGTCGATATGTAGAGTCGATATGTAGAGTCGATATGTAGAGTCGATATGTAGAATAGATATGTAGAGTCGATATGTAGAGTCCATTTGTAGAGTCGATATGTAGAGTCAATATGTAGAGTCAATATGTAGAGTCGATATGTATAGTCGATATGTAGAGTCGATATGTAGAGTCGATCTAAATATATAAAAGAAGAAACTGGCTGACTGACTGACTGACTGACATCACCGCACAGCCCAAACCGCTGGATCTAGAGATTCCAAATTTGGCACGTAGCGTAGGTTCCTTATAAGGTCTAAGAGTGCACTAAGAAAGGATTTTTCAAAATTCTCCCCCTAATAAGCAGGTGATATGTGGGTCCAAAGTTTGTATGGAGAAACAAAATAAGTAAGACTATTTCATTCGAAACTTCACAGGAGTATTCCTAGCAATAAATGAGTAAATACGTGTTTCAGGTTGCAATTCAATTGGAACATATGGGTCAAACTGAGAAGCACCTTTTTTGTAGACAGTTAAAATTACTTTTAGTACGCGGGCGAAGCCGCGGGCAAAAGCTAGTAAACACGTAAAGGCCAGTCCAGACAGGACAATTTTCGGCCATCTAATTAAATTGTCTGATCAAAACAGGAGGTGTGGACGCAAAAATAGTTTTATATTGAATTGCATTCAATTAAAAACATATAATAGTGCAAACAATTTTATCAAATGATTTTACCTTAAAACACTTTAAACTGTAAAAAAATCCGTACAAAAATGTGAAACCACAATATCTGATTTAACGTTGCATAATAATTGTGTTATTTGTGTAATTACTAGTTAAAATGAAGGCTGATTATACATATTTTAGTTGTTTTTCTTATGTAGTATTTTCCTCGGTTTAGTGAGGTGAAAAGATTTGTGTTACACACGGGTGCAAGTTATTTTGACGTCTCGTGTGTTGCAACACTCGCTTTGCTCAGGATTCTATTTTCGAACCACTCGCTACGCTCAGGATTCTATTTTCGAACCACTCGCTTCGCTCGTGGTTCAACCATAGAATCCATTCGCTAGCTCGTGGTTCAACCCTAGAATCCATTCGCTGGCTCGTGTTTCAATTCCACACTCGCGGTTAAAATATAACTTTGCACCCTTGTATAACAAATAACTATTGCCTTAATTTAGTTAGTATAATAATCGGCTAAGCCTTTAGCCTACTACCATACAAGAAAAAAATTGCAACGTTTGACACGGTTGAATTAACCGTAATCTATCTATCTATATCTATTCTATACATATAATAAAGCTGAAGAGGGTCGAAAGTCTGTACATGGAAGATAAACGAATAAAAATTGGCTGGGGATACTTAGAATTGATAACAGAACACGTTCCAACAGTTTTTAGAATTTTTGTCTGTTTATCTGTTTGTCTGTTAATTTGTCCGAGCATCACGTGAAAACGGCTGAACGGATTTTGATGCAAACTTTACTAATCTGTCGAGAGAATCGCCGGCCAGGTTTAAAGCTATAAAAATCTTAAAGATTAGGGTTCAAAGGGGGTAGAAAATGGGGTTGAACTTTGTATGGGAACTCCTTGAATGTACGAGCTACAGACTTGAAAATTGGTAACCATAAACTTGACTGGAAAGTAAAAACGACCCCATTCAAACTTTTAGCAATGTATAGATAAAACGTGAAAAATATGGGATGAAAATAGGTTCTGAGGCGACTAGAAACTACATAATGTTGCAAGAGCGGGGTTATAACAGTATCATTACCATGGTAACATGTCGTCGAGATATTCGAAAATTCATCGTGTTCTTACAACTGATAGTTAGTCCAGTGGTTTCACCCATAGCTTACGGAGTCGGTGTCCCCGATTTCAAACCCAGCAGCATGCACTTTTTGTAGTTTAAATTTTTTTGTGTCTGCGTTTTTGAAAATGTATATTTTTAAAACGCAGAGAAGCTTAGTGAATAGAGGATTTTGATGCAACTTTTACTTAATTGGTCGAGAAAATCCCTGGCCAGGTCATAGGCTGTAGAAATGATAAAAATTAGTTCAAAGGGGGTAAAAAATGGGGCAAAACTTTGTATGGGAACTCCTCAAATCCATGAGCTTTAGACTTGAAAATTGATAAACATACACTTGACTGGAAAGTAAAAAGAACTCCATTCAAACATTATAAAAAAATATAGATAAAACGTGAAAAACCACGGGATGAAAAAGAGTGCTAGATGGCTAAAGACTATCTATAATAACCAAAAATGTTTGATATCTCAACCGATAGAAGCTGTTAGACATAAGAAACCTAATTATATTGGAAACTCAGTCGCTGACAACGTCGCTGTTAATATTGAAATCCAGCAACCTTGATCTTCGTCTTCCTATATAATTGCTATGAATTCAGAGGTCATCTAAAGATGTGTGACAGGTTGAGTTTAATATTTACGTCGAATTAGCATAGTTAGCCAACGTCAAGAGATGTGGGTATAAAATTTGGACCCAACGGCATTCCGCGGAGAATTAAGTAGGTACCATTTTTTTATGTATAAAACTTCAGCGTTTGTGACATTCAGAAGAAATATTATTATGAATACTCGGGTATAGTGAGCGTCCGCATGAGCTAGCTCTCGGGCCTTCGGCCCTCGGGCTCGCATAGAGAGCGCTCTCTGAAGCGATGTATTGGGCCTTTCATTCATACGAAAAGCTCGGCCTTCGGGCTCGCTTGCCTCGCCACTCAACTTCGGGACTTTGGAACTCAGATTTCGCTTTCAAGACACTTGGAGATAGTGTGCGTCAGTCCTCGGGCTCGCATAGGAAGCGCTCTCTAAAACGGTTCTTTGGGCCTATCATTCCAACGAAAAGCTCGGCCTTTGGTCTCGCTTGCCTCGCCGCTCTTCTTCTGACTTCTCTCGCTCGGGACTTTGGTCTCCGGTTTCGCTTGCAAGAAACCTGGGTTTAGTTAGTGTCCGTGAAGGCTCGCCCTCGGGCCTTCGGCCCTCGGGCTCGCATAGAGAGCGCTCTCTGAAGGGTTGGTTTGGGCTTTTCATTCATACGAAAAGCTCGGCCTTCGGGCTCGCTTGCCTCACATGTTTCGCTTGCCAGACACCTGTGGATAGTAAGTATCCATGGAGTCTCGCCCTCGGGCCTTCGATGCTCTGGCTCGCATATGGAGCGCTATCTATAAGGGTACGCTGGGCCTTTCATTCTTACGAAAAGCTCAGCCTTCGGCCTCGCTTGCCTCCCCGTTAACCTTCACGACTTTGGCTCTCAGGGGTAGGTAGTTTGACAAAACACCCGGAGATATAGAGTATCTTTGGGGTCTCGCCCTCGCTCGGTCCATTTGTTTCAATTATGAAATCTTATATTTAAATTCCGGTTTTGGTAATTTTTCTTCTACTATAAGTACTTAGATACTTCGTTTGCAATAAAAATTAAGTAAATCAATATAACTAAATATTATTGACTACAAAGTTTATGAGGATTTGAACTGTTACACGCATAATTTATAGAAATGAAATCGTAATAATCTAATTTATCAGTGTAGTAGGTATCGTATGGTGAAACATAAGAATATCATGTCATACATAATTTATACGCGTACGAAGTTGCGGGCAGAAGCTACTAGGAAATATAATAGAATTTATTTTGTTTTGATTTAAAATCAACACTATTACAATGTATAATTATTGACATTTCAAAGAAAGACAAGAATAAATTTCTAATTAGCGATACTTGCGATGCGATTTTTGTATTACGCAGCGTAATACAATAGTAGATTGTATGAAAAGGGGCTAAAATAAGCCATATTACCACGAGATGGATATTTTCCCGAGCGAAGTGAGGAAAAATATTTCGAGGGGTAATATGGCTTTTAGACCCGAGTTATATACTCTAATTTTCACTTCGACTAGTAAAACAAAGATTATCCACCAATTTGACTGTCAGAGGCGTTTTCTTTTTTAATGATTTGGAATTAGGGACTAAAAAACACCTGATGTTTGATTGGAAGATTTTAATATGTAGCTGTATTCTGGTTGGTTGATAGCAAAGACAAATGTTTTTTGAAAGAGTTAGATTGATGGATTTAAATGATTTGGAATTAGGGCCTAAAAAACACCTGGCCCCGTAGCATGGTCGGCCTTGTCACGCGATAGGTGATAGGATAGAGCGTGCGTCACTGGCTGACACCGTTCGATAGAACGAGACGACGCTCTTATCTTGTCACTTGTCGCGTGATAAGGCCAACCATGCTACGGCTCCTTATGTTTGATTGGTCGATTTTAATATGTAGGTAGCTGTATTCTGGATGGTTGATAACAAAGATAAATGTTTTATGAAATAGTTGTGATTAGTGGATTTAATGTTTTTTAATTTAGTGTTTCGATTAGTCAAATTGAATGTGTTAAAAATCATAAATATGTATACATATTTTCCCTAGCGACTAAATATACTACTTTAGCCCCGCTTATTAAGCCTAATATGACACACTTTTTGAGCATGAGAAGTGAAAAATAAATTAAGACTAGAATACCTTTCAATGCTGAGACAGCAACCGTTTCACTGCCGCGAGGACACACAATATGTGTCAATTGTCATGTATGTCTACTCCTTTGTCTCTGTGTGTCTTTTGTGTAGTGAATAAATGTCTTCTTTTCTTCTTTTCTTTTCTTTTAAAAGGCCTTTTCTTACCTTTCGTCCCACTATGTAACTGAGTTTTGTAACCAGCTACGAAATGAGCATATTTTTTATCGCTTGGAACCCAGTTACGAAGGAAGAATTGTTTTTCTTTATTTGTAACTGATTTGTAACCGGCTACAAAAAAAAAACTATTTTTCCCAGTTGGAAATCTAGCTACGGATAGAGAATTGTTTGTCTCGACTTGTAACCCTAGTTTGTAACTAGCTACTAAGTGGGAAATATTTTTCTCAGTTCTAAATCCCGCTACGTACTTAACACATTCGCTGTCGAGAATCGCTGCGCGCTACGCTCGTAGCCGATCCCGTGGTTTTCCTCGTATGTAGCGGAAAGCGACTACGGCGTAGGCGCCCGCTAGTCGGGTTCCCGGCACTGAATGTGTTTGTCTTAATTTCTGCAGTAAATTCTAACATCACTCTCTGTGACTGAGGAGTACCTGTGACTCAGGGTGTGGGGGGAATCCCCGCTAGTACCTCTGTTCTATAAAGAGTAATTAACAAATACGTTTATATATAATGAACTTTCTAAACAAATTGCTCTAGCCCCAAATAATCATCCTCCTAGCATTTTCTCGGTTTAGTCCCTGGGTCCACTTGGCAGCCTAAAAGTAAGTTACAAATTGAGATAAACAATTCTCAATACGTAACTGGGATTCCAAGCGATGAAAAATAATTCCCATTTCGTAGCTGGTTCAGGGATCGGATACCGGTATTTTCTCCATACAAATTAAACCGGTATTATTTCGTTCTTTGGTTATGATATCATTTTGGATCGGGCAGTCTAATAATACGAATATGTTACCTAAATACACGATAGAGTCCTACATTAAGAGCCTAAAAGAATTCAAAATATTAGACTACTTCGGGGATTTTTGAAAAAACCGGTTCCGATCCCTGAGCTGGTTACAAAACTCAGTTACATAGCGGGACGAAAGGTTTTCTTAAGCCGCGTCAATTATCCTCTAGCCGCTCGACTAGAGGATAATTGGGTACTTTTCCTGGGCAAAAAATTATATGAGGGTATTTCTCAAATAATGTGATTGACTTGTCACAACCATGTGCAAAAGTTAACGCTACTAATGCTTAATTTTTCTTTTTTTATACCTACACGGATCAAAATGTTGACTAAATAAGCTATTATATAAATAAGTATTACAATATTTAACTGCTGGGAAATTCTTAACTTTTGCACATGGTGGTGACAAGTGACGTTAACAATTTGAGAATGACCCATGATTCTATTTAGTCCGTCAGTTAGATTATCAAAAAATATTAAACACGAGTTTTTTTGTTTGTCAATTAAACAAAAACTGATATGACGGAAGCTCATAAAAATATACAGAGCGACCTTGATAATGTAATTAAATGGGCCCATGATAACGGAATGATTATAAATTTAACAAAAACTAAATGTATGCACATTTACTCTCTATATAATCGCAAGGCTCCTCGTGTCGACTATAAAGTCCTCGGTGTCATTGGTCACGGGTACGACTGTTTACACAACCATTCAAATACAAATTGTAACTGTGAACCGTTAGAATACGTGCAGACATATAAGTATTTAGGCATGCACATTGATAATAATTTCAATTGGAAAACACATGTCACTGCAGTTTGTTCTAGGCTTCGCTCAGTTCTAAATAAGCTGTAGGTACCACTTAAATAGAGTAGTTAGTAAAAAAACCATGCTTGTTGTGTATTATGCGTTAGCCGATTCTGTTATTGGTTACGGGCTTAGTGTTTATGGTCGAACCTTTCAAACATATTTAAATGAAATTAAAAAAATACATATAAGATGTCTGAAATACCTTGTCAGTAAAAAAACTAAAAATAACCTTAGAGGTGATTACGACAGGTTATACAAGATATGTAAAATATTACCTATACACCAGAGAGTGCAATATATTATGATAGCTGTAGAAAACTATTTTAATAATGAGTATAAGGTTTTAACACAAAATAAATATAAAACTAAAAATGTAAGGGCAACGAAATATGTACAGAATTCTGCTAAAAACTACTATGGCAAAAGAGCTAATATATTTATGATACCAAAAATATATAACGAGACTGATTGGTTAAGAGAAGAAAAAAAGTGCAGCAAAGTTGAATTAAAAAATAGATTAAAAAAGACATTTTTGGAAAAATTACATTAAAACTTATAGGTAAAAAATAGTTGCAGTAAAAAAAAAAAAATTAAACACATAAATAATTGTAAAGTATAGCACTTTAAGTGCAGGGGTGAAGTGTTCAGGCATTGTCATGTTTAGTGTGTAAGTTAGTGTTTAAGATTATATGTAGTCCACATAGCATACATAACATAGTTTTAACGTAGGTACTTAACACTAGTTAAAATGAGCGCGGTCTCGCCAACAAACTGTTATCGCAGTTTGGCGAGTAATATAACATTGGTAATTGTTTTGTACTTTAGATAAATAAATAAAAAAAAAATAAAAAAATGATGAAGATAGGTATAGCCCGTTAAAGTTCCGCGTGACGTCACATTATGGTAAAAAGTGTACCATAATGTGACGGCAAGCAGATCTTTATATTTTTTTGTTTAATTGACAAACAAAAAAATACGTGCCCAATATTTTTTGATAATAATGAAAGGCACTGCTTAAACAAAACATTTGAAAATATCGTTTTGGAGAAAAAGAACACAAGTGCGCACTTATGTTTTTTGTGTTAACTTTGCACTATGACATCTATGAAAAAACAACACAAGTACTCACAAATGCTTCTATTACTATTGGTCTAAGAACTTGAAAAAGCACATACGGGTTCTTGTGGTTTATTTAATTGGACAAAGATTTATTATTGATAAAAATTACGGACTAACAAGATAGATAGCACATGTTTCATCTTAAGTGTTTTTAACTTAGTTATTTGAAACAAAATGAAAATATATAGCCTATGAACATGAAGTTATGACTTTTCTATTTCAAACAGGAAGTAAATTTAACAAAATGACAAGAACTTATGCTTACCTAAATCCTGGTTGATTAGAGATATCCAAACCCGTTTGATATCTGTAAGGGCCTATTTTCCACTGCATTATTACAAAACATTTTGACACTAAAAGAGAACTACGAACTAAACTTATAAACTAAATATAAAATACCCCACCCAGTTCACCCGTTTGAGATATAATTTTTCCCCTGAGTCCGAGACTGTTAAAAAATCAATTTGACAAAAATTGTCACTTATGGTTTTATTTCTTAAGGCGGCAGAATTGACTTGTCATGTTTTCGTACTATATTTCCATCAAAATAAAAAAATGCGTTAAGGCTAGTTCCGAAATAAGATAGCTTTGCGCAACTCACTACTTTGCCGGCTGACCACAACAGGTGCAGTTGACATTAAAGATATAATTATAATGTTTACACTATTGCACCTTATTGTGTTATGATAAGCGAATTCATTAGAGACGACGATCGTCGCCAAAAAGAAGTTAGTATATGTGTTTCGTGCTCTCGCTTCAACGTACGTTGAGCTAATAAGACAGAACGAGAGCACAAAACAAATTCTGTTTATGGAAACAAGAGTTGAAACGGTCCTTGGCCGCCTAAACAGCGGCGTGCTCATGGCAGTTGCACGTCCTCACAGCGCGTTCGCGAACGAAGTTCGGCAACCCGACGGCTCGTGGCACTCTAACACGACACAAACATTATGGTAGTACTTTATCCTCATACAAAACGACAGTCGCACTAAAATTGTAGTATCTTAGGCGGTAAATTAAAGAATCTCCCAGGAAATAAACTACATTTTCAGATGACAATATGGTTCTGTCAATGATCAGTAGACCCCGTTATCTTGTCACACTGACATTGCTTCCGTAGAAAGTGAATGTTTTTTTATCGACTATCTAAATGTCGATAGTGTAGTACTTAGAGTTATATGTCACTGATAATTAGTCAACTCATAAGGAGTCACTAGGTACTAAGCAATTAAATAAACTCCACGTCAATATTAAAATAAACACTATTACAAAGAACTGCAAGGGATTGCAGCTGTCAATGTGACATGCAGTTGCAAATAGAAAAATCATTCATCTAAGGTTATCGCTTAACGTAAGACCAATGAGGTTATCTACTTATTTTTAATCAACAAAGATTTAAAAGGCGAAAATTCAATCGCATTGTTACATTACATAAACATCGATATCGAGACGGGCGATAAAAAAAGTATTCACGCTCTACGGAAAAGCAATGTCAGTGCGACAAGATAACGGGGTCTAGTGGTGAGTGATTCAATACATTAATTATCACTTTGGAATGCAAACCGTCGCGTGAGATTGATCTCCACACAGAAAAAAAATACAAACATGATTTGCGGTAAATATTCTTAAGCCAATAAATGAATTAGAAATATGTTAAGTTATCTAGAGCCCAGATTGTTTCTTTTGGTTTGAGAGAATCATCTTAATTCAAGATTGGAAATTTGGCAGTCAGACACACAGTTCGTGGCACGACGTTAGTTAATATTAACTGTACATTATTTAGTATTGAACAATAAAACACGTATTGAGCATTCACCAATTAATCCAAGACAGATTACGAGCTACCCTCATACAACATACTAGTTGTTATTGTTTGCTTACCCTACATATACAACAAATATGACAGGAGCTGTCCTCTTCATTTACCAGCATTAATATGTGCCACAACGAAGCGCGCATAAATATCCGACACTATTCTATTTCTAGGTATGTTAGGACGTGTCAGATATTTTTGCCAGCTTTGTTATGGTAGTCGTATGGTAGTTAAAATGTTAGTTAAGTTATGAAGTTGAACATTTTAACGGGTTCGTTTATTGTTGGCGTTAAAGTGATGCGTATATCGGCGGCGTCCACAACATTAAACTTGTATGATGTACAGTCAAGGGTGAACGAATACGTACATATAGTTATCTGTACACGCCTGTATGACTTTGACAATAGAGTCCTGTGCAGATATTTATGTCCTTATTTATGTACGTATTCGTTCACCCTTGACTGTATGTTATGAGAGGTGCAGAAATAATATTGACAACTTAAAGTACTGGAACTGGTGCTAGTACCGTGCCGCGCTATGGCAGCAACTAATAACACTCGTACATAGTCCACCAGTAGGATGCGTGTGATAGATTTATTGTTCAGTTCCGCGCACTGCATACAGCCACTAGTCACGTAGAGTTACGAGCGAAGTTTGCAATCTCTCTAAACTTTAATTTTCTTTCTTTAAATCCGTTTGAAATTTTAGGAACATTTTTGCAAAGTTTTGAGTAAATTTTAATGGCTCTCTAAATCTTAAAGCAAAAAATGTACTGTTTGAAGAATGTTTGAACTCAAACAAAGTTTCTCGCGACTATTTTACCTAACTTGAGGAAAAAGCCGCAAATTTAGCCTTATCGCATCTTATCGTTTATCAAGTGTAAGGGTGAGTATCCACCAGAAATGTGCTAAACTAAGCTGTGTTTTCGTATGTATTTGTCAACTGCCATGCTTGACAGCTAAGTGTCACTTGTAGGGAAACGCAGCTTAGCACATGAAAAAATATCTGTTCGATGCTCACTCTAATGGTGGCAGATACTTAAGAGCGAGAGCATTTATATCTAAAAGATAGGAAGTCTTTATTGTCGAATTTAATCTTTAGTGAGACATGTTCAAAATAATACGAATAATTACACGGTTAAACTTACGTATTAAATGTCACTACAGGCGACATCTTTCGAACTCTTCAAGAGTTCTTATTCAGGAAGAGTGTTTTAGCGGCAGTGTTGCTTTAATACGTGAATTTAACTGTGTAATTATTAACATTATTATACAGTGCTTTTCTTGGTCTAGTTTCCTCTCTGATCTTGCAAAAACAAGTGCCTGCGTTTGTTTTTAAAAGTCGTAAGCGGACATCTGACTTTCCGGTCCTGCCCAACTAGCACACTAGCGTTAAAATAACCCTTATATCATTCTTATATCGGTTCCAGCCAAGTGTTAAGGTGTTAAGAATGCCTGTAAAAACGTTCTTACAGCGTGCTCTAAAACCCTTATAACTACGAAAGAGGCCCACGAATTACAGGTTAAGGTGTTAGCTGAGAGTCTTATAAGAGTCTAGCTCTTACGCAGTTTAAAGTGAGCATCTTACTCTTTTCTTTACCCATAAAATTATGAGACAAATATAGTCTTCCGACAAAATGGCGCAGATAGTTAGTATAGGTATTAATATTTGACAGCTATGGAGTCGTATTAATTGAAAGTGAATTAATTGGAAGTCTGTGTGACATGAAGTGAAAACAATCTGCCCTTGTGATTTTACGGTAAGTGTATACCATGTTTCCCATCTCAATTTTAACGCGCCCAGGATTTATTAAAGATTTCTAATAAAACTTATGAACATTAAAATATACATCTAAAGTTTTTATCATTTTCTATTCTTGTTTCTTGGCCAGTGGCATGATAAATTAAGTGGCATCCATATAATGGCAAGAGTAACATAAATAATGAAGTATCTTGATGTCAAATATTGAATAACCTAATCAATTTGTAGGTTAGAGTCCATCAAAACAATGGCGAATTACCTTAAAGCTTTAGGCGTTAGTTAACTCAACTATAACGCTTATTGACTTACAACACTCTTACAAGATACTTAATTCTGTTATAAAGTCTCTGCCTGTAGCTAGGACTCTTGTAAGTGTTTAAGTGTTAAAAACAGGTTAAAGCTTTAATATCTTAAGTGTAATTGCTTTGAGTAACACTCTTATAATGCTTTAGGACTTAATTATTTTTCTTAACTCCTTTATAAGAGTATTAGTTATAACTGAGAACATTATAACTCACTTATAAAGGTTAAGGTTATAATAATACCCTTAGCTATTACCCAAATGTTAGTTGGGTGGTCGATGCAACTAGGGTAGATAAGGCTACGACGAGGAGAAGTGAACTTTAACAGTGCCTTCAAGTACATTTTTGTAGAGCCTGGAAAGTGAGGCCGTCGAAGAGACCAGTCCATCTAGGTATTGCACTTTTGGTCGAGTCAGTATATATATAGTGCGATAAACGACTATAGGTACTGCGAGGAAATATGAAATGTACAGACGAATTTAAAATCACGTATTTTAACACTTACTGCACGTCAATGTACACGTCAAGTCTTTGGGTCAGATATATTCAACGGACTTACAATGCCCTGCGCATCCATACTTCCATATCCATGCTAATATTATAAATGGGAAAGTGTATGTGTTTGTTTGTTTGTTTGTTTGTTTGTTTGTTTGTTTGTCCGTCTTTCACGGCAAAACGGGGCGACGAAATGACGTGATTTTTTAAGTGGAGATAGTTGAAGGGGTGGAGAGTAACATAGGCTACTTTTTGTTTCTTTCTAACCCCCCCACTTCCCTAAAATGGGGGGTGGAAGTTTGTATGGAGCATTCCACAATTTTCAAGAAAGAAAGCTAAAAATTGGTATGCGGACTATTTGTGACTAACGAAAAAATCGTGCATCATTTTTTTTTGGAAATCTGCACCCAAACCCTTAAAAGAGGGGGTGAAATTTTATATGGGACTTTTCGCAGTTTTCAAGGTAGGAATCTAAAAATTTGTACACAATCTCTGTTACCGACGAAAAATACCCGACTTTTTTGTTAATTTCCCCCAGCCCCTAAAATAGGGGATGGAAATTTGTGTGAGACTCCGCAAAATTAGTACAGGTTCTATGATACAAAAAAATAATAAAATAATTTAACATGGGTATCGTTTCTATGGTTTATTTTTCAAATCCAACGTGGCTGACGTGAAATACCATCTCCCCTGTTGGGTGGGGTTGAAATGTCTAAATATCCTTATGGGTGTCGTTTTTATGGTTTTTATGGACGGTATTACGAAAATGGCATCGATTTTGAAATTTAATATTGTCGACATGAAAATTTTTGAACCGAGCTTACTGCGGACTTTTAATAAAAAAATCTGATCTTAAACTACCATTGTATCATTCCCCTGTCAATTTATCATTCCCCTGTAGTTTTTTTAATCATTCCCTGACATTTTTATCATTCCCTTGTCCTTTTTACCATTTCCCTGACATTTTTTCTGATTTGCTTGTAGTTTGTATGATTCCCCTGACATTTTTTCTGATTCTCTTGTACTTTTTCTGATTCCCCCGACATTTTTTCTGATTCCCCCGACATTTTTCTGATTCCCCCGACATTTTTTCTGATTCCCTCCACATGTATTCTGAAGCAGCGTGGCTCCGCTGCATAGACAAGTCCGGTATAGAACTCGGTAGGTTGCCCTGGAACCGCCGAAACATCTTTGTGGACGAGCAGGAGCCGTAGCATGGTTGGCCTTATCACGCGACAAGTGACAAGATAAGTGCGTCATCTCGTTCTATCGAACGGTGTCAGCCAGTGACGCACGCTCTATCCTATCACTTATCGCGTGACAAGGCCAACCATGCTATGGGGCCAGGAATACCTGTCACAGGTAGGTAGGTGTCACAAACTAGGAATTCCCAACCTTTAACACTATTGCTACGCTGATTAACGAAATAAATACACTTTTCTTTCAAATATTTATTTAATAAACATATCGAGCTCTAAGCCATGTGAAGAGACGTTCATTTCCAAATCTTCCCTCGTTCAATCGAGTGCGATAGGGTTCCAGGTCGTGCCGATGGTTCACAGTAGCCCCCAGTTCACGTAGTTGTTGACGACACCGTTGAGACGTGCCTTGTACAACTTGCTACCCTCGACCATGAACTCAGTCATCTCGAACTCTTGATCGAACGCTGGGATCTTTTCTTCCTCCGCTAGAACCATGGGCAGCACGGACACTGCAATAAGAAGCCCCAACATGGAATCCTGGAATGATGAACGTTTTATTTATTTATATTATTGTTGTTGTGTTTTTCTCTCTTAAATAAACGACGTGTGAACTGACTTAAGTTGTTCACCTTCTCGTGCCGCCCACCATACAAAAATTAGGTCACTGAAATTTGAGTCATGTGAGCTACCAAACAAAATGAAAGGTCTAAATTCCATTGAAATTGATTGCACATTATGTCGCGTCCTTCCGGCTGATTCGACACTATATAATGGGACGCAGTCCAATTGAATTTGGGTTGTATCGAGAGAAGTGTTCTTCGAAAAAAAGAGGTTTTTGAGAGAAGGTGATTTTAAACTTAGGGTCTATTCTTGACTAGAGTATTTTGGGTGTAGTGTGACTAAGGAAGGTGTTGCGTGTTAGGTCAAATCCTGTCCTGACAATTACAGGCACAACAGAAAGAATATCAAGTTATACCTATAATGTACCATAATAATTTCAGCAAGGTTAGCACGAGACGGCGCGCGAGATAAACTATCCCTCTCCTTATAAGTATTCTAATTACAAAGAGTCGAATAGCATATCACGAGCGCGAGACAGTTTGCGTGTAATCATGTGGTAGGTGTGGAGTATCGATAACAAAAATGATTAGGAAATGTTTCAAAATGGTAGAGTACCTACGTATGATTTAGATTATTTACTATCGATATCACAACAGATAGATACAGATATAAATTTTATTATATTTTCTCTCTTTTAAATAACTGTCGGTGCGTATGTAAGTCGTGGTTTAATAAAGTTTATACATATTATATACATTACGGTCACCTGTATTATTTTGTTATTAACACTTGTTGTTGTTTTTTGTAATCGATATACATATTTTCATACTTATGTACCAGTTTCATTTAGTGTCGTGCCTAATTGGGAGGCCATGGCGACGTCTCCGGCTACCGTATCCAAACAAATCATATAGGAATGTATAGAGGTTCACTCGGTACTAGTACATACTGTCCAATGACGTGAAATATCAAGGCTATATAACTATATAGGTTATATCACTGGATAAGTCAATTCAATTCAATTACATTTATTTCAGGTTTTTGGACCCATAAGTGTTAGTTACAATAAAATAAAATAAGGAATTGAACTGGAACAGGCATACAGATCTCAATATTATCAAGGCATTGAGAGTATTTGGAATGTGTAGATCAGCGTATGGTAAACCATGGGGACTGAACTCAAAGGTACTGATATCATATTAGACTGAATTATTCTTTCCCTACATTGCCGTGACTCGAGTGAACGTCTTCACTTCTTATGTCACTTCAAAGATCTCTTGGCCAAGATGGGGACTATCGGATAGTTTAAACTGTAGTGTGTGTGGCGAGAAGAACGAGACTACGAAATAGGTACTTAGTATGAACGAGGGGTCAAATGAACAAAATATCCCACTGGGTCGAAGTGTATCCGAAAGGTATCTCATAGATAAGATAAGATAAGTTGGAGGTTAACTTACTTGGGGACGCTTAGCTACTACACTTTTTGTATGACGTCCCGGTGAAGCATGACACTTAGTTCCACGTCTTCGCAGGTTAAATTATTTTTACTAACGTAGGTGTGCTCAACGTGGATCTAGTACCGGTGCACCTGACGCAGGCACTCATGATACAGAACCAACATTGTGTGGTAATCTCAATGCGATTCCTTATCCGTGGCAATGAATATAAAGTACACCAGATCATAAGCTAGTAACAAAGTTTCAGTTTGAAAGCAATCTATACCTCCTTCAGCTGTGATCTTTACGTCTTTTCCGAATAGACACCTTAACGTCAATCTGGAATCGGCTCAGAGCCTTGTGCAGGCGTTCATGGTACAGATCCAGCATTGCGTGGTAGTGTTCCCGACAGTAGCCCTCGTGTGTTGCTGTGATCAGGAAGTACACAGATCCTGCACCAGATTGTCTAAATATAAGCTTGTAATAAAGTGTCAGTTTGAAAGCAATTCATACCTCTTTCAGCTGTGCTCTGTAAGTCTTTTCCGAATAGACATCCTCTACGTCGATCTGGAACCGGCTCAGTGCCTCGCGCAGGCGGTCGTGGTACAGGTCCAGCATTGCGTGGTAGTGCTCCCGACAGAATGCCTCGTCTGTTGCAGTGATCATAAAGTACACTAGGTCTCGCGTCGGGTCCCCGTCGGACACTAGCTGAAAGTCCATCAGGACTATCTCTAGCTTGCCGTTCTGGGAACATAAAGGGATAATATTATTATACAGGTTATTGTTTTATTTTGGATTTTCTTAAACAAGCCAAAACCTCGGGACCGGTGTAGAGATACCCGGTATTTACCCACCCCTACCCATCTCTAGACCGGTGTATGCGGGCATAGTCTAGCCAACCATTCGTGTCACTGAAGTGTAACTTATAGTCTGGTCAAACATACGGGTCAACAATTCTGTATCTTTCTAACGCTATTATATTCACCCCAAAATTCCCATACTTTGTCTATAATGCTTTCAGGTTCTCTGTTTCTAACATTTTTGGTCTAGACTATACAACTCGTATAAAAGCCAATTATTTGAGACGAAAGTAAAAAGGCCACTGGTTCCGATATGAAACAAAAGTATAATGCTCAAGTCAAATTTGACAATAAAAGGCACATAAAAATCAAAGACAATAAACGATATAAAAAGGTAAAAAAATACTATAAAAAGTTGTGCAATCTTGCACACCAATATTAGGCCCAAGTTTAAGGAAATCTAATGTAGTTATGTAGGATGATTAAAAGCTTCCACGTTAAATAAGCACGAAAATATAATTATATATATAATAATTTGATTCGTTTAAAATATTCATATTCAATTTTTTATTAGATTTAGTTTACCTGTATGGCTACGGGGATAAAACTGGTGGGAGAATGCACAGTCACAGATCAAAGAATACAAGTGCACAGTGTAGCGGGATAGCACAGTCAGGCTTATTCGCTATCATTTTAAGAATGCTATTGGGATGGGACTGTCCCGCACCCGGCGCACCAGCGGGGCTAGCGCAACTGACGCCGCACCGCGACGCGAGTCGAGAAAGCTCTACCCCCCTTTTTCTAATTTGTACGGTGCGAGTGAGATAGGGGACGCTTAGTCGCGCGCGAAGCGACTGAGCAGCAAGTTGTGCTAGACGTACAGGGATGCCGCGCGGGCCTGCGGCGCGGTTAAAGCCATTTAAAGAAAACGTAACCTTTTTAAGGCAACGGGATCCCCCCTTGCCTTAAAAAGGGGGTCTTGACCACTATGGTGGCACGAGGCATGATCAGTAGGCAGTGCAAATCTCCCGTTGAGATCTTTAGCATGTTATTATAATTTTGTTTTAGTTTTAGCAATTCATGCCATTTAATTTTTTTGTATGTACGAAGCGATGGTGGCCCGCTAGAAATTTACGACATGTAAGCTCAAAAATCCCATACAAAAAGTTTAAATAGAGAACCTATAAGGAGCACAGCAATAAAATATGGTATCAACCTGAATTCGCTGTTAATTCGCCGTTATAAACAAAGCAGTTTTTTTATTTTTATAAAGGGTAGTTGATAGAAATGTTCCAGTATTATACAATTTTAGAAGAGAGACTGTTAGTAAAGATTTCTTCTGAAAAGGCACACAATACCTTGTTGATTTTTCCTTATAATGGGTAACACTGTATGGTCTGATTACTTTGTTAGAATAACTTTTTGTTTTAAATATTTAATGACGGTAAAATATGTGTGCAATAACTTCATGTTGGTTTAACATACCAATAATAGGTATTCATTACCTACGCCATTTATGTTATAAATGGGTTGAATTGTTACTGTGATCTCAAATGAGTAATTAATAATGGAAGATAGTAAAACAATCTTAAAAGCCCTAAATTGGCCTATTATATTTGCTAGAGAGACTGTTTTACAATTATGGTGTTTTGTTTTAAATTATGTATTAACCATTAAACAACTGTTTTTACTTGTTCCTACTAGAAAGATTTTACGGTCAAGTCTTCCCCATGCACTGGTCATCTCTCCCGTAGGGGTGGAAGACTTGAATCATTTTTCAGTTTTTAAAATAAAATCATTAAAAATGTATTATTAACTTCATCAAAAATCTAAAGATACCAAATTATACCTAATTAAATTTGACACATATGGGTGCAAAATCAAATCACTGCGACTAACACTTAAATTTTGAATATGTTAAGTTAGTTTTCTGGGTGATGATGAACGGGATTAATTTGAAGATATTAGTGTTATACACATTCAAAAAACCATAAAATTGCAGGCTCCAAAGTATTTTTTACAGGAGATCATTCATCAAATGGTACCTACACTCAAAAGTTGCTTGCGTGGGCTTTAATTCTGAAGTGTTTTTATACCTTATTTATTCAATTCATACATAACATAGGTCATTAACTAAGTGTAACCAGAGATTGTTTATTGTAGGTGAACTAGACGTTATGTGAGAGATAAACGAAAAAAGGCTTATCTACTTTCATACAAAATTATCACTTACTGCAATTATCACAGCAACCATTATGTTTTGAATTTCATTATGAAATTAGATTTCTGAATATTTCCATTAAATATACTTTTAGTTATTATAATATTATCATCAGTTAAACAAAAGTCACATAAAAACATGATCTAAAATAATAATAAATAATAAATAAATATTAGGGGACATTCTTACACAAATCTAACTAGGCCTATAGTAAGCTCAATAAGGCTTGTGTTATAGGTACTAGACGACGATATATATAATAGATATAAATACTTAAATACATAGGAAACATCCAAGACTCTCAGAAACAACTCATCACACAAATATTTGCCCTTACCGGGATTCGAACCCAGGACCTTCACAGCTTCGTAGGCAGCGTCACTACCCACTAGGCTAACCGTTCGTCTAGAAACAATACAAATCAAGGTCATGATGAGTATGGAGTGCGCATCGTAAGTGACATCACGGGTCTCATGTGGGAATCCCTCGGAGGGAAGTGTTTGGTCTGTTACCCACCCCTCTGAGGGATTTGTTATGATCGTTACCAATTTCAATCGATTTATTTACTGTAGGGCCATTGTTAATCCATTAAGGTTCATTTAAATTCATATTAAATTATAAGAAAAGCGCTAAAAAACGTGTAGGCAAATTCCTACCGTGAGTAGGTATATTGTGTTAGTCACGGCTTTATTACAGTTAATCCGTTAAAATCAAA
This sequence comes from Epinotia nisella, assembly GCA_932294315.1. Classification (NCBI taxonomy): domain Eukaryota; kingdom Metazoa; phylum Arthropoda; class Insecta; order Lepidoptera; family Tortricidae; genus Epinotia; species Epinotia nisella. The sequence continues at coordinate 10,138,162 of OW028674.1, forward strand.
CGTTTAAAATATAAATATTACTTACATGTACACCTTCTGGTACTAAAATTCAGCACTAAACCCACAAATTTTCTTTCTCGAACACCGACCGTGTCATACGCCAATGACCGTTTTTAGACTAACGACCAAAGGCTGTAGCAGGATAGCCTAGGAAAAACTGCCCCCAGCGATTTTGGGCCGAAACTATAATCAAACGATGCCTTTTGGGGAGGTTATATTCTGCACAAAGTTTCATCCCTCAGTTACGCCCTGGGGGTGAAAAACACCCGATTAACCCCAAAACTGTTTTAATTATTTTTCCTAAACTATGAAAGTGACGAATTTCAAATTTTGTACAAATGTTAATAAGACTAAAAGCTATTTAAAAAAAAATATGAACCCCCTAACCACTTAAATTCTTGTAAAAAAAAACAAAAATGAAAAAGAATCACTCTGTATATGAAGTTTGGCTCATGGTACACACACCATTTTTTTTCCAAAAATGAACCAATTTATATTCTACATTATACAAAAGTTTCCTGGACCTACTCCAGAAGGAACATTGCAAAATTAAAATAAACGCACTATTTCGTAGCCACTAATCATTATACCTACTCGTATTATGCTTAATACGTAAAGTCGCGACATATAAATAAAAAAACATATCATATTTTCATACGTTATGTGCCCAATAAAAACGACTATGAAGGTATAAGCGATCACTTTTGTACTTGCCCCAACGGAAACCGAACTGCAGGTTGCTGCTCGCATATAGCTTCAATAATATATTACTTATCCAATGCGAGATATAAATCAAAAATTATAAAACCAGCCGAAATTCTGACTAACATATTTGATAATTACTTAGACAATTTGACAGTTATTAACGAAGACAGTGATGACGATTAATTAATAATTGTTTTCTACTTAAAAACTTACTTGTAACATGTAAATACACGTGCGTTTATTTTAATTTCGCAATGTTCCTTCTGGAGTAGGTCCAGGAAACTTTTGTATAATGTAGAATATAAATTGGTTCATTTTTGGAAAAAAAAATGGTGTGTGTACCATGAGCCAAACTTCATATACAGGGTGATTCTTTTTCATTTTTGTTTTTTTTACAAGAATTTAAGTGGTTAGGGGGTTCATATTTTTTTTTAAATAGCTTTTAGTCTTATTAACATTTGTACAAAATTTGAAATTCGTCACTTTCATAGTTTAGGAAAAATAATTAAAACAGTTTTGGGGTTAATCGGGTGTTTTTCACCCCCAGGGCGTAACTGAGGGATGAAACTTTGTGCAGAATATAACCTCCCCAAAAGGCATCGTTTCATAACAGTTTCGGCCCAAAATCGCTGGGGGCAGTTTTTCCTAGGCTATCCTGCTACAGCCTTTAATACTTCCTCCATTGGCCATTGAAATTATCGCTTACTAGCTGTCTCGTTTTCGAAGTATACGTTTCAATGGATTAAAACGAGATCTATACATGATTGGCTGTTATATCTCGGTTGTAAAGGGAAAGTAAGAACAGCCCTTCCGCCCCTCCGAGGGGGGCTCCACAGACCTGCAGGAAAAAAATGTGAAGACCGCAGAGGGGTTTCCACAGCTGAAGGGATATGTGTAATTACTAGAGCGTTATTTGCTTTGACGTAAATGATGCACATATCGGATTTGGCACTTTCATCGACGCGATGACCTGTGATCGTTGTAATGCCTAATAACCATAAAGTGCAAAGATATATTGTAATGAAAAAATTATTCCGAGGAAACTTACACGCCACCTGTGCATTAGATTGCTGGGTTTGAAGTCGCCGTGCACTACAATATTCCTATTCTTAGAACGGTACATTTCTGTCATCTTTAGAAACGGACTGGGCTCCTGGGTGAGGTACTTTTCCAGCTTGTCCCGGTGTTCTTCGTTGACCACTTCAAGCGCGTTGGACAGCATTTTTGGCTGCATGATCGGTAGCATCGCTATCATTTGAGTCAAGTCCATCGTCAACAAGTCGCTACCTTGCAGGAAGCCTTCGGGATCATCGTGGTGGTATGCCAGTGAAAGTGCGTGGAATTTAGCCATCAGATCAATGGCGGCGGTCACGTACTCCAGATCGGCAGATTTGTTCCTGTTGAAGTTCTTAAATCCCATAGCATTGAGATCGTCCAGCACCAGGGTCTCACGGAGATACGCGTCGTGGCTGCCATACAGCTTTGGAATGCGCACCTTGTGCTCCTCAAGAACGCCATTTTTTTCCTCTAACCTTTCAAACTCTTTCTGCAGTTTAGTGTAAAAGTAAAGTTCACAGGCAAATGGGTCTTTCATAGGAGTCATTTTGCGTACCTGATCACTCATAAGCGCTACTTTTGCAAAGAGCTTGAGGTCTGATTTCCCTTTCGCACGGAGTGTTGCGCCGTAAAGCGCGGAGGTTATGTTCGCCCCACCACTACTGAGTTCCACGACATCCATCGTATGGTTGCCATACTCCTGTTCTTTTGCTACCTTATCAAGCAAGTCCAGCAACGTTTGTTGTGCTCCTTCCATTGTACTGAGTTGATAATATTTACGATGAGTTCGTTTTTATATAAGTACCATGATTACGTTATCGCTAATTCACCGTTATCAATAGGTCCGTTTTTTACTACTGTCATGGTATGCAATTCAATGTTTCAAAACAAAACTAAAGGCTTAATTGGCTTCTCAAGCATTATAGTTTTGACGAATTTTTAAATATTAAGTTATAGCTAGTATAATTTCCCATGGAATTTTTATGATGGACTGAACTTATTAGTTACCGTTAGTAGGCAACTTAATATTTAATTTTTCATATATATGTTATACATTGACATGTAATGCTAAAAAGGTGACTACCTTTTTAGCATTACATGTCAAATTTATTGATCCTGAAAACTATGTTAACCTTTTTTCCGCTGGAGAAATGCGTTGGCGCATCGTCTGCTCCGGGCGGAAGGGGGGACCGGACGGTGAGGAGAAATCTAACATGTGAATTAACTATTTTTTCCGTTCATGGGAAGCTGAGATCATTCGTGATAAAGTATCGTCTGGAATGATGTTGGCTGTTTTTTCAATTCAGAGATCTATAGTGGAGATAATAAGAAAAATACTGTTACATTTTATTATTTATTTTTTGTACCTGTCCGTTTTAGCAGAGATTCATAACAGGTCGAACATCAACCCCATTTTCAGAGAACTGCGCATAAGAGGGACATAATAAAATTTCGTAAAACCAAAACCATTTGATTGTATTTGAAAAGCGAGGTTTTTGGGAGGACTGCAAACGACCTATTTAACGATAGCTCCGCCGGTCGCTGGGGTGTGCTACAGTTTGAATTGAGAATAATGATCCCAATTCTGTAAACAACTTTATTTAATAAAGGTATGGTAACAAAACCATTTAAAAGCTAGTAGGTACGAGTATATCAGGGGGCGAAGTTCGAAATATAAGAATACGCATTCCAATTAGATTTTAATGTGTTGCGTTTTTTGCGCACAATCATTCTGACAAGTTAATTCAGCCGTGACGTAACTACTTCACAGCACTGTATTCACATACATTTTTGCAGTTATTGGTGAAGTATGTGTTTCGCAATAAAAGCGATTAAAAAAGTCGTAGGGCCGTCCCTACCTATCACTTTCGTTTTATCAATTACATGTTGTGGCCAATGATGATGATGACATACGTACATAAACTAATGCGAAAGACAACGACGTTCCGTTGACAAGACCTATTTAAATTTGGCAAGTAATATCGTCTTATACTACAAGTACGGGGATAAATCGGAAAACTAGAGGTATACATTTGTAAAGGACGATGACAAAATTAGTATGGACGCACAAAATACACAAAAATTGCCCATTCCAAAGTTAACGTACAATTTATTTTAAAGTTCATTGGACGTAGATTTAGCATTTTTTTCTTATTTTTAATTTAAATCTGTAGGAGTCCTAAATTTTTTGATTGAAAAAGTACCGTTGGTTGCCGCAATTTATTTCGAAGGCGTTACTAGTGACAGTGAACAATTGGTCTCATTAGAATACTTTTATAGAAGTATTTTCGATAAAAGAAAGGTTATTAGATCATCATCATCATCATCTGCCCTGCTAGCATAACTTGACTGTACTCTACTCGCGCGCGAGATAGACTGTCCGTCACTTTCTGATTAATGCTGTCAAAAAGTGACAGATAGTCTATCACGCGCGCGAGTAGAGTACAGAGTCAAGTTATGCTAGCAGGGCTGAGGGTCTATAGGTAGTTATTGATGGGCCCTGGCCTGGTCGAGCCTATTCCTCCACGATTCAGACAGACAGTACCCGAAAGGTGTCTTATTTGAATGAACTTATAAATATTACGCCCACGAAAGAGAGGAGAGATGTATTTGAATGAACTTATAAATATTACGCCCACGAAAGAGAGCAGAGAAGCATCGCATGAGCCTGGGGAAAATAGACAAAATAAGGCATACAAAAATCAGGATAAAAACGAACATTAATGTCGCTCTCACTTGCGCCCTCAAACAAAAGTGGCAGTGTAGACCTGCGGCTGAACAAAACTGGGTTTCGATAGCATTAAAGTTTTTTCTTTTTTGATATGTCGTTGGAGGCATGTTAAATAATACTTATGTAAAAATGTAGAAATTTTTAGGTTTAGATTTCGGCTATATTGAAATATTTAAGTTTTTTGCCAAGAACTATGCAAATATAGAATTAGAGTCACAAAAAACTGTAACCTATCCAATAACATTTTAATTTCTTTACTATATTCTGTTTTTAGAAGTCTGGAACATCTGCGTTCTGGTGAACGAAAAAATGCTTATAATTCCGAAAATAAAGAATTAGAGTCGCTGATATTGCAAAATTATGATATTATCGATCCACTTCATATACTTGAAAAAAGTTGGAGGTGTAGACAATCGGCTTGTCTAGATATTGATTTCTAGCTAAGCAGTATAACCAATATTGAATTAGAGTTTGTAGAGTTAATAATAAGCAGGTCATGATAATGATCTCTGTTACCAAACAAAAGTTTATAAATATAAAATCACGGCGACACTAAATACTGATACGTAAGCATTCCGGGCCTATATTAATACATTTCAAACTCGCTGTATGCGCGCGCCGCGCTGCGCACTGTGCCACCAGACCCCTATTCCGTAACTGGTTTTAAGTTCACCTCAACGCTCACCAACAAATATATCTTGATACTGCGGTGCGTAGTAGCTAAGCGTAGGTAGAGGTCTAGTTTCGTTAGGTGACGCTGTTTTAAGTTCACCTCAACGCTAACCCACAAATATATCTTGACACTGCGGTGCGTAGTAACTAAGCGTAGGTAGAGGTCTAGTTTCGTTAGGTGACGCATGGGGTGAGGCGCATGAGCGCGTAGCGAATAACGGCAGCGATCAGTGGGGGCGGGGTAGTGGCGTGCCCTTGACTCCACGTCAACCTGCGTCCAGATTCCATAAAAAAATCCGCAAAGCGTGTTTTAAACTAATATCAACCGAAAATAGTTAAACTTACCCTAATTTATTAGTATAGGGATTGCCCACGGTTTTGTTCGCGTAGAACTCGTTATCGTGTTATAGAAATAATTGATATGAAAATTATCATACAAATGACCATTCTCTGCAGAAATACCTACTAACAAATGACATACAATGTATTTTTTTTGCGAAGTGGCCAGTAACAGTAAGCTATGGAATAGATGGGTAGTAAACCGCAATTTACCTACAATGAAATTGTTTTTGTATATTCAGGATGTAGGGTCGGTTCGCCGGTTATCGACCACCTAATTTAGTGTGCCAGTTTGCGACCACTCAGGTAAATTGGTGAACCGAGAGGATATTTTCTAGTTTTTTCAGTAGATTCCTGCCTAATAACTACATTAACTAGGTACTTAGAGCCTGTTCAAATCTATATATATAAAAGAAGATTCTGACTAATTCATACACGCACAGCCGAAACTACTCGGACTAGAAACATGAAATTTACACCCAAACTACCTTTTATAAAGTTTTTTTGGAACAACGGATAAGAAGGGATTTTAAGAAATTCCACCCCTAAAGGGGGTTAAAAAGGGGTGCAACGTTTGTATGAGGGACACTTTTTTTTGAGCTAGAGACTTAAAGTTTTGTGGAAAGATAACTTATTAAAATACAAATAAAGCACTTTCAGCATTTTGGAAAATTCTGCCCCTAAGGGGTTAAAAAGGGGTGCAAAGTTTGTATGGAGGAAACTTTTTGTTTTGAGCCAGACTTAAAACTTTGTAAAAAGATTACTTATTAGAATACAAATAAAGTCCTTTCAGTGTTTTGGAAAATTCTGCCCTTAAGGGGTTCAAAAAGGGGTGCAAAATTTGTATGGAGGAAACTTTGTTTTGAGCCAGACTTGAAACTTTGTAGAAAAATTACTAATTAGAATGCAAATAGTCCTTTCAGCGTTTTGGAAAATTCCGCCCCTAAGGGGTTAAAAAGGGGTGCAATGTTTGTATGGAGGAAACTTTGTGTTTAGAGCCAGGGACTTAAAACGTTGTAAAAAGATTACTTATTAGAATACAAATAAAGTCCTTTCAGTGTTTTGGAAAATTCTGCCCCTAAGGGGTTAAAAAGGGGTGCAAAGTTTGTATGGAGGAAACTTTGTTTAGAGCCAGAGACTTAAAACTTTGTAAAAAGATTACTTATTAGAATACAAATAGTCCTTTCAGTGTTTTGGAAAATTCTTCCCCTGAGGGGTTAAAAAGGGGTGCAAAGTTTGTATGGAGTAAAACTTTTTATTTTGAGCCAGAGACTTAAAACTTTGTAAAAAGATTACTTATTAGAATATAAATAAAGTCCTTACAGTGTTTTGGAAAATTTCGCCCCTAAGAGGTTAAACAGGGGTGCAAAGTTTGTATGGAGGAAACTTTTTGTTTTGAGCCAGAGACTTTAAGCTTTGTAGAAACATTACTTATTAGAATACAAATAAAGTCCTATTAGCGTTTTAGAAAATTCCACTCCTAAGGGGGTTAAATAGGGGGGTAAGCTTTGTATGGGCAACGATTTGTTTGAGCTACAGACTTAAAAGTTAGTAGAATGATTACTTATTAAAATAAAAAAGTGGATTCAGCGTTTAGAAAAATTCAACCCCTAAGGGGTTAAAAAGGGGTGCAAAGTTTGTATGGAGTAAACTTTTTGTTAAAACTTTGTAGAAAGATTACTTATTATAATACAAATAAAGTCCTATTAGCGTTTAAAAAAATTACACTCCTATGGAGGTTAAAAAGGGGAGTAAGCTTTGTATGGGCAACACTTTGTTTGAGCTAGAGACTTAAAAGTTAGTAGAATGATTACTTATTAAAATAAAAAAGTACTTTCAGCGTTTAGAAAAATTCAACCCCTCTAAGGGGGTTAAAAGAAGGTTCAAAGTTTATATGGGGAGCAAGAAATTTTTAAAGTAAAATTTCGGTCTTATCATGTAGTTATGTTAAGACTTCAAAACTAATTTCAGAGTTTTTTTTCAAATTCGTCCCTAAGTGTTAAAAGGGGTTTAAAGTTTGTGTAGAGAGCAACACATTTATAAAGTATGAGATTTGTAACTTTGGTTTTAGACTGTTTGTTTAAAAACTAGAAAAGGAATTTCATTGTTTTTTATATTGATGCAGGCCTGAAATGGAAAGAGGAGCTGGATGCCGTTGAGCATTCCATTTCTTCAGCCTGTTATGCTCTGAGAAGCCTGAGGGAGGAACTCACTAGACAACAACTTAAAGTCATATACTATGCGTTAGTAGAATCTAAGCTTAGGTACAATATCAGGCTCTGGGGAAATAGCTTTAAGTATAACCTTAACAAAGCTTTGGTTGTTCAAAAAAGAGCCATCCGCACTATTGTACGCATTCCTCAATGGATATCTTGTAGAGAACACTTCCTGGAATTGGGCATTCTAACAGTTCCTTGCTTGTATATACTCGTGCGGCTTACTATTTTGTCAAAAATATCTTAAAATATGAATCTATCGAAGAACAAGATTTGCGCCTACAAACACGAACAAAAAACATTACACAAAGTTTTTTCCCGAAGCTCAAAGTGGCGCAGCACAGCACAAAACATCAGGCTGTAATTTTTTTTAACAAACTGCCCCCTGACTTAAAAAATATCACAATTTATAAGGTATTTCATAGACAATTAAAAGCATTTTTATTGAGAGGGTGCTTCTACAGTATTGACGAGATTTTTGTGCGTGATATCTAGTTATAAGAATTAAAGACATGACATGTATTAAGTTAAATAAAATGTACAAATTATAATTAGTTAAGCAATCTTTTTATGTATAATATTTAAGTAATTTTAATTTTAATGTAGATATTTCAAACACAATATTTGTATTGTTACTGAATAACTAATAAAAAAAAAATATATAATATGGGGTTAAAAGAGGGTTCAAAGTTTGAATAGGGAGCAATCATTTTTCTAAGACGATAAAAACTTCTACGCGGACGAAGTCGCGGGCAACAGCTAGTGTTTACCATATCTTTAACTAGCTTTTGCCCGCGGCTTCGCCCGCGTACTAAGCGAAATTTTTAACCGTCTACTAAAAAGGAGGTTCTCATGTTGACCCGTATGTTCCGATTGAATTGCAATGTAGCACAAATATTTTCAATAATTTTCATGTCCACAATATTAAATTTCAAAATCGATGCCATTTTCGTAATGAACGTTCAAAAAAGCAATAAAAACGACACCCATATTGATATTTAGATATTTCAACCCCATCGCACCCCAACAGGGGAGATGGTATTTCACGTCCGCCATGTTGGATTTTAAAATCGTTGTTATTTTCGCAATCAGTGACCCGATAAACCATAGAAACGATACCCATATTGATTTTCAGACTGTCACCAAATGTTCCCCTTTTAGGGGTTGAATTTTTTCATCGTAAGCCCACGTGTGGCAATTTAATCGATAGGTCTTTTCAAAATAAATATAAGGTTTCTCAATGTTTTTGATTAAATGAATAGAGGCGGAGCTAAATCGCCCCAAAAGTCACTAAAATTGTGGCCCCCCAGGGATCGGAACCGGTTTTTTCAAAAGTCCCCGAAGTAGTCTAATATTTTGAATTATTTTAGGCTCTTAATGTAGGACTCTTTAGGTAACATTTTCGTATTTTTAGACAGCCTGATCAAAAATGATATTATAAACCAAAGAACGAAATTGAACGAAATAAAACCGGTATTTTGGTATGGTGAAAATACCAGTATCCGATCCCTGTGCCCCCTCCTCTAATTTTTGAACGGTGTTTTTAAAAAATATAAAAATAATCATAAACCTATAGGGATTATTATATATATAAATATATATTATATATATATTAGGGCTTATTAAATTTTTTCACCATAAATTATTTTGATCAAGATCGATTCATAGGTTTTCGAGATATTGCTGAAAAACCGCCTTCCCTATAGAAAAGCACGTAAGTGCCGTAAGATTTCTGTGACGATACGACCTTTTTAATAGGCAAGGATCCCTTCGTTTTGCGTAATCCGACACGCACTTGGCCGGTTTCTATAGATAACTAGCTTCTGCCTGCGACTTCGTACGCGTTTAAATTATGGATTTCATGATTATGATTCGTCCTAAAAGGGACGACATAAATTATACCCTATTAAATAATATCAATTAGAATTTTGGTCAAGTGCGAGTCGGATTTTAGTTTTCCCATACATTTTGTGACCCAACTCCTGATGAAGGCAACGAGCAAAAATATTTCGTCTCCATACAAAGTTTCATCCCCTTTTTCGTCCCTAAAAGGGATAAAATTTGACAATAATTATAGCCCTTGTCCTATTCTAATATATAAGGAACATATCTGGAAAGTTTCATGTACACTCATCGGTATATTTTGAAATTACGTGGAACGTACATCCATTCATACATCCAAATTTTTACGTTTATAATATTAGTAGGATGGTACGGAGTCCGACTCGCACTTGGCCGGTTTTTTACTGTTACTAAGTTACTACAAATAGTCAGTCCATATATCAAATTTTTTTTACTCATTTTGAAGTCAATAACTTATTAAATTCACATAATAATAACCGCATGTAATTTACCGTGCACGTAAACAAACAAATGATATGATTTGAAATACAAACGCAGCGCTTGCGCGGCGGAGCGGGGGGCGGGACGAGGTATCACTCTAGGGGCTCTCTCTAGGTTCCCGCGCGCCGGTACGTGGTACCGCGGCGTGGTTATTTATTTCGCGCCTATTTTAATAGATTATACTATTACAAGGCAAATCTATACACAGAAATTTCTTACTTTCCATTATATGGCTGCATATATTATTTTATAGTATTACACTAATCTTTACAGACTCTAATTCAATATTAGACCTTACAGGACAAAAAACGCTTATAAAAATTCTTATTAATGAAATCTTATCTCTAATTCCTCCAAATTTTTGGCTCTGTCTATTAACTTAAGGATTTAAAGATATTGTTGTGAATTTCTGAAACTTTAATTCAATATCGACAAAATAATAACCGAATTCTGGTTTGACCCAGTCGCTCGTTATTTTTTTTTCTACAAACTTAACAGCATAAAGCATCATACATATTATAAACGATGAAGCTTAAACTTTGCACTCTAATTCAATATTCACAAATCACCAATAAAAAAACATAAATACCTAATTTATACCTAACTCTCGTTCTAACTTTTCGTCATATTTTACAAATATGCTTAAAAATATGTCCCATACCATATAAGCATAACTTTTCCGACTTTAGAATTATCGAAACTTGTAGGGCAAAATTCCGGTCCGGCTACAGGGCTAGTGGGCCGGCCACATCACACGAATGTCAGATGGAAGATGGACTCAAGAAACCACCACATGGCAAGGACCAGACGGTAAACGAAATGTTGGCCTTACAAGCGATGGGTTGATGACACAATTCAGACAGCGGGCAAACATTGGATAGAGATAGCAAGAAAAAGAGAAGAATGGAAGAGTTTGGAGGCCTTCACCCAAAGCGGGATACATATTCAGCAAAAATAAAACTACAGAAATATAACATCAACTTCAAATGTTATATTAACATGGAATAAAAAGGCTTAATAACAAAATAACAAAATAATAACTAGGTACCCGAAAGGTATTTGAATAAACTTATAAATATTACGCCCACGAAAGTGTTTTAACGTGTTTAAAAAAACCGTCTATCATCAGTTAATATGCTTATAACAGTGCCAGTAATAGCCATTAAACAGTTACCTTTAAGTGATGCCAATGAGGTAAATACCCAAGTTTGAGGTTAAGTTCGCCTTTGAATTGGACTTAAAGAGCACTTCAAAGTCAAAACCGAATTAAAATATCGACTGTAGGTACCTGTAGCCTAGCGCAGTTGTTACGGGATTCCGTCGTTCAAATAATTTACTTTCGAATACCAGTGCTGTCGTTTTGTACGTTAGGCATGTCTTCCGACACCAAAACTACCGAGGGAAAACTCTAAGGAGTCGGTCACCGTAGTAATGACGTCATCAAAATTGCCGCGGCTGCGTTTGGAAAAGTGTCAATTACATCCAAACCAAGCAACGTATATTATTGAAGTATCAAATGAAAACTCAAAATATTTGCTATAATTCATATTTACAATATATAGCAATACGACAGTATACGCAAGTTTAAGAACTAAGTATTAGCAAAATAATAAAAAGTAAAAAACAAAAGCATGGATTTTCATACTTTGCGGCAAAACTAGAAAAGATACCAGCGAATAATCAATTAATCAATCAATTAATTTATTCACGGACCAACTTTGATCATAATTGTTCGTAAATACTTAAGTAAACCCTTAATTGAAGTTGTTTATTTCGCAATGATATTTTACGGTGCGGAGCTCTAATCGCTCTGAAGTAAGCTGGATCCCGTTTAGTGTCAAATATTAACTGTTTTTTAATTTGTCTATACCCAAAAGTAAAGATATCTAAACAGCCAAACATCTAAACATCCAAACTTTCGCATTTATAATATTAGTAGGATTCAACAAACGAATTTAAATCAAAGGTCCACCCAGTTCAGCAGCTACTTTCAAGTCATCTGGCCCTATTGGAGAATGATGAAACTTTATAATGAGTGTAAGCCAGATATCCATATCGGTCTGAAGGACGTTATTTCCCACGTGTTACTTTTATGAAAATAAAGAAATGCATAATTATGGTGTTTTAATACTTTACCTGCATAAAAAATATGCAGATATTTCTAACATCCTAATATCCACCGTCACGACATGCCCTATTTAATATATTAGAAACTAATTATAAAATTCATTACACACATAACATACTTTACCATTAATTTTACCTCAAAAGGAAAAAGGAGCACTTCGTTATGTCTGGCGTGTCAGGGCCTTTTTCAAGAGAATGGCTTAAAAGTATCAAGTTGAAATTATATCAAATACTCAGGTCTGCGGTACCTTGGAGCTGTGAAAAAAGAAAATTTCTAAGTCAACGCAGTCAAAAGCGATTTTTCCTTTACTTGTAAGTAATGTAAGACCGTCCTTCTTGCCAAATTTCTTGATCCTAGGTAAACGGGAACTACTCTAACGGTATTAGATGGAAATAATAATGCCGAAAACGGTGCATTAGTGACTACCTAGAAAGCACAAAAGTACGCTTTGAATTTGTGATCATTTTATGCTACATTAAAGATGCCCCAAAATTAAGTTTAATTGGCTACTTTCCTAAAAAAATATATTTCGTCCGTCAGTTAGAATATCAAAACATATTGGACACGTATTTTTTTGTTTGTCAATAAATTCAAATTCAAATTCAAATTTATATTTCAGGCTTTGCCCATAGAAGTGTTAGTATTTGTTACAAAAACATAAAACTATTGTTAGTAAGTACTTCAATTCATTACAATTTAACAAGTCAATCAATCAAACAAAAATCGGCCAAGTGCGAGTTGGACTCGCGCACGAAGGGTTCCGTGCCATTATTTATAAAAACGGCAAAAAATCATGTCTATTGTATGGGAACCCCAGTCCGACTCGCACTTGGCCGGTTTTTTAGTATTTATTGTTATAGCGGCAACATAAATACATCATCTGCGAAAATTTCAATTGTCTAACTATCACGGTTCATGAGATACAGCCTGGTGACAGATAGACGGACGGACGGACGGACGGACGGACAGCGGATTCTTAGTAATAGGGTCCCGTTTTTACCCTTTGGGTACGGAACCCTAAAAAATGATGAAGATATAGCTCGTTAAAGTTCCGCATGACGTCACATTATGGTACACTTTTTATTATATAATGTGACGTCACGCGGAGCTTTAACGGGCTATATCTTCGTAATTTTTTGTTTAATTGACGAACAAAAAATACTTGTCCAATATTTTTTGATAATCTAACTGACGGACTAAATATAATTGTATTTTTTTTACCCAGGAAAGTACCCAATTAGCAGACATAATAGGAATCCAGAAGGGGAAAAATTTTATGACACGTACCTAAGAAGTTCCTATGTCGATAAACTCAATTATCGATGCTTTTTCTTATACTAGTGATCACTACAAGTTTTGTTTGTGAATATGTATATGTTTTTATTAAAAGTGTAAAAATTAAACAAAATAATAACGCAATTCTCTTCTTCTTTTTCAGAATTTGTTCCAATTTTTCGGGCGTTAAACGTCTCCGTCTTGGCTGATAAATCCATTTCAGGTGGCTAAATGACTTTTCAAATTCTGCGGAGGCATTGTGCGAGCTGGAGGTACTCGTATACCTCTAGCTCGCACATGGCTGATTCTTCCAATCAGGCCGACAGGAATATGCATCCGTAGATCCGACAACCCTATTAAGTAGGTACCGATGGATTTCATGGAAACAAATGCCGAATCTATGTAGGTTCCGTGCCGAGCTCACATTGCGCAAAACAGCGTTTGGCACTGGCATCGCGCACTCCCACTTTTGAATTAGTACACTCGAATGTGGTTAATTATGAGGTGCATATATATAGTTGGCTCTTGCACCGACGGCGCGCTAAGCTGCCATGTAGCATGCCTATTGTTTCTCCGTAATGGTCGGCTGTTCAGAATCTGTAATGAAATCCGCGGCAGTCGAGACCGATTTCACTTGATTAATGCCAGCCACTTCAAGCCAGGCGAAAATTAAGCTCCCTTAACGAAGTTTATTGCACTTTTTGTTAACTTGTTTCCTAATAATTAATCCACAGCAACAAGTAGGTACGCAGGGCTCTGTTTGAGAATAAATTAGAAAATTTACAAAGAAACTCAGAAATTCTAAGGTTTAGAGCTGGCGCTAATGTTTCTTTGCCTCTCTTAAAACTTCGGAAAATATACTTTCAAAACTTTACGTGCCTCTTATTGCAGGCTTTCTGTTACATCCATTATTAATACCGTTCATCCAAGCTTTATGAATCACCCTTTCAGAGCTACTTTTTGTGTCCAATTATTTGGGACCTTGCCCTGTATTGTTATCCGTTACCATAACGTAATGTACTAAGTATAATGATAAAATAAATAAAAATATCTGATTGTGAGTTCAGTCAATAGGTTAATAAATCAATTTTCCTGGCCGGTGACACCGATACAGATTGCACGAACTTATTTTTATTGACTTTACGACCGTTTATATGAATGGTATTTTTGAACTTGACTGTACGTAGGTAGTTAGATTTATAAATGAGGCCATTACAGTAGCCCCTGAGCTACATACCTGATGCCGGGCGGGGATAAATCACCTGTCCATACGTGGGCTAATTGTGTTGTGCCTCCACTCCTGCGTTGCTAAATGGCCACGTGTCAATCTTGCTCACGGGAGTTCAATTATGTCCAAATAGGTAAATTGACGTAGAAGACAATTATTTGGAAGGCACCGTTTAAACAGGTTTTGATTAAGTAGATATATTGATGAAATTCTTGACTTCCGCGATTATGATTTATATCCTCCTATACTATTAAACGAGCAATATTTGTATATGTATACCTATATATACATATGTCGGGGTGTGAGCGTATCCTGCGATCTCTGGCATTGATAAAGACAATGATATTAGGTCTAAAGAAGACGAAAAAGAAAAAGCCTAAAATATTATTGGCTACCTACAGGACAGGCTGTGCATTTCTCTTCTGAAAATTGATTGTACACAATGTTCATAGTCCTAAGCCTAAGCATATTATGTTTAGTGTAAAATTTGTATATCCACGGAACTATTGTATATTTGTGTAATAAAGATTATGATTACTCACGGTACACCGATCCGTGCCCAGGCCTACGCCGGAACATATATATACCTTTACCTTACTAAATAAATTCAAATATTTCGCCTATTAATTATTGGCATTCTGTTCCCTACGCAATTTTGACGGATGTCACCGTCTAGCGACCGGTGCATGGGCGAATGTATGAAAAACTCGGTAACCGAGTGCCGGCCGCGGACTTGGAACGGTAATTGTGAATCGTCCTTAACTCTTTGTGTAAGCCATTTTCTATGTGCTGTATATTGTATATACTGTACCTACATAATTTTCTAACACCATTTGATAGAAGGGCACTGACTCTTTACCTAATCATTTATCACGTGCTAACCGCTACCCATTATATATCGTACTAATATTATAAATGCGAAAGTTTGGATGTTTCGATGCTTGGATGTTTGTTACTCAATCACGCAAAAACGGCTAAACGGATTAAGCTGAAGTGTATAGCCTGGAATAATATATATAATACTTTTTATCCCGGTAATCATCCTCTAAGGGGAAGAAATAGGGGACGAAAGTTTGTATGGAACTACGATATAAACGAGTTCAACGCGGACGAAGTAGCGGGCAGAAGCTTAGTACTTCTATAAGTACTAATAGATAAGATAGATATTTAAAAAGTCTGTGAAATTGTAGCTTTATAAGTTTGTATGTTCAGGGTAATCAACCGGGTCAATATCTGTAGCCACTTGACTGATTAAAAAAAAATATTTATATAGACTGGACTTTCTAAATGGACAAAAGGCTATACCTATTTTATCTCACGGATCTACCTACGTTCTTTGCAATGCGCAGGCGGCGCCGCGCGGTCAGTAAATACAATACCCAGTCAGTAGGTACAAGCCAGAGCTCTTGTAATTTTTTGACCGATTTCTAAATTCATGGTGCCAACATCATCAAAACTGAGATCAGAAATTAGGATCCATGATAAATTGCCGGAACTCCTTAAATGTGTTACGGTCTTGGATAGCGTTTTGTATCGTCACTTCGTCAGCATTATATTTTGCAGTCTTGTGGAATGGACTCGGAAAATATTTTATTTCCTTTCCACTTTACCACATGGACTGCTTTTCGAGATTTAATAAGTTTATTATTACAGACGAAAATCATATCACTGTATGTGTGCTGATAATATTTGAGGAGTTCCGTCGATTTGACACACTTGACATTTAGGACTTCATTAGTTGCTATTTCAACGGAATCATATCAGAATCATCAATAACGCACTTTTACAGTTTTAAGTACGAGTTCCATAAGTCATCTGTGGTCTTCATCATCAGTTCCACTACACCAAATTTGTGATTTCCGGGTGTAAAATACACTAGTTATAATAGAAAATACCGAAATTACTACATGCGTGCCTACTATATTAGAGGAGTTCCCTCAATTCCTCATGGTTCCCATCATCCAACGAAGTTTTGATAACAATGGGACCAACCTGGAAGCATATACTTTCAAATAAAAAAGAATTGTAGGTACAAATCGGTTCATAAGTGACGGAGTTCTGAAGTAACAAACATAAATATCACACTAATTTTATAAATATATATATAACTGAATTGATAACCTCCTTCTTTTTAGGGTTCCGTAGCCAAAATGGCAAAAACGGAACTGTTATAGTTTCGTCATGTCCGTCTGTCCGTATGTCACAGGCAGTTTACTCGAAAACTATAACCGTATTTGAATAAAATTTTGAGGATAGGTGTATTTTGCTAGCCGCTACATAGTTTTGTAATTAAAATCACAAAAAAAAATTGACGACCTTTTTAATAGGCACGGGACCCTACGTTGTGCGTGGTCCGACACGCACTTGGCCGGTTTTTTCGAAGTCGGTTTTTTTGAAGTGCGCATCTCGGCGGATATAACCACATCAATCCCAGCGCTATTACTGCACATCCCAGTCCGCTTATACAGCCGATATCCAGCAGGAGTGATATCAAAAAGAATGGATTACGTTGTCGGCGCGAGATCAAATATTTGCCAAACAACAAAGACTCGCTTTGTGCACCACATCAGCCATTAATCACCCTTTATATGCGAGGGCACAAAGCGCAATATTGCCCTTCGACCGTCGGCGGCTCTTTACTTATAAACACGGCGCCATAACGACCTGTTTAAGGAGAGCTAAATGAAAATCGATATCCGCAAAGCTGTTATAAAAGTAATGGGTGCTAGTTACGGAGCACTCCACCGGTCACTCGGACAGCTTAGGAATATGGAGTGAGTGACCACTTGAGTAGTCACACCCAGAGGTTTAGGCTAATTTGAACTTCCTAATTAAAGAACGGGGCGTCCAATCTAGGAGCATTGAAATAACAGGGATTTTAAATAGCAAGAGTTTCGTGGAGTGATTCAATTCTTTTTTTGGGAAGGTAAAACAGCAAAAGAAATTCATGAAAGGATTTCTCCTACGTTGGGCGATTCTTGTCCTTCATACGAAACAGTACGGCTTTGGGTAAATGAATTTAAGCGTGGCAGGACAAGCATTGAAGATGCACCTTGACCTGCCCTGCTAGCATAACTTAATTCTCCACTCTGCTCGCGCGCGTGATAGACTATCTGTCACTTTTGGACAGCATTAATCAGAAAGTGACGGACTATCTCGCGCGCGAGTAGAGTTGAGAGTCAAGTTATGCTAGCAGGCCTGGTGCTCCAAAATCAGCGGTTTTACCAGAAGTCATTGATAAAATCCATGATTTAGTTTTAGCTGACAGACGAATAAAAATACGAGAATTAGCTGAAGTCTCAAACATCTCGACTGAGCGAGTGCATTTTATTTTGCACAATGAATGCACATGAAAAAGCTTTGTGCAAGATGGGTGCCGCGGTTGCTCACTCCAGAACAAAAGCGTATTCGCATGCAAACATCTGCTGGAAACTTGCAGGTGTTTAATAAAAATCCAGCAGAGTTTCTTCGACGTTTTGTGACCATGGATGAAATAATTTATTGAATCAGGCGTTACTTTGCGGAAATTCATGATATATTACGAGAACAATATTCCTTTGCTATTCCGCTAAAAAACGTGCAGGTCGATCAGCGGAGATCAAATGCAACTATTTGTGTATAAACATGCAAATAATTACAGCAAACCACCACCAATAATGAAAACACCTCGACACGTGTTTCGCCTCTCTACGAGGCATCATCAGGAGATGCTAGCAGGAGATGTTGCTTGCGTGGCGTCCACTGAGCAAATGAGCCGTCTAGAACCGTCAGCCCTATTTATAGTCTGACCCCCCATACTACCATGCATGCGCGAATGAGACGGAAGAATACGTAACAGCGGTGATGACGCAACATTCAACTGTTCGTTAATAATCACGCCTCTATTATTGTACCTAATTATTTCTAATTGTTCTAGAACACTTAAACGCAGTCCTTTTCCGCAAACATGCAAGATGTTGAAAGAATGATTGTCAGACAACGCATGGTTTTCCTCCAATAAATGTTTTGCGAACGAGGTATAAAGAACATATTGCTTCGTATCGGCATAATCACCCGGACAAGTCTAATTTCGCAAAACATTTATTGGAGGAAAACCATGCGTTGTCTGACAATCATTCTTTCAACATCTTGCATGTTTGCGGAAAAGGACTGCGTTTAAGTGTTCTAGAACAATTAGAAATAATTAGGTACAACAATAGAGGCGTGATTATTAACGAACAGTTGAATGTTGCGTCATCACCGCTGTTACGTATTCTTCCGTCTCATTCGCGCATGCATGGTAGTATGGGGGGTCAGACTATAAATAGGGCTGACGGTTCTAGACGGCTCATTTGCTCAGTGGACGCCACGCAAGCAACATCTCCTGCTAGCATCTCCTGATGATGCCTCGTAGAGAGGCGAAACACGTGTCGAGGTGTTTTCATTATTGGTGGTGGTTTGCTGTAATTATTTGCATGTTTATACGCAAATAGTTGCATTTGATCTCCGCTGATCGACCTGCACGTTTTTTAGCGGAAAAGGAATATTGTTCTCGTAATATACCATGGATGAAACCTGGATTCACCACTATATCCCGGAGACAAAACAGCAGTCGAGACAATGGATAAGTCATGGTGAGCCAGCTCCAAAGAAGGCGAAGTGCGTCCCATCAGCTGGAAAAGTCAAGGCGTCGGTGTTTTGGGATGCGAAAGGTATTATTTTAATTGACTACCTTGAAAAGCGAAAAACTATCACTTGGGCATATTATGCCTCGCTTTTAGACCAGTTAAAGGTAGCAATAGCTGAAAAACGTCCAGGGTTGGCCAAGAAAAAGGTGATGTTTCACCGTGACAATGCTCCGGCTCCGGTGCACACTTGTCGGCTTGCTGAACAAAAATTGGCGGATTTACGGTATGAAATACGTCCACATCCTGCTTATTCGCCAGATTTAGCTCCTTCAGACTATCACCTATTCCCAAAGCTCAAAAATTTTCTGTCGGGGCTAAAATTTCAGTCTAATGAAGAGGTGATATAAACGCATATTTTGAAGACCTGGAAGAAACCCATTTCCGTGAAGGCATCGAGAAGCTGCAGAAGCGTTGGGATAAGTGCGTTAAACTTCGGGGGGATTACGTAGAAAAATAAAATATATACAACACCTATACAAGTTTTAAGCCAACCAAGTTGTTAAGATTGGTGAGAACAGTATCGATGAGATGTCAATCTCCTTTGGAGTACCTCAGGGTAACATCCTGGGCCCTACGCTCTTTCTCATCTACGTTCATGATATCCTTAAACTTCAGATGCATAAAGCAGAAATAATCTGTTATGCAGACGATATTGTGGTACTATTTCACGGAAAGACATGGGAAGATACATTTAACATCGCAGAGTGCGGGTTGTCAGATATTGGTTCGTCCAACCGGACATCAATCTTCTTACTCTTAATGTCACAAAATCTAAATTTCTTGCTTTTTCTAAAACGTCTGCCTCTTCTTCTCCCCCTGATAAAAATCCATCCATACTAATATTATAAATGGGAAAGTGTAAGTGTTTGTTTGTTTGTTTGTTTGTTTGTTTGTTTGTCCGTCTTTCACGGCAAAACGGGGCGACGAATTGACGTGATTTTTTAAGTGGAGATAGTTGAAGGGATGGAGAGTGATATAAGCTACTTTTTGTCGAATTCTAACCCCCCACTTCCCTAAAATGGGGGGTGGAAGTTTGTATGGAGCATTCCGCAATTTTCAAGGTAGAAAGCTAAAAATTGGTATGCGGAATATTTGTGACTAACAAATAAATCGTGCATCATTTTTTTTTGGAAATCTGTACCCAACCCCTTAAAAGAGGGGGTGAAATTTTATATGGGACTTTACCCAGTTTTCAAGGTAGGAAGCTAAAAATCGGTACATAGACTCTGTTACCAACGAAAAATACCTGCCTTTTTTTGTTAATTTTCCCCCAGCCCCTAAAATAGGGGATGGAAATTTGTGTGAGACTCCGCAAAATTAGTACCTACAGGTTCTATGACACAAACGAATAATAAAATAATTTAACATGGGTATCGTTTCTATGGTTTATTTTTCAAATCCAACGTGGCTGACGTAAAATACCATCTCCCCTGTTGGGGTGAGCTGGGGTTAAAATGTCTAAATATCAATATGGGTGTCGTTTTTATGGTCTTTCTACCTTGAAAATTGCGGAATGCTCCATACAAACTTCCACCCCCCATTTAAGGGAAGTGGGGGGTTAGAATGAGACAAAAAGTAGCCTATGTCTTAGCCACTTAAAAAATCACGTCAATTCGTCGCCCCGTTTTGCCGTGAAAGACGGACAAACAAACAAACAAACACATACACTTTCCCATTTATAATATTAAGTATGGATAACATTAACGTGCGACTTCCAAATTACAGCTAAGTCAAAGTTAAAGTCAAAGTGATTTATTCTTCAATTTAGGCATATTACATTACATGCACCTATGAATGTCGATACATGCACCTATGAATGTCGCTAAAATTCAATACTGCTTTACTGAATATTGTTACATTTGAAATTACTTTCGAAACTTGGCTATTTATTAGAAGCCGCTTGAGCCAAAAATCCTGCAATTTTTCTCGTCTAATTTGTTCGAGTCTGACTGACAGCTAAGCAGAAGTTCAATTGACGCAAACTTGTAAGTAAACGAAACAAAGACTCAGCTGTAGGTAACACAGTTTCCTAATGCATCAGTTTATTTTACTGAAAATATACTCACCATTGTATTGGAAAAAATACTTATGGTTCAGTGTGACATAGTTAAGACTTTAATACAATTGGGTAGTTTCCACATGTTAAAATTAATCGTGTGTTGCTAAATAGATAGTAAACCATCAAATAAATGTAATTAAGTAGAGGGTAAATTTTCAAACGTGCTGTTTTTGCTGTCACACGGCTATAATTTCAAATCAGTTTAATATGGAGTATTGATACATATATATTTCCATTCTGTTTATTATAAAATTTATATAATTACTTAAAATATATATTACAATACCTTAAATACTAATTGATATTGCAAAATTTTTTTTTTGAAATCCTAAAACAGCGAAATCTACAGTTTTTTCGCTTGTCACACTTGCGGTTTTGCTCAAACAAAATTTCATAACTATGTACTACAGCAACGTACAAATAAAAAACTTGTACTGTTATAAAGAACATTTATTAGCGTATTAATTAAAGTATTTTAAAAAATTAATGCGTAAATAATTAACACTCGTGAAGCATTTTAGTAGTTGTCCCACGCGCGACGGTTTTATTAGGACTCAACTTCAAGACCCTTAGGTAATATCTGTTTTTGTCTATTAGCCCACCGTTATATTTACTTTACTATACAATTAACGAGTTAGTTGGGCTTCAATTGCCAACGGAATGGACGCAGTGCCGGTATTTCTTACGGAGGAAACGGTCAAATCTTTATAGCGATGTAATTTGGTACGGCTATCACGACATTTGTATGGGCGTTTATTTATTAATAATATACGATTGAAATAAAAATGTGTCTTTCATAACAATGGTTAGCAATATGGGGTAAGAGTTTTGTGTTTGGCTAATTAGTGAATTCAATTAATAGTGTACGAAAGATCGCCAAAAAACGTTCATGTCGACATTTGTATGGCGACATTTGTACGGCTATTTTGTCCATACAAATGTCGAATCATACGACTGTCGTTTAAAACAAAATCAAAATAAAACACGAAATATCATCATTGATATAATGTTTTTTGATTACTTTTATTATTGTACTTATTTTGGAAGATATTGTACGATAACTAGATTACTGCGTTTGATGCATGGGTTGATGCAATATTTTGTATAAATGATTATGTACGGCCCTTATTGGTAGAAATAAAACCTTGCTGCTTTACCAAATAAATTATCTTCTATTCTATTCTATTCTTACCAAAATTGCTTTACCAAGTTTAAATTTTAAGAAAATCTAACTAACTACATGTTAGTGAAAAACAAGTATAACTACAACTTAGAAAAGTTGTAAAACCCCCGATTTCTTCATTTTAAACTTCAATATCTCAAAAACGGCTGAACTGATTTTGATGAAACATGGCTAAGAACACTCAGGTTAAAATTAAAATTATCTATGACACTAAAAAAACCGCATTCAAATCTGTCCATCCGTTTGGGAGCTACAATACCACAGACAGATACACAGACACGATAAACTTATAACTTTGCGTCGGGGGTTAAAAATAAAGAATAAAACAATTAAAATTTTGCATGTTTAAGTACTTTTGTCAGGCAAAAGAAGAAACGCTCCCTCACCGCCTACCTTACGCTCTCACCTTCAATTTCCAATGGCTGACATACCAAGGTACTTATTTCTGTTTCGGGGATAGATCTGAGGGACATTGCCTCAGAAAGCTGCAAATTTGCTGAATTTACAACTTTCCCTCGCTGTGTATGCATAACCGCACATTTATCGACACCAAATCCCATTTTGATGGGGCTACTGAAGACTTCTGTTGTTTTCAGTAGCTCAACAGGTCATGCCTGTTTGGTGCAAAGTTGCAAACAGCTTAAGGTAATCCATAAAGAGCAGATGAGAAATGACCTCACCCCCTCTCCGAAGCTAGCAACCTAGCCCTGAATACTTCAGCAGGGTGCTGAGCGGATTCAGCGCTAGGCAGAACCACAGAGGACTCAGGCTGTCACCCTGGATGGTCCCTTGCTCAATTCTGATAGAGTCCTGCGGGCCAGAGGGCCGTCTTCTCCCCACGGTTGACGAAGGACTGTGGTCCACTGTCCCATGCAAGCGCCTAAGAATGATCTCAGAACTGCTACAATTTTATACAGCTTTAAGATCCTCCTCAGCCATGAATGAAGCACTCTTGGAGGCACTGAATCATAGGCCTTCTTGTAGTCAAGCCAGGCGGCCGAGAGGGCCCCTTTGTTCCGCCGGAGTCGTTGGCATGGTCATGTCTATGAGGAGGAGCTCTTGAGTACCACGAGACCCAACCCTACATCCATTTTGAGCAGGGGTCAACCGTACACCAGAGATGCTATATATCTAAATAGTGAGTTTCTTTAGTTTTTATACAAATATTAATAAGCTTTTTCAATATTTTTCTGGCCAACTCGACATTTTTCTGGCAAAATGAACATTTTGATGGCAATTGCCGACATTTGTATGCCGCTATCGACAGTTGTATGGCAGAATTGACATTTTTATGGCACTAAATCGACTTTTGTATGGCGCTGTCGACATTTGTATGGCACTGACGACATTTGTATGGCACGGTTTTTTTAAAGCACCTATATCTAGATAACCATTAGAAGCAGAGTGGTGCCTCGTGCACCATATTTTTTATTTTTTAAAAGTCTACCTGACGTTGTCAGTATGAATCTAATATTCCAAAAAAAAAGCCATACAAATGTCGAAAAAACGTACTCTTTAAAAATTGACCCTATAAATTACGAAATAGAATTAAAATCATAAAAAGTTATGGACCTTGAAAGTTTAGAAAAAATATGATTATTTTTTATTGTCCAAAAGTAAATTTAAAGCTACCAATAGAATCCTTACGCTTATAATGAAAAAAAATTGTACTACAACTATGGTCCTATTGGTCCTAAACGCAGTATTTCGCGACCAAAACAGCAATTTACTTGATTGTCCATACAACGCTTACTACAAATATCACACTGTGACGTCATGATTCAATGTTAATCAGTATGAAACGTTTCGGTTGCCGCCAGCGAGGTCCGTCTTTAACTCAATTTTTTGGGTATTCATGTTCTTTAATTGCAGTTGCTCCCGTAATACAAACATTTGTTCCTCTCCAAAAACTGGTTCGAATGGAATCTTAAAAAAAATTAGGACACAAGCCTATTTTATTTCTGGAGGTATCACGTCTCAAATATTTTTGCGTACTTTCTCGTGTCAGATACCCTGCCTCAAAATGCCTGTAAGAATTATCTATACCTAGTTAGGGTTAATTATTGTTCAGCCTAATCTCTCTACTACGACCATATATGCAAATAATTGTAAAGAATGTGTCACTATGTATCGTACTAAAAGATGCGCGCAAGGAAACTACGGGACGTTTCCCGTAAGCGATCCGATGGAAGCATCTGTTTTATGTACAGTTGAGTAAGCATCGTCTGAATTTTGTAGTCATTTTCAGAGCTCTGAACGAAAGTAAGAACACGCTCGTTTCCACCGGCGACCCTTCAAAAGGTCTTTATCGGTCCATAAAACTTCCTTTATGCTACGCGAAGTTTCTCCAGCGAGCGGCACTAAGGTTTCGAATCGTAACAGTTGTTTGATGGTCACCCTCGAAAATAATTTTCTAAGTCCTCCTTCGCTTTTTCCGATTACTTCACAAGTTACTGCCAAAAGCTTCACTTACGTAAGTTCTATAAATTCTGTTATGATCCCTTTTACTTTTTACCGAGTGCTCTCGCAAGCGGAAATAATGGGATGATCCGAAAATGAATGCTTTCGATACATCACCACCCTTAACTGGTTATTTATGAAATGTGGATCCTCATGAGTGCCAAGGATTTTTTTATTGAAATCGAAATTTACCTATAAATAGATGTTTAAAATTATAATGTTTAAAGAAATAAAGAAAGAAGACATTTATTCACTACACAAAAGACACACAGAGACAAAGGGAGTAAACATACAATACAATTGACACATTGTGTGTCTTCGCGGCAGTGAATCGGTCGCTGTCTCAGCATTATGCCGAGGTGTCAGTTTCAGACAGCACCGTACGTAAAGTATAGATAATAAATAGATAATTAATGTAATAAATTTGTAGAATATATAGCAGCACAATGGGATGAAAAAACACAAAGCATAAAACGCGACACGGTTGGGATGTTAAAAAGTGCTGGATGGGTTAGGGTTGAGATTTTTGAAACGTCAACAAATAGCCTTTAAGCTGGCGCTTAAAGGTAAACTTGCTAAACGCTCCTGGGATAGGTGGAGGGAGATCATTCCAACACTTGGACGCCGCGAACCTAAAACTACCTCGAAACGCCGCGGTCCGATGCTTTGGCACAGAGCGGACCGCAAAATGCTACCATCCGTCCAACGCAACGCCACCGTCTGCTCGCGGCCGGAGAGATAACTATCAAACCACTTCACAGCAGAAACATCAAACCCGTAATATGACATCTTTGAAAGAAGTAGGTAGGTATACAGTCAAAAGCTCTAGAAAAATCTAGAAGAACGTGAATGGTGCTCTCCCCAATATCCCTAACCTGTAGAATATAGTCGATAAGAAGGTTTGTGTTTAGCTAGGTGTTTACGTAATTTTACATTAGGTATTCGTAGGTGTGGTAACCCTGAATTAATATACCTGCCTCGCTCTCTCGCTCTCGCTCTCTTGTCCAAGATGGCGGTTAAGTAACGCAATATAATTCATCAGGTCTACTTAGAGTCTAAGAGAAACGGAATAAACCTCATTAATTAATTGGAGTGTTTAATTTCCAGATATGACAATTGGCGACGAGATAAAGAACCTGCATAAAATAAGACATTTATTCGCGAAAATAATATTGTAACGTCCATGCGTGTTAGTCGGAAGTTGGAACTTCATGTTGTTATTGTCTTTGACTTAACCTAAAAGTAAAACCGAGTGATAGTGATACATAAAAAATTAAATGTCGGGCAGTGATACCCAAGGAAAGTGGAACAAAACATCATGGATTTATAGGTTGTCCAAAGTACAAATACAAGAAGAGTTAGATAATTTAAACATAGAGTATAATGGAGACACTGCCACAGTCGATGAATTAAGACAACTTTTGGTGAAATATTGCAAGGATCAACAAGAAAACGAAGTTAAACAGAAGAAAACCGACATGGCTAACGTGAATTTGCAACCTTTCGACGGTGAAAAATGGGAAACATTTGAACAGCAGTTTGAATGTTGTATAACCTTGCACGAAATTGCAGACGATAAGAAAGTGCCACTTTTATTAACCAAACTAACACCACCAGTCTTCGAAACCTTGACACTCCTGTGTGCGCCCAAGAAACCAACTAGTGTGCCGTATCCAAAGTTAGTGGATTTACTAAAAAATAAATACGTAAAAAAACAATCGGTTTTTTTAGAAAGAACAGTGTTTCGAGGCCGGAACCAAATGCAACACGAGAAAATCGAGGATTACGCTTTGGAGTTACGCAGATTAGCAGGCAAATGTGCTTTTAATGACATGTATGAGCAAATAAAAGAGAAATTGGTAGATGGCGTATGTTCAAAGCTTGTCAAGTTCGAGTTACTGAAAGCGAATGCGGACATGTCACTGGATAACATCATAACGTTGGCCCGGACAGTGGAAGCAGCGTTGTTGGAGTCTAACCACAACAAATACAATCCAGGAACACCAGAAGTCTACTACCAGTAGCGCGAGAATGACAGGCCAACAAACAGTAAAAATATATTAAAAGGAAAACCAAAAATATCAAGACCAATACGTTGCTACTGCTGTGGTAATGATAACCACATCCGTACGGAGTGTCGTCTTAAGAAGAAATATTGTTCAGAATGTGGTCAACAAGGCCACATATTTAAAGTTTGCCCGAAGAAAAGGGCAGGAAAGATTTACTATTTAGAAAAAGAAGAGAATGAAATGGACCAACCGGCAACCGAAAGCGGAAATATTGATGAGTATCAAATGTATTCTGTTAATGTAAGTAAAGTACCACCACATTTTTTAGAACTGAAAGTGGAGAGTAAATCTGTAAATTTTCAATTAGATACTGGGTCGGATGTCACTGTGATTCCTTTGAAATTAAAAGATGAATTGTTTCCCTACATAGCCATAAAAGAATCTAACATTAGATTCAGGAATTTTGATCAAACTATCTCTCAACCCTTAGGTATTCTAGAGAATGTAACAGTAAAATTTAATGACATGACAAAACAATTGAATGTATTTGTCACAAAGAACTCCTGTATTATAGGAAGAGATTGGTTAAAAGAATTGATGTTGTGGCCCCCTACATTTATAACAAATAATATGTATACATTGTCTAAATCAGTAAACAATGTTTCAGAAGCCCGAGCTGAAATAAAGGAAAGGTTCGCAGAAGTCTTCAGTTCAGGATGGGGAAATTTTAAGGGTGAAACCATCAGCCTCAAGTTGAAACCAGATGCTAAACCTAAGAGTCTACCAGTACGGCGCGTTCCATTTGCACTTCAAGATAAGGTAAAAGCTGAAATTACTAGACTTTTAGAAAACGGAAGGATTGAACCAGTGGAGACCAGTCAATGGGGTACACCAGTGGTGCCAATACTAAAAGGTGATGGATCCGTGCGATTATGTGGGGACTACAAATTAACAGTCAATCCACACTTGGAGGTTGATCATTTTCCTTTACCCCATGTTGACGATATATTCTGTTCACTAAGTACAGGAGAATACTTCTGCGAACTGGACCTGAAAGAGGCCTATCATCAGGCACCCTTAGATGAAGGCTCGAAGGATTGTACAGTGATTGTCACAGAATCGGGCACCTTTAGGTACAATTATTTGCCTTATGGAGTGAGCTCGGGGCCAGGATCATTTCAGCGACTCATGAGCAAGAAATTATCTGACATTCCTAACACTGCTGTTTTTATAGACAATATATATATTAGTGGTAGGGATTTGAATGATACAATGGCTACAGTATCTAAGGTACTAACAAAATTACAAGAGTGTGAGTTTAAGTTAAAATTGGAAAAATGCAAATTGTTCGAAAGAATATTGATGTTTTTGGGTTCAGGATTGATAAAAATGGTATAAGTGTAAATAAAATGAATATTGAACCTCTGTTGAATGCAAAACCTCCAACCAACATAACTATGTTGCGTTCATTTTTGGGGAAACTTAATTATTATGCTCGATTCTTGAAAGACATGTCTAGTGTAATCACACCATTGTATGAATGTACAAAAACCAACAAATTTGATTGGACATCACAATGTGATGATGCTTTTGTAATGATAAAAAATAAGCTGGCAAATATGGAAAACCTAAACCACTACAATCCTAAATTGCCTCTGATTCTGACTTGTGATGCATCAGAAACTGGGTTGGCTGCAGTGATATCAAATAGAGAATTGAACGGTGTTGTTAAACCAATTGCATATGCAAGTAAAAAACTCAATGATACCGAAAAAAAATAAACAGCCATAGATAAAGAGGCCATGGCCATTATATTTGGGGTAACCAAGTTTTACAACTACACGTATGGTAGAAGTTTTGAGTTAGAAACTGATAGTGCTGCGTTAGTTCGCATTTTTGGCCCTAATAAGGCAATCCCTAAGATGGCCGCAAAGAGATTGCAACACTATGCAATTTTTTTGTCAGCATTTAATTACAAGATTAGGTATATAAAAACAAATGCAAATCCAGCTGATTTTTTATCACGCACTACTACTACGGCTTACAACATTCAAACAGAACTGCACACCATCTGTTCTGATGCAGAAATAAGTATGGTATATCATATCATATACAAAATTGTGAAATAGATATGATACATTGGAAAACTATACAAGAAAAAACAAAACAAGATGTAAGTTTAGCAAACGTTATAAGGTATTGTATGGATGGCTGGCCTGACTTAATGTTAGATAAGGAATTATTATCATTTTTTAACAAAAAATCTGAAATTAGCTATGACAGGGGATGTCTTTTCTGGGGCTATAGAATTATTGTTCCAACCTCATTGCAACAACAAGTGGGTCGTTCTTCTTTTTTACCGACAATGATCCGAGGTTTTTCTGTTTTTTTGGTTTTTGAACTATCGAAAATTGTGGTTTTGAAGTGCGATTTAAAAAAAAATGCATAGGTTTCTTCATTAGAACTAATTAAAGTTTCCTTTCTGGCAAATATAAATATTTACTTACGGTTGGTTTCTAAAAAAAACATGTGACAAAGTGGACTCTTTCAGTGGGGACAACATTTTGGTTTACCACTCTGTCACGGACTTCTACGATAAAAATACGTTTAAAAAAAATTGCTAGTTAGAGAAACTAAAATATTAAATTAATACTAATTAATAAAATAATATGGACGTTCATTTTCGAACATTATAAAACCGTAAAATCATTACTCAAATGAGATGCCATAGTAAGACGAAGGACAGGCTATTGTCGGTCGAAAAGAAGAACGACCCAAATCTTGGCAGAATTGCATAAGAGTC
The DNA here is from genome assembly GCA_932294315.1 of Epinotia nisella. NCBI lineage: Eukaryota > Metazoa > Arthropoda > Insecta > Lepidoptera > Tortricidae > Epinotia > Epinotia nisella. The sequence goes on from OW028674.1 coordinate 10,168,036, forward strand.
ATTTCGGCACGGTTAGGATGAAACAGGTGGCACAATCTTATTTTTGGTGGCCAGGCATAGATGCAGAAATAGAAAAGATTACAAATAACTGTCTGACTTGTTTATCAAATCGAAGTAACCCGAGTAAAGGCATTCAAAAGTCATGGCCGCCAGCTCCATCTCCATGGTACCGTATACATGCCGATTATTGTGGTCCATTTTACAACAAAATGTACTTGGTGGTGGTAGACAGTTACAGTAAATGGCCAGAAATAATAGAAATGAGTACAATCACTGCAACTCGCACGGTTGAAGTGTTAAAGAGTTTGTTTGCACGGCATGGTTTTCCAGTTCATTTGGTAACTGACAATGGCCCATCATGGACCAGTTTAGAATTTAAGAATTATTGTAATTCAAATCAAATCAACCATACCTTTTCTCCTCCATATCATCCAGCCACAAATGGAGCGGCAGAAAGAGTTGTGGAGATATTTAAGAAACATGTTTTGAAAATTAAACAAGACAGTAAAGTCAGTATCCAATCGGCGATTAATCTGTTCCTTTTCGACTACAGAAGCATGCCACAACAAACATTACTCCGGCTAAACTAATGTATACCTAATAGAGAACTGCGGTCTCGCTTTTCACTTTTCAGGCCTCCACCAGTAGTCGAAAAGACACAAGAAATGTTAGAAAAACAAAGTAAATTTGCCTCGGGAAATAGAAGCATTAAATTTACGGTGGGAGAAAAGGTCATGGCTAGAGACTACAGAAAGGGCCATCACCCTTGGATACAAGGAATAATCGTTGAGGAATGTGTACCCGACACTACCTACATGGTAGACATAAATGGGTGTAAATGGAAAAGGCATGTAAATCAATTGTTAAATTGCAGTAACTGTAATGAAGTAGATAATATATATTGTTATATATAATAGGCTCGTGACCTTCGATTTTCAAGGAATTTCAAGGTCCATATTTTTTTTAATGAGTCATTATATTTTGTAATTTGTGCTTTATTACAATAATTTGATGGTTTAATATCAGTTGCCAGCACTGCGTTGTCAATTTTGGCATGAGGTCACAAGCCTATTAGGATAGACTGAGAGTGAGAGAAGGAAAAAGGACAAGGGGAGCGGCAAGGATTTAGGTGGGGAGAGTGTGGTAACCCTGAATTAATATACCTGCCTCGCTCTCTCGCTCTCGCTCTCTTGTCCAAGATGGCGGTTAAGTAACGCAATATAATTCATCATGTCTACTTAGAGTCTAAGAGAAACGGAATAAACCTCATTAATTAATTGGAGTGTTTAATTTCAAGATATGACAGTAGGTATTATTCTGCATTATGTATTCAGGTAAAATAATATAGAACTGACTTACCCTGAAAACGATTGGTAACCTGTAGATAAGCAGTTAATTATGTATTAGTTAACTACTAATCTACCAGTATACACATACTCATATGTTACATTAGTCAAAGTACAGCTACTCGTATATGTCCATATCATGATGCAGCACGACCCATTTGTATTTGTAAGTTTTGTAACAATCAAAGGGCTAAATTAAATTATAAAAAAGTATTTACCTAGTTTAAAACTAAAGCATACCTACTTAACTTTAAATATGTACTACACTCATGAAATGATTTAGTACAATACATTTTAAAAATTGTGGAAAATAACCTTGGAAATCTTTAAAGTATGATACATCGCATAAAATACCTATACAATTTCGGTAAAATTTACCTTCATTTAATATTGCACTATTCATGATGGGTCGAGAGGGTTTGGAACATTTGGGAGAACCTGGTCATGAATATTGGATGTCCAATTGACTATTTAATAATCCAGAGGGGTAATCACGTAACGTTTTAAACGTGCGTTAGGGCAACTCAACTGTCATTTTCCCATACAAAAAGTGACATATAGATCTAACCTGACGCGCGTACAATGCGTTACGTGGTCGACATGCAGGTATATAATGTGACGTCTACATGACAGCGAAGTCATATTAAGGTTAGCATTGTTTAATCTCGCAAAAAGTATCTCAGACCCGACTCATCACAAATTGACTACTTGGCAAAAAATGGTTGTCTGTAAAGTCGGTTTACGGACGATAATTTTACGTGATAACGTCATAAGAAATCATTGATGAAAATTATCGTCCATACTCCTGTGAAGTTTCGAATAAAATAGTCGATCTAATCTTGTTTCCCCATACAAACTTTGGACCCTCATTTCACCCCCTTAGAGTGTGAATTTTGATAAATCCTTTCTTAGTGCACCCCTAGACCTTATAAAGAACCTACTTGCCAAATTTGGAATCTAGAACCAGTGGTTTGGGCTGTGCGTTGATATGTCAGTCAACGGAAAGGGACAATGAGTCACACTTTTTCGTGCGTGCAGCCGGCGTTCATGGATTTATAAGGCGTTCTCACATCAAAAAAAAACACGGTGCCATTCGAACCAGTTTACTAAGAGCATCAATTGTTTGTATGGGACTAGCTACAATTAGAGTACGTACAAAGGCAAAAAAAACCGGACAAGCGGACAAGTGCGAGTCGGACTCGCCCACCGAGGGTTCCTTACAAAATTACAAATGTATAGTTTTCAGATTTTTCCCTATACTTTTACTTAGTATAAGACGACATTACTTGCCAGATTTCATAGTTATAGGTCATTTTGATTCCCTTGAGATTGTCGAAATATACGTTTTATGCGCCCGTATCTTTTTTTACGTTAACTTAGAAGTTTGATTTTATCACAGCTTCGAGCATGGACTGTTTTCGGTTACGGTTTTACCGGTATGGAACCGGTATTCCATTACGATATCGTAGTTCTGTAAAGATTACCGGCGCCGCGCCAACATAACGGTTAAGGTAACCTTTTTGTAATATCAGTTTCGGTTTTCGTTACCGAAAAAAATAATCGAGCTGACAACATCGCCTGCCGCGCCGATTCATTCATTCATTGCGTCATTTGCGTCTGCCTGCAACTTTGTGTAGGTAAGTATTTTGGTCGCGATAATCACATGATAAAGATAAACGACAAAATAAAGTGTCCTTAGGTAACAGAATTTTTTGAAAACATTTTTTACAGTACACATGGTGTTACTTTCCCGCACTAGTGCGCAAATGAGCACTTTCCGTGCATATGTTGAAACTTTAAAGAGCCATATGTACTGTACACGTCAAAACGTTGTACGATACACGTGCGAATAGGTAATTCGCAACTCGTGTCGATTTAAAACACTCCCTTCTCGGCCGTGTTTTAATTTATCGCCACTCGTTGCGAATTTCCTATTTTCTGCACTTGTATCGTAAATAACTATTATGGATCACGTTAACGTTATAACGGATTAAAAATATAAGTATTTAAAAATGTTATAGAGTATATAGTATAGCGTATCGTACTCGCGTTGCTATTTCATGGGATCAGACTCCGATAGGAATAAGAGGGCGAAAGAAACCTAGGGCGGTAAAACGAAGAATGTCTCAGATCTCCGGTATTTGACGCCTGAGCTCGTAAAATATGCGATCGGAGGCTTTCTTTATTACCGCCCGTGGTGAGTACACACTTTTACGTCTCTCCCTGGCCAGAAAGTAGGATTTTCCTCCCGTGCGGTAACTGCTACTTTATGGCCAGGTATGATGTAATACTACATTACTTACATAGGGCGGAAATAGTATATTGTGTTACAAGTACGGTAACATATGAATTACGAACGAGAGTCTATTAGAAGTACGTAATAGTACATTACTTACACACACACACACGCGCGCACACACACACACACATGCACACACGCGTGCGGACACACACACACACCCACACACACACACACACACACACACACACACATGTTTCGGGTACACTTTGTATAGAATTTCAGTACAAACTGTACCCAAAACTTTTGCTCTTGAGTGTATGAATATTTGTTTCTTAGTCTTGGATGTTTTCTATGTATTTAAGTATATATATCTATTATATATATCGTCGTCTAGTACCTACTCCAGGCAAAATACGGTTTCGAAAAATATTAATTTATATAGCGTTTTTTTTGTTTATTTCATTCTAAAACGTTATTCTAAGATGCTTTATTCAAGAATCCAACAAACTTTCCTACCGGAAGTAATTATATAAATTTAAATTAAACATTCAGTGTCTTTTTTATTTTATTTATAATGAATATTTTAAAGCAAATGTAAATGAACCTATATAAAGATTTAAAATATTATAAATATTTATTCCACCTTTTTAGGAGCTAATTAAATATATATTTTTTGATGTCTGATTTTTTGTTGGATTTTGCCTCTAGGTAACTATTTAAGTGATAATATATCCGTTACATTAAAAAAATCTGCTATTATAAATTATTTTCAAATTTGACATTTTTTCTATACCTACAAGTTGTCAGTTCATTGCCTGGACTACTATAACACAAGCCTTATTGATTTGTGTAAGAATGTCCCCTAATATTTATTTATTTATTTAATTATATTTTGTAATGTACCCTTTATAGTAATACTTTGATGGTTTTACTCGTAGTATCAATATAACAATACTGCGTTATATTTTTTACATAAGGAAAGGACCCAATGGTGCTAGTTATAGACTATCTTTGATCTACTATAATAGTAGATCAAAGCCTACTCAAAACCATTGAACAAAATTAGGGATTTTGCGACAATGATGAATTGCTCTTAATATTTTGTAGGCGTATGCGTGGGAATTGGGATTATACCTCACCGGCGGAAAACGTTCATGACTGTGTGTTTTTTTGCTAATTCAATAGCGACTAAAATATTTCAGTGGAATTATTCGGTTTAAAGATATTTATTACCTACCATAAGAATTTGTACAATTCGCTTATATGAGAACTTACGTTTACGAGAAGTATGCACAAGAAGTATTGATGATTAAATTAAACAATAGCAATGTTATTAAATTTGCCATTAGGTATGAAGGTACAAATGTTTACACTAAGCCGATAGATGCGAAATTAGCGGGTAGGTCAACAAGGTGTTCACGAAGTATGCACATTGCACGGATACCTACTAATACGCGCACCGAGTAAGATTATCTGGATGTGACTTGCATCCAATTACATGTGTTAGAAAAATAATGCATTGTTATTTGTACACATCTGTTAAAACTCTTGCAATTATATGAAAAATCCTAAGTTAATCCCATTTTTTGCTATTTCCATTGAACGCAGGGGCTACCGGCGTTCAATGGAAATAGCAAAAAATGTTACGATAAACCCTTTAATTAATACTCGAATTAAATCGAGCATGCATCTACAAACTCGCATACACAGGATTATGTTTCAATAAACTGTACAATAATTTACTATTGCACGCAATTAAGATGGCTGGAGCTCTCGTGGACGCGAGACCTTATCATTATCACACGTGCGATTTGCAGGCGAGTTGAATACGAGGTGAGCGCGCAGCGAGTTCGCTACGAGTTTCGCCGCGAGCGCCCTGAGAAATCTGCATTTGTCCCTAGCTGTCAGCACATTGATTTCTCAAATCAACATACCTAGAGTCCGCAGCGGGCTTGTGACTCTTCTTAAAAGGGCATTAACGTGCTCACTAACACCACTGGTAAATAATTGTGATTATTTAAATTCAACGATAGATTTGTAAACATGGAGGCAACTACACACTGTATTTTGTATTTAAGTACCTTGTGAATAAATCAAACTAGTTTTTATGTTGCTGGATTCGTCGATCTGTGAACTCAAAAGAAAAACGGACGTTTTAACTTTGGACGCATAGATTGTTGAATCCAGCAACATAAAAACTAGTTTGATGTATTCACAAGGTACTTAAATACAAAATGCCGTGTGTAGTGGCCTCTTTCTTAACCGACTTCAAAACAAAGGAGGAGGTTCTCAATTCGGTTGTATTTTTTTATGTTTTTACCTCAGATCCGAACTCTGTCATTTGTGAACCGATTCGTACAATTCTTTTTTTTATTTGAAAGTTTATGCTTCCAGATCTAGATGCTATCAAAGCTTCAATTGGATGATAGGAACCATGATGAATTGAGGGAACTCCTCAAATAAAGAAGCCGCACGTAGACATTTTGGTATTTTCTATTACTATTATAACTAGTGTATTTACTCCCGGAAATCACAAATTTGGTGAAGTGGAACTGATGATGAAGCCCACAGATGACTTATGGAACTCGTACTTAAAACTGTAAAAGTACGATACTGATTCTGATATGATTCCATTGAAATAGAAACTAATGCAGTCTTAAATATCAAGTGTGCCAAATCGACGGAACTCCTCAAATATTATCGGCCCACATACAGTGATATTTATGGTTGTCGTCGTTAATAATTAACGTATTTACTCTCGGAAAGCAGTCCATGTGGTATATTGGAAAGGAAATGTTCATGTGGCTTAGCGGAGTACTAAATTGAAGTCGGTTAAAACTTTGTTTTTAAAGGAAATTATTTAAATATCTATCGTTAAAAAATAATCAAAATTATTTACCAGTTCGTTAGGCATGACCGGCAAGGTGAGGCGAATGAGCGCGTTAAGAATAACAGCCCTGGAGTCTAAAGCGTCCATAGGCAACTGTCTGTTTTAAATAAGTAAGTATTTAAAAAAAATTTATGAAGCTTGCTGTTTGTACTAAGAATACTTTTTTAAGAGTATTTGGTTGAACCCCGTTTGTTGATTCCAATCTTGCAAGGCGTTAGGCACAACTACTCACTTGCTTGTGGGATCCAGAGTTGCCAATTTTTCATACCCCTAAATTGCTTGTGGCAATAGTGGTTGCCAAGCAAAAAGACTTATACTTAGTTCGCTTACATATTAAGAGACACTACGAATACAGATTATTCAATAATTACAAAATAACATGTTCAGAAAACATCTGGTGTCCAAATGCAAAAAGTTTATCAACATAAAAGTCACAAATTTTACAAAGCTGCATCAACACGACGAAAGCATGTGAAAAAAATCTACAGTTGCGTTGAAAATTGAGGCAGGCTTGTCGGAAGACGAGGCTGGGAGCGATTTCGTGCTCCGCTGATCACCGGCCGGCCGCCGACACACGCCGCTGCGCTTCGACAATGGAGCTGCTATACCATTCACAACTTCTCTCTACTCACCTCACTCCTCCCTAGTATAACTTGAACTCAATAGTTCAATATGAAATCAATATTACATGTTTAATGAAGGGGTTTACGAACTCACCCGCGATTTAAGAGCGATTGCAAGCCAGCATATTACAAGGCAGATCATATTATTTGGAAACATGGTCGTGGAAGAGAATATTGGGCCGTGACGGGCCCGCAATGCTATAAAGATGTCGTCAATAGGGGGGAGGGATCATATCTACTGTATGCAAGTAGCTCAGAGTTAAAAAATATTAAAAGAAGCCTACACCAAAACCAAAATGGTCGATGGCTAAGAAGAAGATGAGAAGACTTGACCCTGACATGCGTAAACAATGCGTAATTATAGGTCAGTCTTATACTGGTTCGTCTGTAGTGAATTTTCGGAAAGGATCGTGAATACCTGCCCCCGCGCCGCTCAGCCGCTGCGCATTGTTCTAGATTAATCACGCATACAACCATCACGAATAAAGAGGAACGACTTTTTGGTTTCAATTTAACTTTCTTCCAACCACGGATGGAATTTTATAAATTCCAGTTTTTACACAAACACGACAATATTAAAAAGTTTCTTACTGAAATCGTACGATAACTTATAAATAAAAAATCACTACTTCCGTAACATAGATGTCCTAGTGCCCGGCATTGGCCTAATATGTGACACTTTTAATCTTATATCAAAACAATAAAGATGAACAATAGGTGGTAACTATTACGCATTAAAGTGTCACGCACTTACCTTATCAATATTGTCAACTTTTTATTCGATTTCAAAAAGTATTCAACCAATGTTTATGACTTTAATCCTACTAATATAATAAATGCGAAAATTTGGATGTTTAGATTTTGTTACTCAATCACGCTTAAACGGCTCAATCGATTTGGATGAAATTTTGCACGAAGATAGTTTATAGCCTGGATTAAACTCAAACTCAAACACAAAATTATCTTTATTCAAGTAGGCCTAGTAACAAGCACTTTCAAATCGTCAGTAATTTTTTAGAGTAATTTTTAAACATAAAGAATAAAATATATATGAAATAAAAATTGTATAAAAAATACTAGTAGAATGTTTCTAGAAAAACAATCTAATGTCAAAAAACAAAATATTACGAAAATAATTCAGTCACAATTAGTTCCATGGAGTTTTATCATTCATGTAGTCTTGTTAGCCCACCCAACGAAACAAACTCAGGGGAAAAAACTCGTGTAAAAGCGAATTTTGGTGTAGTTGTAGGGAATGATATTTTAAACCACGTACTAAAAGTACTGGTGGGTGGGGGTGAAGCTAACGGGCGGAGGGGGGTGTAAATGTCCCTTTTTTAGTTTTTCGTAAATAACTCGTAAACTGTGGCCTATAGCAAAAAATGTTCTGAAACACAAGTAATCTACATAAAATTCTCTACAAAATAGACGTATACATTTTCCACTGGAATAAATATTTCATGAGATATGGAGGGAAGAAGATGGACAATAAAAAAATAAACACATTTCTTTAAGTATGGCACGTATATTCCTAAAAATAAAATTCCTAATTATCTTCTAAATCTAGAATATCGTCATAATCATCGTCTTCGACGGTGAGTTCGATGGGAGCTCCGTTAGTGCTTGAGTCGGAGCATACATCGCAGACACTGGAGCAGGTAATTCCTGCTTTCTGGCAGCCGCATCGCACCCCACACCTAGTCTTGCACCGGCAAAATATTATTTTGAGAATCGAGTCAGGCGCCACTGGGTCGTTGATTGTCACTGGCTTTAGGATGCCATCGTCTCCTCTGGCCCATCCTCATTGGGTTGGTGTTAGGGGGTTGCCGAGCAGATATGTAAATAAGTAATAAGATCGAAGTAAGTATTTAGGTCAAATAGATTTGTATTTTAAATACCAAACAGGATTCGATAACTTGTGTGATTAAAGATACCTGTAGGTATAGTCTGAACGAGTGCTGCTCCGAAGCTCCTATATTAGGAGGAAGAGTGGCCAGATCTGATTTCGGCTTCATCGATGTTCTTAAAAAAGCCGAGTAGTGGTATTTGTTGAGGTTTTATTCCTGGGTAGGTGCTTGGTAAATCCTCGGTAAGGCCTGTTCAATACTCTCTGGTGATGGGGGCTCACTGAAAATGTCTGATATCTTTTGGATCAGGGGGGTAATCACGTAACGTTCCGAACACGCGTCGGGTAGACCCAACTGTCATTTTTCCATATAAAAAATGACATTTAGATCTACCCGACGTGCGTACAATGCGTTACGTGATCGACCAACAGGTCTGATTTAGCAGTGAACAATTTAGCGATTCCCATTTTGCTTTTTCCATGGATCGTGGAGGTGGTGTCGCATCCGGAGAAGCTGTGGAGAAGGAGAATTGTCTTTGAAAATGGAAGCTGTTGAAGTTGTCGCACTGAAAACAATTTGTCCTCTACCTTCCCACTGGTTTCAAAAAGAACACGTTAATATGTGGTGGGGCCAATCCTGTGAGGACTATCAAATCTAAATTGTTCACTGCTAAATTAGACCTGATCCAAAAGATATCAGACATTTTCAGTGAGCCCTTATCACCAGAGAGTATTGAACAGGCCGGCGAGAAGCTGTTTCTGTCAATTTACCAAGCACCTACCCAGGAACAAAACCGCAACAAATACCGCTACTCAGCTTTTTTAAGAGCATCGATGAAGCCGAATCAGATCAGGCCACTCTTCCTCCTACTAGAGGAGCTTCGAATCAGCACTCGTTCAGACTATACCTACAGGTATCTTTAATCACACAAGTTATCGAATACTGTTTGGTTTTTAAAATACAAATATCTATTTGACCTAAATACTTACTTTGATCTTATTACTTATTTACAGATACAACAATGGCTCGGCAACCCCCTACCATCAACTTAATGGGGACGGGCCAGAGGAGACGATGGCATCCTAAAGCCAGTGACAAGCAACGACCCAGTGGCACCTGACTCAATTCACAACACCATATTTTGCCGGTGCAAGACTGGGTGTGGGGTGCGATGCGGCTGCCGGAAAGCAGGAATTACCTGCTCCAGTGTCTGCGGTGTATGCTCCGGCACATGCACTACCGGAGCTCCCATCGAAGTCACCGTCGACGACGATGATTATGATGATATTCTAGATTTAGAAGATAATTATAAATTTTATTTTTAGAAAGAAGAACAAACATTTATTCGTGACAAAACACATAAAAACAAACTGTAAACACAATACACGCAAGCACATTTGCCACGAAATGAATAATATACGTGCCATACATAAAGAAATGTGTTTATTTCTTTATTGTCCATCTTCTTCCCTCTATATCTCATGAAATATTTATCCCAGTGGAAAATGTATACGTCTATTTTGTAGAGAATTTTATGTAGATTACTTGTGTTTCAGAACATTTTTTGCTATAGGCCACAGTTTACGAGTTATTTACGAAAAACTAAAAAAGGGACATTTACACCCCCCTCCGCCCGTTAGCTTCACCCCCACCCACCAGCACTTTTAGTATGTCGTTTAAAACAACATTCCCTACAACTAGGGCAAAATTCGCTTTTACGCGAGTTTTTTCCCTCGATAGGCAGCTTTTGGTCTTGGTTGGGTGGCCTATGTGTGCTATAGGTAATAAGCTTTCGAAATAAGTTTACGCTTCACATAGTTCTTGAATTTATTATTAGATAACTCAGTTACGTTTCCTGGAAGTTTGTTATAAAACCTTACACAATTTCCCATGTAATGATTTTTTAATTTTTTGGCGCCGAGTGGTGGGCACCGCGAGCTTATGCTTATTTCTAGTATTAATATTATGTATGTCACAGGTTTTCCTAAAATTGACAATGTTTTTATGTACATACAAAAGGTTTTCATAGATATATTGACAATGTAATGTCATATATTCATATTTTTAAACTTATCTCTAAGTGAGTCTCTATGGTTCAATTTATATATCGCCCGAAAGCCCGTTTCTGCAAAACAAAAATCGAATGAATCTCCGAAGCACTGCCCCACAATAAAATACCATATGACATAATGCTATGGAAGTGGCTGAAATATACTAATCGAGCTGTTTTCACGTCTGTTAATTGACGGATCTTGCTCACTGCAAATGCTGCAGAACTCAGTCTATTAGCAATATGGGGACCCCAATGGAGCTTAGAATCTAGCGTTAAACCAAGAAAAACTGTACTATCAACTAGTTCCAATTCCTCACCCTTCACAAAGACACTCCCTTGCTCGTGCTTAACGTGATTCGTGACAAATTTAATACATTTAGTCTTTTTCTCATTTAACAATAAATTATTAACATTAAACCAATTTACTTCTTTTACTATTTATTAAAATAAAGGATAGTGTTTATCCCGGGTCCACGCAGATGAAGTCGCGGGTGGAAGCTAGTCAAAAACAAATCAAACAACATCCAAGGTCAGACGGTAAAAACGAGAGTTCTTCTTTTCCAGATAATTATGGATATTGAATAGAGCTTAATTTCTGGTTGTGAATAATTTGAGAAATAGGAGACGTATTATATAGCACCTGAATCATTAATGACTTATAACTACAAAGTAAGGCGAAACTATAGAAATTGACGTAGAGGGTCCAGTCTACCATCGTTACATAATAATACCTATTGCAATATTATTCAAGTGTGTAGTAATTTCAGTTAAGTTTAGTTGGTTTAATTAGTATGGTTCCGAATGTAACTAACCAGTTATTCGTATCGTCATTTGCAAAAATGTCACTTTGAAACCGGGTTACCCAACTCGTCCACAGGCTAATAAATACTCAACGAAACCTTTGTCAAAACGCTGCTCAGTGTCAGCTAATGGATTTTGTAATTCACAATAGGTCTAGCTGAGAGTGACGTGGGGTTTTGTTAAGACTATTTCCTCTTCCAAAAAGAGAACTTATAATTTACCTACCCTTTATGGGTGCGCTCAGCTACGGCGTATCTACTAAATACGTAGGGTACACCGAAATGATCGGGAATGGATTAGTTAAGACTAAGTTACAAATCTTCCTTTGTAACTTTAACATTGGACTTTGGAAACCATAATGGCAATCAAATAATTATAAAAAAAATGTTAAATTTTGACTTAAAATCTGTTTAAGTTTTTAAAGTCTGCAATGATGGAGAGCTTGCACGGAAAAACCACTGAATCAATTTTTTTTTCAAAACTTTTACAAGTGTTATTTTGAAATGTTGCCTGGGTAAGTTTGATTTTTTCATGATTTTTTATGCTTATAAAAAGTGTAAAAGGTGTACATTATGTACCTTCATAAGTATTGAAACCAAGATTTCATAATTGACATTTATTGCTACCATGTTATGAATTCACGCTGTTATCGTGTTATGAATTAAAGTTAAAAATAAAAATAAGCATATTTATTTATTCATATTTATTTATCAATTTATCTTATTGTGTGTGTGTGTGTGAGCAAGTTACGGTAGTCTAGTAGTTCAGGCATGAGGCTGTCAAACGGCGGTCGTGGGTTTGAATCCCAGCTCGTACCAATGAGTTTTTCGGAACTTACATAAGTTCCGAAAAACTCATTGGTACGGAATATCATTTGATATTTTCCGTTAGCTTTTCGGAGAAGGAAAAACATCGTGAGGAAACCTGAATACATCTGAGAAGAAATTCAAAGATGTTGTGAAGTCCCCAAACCGCACTGGGCCAGCGTGGGGGCTACTGACTGACCGTACCCTGTCATCCATGAGAGGAGGCCTGTGCTCAGCAGTGGAAGGTATATAGGCTAATTTATTATTATACTAGCTTACGCCCGCGACTTCGTGTGCGTGGACCCGGGATAAAAAATATCCTGTATTTTAATCCAGGCTTTATAGCCTGGAATTTCATCCAAATCGGTTGAACGTGATTGAGTAACAAACATCTAAACATCCAAGCAAATACCCCAACAGGGGAGATGGTATTTCACGTCCGCCACGTTGGATTTTAAAATCATTGTTGCTGTTTTCGTAATCAGCGACCAGTAAGTGTTCGGTGTCGGCAACTTTATTATATAGATTGAAATTAAATTTTCCAAAAATGGCTAAAATAACTAAAGTTACTACGACTTCTTTGATAGATTTTCAAAATTAGATTTCCTTTTTAGATAGTACCTAGATTTTTAGCCTTTATTACTTGACGAGCTTTTGCCCGCGGCTTCGCCCGCGTACTAAAAGTAATTTTAACCGTCTACAAAAAAGGTGCATCCAGTTTGACCCGTATGTTCCAATTTAATTGCAATTTGGCACGAATACTCTCAAGATAGTTCATGTTCACAATGTTAAATTTCAAAATCGATGCCATTTTCGTAATTAACGTCCCAAAAAAACCATAAAAACGACACTCATATTAATATTTAGACACAACCCCATCGCACCTCAACAGGGGAGATGGTATTTCACGTCCGCCACGTTGGATTTTAAAATCGTTGTTGTTGTTTTCGTAATAAGCGACCAGCAACCCGATAAACCATAGAAACAATACCCATGTCGATTTTCAGACATTTTCACATTTCCCCCTTTTAGGAGTTGAATTCTCAAAAAATCTGAAACAAGTGTTCACTCATTTATTGCTAGGAATACTCCTGTGAAGTTTCGAATGAAATAGTCTTACTTATTTTGTTTCCCCATACAAACTTTGGACCCACATTTCACCCACTCAGGTCTTATTTTATGGGGATCAGCGGCAGATATTGAGACTGTATTTATTTTACAAAAAAGGGCTGTTAGAGCAATTTATAACCTCGGATCGTGTGAGTCATTAAGAGAATTTTTCAAGGAAACAGATATTCTAACACTGCCGTCGCTATACGTATTTGAAATAATAATGCATGTTAGGAAGAATTTGGACAACTACCCAACAAACACTGATAGGCCCAAGGTTACCAGCAGCGCAGGGAAGCTCAAAACAACTTTTTACAGGCTAGTAAAAGCGAAAAAGTCGTTCTTGGGAAATTGTATAAAATTCTACAATAAAATTCCAAAACACATTACCGAACTTACTGACTCTAAATTCAAATCTGTCGTAAAACGGACACTTATTTCAAAAGCATATTATAAAATAAACGACTACATCATGGATAGGGATATTTGGCAGCGATAAAATCCTGCACTAGAAATCTGTCGTAAAATAAATAGGCTTTCTACTGTAGCAATGTAATTTTAAAATTTTATAATACCCTGATACTGATATGATATATTGTATACTGTTTTGAAAAAATTACACCTCGCCGAGTTTTTTACGCCGGTTCTTCTCGAGGCAGAGGTTTACTTTCCGAACCGATGGTAGTTTATCGACATTCATAGGTGCATGTAATATGCCTAAATTGAAGAATAAATCACTTTGACTTTGACTTTTCAGGGGGTGAATTTTGAAAAATCCTTTCTTAATGCACCCCTAGACTTTATAAGGAACCTACTTGCCAAATTTGGAATCTCTAGATCCAGCGGTTTGGGCTGTTCAATGATGTCAGTCAGTCAGTCAGCCAGTTTCTTCTTTTATATATTTAGATCGACTCTACATAGACTCTACATATCGACTCTACATATTGACTCTACATATCGACTCTACATATCGACTCTACATATCGAATCTACATATCGACTCTACATATCGAATCTACATATCGACTCTACATATCGACTCTACATATAGACTCTACATATCGACTCTACATATCGACTCTACATATCTGGACCCCCGTATAAAATTTAACCCCCTCTTTTAAGGGGTTGGGTGCAGATTTCCAAAAAAAAATGATGCATGATTTTTTGTTAGTCACAAATAGTCGGCATACCAATTTTTAGCGTTCTACCTAGAAAACTGCGAAAAGTCCCATATAAAATTTCACCCCCTCTTTTAAGAGGTTGGCGCCGGTTTTCCAAAAAAAAAGATGCACGATTTTTTTGTTAGTCACAAAGTCCGCATACCAATTTTTAGCTTTCTACCTTGAAAATTGCGGAATGCTCCATACAAACTTCCACCCCCCATTTTAGGGAAATGGGGGGTTAGAAAGAGACAAAAAGTAGCCTATGTCACTGTCCATCCCTTCAACTGTCTCCACTTAAAAAATCACGTCCATTCGTTGCCCCGTTTTGCCGCGAAAGACGGACAAACAAACACACACATACACTTTCCCATTTATATATAATAATAATAATATTGGTGTACTCCTTGCATTCCATTAAATTGTCAAAAGGGCCTCTACGTGTTGGCTCGGTTGGTACTTTGTAGGTACCTAGCCCCACGCACGCCTCCCAAAGGTCCGAGACATCATGTCCCGTGAACGGGAAAGACATACATAATATTAGTATGGATAGTATAGTATAGTAGTATATAGTATGGAAGTATGGATTGTAATAATGGAAAAGAAACGTAAAAAATGCGCGAAGACTATATTATTTACACCTTAAATCGCGCTTTCGTTATGTCCGGATGGTTTGAATACTTTGAATCGTAACTTCTTGCAGTTATAAATGCTGTAGGTATATTTTATGGGCAGGGAATTCTCCAGGCAACATTTTCATGTTGCTCCGCTGCCACGACATTTTATTAATAAATCACGAAACAACACCCGTGTGGCAGATTACCTGCACGGTCCTAATGTATGCGCCCGAGGTGCCGCTGCTATCTATTATTTTCAGCTTAGGCTTTGGTGAATTTATAAGATGAACAGCATTACATTTCCTTAGAAAGGCACTCACTCGAGCCCATTAAGTAGGCTCCTAATGAGTGATTAACGTGAACTGGAGTGAGACGTCACATTTTTGCTGTAATTAGTGTCGTCTGTGCACTCGCCTGGCGCGGGGTACGGTTAGCGACTGCTCACCAGATACCGACTAGAAATCAGGAATTATTATTGTAACTGAATGAACTTTATGGCTCCGTTCCGACTCCTCGCTCAATAATCAAACTAACAATCGCGGCTAATTGTTTAACAGCGATACCTCGTCGTTATGCGGCACACAAATTAGTTGTCAAGACTATAGTTTGTTGCGCTCACTAGCTTGTTTAAGTACCGAAGCAGGATATCTATACCATGTATTTGCTATATTTTTTGCCGAGTAGTATCGTGTCTCAGAGAAACCTAGATATTCGACTTTCCTACCTAGTGCCATTATAGTTAAGGATAAATACGCGCATAAATAATTTTCCCCAAAGCAAATACATATTTCTCCACGTAGGAGCGGCCAAAATAAGACTGTTAAGGAGCATTTCTATCGAGCTGAATAAAACATACTAAGCTCGACTAAAGTAGAGTTTTCAAGAATGTCAGCCAATTAGATAAAAAAAATTAGAGTGTTGGCAACGTGTTCGCAGAAGCAAAGTACCTGGAACACGTGACAAGTGTGCCGTGAAGTTTAGCTAATGGGTACATTAGTGACTGCCTGATTAGAATGCACTCTCAACGTAATTGCATTTGGCCCGAAGATTGCACTGAAACCTCAATTGGTATCAAGTTCTACCTTAATGTTTTAAATTGGCATCCGATCTCAATTCGCGAAACATAAAACGCCGAGAGGCAGGAAATTGAGTCCGGGCGTATTTTTTTTAAAACTCGTTCTGCTGCCACTTTGTTTCGCTAACTAACTTAAAGTTTAATGTAGGTATCTAGACACGCGGCAGCGTGTCAAGCCAAGTTCAAGCAAAGGAACTGGCTAGCTAGCGCCGAGTGTAATATTACACGAACCACTAATTGTAGACCGCGAGCTACGTGCATTTTTTTGTCAGTCACTTACTCCCGTGCCATAACTTGTGAGAAGGTTAAGAATGTTGTATGATGAAGCCCCGTGGACGTCAACTGCGGCTCCGTTGGTGGGTTGACCAGCAGCAGCCTCCCAAAGATGTAAAAAAAACAGTCATTTCCTCCCGATTCATTTTATCATCAAATGATAGTTAATCCAATATTATGACGAAAAACAATCGTCGGCTGACTGTACGGTGGTGGAAAGTCCGTCAGCTGGTCATGCGAACATGTAAAAAAAAAATTTTTTTCAGCCATTTCCTCCCAACTAAAATTTTGTCAGATGACAGTTTATATGCTATTATAAATATATCAACGCGTCAGCTGGTTCTATCGCGGTGGAAAACCCGTCAGCTGATGCCCTGAAGTTTGTAACGCCTACTGCGTTTGGGAGGCTGCTGCTGGTCAACCCACCAACGTAGCCGCAGCTGACGTACACGGGGCTTCACGATACAACATTCTGAACCTTCTCACAAGTTATGGCACGGGAGAAAGTAACTGACAAAAAATTGTGCCTAGTACGCGGGCTACTGAGTTACAAACTGGCAAAAGAGCGTAGGAAAAAATCTAAAAATAAAAAAGTTAAAAAATAGGGGGAGTCCCTATACCTTTTTTTTATTGTTGCGTTGGAACCATTACAAGCAGATATTTGAAACTATCCCAATATATGTATTATTATATTTGCTATATACCAGAAATATAAAAATAAAGTTAAGTCAAAAAATAAGTGGTGTCCTCATACAAAAAACTTGTAATACGCGCTAAACAACCGGCCAACGGTGTGTCGTCGGCGGCGCGCGGCACCACATAATTATACACAGAACAGAAGTAAATCTACATAAAAGCGCTCCCGAGCAACACGGAAACGCAAGAAAAAACATTAAATCTCAATACCTGCCTAGTTTTCTTTACAAAAAGTAATGATATCCCACCAAAAACATATGTGTAAAACAGGAGAGCCAACTTCAATACAAAAATTATGCTTAGCTGTTGGCTTTGCCGCAAAAATAATGGAGATACAAATGAGTGCCAAGTTATGCAAAATCCAAATATGTATTTATAGGAACAAAATAACATTATGAACAAGTGTCAAACTCTATTTCTTTGCTTTATTGGATACCTATAATAACAATTGCTGTTATTTAAAAATGTGAGATCTCAAAGTAGGTTAGATTTGACTTGGCCAGTTTATCAGAATTAAAATATATATATGTATGTATATGTTGAATAACTTTATAAAATGACTGATGTAATGAAAACTGGCCAAGTAAAATCTAACCTACTTTAAGATCTCACATTTTTAAATAACAGCAATTGTTATAGGCAGCATATATATATACTGGAGTGAAGGAAGAAATACAGGCAATGGAACTGTAATGATTGACAGCAAAGAGTATAATAATACTGAAAGTAAATATCATACGGCCGAATATTTTAACCACCATAGTTTTCGACAATACAAATGATACAAGAAAGCAATTTTTCATCTCTCCTGTTCTGAAAGTTGACTTTGCAGTATATACCCATTTTATTTTTAAACAAGCTATCCAACGATACCCCACACTATAGGTTTACCGGGAAAAAAATTACATCCCCACGTTACGTGTACGGGAGGTACTTACCCTAATTTTTTTTTTAAATTTTACTCGTAAATAACTCTAAAAAAATATTCCATTGTTTTATCAGCATGATTGATTTATATACTCATGCCGAATTACAGCTTTCTAGTAGTAATGGTTACTGAGCTAAGCCGCAGACGGACAGATGAACATGTCGGTTCCTTGTTAACTACGGACCCCTAAAAATAGAGTAGATTTTTCATTGTTTTAACATGGAATTAAATTAAACCAATGCAACACTGTTCCAAATTCAAATGGTATAAATCCTATTTAAGAGGAGGATGGCTTTAAGCCTTTAGGCGGCTAGAAGATGTTACCTACTGATTTGAAAGACAAACAAGAAATGCTCTTTTGTCGAAAATCACGGGTACAAAGCAAACCACTCGAAACCACTACAATTAATGCAGATTTCCTCGTGGTACTATTATCTTAGCCCAAATTGACGGTTTTTGCTTTGTGGCTGGTTACTTCATAACGACACATGACTTTCAGTATCGAAGTTAGCGCTCAACGAATATTAATTAACTGAGGCCAACAAAAAATGTGACTTTAGAGCCCTTAACTTTGCCTATGTATGTATACAGGAAAGACGCGAATCTAAATTTATGACCCTAAATCGGTTTCATGTCGTAAAATTCCTGTGATTTGAAGCAAAACCTCAAAGGATTTTATTAAATGGTCGGCCAGGGTAGTCGGTCATGAATCATGAGTCGTCAGAGAGTCAAATCGTAATCGCGCACGGATGAGCGATTCTGTCGCGTCCCGATAATGAGCGTCGATGTGAGGAAATCACACGACACGCCTCCGCTGCCGATAACTTGCCGTGGCGTGCGATCGGTAAAAAAGTCAACAAATTTGTTACGGTCTCGGAAATTTCTCCGCAACGAAATCGACGCTCTCACAGGAAAGACGACTCCCTACTTACAGTTTACTGATCTTTTTCGGTACTTGACCTCTCATAAGTATACTTTTACACGATTATTTAATATATTTTATACATCAAAGATGTGCGGGTGACGCAGGACCGGTCACTCTTTGGAGGAGGCCTATGTCCAGCAGTGGACGCCTTTCGGCTGATAAGAATATGAGAGAAGATAAAAGATGTTACATTTGCACGAAAAGGTATTGATACCTAGTAAAAAGATATGAAGGCAATTACATTGAGGGTATTTCTTTTTAATGATTTTACGACATTTTATGATTTTTTTTTTGATTTTACCGTTTCAGTATAAATAAAGTTATTTGAACAATGCTTAAGTCTCAGATAAGCATACATAATCTTCACGCCTGTTTCTTGAACATTTCTTGATAGGGAACACGAAATTCCATTTCCTGTGATCCTCACAAGTTTCTTTTGCTACATTCACTTTCGTTAATTTTTTTATTCACATTCGTCTGTTTAGGATATCCATATTACCCTTGAATTGTTTTTTCTTAAGAATTTCTGCGATTTGGTTGGACAAAAATGAACAAATGGATGCTTTTTAACATTATCATTTGATTGCTATCATAAGAACAATTCATTCAAGCAAATCAACTAAAGTTCGTGTTGCGAGATGTAAATAAGCTTCTAAAACCGCAGTAGGTATTACCGTTAAATCCCCCAACTAAAAAAAGAACAAGATAAACGACTTATCTCAAGCCTACAAACTGACCCGCGGATACGATTTATCAATTTTGTAGTCAATATAATAACCCTTTTCCGATACGAGTCATGTCATGTTTATACAATACGCAGCAAGAAACGGGGCAAGCTCGCTTCATCCATCAGACCATTGATTTTTTTGTCGGCGTCATTTCCTACACGTTGTCGACGCTTCTCGGTAGGGCTATAATTTCCGTTATATTACACTTTGCAACTACTCGGATTATATTTACCAGCGCAATCGAGACATAATTTATGGTTTTGAGGTATGGTAATCATCATCATCATCATATCAGCCGAAAGACGTCAACTGCTAGAACTAGGCCTCCCCCAAAAAGTGCCTCAATGACCGGTCCTGCGCCACCAGCATCCAGCGGACTCTAGCGACCTTTACCAAGTCATCAGTCCACCTTGTGGGGGCCTACCCACGCTGCGCCTTCCGGTACGCGGTCGCCACTCGAGAACCTTTCCGCCCAATGGCCATCGGACTCTTCTATGATTTCTACATGCAATGGACCCGGGAGGTATGGTAAAAGTTTCTATAAATATTTTTTTATTTGCCCTGCATTTAAAATTTTTGAATGTTTAGGTAATAAATAAGCATGTCGATCTCACCATTGAATTGAAATACATGACACGGACCCACCCATTTTTATTTTGAAGATATGTCTAAAATTGTCAAAGGTTTTGATTCTACGACACTTAACTCTCAGTAGGTACATAGGTATAATTTTATTTCACCTGGAAGTGGCTTGGCTGCAACAAAAATGCCGTAACACTGAACTTGGTGAACCCTTTGGGCACTAAAGCTCGTACATTACAGTACCACATCTGTTGGAAACTCTATGCTGCACTGCACTGACTGAATATTCTTCTTGGTATGATTTATGTCACTCTAAAATAAATTTTCGTATTCTTAACATCTGGCGACCGTAATATAATGAAAAGTTTACGAGCAGAAAATAGCATCGCTCGGGGGCTATTTACAACAGCCAAAAACAATTATGAAGCCAATTTAGAGTCGTCTATTGACGAAATTACCGCTGCCTTCAGGAAACTACAACTACGTGTAGAACATTGTTCAGCGTCGATGACCGTATAAAAGAGCAGTGGCTAAACACGGAAGTGCCGTAAGTCGATGTCAACAGAAGCTTTCCTCATGGTCTTACGACGGTTTATGGCAAGACGTAGAAGAGTTGACACAATTTACACGCATAATGTCACGAATTTCCACGGAACTGACAACCAGCTAAAGTCATTAAATTGCAAAGAAATAGTAGCTTATTCCAGCGTGTGAAGTATAAAATGGAAGTTCAATCCTCCTGCTGCACCATGATGGGGAGGTTGGTGGGAGCGTTTAATCCGGTCCCTAAAGGAACTTCTGCGACGCAACTTGGGGCAGAGAACAGTAAGCTTTGACGAGCTGTTAACCATACTCTGCGATTGCGAAGCATTCATGAAGTCGCGACTCTTAACGTATATCGCAGACGATCTAGATAACTTGAAGCCTCTTACGCCGGCCTGCTTCATTCAAGGACTTCCTACTAGCGAAACTCCAGATTTAGACCAGCTAGATCATGATTCATGATGATTTGATGTTATTGTATTGTTTCTCTCTGTAACTGCTTTGTTTGTGTGAGGTGTGCAGTAAAGAGTATTTGTATTGTATTGTATTGTATTCGTTAAATAGGCGTCTAAGGTATTTGCATAAGTTGAGAGGAGACTTACGACAGCGGTTTAGAAATGAGTACCTAAGCATGCTCATACAGAAGGGTAAGGAAAGGGACGCTAATTTAAAGGTAGGCGGTGTCGTTTTAGTAGAAACTAATGATAAACGTCTAACCTTTAGGAGTTATCGTAGACATGTATACCGGAAAAAGACGAAAATGCCAGAGTAGCGAGAACAAGCACAACCGACGGCGAGTACACCCGAGCTTATCAACGTCTGTATCCACTGGAGGATGTTGGAAACTATATATAGTTTCCAACATCCTCCCACTATGGGCGAAGACCCAAACTCTTCATCTGATATATCGAATATTCTTCTTGTTATAATTTATGTCACTCTAGGTGGTTCAGGAAGTTGGTTTTTTGGTGTTAAAGTGCTAAGTTCCTTGTATTCTTAACATCATCTTTCTCGTATCTAAACTTGCTGGTACACATACTTACGAGTATTACCTTATCTTCACTAAGAAACTCCAGTAACTAATACGAACCTAAATAAGGCAATTATTCATTGTGATAAGCTTGTGATTTTTATTGTATCTTTTTTTAAATAAGTTCAGACACTATCAGTAATAATTTCTTGCAGACGAAGGGATGACCGTATTATTCATGTCATTATTATTACTGATAGTGTCGGGGCTGTACTCGTAACTGTAATCTTAAATGTAATTTTTTACGTTTTTCCTGACTAGTTATTAGCACTGTGTAGTACTTGAAGTACTTGGACTTATTCAAGTCGTTCGTATAAAAACGGGGACTTATAATGGGTCATGGTAACAGTCTTACCAACTATAGCCAACAAACAAGTGTTCATCAATTATTTGTGTAATTATTAAGGTTAAGACAGTCCAATGAACTAGCAAAAGTCAAGTCAATTATAGCTATCAGGTTGGAGGCGATAGCGGCTGGACACGGGGCGTCTCCACGCTAGGGCCTCAATTTTGCTAATAACAATTTCATTCCATTCCCATTTCAATAACAGTGCATCTATGTAGCTCCCACCCAATCTATGCGCTCACACAAGAGCTGCCCAAAAACCATTTTGCGACTATGCAAGCATACGATAGGTATTATTATCTTCCGAATATGCAAGATATCTTACATATTCGATGCCTCTCGCCAGTGTTATCTCGTTATGCTTAACGAAACCTTTTTGTACGTAAGAGTCAGAATTACTGTGATCCGACCGAAACAACAGAGGAAAAGCAGTTTAAAACCAGTTCATCTCGTAATAAGAGAAACAATATCCCAACTGGTTTACTGGGACTAAATTAGAGGTGACAAAAAATAAAATAAAAACAACCGAAAACACCTCGGCACAATGCTGAGACAGCGACCGTTTCACTGCCGCGAAGACACACACAATGTGTCAATTGTATTGTATGTCTACTCCTTTTATATCTTTTGTGTAGTGAATAAATGTCTTCTTTTCTTTTCTTTTTTCTTTGAATTGAGAACCTCCTCCTTTTTTTTGAAGTCGGTTAAAAATACATACAGTGGAACATAGAATCTTCTCGTTTTTCGAAACCAGTTAAAAATGGAAAGTCCCTGGCACTTTATTTTTTTATATAATACCAGCTTTTGCCCGCGGCTTCGCCCGCGTACTAAAAGTGACTTTAACCGTCTACAAAAAAGGTGCATCTCAGTTTGACCCATATGTTACAATTGAATTGCAATTTGGCACAAATACTTTTAAGAATTGTCATGTCCACAATGTTATATTTCAAAATCGATGCCATTTTCGTAATTAACGTCCCAAAAAACCATAAAAACGACACCCATATTGATATATAGACATTTCAACCTCATCGCAGCCCAACAGGGGAGATGGTATTTCGCGTCCGCCACGTTGGATTTTAAAATCGTTGTTGTTTTCGCAATCAGCGATCAGCAACCCGATAAATCATAGAAACAACACACATGTCAATTATCAGACTTTGTTACCACATTCCCTTCTTTTAGGGGTAGAATTTTCAAAAAACCTGAAACACGTGTTTATTAATTTATTGTTATGAATACTGCTGTGAAGTTTCGAATGAAATAGTCTAACTAATCTTGTTTCCCCATACAAACTTTGGACCCCCATTTCACCCCCTTTGGAGTTGAATTTTGAAAAATCCTATCTTAATGCACCCCTAAACCTTGTCAAATTTGGAATCTCTAGAACCTGAACTCCCAAAATACCATAAAAATGACACTCATATTGATATTTTAGACATTTCAACCCCATGGCATCTCAACAGGAGAGATGGTATTTCACTTCCGCCATGTTTGATTTTAAAATCGTTGTTGTTTTCGTAATCAGCGACCCGATAAACCATAGAAACAATACCCATGTCGATTTTCAGACTATCACCACATTCCCCCATTTTAGGGGTTGAATTCTCAAATACGTGTTTACTCATTTATTGTTCGAAATACTGCTATGAAGTTTTGGAAGAAATAATCTAACTAATCTTGTTTCCCCATACAAACTTTGGACCCCCATTTCAACCCCCTAGGGGTTGTATTTTGAAAAATCCTTTCTTAGTGCTCCCCTTCACCTTATAAGGAACCAACGTGCCAAATTTGGCTCTAGAACCAGCGGTTTGGGCTGTGCGTTGATAGATCAGTCGGTCAGTTTCTTCTTTTATATATTTAGAAGAAGAAGATTTGTTAATTTAGTAGCTATCGTCTAGTCGACAGGTTGAGTTCAAGCACGCCTATGCAATACTCAATAGGCGACGTCTACTTAAATATTATTAAAAAAAACTTTAAATCAAGAAAAAAGACAATACTACAAAATGTATATATTTATTTACAAAAAAACTTTCCTATTTTGCGGCTTTTGACAAAGGTTCTGTAGTATATTAACTGCCTGGAGATTTTGTCTTGTTAGAGTAACAGTAACAAAATGAATATAGTAATAATATACAGCTTGTATGTTTAATATTACCTCAAATTGTAACCAGAGGTAGGTGTTAGAGCTATGAACCGATATTGCAAGAAATTTCTCTTAACTACCAACTTTTTTTTGTCCATATAAAATAATTCAGCACGCAATGGATCACTACTTTGTCTTACTTACGCAACGTCACAACTGTCACAAGTGACCCGCTTCTTCCATGAGTCAAATGAGTGTACGCAATACATTGCTGCTCGATAATTTTTCAAAAATTAATTACGCTTCGGTAGTTAACATTAAATTAAAATTTTCTTACAATATCGGTGCAGCCCTAACACCTTACAATACAGGTACAATTTGAGGTAATATTAAAAATACACGCTGTATATTATATTTCATATGAGCTCAATAGTTTAATTAGTTTTCTGTTTCGCCAGTGTCCCCCCCGACAACCCCGACAACCCCGACATCCAAGAAAAAGAAGACCCGAATCTACTGAACTTTGCCCTCTTGAGTTGAGTTCAGACTAGTGATGGGCAGCTTGTAAGTTACGAAAGAAACTTTCATTTAAATTTCATGTAAGTTACTGTAACTTTGAAATGCAAAATTTCTGTTAACATTCTGTTGTTTTCAGGAGTAAATTATCTGTTTGTGTGTAGTTTTATACTCCCCGAGAAACAACAACAATCTTATTAGTGTAGTATAGTAGTTAATATTTGTTACAGGGACGCTGGCGTCGCCAGAAGAATCACAAGCGTGCTGCCAACCCTTTATTGATTTGAAAATTTGTTGTGTTAACAGCTAGAGAAATAATTAACAACTTAGAAAAGATGAAAAACCCTGGACATTTTAATTTCAAAGTTCAATATCGCAAAAAACGGCTAAACCGATTTTGTTGAAACGTAGCAAAGAATAATCTCGATCACGTCAGCCTTCAGACAAAAAAACGCATTAAAATGGGTTCATTCGTTTAGCTGCTACGATACCACAGACAAACACACAGATAGACAGACACGTCAAACTTATAACACTCCTCTTTTTGCGTCGGAGTTTAAAAATAAGGTCCTTCACTGTCAATAACACACTTCCTCGGGAGCTCTGGCGACCTTACTCGCCACCAGGAACATAACACCACATACCCTTACTCGCCACTAGGAAGACAACACCACATAGGTACCCTTACTCGCAACCAGAAACACAACACCACATACCCTTACACGCCACCAGAAACACAACACCACATAAGTACCCTTACTCGCCACCGGGAACACAACACCATATACCCTTACACGTTACCAGGAACACAACACCACATACCCTTACTAGGAACCGGAAACACAACAACACATACCCTAACTCACCACCAGGAACACAACACCACATACCCATACTCACCACCAGGAACACAACACCACACCACATAAGTACCCTTACTCGCCACCGGGAACACAACACCACATAGGTACCCTTAAACGACACCAGGAATACAACACCACATACCCTTACTCGCCACCAGGAACACAACACCACATAGGTACCCTTACTCGCCACCAGGAATACAACACCACAAACCCTTACTCGCTACCAGGACCACAACACAACATAACGTTACTCGCCACCAGGAACACAACACCAGATACCCTTACTCGCCACCAGGAACACAACACCACATAATCTTACTCGCCACCAGGAACACAACACAACATAGGTACCCTTACTTGCCACCTATATAACCTTACTTTACACCATGAATACAACACCACATTACCTTACTCGTCATCAGGAACACAACAACACATACCCTTACTCGCCTTCAGGAACACAACACCACATACCCTTACTCGCCACCAGGATCACAACACCACATACCCTTACTCGCCACCAGGAACACAACACAACCCAACCTTACTCGCCACCAGGAACCCAACACCACAAACCCTTAGTCGCTACCAGGAACAACACCACAGACCCTTACTCGCCACCAGGAACACAACACCACATACCCTTACTCAGCGCCAGGAACACAACACCACATAACCTTACTCGCCACCAGGAACCCAACACCACATACCCTTACTCGCCACCAGGAACACAACATCACATTACCTTACTCGCCACCAGGAACACAACACCACATACCCTTACTCGCCACCAGGAACACAACTCCTCATACCTACCTACAGAACAAGTAGTGGCGTTATTATGGCTGAGGTCTTCTGTAATGTGGAGGTAGTTCCCCAATCGGGCTGCTCCAAATATGCGCGAGATGACATTCCGCTGTGCCCCTTCCTCTCACTACATTATGTGGAATACCAAATTATAGCCCCGGGATCACCACGAATATTACAGTTCGATTTAAAAATACTGAAATCGATAACATATCAAGGGGCGTAACGTAGTTTTCAATTATTCCACGTCTCAGTACGACTTTGCTGAAAAATCTTAAATTTGAAAAGTGTTTTAGGTAAGGTGGAGCAACCTTCTTAGTAGGTTTTTTTAAACCCGCGTATTCAGTACTTAAATACAAAATACAGTGTGTAGTGGCCTCCTTTTTAGGGTTCCGTAACCAAAATGGCAAAAACGGAACCCTTATAGTTTCATCATGTCCGTCCGTTCGTCTGTCCATCTGTCCGTCTGTCCGTCTGTCCGTCTGTCCATCTGTCCATCTGTCCGTCTGTCTGTCTGTCCGTCTGTCCGTCTGTCCGTCTGTCCGTCTGTCCGTCTGTTCGTCTGTTCGTATGTCACAGGCATTTTACTCGAAAACTAGAAGGTGTATTTAAATAAAATTTTGAGCATAGGCGTACTTTGTTAGCCGCTACATTGTTGTGTAATAAAATGACTAAAAAATGTTTTTTTGGGTGCACATGTAACTGAAAGTCAAAAAAAAATCATAACAGACTGGACTGTTTGGTATCAATCGATAAGCCTTTCAAAATAAGTATAAGATATCTCAGCAATTTTTTGATTAGGTGAGTAGAGTCGGAGATAATCACCCCTCAAATTTTTGAACGGTGTATTTATAAAATATGAAAAAATCATGGGCTTACATTCTTTCACCGAAAAATATTTTGTACAAGATGTGTTCAAAGGTTTTCGAGATATTGCTGAAAAACTGCCCTGCAGAAAAGGAAGTAATTGTGGTAAGATTTCTGTGACGATACGGCCTTTTTAATAGGCACGGAAACCTTCGTTATGCGTAGTCCGACACGCACTTGGCCGGTTTTTAAAATATCTATCGTAAAATTTAAATAATCACAATTATTTACCAGTGGCGCTAGTGAGCACGTTAACGCCCTCTTAATTAAAAATATTCGCTAAATGCCTTTCAAGAACGTCATGTCATGCCTTAGTTATCAATCAAAGTAGGTCGAAAGCCTGAAATATTGTGATCGTATTTTCATATCTCTCTTTCGAAGACTTTAATTTCAAGCCAGCGGGTACGTACAGCGGATACGGCAGTAATTATAAACTTAACGATGCTAACCTGCAAATAATATAAACATCAATGGAAACGCTCGGAGCGGCGTCACAGGCGCCGTTCGTACCCACGCGACAGTCTAATCAATGTTAAGAATCTTCCAGCGACACGCAAACGGCAAGGGCCACGCTCCCCGCGGCCACTTCTTCGGGCCTCGCGAACGCTTGATCGATAACAATTTACGTAGGCATACCCACCACTGCCCTATTTATTACTGCGACATTGTTTCGATGACACCTACCGGAAATAACGCGTGAGTGTTAAGCGCAAACTAATGAGGCAAAGAATCTGCACATGTAAATGCCCAAAGTCATCTAATTACTAGGCAAACGACACGAGCTTCCATGGAAAGATACAACCAAACATTTTTTTGTTTTATTTCAAGCCTAGCGAAACTA
The DNA here is from genome assembly GCA_932294315.1 of Epinotia nisella. NCBI lineage: Eukaryota > Metazoa > Arthropoda > Insecta > Lepidoptera > Tortricidae > Epinotia > Epinotia nisella. Next base: position 10,196,643 of record OW028674.1, read on the forward strand.
AAATTCCAAAACTTGGCAGCCTAGCCTAACGAGAAACAAGTGCGATTTAATAAAATCTAGCCGGCCGGAATCACGGTACATAAATCTGTATAGTAAGTAGGCAGGCTCCTCGTATGTCGTCTATTCGTATGCAGAGAGTTTTACGTACAAGCAAAACGTCGCCGTCGATTTGGTACAAAAGTTGCGAGTGTACGGTTCGTTCGTAGGCCGATATCTAGAGCGTCGGGCCGCCACTCGCGGGCAATCTGTTTACGTAACTACCCCCGTTATGTTCGGAGAGGGTTCCCGTAGTAGACGTTAAACATATTGCCTCATAAATCGCGAGAATCCTAGCAAGTAAACCGGCACCGGTGTCGATTTGACTACGTTTCCTTTACAATTCCATGATATTGAACGATCGAGTTCTAGAGCCAGCTATCTTAGTCGAAATCTGGAATGTCAAAAAGTGACGTCTGTGTTTACCACGCTATGCTAAGTCGAGCATATAATAGCGGGTTTCAATAACACATCAAGACAGTTTTGTTTTGAGTGGCCTTTATATTCCTATAGGTAAGTTCACGAGGCCAGGCGCGGACGGGCTTAATAAGTGAACGACACTGAAATAACAGTACGGTTCTCTCACAATTATCAATGTATATTCAAATCACGCCGCATATCTTGATTATCTTTTTCAAGTTTGATTAGTTTTTGTTTTCGACTATGGATGTTTAGATCCAATGATAGTTCACTGTAATAAAAGTGTTATCATCCAAGGTATTTTAGTGGTGTAATCCATCATATTGATTGGCAACATGAAGTGTGATTTGGGCAAATTTTCAGGAATACAATCTACAGGTAAAAGGCAAGTAAGTGACTTTAGACCGGTGGTAGTTTATCGACATTCATAGGTGCATGTAATATGCCTAAATTGAAGAATAAATCACTTTGACTTTGATTTTGACTTTATCAAAGTCAAAGAAATCCGCAACAGGCTTCGTCAGCACGAGGATCGCAGCCCCTATCCCTAAGCCGCCGTCCCAAATCCCGTATAAAGTCTTTGGCCTCCGTACCCCAAGGTACCGCAGTCTCCACCGCCACTGGCACAAAGTCGTACATTGGCTCCAAGGCAGAGTACTTGGCATGTTTCAACCGAGCCGCCGACTCGGCGGCCGACGCCGCGGATCTGATGGTGTGGCTCAAATGGGACGGGGCAAACGTGCTAACACATGTAGCGTCCCATAAGAGGCACCGCCCTTTCTGCCATGGAACCAATGTTAGACCATCTGGCCTTTTCCCATCCGTGTGGCACAACCCCGGAGGCTCCAGGACACAAGGCACGTTGGCCGAAACTAAAGCCCGACGAACCAAATCATTGATGGCGTGGTGCCTCGGAAAACGCCCCGCACACCTCTGGCAGCTCAAACCATGGTGTCCGTTTTCCTCAACCACCACCCCACAAATGCAACGGTGCATCTCACAGACCTTACACCCCAACCGCAACGCAGCCGCGATCCGAAGCGAGTCATCATCCAACAGAGTGCCTATGTGGGGCGAGGGTAGTGCGTGCAACCATGCTCCCGCCTCGGGGGTAGATGCAGCCTTGAGGCGCGCTATATTAGCCCCTACTGCGCCCCCTAATAATTCCGCCAAAATTCCTTTGCACAGAATGTCGTCCCAACCTCTCTGCACAGCAAGACTTTTAGGCCGTTCATCCCCCTGACTAACGGTAGACCATTTAGAGAGTGCCTCGGCGATAAATGGGACCCGGATATTGCCACCATCAATTGGTAAAATACGAGTGACAAGATCCAAAGTCCCATGCGCCGAGGCAAGGAAGGCCACCACACCGACATCCCGACAGCGACGTACTCCCAACCCACCGTGACGGACCGGAAGAGCTGCCTGACACCACTGCGCTTCCTCCAGATGCACATTCAATAGGGACTCCAGAGCTAGCTTGAGTGTTGCATCCACCCTCGCCACATCGTCCTCAAACAACCAGGTGGGTGAAGTCCTCAAAATGTACATTATCCGTGGCAAAGCGAAACAATTCCGCAACAGTACGAGGGAGACGTGCGCAGATAAATTACTCAAGCGCTCTGACGCCCTCACCAACGCTAAACGTTTCTCTTCCAACGCTGAACCAACTCCTTCCGGGAAGATAGGAGCCCCCAGGAGAGACAAAGATGATTTATGAAGACGCCGCACCCCAGGTAACACCGACTCGAAGCTCGACACCAACCCGGCGTCCACATTGCCGCAGCAAAAGAGCTCGCACTTCGTGGCGTTTATCTCCAATCCGATGCCCTTCAAAGCCAGCACCAACTTACTAAGGTCCTCCAGGACCGTCTGTGGGTTACCTCCAATAGTACCATCATCGAGGTACCACACGTTTAAACGGGACCCTAACGACGCAATAATGTTCTGAATGGCTAAACAAAAAATCAATGGCCCCAACGGGTCACCCTGCTGGGCACCCACCCGTGAAGAAATCGGAGCGTCATTAAATAGTAAATGGCTAGCTGCAGAGTAACATTGATGAAGAAATGGATAAATCGAAGGCACCTTGTCTAAAACTTCTCCAAGAATCGTGTCCCTCTCAACAGTATTGAACGCATTCTTGATGTCTATCTTCAGTATGACAGTATCGGTCCCCTCATTAGCAAGCGCAAAAGCGCGAGTGGCATGAATAGCCGCCTCACACCCCTGCGAGGTGCCAAAGCCTATTTGGACCGGCTGAAGATAATCCGCCATCGGTTCCCTGACAGCCCTACAGCACAGTTTAGCCGTAAGCCGACGTATTGTGCAGCCTACAGCTATCGGCCTAATACCGCTATCTTTTTTGGTCAGGGCGCAAAGAGAAGCTCCGTACAAATAAGGGCAAATTGCGGGGTTTACCGAGCCCCCTAACAAAAAATTGCAAAGCTTCGTCAAGGATTCTAGCAGCCGGGGACCATTGCTACCCGCTGTAACAGATGTTAGCTCCTTGAGATGCTGCGGGCGCAGCCCATCCAGACCCGAAGCAGACCCGTTATAAAAAGTGCCTAACGCCTCCTCCACCTCAGCCGGTGACACTGATAAAGAAGGGCTCGAGACATCTGGCGGCGGTGGAAACACAAGCGGCCTTGAAGGTGACGGATGCTTCTCCTGAAGTGACGCTATAGTCTCGTCATTTGCAGGTGCTAGCGTCGAGTCAGATAGAAGAAGGCGGACCGCACCCCTCAGATCACCGTCCGTTTGACTTTATGAGTTTGTAAGGGGTAATCTCTGAAACAACAAATCTAACGTCAAAAAATATTTTACCAATATATACATACAATGAACCTTCGGGTGGATATATTTTATCCCGGAGCTCCAGCTCCATAGTCATAGTCATAGTCATAGTCATTTATTCATTGAACAATATACATTGTGTTTGAATTATTAGCGTAAGACACAGTTACAATTTATGATTCCATGCATACACCATATGATTATATTTAATAGTAGTCAAATTTAAACAATTAATACATGTTATAATTACATTACAATGTTACATTAATCCTTTATATTATTTATATCAAGTATGTCAAATATGATTACAATGGGAAACTAGGACAACATGAGAAAATATAATAATAATGCCCAACCATAAAATAAAAATACAAGTAGAATGTGTAAATTAGAATAATGTCAATTTGAATAAATTAAAGCAATAATTAAATTCTCTGATGTCAAATATGATTTTACATAACAGTTACAATCACAATTTACTGATACTATACTAAATAACTACTTATCTATATCAAATATATTACCTACTCAACTACTGAACATCAATTTGATAAAGTAAGTTCGTCTACCGAATAGAGACACTTTCTTAGCAAAAAAGTTTTGAGATTTCTTTTAAACATATTTAAACTCGTAATGGACTTTAACTCAACAGGTAACTTATTAAAGAGGGCAATTGCCTGATAGCCCGAGGAGTGCTTGACAATATTTAATTTGCTGTTTATTGTTTGTGGTAGGTCCCTCCTTCTGGTAGATAGGCGTTTTTGTCGCTCTTCTAATGTTTCAATATTATTCAGGTTTTTTATCAGATCACTGAGTACTATAAGGACATATAAACCAGGAACAGTAAGGATTCCATACTCCAAAAAATAAGGTCTGCAAGAAGTTGTCTGGGGTACTCTGGCCATGGTACGAACTGCTCTTTTCTGGCCCACAAATGCAGACTGGATGTTGTAACGATAACTATTACCCCAGAACTTGATGCTGTACCTTATTTTGGATTCGACCAAAGCGTAATAAACCATTTTGAGCTGTGATATGGTGACCTCTTCTCTTAGACATCTTAGTGCGTAGCAGGACGAGCTAATGAACTTTACTACCATTCTTTATTTATTATTTATTTATAATATTAAATATTATGTAACGCACGGGCAGCTAAGTATTTTTTTTACCTAGTATAGCGCCAGGTAAAGGAATCGGAATGCATACAGACAGTAGTCTGGACAAAATCCAGGGAAACCTCCAGCACGACAACGCTGGCGGTTTTAACACTGGAAGGTTTATTGAATAAATGATGATGGTTTGCGTCCCAGTGAGATTAGTTGAGGTGGTTTTAATCAAATTTAGAGTGTGAATGTAATCAAGCTACTGAGAGTTTTATAGCTGGTTCACGAAATTGGCCTAGCTGACAGATTACAGCAAGAAAATCAGCTAGGTCGTGCTAGCTAGGCCGTGTTTCACTAGGAGCGCTGATATACATAAGGCTCAGGTGTAACGTCGGTGTGTACAAATGTACGTGTAGAAAGTAAGAAAGTAACTGTTTTATTTGTAAACATAGGTAGTTACAGTGGTGATCTTTTTCACTACTAACGTAACTATGTAACTTTTCGAGCGAGTGCATAAACAACTGTCATTTTCGCATACAAAAAATGACATTTAGATCTACCTAAAGTACCTACGTACAATGCGTTACGCAATCGATCACCTAGAGAGAAGGGTATAGTTGCCTGTAGATAAAAATAACTCCTTTTGCCTAGATAATTAAGTTGCCAAGAAGGAGTGAATAACTCTTTTTTGTATATAATTTACAGTCTTCTTTGTATTCCCTATCGATATTGAACGAGTATTGTTATTATTTAATAATGAGTACCTTAGCCCAAGCTGGCTCATAATACCTAAGACTTAGTTCAGAAAACAGTTTACATCACTGAGGACAAGTAACATATATATACTAGGTACCCGACATGGGCTTAGAGATGCGACCTTAAACTGTAACCACAGAAGGAAAGGAAAAAAATGTTTACAGATTCACATTCAGGTTCATTTATTACACGATAAAAATTATAGTATTTTATGCAACTTTTGTATAAGAAGGGTCTTAAAACGCGAGTGGCAATTAAAGTCGCCACGAGTGTTTTTAGACCAGTTATACACCGTTGCAAAAAATACTTTTTCCACGACTACTTTTAAATAAATTAGTATTAAAATTACACAAAACTAGCACTTTCTACCTATCCACCCGAACAAATTACGCCAGGAGGACAAACTAGCGGGAAACAAGTGAAGTTCAAATGTCAGTCCACAAACTAAATAAGAGATACAAATCTGTCTTTGGTTTAAGGCCATTACACACCTAGCAATTTGTAACAACAACTTGCTATAGTTAGAATGAGACAGCACTATATACCTTTCATTCTAACTATCGCTAGATGGGGAAACAAATTGTATCGTTTGTAGTGTGCTTTCTTTCGCGGTGTTGGCAGCAATGATTTTAAATTAAAAAGCTTGACTGGGCTGGGGGCCTACCGCCAACGGCATTCGAAGTTTTCCCTCTCTGTTGCACTTACGTACGAACTCGCAAGTCTGACAGAGAGGGAAAACTTCGAATGCCTTTCGCGGTAGGCCCTCAGTTCCCATTCTGACAGTATGAACCATAAAAGTACGCTAAACAGTGCGTTTATGGGGGCCATAGAGCATAGAGTTTATCGACGACTTACTATCGATGTTATTGTATTTGAGTCAGCGCATATATAAATGACAGATAACGGTACAGGAGTAGAAAAAAATAATAAATTGTTCTTCTAACATCTATTTTATAATTCTACATGTTTACCGCACAGTGCTCTCAGCTCAGACGTCTGTTCACCTGTTCATAAACTTCTTTATTCAAATGAGAAATTCAAGATCTGCATGTTCACTTCACATTTTCAACAGTTAACAGTTTTCCAAAGTTCAAATAATTTAACTGTAATGAAGCATTTAGCCGGGGTATAACTTTCTATGAAAAAATCATCTATGACGAATTTTGAGTCGCTGTTTTTCCAAGTAAAACATATATTGTATGATTGATGAATCATCCCGTACTCAGCAACATTCAAGCGGGTTGACGTGATAAATTACTCCATCAAAGATCAAATTTCGTCATCAACTGTGATACACAAAATGACGAGTTGAATTTATGATATTTGGGTCATGGTTATAATCAGAATAGAAAATAAAAACCGACCGTCCTTCGGAGCCTATTTTTTGGCTTTGAAATGTGAACGCATTTATAGTTCTAAACTATGATTTTGACCTTTATTATAATTTATAAAATATATAAAAGTATCTAAGTACTATATGCTTCAACTAATAGTATGTTCGACTAACTAAAGATTTTACAGAATTAGGTATTTACCTAGTAAAACTTAACCGCCCCGTAAGGTTAGTATCTCACAAAACTAAACTCTACCTCATGTCACCGTCATGCTTTGGCGAACGTTATATACTCAAATACTAATTATGTTCGATTCGGTCTCCTTTGTTTAGATTTCACTGATAAGTTCAGATAAGGTACCTACTCCGAAAAGGCCATTCCACCTGCAACTAGGTTAAACATAGTTTTATGTGTAAGTTGTTACTAGATTAGACATCTACACGAACGGCGAGCTGTAACAACTGCTACGAAATTGCTTTTGTTGTTTGAAAATTACAAATGCCTCTTCGCCATATATTGGGGGCTAAAAGTGAAAGTGACGGTTGTTTTTGGCCTTTATACCAAATTTACTTCGCGTATATTGGAATTCAATTACTTACGTAAAGTTTGTAAGTCAATCCACTTTAGATAAAAATCAATAAGATAAAAATTTAATAAAAGTCGGATTTTGTTTCTCGAGTGGCATATAGGCCTGAAAATATTATTTTCACCTCAGCAGCTCGAACAAGCATATTTTTCTGCGTGAAAACAGTCAGCAAAATCCGATTTTGCTCACTCCGTGAGTCAATGTAGCTTTTTAGGGTTCCGTACCCAAAGGGTGAAAACGGGACCCTATTACTAAGACTTCGCTGTCCGTCCGTCCGTCCGTCTGTCACCAAGCTGTATCTCAAGAACCGTGATAGCTAGAGAGTTGAAATTTTCACAGATTATGTATTTCTGTTGCCGCTATAACAACATATACTAAAAAACCGGCCAAGTGCGAGTCGGACTGGGGCTCCCATACAACAGACATGATTTTTTGCCGTATTTATAGATAATGGTACGGAACCCTTCGTGCGCGAGTCCGACTCGCACTTGGCCGGTTTTTTATTAATTTTCATGTCGAGCACTGACATTTCATAGTAGGGGGTCTATTACAAATTCAGAATACTTGAACTTGATGAGCTCTGTCCCTTTCAATTCATTACGAAAAAGAAATAGGTTGGAAGGGACAGGAATAGGTCGATTCAAACTTCTATACCTATTCGAATTTCAATGGTGACCCCCAAAACAGCGCGAAGCAAGTACCACGTTCAAAAACACACTTGATATGTTTAAATTACCAAATAATAGATAAGAAGGAATTAGTAAGAATGTAGAAGTAAACAAATTAGTATTTCAATAGATATCCTTCGTAATTTTACTTTTTAAGTACAACACAAAATAAAACGGTCAAGTGCGAGTCGAGCTCGCGTACGAAGGTTCAGCGAAGTACTCGCATTATTTGTAGGCAATTAAACTTAATTTTAGGGCATGTCTAGTATTAGGTACATGAACTGCTGAACGATAAAATCGACTGTTTAGAAATAGTTCAAGAGTTCAACGAGTTGGATTGAGAGTGCCGTATCGATTGCCACGATATCCAATTTGCCTTGCTTGATGTGCGAGCCGAACGAATCTTGAGGCTCAGGCGCACGTGTTTCGCTTGTACAACAAACTTGCTAGCAAAGTACCGACGTTGATCTGGTTTCACGACAGTGAGTCAGCCTTTTTTTGTTATTTATTTCATGATAAAAAAATACATTACAAATTGTATTATGTAATATGATAAAAAATATACATTATGCATACATGTCGGAAAAATACATTTTTTAACACGATATTCAAAAATAATTAAAAATAAATGTACAATAATAGCGATTTCAACAAATGTAAAAGTACACAATAATGAGGAAATATAAAAGTGCAACAAAAAACACAAAGCAAATATACCAACCGCTAGGTATCGTCATTCAATTACATTATTAATGTCCATTAGAAAATTTGTGACACAATACATTTAATGTCAAATCATATCAAAACAAGTTTAAATAATAATAATAATAGTTTAAAATGTCAAATCAAGATTCATGTACTCTTTAACTGAGTATAATGTATTTTCCATTTTATAATTAATTTTTTATTGTATTTTATTGAGATTTATATTTTTAAGAGTGTCAGTCAAAATTGTAACCAATTCTAGTCCTTTTTCATGTAAACGATACATTTCTTTTTTTAATTATTATTATTATTATATATATATATATATTTTTTTTTTTTTTTTGAATAATTTGCAGAATTGTTAGAAATTCTTGTCGAAATATGAACGACCCGTCTTTGTTGTCTCTGTGTCCGCACTGTCCACACTCGACTCGAACTTTTACCGCCCATGGGCTCAAGGTCCACATAGGGCGCAGGCACAAGGATGGGGCCCGTAGCCCCCGTACGATTCCGTCGAACTCGGACCATGTGCAGTCTATTTCACAGCAAGCGCAGCCGGTCAACCAGGGTGGTCTTTTGGGTTTGGACGACCTAGCTGCCCTTAAGCAGTCTGTTCGGGTGCTGCGTCACATTCCTAAGGGGGCACGGAATCTGGCGGCCGGCAAGTTGTGCGATATTGTGAACAGATGTGTAGACTCCAACGGGGTGGCCGAGTGGTTTTCTTTGTTGTCATTTGCTTATTCTGCGCTTAGGGCGCCAGAAGCAGCTGGTCCGGGTAATCTGACGTCCAAGGTCAAAAGGAATATCGACGCGGTGGCCACTACAGAGGCTGCGGGTGGCTTTGGGGCAGAGGCGGCGACCTTGAGACCGGCCTCAGTTCTCAGGACGATTGAATCCAAAGTCTTTGAGGGCGATCTCAGGGGTGCGGTTCGGTTGCTTATGTCTGATGATGGTGCGGCAGCCTCGACTCCAGAGACTCTTTCTTGCAGTCAAAGCACCCAGCGCCTTCACGACCACTAGTATACCCGCAGGAGCCCGATAGGTTTTTTTTAGCTTTCTCTGCGAGGTTGGAGGACGTAGCGGAGGCACTTAGCACCTTTAATAACAGTTCTGCAGCTGGCTTAGATAGTATCCGCCCGGTACATTTGAAGGAGCTCACTTCGGGTTCTGCGGGTGATAATGGGCGTCGGTTGTTGGAGTGCCTGACTAGGTTGTGCAACTTCTTACTAAGTGGCCAGTTAAATCCATTAGTTTGTCCCTACATTTACGGAGCATCTTTATGTGCGTTGTTGAAGAAGGACGGAGGTTTAAGACCCATTGCTATCGGCAGCACTTTTCGTCGTTTGACGGCTAAACTTGGGTGTCGTGCGGTCAGAGAGGAAATGGCCGCTTACTTGCAGCCACACCAGCTAGGGTTTGGTACGAGATTGGGGTGCGAAGCCGCTATTCACGCAACGCGAGCGTTCTCAGTAGACCCGGTAAATGCAGATTGTGTTATTGTTAAGCTGGACATTAAGAATGCATTTAATTGTGTTGAGCGCGATGTGTTGTTATGCGAGGTCCGCGAGAAGTTGCCTTCCCTCTTCCCTTTCCTCTTTCAGGTTTACTCGTCCCCTTCTCATCTATTTTATAACGGGTCCCTTATTCTTTCCCAAGTCGGCGCACAGCAGGGGGATCCGCTTGGCCCTCTTGTTTTCAGTCTGGCTATACAGAAGGTGATCACTGAGCTTAAGTCCCCGTTGAACATCTGGTATCTTGATGACGGTACCCTCGGGGGTACCCCGGAGGAAGTGAAGCAGGATCTGCTCACGCTCCTTCCACGCATCCGGGAGCTTGGGTTGGAGGTCAACCCTGGTAAGTGCGAGTTTTTCCCCTGCGGTGCTAATTCCGCTTCCTCATTTCCTGTGTTCAGTGCCATGCTACCCGGTCTCAGAGAGCTATCAACCCACACTTTTAACCTATTGGGTTCTCCCATTTTTCCTGAAGCCATTCCTGAAGCCTTCGAGATGAGGAAGCGGCTTCTTCTGGCTGCTGGGGAGAGGTTGAAGCTGCTGTCAGCGCACGTGGCACTTATTTTGCTACGGGTCTGTTTCGCGGTTCCCAAACTCACATATTTTTTACGCACGGTACCGACTTGGCTTCACCCGGTGCACACTGACTCTTTTGATTGTGTGTTGAAGTGGAGCATCTGTTGAATGTCTCCCTCGATTCAGACCAATGGGACCTGGTATCTCTACCCATTCGGTACGGTGGGTTGGGCGTAAGGCGCGCGCGGGATGTGAGTCTGCCAGCTTTTCTGGCATCGGCGGAGGGGGTTTTGGACCTTGTCACTCAGATTCTTTCCATAGATGGTGGCAAGGCAACCATACCTTATGCTGTCGATGCTTTGGCGGCCTGGACGACTCTCAATTCGGGTGCGCCTGTGCCTGAGAAGCCGGAACGCCAGCGGTTGTGGGATGACGTTGGGGGAAAGCGGACACTGGATGACCTGGTGGAGCGTGCGATGGGTGTGGATAGGGCAAGACTCTTAGCGGTATCGAGGCCAGAGTCCGGGGCATGGCTACACGCTCTCCCTTCTCCACATTTGAGTACTCTACTGGACAATGACTCGTTGCGGGTGGCCGTGGCTCTTCGCCTGGGCTGCGATGTTTGTGAACCTCATGTATGCATCTGCGGCGCTATGGTGGAGAGCAACGGTCATCATGCTCTGAGTTGTTGTCGGTGCGCAGGAAGGTTCCCACGTCACCATGCCCTAAACGACATTGTTCGGAGGGCACTTGTGTCGGTGAATGTGCCTTGTGTGCTGGAGCCTCCAGGCCTTAACCGATCTGACGGTAAAAGGCCGGATAGTTTGACCTTGGTGCCCTGGCACAAAGGTAAGAGTCTGCTCTGGGACACCACATGTGTAAGTACTTTTGCTGCTTCGCACATTAGTCGCACCATGCGGGCGCCTGGAGCTGCGGCTGAGCTGGCGGCGGTGCGGAAGCGGGACAAGTACTCAGTACTTGCAAATTACTTGTTTGTTCCGCTTGCCGTGGAGACGACTGGGTGTTGGTGCGCAGAGGCCAAAACCTTTTTTAGTAAAGTGGGTCGTCGTCTGCAGGAAAGAGGGCTGGATCCCCGCTCTGGGCCCTTTCTGGTGCAAAGGTTAGCCATAGCTGTTCAGCGCGGCAATGCGGCTAGCGTAATGGGCACCTTTGCACCAGGAGGGACGCGGGGCGGGTTGTTTGATACTTAGTTTTAAGTTTAGTTTAATTAGTTGTAATTATTGTAAATTAGTTTTTTGTACTTGTTTTGTGTTTAAAATATAAATAAATTGATAGTTTTGTAATTCTTTAAAAATTGACTTCTAACTTTCTATTGACGATTTCAGTTACTTTACTTATTTTTTATTACTTACAAGCATTTATTTAACTTGACCTGTTCGTTTGTCTGTTTGTTAGTGAGGGATAAATCTTGTAAGTTAAATTTGATCCACTTCCCGGGGACCGATTCAGCTGAAATTTTAGGTAACCTTTACTTAAAATTTCAGCTGAATGTCAATTTTATATTATGGTACCATAGAGCCGATCTGATGACGGAGACAGAAGGTGGCCATGGGAATTCAGTACTTAACCGACGTAACACCCCTGAGTTTGGGCTCGTTAGAATCGTCTCAACGAGTAGTTGATGACGGTATACAGAAAAGTACAATTGGCTATAAAAGCTTGTACCAAAAATGAAATTTTTGACAGAAACCTATTTTATTGTGTAGCTTTAAGTTGTTCAATTTATGGTGATAATACATGGTGTGATGGCCTGTAAGTGAGATCAATTATGAACAGTGCAAATGTTTTAATGTTTCTTATTACGTAATGTGTGTTGTATTTCTGTTAGTAATCCTAATAAACAAATTATAAGAGCTCCCGTCACGAAGTGGATGCTCGGTTTTAATTACCAGTTTTCAAAATTATTTTTTTAATTAATTGATTCTTGCCCGAATTTCATGATTCTAGAAATCAGATCAACGAGAACTACTCTATAGAATCCCATCGAAAAAACATACTTCTCACCAATTTCCTACAAAAAAACTGTGTATTTGTAACTTTTGATTCATATATCTGAGAAGAATATGAGGCATAAACAGCGGATCTTTTGATTGCCTTAACTTAGAAGTCTAATTTCTTCACAGTTCCAAGTCAAAATTCATTTTTTCGAGAAAATGGTCTTAGTCAAACCGGCTGACAATGAAGTGATCCAATAGGGGTCCCTTTTTGTCTTTTGAGGTCTGAGGTCTTGTCCCTGATCCATTTTTTGTGGTACTTGTAGTTCCTGTGGTCACATGTGGAGACATGTCTCTCTTATATTATACAAGACGATTTTTTATTCGTGATCCGAAACCAATTTTTCTAATTCAGTAATTGATTCCGAACACGATTAACTCGTAGTTACCTAAAACAAACGTTCTTTCTTTCCTGAATAAAATTTAATTAGGAATTATTTTTAATGAAAAATCATTAGTAGTTTACATCTATGAACCTAAAACCTCCTTAAAAAATGTGTTTCATAAACCAACCTACAAACCAATTGGCTACTTTCCTAAAAAATGATATTTAGTCCGTCAGTTAGATTATCTAAACATATTGGAAACGTATTTTGTTCCTTGTGAATTTTGCTCTCTTAAAGCTTTGCAGAAACCACGCGTTGTCCAGGGCCCTAATGCACCTTTTTGGAGTCTAAATGCTCTATCCGACTCTACAGAATTTCCCCATAGTAGTATTCCATAGCTTAAGACGGTGGAGACGTTGCCATGTTACGCTGTTAGAGCTGCATCTAGTGATACCGTTTGTCTCAATCTTCTAAGTGCAGAGACAAATCGATCGATTTTTTTGCAAACACTGTCGACATGAAAGTTTCCAATTTAAATTGATGTCAATAATAAATCCCAAAAAAATTACAATGTCAACTATTTCTACATTTAAGTTGTCATAATTAATTTGTTCACAAACAAAAAAAATTGTACAGGCCGTGGATTTCAGTTATGAACAGAATAGCATAGCTTTAGTTTTTGTTATGTTGATTTTCAATTTGTTACTTTCGAACCATTTCATCGCTTCTGCTAATGTAGTGTTAACTTTTCCTTAAAGCTAGCGTGACAATTTCCGTCATTTTGTATAATAAGTGTAGTGTCAGCTGCAAAAATAAAGCAATCCTGTTTTTGTTTTAGACAATTTGGAAAATCGTTAATTGCTATTAAAAATAACAATGATCCAAGTATGCTTTCTTGTGGAACGCCGGTTTAATTCACTAATAGATAGGATCTATACTTTTCTTTGATGACAGTGTTGTTATTTTTGTGAACAACTTTTTCAATTTCTGTATATTGCATTCTTTCCGTTAGATAACTTTGTACCCAGACGTGCGCTTTACCTCTTATTCCATACCTCTCATTGTTTCAAAAGGATTGAATGATCGATAAAATCAAAGGCTTTACTCAAGTCTAAGCAGGATATTTACATGTGCATTAGGTATGTCTAGAATGGGTTTTTAATAATAAATAACTTTGACGGCAACCGCGGCGTAGCTACTGGAAATTCGGATGGACCGGATAAAACGTTAATTAAAAAAATACTCGCTGCAGAAAACAACAAGGATTGGTATGTAAATAGCTCACGTTGCAATGTCTCGGTCTCCCGCCGCATAGTCTTGGTTCACGACTATTTCTAATGCCCAATTTGTGAACTCACTGACTTTGTAGTTGTTTGACACTGACATAACTATAGATACTCTCCAAATGGCCAGTAGAATAATATTTTCATATACCTACTACAAGTTCAGTAAAAAAACTCTGGTAAATTTAAGTAGGTTGTTTAGCTCCGCGCCGTGCCTCGCGTGTTGTGTCATTTAAACAAAGCAATCACTTATTTAAATTAAACGCTGGACTTAAACACCCCTTTTCCTTGTCTTGTAGGTCACGGGTATTGATTTAACTGTTCATCAGGCAAGTACGTATATATTCATAAAGTGACGAGTAACTTAAAAGAGGTGAACGCTATATACCTTTCAAGAAAACCAGACAAGTGTGCGAGTCGGACTCGCCCATCGAGGGTTTCGTACAAGATTACAAAGGTATAGTTTTCAGATTTTTCCCTGTACTTGTAATACAAGAAGCCAAACTTCATAGTTCTAGGTCAACGGAAAGTACCCTATACACTTTGATTTCCTTGAGAGTGTCGAAATATACGTTTTTTGCGGCATGTTTATGCCGTTTGGCCCTATTGTTTTTACATTAACTTAGAAGTTTGATTTTTTCACAGCTTCAAGGGTCTGTAGATCTGAGGATATGGTTTTAATTTTAACTCGATACCTCTACGCGTTTATGAGATAAAGGATCTTGACAGACAGACAGGCAGATAGACAGACGGATAATAAAGTGATCGTATAAGGGTTCCGTTTTTTCCTTTTGAGGTACGGAACCCTAAAAAAACGTTTCATAATTTTATTTCACCCTTTATACTCTGGAAAGTGCTGGCTAGGTCAGTAGGTACGATTTAAAAACGAGATTTGCCAGGAATCGTGTAATTTTATAAAAATCTATTATGAAAATAAACAGAACATGTCTGTATATTTTCATAATAGTTTTTTTTAGGGTTCCGTACCTCAAAAAGACAAAAACGGAACCCTTGTAGGATCACTAGTGCGTCTGTCTGTCCGTCTGTCACAGCCGATTTGCTCCGAAACTACTGGACCGATTGGGTTGAAATTTGGTACACATATGTAAATTGGTGACCAAAAGATGGACGCGTAAAGTAAATTAATGAATGCTGAACAAGGAGCCACTTTTGGGGTGTAAACTGGAAAATTAAAAAAAAGCTTCGCAAACTGTATTGTGTGACATATCAAATGAAAGGGGTTGTAAGTATCTCAGATATATTTTTCTTATCATTTTAGCGTAAACAGATTTGAAGAAATTTAGAAAAAAAGACGAAAATTGACCATTCCATCTCAGAAACTAGTAGGCTTAAAATTCTGAAAAAAATATGGAAAATAGTTCCCTGCCTAGATTACAGGAAAATCAATAAGAAGTTTGAGTGTTCAAAGTAACGGGAAAATTCTCAATATTTTTGTTTATTATATACGGAACCCTCACCACGCCAGTTGAACTCGCACTTGTCCGGTTTTTTTTAGTAGCGCCGTGCCAAAATCAGTCCATGAATGTCAAAACTATATCGTTTAAAGATAGTTGGTGCAGCCCGTTAACTGTGCAAACGAATTAAAAGCCATCGTGACGCGCCAAACGCCATCTGAATGGAGTCGTGAATGTCAAAATTCAATGTAGGAACAATATTAGTACGTCCAGCGCGCCAGTGAATGTGGAACAACACACACGACCATGACCAAGTGACAGCTACGTGGCGCGACCGTGGATGTAGTCAAAATATTACGACTTATACCATCCGCAAAACCAAGTGGCGAGTCGGACAATAAAAGTAACAATTAAATCTTTTTGTGGGTAATAATAGCATGATTCTAATATTTTACGACCTAACTCGCCACTTAGTTTTGCGGATAGTATAGTCGCTTAGGTCAAATCCCCGCTTAAGATACGTATTAAGTATACACTTCCTTGAAACAGGGGGGTAGATCACGTACTTCCGTATCGCATTCCAAATGGATGTCGAAGAGTTTCACGCGCTCGTTAACCAAAATAATAACCAATCTAAATTGAGTACTTTGTAGCCCGGCTAACCGGCCAGGAAGGAATTAAAACAAATAGTTTATATACAATAAAATATAATAATAAAAGAAAGTAGAAATATGTACAGAATGGGTAATATGTTCAGTCAGTACGGAGCATTCACTAGTTTATGGTCACTGGCCTGAATTGTAGAGACGTCCGTAGTCAGCGCAGCAAGGTGATAGCCGCACCTTCAGGTAGCTGCGAGGCAGCGGCGCAGACGAAAGTATAGTCGGCTGTCGAACAGCAATCAGTAGCTCGGTTTGGAGATTATCCAGGCATAAAGGGCTGCATAAGCAGCAGCCCTTGATGTATGAACTATGTAGGTATAATATTTACAAGCAGATGAAATATCGAGGACTGTACATAGTATAAATTATAAAGGTTTATGTTAAATATTACACATAAAATAGACTTTTGAAAGCGGATGCGTAAGCTAGTCCAGAATTCTCCCAGGAAAAAACAAAACACGGTCGTGAAAAACTATGTTTTTCTTTATCACCGGCCAGTGCGCGAGCGGGCGCACGGTGAAGGTTTTGCCGTGTTACAACTTTCCTGGGTAAAAAATATATATATTTAGTTGGTCAGTTAGATTATGAAAAAATACTGGACACGTATTTTTTGTTTGTCAATTAAACAAAAAATGATGAAGATTCCGTGTGACGTCACATTAGGCTAAAAAGTGTACCATAATGTTACGGCACTTAGAACTTTAACGGGCTATATCTTCATTATTTTATGTTTAATTGACAAACTAAAACATCATCATTCGCTTGTCCTTATCCCATTTACTTGGGGTCGGCGCAGCATGTTTTTTTCTTCCATACCTCTCTATCGCCCGTCAGCTCATCACACACTTCCTTCCTATTCATATCGTCTTTCACGCAGTCCATCCACCTTTTCCTTGGTCTACCTCTTCTCTTGCAACCCTCAACATTCATACTTAATGCCCTTCTAGCAACATTACTATCATCCCTCCGCATAACATGTCCATACCACCGTAGGCGATTCGCTCTCAGCTTTTCAGTTATGGGTGCTACTTTCAGGCTTCCTCTTATATACTCATTCCTTATTCGATCCATTCTCGTCACGCCACACATCCATCTCAACATTCTCATCTCTGTAACATGCAATCTCGTTTCATCCGTCATCTTTGTGGCCCAACTAAAACATACGTGTCCAATATTTTTTGATAATCTAACTGACGGACTAAATAGTTTTTTTTGGAAAGTAGCCCATTCTGGATGCGGAACGTAGATGTCTAAAGACCCGTAGGTATATTTTTGTCCTAAAAATTTCACTCGCGTGGGCTGCAGTCTATTCCTGAGAGCATCACTTTATAGTAAATCCGAATCGGCAATAGGATGTCGACTAGTCGCTTTCCGCACCCATTAGGGTGGCCATGCCTATGTAAATGATGCGGCTGGGCGTTGGGAGCTCAGGGCAATTCGGTTCAGTTACTTCGCGTCCCAATCGCATTGTAAAGTTCCCCGTTGACACGTTAGTTTGTGAAACATATTGAAATGTGATGGGGATCAAAAGCGACACAATAAAATACTCCTGGCAGAGGAAAAATAAATTGTACAGGACGGGAGTCCCTTAAAATGCAGCGTCGCACAGTGGACCATGCAAGCCATTAGCCCAATCAGCGCCAATCACGACCAAATACACGTGTCAGAGCGCTACGGGCGCTTTTGCTACATATATAGTTTAAGCTGCTACGGATTACGGCGTAGCACTACGAGCGTAGCGTAGTGGTAAATGAGTTAGTCTGAGCAAGATACGGTTTTTTTGGAAATAATTCAATATCAGGCTAATTATAAAATTATTTAAAAGCTTTTATTATTGAAATCATTAAATCTATGGACCGGAAGTCAGGAAAAAAATGAACTCTCAAGCAAAATGGGGAAAGTGTATTTTTATGATGCGGCGTCTAAGTGCTGGAATGATATCCCTCCCCCTATCCAAGGGGCGCTTAGCAGATACACCTTTAAGCGTACCTAAACTTAAAGGTTATATGTTGACGCTCAAAAAATCGACATCTTAATCCAACGCTGTTACAGCAAAAAATATGCCAATTGTTAATTTGTTTTTAGGGTTCCGTAGCCAAAATGGCAAAAACGGAACCCTTATAGTTTCGTCATGTCCGTCTGTCCGTCTGTCCGTCTGTCCGTCTGTACGTCTGTCCGTATTTCACAGGCATTTTACTCGAAAACTATACGGTGTATTTGAACAAAATTTTGAGGAAAGGTGTATTTTGTTAGCCGCTACATAGTTTTGTAATTAAAATGACAAAAAAAAATTTTTTTAGAGGTGCACTCCATACATAAAACTAAAAGTCAAAATTTTTTTTTTTCATTGTGACCCCCCGTGTGGCACATCAATCGATAGGCCTTTCAAAATAAATATAAGGTTTCTTAACATTTTTTTTGATTAAGTGAATAGAGCCGGAGTTAATCGCCCCGAAAGTCACTAAAATTCTGTCCCCCCCCCCTCTAATTTTTGAACGGTGTATTTTAAAAATATGGAAAAATTCATGGACATAGGGCTTATTAATTTCATTCACCGAAAATTATTTTGAACAAGATCGGTTCAGAGGTTTTCGAGATATTGCTGAAAAACTGCCTTCCTCAAAGAAAAGGACGTAAGTGCCGTAAAATTTCTGTGACGATACGACCTTTTTAATAGGCACGGAACCCTTCGTTTTGCGTGGTCCGACACGCACTTGGCCGGTTTTTTTTTAATCTTGTTGTAGTTTTAGTACCGCGTAAGTTTTATTTTTAATGTATTATTGTTTTGATTGATGCTTCAAGTAGGTAGTGCCGTACAATACATCTCACTTCGTATTTATGTTTATTTCTCTCTCGCCTATCCCAATAATATATTAGTATGTATTTTATATATTAAAATTGTATGACGTTCGTAGGTGTTTGACATCTCAGTATAATCCTGAGATTGCTGAGCCAGTGTCCGGTTCACTGCCGTAGAGACACACTTGCATGTTTTACATGTCTTTCTTGTTTATTTTATTGTTTAATATGTGTATCCTGTGTGTTTGTGAATAAATGTATCTTTCTTTCTTCTTTCTTTCTTTATATGATGAAAACATGTTTGAATATACAAATTTTGAGACTTACGACCCGAATTCAAAAATATTATGCATCAGGAAATGACAGCATTTTAATGAAATATTTACGACCTTGAGATAATATTGAATTTCATCCGGCCTACGGAAAAGGTTTTTCCATTACAAAAATAAGGGGATACCCCAAAGAACGTATAGTTAATTATAAAGTACAGAAAGTTTATACAACTCCCGCCTCTGGTTCAATGAAAATCAGCGCCGTGGCACTTCATGCCTCGACACATGCTGAGTGGACTCCTTTTTGAGACTAACCTCAACAATGTATTACTTTTTTTTCTCTAGTTTTAAGCAGGTTGTAATGTTATAGTGCTGTATGTTTCAAATAAATCATCATTCATTCATTCATAATTTTTTACCTTCGTGGTAATAAATGTAGGGGATTATTCAAGAATACTTAGTCCAATTACCAGACCAAATTTTTGATGTGAAAAAAATGCTAATATCTATATTGTTGTTTTTAGGGTTCCGTAGTCAACAAGGAACCCTTATAGTTTCGCCATGTCCATCCGTCTGTCTGTCTGTCCGTCTGTCGTCTTCGGCTTAGCTCAGTAACCCTTACAACTAGAAAACTGCAATTCGGCGTGGGTAACGACGCGACGAAACAGTAGAATAAAATCCCGAAAAATATTTTTGTTAGAGTACCTCCCTCCCCTACGTGTAAATTGGTGATGTATTTTTTTTTTCGTTAAACCTATAGTGTGGGGTATCGTTGGATAGCTTGTTCAAAAATATTATGGGTTTAATAAATCTATTTTTCAACTTAGTTATGCGTTTGCGAGATAATGGGATTTAAAGCCCTAATTTTTGTTCGAGTCATATCATATGTGTCCCCCCTCCCCCCCTACCGGCTAAATGGCTACTACTGGGGACGTGAAAAAATTCGTGGCAATAGTACATATACAATACAATACAATACAATACAAATACTCTTTATTGCACACCTCACACAAACAAAGCAGTTACATAGAGAAACAATACAATAACATGTAATGAGTTTAAAAGGAAAACTATCACAGTTAAGTAGACATAACTAGTTAACTGGTTAGAAATGCACTTAATTTCGGGTGCATATACAATATCATTGGAATTTGAACCACTTACCTTACTTAGAGTTGCTATTTCACGGCACGGTGCTTCTTACCCACGGCGAGCGCGCAAAAGACCTGCCCTGCGACATGCCACCCCACCCGTGGCAATGCTAAATCTTAGGTGGACTTACGGCACGGTACTTCTTGCGCGCGCGGCTAGTTGTGATGTGCGGCTTGATGCTGTTCGGAGATTTTAGTAATTATTTTACGTAAATAACCTGTTGCTGCTAAAAGTTTGCGATCTGCGTTTCGATTAGTTTATGTAGTATCTAATATTTACGATTATTTACGAGGGTAAGCTAAAATAAAAACCCCAAAAGGCCCTTTTAAGTCCGCATTCAGTGACAGACGGGCAACTACGGAACCCTACCCTGCGCGTGGCCCGACACGCACTTGGCCGCTTTTTTCATATAAAGCGCGACCGTATGTTGCTCAGGCTAATACGCGTGTGTAATATAATATATTTCACTTCTACTGAATTTTTGCGGCGCGAGGTATGCTCGGCTCGAGTTATAATCTAAAATCAATACAGACAGACATTTGTTTCTCTGTTCAAAGAAGCAGGAATTGAACTTATTCACAAACAACATGATGTTTAACTATCCCGATTTTCATATGTGTTAAAGTAGAATTCTCCACTACTTTGGTACTATTGAAACAAAAATCCAACACAAAAAAGTTATCGACCTGGCAGAATTCAAACCCGCATTCTTGTTGAGTTGATTGCAAAAAAAAATACATAGTTAAGGGCCTTAATCTAATCTATGCTTTAACTTTTTTCCATTGTGTAACGAAAGTTATCAAATGTATGGGTAATTGCCGTTGCACAATGGAAAGATTTAAGGCTATTAAACAATGTACAATTTTTTTACAATCCACCCTGTTGCATTTCACGGGCAAGATGTCACGTACCCACAGGTTCAGTTAATCAACCGACGAATATTGTCGTTAATCACCATCAGGGACAACGCCTGTACAAAATATAATACCCAATACATTATATTAGACTTCCCACAGGCGCGGCAACTATTATGTATTGCAATCCCATAATTTCGTCTGACTTTTATGTTTATGGGTTACTGTTACATGATGTGTTCTATGAGCTTTGTATATACCTTATATATAGCTACTTTTAATCGTTAATTTCCACTGGACAACTACTGGTACATTAAAGTACGCGTTCTCTCGGTGGTTGACCATTATTTGGTTTAATTATTAACTTCTTATAAAAAACGCTTTGAAAATGTTTAGTTTAGTTTAGTTTAGTTTATTTATCTCATTGTACAATTTTCATAGAACATTTTGACTTACATTATATTACTTATCGTACAGCGATACAGTGTAATGTGGTCCAGTAGTGCACCAATGATTTATTACTGGTGACATCCATACTAAAAATGTGTTCCAGTAATTGAACATCTAAACTATCGTTTCCAGACATCATGCCTCCAAATACTGATTCAGTCCAATCGAAAAGTGTCTTCTTCAAGTATAAAGAAGACGACGCCATAAAGGCCTTTGACGAAATCAGCAAAGGTGCTAAAATGAGGAAGACATACCGAAAATAAAATATTCCACACTCAACGATTGTTAATAAGATGAAATTGAGCCTTTTGTAATGATAAGGACCT
Organism: Epinotia nisella; assembly: GCA_932294315.1. Classification (NCBI taxonomy): domain Eukaryota; kingdom Metazoa; phylum Arthropoda; class Insecta; order Lepidoptera; family Tortricidae; genus Epinotia; species Epinotia nisella. The sequence goes on from OW028674.1 coordinate 10,218,628, forward strand.
TAGTGCCATTGCGTTGATCTCAGATTAATACAAGGTAATAAAGATTTTCATTAATAAAAGTATCGTTTTATTTACTGGTCAATTACTGGTGCAACCATCGGTCGAATACTGGTACAAGCTGGCCAAACTTAGTCGTATTCTATTTTACAATCTTAATTATTTTATTAAAAAAAATGGTATGGATATTCAGCAAGTCTATTCTCACTAATTGGTTCAGCGATAAATAAGGAGTGTTATATATTTTTTGCATTGGTGCGATAATTAAGGTACAATATCGAATACTATTTCTAAATGTCTCTTAAATGGTTTGGGACTTACACCCACAATAATATTATAGTATGGATAGTAATCTTAATACACCATACAAAAGGCTCAAGATAGAACGACCTGGACAGCAGTGGTTGAAAGAGTCGCCCATAGACGTCACGTCCCTCAAACATGAGGATACGACCAAGAAGAAGAAGTCGTTTGTACATATATATATATATACATATAAATATACATTATACTGGGTACCTAACTTATTGTGTGGTTAATGCAAATATCATACATTGAGTAGAAAAAAATAGGTAGATTGTAAGTAACTTATACACTCAAGAGCAAAACTTCCGGGTACACTTTGTATAGAATTTTAGTACAAACTGTACCCGGAAATTTTGCTCTTGAGTGTAGAAACAAAAATACCTACCCAATTATTTTTTGCTTTTTAGTGCATTTTTTGTTTGGAATCGTTTTTTTTAATTAAAATTTTAGCATACATTATGCGCTGGTCGACTAATTAACTACCGCAATAATAGGGGTGTAGACACTAAATAAAATAATCACTAATGTTCTATTTTCTCGAAAAAGGATTAAAAATGTAGTCAAATGGAAAAAGAAAACAACGCAAGAGGTTAAATAATCACAAAGTTAAGTGTCCAAAGTTTTAAGAGGGGGTATATTCTATTCCATTTCCGTAAAACGCACCTTCATATGAAACGATTGTCATTTACTATGACGCTCGATGGTCGTGACGTAATCCCTGAGCGTTTTCTCCCTCTAACAAGCAACATTAAAACGGTTGTGATTTCATAATTTTCTGAGATATTTGAATGGGGTTTTCGTCATAACGTCATAAGGCAATTTTTTTGCCTTCTTTCTTTTGAAGTAATAATACATTTTGAGACCCGTATTACGACTCCGTTTTTAGCTCAGTCTAGCAGAATCTAACACTTGTCAAAATCATTCCAAGAATATTCTGACGTTCGGAGTCTAAAAATATTTTTAGACTCCGAACGTCCATTATAATTAATTTGTGCAAGTTACTGGCTACTAATCTCGACCCTTTGGTACCTTTTGGTAACTAAAAGTTCGTAACCTACTTCGAAACGGGAAAAAAATCCCATTCGGTAACTGGCTTCAAAACGGGACTTTTCTATTACCGGTTCGTAACCGCGGTTACGAACCAGCTTCGAAAGAGGAAAAAAAACCCGTATCGCAACTGGTTCCAATACAGGGAATTTTTAAATTCCCTTTCTGTTGCCAGTTACAAAACTTGGCTACAAAACGGAACTATGCAGGCCCATCCGGTAGCCAGCTACAAAATGGGAATCAGAAATTCTCTGTTCGTAGCCAGTTACAAAACTTGGTTACCAAACGGAACTACGCAGACCCATTACGTAACTGGCTATGGACAGGGAATTTCGGATTCCCATTTTGTAGCCAGTTACAAAACATGGCTACCAAACGGTACTACGCAGGCCCATCCGGTAGCCAGCTACAAAATGGGAATCCGAAAATCCCTGTTCGTAGCCAGTTACGTAACTTGGCTACTAAACGGTACCAAAGGATCTCGACATAGAGTTATCTAATGTCAATAGAATAAGATTCAAGTAACTTTTGAAAGCGTCTGCACTTATGTAGATATTTTTGAATCTGACTTTACCTTCTTAGATTAGGTAATATTAAAATCCAAGGTAGATTATAAATGCTATATTTGTTATAGAGATAGCCGAAGAAGAGGATACTTTTCAGTCCGGAAATCATCCCCTAAGTTTGTGGAACTGAGCAACTTCGTATGGAAGTGTGATTAATGAGTTCTACGCGGATGAAGCCGCGTAGAAAAGCTAGTAAGGTACGTTAACTTTAAACATTTTAAGTAGGGCTACTTGTCTCGCTTAAAGTCTCCGACCCGAGCTAAATTGTCCTTAAAAGATCGTCCTGGGACATTTGCCAGTGGCGATACTCAGCAGTTAAAGGTAGTATGTGCGTATCTTAGAGCATAACTTACCCCTCTGTAGAAAACCGTGCACAATGTGCAAAAAATCATACAATAGTTATTTGTTCAACAAGAGAGCAAAGTAGATTTTTGCTGCGAGTGTTGATGTTGAGTCCCGAGCAAGCGAAAGATTCTATAGTTGAATCACGAGCGTAGCGAGTGATTCAAAATTAGAATCTTGAGCGTAGCGAGGGACTCAAAGACACGAGATGCAAATATCTTTGCTCTCGTGTGATACATACAACTTTTCACCTCAGCGGCGAGAACATATAACACAAAGGAATAAAACGCCACATAGAAGCAATTAAATCATTTTTATGTAAAAAAAAAACCGGCCAAGTGCGAGTCGGACTCGCGGGAAGGACCCTGTAGCCCCTGTAGGTTCTGATTCCCTGGCGAGTTTCGAAAGTTTGCGGCATAAACGGCTGTATCTTTTGATTGCGTTGGCTTAGAAGTTTGATTTTTTCACAGCTCCAGCAAGGGACAGTATTTGATATACCTACATTTTAGCTTGATACCTCCACGCATTCATGAGAAAAAAAGTCTTGACAGACGGACGATCGGACGGACGAACAACAAAGTGATCCTATAAGGGTTCCGTTTTTTCCTTTCGAGGTATGGAACTCTAAAAACAAACAACAAAAACATATGAAATAACAAACATTAACTACAATTACTCTCTCCCATAACATTAACTTTACATGACATTAAGAAAAAACTAAGTCCGTTTCCGTTTGTTTATGTATTTTGCTGATACTTGTCCAATTTCCAAGATGAACTTACTTAGAAAACACACTTCAGCCCTCTTTGACGGTATCTCTCAACTCTTGAGGAGTTAAAACATCGGCTTCGTCACTTGATTCACTCATTTTTAGTACAGTTTTTAGTGTTTGTTTGAGTTATGTTTTATCTCCAAGAAAACGTAATAAAGTTCAATCGCGCTAACTTTTTAAAGATTATAAAGTGCGTTCTGAAACTGTATATAAATTTATATTCATTCACCATATCAAAAAACTAAAGACTTATAATAATAAATGTTCGCGATAAATATCGCATTTCTTCATTGTATTTTAAGAATAATGAAATACTAATATGATTAAAATTATATTAGATTTAATATAGGTTTCATATTATTATACGAGTTTAACACGAGTCTAAATTTTATTTTGTTTCGGAACGAGTTTTTCGTTTCCGCCTTTTGGGGGCCTTCTACGAAGGTTTCGAAGTCGAATGACGAATCGACATATTTTATCTCTCTCTTTTTTTGTAACGGAGTGAAAGTGACAGAGATAATGAAGTTTAAATGTTCCAAGTTTGTATTACACCCCGCAGTATGAAAAGATGACCTGCGACTAACCTACGATATGAAAAATTAAAAAGTTAGTTTTCTTCACGCTCGCAGCAAAATTGCATTTTCCTCACTGGTTTCAAGCAGCAAAACCGCCATGTTCGAGCCGCTGAGGTGAAAAGACAATTTCACAATCGATTAATGGTCATTCACAAAATCGCCTCGCAACACTGATCATAAAAACTGGACAAGTGCGAGTTCAACTCGCGTGGTGAGGGTTCCGTATATAATCTAAATTTCATAAGTGTTTTTGAATACTCAATCTTCTTATAGGTTTTCCTGTAATCTTTAGGCAAGGAACTATTTTCCATATTTTTTCAGAATTTTAATCCTAGTAGTTTCGGAGATAAGGGAGAGGGAATGGTCAATTTTCGTCTTTTTTCCTAAATTACTTCGGATCTGTTTTTGCTAAAATTATAAAAAAAAAAATTCCTGACATGCTTACAACAACCCCTTTTATTTGATATGTCACACTTATTTGATAAGTTTGCGAAACATTTTTTTTTAATTTTCCAGTTTACCCCCCGAAAGTGGCCCCATTGTTCAGAATTCATTAATTTACTTTACGCGTCCATCTTTGGGTCACCAATTTACATGTGTGTTCCGAATTTCAACTCAATCGGTCCAGTAGTTTCGGAGCAAATCGGCTGTGACAGACGGACAGACAGACAACCGAGTGATCCTATAAGGGTTCCGTTTTTTCCTATTGATGTTCGGAACCCTAAAAATGCCCGCATGTTGCTGTAAGCATTTGATATTATAAACGTTCAACCATTTTAGCAATACCTATCTCTTATAAGAAAGATTGAATGTTGTTTTGACAGCGGACGTCGTAACACTTAAAGGCGTTCTTGGCGCTGCGGGCAAGACAATACACGACACCTTTAGGCGTTCTTGGCGTTCAAAGGGTTAATATATGGCGCCAGGAGCTGCCAAACTTCTCATACCATCAGATTTTAATAGACGATACTTACGATTTACGATTACTGTCGGTCTCAATCTGCCGAGCCTCAGGCAATAACTCGGAGTTCAATCTGACGTATACGTTTTGATTTCTAATTTACATGCGAAATTAACTATTATAAAATTGGAATTCGAAGCTTAAGCGTCAAATTAAGCCTAAGTATACACGTCTAGGCACGTTTTATAATACGGATTACTTAAGTGTCATATAAAAAGATGTTTGCGATCATAATCTTACTGTATTCTGTTATCGATTCTACTTCATCATCATCATCATCATCATCATCATATCAGCCCAAAGACGTCCACTGCTGGACATAGGCCTCCCCCAAAGAGTGCCACAATGACCGGTCCTGCGCCTCCCGCATCCAGCGGACTCCAGCGACCTTTACCAGGTCATCAGTCCACCTTGTGGAAGGCCTACCCACGCTGCGCCTTCCGGTACGTAGACTTAATTCGCTTTAACTATTATTTTTAACCGGAACCACAAGAAGCACTTGGTAAGAGGATTATAGGTTAGCCGATTAGTACGGCCAGCAATTACTCCGCCTAAGCCGGCGTGATACGACCCCCAGTAGTGGTGTGTGGCAGAATTGAATGCCACACACCACTACTGGGTAACAGCACACATAACATTCGGTCCCCATGTTAAGTTGGTGAGAAATAAAAAGTACACTTCTAATGCAGAACGTTTATATGAACGAATCAATGAAACCGCTTATTCACAACTAGCTGTTGCCCGCGGCTTCCTCCGCGTAGAAGTTTTTATCGTCTTAGATAAATGATTTCCATATAAACTTTGAACCCTTTTTAAAATAAATTAAAAAAAAAACAATGAAATTCGTTTTCTAGTTTTTAAACAAACAGTCTAAAACCGAAGTTACAAATTTCATACTTTAAAAATGTCTTATTCTCTACACAAACTTTAAACCCCTTTTAACACTCTTAGGGATGAATTTGAAAAAAACTCTGAAATTAGTTTTGAAGTGTTAACATACATGATTAGACCGAAGTTTTACTTTAAAAATTTCTTGCTCTCCATATACACTTTGAACCCCCTTTTAACCACCTTAGGGGTTGAATTCTTCTAAACGCTGAAAACACTTTTTTGTATTTAAGTCTCTAGCTCAAACAAAGTGTTACCCATACAAAGCTTACTCCCCTTTTTAACCCACTTAGGAGTGGAATTTTCTTAAACGCTGAATAGACTTTATTTGTATTCTAATAAATAATCGTTCTACAAAGTTTTAAGTCTCTGGCTCAAACAAAAAGTTTCCTCCATACAAACTTTGCACCCCTTTTTAACCCCTTAGGTGCAGAATTTTCCAAAATGCTGAAAGTTCTTTATTTGTATTTTAATTAGTAATCTTTCTACAAAGTTTTTAAGTTTCTAGCTAAAAAAAAAGATTCTCCCGTACAAACTTTGCACCCCTGTTTAACCCCTTAGGGGCGGAATTTTCCGAACGCTGAAAAGACTTTATTTTTATTCTAATAAGTAATCTTTGTACAAAGTTTTAAGTCTCTGGCTAAAAACAAAAAGTTTCCTCCATACAAACTTTGCACCCCTTTTTAACCCCTTAGGGGCGGATTTTTCCAAAACACTGAAAATTTTTTATTTGTATTCTAATAAGTAATCTTTCTACAAAGTTTTAAGTCTCTAGCTCAAAAAAGCTTTCCCAATACAATCGTTGCACCCCGTTTTTACCCCCTTAGGGGTGGAATTTTCTAAAACGCTGAAAGTACTTTATTTGTATTTTGATAAGTAATCTTTCTATAAAGTATTAAGACCCTAGCACAAAAAAAAAGTTTCCCCCATATACAAACTTTGCACCCCTATTTAACCCCTTTAGGGGTGGAATTCCGAAAAATTCCGTCTTATCCGTCGCCTACGTTATAAAATGTAGTTCGGGTGTAAATTTCAACTCTCAAGCCAGTGTGTGAGTGAGTGAGTGAATAAGTCAGTCAGGACAAAGGCAATTATATGTATAGATGAACATATAATATGTTAACATAAGATCTTAAATTACAAGCATTGTTTCCAAACATATATTCAGTCTAGGTAGACGTGTGAAAATAGTTAGTTGTAATAATAGTACCTACTTACGAGAAGGCGTGTCATTTTATGTATTTCTTTTCTAAATTGGCCATGTACAGGTACAATTTTATTATTATTGTAAAACCCATCGCAATCAGGATGAAGTTTTTTACTTTATATGTAGCTAGACATAGTACATACATGCTAGTATGACTTTGAACACTTGTCGGGATCAACATAAGTACGTACGAATTACGCTTGACTTCACATAAAGGCAATTCTTCCTATTCGCGATTCTTCACAGGCCCATTTTTTGACAGCAGTTTGACCACATTCGTTTTTCATTACAGTCCTCATTTTTACACAGGATTGTTTCGTCCTATTCGCAATTATAGACAAACACAATTCTTCACGACAACATTTTAGCACATGCGTTAATTCTTCACAATACCTACTTATTTTTAGGTTTTGTACTAACGAATGATCTGAAATGTGTCACAGGCACATGACAGGACTCTGTACTTATTAACAAATGTGGTAATTTCTTGTTGTGAAGAATTGCGTTCGTGTACCATAGTAGTTCAGTCAGCAGCAGAAGTAGCTAAGCGGGCCTAGTGCTCAAATTGATCTGCACACGGACTCTAATGTCAAGAGAATAAGGTTCTGTGCAGATCATTCTGAGCATGTTAAAGTGCTTAGCTACTTCTGCTGCTGACTGTTCATCTTAATCGATAATAACGCTGCCAGCCTTTTTTCTGTTCCGCTATTCTGTAACTTCTTTATGCTCACCTCAACGCTCACCCACAAATATATATTGACACTGCGATTTGTAGTAACTAAGCGTAGATAGAGGTCTTGTTTCATTTGGCGTTTCGGGTGGAGTGAGAAGAGTGAGGCGCATGAGCGCGTTTAGAATAACAGCCCGGGGCACCATACCACCAAAGCTCCGCTATTCTGAAACTTGTTTATGCTCACCTCAACCTCACCCACAAATATATATTGACACTGCGATTTGTAGTAACTAAGCGTAGATAGATGTCTAGTTTCATTTGGCGTTTCGGGTGGAGTGAGAAGAGTACGGCGCATGAGCGCGTTAAGTACCTATAACAGCCCGGGGCACCATACCACCAAAGCATAGCCAATGTCGATGTCGGGGACCTGGGAGCATTACTACTTACAGGTTCATTTTATAATATAGGTTTACTTTAGTTTAGCACACATAGTATAGTTTAGTTGTATTTTTCATACTTTGAATGTATAAACACATAGGAATTGTGTTTTTTGGTCATGGTTTTAATCATATTTTTAAATATCTTAATATTTACCTTAATTGTTTACGCACGTGTTCTATTATAATTCACGAGTATTTAAAACGAACAAGCCAGTAGATGCTTTCCCTGACGGTTAGTAAGGGAGCAAACATAGCTACCCACGAATGTGCCACTTATGAACTTCATCGAGCACGCAGTAGGCACAAGCTGAAAAAGTACCACGCAAATAGTTTTAAGCTGAAGCCCCACTTAAGCTTTGAACCTACTATCAGTTTCATAAAATCTACACTTCGTTGCTGTTTTCAAGTAGTTATTAAAGCAGATTAGGTATAATCTAAGTTAAATAAATCTTTTAGGTAAGATAAGTAACAATTATAGAAAGCTCACAATAATGCATTAAGTTATCATTTAATAACCAGAACACTATATTTATCCTCAATTTCAAAGTAGAGTCTGTCTAATGAAAGTTGAACCTGGTAGTAATTTGATTTGCAACACTTTGTCTCTATGTGTGTCTATCTGAGGTGTCATGTCGTATGTCAAACTGAAATTTCTCTGAGAAAATTGCGGCTGTGTGAGTGACCCTGTGTTACCCTGTCATGATGTTTTGAATCTGCCGCTTTTTTTCAGGTTCAGCTTTCGTTAGACAGACTCTAGTTAATAATATTAAATAAATAAAGATTAATAAATGGAGTCCATCGCTCCTGCGAAGCAATTGGGTAGCTGAGGATGCAACTGGGATCGTCGCTATGATGAAGAAATGCAGTCCGATGAGGTTATACTAGACTAGACTGACAGACACGGATGGCCGACCGCTATCAAACATCATCGAAGGGAAACGGACGTCCGCTTCAAAAGTGGCATCGAATCTGTATAAAGGTTATAGCGAGATTAAATGACATAACAAAAGTTAAGGGACTAAAAAGCCTAATTTTTGGTTGGACTCATGATCCGCAAAAACAGCTTCCCTTTTTATGTAGATTTGTCTGATAAAAACACAACCCACGTGCACATAAACTTATAACTACCAGAGGGAAAAACTATTTTAAGTCAGGGAATACTTAAAATAAAGCCGTTTGCGGTTACCAATAGTTCTCTCGTGTTTCGTATAAAAATGAAGCTGTCCAAATATTGTGCCTCTGTGCCGGATACATATTGGCACGGTGCTCGCAGGCGGGTCGGGGTTCCCAGGCTAATAAGTAAACTAGATAAGGGCGGAAGTGAGGGCAACGTGCCCGCGATAACAGTCACCTGCCTGCTCGCAGCGCAAGGTGCGATCTATTGTACATTACCGGTGCAAATATAACTGTATTATCGAAATGTGAATAAGATACAAAGGCTGCAAAGAAGACTAGCCGTAAATAGAAAGCTTTGAAACTATAGTTTGTAGTTATAGTTTACCTACTGTTATCTAAGCGAATAGGTGTCCTGATATACGTCGTACCTATCTTAAGTCATCATCATCCTGGCCGATTTAGACCACGGCGACTGGAAAAAGAGAAGAATTCTGGCTAACTGGAGCGTCGTTCGTGAGCTCTCACAGGTGACTGACGTAGCCTATCTTTGCAGAGAATGTGCGACCACATTCCCTACAGGTCAGCACCCCTCCGACAAAATTGTAGTGTATGGCCGCAGGTGGTCGAGCCTTCAACTCCTCGCGCTTAGCGTCGAGTTCGTTACGTCTTCGTTCTTCGAAGGCTTGGACATTAACCTTCACTGTATGTCTCCACTTTGACCGATCTCGAGCCAAAATCTCCCAGCGCGATGGGTCAATATCACACCTCCGCATGTGGCGCTTCAGCACATCTTTATAGCGCAGAAGCTGGCCGCCCTGTTTTCGCTTGCCTTCCTGCAGTTCTGAGTAAAATCTTAAGTAGGTACTTAAATGATTAACGTGAACGTTTGTGACGATATTTGGACGTGTGTCAAAACCAGATTTTGATGAAATTGTCCAATGTGTAAAGAAGTATCGAGTCGTTGTCTGTTTCATACGGCTTTATTTAGCATTCCCTGTATAAGTACCAAAATATTTGAACATCAGCTCTTTGCTCAGTAATCCTATTATGTGCAATTTTCATAGCAATTAAACCAAGTAACGGGAAAGTTACACAATTTTATTGGTCGACGGGGGCCGAGTTTATGTTTGAAATGCAGGAAATACGGATTACGGAATAAAAGTTTCGGATTGGAGCGGGATCTGTTGGCGATCGATGCCCGGCGAGCTCGCTAGATTATGGACGCATTTACATATGAAACGTTTCACTGAATGTCTGCACTCGACTTGTACTTCATCCCTGTATCGCCATCCCCGACTTATGCGGCTTATGTTAAACAAAATGTATTGAACGGATTTGTTTCACTTGCCTTACATTCGAGTCCACGATATTGGAGCTTCCGTGAGCGCATTTGTGTTGACGAAATAATTTTGTTGTTGAAGCTGTAAGTAGATGTTTAATCCAGGGATTCCGTAGCTGAAAAGATTTTGATCTATCTACAACTTTTTTAAGCAACGTTGTTCGTTCACGCAATATATTGCTTGCTCAAACCAAATTACAAATGAAGCTACTTACTTGCTAAAGTTGGTGACGATAAGTAGTTCTTTCATGATTTTCAAATAGATATTCGCATTTAGGGCCCCTTAGTCAGAGGGACGCTTTATAGAGGACGTCTCACTCAACGGCCCTAAAATCAGGATTATAAAGTATCTTGAATCCGCTAATAATACTAACAACCCTCAGGGTAAATGTTTCAGTTTGAGTGACGCTATTAATAGTTACGTATAGTGGTGTGTGACGTTCCCGCGAATATTTCCATTTTGTATGGAGATTGTTGCTCGGGAATGTTCCGTAATTTTTGTCATTCACATGCCGAGGATGGTTCATCCCTACTTACGTAGGTATACTTGGAGTGCAATAACATACGTTGAAGATAAACACGATTGAGTACCTGCATATTTATAGCCGGAATATACCCACTACTCTTGTATCGCGGTCAGTAGAAAACATCATATAAATATAAAATATGTCCTGACCACATCCTAGCACTAGACCGAGGGAGTTAAATTTGTGGCGATTTTGATTTTTGTACTCGTTTCCATGTCTGTCCGCTTAAAATGCGGAGAAAAAACTAGAAGACTAATTAAATTATCTTCCGACCGTTAAAATCTTAATTGGAAAGGATTTTACATTACATTATACAGGGACAAACCTTTCTACACCTGCTATTTTAGAAAAGAGTAATTGTTGCCCTCAAATAGGGATCAATACTTACAATACTTTTCTTGCCCGATATACCCAGTCTTATTTAATTGTTCTATAATAATGCAATAAACCACCCTCGCCGAAAATATATCATTTTGCTCCCTTGAGACACAATCTACTATTGTAGGCCTTAAGGCACTTGTCCCACCGCCGGCGAGTAAGCGATGAGCTATCGGCGATTTTCTCGCCCAAGAAACGAACAAAAGATAATCGCTCCCGTGTAAATAAAAGAGAGATATATATTTATAGTTCATCGCTGGCTGTTCACACCGCGATGAACTATATCTCTCTCCTTTATTTACACGGGAGCGATTATGTTTTGTTCGTTTCTTGGGCGAGAAAATCGCCGATAGCTCATCGCTCGTCGCCGGCGGTGGGACAAGTGCCTTAAACTTTGTTCACAGGAAATACCATTAGCAATGTATTGCGATACGACTTTGGTACATTTTGAATTGTGAGTGTGTGCAAAATTAAAGTGTTAGAAAGTAAAATAACATGTCTCAGTAAAATTAAGTATCGTTTAATTTCGGAAATCGTCAGTGTCATAACTACTTAAATGGCATCAAATACGAATGTATGGAGGTGTCACGTTATATGTATAATCCAAATTTACTTTCCCTACAGGTCAGACCAGGTGATCATAGATAATGATAGCTATGTATAGCAGCAGGTGCCGATGCCGTCGTTATTTAAAACAAGTTAGTAGTTTCTGATCCTCTCGATGTTAACTTCAAGAAGTTATGTCCGTGTGATAAAAATATAAAAAATGGATTGCTCGATAGTACAGTGCCTGCTAGTAGAAAGGTTGTAACCTTGTTTTACCGACAAATTATTTCGCAGATTTTTCATTTAATAGAAAACACGTTTTTTATCACAAACAGCAGACTTTTGAGAATTGTTTAAAAAAAAAACCTAACCTAATGGGTTCTACAAGTTCTACACAATGAGATTTAAGCTATAAGTACCTAAAACATTAAAGGTTTCTGAATAAAATAAATTATATGATACATTCGATGAAACGTTTGTCGATCAAATAAGGGGACATCCAAGTGGTTGTGTCATGCAGTTACATACTCGTTACCGAAAGAACAGAAATACCTACTCATCTAAACGCTATTACGTCCTTCACATTACCTCAACTGTCTCAATTTATTTAAAAGTAGCTTACACCCGCGACTTTGTCTGCGTGGATCCGGGACAAAAACTATCCTATATTTTAATCCAGGCTATAGACTATCTTCGTGCAAAATTTCATCCAAATCGGTTGAGCCGTTTGAGCGTGATTGATTAACAAACATCTAAACATCTAAACATCCAAACATCTAAACATCCAAACATCTAAACATTCAAACATCTAAACGTCCAAACATCTAAACATCCAAACATCTAAACATCCAAACTTTCGCATTAAAATATTAGTAGGATTTAATCAAAAGTATTAATCAATTTTCTCCGTATAATCTGCTAGTTTAGAAATACATTTCGTAAGAATAAATAACGAGTCAAAGACATTACAACGTGAGAGGCCACAACACATTTAAATTTGGAAATGATTTCTAGGTTTCGGGGTTCTTCCGACGCGTACGGAGAAGAATGGGCTCATATTTTAGCGCGGTACTCCATTAGCGAAGCAGAACCCCACTGGCGGGGATCTGCAGTGACAGGGGCATTAACCCCGTGCAACCAACCCCTCGTTTTTGTTAAAAAATCGATATATTTGGAACAAGGTTTCCTAGTTGCAACAAGACTCAAGCGGAGAGACGCTGTATCCGATATAATATGTTGCGATTCAATGCACAACCTGGCTCGTTATACCTACAACATTGATATGAATTGTTCAATTATCATAAATAGAACTGGCGGAAAATTTAAACAAACTGATCTACTGTTACTTCATAAATTTCATAATTTATTTACGTATTTGATTTTCTTTTGATATAAAGAACTATATTTTGTGCGTGAGTTCATTCGCGTAGAATTCAATCGTAATTAAACACAAACTTATATCTCCCATTTTGAAAGTAATTTAACTACTCTTGCCACCATCAATGTAGATAATGGCAAAAGACCTGATGGTGGGTCTCTGGTTCCGTGGAGGTTGAGACGGATGCTTGTCCCACAACGCTACCCGTGTAGACACACTGGAACCGTCAAACGCCTAAAATATGAAATGTAATAAATATAGAGGCCTCGGCCGAGACTACAACTTTGTACCCTTTGGCGTCGAGACCCTCGGTCCGTGCGGTCCCAGTGCACTTCATTTATTTGCAAAAATCGCGAAACGTCTGGTTGATGTAACTAGTGATCGAAGAGCTGGCGGCTTTCTCGCGCAACGCATCACCATTGCAATTCAGCGAGGAAATGCCGCAATGTGGATCGAAAATGACCTCTCCATAGAATTAGGGACTTAATTTTCAAAAGCCAATTGTTTTAAATTGAAATCGAGTCTTCTCTTGATAATTAGGTAAAAAATGAATATGGGTAAATTTGGCTAAAAAACCGCCGAGTAATATTTTTTTTACGAAAATTTTGTCAGTCAGTGTTGTAAGTCATTAAAAGTCACTCAAAGTTACGTAGGTATTATAGACGTCGACCGTAGCGAGGTCCGGAGGTTTCGCTATCTTGTCCGCATATGTATAGTACAATTGCCTCTCATTCGGGTAGCCCATAAGTAGCTGTGACTAATTTATATTAAGGCGCAGGCTCTGACTCGTAGATAAAAAGGATGAGAAGGATTCTCACAATTAGCCAGGGTTTACGTTTAATCTCTTACTTAGAAGAACTGCCTGGCTACACTGAAGTAAAACAATCTATTTGTATCCAAGCATTTATCTAATTAACAAACCTCTAGGAAATGTTACTTCTTTCAGTGTTGTTAAGTAAATGTTTTTGTGTAGTTTTTATTTTACCATTTGTACGGTGGTTACCTTAAGTAAATTTGTATTTATTTCTGAGGTCACACCGCCGACAATTTATGGGAATGTATTATGGCTTGTAATCGACCTCTTATCTATACGATACGATAATTGAAAAATGCAATTTATGCTGGCCCTTCACGACCGCTCTAACAAGCTGAACGGAGCAGCGTCGCCAAAATCGGTCCTTGAATGTCAAAACTTCAACGTTGGATTTTTTTCTATTCCTGTACCGTTATCTGCTATTTTATATAATACAACTCAAATACAATGACACCTATAATAAGACATCGAAAAACTCCTTGCTCTATGGTCCATAAAAACACTGTTTAATCAAATTCAAATTATTTATGTATTTCAGACTCATGTCCATATCATGTTAGTAGCAATAAAAAAATAAAACCGGCCAAGTGCGTGTCGGACCACGCAAAACGAAGGGTTCCGTCCCTATGAAAAAGGTCGTATCGTCACAGAAATTTTACGGCACTTACGTCCTTTTCTTTGAGGAAGGCAGTTTTTCAGCAATATCTCGAAAACCTCTGAACCGATCTTGTTCAAAACAATTTTCGGTGAATGAAATCAATAAGCCCTATGTCCATGAATTTTTCCATATTTTTAAAATACACCGTTCAAAAATTAGAGGGGGGGGGACAGAATTTTAGTGACTTTCGGGGCGATTATCTCCGACCCTTTTCACTTAATCACAAAAAATGTTAAGAAACCTTATATTTATTTTGAAAGGCCTATCGATTGATGTGCCACACGGGGGTTCACAATGAAAAAAAAAATTTTGACTTTTGATTTTATGTATGGAGTGCACCCCTAAAAAAATTTTTTTTTGTCATTTTAATTACAAAACTATGTAGCGGCTAACAAAATACACCTATCCTCAAAATTTTATTCAAATACACCTTATAGTTTTCGAGTAAAATGCCTGTGACATACGGACAGACGGACAGACGGACAGACGGACAGACGGACAGACGGACAGACGGACATGACGAAACTATAAGGGTTCCGTTTTTGCCATTTTGGCTACGGAACCCTAAAAACTAATAAACTATGTTATTTACATTAAACACTGAACCTGTTGAGCCCAATGTAGGGCGTTCCAGTGTCTCCATACCGCGCAAGCCTGACTGTCCCAAATCAGCTGAAGAAGGCTGCCATAGAAAAAAGTATGTGGTTTTAGTTTGGTGTACGAAGTCTTAATTCAAACATAAAAATCGTCGAGTATAAAAAAAAAATATTGTTCAAAAATACATTTGTTACAATTGGAGCCATGGAGGTGGTTGCCCGTAAACATGAACAGTGAGTTGTTAAGAATAACAGATTTATGGAAATACCTTAACAAAAAAACCGGACAAGTGCGACTAGTGCGAGTTCAACTCGCATGGTGCGGGTTTCGTATAATATTGAGAATTTTCCCGTTACTTTGAATACTCAAACTTCTCATAGATTTTCCTGTAATCTTTAGGCAAGGAACTCTTTTCCATATTTTTAGGGTTCCGATATCTCAAAAGGAAAAAACGGAACCCTTTAGGATCACTCGGTTGTCTGTCTGTCCATCTGTCACAGCCGATTTGCTCCGAAACTACTGGACCGATTGAGTTCAAATTTGGTACACATAATTATGTAAATTGGTGACCCAAAGGTGGACGCGTAAAGTAAATTAATGAATTCTGAACAAGAGGGCCTTTTTTGGGGGGTAAACTGGAAATTTAAAAAAAAAAGTTTTGCAAACTGTATTTTGTTACATATCAAGTGAAAGGAGTTGTTGTAAGCATGTCGGATATATTTTTTAAATAATTTTAGCAAAAACAGATTTGAAGTAATTTAGGAAAAAAGACGAAAATTGACCAATCCCCCCCCCCCCATCTCAAACTACTAGGATTAAAATTCTGAAAAAAATATGGAAAATAGTTCCATATTTAAATATAAAGAAATAAGGGGAATGGTCAATTTTCGTCTTTTTTCCTAAATTATTTCAAATCTGTTTCTGCTAAAATTATAAAAAAAAAATATCTGAAATGCAACAAACTCCTTTCATATGATGTATCACACAATACAGTTTGTGAAACTTTATTTTTGTTTTTTGGTTTACCCCCAACAGTGGCCCCCTTGTTCATAATTCATTAATTTACTTTACGCGTCCATCTTTGGGTCACTAATTTACACATGTTTACTAATTGTCAACTCAATCAGTCCAGAAGTTTCGGAGAATATCGGCTGTGACAGACGGACAGACAGACGCACGAGTGATCCTATAAGGGTTCCGTTTGTTTCCTTTTGAGGTACGAAACCCTAAAAAGTAATAAACTTTTCAACACACCTGCTCGTAAAGTAGGTCTTATTACAGCGTATTTACACTGATAATGCAGAATATTACCCATGCCGTGCCTTTTACATTACATTATCGCACTAGTGCCTTTTCATTACATATCTTTTTAAATATTAGCAAGAATTATTAATGTTTCGAAAACAGCTAAGTAGTTATTTGCGTAAATATAAAATTCAATTCAAAATGTGATAAACAATTTAAGAATTTCATGAAACTGCTTGTTAGCTTGTTGGTATTTATATTTTGACGGTGTATTTTTACCTATAAATACCCAATTTCAAAATTTATAAATATGTGGCTGATTAGCTACTTTGCCCGTGCCCTTATCTCAGACTTGCGCGCGCATGCAGCGCTGAGCGCGCGAAAAAATAAAATTACGGCCGCCATCTTTTAAATGGGTTTCTGTTTGTTAAGTTTATTCACAGTATTGCATTTCGTTAGTGTTGTTTTGTAAAATGTCGAATTTAGATAACGAAGAATTACTTATCGAGTGTACGCCGCCAGATATCATAGTTGAAGCGCAAAATGCGAGTGATAGTCTTTTGCCCTCAAAATCAAAAGATAAATACATGCAAGCCTACGCAAATTTCATTCAATGGATAAATAGTAAAAATGCAAGTAAGCCATGAACAAGTTCTCTTTCTCAGAGAACGTGTTCATGGCTTACTTTAGTGAACTGGCGAAGAGGTATAAACCTAGTTCGCTTTGGTGTATATATTCTATGTTGAAGAGTACCGTGCAGAATAAAAATGCAATTGACATCAAAGCGTACACCAATCTAACTGCATTCTTGAAAAGACGTTCAGACGGCTTTTACAGTCGAAAATCCAAGGTTCATTAAAGAAGCACCGGATAATCAATATCTAGCGACAAAGGTCAGTTCCACTATTTAGTTTTGTATTCATTATTATAATATTTGTAGGCGGTATTGTGAGTGTTGATATAATAGGAACTAAGTACGATTATTATAACTTAATTATGATTTTATTTATTTTCAGGTCGCATTAATATTCGAAATTACTGGTGCCTGTAGGCGTCAGGAATTAAACAACATTACGACAAAAGATATAGAGAATCACGGAGAGATGCTACTTGTCAAAATTCCGAACACTAAAAATAAAATTCCTCGGTCATTTACTATTCACGGACCATTTTATGAAATAGTGAAAAAATATGAAAGTTTACGTTCAACAAATGGAAAATCTGACCGGTTCTTCCAAAATTTTCAAAACGGCAAATGCACGAGTCAGCCTATCGGAGTGAACAAATTTGGATCGATGCCTAGAGAAATTGCCAAGTTTTTAGGCTTACCACAGGCTGACGCTTACACCGGACACAGTTTTAGGCGGACTTCAGCTACATTGCTGGCTAATTTAGGAGCCGATATATTGACTTTAAAACGCCATGGGGGATGGCGATCTAATAATGTCGCCGAGTCATATATTGAGGACTCCATCCAAAATAAAGCCGACATAAGTGCCAAAATAACACAAGCAATCCATTTGGAGCCACAATCCAAGAAGTTCTGCCCTGAACCGCGTCCTTCCACCTCATATGCCAATGATGATTTGGGATTTCATACGTTTGCTAATGATGAAACGCAATGTTCTTCTACCTCCTTTCAGAATGTTGCATTATCACCGACATTTACAGTTACCCAAGAACAAAGCAATGAAATAATTAATAATACAATTAAACATACAGTACAAATGCCTCATAAGGCGGTAGCATATCATTTCAATAATTGTACTTTTAATAACTGTTTCAATAATTAAAGTTTTTAAATAAATGTGAACTTTTATTTACTTTTCCTCGCAAGTGTGTTGAAAAACGTCGTATGAAACACGTGAGCATGGTCATTACACTTCTCGTCTCCATTAAGCCTTCGCCTTCGGCTCAGGCTTAAAAACCGACTCGAGTGTAATGACCAACATAGCACACTTGTATCATAATGTACTATAAGATTACTGTTAAGTTACTTCTACTATTAAGTTAGGTTACTGTTAAATTTTCCCTTTTCCGTCAATCAGTAGCTGGGAACACCCGGGGGTTTTTAGTCAGTAGAAGTCTGACATAACCACTGCTCCTCCCCGTGGCGCAGAAGATTACTGTTAGGTACATTACATTTTAAAGAATATGTTATTTGTATATTATTATTAACTCAAACAATTCTTATTTTTTTAAATTTGATCATGGATTGTGTGTTAATATACATATTTTAGACAGCGACTTGTCAACAGACTAAATGTTAAGTTTGTTGACAAGTCGCTGAGGCACAGCATGTATCTTTAGTTACGATGGATTTCAGAAATGCTGGAAATTCCTGGCTAGTGCTGAGGTATTGTTCCAACGCACAGTATGTCTTTAATTTAATTTATAAGTATTTAATATTTTTCGTAACACAATTGTTTTTACTTGTTCTTTTACCTTTTTCTCTGTACTTCTTTTTTTGTGTACTTTTTTATTTTTGTTTGTTGGATGTTGCAAAATGCCAAATAAATGATTTATATATCTATCTATCAAAAGAGCTGGTAGAGGAGTTAAACGGCGATTCATTTGCGTTTTGTTAACAACACCGTCTGCCACCTGCTGGTCGATCACGTAACGCATTGTACGTGGGTCAGGTAGATCTAAACGTCAATTTTTAAATGGAAAAATGATAGTTGGATCTACCTAACGCACGTTAAAAACGTTACGTGATTACCCCTCAGTACGCCGAGCGAATGTTTTTCGGTGGCAGGGTTGATCTACGTCAAACGGCCACACTGAGATCCAGTGCGAGTCAATAAAATGGTTTTATACAAGCTTTCTATTAACTTGCAATGTATGTAACTATGTTTGATCAGGGGGTGGAATCTTACAACTCAATTTTGAAGCAGATATCTTCAACCGATTGAGCTGAACGTTTGGGTAAAGGTATAGTTTGGGTGACAATTCAATATTATATATACTCTAGCTGATTCAATACTTAACCGACGTAACTCCGTTCAGTTTGGGTGGTTCGTTAGAATCGTCTCAATGAGTAGTTGATGAAGCACTACTTATGTAGTACTCACTTTAAGCTCTACGCAAATATCAAATGTAATCAAATTGGGTTCTAGATAGTCCGAGACCGTACCCCAAAGCACACCCCGAGCTCGTTTAGGGCACTACCGGGAAAAACGTGAGGAGCACGATAAGATTATCCCTACGCATAATCGAAAACTCTGTTCACCTAGGGAAACTTAGTGTCCCATATTTGCCATACAAGCATTTGTGGCAAATGTAACGGAATGGAAACACACAACTTTGCATGAAAAAGCCCAAAAAGTAGTTTTATTCCAGTTCAGCAATCTATTTGGTACGTACATGCTTTGAGTAGAAAACGTTATATGGCAAGTCAATAAAGTGGAAAACTGATTGATTGATTCGACCGGGTGAGCGCGAGTGCACTCATCTCATCCATTACGAGTACATGCAACAAGCATTTAGCAATATACTTACGGGCATATTTAATTTCTACTATTATACAGCTTTTAACACTTTCAACGTCAATAACACTGAAAATTGTAATGAGTTCTCGCACACAAAGCGCCTAATAACTAAACTCTGCACCATTCTCATATTTTGTGCACACTTTCAAAGCCGTGAATATCACTACCATGTTACTACTACCAATGGTATGTTTAATTTTAGGTAATATTTTAAATACACTTTAGTTAGAAAAATACGCGAATTAATTATTTATCAAATCTAACAGCTGAGACACTTTTACACGTTTCCATTGACGACGTGAAACTGAAGCATTTTGGTGCAATTGATTCAATTTTAGTGTGCTACTTGTAGAGCGCTTATAACCTATCTACCCGTTTTTAGGGTTCCGTAACCAAAATGGCAAAAACGGAACCCTTATAGTTTCGTCATGTCCGTTTGTCCGTATGTCACAGGCATTTTACTAAAAAACTATAAGGTGTATAGGTATATTAGAATAAAATTTTGAGGATAGGTGTATTTTGTTAGCGGCTACATAGTTTTGTAATTAAAATGTCAAAAAAAATTTTTTTAGGGGTGCACTCCGTACATAAAACTGCAAGTAAATTTTTTTTTCTTCATTTCTAGCCCACGTGTGGCACATCAATCGATAGGCCTTTGAAAATAAATATAAAGTTTTTCAACTGTTTTTTTGATTAAGTTAATTGGAGATTAATCGCCCCGAAAGTCGCTTAAATTGTGCCCCCCCTCCAAGTTTTGAACGGTGTATTTTAAAAATATAAAAAAAATCTTGGACATAGGGCTTATTAAATTCTTTCACCGAAAATTATTTTGAACAAGATCGGTTCAAATGTTTTTTAAGATATTGCTGAAAAACTGCCTTCCCTAAAGAAAAGTATGTAACCTGTAACTGCCGTAAGAATTCGGTGTCGATACCTTTTTAATAGGCATGAAACCCTTCGTTTTGCGTGGTCCGACACGCACTTGGCTGTTTTTTTTATATTACATAATTGTTTCAAACTCCTAATTTTGGTACCCCAAAAGAATAGAATAGAAAGTTTTTTATTGTTTTTCTTTTTGTAATATGTCTTAAAGATCTATACTTACATTTATTTGATGTCGTATAGCTAATTTACAGCTCACAGATGAGTCAAAGTCAAAGTGATTTATTCTTCAATTTAGGCATATTACATGCACCTATGAATGTCGATAAACTACCACCGGTTCGGAAAGAAAACCTCTGCCTCGAGAAGAACCGACGTAAAAATCTCGGCGAGGTTTCATTTTTTCAAAACAGTAGGTATACAATATATCATTTCAGTATCAGAGTATTATAAAATTTTAAAATTACATTGCTACAGTAGAAAGCCTATTTATTTTGCGATAGATTTCTAGTGCAGGATTTTATCGCTGCCAAATATCCCTATCCATGATGTAGTCGTTTATCTTATAATATGCTTTTGAAATAAGTGTCCGTTTTACGACAGATTTGAATTTAGAGTCAGTAAGTTCGGTAATGTGTTTTGGAATTTTATTGTAGAATTTTATACAATTTCCCAAGAACGACTTTTTCGCTTTTACTAGCCTGTAAAAAGTTGTTTTGAGCTTCCCTGCGCTTCTGGTAACCTTGGGCCTATCAGTGTTTGTTGGGTAGTTGTATAAATTATTCCTAACATACATTATTATTTCAAATACGTATAGCGACGGCAGTGTTAGAATATCGAATCTGTTTCTTTGAAGAATTCTCTTAATGACTCACGCGACCCGAGGTTATAAATTGCTCTAACTGCCGCTGATCCCCATAAAATAAGACCATAAGTAATTATACTGTTAAAGTAAGCGAAGTAAACTAACCGTGCCGTTACTACATTGGTAAGCTCCCTTATTCTCCTGACTGCAAAAGCAGCGGAGCTCAACCTACTTCCTATCGCAG
Organism: Epinotia nisella; assembly: GCA_932294315.1. Taxonomy (NCBI): domain Eukaryota; kingdom Metazoa; phylum Arthropoda; class Insecta; order Lepidoptera; family Tortricidae; genus Epinotia; species Epinotia nisella. Next base: position 10,240,422 of record OW028674.1, read on the forward strand.
TTATGTGGGAACCCCACTGCAGTTTAGTCTAACGTAATACCTAAGAATACAGTTGACTTTACAAATTCTATGGTTTCACCATGAAGTTTATTATTTGAGGCTAAGTTTACATTTGAGTGTAACATAATGATGTTTCACTTCACTTTGTATTTTGAAATATGTTCCCTTGATGGTACACGCCGTTCACTAACACGTTTATGCCTGTCCTTTTTGAGAACACAGTTTATTTCTCCGATCCTGTTACTATAAAGCATTAACTATAAAGTATTTGACATATTTTGGTTTCTAATGAACTGTGCTGCTTCAGAAATGACAAAATGTTGAAGAAATTTAAATGTGACGTGAATAAGTGTTTCAACTTCCACGTATTACAAGATAAATTGTGAGTTATAATCAAAACAATTCTTATAACCGTAAAGATTTCCACTTCGATTGACATTTCTGTGGAACGTATTTTTTGTTACCCACCAATCAGCGCACGCGCATCTACACATACGAAGATACATTTAAGGAGTTTTTACGACGGTGTCAACCTCGAGCGTGCTTGCGAAAAATTACGGTCCGAATTGGACCCGCGTGTGACGGGGGTCCAATTCGAAAACGGATACAATTTTAATAAAACTCAGCTATGATTTGTTTTGCATGCCGTTTGAAAATTGACAGGGGCGAGTTGCTCAACTGCACCAATGACAAAAGAAACTAATGGACAGGGTGTATTTATCTGTTTAGACGTAAACTTCTCCAAAATAGCACTGTCTCATTTTAACCAAGCACCATTTGGTTATTAAAAAAGAGATGGTAGTATAACAGTCAGAACCGAACATTAATCATCAAATGTCAAATGTTGCCCAAAATCGCCATATTTGTTGCCACGAAATGTCAGTTCCCGTCAGTTTAGTGGGTACATCATCTGTCAACGACACATGTAAACAAATCAAAATATTAAAATATCTTTCTAAATAAAATTATAAACTGCACAAGGCTGAAAGAACACGGATAAGTGGAATGTGGTGACCATGCCCAGCTGCAGCATTATTGGATGTGGCTTACGAAAAGGCCCAAATCGGCAAAGTTTATCCTTGCACCGGTACGTAAATGTATTTTTATTGAAATATTGGATAATTTAAGCATTATCGAGAGCTGAGCATTTGCATTATGTTGTATTGTGTACACATATTAAGATTCGTTATACGTTGTAATAGGATTTAGCTTTATTTTCGATATTTTTGTACTTAAAGTTACCTTTGAGTGGCAGTTAGGGTTGTTCTTGAAAATATCGATAATTAATGGCGATGCGTCATTCGCAATACCGAATTTTCTAGTTCTATAACCAGTGAGCTCTGAGCCAGTATCTTGAATTTACAAAACCTGAAAAGTCTGGGTTGTCAAGATTGGTAAAATTTTATAGTAGGTACCTTGAAACTAAACAAGATTCATTGATTCGCTAATATAGCTATTTTTAAAGGTTACCAATATGCCAAGAAAAAATGGTTGGAGGCAATTGGACCTGAAAATATAAGACAATGTAAAAGAAATATTTGCTCTCTACATTTTGCTGGAGTACCCATAGTACAGGCTTTGCCTAGTTTGGGACTAGATCAATTGTTGTGATATGTCCCACGATATTTATTTATTATTATTATTTATATGAATATCACTTCCATTTCACGCCGTTTAAAAGGAGACATGATTGTAAAATAAAATACTTAATAAATACGTTGTCCCAAAAGTCAAACAAGATTTGAATTATACAGAAGATGTTATTGAATCTTACAGTAGGTACACATTTAGGGTTATGCATGGAGCAGCTCAAGAGGAAAATCTAATACTGCTTGTTGTTATTGACTGCATGTAATAAATACATTCGTAATAACCATGATATTTAGCAGAATAGCAAAGAATTATTTTCCTCGTATAAATCATGGAATTCCGCTAAGTAATGCCTGATACAATCAATAATTGAAAAAAAAACTACACTTTCAATTAGCTCATATAAAATAATGTACTTATAACCTTTATGTTCTGAGATCTGTCTATTTTATCGATAAACATGTTCGCTGTATTATCGATAGCGGGACAGCACTACATCCGCCATGTTTGTCACCCATACTGGACACACTCATTTTGTTGATACTTCACGTCCTTTAGTTTCTTTGGTCATTGAACTGCACAGATTGTAAAGGGGCCTATCATTTTGCATGTCTTTGTATAACATCAGCCTACTTTAGAGAGCACCGTAATACATTACAAAAATCATGGACATGTCCTTCATGTAAGGGCAAAAAACCCCGCTGCCGTAATGATGATAGACCGGCGTCTCCATTGGGCATAAATCAACCAACTCAACAACTGCTAGACACCGCCAGTAAGCTGGAAAAAATACCGGAAGTAAAATGTCCAGACAGAAAGACAGAGAATTCGACGAAAACGAATTAATTAAAAATAGTTTGTTTGGATACATTAATTATACCTAATGAAAGCCTAATTTTTGGTAGCCTATGGGTGAACGACCAGAGATATGAGGAGCTAAATTATTCCAGTTAAATACGGTTTTGTAAAACATTAATGTCTAATAGGGTGTTTTCTGTTTATTTAATTTTAAAACGTTATTTTAAGATGGTTTATTCCGAAACAAAAACTTTCCACCCGGAAGTAATTTTATAGATACCTACAAACGAAGCATTCATTCGATTTTTGTATTTTTATAAATAATTTTCAATATTATAGAGCAAATATAAATTAACCTAAATACAATCACTCGTATCTTTGAGGTCGAATATCACTCGACATGTTTCGAACCAATACGTGGTCCTTATTCGTGAGCACACGAGATGCCGGCGCGCTTAGCGTTTAGCTTAGGACCACGTAGGTGTATTGATTCGAACACAGATAAATCCCTCTGGCAACACTGAACGTATTATTAGAACAAGCACACGAAACACATTTTCAATACGAATGCAATGCGGAAGTTGAAAACAGACAAAATGATTGTGCTTGAATACTCTCGAAAGCGATGTATGCCCTAATATTATCAATATGGTTCACCAAGATATATTTCTTGTAGTTAATGCATCATGATATAAATTCATCCGCAATAGCACAGACAAAACCGTATTTATCAAAGAGGTCAACGAAGCGTAACGACTCTTATTCACAAAGCCTCTCGACCACTTCGTAGTAGGCGGGCCGGTCTAAGTCTGGCTTTTGATTACTTAGGTACTTAGGTAGGCATATTTTCATATAAGGGTTCATAATATACCAGTGACAAGCTCAGAGACGATTACAAAACCCAGTAAAGCCGCCGATCGTGTAGCTTCTTAGAAAGATCTGTCGTTGTTGCGGCCCTCGGCTCTCAGCATTGTTTGCGCCAGTTCTCGCTTACAAAAGACAGTAGAATTCAGTATCTGAAATCTACGTCTTCAAATGTATCATTTTCCAAATTCTCATTTGTCTGAAATGCAGCGCAACAAATCTGTTAAGAGCAGTAGGAAATTTTAAGTTGAAAACAGCCTCTTCCAGAGTTGAGATTATTAATGATTAATGAAACATCAAAGTACAAAATGCGCTTAAATTATTGCGCATTTTGTACCTTTTCAAAATCGATGAAAGCCACAAAACTTTACAATCCTACGTGATATAAATAACTCCAAAAGGCAACTACGCTACTTTTTCCATATATGTACATTGGCACAGTCACCCTTGTAACTTTTTAGTAGTCGCTTGCTTAGAAGGAACGTGGAAGGAACGAACCCTCATCAAGCCCGTTTCTTCTTACTGCCTACCCTGATCTACAATCCTGTACCTACCGACTACTGGCCCATAATTTCTTATGTCCTATCCTTAGCCAATTGAGAAGTCTTCGCGATTATACCTATATGATAATATTAAACGCAATTGCAGGTACCTAAAAACCAAAATTTGATAGATAGGTAACAACACTTAAGCATATTTCATGCATTTCATAAAAGAGAAAATACATTCTAATGTGAAGATAGTGAATATTATTTTATTATTCTCTTTTGACTGCCCAATTTATCCTCTATCCGCCTGAAGGCGTTTTAAAACGATTTAGTGGAATTAATATAAATTTTTATTTTTTATTGTTTTTATATAAAATAGAACGATGTTGCACTTGTTTTCATTCATTCGTTTTAAAAGAAAACTAAAAAAAACTATTATTTCATATTGCAGTTGATTCAAATTTCATTGCTAGTTTCTCTTGCACATTGCACGGCTAGGGGATATGAGATATGTATATCAGACTTCGCATAGTGCACGATAAAACCTAAGGTTTGATTGACCAGAGCCATGATCCCGTCTGTATTCATCAACAGACACCCACTTTCATACATAATATCTCTATCTTTCAGAGATTTTTTTTTAATATCGTGAATGAAATCGCAGCCCCAGGGCAACCCTGCCCTGTCAAGCCTATCTCATGTATCTCAAAAAGCATAGTTTTGAGAAAACGCCGTTTGAAGTTTTTTTTTGTACAGTATTAGGCATGATTTACTATGGTAAAAACAGAGTTACATGAGTTACGTGACAGGCTCGTATAAGGAATTGGTAAGTTAAATAAAAAACTGAGTATGTAGGTCGATAAAGGCATGCAAAATAAACAGATTTAGACCTGTTACGCGTAACTCATGTATTATCTCAAGATACATGAGATAGGATTGACACGGCAGAACAGGCATTAGTATTTTATATAATCGTTACACAATAAGGCATAAGGGCTCTTAAAGTCGAGTACCGAGTTTATTAGGCCACGAGGCTTGCCGAGTGGTCTAAGCAAGGTACGAGAATTTAAAAGCTAATTGTGTAACTATTGTTAACAATACTTTTTGTACGAGTCAACAGAAATAATTAAACAGACTTGGTATCTGCTGAAACGAAGTGCAAGTCAGAGGTGCGCCGGCTCAACGTCGTTGATGTCTTTTGTATTGGAGTCAACGCGACGTCCTATTGGTCAAATTAATTCCAGTGCAGTAACGGCGCCACGTGATTGACCGAATTTAGTTTAGTTGTCTAAAGCAGTGTTTTTCAAAGTGTGGGTCGCGGCCCCCAGGGGGGTCGCGAAGATCAGCTTCGAAAAAGTCTCGTGACTACCTACAAGGAATAATTCTTAGACGTGTGCATTTATTTAATTACGACTATAACATATAATTTGTATTTTTTTAATTATGTGCGAAAAATGAGCTTGTTTCATCTTCACTAATTTATCAAAACGTGGTTCCAGTCGCGATACGCAGACGATTAAATCATTTTCCTAATTCAATCTATTCCTCTTTTTTGTTTTGATATCGACCATTGAAGAAAATGACAGCTCACACAAATAAGAAGTTGCGAATGGTATCAAAATACTAAGGGCTTCCTTTGCTAGATCGGGATATTCAGCCATTCTCTTCACCCAAAACGCACCGATTGATACGGATAGTTTAACCGTACAAATGGGGTTTTGGGGGGTCGCGAAGGAATTTTGATCGTCGTAAAGGGCCGTGACACCAAAAAGTTTGATAAACACTGGTCTAAAGCGTTGTATAATATTTTTTCAGTTGAGTGGGGAGCTCCATAGAAAAAAGTATGTGGTTTTAGTTTAGTGTACGAACTTAATTCAAACATTAAAGTCGACAATATATAAAAAGTATATTTCAGTTAGGTCTCGTACTTTCATGACGCACTGTACCTACCTATAAATAAATAATCACTCTATGCTTAACATTATGTACATTATTATAAATATATAAGTAAATATGCTGAATTTTTTGTATGTTTTATGTGTGTATGTTTATTATTGACGTCACTGTGTATATTACATGTTAGAGATATGTAATTCATTTTCTGATTAAGCCTCCTACTTATAATAAATTGTTGCAATTTCTCCGCTACCCAAAGGTTGTCTGAAAGAGATAGCTCTTTAGAAAGAGCTATCAGACCTCCAGTTGTTTACCTTTTCTTTTAAGATAATACTTATGTCCTGTATTAGTTTAATTTATTGAGGTGTGCAATAAAGAGTATTTGTATTGTATTGTAAATAAATACCTAAAATCATAGTCAAAGATATAAAAATATTATTTATTGCAATTACCTCAAACATGACATCAACTTCACGTGACAACCTTTTATATAGGTACGTTACAAAAACACTGAGGCCTGCAATACACTGGCGCGGCCTGAGGTGGCGGTCCATAGTAAATTTGACAGCTAATGACAAGTGTACTATTGTCCGCCGCGGCCAGGCCGCGCCAGTCTGTGAGAGGCTTAAAAGAAATATGCGAAGTGAAAGGTTAAAACAACGTTAAAACTCCTCTAAAGAGGTTCGCCGGGGCCTTATGGACGCAATAGATTTTCCAGTTGAATTCGTCCGTCATGTTTAAAAAGTTAAAACGTTTACGTAGGTATTTATGGATTGTCTATCTTTCCTAAACATTGAATTAGAGTCCCTCGTTGAATAAGAAACCATTCGACTTGATGGTTTACATTTTATCAAGTTATCAAAACAAAGCAGAAGCAGTAGCGAGTAAATTACAACAGAGAGAGCCTTATACGTAGATATATCTCCAGAATGGCTTTACGCTTTCTTGTCGTAACGTTCGCTCTCAAACGGACTTTCGCTGACGAAGTAATATTTTCCCCTAACAATGGGCTCTCGGGGAGCGATCTTGATGGTTAAAATAAATACCTATTTGAATTGTATTTAGCGTCTTGCATAAGCTTGCGATAAGTTTGTTCTGATGTGGCGTCTTTATCTTTGCAGCCGTTTATTCAATAGAGTTTTGTTATTCGTTGGAAATGCCTCAATCTTTTGCAAACTAGGTTTTTAAATTGAAGGTTTGTATTTGAATTATGCTTCACTTGGGAAAAAAACCTTCAGACTTTAAACAAAGAGATTCGAAATAACGAAGTTAACATTGTATTTCGGTTAGGAAAGTATTTTTGGATCAAGGAGGCGGCCCAGTTTAAAATAAAGGTTATTTTCAGCATCAAATAAATCATTTTAGCCCGTGTGAATGTGTTTAGCTTGAGTGTGTAGGTACAGCCTAGGTAGGTAGGGTTAAAGTTACAAAACTATATATACACGACCGTAATGTTAAGGCAATAAAGTCGTGTAAGTATACATATTTTTGTAACTTAGGCCGTATTTTTCTCGTTGTAGTCGACTGTATCTACCTACTTCAGAACATTACTTTTTACCTCTCGAGTCTGTGAAATGCGTATATAAACATACCTTAATAATGTGAATAGAAGAATACTTTCAGTCCTATTTACATGAAAAATAAATATAATACTTATTCTAAATTTATTCAATTTAGGTTAACAAAGAAAAGAAAACACATCGGGTGAAAAGAAAATAAATACGAGTAAACACCTTTCAGTCAATCAAATGAAGTACAAGAAACGTAGCCAACGTTGTTGGAATTAATAATGAATTATTATTCATTCTAACAACGTAGTCATATTATTATTATCTCTTTACTTCAATCACAACGTTCAATTATAAGTTCTCAGAAATGCTAGACTATCTAAATTCTGCGAAAATATGCCCAGTTTATTGCCTTTCTTTCAATGTACCTTTTGTATTGATTTAATGGCGTCGCGTTTAAGTACCCCTGCCCCATTCAGTCCATCTCGGCCTGGTTCTCATAAAAAAATGAATTGAACGGAAATGAAATAAAGCTAACCGGTTTTCTTCCAAGTGCGCGGCGAGTGTTCGAAGCGTCGCGGCAGCGAGGTCGAATATTTTTATTTTGTTTTATACTTAGTCGCTGGTTTAGTTCGTATTTATTATATGAAGAATACCTATTGATTGCATTAAAAAATAATGTTCTTCAGCTAGAGCCGACATCATAGCGATCATTGGAATTTATCGTTAGTGTCTTTTATTTACAAAATGTTTATTCCCACATGGTAGATGCTACAGATTTTTGTTTATAAGTAGCTCTATTTCAATAAAGTATTATATTCGTACAATTTCCAAAGAAGAGGATGGAGTCTTTTAAAGGTCTTTGGGCGACTAAAGCATATTGAAGTAACGAATATCAGCGAAGCCTCTTGGGATATTTCTCCTCACAAGTGACGCGTCAACGTGTGATATTGCCAAGATGGCGGAAACCTCGCACATTTTCCCCGCATAGAGAGGCTCTATCTAGTTTTGTTACCATAATTGAAACACCAAGCGTCGAATCGTGGCCATTTCCTATTTACTTAGTGTCAAAGTAAATAAGTCGGTCTCTTAGGGATGCAAGTTAGCAATTATGGTATCTTTACTTTACCCTCCGACGTGTTTACAACAAGCCACCTACAAACTTTCAAGTGAAGCCCAGTCGTTATTTGTACTTGCGTCGCCACTGCCATGAAAGTTTAATGTTAGATGTCACCGTGTGAAATTTAATAAATATCTATGCCTACCAATCGCATCCTAAGAATAGATTTTTGTCACATCATAACACCTTAACATGCTAACGTAAAAAGGTATTGCTCAGCGAAATTAAAAATAAAAGAATCAATGACGTTTGTACTAAAAAAACGCCACCTACATTATTTCTCTTTTTACCACTAATTAAATGAAAACATTTTTTTTTCTAACATTTTTAAATGAAATATTTCGTATTCGTAAACAATTGTTATAATTTTTGCAAAAGGTTTTTAAGCTGCTTGGCAACATAATTATTTAATACACACCGAAATAACTTGAAAGAATACGATTCAAGGTCTATACGTAACTAGGTATACAAGTTCAAAAAATATCCTCCAACTCCTAACCGTTCAGAAGTTCTACCTTCCATCATCAGCCCACCAACTTGAAGTGATGACTACCAGACGCAAGTACCTGAATAGCTTTAGAAAATACATGAAACACGTAATACGTGCCTGTAAAATTTGAGGTTTGTCCTCGATTTCCCTGGGATCGCATCATCAAATCCTGGCTTGGTGACAATGGGACCATCTCAGGAGTACCTATACATTTTAGAATAAATTTATTTTTTTATAAATTGGTCCACAGTTGACAGAAAAATCGGCGAAACATACATAAAAATAAAAATATATACTGTGGAACATTATAACCTCTTGCTTTTTTGAAGTAGGTTAAAGAGTCTACTAGTGCCTCTATACCAAGTGCGTCGTGTTTACCCCAGAGTATCCGAACTACATTCATATTCATCATGGAATGTTATTTAAAAAAAGCGGACAAGTGCGAGTTCAACTCGCGCGGTGAGGGTTCCGTAAAATATTGAGAATTTTACCGTTACTTTGAATACTTAAACTTCTTATAGTTTTCCTGTAATGTTTAGGCAAGGAACTATTTTCCATTTTTTTTTTCAGAATTTTAAGCCTAGTAGTTTCGGAGATAAGCGGGGGGAATGGTCAATTTTCGTATTTTTTCCTAAATTACATCGAATCTGTTTTGCTAAAATTAAAAAAAAGAATATCTGAGATGCTTACAACAACCCCTTTCATTTGATATGTCACACAATACAGTTTGCGAAACTTTTTTTTTTTAATTTTCCAGTTTACCCCCCAAAAGTGGCACCCTTGTTCAGAATTCATTAATTTACTTTACGCGTCCATCTTTGGGTCACCAATTTACATATGTTTACCAAATTTCAACTCAATCGGTCCAGTAGTTTCGGAGCAAATTGGCTGTGACAGACGGACAGACAGACGCACGAGTGATCCTATAAGGGTTCCATTTTTTTTCCTTTGGAGGTACGGAACCCTAAACACATGATTAGATTTATTTAAAAACGAACAAGTTAACTTCATTCAATTTTCTTACATAAGAATTTTTACGACGAAATTATTTGAATAATTTTGGCGGGCATAAAATCGACATGATTTTATTTTTGCGAATTCTTATACATGTATTGATTTTATTCTTGATTGCCCAACTCTAGAGTCTGGATGTATCTTCTGACAGAAACTGACCACAACCATGTCCGGTCAACGACAAAGATATTTATACACTTTTGTACCTTATTCCTTTGTAATGAGGCGAAAAACGGATACATCTCTTTGAAATCGACCAGAGGGCCTACCGCGAAACGATATTCGTTTTCGTTCGTGTACCTCCGTCTCTGTTGCACTTGCTAGTTCGAGCGACAAAGAGGGAGATACACGAACGAAAACGAATGCCGTTTCGCGGTAGGCCCTCAGACATGGCAATTTTAGTCTATTCAGTTGTATATATAACACCATGATCGAATATATGTACGACAATTAGCAGTAGAGTAGGTACAGGCGCTGGTGAAGTGTTCAAAATGATCTGCATATGCTCTTATTGCCTTATAATAAAGACTCATATAGATAAATGTGACCTCTTGAAATGCGCAGCTAGTTCTGCTGCTGACTGTACACCTACACGTTAATACAAAATATACAAACTTCTCGCTAATTAATCCGTGAGATTTGTGTTTGTAAGAAAGAATCATAATATAACAGAAAACATTTAATTGATAGTAAGTAAGTAGAATTAAATTTATTTTCATCACACTTGCTCGTAAAGGGTTTCATAACGCGCAGGCATACTCGTACAGAGCTACAATAGCCTTTATTACGCCTAAGGGCGTAATGGGTGTTATCTGATTGGTTTAAGCAAATCTCGTTGGCCGTGCGCCACAAGAATTCTGCTCTGTAATTGGATGAAAAAAAATAGGTAGCCACGCGCCGCTGTACTGCTCTGTAATTGGTTGAATGAAATATTAAAGCGTGCGCGCTCCCTCGCACTGATCTGGAAGTGAAGTTGTCAATTTCGTAAATTTTTGATTGGTGCGGTGGTTTGAAACATATATTTTTCTGTCTTTTGTATTATTTCCTCGCAAATGTGATAAAAAACATTGTATGCGATACGCAATACGGTAAAAATGTTACAAACTCGAGTCATCAAAACTCTAATAGACCCTCGTTCGTAAATCATATCTTACCGTAGGTAGTAGGTACCTTTCTTCCATCATTCAGAAACTACCATCCAACCTATTGTTCTAATGGCGATAACATTCGTTATTATATCCTTGAGATTTGTGTTTGTAAGAAAGAGTCGTAACATAACAGAAAACATTTGATTGATAGTAAGTAGCATTAAGTTTATTTACTTACCTTTCTTCCATCATTCAGAAACTACCATCCAACCTTTTGTTCTAATAGCGATAAAATTCGTTAGTTAATCCGTGAGATTTGTGTTTGTAAGAAAGAGTCGTAACATAACAGAAAACACTTACCTTTCTTCCATCATTCAGAAACTACTATTCAACCTATTGTTCTAATGGCGATAAAATTCGTTAATTAATCCGTGAGATTTGTGTTTGTAAGAAAGAATCATAACCGAAAACATTTGATTGATAGTAAGTAGCTTAATTATGCAATGTTTAGCAACAAACATTTATAGATATATAGAGTAATAAGTACAAATGTATTTATTTACACGATTTAATTGTCATACGAATGATAGACAAACAATCGAGAAACAGAAAACATTTGATTGATAGTAAGTAGCATTAAGTACTTACCTTTCTTCCGTCATTCGGAAACTACCATCCAACCTATTGTTCTAATGGCGATAAAATTCGTTATTTAATCCGTGAGATTTGTGTTTGTAAGAAAGAGTCATAACCGAAAACATTTGATTGATAGTAAGTAGCTTAATTTTGCAATGCTTAGCAACAAACATTTATAGATATATAGATTAATAAGTACAAATGTATTTATTTACACGATTTAATTGTCATACGAATGATAGACAAACAATCGAGTTATTAACTATATCAGGCATTATGTTAATATATATAAAAAAAACAAACCCCCATAACGCGGTTCTGACAACAAAGATAACAGCTGATACATGCCGATTTTCCTGAATCGCATTCACCAGAAGATAAATTCTTATCTAACCGATGCTTGGTTAATTGTTTCATTTAATACCTATGCTTTATCAAGTACCTATCTCTCTTTCTTAAAACACACGTGTCAAAATGCCAGACGAAGGCAGATGATTTTTAACACTTTTTACGTCGTAAGTTTACAGTGTTTGATACCTTGGTAACTTCTTCATTTGGAAGTAAGACCATAAATGATATATTTGTATACAGGAATGTCGATACTAGTTTGAATTATTAGAAACCACTATGTTGATAAAAAAATTAAAACCTAGGCCGAGGCCGAGGTGACTCTTACTGGTAGGTACAGTCAGCATCATATAGTCAGTAGCAACTAAAGTAGCCTAATATTTCGGTACACGGGTCGTTCTTCTTTTCGACCGACAATAGCCTGTCCTTCGTCTTACTACGGCATCTCATTTGAGTAATGATTTTACGGTTTTATAATGTTCGAAAATGAACGTACATATTATTTAATTAATTAGTATTATTTAATATTTTAGTTTCACTAGCATTTTTTTTAAACGTATTTTTATCGTAGAAGTCCGTGACAGAGTGGTAAACCAAAATGTAGTCCCCACTGAAAAAGTCCACTTTCACATATTTTTTTTAAAAACCAACCGTAAACAAATATGTATATTGGCCGGAAAGGAAACTTTAATTAGTGTTAATGAAGAAACCAATGCATTTTTTTTAAATCGCACTTCAAAATCACAATTTTCGATAGTTCAAAAACCAAAAAAAAAGGAAAACCTCGGTTCATTGTCGGTAAAAAAGAAGAACGACCCACACGTCTTTATTCTGAAAGAGTAAGGATGAGTTACGATGGCTACTTTGACTGCTACTAACTATACGACGCTGCCTGTGCAGTTAGCCAAGAAAGTGATTTACCCATTTTCGACTCTATTACTTGTAAGTTATGGTTTAAAAGTGATAGACCAGTTTTTTGGTTTGCCTTACAGTACTCATTCCACTTCCTGCACACAACAAGCGCATCTTTTTCTTATTATACTAATAGTATTGAATTTATGTACTTAAAATCGAAAGTTAAGATTGTACATCATTGTACAATGGTAGTGGTCGAAACGTAATTTTAGTCCTACAAGTCGATCACCTATCGCATTGAAGTACGTCTGCCGTGTCAATCATATCTCATGTAAGTATCTTGAGATACATGAGTTACGCGTAACAGGTCTAAATCTGTTTATTTTCCATGCCTTTATCGACCTACATACTCAGTTTTTTAATTTAACTTACCAATTCCTTATACGAGCCTGTCACGGAACTCGTGTAACTCTGTTTTTACCATAGTAAATCATGGCTAAATACTATACAAAAAAAACTTCAAACGGCGTTTTTTCAAAACTATGCTTTTTGAGATACATGAGATAGGCTTGATACGGCAGACGTACGTTAGGTACTTAGATCTAAATGTCATTTTTTATATGGAAAAGTGACAGTTGGAATGTCCTAGCGCGCGTTCGAAACGTTACGTGATTACTCCTCTAGACATCTAATTATTTACTTATTATTTATATTTATGTACTGCCTTTATAATAATAAAGGCAGTACACTCAAAAGACAACAAAACGGGTACAAATCCCGTACAAACTCTACCCGTTTTCATTGCTCGTAAGTGTTCTTCTAAAATATAATGAAACAAAAAGTAGTTTGACAGTCGCCCTGCTTTTATTATTTCCAGATATGTAGTTATTTATCCTTTTCAACAAATAAAATACACATTTAATTACTATCGTACATCGAACAACATTCATCGTGTTTAACATTATCTTTACATTTATCTTGAAAGGAATTCAACATCTTTGGGTAATAATATCCTGTGGTACTTACACATACTAGTTATTATACTGCCTTATGCAACTTCAACGGGCCTCGACTCAACAACGAAGAAATATTTAAACGTTATTTAATTATTTGGCGATCATAGTCAATACCATTCCATATCACGTTAATAATATATTACACTAAGATTCATCCTTCAACTAATCAGTCGCGGGTCCTACATCGGGACCCAAAGTAACTTTCCAAATACTTATCTGTCTATATAAATAAGTTATCATACAAAAAATATTACACTAAGGCCTATTTAGGTATAGTTAATACATACCACTCTTAATTTACGTATGAATTTACAATTCTTTCGTCTCTTCACTTAAATCGTAGATATGTAACATTGCAATATTTATAAAATCTATACATCAGTGGCACAGCCATCCTGAAAGCTCTCCTCGGACGCGGGACGCGTTATAGTGAGCACCCTCTTGAGCACGGGCGGCAACACGGGCGGCGCGCGCTGCCACACCCGCAGCGTGCGCGCGCCCGGCGCGCCGGCAGCGGCGCCCGCGCCCGCGCCGCCCACCGGCAGCCCGTAGTCCGCCGGGTACGGCGCGTCGCCCGCCGCCGCCGTCGCCGCCGCGTGCGACCGTGGGAACGTCCGGCTCATGTACCCCAGCTCCTCCTGAGACCCGTTCACGCTGCTGTTCTCGATTATAGGTGTGCGATCGTTATAGTACGCCGGTATGGCTGAACTCACAGCTCGAGCCAGATTGCTAGCTTGACTCATTTTCATTTGATCCCAGAGACCAGATGGATACAGCGAATCGGAACCCTCACGTGCGTACTCGCCGCTCCCCGGCCGAGTGGCACTGTTCGGCCTCGTGCCGTTGATAAGATCAGGATCGATGCCGGCAGAGGCTGTCGGAGAGACCACCACCGGCCCGCCGGCAGTCACGAGGCTCCCCCTGCCTTCGTAGTGATTAGTGGTGTAAGGAATGTCGCTCACTCTCGGCGGCTTCAGCACTGGATTACATTTGGGGTCATTGTAATTTACAGTCTCTTGCCTGTTCACCAGGACTGCACCATGCGGCCTGTCTGCCACGGCCGGGTGTACTTCATTACCCGACACCACTCTGTCTAGCGTATTAGGTGTCTTGCTTTCGCATGTGGGTGGTGGACGAAATCGTACGAATGTTATAAGCAACGCCAAGGAAATTATTACGATAACTATGAATAAAGCTGCACCCAGACTCGCTATTTGAGCGCTTCCCAGGGTTGTCTGCAGACTCATCTGACTGATATGTAATGTAAAGTTTGCTTCGGCACTACCGCCTTTATTCGCAGCGACACAATAAAACTCAATAGGCTCGGACACTTGCATGTTAGTTAATACCAGCATCGATTTCTTTTTTGCGTCACCATCCTCGAAAATGTATATCTTTTGGTGAGAGTTGAAATGACTTCCGTTCTGAAGTAAATGGCCATTCCGATACCAGTTAATATTAGCGCTCGGCACCGCTTCCGTTTTGCATGTGATTGTAGCGTTGCCGCCGGCCTCCGCTTCTACATGACGACTGACGGGCAATATTTCTGGTTTACAAGCAAAATCTTCGATGGCTAGCTCCGAAAAGGGGCGATTTGCAAGTTTGGTCGGCGCTGAGCAGCTTGGCGTCGACAGGAGTTTGCGCTTCGCTAGCCAAAGCTTTAGCTCTCGAAGCCGACAATCACACGTCCAATGATTGTCTGACAGATCTATAGCTCTTAATTTCTCCAATCTTTCTAAGGAAGTGAGGGGTATCTCTCTCAATTTGTTAGTGTTCAGTTTCAACGATTCTAATGATTTCAGATTTCTAAATGTATCAGGAGCTATGTCTCTTATATCGCATTTTGATAAATCAAGCTTAACAACACTACCCAAATTACTTAATGCGTCCGTATGCACTTTTTGGATCGGGTTTTGAGCTAACATGAGATCTCTAAGAAACGGAGCGTCTTTGAAGCTATTGGAAGGTATTTGAGTAAGTAAATTATGCGAGAGATCTAGCTCCACTAGATTAGTTAGGCCCTTGAAAGCGCGGTCATGTATTTGGCCAATGCTGCAGCTGCGGAGGTAAATCCGCTGCAGGTTGACGAGGCCGGTGCGTGCGAAGGCGTCCTGCGGCAAGATCTGCAGGTTGTTGCCCGACAGGTCCAGCACCTGCGTCGCCGGGTCCACGAGCTGCGGTACAGTGATGAGCGCGCGCTCCACGCACTCTACCGTCTGCTTCCCACCCTTCCACTTGCACTCGCACACTGCGGGACACGACCCGGCAGGAGCCACCCCCGCTAGTATCGTTTTCCACATCACTACATTCACTGTCACTATAAACCACCTCATTTTCATATTAATCCAATTTGCGGTTAATTGTCACTTTCACTGCATTTCCTCCGATCAATGTTCCACAATATTGTGTGCACAATATCCTCCCAAGTTAGTCGTACTTAATGTAGTTCATCACTAGGTTCGTATATTCGTATACCGTATCACGTCACTACTCGAAAAAGTTGGCGAGCGACACATGACGACACGTCACACATCCGCGACGGCTGTAAATCAACTGAGGGAGAGAGAGGGATCGTCTGTGTAAAAAAGAACGCAACGCATGCGCTGCGGCGTCCCCGCGCCCCGCGCTGCGGCTTCGCGGCCCAGCGCGCTGAGTAGCTCTGCAACCAGCCGAGTGTTGAAAGAATTCCAAAAGTGTAATTTTCTACCTGTGAGTGGCCGCGGCCGAGCGGTCCCCTGCGCTAGCTAACCCGGGCCGTCACGTTCATTCACAAATACCTGAGCCGGTGGAGGGGCGGTGCATTCACTGCGACTCGCCGCCGCGCCGCCAAAATGCTTCAATTGTTACAACATCTAAACTATTTGTTAAGATCACGTCGGGACAGAGGCCAGGTAGACGACTAATTATAAATAGCCACGGCGGGGACTGTCGCAGGTACCCACAACAATATAACAGGATGTGGCGTTTAAACACATTTTCATTCATAAAAATGAATGAATATTATTGATAATAGACGGGATCACGTTTTGCTTAAAAAAACTAAACTGCTTAACTCCGTAAAAGCACGTAGCACTTTAAACAAGTAAGTTATGAATGATGGAATAGGATATCCTACTTAACTTATCTATGGATGGAGGTGTAAAGCATAAGCGGCCTTTATACCTGTCTAACTAAATGCAGTGCACTAACTGGGGGAGGGGAGATAAACCATTTCGCTCAAATCAGTGAGTGCCAGAATCAGGTCTAAAGGCCGCTTACGAGTAGATTGCAGGCTGGTCGTAGGCATCTCGCTCGAGCGATGATTAGTGTAGTGCTTGGACGCTCGGCCGACGGCTAACCACAGACCAGGCCACCCTGACATCCACTATGGTACCTAGAGCACTATTAAACCTCAAATAATGGCCAATCAAGTGTTATTGATAAGAGAATTGCGTAATACCTTTTCTCTTATTTACTTCAAGTTTCCACAACTGTAAGTTTTGAAGTGCTTCAAGATGTGTAACTAGCTAGTATCCACGCGATCAGAGAGCCAATTGTAAGCAGGCAATAGTTTTTGAGATGTAAGTAAACAGGTTACTCTGTAGACTATAAATAAAATCATACGAAGCCTAAAAATAAATAATAAGGCTCCTTTAAAAACTCGCGGTTATGGTAGTCCAAACTAGACGTGTGCGCCGCGCCGCCGCGCCGCCGCCGCCGACGATTTTTCCACGCCGCCGCCGCCGATAGATTTGACCGGCGTGAAATCGGCGTGGCGTAATTGCGTTTTATTCGAAAAAGTGATAATTATTCTATGCAATTTATTCAAGTTACTCTAATTCCAATGCCGAATAAGGAGTCTTTACGGCACTTGTCAACTCTGTAATTTTCTACATTATAGAGTTTGCTTAGGTAGCTCTGCAGTAGGTATGTGTACGAGTATACACGCATGATGATAACATTCTTGAGAACATACACGCCATGGCAGATATCGTTGGCTAAAGTCACAAACCTCTTAATTCCATTTTTCAAATCATGCTTTGGCACAGTTATACAATACAACATGTGCTTTGGGACGTCAACGTCATGAAAAAAATTGAAAATAAGAGCAATTAATGTATTGAAAATCTAAAATTAAAGATATTTATAAGTGCTACTGCTGCAAATCTTTACTTATTTCATTAATTTTATTGTGATGTAAATTAAATAGGTTTTTTTTTGTGCCTCCTGCAAAATTGGATCAGATATAGTTAAAAGGTTGCGACTTCACCCAATAAGTAAATGTGCATTCGTTCCTCTAATTCTTGAGCACGTGATCTTATTTCAGCTAATAATCTATAATCATAATCAACTGGGGCATATTCCAGTAACTAAAAGTTGTTTAACTCATTCCATGAAGAATCTCTTCCCTAATACCTCTGGTCGGGTCTGGGTATACCACAAAGGGCAGATTCCATGGAATTATCTCACTTATATCCCTTGCTGGTAAAGTTATATTGTATATTATTCTAAACAAACGTCTGGAGTACCACAGAAGCGGACAAATCGCAATAGAGCAAACGGGCTTTGTTAAAGGTAGAGGCACAAGGGAGCAGATCTTTAATATCAGGCAGTTAATCACATGGCCTTTTGCTTCATCGATTACGCCAAAACGTTTGACTGCATAGATTAGCGAAAAATAATTGAAGTGCTTGTATTATACCTGAATATCAGTCCTTTTTGGTGGAAAATCTATACTTGGACGGTAAATGTCGTGTCCGGCTGGAAGACATAGAGTCCAAACCCATTAAGACCAATCGAGGCAGGGTTGCATACTGTCCCGGCAACTATTCGTCTTGGTCGGCGAACACATAATGTGCGGACTGCGCAGAGTGCTTGAGAGCTGGCAGGGCGGCATCCCAATTAGTGAATAACAATTTGTAATACACAGTTGCCTATGAGACTGAACTAGCTAGCTACACTTCTAAAGAAAGTCGAATTGATCAGTGCACAATACGGCTTCCACTTAACCAGAAAAAAATGAAGCTAATGTTGAAGAAAGAGCTGGGTTGATGCAGAGGGCACAGGAACTACATTACCTGGTGTTTGAGCCAATGCGATAATCGCCCGCAAAACTAAGCATGACAGCGCCCTCTAGGGGTCAACAGGGAACCCGACGTTGAGAACGGCGGCCATGTTAAAAATCAGTTTTCGCTTGAAACTCCTACGGTCAGGAGCAAAATATTGCATCTAAAGCCGCAGCACCGCCCTTATATTTTATATGTGTTTTTCTGAGATATATTTCGCCCCGGGGTTGTTAGTTTCGTGGACAACACCAGATTTGTGATCACGACAAGGATTTGAAGTGTTTGCGCCATCGAGTGGACCACGAGGTGCTCCCGATCAACAAGACCAGCTGTCCAGAGTCCAGCCTGACGAAGGTCGAGGATCCACCAAGTAAGCCCCTAGATTACGGCAAAGTCAAATCTTACGTTTTGATCGGCGAACGTATCGCATTCCCGCCCCGCCTTCCATTACATTTAATTTGAGTACCTAAACGTACTTACCTACTTAAATTCATAAATTTTATTTGAGACCAAGATCGGCAGTAGATTTACGAGCCAGTGGCTCAATCACCTGGACTTAGTAGAAAACTTTGTCTACTTAGGCTCACAGATCTCCACGACGGAGACTGTATGAAGAGGTCATCAGAAGATCGCAAATTGCTTAAACAGCAGTAAAGCGCTTGAAAAATATACGGAGGAACAGGAACATCTACCGCAACACCAAAGTCAGATTTATGCGCACCCGTATCTTCTCCATTTTTCTTCATGCCTCTGAAACATGGATTTAGAAGCCAGGCTTGAGAGCAAAAAAAGATACATTTGAAATTGGTGTTGGCGTAGAATGTTGGTCATCTCATGTATACAACGGCGCACTTCTGTGTCGATACTCAAAGAGCTTTGTATCAACATCCAGCTTTCAACTACATACTACATGCTTCCAGAGAATGATGTCATTATTTGGCTACGTGGCAGGCCAAGACCAGTCCAGCTTGGAGGAAATGATAATGGTTGGCTGCGTTGAAGGAAAGAGGAGTAGAGACAGAGCACCCATATGATAGATTGATGTATTCGGCGATGCCACGGGCGTCAATATCCAAGGCGTAATACAACTAGCCCAAAGTAGAAGGGTTTGAAGAATGTTTTTGAAGAACTGCGCTCTTGGTAGTCACGACCCTCTCCTTGAGGAACCGACAAAGAAGGAGAAAAATCAAAATTCCTAATTGATACATCTTTTTAATGTTTTTGGTGCAATTATATTTCTGAAAATCTTAAAATTGATTTATTTCATCATGAGAATTTACGCTTTATAGTTATTTAACCATAAACCGAAAAAAAAGCACCACGCCGATTTCACGCCGATCACGCCGCCGCCGCCGATCAAAATCCCACCGGACGCCGCCGCCGATGATTTTGCCATCGGCGCACACCTCTAGTCCAAACTACTTACTTCAAATTGCGTGAGCACATGCGTTTACGGTCACAAACAAAAGTACATTTCAGTTTTTACTCACCATTTTGAAAACAAAAAAAAACAGTTTGCTGTCGTTTTAAAAATATTGCACATGTTATAAATTTCCAACCTTAACAATCATTCGAAATTAAGAAAAATAAAGCATTTTTTATTAACCCTGCGGGAGTGTGGCCGGGTTCACATACCGGATAACCCGACCTGTTACTTTTATCAGTGTATCTTTTTACTATGACGTCCAAATCAGTTGTTACTTTCAGTAGCTGGAGATAAAGAGATGAGGAAGAGGATAGAGGGGTAGTCGCAATGTCGCTACAACCTGTACTCACGGACCATGCTTTTTAACATCGCTTGGGTACCCACCTAATACCCTACGACATAGCTAGAGTACACTTTTCGTGACGATATTCAATATTGTTAGACGTTAGTATTGATTTTTAATCTTATTTTCTGTTTCATTTGGTAGATTTATATACAAAACCCCTAAATGTCCGATTTTCCAAAAGTTAAGCTTAGCATTCATCTAAAAGCTCAAGTCCATCAAAATGGTTCAAAATGCAACACACTAAGCCTCAACAATCTAAGGACAAAATGACGTACAGTAAGGGAAATGTATTCACGTACTTTTTTCGCTCTTCTTACTATGACAATAAAGCATAGAAAAGTAGGTCCGTGAATACATTTCCCTTACTGTACATATAGTAGGTAGATTTAGTGTTAAGTGACGAACGAAAGATAGTAAAAATTGTTTAAATAAAAACTCAGCATTAAAAAAAGAATTATTTAAAATATTTCCAAAAAATCAAGCTGAAGTACCTAGATATTATAAACTTATTGCATTGCAACCCTTGATGGACACGAGAGGTGTTATAGTCGCTTCAACGTGTTTTTCTGGCGAATATAACCGGGGTTAACCGAACATCTGACTTGCGAGATCATGCAGTCCCAAAAACCCGTAAGCTATTGATAATCAGTTTAATTTGAATCACTCCTAAATTAATTTAACTGTTTGAATGGCATGTCACTTCGTTCTCAAGATTCGAAATGAATGTGATCACTTACTTTTGACACATTACGAGTTAATTTACTTTTGATAAACTACAATAATCAGTAACATCTAACTTAAAATATTGTATATGTTATTTTGGGACCGCATTTCATCAGATTTACCTTATATTATTTTGGCCTTTCGGAATGACAACCAATTAACAGTGGTTTCGAAAAATTTATGTTTAGAATTGGCTGCATTTATCTGGAACAAAATAAACATTTGGAGTCTCACATTATAAAGGTGTTGCGGAATAATGTACCTACATAACATCAACCGTCTGCTTTTGGCTGAACGACACCTACCTGTGTAAGGATTTTTGAAGCGCTAAAAATAAAAGGCGAAAATATATCTTACTAGCTTTCGCCCGCGACTTCGTCTGCGTGAACCCGGGATAAATACTATCCTTTATTTTAATCCAGGCTATAAATTATCTTTGTGCAAAATTTTATCGAAATCGGTTGAGCCGTTTAAGCGTGATTGGGTAACAAACATCCAAACATCTATCTCTAACATCGCATGTTGGACCGAACACGGGGGTAGAGCATGCATATCGAGCTAGTATTAGCAAGCGAGCGAGGCAACATTTTAAGGGTTACACTCGTCTTAAAACTTCGGACGTACCACGGGTTAGACTGAACACTAATGCAAACAAACATACCCAATATGTCCTTGACCCTTTTTTCTTCTTTCTGTGCCTCTTCCCATTATTTGGGGTCGGCCCTCCTCGTTCTCATGCGCCAGATCGGTCGATCGTGGGTTGTCTCTATATTCAACTGGGCCTGTTTCATTCAAGTCCTTTGATATGGTGGACCTCAGCCTCTCATTGTTGTCCGGTAGTGCGAGGGCTTTCTTCACGACATGGTCTTCGTCGCGACTCATTATGTCATGCCCGTACCATAGGCGATGGGTGCGACCTTGTAACTTCCTCTGATGTGTTCGTTACGCAATTTATCGAGTCTCGTTACACCGGCCGCCCATCTTAGCATCTTCATCCCATTGACACAGAGTTTTTGTTCAATGCGCTTGTTATATATATGCGCAGCATATTCGGCACCGGCGTACACCATAGCAGGGCTGACAGCTGTTTTGTAGATCTAATATGTACTTGAACCGCGAGCATCATATCAATTTATCAGGTTATAAACGACCCTACCTACAGTAATCAAATTATCGTAGTGATATTGATGGCTATGATGCCACAGCCAGACACACAGATACACAAGTAACTTATAACAGCCTCGTTATAGCAACTGGGATGGAAAATGGGACCCGATCCAGTCAGTTTCATGATCAGCGCACAGGAGGTCGGGATTGTAGAAAGACCTAACGAATGATCTATCACGAATAGACAATCTTACTTCTCGAATGAAACCATTAGGTAAAACAAATAAACAAACGCTCACGCCTGTATTTCCAAAAGGCGTAAGCTGAGCACATTAAATTAAGTAGGTTGATACTCACTTATTATTTATTAAAAGACACATAAACATGCCATTATATTAATATACTCGGTAGAGTCTATTGTCAAGAAAGCCTTAAGGTCTAATTTGGCATATGTGATTGTGATATGAGGTCCTAAGAATCGTAATTGCTACGAGTAGGATCGCTACGAAACCCTAACGATAAGTACCTAAGTTTTTTTTATTTGAAAATTAGCACCAAGTTTCTCCCTGCTGTCAAAAACAAAGGGCTTCATAATGAGTAAACAATTAGTAAGTCTGTCGGCAGCCGGCAGGCAGCCGGCGCGCGGCTGCGCCCGCCAGGAGGCACGCGGCCCGCACGCTCCGCAACGTTTTTTGGCGCCGCGCCGTCATCTGTCACAACACCTGGGCCCTTATTCACAACACTTCAACCTCACCTCAGGCGGACAACATGAGCTAAGTCAGACCTCCAATAACGCGTTTTTATTACGAATCCCGCCGTCAAGTTATACTAGGGGTTAGTGGTGACATGATGCGAAACAAGTTGTGAATAGCACAGCTAGGCCGGCTCATGCTACTCATATGCTCACTTCGCTAATAAGGTTTCCAAGGCTTTCTAATACAACGTTTCACTTTCACAGTAAACGATGGAAAGCCTCGCATGGAAGAAAGAACACTAAAATTTCGACGGATGCTTTACGGTCATTAAACACAAACAGAATTGTTTGATGTCCGCTCGTGCGTCTAGAACGTGATGTGTGTGCGCGACATGTCGTGTCGTATGTACAACTCGTACCTACTTACGCCGCGACACTCAAACTACGATTTATCGATACTCATTTCCTTCAGTTTCCATAGTCAATACAGTTCGTTTCGTACACGCTGTGTGTAAACAGAATATTGTTTTGTACGTAATTGTGTAGATTTTTTTAATTTTTTTCGGGTTATAATTCCAATAAGGAGTATAAGGACCCACTTATAAGTATTTGTGTAATGTGAATATTAATTTACGACGACCGGTTTAGCCTAGTTGGTAGTGACCATAACCTAAGAAGCTAGAGTTCGTGGGTTCGAATCCCGGTAAGGGAATTTATTTGACTGATGAACACGAATATTTGTTCCTGGGTCACATTAGTACAATACAATACAATACTCTTTATTGCACACCTCACACAAACAAAGCAGTATTTATTTTTATTTATCTATATATATTATATGTATGTTTATTTGTCTAGTACCCATAGTACAAGCTTTGTTTAGTTTAGAACTAATAGGTCGATTTATGTAAAATTGTCCGCAAGTATTTATTTATTATTTAAATATTTATTTTATCCTGCAAGAAAATTACGTAACTTTTCGAATAAGCGCATCAACATATACATACATACATATACATCAGTTGTAATTTTTTGATGGGAAAATGAGAGTTCATGCCTTCTAACGCTCATTCGAAAACCTACACAAGAGCCCCGCAGGTTGTCCATTTCATTTGTTGTAATACAATTCTAGCTTTTAAGTTTGGGAATAGATCTATTTCTGTCCCCAAAGAGTTCAATATTAATATAAATCGCTCGAAAGCCAGACTATAATATAATTAAAGAGGTATTTAATTTACCTTAGGCACAAGATAAGGCCGCCACAATGTAAGCTTTAATATGTAAATTAATACTTTAGAGACTAACTTATGCCACCTTTTGCCCGGCATACAATATAAGATCCACAATTTAAAATACGATATACCTAGCTAATGTATCTCCATTGTTGATGTTTATGTGCCTAAAATTTTAACTTAAAACGCGCAAGTGAATATTCAGTCACTAAATGAAAACAGCTCACCTGAGAGGACTCTGCGTAAAACTTTGTTTATAAGTTAAATCCTATTTCAGTACTGTACCTATTCACCAAAAATATACAAGCCTGTGCCCAACTGTGGAGCAAACAGTACCTACAATAATAAACTTCACCGAATGCTCCTTAATGCAATATAGAAGTTTATTGGACCAAAGCCTTTCAACTTTAATAATATTTGTACTTTAAAAGTTCAAATATAAAGAGGAGATTACAATTGTACCACTAACAATCGGGCCGGCCCTCTCGTTTCCGTTTACATTGCCGTTCACTCATCAGATGTTATCATAATATCAGGCCAGTTTTGAGATTCTTCGAATGTTGAATGTATACTTAAGATGTTTCTTCTCGTTTTTAAATTGATGGTGCATTTGCATGAAGCGTAAACAGGATCTGTCTGTGTGGCCTAGGAGCGCAGCGTAGTGTGCTGTGGGATAATTCACACGATTTCCAATTGTGCAAGTGTACCTACTTTATGCCAAGTGCGCGGTGACTCGCTACTGGGTTACACAATTAAGTAATCATATTTTGTGTATTAGTGCGTCATGCATACAGGACACAACCATGAGTAATACTCGTTGTGCAAATTTACAATTTGAACAAGAATTTAGCATATACGAAGACCTTTGTCTAGAATTTACAATTTGAACAAGAATTTAACATTTACGAAGACCTTTGTCTAGAATTTACAATTTGAACAAGAATTTAACATTTACGAAGACCTTTGTCTAGAATTAGACACTCATATTGAATCACTATACTACGGAGTATTTATTTTGGTGCCATTTCGCTTGATAAGTTCTATAAAAGTCAACGTCAAGCCGCAAACGGGTCCCTAAGACACCTTGTATAGATTTTTGTGGTTGATTCTGTGTCGTCGGTGAAGTTTAAAGTGGAGCCAGTTAGGAGCAGGACATAGATATATCGCAAGACAGTGACGGCAGGTGGACTTAACAGATTCGGTCCACCAGCTCGATAGGTCGCGACATTAAAAAGATCGCGGGCCACTCCAGGATGTAATTAACACGGAATCGGGATGAGTGGCGTGGCGTACCTACTGTGGTTACTTCGAAATGTAAGCAGCAGAGGCGCAGCGTCTAGAGGATTTCCATGAGGTTTACAATTTAAGATCATTGAATATTGCATTATATGTATAGATACAATAAACGTGCCTGGTGCTCGATATCCTCTAATGGCATGGCGTCAAAAAACGAACTTATCACGTTCATTGTACGAGTATGTAGGTACCAATGGTGGAGGGCTTGCCTAAAAATTTTTGGGCAAGCCTATAGTTACGAGTACATACTCTAAATTCTTTCTTAACTTTTTTTGTTCCGGGTTGCTCATCGAAAATGTTTACGCGCCGCCACTGGTAGGTACGCCGACTGTACAAGACAATACATAAATAAATATAATTTATTGACAATAGCAATAAATAACTTATTGTGAGTTGGTTTTGATTACCTGATGGTAGTGATATGCAAATCAGAATTCAAAATACAAATTCTAAACTTGACCATACAATTTCAGAAAGTATTTAAAGTTTAATCTACATATATCTGGAACTAAGGCGGAATACAACCAGGCATATTGTATTTAAATAAGTGAAATTAATGTTTCCGCATGTATCAGATGCAAATGAAGTACGGACAATACATGTCCAGTCACATTTTTTTAGAGTTTAATGTCACTTTAACGAGCTCTACGATATGAGACTAAAATCTAATTTTCAAAAGAAAGTGACGACACATGTTCTTTGCTCGGATCCTACAAAAAGAGTTAAAGTATTAAAAGTAAACGCTTGAGGTGAGTATGATATTTAATTTCACGTATTTACAATCACAATAATGTACCAGCAAACATTATACATACATAATTGAAGTCGGAACATAAATGAAAGTAGGTACACTGAATACAGGTAAGGAGGTTGTATTTAGCCGCGAACCAGTCAATATCCGCGGCGACACCTGTCTGCGACGTGATGATGTGTTGAATTGACGTCAATTTTGACGTTACGTCATTGTTACACTTAGTGGATGTGTGAAATTCAATGGTGACTATAATAGGTTAAATTCCTACGTTTTTAACCCCCAACGCAAAAACAGGGGTGTTATAAGTTTGATGTAGACACATCCAACTTACAACACCCCTTTTTTTGCGTCACACGCACGTACACAGCCGTGTATCTGTGTGTCTGTCTGTGGCATCGTAGCTCCTAAACAAATGGAACGATTTTAATGCGTTTTTTTGTCCAAAAGCTGACGTGACCGAGATGGTTCTTAGCTACGTTTCAACAAAATCGGTTTAGCCGGTTTTGAGATATTGAATTTTGAAAAGAAAATGTCGGGGGTTTTACCACTTTTCTAAATTGTTAATTATTAACGATGCCATTCTAAGCAGTTTTTATACAGGAACAAATGTTTGTATAGGAACAACTTCAATTAAAGGACATAAATAGACAAAAAATTGAGTCAAAGACTGACCTCGCTGGTGACAGCCGAAACGGGTTATGCTATTTGACATAGAAGTATGACATTTTGATTTAAAATTTCACGACTCTCACACATTATTTTTCACAACATCCTTGGCTTATTTAAGCGGGTATCTTCTTTAAAGCGACGTAGGTTCAGAAAACTGACAAAGTCAAAGCGCAAGAAACAAAAAACCGGCCAAGTGCGTGTCGGACCACGCAAAACGAAGGGTTCCGTGCCTATTAAAAAGGTCGTATCGTCATAGAAATCTTACGGCACTTACGTCCTTTTCTTTGAGGAAGGCAGTTTTTCAGCAATATCTCGGAAACCTTTCATCCGATCTTGTTCAAAACAATTTTCGGTAAATGAACTTAATAAGCGCTGTGTCCATGAAATTTTTCATATTTTTAAAATACACCGTTCAAAAATTAGAGGGGGGGGGGACAGAATTTTAGTTTATTGTTTATTGTTTATTGTTTATTATTACATAAAATTAGCACTGACAGATAATCCTTACGTGCTAATTGTTAATAATATTAGTGACTTTCAGGGCGATTATCTCCGACCCTATTCACTTAATCAAAAAAAATGCTAAGAAACCTTATATTTATTTTGAAAGGCCTATCGATTGATGTGCCACACGGGGGGTCACTATGAAAAAAAAAATTTTGACTTTTAGTTTTATGTATGGAGTGCACCCCTGAAAAAAATTTTTTTAGTAATTTTAATTACAAAACTTTGTAGCGGCTAACAAAATACACCTATCCTCAAAATTTTATTCAAATACACCTTATAGTATTCGAGTAAAATGCCTGTGACATACGGACAGACGGACATGACGAAACTATAAGGGTTCCGTTTTTGCCATTTTGGCTACGGAACCCTAAAAAGTCGTAGCGCTTGTTTGGATCATAACACGGCTGCCCTAAATTTAATTAGCAATCTTGAGGCCTTTCTCGAGGGACAATAGCTATTTATTAGATCCTGAGTTTTTGACTTTCGCTCGATAGAAAAAAATCACGAACATAGGTCTAAAATGCACTTAAAACATTCGTAACAAATTCTGCACAAAAGCTTTAAGATTGGTTCTAAAAATCGGCAATATCATGTTTGAGGTAACTTAGCTATTACTTTTTTATTTAAGTATTTAAACGCACAAAAAAAAAATTAAAAAAAACATGATATCCGCGCTTCTGAACACGCACTTCCATCTCGCTCACGCTTATGTAAAAATAATAGAAGTATGACGTCACAGTTTTCTATTTGTACTAATCGTTGTATGGAAAATCAAGTAAATTGCTGTTTTGTTTGCGAAATACTACGTTTAGGTGCATAGTTGAGGTACATTTTTTTTAAATAAAGCTTAAGAATTCTCTTGTTAGCCTAAAATTTACACTTGAAAAAAAAAAATGCTTAAATTTTCAAGTTCCATAGAGTTGCTAAATACGACCTTTGTTCCTAATACGATATGGACATATCCGAAATAAATTATTTATTACTAGAGCTGAGCTGTAGAACTCACGAGCCTGTCTTTTTTTCTTTTTTTTAATTTCTAAAATTCATCTTCTAAAAAAATATACAATTATTGAATCAACTCACAACATTTCACGAGAATCGGTTGAGAAATGCGACCCGTAATGGAGAGCACCGGCACATCCGGACATCCGGACATACAAACGAATTTTGGCCTAAGCGGAAACAGAGAACTTCGTTCAATTATTATTGGTACGGAGATAGTTTGAATCCCGGGGAAGGACATATCCATTAAGGGGGTGAAATGGAGGATAAAAGTTTGTTTAAAGCTACGATATAAACGAGTTCCACGCGGACTGAGTCGCGGGCAGAAGCTTGTATTTTATGATTTTGTTTACATTTTGTAATTTGACAGATTATTGCAATTTGTCGGTTTACTATACTTACGTATAGGTATAAAGCAACACTATGTTATTATCGTGCCTGAGATCGTACATCCTATTTTTGACAGCTTTCATCCCAGATCTCAGTACAATTTATGTCATCATATGTCATACATAATTGACGTTTATTGTACCGGAATGACGACTGTCAAAAATAGGATGTAAGATCTCAGGCACAGTAATGTTAACAAGAGCAAGCACCCTATTAATTTTAAATCATTTGGAGTAACGTTGATACTGTTATAAGCATGGATTACGGTTGAAATCACGTATTCGGGTTTGGGGGCCGATTTTTGACTAAAGACTTAGATTTATTTAGAAAATAAAGACTTTTTTTAGACAAAAAAAGTCTTTATTTAGCCCCTTAAATTTTCCCCAAGCCAAGTTGTGGTATGATAATGACTAGAATAAACCATTTCCGAGAAAACCTATCCTTAAAAATTAAATTGTCTATTTCTATGGAGAGCCGATTCTCCACACACACACACCGCCCACAGTGCGCCGGGTGCATGATAAAATTGAATCCGATGAAGAACTTCAACAGTACGTATCTGCTTATAACATAGTGCCATAATAGAATATTCCCATTTTTTTGTCGGTAGCTACGGCCCCGTTCATTAAACTTCACTATTTATTAGGCACTTCATTTGAAGTGCCTAAACGAGGCACTTAGAGTTTAGAATTTGCGTTTATTTTTTCCCAGACTCCTTAACAAGCGTAGACGGTTCGGTAATAATTGACAATTAAACGGACACCCTAATTATAATTGTTATTAGTTAGTTCCGGCGGTCAGCGGCGCGGCACGCTAAAGTTTCAATTCGGACAGTTATACCTACGTACATTTGAATAATGGATAAACTAGTTCTGTTTTCGAAGCAATTATGGTTACGCTAATGAGGAATAAGACGTGTGAGGGATTTCCATTAATTAAATTGTCTTTTTTCGCTTCTAACATCGTGTTATATAAAATGTACTTATTTTATATATTTACCATCCTCTCTACTGATATGCTGTTAGCTATCATCCCGCGGATATTGCAACGGGCAAAATTGTCGGGAACTTGTTTCTGTTGCTAGATGTATCAGTGTTACCGACCTACCTGTAAAAAAAAACAATACATTATATTTTTTTTTATTTAATTACACAAATGCATTCGCATCACAAAGTTGGTATAGGCAATTTAGTTTTCATTCGATTAATATTATAATTTCAACAGGCATTTGATAACTAAACGGCTGCTGTCAGTCCCTAAAACACCGGCATTTTTCCAATGTTCCCTGCATTCCCTGCACATCAATATCACCATTTTCCATCTGAATTTTATGTAAAATAAAAAAAGGAAATAAAATGTTGGCTACGTTCTGTTTAAATATAGTTAGGTACCTACTTAATGCAGTTGTGCGTACTTTGCGCAGTCTTACTTAAAATAAGTTTCTGTCAAAAATTTAATTTTTGATACAAGCTATTATTGCTGACTGTACTTTTCTGTATACCGTCATCAACTACTCATTGAGACGATTGTAACGAGCTCAAACTCAACGGGATATCCTCGGTTAAATACTGAGTTCTCATGGCCACCTTCTGTGTCCGACATCAGATCAGCTCGATGGTACCATAATATTGAATTGTCATCCAAACTATACTAATACCCAACATTTAATCGGATAACGGCAACTGACTGAAAAATGGATTGCAAATTTTGACGGACAACTTACACACTTACATATTTACATACGAACAGGTCAAGTTAATATAAAAAATATGGTTTTGGAAAAAAAATATTTACAATAGCGTTTTTTTTGTTTATTTCATTTTGAAACGTTATTCTAAGATGCTTTATTCAAGAATCCAACTAGCTTTCCACCCGGCAGTAATTATATAGATTTAAATGAAGCATACATTGTCTGTTTTTGTATGATTTATCTTGAATATTATAGAGTAAATATAAATGAATCAAAATAAAGATACTTACAAACATTTATACCTATCAATGTATTTTCTGACTTTTCAGAAGCTAGTTAAATTGTATTTTTTTTGATATCTGAAATTTTGTTGGATTTCATTTAATTGATAATATATCCGTTACTTAGAATAAATCAGCTATTTTAAATTATTTCCATAATTGATTTTATTTCCATACATGTTGTCAGTTTCATTGACTGCACTACGGGCGGTGTAATCTGTGTCCAAACGTCAGAAATAAAAGTAAATAAATATCGCGTTGGACCTTTAGGTAATATCTTTTAAATATGAGGAGAATTAGAAAAATTCCACTAGATTTTTGGTGAAGGAATTCACCGTGAAAAAATCTGTTTGTGAATAAATTGGTTTATTTCATATTCTAAAGCCAACACGCTATGGGTCAAATGTGAGAACTGGATTGGATGGGTAAATGACGGCCTCTGCTGGCGTTCCCAACAGTATTTATAAATATGTACCTTTGGTATATTATTTTATCATGTATCGGAAGTGCAGAGGGCCGCTGACGGTGGAAAACACTCACTATTTACAAATACACAAGAGAAAGAGAAAACACGGAATTATAAAAGGTTCACTATTTACACTGCTTAATTAAACATTACGGGCGCAAATAATAATGCAAAATCGGACAACAGAACTATCCTTTGAGAAAAAATCAATAGAGAAAACAAAAGACGCACACTGGCAGTGCAGCGGTGGCCGCGCCGCCGGCCAGCCTGCCAGCGCGCGTGCACCGCGAAGGTTGGCAAACGCGTCGTCTACAGGCAGAAAATAATAGGTACTAAGCCTCTCACAGACTGGCGCGGCCTGACCGCAGTGGTCAATAGTAAACTTGTCGTTAGCTATTAAATTTACTATTGACCGCCACCGCAGGCCGCGACAGTGTGATTCAGGCCTGAACCGCGTTATTTCGTGCGACAATCATGCGCGACGTACATATCGCAATAATACTGTAGCAATGTAATTTTATAATACTCTGATACTGAAATGATATATTGTATACTGTTTTGAAAAAATGACACCTCGCCGAGTTTTTTACGCCGGTTCTTCTCGAGGCAGAGGTTTTCTTTCCGAACCGGTGGTAGTTTATCGCCATTCATAGGTGCATGTAATATGCCTGAATTGAATTGAAGAATAAATCACTTTGACTTTGACTTTTTTTATCGCGCGAAATTACGCCTGTGAGTAAACCAAATGATGACAAAAAAATCTATAATTAAAATAATGTATGAATTTACGTTCTCCAAATTGTAAACACATAGCAATATTTGAAGCTTATGTGGAAATAATGTTTGACAACATTGCAGCGGCAATTGTATGGGAATTGTATTTATGCTAACAATTAAATAATATGGTTATTCCGGATCGGCGCGGTCCCGCCATTAAGAGCCAATAAGCGCAACAAAAACGTTATATTTTTCAATATCGGAGCAAGCATTAACGGATAATCTAAGCGCGAAAGCTATTTCAGAATACCTATTTAATTTAAGATCTCAGGGCAACAGGCGCGATAAGGCCAGTAATGGCATTAGGTCGCTACTCGGTAAATTAAAAAGCAAGGACCAACTTCGCGCGCCTCGCCGCCCCCGCCCCGCCCCATAGCGCTGGCCATTTGCATTTTCCTACATGAGATGGAAAATAGTTTTTTTAAAGCTAGTAAGCAGTCTGGGGTCATTCCCTTTTTACGACAATCGTGATATAATAGGCGAGTTCAAAGTGCCTTCTACTTTGATGGGACGAGACGAGTCGGGTGCACTTACCCCCTGCACCTGCACCCTTCAGGTTGAATGTATCTTTGTTGACACCGAAATTCTATTCGTATAGTGAAATTTAAGATCGTGATTAAAATCCTTATAGAATGTGTACTAAAAACTTTACTTGAAGTATGACTTATTGCAGACGGCCCCAAAAAAGGAGTGTAATGTTTTCAGGGTTTATGTATGTGTGCGAGTTTCTTTGTGTGACCAGAGAAAATAGACGTCTCAACCGATTTAGGTCTGTAAGGTATCGTTAGAACCCTTAAGATTTCCTAGATAACGTAAGTTATCTATCTGTATATGATTATAATCGGCAGTCGTGTTTTTAGATTTCCGGATCCTCGCGACGCCCTCCTCATATTGGAATGTTACACGTTAATGATATGTTATATATATATGTAATAAACTCTTGTATAATACAATTAGACTGCGTTAAGAGTCACGAAAGGTTTAAATATGATCTAAGGAGAGATAATTTGAATCCTATCTTAAATTATCCAACGCAGTCCACGGAGACCTGCTTCGCTTCTCACGGCTAGGCCTGCTTACCACACCTGTGGTTTTAAAGGTATTCTATGAGAACACCGTCACTTAGGCATAAGAACTTAGCACATACAAGTTCTAACTACCAAACAACTGCCCTGTATATTACTGTCTCAGGTTCTCGCCTATCGGGCGAACAACCATGGACCTCCTCTCTATACTGTCCTTTATTGACTTTATAAACATTTACATAGAAGAAGTCTCAAGTATGTCATACTAGTCATCCGAGGATAATGCATTATCCGGGGTTATCAGGTCTTAGTCGAGTCTGTTCTTTGGTCAATGTGCATGTGCCCATCGGATCATCGTATTCTCCTAAGGGTGCATTGCATCCACATATTTCGCTGTGTGGACAACACGTAACTGATAAACATATATGCCAATCACGGCCATGCCTGTCCCGGGCATGCTTAACCACGGCAGGTCTTCACTCCCTCCAACTACATACTCAGCCTGAGACACTATCGCTTACGTACCCAGGGATCGGATACCGGTATTTTCACCATACAAATATACCGGTATTATTTAATTCTATTTCGTTCTTTGGTTTATTATATCATTTTTGATCGGGCTGTCTAATAATACGAAAATGTTGCCTAATTACATGAAAGAGTCCTTCATTCAGAGCCTCAAATAATTCAAAATATTGGACTTCTTTGGGGATTTTTGAAAAAACCCGGTTCCGATCC
Source organism: Epinotia nisella (assembly GCA_932294315.1). NCBI lineage: Eukaryota > Metazoa > Arthropoda > Insecta > Lepidoptera > Tortricidae > Epinotia > Epinotia nisella. The sequence continues at coordinate 10,274,301 of OW028674.1, forward strand.
CTGAATGTACCTATGGTCTCGCTCTTATTGGAACCTTGTCCAGGATAAGACCCGGGACTAGCAAGCTTACACTAAGGCAGCCCAGTCTCGGGCGCGCGCTTACATACTCGTATACTAGTGAGTTGAGGTTAGTCAAAAGTAAGTCTCGTTGAGGTGAAAGGTACGTTGACGCAATCGATATCGAGGGGTGACCATCAATGTGCGACAAACCGACACTTACATATTAGTCAGGGGCGGGGGATTGAGTCTTACGCAATGCAAGTTATGTTTATAGAAAATGAGCATGCCCCCGAATGGCCTAACATCTTGCCTATCATCTCTAATCTGGGCGTATACAGGAGCGCGAAAGCCCTTAATGCTGGGTCGATAAAAGGTCTCTTACCAGGAGTAAGTCAACTGAGTGATCGCGAAGGAAGTTCATCACCTCGTCTTTCATACCCCTCAAGCCATTGGCATTGTAAATGCCAATGGTAATCGAAGCAGGTTTAAGCTTTTGGGACGTACTATCCATAATAGTAGGCACCGTGAACCTGGCTGACACTTGGTGCGGCAAGGTACTGTGTCGTTGTTGCGAATAAGCGGGCAGTCAGGCCGCTCGCCACCTCTGGTGGGAGTATCTGAATTACGCCCAGAGTGGGGTGAGGACTTCGACTTTGCTCCGGTGTCGCAACTTTTTGGGCGGCAAGGGCATCCCCCATAGTTGGTAGTATGCCCATGGGTTAGCTTGCGCACCAAACAGTTGCAGCACCGTATGCCGTTCGGGTCCTTAAACCCCTTCGAGCACTCGCAATCGCGAGTTGCGTGATCCCCAGCGCACTTGACGCAACAGGGGGGTGACAGCCACGAACGCCGTGGCTGAACCTCTGACAATTGTGGCATGTGAAAGATGGGTCCTCTTGTTAGGAGTTTCCCTTATAGAAATGGGCCACTTCAAACGTTTTGAGTTTCTGTGTCGGATAGCCGACCGAATTACTGCACTCGGACTTTGCAAACAATCGTGCCAAAAGCCGCAACAAAGCAACATTCTTAATTCAGTCGAATAGTCGAACGACATACTGATCGTACAGGTAAATTACTTTCGAGACGTTTTTGCATTTTAGTTGTGACCTCTGTAGCCAGCTTCACACACACACTTACTTGTATCTGTGTACGTCAACGTGTACGTGTGTCGCTGTAAATAATATATACATATACTACTACGAATGCAAAAACGTCTCGAAAGTAATTTATCTGTACTTGCTTTTAACTCACTAAATCATTACTGCCAAACTTACCACATACGAGGAATCAACGTATTTATGCCAAAATTAATTGCTACGAGTGGTACGTACTTTGCAGTGGAAATAGCTTGTGAGAATAATACTTTGAGTGTTTGAGCGGCAGTAGATAAGGGTAAAAGTGGAAATTGCAATCCCTCTTCATTTTCTGAAAATGTAAGGCATGAGGTTACACGCAATTTTAATTAAAATGGTGTAATAATTACGTGGCTTGAGTTGGAGGGAGGAGCTCTGTTGAGGTGTGGGCCGCTTTTTCTACCGTTGTCGCATTTTGGAAAAGTAGTGTTCAAATACAAATTGATGATTCTAATGAAAAAGATGCTTTTTTATGTCTATCAAGTATTAATGAAGCTATTTATTATTATCATACAGTGGAATGACTAAGTAAAAACGGAACAAGTGCGAGTTCAACTCGCGTGGTGAGGGTTCCGTATATAATACACAAAAATATTGAGAATTTGCCCGTTACTTTGATAACTCAAACTTCTTATAGATTTTCCTGTAATCTTTAGGCAAGGAATTATAGTCCATATTTTTTTCAGAATTAAGCCTAGTAGTTTCGGAGATAGGGGGGAATGGTCAATTTTCGTCTTTTTTCCTAAATTACTTCAAATCTGTTTTTGCTAATGTCATAAAAAAACAATGAGATGCTTACAACAACCCCTTTTATTTGATATGCACAATACAGTTTGCGAAACTTTGCTTGTTCAGAATTAATTAATTTACTTTACGCGTCCATCTTTGGGTCACCAATTTACATATGTGTATTAAATTTCAACTCAATCGGTCCAGTAGTTTCGGAGCAAATCAGCTGTGACAGACAGACAGACAGACAACCGAGTGATCCTATAAGAGTTCCGTTTTTTCCTTTTGAGGTATCGGAACCCTAAAACTGTTCGTTTCTCAATAGGATTTTCCACGAGGTTACTTTTATGTTTTTTTTTGTACCTCAAACGGAAAAAAACGGAACCCTTTGGATCCCCTTGGGAACTCTTTGGAAATAGGATCACTTTGTTGTCCGCCTGTCTGTCTGTTTGTCAAGACCCTTTATCTCGGGAACGCGTGGAGCTATCGAAATGAAATTAAACCCATATACTCAAGTCTACAGTACCTTGAAGTTGTAAAAAAATCAAACTTCTAAGTTAATGTCAAAAAAAGATACGGCCGTTTATGCCGTAAAAAACGAATATTTCGACACAGTCAAGGGAATCAAAATTTATAGAGTACTTTCCATTGAGCTAGAACTATGAAATTTGGCAAGTAATATCGTCTTATACTGCAAGGACAGGAAACTATCTGAAAACTGTACATTTGTGATTAAATCCTAAAAAATATAGTCTTTATTTAAAATACGTAATCAATAATCGAGGTAACTAGGAGGAAGTGTATGCGAAACTCAGCTAGTATCTAATTTATTTCCAAAATTGATTTCCATACATGTGGACTTCACTGACTGGACTATATTCCACGACGTGTTTTAGCTAAAATCTTGTCGACCACTGTACTAAAATTACAGGATAAAGTGTGTTTAAAGTACCTATCAAGTGCGGCTTTAAAACTATGGAAAAGTTCTTCTTCACTTTCATGCTTGAAAAATATCTCATTACCTACAGCTTCCCGCGCGGAGGCAAAGTTGTACTTTACACTCCTAGGGAGCTGTAGATTATTTTCAGTTGGCTAAGCAGAATGCTTCCATGGACACTAAACTATACAGGGTCACAGAACAGTATAATATGACAGGGTGAGTTGTAATTAGAAATGACAAGACTTGATTGAAAGATACACTTAATAACATTTATATAAAAGTTTGTAGCATCGATATTGATATAGTATTTTATATAATCATTACACAATAAGGGCTCTTAAATTCTCGTACCTACTTAGGCCACTCGGCAAGTCTCGTGGCCTAAGTAGGTACGAGAATTTAAGAGCTAATTGTGTAACTTTTGTATACAATACTTTTTATACGAGTCAACAGAAATAATTAAACAGACTTGGTATCTAATGAAAAATATCTAAGCCCTGCTGAAACGAATTTATTTTAGTTGTCTAAAGCGTTGTCTTATAATTATTATAGTTGTGTTGGAAGCTCCATAGAAAAAAAAGTTTGTGGTTTTAGTTTAGTGTACGAAGTCTTCATTCAAACATTAAATTCAACGAGTATAAAAAATATTTTAAGATATCAAATATACAAACAAGTAAATCGAAAGAATTTTCGAAAAACCCGACTGCTTTTTACCCGACTGCGCGACGCAAAGGAGGGTAATGTGTTTATCAGCCTATATATGTATGTATGTATGTATGTATGTATGTATGTTTGTTCCTATGTGGCACTCCAGAGACCAAACGCGTGGACCGATTTTGATGATTCTTACGTCAATCGAACCGTCTTACTCTTGCGAGTGTCACTAAAGACATGACGGTAATCAAAATTCAAAATGGCGACAACCAGACGCCAAAATTGAAAAAAAAAAACAAAAAAAGTTAACGAAATATGTCGAATGGGGTATCACTGAATAGGTATTTAAAAATCAGTTATAGGTTTCTTTTACAGTTTTTCGTTTAGAGTGACCATTTAAAATCTATAACGTTATAAAGTTATAGTAATTCTGTTCAGTATTAATACTGCACTGCGCGACGCAAAGGAGTTGCCGTTGATATTGTGCTGGGGTGTTACTGTGCATAAGCTACAAGGAACGACTTTAGACCGAGCTGTGGTAGATTTAAGTTCACGCATTTTCGCAAAAGGTCAAGCATATGTAGCTTTGAGCCACGTTAGGTCTCTAAATGGATTAATTATCAGTAGTTTAGACCACCGCAAGCTACTTAATAATCCTCACGATATTAACTCCCTCAATGAAATGACAAGATTGCGAAATTTGCCGTCTTTTAATACTAACTAAAAAGTGTTAAATAAAAAAAGGTAATTTAGAAAATAAAAAAACCCGACTGCTAAAAAGCTATCTTTAGAAAAAAAAACTGAAAAGAAAAAAACAAGTTCAGTAGTCGAGAACATTGAATCAGTTTCATGATTAACATTTCGTATGTCAATTTGGACCTTGGAGTTTAAAAATAATGTCCAAATCGCTTGTGACGGATCCGGAACGAGGCATACGAATCGTTATGACACAGATAAAACAAACTATACATTCCTATACGAAACAGCAACTTCAACAGTCGGGTCCCATTAAAAGTCTAGGCTGCGGCACTAATGTTGACGACAATAATGGGACCCGACTGTTGAAGTTGCTGTTTCGTATAGGAATGTATAGTTTGTTTTATCTGTGTCATAACGATTCGTATGCCTCGTTCCGGATCCGTCACAAGCGATTTGGACATTATTTTTAAACTCCAAGGTCCAAATTGACATACGAAATGTTAATCATGAAACTGATTCAATGTTCTCGACTACTGAACTTGTTATTTTCTTTTCAGTTTTTTTTTCTAAAGATAGCTTTTTAGCAGTCGGGTTTTTTTATTTTCTAAATTACCTTTTTTTATTGACAAATATTATAGCCTATCACTCCCATGATTAAGAGGAATCCAACGACACCTCATACATCAAAATCCATCAAGCCGTTTAGGCTACAGGAGGCCACAAAGAAACAGACATACATACATACTTACATATTCTCGAAAAACATTACCCTCCTCCTTTGGCAGTCGGGTAAAAATTTCTTCATTACAGTACAGGCCCTGGGCTAGTGTGCACAGGCCTCTTCTCATGCATGAAAGGGAAAGGGCAGTAGCTCCCACAGTTCTCACACCTACAAAGTGTGGGATGGGGACTTCACATACATCTTTGAATATCTTCACAGATGTCTCGCCAGAGTAAACGTAAGGCAATCTCGTATATCACCAGGCAATTTTTGTCTTTAAAGTTAAAATAATGCTAATGTGCTCATGCAGAAAAGTTTTGATACGAAATTTGTGGTCATTCATTCGTTACAAGAATGTGACCGATATTATTTAAAATGTATGTGTATTAGGTTCAATAACACGCCCAGCCTTAGGTATGTATTCTTCAACGTATTGGGGTGAAACTGCGCAAAGTTCTCAGAAACTTGGCGTCTTACCGAATCAATACTTGAAAATTGTGCTTTGTTTCCAACCCGCAAGTTTGTTTATCCCGGGAGCTGAACTGATATTCGTAACACTTTCCAAATGCATAGCTATTGCTTTTACCAGTCTCGCCACAATTACGCCGTGTTACAAATTTAAGGCCAATTTAGCCTAGGATGATCTCTTAGATCGAATGAATACAAAATTTTGTGTAAATAGAGAATCTGCTCTAAATTCGACGGCCGGCGCAGCCAATCTACACGCATTCAAAACATATACATCGTTCTCTAAAGTAAACATTATATACATTAGTTAGGTATGCTTCAAATTAGCTGAAAAACACATTATGATTTACCAAAAACAAATGTGAAAATGGGAGCCAAGTTCAATATTAACAATATCGTGGCTGTCGACTTAACCAAGATGTGAGATCTAAATGAATGCCAAGTTTTGGACATCCCCACTTATAATAATCCCCATCGCCACTTATATTAATCTCGTAATTAAAAAAAAGAATCGGCCAGTATCATTTCAGACATTGTTCTGTCACGAATGATCTCAGCTTCCCATGAACGGAAAAACATGAAATATTTTTTTATAGGTACATTATTATTCTGGCTTCCGCTTAGGATAAGAATTAATTTTCCGAAATATATGAACTCTTTAAATTTTTAAATTCTTTTTCTAATAATATATATATATCGCTTACCTACACATCTAAGCTGTCAGTAACGTCAAAATGGCAGAATTGCTTTGTCTTTTACCTATTTAATAATTTAGATCCGGACTACGATAGACATTCACGAAACGCATACCAAACGATCAAGCATAAAAAATAAATATATTCTAATATGAGAACTTATAAGCGCAAATTTCTTATTCAGGCGTAATTGCAATAAATGTATCAACAAATTTGAACAAAATAAGTAACACGAATTTGTTTTTTTTAATGGCATGGCGCTCTGGCGCGTTCAGCCAAAGTATAAGGAATGGGATTAAAAGAAAATGCGGATAGATCGAAAATGTAGAAGACAAGCGAAAGACCAGGAAAGAGTAGTATAATATAGATTATATTAAAGTTTGATATTATTTAAATACTAAAAATTATATAAGGCTTTAAATATTCCTATACAAGGATGAGTCATAGGTACTTTTTTACCTTTTAACAAATTACTACAAACGAGCACTTGGCTGCTCACGTTTAAACGTCTAGCAATTTGTCACAACAATTTGCTATAGTTAGACTGGTTAGGAGTGTATGGCTGTCTCTTTCCAACTATTGCAAGTTGGTGTGACTAATTGCGCCCGTTTGTAGTGTGCCACACTGGCGCGGCCTGCGGTGGCGGTCAATAGTAAAGTTGACAGCTAATGACAAGTTTACTATTGACCGCCAAGGCCAGGCCACAGAAACACCAAGTTGGCGGCGGAGTCTACGTTTGTAAAAAAACCGGCCAAGTGCGAGTCGGACTCGCGCACGAAGGGTATCTATAAAAACGGCAAAAAAATTATGTCTGTTGTATGGGAGCCATAGTCCGACTCGCACTTGGCAGGTTTTTTAGTATTTGTTGTTATAGCGGTAACAGAAATACATAATCTGTGACAATGTCAACTCTCTAGCTATCACGGTTCTTGAGATACAGCCTGGTGACAGACAGACAGACGGACGGACGGACGGACGGACAGCGAAGTCTTAGTAATAGGGTCCCGTTTTTACCCGTTGGGTACGGAACCCTAAAAACAGGTCAAGTGCGAGTCTGACTTTTTGGAAAAATCTTCACGACGCATAGTGTATTAGTTAAGTCATGAGTACAGCGCCATTTATTGGTGCATTTTGTTACTAACTTGCGTGACCAAGGAACTCGGTATGTATGTTGGTTTTTCAGCGATAATTCTTTATCAAGTGCGATTACTCTTTTTGTATTTGCTAGAAGGTACTGACTTTCAGAATACTTTCATACGAATGTGAAGGAAAAATATTAAACACCAAATTAACAAATGATTTTTGAAGAATAAAATAATCTTGCTTGGTTAAGTTCGGTGATGGGGGGATGGTATTTTTTTCAACATTTTCCTTTATAAATCAAAATTTTACCACTGTAGAAAAAAGAAGAAAAACTGTTTTTGAATGTGCAATTCAAGCCCTTCATATGATATCCCACTTGGCCTACTAACTAGACTTTTATTTTTTGACCTCCCCCTCTTATCCGTTCTTTTTTATGGAAATTAAAAATATATATATTTAAATTTTCATCTTCCATACACGTGGAGCTTTGTTTACAACCCTTCCAAATTTAAAATTGATAGCATGAGTAGGTAGTTCCTGAGATATTTAACTTTCTGACAGACAGACAGACAGACGGAGACCATTCTGTTTTTACCTTTTTGGCCCAGAACCCTGAAAAGGCGTTTGGAGTAAGCTTATCTATAAAATCAGTATATCATCATAAAATTACGTTGACCACACCAATACAATGACGTAAGAAGCATAAAAACTTATAACTCTAACAAGTTCCTTGTTAGCCAAATATAAGACAGTAGTATGTAAAAACTAGCGGTTTAAGATACTGACTGTGTTAATAGGAATGAAAAAATTACACACTTGTATCCAAGTTCCGTTAAAATCGACTTTCATTGTTTTTGTGTATAAGTCAATAATGTATAGATTGTATAGTATGTATAGAGATTAGGTATAATGATTTACTTTTCGTTCAAGACAAGACAGCATTAGACAATCTGAGTAGCATCAACCACGGGCACTCAACACTCAAGCCCCTGCTTAATGAATTACGTTTCACGTGACGGGTATGACGGCCGTGACGTCACAGACACTCGCTGATTGACACGTCGTCACGTCGCGAGTGCTTTCAGGGCTGGTATTCATGACGCCTACCGAAAACACGTCTGAGTGAACCATTGTAAGTGAGACATCCGATCACACGCAGTTGTTGCAAACGTCAACGTCAATGTATTTAGGTAAACTAGACGTGGGCGATGAGGCGAGCCAAGAATGGTTATTAATACTTACTTAGAATAGCAGAACACGCTTAATGCCCAATTTTCTTCATTATCACTGATGACTTTGTGTAATTTAATTCCTACCAAATTACATCGATTAACATTGATTACTTTAGTCACGCGTAGTGTAATTACAACACGAATATATGTATTCACAGCCAATGTGCTATTTAAACACTATGTAACGACACAATAGACTACTTGACAGAGTTGGATGGACTATGAGATGAGTCAAAAGTTATTTGTTATTGACATTATTATAATCGTTTGGGCCCTCGATAATAATCAACTATATTTTATGTTCTACATAGGTACCTACCTACCACTTACGTGTATAAAAGGGTTGTATTCCACTTGAGCCCATTGTTTTCTTTTTTATTGAAATATCGTACTGATAATTTTTAGTTTACTCTTCATTTGTAGTTCAGTCTAATAAACGACCTTCATTGAATGAACTATCCATATGGTTACTACCTCCTCCAATCCAATCTACGATATAAGGCAAAACGCTATCAAGTGAGTATTGACACTATGACAAGGAGTTGGACGCTTCCTCGTACAGTCACGGACTTTAATCGTTGAGCCATTTAGAGCTCATCTTTTACTGGATAATCATAGCTTAACTATTAAAAACCAAAATTAGTTGACACCTAAATAGCTCAACGATTAAAGTCCGTGACGTACAGTCGCCCACACTCCTAACTGACCATTTGTGAACCTTATGTCACTAATATAAGGTTCACGAATGGTCAGTTAGGAGTGTGGGCGACTGTACCTACATTGAACGACCTATTGTTTCAATAGCCTAATTTTAGTCTAGCCACCCCACTTGTAATGGATACCTTCCCCAGAATGTAAAGTGGTTAGTTAGCCACCCAGATTCTCTGCATTATGATACAATTTACCTACTGGTAAAACGTACCCGATTTCATTGGTATTATAATTATACTTATTATTAATTGTGCACTCAATTACCCAGAGAGCTTGTTACTGCTTAATAAAACGCCTTTCAGGCCCGAGCAAGCCAATCAATTGCAATTTTGTGTAATATTTAGGTTGGCTGACCCCAGCCACATCATTCGAGCCTGCGAGGCAGGTGTGCGCACAGGTGTATCCGTTGTGCGTGCAGAGCCTCGCCGACTTAAAGGTCATTACGGCTATTAATACATTCTCCATCAATGTTAAATAATTCTATACACAGTTTGTGGATGACGCCTGCCTCGGACGCGTTTTCCCGGGGACGGCGGGTGGACGGCCCCACCAGTGACACCTCACCCCATGTTAATGGATGACTTATATATGTGCAAAGAGCACCATTTACAATGTTTAGGGTAAGTTTATTGTCGAATAAAGACCCCAGTACATAGCTACTAATTATTAGGTATTTCAATAATAAAGCCCACAGCATGTACTCACTTAAATTGTAAAGTTATAAGGAATCATTAAGTCACCATTTGGGACTATATCTGTAGCAAGTCTGCCAAAAGGCAAGATCACCATCGCGTGTCTAATTGTTACAGTAAAGCAATCACTTTGAGTCACTATTCTGGGACTATATCTGTAGCAAGTCCGCCACAAGGCAAGATCACCATCGCGTCTCACATTGTATAAATAAAGCAATTATTTTAAGTCACCATTCTGGGACTATATCTCACATACGTCCGCCAAAGGGCAAGATCGCCATCGCGCGATACATTGTGAAAAAGACAGGTCGAGACATGTCGTCGAATTCGGGTGTATCTCGACACCTTGACCGTACAGAGACCAGGGGCGTAACCTTTGGATGCCTGTGATTGGCTATTATTAATAGAAGAAAATTGCATTTTGGAAATTGTGGAAATCAAATCTCTGTATCACGATGTGTATCATTGTTAGTGGAAAACTTACCAGTTACGCTAGGATCTCTTGTAATGTGTCATAAGAAGCGCATAGACGCTATCTCTATGTAGATCTAACTAATAAGACGACAAAGGTCGCAGTATTCCAATTGGAACCCAATAACTAAGAAGAGTCCATTCAATCATGCTAATTAGAGTATTGGAATAATTAATAGAAGTTCATCATATCAGCCGAAAGACGTCCACTGCTGGACATAGGCCTCCCCCAGAGAGTTCCATATTGACCGGTCCTGCGCCACCCGCATCCAGCGGACGGAATAGAAGTTATTGGAGAGTAATTAGAGAACGCAGTCTGTTAGTAAACCTTAGTGCCTTAGTGTCAGGAACCATTGTAAATCTTGAAAAAGCTTATTTTCTCGATGTTAGCTTCCTGAAATAGAAAAACCCCAGATTTTCATGTGGAAAGTGTAAATTCAGACAGGTTCAGACTTACCGGCTAGGCCACTCAAAATCTACTATAAAAGGGGGTCTCAGCCCAGTAGCTAATTGTGTTCGCTCGACTCCCAACCAGAAGAGTCTCAACTAACTAGTAAACCAGTAGGGCAAGTGATAGAAAAGTAAATAGGGCAAAAGTGATAGGGCAGTCGGTATTGTAAGTTAAATAAATCGTGTAAATTATATTCTTTATTATCATTCAGCTAAAAAGTTTCATTAAATCCCCCTTCTTCATCAGCGTGTCGAGCGACAACGTGGGATTAGCACTGCCCAGCAGTTTCATACTGCTCCAACGTTCTGGCTACTCCTCCAGCGTGTCAGGTCGGCCGCCAGCGGCGCCGCCTCAGTACCTGCAGGGCAGCAAATTGTTAGGTGGCTTAAGGAGTCGCAAGAATCCCGGTCGAGTCACCTTCTACTGCGACTCCGGCGACGCAATACGCCCGTTCCCGCGCGGCACCACGATGCGCGTCAAGCGCGTAGATGTTCCCGCGCGCCCACGTCGGAACGGGGCGTTGCTTACAAAGAGATGTTTTTGTTCGGCATTTAACATCCCGAACTCATTTTAATGTTTCGCGCGCGCGGTTTCACCCACCCCGAGCTAACGTTTCAGGACAGAATAGTAAACAGAATCAGCACATATATTTGCCAAAAAATGGTAGGGGTGACGGGGGGTGGTCGACTATAGTGGTAGGTAGACAAACTGTAACAAAAACTCGAGCTACGCGAAAGCTTTCTGTCGGACAACTATAATGTGCAAGAATCCGTTGTCTCCCCCCGCTTGGTCAACAGCCCCCCTAGTCTGTAACTTCTTTTAAGCTCACCTCAACGCTCACCCACAAATATATATTGACACTGCGATTCGTAGTAACTCAGCTTAGCTAGAGAGGTCTAGTTTCGTTAGGCGCTCATGCGCCGCACCCCACCCGAACGCCTGGAGTGTTGCGTCGCTAACGAACGTCTTTTGCAAGAAGCTGCGTAATATTAAAATCGGTACTCGTAAGTAATAATTGTTATCGTAATATTATTTATAATTTGTGATTAAAAAAATGTTTGATTCCTATTCTTTCTATGCTGTGCCATTATTTTTGATTTTATTGCAGTTTAATTATGGTACGTGTTAAAAAATGCAAGTGTGGTTTGGGGCTAGTAGACCTTTAGTGAACCTATACCATGCTATTCTGGACATGCTTTCTCTTCTTCAAATTCTTGTTTCAGTGCTATGCGGACATATAAAATCAAGATTAATCGAGAAAATATGCCCAAAAATGTGTAATTATGTTTCGACGACTAATTTATTGTTTACTATGTTAAAATAAGCTGTCGGAGGATTGATGTGTTAATAAATAATAGTACTATTGCAGAGGCCGGGAAATAGCAATTCGTGGATGAGTTGATTTTGTCGGATGAAGAGAAGCTGAATCCGACAATTAGAGACGAATCCACGAATTAGCATTCCCGTCGAGGCAGATTTAGTGTTTTTTTCCAAAAATGCGAGGAAATCAAATAATATTTTCAATAATTTTAAAACAGCGAGTATGTTCATGTTAATAACCTATCAAGTTCCTGCCCAACTTATTAAAAAAGTATGTACACGGCATGACTTAATATAGTGCCAGTTTCAATTGACATACATATATAAAAAAATTAAAAACATTAGATTCGATTAACAATTTTATGTTTTATGTAATTAAAGTCATTAAAGATTAAACGGGATTGAAATCTAAACGCATTTTAGTTCGTTTTGAACTTTATTTCGATTACATTTTAATTTCTTCAGTTAATACTATTTGAGACATTTTTTCAATCGTTACTTCGATCTCTTGCAAAATTAAGCATTTTGTCTATGACAATTTAAAAAAATTAAACTTGGGAAAACTTTAGCACACTACAAGCGGGTGCAATTTGTCACACCAACTTGCAATAGTTAGAAAGAGACAGCCATACACTATTGACCAGTCTAACTATAGCAAGTTGTTATGACAAATTGCTAGGTCTTTAAAGTTGGAGCATTTGGCTGTTTGTAGTGATTAGTCTTGGTCAAAACATATGATTAAAAGGTAAAAAAGTATACAGTAATGGAATTTCATACATTTTTCTGGTCGCTAAAACTCATCGGTAACGAGGAACTTCACAGGTCTATCAAATCTAAATTGTTCACTGCTAAATCAGACCTGATCCAAAAGATATCAGACATTTTCAGTGAGCCCTCAGCACCAGAGAATATTGAACAGGCCGGAGATAAGCTGTTTCTGTCAATTTACCAAGCACCTACCCAGGAACAAAACCTCAACAAATACCGCTACTCAGCTTTTTTAAGAGCATCGATGAAGCCGAAATCAGATATGGCCACTCTTCCTCATACTAGAGGAGCTTCGAAGCAGCACTCGTTCAGAATATACCTACAGGTATCTTTAATCACACAAGTTATCGAATACTGTTTGGTTTTTAAAATACAAATATTTATTTGACCTAAATACTTTGATCTTATTACTTATTTACAGATACAACAATGGCTCGGCAACCCCCTACCACCAACTCAATGGGGATGGGCCAGAGGAGACGATGGCATCCTAAAGCCAGTGACAACCAACGATCCAGTGGCACCTGACTCGATTCTCAAAACCATATTTTGCCGGTGCAAGACTGGGTGTGAATTACCTGCTCCAGTGTCTGCGGTGTATGCTCCGGCTCATGCACTAACGGAGCTCCCATCGAAGCCACCGTCGACGACGATGATTATGACGATATTGTAGTATTAGAAGATAATTAAAAAATATATTTTTAGGAATATATTAAAAAAATGTGTTTATTTCTTTATTGTCCATCTTCTTCCTCCATACCTCATGAATTATTTATCCCAGTGGAAAAATGTGTATATCTATTATGTAGAAAATTTGATGAAGATTACTTGTGTTTCAGAACAATTTTTGCTGTAGGCCACAGTTTACGAGTTATTTACGGAAAACTAAAAAAAGGACCTTTACACCCCCCTCCGGCCGTTAGCTTCCCATGAATTATTTATCCCAGTGGAAAAATGTGTATATCTATTTTGTAGAAAATTTGATGAAGATTACTTGTGTTTCAGAACAATTTTTGCTGTAGGCCACAGTTTACGAGTTATTTACGGAAAACTAAAAAAAGGACCTTTACACCCCCTCCGGCCGTTAGCTTCCCACCCATCAGTACTTATAGTATGTCGTATAAAACACCATTCCCTACAACTATGCCAAAATTCGCTTTGACACGAGCTTTTGAAGTGGTACAGTTCAAAATGTATCACGTGACTTCCGGAATAACTTTTTGTAGAGAAGCCTAATCTGATTTAAAATAATTGTTTGTTACATGTTTTAATCCTTCTTTATTTGCCATTAGTTGTTAATCACAAAATGTTATTTAGTTTATGTGGCGGACATAAAAATAATGCTGAAATGACCGCCATTTTCAATGTAACGTGACGTGAGCCAAGTGAGCTACTTCAGTCAATGTTGCCATATATACCGATTTATCTGTACTTATACAGATTTTAGTGAATTCATTCAGATAATTATATATTTTACGGATACAAGGGTTCCATAGCCAACAGAGAAGTATCCACTTGAACTTAATTAACGGTTGTATCTCCGACACAACCCGCTTCTTTTTTCCCTTGATAGGCAGCTTTTGGTCTTCGTTGGGTGGCCTACATATTCAAATTATAACTACGAGAATTCAACCATAGGGCAGTCGGGATGAAAAAAATCGTTTTTATAATGTAGGTTTTTGTATTTCGCCTGAGCGAGGCAAGTACAATTCAAGACAGGAACAAAAGCGGGTAAGAAGAGCCGTTGAAAGGCCTTCGGACCGAAGTCGGGACAAAATCAACATCCTTCGCCAAACACGTCGCGTAATCCCCGCGCGTTTCCTGCTTTTTGTTGATCATTCGTTTGATTGTCGGTAGGTAAGGGGAATTTTGAATTTGCCGAGAAATCTTTTGTAACGCCACTCCACCAATATATATATCTCAATAGTTTTTGTAGGTATAAAAAAAATATATACGAATCATCATCATCATCATATCAGCCGAAAGACGTCCACTGCTGGACATAGGCCTCCCCCAGAGAGTTCCAAATTGACCGGTCCTGCGCCACCCGCATCCAGCGGACTCCCGCGACCTTTACCAGGTCATCAGTCCACCTTGTGGGGGGCTATATACGAATATTGTAAGTAATATATATTAATAAATTTCTACGCACATGCAGACTTTCTGCTAACATACTTGCTTTCTGAATATTATCAACAAATATAGGCAAACTGGGTGAAATGAATCGACTACTTTCCTGGTAGTCGATTCATTTCACTTTCCCGGAATTGCTTAACCCCTCGTATGCGGATGTCAAAATTGTGCAATCAAATTATGACTTTGATATGTAAAACAATGGGTTCAAATGCTTTGCACGGATCCGTGTCTAATCATAGGAGGGGTTAATAGTACATTGTGTTACAAGTACGGTAAGATATTAATTACGAACGAGAGCCTATTAGTTACCGTACGTGTCGCATACAATGCTTTTCATCACATTTGCGAGGAAATAAATAACTACTTACAAAAGACAGAAAAATCTATGTTTCATACAACCGCACCAATCAAAAATTGACGAAATTGACAACTTCACTTCCAGATCATTGCGAGTGCTCAATATTTCATTCAATCAATCACAGAGCAGTACAGCGGCTCGTGGCCACCTAGATTTTTTTTCAACCAATCACAGAGCAGAATTCTTGTGGCCCACGGCCAACGAGATTTGCTTAAACGAATCAGATCACACCCATTACGCCCTTGGGCGTCATAAAAAACAATTACGCCCATGGGCGTAACAAAGGTTATTGTAGCTCTGCATGCCTGCACGTTATGAAGCCCTTTACGAGCAAGTGTGATGAAAATATTATACTTAGCTGTCAAGTTTCCAATATTAACAAACTAGCAGGTATGTAAACAATTTCTTTTTGTAATGTAATTTTAACACGTCCAAATCATTAGTATGAAGCTTTACTTGTCTTCTATCATATAAACGTTTGGCTGTTTTCAGTACCTATAGGTAAACTTTTACAATCAATTAAGTACATTCAAATACTTAAAAAATGACACAAATGACTTTACCAAAAACGGAATATGCCGTCATTTGCGGAAAAGTCTCCCGTCCTGTTTTACCCGCTACCCGGTAGATTAATGCGGTGAAATCATTACCATGAATAGTCTACTTTACTACGTTTTCAGTTAATTATACCGAATTCATTCGTTATGTTCTTTTGAAGTTATACAGTGCCTAATAATCTGGTATTTTTATTAAATGGAATCTATCAGTATGAGACATATAATTTCATAATGTGATTAATGGTAAGGGTAATTTACATAGAAGCGAAATATCGGTAAAATTAATACCAAATGCTACTTGCTCTATAGGTATGTGTGACGTTGTGTTCCAGGTGGCGAGTAAGGTCGGTAGGACTCCCGAGGATGTGTTGTGTTGAGAGTGAAGGTCCTGCACTTGTCTTTTGCTGCTAAAGGTGCTCATATACTTGAGCATTCACTTGTAATGAGAATTCTAGCCAATATTACATTACAGGTCTGGCACTGGTCCCACCGCCGGCCACGAGCGATGAGCTATCGGCGATTTTCTCGCCCAAGAAACGAACAAAAGATAATCGCTCCCGTGTAAATAAAAGAGCGAGATATAGTTCATATAGTTGATCGCGGTGTGAACAGCGAGCGATGAACTATAAATATATATCTCTCTCTTTTATTTACACGGAAGCGATTATCTTTTGTTCGTTTCTTGGGCTAGAAAAAAGTCGATAGTTCATATCTCACTCGCCGGCGGTGGGACCAGTGTCTAAGCTCACTAAAATAAACAGGAGCGTTTTAGCGAGCATTCTAGCGACCATTCTAGCGAGGATTCTAGCTAAACGACAGTGCATTTGCTTCGGCGTTTTGCCGAGCCGAGCTATTTTGTTACGCGACCGTCAAGTCTGACATCTTCGTGAAGAATACATTTCCTGACAAGCATTTACTCGGGCATTCGCTAGAATGATCGTGTAAATGTTCACAATGTTTGGCTCTATGCTTGGGCTCTGTTTGTTCTTCAGTTCGACACATTTTAAAACGGCGAATGCTCGATGTTCTGTTACATGTATTATTTATTACTATCAGTACCTTAAACAATGAAGGGTCTTTAAGGTACTGGGGACTTGTGACTCCTCTCGGCTTTGGTAAAATAAATAAGGCTCAATTAGTGTCTTATTTATGGAAGTTGTCTGAGTTCATGGGAAGTACCCTGTAGGTTTTGATTCCCTTGCTAGTTTCGAAAATTTGCGGAAATTTGCGGCATAAACGGCTGTATCTTTTGATTGCGTTGGCTTAGAAGTTTGATTTTTTTCACAGCTCCAAGGGACAGTAGACTTGAGTATTTGATATAAATTTTAGCTTGATACCTTCACGCGTTCCTGAGTAAAAGGGTCTTGACAGACGGGCGGACGGACAACAAAGTGAGGTTATTGTATTTTTTTTAAATGGCTGCAAAAGTAGATACATAGGTATTATTATATGCTCAACGGATAGTAATAAAGCCTAAAAATAAGTACACATTTGAAGTTTAACAACGATATTCCATTGTTTAACAATTTCTCCCATACATTTTTTATTGAAATCTTTTACGTCTACTCGCGAAAAGCGGGCTCCTCTCTTTTGCAGATCCGACTCTTTTAATAGGGACCGTCAGCCGTTTTCTCGGCTTAATATCCGGGATTGAACTAATGTAGCTAACGTAAAACAACTAACAAGTTAAGTATTTGGCCAAAGGGTAAGTCACCCGGGGAGGATGGAGTAGAACAAGCAAGCTCTGGGAGTAAACTACGTGCAAAACAATTTGTTCGATAAGCCCGACAACTTTATAATTAGATATCGACATGTTCATGTAATTTAGATATTGTAAAGTGCCCATAACAGATTTGCACTTAAGTTTGCAGTGGGTTGAGTGAATGGGAATTACCTCTTGAAAGCTTCTATGATTCTTATTTTGTGGAGGCCGATCAATTCATGCTTACCAGGACGATCAGTAACTTTTGTGTTCAGCGACGCATCGGCAGCATTTCACTCTGTTCTTATTTTCTTTTTTTCTAATTTTGTTACCTATTTAGTATTTGATGCTTTTTGACAATTTGACTGTAAATTCTTATTCTCATTATAAAATAAATACTTACTTAATCTAATCATATGGTAGCTGCATTTGTAGGTACGAAATGCGATTAGGTCAAGCATACGAATTGTATTCGTAGTTTGATCGTCGTCTGTGGCTCACCTTACCATAATTAGATGCATGTAGGCTTTCTTCACAATTATTTTGCATATTTTCTAGACGACCGGGTAGCCTAGTGGGTAGTGACACTGCCTACGAAGCTGAAGGTACGTGGGTTCGAATCCCGCGGTAAGGGCAAATATTTGTGTGTTGAGCATGAATGTTTCTAAGTCTTGGATGTTTTCTATGTATTTAAGAATTTATATCTATTAAATATATCGTCGTCTAGTATACGACATAACACAAGCCTTATTGAGCTTTCTATGGGACTAGTTCGATTTGTGTAAGAAAATAAATAAATATTAGTGGACAACCACTAATAATTATTTATTTTCTTATCACACGTAAGGTACCTACTTACCTTTTTTACTAATCCGTAGGACCACATTAACGAACTTGTAATTTACGTATACTAAAAATAAAACTGCGTCAACTAATGTTATATCTTATAGTTTTCAAAACATCGATAAAAAATGGTATTTTTATCCACTTTTACAAAACATTAAATATCTCCGAAACCACCGCCATATGGGTACATACCTTTACGTCACATATGTTCCCATATATCGAGGAGGCACGTCGCTTCACAGCCGAGTACTAGGGGCGCACACTGTTGAGGAGTAGGAGGGCCGAAAAGACAGCAGTAGGGATCCTGCTTGAGTTGCGGGGCCAGCTGTGACCAAACGTAGTGGTTATATTCTCTTTGGCTGTGACCCCGCAACGGATCAATGTAGTAAACTTCCGCATCCCAGAATGTATTATTCCAAATTTGCAATTTAAAATTTAAGAGGTACCAGGAGTTCATAATGACAAAATTATTACGACCTTAACCTAAAAGTACAACCTTAACTGCATGGTGCTGAAAATTGACGTAAATTGTTATGACCAAATTATGACCAAAGAGAATATAACCTAACCCTTACGGTTATGACAGTATGTCAAATATAAACAAAAAACGTTTTGTTTCTATTTTTCATCAAATAACTATAAATGCGTACAATAATGATTAATTTAAGCCAAAATAGCAGAAAACAGGTAAGAAAAAGTATACCTCATCACATCCTGTGTGATGACAAGGTAAAATTCAGATTTTACAGGCATACTACATTACAGAATTCAATGGAAGCTCAGAATAATGTTTATTAAAGCTGCCGTCTATATGAGAAAATGGCATGAAAGCAGGAGAGAGGTGCTGTACGCGCATGTATTATCGATTTGAAGAAGAATTTACGGGTCTCGCAACTGAGCGCGGATGACCGCAAACCATCAATAGACAAGTAACCGCTAAAATTTAAAGACATGTTTTGGGTTCAGAATCGTAGCGTGGTATTCGAAATACCTAGTTTTTAGAGAGCTCGGAACGAGCCAGTATATGGAGAAAGGAATAATAGTATTAATTATGATGTACGTAAGATAGACAAGGTGGGAAAGTCGCATCAAGTGCAGCAGGGGACCACTGAAACTCCGACAACAGGCAGGTTTGGTGACTATACTGTGTGTTTGGAAGCCGAGTGCAAAGACTTTCAGGGATGGTAGAAGAGATCATTATAGATCTGTGGGAACGGGACGTTATAGCGGAGAAGTGAGGCGAAGGGGAAGGGACAGCATATAAGGAACTGTCGGAACTTTTTTTAAAGTTTAGTCTTGAAGTGTGAAGCTCGATTGTTTTAGATTTTTTTACAAATGTCATTTAGAAATGGTGAAATACAGATGTTTAAACAGTAAAATCTCTCTAAATTCATAGAGCCCTTCCACAGATATTTTACTCTTTTTGAAAATCTTTCAGTGTTTGATATATTTTATAACGAAATCTTGTACAAAATAGTCCATATTTGTAATATTAAATGTTGTAATATTTCCTTATGACCGCACAGAGATAAAATCTTAATGTATTAAATTTTATTTGGATGTTTAATTATTTGTGTTCACTCAGCTTTATCACTTTTATCAGTGTCGTTGCGAACTTGGGACACTCACTCGATGAACTTACTTTTTGGTAAATATATATTAATACGGTTTTTACCTTTGGTAATTCATGGTAAGAGTCTTTCTTTAAATAATTGCCACTATTTTTTTATGTTTTTTTCTACAACTTTTATGTTATTTCTTTCACTATCCGAATTACGAGCTCTTTTTATCCCAATAAGAGAAAAAGAGTGTCCCAATATTTTCGCACATGTTTGAACTTGTTATTACATTAACGCCATTTAAAGTAAATGGGAAATGGTAGGTAAGACAATAGGAAAAATACTATGGGACAATTTTTCACCCTATTAAGATCGAAAGAGCTTGTGATTCTAAGTAAACATAACCTCCCAGAAAATATTACAATAAAAATAGTGGCATTTTTTTAGAAACGCTCGTAAACAACACCAAAGCGCGTTAAAATAGTTGACGGTGTTCGATCGTTATGCATGATCGATTTAAATACTGTCTCAAACAGCCGTAGAAATGTATCGTCGAATCTGACAGAAATTCAGATTCGTCTTTTTTCTTTTATTTTACACCACAAAACTGTCTTTATAATAAATTTACACAAACAATGTAACAAATTATATATTTCATGCTGTAATATCACACAAACGAAGAAAACACCATGTTCCGAAATCTACGTTTCATTCAAAGAACCAGCAGCCCAACAGACGGTGAGTAGGGTTTGATAGCTAATTACGATTTGTTTACCTCGCAAGTTTTCAGCAATTTACACTTTCTTATGTTTAAAAAAAAAAAAAATTAAAATTAAAATTTGAACTGTTTATTTCATTAAAAAATACATAATAATTACAATCTTAACTTCTAATCTTAAATGTAAAAGATTTTCCGAGTTAAGGAGTCTGCCTTATAGTATAACTAGTTTTTAATTAACTAGCTTACTAGGTATATTATTTTATACATTAGGGTAAGTACCTCTATTGTTTATGACTTTATGACTTGATTTTAACATATGTCTTTTGACTATTGAACGTGTTTCACTGCACGTTTTACCCTCAATATTACTTATTAGCTTGTCCGGAAATCTATTTAATATTGCAGGTAGGTAACAACTCCATACCCTATGCCCATATTCATTATTGCCTTTCCCCACCTCAAAGGTTGGGTGATTAGATAAGTTACGAAGATGGGTGGGTCTTGTTTTTTTCTTTAGATTGGCTATATTGTTATTGTACTGTATTATAATTGCTAGTTCCACCTTTTCGAATACATTTAACACCTTACAATGATTAAATAGATTTGCGTAATTATTTCTATATTTATATTTAACTTTAGCTGGTACAATTGTTTTCAATAGACGTATCTGGAGGTTGTATATATTATTTAAATATGTTTTATAGGTTCTTCCATAACTTTCTAGGTCATACCCTGTTAATGTGATAATCACTTTTCGAACAACTACGTTGAACTTTTTTTCAAATAGGCATAGATCTATTAAGGCCCTACCCGCCGTTTTCATCGATTTTTGACTAGTTTTGAATCGCATCTCCTACTTTTGCACTACAAATAGAATTATAAGGAAAACAGCTTTTGATTCTTCAATCTTTAATCTCCATTTTTGTATACCATATTTTGAAAGAAATCAACAGTTATTTTTTTATGATTTTTTAAACATTTGTCTAAAAAAACACCTTTTTCGCATCTAGATTGCTGTGAAAGATCTATCATATACGAAATCTACATATTTGGGTTTGTCTCTGATGTCTCTATAAACGTGTCTAGGGTTTTGATTTTAAACTAATTAACACAAAAGTTATGGCCAGAAAACCTGTTTTTTGGTCTAAAATTGTTCAACTTTGATGCCAAATATCTCGAAGACAGTGATGTTTGAAGTAAATATGGGATACGATATTGCTTAAAGCTGTTGTTGTTAATATGATAAGCCACAAAAAACATTAAAAAACTAAGGGATTCAAATCGAAGGTCATTGGCGTATGGGATCCCCTTAACTATCTCTGTTTTTTTTTGCTTTATTCGATACTCATACCTACTAGAATAGTATTTTATGCAACAGTTGTATAAGAGAGGTCAAAAAAGGCGAGTGGCGTGGGTTACAATGTGAGCCGAAGGCGAACATTGTAAAGAAAGACGCCACGAGCGTTTTTTGACTTAGTTATACAACGTTGCATACAATACTTTTTCTACGACTAGCTACTATGGAATATAATGCAAAATTAAACAAAGAATAAATTTTTCTTAAACTTTGTCGTATAGGTGCCGAGATTTAGTAGGCAACAAATTTTCGGTCACTGCTTGTAGGCTGCCGGTGTATTTCTTCTGGTGTAGAAGCAATATTATCATCGTCATCCATTTTTATTACTTTTGAGAAACACCAACTATTTTGTAGCAAACACAACGGCCGCAAACTCAAACAACAATTTATAAAATAATCGGGAATTCGGGAAACATGAAAATGAGACAAATGGGTGTCTATGGTTAACTTTGTTTTTAATTGATGTCAACTTGCCAGTACTGCCATATTAAGAATAAGTTAGCAGCAATGCCTTTAGTTCAAAAATTTCTAAAAGTAAAAACATTCAGTGGTTTGTTAAGTTGGTAGTACCTAATGTATAGGTTTAGAAGCGTATGGCTGCTAAGCGTATCGTTTTGGCGACATAACAGCACGGTTGTGCCGTACTGTTATGGGGAATAGAGTATAGACTTTTCTGCAAACTTATTTTGTATGTCTTTATATTAGTGTTCGTGACTATGTAAATGACAGATAAAAGTACAGGAGTAGAAAAACCATATTTATATCAATAATATTTTCAAGAGGCTTGTCATCAGCGCCAAAAAAACTAAACTAATGCGTATGACATCCATACTTCCATACTAATATTATAAATGGGAAAGTGTATGTGTTTGTTTGTTTGTTTGTTTGTTTGTTTGTTTGTTTGTTTGTTTGTCCGTCTTTCACGGCAAAACGGGGCGTCGAATCGACGTGATTTTTTAAGTGGAGATAGTTGAAGGGATGGAGAGTGACATAGGCTACTTTTTGTCTCTTTCTAACCCCCCACTTCCCCAAAATGGGGGGTGGAAGTTTGTATGGAGCATTCCGCAATTTTCAAGGTAGAAAGCTAAAAATTGGTATGCGGACTATTTGAGACTAACAAAAAAATCGTGCATCACTTTTTTTTTGGAAATCTGCACCCAACCCCTTAAAAGAGGGGGTGAAATTTTATATGGGGGTCCAGATATGTAGTCGATATGTAGAGTCGATATGTAGAGTCGATACCTATCTAAGTACACAGTGGACATCTATCTAAATATGTAGAGTCGATATATAGTCGATATGTAGAGTTGATATGTAGATTCAATATTTATAGTCGATATGTAGAGTCGATATGTAGATTCAATATGTAGAGTCTATGTTCGATATGCAGAGTCTATGTAGAGTCGATCTAAATATATAAAAGACTGAAACTGAGATGCACCTTTTTTGTAGACGGTTAACATTACTCTTAGTACGCGGGCGAAGCCGCGGGCAAAAGCTAGTCTGCACATAAATAGAGGCCAGACACCATTTCTGATTACTCATCATCATGATTACATGCATGGGGGAAATACTGATGGGGCCTGTTGCTGCTCAGAACTCGACCTAGTTTCTGAACAACTACCTTGGAATGATCATAGGCAATAGATTTAACTGGAAATACCACATTGATGGAATATGTAAGAAGTTAAGAGCCATACTAGGAAGGTTGTCAAATGTAAAATTTAAAATCCCTTACAACACCTTGAGACTGGTGTACTTATATCTTGCTGACTCTATAATTAATGACAGTATTTGCACATATTGATGCACATATAAAAAAATTAATACCAAGATAAGATACATACACTAAACATCAATCCATTTTTAAAACTATAGTGCCAAAAAAAATTACTACAATGTAAAAAAATTATAACAAACTATTTGGTTTCTGTAAGGTGCTAAGTAAAAACTACCTACATGAAAAAATAAATATTCAGATCATAAACGATAAATTTAGCCAAAACCTAAAAATGAGAACACGCAGTGAAAAACTAAGAGAACTAGCATACTTATCACCAAGGACCGGAATTCTTCATAGCAAAAATCAAACTGTCAGAGGGAATGACCAAATTGTTTTATCGACAATTCCACTTACCTATCGATGTGACGGAATATTATCGCATATCGACTTATACGATTATTCTGTAACATTTGACCTCTTTGATAAGCAACCTGCATCTCCATATTAAAATAAATCATGCCCACGTCACATACGCCATTTACGTCGCTTGATTGTCATAAGTATAATTATGGTTGATAAAAATATTTTCTGTTTTATTCTTTACCATTATGCTTACATACCTTGACATTTATTTATCGATAGTCGATAAAATATTTTGGTCACACCCTCTGACAGTTTGATTTTTGCTATGAAGAATTCCGGTTCTTGCTTATCACCCTACATTTTACCTAGCTATAAGAATATAATATGACAAATGATCCTCAGATTTCATGTTACTTCATATACTTAACCAACTACTATTAGACATATTAAACAAAATACAGGGATCAGAGAATCCAAGGACATGTAAAAAATAGATGTTAAGGAGGTAACTAAAAATGTAACAGGTTGCTTTTTCATAAGCGGAAGACGTAATAAGTCACTAAATATTGTAATAGTCGCATACCTAATATAAATTTATGTTCTTTAGTTATCTAATTTTGAAGATATTTTGGTGTTGGTTGATCCAGCTAAAGCTCTTTGATTGCTTATTTTTAGACGATTTTCAACATACCTATGTATTTTAGTACAGATATAGATAATTAGTTATTAAATAAAACGTTTTTAATTTCGCCCCTTCAACTGTAACTTCACTAGTAGGATTAAAACGTAGGTATTTTTAGACGAATAAATATCGCAGTATATATATCACACCCGGTTCGCCTGAGTGCTTGCCTAATTTAGAAGCACAGGTCAATGAAGCTGAATGCGTAATTCGACGAGTCAGCAAGTTTTCGCCAGGAGTTTGCCACTCTCGTAAATTGGCCTACAGCGCAAGTTTCTGAGCGTAAATGATATCGTGACTCCATAAGATTCGAGTTCACAGAGACAACGTCGCAGTGTGTAAGACAAGACTCTATAACGCTTAGTATACGGCTTACATTAAAATAACGGCGTCAAACTGTTCTTGATTGTTACCCCCAGGTGATGTTTGTACAGCGTCGAAGTAGACTTATCGCTGGCGTAAATAGAGATTAAGTTGAAAGGTATCTACCTACTTTTGTTTGCTCTAGGCGAAGCTCAACGAGTATGTTCCCGGCGAAAACGGGCACAGTTTTACAACACGCCTTCTACACAAAGATTTAAATTCTTATCTCGTTTCCCTTCGCGTTCATGCGACAAGTTTTATCATGTTCCTTTGATTTTTTGTTACGTCGCAGCAAAACTAAGAGGAGGCGAGGATAAGGCAAATGCTACATGAACGTGATGAGCGTAAATTGCGTAATAAAAATGACAGTCGCAGTTCGTCGCGTGTATAGGAGATGCTTTTATGTAGGTACGCAGAGTTCAACTTTCTATTAGAAATCTCTTAAAAACCAGATGTAACAAAAGGGGCAAGGAGTGAAGTATTTTATTTTTCACTTCTCATGCTCGAAAAGTATGTCATATCATATTAGGCTTAGCAAGCGGGGCTAAAGTAGTACATGTAGCCCCTAGGGAAAATATTTATAAATATTATTATTTTTTTATTATTTTTAAAACATTTAATTTGACCAATCAAAACACTACGCTGTGTTAAATCCACGAATCACCACTCTTTAAAAAACATTTGTATATTTTGCTATCAACTAACCAGATTACAGCTAATATTAAAAACAACCAATCAGAAACCAGAATTAATTTCAAATATCAGGTGTTTTTTACTCCCTAACTCACAATAATTATTAAAACAAAAAAGGCCTCTGGCCGTCAACGACGCGCCTGTAGACGGTCAGGCGGCCAATACACGGTGGATAAATACTGATGATCCACCATAGTTGTCTCTTTCTATAACATGCAATGAGAAAGAGACAGCGCGTGAATCGAGTGATAATACTTCACCGTGTATTGGACGCCTCAGAGGCGTTTATTCGTGGTGTCAATATTTTGTATCTGTGTCAAAGCAGTTTATTAAAAAAAGTATGCCGCCAAATCGAATAACCTTTGCGCCGTGAAATTTATTATTGATTGTTGATGGATAATCTTTGTTTTACTATTTTAGTAGTAGAATGTATAAGTCGGGTCTAAAAGCCATATTACCCCTCGAAATATTTTCCCTCACTTCGCTCGGGAAAATAACCATGGCTTATTTTAGCCCCTTTTGTCATACAATCTACTATACTTATACAGTAATAATTTATTTATTCACATCGGTAGATATTTAGATGCATTATTCATTAATTTCATTAAAACTAAACCTTTACTAACCAAAGAAGGTGTCCACGTAATCCTACTATCTTATCCTATCCTACTAATATTATAAATGCGAAAGTTTGGATGTTTAGATTTTTGTTACTCAATCACGCTTAAACGGCTCAACCGATTTCGATGAAATGTTGCAGCAAGGTATTTTATAGCCTTGATAAAACTATACGATAGTTTTTTTATCCTGCGTCCACGCAGACGAAGTCGCGGCCGGAAGCTAGTTTAAGATAAATTAAACAGATTAAATTGATACATTCATGACTTAAATAATCACAATACTGAAATGCTTATAAATTCGAAGTTGTTGATTCCATGGAGCTAAAATCCGAAATGTTTTGATTATATTTCAACTTCGATAAGCTAGCGAGTTCATCATGTAACGGCCCAGTAGGTATTCAAACAAAATTTGTTAATATCTCACATTTACCAAACAATCACTCAAATAGAATTGTAGCATTAACTACCTACCAGTAACCAACGTAACCTACGCCATAGGGTATCCCGGTCTGAAACGTACGTAACTGTAAAATATCTATGTATAGATGAATGATATTGAAACTTGAGTCATTCATGGCAATATTACCGCAATAGCTACAGTAGAATCCACAATTAGGCGAACTAAACTGACAGGTAGAAATGCACAACCGTGGCCATACTTTGGCCAGTGATGCTGATATCGATATGAATAGCACTGGCCAAAACTATGGCCATATTTGCGCATTTTCACCTGTCAGTTTAGTTCGCCTGCTTGTGGATTCTATTTTAGTTTACTGTCTATAAGGCTAGAACACACGAAGTGTTTCAGTACCGCACTCCGCCGCGTTGCGCAGACCGCATGAATGCGCGGAGGGTGGTTCTGGCTTGGAGAAAATACCTCTACGTACACTTCGCCGGTCCACACTAAATACGATGCCGCGCGTGAAAAGCGCGCCGCGCAACACCCTGCACGGTTATCACAAGACAGCGCGTGTGCTGTGTCACGGCGAGATAGACTATCCATATTTTACTAATCAGAACACTTAAAAAGAAACACAGCCAGCGCGCCGTATTATAATAACCGTACTGAAGAACGTTCACCGCGGCTACGCGCTTAGAAGCGGCGCCGTGTGAAGAGAGGAGGTTTTACAAACATCGTCATAGTAAAGTGCCGAAACGCCTCGTGTGTTCCACGGCTAAGTAGGATCGTTAGACCGTCAATAAACCACACGACAAAGGACCACGGTTGAATCGACAGGTTATTACGAGTCTCGACTCTCGACTCTGCTATGTGTGTGTGATTGTTTATACACTCGTGCCGAACGTAGCTAAACTGAATAGTTGTGGTCAGACGCGTCGACGTATTTGGGTGTAATTTGACTTCACTATACTATTCGTAGACCTAAAAACCGGACAAGTGCGAGTTCAACTCGCCTGGTGAGAGTTCCGTATATAATCTAAATTTCATAAGTGTTTTTTTAATCGGACTAAACACTTTTGGATAAATGTAAACTCTAACGTTTTATTATGGCGCCTACGTAATTTCAGAAGCAAGTGCAAGAGTAAAAATTGCTATGCTCTAAGCATCAGGCGCTCCATATAAAATACACAAAAATATTGATAATTTTCCCATTACTTTGAATACACAAACTTCTTATAGGTTTTCCTGTAAACTATTTACCATATGTTTTTCAGAATTAATAAGCCTACCCAACTAATATTTGGGTGTTAGCTAAGGGTATTATTATAACCTTAACCTTTATAAGTGAGTTATAATGTTCTCAGTTGTAACTAATAGTCTTATAAAGGAGTTAAGAAAAATAATTAAGTCCTAAAGCATTATAAGAGTGTTACTCAAAGCAATTACACTTAAGATGTTAAAGCTTTAACCTGTTTTTAACACTTAAACACTTACAAGAGTGCTAGCTACAGGCAGAGACTTTATAACAGAATTAACTCTCTTGTAAGTATGGAAACTTTTTCTAACGCTTAAGGTGTTAGGCAGATACACTTTAAAGACACTGTAAGAGTGTTGTAACTCAATAAGCGTTATAGTTGAGTTAACTGACGCCTAAAGCTTTAAGGTAATTCGCCATTGTTTTGTTGGACTCTAACCTACAAATTGATTAGGTTATTCAATATTTGACATCAAGATTCTTCATTATTTATGTTACTCTTGCCATTATATGGATGCCACTTAATTTATCATGCCACTGGCCAAGAAACAAGAGTAGAAAATGATAAAAACTTTAGATGTATATTTTAATGTTCATAAGTTTTATTAGAAATTTTTAATAAATCCTGGGCGCGTTAAAATTGAGATGGGAAACATGGTATACACTTACCGTAAAATCACAAAGGCTGATTGTTTTCACTTCATGTCACACACACTTCCAATTTAATTCACTTTCAATTAATACGACTCCATAGCTGTCAAATATTAATACCTATACTAACTATCTGCGCCATTTTGTCGGAAGACTATATTTGTCTCATAATTTTATGGGTAAAGAAAAGAGTAAGATGCTCACTTTATACTGCGTAAGAGCTAGAGTCTTATAAGACTCTCAGCTAACACCTTAACCTGTAATTCGTGGGCCTCTTTCGTAGTAAGGGTGTTAGAGCACGCTATAAGACCTTTTTTACAGGCATTCTTAACACCTTAACACTTGGCTGGAACCGATATAAGAATGATATAAGGGTTATTTTAACGCTAGTGTGCTAGTTGGGTAGTAGTTTCGGAGGTAAGCGGGGGGAGGGGGAATGGTAAATTTTCGTCTTTTTTAGGGTTCCGATACCTCAAAAGGAAAAAACGGAACCCTTATAGGATCACTCGGTTGTCTGTCTGTCCGTCTGTCACAGCCGATTTGCTCCGAAACTACTGGACCGATTGAGTTGAAATTTGGTACACATATGTAAATTGGTGACCCAATGATGGACGCGTAAAGTAAATTAATGAATTTTGAACAAGGGGGCCACTTTTGGGGGGTAATCTGGAAAATTAAAAAAAAAAGTTTCGCAAACTGTATTGTGTGACATATCAAATGAAAGGGGTAATTGTAAGCATGTCAGATATATTTTTTTATAATTTTAGCAAAAACAGATTTGAAGTAATTTAGGGAAAAAGAAAAATAGTTCCTTGCCTAAAGATTACAGGAAAACCTATAAGAAGTTTGAGAATTCAAAAACACTTATGAAATTTCAATTATATACGGAACCCTCACCACGCGAGTTGAACTCGCACTTGTCCGGTTTTCCTAAATTACTTAAGTTAATTTGTTTATGCTAAAATTATTTAAAAAAAAAATGAGATGCTTACAACAACAACAACCCCTTTGCGAAACTTTTTTTTTTTTCAGGTTATCCCCCAAAGTGCCCTCCTTGTTCAGAATTCATTAATTTACTTACCTATATGCTTAGTATATGTACAAACTTTCAAGTCAATCGGTTCAGTAGTTTCGGAGCAAATCGGCTGTGACAGACGGACAGACAGACGCACGAGTGATCCTATAAGGGTTCTGTTTTTTTTCCTTTTGAGGTGCGGAACCCTAAAAACGGGCTGTTGATAGAATAGAATAGAATAGAATTATTTTATTTGCCAGAATACTTATAAATATAGTACAGGGTGTTGAAGTACAGCAGTACAGTAGGTATTCAGTCTGTGAACGACATGCAAAAGTTATACATACAGGACTAAAATAATTATGTGATGCGTACAGTACCACTATGATTAGTTACTTTTTTAAATGAATTGCTTAGTAATGTCAATGTATTAATTTAAACAACACAAAAAAGAAAAACAATTACTAAAACCTACCTAAAGTACCCGAAGTTAAGTCTAAAAATTCTTTAATGCTATTAAAACAATTTTCCATTAGCCAATTAATCATTTCTTTTACAAATTTATTATAATCCATTCGTCTTATATCTGCTGGAAGGTTGTTATACACTACAATGCACATATTATACGCGTTCTTGCTATAGATCGCAGCGCGGCAAGGAGGCTGGTACAGTAGATCCTTATATTGAGATCTCTGCTTACCTACAAATACATCGGCCCTGGTTCTAAAAAGTTCAGGATGTTTTTTGACAAACAAGCATGCTTTTTTATGTTACATACAGGGTAGCGGTAGAATATTCAGCTTTTTAAAGAATGGCCTGCAGCTGTCCGTCACTGAAATGTTAGCTATTGCACGAATGCATTTTTCTGTCTAATAAACGCCCTAATTACATCGACTGATTTAATGTCTCTTTCCTTTCTACTGCAGATAAGATATCTTATCACCACATGATTTTAGCAGAAAAAAGATGATGCATAATATATTATGAATGAATGAAAACGTTTATTTCGGACCCAGGTCCACATTGGTTAGTAATTTATAATATCTTAATATAATGTTAATTAATTCATAAAATTATAACTTATAAAATTAACTTCCCGACATCGTTAAAACGGAAAAGCAATTAATACTATAAATAGCTTATGTAATCATTTTCTTGATAGGTTCCCTACTATTTTTACCCAACCGTCGAATTTTATTTAATTAAGTAAGTATCCTGTATAAATTTCCGCTTTTACTTTACACAAACAATTTAGCGGCCGTATATAGATGGATTATTTAATTTTATTTTATATAGAGTATCCGATATTTATAACCTGATAGATTTTGTAAATACGTAGTTACGTACCGTGAACTTAAGAAACAAAAAGAAAAAAAAACTTACGGATTCCATATCTTCAAAATCGGAAAGATGTACACGTGTTGATATAGATACGAGTCAATAACCAGTAGGTACTTATCAATCAATCAATCAATCAATATATTTATTTGCATAAATAAGGGTATAATTAGGTGTTACAAGTTTTTAGTGTCCTTTCCTTATTTTACCATAATCTGGTGTACAAATATTTAGAAGTAAATGAGCCTGAGTATGAGCCTTAATTTTATATTTATTGTAAGGAGTGTGTAGAATAATTAAAATTTATATAATAAAAACCAAAATAAAAAACCATGGTCAAATAATTATAACATTTTGAATAATTTTATAGTAATTAATTTAAAAGTTGAACATATTATTCGTTCTTATAATTCACATCAAATTCTTATAAATTACAGTTAGTCAGAAATTCATCAACAGAGTAATAGTATTTTCTAGTAAATAATTATACAAGTTCTTCTTAAATAAATTTAGTGGCAAAAGGAGCTTAGAGGCAAAAGGATTGATGTGTAGGTACGTACGGTAATAATGGAAACCTAAACACGAAAGGGCGAAAAAGGTACCCGTTTTTTAAATTTTTTTGACTATATGTTACACTCTTGTCATAGTAGCCGTGACCGTCACGTTGTGCGTGGCTAGTCTGCGCAGTCTACTCTTGCCCCTTGGGTTGATCCGGGCAGGATGTCGCGCACACATCCGCACTCGGAATCCAACACAATATAAAGCTCGTAACCATCGTAACCGTATGTGAATCTGGTCTGGCGGTTAGGCCCCGCTGTGAATAAAGTTAATGGAAAAACGATGCTCGATAATGACCCTCTCCCAATCGCTTAAAGGAATAAATGAAGTTTAAACTTCAACCAAAGTCCTCGGACGCCATTTGGGTTTGCAGTGTGAGTACTCGTGATATAGGTAGGCAATCGATTTCATAGCCATGATAGTAGATAGGTATCGCAAATTCGAAAAAGTCGTTCTTGGGAAATTGTATAAAATTGTACAATAAAATTCCGAAACACATTACCGAACTTACTGACTCTAAATTCAAATATCTCGTAAAACAGACACTTAATACAGATAAGATAAACGCTGGATAGGGATATTTGGCAGTTATAAAGTCCTGTACTAGATATTTATCGCAAAATAAATACGCTTTCTACTGTAGCAATGTAATTTTATAATAGGTACTCTGATACTGAAATTAACTGAAATATATTGTACTGTTTTGAAAAAATGATACCTCGCCGAGTTTTTTACGCCGGTTCTTCTCGAGGCAGAGGTTTTCTTTCCGAACCGGTGATATTTTATCGACATTCATAGGTGCATGTAATATGCCTAAATTGAAGAATAAATCACTTTGACTTTTGACTTTGATTTTGAATTATTGGTATTTGCGGTATATACTTCAACTTCTTTCACGATAACCGCTGATACCTCTAGTTTTGTATAAGGTGCGGTCACAATTTGAGCCGAATAATACGAATTATGGGGCCAAAAAATCGAGTGAAACAACAACTGTTATTAAAACCGAAGTTCGTCTCAACAATGCCATCATCATCTTTTGTGTCATCATCTGAAGGAATAACATTTTCAGAAATTAATTTAACTGCCGAAGAACTAAAGGATTTCGATGATATTGAAGAAAGTCAGGAGCACAATATCGGCAATATTCTGGTTCTACCAGACTTGTCCGAGTTACCGAGGCCTTCCGCCACGCCGTCAAGTCCTGGCGAGCCAAGTCAAGACATCATTAGCATTGATATGTTGCCGATTCAAGTGTCAATCGCGAAAATTTTAGAAAATATGGTTCTTACCGTAAATATTGATTAATATAGTCTTTAATAAAAAAATATTTGAATTGTATCAAATTGAATTTTATTTCAGACATATATATTAGTAACAATATATATTCCCAAATGCACGACACATATACACATTAAGTAATTTATGCCTCCTCCTCATACAAATTTCATAGTACCGGGGCGTTTTGACATCTGATAAAGAGTTGCTGATTAGATTTTTAGTGAAGTACCCAATTCAGATGGTATAAAGCTAACTTCACTGTTTCAAAGTATATCTCTGAACGCACCCAACACAACAACCAAGTGTCATTATAGTGTCATTTTTTTACATGCTTTAAACCTAAATACGCGATAAACCGACTATTATGGATATATGTTGTCGATTCCAAACCCTTATTTAATCTACCTACATGTAATTATTCCTAAAATACCGAACCGACGGGGTGAACATCAAATGTTTGACGGGTAAGAACAGTTTGTATTGGAAAATAAAATTGTCGTTTTTAGTATTTTCCTCGCAATATTTCCATATTTTCTCATCGTTTAAACCTTCCCTGGACTTCCACGATTATTTCAAGACTAAAATTTGTCAAAGTTAACTCTAGCTATCACGGTTCTAGAGATACAGTCTGGTGACAGACAGACAGACGGACGAACGGACGGACGGACGAACAGCGAAGTGTTAGTAATAGGGTCCCGTTTTTACCCGTCGGGTACGGAACCCTAAAAAAGCAAAAACCGGGACTCGAAGACTTCTTTCACGAAGAATATATTAGCTTCGTATCCGATGGGCTACCGCAGTCTTTGACAATGGTGACGAAATTAGTATTCTTTAACAGCGCATGACGTTTTCATACCCTTCGGTTGTCTTGACGCTCTATCCACTTATTGCAGTAAGGGCATACATGTTAAACTTATTCTTTGTATTTATTGTTTAATACCACCCGTATGCGTAGTTTTTTCCAATAAGCTGCTACAATGAGATTGACAACAGTGAGATGTCACACGCTAAAATGATGACTAAGTGGCCAGTGTATATATATGTCGTTCCACGAATATAATGTCAAAGAT
Source organism: Epinotia nisella (assembly GCA_932294315.1). Lineage (NCBI taxonomy): Eukaryota > Metazoa > Arthropoda > Insecta > Lepidoptera > Tortricidae > Epinotia > Epinotia nisella. The sequence continues at coordinate 10,308,316 of OW028674.1, forward strand.
TTGTTATAATAATTTTTAAACTACGATTAAAGCAGGCGTAAAACGGAACTGCCAAAGCATTTTTTTTTGTTCCACGCATACACTATTTAAATTAATAGTACATTACTGCAGACGCCGGGAAAGAAGGGGTTGCCGGGTGAGTGGGTATAGACGGCCGACCGTAGGGAGGCCGGATAGTGATACGAAGCCGGCAAGCCTTTTCACGGCGAGGCATGTATAGTGCTTTTCTCAAACATAATATGCAATGAAATAAAACAATACACCACTCAAAATAGTACATTAATTTTCCCTCCAATCCTCCATACTTTTTGTTTTTTTTTACGAAAGGCGTCCGTATTTCGCGCGTGTGTAGACTGTAGAGTTCGAATAGACCCTATTAGGGCCATTATACATAACCTTCTATAATGAATAAAATAAAGAGGATTTTAAATATTGCCTATTAATTTCTATAATAGATAAAATAAAGAGGATTTTAAATATTGTCTATGGTCTCTGGTGACTTACGTGCATATATAATATTTTAAATTTATTCATCAAGACATTGAATCATACATGTTTGTATTCTTAATAAAGGTTCGTGTGTAATAGGCATTAACGCGGATATTTTTGGTCCGATAACCATTCTGCCACTAGAAAAAATAAAAAAAAAATATAAATCAGCTGTTTAGCCTGTTGATGAACACAGACACCATGTTAACATTAAAATTTAAAAAAAAATACTTCCCGGCCTAGGCCTTCAATTTTGTATGAAATTGCTTACCAGTTCTGTCGAGTTGTTCCGCCTGAAACTTGATACTTTGAAGCCTGTTATAACACACGTAAGGACGACATTTCATTGCATGTTTGAGAAATAGTACATTACTGCAGACGCCGGGAAAGAAGGGCTTGCCGGGTGAGTAGGTATAGATACGATAGGATAGTGATACGAAGCCGGCAAGCCTTTTCACGGCCAGGCATGTATAGTGCTTTTCTCAAACATATGCAATGAAATAAAACAGTACACCACTCACAATAGTACATTAATTTTCCCTCCAATCCCTCCATACTTAATGTTTTTTTTTACGAAAGTCGTCCGTATTTCGCGTGTGTAGTGTTTGAATAGACCCTATTAGGGCCATTATACATAACCTGATAATAAGAATCTTAATTTCTATAATGAATAAAATAAATGCAGAGGATTTTAAATATTGTCTATGGTCTCTGGTGACTTACATATAGATAACATTTTAATTTATTCATCAACACATTGAATCATACAGATTTGTTTTCTTAATAAAGGTTCGTGTGTAATAGGCATTAACGCGGATATTTTTGGTCCGATAACCATTCAGCCACTAGAAAAAATAAAAAATATATAAATCAGCTGTTTAGCCTGTTTATGAACACAGACGCCATGTTAACATTAAAATTTAAAAAAAATTACTTCCCGGCCTAGGCCTTCAATTTTGTATGAAATTCCTTTACAGTTCTCTCGAGTTGTTCCGCTCGAAACGTGATACTTTGAAGCCTGTTATAACGCACGTAAGGACGACATTTCATTACATGTTTGAGAAAAAGATTTTATTTAAAATCTGGGGGCACGGCAGTGCCCCCGCCAAGTCGAGCAAAAAAAAGCGGCACGGCCGTACCATCCTTTTCTCGAAGCAATTCAGGCCATTTTCGACCCCCCTATAATTTTGTTGTGGATAAAACAAGAAACCCATCCTTTGATGAAACCTTTTCAGTAACTAATCAGGCATTATATAAACACGGTATATTTAAAATTTCAGTCAATTTGAACCAGTAGTTTAAGAATGACAACTTGTTAAAGTTTCTAAATTTTGTCACTCACTGACTGACTGACTGACTCACCGATCATCAAAAGTCCAAGGCACTTCTAGCAGACATAGAAGCTTCAAATTTAGAATACAAATAGAGTTTAATGTCTTAATCATGGGAAAACCTATCTGGGGGCACGGCAGTGCCCCCGCCAAGTCAAAATAAAAAAGAAGGTCCTTTAAGTAGAGACTAAATAGATTAACCGACTTGGTATTACATGGATCTCACAACTTTTTACGGTAGAAAGACTGAGCTGCGAGACTTGGGTTTTTTTAGAGGATGTTTTTGATGGTTCTTATTTACGATTAAAACTGAACGCGATTACTTGAAACGGAAAACTCAGCAGTGTCTCTTGTCAAGTTGTCATTCAATAGTGATTTTGACAGCCGTATCTTAGGGAATAAGGGCTCATTTATTAACAATTTGTAAGAAACTATCGCCTTAACGACTTTAGTGCTGGAATAATATAAAGTACCTATTTTGCTCGCAAAAAAGCGTAAGATGTATGAAATCCTGCGGCGCTTCCGCCTTTCTCTAGCGAAAGCAAAGACCATTTTACCAAAAACGCGTAAGATGTATGAAATCCTGCGGCGCTTACTGTTTTTTCGAGTTGATAAAGTTTGTATGGGAGAACAATATCTTCGTTTTTTAGTATATTACTCGTATTTTTTTCATACTTTCTCACCGCTTAAACCTTCCCTGAGCTACTACAAATATTTTAAGACTAAAATTAGCCAAATCGGTTCAGCCGTTCTCGAGTTTTAGCGAGACTAACGAACAGCAATTAATTTTTATTTATATAATAATAATAAAGATAGATTAAATGTTACTATTGTATGTAATTCGGTTAGGTACGACTAGACGCGAAGCAAGGAGTGTAGGCAGAACTGCGACCCTACACCGCGCGAGCCGAGCGAACGAAGCGAGCGTGCGGTGGTAGCGGCCGGCGAAGCGCCAGAACCGAACATGTTTTATGCATGCTGAAGGGTCGAAGTTCTGCCTAAGACTCCTCCAAGCGTCGCTCATCGTCGTACCTGATGGAGGCCTTTGACAATCCCGCTAATCGTCGACCTACCGCAATACAAAACGGCCCTGTTTTGTAAAAGAGCAAGCTGTAATGTAATACGGCGGATTGCCGGTATATTGTAGAAGGTAGGTATCGTAAATGACAATCCCGCTAATCGTCAACCCGCCGTATTACAAAACGGTGCTGTTTTGTAAAACAGCTAGCTGCCATGTAAAACGGCGGATTATACTATTCCACTGCGACATATTATAGATCGTTCCATACACGAGGGCTTCGTCGTGAGAAGAAATGGGACGCTTGTCCCATTTCTTCTTACTTTGTACTATTCATACAACTTGATTCATTTATGACGGATCGTGGGACACTAACTGGTTAACTAACCAGTCGATGTGAAAGCCTGTCATGTCACGACAAGATTATATCACTGTTGAGCCCCGCAAAGGCCACTTCCACAGGCGGTGCAAGGTCAGTGGGGTGTCAATGGCCAATACCAGTTCTTTACAGATTATTTACTGCGCCCTTACATTTAAATTACCTATTTTAAATGATAGTGTATTAATATTCTATGCAGATTCGTCGCTTGTCTGACTTGGTCGACCTATTTAGAGTAGGATAAATTAATCATATAATGTGGTACTTAATTGAAATAACTGTTCTTCGAATCTTGGTCGACTTGACACTAGTAGTCGTATTCTGTATACTGTGCAGTTGATTACATATGCGCAAACTTGCTGATCATGCTGAGTGCACTGCACTCACTTGCTTTGAATGTTATGCTAGAAATGTATAACCTATTCATAAAGTATCATTGTATCTAATAATGTATGATGTCTGTAGGTAAAGCAAAATAAAAATAAAATAAATAAATGTAGCCTAATAAATAAATAAAATAAAATAAAATGATCCTGATTGGCGCGGGATGCAGAACTGCATTCGTATCGCCGCTCAGAGCAGTATAACGCTACTGCGCAAATGTAATACTTACTGACAGTATACCGATAAGCAAACAGATCTGGGCGACAGTAGTAAATTCTCGGTAAAGTTCGAAATACCGCAGACCGATTCCACCCCGCCAAAAGCGGTTGTGGCCAAATTGTGGACTCGTATATTAACTGATGTAAAGTTTGTGTTCCATCCATAACGTAGGATTGACCTACTTGTGCATGTAAGGTTTACGTAGATGAATTAGCAAGGGCACAGGTATTCATGTGTAGTTCTATTTGTGCAAGCAAGCAAAACTATATAATTAGTTATTATAATAAAGTAATCAAAAAGATAAAAAAAATTACCACCCAAGTCATAATGTCATAATATAATAATTTACTTCAAAAACAAAGTTTAAACCGACTTCAATTCAGTACTTCGCCAAGCCACATAGGTACATAAAAATTTCCACATTTCCTTTCCAATTTACCACATGAACTGCTTTCCGAGAGCAAATGCGTTGATTATTACAAAAAAAATGCAAGTCGCTATATGTGGGCTGATAATATTTGAGGAGTTCCGGTGATTCCTAACGGATCTCAGAATTGACACTTCATTTATTGCTACTTCAACGGAATCATGTCAGAATCTTTGACGTACTTTACATCCTTCAGGAGTTCCGTAAGTCATTTGTGGTCTTCATTATCAGTTCCACTTCACCAAAATTGCGATTTCCGAGGTTAAATACAAGAGTTATAATAGAAAATACTGAAATCACTAGGTACATGTGTGCCTATAGAATTTGCCCTCGATTTGCCTGGGATCCCATCATCAGATCCTGACTTGTGCTTGAAACTTGAAAGAATACGAATAAAAGTCTATACGTACCTATAAAATTTCAAAAAATATCCTACAACTCCTAACCGTTGAGGAGTTGTACATCACATCATCAGCCCACCAACATGAAGTGATGACTACCAGACGCAAATTCCTTAATAGCTTTAGAAAATACATGAAACATGTAATACGAGCCTGTAAAATTTGAAGGTTGCCCTCGATTTCTCTGGGATCCCATCATCTGATCCTGAATTGGTGAAAATGGGACCATCTCAGAAGTATACATTTTTGAATATCACATTACAGTTATCTCACATACAATTTCGATTATCTCTATAGGAATAATGTACAATGATGAATATATTATTATACAGGAAAGAGTTATGTACATATTACATACAAATATAAAATAGTAGGAGACACGTCAATAGAGAGATCTCTCAGGGACCGAAGTCCAATGAGAGTTGACGGGAAGTTGTATTTATGCAACTGACTTACGAAACTTCGATAGCGCGATGCAGAACATGTCAAGACATGACACTGAAAGAAGAGACGCCACAATCTCAGACTATATTCAGAATCAAAAAACTGCTGAGAAAGGGAAACCATATATTTATTTTGAAAGGGCTGTCGATTGATGTGCCACACGTGGACTTACATTACTTTTTTTTAGTCATTTCATTACAGAATTGGGTATGTAATGTAGTGCGCGGCTAACAAATTACACTTACCCTCCGAATTTTACGTAAACGTAAAAATTAAAATCAAATACACCTTATAGTTTTCGAGTAAAATGCTTGTGACATACGCACAGACAGACAGACATGACGAAACAATAAGGGTTCCGTTTTTGCCATTTTGGCTACCGTACCCTAAAAAGTTCCATTTCGAGCCGCTGTCGTCTTTAAGGTTTAAACTTATGTAAAAAAATACCTTTCAAAACATGTTTCGATTATTTAACTTTTATAACATTTGACATCTGTTGGCTATCTGGTGAAAGAATTTTTGAAATCGGATAAGCAGTTCCGGAGATTACCCATTACATACAAACTTATAAACTTACAAAGCTTGCTTATAAAGTTCCGATGCCATACGAGTACCACACTAGTGAAACGTCGAGTACTAGGACGTTTACCTTATAAATTAGCATTAAAATTATAATTAACAATGCGTAAACGTGGGTCAACACTGAAATACATCTTCCTGAATTTGGCATCCAATAAGGACACAGCAATATACTGGAATGACTAATGAGATGATGGCAGTCCGTCTTCTCCAGTTAGTCCAGGCAATGAACTGACAACTTGTATGGAAAAAATGACATATTTGGAAATAATTTATAATAGCTAATTTTTTAATGTAACGGATATATTATCAATTAAATTGTTACCTAGAGGCAAAATCCACCAAAAAATCAGACATCAAAAAAATCAATATTCAATTAGCTCCTAAAAAGTCCGGATAAATATTAATATTTTTTTTTATCTTTATTTAGGTTCATTTACATTTGCTTTACAATATTCAATATAAATAAAATAAAAAAGACAATGAATGTTTAATTTATATCTAAGTATATAATTACTTCCGGGTGGAAAGTTTGGTGGATTCTTGAATAAAGCATCTCAGAATAATGTTTTAAAATGAAATAAACAAAAAAACGCTATTATAAATTAATGTTTTTCAAAACCGTATTTTGCCTCGGCTAAGTTAGAATTCTAAGTTCACCAAGCTAGCTATTAAATTCCGTAGCTTAAGTTCCGTAATCTGAAGTCATATAGTCATATCTTGTCGGCAAGCTTTGTCAATATTTCCATTGTATGCAATAAACCAATACAATAAAGCATATTCAAGCAGAAATAGCCTCCAAAAGAACAATAGTTTACTAGTAGCAGAAATAGCCTCCAAGAGAACAATAGTTAACTAGTTCGTTGACCGAGGAAACACAAAACCAGTACACCGTTTTGAACAAATATCAGTCGTTTGGTTCCATATCATTTTGGTCGCAATTAATTGTCTTTCTGTGTTCGATTTTGAAATGAAACAAAATCAATAACAAATATTAAACTCGAAATAGTGGCGTTATGTACCTTTAAAGTGCATTATGCGAGCACCGAGCCATACCCAAGCCCTGCCGAGCCACGGCCGGGCCGTGCCGACACCGAGCCGCTCGCCCCCCTTAACAAAATCCTAGCTACGCCCTTAAACGTGAGTCATCCTCAAGTCTGTCATATGAACTTGTGATATTGCCATAACAACGTATGTATCCATGCCATTCTCAGCACACCATAAATTACTGAGCACTAGTGAAATAACTGTATTTATATCAAGTTATTGAGCACTAGTGAAATAACTGTTTTTATATCAAGTTACTGAGCACTAGTAAAATAACTGTATTTATATCAGGTTATTGAGCGCTAGTGAAATAACTGTATTTATATCAAGTTTTTGAGCACTAGTGAAATAACTGTATTTATATCAGGTTATTGAGCACTAGTGAAATAACTGTCTTTATATCAAGTTATTGAGCACTAGTGAAATAACTGTCTTTATATCAAGTTATTGAGCACTAGTGAAATAACTGTATTTATATCAAGTTATTGAGCACTAGTGAAATAACTGTCTTTATATCAAGTTACATTACGTGCTGCTACTATCAAGACTTGCTATTCCAATTAACGGAACACAGCGTCACTTATTACTAGGGTTAGGATTCTGGTGGCATTTTTAGCACAAGTAGTGCAGTGGAGTCGCCATTGTATTTTTTTTTATTTGAATAATTGAATAACTGAATGATAAAGCCATATATTATGAAGATTTCAAAATATTACATGTCAATAAATTTTACTATTTAACTAAAATGATTATGTATTCAAGACCTTTAACAACTTGCAACTGGAATTAAAGTTTTAAAATCTTGCATGTTATCTTCATCTGATGTTAAATGGTTGTCAAGATTATGAAAAGCATACACTATGGCAATATGTTCCATATTCACTGGCGTTATACGATTTCTCAACTTGTGAAAAATCCATTTGTGTGTCGAGAAAGATCTCTCTAGTAGCATTCCTCAGAATTTGAGCATGTAACTAATACATTTTATTATGCATTATTGATTTATCATTTATCAATCATTTATTCATTCATTCATTCAATCAAAAAAAATATAACAAGGATTCCATTGCTCTTTGTTCACCCAATGCCACCAAAATTCCTAACTCTACTTATTACATTAAATAATATAGCCTAAATCGGTTAAGCAGTTCTAAAATTACGGTGGTGTGGTCCTGGCAGCGCGCAGATTATTCCTGAAATGAAAAACTAGACCGCAACGCGAACTACTGCTATGCTACTGTAAAAGGCATAACCTCTAATGTTGTTGTGTTGACGATGTAGTTATATCTAGTTATTCTTAACTAGCGGCCCACGGTATAAAATAATTATATTCAATGTCGGATCGTAGTCAAACCGGATGAGTAATTACACCGTAGGTACAAACTTACAAGGCTACAAACTCACAAACTTTACTTCTTACCCAGCAACTTGAAAAATGTAACTTCTTGTTGTTGTTTGTTCTTTGTTTTCTTTTTCTTAACAATAAAATGAGATTGAGAAGTACTGATAATGGACAATGTACCACTTTTGAACTTGAATATACAAATAATAACCAAAAAGTGGTAGACATCTTTCTTAGCATTTCTACTGCATAGTGCGTGCGTAGAAGCGTGGAATTGTCGGTGCGCCGTCCTCTCTTGTTCTGGTTTGGTTGTTTCAAACAGGGACTGCATAACCCCGGGTTATGACAACCTTAGTATAGAACACCTGAAGTATGCTGGGACTCACTTGCCGAGGGTGTTGGCCGTCCAGTATTACACTTCTAGGAAAACGCCGGTCTTCGCTTGCTTCCTGGATCTGTCCAGGGCCTTTGATTTAGTGTCCTATGAGGTTCTATGGCAGAAGTTGGAGAGCAAGGCCGGGCTTCCTTCTGAGGTAACTTCCCTCCTTAAATTCTGGTATCATAGGCAGAGAATCTGTGTGCGATGGGCGGGAATTAATTCGGGCGAATACGGGCTGGAGTGCGGGGTGAGACGTCTCCCCGGCTACGGCTTTTCAACCTGTACATCGACGGATTAGTTAAGGAGTTGAGCAACACCACCGTCGGTTGCTCGGTTGATGGGGTTTGTATGAACAACATCAGCTATGCAGATGATATCGTGTTGCTCGCGCCTTCTATAGGAGCCTTGCAAAGTCTGCTTGGTATATGTAAGAGGTATGCGGAGGCCCATGGGCTCAGATACAACGCCAAGAAGAGTGAATTCCTACTCTTCAAGGCGGGCGCGAAGACGTATGAGGAGGTGCCACTTATTGCCTTATGTGGCACATATTTAAATAGAGTGAAGCACTGCAAGTAACTATCTGGGTCATTGGGTCAGCGAGATCGTAATATTTATAGTGCCATCTCGCGGGGAAATGAGTAAACATTGACTGAACCAAAAACAATTCCTGCCCTAAGGATGGCATTCCACTTGTCCAAGATCTTTGTCCAATATGTATTTGCGTATCACATTTTGCTTAAAAAAACGAAAAAGTTACTCGACAAAAAAAAATTATAAACCTAATTAACGACCATACGAACGATTTTCGGTCCAAGCTGGAGCATACAATTTCGTTTGCTTCGCTCCCCCGTTCGACTAGGTAGTGGCTCTGTGAGCTGTAGAAATCGCAGAACCGTCTTTTTTTTTCAATTTGTTTTTTTTTTTATTTCTAAAAAGTGAATCGAAAAAAAAATATACCTACCTAGATATTATTAACAAACCTCACAAATTTTCACGAGAATCGGTTGAAAAATGTGACCTGTAGAGGAGAACAGCCGGACAGCGGGACAGCGGGACATCCGGACATATTATTCTCGCCCATAACTGTAATGCTAGTCACATAATAAGGTACCTGCGGCAAATAAGGTCCGGCGTATAACAAGAGCCACTTCTACAAAAACACACTTTCAACCGATTCCTAGGTTCCACGTACGAACACATCCTAAAGGAGAAGGAAAGCTTATTTCCGCGGTCACGTGATCGTACGATCCACCATGTTGCCAGTACTCAAGGATGCGTACAGGCAGTTAGTCTGCGTCACACGATAGTAAAAATCTCTGCACATAAGTGAAAAAATGTGCATAAATTAACTTGTTTTTTGTAATAGCTGCTGTTTATTAGTAAAGCATAGTGATTAGTGTTAACTAATAAAGGTAAGTTTAATCGCTATATTAACATTTAACAATCTTACGTCCAAAAGTTTTAGCTTGGTGTCAGAGTCGAATAAGGGCCACTTAAAAGGTTGGTTAGAAGGGCCAGGGCCGGCCCTTATTGAACTTACGGAATGTTTAGTTTTAATAAGTTGTGCACAGTTTTTTCCATGTTTTGTAGCTTTTTTTTAACATTTTTTTCGTAACCTCACCAGTTCAAATCATGTTGTATATTTTGTTTGGTTGATTTGTATTTGTTTTGCTCGAGCGTATTTATTTTCTTTTCAGAATACCTAATTAATTATTAGTATTACCTACCTAAGTATTTAGTACTGAATAATGGAACCTCTATCTAAAAAACGTCGAGGACTTTGGATGCTTCAGCAATTACGAGCTGCAATGACTGCTGTTCGAGGAGGACTAATGTCACAACGTGCGGCTGCTGCGCGATATTCTATTCTCAGAAGAACTTTGGTTAGAAGAAATAATGTTAGATCTCATTAGTCTAATAAGGGCCACAATTTTTGATATATAAAGATCAAATTTTCTTTGTTTTATTTAAGATTTAAAAAGTGTTATCAACAATGTATCCAGAAATATGAAAATTTTGTTTATATTGTTTTATTTGATACGTTTTAATGCAAATTTATGTTACGATATTTTAATAAGGCCCATCAGGGTTTTTCTAACAAAAAAGGATTGGCTGAAAGCTTGATTTGTTAGAAAATCATAATTGACGTCGGCGGAAAACAGAAGACGGTTTGTTCTTAATGATAAAACTAAACAAAACTATATTTTGATATGGTCCTTTTTAAAGTACCTGATTTTAATAAGGGCCACAGAGAGGGTTTTAAAAAGGCTGATTTGTGACGTAAAATTATAAATGAAACTCAAAAAATTGTACTTGTTTGTACTGTTAATAAAGCAAATATTTGTCTGGTGTAATGTTTTTTATTCATATCACTAAGACATTTAAAATATTTAGTTTTTAATTAAGGCGGCAGTTATTTGCCGCAGGTACCTTAATCATTTATATGTATAAACTGATTAATTCGTATTTTAAATGAAATCCGTTTTAAATACGTTCATTCAATTCCATTACATTTTCGTCATATAATTATGTTGGATGTCATGTAAATTCACGCATAGGATATGACAGAAAATTTCGTTTGAGATAGAGTCGGCTACATTCGCGTCGAGCGTCCCACGATGACGTTAATTAAATCTGAGAGTTTCCTACGTGCGTGAGTTTTATTTATTTACACAAAAAAAAGCGAAATAGTACTCTGTTTGATGATATTCTACCGGGAAAGCCGACAACCACAAAAGCTTTTGGTAGCAGATGTAGTTCTTATTTCGAAAGGAGTATAGTGCAAACCAAATTACCAAACAATAAGCGACTGGTTATTAACTTATTATCAGATTATGTTGAAAAACTTCGTCTCTCACGATTAGCGGCTTGTGGCGCACTATGTTGGGTTGAGATTCGGCTCTCCATAGAAATAGACAATTTAAAATTTAAGGATTTTTTTGTTGCGGGAAGTGGCTTCTTCTAGTCATTATCATACCACAACATGATTTTGGGATAATTTAGCCCGCTAAATAAAAATATATTTTTTTCTAAAAAAAATGCACCCATTGTTAAAGAAATGAGGATGTCAAAAAATCAGAAATAATTCGTTTTATAAGTGTCAACGAGAATTTAACGGTGTTCTTGGCCTAATTTAGGAAAAAACTGTGTTTTAAATAAGATTTATAAATTTTATTCGAAATAAAATCGTTAATCGTTAGTCTTTACTCCGAACAGTCCGAACAGACACAGAATCATTTTCAATTGTCAAAACGACGAGTAAAAGGTAAATCAAACAAAAAATACTTAACCAACAATGATTTTAAAAAATGCACCCATAGTTAAAGAAATGAGTACGTCAAAATATCAGAAATAATTAGTATTATAACTATCCGCGAGGAAATTAGATTTTTTTAAAAAAAATCAGAAGTCTTTATTTAACGGCCCAAATTATTCCAAAAAAGGCATTTGAGTGGATTGCAATTTGAGTGGATATAAAATATATGGGTAATTGCCGTCACGAAACTGTAAAAAATTAAATCATAGATTAGATTAAAGCTCTTAACTATGCACAATATTTTTGCAATCCACTCATTTCCCGCAAAAAAAATCCTTTAATAATTTGTTTATTTCCATGGAGAGCCGGGTCTCAGCCCACATTCCGGCGCGACGGCGACCAACGTGAAAGCAAATTAGGGAACGCCCAACGCCGCCATAATAAGCAGTCGCAACGGGTCGCACCAGTATTCAAAAATAAACACACGCTCATGAGGATCATTTAACTATCAATCATGAAACAATTTAAGATAGGTACAAAAAAAAACATTAATACAATCCTCAGTTGACAATATTATATCATTAATGTTATCGCCTCTCGATCTCTCCTGTCCCCGCTCTCTGCAGCATCTGTATAGTAAACACGGCGATAAGAGATCGTGAGCGGAGCCGTGAGATAGTTGTCAATCGATAAATTCTGGCCACAAAGAGTCCGAGAGTCCGGCTAAAAGGGAAATTGTGTCGGAATGTCTGTAGCGGCGGCGAGGGGCGACGAATAATACCGGTCCATTGTACCCCGTCAGCCTGAGCACACAACACACTTCTATAACGCACCAAATCACTAAAGTAAACCTTTTTGAAATTCAAAGGCTAGATTCGATAAAAAAGAATTTTAAGTAGCTACCTGGCGCAAAAGTTGCGAAGTAGGAACAATTGTTGCGGGACTCCGGCTGTTGTTCTTTACGCGCTCATGCGCCTCACCCAACCCGTCACGCCTAACGAAACTAGACTTCTGATTACGCTTAGTTACTACGAATCGCGGCGTCAAGATATATTTGTGCGTAAACGGTGGGGTGAGCTTAAAACAAGTTACAGAATAGCGGGGCAGTTTCATACACTCGACAAAGACCGTTGTCATACTTTACCGGTACTTGGCAGTATTTTAAGCTAGCGTCTCCCTACTTACGTAATCATCCCCCTTTGCAGGTAATATTGGCATAGCATTCAATTTTAATAATTTACGTAATATAAATGGAATAAAGTGAGTATTTACTTAAGGGGCTGTATTGAAAAATATCGACTTGTTTGAAACGCTATTCTGACCATACTAGGAAACAATGAGGCCTGATTTTCAGATATAAAATATGTATGAATATAAAATTAGTCCTCTCATCAAACAATCGATATCTACAAATAAGTATATATTATACGTACAGCAAAGTTCGCTGTATGTTCGCGATAAACTCAGAAACTACAGGACCGACTTTGACGCGTTTTTTACTACCTACATACGTATTATAATATTAAGAAGTATTATTAAATGTACTTCGCAATCACTCTAGTTCGTGCGAAACACGATGCGGGTCGCAACTGCTTATGAAATAAAATAAATCCCTTTTGTTGTCACTGTGCACACAATCGTTGCGGTTTGTTCTGTTATACGGGGAAGGCGGGCATTAAAGGACGTATACTTACTTTATTTATTTATTTAAACTTTATTAAAATGTATACGATCATCTCGTAAAAAAACATATCTACAAATTCAACAGTAAGATTTCGTTAGTTACAATGTAGATCTTGCTCTGAGTACTTTTTGCTAAGTACGTGCAATACGTGTACCCCTCTGATCTGGTAGAACATGTGTATGTGTGTGTTTGTGCACTACTACCAGAGATGCGACTTATTTGAAATAGTTGTATTTAAAATGATAATAGAAAATGCTAAATACCTATTTTTTATTTAAATAGCTTTTTCAAAAATGCATTTTGTATTTTATTTGAAATACTTTTTGTGACGTATTTTCTATTTGCAAAATGCAAAATACTTTACTGTTAAGTTTTGCAAACATTACCAGTCAAGTTACCGGTATCGTCGGTGTGACCAGTGTTTTGATTGATTAAAAATTTGATGTGTCTAGTGTAGAGTTATACTTAAAAACTAAAACAAGAATACAAGACTAACAAAACGACAGTGTTGGATTTGATGTCTTAATGTTGAGATACATTTACATTAACATTAAGCAAAATGTAAGTACAAAAACGCGATGGTAAGAAATTTTAGCGCAACTATTTTCTGGCACTTTGTTTAAAACAATAACAGTAACATACATACTCTAGTAAACAAACTAAACTTATTAATATAATAGTATTCATAGTCATAGTTAACGTTAATAGCTTGAGCAATGACTCATTTTAATTAACAAAGACAATTGAATTTTGTAAAAAAGTATTTATTCGAAAAAAGTATTTTTAAAATGCCTAATTTGAATTTTAGTATTTGAAATACAAAAAGCAAAACTATTTTGTACTTTGCATTTCAAATAGTAAAACAAAAAAACATTTGCATTTTGTATTTAAATCCTTCTCATAAACCATTGTATACATCTGTGACTTACCCAGCCTAACTATCATTAACAATAATTGTAATTACAAAACATTCAAAAATGTAATAGCTGAATTCCAACTCGTACACCACACAGGACGCCTATGCCAACGCGCTGTCCTATTCAGAAATTCATCCATTATAATGAATTCAAAGCAGGATTAAATGCCTTAATACATGCGTCATACTCGGTTTACCGTCTCGGAATAGCGGAAATAACTTATCAGATACGCCGCCCGCGCCCGTGTCGCGGCCATGCGTGGCAGCCTACCTGTATAAATACAGCCTTATGACTGTCTTGGTAATAAAAAAACACTTCCAGCTGACTCGCCCGGCTATAGCAACAAGACTTTTATATTATACGAGGCTTTCCGGCCGGCACAATGGACTCCAACCAGGATTACTCTTCATGCGACGAACAGAACAGGTAATATATTGTAGTGTTGTTCTAATGCAGCTGTATATCCTCAGAAAATTATCGATATAATTTCAAGTAACTACCTATATTTTAGTTAACACAAATAGTCAATAAAAGGCGAGGTGCCTGAAAATTTTATGAGCTACGTGCAACCTGGATCAAGATAAAAGTTGAACGTTGTGTAATATAACTTTTACGCCTCGGGGACCTCTTCCAATTATCCTGCGCGCAATTACCGCAATAAACCGAGTGCTTTCTGTTGAAACTTCTACTTTGAGTAATTCGCGGAGCCTAACAAGCTAACTTTACAACTAAAACAAAACTGTTTCTTATACCGTTAAACATGACCCATACCAATGAAAGATCAATATCTCAACCATAGTAATCAGTGAATAGAGGTACATGCAGGAGTGGAAATAATAGCGCCAGTACAACTCATAGCTAGTATTGTTCGGTGCCATGTGATCAGGAACGTAAAGAGGTAGAAATAGCGGTCGCCAAGTATTCGGAAATCCAGGCAACTGTCGACAATCAGCATTGGAATCTCTAGTGAGACGGCAATATCGCGGCGCTGGTATGTGATTGGCGCGTGGCGTGGGCGGCTGCATAATGAACCGGCGGGGGGTGGGGTGGGGGGCGCAGGACGACGGGACCGCGCCGAGCGATCGGCGACGTGCGACCCAATCGCTCACCAGAATTGATCACCTTTAATTGCCTTTTAGGAGACGAGCTTCAAATCAGGTGCTTGAATACTTTCGAATTGCAAGCGATCGATTATAGATTTAGGTTTCGCATTCCAATGTGCTTCGCTTGCTCTTTCTGAAACTTTAGATCGGCGTGCGTGAAACGAGCGCGTAAAATACATTTCCATTCGGAATGTTTAACATACGTGTCTGATCGAACCCCAGTTCATTACTGATGTTCACAACGGGGAACGCAGTACCTAATAAATTTAAGTATCATATGAAGCATGACTGGAGTTTACTCTCCCGCAACACAACTATTATCATGTCTTTCTATTCTATTCTATTTTATCATCAAACTTCCAACAAACGTACAAGGAACCCGTCTAAAACTATGGTATGCTAAAGGCTCGCTCCTGCGAAAGCCGCCGGTTCGTTGTTTATGTATGTACTCAATTCATCTAATCAAGTTATCAATTCTATACACTACACGTCAAAGATATACTATTTACAGTCTTACACCTCATTAGTGTGTGTGTGGCAATAATCTTTGACGTAGACTATACAACTAAAACAGCATCGTCCTACAAAATGCATAGTAGGTATACACATCGTTCGAAGAAGATATCGGAACACGTGAGAAATAAAGTGAAAGTAAAAGAATATAATTAAAATATATAGAATATATAATATTAAGAATATTATCAATAAATGAATATGAATATGAATATAATATAATTAAAAATATATAATATAATTCCCCCAAATTATACTGAATAATTCAAGTGCATGAATGTAAAAATATATCTTTCCTACAGGTCATAGACTGGTTATAGATTATCAATAACAATAAAAAACCGACAAAAGAATTTTCGAAAAACCCAACTGCTTTTTTACAAATATTATGATAGTCTTTGTCACTCATACGATTAAGAGGAATCCAACGACACCTCATTTATGTCGAAATCCGTCAAACGGTTTAGGCTGTAGGGCGTGCCAAAGAATAAGACATACACACATACATACATACATACGCTCGAAAAACATAACCCTCCTTTCCTTCGGCAGTCGGGTAATTAAAACAAGAAATCTGCAAAACAAATATTTATGAAAATTTAGTACAGAAATTTCGTTTTATTACAAAAAACCACGTTTTTTGAATATTGGGGTTTGATGAATATAGGTACCTATTTTAGTGTAAAAGCCCGAAGTGCGGTAAATCCTATAGGATTTACCGGTAAAACCTAAGATTCAACATGGGTTGGTAAAAGTCCGAAATGCTCTGTACCTAATCATCGTTCATTTCGAACTTTTACCACTGTTGGTAAATCTTATCAGTTTGTGATATGGGGAAACAAACTCTTTCATTGTTTTTAGGGTTCCGATACCTCAAAAGGAAAAAACGGAACCCTTATAGGATCACTCGGTTGTCTGTCTGTCCGTCTGTCACAGCCGATTTGTTTCGCAACTGCTGGACCGATTGAGTTGAAATTTGGTACACATATGTAAATCGGTGTCCCAAAGATGGACGCGTAAAGTAAATTAATGAATTCTGAACAAGGGGACCACTTTTGGGGGGGATAACTGGAAAAGTAAAAAAAAAAGTTTTGCAAACTGTATTGTGTGACATATCAAATGAAAGGGGTTGTTGTAAGCATGTCAGATATATTTTTTTTTATAACTTTAGCAAAAACAGATTTGGAGTAATATAGGAAAAAAGACGAAAATTGACCACCCCCCCTTCTCTCCGAAACTACTAGGGTTAAAATTCTGAAAAAAATATGGAAAATAGTTCCTTGCCTAAAGATTACAGGAAAACCTATAAGAAGTTTGAGTATTCAAAAACACTTATGAAATTTTGATTATAATATACGGAACCCTCACCACGCGAGTTGAACTCGCACTTGTCCGGTTTTTAGGGTTCCGTAGCCAAAATGGCAAAAACGGAACCCTTATAGTTTCGTCATGTCCGTCTGTCCGTCTGTCCGTCTGTCCGTCTGTCCGTCTGTCCGTCTGTCCGTATGTCACAGGCATTTTACTCGAAAACTATAAGGTGTATTTGAATAAAATTTTGAGGATAGGTGTATTTTGTTAGCCGCTACATAGTTTTGTAATTAAAATGACAAAAAAAAATTTTTTTAGGGGTGCACCCCATACTTAAAACTAAAAGTCAAAAATTCTTTTTTCATTGTGACCCCCCGTGTGGCACATCAATCGATAGGCCTTTCAAAATAAATATAAGGTTTCTTAGCATTTTTTTTGATTAAGTGAATAGGGTCGGAGATAATCGCCCCGAAAGTCACTAAAATTCTGTCCCCCCCCTCTAATTTTTGAACGGTATATTTTAAAAATATGGAAAAATTCATGGACATTGAGCTTATTAATTTCATTCACCGAAAATTGTTTTGAACAAGATCGGTTCAGAGGTTTTCGAGATATTGCTGAAAAACTGCCTTCCTCAAAGAAAAGGACGTAAGTGCCGTAAAATTTCTGTGACGATACGACCTTTTTAATAGGCACGGAACCCTTCGGTTTGCGTGGTCCGACACGCACTTGGCCGGTTTTTTTTTATATAGTTACCACGTTGGCAAACAAGCTTACGGCCCGACAGATGGTAAGCGGTCACCGTAACCTATGGATGGACGCTTGCAACTCCACGGTTGCCGACCCTTATGGAATTTATACACTCCTTTTTTGAAGAACCCCATACTCATTCCGCAAACAGAACGTTCTAGGGAGGAAATCGAACGGGACATTTTCGTTCAAATTAAAGTTAATAGTTTTAACGGTCTGAGGTCTTAACCAGCTTCATCAAGTCATCAACGTTTTTAGGGTTCTGGACCAAAAAGTTAAAAACGAAACCCTTATGGTGCGACTCCGTCCGTCTGTCCGTCTGTCTGTCTGTCACAAAGTCAAATATCTCAGGAACTACTAATGCTATCAATTTAAAATTTGGAAAAGCTAATCCACGTGTATGGAAAATGAAAAATTTGTATAAAAAAGGCTATAGATAAGAGGGGGGCAAAAATTCAAAGTCTAGTTAGTAGACCATTCTAAAACAGTTTTTTTTTCTACAGTAGTAAAATTTAGATTTATAAAGAAAAATGTTTAAACAAAATACCATTCACTCCCCCTTATCTCCAAAGTTAACCAATCGAAAAATTTGAAAAAAAATGATATTATTAACATTAACGTAAATATTAATAATAACTAATTGCCGGAAAAGTATAACGAGACCACTCTATCTAGCGTATTTTTTTTTCATTTTATCCTTCAAAAATCATTAGTTAATCTTGTTTGCAATTTAATACTTCCGTGTTTATTTTTTTTCCTTTAAATTAAATATATGAAAGTATACTGGAAGTACCTTCTAGCAAATAAAAAAAGAAAAACCAAGATACATACCGAGTTCCTTGGTCGTGCAAGTTAGTAACAAAATGCACCGATAAATGGCGCTGTAGGTACTATCGCCCAAGGGTACGGGTTTACTTTCTGTTCAAAATCGTCTGCACATGCATAGCGAATGCTCGGAAATGATCCTAGAGGTGTGAACCGTACCCTTGGGCGATAGTACCTACTCATGACTTAACTACACTACCTATGCGTTGTTAAGATTTTTCTAAAATCAATGGGCGGGACAAGACGGGTATGTTGTATGAAATTTTGTACGGAACCCTCGGTGCGCGAGTCAGACTCCCACTTGACCGGTTTTTTTTAAACGTCATTGATCAAAATTATTTTAACTTAAAGGCATGTTAATGTACATCTTGATTCCATACAACATACCTACTCAATACCGGTA
Source organism: Epinotia nisella (assembly GCA_932294315.1). Lineage (NCBI taxonomy): Eukaryota > Metazoa > Arthropoda > Insecta > Lepidoptera > Tortricidae > Epinotia > Epinotia nisella. The sequence goes on from OW028674.1 coordinate 10,327,514, forward strand.
AAGATTACTTGTTTAGTGCCTGGCCAGTTCATCGGTGAAATCATATCTTTTTACAGAAGTGACCATATGCTGCAACGAGTCGAACTGCGCCCCGCTGAGATGTTTCACAACTTGTTTAATTACCTCGTCACTGGCAAGCCCCTAGTATATTTCGACGCCGGGATTTGTAATAATAACGCGCAATTGGAGGTCTAACTAAATTGGTTGCGCCTGAGGCACGGCAAGCCTGCTAAACGTCGTGAATAACAGCTCTGTTTACCTACCCTTGATTTTATTAATGATCGAATCTCAAAATATTTAGACATGACGTCAGCCGTACGACATATCAGAAAGTAGATCGCAATTGGTATTTACTCTTTATTAAATGCTTTGTTCAAACTGACATTTAATGGAAACTCTCTGAATTAATTAATGTTTACACAATCATTCTTAATGTAAACAATTTCCTATGTGTCTCAAAGAGCAAGCAGTGCCGGGGTGTACCTACGTACGAGCTCCATATAGTGGTCTCCACTTCAGGGCTGGTATTCTCAATACTCGCTGACAACTCGTCTCAACTCAACCGAACCAGTGTAAGTCTGACCTTTATCTTTCATAGTTGTTCCGATTCTTTGGGGCAAAATGCAATAAAGACAAGGTGAGGTGAGTTGAGATAGATTGTGAATCACGAAGCTTTTAGTGATGAAGTAAAGCTAGCATTTTATAAAAATGCATCAGCCACATCGCTTCCAGTCATTTGTTTTTAATTGTTCTGAAACTGGGCAGGTACTAGTAGTTTATGTCACTGTACATAATGAGAGGCCTGAAATCACGAGTGTGGTGATCACACGAGTGTGTGTGTGTATGTGTGTTTTATTTAGCAAGTAAATAAAGATTAATAAGAATGCCTGACTTAGCTCTACGAAATATCTCGCAACTTATTACGGTGGAAAAGTCTCGAGATTAGGCCTGTTTTTTACATGAAATGTTTTTTATGGGTTCTCACTTCTTTTTGTAGGTTATTGTGTTATCAATACTTAATAAGAGCTATTTGCGGACTCAAGCAAACAGACAGTTGTGAACCACACTTTAAGGAATTGAGAATCTTGACGTTGCGCTGTCTCTATAATATATTCGAAACCGCTTTCTTTGTCAAAACAAAGCGCTTAAGACGATCTCTGAGGTTTTCCCCTGAAGTACTAGATACGGCCAGAATATATTCACAGAGTGCGCAACCACGGCGCTAAGCTAAAGAGTAAAAGTGTATTCTGTCCAGCAAGCAATTTTTTTAATAAATTGCGAATTGAATGTAATTGAGAATATATCTAAGTCATATTATGCCCTATATGTTACTGAGAATTCAGGGTTCTAGCTTTAGCCAGCAAAAATTACAGGATGTTGAAAATGGCCTGAATGGCTTCGAGAAAAGGATGTTACCAACAGCCGTGCCTCTTTGTTTTGCTCGACTTGGAGGGGGCACTGCCGTGACCCCAGATATTGGTGAGCAATCTTCAAAACCACTAAGGTTCTCGATTTCAGGATTGTTTTCACCGATATTTAGACTTCACCTTCAGAATGGTTTAGTGGAACACGACTGAAGCTGTGGGAACAGCTAATATAATCAATCACACATATTATATCCGTCCTTCTTTTTAAATGATAGGTACCTTTGCTTTACAGTGAGCATGATACTAGATAATAATGTGGTAAAGATTTCATTAATAAGGTAAAATAGACAATCATCATCATCATCATATCAGCCGAAAGACGTCCACTGCTGGACATAGGCCTCCCCAGAGAGTGCCAAATTGACCGGTCCTGCGCCACCCGCATCCAGCGGACTCCCGCGACCTTTACCAGGTCATCAGTCCACCTTGTGGGGGGCCTACCCACGCCGCGCCTTCCGGTAGGTGGTCGCCACTCGAGAACCTTTCCGCCCCAACGGCCATCGGTTCTACGTGCAATGTGCCCCGCCCACTGCCACTTAAGTTTAGCAATTCGGAGGGCTATATCGGTTACCTTGGTTCTGCTGCGGATAGCCTCATTTCTGATGCGATCACGCAGAGAAACTCCTAACATAGCCCTCTCCATAGCCCTTTGGGTGACTTTGAGCCTTCTTATGAGGCCCATAGACAATATTCAAGTATAAATTATACATTACTAAAACCTATGTCCAATGCAATGCATGACAATGACGACCAATTACCTATACAAATACAGAACAAAAACAAATAAAAAAAACCCTCCATTTTTTTAATTTGATCTGCTTCACCTTTTACATTCTCTTGCACCGATTCTTTCCAAATGTATTATTCATACTATCGCTTCGAAAACTTATTAGGTTTGATATTATTTTTCTAGAGTTGAAGTTAATTTTAGGGACAGGTACCTAAAGTATTGAATATATTATTGAGCTTGATTTGAAATTTATTATGTGTCACCTTTTTTATTTGACAAAGGTTCACGAGCCTTCAAGAACTATCTTAAGGTGAAAATAATACCCCGCAGTACACAAACGACGCAAGCGATTTTACTTTTCATATCTAATCCGACTTTTCTGGATAGTTAACCACAAGCTTGACTCTATAGATCTATATGAACCTATAACGCTAAGATGAGTTTGACATTTGACCTTAACTAGTAATAAGAACGAATTTAGGTGCCAATTGTATGTATAATGAAGACTTTCGTACAATTTACGAGTTAAATTCATATTTATACCTACTAATAAGAGGTACAGTTTGTGAGATTGTGGATTTGCAAGTTTGTATGTAGGGGATGATCTCCGAAATCACTTATTTTCTGAAAGTCTTTCCGCTGTATTTGACTTTGGATGGACATACACAGGCTATATTTCATCCTGCAGCTTTGCCAGCGTTCTTTCAATGCGCGGGCAAAGCTAGTATAATAAGAGTATATATACAAATTATTAACACGAGCCAAAAAACAAAGCTATAATATCCCAGCTCATATCAATCATAACTTCGTAGCTTCTTTTTATCATACCTTCTTCTCAATGCTATTTCCAAGATTTAAGTTAAGTGATTGCAGCAAACATCGTATTTATAAGTATTTACCCTAATACGTATATATACACAGCCACATCGTGCATGTTTAAACAATCGCTAACTTCTATTCTAATTTCCGTTGAAATGAATATTTTTGTTAAGATAATTAAATCGGTACCAGCATACGTACGCAAACACCGGAATGGTACAAGTTCCCAACTAAGTAGCGAGAAACCTTCGCAAAACAAGTCCAACAAAATAGACCTAAGATGTGAGATGAATAAATATGCATGCAAGTAGGTAACCGGGGGAATCTGAAAGCGTGCTCGCGAAAAGGAACTGCTGTAACTTTATGTTAAATGTAGGTATTCTTAGTGCCTTTTTCGTTCGTCTTCGTGAGGCCGGTCAAAGTTCTAGCTACTTTTCCCCTCGATTGCGGCACCGTTTCCGGGGCCCTTCCGGGAGAGCTGAGTTCAACACTCACTTCGAATTTTCTTCGAGGTGGTTTCTTTTTAATTCTTAGTCTGATTCTGATTGCAATGGATAAAAATTCACGGTTTTTTCACTCTCTTTATTGACATGGGGTGGAACTTTGCGATTAATCTTAATCCAGATCTTTGTGAATCAGCGATATCTATTCAATTCGGGTGACAAGAACGATAGGGCGTGTCTGCTCGAAGTTCCGGATGGGAGCTTTATTGGACTTTACTTAGCACCTACGTCATGGTCACAACTTGCTAGTGATTAACTTAGACTTAGAATAATATATTCCTCACCTCCATTTCAGGAGTCTGCAATCGAAATGAGTAATCTATACTAGATTTGTAAGTTTGTATGTATATAATGGGTAATCTCTGGAACTTCACATCTGATTTCAAAAATTATTTCACCTGCGTATAGAATGGACTTTCCGGATGGACATAGGCTATGTTTTAACGCGAGAGAAGCCGTGCGGTCAGGTAGTGTAATATAATTCTAAAAATCATAGCTTTAAAACGAATGATTATTTGGGCATATCAAACGTTGACATTTTAGATAAATGAATTCCAAAGAACTGCGAAAATAAGTATAATACTTTGTCATAATATTTATTGCTCTACAAGAAATTCCAACGTTCAGATTTCTTATGAAATATCACATGAGAATATTTTTTTTCTAATTTGGACGTAGTTACGCGAAAACGTTCCAACCCACAAGTCACTCAAAAATGAGTTACCATAACCAGGGTACTATTTTTGACATATTACATCATGTGCACACAAAGATGCTAGTATTTTTTAGGTTAGTTTCATCAATAAAGTTTGACCCAAATGTTCCAACCCACCATTATGCCAAGGACGTGTACTCAAAATAAAGTAAAAACATTACATGCATACTGAAACATATTGTTAAAAACTCTTAATAGAATAACATATCGTTATAATGTTCCACTTGTCTTGGAACATTATACTAAATTCATAAAAAGCACATTCAATTGTTTCTTAAATGATCCATGTGGGTTGGAACGTTTTTGCAAAATCTTTATACATTTTTTATTTCTGCAAACATGTTCCATGTAATTTGAAACCTTTTAGATTATTCCATACTGTTTTTTTAAGCTGCGAAGACTGTTCTAAATAAATTGGAACGTTTTATTATAATATATTATTTTCTAATTTTTTGCTATAAACGATCCACACATACTTGATCCATTTTTGCTATTAAATATGTTCGAGAGAAAAAAATATTTTTTACCAAAATAAATAACTATGGTATATTTAAGTTTATGTATTTATACAAAACAATCAAAGGACAGCACCAACTAGAGATGGGTAGTAGGTAAAAACCCACGGGTAAATACCGGGTATTTACCCGGTATTAACCCGTGGTGACAAAGTTTGAAAAATCAACATGGGTGTAGTTTCTATGGTTTATCGGGTCGCTGTCGTTACGAAAACAACAACAATAATATTAAAATCAAACGTGGTAGACCTGCAATACCATCTCTCCTGTTGGGGTGTGATAGGGTTGAAATGTCTCGACATCAATATAAGTGTCGTTTTTATGGCTTTTTGGAAGATATAAAAGAATAAGAAATTGATTTACTGACTGACATATCAACGTACAGCCCAAACCGTTGGTTCTAGAGATTCCAATTTTGGCACGTAGGTTTCTTATAAAGTATAAGGGTGCACTAAGAAAGGATTTTTCAAAATTCACCCCCTAATGGGGTAAAATGGGGGTCCGAAGTTTGAATGGGGAAACAAGATTAGTTAGACTATTTTATTCGAAACTTCACAGGAGTATTTTTAACGATAAATAGTAAACACGTGTTTCAGGTTTTTCGAGAATTCAACCCGTAAAAGGGGGAACTGTGGTGATAGTCTGAAAATCAAAGTGAGTATTGTTTCCATGCTTTATCGGATTGCTGATTACGAAAACAACAACGATTTTAAAATCGAACGTGGCAGAAGTGAAATACTTTATACTCCGTTGGGGTGCGATGGGGTTGAAATGTCTAAATATAAATATAGGTGACTTTTGATGGTTTTTTTGGGATGGTTAATTACGAAAATAGCCTCGATTTTGAAATTTAATATTGTGCACATCTATCTAAATATATATAAAAGAAGAGACTGACTGATTGACATATCAACGTACAGTCCATACCAATTGTTCTAGAGATTCCAAATAAGGCACGTAGGTTACTCATAAGGTTTAAGGGGTGGATTAAGAAATGATTTCTCAAAATTCATCCTCCAAGTGGGTGAAATGAGGGTCCAAATTTTGTATAGGGAAACAAGATTAGTTAGACTATTTCTTTCGAAACTTCACAGGACTATTCCTAACGATAAGTGAGTTAACAAGTGTTACAGGTTTTTTGAGTATACAACCTAGGGGGTGGAAAGGGGGAAATGTGGTGACAAAGTCTGATAATCAACATGGGTATTATTGTATGATTTATCGGGTCGCTGATCATGTAAACAACAACGCTTTTAAAATCCAACGTGGCGGACGTGAAATACCATCTCCCCTGGTTTTTGTCCTGGGTGTTGGAGTGCAATGGGGTTGAAATGTCTAAATATCAATATGGGTGTCTTTTTTGTGATTTTTTTGGGACGTTAATAACGAAAATGGCATCGCTCTTGAAATTGAATATTGTGGACATGAAAATTATTGAAAGTATTTGTGCCAAATTGTAATTCAATCGGAACATACGGGTCAAACTGAGAACCTCCATTTTTATAAATCGATGCCATTTTCGTAATGAACGCCCCAAAATACCCGATAAACCATTGAAACAATACGCATGTTGATTTTGAGACATTGTCACCACATTTCCCCCTTTTAGGGGTTGAATTGTTAAAAAACCGGAAAACTTGTTTACTCAATTATCGTAAGGAATACTCCTGTGAAGTTTCGAATGAAATAGTCTTACTAATCTTGTTTCCCCATACAAACTTTGGACCCTTATTTCACCCCCTTAGGGGATGAATTTTGAGCAATCCTTTCTTAATCCACCCTTAAACCTTATGAGGAATCTACATGCCATATTTGGAATATCTAGAACCATCGGTTTGGGCTGTACGTTGATATGTCAGTCAGTCAGTCAGTTTCGTCTTTTATATATTTAGATAGATGTACACAATATTAAATTTCAAAATCGAGGCCATTTTCATATTTGACGTCCCACAAAACCATAAAAACGACACCCATATTGATATTTAGACATTTCAACCCCATCGCACCCCAACAGGGGAGATGGTATTTCATGTCCGCTACGTTGGATTTTAAAATCGTTGTTGCTTTCATAATCAGCGACCCGATAAACCATAGAAACAATACCCATGTTAATTTTCAGACATTGTTACCACATTTCCCCCTTTTAGGGGTCGAATTCTCAAAAAACCTGAAACACTTGTTTACTCATTTATCGTTAGGATCTTGTTTTATACAAAGTTTGGACCCTCATTTCAACCCCTTATGGGATGAATTTTGAAAATACTTTCTTAATCTACCATAAAGGTACCTACGAGCCAAATTTAGAATCTCTAGAACCATCGGTTTGGGTTATACGTTGATATATATATATATATAATTAGTGGACTTACAATCCATGTACCACTACATACCTGAGGATTGCCTTCAATTTTATAGAACGCTTCAAAGTTCTGAAGAAGCTACTGATGATGTTGATGGGTTTGGTGGAGTTCCGGACTTCGAGATCATAGAATACGATGATGAAAATTGAATGTTTCATATAAGTTTTTGATAACTTTTGGAACCATATCAGCTAATTTTTGGCATAGGTTCTAAGCTCAAAAGATCACCTCCTATTTTTTTTGTAATACATTTTCAATTTTTTTTTGTTGTTTTTGTAACTATGTTCCTCATTGTTATTTATTATTTTTACATATTTATTTTAGATATATTTTATAAAAATAAATAATACACTTAAATTCGTTTTGGAACGTTTATGCATAATTGCTATTTAACAAGGTTCATACAAAATTAAATTTAGCAAAAACGTTTCAAACTCGTTTTACCTATTTATATGCCCCTTGTATTATGTATTTACAAAAAATATGCATATCATTCAATAACCAGTTTGGCATTCCACAGTAAAACCAATAGTATTTGCCTGAAATAATAACAGGGAAAAAGTGTACCGCTAAAACACAAAATTGCGTTTATCTCAAAATGGGGTCGCTGTGGGTTGGAACGTTTTCGCGTAACTACGTCCATTTATTCACCTGCTCATTTAAAAGCATATCAAAAACGATCATCTGACGTAACAGCTCCCCTTAGCTAATGGCAATTATTCCCAGTCGTTCCGAGGAAGAAGTTCCGGAGCGGAACTAGTGAGACTTTTTGTCCCAATAGTTCCGCGGAGCAAAGCATCAATTAAATCCCATTAGTTCCGTGCGTTATCGACGTTATCGTTCATAATATAAGGCGGAGGATTTTAATTACTCGAGTTAGTAATAATTTTACGTCCCGTGATATACACAATGTTTTTCATCACACTTAAGAACCAAAAATGAGGAGGTAAAGTATTTTTTTAATGAAGTACTTACATTTTCATAACTCCCTAGGGAATTTTACTATTCGGTTTAATTTGCAACACGTTGATGTTCATTATATTAATGAACTGGCGTAAACATAAACACGTCGTCCATGCTTTACTGCTTTAATGACTACTGTAGCATATACATAACATACATCCGCGTGCAAATTGTGAACTTATTTTTTTTATGAATGATTAATCTGGTATTCTTTATTTAAGTTCTGGTTAGTTAATGACATGGGAACATTGAATACGTTACGTAAGGATCAAAATAAGTAAGTACCCTGTCTTTTAAGTTGTTTTACAATTTTATTATCCGTCACACCTATTATTATACTAATACACAAGGTCTATCGGATCTTTTCTAAAAATGAGTCATACGCATTCAAGTATAGAAATGTTGTCGAGTAAATATATTGTATTGTATAATTGGGTCAAATTCTCAATACAAAAATTTCAAATTTATAAAACAAATCCTCAATTGACGCTTGTTTATGCGAATCAAAAGGTACACTTTCGAGCGTGAAGCTCCAATCGTAAAACATTACGAGCACAATAACAGACAGATACCTACGTAAATTGTTCGTTCAAGAAGCAAGTGGAGCTATTAAATGTCGATCCATATTGCGGAGCTTGTTCTCTTCATCCTTTGACGTGTTAAATACCCGGTAGGGTAAGTGGCAAAAGGTAATATGCGATATTGACATGGCAGGGGCGCAAAAGAGAATCGCAATATCAGCATCCTCGCCCGCTTACTGACGACAAACAAAATAAAACTTTGATGAAAATTTCCCATGTTTTCATATTGATATTTTTATAAAAAAACACCGTAGACAAACTGCTGCTTGTTATGTTTACCTTCAGTAAAAATCCTCAATTGTCTTGTTTATGCGAATCAAAAGGTGTCAAAAGGTACACTTTCGAGCGTGAAGCTCCAACTGTAAAACATTACGAGCACAATAACAGACAGAGATACCTACGTAAATCATTCGTTCAAGAATCAAGTGGAGCTATTAAATGTCGATCCATATTGCGGAATTTGTTCTCTTCATCCTTTGACGTGTTAAATACCCGGTAGGGCACTGACGATAAACAAAATAAAACTTTGATGAATATTTCCCATATTTTCATATTTATATTTTTATAGAAAAACACCATAGAAAAACTGCTGCTTTTTATGTTTACTTTCAATAAAAATCCTAGAGCACATTAAATTGTGCGATAATTGAACCTTTCGTCGTCTTAGAATTCTCATTAATTTCCTTTAATGACATTAATCTGTTTCAATAGTAGGCATTAGCTTTGAAATTGGATTAGATTTAATTCGATATTTTGTGCCGCAATCGCAATACGTCTTTAAATAATGTTTTTAGTGTTTTCCAGCGAGATTTCTATGTGTATGTGATAAGCAGTGGAAAATTGTGGAGTGGTGTAAAATTATGAAAGTGCCATTTTTGAAACTAGTATAAATTTGACACTCTTATATAATTTATTGAGTTAGCTTAGCTTTGTTTGGTTATAAACCTGAAAGACCTACCACCACCTTCGGAGATAAATTAATAGGCCCCTCATTTTAAACTTTTATCAGGCAACATCGGATTATGTTTATTATTTTTCGATTTACAAAACTGAAGAAATAGTCATGCGATAGTTCAATTAAAATTATAAGTGGCATTCACACGTAGGTAGATATTTCGTAAATACACACACATACTCATGTTTCGTTTATTTTTCGCGAGTATATGTTCGAAAACGGCTCAAAAGTAATTACGTTTCACCTGTTGACCCCGTCTGCAATTTGGAATTGGATACAATCGCCGCTTAGCCCAGAGGTCTGTTTATATCGTCGCTTCCGATCCGAATCAGTATACAATGTGTTGCGCGCGCTCGCTTCCAAGCCCACCGAGCGTACGTGACAATAATCACGCGAAATATATTGAAATGCGATTGGATTGTGAAATAGATGAACCTAATTGATACCCTTTCGAGCTCTGCAAACATGACGCTTGTTTATTTAACCCGCACAGAACGAGTACTTACCCATTGGAATCCTAATGCGAAATCAACGATTTATTTATAAACCTTACCTGCGCTGCGTCTGTTTTGTTAGCAAGACTTGTGTCATAGCCGCGGGTGTCGGAAAAACATGTACGACATTCGATTTCTTTTAATACCGGTTTTTTACGCGGCGATGACGATGATGAGGAAGTTGTAGTGCATGCCAAATTTCATATTAGAAGATGTTACGAGCGGCTCAAAAATGATCCCAAACAGCCTCCTGTGGTACCTATACCTACCAATACCAAATGATACGCCTCGTCCGCCTCTCCGCGCGTTAATGCGATCCGAGCAATGCGGCGGAGTACGGTGGTGAACCGCCTCGTGTATTCTGCGCCTTAAAAAAGGGTAGGAAAAAAACGACAGTAATATATATGCGACGAACACTTTATTTAGTCGAGTTATATGGTCAAGCATCCGGAGTACTAAATATATGAACCATCCTAACTCCTAAATTATAATCATAGATATACCTACCTAAAATTAATTGACTCACAGATATATAGGGTCAAAATCTAGTTAATTCTACAAGCCTATCACATTCCTTAAATAGACACTTCTTTGTAATTCATGAACATATTTTCATGCTGCGGTTTTTTAAAATGCCGCAAGTTCCTGTTAAAAATGTGGCAGCAACATAATCGCCTGTTCCGTAATCTGTCCATTGCAATTAAATAAAGCTGTGGGTCGGCTGCACTGACGCTCCTAGCCATGAGCCTGTCGCGAACAGCAAGGCCTTGAGTCTGTTCACACTGAAACGAATGGAATACCGTGTTTTGTGGCTTGATTGAATCATCTGCTAATATGATAACCTATTATGTCTATTTATTTGTCTTTTTTACAACATCAACTGTGAGCTGATGCATGGAGATGTAAAAAAAATACAATTCCCATTAACATTAAATTGAATGAATAATGCGTGTTTGGAAATATCAATAGATTTGATACATCTTTTGTACCTATCATTAAATGAAAGTTTTTAATATTACTATAGGCTATAATAAGTAAATTTGGAATTGGCAAAGGGTCTTGTCGACGCGATTGATGACCAGAAGGCTATCGTGTACCTTGCTCAGTGCGTCAGAGTAGATAAGTATTGATGTTTAGCGGGTCAATTCTCCACGCCTCCTGGACACCCTACCGCCTAAATATTCATAAACAATATAACAGTTTTGCACAAAGTACTCGGCTTCACTTCCTACGTGTAGGTAGGTAACATCTCTGGTAAAATGTATCTTAATATCGCAACGTAATAAAAGACTATCGCCGGATAATAACTTCTAACGAGTCTGTTATCTAGAACAAAATTCACGTTAATATTCTATTCACTTGCTAGAGTTCAACATCTATAGGTACGTAAAATATTGATAACACGCTATAAATTATTCAGTATTCAAATATTTTGCGAAAATAACCAGAATCTTTGGAATTTAATTATAGCAAGCTAGCTATACAGATACCATTGATTGTGTATGTCAATATAATATGACGGAACAGGCCGCGAATTTACATAAACGTGCAATTAAAGTGTAGATAGCAAACTCCTCGGGTCCGGATAATATTGAAGTAGACCCTTCTCATTCGCACAGTCTTCAGGAGCTGATTTATAGGTAGACAAATGTGGGCAGCAAACATTATAAACTGTACACGTAAAATTGTGCGTCATCAGGCTGAGCAGTCGATTAATACGAACAATTTCGCGACAACGATTTGGACTTTTAGATACATACTCGCATACTCTTAATCAGTGCACGCACTCATACGTATGTTAATGAATGACAAAGGTGAGATGCCTAATATGTTTTCTTTTTAATTATTTTATCTACGCACATATCACTAGTGCTCTAAAATGCGTTCAGAAACCGTCGGTAATGACCAGCATTATTACAACCAATTTTACTATGACAACTTTCTTGTCTGTGGTAGTAGGTAAAATATGTACTGTAATGTTATTATAGTACAGATTATCGGTATCGTTATGAGTTTAAATTTGGAACAGCTGTCAAAACTCAAGTCGGTATCTATTCTAGTGTCTCTAGATATTTAAACAGTTATCGATACAAAACGTCAATTCAGTATGTTTTAATATAAACCGCATGACATTTGATCTCGAGTGACATGAGAATAGGGACTTCATTCGTTTGTCTATGATTTAAAAAAAATATTTGTCTTGTCAAACAAGATACTAAATTCAATTCAAAATAAAGAAATCATAAATATAAACATGCCATCAAGCTCTGCAACTTCAAACCAAGACCATCCCACTACAATACAACCAGGACCATTAAATATATCCCGTTGTTCCAATGTAAATGTGAATTATAACTATTACAATAAATAATTTGTTTCTGTATTTGTTCAAATTTACTTTTATTGCATTATTTAAATATCTATAGTCTATAGATATTGTACAGGTAGCACTATTAGCAATGCAGGTCATTTCCCTACGGCTTCTGAACCCATCATAGAGCGCTTATGATATGTGTTTAGATAAAGTAGTGTATGCAACTGTACATAATTAGGCCTTAAAACACTCGTGTGATCCTATTATGAAACTCGCTTACGCTCGTTTCATAAAACCACACTCGTATTTTAAGGCCTCTCATTATGTATCAGTAGCATAAACTACTATTATCTTTTGTTTGGTACTAATAAACGATCTATTAACAGATAGTGACCCGTGAGAGCCTTAGTTATTAATGTTTGAAGTGGCTTCTCATCTACACTTATAATGAATCTTTTGAATAAAAAAAAAATTTGCCAGCATCATTTCAGACATTGTTCTGTCACGAATGATCTCAGCTTCCCAAGAACGGAAAAAACATGAAACATTTTTATAGGTACATTATTATTCTAGCTTCCACTTAGGATAGTTTTTATCCGACTGCGACAATGAATTAATTTTCCAAAATATACGACCTCATTTAATTTTTCATTTATTTTTATTGAAATCAAACGCTGCTACAACTGACAACTGTCAGGTCAGATGTCAGCATCAAAATAAAATTCATTCATAATGGCAGGTTATATGAAATTTGTCAACTAAAAATACTAAAATGGATTGTCTCGGCAATTTATACAAGTTTAAAAACAAGAAAAAAATTATGATATGCATTAAAATATATTTTTCAACACACCTGCTCGTAAAGTAGGTCTTATTACAGCGTATTTACACTGATAATGCAGAATATTACCCATGCCGTGCCTTTTACATTACATTATCGCACTAGTGCCTTTTCATTACATATCTTTTTAAATATTAGCAAGAAGTATTAATGTTTCGAAAACAGCTAAGTAGTTATTTGCGTAAATATAAAATTCAATTCAAAATGTAATAAATAATTAAAGAATTTCATGAAACTGCTTGTTAGCTTGTTGGTATTTATATTTTGACGGTGTATTTTTACCTATAAATACCCAATTTCAAAATTTATAAATATGTGGCTGATTAGCTACTTTGCCGGTGCCCTTATCTCAGACTTGCGCGCGCATGCAGCGCTGAGCGCGCGAAAAAATAAAATTACGGCCGCCACCTTTTAAATGGGTTTCTGTTTGTTAAGTTTATTCACAGTATTGCATTTCGTTAGTGTTGTTTTGTAAAATGTCGAATTTAGATAACGAAGAATTACTTATCGAGTGTACGCCGCCAGATATCATAGTTGAAGCGCAAAATGCGAATGATAGTTCCTCCCCTCAAAATCAAAAGATAAATACATGCAAGCCTACGCAAATTTCATTCAATGGAAAAATAGCAAAAATGCAAGCTCTTTCTCAGAGAACGTGTTCATGGCTTACTTTAGTGAACTGGCGAAGAGGTATAAACCTAGTTCGCTTTGGTGTATATATTCTATGTTGAAGAGTACCGTGCAGAATAAAAATGCAATTGACATCAAAGCGTACACCAATCTAACTGCATTCTTGAAAAGACGTTCAGACGGCTTTTACAGTCGAAAATCCAAGGTTTTAACACCTAATGAAGTGGAGAAGTTCATTAAAGAAGCACCGGATAATCAATATCTAGCGACAAAGGTCAGTTCCACTATTTAGTTTTGTATTCATTATTATAATATTTGTAGGCGGTATTGTGAGTGTTGATATAATAGGAACTAAGTACGATTATTATAACTTAATTATGATTTTATTTATTTTCAGGTCGCATTAATATTCGGAATTACTGGTGCCTGTAGGCGTCAGGAATTAAACAACATTACGACAAAAGATATAGAGAATCACGGAGAGATGCTACTTGTCAAAATTCCGAACACTAAAAATAAAATTCCTCGGTCATTTACTATTCACGGACCATTTTATGAAAAAGTGAAAAAATATGAAAGTTTACGTTCAACAAAAGGAAAATCTGACCGGTTCTTCCAAAATTTTCAAAACGGCAAATGCACGAGTCAGCCTATCGGAGTGAACAAATTTGGATCGATGCCTAGAGAAATTGCCAAGTTTTTAGGCTTACCACAGGCTGACGCTTACACCGGACACAGTTTTAGGCGGACTTCAGCTACATTGCTGGCTAATTCAGGAGCCGATATATTGACTTTAAAACGCCATGGGGGATGGCGATCTAATAATGTCGCCGAGTCATATATTGAGGACTCCATCCAAAATAAAGCCGACATAAGTGCCAAAATAACACAAGCAATCCATTTGGAGCCACAATCTTCCACCTCCATATGCCAATGATGATTTGGGATTTCATACGTTTGCTAATGATGAAACGCAATGTTCTTCTACCTCCTTTCAGAATGTTGCATTATCACCGACATTTACAGTAACCCAAGAACAAAGCAATGAAATAATTAATAATACAATTAAACATACAGTACAAATGCCTCATAAGGCGGTAGCATATCATTTCAATAATTGTACCATTAATAACTGTTTCAATAATTAAAGTTTTTAAATAAATGTGAACTTTTATTTACTTTTCCTCGCAAGTGTGTTGAAAAACGTCGTATGAAACACGTGAGCATTGGTCATTACACTTCTCGTCTCCATTAAGCCTTCGCCTTCGGCTCAGGCTTAAAAACCGACTTGAGTGTAATGACCAACATAGCACACTTGTATCATAATGTACTATAAAAGTACCTACGGAAAATATCAGTCAGAGGTAGAGGTGAAAAATACAGTGAATCGACAAGTTACCTGAATGTTCTAGACGAGAAACAGGCGTGATACTGTTCTTGCGCACATCTTCTTCATATCCAAATTTTCAGTTCATATGCGATATACAGCACTTTTTGAAATCCCTGCCATGTCTGCTAGCTCGCGTACTTTCAATCGACGGTCATCTAATATCATTTTGTGGATTTTTTTACTGTTTCTGGCGTAGTCACTTCATTTGGTCGACCACATCGATGTTCATCTTCGCAACTAGAGCGACCTCGTTTAAACTCTGCCACCCAATATTTTACTGTTGTAAACGATGGAGCAGACTCCCCCAAACTAGAATCTAGCTCCGCTTTAATACTAGTTGGCCTAAAACCTTTCAAAGTATTATATCACATAACGATGGCCAATTTGCTCCATGTCTGAAAATTTGTTCACAGTGTCCACTATTGATGGCTACTAAACAAAAGACAAACTACGTGTTCCAATTTCAAATTTAAAGTTTATAAAGCGCATTATTTTCAAAAAGAGTATTTACCTACTCAAAATAAAAACCTCTTTAAGTGTGTCAGTTTGGGTACTTCTGGGACTGCCCTCGTAACTCTATCCACCTGTCTATCTGGCTGTCTTTTAACCTTTGCACGCATAAACCACAGATCCGATTTAGATACAATTTGGCATGGATATAGTTTAAAACCCTAGGAAGGACATAGGGTAGCTATTATCCCGGAAATAATCACTTGAAGGGGTGAAAAGGTGGGGGTAAGTTTGTATGGAAGAACGATGTTTAAACCTGCGATGTTTTAGCTTGAAATACTTTAATTGCAATTATCCTCTAAGACGAATAACGAGTTCCACGCTGACGAAGTCGCGGGCAAAAGCTAGTATCAAATATATTTAGAGAATGTAATATGAATAAATAAGATAGGCGACATAAAAAATTAAGCCAACGCATATTGACGAATTACTCGCGGTGCTAAATTCAGGTGAACTTCGCTATGAAAATCTCCGAAGATTATCTCATCATTGATATTTGGAAAGATTATTCAAAAATGCAAACTCTCGGGAGCGAGAGCGGGCCAATAAAATTAACAGAAATGTCGTTTCCATTTTATGATACGAACGGCGGTTCGGGCGTGCAGATACGGAGCGTGGAAGAGTTCTGCTCATAATCCCCAGGAGTTAACGGGCTCGAGGGAATCACTTTCATTTTCACTTACCACCGCGGACTGCTCTATAACCATTAAATCCTGTTGTTTACTGTTCGCCGGCTCACCGAGCACGGCCAGCCCCTCCGTTAACTAACTTATTCACAGCGCAAACTAAACATAAACCAGAGATGAACCCAGCTTTGTAGAATCACCTCAGCCGGAATTTTATATCGTACGAAGTTTTGAGTCCTGTAAGGTACGCTGTAAATTATATATTCAAATTGAAGGACACAAAACTGATGCAATTGCTTTCCTTTTCGGCAGCTGCCTCACCCGCTCTGGTGGATGAAATGAAAAAGTTTAAATTGCTCGAACCGCTGTTTGTGAGAGTTTATGCTTGTTTGCTAATGACTATAGCCTCAAAGGCTTAAAATAACTCGACAATAACTTGGTCATATTGTATCTAATTGGGTAAAAGATATGAATACATTTATTACTGAAGCAAAATTTTGCGCTATCTAAAAAGGGCGTAGCTTCAAAACCCAACGTTTAGATTAAACAAGGAATATTTGTATGTATAACTACTGAAATTACATTATTAGTCAAAAAATAAAGGCACAATGAAGGATGTGGCAGAACGCAGTTGCACAAATATTGGCTACTCTAACTCGTACCCCAGCATTCAGTAAAAGGTATTTCTGATACCAAGATTTTCGGAGGGCGTTGTGTGCCTAGGTTAACAATTTGAATATAAGCGAGCGCATCGTATGTAGCGCGTGTGACGGGAATAAGTACAAACGGAACGGTCCGCCATTCTTATCTCATCCCGAATATCGGGCACGTTCCAAACTCATAATTTCACGATGAAGTACCGCATGGGCAGAGCGTGCCCTTTGCGATGTGATTCACTGTTACGATTACCCGCATCTACGGAAACTGAACGCGTTTTTCTTAAGGAAACAATGAGACTCCACCTGAACTAGGAGGAAAACAAAACACGACATTACGATGAACGTACATAATACTTGGAATACATGACTACCATTTATTTAAAGAAAACACGGTTTCAGAAACATTCTACGCCGCGCTAGCTTTTTTGTAGATTACGAGTAAAAGCGGTTTCGGCTGTGGTTATATTCTCAAGTGGTAACTACATTTATTTAAATAAAACTAGGTATTAAGGAGTTTAGGTATCATTTTCCAAAGTATTGTATTAGCACTTAACGCAAATGTCCCGATGTTTGACATCTCAATTCCTATCATTTCTACCCCTGATGTTCACCTCTACTGATTTGAATTAAGATTGATGATTGCAATTAACTTAAGTGCATACAAAACAATTGTTGAAACGTAAGTTACACAAAATACAACCACATCTGGCTCACATGGACGTGACTGCAACTTTTAACAAACGATCGATCTTAAAAAAAACCAGACAAGTGCGAGTCGGACTCTCCCACCGAGGGTTTCGTACAAAATTACAAATGTATAGTTCTTCCCTATACCTGTAGTATAAGACGATATTACTTGCCAAATTTGATAGTTCTAGGTCAACGAAAAGTACCCTATCAAATTTGATTCCCTTGAGATTGTCGAAATATACGTTTATTGCGGCATAAACGGCCGTATCTTTTTTTACGTTAACTTAGAAGTTTGATTTTCTCACAGCTATAAGAAACTGTAGATATGGTTTTAATTTCAACTCGATACCTCCACGCGTTCCCGGGATAAAAGTTCATGACAGACAGACAGATAGACAGACAGACGGCCAACAAAATGATCCTATAAGGGTTCCGTTTTTTCCTTTTGAGGTACGGAACCCTAAAAAAGAATAATTTATACCAAATCTGATGAAAATTATGTAGGTAGGCAATGATGTAATATAAAAAGAGGTAGATAGGTTATACGCGCTCGAAAAATGGCACACTAAAATTGAGTCAATTGGCACAGTTTGCCTCAGTTTCGAGACGTCAATGGAAACGTTAGCTGTCAGATTTGGTGGCCATTTTTAAACACGGAATTTCGTATAGACAACATATCTACCTCTTTTTTATATTACATCATTGTAGGTAGGATGATGATTGGTTCGCCACACAGCTAACCCAGACGAACGCTAGAAAATAAATTATCAAGCGGCACCCGAACAAATACTACTTACTTTATATCTTCATCTTCATCCCAACCCGATTAACCTTTCATCAGTCTACTTAACATTGCTATTCGTTTTTAAACGATGGCAGCTACTTAATACCTCTAATTGTTATGCATCGCAGAGCTAACCTTGCGATCGTTCTTATATGAAATCCAATTTAGGAAGTAGGTTAAGAATAATCCCCGCGTTGAAAGTCTCCATAAATTAAGGCGCTCTGGAGAGGCGAGTCGCGGTCTCCCGTTACGATATAAATAATTGGCGAGCCATGAAATTTATTATGGATATAATCTTGACGATACCTTTTGACAAATTGCTTTTGATCTCTTGTGCCAAAAACGTGCCATAACAAGGGTTCGAGGATTTTTTATCGTGAATTCGTAAATCTTATCTCAAATTTAACGACTATTTACTTTATCTATTTCTTAATTGAATCCATTAATGCGGACAGCAATTCGGTTATACCGTTACTTTTTAGGGTTTCGTAGCCAAAATGGCAAAAACGGAACCCTTATAGTTTCGTCATGTCCGTCTGACCGTCTGTCCGTCTGTCCGTCTGTCCGTATGTCACAGGACTCTCGAAAACTATAAGGTGTATTTAAATAAAAGAAAAGGATTTTGAGGATAGGTGTATTTTGCTAGCCGCTACATAGTTTTGTAATTAAAATGACAAAAAAAAATTTTTTTCGGGGTGCACTCCAAACATAAAACTAAAATGTAAAAATAAAAATTCATTGTGACCCCCCGTGTGGCACATCAATCGATAGGCCTTTCAAAATAAATATAAGGTTTCTAAGCATTTTTTTTGATTAAGTGAATAGGGCCGGAGATAATCGCCCCGAAAGTCACTAAAATTCTGTCCCCCCCCTCTAATTTTTAAACGGTGTTTTTTAAAAATATGGAAAAATTAATTTTTCCATACCCATAATAAGCCCAAATACAAATATGGAAAAATTAATTTTTCCATATTTGTATTTGGGCTTATTAATTTCATTCACCGAAAATTGTTGTGAACAAGATCGGTTCAGAGGTTTTCGAGATATTGCTGTAAAACTGCCTTCCTCAAAGAAAAGGACGTAAGCGCCGTAAAATTTCTGTGACGATACGACCTTTTTAATAGGCACGGAACCCTTCGTTTCGCGTGGTCCGACACGCACTTGGCCGGTTTTATATATTTACTGAAGTTGTTTCTACCTTTAGACGCATATAACCCAAAGTAAATATACTCAGGATTCAATAAATAAGTAGAATTAAGATTTGAACTTTAAAAAAAATTAAGCCGTGATGAAATGAAGACCTGTTGCCGATCTGAACCGTCGTTTATTGAATGAATTATTGAATGAGTAACCGCTTTAAGATATAAAGACGAACGAAGAAGTTTTGAGCACACTATTAGTAGGAGAGAAAATACGTTTGCTAGTGTGTATTCAAAATAGGAGAGGCCACCTGATACGACACGACAGCTTCTTCTTAAGCATCTTAGAAAGGAAAATTGAAGGCAAGAGAGGCAGAGGAAGGGCTAGGCTGACATATTTTAGCCAAGTAAAGGATAAAGTTGATATCGAGTAGTATGTGGAAGTCAAGAGGCTGGCAATGGATACAGGATAGTGGCCGTTATTCCACTGAGTGATGATGATAATGAACCACTTTGATGTGAAATGAAATACATTTATTTAGATATTTAATACCTGCACGTTAAACTGTTGGTCACATTTGTAACCAATGTTACAATAATTAAGGGCATTTCTCGGAGCGTTTCGACCGCTGTGATTTCGGTGGTCGCATTATTGAAGACGATTTTAATTGAAGACGATTTTTTGAGCTTTTGTGGAGAAGGCGCGGGAAGTGCTATCATTGTTTTCTAAATAGACCACAAAAAATATGGACATTGTCAATAATGCGACCACCGAAATCACAGCGGTCGAAACGCTCGGAGAAATGCCCTTAAGTAGATTTTCGGCTGGAGAATTTCGAATAATCAAAACACCCTCTTGATAAACAATAATTTATGTAGAATACCAGTTTGACGCGTAGCTACTGCCTGCGCCAATAACTGTTGAATGAAACTGACCGCGAAATAAAACTCAGAGCATGATGATGAGTAAAATATTTGTTTAGAAAAAACACATAAGTTACTGGACTGATTGTCACGTACACTTTAACTATTATAATGCATTTATCCAATAGATATTTAGGTGGGTATATTAATCAATAAACTTTCTTTTAACAGCCAGCTCATATTTATATTTGGCCAGACGATAGTGCGGACTCTTCTTTCACCCTAAATAAATGTAACGCTATCGTTTTGCCAACAAATAGGTGCTCGCAATATCCTGCCTATCTATTTACAAAACACTTTGTCTCAACTGCGAGCACGTGTCTAGTATAATTTGATACCTAAGTACGTAACAACTGCGCGTAGTTGGAGGTCAGATTTATATCGGACCGGCTGCGGCCGGTTAAAGGTTGTAAATGGCCGGAGCGATTCTCTCCTTGACACACGCCATACGATACTAATGACTGGGCGGAAACAAGAGATATGTAGTTCTCATTTGCGAAAATAATGAAGCGTGTAACGGGAATGCTCCCGGATTTATCATATTTTGACAACATTAATACACAATATACGTGATAAAATTTTGTCAATCCGTTTTATTATTTTCAATCAAGAGCATCAGCATCAGCCAATTTTAGTCCACTGCTGGACAAGTGGATATAGGCTTCTCCAATAAATTACTATTTCAAATTAAATGGTAAAATTGAAAAGTCTCCATAAATTAAGGCGCTCTGGAGAGGCGAGTAGGGGGAGTAGGCGGGAGACCGCGCTCCCGTTACGATATAAATAATTGGCGAGCCATGAAATTTATTATGGATATAATCTTGACGATACCTTTTGACAAATTGCTTTTGATCTCTTGTGGCAAAAACGTATGTTTGCGAAAATAACGAAGCGTGTAACGGGAATGCTCCCGGATTTATCATATTTTGACAAAATTAATACACAATATACGTGATAAAATCTTGTCAATCCGTTTTATTATTTTCAATCAGCATCAGCCTATTTTAGTCCACTGCTGGACAAGTGGATATAGGCTTCTCCAATAAATTACTATTTCAAATTAAATGGTAAAATTGAAAAATGTATCGCTCCGAGCGGGATTCGAGGAGAGGGTTACCATTAATATCTTGATTAAATAATAATATATATAATATATTTGTTAAAATACCCAAATCTTCAGCGGGACATGAGCTTACCTTGTCAGAGCTCACTTGGGAGTAAGACCTAAAGTGATTTTAGTACAAAGTCAAAATGAATAGAAACTTAAAACCACTAGGTACTTTAATTGCTCTCTTTTGAATGAGCAGCCATCTTTGTTATGGACAGTTTAATTAAAATGTGTACCTACCTACAGCAGACGTCATAGTTATGTAATACGACCTGCCCGCGCGGCTTCGCTCGCGTATTGCAAAACGCAGGCAACCCGTGGGATAAATATAGCTTATATGTCCATCCGAAAAGTCCTTTCTATACGTAGGTGAAATAATTATTGAAATCGTATAAGCAGTTCCGAAGATTACTCATTGCACACAAACTTACAAAGCTGCAATCTCAGAGTTTTTCTCTTTATAATATTATTACTAATAATATCAATTACAATTTTGGTCAAGTGCGAGTCGGATTTTAGTTTTCCCATACATTTTGAGACCCTGCGCCTGATGAGGGTAACGAGCAAAACTATTTGGTCTCCATACAAAGTTTCATCCCCTTTTTAGTCCCTAAAAGGGATGAAATTGGACATAAAATATAGCCTATGTTCTATTCTGATATATAAGGTACATAACTGGAAAGTTTCATATAAATTCTTCAAGTAGTTTTTGAGATTATGTGGAACGTACATCCATCCATCCATCTATCCATCCATACATATTATAATATTAAACTACTAATATTAGTAGGATTAGTAGGGTTTTATTCGCGTTAATATTAATTTTTATACATTAACATATTCGAGCGACTGAATTTTACAATAAACATAAAATGAAACATACAGAACGTTGGAGATACCATTATGAGAATTAATATAAGCTATTTGAAGATATTAAATAGCGAACAAGCATCCCTGGCTTCACGCTCAACCACTAAAGTCGACACGAAGCCCTAGGTAAGTAATGTACTATTACGACGTCATACCTGGCCATAAAGTAGCAGTTACCGCACAGTAGGAAAATCCCACTTTCTGGCCAGGGAGAGACGTCAAATTGTGTACTCACCACGGACGTTAATAAAGAAAGCCTCAGATAGCATATTGTATCGCCCTTGCCTTTAGCTCAGGCAGGCGTCAAATACCGGAGATCAGAGACAGTCTTTGTTTTACCGCCAGGTATCTTATTCCTATCGGAGTCTGATCCCATAAAACAGCAACGCGAGTACGATACGCTATACTCTATAACATGTTTAAATATAATGCACAAATTCACAATAAGCAGCTGATGATAAGTATACTATAACCCAATGAAAACCCTAAACAAAAACCCTATCCCAATAGGGTTTGTGGTTAACTCAATTAGTAGTTACGGTTAACACTTCCGATAAGGTTACCATAACAATAGGTTAACCGTATGATGGGTTAACCCTTTTTTTTGTTTAGGGGGGAAAATGCGTTACGCATACCACCTGGCCCCGTAGCATGGTTGGCCTTGTCACGCGATAGGTGATAGGATAGAGCGTGCGTCACTGGCTGACACCGTTCGATAGAACGAGACGACGCTCTTATCTTGTCACTTGTCGCGTGATAAGGCCAACCATGCTACGGCTCCTGGGTGCAGGGGGTGACCCGAGTGGTTATGTGGGACTACCGTATGAGCTGATGAGACTCACGGTGTCCTCGGGCCAGCCGGCGGCCCACACAGGCCGGCCCTGGTTGCCTCTTAGCTTCGCCGTGGGTTGCAGTCCACGGTTACTAAGCCCCCCCGCCCCGACAAGGCAGGCACCACAAACGTGATTTTTTTTGCTCGTTTTTATAGATAACTAGCTTTTGCCCGCGGCTTCGCCCGCGTATTAAAAGTAATTTTAACCGTCTATAAAAAAGGTGCATCTCTGTTTGACCCGTATCTCCCGTATCTCCAATTTAATTGCAATTTGGCACAAATACTTTCAAGAATGTTCATGTCCACGATATTAAATTTCAAACTCGACGCCATTTTCGTAATTATCGTCCCAAAAAACAATAAAAACGACACCCATATTGATATTTAGACACAACCCCATCGCACCCCAACAGGGGAGATGGGATTTCACGTCCGCCACGTTGGATTTCAAAATCGATGCGACCCGATAAACCATAGAAACAATACCCATGTTGATTTTCAGACATGGTCTCATTTCCCCCTTTTAGGGGTTGAATTCCCAAAAAACCTGAAACACGTATTTACTCATTTAAGTTTCGAATGAAATAGTCTTACTTATTTTGTTTCCCCATACAAACTTTGGACCCACATATGACCCGCTTAGGGGGAGAATTTTTAAAAATCCTTTCTCAGTGCACTTTTAGACCTTATAAGGAATTAACCTACGTACCAAATTTGGAATCTCTAGATCCAGCGGTTTGGGCTGTGCGGTGATGTCAGTCAGTCAGTTTCTTCTTTTATATATTTAGATCGACTCTACATATCGAACATAGACTCTACATATCGAATCTACATATCGACTCTAAATATCGACTCTACATACAGACTCTACATATCGACTCTACATATCGACTCTACATATCTACTCTACATATCGACTCTACATATCGACTTTACATATCTGGACCCCCATATAAATTTTCACTCCCTCTTTTAAGGGGTTGGGTGCAGATTTCCAAAAAAAAATGATGCACGATTTTTTTTTTGTTAGTCACAAATAGTCCGCATACCAATTTTTAGCTTTCTACCTTAAAAATTGCGGAATGCTCCATACAAACTTCCCCCCCCCCACTTTAGGGAAGTGGGGGGTTAGAAAGAGACAAAAAGTAGCCTATGTCACTGTCCATCCCTTCAACTATCTCCACTTAAAAATCACGTCAATTCGTCGCCCCGTTTTGCCGTGAAAGAGGGACAAACAAACAAACAAACACACACATACACTTTCCCATTTTATAATATTATAGTATGGATATGGATAGTATGGATGGATGGTACGAAACCCTTCGTGCGCAAGTCCGACTCGCAATTGGCCGGTTTTTTATAATACACGTGTACTCTAACGTGTAAAAAATATGTGAATTATGATAAAACGGCAGCCCATGAGAGCTAATGCTAAGGTAAGTATCTCGCGGTCGTTGAAACGAATCTAGACAAAAATCAAAAAGGAATTAGAATAGTATTAATAAATACTATCTTTATCTCCATCTCCAATTATAATAAATCTCTAAATTAAAAAAAGAATCAGCCAGTATCATTTCAGACATTGTTCTGTCACGAATGATCTCAGCTTACCATGAACGGAAAAACATGAAACATTTTTTATAGGTACATTGTTATTCTGGCTTCCGCTTAGGATAGTTTTTATGCGACTGCGACAATTAATTAATTTACCGAAATATTTGACCTCTTTAATTTTTTCATTTCTTTTTCTAATATATACATCGCTGCCACATCTGTAAGCTGTCAGTAATGTCAAAATGGCGGAATTGCTTTGTCTTTTACGTATTAATAATTTCGATCCGGACTACGATAGACATTCACGAAACGCATACAAAACGATCAAGCATAAAAAATAAATTTATTCTAATATGAGAACTTATATGCGCAAATTTTTTATTCAGGCGTAATTTCAATAAATGTATCAACAAATTTGAACAATACAATTGTAACACGAATTTGTTTCTTGGCGCGTTCAGCCAAAGTATGAGAAATGGGATTAAAAGAAAATACGGATAGATCGGAAATGTAGAAGACAAGCGAAAGACCAGCAAAGAGTAGTATAATATATATTATATTAAAGTTTGATATTATTTAAAGACTAAAAATAAGGCTTTCAAATAAATATTCCTATACAAGGATGAGTCACACTTTTTTTACCTTTGAACCAAATGTTTTGACTAAGACAAATTACTACAAACAGCCAAGTGCTCACGTTTAAACGCCTAGCAATTTGTCACAACAACTTACTATAGTTAGACTGGTTAGGAATGTATGGCTGTCTCTTTCCAACTATCGCAAATTGGTGTGACAAATTGCGCCCGTTTGTAGTGTGCCACACTGGCGCGGCCTGCGGTGGCGGTCAATAGTAAATTTGACAGCTAATGATAAGATTACTATTTGGCTGCCGCGGCGAAACCGCGCCAGTTTATGAGAAGCTTAAAGCCTGGACCACACTGGCGTGGCCTGCGGTGGCGGTCAATAGTATAGTAAATTTGACGGCTAATGACAAGTTTACTATTGACCGCCGCGGCCAGGCCGCGCCAGTCTGTGAGAGGCTTAATGCCTGCTACACACTGGCGCGGCCTGCGGTGACGGTCAATAGTAAATTTGACAGCTAATGAAATGTTTACTATTGACCGCCGAGGCCAGGCCACAGAAACACCAAGTAAGCGGCGGAGTCTACGTTTGTAAAAAGACCGGTCAAGTGCGAGCCTGATTCGCGCACCGAGGGTTCCGTCTTGCCCCACCCATTAATTCTGGAAAAACCTTAACGACGCATAGTGTAGTTAAGTCATGAGTACCTACAGCGCCATTTATCGGTGCATTTTGTTACTAACTTGCGCGACCAAGGAACTCGGTATGTATGTTGGTTTTCAGCGATAAATCTTTATCAAGTGCTATTACTCTTTTTGTATTTGCTAGAAGGTACTTTCAGAATACTTTCATACGAATGTGGAGGAAAAATATTATAATCATCATAATATTTATTCAATTATTTATGTATAACTGATTGAGATGAACTTTGGTGCAAAGATACTTTAAATTCCGGGAAAGGACAAAGAATAGTTTTTATCGCAAAATTAATTACCTAAGGGAGTGAAAAGGGGGGGGCGAAAGTTTTTATGGAGCTACGATGTAAACGAGTTCCGCGCGGACGAAGTCGCGGGCAAAAGCTAGTAATTAATAAGTACGTTAATAGGTGCTACACACATCTCTAATATAACGATCTCCGTATCCGTGAAAATAGAGGAATATTCCCATAACGCAATTGATTCGTACATAAATACACCTACTAATTAAATTAATTAATTCATACAACGTTAAAGATTTATTAGAAGTGATGGCGTGGCGCGACCGCGCCCTGAGAAGCCGTGCGAATTTTGTTTATCTTGTCATTTCATTAATTAGGGCCTTGTTGACTGTTTCAATACACCGACTCTTATACGAGTCGCACGAACGAACTTTTGCCACTTTAATTGGGTTATCTTTGATTAGATATAGTAATTTTACCCAACAAATGTTCACAGTCACGTACACAGAAATTCATTTGTAAAACCGGAAACAAACAAATTAAGGAGTTAGACTCTAAATTTTTACCCTAATTACGTTTTGCGAGAGGAGTGCGGAGAACAATCGGCGTGTCCTAGTCGTTTTGAATCTTTAAATCCTTGTAACGACGGCGACATCATCTCAGTCTTATTTGCAAGTAGTTATTCCAGAGCGTGTGGACAAAATAATCCTCTTGTTCTGCTTGCAATCGGCTGGAATCTCGAACAACCGAAAAAAGGAACAAATAAATACATTTCTCGAACACACACATTAAGCGCCATAACCACGTCGTGAAATGTACCAGTTTGTCCGTACATATTTGCTTAGAAATGCGTATTTATCCTACAGCCTACTTCAGTTAGTTGTAGCTCAAACATAGGTACAGGCAGATTTAATTGAGCCGTCTGTCGCCCCGGGAGACGCTCTTCCCTTTTCCGCACAATAGACAATACGGAGCCCGCGGCGAATGATTGATATAGAGCACTGCGTTTTTATGTTGGCAGAAATAAATCATCTCCGTCTCAATTAATGTCCCCGCCGATACTTGTGCTCTCCGAATAGGACAGGCGTTTTTCTCTGATTGATAATGCTGAAGAAATGGGCATCCAATATATCCTTAGGCGCTTGGGTTTTTTTTAAGATTCTGAAGAAAATGTTTTGATGCACACTTACTTTTAAAAGCACAGAAAAGTTTTAGTGTCTTAACTAATTTTTAACAAGATCACTGAATAGGTAAAAAAAATTAAGACGATGACCTATTGTATATGTGAGTAATGTGTTCGAATAGACATTACAAATTTAAATTGTTCAACACAAACAAAACAAATGCCTATTCGATTCGAACACGTCACCCCTACAACAGGTCATCAAATAATTTACTTATAGATTAAAAAAACATCTTCTAATGTTTTTTTAATCTATAAGTAAATTATTTCACACTTTTTTCCAGATTATAGGGGAAACCCTCTTTAATTGTGTCTGTTTAATTTTATAATGGCTATATTATGCTTCCGTGCATACAATATACACTGTGGGCCCAAATGATACGACAGACTTTATTTAGTCTATAGACTGAAATTCATTTCATTTCAAAAGTAGATTTTCATGCCATTGCGATTGCGACGATTGTTAAACAATTAAGTCTCAGCATCAATCATCATGTATCGAAAAACATTGAATTTTCGTTTTAAGTGATTGGTAATACAAAATGAAATGTATATTGTATAAGTTCATGTCACGAGAGTTTTAAGGCCTAATTATGTACACTTGCATACACACATATCATAAATAATGATGTGTTCAGGAACGGGAACCATTAGAATAACCGCTATTGCACCTCCATGGCCGACTAGATTTCAAATCATGACCAACTAGATTTCCATCGAACAGTATCGAAGGCTCTGACCTCTGGGACACGCTTCGAAATTTGAAAGTCATTACTTTATCAACATATCATATCCTACGCCCCGAGACAAGTTAATTATTTTTATAAATCCTATTGATATAATGCTGGTTACTGCCAGTTTCTGAACGCATTTTAGCGGGTCTATAGTATGTGTAGTTAAACATTTATGAGATCACTATTAAGGCCTGCGCAAACCGGCAGAACGCAGCGCAGATCACCTAGGAGGATTTTCTCCGCGCAGCGCACACCGACGAGGGAAAATCCCCCGCGATACCGCGAGCGCTCGCCAGCGCAGCGCCGGCGGCCTGCGCACCTGGGAGCACTTCGGCGCATACCGGTGGATGCCGCAGCGGTATCCTCTCCTCGCGGCGTTGAAGAGCGCCGAAGATACTGCGGTGGCATGCCGCGGCGGTATGCAGCGGCATCCCCCGGTATGGGCCGAAGTGCGCCGGGCCTACAAATCACCGATCATGGGATGCCGTGAGATCCCGCGGGATGCCGCGGCATTGTGGAGGTGCTTGCGGTATCAAAATTCGTTTTCTCCCCCGTCATCCACCGAGTTGCGCCGAGCCTTCCCCTTCCGCAGCCCCGCTACCCCGGCGCACTCGGGAGGCCTCGGCGCATAGCGGGGGATGCCGCGGGATGCCGCCGCCTACCGCCGCGGTATCCTCTAACATGCTCCTCGATGCCGCAGAGTAGAAATCCCCCGTGATGCTCCGAGGTCGGTTTCAAGCATTCAAATTTATACCTTAATGTAATTAAAATAGAAATGAATATACATTGATGAATTTAAAGTGATCTGAGCTGCGCTCCGCCGGTTTGTGCAGGCCTTTAGACTGGCACCACACTTGGGGTAGCATGTTCGCGTTGCATCGTTTCGTGCCTCTCTTGCCTCTCTTTCATTTGCCGTAGGAAGGAAAAAGATGCAACACGAATATTTGGGCAAATACCGCCAAGTGTGGTGCCACCATTAGGTAAATTGTATTACTGAGATTTCCTAACTAGGGGTTACAAAATGTGGAAACTTTTCATAGACTAATAAAATAGTGCACGTTCTATTATAATAAAGCAAAAGGATAATAAAGTACCAATTAGTTCTGATACCGGGTAACTGCCTACAATATACAGGGTGGCCAAGTAAGTATACAACTTAGAATGGATGTAGGTAATGTAAAAATAGTACAAGTGATAAATACTAATCGTTTTTATCAATCTATTCTTAAGGCAATTATGTATTAACACATTCACTGCCAAGAATCGCTACGCGCTACGCTATAGGTACGTAGCCGATCCTGTGATGTTCCCGCTATGTAGCTGAAAGCGCCTACAACGTAGGCGCCCGCTACGCGGATTCCTGGCAGTAAATGTGTTAACCCATTTGATGCCACGCATCGCTACGTGTGCTACGCCGTAGCGCGTAGCAGCGTTTTTTCGTTCGGTAGCGGAAATCGCACGTAGAGGCATTGACTCATATGTTGAGTTACTGGCCTTGAATGGGTTAAGTAAATATCCCCCAAAAGTCCACTTTTCCATGTGAGCCTTTTCAGAGCAGTTTTCATGAATTTTCGCATTTCCAAGCGTTTATTTTTTACATCGACTCGAATTTTCCGCTTCTACTGTGTCAGATTTATTAATATGCAAGAATACACACCTGATGAGGTACTCCTACAAAAAAAAGACTGACGATGACACATTTGGTTATTGCGGGTCAATCAATATCACCATTTTTTTTCTTCTGACCTAAAAATGTTGGTTCAATTCAATATTGGCCACAGTGTCCATATCGTAAGTGTTTCTCAAGCTTAAAGTGTTCCTTAATAAAATTGCCGTCTCTTCGCTTGATATTTGCATTTAAAGAATCGTGAGAAAATGTTGCCCACCCTACAGCTAATAGTAGATTGTATGACAAGGGGCTAAAATAAGCCATATTACCACGAGATGGATATTTTCCTGAGCGAAGCGAGGGAAAATAATTCGAGGGGTAATATGGCTTTTAGACCCGAGTTATACACTCTACTTTTCACTTCGACTGCGAGAAAATAGTAAAACAAAGATTATCCATCCACAATCAATAACAAATTTCACTGCGAAGAGATTGTTCAATTTAGCGTGAGGCGTTTTCTTTTTTAATGATTTGGAATTAGGGACTAAAAAACACCTGATGTTTGATTGGTCGATTTTAATATGTAGCTGTATTCTGGTTGGTTGATAGCAAAGAGAAATGTTTTTTGATAGAGTTGTGATTGGTGGATTTAAATGATTTGGAATTAGGGACTAAAAAACACTTGATGTTTGATTGGTCGATTTTAATATGTAGCTGTAGGTATTCTGGTTGGTTGATAGCAAAGATAAATGTTTTTGAAAGAGTTGTGATTAGTGGATTTAATATGGTGAAGTGTTTTGATTGGTCAAATTCATTGTGTTAAAAATCATAAATATGTATACATATTTTCCCTAGGGGCTAAATGTACTACTTTAGCCCCGCTTATTAAGCCTAATATGACACACTTTTCGAGCATGAGATGTGAAAAAAGTATTATTTTTCCTTATGGATTTGCCGTAACGATTCGGTTCGTGCTTTTGAGCCGAGAGCATGGTTTTAATACGCGCCTACTTAGAATTACCTGTAAAAAGCACCGCGCGAAATTCTTGCTAACACGTATTTTGTGTCAGATTGATGCATGAGCTCGAGTATTTCTTTGTGCTCACGTCATCAATCTTACAGATCTATTAGCGTCGTTTTTGGCGCGCCTCCTAATTATTTGAGCAGCCCCCTCCCTCGAATGAGATCCGGGATAAACAAAAGTCTTACTAAATTGTTTTCGTTGTCAGCTACTCGAATTCGACGCACAAATTTAATCCCAATCCCGGACCCGGGATTCGAGATTGTCTATCAAAAGGCAAAAGTTTTAATTAGTCGCGGAGACAGTAATCTATTAATTACCCGACTGCCGAAGGAAAGGAGGGTTATGTTTTTCGAGCGTATGTATGTGTATATGTATATATGTAATCTATGTATGTATGTATCTATGTATGTATGTGTGTATGTCTTATTCTTTGGCACGCCCTGCAGCCTAAACCGTTTGACGGATTTCGACATATGAGGTGTCGTTGGATTCCTCTTAATCGTGGGATAGGCAATAATATTTGCAAAAAAGCAGTTGAGTTTTTTGAAAAATCTTTTTATTCTACTTTTTTTACTTTCCTTCCGGCCCATACGCCGGCATATCTTTATTACAAAGCAGGACCAACACTTGGTTTCATCGATTTGTAAAAACACGGCGTGGCAATAGCATCAACAACAGCATGCCAGTTGAATACATGTATGTTAAGACGGGGATATTATTATCTATGCATCGAATAAACAATGAAGCATTGTAGGTGTTGAAAGATTAAAATTATAAAGTGGAGTAGTAGCTGGCGCGGCGCCCGGCGCCTGGCAACGCCGTACGCGGCACTTTCACGGCGCGATATTAACAACAAAGTCTGCAGTGTTATTTTGGCACATCCCATTTTTGTACTTAGTCCGTAATCTGAATTATTATTCCTTTACCACATAGGCGCCAGGAATTAAAACAGACATTCGAACTGGTATCTACTATTCCGTTTCGAAGCTAATTTTAGTTTTAGAATTAAGCTTGAAGCTACCACTACCTACTATAATATAGATAGATTATCGGCAACAGTGCAATTAAACTCGGCATCAGTCCATTTTAATTCCACCCTAAATGAATTCTATTGTTTATTCATTGCGCTTTTGTTTTTGGACTCTTGAATAGTATTGTGTAGCTATCCACTCACTGCAGTCGACTTTAGTGG
This sequence comes from Epinotia nisella, assembly GCA_932294315.1. Lineage (NCBI taxonomy): Eukaryota > Metazoa > Arthropoda > Insecta > Lepidoptera > Tortricidae > Epinotia > Epinotia nisella. The sequence goes on from OW028674.1 coordinate 10,359,705, forward strand.
TTAAATAACACGAGTAAGCGTTTTACTACTTTACCTAGTAAACGCGGAGAAACATTTCGCAACACAAATTTTAGACAATACACGGTTAATTTTAATCGGCGTGTAGTTGGTCGATCACGTAACGCATAGTACGCGCGTCGGGTAGATCTAAATGTCAATTTTTATATGTAAAAACCGGCCAAGTGCGTGTCGGACCACGCAAAACGAAGGGTTCCGTGCCTATTAAAAAGGTCGTATCGTCACAGAAATTTTACGGCACTTACGTCCTTTTCTTTGAGGAAGGCAGTTTTTCAGCAATATCTCGAAAACCTCTGAACCGATCTTGTTCAAAACAATTTTCGGTGAATGAAATTCATAAGCCCTATGTCCATGAATTTTTCCATATTTTTAAAATACACCGTTCAAAAATTAGAGGGGGGGGGACAGAATTTTAGTGACTTTCGGGGCGATTATCTCCGACCCTATTCACTTAATCAAAAAAAAATGCTAAGAAACCTTATATTTATTTTGAAAGGCCTATCGATTGATGTGCCACACGGGGGGTCACAATGAAAAAAAAAATTTTGACTTTTAGTTTTATGTATGGAGTGCACCCCTAAAAAAAATTTTTTTTGTCATATAAATTACAAAATAATGTAGCGGCTAACAAAATACACCTATCCTCAAAATTTTATTCAAATACAACTTATAGTTTTCGAGTAAAATGCCTGTGACATACGGACAGACGGACAGACGGACAGACGGACAGACGGACAGACGGACAGACGGACATGACGAAACTATAAGGGTTCCGTTTTTGCCATTTTGGCTCCGGAACCCTAAAAATGACAGTTGTATACCTAACGCGCGTTCGGAACGTTACGTGATTACCCCCTAGGAGTCAAAAAATATTTCATGCAATTACATATAGTAATTTGATAACGTTAACTCTATATCCACTGAATGTGGTCTGAATGGTCACCCAACATTTCTTAAAGTTAAGTACGAGTACATACCTACAACAAATTTCAGCGTTTTAGCGGAAAATTTGATAGGTCTTCAATAAAGTCTAAAGCCACAGTTATTGTCAAATTTACTATAGACCACCACCGCAGGCCGCGCCAGTCCATGACAGGCTTTATATCTACTTGTTACTATTGTCATACATGTGACAATTGACAGTTTACTTAATTTCAGCATTGGACACAATTGGTTTTTAGGTTGTTTTATAAAACGAAAAATTTATCAAGGAGAAATTCATAGAAATTGGTTCCTGATCACGAATTTAAAATCACCGTGTATATCTCGCTAATAAGTGGTTTTATATAAAATGATAATATAAATGAAGTTTTCGTGTAACAGAGTCCGCGTCTCTCACAGAACTCTTCCAGCGATGTAATGAGTCGACGGAACGTCTTCCGAGAGTAAGTGCTAGTCATTAACTTGTTGTAGCCATACGAAATGTCCATTCTGCGTTTTATTACCCACGAAAAGCTGCTTGGCACTGTTTCTTGTTTAATAACTTTACTCTTTTAAGATGCATTAAACTCAAGTTAAGTGTCGCATCCTAGCAGTCTTGTGGGTACCTTTTATCATTATTGAACCTCTTATTCCTTGTGGATAAAGTTTTACTACAACGAAGAGGCTCTGCTTTCGCCACTCATCCATAAAGTCCAGTCTAGACATTCTGCTGGTATCGTGTGTGCTTGGCATAGAGACGCCGCCGAAAGGGCCGCGTCGCGCGACATGTGATACGTACATTACGTACGTCTCCTTCACAGGGCATCAATGCAGAGTAGGTAGAACAGGATTGATCACGTGAATGCATATGGAAATATAAATAGGTACCTACTAAATAGGCACACCACGATAAATTTAAGAAGTTGTTGAACCTTTTGTCTAGCTGTCATGTCATTAAAATAAAAATGCAAGCCTCTCATTCAGTCCCTTCCAAACTCGACTAGACAAAAGCGGGCCGTGACACGGCCGGGCTTGAGTATGGCTCGGCCACGCAAAAACGCCGTCGTTTTTCTTATAAAACGGCCTGGACCGGATACGGACGATACGGCCCGTTCTAGCGGGAGTCATCCTTTATGCGGCATAAACGGCCATATCTTTTGATTGCGTTCACTTAGACGTTTGATTTTTTCACAGGGGACTGCAGCCTTGAGGATGTGGTGTCCTGTTGGTGGTATTCCTGAGAAAAAGGGTCTTCCAGACGGACAGGCAGACATACAGATAGACAGACCTTAAAGTGATTACCCCTCTGGTAGTATGTCAAACTGTTTGAAACAGCCTGTGTCTCAGTGGCTTCCCTAATGGAGTCGCGCGTCGTGGTCGTGACACCCGCAGTCACCGCCGCAGTTAGTCAACTGCGGCAGCTGTGCGACTCCGCTGTGATACATCGACGACAGACATTGTATTTTTCATATCGACATTTGAAGGGCTGGGGGCGGGCTTTAGACGCGTTATTTTAAAATATACAATTAATTTCAAAATCTCATCAAACCTGTACTTAGTCAATTGCTTATATACGTTGCAGGCGCACTTAATATTATATAAGTCAAAGTCAAAGTGATTTATTCTTCAATTTAGGCATATTGCATGCAGGTTGAATGTCGATAAACTACCATCGGTTCGGAAAGTAAACCTCTGCCTCGAGAAGAACCGGCGTAAAAAACTCGGCGAGGTGTCATTTTTTCAAAACTATACAATACTAGCTTTTGCCCGCGGCTTCGCCCGCGTACTAAAAGTAATTTTAACCGTCTACAAAAAAGGTGCATCTCAGTTTGACCCGTATGTTCCAATTGAATTGCAATTTAGCACAAATACTTGCAAGAATTTTCATGTCTACAATGTTAAATTTCAAAATCGATGCCGTTTTCATAATTAACATCCCAAAAAACCATAAAAACGACACCCATATTGGTATTTAGACATTTCAACCCCATCGCACCTCAACAGGGGAGATGGTATTACACGTCCGCCACGTTGGATGTTAAAATCGTTGTTTTCGTAATCAGCGACCAGCGACCCGATAAACCATAGAAACAATACCCATGTTGATTTTCAGACATTGTCACCACATTTTCCCCTTTTAGGGGTTGAATTCTCAAAAAACCTGAAACATGTATTTACTCATTTATCACTTGAAATACTCCTGTGAAGTTTCGAATGAAATACTCTTACTTAATTTGTTTCCCCATACAAACTTTGGACCCCCATTTCACCCACTTAGGGGGTGAATTTTGAAAAATCCTTTCTTTATGCACCCTTAAGGAACTTACGTACCAAATTTGGAATCTCTAGATCCAGCGGTTTGGGCTGTGCGGTGATATGTCAGTCAGTCAGTCAGCCAGTTTCTTCTTTTATTTAATTATCGGCTCTACATAGACTCTACATATCGACTCTACATATCGACTACCTATCGACTCTAGATAACGACTCTACATATCAACTTTACAAATCGACTCTACATATCTACTTTACAAATCGACTCTACATATCGACTCTACATATCGACTACATATAGACTAAACATATCGACTCTACATATCGACTCTACATATGGACTCTACATATCAACTACATATCGACTCTTCATATCGACTACATATTGACTCTCATAACGACTCTACATATCGACTCTACATATAGATATCCACAATATTAAATTTCAAAATCGACGCCTTTTTCGTAATAACGTCCATAAAAACCATACAAACGACACCCATATTGATATTTAGACATTTCAACCCCAGCTCACCCCAACAGGGGAGATGGTATTTTACGTCAGCCACGTTGGATTTGAAAAATAAACCATAGAAACGATACCCATGTTAAATTATTTTATTATTCGTTTGTATCATAGAACCTGTAGGTACTAATTTTGCGGAGTCTCACACAAATTTCCATCCCCTATTTTAGGGGCTGGGGGAAAATTAACAAAAAAAAGGCAGGTATTTTTCTTTGGTAACAGAGTCTGTGTACCGATTTTTAGCTTCCTACCTTGGAAACTGCGAAAAGTCCCATATAAAATTTCACCCCCTCTTTTAAGGCGTTGGGTACAGATTTCCAAAAAAAAATAATGCGCGATTTTTTTGGTACTCACAAATAATCCGCATACCAATTTTTAGCTTTCTACCTTGAAAATTGCGGAATGCTCCATACAAACTTCCACCCCCCATTTTAGGGAAGTGGGGGGTTAGAATGAGACAAAAAGTAGCCTATGTCACTCTCCATCCCTTCAACTATCTCCACTTAAAAAATCACGTCAATTCGTCGCCCCGTTTTGCCGTGAAAGACGGACAAACAAAGAAACAAACAAACAAACAAACACATACACTTTCCCATTTATAATATTAGTATGGATATCATTTCCGTATCAGAGTATTATAAAATTTTAAAATTACATTGCTACAGTGGAAAGCTTATTTATTTTACGACAGATTTCTAGTGAAAAGAAGAGAAAGAAAAGAAGACATTTATTCACTACACAAAAGACACACAGAGACAAAGGAGTAGGTAGACATACAATACAATTGACACATATTGTGTGTCTTCGCGGCAGTGAAACGCGCTGTCTCAGCATTGTGCCGAGGTGTCAGACAGACACCTGCAGCGCTGGTTTTCAGACAGCACCGCAAGTGGCCCACGGAACGCAACGCAACACAGCATTAGATAAAAAGTAAGTAGACACATAATAGATAAATAATTAATGCAAAATGTTGAAAAAAAATAATATATATATATACTTATAGAACAGTAGCACGACGGGATGAAAAACACAAAGCATAAAACGCGACACGGTTGGGATGTTAAAAGTGCTGGATGGGTTAGGGTTGGGATTTTTGGAGCGTCAACAAATAGCCTTTTAGCTGGCGCTTAAAGGTATACTTGCTAGTGCAGGATTTTATCGCTGCCAAATATCCTTATCCCATGATGTAGTCGTTTATCTTATAATATGCTTTTGAAATAAGTGTCCGTTTTACGACAGATTTGAATTTAGAGTCAGTAAGTTCGGTAATGTGTTTTGGAATTTTATTGTAGAATTACAATTTCCCAAGAACGACTTATTCGCTTTTAGTAGCTAAAAAGTTGTTTTGAGCTTCCCTGCGCGTCTGGTAACCTTGGGCCTATCAGTGTTTGTTGGGTAGTTGTATAAATTCTTCCTAACATACATTATTATTTCAAATACGTATAGCGACGGCAGTGTTAGAATATCTGTTATAAATATACCTACCCGGCATGGCAATAGAATTGTTGTGAAAATATTTCTGGTTGTTTCAGTAGTAGGTAGAGTTGATATTTATGCAGCACTTTGTAAGGATATACGTTAGCAAAAGTACAAAATATCTGAGCGCTAACGCCCTTGAAAATGAATTCGTGTTTACACATATTAATCATTTGTCCGTATACATATTTTTAAATCACCGTACGTGTACAATACGTGCTACCTAAAAACACGGCTCCCATGGTGAAGGTAGTAGGCTCAATAATCAAGAGAATAGGTACGCTCGCCTCGCCAACAGCCCCTATCACGTGCCGTGCAATCTGTGTAGGCACATCAGAATTTAATAAAGGTCGACATACATATGTAATATTCTCAGCTATCAACGAGTTCAGGGAAGTTGTCAACAATTGGCAATTTAGAACACGAGCGCACTGGAGCACCGGGGCGGGGGATTGTACAAAACACGCTCTTCGCAAGGGCGGTAATGGACGATTGCACACCGCAGAAACACCAATACAACGTACTAACATTTCGCTTCGACAAAAAGCTCCAAGATTTCAATTGAAAAGAAAAATCATTACGTAACAAATTCCCCGGCTCTGAAAGGAATTTTCCGTCGCCTGATTCAAAGCAACTTTACACCGCTGCGGTCCAGCGGCACATAATTCATGCCGCTCAGTGAAATATAATGCGGATGTTCTCATAATGTACGACGCGCGACTTAATCCGGGCACGACTTTTTCCGCTTCCAGATATTTATATAAATGGCTGGCAGCGGAACGATCTCAATGACCCGAAGCGGTCCGTTCTTACCACTTCGCGGGTGTGCTAGTACCCATACCACTCCACCCTTACATGTAGCCTTTGAGAAATCCCTTTTATCAAAAATGCTATGTAACGTTGCCATAACATCGCTAAAAAGACTACAGGTAAGTGGACATACCGAAGACTTATTAAAAGAGTCCAGTAAAACGTGAGATTTTAAATTTGGAATCAATATTTGTCCAGTAAGTACTTATGTGATTCCTATTACGTATCATGCGTCACATAAACTACTAAGGATGAGAGGGCGATGAGGTCGTATAACTATGAATTTAAAAAGACAATTAATCATCTTGAACGCTATTTTTAGTAAATTACTTACCTAGGGCGGTAAAACAAAGAATGTCTCAGATCACAGGTATTTGACGCCCGAGCCGAAGGCAAGGGCGATAAATATGCGATCTGAGGCTTTATTAATTACCGCCCGTGGTGAATAAAACAAATTACGTCTCTCCCTGACCAAGAAGTCTGATTTTCCGCACGCGTAGCACTGCTGCTTTAAAGCGTATTTAAAGTATTTAATTATTTATAACTTTTTACACCAAGAACAAATTTAAATTAAAAAAGGTCAGCACTGTTGGCCGTGTAAGTTGGCCTAAAGGCTGCCTGTTGGCCTGCATCTCACTGGTGCTGCGGCCTGCGGTGACGGTCCATAGTAAATATGGCAGCTCATGACAAGCTTACTATTGACCGCCGCGGCCAGGCCGCGCCAGTCTGTGAGAGGCCTAAAGAAACTCGTGATGCATATAAAAAAAGTAGTGACAAGGTTAGTGCGGAAAAGTTTGTATGCTGCGTTTAATTCATAATTGTGTTGTGTAAAATGGCGAAAAAGGTTAAGATTATTGTTGATATTTCGAAATTCCTTTTTTGTGTTGATTAGAAAAAAAATGTCTGAGTTAAAATTAAAAGTATGAACAATAATTGTATCATTTAAAAAATATTTTGGTAAGACAGTGCAAATAACTAAACGTAGTATTTATTTTAAAAAAACACTGAAATTAAAGCCTGCAACACACTGGCCAAATAAAGCCTGTATCACACTGGCGCGGCTATAGTAAATAACAGCTAATGACAAGCTTACTATTGACCACCGCGGCCAGGCCGCGCCAGTCTGTGAGAGGCCTTATGCAGCCGTCTAGCGGGAAGTATGTATAATCTATTCTTCGTTGTGTAATACCTACCTATACTTACTCGACAAAGAGAACGTAACGTAAAGAACTATATAAAGGACCATGCCCCTTCGACTGAAGGGCAAAATTGCTGGCCGAATGCCCCTTCGACTGAAGGGCAAAATTTACAAGCCCATTTATGACCTGTCGTCATGCATGGATCAGAATGTTGGGCCACAAAGATGACGGATGAAACGAGATTGCATGTTACAGAGATGAGAATGTTGAGATGGATGTGTGGCGTGACGAGAATGGATCGAATAAGGAATGAGTATATAAGAGGAAGCCTGAAAGTAGCACCCATAACTGAAAAGCTGAGAGCAAATCGCCTACGGTGGTATGGACATGATATGCGGAGGCATGATAGTAATGTTGCTAGACGGGCATTAAGTATGAATGTTGAGGGTTGCAAGAGAAGAGGTAGATCAAGGAAAAGGTGGATGGACTGCGTGAGAGACGATATGAATAGGAAGGAAGTGTGTGATGAGCTGACGGGCGATAGAGAGGTATGGAAGAAAAAAACATGCTGCGCCGACCCCAAGTAAATGGGATAAGGAAAAACCAACAAACATGACAGTTGGAGTTGGACCATTAAATAGGTCTTTAAATCCATCTCACCTCGCTTTATAGGCACCCAATCAAATTTGAATTTACAAATTCTATGGTTTCACCTTTAAGTTTAATATACGGGGTGTGGCCCGTAATAGGAGCAATAAATTAAAAGGAGGCTTCCTTACAGCATCTGATCTGTAGTCCATTTGTCCATTTCTTTTAAGAATTTTTTTAACTCGGAGAAAAATTGATCTAAAGTTATGACCTCCGAGTAATGTATCTTGGCACCACGAGATCATAGCACAGTGTCAATGCAGATTTTGAGGTAACATCATGTAGTGAGTCATAATAGTTTTTTTAATACAGTTGCTCAAAAAGTGGTACTTTTTGTGGCTGCGTAGCGTGCGAGAAGCTCAATTTCTCGAACTAGTGCTTTTTACTTTTTAGTTCCAAACTATACTTTCGAAACGCAGTAATTTTATATTAGATTTTTTACTTGGAAATTATGAAATTAAAAACGCTTACGAATACTAGGAGTATTTATTTAAAGTATTCATTAATATATAAATGACGAAAAAATGTTAAGAATTTGCATTTTATAGCCTACTCTGTCTTAGGTATCTAAGTATGAAATATTTACTTTCCTAAAAATCTTTCTTTGATTTGGCTGAATGATACAAGCATATGCCTAGAAAAAAAAAGTTTAAAAGCAAATCAGCCCGCCCTTTTGAAATAACTTCTAACATTATTTAAACACATTAACGCATATAAATATATAATTTGGTACGAGAAGTTATAAAAAAATATTGAAAATGAGTGATTCAAACATTGATATGACACCACCAGACATTCGTGCTAGAGCAGCAATTGCCAATGACTGTGTTATTCCAGAAAAATCTAAAAACCAATATAATGCCGTCTATGTAAAATTTATCGAGTGGAAAACCTTACATAACGCAAAGTCTTTTTCAGAGACTGTTTTGATGGCCTATTTTCAAGAGCTGTCTGAAACCTATCGGCCATCAACATTATGGTCAAAATATTCTATGTTGAAAGCTGTTATAAAGTTAAAACATGACATAGATATAAAAACTTACACCAGATTGACTGCTTTCTTAAAAAGGCAAAGTGCAGGATGCAGGACAGCTGAACAAATTGAGACGTTTATTAATGAAGCTCCAGATCAGCAACATCTAGCTACAAAGGTATAAACTTAAATATAAAGTAGGAAGTTAAAAAAAATAGAATGAAATAAACAATTGTCTTACAATATATAATAAATATGTAACTTTGTTCATAGGTTGCTCTTATAATTATTTGGAGTCTGTGGCGCATGCAGACGCGAAGAGCTCACAAATGTATCAGTAAAAGATAGTGTGTAGATAAAGTAGTGTATGCAACTGTACATAATTAGGCCTTAAAACACTCGTGTGTCTATTATGAAACTCGCTGAAGCTCGTTTTTATAAAAGACTCGTGATTTAAGGCCTCTCATTATGTACATTAAAATAAACGACTATTATGAAATGATATTCTACCACTCTGATTTTCATAATTCTTGTCAGAATCATCCTCTGTACTCCACTCCAAGCAGATTTAAATCCTACTTAATCCATAAATACTAAAGTATTTTAATATTTCAACCTCTGTTACCTAATTTTCATTTTCATTCATTAGGTATACAAAAAAAAAATCAAAATTAAATATTCTACAAATGGCCTACTTAGTATTCATATTCATTTATTCATTGTATTAAGTGCGCTGATAAATTATAATGTTGTCATTGTAATTAAAAGATAGGTAGCTATTTTTTAGTGCCATGGGTATATTAAAATGTACATAATTATTGACAAGTACAAAATGTTTTGGTGCTTAAACGTTGAAAAGTAAAAACGTAAAGGTATCTACGTTCAAATCATATTACCAATTACATTTTATTTTCTTGTGTTGTTAGGTCCTGGGTTACTAGATAAGTTTTGCAATACACAAATATGGAACAAAGAGGTTGGTTATCCCCACTTATAATAAATCTCTAAATTAAAAAAAGAATCAGCCAGTATCATTTCATGAACGGAAAAACATGAAACATTTTTTTATAGGTACATTATTATTCTGGCTTCCGCTTAGGATAGTTTTTATGTGACTGCGACAATTAATTAATTATCCTAAATATCTGACCTCTTTAAAATTTTCATTTCTTTTTCTAATATATATATCGCTGCCACATCTGTCAAGCTGTCAGTAACATCAAAAGGCTGGCTTTGTCTTTTACCTATTTAATAATTTAGATCCGGTCTACGATAGACATTTACGAAACGCATACCAAACGATCAAGCATAAAAAATAAATATATTCTAATACGAGAACTTATATACGCAAATTTCGTATTAAGGCGTAATTTCAATAAATGTATCAACAAATTTGAACAATATTTACGTAACACGAATTTGTTTTTTTTAATGTCAGGCGCTCTTTGCGTGTTCAGCCAAAGTAAATATAAGGAATGAGATTAAAAGAAAATACGGATAGATCGAATATGTAGAAGACAAGCGGAAGCCCAGGAAGGAGTAGTATAATATTAAAGTTTGATATTATTTAAAGACTAATAGTACATTGTTTAACGAGGGGCGTAAGTGGAATATTGCTAACGAGAGTATATCAGAAGCCCGACGCCGAAGGCGGAGGGCTTTTGATGACTCGAGTTTGCAATATTCTTACGCCCGTGTTATACACAATGTTTTTCAGCACATTTGCGAGGAAACAAATAACTACAAAAGACAGAAAAATCTAAAATTCATACAACCACACCAATCAAAAATTGACAACTTCACTTCCATATCAGTGCTAGTGGAGCGCGCAGCTTCAATATTTCAACCAATCACAGAGCAGTATTCTTGCGGGGCGGAGCGGCTTGGCCAACTAGATTTTTTTTTCTACCAATCACAGAGCAACCTTGTCACAACAACTTGCTATAGTTAGACTGGTTAGGAGTGTATGGCTGTCTCTTTCCAACTATTGCAAGTTGGTGTGACAAACTGCGCCCGTTTGTAGTGTGCCACACTGGCGCGGCCTGCGGTGGTGGTCAATAGTAAATTTGACAGCTAATGACAAGTTTACTATTTGACTGGCGCGGCCTGGCCGCGGCAGTCTGTGAGAAGCTTAAGGCCTGGACCACACTAGCGCGGCCTGCAGTGGCGGTCAATAGTATAGTAAATTTGACAGCTAAAATCAAGTTTACTATTGACCGCCGCGGCCAGGCCGCGCCAGTCTGTGAGAGGCTTAATGCTTGCAACACACTGGCGCGGCCTGCGGTGGCGGTCAATAGTAAATTTGACAGCCAATGACAAGTTTACTATTGACCGCCGCGGCCAGGCCGCGCCAGTCTGTGAGAGGCCTAAAGAAACTCGTGATGCATATAAAAAAAGTAGTGACAAGGTTAGTGCGGAAAAGTTTGTATGCTGCGTTTAGTTCATAATTGTGTTGTGTAAAATGGCGAAAAAGGTTAAGATTATTGTTGATATTTCGAAGGTCAGGCCACAAAAACACCAAGTTGGCGGCGGAGTCTACGTTTGTTAGAAGTTCGGTGATAAGGGGGGGATGGTATTTTTTTCAACATTTTCCTTTTAGGATGTGCAATTCAAGCCCTTCCTATGATACCCCACTGACTAGACTTTTAATTTTTGCCCTCTCCCCTCTTATCCATTCTTTTTTATAGAGATTAAAAATATATATTTAAAATTTTCATTTTCCATACACGTGGATTAGCTTTGTTTACAACTATTCCAAATTTAAAATTAATAGCATGGGTAGTTCCTGAGATATTTCACTTTGTGACAGACAGACAGACGGACGGAGTATAAGGGTTCCGTTTTTACCTTTTTGTGTCCGGAACCCTGAAAAGGCGTTTGGAGTATCCAAACGCCTTTTAAAGCTAAAATACTCAGCCATAAGGAAGCCCTTTTCGTTTCAGACAATCCATACTAAATATTATAAATGCGAAAGTAACTTTGTCTGTCTGTTACCTTTTCACGTTTAAACTGCTGAACTGATTGAGGTGAAATTTGGTGCACATATACTTTGAATTCCAGGGAAGGGCAAAGGATAGTTTTTATCCCAAAATTAATTACCTAAGGGAGTGAAAAGGGGGGGGGGGGGGGGGCGAAAGTTTGTATGGAGCTACGATGTAAATACGAGTTCCACGCGGACGAAGTCGCGGGCAAAAGCTAGTGATTTATATTTTTAAATGATATCGATAGATGAGTGCCTCCAGGAATTAAAACTAAACTGCCCTCATCGTGCAACGATTTATCGTTGGTATTGCGAATTTAAATGTGGAAATTTTGATGTTGCTGATGATCCAAGATCAAGACGGCCCAACCAAATAGAAGAAGCCCTGCATGCACCATCAAGCGTTCACAAAATCCTGCACGATATTCTTGGAGTAAGAAAAGTTTGCATTATCTGGGTACCTAACGACGTAACAGCGGAGCAGAAGAACTGTCAAGTGAATTGGTGAAAAAAATGCTACAAAAAATTTGAAAACGGGACAAGCAACCAACAGCATATTGTAATTATTTTGATGTGCCATCTAAAAGTAGAAATAAAGTTTTCACTTCTCATGCTCGAAAAGTGTGTCATATTAGGCTTAGCAAGCTGGGCTAAAGTACTACATTTAGCGCCTAGGGAAAATATGTATACATATTAAAAACATTTAATTTGACAAATTACACTTCACTGTATTAAATCCACCAATCACAACTCTTTCAAAGAACATTGGTATTTGCTATCAACTAACCAGATTATTCCCTATTATCAAAGATAAGCTGAAAGGGCGCTACCAGTGGTGAGGAACTTTTGAGTGCTTGGTACCATGAGTATACACTGTACTTCCAGAAAACGAATAGATAGATATTTTTGATGACTGGTTTTTACGCAGGACTAAGTAAAAAATAAAGCAGTTTTGCAAAACTTATCTAGTCTCCGTTAAAGCACAATACCTACTCGTGCATATCGGCGGAAATATAAATTCGCGGATTCGTATACCAGTATATACGAATATCGCAACCCATACTGAACCACACTGCATATTAAATACACTTTCCCTTCCTTATAAATCTACGAGCATACTTATATTTCAGTCCTATCTTTCCAAACTGCTTCACCAAATAATTTGAAGTCGTAATTTCCCTTAAAAGTATTTTCTTTTAATTCGATTAATACAAAAAGGAATAAAATGGAATTAGATGTATCCATCCATTGTCTCAAGTCGCTTTGTTCCTCTTGTTTGTTCTGCTAATTGTACCCCGCCGTATTTACCAAGCCAATAAAGATCCTCATAAATCTGCAACGCATGAAAGATTCCTTAACTCAACTACTATATTTATTGTTATTTCTTTGATTTCTTTCTATAACATCTCGATGTTACATAATTAACAAATTCACTGCTAACAGCACGCTATGTAGACTCGATGTTCGTAGGCAGTTATCGCATTCACTGCCACCGACGGATATATGCGTCACCGTAACTTGAACCCTGTGCCTTTGACTCACAGACGCGTGCATAATATTTAGTAACTTTCACCCTGTGCTTTCGACGCGTATATGAGTCATGAATGTTGAAAATGTTCTACTTATGTCTAATATTGTCATAAGTTATGTACCAATGAATTATTTTGTAGAAATAAAAATAAATAAGTTATTTTTAAATTCAATTATCCTAGTATATTGGAATATATATTGTTTTTTTTGGTGTAATTATCCCAATTTCAATGGTGTTTTGTTAGTCGATTTAGTTGTATTCGATTTAGTTCAATTTTAGTTGTATATAAATCACAATTAGAATCGATATTAAAGGTTCAATGTGATTAAGGAATATAAAATATTAATTACCATGTTTTATTCCTTTTGTTAGAATAATTACCTAGTTCCAATGCGAACAAACCAATGTCAAATTAGTATGAGCTCATATGTGCGTCGGGGGCACTGGGTAATAGTCTGTTGAACTCACATATGCGTTTGGGGCACACAGCAAAGTGCAGCACCTGGTGAATGTCCAGGAAAAGAGAGTGGCAGTGAATGCGTTATCAAATGAAGTAGGTAGGTATTCCATTTGATAACTGCCTACGAACATCGAGTCTTTATAGCGAACATCATTCTACTTTCCAATTTACAGCGGAAAAGCACGACTAAGCTTCTAAAAGACAGGCGGAGAAAAAACAAGAATATGAATATGAATCTTTGTACCTACTCTTTCAAGAATTATTAAATGAAAGTAAGTACCTATATTTTATTTGATCTGTTTGTTAACTAGGTACCATATAAGTGATTTGGTATAGTTACTGTTAACTTATATGTAAATAAATAAAAATAATAAAAAAAAACAAAACAAGATTACCAATAAAAAATCCTTGTAACCTACATGGGATATTTTTAGGGTTCCGGACCAAAATGGTAAAAACGGAACCCTTATGCGACTCCGTCCGTCTGTCTGTCTGTCACAAAGTCAAATATCTCAGGAACTACTAAAGCTATCGATTTGAAATTTGGAATAGTTGTAAACAAAGCTAATCCTCGTGTATGGAAAATGAAAAATTTAAATATATACTTTTAATTTGTATAAAAAAGGGCGGATAAGAGGGGGGGCAAAAATTCAAAGTCTAGTTAGTAGGCCAAGTGGGGTATCATATGAAAGGGCTTGAATTGTACATTCTAAAACAGTTTCTTTCTTCTTTTCTACAATGCCAAAATTTTGATTTATAAAGAAAAATGTTGAAAAAAATACCATTCCCCCCCTTATCTCCGAAGTTAACCAAGCCAAAAATTTGAAAATAATATATATGATTAATATTAACGTGAATATTACCGGAAAAGTATAACGAGACCTCTATCTAGCGTAATTTTTTTTTATTCTTCAAAAATCATATGTTAATCTTGTTTGTAATTTAACCCTTAAATGCATAATGATGTATATATGCATCGTATATTTGATGGTCCGTGGCTCAATATGCAGCTATCCACTTCAGCTATCCGTCAATCTATACAACATGACACATCTATTTCAATTTATTAAAAAGTTATACAAAAAATCATGCATTTAAGGGTTAATACTTCTGTATTAGTAAAAATATTTATTAAAAGTGAATACAAGATTATAATTAACATTAACTAAGATAAATTATAACTAAGTTAATGTACCGAGGATGCTGGCGGCATTTCCTCGCTGAATTGCAATGCTGATGCGTTGCGCGAGAAAGCCGCCAGCTCTTCGGTCACCAGTTACATCGACCAGACGTTTCGCGATTTCTGCAAATAACTTATGCGCACTGGGACCCCACGGACCGAGGGTCTCGACGCCAAAGGGTACAAAGTCGTACTCTCTGCCGAGGCCTCTATATTTATTACATTTCAGATTTTCGGCGTTTTCCGCCGCTGCACCCGCTTTAGAAGTAGTCCGTTGGATTGGAGGTGAGACGGTGCCAGTGTGTCTACACATGTAGCGTCCCACACAAGCATCCGTCCCAACCTCCATGGAACCAGAGACAACTTTTTTGACAACAAAGTCCGTGGTGACCCAGTCGGTCCACATCCGTGCCACAAGGGCATATGTGTGGAGTGCATACCGTGACCCCAAGCCGCAGACCAGTCGCCAGACGAAGGGAGGTCGGATCCAGGAAGGTACCGGTATTTGGAGAGGGATGGGCATGTACCAAGTGACCGGCCTCTCTGGCTCCAACCGCCAAAAGTCTTGCGCGATCTGGACCTGAACTGCGGCTCAGAATCGATTTGTAGGTTAAATCGCAATAAATATCGTCCCAGCTCCTTTGAGATTTTGGGTTATCTGGAAAATCTTTACCCGGGCAAGCAATTTTAAAAGCATTCTTGGCATCCTCCACGCCCGCAGTCTCATAGTTTGTGGGTAGATCCCTTAAGATATTTCCTATGAGACGTGACGTGCTATGGGTGGATGACAAAAAGGCTGGGGAAGCAACACTAGAAATTTTGCGAATTCCTAAGCCGCCAAACCGAATAGGGAGGGATGCTTGTAACCAAGATTGTTCATTGAGCTGAATATTTAAAATCATTTCTAAACTAGTTTTGACTAAGTCATCTATCGGTGAAAGCAAATTTTGATGTTTCCAAAATGGGCAACAGCGGAGCACATAAGTTAATTTAATTTTTTTCCTTCAAATTCATATGAAAGTGTTTTGAAAGTATCTTCTAGCAAATAGAAAAAGAATTATCGAAATGAATTCACTTGATAAAGAATTATCGCTGAAAAACCAACATACAGTAAGGGAAATGTATTAACGTACCACCGTAGAACCCTATCGCAATAAGGTGACATACCACCCGAGTTTGAGTGACGGCGGCCTGTCAATTGTGACAGGGTTTTACGGTACGTGAATACATTTCCCTTACTGTACATACCGAGTTCCTTTTCCTTGGTCGCGCAAGTTAGTAACAAAATGCACCGATAAATGGCGCTGTAGTACTCATGACTTAACTACACAATGCGTTGTTAAGATTTTTCCAAAATTAATGGGTGGGGCAAGACGGGTGTGTTGTATGATGTTTCGTACGGAACCCTCGGTGCGCGAGTCAGACTCGCACTTGACCGGTTTATGTTTTTGAATAATGCTTGTTAAAGAAATATATTTTAATTAATGGCTAAAATAGATGACAGCCATCTATAATTTTTAAACTTCGATCAAAGTGAATGATTAAAATAATATGCGCGATGAATAGATTTAGAATTTCGTTAGCGGACTAACTGCTTAGTAAACATTAACTGTCATACTTAGCTAAAGTCTACTGTTTTATTATCTAGGCTTACAGCAAATATCACCATAAATTCGCCTATCAGTAATACTTTGTCCCTATGTTTGCAGACAACGAGCGTAAATTTAAACCGCGAGGGGTGCTTAAGGAGAACCAAATGTCGGTCGTAAGATAAGAGCCCAATTTGAAGCCATAAAGTTCGCCTGAAACGATTTTTCGTAAACATCGTACTCGCGTGACGCTTAGGCGCCGGGTTAGGCATGTAGCGCGACCCTTTTGCCACCTACAGCTGTGATTTTTTTTAAATGTTCCCAAATAACGAGACTTTGGTATTGTGGAAAGCTTTACTACATTGTTGTGTCCAATCCATACTAATTTTATAAAGAGGAAAAGTTTGCAAAATTGTAGTTTTGTAATATTTCACCGGACTTTCTGGATGGACATTGGCTACATTTTATCCCGCGTGTTTGTCTGCACTCTTAGCACCCCGCGAGCGAAACCGAAAAAATAAAGAGGTAGTGAGATAGATCTGTAAGGGGGCGGGATAAAGCCTACGTCCATTTCAACGGCCCATTCTATATAGACTGGTGAAATATTTTTAAAATCGAATAAGTAGTTCCGGAGATTACCCCCTATATATACAAACTTACAAAGCTATAAAATCACAGACTTTAAGTATTAATATTAATATTAGTATCGATTTATTTTATGGCAATCACAAAACACTGTATTACTATGTAGCTGCACACGTTAGGATAAGTTTTTAAAGTCTTCAGATTTGTTAAAGGACACTCCCAATCCGATGCGCCGTACAGTTTGCTTAGGGCATCCGCAGCATTCCTGTTGGCACCAGCCCCAACCTGCTGGTCAATTGCATAACATTTTGTACGAAGGTTAGGTCTACTCGTAAATATATTTTTGTATGGGCACATGACAGTTGAGATGTCCTAACGTACGTTCGAAACGTTACGTGATCGCCCCTCAGGTCCTAACGTACGTTCGGTCAGTTCCGAAGGGATGTGCAGCAGACCATTCATCAGACAAAGCCTCATTTAGACTTCGTCCATCCCTGTTGTTTGGATATTAATTTTATTATAGCCTGACTTGTATGTTAAGATTTACTTTTGTGCAACATAGAATAAATAAATACACGGAACTCATTAGATACCCCTAGTAAACAAGCATACTTTCACATTTAAATTAAGTCTCTGTACAAAAGTATCGCCAAAATAAAAACACAACTCGCCAAAATGAAGACCGAGTTTTTCCCGCTCCAAACGTAAAAACCCATTATTGAGGAACTTTTAGAGCAGATTCATAATTTACCTGCAATTTAATTCACATTACTGAGAAACTACGTTCAGTCCGCTGTGAAAGTTTTCCGTAACGGTCTCGCAAAGGCATGGATATCATGTTTTCGAGTTTGTCGGCGACCGGACACCGTCGGCCTCCGTAACTCATACACGATTCCGGCGTAAAAACGACGCCGGACGGCGCCACCACGCGATAGTGCCAGATATATGTGTACACTCGACTTTATTTACTACTTGTGTTCAAATATCGCGGCACTGTCCTGGATTCAAAGCTACATATCACTGCAAACTACCGCGCATGAAAGGAAGTGTCAAACGCCAGTGTTTCACAGGTCTATTTCCGCTTCGCGAGTCAAGACCCCGCTCTCAAACGGCCTGCCCGGCGCGGGAAAAATACGGCTCCTGTCTGACGTGTACTAATGCAATTCTTGCAATATTCTGGATATTGCCAGTGATATTCGTGTTTCACGTCGAGATAGACAGTGAAAGATGTAGAGAAGACGTGAAATTTTCTTTCTATGGAACTTTCATTTTACTCCTTATTTCACTCAGAATCACGTTTGCTATTTCCAAGCTATCTTCTTAGGAAAACCACGAATTTTAAATTTAACTCCACCGAAGCGCCCTAAAAAAAGAGATTTAATTTTCGAATTTATATTGTCTTTGTTCTATTTTTAACTGACTTCAATAAAAGGAAGGAGGTTCTCAATTCATCTTCATGTTTTTTTTTTCAGCTATAATTCTTTGTCACATTGCCCAAAATCAGTTATCTGCAGGGTGGCCTCATATAAATTTGTGGAAGATCTGATGAGGAGATCCATGAGGAGTTCAGGGAACTTCGCAAATATCATAGGCATATGGAAATATCAATATTTTCTTTAGGGCTCACCCACACTTAACCTAATATCGTTAGTGCTCATTTTATTACCCCTACCAATGTTCGATATAATTTTCATTAGCCCTAATATTCGGATAACTAATATTGTATGGCATAATTTTTTTGCTGTGCCTAATGTCATACCTCCTAATCTTTACTACTACTAAACATCAAGTGTGCTAATATATTGGAAATTAATTATGATTTTTCCTAGTGATTACTAAGCCTAATGATTAACGTGCCTAATGATTACTGCGTATAATGAATACTACCTACACCTAATTTCATCACACCTATCCTGTCACTTGACCTATTAAGTTTTGCTTTAATGTTTTACTAGACCTAATGCATTTTTTATGATTGTTTAGAACAGAATCCGTAAAATATGCATGATTTGTTTGTTCTTTTTCTCTAAAATCAAAAATGGCCGAGATATATTATTGGATTCTGAAATTCAAAACGACCTAGGACTTAAAATTTAAAA
Source organism: Epinotia nisella (assembly GCA_932294315.1). Lineage (NCBI taxonomy): Eukaryota > Metazoa > Arthropoda > Insecta > Lepidoptera > Tortricidae > Epinotia > Epinotia nisella. The sequence continues at coordinate 10,378,911 of OW028674.1, forward strand.
ATGGTCGAGATATTGTATTTTACATGCATGCAAAAGCAATGATAAGATAGAGATTCAGGAGAAAGTCTTTAATCATCAAAAGTCTATCACCTCACACGACTTTCGTCATCACTACACTGCATAATAGAAGTACTTGTAAGGTCTAACATTTTTAAATGTTAACATGACTAATCCTACAATAATAAAGCTTCCTCCGCTGGTGCCTTCAGGAAGCAGGTCGAGGAATATGGGGTGGAGCGGACAGACCAGCTCGAATAGCCGCTCAAATCGGTCCATCCGTTTGGGAGCTACCGATGCCACATACAGACACACAGATACATGTCCACACAGATACACAGATGCTCGGATATACATAATTAAGTATGTTAAACGTACAACCCTCGTTGTCGCCGGAAGCTAAAAATTATAACATATTTTCTGAAAGCAACTCATTTAAAATTAGTATGTCCACCATTAGATTAGATTTTACTTTTGTACCTATCAAACAATTTTGAATAGTTATCGAACCAAACAAGGGGGCTTAAAAGTTTTAAAATTCTGTTTGACAATAGGTATACCGCCGTGTCTATCTCTGAAAATATTTTTTGCTCTAGTACATAATTATGAACTAGCAATTCCTATAGAACTCAGTGTATATAGGTACCTATACTTCTAAGCAATTCAAATATAACAATACACCCGTCGATCGAGAACCGTCAAAGAAACGAATTGCTCAATCTCAAGCGGAGTCACTATATTTCGTAGAACGCTTGTGAAATATTGTCGAGTCACAGTCTACAAAGTGATCACTCGAATATGAATCGCCATAATAGAAACGACATGCCTTAGATGCAACTGTTGTCGCGATTCACAAGCCCACTCTACTTACTTTACCCCTAGCTCACTAGCGTTAAAATAACCCTTATATATCATTCTTATATCGGTTAGAGCCCAGTGTTAAGGTGTTAAGAATGCCTGAAAAAAAGGTGTTATAGCATGCTCTAACACCCTTATAACCACGAAAGAGGCCCACGTATTACAGGTAAAGGTGTTAGAAAGCCTGTAGAGCAGTGTTATCTGACACCCATAGTGTTGACTCACGCTCTACAAACACCGTAGTAACGGTTAAGGTGTTAGCTGAGAGTGTTATAACACTCTGGCCTCACCCATGCAGTTTCAAGTGAGCATCTTACCCTTTTCTTTACTATAAAATTATGAGACAAATATAGTCTACCGACAAAATGGCGAAGATATTTAGTTAGTAGGTATTAATATTTGACAGGTTGGAGTCGTACTAATTGAAAGTGAATTAAATTGGAAGTGTTGTTCTACCCTTGTGATTTTACGGTAAGTGTATACCATGTTTCCCATCTCAATTGTAACGCGCCCAGGATTTATTAAAGATTTCTAATAAAACTTATGAAGAATAAAATAGACATCTAAAGTTTTTGTCATTTTCTATTCTTGTTTCTTGGCCAGTGGCATGTTAAATTAAGTGGCATCCATAGAATGGCAAGAGTAACATACATAATGAAGTATTTTGATGTCAAATATTGAATAACCTAATCATTTTGTAGGTTAGAGTTCACCAAAACAATGGCGAACTTACATTAAAGCTTTAGGCGTCAGTTAACTCAATTATAACGCTTTTAGTCAAGAATATATATTGTGCAGGCTTTGCCTTCACAGCGGTGTTATAATACACTCAAATAACACCATAAGCGTTAGAAAAAGTTTCAATACTTACAAATGAGTTGTTCAACACTTCTAGTATCTGGTGTTACAACACTCTTGACCAACTCTGTTGTAAAGTCTGTTGCCTGCACCTTATAGTAGATATAACACCTTAAGCTTTATAAGACACTCCACGGCAACAACTAAAAATCAATAAGAGTTAACGAGCGTCAGCGAGCACTCTTGTAAAGGTTTAAGTGTTACAAATAAGTTAAAGCTTTAACATCTTAAGTATACTTGCTTTGAGTAACACTCTTATAACTCTAATACCTGTTTAGCAGCGTTCAATAACGCTCTAGTAACACTTTTGGAGTTCATTTTTTTTCTTAACTCCTTTATAACACTATTAGTTTCAATTGAGATAATTATAACTCGCTTATAAAGGTTAAGGTTATAATAAAACTCTTAGCTGACACCAAAATGTTAGTTGGGAACCAAGCTTAGATGGAGGTCAAACTTATGCTAAGTCGCTTGGCGAGTTGTCGATTAGCGTTGTGAATGCTCATTGCTACAGCGATCAATCGCTGTCTTCCGAGCACGTCGCTCTCTTGCTACGCTCGGGGGCACCAAAACGCTCCGAAATGCTCGAGATCTCATTGCACCTCACGCCCGCCCCGTGCCTCTGCATCAACATATTAACACGCGGCAAAAATTCCAACTCAAGAAGTCACGTCTCCGTCACGACACCGACGGAGTTTATGTTCGCACGTAACCGTAATATGCCAACACTGTCATTTGCAATTTCACTCGAGATGTTTGCGATGAGAGGCGTTCTTTAACCCTGTAATTATTTACACGGGTTCACCAAATTTACAGAAAGTTTTTTATTTGTCTAGAAAATGTTGCCCCGTACAATGCCTAAAAATAAGGTTTTTTAATGAATTGCAAACCTTATTCTAATGGAATAAAGTCGAATAATGGATATAATGTACTGGAAACTGAATTCATGACCTACAGAAATTCTCACTAAGACTTCAGTTAAAACTTTATTGCACAATACAAAAAAGTACAAATTAAGATTTGAGTTTGCCAGGCCATTATAAATGAAATAATCCCATAATGGACTACATGGTAGTCGAATAAAATAAAAATGTATGGTTAAAAAGGACAATATCTGAATGTTGCGTTGTTTTAAGTAAGTATAAAGATTTTATTTTTTGTATACGCTCGATATAGCTAATGAGCCTTAGTCAGATTAATGAACTCCGTCCGTGTTCAGAAGCACTTAGACTAACACTAACATCTTAGTGTTAGTGCAATATTTTAAAGTGCAATCTTAGAGTTATTAGCTCCGCCGGTTGCAGCCTGGCCTTAACATGATTTAAACAGGAAAGCATAGATTAAACAAGCATCTAGAACAGCAAACTTACCAGGAGTGGAGGGAAACTTTCATTTCGAGACTTTGGTTAGATACACTACTGTTATATATAGCCAAATCAGAAGGTCATTGGCTCATTGCATAACAATTTGCAAACACGTAGCAAGTACAAGCGAAAGCTATCAAGGGGTATAAAATCTGAAACAATATGTTCCTCATTCCAATTTGTTTGGCAAGCACATTGAAATCAAGATGGACAGTAGACTAGTTAATTAATTAATATGGCTTGTCGATATGGCAGCGACGTCAGGAAAAGGTTATATCATTTTGGAATCTCGCAAAGTGTTCCTGACCCACGATCCTTTAAAAAAAATACTCAGAAGTGTAGATATCACCAACTTTTGACATAAATTAACTGTATTAAGACGATTTAGACTAATAATATTGAGATTCCGTGGATAATCCTTGAAGAATAAGCTATATTTACGGATCCGTTATTTAATAATGTTTTGCCAAACAACTAACAAGGTGCGGCGACTGGTAAATTCGTGACATTTTCAACAAATTATTTTAATTAATTTGTGGAAAGGGTGGTCTCGCGTCTGTGCCCCCCTCCCGCCCCTCTCACCCCTTGCCGTACCCTGGCGAGACACGTCGCCGCGACGTCCTGTGCAAAAACTAATTCAACTAGACTGTACCTACCCTGTTGAAAGTCTCGCTGTCTGAATTGGAAACATTCTGTATTCCGCTTATTATTTTCATATTATTTTCGATGAAAAATCTGATCTAGGTAAGCATTTGCTTGTAACTGACGACTGATTCATCGATTTCAAAAATATTTGAACAATAGGTCATAATTGATTCTCAGGATGCATATACGCTATGAAGTATCGCGTTATAATATACCTACGTAGGTAAATGGAATTTTATAAAACACACGTGAAGTCACGAGAACAGCAGAATAGTATTTTATGCAACAGTTGTATAAGAGAGGTCAAAAAAGGCGAGTGGCGTGGGTTACGATGTGAGCCGAAGGCGAACATTGTAAAGAAAGACGCCACGAGCGTTTTTTGACGTAGTTATACAACGTTGCATACAATACTTTTTCTACGACTAGCTACTATGAAATAAAATGCAAGATTAAACAAAGAATAAACTTTTCTTAAACTTTGTCGTATAGGTGCCGAGATTTAGTAGGCAACAAATTTTCGGTCACTGCTTGTGGGCTGCCGGTGTATTTCTTCTGGTTTTGAAGCAATATTTTCATCTTCATCCATTTTTATTACTTTTGAGTAACACAAACTATTTTATAGCAACCACAAAGGCCGCAAAGTCAAACAACAATTTATAAAATAACCGGGAATTCGGGAAACATGAAAATGAGACAAATGGATGTCTATAGTTAACTTTGTTTTTAATTGATGTCATCTTGCCAGTACTGCCATATTAAGAATAAGGTTTTCCTAAGTTGGCAGCAATGGCTATAGTTAAAAAAAAATCTAAAAAGTATAATCATTCAGTGGTTTGTTAAGTTGGTAGTACCTAATGTATAGGTTTAGAAGCGTATGGCTGCTAAGCGTATCGTTTTGGCGACATACTCGTAACAGCACGGCTGTGCCGTACTGTTATGGGGAATAGAGTATAGACTTTTCTGCAAACTAATTTTGTATGTCTTTACATTAGTGTTCGTGACTATGTAAATGACAGATAAAAGTACAGGAGTAGAAAAATAGTAGTAAAGGACGACGATGGGCAGATTTGTATGGGCACACCTCCCCACCCACCAACAGAGCTGACGTTGATTTTAATATGATTGTAATGTTCCATAAATCGTGTAATCACCGTTATTGACCAAAATATCAATGGGGTTCTTCCAAAAAATGGATGGTGGTGCAATTTGGAACTAAAACTTCCCATAAAATATGGTCAATCACGCAAAGACAGTGACGCCTTTATGTAACATTAGTTAACGAGCTCAAAATGAATGGAAATCATTTAGTTTATTATCAGTAATTATTTTTCAAAGACATAATGACAATATATTTATTTATTTAAACTTTATTGCACAAAATACAAAAAATATGTACAAATGGCGAGCTTAATGCCAGATGGCATTCTCTACCAGCTAACCATTGGGCTAAACAGAGACTTATAACAGGTGCAAAGAAAAAAGTATGATAATTTCTGTTACGAATATACTTGAGGAGAGAGGAAAAAAAAACAAATGTATTATACACTACATATAGACATACATAAATAAAAATATATAAAATACATACAAAAAGATATACTACTACATATTCAATATATACTACCATTATGTGGATGGATTTTAGTCGAATTATTGTTTAAAGCAGATGCTTACGCAGCATCCGCTTGAAAGCAAACTTGCTTGGGGCTTGTCTGATGCTGAGAGGGAGTGAATTCCAGAGACGGCTAGAATATAGTAATTAATCACCACAAAATTATACTAAAAGTTTACAATAAAGCTTAGCGTAATACAAAAATCAAATCAAACGGTAAATTACAAACCAAACCAATCTAAAATCTTAAAATCAATCTATAATCTTAAAATTATACTAAAAGTTTACAATAAAGCTTAGCGTAATACAAAAATCAAATCAAACGGTAAATTACAAACCAAACCAATCTAAAATCTTAAAATAATAATTGAGTTAGTATTGTAATCATTAGTTTAATAAATTACAAACTTAATTACAAATCATTTACAAATAGTTTACAATGGCAAATGTACAATTAAAACTAGATTTAAAATTAAAACTAATTAAAAAAAACTAAAAATAATTATCTAAATTTGGACCCTTTGGCAGGGTACCCATCACGTAGGCAGCATTCCCGCGTTGAATTGCGATTGCAAGTCTTTATGCGAGAAAGCTGCCCGCGCGAGGGTCGCCTGTTGCCTCCCGCAAGCGTTTGCTGAGCGCCCCGTGAAGCCCACGCGCGCCCCTTGCCCCACGAGCCAAGTGTCTCGACACCAAACGCACACCAATTGGCACTGACGAGCGACATAACATAATAATGATATACACAGTGATCGTGTTGAACACTCATTAGTGTTTTTTTTTAAAGACATATATTTCAGCTTTGTGCATTAGAGTTGTATAAGAAAAATGAGCCCTTTTTCACGTCCTTTATACTAAAATACCCTACAGTAATTAACACATCCTATATATTGTAAAATTGCTGCTTATATACATAACATTCAACCTGATTTTCCAAGAAAACCCCACGCATTACGAGATTATAATACTAGTAAAAAATACACATCTTAGAAAGATCTATTAAATGAGGCAACTCTAGATTGTGTTGGTTGGTGGGGACGTTTTTCCCATATGGATAAAATGATCAATACTTCCCCAAAATTCGTAAATGCGTTTCAACTTTTAATCGCTACGCCAAAACAAATGTTGTCACTCACACGCCACATCACGCATCACCGTGCTGTCAAACCGAATTTGAGCCTTCGTAAATACATATTGAGAACGCCGCGCCGGGGCTCTCTTCGGGACCTGAATGTTATTAGATTGGAACTGTATTGGCCACTCTCTCTCATTAGCGATTAGTGAAATGTGTGCGAGTGCACTAACCAATATTATGATTCCAATCTAACATCGAATTCAGCTTCGCATTCCGAAATAGACCCCTACGCCCTGATTGAACTGGTGGTGCAAAATATATCCGTCATTAGCATCCGCACAGTTTACTGCGGGCAACGATATCAATGAACAAAAATGTTTGGGTTATTCTTATTTAGAATTATGAGCAAACTTGATTCTTATAAAAAAGTGTCCCCTTTCCTAGTTCCCCTGTATCGAATCCGTTCCGTTTTTTATCGAACTTCACTTGGAAACCTAAAAAATTTCTAATATCAGAATCAACGTGATTTTGACCGCGAAAAACCAATTCTGAGAAAAAAGTAAAAGCTTCACTTTTAACTGAATACGCCCCCGCCCCTAGCCTCCACGCGAATATGGAACTCTTTAAACAATTTGAAATGTTATTGTATTTCAAAACTTCCTTTTCATAGATTTAATTCCGCTACCTACCCATCTCCCACTTAAAACGTAAGATTGCATTATTCATTTTCTAATCCAAGTTAACAATCTGACGGTCGGTAGAGGAATGAGGAAACATTATGAATGTTACGTGATATCGGTTAAAACCGGACAAGTGCAAGTTCAACTCGCGTGGTGAGGGTTCCGTATATAATCTAAATTTCATAAGTGCAACAGTAAAAATTGCTGTGCTCTAAGCATCAGAAGCTCCATACAAAATACACAAAAATATTGAGAATGTTCCCGTTACTTTGAATACTCAAACTTCTTATAGATTTTCCTGTAATTAGGCAAGGAATTATTTTTTTCAGAATTTTAAGCCTAGTAGTTTTGGAGTTAGGGGGGGAAGGGTCAATTTTCGTCTTTTTTCCTAAATTACTTCAAATCTGTTTTTGATAAAATTATTAAAAATATATATATCTGAGATGCTTACAACAACCCCTTTCATTGATATGTCACACAATAGGTACAGTTTGCGAAAGTTTTTTATTTATTTTCCAGTTTACCCCCAAAAGTGGCCTTGTTCAGAATTCATTAATTTACTTGACGCGTCCATCTTTGGGTCACCAATTTACATATGTTTACCAAATTCCAACTCAATCGGTCCAGTAGTTTCGGAGCAAATCGGCTGTGACAGACGGACAGACAGACGCACGAGTGATCCTATAAGGGTTCTGTTTTTTCCTTTCGAGGTACGGAACCCTAAAAAGTGTGTATTTCTTCCAATAGCGCTACAACTTCTTTTACAATATTTTTCACATTGTCACAATTCTTGGCCATCTTCTTCAAGTTGGTATCAATTCCCACCTTCCTCGGTTATTCTTACACACAGTCGTTTCGTCGCTTCACAGATATACCTTTAGACTACTAATAAGTAGGTACATATCAAAACAAAAAACATGGAATGCATTTATACGATCGGAGACTAATGAAACCACAAACACACGTAATATCAGTAATTCACGTGATTCATCATAAAATGACCTTCGAGAAGGTCAAGTTTGATGACTTTGATCCTAATGGATCAAACGACGCCATTATACACCCAGCAATTTTTCAGCTAACAGCAATGCTTATCGAAACTGAAAGCTCTCAAAGTCAATTTCAATAAAGTTTAACGTAAAAACACAAGGCCCTTTAGATTTTCGGAGTCGCACACTAATTTAGCAAAAGTCAGGGATCCGAAACGAATTGTGGAAGAGTACGGCATAAGTTAATTACACTAATGAACAAGGGAAGAAGGTGCGCTCAAAAAAATCCACCCCAAGATCACTCCAAATTCTTTAGTACCACGTTCATCGTGCGCTTCATTAGCGCCTAGGCGTTCGGCCGGGCTCACATCCGCGGAAGCCGTGGGGACAGCCGTCTCTGGTACTTTCGTGTCACTTAATACAGACATTGTATTTTTATACCGTGTATTATTAAAATGGTAAAAGATTTAATCAATACGAGTATATTACTCAACCGCGACAAGTTTGGGATTGAAATAACTGTCAGTTCATATACAGTGTGTGTCTGTCATAAGAACATTTATTTTAAGGAACGATAGCTTTCAGTGCTGTGAACCGTTTTATCGAAAAAATATAACAATTACCTTTTCTAATGGAGAGTTATTAATTTTTTAAATTTTCTCGAGGAGCAATGTACTGCTAACATTCACTTGACGTTTCAGAGAGGCAGAGCTAGTTACTGTCAGTTGTTAGCTTTGTTACCAATACATTGCGGGCCGAATTAATTTGTATGAAAAAAAAAACCGTTTTTTTGAAACTAGAGATACCAATTTACGTTCATTAGGGCTTATACTTTCAGCCCTTAAAATAAATGTTCTTATGACAGACACACACTGTATATAAACTTTAATGTATGACGCCAGAATGCATGGAAAAGCGTTGTAATATCAAGTTTGATTGACCATAAAAAAAACCGATGTACTTTTGACAGATTAACTAGTAAGTGCTTTGTGGTGATTAATCTCGCCAGAGTTCCTAATTCGTTCATACATAAACATAAATGTGAATAAGATATCTAGAGATGTGCCAATAGGTACCTACTTCTAACGATTTGTCAGAACATTTATTTCGTTATTATATCGTCGTTTTCCTGTTTGGAACAATTTTAAAAGAGCTTAGGTACATACGCTTATATCTTTACTAATATTTAAAATCATAATTACAGTTGACAAAATTACACATCCTACTTATCCTACTTAATATTATAAATGCGAAAGTTTGGATGTTTGGATGTTTAGATGTTTGTTACTCAATCACGCTTAAATGGCTGAACCGATTTGGATGAAATTTTGCACAAAGATAGTTTATAGCCTGGATTAAAATATAGAATAATTTTTATCCCGGGTCTACGCAGACGAAATCGCGGGCGGAAGCTAGTAACTAATAAAGTCATACATACCTACTGACGAGGATAGAAATATTGAAAACGATGACCCAAATTCGCATTTTTTTATAAACAATTTTAGAATTAGAAAAGAGCTCTGTTAATAGGTTAGACATTGTCAGATTTAGGTTCGCGTCTCTTGTGTGGCCATTGCCAAAGTTAAGAGCAAAGTCTGATTTTTGGTTGAACTCTGAATCCGCATTAATCGTCGCCTCTTCTATAATTCTATGCGATAAAAATATATTATATATAAACATAATTATGCACTTAGCTATTGATCACAGAAAAGACGATTTTTGTTTTTTTGACTGATAATGATCCAGCTGCAAATAAAAAAAGGCCAAGTGCGAGTCGGACTCGCGCACGACGGGGTCCGTACCATTATCTAAAAAAAAGCAAAAACGAGCATAAAACATCACGTTTGTTGTATGGGAGCTCCCTTAAGTGAATATATAACTAAATATTCCGTGAATATTTCAAGCGTCTACCTATGGCCGTTATCAATATCGAGCAAAAACGAGCAAAAAATATCACGTTTGTTGTATGGGAGCCCTATTAAATATTTTATTTATTTGAATTTAATTATATATTTTTAAAATGAATATACAGGGCGTCCCACGGCGATGCCACATGGAGGGAAAGTACCTTAAATATCACAGATAGCATATTTTGCTGAAAGAAGACTTCATTTTATTTTTAAAACTTAGTAAAGTTGCATTCATACTTTTTTAATTTTTTAGAAAAAAAAAATGTATGGAATTTTTTTTTTACTTTAAAATGAAAGATTAGTTGTATGCCCATACGGCAATGTCATTATTCTAATCAAAATTTCACATCAAATGAAAAAAATAATGGCCTTCCTTTTGTTTCCAACACTATGTTATTTGGCAAAAAAAAAAATCTCACATTGACGCCTTTCGATCGGTATGACAAAGCTACTTAAGGTATTTTTTTTCTCGTGTAGCGGGTTCGATTACCGGTTTAACCATGAAATTATTTAAAATGCAATTCAACTTGTTTTTTTTAAATCGAAATAATGCCTTCTTTCAGTAAGATGTTCATTTACAATAATTAAGGTACTTTTCCTCCAATGACGCGAATTTTTTTTTCCATACATTGTTTTATAAAAAAATTAAAAAAGTATGAATGCAACTTTACTAAGTTTTAAAAATAAAATGAAGTCTTCTTTCAGCAAAATATGCTATCTGTGATATTTAAGGTACTTTCCCTCCATGTGGCATCGCCGTGGGACGCCCTGTATAACCAATTATTCTGTGAATATACTGAATCTACCTGTTGCCGTTATCAATATCGAGCAAGAACGAGAAAAAAAATCACGTTTGTTATCACCTCCTTAAATATTTATTTTATTCTGTTTTTTTTAGTATTTGCTGTTATAGCGGCAACAGAAATACATCAACTGTGAAAATTTCACCTGTCTAGCTAGCTATCACGGTTTATGAGATACAGCCTGTTGACAGACGGACAGACAGACGGACAGCGGAGTCTTAGTAACAGAGTCCCGTTTTACCCTTTGGATACGGAACCCTAAAAAAACGTGCGTGCATGCAGCCTATAGCCTAGTGCTTGGACATAGACTCTATAGAGCACAAAAATTCGGTTTTAGAAAAACTGCAAAAAGGTAACAAACATGTATTTACCTGGTATGTACCTATGCATTTAAAGATACACTGCCGAGTATAAGGTTAAAAAACATCTGCCATATGGCAGCATCTTTTTCTATAGGTACATTTCATGTTATTGTCATTTAGTCTCGTAACCAAGGCCATAGTTACAAATTCATTTGGTTCATTCCGTCGCCATGGAAGACCGGTGTAGTATGGATGGAGTGGCCCCTTCATTAGGACCGGGCGGGCGGCGGTCTAAACTAAATGGACCACACTTCGTGTCGCCTATAGGCTCTAATCAATTATTACTAGACTGTCACAAAACGGGCAGTACAAAATCATAGTAGTAGCCAGTAGCCTTTACGAAGCTTGACCGGCAGCAGAGTAATCACGTAACTTTACGTGTGCGCGTTAGGACGTATCAACCATGTATCAACTGACATTTTTATACATAACTAGCTTTTGCCCGCGGCATCGCCCGCGTACTAAGCATAATTTTTACCGTCCACATAAAAGAAGGTTCTCAGTTTGACCCGTATATTCGGATTGAATTGCAATTTGGCACAAATGCTTTCAAGAATTTCCATGTCCATAATATTACAATTCAAAATAGATTACATTAATTAACGATTCGTAATGGACGTCCCAAACAACCATAAAAACGACACCCGTATTGATATTTAGACATTTCAACCCCATCGCACCACAACAGGGGAGATGGTATTTCACGTCCACCACGTTGGATTTTAAAATCGTTGTTGTTTTCGTAATCAGCGACCCGATAAACCAGAGAAACAATAGCCATGTTAATTTTCAGACTTTGTCACCACATTTCCCCCTTTAGTGGTTGAATTCTCAAAAAACCTGATACACTTGTTTACTCATTTATCGTTAGGAATACACCTGTGAAGTTTCGAACAAAATAGTCTAACTAATCTTGTTTCCCCATTTCACCCCCTTAGGGGGTGAACTTTGAAAAATCTTTTCTTTGTGCACCCTAGCACTTATAAGGAGCCTACGTGCCAAATTTGGAATCTCTAGAACCAGCGGTTTGGGCTGTGCGTTGATATGTCAGTCAGTCAGTCAGTTTCTTCTTTTATATATTTAGAAGACTGATATGCCCTAATGCTCTGAACCAGTACAAAATCCGCACAAACCAACTCATTGTTTACAAGAAACTTGAAACAAAATCTGATCGAAAAATGTTAATTACTCTGTAGTGGAGTTTAGGGAGGATAGCATTTGGTAGTTCTTAACAGTAGAATAACAACTGTTATTATAATTAATTATTTACTCCTGAAATGGTAATTGAGAAGTAATTGCGATGTAACATAGTCCTATGATTCACATAAATTGTTAAAAGTTGGTATATTTAAGTAACTTAAAACAACCATGTTGCTACGCCATACCAGGGTCATTGTGCCTTAGAAATAAGTAGACAAGATGCAAATAAGTGATTATTATTATTATTATAGAAAAGTTATGCTTATTTCCCGGCAGGTCTTAATGGAATTTAGAAATAAGTACCTAGTCACTTAGTTGGTTATAAACATTTTTAAAAAAGTGAGTAGCCATACAGGTCGACTCCCTTTTTGTAACACTTTCACTGCCAAGAAGCCACCTAGCGGGCGCCTACGCAGTAGTCGCTTTCCGCTACATACGGGGAAAACCGCGGAATCGGCTACGAGCGTAGTGCGTAGCGATTCTTGGCAGTGAATTTGTTAATATCTAGTACTGTCTATGAGCACTTTGACCAGTCTAAGCGTAATTTATTTAACTAAATTGTTTATCCACTTACCTACCCACATTTAGGAAACAAGGATAACTTTTGTAAAGTAATTTAAAATAAACTCAAGTTAACGGTGTAACCGATAAAAATCTCGCAAGAAAATAATATTACTGTCTTGATGCATGTTTCTATGCCAGTATTTCTGTATTTTACTGTCTCAATATTTAACACGGATGCGGCAATATGAGCATCACAATATCAAAATTCTGTGCCACAAAGCGAAGAGATTCTCCAGAGACGACACATCCGCATACACATATCGCGGAGACACCTCAGAGAGTCACACACTGAAACCATTCACAAAAATAACACATTCAATTTTCAAGTCATGGTAGATATGGGTATACCTACTGACTTACTTATGTATATGTAGGTATGTAAGTAGAATACAAACCCTCCTCACGTTTATTAACTGGCAACACGTATTCTCTAATGGGCCTACTTAGACTGAGGGTACATTTAACCTTTCAACTTGCACCATAATGGAAAGGTAGTAGATAACTCCGGCCTGTTAACGTTATTGTAGAGTGTGATAACGACACCAGCGAAGGGACGTGCTAAGGTATCGCCCATAAGCTCCATACACGGTATGATTTGTCGCGACGATCTTCAAGAATATTCTGATAATCCACACAAATTATATTTTTCATTTTTAAGATCGATCGATCATTCGAATATACCCGTTTGAAACGAAACAATGAGCAAAAAGCGAATAGCCGCGTCAATCGCAAAGAGTGGTTGAGACTGTTAATATAGTTATCTACAATATTCGAGAAAGCTACATGTTTTTTATTATTTTTTTAACAAGCTTTTATTTACTTTTACCTGACCGTTGTCTGTAATCAAATCTTGCAAGTTAAATTTGATCCACTTCCCGGTTTCCGATTGAGCAGAAATTTTGCATACATGTGTAAAACGCGTGACAATGCAATATTATGATGACATAGTGCTGATTTGATGATGGAGCTGGAAGGTGGCCATGGGAACTTCGCAATGAAACGACACAACCTCATCGAGTTTGAGCTCGTTAGAATCGTCTCAATGAGTAGTTGATGACGGTATACAGAAAACGACAGTTGGCAATAAAAGCTTGTACCAAAAATGAAATTTTTGATAGAAACTTTTTAGCAATCGCTTTCGAGTAATCGTAAACGATATTACCCAAAAAAGTTTACCCCACAAAACATGTCATCATGATCGATTTTTTTTGCTCGATTTATAAATTCTGACCCCTTGTTACTTTATTTCTCCTCGAATTCATTTTCGTCAATCTGAAAGTATAATTTATTTTAACAACATTGACATTTACATTAAGATCTGTCATAGGTACTTAGATTCAATTTTGCACTTAAGTATTAGATTTAAGCCTAAGGTCAAGTCAGTGTGATTCAGGCCTCAAGTAAATCGACGTAGGTACTTATTTTGTCATTTATGCTTTCAGCCGCTCCTAGAAAAGTAGTTTTGTTTCGACGTAGGTATCCTTTTAATAGTGGATCAATTTTGGCAGTTCAAATATATGATTTTGTTTATAACTTACACCCAAACTTCTTACTTTCAAACTGTATGTACATCGGGGCTGCGATTCCATGTGCCTTAATTGACAGAAGGGGATGTTTTTGAATCTCTAATTGGGCCCCAGATTTCAACCGACGTGTCTAACGATAACAGATGGTTTGGAACAATATGCCAGGTCAGTTTTGTTCTCGTTTAGCCTTCTGATGCTGTTCCTGCTGATCAAATAAACCGTAATAGGTAATATAGCTATGTTCAACCACTAGCTGTACTTACGGCTAACTCCGTCGGGAATCGCGCTCGCTATTTAGTTTTTAAAACAATTTATTTCTCAATATATTTACCTAAATCTATCTGCTTGCTTATCATATATATCGTCACATAGAATCTCACAACTGAGATGAGTCAACGCTCCAAGAGTGACACTTGTGTTTTACGAACAAGACCATACCCATAAATCACCGAACATTACCGTAGTGCTAGTGCTAATTTCATGGTTATGGTCATGCTTGGTTAAATTACCCATCACTAATCCAAATTGTCTCACCTTACCTCACATGTCATAACATAAAAGAATGGATTATCCTGCTCTACGCTTGCAGATTCAGAAAAGCTGCGCTTTAAGTCTGTATACTCCATGACGCGTATTCTTTACGGAATTCTGGTTAAGATCACGAGATGTACTAGGAGTGAGTGGTGAAATGAATCGAGACAGGGTTGTGAATAGCACAGCTTGTGTCGCAAAGGGCCGCGAGCGAGTAATGCGCCCATCATACCATGCAAATTGAATCACGTCCTTCATCTGCTCACGCGTCCCGGTCCCGGTATGCCGTGTTCCATAAAATACCTGCGCTAACTGAATTGTACAATGCGCGATGTAAATTGAATGTGAAATGTTGAAATCAAATCGGATTGTAGGTACTTATATCTTCGGTCAGAGCGATTCGGGCTCACTGCAGAGTCGGGTTCTAATTTTTATTTCCTATTACTGATGTTTGAAAAACGTGTATTGTATTTATTCATTAAAGCGTGTGTAGGTATGGGCGCATGTAGTCTAACTACGAAACGAGTTACTTAGTAGCAAAATACCTTTAAAAAAATCAGATATTACTAAAATTGGGGTGGTGCTGTTTTCCATTTCCTTACCTTCCTTTGTCTATCATTGATCATCACACATTATACAGTATGTACCTATCTTTTATTTTACTACAGTAAGTACCTATACAATATTTAAATTGTTTAAAGTTTTAGTGAGAGCTGTTAAGGGAATAAGTGGATGTTTACCTATAAGTATATATAAAACTCTTGCGTTACTGCCGTTACTGGTCGATTGACAGACAGCGCAGCGCACAGCCTAAACCGCTAAAGATATAGTAATGAAACTTGGAACATATATTCTTTACAGTACGTGGACGTGTACTAAGAAATGACTTTTCGAAATACAACCCTTAAGGGGGTGAAATAGGGGTTGAACCGTTGTATGGACATCGTTCATTTGGAAAGTTATAGACTTGAATCTTTGTATGAAGGTTCCTTACTAAACAGCAAAACAAATGATTTAGCGTTATTATAAAAATGTATCCCCTAAGGGAGTTAAAAAAGAGTTGATGGTTTGTATGGGGTTTCCCATACAAACTCTCAACTCTTCTTTAACTCTTTTTAGGGTTCCCTAGCTAAATGGCAAAAAACGGAACCCTTATGGATTTGTCATGTCTGTCTGTCTGTCCGTCCGTATGTCACAGGCATTTTACTCGAAAACTATAAGGTGTATTTGAATAAAATTTTGAGAACAGGTGTATTTTGTTAGCCGCTACATAGTTTTGTAATTAAAATTACTAAGGTTTCTCACCAATTTTTTTGATTAAGTGAATAGAGTCGGAGATAATCGCCCCGAAAGTCACTAAAATTGTGTCCCCCCCCCTTTAATTTTTGAACGGTGCATTTTAAAAATATGAAAAAAATCATGGACATCGGGCTTATTAAATTCTTTCACCGAACATTATTTTGAACAAGATCGGTTCAAAGGTTTTCGAGATATTGCTGAAACACTAGCTTCCTTAAAGAAAAGGATGTAAGTGCCGTAAGATTTCTGTGACGATACGACCTTTTTAATAGGCACGGAACCCTTTGTTTTGCGTGGTCCGACACGCACTTGGCCAGTGTTCTTATGTTTATGTCGTTTTTAAAGTTAGACTTTAAAACTTCGGTCACAAGCTCCTAATGTACAGTCAAAAACACTGTGGCTAAAAACATGCAAGCAGAATAGCAGGTTTCTTTTGTAATATGTAGATATCTACATAACCCATGTAGCCCAAGTTTTCTGGATAGATATCCAGAAATATATTTTTTTAAACTTGCCCCCTAAAGGGGTGAAATAGGAGTTGTACCGAGAAGATGTTTATTTAAAAACTTAGAAATGTGAAAGTTCGTATATGGCGACCAAGGGTTATTCATAAGGGAAGTAAGTAGTAGTCTTAGAGCATACATAACTGGAGTAGCCTTATGTCGTTTTTAGGGTTTACCTCAAAAGGACAAAAACGGAACCCTTATAGGATCACTCGTGCGTCTGTCTGTCCGTCTGTCACAGCCGATTTGCTCCGAAACTACTAAATTTGGTAGAAAGGAAAAGTTGAAATTTGGTATACATATGTAAATTGGTGACCCAAAAATGGACACGTAAAGTAAATTAATGAATTCTGAATAAGGGGGCCACTTTTGGGGGATAAACTGAAAAATTAAAAAAAAGTTTCGCAAACTGTATTGTGTGACATATCAAATGAGGTTGTTGTAAGCATCTCAGTTTTTTAGGGTTCCGGACCAAAAAGGTAAAAACGGAACCCTTATGGTGCGACTCCGTCCGTCTGTCTGTCTGTCACAAAGTCAAATATCTCAGGAACTACTAATGCTATCGATTTGAAATTTGGAATAGTTGTAAAGAAAGCTAATCCTCGTGTATGGAAAATGAAAAAAATTAATATATACTTTTAATTTGTATAAAAAAGGGCGGATAAGAGGGGGGGCAAAAATTCAAAATCTAGTAAGTAGGCCAAGTGGGGTATCATATAAAAGGGCTTGAATTGTACATTCTAAAACAGTTTTTCTTTTTTTTTCTACAATGGTAAAATTTTGATTTATAAAGAAAAATGTTGAAAAAAATACCATTCCCCCCCATTATCTCCGAGGTTAACCAAGCGAATTATTTTAAAATAATATATATGATTAATATTAACGTGAATATTACCGGAAAAGTATAACGAGACCTCTATCCAGCGTAATTTTTTTTATTCTTCAAAAATCATATTTTAATTTTGTTTGTAATTAAATACTTCAGTGTTTAATTTTTTTCCTTCAAATTCATATAAAAGTGTTCTGAAAGTACCTTCTAGCAAATAATAAAAGAATTATCGAAATTAATTCACTTGACAAAGAATTATCGCTGAAAAACCAACATACAGGGAAATGTATAAACGTACCACCGTAGAACCCTATCGCAATAAGGTGACATACCACTCGAGTTTGAGTGACGGCGGCCTGTCAATTGCGACAGGGTTCTACGGTGGTACGTGAATACATTTCCCTTACTGTTACATACCGAGTTCCTTGGTCGCGCAAGTTAGTAACAAAATGCACCGATAAATGGCGCTGTAGGTACTCATGACTTAAGTACACTATGCTTTGTTAAGATTTTTCCAAAATGAATGGGTGGGGCAAGACGGTAGTGTTGTATGATATTTCGTACGGAACCCTCGGTGCGCGAGTCAGACTCGTACTTGACCGGTTTTTTTTTTATTGGGACCGAGCGCGACAACAGCGCCACGTGACAGGCGGCCATTATGGACAATATTGTCACCGCTGTCAAACAAGAAGTAAGTAAATATTGTGAAAAATATTAATGAAATCTTGTGTTATTTTACTATATTACACAATTTTGGACAATGGTCGTCAGTAACATTATTGCCAATAATATTAAAATTGTTGTTTTCAGTGAGAAATGAGCCTACTCGTGACTAAAACGGAGTTTCGTGCCATCACCCACGAAATCATTTTCCAACCGGAGACGATGAACAAAGGCAAGAAATTGGTGCTAGCTGGGCATGTCCTTGAGGTTATTAGCCGGTTATTAGCTATTGAGACGTTCAGAAAAAGTACACCCCAATTTTGAGCAATCTCTACAAGTTCAGGAGTCCGAAAAACCATAGTCTGCGAACTGTAACCCAACCAACTTCGTGAAGCCCACTCCACTAATGTATTTTGGCGGCCCATAGATACCTATAGCCGAACTAGGTGATAGCTTCGGACTGTTTGTTCCACTCATAAACTATCGCAAACTTAGATATTGCGATATCTCACGTAACAGCAAACGAGGCGAGAAATATATAATATGTATGCGGACACAGAAACTTTCGCGTGCACAACTATTGGTGACTAGAGGAACAAAGACGGACAACTTGAAGGCACGGATCTACGCCTGCATCGGAAACTGCGCGATCCTTTTTGTTCGTAAACAATGTACAGCGAACTACGGCGCTGCGATAAAAACTTATTTTAAAGTAACAATACACTACTGATTCATGGAAATTCCGGTAAATAATTCCTGGCAAAAAATGTATGCTCATAATTTTCTAACTAACTATACACTACTATACAGGGTGTCCCCCGGATGTTGCTCTATGAAGACATTTATTTTTTACTGCATTAACTTTCTATTATTTAGTTCCTTAACGGGGAATTTTTTATTAAAAAAACGCATTATTCTAAAATAGGCTTAATATTCCCATAGGTGTAGACACTAAATAAAATAACCAATAAGGTTGTATTTTCTCGAAAAAGGATTAAAAATGTTGTCAAAAGAAAAAAAGGCAACGCAAGGGTTAAATAAACACAAAGTTATAAGTGTCCAAAGTTTTAAGAGGGGGTATGTTCTGTCCCTTTTCCGAAAAACACACGTTCATATGAAACGATTGTCATTTACTATGACGATTGAGTTTCGTGACGTCACGATCTACGAACGTTTTCTCTCTGTAACAAGCAATATTAAAACGGTAGTAGCTTCGTAATTTTTTGAGATATTTGAATGAGAATTTCGTCAATACGCATATTTTTTCCTTCTTTCTTTTGAAGTTATAATAAGAGTCTACACCCTTATTGTAGGTAAAAGAATATGAGGTTACTATTCACTTCTAGGGTTCCTAGTTAACCAACAACAGCAACACAATCACAATCATCCTTCAAGGCTATAAAGAGTGACATGACAGTAAATCTCAGTAGGTACAGTCACGGACTTTAATTGTAGAGCCATTTAGAGTTCACTTTATACTGGACACTTCAAAGTCAAAGTCAAAGTCAAAGTGTACCTATGAATGTCGATAAACTACCACTGGATCGGAAAGTAAACCTCTGCCTCGAGAAGAACCGGCGTAAAAAACTCAGCGAGGTGTAATTTTTTCAAAACTGGGGCGTATAGAATTGAGGTTAGGTATTATAGATGCACGCACACCAAGGGTGGTTTTTTGCGGTGCGCTTTCTAATTTCCCTTTTCAGAGATTAGCGCGTTAAGATTAGTGGACTGTATGTAGGTGTCCAACCGTGGTCTATTGTCGTAGCTACTAGACGCGAAATTGCGAAGGAAAGTCAGCTGCTTTTGGAAATTGGAACAGGTCGATGAATCAGCTAACAGAAGGTAGCAAATAGGAGCCATGCGCACTTACTTGTGATTTTGAGTGAATTTCTCCTTCAGGCTCCTCGTGGCACACCACGCGCTTTCGTGGGACGCGCAGCGCAATTCCAAAATGTCCAAACGCACTTTCAATTCATGAACACTTTTAGCACCAGGATGGCAGCACATAAAATATTGTACAAATTGCAGGATAATACGTGGGATTTAATTCGATTTAAATTTCTTTAACAGCGGAGCAGCTGGTCTTGTACGCGAGCGGGAGAGAATCTAACTTGCTCTCGCCAGGTGGCGTGAGTGATGCGCATACGTCGCGTATGTGAGAAAGACAGCGCGATATATCAGTGCGCATGGGGGAAAAGGAAGATGTATAGGAAATCGGGACTGTAGAAACGACAACAGATTAAAGTTAGACATACAAGTATACGAAATCCAACATCTCCCCCGGCTTGAAGGGTTCCCTTCAAAGAGAAAAAAAAAATGATTATATACATATGTAGGTATATAGAGAAAGATAAAAAAACGCACCATATAACTAAAGATAAGCGAGGTGTAATATGTAATTACACTAAAAAAAATAACTTTTTATGAAAAATATATACAGTATGTATTTGGAGGCAACCCTACTGCGTAGGCAGCGGGCATAGCCGAACGATCGGTCGCTCCAGCGTACCATTGCGGGTCCGCACTTCAGCAACGCGGACAACACCGTCTCGCCCAGGGAATACCCGAGTAATTATCCCGAGCGGCCACTGCAAGGGTGGCGCGTTAGCAACGTTTATTAAAACTATTGTTCCCACCGATACCGGCTTGTCAGGAGTATTCCATTTCTCTCTACTCTGTAAGTTGTGAAGATACTCAACTCGGAACCGTTTCCAGAATGATTGGACAAGCGAGTCTAGCATTGAAAAACGAGCCAATAGATTCGGTCGCTCCTGGCTTAAATCAGCGGCGGGCAAACGCGGCAACGGCGAGGTTGACATGAAATGAGCTGGAGTTAGCGCGGTGGGTTCTGACGGGTCAGAACTTAGTACGTAAAGAGGGCGGCTATTAAGAATTGCTTCAATCTGAGTAAGCACGGTAAGTAATTCTTCGTATGTCAGGATTTGATTGCCTATAACACGGTGAAGATGGGTTTTAAAGCATTTTATGTTACCTTCCCAAATGCCTCCAAAATGGGGCGCGTTTGGGGGGCTCATACGCCAAGTAATGCGACTTTTTGCAAGTTCTTCCTTGAAATGCGTATAATACGGATCAGACTGAAGAAACGTGTGAAGCTCGTTCAGGTAAGCTTTAGAAGCTGTAAAGTTAGTCCCGTGGTCACTATATAAAAATTTACAATCGCCACGCCGAGAGACAAATCGCTTAAATGCGTCGAGAAACGCCGCGGAGGAAAGAGAAGAAGCGAGCTCGGTGTGGACGGCCTTCGTCACCAGACAAACAAAAATACAAAGCCACGCCTTTTGGCTTCTAACGCCGCGTTTTCTAACTAAAGTGATGTAAAAAGGTCCCGCGTAGTCGACGCCCGTGTGCGTAAAGCATTTACTAGGCTCGACACGACAGTCCGGGAGATCCGCCATTGCGGGGAAAGTATTAGTCGGTTTAGCGCGGAAACAGTCGTTACATTTATGAAATCGTTGCCGTACAATTCGACGCGCGGAAAGTATCCAATACTTTTGTCGCAAGATTGACAACAAAAGCTGGGGACCAGCGTGTAAATTTTCTCGATGACAGGAGTCAATTAAAAGCTCCACAATGTGACCTTTTTTGGGTAGTAGCGCCGGGTGTTTACTAGAGAAATCAAGGGACGAATTCCCTAAACGCCCTCCTACTCGTAGGACATTATCGCGAATAAATGGAAATAATTTGCGTAAGGCGGGGGAGCAGACCCTGCCCTTTTGTATCTTACGTATGTCATCTGAGAATGACGATTGCTGCATAACCTTCACAACGAGCAGCTCGGCTGCGTCCAGGTCGTCAGCGGTTATTTCTCGGTTGCGAGGAAGCCGTTTAAGAAATTTCAAAACTATAACGACTGTCCTAAGAAATCTATTCCATGAGGAAAATTTTTCGCTTAGTTTCAAAAGCCAATGCTCACTGCTATTGGTACTTGCAACTAAAGCGGTTGTTTTTTCCTCTGGCAGCTTAGTGGATGACGCTGAGAATGCAGTTATAGGCCACTCACTTACTGGCAAAGATGCCCAAGACGGGCCACGGAACCACAGATTGTGGTCCTTTAAGCGGGAAGGAAGAAGGCCACGTGAAAGGCAATCTGCGGCATTTTCAGACCCTGGTACATGGTAGAAATGTTCCGAGGTAAAATTATTTTGACATTGAGCAATGCGATTCGCCACGAACGTTGCAAATCTATGAGGTGAAGAATGCACCCAACATAAGGCAACTTCAGAGTCTGAAAATGCAAACGTATCCGCAATTGGATGACGCTGAGACAAAACATCGTGAACAGTACGAAGCAGCTTTGACATTAAAACAATAGCACAAAGCTCCAATCTAGCCCCTGTCACTGTTTTTACTGGTGCGACTTTTGATTTTGAGCAAATCAAACGGATGACTGGGTCTTGATTCTCAACAACGACGTGGGCGTAAATCACACAGCCGTAAGCCTTTTCACTGGCATCGGCAAAGGCCAAAAGAGTCAATTTTGAGTTTTTCTCGACACCTAAATGTCGCGGAAATTTAAGAGCTGAAATCAGTGGAAGCTCACTGACGAACTGCTCCCATAAATGCGATATGTGTGGAGGTGGCAGATCATCCCAATCCATCCTTAAAAGCCATAGTTCCTTTATAAGAAGCTTGGCATAAAGTATGACAGGACCGACGAGCCCTAGCACGTCATACAAACGAGCAGTAGCGGAAAGAATAGCACGTTTCGTGCCACTGAGTCGCGGAGGCGAAACGTCAAAGACAAATTCATCCAAAGCGGGAAGCCATCGAAGACCGAGGATCTTCAAAGTGTCGCCGTCACCGAAGGAGACGTCTTCCGACTGGCGGTGAGAAATGGGAATGTGCTCTAGCAACTGCGGAGAGTTGCTAGTCCATTTGACCAGATCAAATCCGCCAGCCTTGAAGAGACTGATTAGTTGATTCGCTATCGCAACTGCTTCCTCGGATGAAGAAGCAGAGGAAGCTAGATCATCCATGTAAACGTCCCTCTCGAGAACGGCGGCAGCGAGCGGGAACCTCTCGCGTTCATCACTAGCGAGCTGGCGTAGCGTGCGAAGCGCGAGGAATGGCGAAGACCGGAGTCCAAAGCAGACCCGGTTAAAATGATACATCTCCAACGGTACTTCAGGCGAAAAGCGGTACAAAAATCGTTGAAAAGAGCGGTGGTGCGGATGTACTTCTATGCACAAGTACATTTGGCGGACGTCAGCAAAAAAAGCAACGCGGAATATGCGAACATTCAGAAGAATGTGGAAAATATCTGCTTGCAGATTACAACCAGTATGAAGAATGTCGTTTAATGACAGTCCACTGTCAGATTTGCAGCTTCCGTCCAGAACTTGACGGATTTTTGTCGTGGATTTGTCGTTCCGGATTACCGGGTGGTGAGGTAAACAGAAACCTGGCGTAGAGTACTCTTCGGGCGGAACCAAAGAAATAATCCCCTTATCCAGGTAATCCCGAATGACGTCATCATATTTGTCGCGGAGTTGCGGGTTTTTTAAGAATTTATTTTCTAGCATAGAAAATCTTCTTTTAGCGGTTATAAAAGAATTGCCCAGATTATCTGGCGTTTGCTTGAAGGGAAGATCGACTGCGTAAGAACCATTATCGTTACGCGTGGTCGTTGCGGTAAATATTTGTTCACATTCCTTGTCATCGGGACTTAGAAATTTGGTTGAGGGTACTTCCTCCAAATTCCAAAACTTTTCTAAAGTTTGGTTAAGCGGTTCGTGCGTAAACGCACAGAGAGCACGAGTAGCACGCGGAGGTGACGTCACAGTGACGTCCCCCATTATGACGTAACCTAGGGTCGTTTCCAAAGCCGAAGGCAAGCCGGCACTTCGGACTTTGTCAGAAAGTAAGATTTCACAGAATAAATTAGCCCCTATAAGCATATCAATGGGCCCGGGCTCATTAAAACAATCATCCGCCAGAGGTATGTTCTTAAAACAATCAAACAAAGATATGTCAAGAGGCGAGTCAGGCAAGTGTGACGTAATGGTTTCCACAACCAGAGGCTGAATAGTATAAGAGTTCTCGCCATTCGCGCCGCTGTCGAATCGGGAACTAAATTGGACTATTGACATCCCAAGTATTTTCTGGGAAGAACCTCCAAAGCCCTGAACTCTGGCAAAACGATTTTGGTTCGAAATCGGTAGCGATAAGCGATTACAACATTCGAGAGTTATATAATCAGATTGACTTCCAGGATCCACCAGAATCCTTGCATAATAAACCTTACCGCTTGCGTCATAAAGTTTAATTTTCGCGGTCCCTAATAACGTCGTTTTATTCATAAGCGTTCTCATGTTATCATCAGTTGCATTCCGAGATGACAAATGATTCAATGTTGAGTCATGCCTCAAACCATTATCGACCCTATCAGCTGGGTGATAAGACTGCAAATTGCTTGCCACCCCGTTACTATTACTCGTAGACGGCGGGCAATGTGCATGGTCAACAAAACTGTTGTTGTTTGCACTGGTTTGATGCGAATTAGGTAAATAAGATTGTTTATGCGGCGGATTAAAATGTAATAGAGTGTGATGTTTTGAATTGCACATATTGCATTTTCTGTGTGAAGTGCAAGCGGAAAATTTGTGTTTAAAACTAAGGCAGTTATTACACACGGAATTAGTTTTTACGAAATTAAATCTTTCGTGCGGGGTCATTTTTGTAAATGCGGCACACTGATATAAGTGTTCGTGTTTATTAGTTTTACACAACAAACAAGTTTCTATCGCGGGCGTTTGCGTATTAACGAAAGTTTTCGTCGCATTGTTTTTTGGTACCGGTATATTTTTATTATTACTAGATCTGGGTTGTGATTGCGTAAATGTTTGTTTTGTTGTCGTATGCGCTGCAACCCTTGATTGTTCCTTGACGAAATCAATAAGATTATTATACGAAGGACACGTTTCCTTGCGATAAAACATCTCAAATAATTTTATTGATTCGTGATCTAGTTTTTGTAACGCGATATGCAAGAACAAAAAATCCGCTAAATCTTGTAATTTAAGCGCTTTTAACGCCTTAACGGAGGCGTCGAAGTTACATAGAAAAAACTCCAAATTAGAAGCGGACCCATTCACTATGGGTTTAAAGTCCAATAGCTGATTGATATAACCGGCCGCCATCGCGCGTTTATCTTCATATTTATTGACCAGCGCTTGCCAAATTATGGGATAATTTTCACCTGTGGCGGGTAGGCCCGCGCATACCGACCTAGCCTTATCAGTCAGTTTACCTACTAGGAACTGAATGCGTTCGCTATCTGTTAAGCGTAAGTTGTTATGAATCACACTTTTAAATTGTTCATAGAATAATGGCCAATTACGAAGGTCGCCATTAAATTCCATTAGCTGCATAGCCGGGAGATTTTGCTTTAGAGCGGATTGCAAAGGCCGCTGAGATTCAGCAGCGCCTTCGACTTCAGACTGGATGCGTTTTATTTTACAGTACATTTCCTCAAACGCGATCCAGGACTGATAATTAACGCTTGCATCAGGCGATGCTCGTACAACGCATTCATTGTACGCGTCTAAAACACGCTCAAAATCTGATCGCAATTGGTCTAGATTTGATACGTTATTTAAGAACGTTTTAAGTTGAATTTCATCTTCGTGCGCCTTAACTGATAAACTGTGTATGTTTTGTAAGCGAGCGAAGAATGCATTACGCTTAGCTTCCAAAAGAACTAGGTCCTTCTCCACCTCGGCTTTAGAATCAATTTTCGGTGGCATGATGATGTGCGTTGAGTGTGATTACAAACTTAGCCTAAACAAAATAAAGAATGTATGTCAACACGATTTGCGGTAATAAAAAATGCGGTTAAATAAATGTATTTAAACACGATTTGCGGGAATAAATGCGGTTAAAAAAATGTATTTAAACACGATTTGCGGGAATAAAAAGCGGTTAAAATAAACGTGAGTAAACACAAGTCGCGGAAATAAAGTGCGGTTAAAATAAATGTGTGTAACACAAGTCGCGGGAATAAAAAGTATAAAAAAGGAAATGTGTTACAAAAAGAAACAGTTTGTGAGACTAAAAGCGGTATAGATTACTCTCCGTCTACAAAGTAGGTTAAGCGATGACCGTGTACCTATTGGTGGCACGGCGCGCGGCGCGGCGCGGTAGTTCGCGAAAAGATTAGAAACGAAATAAGCGGGTAGATATGGACGAAACTCGTCGGCGCTCCCGAGCCGATGAGAACAATAGAATGTATTTGTAACGTGTACATGAATTGAAAACTAAGAATAAGTATTATCGATAATTGCGTTGCTGAAATGTTCGTACCTATAGAATAATGATACGAAGATATGATGCGAAGTATATAGTATATATATTTTACGTATGTATGGGTAAATTATATATAATGTCAAGGAGCTACTTTTAATATATATAAATCCTAGGTTGAGAATGAAATATAATTTATCCGGGTCGTAGTGACCAAAACTTGGGGCGTATAGAATTGAGGTTAGGTATTATAGATGCACGCACACCAAGGGTGGTTTTTTGCGGTGCGCTTTCTAATTTCCCTTTTCAGAGATTAGCGCGTTAAGATTAGTGGACTGTATGTAGGTGTCCAACCGTGGTCTATTGTCGTAGCTACTAGACGCGAAATTGCGAAGGAAAGTCAGCTGCTTTTGGAAATTGGAACAGGTCGATGAATCAGCTAACAGAAGGTAGCAAATAGGAGCCATGCGCACTTACTTGTGATTTTGAGTGAATTTCTCCTTCAGGCTCCTCGTGGCACACCACGCGCTTTCGTGGGACGCGCAGCGCAATTCCAAAATGTCCAAACGCACTTTCAATTCATGAACACTTTTAGCACCAGGATGGCAGCACATAAAATATTGTACAAATTGCAGGATAATACGTGGGATTTAATTCGATTTAAATTTCTTTAACAGCGGAGCAGCTGGTCTTGTACGCGAGCGGGAGAGAATCTAACTTGCTCTCGCCAGGTGGCGTGAGTGATGCGCATACGTCGCGTATGTGAGAAAGACAGCGCGATATATCAGTGCGCATGGGGGAAAAGGAAGATGTATAGGAAATCGGGACTGTAGAAACGACAACAGATTAAAGTTAGACATACAAGTATACGAAATCCAACAAAAACAGTATACAATATATCATTTCAGTATCAGAGTATTATAAAATTTTAAAATTACATTGCTACAGTAGAAAGCCTATTTATTTTACGACAGATTTCTAGTGCAGGATTTTATCGCTGCCAAATATCCCTATCCATGATGTAGTCGTTTATCTTATAATATGCTTTTGAAATAAGTGTCCGTTTTACGACAGATTTGAATTTAGAGTCAGTAAATTCGGTAATGTGTTATGGAATTTTATTGTAGAATTTTATACAATTTCCCAAGAACGACTTTTTAATACGACTTCATAGCTTAACTACTAAAAAATCAAAATTAAATGACACCTAAATGGCTCAACAATTAAAATCCTTGACCGTACTAGGGCTTAAGTGGGGTAGTGTTTAGCTAGTTTTCCAGTAGAGTTTCGGGTGGCAGTAAGGTATGTAATGGGTGGTTAATCGAAAAGTAAGATAGAGGGGTTTATAGGAAAAGCAATCATAAAAATAGGGCGGGAATCGTTACATATTCCTCTTTATAATTTTAAAATATAGATAATTTTTCCAATAAAAATTGGATCATCGCCCCTCTCATTGGCTAATACTTACTTAATAAAACAATTTACAATGAGGTACCTAATAACTAGTAGGCGTTATTGTTAAGAAAAGCTTCAAACGAATTTTATTACGTTATCCATGCCTCTTATCCGTACATTACTGCCAATTTCGCGAAAATGGCAAAGACTGCACAAATGGTACCTACATTAGGGCCAAATTAAATTACCTGCCTCTTGCGTCTTAGATGAATGGCTGAGTGGCCAATTTGATCACCAACATCATATGAAAAAGGTTATGTGACGGAAAGCAGCAATCCTGGTTTAAATTGCTTTCTGATTCGACGCGAAATACGCAAACAGATCATACCTACCACAACAAAAGCTTCACGTTTCAAGTCATGACTCGTGAAAAAGTTATTTCGAAAAAACACTACACGAGTATGCGGACACAGGCACAATATGTATCAAAGATACGCTTAATTACTAATACGCATTATTAAACGAACAATATTTGTATATACAATACAATACAATACAATACAAATACTCTTTATTGCACACCTCACACAAACAAAGCAGTTATCGCTGAAGAGCGATCTCTTCCAGACAACCTTTGGGTATCGGAGAAAGAGATAAAACTAGATTATGCAGTAGGTGGTGCAGAGATTATTATCAATCAAAAATCAAGAAATTATAAAAATAAACGTACATAAATACTTCTATATATAAACATACACACACAATCATACATAATATATACAAATAACACAAACACAAATATAATGATACATAAACAGTCAGCCAAAAATACAATCAGGGTTAGGGGAGAGACAAATAATGTTCTTTAAGAAGGGATTTGAGGTTGCCGATAGATTTTGCTTGTCTGATGTCAAGAGGGAGAGAGTTCCACAGTCGGATAGAATTAATATATAATATATATACATATATATATTTGCAATCACGTTCTCTAAAACGGCTCTGACGCTTTCGATTGGAATATAGGAGGTTTACGGAGACGAATTATCGATCTAGCTAGATCTCATCTCTGGGAATATTCGTTTACTCCGTATTTTTTCTATTTTCACCCGAGCGGAGCTCTATATGCAAGATGCAAGTGCATTTTAAATTGTTTGGGTACAGTAAGGGCACCAATATGTTTTCACTCAACTTTTCATAAATTTGTGTACCTTATTGTTGCAGAAACAAGGTCTGCGTACATATTTTTGAGAATTTGTGGTGTATACCTACATATTGGTGCCCTTGACTGTACGACGAGGTGACACCAGCCATCCTACAACCTCTATAACGTTTTAAGGTTCAAACTATTTCCCAATCTGATCTGAACTAATTCGGTTCAGCGGTTTAAGCGTGATGGAAAGTTAACAGACAGACACAGTTACTTTCGCATTTATAATATAAGTAAGAATAACCAACATAGACCATTAGTTTCTTTTTAAAATGTTCATGATATCTTTGAATGGCAAGTTATTATTAGTGTATAGATGTGCTCCTTCATACGTTATATTTATGGTACCATAATTTGTTGTTCGAATAGATTATCCGCGCTAAACAGGCAAAAAATGTGGAGGATTCTTCTTAAAGAATCCTCCACATTTTTTGCCTGTTTTAAGGAGTGTTGTTACACAATGAATTTGTTGCTCTATGATTTTCTTGATTAAAATACATATTTTAAAGTTAAGTAGGTATATGGTAGGGAGTCCGCTGGATGCGGGTGGCGCAGGAGCGGTCAATTTGGCACTCTTTGGGGAGGCCTATGTCCAGCAGTGGACGTCTTTCGGCTGATATGATGAAGGTATATGGAGGTAATATTCCATTCCAGATCGTCACATTTTTGTATGCAGTCTTTTTTTATTTATATGGTCGTGACGCACTGGAAGATAAAACTTACAAAAACCCAAAACAATCAAAATCTGAAAAAAAATAATCATGTACAGTTTTTTTGAAAAACGCTCAGTTTCAATATCCTTTAAATTCGTTCTGGCGGTTGGATTTAAAATTACACAAAGCAAATGTTGCGAGCAAAAACGCTTTTAGAATTTTGTGATATAAATTATCATGGAGGGTCTTCTAATTTCTTCCACAAAATTCCATAAACGGTTTGGTCCGCAATACCACCACGACTACCAATATAATGAAGACATGGAGCCTTTTTTCGCTGCACGTCTTAAAAAATGTACCAGCAAAACCAAAGCAAAGCCCCTAAGCCAACGAAATTATTACCTACGCACTCTTTCATTTTTCTTTTAATTAATCTCCTTTCAGCCTCATTCAATCGTTCGTTTCACCGATTAATAATATAAGTCGAGCAGTTCTTTGAGCCCCCACCCCACTCTAACTCTCGATTAAAGCTTTTATCGAAGGACTGATTAAGTGTCGAGGCCACGATGGATTTATTGTAAAAGTTGGCCGTTCAGTGAGGTTAGTGATTCAAGCCCGCACACTTCACTCGAATAATTGTCTACGTGATCGGAATAGCGCCTTCCTGCCGCTTTTAATAAGATCAGCCAGATAGAGAGCTCGCCCAGGTGCGCTATTCGGCGCACGCTTCTCGGAAATGTTTTAAAATTGGGCAACCCTGAACGCACCCTGGCACCCTAACGTCCAATTCCGATAGCGTTTTGAACGTACTGAACACAGACCGTACCGATCGGTACATTTCGCATCCCAATTTTATATTAATGTGTTTCTC
The DNA here is from genome assembly GCA_932294315.1 of Epinotia nisella. Taxonomy (NCBI): domain Eukaryota; kingdom Metazoa; phylum Arthropoda; class Insecta; order Lepidoptera; family Tortricidae; genus Epinotia; species Epinotia nisella. The sequence goes on from OW028674.1 coordinate 10,409,567, forward strand.
GCTTAAAGAGGCGCAGAGCTGACGTGTTAGAACAAATCTAGCGTTACCGCATATAAGAAGAACTAGCTTTTGCCCGCGGCTTCGCCCGCGTATTAAGCGTAATTTTTAACCGTCTACAAAAAATGAGGTTCTCAATTTGACTCGTATATGTTCCGATTGAATTGCAATTTGGCACAAATACTTGCAAGAACTTTCATGTCCACAATATTAAATTTCAAAATGCCATTTTCGTAATTATCGTCCCAAAAAACCATAAAAACGACACCCATATTGATATTTAGACATTTCAACCCCATCGCACCCCAACAGGGGAGATGGTATTTCACGTCCATCCCGTTGGATTTTAAAACCGTTGTTGTTTTCGTAATCAGCGACCCGATAAATCATAGAAACAATACCCAGGTTGGTTTTTGTTGATTTTCAGACTTTGTCACCACATTTCCCCCTTTTAGGGGTTGGGGTAGGGGTAAAAACGGAACCCTTATGATGCGACTCCGTCCGTCTGTCTGTCTGTCACAAAGTGAAATATCTCAGGAACTACTAATGCTATCGATTTGAAATTTGGAATAGTTTTAAATAAAGCTACCTCGTGCATGGGAAATAAAAAAAAATATAAGAAAAAAAAAGAAAAGAAAAGAAGACATTTATTCACTACACAAAAGACACACAGAGACAAAGGAGTAGACATACAATACAATTGACACATATTGTAATATATACTTTTAATTTGTATAAAAAGGGCGGATAAGAGAGGGGGCAAAAATTCAAAGTCTAGTTAGTAGGCCAAGTGAGGTATTATATGAAAGGGCTTGAATTGTACTAAAACAGTTTTTTTTTCTACAATTGTAAAATTTTGATTTATAAAGAAAAATGTTGAAAAAAATACCATTCCCCCCCTTATATCCGAAGTTAATCAAGCGAAAAAATTTAAAATAATATATATGATTAATATTAAAGTGAATATTACCGGAAAAGTATAACGAGACCTCTATCTAGCGTATTTTTGTTTTATTCTTCAAAAATCATATGTTAATTTTGTTTGTAATTTAATAAGTAGGTACTTCTGTGTTTAATTTTTTGCCTTCAAATTCGTATGAAAGTGTTCTTAAAGTACCTTCTAGCAAATCAAAAAAGAATTATCGAAATAAATTCAGTTGATAAAGAATTATCGCTGAAAAACCAACATGCAGTAAGGGAAATGTATTAACGTACCACCGTAGAACCCTATCGCAATAAGGTGCATACCACTCAAGTTTGAGTGACGGCGGCCTGTCAATTGCGACAGGGTTCTACGGTGGTACGTGAATACATTTCCTTTACTGTACATACCGATTTCCTTGGTCGTGCAAGTTAGTAACAAAATGCACCGATAAATGGCGCTGTAGGTACTCATGACTTAACTACACTATGCGTTGTTAAGATTTTTCCAAAATTAATGGGTGGGGCAAGACGGGTGTGTTGTATGATATTTCGTACGGAACCCTCGGTGCGCGAGTCAGACTCGCACTTGACCGGTTTTTTTTTTAAATGAACCGCGTTCCTATTGACCCCAGTCTCAATTTGTCAGTCATTATAAAGGTGTAAATATGTAAAAAATTAAAGTATTTTTTAAGATGATTTACAACTGAACCTTATTTGTTTTTAGGGTTCCGGTACCTCAAAAGGAAAAAACGGAACCCTTATAGGATCACTCGGTTGTCTGTCACAGCCGATTTGCTCCGAAACTACTAGACCGATTGAGTTGAAATTTGGTACACATATGTAAATTGGTGACCCAAAGAGGGACGCGTAAAGTAAATTAATGAATTCTGAACAAGGGGGCCACTTTTGGGGGGTAAACTAGAAAATTAAAAAAAAAAGTTTCGCAAACTGTATTCTGTGACATATCAAATGAAAGGGGTTAGATTTGAAGTAATTTAGGAAAAAAGACGAATTTTGACCATCCCCCCCCCCCCCTTATCTCAGAAACTACTAGGCTTAAAATTCTGAAAAAAAATATGGAAAATAGTTCCTTGCCTAAAGATTACAGGAAAACCTATAAGAAGTTTGAGTATTCAAATTAACGGGAAAATTCTCAATATTTTACGGAACCCTCACCACGCGAGTTGAACTCGCACTTGTCCGGTTTTTTTTGTATTAAATATAAGTTGGGAACATCAGTACTGTTGCCCCGTAGAATAACAAAATTCCGTACTGTAACCATGCTTGGGCAAATGATAAGCGGAAATTGCTGTTTTAGATCGGCAGTGTTTAATGACAGAAATGAAAAAGCTGACTTTTAGACCCGAGTTGGGAACTTGGGAGGATTTACGGTTCCTATATCGATAAACTCCACTATTGATGCTTTTCCCCTATTCTGGTGATCGCTCCCATTTTCGATTGTAATTGTATATTTTTTGTATGTGTTGTTTGGAGACGATGATGTATACCTACTGATAACCCAGCGATCATTTGAATTATGCTCTGTGTAAAAAAGACTCAAATGATCGCTGGGTTATCAGTACCATTGCACTATGAGATAGTTATTATTTAATTTTTACTAAAACTCTTTACAAGTAGCATAATTTATAATATTTACTTAGACACTCATTAATGATGACGAAGCAATAAATGAGATTCCAACTACAAACACTTTCGATATTGTTTACTTAGTTTAACTCAGCGAAGTGATTAATGTTTTCGCTACTCATGTAAAATGTAATACATATTAACACTATCAATTCCCCTTAACAATAGTAGATTGTATGACAAGGGGCTAAAATAAGCCATATTACCACGAGATGGATATTTTCCCGAGTGAAGCGAGGGAAAATATTTCGAGGGGTAATATGGCTTTTAGACCCGAGTTATACACTCTACTTTTCACTTCGACTGCGAGAAAATAGTAAAACAAAGATTATCCATCCACAATCAATAATAAATTCCACGGCGCAAAGATTATTCGATTTGGCGGCATACTTTTTTAATAAACATGCTTCGACACAGATACAAAATATTGGCACCACGAATAATCGCCTCTGAGGTGTCCAATACACGGTGAAGTATTATCTATCACTCGATCCACGCGCTGTCTCTTTTTCATTGCATGTTATAGAAAGAGACAACTATGGTGGATCATCAGTATTTAATTACCGTGTATTGGCCGGCTGACAGGCGCGTCGTTGACGGCCAGAGGCGTTTTTGTTTTAATAATTATTGTGAGTTAGGGGCTAAAAAACACCTGATATTTAAATTAATTCTGGTTTCTGATTGGTTGTTTTTAATATTCGCTGTAATCTGGTTAGTTGATAGCAAATACAAATGCTTTTTAAAGAGTGGTGATTGGTGGATTTAATACAGCGATGTGTTTTGATTGGTCAAATTAAATGTTTTAGAAATCATAAATATTTATACATATTTTCCCTAGGGGCTACATGTATGACTTTAGCCCCGCTTGCTAAGCCTAATATGACACACTTTTCGAGCATGAGAAGTGAAAAACTACTTCCTCTGAATGATGTTAATGTAGAAAAGTAATATGTGGTGAACGGTGTTGGTCACACATATTGTATTTATGTATAAGGACAATTAATATTAAGATTTCCTTGTAGTGACTGTTTGTTTACCTAAATAAAAAGAAAAAAAACTATAGAATTTTTTCTCATCTTTGGAAACGTCTTTATTAAAAGGAACGCATAAAGTAATGACAAACTAGATAATTCCATTAAAAGCAAAGAAGCCAGCATTTCTCAGTAACATTCGCTTTAGTACCATTAAATGCCACATAACCGTTTCAATACACATTAACAATCAGATATGTAGGTAGGTATCTCGTCCAACCCTCCTAAAGAAAATATAAAACCTTTACTTACAAGATACGTTTTCCCTACGAATATGTTCGCATGATACAATGCCGAAATTATTGTAAATACGTTTCTTTATTGCCAAAATTTGTCTCTATCTCGTCGTAATATCGCAAACATGTACTTGCAATTTATTCAGCCGTGTGTGTAGGTAGTCGTACAAAATTCATTTCCTTAATAATACCTAATAAGGAGCTTCGCTTGGTGCAATGAATCTTCGAACTCTTGTTTGTTGTGTTACGGCCGTGGTACCACCGCCTATGAATAACTGAATGATTGACTATGATGATTTATGTCCTATTCTATTATAATATAAATAATTTAAATACAAGTCTCTGAAACTCGATTAACGAGTCTTGACACTAATGCATTATAGAAATACGTTGAATATAATTTGATGATAAGTATTTTATAAAAAGAAAGCCTTTAGAGAACGCGGGTCAAGAGTTCAGGGACAAAGGGACATGTTGTATACAATTATGCTTATAATTTATTCATTAAAGAACAATATCGACACTAAGTTAAACCACATTGCCATATTTTGTATACGTAGGTAGGTGTTTATATGTCGGGGGTGACACTCCCACGTTTCTCTGCTGCTGACTGTACTTAGCAAGATTTAGGTGTAGTCTTTTCTTCAGACGCTAAATGTACGAGTATGTAGTTGAAATCGGGATAGAGCGGATAAGAATTAAGTTTCCTGCACTTTTTTTTACCCGTTTAAAATAAGGACTGGCTATTTTTTAAAGTGGCAAGACTGAGCCATATACAGTGTCTACCCTTTTAAAATAAAAGAAAAAAAACCAGCCAAGTGCGAGTCGACTCGCGCACGAAGGGTTCCGTACCATTATCTATAAAAACAAACAAAAACCGGCCAAGTGCGTGTCGGACCACGCAAAACGAAGGGTTCCGTGCCTATTAAAAAGGTCGTATCGTCACAGAAAGTTTTCGGCACTTACGTCCTTTTCTTTGAGGAAGGCAGTTTTTCAGCAATATCTCGAAAACCTCTGAACCGATCTTGTTCAAAACAATTTTCGGTGAATGAAATTAATAAGCCCTATGTCCATGAATTTTTCCATATTTTTAAAATACACCGTTCAAAAATTAGAGGGGGGGGGACAGAATTTTAGTGACTTTCGGGGCGATTATCTCCGACCCTATTCACTTAATCAAAAAAAATGCTAAGAAACCTTATATTTATTTTGAAAGGCCTATCGATTGAAGGGCCACACGGGGGGTCACAATGAAAAAAAAAATTTTGACTTTTAGTTTTAGGTATGGAGTGCACCCCTAAAAAAATTTTTTTTTGGCATTTTAATTACAAAACTATGTAGCGGCTAACAAAATACACCTATCCTCAAAATTTTATTCAAATACACCTTATAGTTTTCGATTAAAATGCCTGTGACATACGGACAGACGGACAGACGGACAGACGGACAGACGGACAGACGGACAGACGGACAGACGGACATGACGAAACTATAAGGGTTCCGTTTTTGCCATTTTGGCTACGGAACCCTAAAAAAAGAAGAAAAAGAAAGATTTTGAGAAGGTAGATTCTCGCCACCGCCGCTGCCGCGCCCTCCGTCGGCGCAAAGCAGCCGACCAGCCAGCTGGTCGATCACGTACCTAACGCATTGTACGCGCCTCAGGTAGATTTAAAAGTCACTTTTAGTATGGGAAAATGACAGTTGAGTTGTCCTAACTAACGTGCGATCGAAACGTTACGTGATGACGCAGTGCTAAGTGCGCCCTCATGAATAAGGGCCTATTAAAGGGTATTGGTTGGAAAGATGTCGAGCAATATTCAACCTTAAAGACGTGAGTGACCCGTTTCATTATATTTTAATGTGTCTGAGATTACTTTCACACAGTTAATACAATATTATTGAAATACACCTACCTCCTTAAACTACTAATAAGCGTCACTTTTGTTTAAAAATCGTGGTTAGTACAAAAAAATACTGTTGCAAAATTATGCAATACAAACGGAGCTTCGATGAAATAGCTGTCAAAACATTCACAACACAACTTTCGTGATGTAAATTAGGTTTGACTAGAATGCTGAACTCGTGCTGGTCCGCAAAACGCATTTTACGTAGGTTTTTGGTCATCGTTCACATACATAGCCACAGCAACTCAAAGGGATTCAAGTCTGTAGATATATGAATACAACTCAAATTATCACCGTAATAGTTAGGGAGGCGAATAGGGGAATTTTCTGCAATACTCGAGCGTGGCAGTTTAAGATATGAGAGATACCTTAGACCTAATAGAACAACCTTGTAAAGTATTTAGCTCTAGTATATGTAGTGACGCGCGCCTAGGATAGACGATCAGATTAGTAAAAAAAAATTGATAGTCTGAAATACTCGAGCGCGTCAGATTAAGATATTGGGGGTTGATTTTAGTGTTTAAAGACTAAATTTAACTAATCTGACGATAAGTCCTTGACGCCGCCGAGTTATAGGGGCGCGAACTTGTAAAAAAAAAACGTTAATCCGGCATTCTCGAGCGCGATTTTTTTATTTTTTATTTCGAAGAATATAATCTAAAACTTACTAAAAATACAAAATCTGCCGGTTTCCGCATGACCGGAAGTGTGGAGGAGCCATTTCGTCTTCCTAAGAACGCGTTGCGGCATATAAGTCGCGAACGATACATTTTACAAAAAAACTTATAAACAAAAAAGGTAATTTTATTTTACACAAAAAAGGTCTCTTTACATTTTTGTCCAAAGTTAAAACTTTTTGACTTGAAGCATCATAAAAACTCAAACTCCCGGTTTTTTGAGTATATCTCGAAAACTGAGGGTGTTAAAAAAAATTGATATGAAATAACGATGATTAAATTATGTGACTTTTATTATAGCTCAAATTTTTTTTACGCTCATAAACGCAACCGACATACGCTCATAAACGCATATATATTTATATATGTATGTAGGTATGTTATATTATGTGTATGTTCGTGAATTTTTTATACATATTTTAAGAGCTACAAAGAAAGTGGCCTACTTCTTTTGGACTCTATTATTTGTCTATTATATGTACGTTTTTTGGGTTCCGTAGCCAAAATGGCAAAATATGGAACCCTTATAGTTTCGTCATGTCCGTCTGTCCGTCTGTCCGTATGTCACAGGCATTTTACTCGAAAACTATAAGGTGTATTTGAATAAAATTTTGAGGATAGCTGTATTTTGTTAGCCGCTACATAGTTTTGTAATTAAATTACTAAAAAAAATTTTTTTTAGGTGTGCACTCCAAAGCCTCTCTCCACTTTTTCTAAAGCTTCTCGACAATTTTCGTGGAAAAAGTTACGCGTATCTGTACAAAAGTATTATTAAAATGTACAGTTCCTCGGCCATTCCTCAGTCAGCCGGCATCCGGCACACGTGTCCGTGTCCGGCACTTGCGTATTTCGAGCTCACAGTTTATTCAATATGTTTTTGTAGTTTATCGACTTTTGTGGTAAGATTTTCGTGATGAGTGATAATGAAAGGAAGTGTGTGTTTTGTTCGGAACTATTGACTGCTAAATTTGCGACGTTTACTACAGAAACTTTGAAAAAGTGTAAGACAGTGTTTGAATATCGCCAAAACAAACCGAGCGTCAGAAAATCACGTACGACGTATGACAATCTGAAACTTCCCGATGATGCATCGGGAGATGCTGCATACCATGCGCAATGCTACAAGTGGTTTACAGCGATCAAAATCCCGGCAGATTTTTCTAAAACCACTGAACAGCTTTGCGCTGTCGAGTCAAACATTGATCCGGAAATTCCTGCCTCGGTGGATTGCGCAGCTGATATTCCTACAACTTCAACCGACGCTGCTGACACATCTGTTGACGAGTAAGAACTTTTGTTGTTAACATTTTGTCGCAATAATTGTACATTTTTTTCTTATATGAACTCTATAGTTTTGATTTAAAATTATACCTGGGTTCTCCTGATCTATGATATTTTATATGTAGTAAGCCATACACTAACATATCAAGTAGGGCTCGTGGTCGTGTACGTGTTTCGTGACACGGGAGCCGTGCGCCCGTTCTCGTGTTACACGGCAACGGTTTTAAGGCCCGTTCGTCACGTTAAATTAGGCTACGTGTAATTGTGTCACGTGTCACGTGTAGATCCGTGACACGGGTTCACGTACCTTAAGTACACGCGGATCCGGTCCGCCAGCGACGTTGAGCGAAGATAAGGAATGAAATTGTATCGTGAGTTTTTATTCGTAGCTCTTTATTCCGTTTCATTCATTAATATTTAGGAGCATGGACTTTTAAATATTTAGTGAGTAATAAATAAATGGAAACCAACAGTCACTTCTTTGAACTTCACGAACAAAAACTTGGTATACCAGGTAAAGCCGAAAGCTGCTTATGAGTATTGTTTGTTTAATTATGTCGCTGGCAAACCTTTATTACGAGTATCTTTATCTGCAATTCTGCACGTGCAACTCCACTTATCTACAAAAATACCACCCTGGTAGGTAAATAAAAATGAATGACTCAATAATTTTTAAACCTTGAGAGAACCCAAAATATTTTTATAGAGATGTAAAATAAAATGTCGTCTGCGGGTTTTGTTCTTTACTTTCATGGTAGAATATATATAGGTGTAGTGTAATTAAACTCTATATAGCGACAATCCATTTAACGAAAAACTTTTTTTACCTTGTTAGTCATACAATGAAGCAGTCGAACAACAATATAGCACTATCTCTATCTACTTTGTAATGTGCCGAACCGAAACCGATAAGAACTGCAGCTGTGTACTTTTTTGTTTGTTGTTTTCTTGTTAAGTCCATGCACGTGTTGTTTGCCTGGATTTACCGTCATCATACGTACCGAAGATTCGCAGAAATTTGCTCTTTTGTTTCTTGGGATTAGGATTGCCTTGCATGTTAACATTTTGACTATGTTATATCCCTAGACAGTAAACTTTGATATTCATTCTTTTCATGAATAGCAGAAAAAAAGCTCTTCTCTTAATTTAACGATAAGTATTTACTGATATGATAACGCTATACGTAGGTAAAATACGCAGTCTGTTAATTGTATAATTAATATAAGTCTAACTTTAAGTAAAATCACAATAGCTGGTTATACAGAAAACAGAATAACGCCGTTATAATTGTTAGGTATATTTAAGTAAAATATACCTTATAACTCAAACTACGCAAAAAATATAATTTAAACTTAAATCCACATAGAAAAAAAGCCTTTCGACCCGTACTAAGTAATAATTAGTTTTAATTTTAACTCTAACCAGCGGCGGCCCGGGTGTATCGTTCCGTTCAGACGGGTGCGGTGCACACGAACGCAGGTACGTACTTTGGCGTGTCACGTACCTTGGCGTGTCACGTGAATCCGTGCGCGAACGCAGGTACGTGCCACGTACCGGCCGTGTTCGTGAAATTCGTGATCTTAGTACCGCCGGGGTTAAATTCCCCGTTTTATCAAGGAGAAAGAAAGGAAAAAAAAGAAACCAAAAAACCTTTTTCGGTCAGATTAAGAGAACCCACCAACATTTTTGTCAGATTAAAAAAATATGCTTTCAGGATACCGAGATAAACCTCCCCTATGAAAATCTGACGCGCTCGAGTATTTCAAAATAACTTTTTTTTTTTGCATTTTCAAAAATTCATCGTAACTTATCGTCACGCCGAAATCGTCAGTTTTTTTAAAGGAAGCTTTCTTGGGGCCTACTTAACACCCCTTCCGAAAATCTGACGCGCTCGAGTATTTTTTTTTTTTTTGCATTTTTGACTACTTTATATGCCTACCCCCACCACGCAAACCGGCAGATTAGTATACCGTTGTTATCAGAGGCACTCGGGGCATACGTAGTATGAATATCTGACGCGCTCGAGAATGCCCAAGTAACTGTTTTTTTTAACATTTTTGAAAAACCGTACACGCCAAACCCACCGCTAAAATGGTTTTTGCCATACGAGCTTTTCTTTTCGAAATTATTTTATCTTTCGATTTTGATAGGTCTCGACGGCGCCGTTGAATTACGCCATTTAGCTACCTCGCCTCCCTAACTATAATGCACACGTTATTATAAGCAAGTAACTAACTTATATACCCAAGTTTTTTTTTATATTATCAGCCTACTTGTGTTTTCCACTGCTAGGCAAAGGTCAGCCTTCTCATTTTCCTTTCCCCCCTAACACATTTACTGCCAAGAATCGCTACGCGCTACGCTCGTAGCCGATCCAGTAGTTTTCCTCGTGTGTATTGGAAAGCGACTACGGCGCAGGCGCCCGCTAGACGGGTTCCTTCCAGGGAATGTGCTAAGCTAAGGACGATCTCCCAGATTCTCTTTGATGCGTCTTCCCACCATTTCCTTCTCTATCTTCACCTGCTGCCATGATCATCTCTCGGATCTTACCCATCTATCATCGAATATGATCCGTTTTAGAAATTATTATTGTACAATACCTACTATTTTCTCCCTATTGAGTCTATCGTCCGTTCAGATTGTAACTTCGTATGTTTGTATGTAGGAGGGGGTAATCTCGGGAACATCATATCCGTATTCAAAAAATATTTTATCAGTAAGTATGTAGAATAGACCCTCCAAATGGATATACATAGGCTATATTTTATCCCGTGGCTACCTGGATTATCTGTAACACGTGGGCGGAGCCGTGCGAGCAGCTAGTGATTTAATGTGTAGAAGCCGTGGTGTAGGTACTTAAGGTATAGTGAAGTGGTTTTATATTTAACACCCCAATATTATTAGAAGCAGTTATTGTTACGAAGACACGCGCAGCAACACATTTTAGGTGTTCACACGTACAAACACGTCATGAAACTCGGATACACGTGCCTTACGACAAACAACATTACAGCAAAACAAACACGCAACATGTAAAACAATGTATCGCTCGACAAATGAACGCTTTGAGTGCGGAGGTACACGCTCGAAATGCTCTCTGATGTGAAGGATTTGCCTACAATATTATTCCTCGCTGACCTACGGAGCTTTTCGACTAAAGGTGTTGAATTGGAATCGGTTTGGAATTTGCTGAACACGCTTACTCTCATGAGCGCCATCGCGAAACCTATCCAATACCGGATTTAGACCAAGCCATGGACTAATAAATTAAGAAAACTGCCAAAGTATATATTTACAAAGTCTCACTCTATTTCATAAAACTTAAGCAAGGGAAATAGGTAACCATCGACACGAGAAGAAAAAGGAGATAAAACTTAACAAACCTTAACTACAAAATGATCTTTCTCAAACACAAATATACAATGAATTTTAACGGCATTTTAGCTAAAATTACTTTTTCACCTCAGCGGCTTGAACATGGCGGTTTTGCTGCTTGAAACCAGTGAGGAAAATGCAATTTTGCTGCGAGCGTGAAGAAAACTAACTTTTTAATTTTTCATATCTTAGGTTAGTCGCAGCTCATCTTTTCATACTGCGGGGTGTAATACAAACTTGGAACATTTAAACTTCATTATCTCTGTCCCTTTCACTCCGTTATAAAAAAAGAGAGAGATAAAATATGTCGATTCGTCATTCGACTTCGAAACCTTCGTAGTAGGCCCCCAAAAAGCGGGAACGAAAAACTCGTTCCGAAACAAAATAAAATTCGACTCGTGTTAAACTCGTATAAAAATATGAAACCTATAATAAATCTAATATTATTTTAATCATATTAGTATTACATTATTCTTAAAATACAATGAAGAAATGCGATATTTATCGCGAACATTTAATATTATAAGTCTTTACTTTTTTATATGGTGAATGAATATAAATTTATATACAGTTTCAGAACGCACTTTATATTCTTTAAAAAGTTAGCGCGATTGAACTTTACTACGTTTTCTTGGAGATAAAACATAACTTAAACAAACACTAAAAACTGTACTAAATATGAGTGAATCAAGTGACGAAGCCAATGTTTTAACTCCTCAAGAGTTGAGAGATACCGTCAAAGAGGGCTGAACTGTATTTTCTAAGTAAGTTCATCTTGGACATTGGACAAGTATCAGCAAAATGCATAAACAAAAGGAAACGGACTTAGTTTTTTCTTAATGTCATGTAAAGTTAATGTTATGGGAGAGAGTAATTGTAGTTAATGTTTGTTATTTCATATTATTTGTTGTTTGTTTTTAGGGTTCCGTACCTCGAAAGGAAAAAACGGAACCCTTATAGGATCACTTTGTTGTCCGTCCGTCTGTCAAGACTCTTTTTCTCAGGAATGCGTGGAGGTATCAAGCTAAAATGTATATCAAATACTCAGGTCTACTGTCCCTTAGAGCTGTGAAAAAATCAAACTTCTAAGCCAACGCAATCAAAAGATACAGCCGTTTATGCCGCAAATTTTCGAAACTCGCAAGGGAATCAGAACCTACAGGGTCCTTCCCGTGAATTCAGAATCTTGAAATTTGGTAAGAACGTCTTATATTAGCACAGATAAAGGAAAAATTGCGAAAACCGTAAATTTTTAGTTACATCATAAAATAAAAATATATTTAATAATTTATATACCTACAGGTTTGTACGGAACCCTCGGTGCGCGAGTCCGACTCGCACTTGGCCGGTTTTTTTACATAAAAATGATTTAATTGCTTCTATGTGGCGTTTTATTCCTTTGCGTTATATGTTCTCGCCGCTGAGGTGAAAAGTTGTATGTATCACACGAGAGCAAAGATATTTGCATCTCGTGTCTTTGAGTCCCTCGCTACGCTCAAGATTCTAATTTTGAATCACTCGCTACGCTCGTGATTCAACTATAGAATCTTTCGCTTGCTCGGGACTCAACATCAACACTCGCAGCAAAAATCTACTTTGCTCTCTCGTTGAACAAATAACTATTATGAATTCTTGAAAATATAAAACCTGTTGTGGCTAATGTTTTCACTTTCACCTATGAACTCGATAAAAAAGCCCCTAGGTAGGTAAGTATAGATAGCGTCAGTGTAGCAGAGTTCCAAGTGTTTTTAGAGATTAAAAGAACAGAGATCTGTCAAACGTGGTGCCATCTACAACGAGGCTTCGGGCTTCGGCGGCCCTGTGGTAGTTCCTTCATGGACCAAACGAACAAACGGGGTTCTTTGAACAGTTGTTTTTTAGGGTTCCGTACCTCAAAAGGAAAAAACGGCCGAATCCTTATAGGATAACTTTGTTGTCCGTCTGTCTGTCTGTCTGTCACGACCCTTTATCTCGGGAACGTGTGGTATCGAGTTGAAATTAAAACCACAAAATCAAACTTCTAAGTTAACGTAAAAATAGGTACGGCCGGCAAAAAACAAATATTTCGACACCCTCAAGGGAATCAATATTTATAAAATACTTCCCGTTGAGCTAGAACTATGAAACTTGGCAAGTAATATCGTCTTATACTACAAGTACTTACGGGGAAAAATCTGAAAACTGTACATTTGTAATTAAATTTAAAAAAACACAGTCTTTATTTAAAGTACGCAATCAATCATCGAGGTAGGAGGAAACTTGTCCGGTATTTTTGGGAAAAGAAGTTGACAGAAGATGACTGAATGTGTCAGATCTCAGAACGAGCATAGAGCGATGCCAATTCCTATTTAATTAGTTTATTGGAATAGCCCCCTTATTGTTAGATAGGGTCCTTCTAGTCTCGTCAAATCGGTCTGGTCCAGTGACGACCTTTGACGATTGTAGAAATGGTCTGATTAAATTATTGTACGAGTAGGTACGTAAGGTTTATGGGTCAAGCGGCAACCTACCTTTATCCATCCACGTGTGTATTTATTTTTCTTTGTAAGAAAACGTTACATGTTTTCACTCAATAACTTTTTGAGAAAATCATGAAATTTTACAAGAACGATTAAGTAAGACCCAGCAAATAAAGGAAACATTTCGAAATACTGTGATTATTATGTAATTTTTAATTCATACTCGTACGAGTATATCTGATCAAAATATGCGGCATGAAGCAGCGGATCTTTTGATTACTATAAGTTTTATTATTCACAGCTCCAACAAGGGTCCGCAGACCTGTGTAAGTGCACCGTGACACTTCACTTTGGGTCTCGCCGGAAGATCAGCGCCGGCTCTTGAGTCGGCATTATGCTGAGGCGGGACCTTTTCGTGACATTTGTGTTAGTTTCGTTTTGTTTTATTTTAATTTTTTTTTTATTGTAGGTCTGTCACGAATAAATGTTGTTTCTTTCTTCATTCTTCGAAGCGAAGCGAACGAAGTTCTATGCTTCAGCTTGGGCTGAAAATCGTTCGTACGTCCGGTGTCTGTCACGATGTCACGCTGTCACGCTGTCCCGTTGTTCTCCTCTACAGGTCACATTTATCAACCGATTCTCGTGAAATTTTATGAGCTGGTTCGTTATTTTTAGGGTTCCGTACCTCAAAAGGAAAAAAACGGAACCGTTATAGGATCACTCGTGCGTCTGTCTGCCCGTCTGTCACAGCCGATTTGCTCCGAAACTAATGGACCGATTGAAATTTGGTAAACATATGTAAATTGGTGACCCAAAGATGGCGTAAAGTAAATTAATGAATTCTGAACAAGCAAGGGAGCCACTTTTGGGGGTAAACTGCAAAATTTTAACAAAAGTTTCGCAAACTGTATTGTGTGACTTTTCAAATGAAAGAGGTTATTGTAAGCATCTGAGATATATATTTTTTTATAATTTTAGGAAAAACAGATTTGAAGTAATTTAGGAAAAAAGACGAAAATTGACCATTCCCCCCTTATCTCCGAAACTACTGGCTTAAAATTCTGAAAAAAATATGGACAATAGTTCCTTGCCTAAAGATTACAGGAAAATCTATAAGAAGTTTGAGTATTTAAAGTAACGGGAAAATCTATATATATAAACGTAAAAGTCATGACTGACTGACTCACTCACTTATATCAACGCCCAGCCCAAACCGCTGGTTCTAGAGATTTTAAATTTGGCACGTATGTTCCCTATAAGGTCTAGGGGTGCACTAAGAAATGATTTTTCAAATTTCTACCCCTAAAGGGGTGAAATGGGGGTCCAAAGTTTGTATCGGGAAACAAGATTAGTTAGACTATTTCAATGGAAACTTCACAGCAGTCTTCCTAACAATAAATGAGTAAACACGTGTACACAAAGATATTTCGTCCTTAAGACGGTTAGGTTGTATTACCCCTCGAAATGTTTTCCCTCGCTTCGCTCGGGAGGTTAACCATCTTCTGTTATGGCTTACTTTAGACCCTTGTTAAACAATGTACTATATATTTGTAAAAACGAATAGATAGGTTTAGCAATTTAAACTAACGAACTCATCGTACCTTTTAAGCTTTAACCATGGACGGATTTAGATGAAATTTGGCATAGAGATAATTTGTGACCTTTGGAACAACATAGGAGAGTTTTTTTATCTCGGAAATCATCCTTTAATATGGTAAAAGTTTGCTTGGGACAGCGATAATTTAAGCATGGGCCTAAAATAATTTAATAACAATAATTTCTCTGAGACAATAACTAATTCTACGCGGACGAAGTCGCGGGCAAAAGCTAGTTTTCAATATTTTTGAGTATTTTGTATGGAGCGCCTGATGGTTAGAGCATAGCAATTTTTATTCTAGCACTTGCTTCTGAAATTACGTAGGCGCCATAATAAAACTAGATTATATACGGAACCCTCACAACGCGAGTTGAACTCGCACTTGCCCGGTTTTTTTAGAGATAAACAAGCAGCTCCATCGAGACTTGACTAGTTTTTTACAGAATGTTTTTGGTGGGTAGAATCTTACAGCTAAATGCCTAACTTATGTTTTAACTTTTAACATTATTATACCTACATCACGGGTGTTTACAAAGTGTTCCGCATTGCATAAATACATTTTGTCAACGCACCAGGCTTTTAAATTCAATTTACTTTTAAATTGGGGCAAATTTAGTTCTTTCAGCGCCATAGAGTGCAAACAAACAGTTTTTTTGAAGTCGAAATACTTTGGGAACGTTTGTGCTGTTACCCCATAAAATTACACCATATCTAAGATTCGACATCATTTATAGCCATGGAATGCCAGAAGGGTCGTTTTTTGTTTGGGATGTGATTGCTTTAAGCCGTCTGAGAGCAAAAACAAACCTAAGTACTAAGCTTATTCAATAAGATTATCTGTGTGTTCTTTCCAATTATTGTGACAATCTATAGTTACTCCTAAGAAACTAATAAAAGAGACTCTCTATCTGGTGATTAGGTACAGCGGTTAAGATTACAAAATAGCTATACGCACTTTGGCTTACCTTGTGGTGCATAAAATTCTACAAATATGGTTTTTGATACATTTATCTTAAGGTTGTTGTCTTCCAGCCATGTAATGGTATTTTTAAGCGCCACGTTTGCCATGGGATAAAGGGTCATCGCAAAAAAAATTTTTTTTATTCATAAACAATGTACCTAATTACCCCTTAATATCATTATGGTGGTGGTGGTCACTACCTTGTTACTTCTATGATAAAGACTACATACTAACTACAACTTAAAAAAGTTGATAAACCCCCGATTTTTCCATTTCAAAGTTCAATATCTCAAAAACGGCTGAACCGATTTTGATGAAGCATGGCTAAGAACACTCGGGTTAAAATTATCTATGACACAAAAAAAACACATTCAAATCGATCCATCCACTTGGGAGCTACGATACCACAGACAGATACACAGACACGTTGAACTTATAAGTCTTATAACACCCCTCTCTTTGCGTCGGGAGTTAAAAATGAGCATCGGCTACTACCAAACGATTGCACGCTACGAATGAATACGTGCATCACACCTCCCATTCCTGTTGGTCCTTGGAGCGGCTGACGATTGGCAAAGGTGTTCGACCTCGGTCCTTTCATCGTAACTTACCCTTCGGTGGATATAGGTATCAATAGGTCTTAAATAAACAATCAGAAACGAGGGCGGAAGGGCCTAAGTGCGGGACATTAACAAGGGTCCAGTCCAATTTTCGTCCTGTCCACGTTGATATATTGGAGCCGATGCGGCCCGGTCGCGCCGCGCCGACCGCCCGACGACACAACACAACTCATTTACTTTTTCAATATATTCCTCTGAGAAATAATTGCGACGGTTGAATTAGGCTTGTCGGTTAATATTAACATGATTAGGTAGATAAATGCCCTTTTTGCAAACACGGGTTTATGGCGAATGGTTAATAATACTTAATATTAAGACTCTTGCTCAATGTTTTCGTCCATAAACTCAAACTCTGTTTTGAGATAGGTAGCTTGTTGTTTAACTTGCACTGTTATGTGAGTATCTAATACATACCTAAGGGGTGATCACGGAACGTTTCGAACGTACGCTAGAACCACTCAACGTAATTTATTCATACTAAAAGTGACATTTAGATTTACCCAACGCGCGTACAATGCGCGACGTGATCGTGCTGTATGCAAATAAATATGTCATAAAGTCATAAGTATGTCAGTTGTCCTTCAAAATTTGCTAACCATTTTTCATCCATCTTGCACTCGCCACGGCATCCTGTTCGGCTGTAATTTGGCATAACTAATTATGTAAATAGGTACGGTATCTGATGATGGAGATAGAAGTTGGCTATAATATAGCAACTCCTAAACTACACAAAATAAACCCGTGATTCTCTCTTAACTCTCATTCAAAAATAGTCGGCAGTAAAAGCTTGTACTTATCCCTTCAACGGTTAGGTATATTAAACTTGCCTTGTTGGTGTCGCTAGTGTAGGTCAAATTGGAATTTTACCCACTTCCTATGATCGATTAATCTGGAATTTAGTGCAATCCTGATAATTATACAATTGTGTACCTATATTCAATATGTACACAACGTGGCAGTGGGCGGGTCACATTGCACGTAGAACCGATGGCCGTTGGGGCGGAAAGGTTCTCGAGTGGCAACCACGTAGGTACCGTAAGGCGCAGTGTGGGTAGGCCCCCCACAAGGTGGACTGATGACCTGGTAAAGGTCGCTGGAGTCCGCTGGATGCGGGTGGCGCGGGACCGGTCATTGTGGCACTCTTTGGGGGAGGCCTATGTCCAGCAGTGGACGTCTTTCGGCTGATATGATGATAATGATGATGATTCAATATCATTGTTGGCCAAGTTGGCCAACTAAAATAAAATCGTGAGGCGCGTCTTTATATCATCTACAGTAAATCGCTCGCAGGACCCGAGTACGTCCTAAAACTACGACCAAGACCACTGGGGGACGGGCAGCAGCATCCCTAGAGTACGGTGGAAATACTGCGATCGCCAACCCGCACGTCAAGCGTGGTGTTTATGGCATTTACCCCCCATGGAAGGTACAAAAAAACCGTAAAAAACCATACCAGCGTGCTCAGGAGTGCTTAGAATCTCCGGCAAAGATTCAGCTACCATCACCGACGACCCCTGGCCCTGGCAATGTACTTATAACATGTGCACACTGCGGATCGACGAAAAGATAGCGGAACTGGGGGAAGGATTCAGCAAGTTGCGTTGAGATGTCATAGGGTTATCTGAAGTCCAAAGAGAGGGGTAGGACACGATAACCCTCTAATCCGGCAACTTGCTCTATTTCCGGGAGGGCGACCAATAGTCCTAGGCAGGTGTCGGGTTCCTCGTCCACAAGTCCCTCGTGAGTAACTTGATGGTGAAGATCGAGAGTGTGTCGACTAGGGTGGCGTACCAAATAATCAGAGTATCCAACTGGTACTCGTTGAAGGTCATACAGGTTTACGCGCCGACCTCGGCACACTCCGACGAAGAGGTGGAGGCTATGTATGAAGATATATCGAAAGCCATGCATAGTTCAAAACAGCTACTTCACCGTTGTTATGGGAGACTTCAACGCAAAACTGAGCAAGAGAGATGGTGAAGACCTGAGAGTGGGGCAATTTGGAGTTGGAAACTTGGAAGTTCGAACCACCGGGGCCAACGAATGACTGGCTTCTTGGAGAAGGAGGGACGGACTCTATATGATGAATTATTTCTTCAAGAAATGCGAGCACAGAAAGTGGACCTGGATGAGTCCCGACGGTGCAACTAATAACTTTAAAAAATAAAGTTTTAACCGACTTCGAATCAGTAGCCAAATTGCTTCAAGTTTGCCTATAAAATTTGAAGAGTTCCCTCGATTTCTCCAAGATCCCATCTTCAGAACTGGAATTAGGTGACAACGGGACCAATCTGTGCGGCTATCACAAGACGGCGCGCGAGCTCTCTCGATTTTTCTCGCACTATACCTCTCTTTGTAAATATTGTAATAAGAAAGAGACGGATAGTGGGAGAAAAATCGAGAGAGCTCGCGCGCCGTCTTGTGATAGCCGTGCTGGTAGTATATTGCTTTCAAACAAAGAAATAATTTTTCAAACCGGTTCATACGAGTAAATTACCGAGTTATCGCGTAACAAACACAAAAAAAAACATGCTTTAGATTTTAATTTATTACTCACATAAAAAAACATAACTTAAAACTAATACAAAACTTCGCCAAACTGCGAGGCAGTTTTTTCTCGAATGGGTTAATACACTCATTCTTTGCTTAATTTGCAGTAAGAACATAAATACGAGTATGTACTTGTTAACTGAATATTATGAAATTAACATACATACATCGCCCCGGGCTATAACTTGTGAGAAGCTCAGAATGTTGTATCATGAAGCCCCGTGGACGTCAGCTGCGGCTCCGTCGGTGGGTTGACCTGCAGCATCCTCCCAAACACGTATTAAAAAATGATCTACATGTTACCCGAGTTCAAAGTTCTTTGTCCTCTGACAAAGGACTTGAAGTCTAAAAGTCCTAAACGTAATAACGCAGAGTAGGTACTTAGTACCTATAACTTGCGATTTCACGAAATAATAAACGGATATTAATGAAGTGGTCCCAAAAGGGTACGCGAATGGAAATCCGGGCATAAACTTGGAGTTAATGAGTCGGCTTAGTCCAAATAGATAAAAGGAATTATCATTCTAAAAGGACTATCCGGCGGCGGCGTAAGACACAGACAATACAATGGCTTCTACAGAAAATTTACTACGTTTCACAGTATTTAGTATTTATTTATAGCACGAGATCTAGTGACATTTAATGTGATTTATATATATATATATATATATATATATATATATATACTGCGTGTATTTTTAATATTACCTCAAATTGTAACCAGAGGTAGGTGTTAGGGCTGTGAACCGATATTGCAAGAAAATTTTAATTTAATCTTAACTACCGAAGCGTAATTAATTTTTGAAAATTTATCGAGCAGCAATGTACTCGTATTGCGTACACTCATTTGACTCATGGAAGAAGCGGGTCGCTTGTGACAGTTATGACGTCGCATCAGTAAGACAAAGTAGTGATCCATTGCGTGCTGAATTATTTTATATGGACAAAAAAGTTGGTATAGTTAAGAGAAATTTCTTGCAATATCAGTTCATAGCTCTAATACCTACCTCTGGTTACAATTTAAGGTAATATTAAAAATACACGCTGCATATGTGTGTGTGTGTATATAATGTATGTACAGCTATGTTAATTCTTTTATTGTACAACAAACAGAACACGACAACAAAACAAGAATTACAAGAACAGGTAGTATATGTACAAAGGCGAATTTATCCCTAGGAGGAATTTCTTCCAGCTAACCTTTGAGCAATTGAATGGAGATAAAGATTTATAGATAATAGTAATAGCGTCGCGTTTTTTCTACTCGCTACGCTCGTGATTCAATTTTAGAATCTTTCGCTTCCTCAAGACTCAAAATCAGCACTCGCATCAAAAAAGGCTGTTGCACAAATAACTATTCCGTATCCTACGACTCGTAGGATACGGAATAGTTATTTGTGCAACTCGTGACGAGTATGTTTGCGTGGTCCGACTACAACTATAAGTACTTAGTCAGACGTCTGTTGGAACATTTTCTGTGCCCCAGCGCCGGAGGAACTTTGACTAGTTTAAACTGCTTTTTGCTTTTATAGTTTTATTCTCACTAACCAACCTCATTTCAATATGAATTTTGTCTCGCAGCAGAGAAAACTCGAGTTGATTCTATTGTAGGTACCTATTGGCCTTTGCGACGGTCTAATTTTAACTTTGTGTTCTAACAGTATGTTAATTAACATCTTTTTAACACATTTGTTCGTAACGTGCCTCTTATTACGTAGCTTTTAGGCTCATAATTCTGGGTAATGCCGTAATGTTATAAAACAATGTGTTGGGCGGACGATGGATGCAAATTATGTCAAAATCATGTCGAACGATATACGTAAGAGAACATAATTGCAAAATGGTTATATAATTTTATTGTTGAAATAAATAATCATATTATTTTCAATATTACCTACATGTTTTCAGTCCATTCCTTTTATGGTTCACTATCCACTTATACATATAGGGAAAATGACCTCTCTACATCTATCATCACTATTATTTAGAAATTTATCACCATCACTCAAATTTCTTATCATAATCATAAATACTACTCGAAATTTAATAAAAGTCTTATCCATCTTATGCTTTCTTCACCATATTGCATCCATCGGCCGCCCATTATTTATAACATTACGGCACTCTTATAGAGCATTAATCATCATCATCATCATCATATCAGCCGAAAGACGTCCACTGCTGGACATAAGCCTCCCCCAAAGAGTGCCAAAGTGACCGGTCCTGCGCCACCCGCATCCAGCGGACTCCCGCGACCTTTACCATCGTATTTACGTGG
The DNA here is from genome assembly GCA_932294315.1 of Epinotia nisella. Lineage (NCBI taxonomy): Eukaryota > Metazoa > Arthropoda > Insecta > Lepidoptera > Tortricidae > Epinotia > Epinotia nisella. The sequence goes on from OW028674.1 coordinate 10,431,104, forward strand.
CAACAATTGGGTTGTGTCCTCATGTTAAAATTGATAGCGCAGTGTTGCTAAATTGATAGTAAACCTTCAAATAAATGCAATTAAGTATAAATTACGAAATATAATTAAAATCATAAAAAGATATGGCCCTTGAAAGTTTACAAATAATATGCATTTTTTTTATTGTCCAAAAGTAAATTTAAAGCTACCAATAGAATCCTTACGCTTTTATAGAAACAACATTGTATGACAACTATGGTCCTAAACGCAGTATTTCGCAACCGAAACAGCAATTTACTTGATTTTCCATATAACGACTAGTACAAATATTACCCTGTGACGTCATGATTCAATGTTAATCAGTATGGAACATTTTCGGCTACCGCCAGCGAGGTCCGTCTTTAACTCAATTTTTTGGGTATTTATGTTCTTTAATTGTACTTACTCCCATACAAACATTTGTTCCACACCAAAAACTGGTTCGAATGGCATCGTAAAAAAAAATTAGGACATAAGCCTATTATAGCCCTGCTTTTACGCTTGTAGCCGATCCCTTGGTTTTTCCGTTATTATAAGTAGCAGAAAGCGGCTACGGCGTAGCGCTTTGGTAGCGCTTGGCAGTAAATGTGTTAAGTAACGAATGAGCTTACAAACCATAATTAATTTATATGTTCACTTATAATTTAATCATCATGATAAGGTTAATCATAAATATAAATTGTTATTTTCAAGACCTGGTTAAGACATACATATTATAACCGTTATGTTAACTGTACACAACTATGTACTTTCAAAACGGGAACTTCGAATCGCCCGCATCCAGTTGGCAAATTCACAAAATCGGTCCCGACTTTGGCTGTTGGAGGTACATTATGACTTCGATCTCTGAACGCGTAGAGATTATTCGCAAGCAGAGCTCTACATTTTAAGACCGGTTAGTTGATGACAAAGCTTGAACTTGGCTTGACACGCTGCCGCGTGCCTAGATATATTTTTGGAAGGTATTCGTTTAATTTGAATCTAGGGGTCAGATTACATATGGACACCTAAATAAATAGAGACTGTACCTGCACGGCTACCACAAGACGACGCGCGAGCTCTCTCGATTTTTCTCGCACTGTACCTCTCTTTCTAAGTTTTCTAATAAGAGAGAGACGGATAGTGCGAGAAAAATCGAGAGAGCTCGCGTCTTGTGATAGCCGTGCAGGATGCTACATTATTTAAATATTTTCCTAAGTTTATCTATAAAATATATCGTCGTCTCTAGTACCTAACCTACCCATAACAGAAGCCTAATTGAGCTTACTATGCTTATAGCTAGTGGGTCGTTCTTCTTTTCGACCGACAATAGCCTGTCCTTCGTCTTATTACGGCATCTCATTTGAGTAATGATGTTTTCGGTTTTATAATGTTCAAATGAACGTCCATATTATTTTATTAATTAGTGATATTTAATATTTCACTTTCTCTAACTAGCATTTTTTTTAATGTTTTTTTTTTCGTAGAATGCCGTGACAGAGTGGTAAACCAAAATGTTGTCCCCACTGAAAGAGTCCACTCTGTCACATGTTTTTTTTTAGAAACCAACCGTAAATAAATATTTATATTGGCCAGAAAGGAAACTTTAATTAGTTCTAATGAAGAAACCTATGCATTTTTTTTAAAAATCGCACTTCAAAACCACAATTTTCGATAGTTCAAAAACCAAAAAAACAGAAAAACCTCGGTTCATTGTCGGTAAAAAAGAAGAACGACCCTAGTTCAATTTATATAAGATGGTGCCCTAATATTTATTCATATTTATAAGTGCTTGCAGAAATTACCCCCTACGTATACAAACTTATAAAGATATACAGTCTCACAGACATGTTCTCTTTGTACATTTGTGATGATGTAGATCATCGATTTGCCGAAGCATCCATTCACATAATTCCTAAAAAGCCCAAAGCCGAAAACGTCGAACTGAAAATTTTATTGCAAGTCCCACGGCACGATCCAGCCAACCCGCCTGCGCTTTAAAAATTCAGTGTGTACCCAACCGCCACGCTTGCATTTTTCGAGAGTACTAAAGTCTGCTTCGTTTATATTAAAGACCTCTATCTATTCGTTTTATCCCTCAAGAAATATGCTTCCATTCCCGGCTCTTCATAGCCGCGGTAAGCGCTCGCCGCCGTCTCCAGAGTTTCTAAAGAAAAATCTCATTAAGGACGTTTTTCAAAACATGTATCACGCCATTAAGGAACTCTTCAAAAGTTACTTGTTTAGTCAAGACAGTTGGAAAATGACCGTAAATGTAGCTACTGGGTGCTTTGTTTCTACATTACTTGTAGTAGATATCTTAAAAACCTAAGTGAATGAGTAGTCCTACGTACCCACTCATTCACTTAGGTTTTTAATGCCTGGGCATAATTTCAACTTCAACATATAGGCTACCTGTGACCGTGGAGCGTTTAATGGATTGAACAACTTTTCTGGAATGGATCAATTCTGTAACTTGTTTTTTTTATACCTCACCTCACCCGTCGATTACGATTTGTAGGTAAGGTAGTAACTAAGCGTAATCAGAGCTGTTATTCTCGTTAGGCGTGACGAGTGAGGTGACGCACATGAGCGCGTTCAGAATTTAATAACAAATGTACTCAACGGACGCCGAGGCGATGATTTTCATTTTACTTGATATTCCGCAGTATCGCATGACGAGAGTCTTTGACCAGAGGGCCTACCGCGAAAGGCATTCGGAGTTTTCCTTCTCTGTCAGACTTGCGAGTTCGTACGTAAGTGCAACAGAGAGGGAAAACTTCGAATGCCGTTGGCGGTAGGCCCCCAGAGGGCACATTGCACGTAGAACTGATGGCCGTTGGGGCGGAAAGGTTCTCGAGTGGCGACCACGTACCGGAAGGCGCGGCGTGGGTAGGCCCTCAACAAGGTGGACTGATGACCTGGTAAAGGTCGCGGGAGTCCGCCGGATGCGGGTGGCGCAGGACCGGTCACTTTGGTACTCTTTGGGGGAGGCATGTGTCCAGCAGTGGACGTCTTTCGGCTGATATGATGACGATGATGATGAAGTTATTTAATTGGTAGAACAATGGTACATTGTTCTAGAGGCTGTGGAAAGTAAGCATAAAGATGGACGAGTATGTGGGGCGGTATAAGCTATTCCACTTGTCCAAGATCATGTCCAATGTAAAATTGCGTCTCACATTTTGCTTAAAAAATGTGAGACGCAATGCACATTGGACAATGATCTTGGACAAGATGAATACCACCCTGAGACGAGTCTGTTGCACTTTAGTTAGGCCGATAAATTACATAAGAGTGCTTTTTACGACTGGGTACTGCAAGGAAATAAAAATCGATTCTCATAAGATACCTAATGTTAATTGAAGAAAATGGGGACATAACAGAATGGTATATTATATATTATGTACAGTGCGCCAAATTCGGCTTGTGGGTAAGCATGCAACAAATAAGTAACTTAATTTTGTTCATAGTACACTACAATAATTATGAAGCAAAATAAAGTGATCCTTACTTAATCTAAAAATTAAACTATTTGCATAAAGTTTATCTATTTTTGGTTTTCGTGTTTAGAAACTCTTTTATGCCATACACACAGTTCACAGAGCCAGGTATAGTTTTTAGGGTTCCGTAGCCAAATGGCAAAAACGGAACCCTTATAGTTTCGTCATGTCCGTCTGACCATCTGTCCGTCTGTCCGTATGTCACAGGCATGTTACTTGAAAAAGTTATATACGGTATATTTTAATAAAACAAGCAACATAACTGCAAGTCAAAAAATTAAATATCATTGTAAATCTACGTGTGGCACATCAATCGATAGGCCTTTCAAAATAAATATACCTAAGGTTTCTCAACAATTTTTTGGTTACCTAAGTGAATAGAGTCGGATATAATCGCCCCGAAAGTCACAAAACTTTTTGGAACAAGATTCGGTTCAAAGGTTTTCGGGATACCTATTGCTGAAAAACTGTCTTCCCTATAAAATACCTAGGACGTGTGCCGTAAGATTTCTGTGACGATACGACCTTTTTAATAGGCAAGGAACCCTTCGTTGTTCGTAGTGCGACACGCACTTGGCCGGTTTTTTAAAACATTTTAGTGGGAGGTTCCTTTAATGTATCTGCGACGTGTTCGAAGTTCGTATATCTGCATCCCTGTCATTCTAGTATTGTAAGTGCGATAGAGATAGAGATACCCGTACTTCGAATTTCGAAGTTCGTGGTAATAGCGGTTTGGGTTCTCTAAATCATCTCCGAAAAATTTATGTACAAATATCACATCGCAACCAATTTTTCGCATAATGTCATTTCGCCGAATGATCACATTCCAATTGAATTTTATGAAATTGTTTCATTTCCCAACTAAATGTTTGGCAATTCTATCTTTGGGCTCGGTTTTTAATTGGAACTTTTTGAAATACATATTTTCATGTGGTTTATGGTTTAGTCGGTATAATATACATTTAGTTAATTAATAATTAGGTACCAAATGTGTTTTTTGACGACGAAGACGTTTCCGCTATGTTTTTGTTTATGCACCAACAAATAGGATGTAATGTTTGAGTTATTGATCGAGCATGGAAATGAACATGGTATTAATCTGGTGCCAAAAGTATGCGTGTTAGACTTTGAAAAAGCTGCCATACAGAGTATTCGAGTGAATTTTGAAGGAATTACTATACAAGGATGTAACTTTCACTTAGGGCTATACAGGTAGGTTTTTGTTTTTTAATTACAGAGCTTACACAGGTTTTTTTATTAATATTTATGAACAATAAAAAGTAGATTCTTAGCAATAAGTGAGGTTTCATAGAACCGACTTTTGACCGATGAGGGGCCGCGATGCCAAGGGAATAAAAAAAACCGGTCAAGTGCGAGTCTGACTCGCGCACCGAGGGTTCCGTACGAAATATCATACAACACACCCGTCTAGCCCCCCATTAATTTTGGAAAAATCTTAACAACGCATAGTGTTGTTAAGTCATGAGTAGGTACCTACAGCGCCATTTATCGGTGCATTTTGTTACTAACTTGCGCGACCAAGGAATTCGGTATGTACAGTAAGGGAAATGTATTCACGTACCACCGTAGAACCCTGTCCCAATTGACAGGCCGCCGTCACTCAAACTTGAGTGGTATGTCACCTTATTGCGATAGGGTTCTACGGTGGTACGTTAATACATTTCCCTGTATGTTGGTTTTTCAGCGATAATTCTTTACCAAGTGAATTAAAATCGATAATCCTTTTATTATTTGCTAGAAGGTACTTTCAGAACACTTTCATACGAATTTGAAGGAAAAAAATTAAACACAGAAGCATTAAATTACAAACTAAATTAACATATGATTTTTGAAGAATAAAAACAAAATCCGAGTCCGGAACCCTAAAAACAGTCGGTTCTGGCGCTTCGCCAGCAGCCGCTGCCGCGGCACGCTCGCTTCGCTCGCTCGGCTCGCGCGCTGTAGGGACACAGTTGAACCTAACACTCCTCCTCGCTTCGCTCGTCGTCGCACCTAACTGGACTCTGTAAAATGTTTTTTTAACGATAGATAGTACTATTTTGTTTTTTTTTTTACAAAATGACATATTTGTCTAAGGCAAGTACAAGAGCAGTCATAGTTTTAAAGATCCGGTTTTAGTGTGTATCTTTTACTTCGTGTAAGTAAAAAGTTGCCTCATATATGAAAAGGGCACTGTTACACTGACGAAACATTATTCATTTAATAGTTGTTAGGCCTAGTGAAAGATTTGACAAATGATCAGTAAGCCAAAAGTATTGAGTCATTACAATAATCCGCTTTATAATAATTCTGCCAAATAGAACGTTGTCATACAAAAATTTGCTAATAGTTGATTGTCAAAGTGAATCATCGGCGAAATGTTGGTTGGCAAATGAAATTCGGACAAAAAAAGTTCGGAGAAAAGGCAGAACACCTCTACAGATTTCCAGTTCTACATATTTCTGATTCTACAGACTCCCAATTCTAGTCTAACTATCGCAAAATATAGACACATACAAGTGTGATCATGTGATTAGAATTAGAACATTTATAAAAATCGGAGCTTGTACCTTTTTCCGAAGAGATAAAACGCTGACGAGTTTTCCACTGCGATAGAACCAGCTGACGCGTATATATTTATATATAAACTGTATAAAAACAAACAATAAAACAACAACTTAACCTACAAAGACAAAAAAAAAAGACTATAAATTAAAACTTAAAGATAAATCCATTTAGGCATAAAAAAAAAAACTGTATAATAGCATATAAACTGTCATCTGACAAAATTTCAGTTGGGAGGAAATGACTGAATTTTTTTTTTTTACATGTTCGTATGACCAGCTGCCGGACTTTCCACCACTGTACAGTCAGCTGACGATTGTTTTTCGTCATAATATTAGATTAACTAATTTGATGATAAAATGAACCGGGAGGAAATGACTGAAAAAAAAAATTACATCTTTGGGAGGCTGCTGCTGGTCAACCCACCAACGGAGCCGCAGCTGACGTCCACGGGGCTTCATGATACAACATTCTTAACCTTCTCACAAGTTATGGCACGGGAGTTGATTGGTCACGAAAATCTGTTGCTAGCTCGCGGACCATTCATGCAATGACCTATCCACGACCTATTGTAGTGCACTAGCACAAGCCCTGGGTCACAACCAATACTGGTCACAAGTGACATATAAAGCAATCAATGCGTGGTCAAGTATCTGAAGTTCCTAAATGTATGTAATCCCTTAATGTAGGTAAACCTGAGACACTTTGTGATCCATGACGGAGGAATCATATTGTGGTATTTAACCCACAGGTGGTTTAAGCAGTTAAGTGAGACAACCATTATGCGGTTCTCATCGTCTGCAAAACTGGACACAGATGGCAGGCGAAGATCACATAACCATGGTATGAGTCACAACATATAATACTTGCAATCTCTTATACTGTAGCGTTGCATTATGAGACTAAGAATTTCGTGGTCCATAGAATGACATGTATTGTATACATATTTAGTATGCGCCAGATTATGGACTTTCCGACAGTTCCCTCTCATTCATGAGAGGAAGCCTGTGCCCAGCAGTGGAACGTATATAGTCTGATAATGATGATTGGTATTCATTTAAAATCTTGATGAGTTTCATTCAAACTAAACGATGACGAACAACGAACGAAGCGCGGACCAATAATGATTGGCACTAGCACAACTCTTCATAGTTACTCTTATTCAGACAATATTCTTCGATATATATTTTTTAATGTTCAATCCTCAATTCCTCTCTGTCGCTCAAACAAGCCAGTATGACCGAGATGGAGGTACACTACTAACTTCCTATTCGTTTCGCAGTAGGGCCTACCCACGGCCTACCGCGAAATGAAAACGAACTTCGTTCGTGTCGTGTATTTCCGTCTCTGTCGCACTTGCTTGTTCAAGCGACAGAGATGGAGATACACGAACGAAGTTCGTTTTCGTTTCGCGGTATCCCCACAGAAGTACAAGCGCGGCGGACGGCACTAGTGGTACGAAGTTGCGAGATAGGGATCACAGATTAATACTTAGTTACATAGGGATAGCATTGTGGAGAACGCCGTGCTTTAAACCCATCCACACGACCGGAATCACGCGGCGGACTACATGCAGTCGAACGTCTGTACGCGGCTTATACTTGTTTTAGTTTCACATTTTTGTAAAGGTCAACTGTTGGCAAAATGCCTTAGCAGCAAAAAGCCACTGAAAAGTGAAAACGGAAAAAAAGGTAAACTGTCATTGCAAACTAACGCAAAGTCAAATATTCCTTGTTTTATTTATGTAAATTATAGAATACAATCAAAATAAATGTTCAGGAGGTACGTAAGTATGATATTGATGACTGACAAGATAGCGTCCGTAACTTCGGTAACTTTCTTATATTATGTTAATCAGTTAAAGAGTAACTAGTACTAAACATTAAATTCAGACTAAGATAGTCAGGAAAAACATTGACATGTAATTTATAAATTGATAAAGCTATGGAACATTACAAAACAACACGAATTAATCGCGGTTTGTAGTGCAATCGCGGTTTATGTTATCGCACTAGACAATGCAGGCATCGCTACCTATATAAGGTGCGGCAATATGAATCTGCTATCATTTCTGCTCTAGTGCTCTGTGAAGACAGTACAGCCACAACCATGTCGTACGCGAGCAACCCGGCCATTGCCAACTTTGTTGAATATCTGCGGATCCCTAGTGTTCAGCCAAACATCAATTACGGTATGTAAATAATGATAACAATATAATATAACCAGTGCATGATCCTAGGCAGAGTAGGAAAGCACAGTTAAACTCTGCACTTTGTTGTAAACTGAAGAACAAACAAATGGAATAATTATGTAGTAGGAAGGGATTTTCTTAGTCAATTAATTGATACATAGACAATTGTTAATAAATGAATTGCAAAGTATTCAAAGCAATATAGCTTTATTATATTTTAAAATAAAAAGGTTTTTAGTGTGAATTTTACAACTATGTACAGTCAGGATCAGATAGATCATAGCAACCAAGAAGACTATGTATATTGTAACACACCTTTACTCCTAAGGATGTGTTCTGATTCTGCTATATTTGACTATTTTCCTACTATTAACTATTTGCTACTGACTGTACGTACAACTTCATCAGTAAACTTTCAGGAAAAATATTAAATAAAATTGCAATAGGCCCCCAAAAAGTCTTATCTACTCTCATTATAAAAGTATCATCTGTACTAATATTAAAAAGAGGAAAGGTGAAAGATTGTAGCTTTGTAAGTTTGTATGTAACAAGTAATCTCCGGAATCGCTTATCCGATATCAAAAATTCTTTCACCTGCATGTAGAATGGACTTTCTGGATGGTTATAGGCTATATTTTATCCTGCGGGTTTGCCTGCGTTCTTTGCAATATGCGGGCGAAACCGCGCGGGCAGCTTGTCCTATTATATAAACTTTCTGGAAAATCTTATTTTCTGTGAATGAATAAGATAGAATCTATTCAAATTGTTATGAATAGGATATTGAATGTCAAGAGGATGTAATGTAATCTTATCACTTATCATTGTCAAATAGTTAATGTAAAGTTGTTTGAACAGTATGATGTTTTCAAGCACAAAGTACCGCTTTGTTGGTAACCAACTAAAACAATTTTCTAATTATATCCTTCCTTACTGGCTCTTGCCTGTGACTGTCTGTATATACTCGCATAAACTATTGATTGAAGTTTTCATCCATTTGAAGGATGATTTTCCAGATATAAATTGTGCATGATTGATGAACAAAAATCCAAACTTTCACTTTTATATTATTTGAACTTGCTTCTGCCCGCGACTTCGTCCGCATGGAACTTAATACAAAGTTTCACCCCCGTTTCTCCCACTTAAGAGATAGTTACCGAGAAAAAAATTTATCATATGTCCTTCGCAGGGACTCAAACTATCTCCTTAGCAAATTGCATCTCAATTGGTTCCGCGGCTTAAGCGTGAAAAGGTAACGGACAGTCAAAGTTACTTTCGCATTTATAATATTGTATTGGTATCATCATCATCATATCAGCCGAAAGATGTCCACTGCTTGATATAGGCCTCCCCCAAAGTGTGCCACAATGACCATATTGTTATAATGTGTTAAAAAATTCGTATATTAAATTACCTAGTACAAAAAGATCAAGATAGAATTTTATTTTGTGATCTACCCAAAATTAAAATAATTACTTTAAATAATTGATAGAAAATGTAAACATTATTACAAAAATACTATTTAATTAAATTTGCCATACGCGGTTATCACACTGCCGCCGCATTCCGCTGCGGTGTGGAGCGAAGATTTTGTCATCGTATGCAAGTACTTCAGTTTGTATATAACTCCGCACAGTACCACACACACACACACTGCACCGCACCTCTGTCCAGCGAAATTAGTACGCGGCTCCGCACACCGGAGCGGGATACGGCGGCAGTGTTATAAGGGTGAATTGCAAAAATGCAGTCTTATCTGCAATAAAACGCAAAATGTAGCGTTACACAGCTGACGCAAAATATAGCGTTACAAAGGTACGTAATCATTCCCCGAACTTTGATATTAAGATATTGATATGAAATATTTGTTCTAGAGACCTGAAAATCAAATTTCCTTGATGTTTTACATGGTCTTAAACAGACCACAATTGAATCACGGTGCCATTTGACAAAATTATTTCCATTTTTCCTGATGCTCTATTGAAGTAGGTATTGAATTTCATTATGTGCCTTGTCAGAATTTTATTTTAGACCGTTGACCGTTTTGAACCAGTTAATGTTAAGTTCATGTTAAAGCTGACTGTGACTGTTAAAAATGACAATGTCTCGAAGATGTACCATTAACCATCAGTCAAGTCATGTATTTCTTTAGAAACTCCCATACCACCTAGACATGTAATTCGTTGCTATAAACACATTTAGATATCAGTAACCCTCAGGATGTGCACCATTTGGCTTGGAACGTAGGTCTGACATGCAAGCAATTGACTCTATCTGGTACAATTGGATAATGTGAATAAGTAAGTACTACCCACTTCTGATGGTGTGTTGAGATATTACATTGTTTTCTAGCAGGTATCAATCATTCTTACTAATATAAAATTGAATATATTTGAAATTAACAATATATACTCATACTTACTCACATAAAACAACTCTTCTTCTTTTCAATTGAATTTCAAAAACCAGAGAAGGAGGAAGCGGAGATACCTTTTTAAAGATAAAGTAAAATTATGTTGTTCAAACTGTTCAAAGTTCCGTATTTGGAACAAATTTCGAAATTACTGGGCCCCGTTTCACGAAGCTACAATTTTACAAGTCTAAACCGCGAACACCGAGGTCCTCGACCAATAGTATAGGACCAGTGTTGCCAGTTCAGACTTGTAGCTTCGTGGAACGGGCCCCTGATATTTCTTCACACACAGCCGGCTTGAGAGTCGCGCGACTCCAGCTCCGCTAAAACAACAAAATTTTACTAGTTATAATAATTTGCGTCGCCATCTGTGTACAATTAAAAGGACGTTAAACCACAGTTATGTGGTTAGTAAAAATGTCTGATGGTCAACATTATTGTTATTTATAACATTGGCCAAAAGGTGTGTTCCCATGGCACGCGATATCGCTTTGCGCAGAGCCAGAGCCATGCGATTTTAATAATAGTTATCTATTGCTGTTTGGTTGCTTTTTGAGGCAATTACCTAGTATGTACCTATGTGTAAATTTTAACGTTTTGTTCATCATTAGTCTTCGCCCCGTTCCAATGAATGGGATTTTTTTGGAGTTGTTACTTGATGATTGTTGTACTTTTTTGGAAAGCTAAATAACTGTAGATGATTTGTAAATAATCCGTCAGCTAAGTGTCATACGATTTTTGTAACTTTAGGACCTCATTTTTAAAGCAAGTTTATGAAAAAAATATTAAACAAACTAATTTTGAGCCGTACTTTTTTTCGCGTACGAGTAAATTTAGTTTTAAAGTCGAAAATTATTTAATAATTTTTTCTCGTTAGTCAGTCTAAAGAAAAAATATGATTACAACTATTCGTTTCATTTTATAAATTTTTAAAGTGGTAGAGCCTACATTATCTAAGAAAATATTAAAAGTGAATTATTTTGAAAATGGATCTCTTTTGCATAATGCATAACGTGGTCCTAAATATATGGGAGGTTGATTGCATTGATTTATGTTATATATAAACCCTTAACAGGAAGACATTGAATTACCAATAACCCTGTATATATGGTTGTTGTACCATTCTACTTAGTACCAACTTAGTACAAAACCACGCGTACAAATTCTAACCGCGGAACATACTTGTCAGGTGCACTTCATAATGTACGCTAGGCTTCATCGTACAAGTACATGAGCTTTTCATTTGATTGAAATGGGGGGACGGCGAATTTATTACCTGCGCTTACGCTACGCATAACCTCTAGAGCAGGTCATGCTGCAAAACGTATTTTGACGATACACATGAGCTACACCTCCGTGGAAGGGAGCCGTAGCACGCAGATACGCCGCCTTCTGCCGATTTTCATGTCATTCAACGTGCTTAACACTAACTTTACTGTTGTTCAGATGCGTGTGTAAACTTCCTGAAAAAGCAGGCGACATCGCTCGGCGTAGAGTTCGTGGTTCATGAACACGTCCCACAGAAGCCAATCGTCATTCTAACATGGCGAGGCTCGGAACCGGCTAAGCCTTCAATAATGCTGAACTCGCACATGGATGTGGTCCCTGTGTTCGAAGTTAGTTTTGCCTTTATTAGATTATGACGCTAATTTATACACTTAAAGTTAACGAGTTCCAAAGGACCCTAATTTAAACACATATACAATCTACTAATGTTAATGTCCTGATATTTGTGAGTACTTGGAATTTTTTTCCAAGTATTTAAGACCAACTCCTTCCACTTTCGTAAATAATCAACATTTGTTATTACAGAAAAGTTGGACACACCCTCCATTCAGCGCCCACATAGATGATGACGGGAAGATTTTTGCGCGCGGTTCCCAAGACATGAAATGCGTCGGCATACAATACCTTGAGGCCGTTCGCAAGCTGAAAGCAGCTGGGGTACAGCTGAAGAGGACACTCCACATCACATTCGTTCCAGGTAATCCAGTCCTGCAATCGCGCTTTGTATAACTAAATGTTATAGTTTGTTAAAAATTACGAAAAGTACTTAAAACCAACCATTACGGACATCTACTGTTTAATTGTTAACGTCAAGTAAGGCAAAACAATCGCGCATAAACACGCGCGCCACACTTGGTCAGTTTTTTGACGTCTCTTTATTATCTTTTTATTTCATATTTAGCAACCAATAAAGTTGTAAAATCTAAGCAGTATACAGCTAAGTTTAGTTTTACTCGTTAACCCTAAATCTAAGACCCAATCACAGTCTAATTTAAACGCGTCAACTTATTTACCAAAAAATGTGCATTAAGTAGGTACTTAGTCATAAGTACACTGTGACGACAAAAGAATAACGACGAGAAATTATGTATTAATGAAACACACTTCTGGCGAACTATCATTATAATTATCATTTACTAAGTAATACATGTAAATACATAGGTACTTACATATCTAGATAATTATGAAAACGCCTGTGTATGTTTACTAAGCGATAAATTAAATTCATGCTACTTACATTGTTTGAAGAACAAATACTGATTATTTATTACCCAGTCGCACGTAATATTTAATGAAAGCTGGGTTCAATTGTTTTTTTGTTTTGGTAGCGTATTTGATAGCCCCCTAGCTATACCGATCCTTGATTTGAATCTCGATAAAGACAAATATTTGTGTGATAGACACGATAATTTTGTTACTAAGACTATGATATTACATATTCCTTATTCTCATATCCTTAGATCATTTGTGAAAGAATTTCTCCAAATGATAAGGCGACAGCGATGATATTATATAACAACCGTGGATCAACATTAATTAACTTTTCAACATAGACTACGACACATTTGATTTTACAAGGTGTAACTCACTTTTGGTCGATTAGAAGAAGACGTTTCGACTGTGTTCGATGGAAATCAATTTGTGTAAGGATGTTCGCTATTATCTAATCTTGTATATATTACTTAGACGAAGAGATTGGTGGCCATGATGGCATGATGAAGTTCGTGAACACCCCTGAATTCAAGGCATTGAACGTGGGCTTCGGGCTTGACGAAGGCATCGCGAGCCCTGACGAGCAGTTCATCGTATTTTACGGCGAAAGAAGCATCTGGCGTAAGTGAAAATGTGTTGCAATTGGGAAATTTGGGAATGGATGAAAATATCAGAAGTGCCTGATTATTTTTTTTGGTTATAGGAATAACCTTCCTTTGCACCAGAAAAGTGTCAGATTTTTCAGCTGCGTCAATTATTTTTGAAAAATATAAACAGTTTCCTCACTTACGTTTTGGATCAAGGACGGCACTTTCCTTGATCCGTCTCATATTACAAAAAAATATCTTAAATATCTGTGGTAAACTGATACTGACAATGATATTGACAGTTGCGGCAGCTATATTGAAGATATTTTTTTGTAATATGAGATGGGTCAAGGAAAGTGTCTATTGACCGTCCTTGACTCAAAAAGTGAGTGAGGAAACTGTGTATAGGTATTTTTCAAAAATTATTGATGCAGCTTAAAAATCTGTAACTTTTTTCTGATGTTAAGAAGGTTATTCCTATCACCAAAAAAATAATTAGGCACTTCTGATATTTTCATCCATTCCGCATTGCACACTCGTATGAACGAACGCAACGCATTATTTATGTGGGTAATTCTGAAATAATTAGCGTCACTTGTCACAACCATGTGCAAACGCTAAGGATTTCCCGGCATTTAAATATTGTAATAGTTACTTATAAAATAATAACTTATATAAGCTATCAGTAACAATTTTACAAGTCTAAATTGCCACCAATAGCGGCTGGCTATATGACCAATGTACAGTCGGCAATAAAATGTTGCACCAAAAATTTAATTGTTGACACAAACTTATAGCTTGCAAAGGGACCAAGGAATGTCTGTAAGGAAGGCCAGTTAATATTTAGTCTAAATAGGCAGCACAGAGGCGCTTGGCCAATAACGACTGGCCATATGACCTGTGTTGCCTGTTGAGACTTGTAAAATTGTTACTTGTATGTTCGTCGGTCCACAGTTTATTTCTATGAAAAGAGTAGTTACCAGTACTAATGCCTTGATCACACGTGCCGAGTATAGTGGCCGCGAGAGTGCTCTCGGCCGAGCATAGTGGCGAGCGAGTAAATAAAACAAGATCCGAGGTCCGAGTGACTCGTTTGGCACTCTCGCCACTATACTCGGTACGTGTGATCTGATCAAGGCATAAGCCCCTGTACGCACTCAATTGTTTATATTGTATTTAAATGTTTTTTAGAAATCCACGTTCACTGCTCTGGTACGCCTGGCCATGGCTCCCTCATCCTTCCGAACACCGCTGGTGAAAAGGTGCGTTAGACCCTAACAGCCTTACCACACTACGAGTCGCAATGATTCATTATTTTTTTATCATTACCTAATGGCCCCCCAAACAATTGTACAACTGTGTGTATGTGTTACGTCGTATGACGTCGAGGTGCGGAAACCCAGCCCGCGTACACCTATACCACTCTTTAGTTAATAAAAAAGATCTATAATAAATAAAAAATGATGGGTGCGCAAAAAGACTTTCTATGATTTTATTATAGAAACACTACCACAGTCAGTTGGACCAGAGTACAGTCAAGGACTTTAATTGTTGAGCCATTTAGGTCTTAACTAATTTTGGTTTTTAAATAGTTAAGTTTTGAAGTGTCCAGTATAAAGTGAGCTCTAAATGGTTCAACAATTAGAGTCCGTGACTGTACCATATCATTAATTTCTTGCAAACAATTTCTTTCCCTTATCAAGATAATGCACAACACCTATAACGGAATTAACAAATATCAGATAATCCACACTAATGTTGTTCGTTCCACAGCTGAGGTACATCATCGACAAGTTTATGGATTTAAGGGAACAACAAAAACGCATTCTGGAAGGCGACCCGAAATTGACAACTGGGGATGTGACCACGATAAATATGACGCAGATCTATGTAAGTCATAAATTGATCTTCAACATGATTAACGTTTAAGTAATACCTACCCGTTTGAAAAAATTGCATAAGGTTATTTTATTTAAGTACAATTTTATCATCTTACTTCATTAGTATTTTTTTTACTTAAGCAACATGCAATTTATTTTCAAGCTGACCACTTAACTGAAAAATGGTAAGTGGGGGTAATTAATTGAAAAAAAAAACTATCGGCACTCCTTATAATATAACAGAATATAATAGTAGTTTATGCTACTGATACATAATGAGAGGCCTTAAAATACGAGTGTGGTTTTATGAAACGAGCGTAAGCGAGTTTCATAATAGGATCACACGAGTGTTTTAAGGCCTAATTATGTACAGTTGCATACACTACTTTATCTAAACACATATCATAAGCGCTCTATGATTGGTTCAGAAGCCGTAGGGAAATGACCTGCATTGCTAATAGTGCTACCTGTACAATATCTATACACTATAGATATTTAAATAATGCAATAAAAGTAAATTTGAACAAATACAAATGATTTATTGTAATAGTTATAATTCACATTTACATTGGAACAATGGGATATATTTATTGGTCCTGGTTGTATTGTAGCGGGATGGTCTTGGTTTGAAGTTGCAGAGCTTGATGGCATGTTTATATTTATGATTTCTTTATTTTGAATTGAATTTAGTATCTTGTTTGGCAAGACGAATATTTTTTTTAAATCATAGACAAACGAATGAAGTCCCTATTCTCATGTCACTCGAGATCAAATGTCATGCGGTTTATATTAAAACATACTGAATTGACGTTTTGTATCGATAACTGTTTAAATATCTAGAGACACTAGAATAGATACCCACTTGAGTTTTGACAGCTGTTCCAAATTTAAACTCATAACGATACCGATAATCTGTACTATAATAACATTACAGTACATATTTTACCTACTACCACAGACAAGAAAGTTGTCATAGTAAAATTGGTTGTAATAATGCTGGTCATTACCGACGGTTTCTGAACGCATTTTAGAGCACTAATGATATGTGCGTAGATAAACATATATAAACCTATACACCTATAGTGTTTCTATATGCTAACGAAATGGTTTTTTTTTTTTGTCTTTATCAGGGTGGAGTACAATCAAACGTTGTTCCTGAAAAATTAAGTGTGGTATTCGATATGAGACTGGGCCTTACTGTCGACCTCGTTCAATTTGAGAATATGGTAAGCTTAGTTCTTAATTATGATGACACGTTTGAAGTCGACCTGTACCGATTTCTTACAACTGGACAGAAATTACTTTGCAGAACTAGCAAAAGTAAATGTGCGCGATTTAATTTCTCGTACGCAAGCCGCACAAGACATCAAGGGCGAGGCATTTGGATTGCAGTGGCTCATTTTGTGGCTTTTTTCAGATCAAACAATGGTGCAAAGAAGCCGGAGACGGCGTGACCTACGATTTTGAACAGAAAAACGACAAGGTGGAATCGACGAAACTCGATGCGAGCAACCCTTATTGGGTGGCGTTCAAAGCGGCTGCGGATAAGATGTAAGTTGCATTAGCATAAGTATATGTACTCGTAATGTTAATGAAAATATTCAAAGCGTAAAATTACTATTTATATATCAATAAAAAGGTCTGTTTTCACCTTGTTAAATCGAAAGTCCCATATGTGGAACGTATGTGTAACTGGTAATAAATATACGATAGATCAGGTTAAGGTCGAACAATAGGCTTGTGTCCTAAATTTTTTCACGATGCCATTCGAACCAGTTTTTGGAGAGGAACAAATGTTTGTATGGGAGCAACTACAATTAAAGAACATAAATACCCAAAAAATTGAGTTCAAGACGGACCTCGCTGGCGGCAGCCAAAATGTTTCATAATGATTAACATTGAATCGTGACGTCACAGTGTGATATTTGTACTAATCGTTGTATGGAAAATCAAGTAGGTAAATTGCTGTCTCGGTCGTGAAATACTTGTTATACAATTTTGTTTCTATAAAAGCGTAAGGGTTCTATTGTTAGTTTAAAATTTACTTTTGGACAGTAAAAATTTATATTTTTCTAAACTTTGAAGGTCCATATCTTTTATGATTTTAATTATATTACGTAATTTATACTAAACTAGCTTCTGCCCGCGACTTCGTCCGCGTGAAACTCGTTTATATCGTAGCTCCATACAAACTTTCGCCCCCCATTTCACCCCCTTAGATTATGACCCCCTTATGATTTCCGGGATAAAAAGTATTCTATATGTTAATCCAGGCTACATGTATACCAAAATTCATCTTAACCTGTTCAGCCGTTTTTGCGTGATTGAGTAACAAACATCGAAACATCTAAACATTCAAACATCCAAACTTTCGCATTTATAATATAATTATAATATTAGTAGGATTACATTTATTTGATGGTTTACTATCCATTTAACAACACTGCGTTATCAACTTTAACGTGTGGAAACTACCCAATTTTTTTTTTTTATTAACATGTTAAAATTTTAATCAATAATATTTGTCATTTTCGTTTTAAACATGACTTTATTAATTTTGGTGTACTCTTTGATTTGTAGAAGTCTCTCATGCGGCTTATTTGTAGAATGTTTTTATTTTTATTTTGTAGTAAATATTTTGTAAAAATTCCAGGAAAATTAAACTGGACTGCAGAATTTTCCCCGCCGCCACAGACAGTAGGTACGTCCGTAAAGTTGGTATCCCGGCACTGGGATTCTCGCCGATGAACTTCACCCCGGTGCTCTTGCACGACCACAACGAATATCTGAAGGCTGACGTCTTCTTAAAAGGCATAGATATCTATGTCAAGCTGATCACAGCTGTCGCTAATTTGTGAACATGGCACTGGAGAACAAACTAGTTACGAAGAATGGAACGGCTTTGAAATACAGGGGTGACATTGTTTGTTCAGTTTTTACGATAATAATTTTTTCACATTACTGTCAATAAATAATGTGATGAGGACATTGAGGACGTTATTATATTGTAAATTTTATTGTATTTCTGTGTCCGTCAATGTATTAACTTCAATCAAGCTAAGCTGGGTGAAGCCGTTATTATGAAACATATCAGTATAACAAAGTCACCCCATTTTCTTCGCCCAACTGGAGGAGCCTAAGTTTAATTATGTAAATGATTATTATGTGCCTTAATATCATGCATTTCATATTAGGTTTGAACTAGTAGTTGTACGAGTATTATATAAGACTATATTTTTTACATATTTTTACAGAGTTTGCAAAACATTAATCTAGTTGATTTGTGATGTAATGATGTTCTATGGAACGTTAATGTGAGTGTCGTGTTATTTTTCATTCACTCATAACTGGATACGAAGAATGAAACTTGGCAATTCGCAGAAAGAGCATGCTGCCTGACTAGCATGATCACGTTTAAGTCGGACGTAAAGCATTCCTCCTTCTCGCGCTGGCATTAGTAACCCCTTTCTGCTCCACGAGCTACGTGAGTTACGTCGGACATAAACGCAATCGTACTAGCTAATCAGCCCAGCTAGCATGTTTTACGTGACGTCTCAGTACATTTTCGCCGTAAAACGTCACGATAAAACCTATTGTGCTAGAGGACCTCAGTACCATTTAAATATATATACATATTCCGAAATTATACTCGATATCATGTTACTTGTATATGTGACCTTAACATTTGACACTAAATGTTTTAAATGTTAAGTATCCTAGGAAGTATGTGTACACGATTATACTTATGTATATTTTATTTAGAAATGTATTTATAATAACGACAATAATTAGATGTCAAATGTTTTATAATTATTTTAGGTTTTTGTTATTGTCTTCCAGTCTTCCAGTAGAAAATTAAGTGTTCAAAAAGAAATCATTATTGTTACAATACCTACCAAACCAAAAAATATTCATATCAAGAATTTTATTTTTTTAATATTTTTTTTTGTAATTTATGTAGGTATATCAAGGATCTGGTGATTTTTAACCTAACTGTGTCATTTTGTACTAGATTACTGAACATTATTTAACTTATTGTGGCAAAATATTCTTTGTTGTGTGTAAACAAATTATGATGGTGAGTTTTATATCTACCTATATGTAGAAAGAACATAAGTTACATTTTATTGTTTTATATGTTACACTCTTTATGCCATTCTATTATAATCTATGAACAAAGTTTTATTGCTGTTTTATTTAGCTAGGTAGCTACTTGAGATGAATATCATAAAATATCTTGATCGGGCTACAAATCGTGACAATACGCCAATATGGTATTGGCCTGATAGTCAAATTATCAACTTTTTATAAAACTTTTCTGTGGGATCACAATATGGTTACATTCTACTATACCAAAAGCATCACTATCGATTTAGAAAACTTTTTGGTGTCGACTGTCAAGCCTTTCACAGACTGGCGCGGCCTGTAAAGCCTTCATCACACTGGTCCGGCCTGCGGTGGTGGTACATAAATTTGACAGCTAATGACAAGTTTACTATAATATTGAACACCGCGCCAGTGTGATGCGATTTGTCACATCGTAAGCCTCGTAAAGAGGGGCTACCGCGAAACGAAAATTAATTTCGTTCGTGTATCTCCTTTTCTCCACCTTGTGGGGGGCCTACCCACGCCGCGCCTTCCGGTACGTGGTCGCCACTCGAGAACCTTTCCGCCCCAACGGCCATCGGTTCTACGTGCAATGTGCCCCGCCCACTGCCACTTAAGTTTAGCAATTCGGAGGGCTATATCGGTTACCTTGGTTCTGCTGCGGATAACCTCATTTCTGATGCGATCACGCAGAGAAACTCCTAACATAGCCCTCTCCATTGCCCTTTGGGTGACTTTGAGCCTTCTTATGAGGCCCATAGTAAGCGACCACGTTTCAGTGCCATATGTCATCACCTGGTAAAGGTCGCGGGAGTCGGCTGGATGCGGGTGGCGCAGGACCGGTCAATTTGGAACTCTCTGGGGGAGGCCTATGTCCAGCAGTGGACGTCTTTCGGCTGATATGATGATGATGATGATGATCTCCTTTTCTGTTGCTCGAACTAGCAAATGCGACAGAGACGGAGATACACGAACGAAGTTCGTTTTCGTTCGTGTATCGCCGTCTCTGTCGCTCGAACTAGCAAGTGTGACAGAGACGGAGATACACTAATGAATTTAGCTCTAGTGCGTCTGCAAATCCTACGACGCTTTTGTTTCTGCGCACATTTTAATTACTTCAGACATAGCAGTATGATATGTTGCCATAGTCTGTCAATAAGGAGGAATTAAAAAAATATTTGAAAGTTGACAGTCGGTCAATAAATCATGGACATAGGTAGGAAAAGAAAGAAAACAAACACTGTTGTTAAACGTAGTGGTTATATTCTCTTTGACTGTTGTTTCATAGTTTCTTTGGCCATTGCAATAAATAAATAAAGTAAATAAAAAAAATATTGGAAAAAGTTGAATAATAATCTTTGAAACGCTCAGGATTTAATATATAAAATAATAATTGTATGTTTGTAATTCGTCGACTGTAATCTCGATGAATAAGATTTGTAGAATTTGTTTGGAAGAAGGAGTGCTTTCTTCAGTGTTTACAAAAAATTTCAACATATCGTTATGTGATATGATCGAGTATTGCTGTAATATTAAGGTAGGAAATATTTTCAACGTTTCCACGTATGAGAGGAGAACTGGCTGTCTAAATCTTGATTTGTAAAATATGATTCCTAAAAAGTAACAATGTAATTTGCTTAAAATTCAATAAGTACCCAAAATTACTCCAACATTGCATTATTTGATATTCGCTCTCACCGCCGTAAAATGCTCCAACATTGCGCACTAGGCCCAACTTTGCTTTCCTTTAAAAAACGGACAACTCCAAATGGTTGTAAATGTTTTCTATTCAATGATTGATCACAATATTATGTCTTCATTAATTGACAATATTGTAGTCTTTGAATTGATATATGAGAGTAGTGCTCAATTGTTTTTTGGGTTAGCAAACATAGGGTTTATAGACAACTATCTTATGCCTGCGACTCTGTCCGCATGGGACTGATTTATATTGTAGCTCCATACAAACTTTCACCCCCTTAAAGAATGATTTCTGGGATAAAAACAATCTTATGTCCTTCCCCGGAACTCAAACTAACTCTATACCAAATTTCATCTAATTTGGTTCAGCAGTTCAAGTGTGAGGAGGTAACAGACATACACACTTTCGCATTTATAATATTAGTATGGATGTTGCAGCAATTTTTTTGATGGTAGCATTCATTTTAGCTTAATTAATAGTATGTTCTTATGTTGCATAGCTTTTCATCAATATTTTGTATTCATCTGGGACAAATACTTTAATAAATTTTATATGGTCAATTGGTTGTTCTATACAAACTAATTGTAACTATGGGCCTTAAATAACTTGATAAAATTTCTATCTTAAAAGTTGGTCACTGCTAGACATTGGTCTCTTCCACGGCACACCACTCGGTCTTCAGTTCTTCTCCTCCATTCCCTGCCTGCTGCCTTATTGCCATCTGCTGCCCTATGAGTACCATCTCTACACTATTACAAATACTATAAAACTAAACTTCCAAACTTACAGATTCGGAAAAATGATGGACTGCCAGAACAATTGTGTAGCAACTGTATATACAAGCTGGGGGTAGCCTACCATTTCAAACAAACTTGCGAGAGTGCAGATGTTCGACTTCGTCAGTACCTAGGATTGCAGCTTTCACACAAGTATGCCCCTTGTTACTAATTATACACTAGAATTGGATTCCTATATCTACATTCTGAATAAATCTGTACCCATAAATATGTCGAATCCATCAAATAAACAGCAGAAGCTTGCATCGGCCGAGCGTGCGCGCTCAGTGTAGACGTGCCTTGGCGAGCACGCCTCGCCTTAGCGCGCGCGCTTGGTGTACACGTGCCCCGGCGAGCCACACCTCGCCCGAGGCGTATGGCCCAGCATGCGTCTGGTGTAGACACGGCTAAAAGAAATGGGCAAGAATAAGGGACTAGGGAGTAAAGGTTTAAATATTAAATAAGTCTATGTATACATGTTATTTTTTAAATTTTAAATAATATCTAATCCTCATTTTTAAAATAAAATTAAGCTTTTCAGTATGGTGTTTCTAAAAATGGTTCAAATTTGAAAAAATATACATACAAATTCACGCATTATATGCATACCAAAAAAATAATGGGCAGACTAATATATGTATGTTTATTGTTCAGTCAAGGGCACCAATATGTATTCCCTCAAAGTAAATATGTAAGTCAATATGTATTTCATAAATATGTAGATATACCTACCAAAACCTTATCGTTGCAGAAATAAGGTTTGTGTACATATTTTGGAGACTGTGGTGTATAATTGGTGCCCTAGACTGTTCATCTGATTTTCAGTCATATGTTAACACAAGGTTAATTTATAGGTACAATGATGCAGCTGTTATGACAGACCCAGTAAGTTTCTTGTAATTTTCTTATTCTGTATTAGTACTGAATCTATTTAATTATTAATCAAACTTTTTTAATTCTTACAGTTGCCCATTCCTCAAGCTATAATAAAGAAATGGTGAGTTTGATTTATCTAGGAAGTAATATCGTAGAGAGGTTTATTGTTGTGTGTGTATAGCTATGTGACTTTGTCGCTTTGTTATTTATTCGTATGGCAAACAAAATGAAACAATAACCATGGTAGATTGTACAACAAGTACTTAAAAGGAGCCATTTTGACGTTTATATCCGCCCTAGCCACTGGCGAGGGCGGATAGTTAAGGGGGCGTTATAGTGCTCACTAGCGCCACTGGTGAATAATTGTGATTATTTGAATTTAACGATATATACTTAAAAAAAGGAGGCCACTACACACTGTATTTTGTATTAAAGTACCTTGTGAATACATCTAACTAGTTTTTATGTCGATCTATTAACTCAAAAGAATAACGGCCGTTTTAACTTTTTAAAGTTTTTATGTTTAATTTTTGTACCTATGTACTTCGTACTGCCAAATCATTTATTGTTGCGAATACGTTTTTAAATAATAATTGATTTCTATATTATCTGGTTAATTTAGTAATAGAAAACACGGAAAAGAAATGTATTATAGCGAAATTTTATTGTGCAAGTGGCTGTTAGGCCCGATTATCTGAATCTTAATAAACACATTACTTTATGCTCTAATAAAAGTGGCATTTTGTGCAGCTTACATATCCAGCACAAAGGCGAACTTTGCAAGCATGAGAAGTGAAAATAATATTAAACATATTCAACTATACATTAATATAGAGGCTAATCAGCCACTTGATGGCCGTCGCTAAGGTCGATCAGGTCTTCTAGCGGGCCAGGTTATGGGGCAGTCCTCGATGATGTGCTGGATGATCTGTACATCGGCACTGCAGACAAACTTACAAAGCAACAAAGTTACATAGCTATACACATGTAGGGGTAATCTATAGAACTAGGTAGGTACATTCAGCAGCAAAAGTAGCTACGCGGGTCAAGTCCTCAGACCTACACGACTCTAATGTCAAGAGGATAAGGACTGTCTAGATTATTTTAAGCGTGTTATTTTGCGTAGCTAATTCTGCTGCTGACTGTACGTATCAAAATTCCAAAATTAGTTCACCAGTGGAATGGACCTATGGGATGGATAGGCTTGGCACTTGCACCCGTCCATAATAACCCTTCGCCACTTAATCCTAACTTCCGCGATCTGCTCCCAACATTGGTGATTGATGACTAAAGCTGTCATGTCCCGCTTGGCACAGTTTTTAAACCGTAGCAGCGGTCTACCTATACCTGTTGTCCTACATAAATGTATATATATATTTATTTCAGACCTAATCGATCCATAGTATATAAAGGGTTTATTAATTGGTAAATTATGTAGAGGAAGTTTAATAGTTAGGTACCTATAAGTACATTTTTTTTTTCAGCAAATGTAGGTTGTCACAGAAAAAGAGTAGCACCAACTACAAGAGGAAACCTGATGAGGAGAAGCAGAAGCGGGGTCCTAAACCTAAACCCAAACAAGTGCATGCATGTTATGAGTGTGATAAAGAGTTTCGCTGCCAAGCCCAGTTGGAGACTCACGTCAGGTATGCTCTACTGTACCTGCGTGGACACTGTGTCATTGTGACACATGTCATTTACATGTTAAACAAAGTCTTTCAACCAGTTCCCTCTTGATTCTTAAGGGTCTGCTAGACGGTCGCCAACAAGCCCCTCCAACCGAGCGGCCTTGGTCGGCACGGACCGTGTTGTTTGCAGCAAAATTTCATATTGCAACGGTCGGCGCCGAACAAGGTCGGAGGGGCTATTGGCAACCGTCTAGCAGACCCTTTATAGTCCGTTGAGCCCGCACCCAAAATGGATACCGTTTGAAACTTCCGAAAGGAGTTCGCGCCAGACCAGATATGGATTGAAAGACATGACGTAAATATACCAATTTTTACCGGAAACGGAGGATCTTCTCAAACTTCCGGCCAATTTTAGGTGCAATAATCGTCTGATCCTCGCTCAGCACAACTTTTTCGACGGTACGCCATGCGGACGTAGGCATTTTGGGAGCAGGCTTATACGGACTATTAGTTTTGGTATGGGGTGGCGCATTTTTTCCTGTCAATTTCTCAAATGTTAAATATTTGAGATGTTGGTGCTGTTAAGAAGACTGAGTCTTATAGGTAGATATTGCTATGTACACCTTACTAAGAGGCACCTTAGTCTTTGTCAACCGAGCAGATTGTTCCGATAGCTCAGTTGGCTAGAGCGACGTGCCTGAATGTCGCAGGTTTGAATCCAGCTCGAAGCGATACCTTAAATTTACTAAACCTACGGATACTGAAATTTAAAACTCAAACATTTATTTCGCAATAGGAAACTATACTACACTCGATATATACTATAACAATTACAAAGGTGTGAAAATAAATTTTATCTTAGCAAGGACAAATTACGGTAAATAACAAAACATACAGACCCAGGTCTCACACTTTACTTAAGACCGCTTCACCCAGTCCTCGCCTGCGCGGTGCGCGGACGCGAGGACATAATAAACAAACACGTTGTACTTTGTGTATTGTCTGTTCAGAACTCACACTGGGGACAAGCCGTTTAGCTGCATGTACTGCTCGCGTCGCTTCGCGCAGAAGCACAACCTGACCATACACCTGCGCGTGCACACTGGAGAGAAACCATTCCAATGCGAAGTCTGCAGGTACACATAAAATATTTGCTAAGGTAATTCGAATCTAATTGCATAGAAAATCGGATTGAATTTCATTTGTTCGATTAAAATGAAACAAAGAAATGCTACTTTTGTTTGTTTTATGAAAGGTCCCATTGAAACGAAGTGTACAGTAAGGGAAATGTATTCACGTACCACCGTAGAACCCTATCGCAATAAGGTGACATATCACTCGAGTTTGAGTGACGGCGGCCTGTAAATTGCGACAGGGTCCTACGGTGGTATTAGGTGAATACATTTCCCTTACTGTACATTGTAATGCACATTGGGCCTTACGAGGATAAACATTCCTTGGTTGATGGCACATTATAATACTTAGTTACTTCGTAAGTCGATGTGCAGATGAGAAAAGCAAATGTCAAGAAAAGACTCATGTTACTCATTAAATAATAATTCATAAATATTAGGGGACAATCATACAAAAATCGTCCTAGCTCCATAGCAATATCAAAATGCTAGTGGTATGGGTCCTAGACGACGATATATTTAATAGATATAAATACTTTAAATTACATAGAAAACATCCAAGACTCAATATAGTCATGCTCATCATCATCGCACAAATATTTACCAATACCGGGATTCGGACCCAGAACCGTCAGTTTCGTAGGCACCGTCACTACCCACCCACTAGGCTGAACCGGTCGTCAACTACATAAGTTTTATTGCATCTGGCCCGTCTCACGTTTGCCGTCACGCATAATAAATTGTATGAGAGTTAGACGGAAGGTAATAAATGTAACTAAAAATTCAGACAGGCTCCTGCCTCTGTCGGAAAAACAAGTTCACGAATTATTATTACCGCGGGGTCGACCACTAACCATTGCTTTTGTTCTCGCGAGCATTCGTCGTATGGCCAGGCGCCGCATCGCAACGGATGCACGAGCACCCGACGGTAGCCGACCGCGTCTTACATAAAAGAGTGCAGTAGGCAGTAGCCGGACGGACCGGCAGACGAGACGGCAGCCGAGCGCAGCCGTCCACGGCCGCGAGGACTGACCGAATCGCCAGTCCATTCAAATATGAAATGTAACGTCTGTTTTAAAGCTTTTAATTCCTTTGGCAACTTGTACAATGCGCTCAGGCACGCTCCTGCCCGGCTCGGTCGGTGAGAATCGTAACATTTTCGCTTATGCACGTACCATCAGTGGTCTATTCGCCAGATTGTCCGAGCACGGCGGACGGCATGAGTGGTACGAAGTTATAAGACAGAGCGAGATAGGGAAACAACTTTGCAGGACGTCGTGCATCTGGCAGCTATCCACACGGGCCGAAACGTGGCCGAAATCACTCACCCTTGAGGCGCTCGGACGTCTGGCGTCGCCTATATCGTATATTCTAAACTCGTTTTAACGGTTTTGTTTCAGTAAAACGTTTTCGGCACAGGGAAATCTCCAGGCTCATCTCAAAATTCACACGGGCCAAAAGGATCATGTATGTTATGTTACTCATATCATATCATACTTATATTTACTATCACGCTTCTATTTTCGTCGATTGATTATTGTGGACTAGTAGCGGATCCAGGATCTTCCTTTGGGGGCGGGGCTTGACCCCGCTGAGGTCATATTTTGATAAGGACTCGGATGCTTTTGGGAGGGGATTGAGACCCTTAGCCCCACGCTGGATCCGCTATAGTGTCGTGGACAGTGACGAGTTACCAAATGGATATTTTCTAATATTGAATGTGTTGTAGGTATGTTCTCTATGCAACAAGTCGTTCATAACGTCAAGCGAGCTGTCGCGGCACATCAACAAGCACAGGGGCGTCAAGAATTACAAATGCGACATCTGTGGCTCGGCTTACGCGCAGAGCAGGGATCTGGTATGTCCGATAGATTTACCTAGCATTTTGTGAGGTGAACTTGTGCCCCTCTCGTTTGGGTCCCATTCGATATCCATAATTCCTATAATTCGGGTAACAGTAATATTTTCCGTGATCGACATTTGCAATAAAAGCGACATAATCTATGTATTAACAAAGTAATCCGTTAGAATTGCGGTTTTATGGTCTGAGCGAATAAAGATCACATTTGAATAACAAATGCTACCTGAAAGCTAGTTGGGCGTCTTATTCTCACGATTTTTTCTTATGCATAAGGGCTATTTTAGTTAACTCTTCTCTATTACTTTACATGTCATCAATTTATACAATAGCAGTAAGCATACAGTATTGGAATTAATAATTTTTATTTTCAGAAATTACACAAAATGAAAAAACATCAGATCAACACTCAGAATACCACTCAAAACGACGCATTCAATAACAGCAGCAACATCGACATCATCGGCATTGACGTAGGAAAGGAAGGGAGCTCCTTGCCAACCAAAGTGCAAAGTGGGCATAGACCAGACATAGAGAATATAGGCTTGGTTAGCAAAGACCATATGCATCCAGGCAGTGGAAAGCAAGCTCCACCACATACCCTGTGCCAGAAGGGGTTTCAACAGTACGGAACCAAGCTCGATCCCCACACTTGTACTGTGTGTGGTGAAGTGTTCGACTATATTACTGCGTTAGCGCGTCATTATTTGCATCGCCATAAAGATTGTGACCCAATACCTGTAGTATGAAGGTCTCGGAAAAGGGACACAGGAATAGTAGATTGTACAACAAGTGCATAAAACGAGCTATTTCACCAGAGACGTTTATATCCACCCGAGCCACCGGCGAAGGTGGATAGTAAAGTCGGGGGATAAAATGGCTCATTTATGCCCGAGTTATACCTACACACTGCTTATCACTTCAACTGCGAGAAAATAACAAATATTTGCATAATTTAATAAAATAATATATCATACTTCATTCCCGGATTCCCGCCACTTTACTTGTTTAATTTTCGACATATTAGACTTAAACTTACTACCAAGTCATTGGTTGGTCAATGGTTCGATACGTTTTTAAGTAATAATTGACTTCTATTATATCTGGTTTAATTAATTCAGTAATAGAAAACACGGATGTGAAATTTTATTAAAGCAAATCAAATAAAATGACAAGTTTATTCTACGAAGTTTTATTATGCGTGTGGCTGGTTAGCCGCTATTATAATCTTAGTCTTTAAAAAAAAATTACTTTGTGGACTGGTGCATAAAAATGGCATTTTGTGCAGCATACATCCAGTACAAAGGCGAACTTTGCAAGCATGAGAAGTGAAAAGAGATGTTCTTACATTAAGGATAACTTTTCCCTTACCCATACTCACGTTTTTGGCAAGTGTACGTTCTAAATCCTAACGAATGTTTTCTTGATCTATCTAAAAGGATAATAAAAAAACCGGACAAGTGCGAGTTCAACTCGTGTGGTGAGGGTTCCATAAAATATTGAGAATTTTCCCGTTAATTTGAATACTCAAACTTCTTATAGGTTTTCCTGTAATTTTTAGGCAAGGAACTATTTTCCATAATTTTTTCAGAATTTTTAGCCCAGTAGTTTCGGAGATAAGGGGGGAGGAATGGTCAAAATTCGTCTTTTTTCCTAAATTACTTCAAATCAGTTGTTTCTAAAATTATAATAAAAATATATCCGAGATGCTTACAACAACCTCTTTCATTTGATATGTCACACAATAGAGTTTGGGAAACTTTTTTTTTTATTTTCCAGTTCACTTAGTCAAAAGTGAAGTTGTTTAGAATTCATTAATTTACTTTACGCGTCCATCTTTGGGTCACCAATTTACATATGTAAATACACTTTGGTCACATATGTGTACTAAATTTCAACTCAACCGGTCCAGTAGTTTCGGAGCAAATCATCTGTGACAGACGGACAGACAGACAATCGAGTGATCCTATAAGGGTTCCCTTTTTTCCTTTTAAGGTACCGGAACCCTAAAAAGGGACATTATGTTTACAGAAATGGACGTCCTCAGTAACATGTTAGAGGCATTTGTGTTCTTGGGAGTTAAATGCATTGTTTTGTAATTTACTTGAGTCCAAGGCACTTGAAGGCTCTTCTACACAATGGGCCATCATGACGGCAGGATAGGGCTTAGTTATGCGGTGGAAGGAGATACAAGTGTGTCTTTCTCCTTTTAACGCGTAATTGCGTCCCGTATGATTGCCCAATTGTGTAGAGGAGCCTTAACATATTAAATGTGTCTTTCTTAAAAAAAAAAACTATTTATTTCTTGAGTTTGTATGTCCTTAAAATAAAAAACCGGCCAAGTGCGAGTCGGACTCGCGCACGAAGGGTTCCGTACCATTATCTATTAAAACAGCAAAAAAATCATGTCTGTTGTATGGAGCCCCAGTGCGACTCGCACTTGGCCGATTTTTTAGTATGTGTTGTTATAGCTGCAACAGCAATACATCTGTGAAAATTTCAACTGTCTAACTATCATGGTTCATGAGATACTGTCTGGTGACAGACTGACAGACAGCGAAGTCTTAGTAATAGGGTCCCGTTTTTACCCTTTGGGTATGGAACCCTAAAAAAGCAGCATTCTACACACAGTCAGTGTTCAGTTCATTTCCATTAAGTTCAAGAAATCTCAACTAACTGAATGTAATGGCTCAGTGCCCCAAAGCGAGTCTTGGCCTCCATGACACAAGTTGTTACCATTTGTCCCAATCTATTATTCTTCACACTTTGTATATTTTGTATGTTCGTTTTTTGCTGAATATTTACTGAAAAATCTTAGAAGTGTTTGTAAAATAGTAAAATGTATTTATAATGGTCATTGTCTTTCTAAAATATAATGAATACCTACATTTCAGCAAAACCTGTACTTGGTGTATAAAAAATGGGCTTTTCTACTCAAAAATTTCATTACTATTCTGAATAAAGGCTGTGCCTTCACTAAATGGTACAATCTATGTATTTAAAATGACTTGAAAGCCAGACAAAATTAAGAATATGGATAAAACTGGTTCATTTTACAGTTAACTTAAATTAATTTATTAAACCATGTTTTTAAATTAACATTAGTTTTATTTGCACTATATTTTTCAAGCTCTATAACTTAATTGGTTATCCTAGTTGTTTTAGCGAATTGGGATCCATGGCTCCAAAATGTCTCCGATCTTCTTCCTCTCTGCAACAAATAAGTATGGATGCATAAAAAAATCCTGCTAATATTTTAAATATTTATGACTATCACACAAAAACAGCTGAATGGATTGTAATTAATTTGGCACTGACAAAGTTTTAATGTGGATTAATTGAACAAGCTAGTGAGGCGAAATGTCTGGCTGTTCTCCAGTATATGGGGTTTTTGTTGCTTCGGTTTTTGGAATATTAAAGAGAAATTTGAAAAAAGTCAAGATGAGGTCTATAGCTCGCAGAGTAACTAGAAAAAATAAGATTAACTGGGATCCATCCTTAGATGAAAGAATACCTGGAACTAGGAAGTCTTCAGGATGGAGTTCAATATAATGCCTGTATACTGCATCTCTTTCAGCAAAATAAGCATCTCGCCGCTTTTGGGCAAAACTCAGTACAGTAACCCAACCAGCTACACCAAGGATGTGTTTCTGAATACCTGTAACGAAATCGTACAATTACATGTATAATAATCGTTTGAACTAAATGTATTTTGAATAATCGAGATGTTATATTATGTAATTACCGCTAAAGACTGGACGTCTCGTGCCAAAGTTAATGAATACTCCCGTGGCAATTCCAAAACCAACACCTAAAATTTCTGGCCAGAACTTATTCAGGAGTGGTTTTTGCCTGTCACTGTCTCCTAATTTTAGCAAATCAATCGCAGACATTTGCGAAGACATTTTTATTTATGATTTATCTCGTCTTCGGCACGATATAGGTAATATTTTTCGATCAAAAGTGCTGTCAAATCGAAATGTCAATGTCATGTCAGCAGTCAGATGTCAGTATATATTGTTGCCATATTCAGCGTAAAACCATTATTACCATAGCTTGTCCTGAGGTCCATGTTGTAACTATGACTGTGTCTCTATCTGCTGTTGTGATAAATTGTTACAATTCAGTTGTGGCAAATAGAAAAAAAAGTGGAACTATGACAAGGACAACGAATGATATTTCCTTTTCTGTCACACTTATCGAGATTTGTATGCTACCATCTCGCTCGGACGTGGTATTATTATTACCATAGCTTCTCCCGAGTATCTTAGGTCCATGCCTTTGCCTACTCAGAAATGACAAATGTAAAGTAACGCATCAGCATTGCAATTCAGCGAGGAAATGCCGCCAGCATCCTCGGTACAATGCCTCGAGGGCCTTTTTTAGATTTAACTTAGTTTTAATTTATCTTAGTTAATGTTAATCTTGTATTTAAAAAAAAAAAAAAAAAAGTAACAGTAACATTGACATTGACAGTCCATGTCTCTATCAGTGTGTGTAGTGTCAGTCGTAGAAAAAATAGCGTGAAAGTTGAAACTTAACCTCTGTTATTAGTTTAAATTTCTGTAATTTCCTTTTTATTTAGACGACGTTATATTAAACAATGGTAAGTTATTAAGATTATAGGAATTAGTTTATTATTAAACTTCAATTTTGTTTATAAGTAAAGCAAACTTGCCCGTGTCACGTGTTATTTGTTTTCGCAGGGGAAGCAAAAGAAAACTCGTAAAATCGTGGAAAAGCGGTTCGCAAAAATGAAAAAAATGATAAGTCCTAGTGATAGTCGAATAAAAGCAAGCGAAAGAGCTCCTCCTAAGAAGAAAAAACCTGACGATCCGCATAAATTAAAGATTCGCGAAGCACCGCAAGCAAGCTCGGCGCTATTCTTCCAATACAACACACAATTAGGCCCTCCGTATCACATCCTCATTGATACAAACTTCATAAATTTCTCTATCAAAAACAAATTGGACATAGTACAGAATATGATGGACTGTTTGTATGCAAAATGCATACCATATATAACAGACTGTGTTTTGGCAGAGTTGGAGAAACTTGGTCGCAAGTATCGGGTAGCACTAAGAATAATAAAGGACCCTAGATTTGAAAGGATTGCTTGTCTCCACAAGGGCACATATGCTGACGATTGCATAGTGCAGCGTGTGACGCAACACAAGTGCTACATAGTTGCCACTAATGACAAGGACTTGAAGAGGAGGATAAGAAAAATAGCAGGTGTGCCCATCATGTATGTTGCTGACCATAAGTATACGATTGAGAGAATGCCAGATGCTTATGGTGCACCTAAGGGAGCTATTTAGTATTAAACTTAGTTATAAATATCTGATTCTTTTATTTTCCAACATTTCCTCAATCCCTGTAATGATTTTAATATACATTTAAGGTTTATTGCGCAAAAGAAAAACTTACACAAAAAGCAGAAGTATGGCCATACAGCATTCCCTACCAGTCATTGTTGAGGCAAAGGTTGTTTTTTTTGTGGCGATATATAACACAACCTAGTTTACAAAGGCCCTGGCATTTCACAAAACTAAAAAAATAAGTATTGGACATTCTTTATTGTTATTTAATCTTTTCGACGCCAACGACGCATATATCGCAGAGCAGGTTCACCGCTAACGACTGATATATGCGACAAAGAGCCCAGCGCGTTAGCAACCTTCTTGACATAAGGTTTAACTCCGCACTAAATACTGGCTCGCACGCCACTATGTACTCTGCCGAAACGAGCCACCGTTGCTGCTGTCGCCATTTTAAATCAAACTAGACAAATCACGGAAAGGGAGGGACTTAAATGATCAGCCAACACTAAGTAGATTAGACACTCTCTTCAACTAAAACATTAGTAATAAAAAATCTTGTAAGAGTGTAGAATAAAAATAAGGGAAACTTACCTCAAAATGTTTTTTTAGGGGCTTAGAAACAAAAACGTATCACGATACATCCGCGTGTTGCCGGAGCAGCTCGCTAACTCTAGTTGTGTATGATCGGGTGCCGAGCGCTTCCAATTGACATAGAGCTCTTTTCCTTTCCAGAACAGCGCATTCGAGCCACTGTTCCCTCCAAGCCTTACTCACAATTTTATCTATCTGCATCAATATCATCAAATCTTAATTATATCAAAAATGCTAACTATGGATTAGAATATACATTTCATATTTATGAGCTTTGTCATTAATCTGGATGAGATCCATTTTTAGCATTAATTAAGATGGGCCCATTATAATCTCCCTTTTTGAACCCAAGCATAGAGAGAGAGAAAGATATGTGGACACAGATTTTTAGGACATACATTATATGGAGTCATTCACCATGTCTACATTTGTATCATTACTAACAAATATTCGTGTCACATTGTAGTACACATTTATGGTGGGTTGCACCAACTTACGATTAAAGACCGTTCAACGTTAAATATGGCGCCGGCAGCTGTCATTCCATACAAACTTGTCAAACTTTCCATACATTCAGATTTTAACGAACACCGCTTACGATCGTACCCTTAACCTTTTCAACGCTCTATCAAAGAGAAGAGTTGTCAACCACACGCCAAATCAACAAGACATTTAGAGCGGTGTTAAACCTTATGTCAATGCAAGAAGGTTGCTATCGCGCTGGGCTCCTTGACGCACATATCAGTCGTTGGCGTTGAACCTGCGGTGCGGATATATGCGTCGTTGGCGTCGAAAAGATTAATACTTGCCATTTGTCTTCTTTAAGGAACAAAAATATGGTTAGAACTGTAAGGAAAAAATATGTTTATAGTTAATACTTTAATTTATTCAATTAACATACTTCAAATAGAGGTATTTGGGGTGCCAGGAGAGCCTACCACATCAATGATCTCCCCTGTTGGTTTGGTCTCATTGTCAGTGTTCGAGTTACAAATAGACGCTGGTATTGTTAGAGTCTGAAACAAGACAAATATCATTGTAAAGCAATATTATTAGTCCGAGATACGAATAGAGGCACGACCTTCACCCATCTGTTGTATTTTATGGTGGCACCACAGTTGGCGGTATTTGCCCTAATATTCGAGTTGCATCTTTTTCCTTCCTCCGACAAAAGAAAGAGAAGCAACGATGCAACGCGAACACGCAACCCCAAGTGTGGTGCCAGTATTATATCAAATTTAGTGCAAACATGTTCGCGTGAGGTACCTTAATTAAGGTGACGTAGGTTCATGGTCTTCTCTCCCTCTCACTGAGCATAAGCGTGAGCGAGATGGAAGTGCGTATTCGGAAGCGCGGATATCATGTTTTTTCATTAAACATTTTTGTGGGTTTAAATAAATCATAAAGTAACAAACATGATATTGCCGATTTTTTTAAACCAATTTTAATATGTTTAGCTTTTGTGAATAATTTGTTACGAATGTTTTAAGAGTATTTTTGACCTATGTTCGTGATTTTTTCGTGAAAGTCAAAAACTCTGGATTCGAATAGCTAATAGTCCCTCGAAAAAGGCCTCAAAATTGCTAATTAAATTTAGGGCAGCCGTATTATGATCCAAACAAGCACGACTTTTTAAAAATCCGTTTTCTGAACTTACGTCGCCCTAGTAAGTAGTAGTTAAGGCTTATGTCGCGACGTCTAGACGTTGTACACGTGAACGAGTTAAAAATATTTCGCCAATGGGTTGACCAAAAAATTCCTGGCCAGAGTATGAACAGTTAAAAATTCAATAATGTATTGTTTTCTTAAATATTGCACTCAATTGTATAACTCAGCGATCGGCAACCTTTTAGCAACCAAGGGCCACATATCTAGTAGCTTACGAAATTGTCGCGCGCCGCACTTCTTAATAACTTGTGATTTTATCAGGTAATTTCAAAATCCTGAATTAAACAACCTTTTGTAAGTGAGGGGCTCGCGTGCCGTAAGTAAGAGCTCGCGGGCCGCACGCGGCCTGCCGGTTTCGATCGCCGGTATAACTAACAAATTGTATACTAATCGAAAGTATGAAGCCTATAGAATATACAAACGCTAGGTTGTCTTTTTTCCTGGCCTAACTTTTGGGTTGGCAGGTAGTTATAAACGGGCAAGTCGCAACTAGTAATCTACACTCACCTGTTTCAAAAAAATTGGCCCTACCACTTACAGGCGGACGCGTCGGAATCTGCCCAGCGGGACTCGGCCTGTTTGAGGTGAGTGCAACTATACTCCAGGCAAAATACGGTTCCGAAAAACATTAATATATAATAGCGTTTTTTTTGTTTATTTCATTCTAAATCGTTATTCTAAGATACCTACTTTATTCAAGAATCCAACAAAATTTCCACCCGGAAGTAATTATATAGATTTAAATTAAACATTCATTGTCTTTTTTATTTTATTTATATTGAATATTTTAAAGCAAATGTAAATGAACCTGAATAAAGATAAAAAGAAATATTAATATTTATCCGGACTTTTTAGGAGCTAATTAAATAATGTTTTTTTGATGTCTGATTTTTTATTGGATTTTGCCTCTAGGTAACTATTTAATTGATAATATATCGGTTACATTAAAAAAAATAGCTATTATAATTATTATAAATTATTTCCCAATTTGAAATTTTTTCCATACAAGTTGTCAGTTCATTGCCTGGACTACTAAGGCTTAGTGTCATTCACTCTCAAGTCCATATCAGTATATTAAATAACTATATAAGAATGGAATATACGGAATGTCATTGGTACCCTGGAAGTGAATCAGTTCTTTGCTTTCGGCGTCGAGACACAAGGTCCTTGGGGTAAGGGTGCGCTGAAGCTCCACAGGGAGCTCAGCAAAAGCCTGAGAGAGACAACAGGCGACAGTCGCGCCGGCAGCATTCTCGCGCAAAATATTCGTTTTTTTTTCTAAGTTTAAGGCTTAGTTTTAGTTATTTTAATTTAATAATAATTTTAATCTCCTATTTACACTGTAAGTATCATGTTTTTTTAATAAAACAATTTTCCCCACTATATAAGCAGTTATGCATTAGGCCTCTCACAGCCAGCGCGGCTTGGCGACGCGCGTGCGTTCATGGAATGAACGAACACGATCGAATGTATGAACTGCCTCTCGTCGCGTCATTTACATTCATCACTAGTCAAACTAATGAACAATCAAACGTGATAAATAAACAAAAATTGGCCATAGTTTTGAGAAAGTGCCCAATCCAAAAGCATAATAAATTATTTCAAAACAAGTAAGTGTATTTGGCACTCGTTCGTTTGAAAGAAACCTAGCTGTCTGCAAAACTATGGTCAGTTCAGCATGTCATATTAAGATTCTCAAATAAAGTTATACCTTTCCTGGATTCAGAGCTTCATATTGATGTCTCAGTGCTTGCAAGTCAAATTCACACGATACTAAAGCATTCTTCAAATCCAAAGCCAGCGCAAGATCAGATCGGAGCTCATTGAAGTGTTTGCATATTGCCTCAGTAGGCGTTGGTGCGATATCTGTAAAACAAAATTGCTAATTAGGTCATTTTCATTTGAAAACAGAGGTCTTCCTTCACTGGAGATCTCAAAAAAAGCAATTGGTTGTTGAGATACTTTCAAGATGTCATCTAAATTTGATGAAAAATGTGTGCAAGTAACCCATTTGAATTGGTGGCACTTTTACTAGGCTACATTTACAAGTCACGCATGCCATGGCTGATTAACCTTTTCAACGCTCTGTCAAAGAGAAAAGTTGTCAACCACACGCCAAATCAACAAGACATTTAGTGCGGAGTTAAACCTTATGTCAATGCAAGAAGGTAGCTAACGCGCTGGGTTCCTTGACGCATTATATCAGTCGTCGGCGTTGAACCTCCGTTGCGGATATATGCGTCGTTGGCGTCGAAAAGATCAAGCTGGATTGGTTGATTGATTGTATGGTCGAGGAAAAAAATACTAAACATTCAAATTCCTCGACTGTACATCATAATTAAAAGTTACTTGTGAAGGTTGTAGGTTCAAATCCCGGCTCATACCACTGGGTTTTCAAAACTGTAAGAAATATAATTAGATATGTATATTCAACAGCAAAAGTAGGTTATCATTTTTTCACCTTATCGCAATGGAATAAGGTACAAAAGTGATAACTTACTTTTGCTCTTGACGGTACCCACCAATGCCCATAAGCCTGAGCTCCTGCTCGACGGCCTTGGTCTTGCGCTGGCCGACCCCCGGGGGCAGCTTCATGCGCTGCGAGCGCAGCCACGCGCCCGAGCTGCGCGCCTCCGGGAACTTGATGCCGGACCACTCCACAGTCTGCAACATCTGTACCCACCAATGCCCATAAGCCTGAGCTCCTGCTCGACGGCCTTGGTCTTGCGCTGGCCGACCCCCGGGGGCAGCTTCATGCGCTGCGAGCGCAGCCACGCGCCCGAGCTGCGCGCCTCCGGGAACTTGATGCCGGACCACTCCACAGTCTGCAACATCTGTACCCACCAATGCCCATAAGCCTGAGCTCCTGCTCGACGGCCTTGGTCTTGCGCTGGCCGACCCCCGGGGGCAGCTTCATGCGCTGCGAGCGCAGCCACGCGCCCGAGCTGCGCGCCTCCGGGAACTTGATGCCGGACCACTCCACAGTCTGCAACATCTGTACCCACCAATGCCCATAAGCCTGAGCTCCTGCTCGACGGCCTTGGTCTTGCGCTGGCCGACCCCCGGGGGCAGCTTCATGCGCTGCGAGCGCAGCCACGCGCCCGAGCTGCGCGCCTCCGGGAACTTGATGCCGGACCACTCCACAGTCTGCAACATCTGTACCCACCAATGCCCATAAGCCTGAGCTCCTGCTCGACGGCCTTGGTCTTGCGCTGGCCGACCCCCGGGGGCAGCTTCATGCGCTGCGAGCGCAGCCACGCGCCCGAGCTGCGCGCCTCCGGGAACTTGATGCCGGACCACTCCACAGTCTGCAACATCTGTACCCACCAATGCCCATAAGCCTGAGCTCCTGCTCGACGGCCTTGGTCTTGCGCTGGCCGACCCCCGGGGGCAGCTTCATGCGCTGCGAGCGCAGCCACGCGCCCGAGCTGCGCGCCTCCGGGAACTTGATGCCGGACCACTCCACAGTCTGCAACATCTGTACCCACCAATGCCCATAAGCCTGAGCTCCTGCTCGACGGCCTTGGTCTTGCGCTGGCCGACCCCCGGGGGCAGCTTCATGCGCTGCGAGCGCAGCCACGCGCCCGAGCTGCGCGCCTCCGGGAACTTGATGCCGGACCACTCCACAGTCTGCAACATCTGTACCCACCAATGCCCATAAGCCTGAGCTCCTGCTCGACGGCCTTGGTCTTGCGCTGGCCGACCCCCGGGGGCAGCTTCATGCGCTGCGAGCGCAGCCACGCGCCCGAGCTGCGCGCCTCCGGGAACTTGATGCCGGACCACTCCACAGTCTGCAACATCTGTACCCACCAATGCCCATAAGCCTGAGCTCCTGCTCGACGGCCTTGGTCTTGCGCTGGCCGACCCCCGGGGGCAGCTTCATGCGCTGCGAGCGCAGCCACGCGCCCGAGCTGCGCGCCTCCGGGAACTTGATGCCGGACCACTCCACAGTCTGCAACATCTGTACCCACCAATGCCCATAAGCCTGAGCTCCTGCTCGACGGCCTTGGTCTTGCGCTGGCCGACCCCCGGGGGCAGCTTCATGCGCTGCGAGCGCAGCCACGCGCCCGAGCTGCGCGCCTCCGGGAACTTGATGCCGGACCACTCCACAGTCTGCAACATCTGTACCCACCAATGCCCATAAGCCTGAGCTCCTGCTCGACGGCCTTGGTCTTGCGCTGGCCGACCCCCGGGGGCAGCTTCATGCGCTGCGAGCGCAGCCACGCGCCCGAGCTGCGCGCCTCCGGGAACTTGATGCCGGACCACTCCACAGTCTGCAACATCTGTACCCACCAATGCCCATAAGCCTGAGCTCCTGCTCGACGGCCTTGGTCTTGCGCTGGCCGACCCCCGGGGGCAGCTTCATGCGCTGCGAGCGCAGCCACGCGCCCGAGCTGCGCGCCTCCGGGAACTTGATGCCGGACCACTCCACAGTCTGCAACATCTGTACCCATCAATGCCCATAAGCCTGAGCTCCTGCTCGACGGCCTTGGTCTTGCGCTGGCCAACCCCCGGGGGCAGCTTCATGCGCTGCGAGCGCAGCCACGCGCCCGAGCTGCGCGCCTCCGGGAACTTGATGCCGGACCACTCCACAGTCTGCAACATCTGTACCCACCAATGCCCATAAGCCTGAGCTCCTGCTCGACGGCCTTGGTCTTGCGCTGGCCGACCCCCGGGGGCAGCTTCATGCGCTGCGAGCGTAGCCACGCGCCCGAGCTGCGCGCCTCCGGGAACTTGATGCCGGACCACTCCACAGTCTGCAACATCTGTACCCACCAATGCCCATAAGCCTGAGCTCCTGCTCGACGGCCTTGGTCTTGCGCTGGCCGACCCCCGGGGGCAGCTTCATGCGCTGCGAGCGCAGCCACGCGCCCGAGCTGCGCGCCTCCGGGAACTTGATGCCGGACCACTCCACAGTCTGCAACATCTGTACCCACCAATGCCCATAAGCCTGAGCTCCTGCTCGACGGCCTTGGTCTTGCGCTGGCCGACCCCCGGGGGCAGCTTCATGCGCTGCGAGCGCAGCCACGCGCCCGAGCTGCGCGCCTCCGGGAACTTGATGCCGGACCACTCCACAGTCTGCAACATCTGTACCCACCAATGCCCATAAGCCTGAGCTCCTGCTCGACGGCCTTGGTCTTGCGCTGGCCGACCCCCGGGGGCAGCTTCATGCGCTGCGAGCGCAGCCACGCGCCCGAGCTGCGCGCCTCCGGGAACTTGATGCCGGACCACTCCACAGTCTGCAACATCTGTACCCACCAATGCCCATAAGCCTGAGCTCCTGCTCGACGGCCTTGGTCTTGCGCTGGCCGACCCCCGGGGGCAGCTTCATGCGCTGCGAGCGCAGCCACGCGCCCGAGCTGCGCGCCTCCGGGAACTTGATGCCGGACCACTCCACAGTCTGCAACATCTGTACCCACCAATGCCCATAAGCCTGAGCTCCTGCTCGACGGCCTTGGTCTTGCGCTGGCCGACCCCCGGGGGCAGCTTCATGCGCTGCGAGCGCAGCCACGCGCCCGAGCTGCGCGCCTCCGGGAACTTGATGCCGGACCACTCCACAGTCTGCAACATTATTCATCCAACTATTTACAAGAGAGACTAGTTTCACCAGGGCGAGAGAATACATGCCAGGATTTTGAGAATACCGTTTTAATAATTTACTATAAAAACGAAGCTTTAACCAACTCCTAATCAGTACCCAAATTGCTTCTAGTTTGCCTATAAAATTTGGAGAGTGCCCCCGATTTCTCCAGGATCCTATCATCAGATCCTGACCTCAATACCATTGGAAAATCTGGGAAGGATACTCTTCAAAAAAAAAAAAAATTTTTTTAATCGGTCCAGGCAAATTCGAGTCATCGGGGAACATAAATAAATTTTCTCCGTCGAATTGAGAACCTCCTTTTTTTTTAAAGTCGGTTAAAAAGTGTCATCGGACAATTTACTCGAGGACTAGTTTCACCAGGGCGAAAGTTCAAACCAACTTCAAAACAGTACCCAAATTGCCTTAAAGTTTGCCTTTAAAATTTGAAGAGTTCCCTCGATTTCTCCAGGATCCTGACCTCATTACCATGGGAAAATCTGGGAAGGATCCTCTTCAAAAATATTTTTTTTTTTATCGGTCCAGGCAAATTCGAGTAATTGGGGAATGTACCTACTTACATAAATTGAGAACCTCCTCTTTTTTTCAAGTCGGTTAAAAAGTGACAGAGGCGACGTCAGTAGCGACAGAAAAAAAGTTGAAATAATAAGTAATGCATGTCAAAAACACTTACAACTGTTTCCACAGCACGAATGGGTCTTTGCTGCGAAGAGAGTTTCTTCTTGTGCAGTTTCCTGTCATGCCGTCTGGCTATACTGGCTGGTGTGTTAGCAGAAGCGCTGGCTTCAATATTGAGGACGTGGTTTGCGCCAGCAACGCTTCCACTGTCGGCTCGCGATATAAGTTTTTGGAGGTCTTGAGTTTTGCGTTCCCTTTCTCGCTTCCTTGCTTCTATCTTCTTCAGTTCCACAAGTAACATTTGTTCTTCATCAATCTATGAATAGGAAATAGTTCATTTAAGTGTGGACAAAGTCAATGCCTTTTAAACTAGAATTTCATCAGATTATACCAGTCAATAATGGGTTCTCTATTGGATCGCATAAAATCATTTGGAATAATATAATAACGCATAATTTTTTTAAGCCGAATTAGCGTTAAGCCTAACCGTATTATGGCATAATTTTTTAGGCATAAAATTAAAAAGCATAAACGTAAATAGCATAATCATCACAAAGACTAACATCAGATAGCATAAATACAAAAAGACATAATAATTACTTGGCATCATTACAAAACGCATAAAAATTGTGTCCTAAAAAATAAAACCATGCATTACACAAAGTGCAACGTTCGACTTATAACCAGAGTAAATGATGCACAAAATCATGAAATCACATCCAAACAGATAAAGAACCACAATCACGAGCCTGATGCACTACGAGAAAAGGTTAGTTTTGTAATCATATGAATTTAGTAACAAAGGCGAGGTCGACGGAGGTCCGCTTCACGGACCTCCTATTCTGCGTTGTTTAGGCGCTTCGCGCCTGGATATCA
Source organism: Epinotia nisella (assembly GCA_932294315.1). Classification (NCBI taxonomy): domain Eukaryota; kingdom Metazoa; phylum Arthropoda; class Insecta; order Lepidoptera; family Tortricidae; genus Epinotia; species Epinotia nisella. Next base: position 10,473,495 of record OW028674.1, read on the forward strand.
TGCTAACATAACCTAACCTAATCTAACGTAACCAAACCATGGCATAACAGATTTGCACATTTTGTGGGAAAACATCATCCACATTTTTATTATTTAGCAAGAAAGAGTTCCCAAGAAATACACCACCAAATTACTCAAATTGAACAAAGAGAACTTGGGATAGAACCACCACCAAAAAAGAAAAAATACATCAATAAACAGAACCATTTGAACAATATTATCAATAATAAACATGAATATCCAACAAAAATTGCATTTCTACAAGCCATAGCAGGTAATCTAAAACTCAAATAAAGAAGCACAATTACAAAGAAAAAAATTAATACAGAATAATACATTGCTTACAAAATAATGCATGAATGAAAGTAAATAAGCGTACATAAATGCATGCTAACAACGAAATTGTGTTTTATTCATTTAGAAAACAGAAATTATGTTCAAAACAGATATGATAAATAATTATTAGCCCATACAATAGTATGCATAATGAGTATTAGTCGAATACAAATTAGTCCAAGTAAAATTATTCTAAAACCATAGTATGCCAAACAAAGTAGTAGGCCAAAGTATTATTATGCGACAGTATTATTATGCCAATAGAAATTATGCCAAATCAATTATGCGAAACTATATTAGTCTAAAAAAAATTATGCCAATGAAAGGGATCCCTCAATAATGTGTACACCACTGAAATGTGGATATTACACTTCAAGTTATATCTGTGTTGATATACTTGAAGTGCCAACAAATCCGTAATATTCAACAATGTCACAAACACAATGACCGGTTTTGTACCATCCGATTCCGAATCAAGCGGCTCTGAACCGCGCGGGGCTACCGCGAAACGAAAATGAACTTCGTTCGTGAATCGCCCTCTCTGTCGCTCGAACTAGCAAGTGTGAGAGACGGAGATACAAAAACGAACTTCGTTTTCGTTTCGCGGTAGGCCCTCCTCGGTAGTGGACGTCTTTCGGCTGATATCTTGATTCAGAAATGCTCATGGAATTCATCAAATCAATGCACAGGATTACTAATAACTTAAAATGAATAACACACCTGCTCCTGTGTTCTGTCAAATAATCTGCGTAATTGTTCTTTCCTCTTCCTCTCATGGTCAGCATCATAATGATAAGTGCGCTTTTCACCATTCACTGTCGCCACAGCATTAGACCATGGATTTGTCTTCAACTGAAAATCAAAGTTAAAAGTTCATAGAACCGTATCCTACGGATAAGTAACTGAAAAAAACCGGCCAAGTGCAAGTCGGACTCGCGCACCGAGGGTTCCGTACAAAGCTGTAGGTATATAAGTAAATTATTAAAAATATTTTTATTATATGATGTAATTAAAAAATTACGGTTTTCGCAATTTTTCCTTTATCTGTGCTATAATAAGACATTGCTTCGTACCAAATTTCAAGATTCTGAGTTCACGGGAAGCACCCTGTAGGTTTTGATTCCCTTGCGAGTTTCGAAAATTTGCGGCATAAACGGCTGTATCTTTTGATTGCTTTGGCTTAAAAGTTTGATTTTTTCACAGCTCCAAGGGACAGTGGACCTGAGTATTTGATATAAATTTTAGCTTGATACCTCCATGCATTCCTGAGAAAAAGGGTCTTGATAGACGGACGGACGGATGGACAACAAAGTGATCCTATAAGGGTTCCGTTTTTTCCTTTCGAGGTACAGAACCCTAAAAAGACTAATTTTTTTTCATACAAAAGGTATGTTATCAGAAGCATAATTTCGAATCAATTGATAACCTCATTCATCAAAAATCGTTTCAATATCATAAACGCTACGGGGAAACACAGCACATAAATACAAACAGACTACTAAAATCAATAGGTAAATATAGAAAACAAAACACAAATATTGAAAAAATATCTAACAAATATTTAGAAAATTATGATTTTTTGAACGACAAAGACGACATTAATTAAGCCAAAGTTAAAGTCAAAGTGATTTATTCTTCAATTTAGGCATATTACATGCACCTATGAATGTCGATAAACTATCACCGGTTCGGAAAGTAAACCTCTGCCTCGAGAAGAACCGGCGTAAAAAACTCGGCGAGGTGTCATTTTTTCAAAACAGTATACAATATATCATATCAGTATCAGAGTATTATAAAATTTTAAAATTACATTGCTACAGTAGAAAGCCTATTTATTTTACGACAGATTTCTAGTGCAGGATTTTATCGCTGCCAACTATCCCTATCCATGATGTAGTCGTTTATCTTATAATATGCTTTTGAAATAAGTGTCCGTTTTACGACAGATTTGAATTTAGAGTCAGTAAGTTCGGTAATGTGTTTTGGAATTTTATTGTAGAATTTTATACAATTTCCCATGAACGACTTTTTCGCTTTTACTAGCCTGTAAAAAGTTGTTTTGAGCTTCCCTGCGCTTCTGGTAACCTTGGGCCTATCAGTGTTTGTTGGGTAGTTGTATAAATTCTTCCTAACATACATTATTATTTCAAATACGTATAGCGACGGCAGTGTTAGAATATCTGTTTCCTTGAAAAATTCTCTTAATGACTCACGCGACCCGAGGTTATAAATTGCTCTAACAGCCCTTTTTTAGGGTTCCGTAGCCAAAATGGCAAAAACGGAACCCTTATAGTTTCGTCATGTCCGTCTGTCCGTCTGTCCGTATGTCACAGGCATTTTACTCGAAAACTATAAGGTGTATTTGGATAAAATTTTGAGGATAGGTGTATTTTGTTAGCCGCTACATAGTTTTGTAATTAAAATAACAATTTTTTAGGGGTGCACTCCATACATAAAACTAAACGTCAATTTTTTTTTTCATTGTGACCCCCCGTGTGGCACATCAATCGATAGGCCTTTCAAAATAAATATTAGGTTTCTTAGCATTTTTTTTGATTAAGTGAATAGGGTCGGAGATAATCGCCCCGAAAGTGACTAAAATTCTGTCCCCCCCCCTCTAATTTTTGAACGGTGTATTTTAAAAATATGGAAAAATTCATGGACATAGGGCTTATTAATTTCATTCACCGAAAATTGTTTTGAACAAGATCGGTTCAGAGGTTTTCGAGATATTGCTGAAAAACTGCCTTCCTCAAAGAAAAGGACGTAAGTGCCGTAAAATTTCTGTGACGATACGACCTTTTTAATAGGCACGGAACCCTTCGTTTTGCGTGGTCCGACACGCACTTGGCCGGTTTTGTAAAATAAATACAGTCTCAATATCTGCCGCTGATCCCCATAAAATAAGACCATAAGTAATTATACTGTTAAAGTAAGCAAAGCCAATAGTTTAATATACTGGCATTAGTCATTTATTCGTTGTGTAAGTTGGCCTGTTATTTTGTAAAACCATTTCTCCTTTCATGTAACATGTGAGCACATAATGAGGAGCCTTGGTTTATAAGTTGTTTTAATTTTTTTTATTCCGTTTATGATATTTATGGTCATTAAGGTCTTTGGTTATGGTGGCGTTGTTGTCGCCACCTTCCCTGATATATGGTAGAGGAAGGCCATGGCTGGGATACGTGTCATGCTCGTGGAAGGGTACTGTATAGGTACTAATGATCACACTTATAATATCATAAATGCGAAAGTTTGGATGTTTGTTACTAAATCACGCAAAAACGGCTGAACGGATTAAGATGAATTTTACTATACAAATAAAGTATAGAATACTTTTTATTTCAGTAAAAGTCCAACAAAAGGAAGTCAGCATGAACGAAGTCGCCGGCTAAAGCTAGTTATTAATAAGGCAATACATACTTTGCCCAAAGTTGCAGAGATGTGATAATAGCGCTCCTTCAAATCTTCAATACTGCGATCCCTGAAGGCCGCTCGGTCCCATCTGTCATGGACCACAATAAATCGGAGATCAAATCTCTGGCACAGGTCCATCAGATGATCCGTCTCCGCTTGACTCCAGTCTTCCGATTTTAAGTATTGGTGGTATTCGGATTCCGAATATGAAGGGATGGATACTTGCTGCAACATCAAAACAATAAAAACGTTTTTGCCGTACAATTATTGAGTGTCATAATCATAAGTTCATGTGTGTATCTGTGTGTCTATGGCGTCAATTGCCACCTGACATCGAGGCAGCGCTGCGCGGGCATTTACTAGACGTCGACGCTCGAAAGACGCTATGTGACTGTGTCTAGTAGAGTTATATGCCTTTATAAAAATTAGTAGAAAATTACGTAGGATGGTTTTTTAATACTAATCGGTTATTAATAACTTAAACATCATAAATCTTTGATAATAGTAGATTAACTTGGTACCAATCATTCCATAACTTCCTAGTAGAAGTGAATTTTTACGAGCATAGACTTTAAAATCATTTTTTTTTCAATTCGTATATTTTGCCTTATCTTATCTAGTTGAGGGCCCTTTCGGATACACTTCGACACAGTGGGATCTTTTGTGCATTTGCCCTCCCCTTTATAGCTATTCCCAAGCTCGCTCCATCATTTCCACAAAGCGGATGACGCAGCTCAGTGGGAGCACTCTGAATTCCTTTGGTTGCCGGTAGCCGTTACCAAAGAGATTCATTCTTTGTCTGGCAAGGGCATGACATTCACACAGTAAGTGTTCCATAGTCTCATCCTCCTCGCCACACATTCTACAGTCTGTACTGTTTGATAGTCCCATCTTGGCCAAGAGATCCTTAACGCCGAAGTGACCTGTGAACACCCCAGATATAATCCTGAGTTGCTTCCTGCTGGGTTTCCAGAGTTTTTTGGTCCAACCCGAATCCACTCCTTCTACGAAGAGCTTTGAGACATTTTGCCTACTGCATATTTCAAAATTTATAAAAAAAATAATGATTGCACCTAGGAAAATGATTCTTTTTTCACTGAATAGCTAATTTTACCTAGGTTTAGGAGATATTAATAAGTCCATACCGCTAAGTGGTCCCTTTTCCCAGACACAGTCACATATGATTCCGTTGAAATAGCAACTAATGAAGTGCTAAATGCGTGAAGTGCCAAGTGTATATTATATTACCTTATTAAACTGTGCAAATGGATAATCCTTAGCCTCATCCGAAGCCCTCTTCCAGTGGTGGAACACTGCATTATCTTTACGAGCAGGATTAGTGAATGGAGCCCATGTCCATTTTCTCACTTTTCGCATGCCCAGCTTGGCTTTAGTTTGTTTATAGGCTTTACCTGTGAATTACAATGCTAATTTCAGAGACAAATTGAACGAGCAAGTAAAACAATCGAAGTTCTCTGTTTTAGTTTGAGCCAAAATTCTTGCTGCTGGACATTGGCCTCCCCCAAAGAGACTGGTCCTATACCTTGTGGCCCAAGTCACCCAAAGCGCAATGAAGAGGGCTATGTTGGGAGTTTCTCTGCGTGATCGCATCAGAAATGAGGCTATCTGCAGCAGAACCAAGGTAACCGATATAGCCCTCCGAATTGCTAAACTTAAGTGGCAGTGGGCGGGGCATTGCACATAGTATATGGCTGATGCTGATGATAATTTTGTCTTTACAAAACAAACAATTGGAAGTCAAGCTAAAAAGCTTGACTTTCAATTGTTTGTAAAACAAGCTAGAATTGGTTTGTCTAAGAATGGCCAATCTATTATGTAGAAAAATTGCTTCTAAAATAGGCTTAGGTATTACAATGCATATACGCAAGCCTTTATTTACTTTGGACCTCTATAATATAACAAGTAATCATCATCATCAGTTGTTCCCTCAATGCTGAGGATCGTGACATCATGTCCTATTCTTGCTGACCAGACTCCTCCATAGTCTCCTTTCACCTGCCTTATGTATGGCTTCATGCAGATGTAGTTGCAAGGGTGCAGTGATTTGTGTGCTCCATCTAGCGAGTGGTATACCCCGGGACAAGTACTACAACTAAATTTAAAATGTGAATGTACCAGTATCGGTGGGTAGCAAGGGCGGCAGCTCCTTGTTGTCATTGTAGAGCAGCGCAAACACTTCCCTGTGCATGCCCTCCGGCCTCTTCACCGCCTTGGCAGTTACATATTTCTTCTTTATCTTATCCCCATGAATGATGCTGTCGCGAGTGATCTCTAAGGCAGGTTGCTCGATATCCAGAATATCACGAATGTCGGCCATTGTGTTGTTATTGCTGGAGTTTTGTAACTAAACACTGCATTTCACTTGTCTTAACCTTCTAGTTAATATTTTGTTAGATTAAAATAGCGTACCACAAACTAATAAGAAATAAGAGATACTATAGCGTAAAGCGTACAAACACCTACAACAATGTTTGATTTGATTGACAATTGTTTTTTTTTTAAAGACCAGTCCACCACAGATACAAAATATATGCAAATCCGAAACACGTTCAGAAATAATTAAATCCGCATCCACGCGGTCTTGCATTGCAGTGCAGTGCAAGCTATAAAGCTAACTACATACAGGCGGAATTCCTTCGCTGGATTGATCACATACACGCGGACTACATCCACAACGAAAAAATAACGTAGCAGTCATGTCTGCGGCACTCAGGTCGAAATCATGCAGTGGAATTACACAACGGAATTCTACTGCGGAAATTTCACCTGTATTTCGCCGACGAACTAAATGCGCTCGGACGTCTGGACGCGCCTTAATTCAGCATAGTTGACTGTCAATATTTGATATGATTGTCACCAAAGAGTATGTTGTATTTTCCTACGGAGAAGAGACGTCACTGCCTAGTTTTCCCTCTCTGTCAGACTTGCGAGTTCGTACGTAAGTGCAACAGAGAGGGAAAACTTCAAATGCCGTTGGCGGTAGGCCCCACAGACTAATATAGACCGGCAGTATTAAGTCAGACGATATTTCATATAGTTGTCTCTTTCACTTCTTATGTTCAGCCAAGATGAGTTAGAATGAGACAGATAGTACGGTATTTTACGGCTGTTAACGAATTGTATCCAAAAAGAACTCACCGTTGAGTCCAAAAAAGTAAACAATACTACCGAGACGTCAACGTCAAGTCGACATTTGTAGTGTTGTCACTATGTTAACGTTTTTATACATCGACATTTTATCGACTTGTATTATTTATGTAGACAAGGCGTTTGGAAAGTTTTTAGAGACAGTTTTGTATTGTTTATTGCTAATAGATAACTAAAACTATATAGATTATTATAGTGTTGTTAAATACCACTTAACTACATTTAATATATTTTTTAAAGCCTGTATCAAAAAGATGCCTCCTAGACCTCACGTAGGTGATTGTCTCAGAAACAGGACGTATGTAGTTAAGGGTTAATAGTTTTTCTTTTAAATTTGGTAAATATGTTCAGTCGACTGCAAAGAGATCGGTACGGTCAACGTTACAAAAATATGTATACATGACCTTAATGTTAAGGCAATAAAGTCGTGTATACATATTTTTGTAACTTTGGCCGTAACTTTCTCTTTGTAGTCGACTATATGTATAAATGAGATTTTGTATTGTATGGAACATTTGAACAGCCTATGCTTTAGCAAATGTGTAAATCCGCCACTGCCTGTCAGGGAGGGGGAGAGCGCGTCAGGCAAAGAGTAAAGTGTTTTTTCCGGCCGAGCGTCAATCGCGATAAGACGTGTTGATAGTGGTTAGATTTAAAATTTAGTTTTTCCCTAATCTTTTTGATTTCCGACCAGATCAGGGTTTGTGTGTGGTGGTGGCTGTATGTGGTAAGTTGTGTTTTGTGTTCGTCGTATAATTAGTTCGTAGCTAAAGCGTGTTTTTTTTTCCAATTTGTGCGGGTAGATCCCGCCATGGGGGATAATTCCCCCGGTGATCCGGGGGGGTTGAACGAGGCTTCTCTTTCGGCTCCCCCGTCGCCAGCGGCTTATATGACAGTCAAACATGGTGATATAAATGATTCGGAAATGTTTGATATACAGTACCAACAAAGAAAGGAAGGTCGTAGAAATCGTAAAAAGAAAAAGGTGAATTCCGGTCGGCACTCCCGATCTAGGTCTCGATCTACCTCAGAAGTATCGAGCGAGGAAACGAATGTACAAATCCCCATAAACAATTCATTTGCAGGCCTACCAATGTCTCAAGAATCTATGTTGTTGCCGCTTGGTCAGAACTCAGAGCCGTTTTCAGGTCCTAAATCTCAACCCTCTCAAGTAGTCACACCTCCGACCCCACTTCAGGCATCTCCTCCAACATCGCAAACTGAGAGTTTACCTGCTACCCCATCGCTCGCTGTCTCGGATAGGAAAAAATACAAGTTAAATGACCCAGGACCCTTCACGGTCCACGTACAACATGAAAGCGAATCACCAGGTGCCACACTTCACCCGGTGACATTTGGTCAATTTATACACGGACGTCACCGCGAGTTCCCAAATGTCGTTGATGGATCTTTAAAGAGTATTGGTCGAAACAGAATCTCAATCAGTTTTCATTCAGCACAAGATGCCAACAATTTTATACTTTCCAACACACTTACGAACAAACGATACAAGGCGTTTATTCCCTCGTTTAACGTGACCAGGGTAGGAATAGTCAAGGGAATCCCTACTGAGTGGACTCCGGAGGACATTCAAAACCTCGTCAAGGTTCCTACAGGCTGTGGCCCGATAATTAAATCAAGACGCCTAAACTTAAAAAAAAACAACTACCAAGACGGAACATACACATGGGTCCCATCGGAAACAGTCATTCTCACATTTGATGGCCAAGTTCTCCCATCCAGAATCTTTGCGTGCTATAACTCATTTCAGGTTGAATTATACACTTATCCCACTACTCAGTGCTACCAATGCTGTAGATTCGGACACACGAAAAATACATGTCGCTCAGTTCCTCGGTGTTTCCGTTGCGGGGGTAACCATTCAGGGGACAAATGTGACGATGATAGCGATATATCCAAATGCGTTAATTGTAAGGGAGAAACGGGGCACTTTGCAACTAGTAAATCATGCCCTGAATATTCTCGACAGTGCAAAATTAAAAAAACAATGGCAGAAACTAATGTTTCCTATGCTGAAGCCAACAAACTACATCCGACTCTGGGGAAATCATATTCCAACGTGGTTACATCCTCAACATCAAACAAGACTTCATATAAAAAAACTGTCTTCTCAAAACCTCGCCCACCCCCTCCCCCTCGCAAAGGTTATGATAAAGCAGCCCACATGGCTCTTTTTAATGAAGAACTTCCACCGTCTTATAATGGAACGGCATTAAATAATCCACACGCCTCTTCCTCGTCTGAGACTATCACTGCTTTGCTGGTTCAATTATTTTCTGCAGTTTCAAAATCTTTTTCACCATCTTTGATGTCCCACGTTGCCCCTCTCTTTTCCACAATTATCTCTTCACTTAGCAATGGATCCAGTGATCCTACAATGGAACATTCGGAGTATCCGTAGTAAAAAAAATGATTTAATTCACCTTTTAAATAAATTTAAACCTTTGTTCTTTGCTCTGTCAGAAATTTGGCTCAAACCTGAGACCAATTTTCGCATCCCTGGTTTCGTCAGTATTCGCGACGATAGACCGGATGGGTATGCCGGCAGTGCAATATTGATCAAAGAAAATCTTACCTTCACTGTTATTCCAATTTCCCCTATTGATGGTTTACATATTGTCGCCTTACAAACTAAACAATTCACACTTGTGTCTCTATATATACCCCATCCTTCAAAGTCTATTTTGGATAGATTGCTGTTAACTTTACAGTCTTTATCTCCTCCCCTTTTGGTGTTAGGAGATTTTAATTGTCACAATCAGGTATGGGGCAGTGGCAAAACCGATCCACTGGGAAATCAGTTACTTAATATAGTAGATAAATGTAACTTGTGCATCTTAAACTCCGGATCTGCTACAAAACGGACACGCCCCAACGAAATCAGCAGTGCGATTGACTTGTCATTATGCTCGCCCGATTTAGCCTCTCAATTGTCATGGAAGGTCCTTGATTCATCATTCGGAAGTGACCATTTCCCAATCGTAATCGATTTTCCTCCGCTATCGTATAAAAATGTAACACCCAACGCCCCCCTGCTTAAATTTAACCTTTTTAATGCTGATTGGAATCTTTTCAAAGACAACCTGGCTGATTTTCATTCGTTATTAGTACCTATCTCCTCGGACAAGATTGAAGAATGCACTCTGTCGTTTACAAATACCCTGAATAAATGCGCAGAGTCAGTCTTCCCAATGAAAAATTTAGCTTCCGATAAAATTCCATCCCCACCGTGGTGGGATCATCAATGTACTAATAAGATTAAAGAACGTAAAAAGGCTGAGATACAGTATCGTAGTAATCTTATTCAGTCTAATTATATACTCCTAAACAAAGTTATGGCAGAAACTAAGTTATTTCTTCATTCCAAGAAGCAGGAAGGCTGGAAATCTTTTTGCCTATCGATTTCTCCATCCACCCCCGCTTGTTTTATATGGAAAAATATTCGAAGATACAGAGGCTCCACAAAACCATCATCCTGTCCCCATATCCACCTTCGCCCGAGTGGGCCGAAAATTTTATGGATACTCTTGCTCCCCGGTACGCTCCTAATGAACTAGAAGTCAATTTCGAATACTGCATGAATTCTGTGGACCCACTGGATTCCCCTTTCTCAATGACAGAACTTAGGAATGTTTTAAGTTCAGTGAGAGACTCTACCCCAGGGTCTGACGGTGTTCCGTACTCTTTTATCAGTAATTGCAACGATTATTTCCTTCAATACTATTTGGACCTAGTGAATATTATCTTTGTTACCGGACACTTGCCTCAATCCTGGAGATCACAATTAGTAATACCTATTCACAAGGCCAACAAAGATCCCACAGACCCCCGATCATACCGCCCTATTGCTCTCTCATCGGTTTTATTGAAGATCATGGAACACCTGGTCAAGAATCGCGTTGAATGGTTCGTGGAGAGTAACGATCTCCTGGCTAAATCGCAATTCGGTTTCAGAAAAGGTAGAAGTACTTTCGACAGCCTAGTAATATTCACTACAGACATTCGGCTTTCCTTTACCCGAAACGAGTCAATGGTAGCGGTGTTCCTGGACATAACGGCGGCATATGACAATGTTCAGCTCCCCTCTCTCAGGAAGAAGCTTCAAGAGCTGAGAGTTCCGGCGAGATTGAGCAGTTTCATGATGCGGATGCTGTCCGAACGTTACATCACATTTAGAGGCAACGATGAATCGATTCAACTAAGTAGGTACGTTTGGAAGGGCCTACCTCAGGGCTCAGTCCTTAGCCCATTATTATTTAATATTTACACCTATGATTTAGAGCGAAATACGGAACACTCAAGCATCCTACAATACGCTGATGACATCCTTTTATATTCCATCAATTCAAAGATCGAAATGGCAGCTGAGACAGTCTCGAAGTCTCTAGAGTCTCTTAACGTATGGTTGGTGGAACATGGCTTAGAATTGTCTCCTGCGAAAAGTAACGTCGTTGTATTTACAAGGAAACCCTTTTCTTGGCAAAAAATAAAAATAAAAAAATTGTGAAATTCGATTATTTTTTTGAAAGATACTATATATATTTGAATAATACTATAAGTAGAAAAAAATATTTAAAAAAATTTTGCTATTCCTTTTTTGGAAATATTATATGTATCTTACAGGATACATTGCCAGGAATACCCACATTTTTAGTTGTGATTGCAATGTATCTCAGATGATACATTGCCAAGAATGTGTTAATGAAACGCAGATAAAAAATTTACGCTTTACTCCAGTGTTTGTATATAATAATTATAATTTTAATATGTTATAAACCTATTTTGAATGGAACATTATGAAACATTTACGATTAGGTGATAAGCACAAATTCAAATTAAATTTTAGAACAGTATATGGTGGTTTGTTGTAATAGTAGTAAAGCTCTTACTGTACACACGTTAATAAAAGTTAAATTTACACGAGGAAAGGGCAAGTACAAAGGTGACTTTATTCCTTTAAGAGATTTCTTCCAGTTAACCTTTGAGTATATATGAAAGGAAAAATAAACAGAGGCAGACAAATTCAGCAACCAGTACGACAAGGTACAAAAAAATATATATAAAAAACAAACATACTCATAAAAGCACAAGATAAATACACAAATCGCAAGAACAGCAAAGGTGTAAATTGGAAATATGTTAAAGATAATAAGTAAGAGAGATATGAAACTTGCCAAAAACAGAAAGCCACAGTTTCTTTGACTTCCCCTTGAGTGCCGCAACCGATTGCGACTGCCTAAAGGCGGCCACTCATACCATAACTTCACAGAGCACACCACGAAAGCTTTATCGTAGGTATGCACGAAATTTGTGAGATGGAATCACGGTGGGGTAGACAGGGCCAAGTTCGCGCTATACAGCAAACGATGGCCACTACCGACAGCCATGAAGCAGAATTTTCAGTTCTCTGCGGAAATGGGATACATGATCGTATTTCCGAAGGCCGAAAATATTATCAGACATTTTGCAAGCGCTCTAGCTTGCCAAGCAGTTCTTACTTAAGATCAAGATACGCAATGTCACCATAGTCAAGAAGTGGGAGTAGAAGAGAACGAGCAAGCAACGTCTTGGTATGAAGAGAGATAAAGTTCAGAAAACGGAGAGAAGCTGTTTCTTACTGACTTCACATTATAATGAGGTGCCCAAGAGAGTCTGATCTAAGGTAATACCTAGGTTTTTAACAGTAGGAGTGAAATGTATATGAGTTCCATTAAAGAAAATCTTAGTCATATCCAGATCCGACAATTTAGAGACGTAAACGAAATCAACCGGTGATTCGGATGTTTTAGCAGCAATTGCATTGGTGCACTTGGCGATGCTGTTGATGCCATTGGTGTAAACGGCGATGGCATGGGTGCAATTGGTGAAAGCAGATACTGAATTGAGGCAGTTGTAGAAGATACAGACAGCATTGGTGCAGCAATTTTTTGAAAAATAGGTGTATTATCGTCTGATAATGTGCAAGTTTTCGAAGGAAGCGGGTAATGAAGGGGCTGGAGAACTGATATCACTATCATTGTTGTCTACATCGAGCTCGAGCCTTGAGGGAGAACTGGTGGAGTTTCTGATTCTGAATCAGATGATTCCTCAATATCTGATTTTATCCCTCTCTCCCTCTCCTCCCTCCCTTTGGGACCAAAGCCAGTACCATAAGCCAGCAAAGGCTGAGTAAAAAGATGGCCGTGCACCTTCCGAAATTTAAAAAAAATACACATACCATGCAATGCAGCGACCCAATACATAACTAAATGAAACCAAACTTTTATAAAGACCCGTCTTGGCAATAATGTGTTATAAGATGGGTACACAAAACGAATAAACCACACACTCTATGAACCGGGCAACGTATACTTTAAGATACGTAGCAAGGAGAATGAAAATTGACATGAAGCTGGCAATGTATACCACAGGATACGCAGAGCAAAAATGAAAAAAATCCATGAACCCAGTACTGTGCATTTTGAGATACATAACTTTTGAAGGTCAGTTAGTCACATGAAATATTAATTATTTGTTACATTCTTCATTCTTCCGAAACAAAAATATTATTAGGCGTATGATAACAGTCAAATTTTGTTCAAAAAATATATCCAAACAGAGTAAAACCTGGTTTTCTTACCTTCTTTCGCGAGAGCATGTCGAACCCGGTTAATCCCACTGAGTTGACGTCACATTAGTGTTGCCAACATATTGAAAATTGCAGTTTATACGTTCAGAAATATGTACAGAAAATAAAATTATGGAAATGTTCAGGTTTACTACAAAAACTATAACGAAATATTTTTTTAAAGTTAATTGTATCTTACAAGATACCTTGTCTAGAAAAGGGTTAAATATCCCAATGGTAGATATATCAATAAATAGTAAACGTATTCCTGTAAAGGGCGAATTCAAGTTTTTGGGTCTAGTATTAGACTCCAAGCTTACCGGAAACTCACACTGTGAATATGTTGTATCGAAGTGTGAAAGAAATTTAAACATCCTCAGATGCTTAACGGGAGTATGGTGGGGTGCACACCCGTTTGCCCTTAAACTTCTATACAACGCAATCATTAGAAGTGTGTTAGACTACGGAACGTTCCTATTAGAGCCAGCTAATAGGACTGGTATGCGCAGTCTTGAACTCGTACAGTCCAAAGCTCTGCGTATTATATTGGGAGCAATGAGATCAAGCCCTATCAATGCCCTTCAGGTTGAGTGTCTGGAACCTCCCCTCGATATCCGAAGACAGTTCTTATCTGACCGTTTTATGTTTCGCACATTCCAGTTTACAACCCATCCTATTTATCTGAAAATAAAGTTATTGGAAGAATTCGTCCGAAACTCAAGCTTCTGGACGAATAAATCTCCTCCCTGCCTCGTCAACAGTTATCGCAGGTTTAATCTTATCAAGGACCCTACTCACCATTCCTTAACCCTTCCTATGTACGAATATGCTTACGAGATTGTTACTCTTCGTCCTCGGGTAATCCTTGATTTCAACATAGTGAAAGGAGATCCACTCGCCAATGTCCACTCACGATATCAGCTGGAAAATGTATGGAACGGGTGGCATACGTTGTATTCAGATGCCTCCAAGTTGTCCACTCAGGGTTGCATTGGCGTCGGAACTTATCACGCGCAGTGGGATATTGTGCAGAAGGTTAAATGTCCCCCAGAGTCCTCAGTATTTACCGGGGAATGTTTTGGAATTTTGAAGTGTTTGGAGTACATATTGGTGGGCAAACTGAAGCGCTCTATTGTGTTTTCGGATTCTCGCAGTGCACTGGAATCTTTATTATCAAATCCTTTTACTTGCAAACTCCATAACCCTTTGGTGTTCCTAATCAAAGATGCCATTGCCCAATGCAATATGAAAGGCTACGAGGTGGTTTTGATTTGGATTCCCAGCCACTCAGGTATTGCAGGCAACGAGAGGGTTGATCAAGTTGCTAAAGAGGCAGTTGTCTGTGGCGATAAGTACGCGTTCAAAAATTATTGTTATGACCTCTTATCCCTGCCTAAAACATATCTACGTAAGTCATGGAATTCTAGGTGGCAGTCCTCAAGCAAAACAAAAGGATCTAAATTCGCTTTAATACAGCCCGATATCCCACGTAAAACATGGTTCTCTAAAATAAGACTTGGTAAAATGGCGACCTCTTCAATAATTCGCATGCGACTTGGACATTGCAGCTCCCCTGTCCACCTAGCCAAACTCAGAATCCGTGACAATTCGATTTGTGAGTGTGGATTGGAGGAGGGGGATCTTAACCATATTTTCCTGTCATGCCCGCTCTATAATCATTCGCATCTTTATCGTGGATTGATATCCCGGAATATTCCACTGCCCACTCACATGTTCACCCTTCTATCATCGCTCGATGCCGCTGTTTACCGATTTCTTGCAATTTTTTTAATCATTAACAAATTGAAGATTTAGGTTTTTTTTTTTTTTTTGCTGTAGTTTAGACGTACGTTTGTTTGTTTTATTAGTTGTAACATTACTAACCTTTTAGTTGTGCACGTATGTTAACTAATTTTACTAATCTGGGGTTTTTGTTTTTTAGCTCTGATCTGGTTTTTTTTTTGTTTTTCTTCTCACCAATATTGCTTCAATCATTACTTAAAATATTCAAAATTGACGTGAAGCTGGTACAAATGTCAATAGACGATTGCCATTAAAAAAAAAAAAAAAAAAGAGTAAAGTAATGGCGTCAGGTCCGTTCCGTACATGACTTAATTTTCCAGTTGTTCTAACTGTAGTAAAGCTATTCTAGCCGAGCGTAAGGCATGCGACTTTCAATCTGGAGGTCGTGGGTTCGAACCCCAATTCCACCACCACCACCACTGCGGTTTTCAAAAAACTTAGGTACTATGTATGTAGGTACAATACGAAATATCATTTGATATTCAACAGTAACTTTTCGGTGAAGAAAACATGAGGAAACCGATCTAATCCCAACAAGGTCTAGTTTTCCCTCTGGGCTGGAAGGTCGCTTTCGTTAAAGTAGTGCCTACGCCAAATCTTGGGATTACGTGCCAAAGCGGTCCTCGAGCTTCCATTAAGGCCCAACCGGGAAAACGCTAGGAGGATGATTAACCCTAGTTGATACATGATAGATATACCTACCTAGTTATTTAGCTTGTATAGTATAGAACAATTTTGATTTTAGAAAATGTATGAATGCAAACTGAATTGAATAAAAATATCATAGGATTTTTATTTTATTATGATTGATTTGCGGTTATTCTATCTACGATACGTCGCATGGCATCAGGGCTGTCCAGAGGTACCTGCAACATGCAAAAGAAGCCGTATTAAGCTTAACCAGTAAATAGCACTACGATGCTTTAGTTTGAGGAAGATCTCAACTAAAAGGTAAGGATTTGGGCTACTTGTAAAGTCACCCTGATGCGGCGCGTCTAGCATCCGCGGTGTGGTCTATCTATACCACTAGGCTATGTGGCATGCCCTGTTCGTCTTGCTTGTATTCATTTCCTAATCATCGCGGACGCAGGAAAAAACTGCCTAGGGCTCAGAGCAGGTGGAAATGTAGCCTTAGTAAAACTAGGACAATAGATGAACACTAACCGATTGCCCTGCCACATTGACCCAATAGAAGGCTAGACGCTCCGTCTCTCGGAAGTAGCCCTGTACCAGTCCGTTGACGATGAGGGTTGAGCGAGGACTGCTGAGGAAGCTCTCTTGCCCCGCCCACTGCAGTGAATTCACCCACTCTAATTGCCCTGCAAAACATTGAACTCTGATTTTGTCAAATACTTATAACATGTTTTTATACTCGTCGACTTTAATTTTTGAATAAAGACTTCGTACACTAAACTTTAGTCACATACTTTTTTCTATAGAGCACCCAACTCAAATGAAATAGTATTTTATATAATCGTTACACAATAAGGGCTCTTAAAGTCGAGTACCGTGTTTAGGCCACGAGGCTTGCGCTTGCCGAGTGGCCTAAGTAAGGTAGGTACGAGAATTCAAGAGTTAATTGTATACAATACTTTGTGGCGACCTCCTTGTTAGAGCTAAGTAGCTACCTATTTTGTATTGACATACGCCAATCTTTTTCGGCTGTCAGTCGAGGACAAAAGAGTGTTCTGATGCTGGACTTCTGTATGTCCGAGAAATATATTGCTTTTACTGTTTGCCGTCGGTATTGTACAAGTTGTTTACCGCGATAATTAATACCGAGCTATGTACGCATGAGTTTTATGTCCCGCCGTGGACCGACACTTCGCCTCCAAAACTTTTTATACGAGTCAACAGAAATAATTAAACAGACTTGGTATCTAATGAAAAATATCTAAGCCCTGCTGAAACGAAGTGCAAGTCAGAGGTGCGCCGCGTCGTTGATGTCTTTTGTATTGGAATCAACGCGGCGTCCTATTGGTCAAATTCATTATAGTTCAGTAAAAGCGCCACGTGATTGGTCGAATTTATTTTAGTTGTCTAAAGCGTTGTCTTATAATTATTATAGTTGAGCTGGGAGCTCCATAGAAAAAATGTATGTGGTTTTCGTTTAGTGTATGAAGTCTTAATTCAAACATTAAAGACGACGAGTATAAAAAATATTTCACAACTGTTTAGACAACTAAAATAAATTCGACCAATCACGTGGCGCCTTTATTAAACTATAATACATTTGACCAATACAAAAGACATCAACGACGTTGAGCCTCCTGACCTCTGACTTGCACTTCGTTTCAGTAGGGCTTAAATTTTCATTAGATACCAAGTTTGTTTAATTATTTCTGTTGACTCGTATACAAAGTATTGTAAACAATAGTTACACAATTAGGGGTCATTCCCATCTTCCAACCTATCCAACCCAGGAGCCGTAGCATGGTTGGCCTTGTCACGCGATATTAGGTGATAGGATAGAGCGTGCGTCACTGGCTGACACCGTTCTATAGAACGAGACGACGCTCTTATCTTGTCACTTGTCGCGTGATAAAGCCAACCATGCTACGGCTCCAGGTTGCATATTGAATCTGGGTTGGATAGGTTGGAAGATGGGAATGACCCACAATTAACTCTTAAATTCTCGTACCTTACTTAGGCCACTCGGCAAGCTTCGTGGCCTAAACACGGAACTTACTCCACTTTAAGAGCCCTCATTGTGTAACGATTGTATAAAATACTATTATGTAACCAAATCTCTGGCTCCGATTTTTGTTTCGGTGGTGCTAAGTTACGAACAATTTTTCTTTTTTTTTACCATGAGCGAGCCTACAACGGCTACAACTTACCCCACAACAAAGCGGTTGCTCGGAATTTAGGAACATTTGCATAGGCGGTACCTACTGCTTTATATCGACTGTTAATTTGTAACTCATTGTGTCATTAGGTACCTATGTATTTTCCTTGTTCAATTGCGTTAAGACAAAGCCGGATCTTTTGCCTGAGAACGCCAAATACTGATAAGTAACGTAGAATACTAACTATGGGATATATCAGGGGTTCCCAAACTTTTTCAGTTCGTGGCACACTTATAGGTTTAAGTGCGCCGCGAACTAAAAATCTTTCGCCCTTTACACCCTATACGGCGCCCCAGGGCGCCGCAGCGAACACTTCGGGAACCCCTAGGATAATTAACTTTGCCCTTACCCGGAGTGTTGGACACCGCGTCTAGGTTACCGTTGTAAATGGATACTTTAATGGTCGTGTTTTGAAGAATGTATTCAACTGTGAACAAAATGAATTACTTACAATCACATGACCTTTCACAATTTATTTTTATGAAGTATTCATTATTATAAGAGCACTAATGGAGATAATAATATGGCCGGTACTGTACCTAATCAAGAATAGGTAAGTACCTAACTAATGTAAGACTTCACAAAGTCTCCATTTCAAACAGTTTTATGAAAGAATGGGAAAGTACCAATAGCGTACCTAATATTAAATCTCACCAAAAATATAAATGTGAAAATGGGAGCCAAGTTCAATATTAAGAATATGCGTGGTTGTCAACTTCGCCGACAAAAGAATTGAGATCTAAATGAGTGCCAAGTTCGGTAGAAAATCCTAAAATAAAATGTATTCTTAAGAACATAGGTACAATTTCTTATTATTTCTACTACAACAATGTTTGCTATATAAAAGTACCTATAACCTCTTAAATTTTAACACTCCATTTATTTACACAAAACTTAGGATAAATTGATGCTCAGCATTTCACTTCGCTATTTTTACATACAAGATATCCAATATTTGGCTAATCAACTTATCATCTTTATGTTATACGCAAGTAACTGTTTATATTTAACTGCATATTTATTTCTATTTCCGAAACTTTCAGTTTGACCCTCATATGCACGTAAATTACCCACGAAGTAATATTTACAAGGGCGTGGCTTATTTATTTCTATTTCCGAAACTTTCAGTTTGACCCTCATATGCACGTAAATTACCCACGAAGTAATATTTACAAGGGCGTGGCTGGATATAGTGATAGGTATTTATCAAATGCGCTTATTTACGGTCTGTAGTAAAACCTATAAACTATTCAAAACACACGCGCGTCCATCGTCTAGACGCACACCGAGATACTAGGTAGTATAATCGGAGAGAAAAAGCCCCACTCTAAAATTCCCTGTATTATAGCAAATATTGGCGCAGAGGATATTAACATTTACCGAGTAGGGCACACCTCACCTTAGTCTTCAGAGCTGTTATTCTTTACGCACTCATGGGCCTCACTCCACCCGTCATGCCCAACGAAGCTGGACCCCTACCTACGCTTAGTAGTTAGCGCTGAGGCGAGGTGAAATTTTGCAGACACAAACATTGCTGCAAACTCGGCTGTGGTGGGCACAAAGCATATCTCAACCTCAAGATTATTGGCGCATTCGTTGCGTACCTGCCTACTCTATTGATTCATTATGGAACAGCTCATCGATGGATAATGATATATGATAATACATTTGAATGTTCCATTCTTTTCGCAATGTTATTCGTGTCTACCATATTTGCACAACACTTCTGTATCAACATCTTATGGAAGAGTCTCAAACGGTGGATCTGACCAAGGTTTGTTGTCGATGGATTAATCTAAAAAAATAATTGTATAGACGCCGTGGACACGGCTTTACGTTCAGTTGCTCTTGAAGTTTTAAAGGTATAAATGGTCAATGCCTACTTTTATCAATGTCGGAATCCATGAATGTGGTTCTAAAAGCGCGCACTGCAGCGTCGTGTCGAGCGTCGTATGCACCTTTAATCCCCAACGCAGGTGCAACGGTCTCGTCCATGAACCGGTATGCATCCACCCCGTATACATTGTTCAGATAACCAGGCTGTCCGAAGTACCCTGAAAATCATGATGCACATATTTTAAAACTTGAAAACTGTAGGCTTACAGTTTAATGCATTTTCTCGCACCCTAGTAACACTGCTGCTGCTGCTGTGCTGATAGCACAGTTTTCCGCTTTGTAGCAAACTGGCTACGAACAGAGAATCTGACTAGCGGGTTCTTGACAGCGAAAGTCTAAGTCGATTCCTGCAGTAGCTTCGCGCTGCGGTTATATGATGTTAGAGCAAAAGGGTCACAGAGATTTAGTTTCGTCTCCTCTTATCTATGTAACAAAATCATAAAGTAGGTAACTATAATTCACATGAGCCGTTAACTAATGACCACAGGAAAGAAGACTTAATTTTTTTTTAAATTCTGTATCTCACATTAATCTGACGTTATAAAATTATATCTATCGCTCTATTCGCTCACCCTATCATCTCTTCCGCATCGTACGGCTACTGCAGAAACCGACTGAGGCAAAAGTCAGGCCTGTATGATACATGAATACATTCTGAGCCGGTAATCGGCCACAACAATTGCGTCGTGTTAGCACAATACATTATCTAACGTCACATAAGTGACCGACCTTGCCGGGCATCACGTGCAAGTTTTTCAACAATGTGTCCCAAATTAACTGCCACTGCTCCAGCGTTCTCATTTGTGTATTCTCCCAGTGACAAGAAGTGATCAAAGGCGGCTCCCGGTTGCCCGTTGTTCGCTAAATCGTTCGTTTCCTTTGAGAATGTGTCAATGGCTTCGCGCCCGTTCTCCTCGATGTAGCCGAGTTCCCAAAGGTAGAAGCTTAGTTTCGTCAAAGCGAGGGCTGGAGCAACTATTCCGTTTCCAAGAGCAACGCCTTGCAAATTGTGGGAAAAACCCTGAAAATTTATAACATTAACAATGATCTAGTTAGTTTAAAAGTTGATATAGGTATATAAGTTGAGGGGTAGTTGCGTAACTTGAACAAGCGTTAGTTCCATATATTGGCACTGTTGTTCACCTTTAGTTTGTTGCTATTCGAACGAGGGAGCGAAGCGAACGATGTCCGGTGTCTGTCAGGCTGTCCGTCTGTCCGTCTGTTCTCCTCTACAGGTCGCATTTCACAACCGATTCTCGTGAAATTTTGTTAGCAAGTTCGTTAATTATATAGATTTTTTGTCGAGTTACTTTTTCGAAATTAAAAATAAACCGGACAAGTGCGAGTCGAACTCGCCCACCGAGGGTTCCGAACAAAATTACAAATGTATAGTTTTCAGATTTTTTCCTGTAGGTACTTGACATAAGACGGTATTACTTGCCAAATTTCTCTAGGTCAACCGAAAGTAGGTATAAATTTTGATTCCCTTGAGAGTGTCGAAATATACCTACATTTTTTGTGGCATAAATTGCTGTATTTTTTTATATTAACTTTGAAGTTTACTTTTTTCTCATTTTTATCTGAGTATAATGGTTTTAATTTCAAAACGTACAATTTCGCTTTCCAGCAACCGCATGGTGAGAGCCAGAGCAAATTTCGATCCATGCCCTTGCCCAAAAATGTACAACGGCGCATCGTTGAAACCTTCGTGCAATTCGTAAAATGATTCCAAAGTAAACATTAAATGATTAACTGAAATACAAAAAAGTGCATTAGTTAATGTGCTAGACAATACATATACGTATTAAATTATTATATAGAAATATTTTTGAACTAAAGCCTTATTTAAAACGAAAGATTAGGCCACGTTTACATAGGTACAGGCGTAATTTCGCGTCGCGTAATTTCATGTAGGTAATGCGACATTAGAGTAGGTAAGTACGTAACATTGTTTTCAAGTACCTATTCGAGGTTTCACTATTAGCTATAATTCACTTCCATCTTCTGTTCCAATCGTTACTTACATTGTTTATGAACAAAATATTAGTAGGTATTCTTTAAATAAAATCATTAGGTCAACTTGATGGTACCAAATTATTGTAAGTAGGTACATATTGTCGTCTTTATTTAAATAGCTGCAAAATTTCGTACCAACTAATGGAAGTGGTTAAAAATCGAATAACGGTCATTCTCCAATTTTGTGACTACGGTCGTGTTTAATTAACGCTTGGTAGATTGCTAAAACTTTGTACATAGTTAAGGGCCTTATAATATATGTTTTAACTTTTTTCCATTGTGTAACGAAAGTTACCCATACAAAACGTATGGGTAATTAAGGCTCTTAACTACTGTACGGTCGAGGAAATTTAATCTTTAGCTCTTTTGGACTCTATTTGAACGACGTTAAGGTCCAAAAGTGCTTAACATAAAATTTCCTCGACTGTAAAATTTTTTTGCAATCCACCCGTTTACATTTTTTGCCATTTCTATTGAAATCCACTTTACATAGTTTCTTAGTGACAGGTGTAGTAGCGGCCGGCCTTTAGACCTGGCTAAATGCAGTGCACTAGTTGGAGGAGGGGAGATAAACCATCTCGTTCTTATCAGTGAGGGTGAGTGCAGTTTTACTGCACTGCATTTAGCCAGGTCTAAAGGCCGCTTGAGTATTGGTAAAAGGCCGGTAACAATTAAAATGTTACTAAGTATTGTAAAAAAATATTACTGTTTTCGTCGAGACTATCTGGAATCGAGCTGTCTGATTGTGCCGCACTGAAACCGGTGCCGAGAGGTGCATCCACAAACAACAAATTGTATTGGTCAACCTAGAAATTGACATGTTAAGTGGCATATTCAATACAGCTATAAGGTATTTCCAAATCAAGTTGTGCAAAAATTTGCGCGTCTGTATACGTTACTAGGCAAAATACTAGTTCTAAATAGTTTTCTATGACGCAGTCGATGTTTCACGTGATACCATGGTTGGTTTTAATTTAACAATATAGTGTAGATAGAAGTACTCTTGATTTGGATGCACCCTACATTTTCGACACAGTTAAATATGTATACACAATTTGCTGACTCACCCAAGAACTGTTCCGCTCATTCAAGTTAAAATCGTAAGGGCCAAACATTCCAAAGTTTGCGAGCAGGCTGGGTGGCAGCCCGGTCACTCCGTCCAGCCACATGATGATGGGGCGCGAGGCGAGCGTTTCAGCGTGAGAGGGGAAGAACCACCAGAACATGTCACCAGAGCCCCGAATTCTGGTCAGGGCCGCTGTGCTTTCTACATCTCCTACAGCTCGTGCGTTTAACTCTGTAAACAGGTTGTAGATCCTGTTCTCAACTGACAGGTTTAAGGCTGGCGTCCAATAGGCTTGCCGAGGCGAGTCAAATGGAATCACAATAATTCGCCTTTTATACATTTACGATATGCGATATGAGACTGCATCGCTTGATTCGATTCGAAACGGCGCGCCGCGGCTCTTCAGTCGACGCAATTTCATAGTATCTGAATGATTGCGATTCGATTGGACTCGCCTTGGCGAGCCTAGTGGACGCCACCTTTATAGGGTCGTAGTTCGTCCGCATGGTCTAAATCTGTCTGATAAAGAATCTCTCCAGAAAATGTGATCGACAACTTTTATCCGTTTTATCATATGCTTTTGTAGCTACCGGGTGGTTTCCTTAAAATATAATGTTGTTTCATTAGTAACAGGTACTTTTACGACATTTTTGACTTAAAAGTAAGTAATTAAGGCGAACGTCCCTAATTAAGGCATGTATAACTAGGCACCTTCTTTAATTCATTACAATAAAGTATGAATCAATTCTGAAATAAGTCTAAGTATTCGTACCGTAAAATGGAGGGAGTTGGGACGAAACAGACATTCAAACCTTGCTAAGTTTATTTTTACATATGGCACGTTGATTTTTATACCTAAGCTAAGTACATAAACAATATTCCGGCCGTATTCATAGGTGGGAAATTTGCTAGGGTTGACACTTTCGGATTATAGCTTGACTTGTCAATATAATATTTTATTTACGTAGCGAAATTGTGTTTTATTTATGCTCCTACACAAAACGATTTAATGTTTTTGTTCTTTCGTTCGAATGTTCAAATTCTTAACGAGTTGTGACCTTTGCCTTTGTTGATTAAATTTAGTTATATATAGTAACTAGTCCCTGGGCGACTGAGCTCAGCTCGGTTAAAAATACGGAGAAAACAAATTTTCCCAGACATGAGACCTAGCTAGATCAATTTCTCGCCCCCGTAAACCCCTATATTCCAAATTTCATCGAAATCATTAGAGCCGTTTCCGAGAACGTGCAAATATATAGGTATTTACATATATACAAATATTGCTTGTTTAAAAGCCGGTAGTACTGTATGAAACAAATAAAAGGCACATTTGAATGTAACATGTTTATTCAATTTGCAATTTCTTCAACTCCTCCGATGCTTCAATATTTTTTTAAATAATATACCATTTTCTCTTTCATTACTGGTATCATTCAATTTCAAGTAACGCACGCATGCAAAATAAAAGACAGCCTTCATATCGCGGCTTCAGGTCGCGTCAGGAGAAGTCGAAACGAAAGATTCTAAAGGTGAACGGGGCATTATAAAGGTGATTGCTGGAAGATTTAACTTTCCGATTATGTGGCACTTCGTTCAGTTGGTCAGGACTACTTTGACGTACGTCAAGTAATCTTGAAAGTCAGTGAACACCAATTTTGTAATTACTAACATACTTAGCTTATAAGTTCTTTCTTAATGTAACTAACAATATAATGGACCTTGGTCTGAAATAAATAATTTGAATTTGAATATATACAACCCGGTTACAATATCTGAGGACCTGGCGTCGATGACGACACGTCCACGCTCTGGTACGGTGCGCAAAACAAGCATCACTAGGATGTTATTGTAAACAATTAAGAACTACATTTTTTTAATTTATTATTCTTTTATCTTTATTAAGTTTGATATTGTGATTTAATACATTATTTTATTTTTATTTTCATCAGGGTTAGAAGGACATCAAATCCAAAAAATGGTGATTTAATATCATTAACTATAAAGATGAAAAATAAATGAAACAATCTTGGTTATATAAACAAAAAGTGTTTATTATACACAAAACAACAGAAAGTACACAGCTGTTCTACATTATACTAAAAATCATCGTCAGAATAAATGATTGGCCTGCCTGTCATTGAATTCGTGGTCGCTATTGCTTATTTCACTGTCTGAAGTTCAGACTCTGAACTCTCCTCGCCTAGGGATTGATGATTTGACGGACATTCTCTTCTTCTAGATTGTTTTTATCCCAATAATCCCGTTGAAGTCTCTCGACATGATTTACTTCCTTTTTCCAGTCGGAAGGTGTAATAGAGTCAATTGCATCTCTTGTAAGTTTTTCGATTTCTTTTCCCGATTGATTAACATTTTTCTCTGCCACCCTTTGTTTAACTAGATTCCAAATATATTCAATAGGATTCAAGTCACAACGATGGGGTGCCAGATGTACGATTTCTTGACCATTCTCCTTCATCAGTTTATCGACAACATATTTTTTTGGAGGCTTTGCTCTCAAAATGATGGGGTATAATTAATTTTTTGTCATTCGTCAAACGGAACGTTATTGTCACGCAACCAGTTTTGCATGTTGGACTTGAGAGATGCACTCGTGGGCACCTTTATTAATTGCGTTGAGTGGTAAGGCGCATTGTCAATGACGACTATACCGTTCGGCGGTAAGTTAGGTAGCAATTTTTCTTTGAGCCATTTTAAGAAATTATTTGTATCCATCTCATGATGATAGTCGCCTGTTGTTTGTTTGCATTTATATAGCAATTCTGCACCTGGAATGATGCCGTTTTTCCCCCGGCATGCACAAGAATCCATCTTTGGCCGGGGAAAAAAAAATTCACACTGCTGTCTGTACTGTTTTGCCAACATTTATTAACAGTGTAATGTGAGTGGACCCATGTTTCGTCGAGGTACCTAACCGGTTTTTTATCTGCGCCAAGTTCATTATTCTCTTTCATCCGGCGCAGGTAGCGAACCCTCAAAGCGGTAATATCTGGCTTTTGTATTAGCACAGTACGGGCATTTTTACATTTTTTGAATTTATATCCCAAGTGGGCAAGTAAAATATAGCAGTAATAGCACGAAAATGAACGACGCGTATCGGCAACGAAAGTGCTAACCGTACTGGCGATGACGCGACGGGGCGAGCGCGGGTAGGTAAAAGGAGACGAGGGAGGGGCTTCACATTCCAGCGAGGTCCACAGATATTGTAACCGAATTGTAAGACTTTTTGACTACACATGTAAATTAACAACCTTGGTGTCTACAAACACTAACTCCTCCCTCTATCATCCCTGTACACCCCCTTCGTAACACCAAATCTCCTCATTCATGAATCAACTGTCCCTGTCGTCTCAACTAACCCCTCAATACACGCCTAGTCGCCCCATAAAAATCCTTGTTCTATGTTAAAATCACTAGGAATATTTATAATAAGGAAAATATAACTTATGTATTTCTGTTTTAAATAAGCCTCTTAAGTATATAAACGATATCCGAAAGGTTAATGAACAATTACTTTGTCAAATCTCACATAAATACGAATTAAAATTCAGACAAAAATCCGCTGCTTTTGAACATCAAGTAGTAATTTGGCTACTTAGTGTTGCAAGAAGAAGAAGAAATATGTATAAAACTATTATAAAATTAGGTACTTTTAGAGCACCCTGAGCCCGAAAATTAAAGTGGCAACTGAAAACATAAAATTCTGGATTCACATCCCTACTGGCCACGCAATCCCTACTCCCTCCATTTTACGTTACATATTGATTTGTTTTATAATATTAAGTATGATACTCATACAAGTGCCAAACAAGTCCTTTTGACACCCATCAATATTGAATCAAGCGAGGACGCCGACCTTAGGGTCGATACGACCGGTTGTTTTCAGTTAAAAATAACAAACGACTGCTTCAAACGGTTATAAACAGAATACTTATATAGCGACTATAGCGAGTGCAACACGCTGATGCAAAACATAGTTACTAAGAAAAATAAAGTTAAGACTAAATAATTTTCTGAAGACCTAAATACGTTTCCATTCGCGGGAAATTCCCTCGTCCCATGTCCCATCCCACTCGGTGTATGTATCCACAAATTCTGTGATAGAGTCTGGCCAGGGAAAGATCAGTCTTGTCAAATATGTCAAACGTCGTATGATGTACCAATCTTGATACTTGATATGGTAACTAAGAAAGTGACTATTCCATAATAAATTGAACTGTTTTTGCTTTTTAAGGGAATTAAAGTGGTGGTAAGAGTGGTTTTGATTATTCTTCTTAGAATGAAAGAGTTTTTTTCATATAACTTTAATTCCTTGTGCTTGATCAGTTGCATTGTGTGAATTGAAGAAAAATTATAATTGTTCAAGTATCATTATTCTTATATCGCGTTATACACAATGTTGCAGCATGTTTTTTTTATATTTGCCGCTCTTTTCTAGGCTCATCTTTCCCTGGCCAGACTATAGTAAAACACCGATCTCTTGGTGAATATAGGTATATATTATCTTTGTCTGAGACACAGGATCATCCTAGATCAGACGCATGAAACAATGTAACTAGGTATGTTCTATGTATTAATACGTAAGCACAACATTAACACTATCAATAAGGTTTTCAATAAATAATTGGGTTGTGTCCTCATGTTAAAATTGATAGCGCAGTGTTGCTAAATTGATAGTAAACCTTCAAATAAATGCAATTAAGTATAAATTACGAAATATAATTAAAATCATAAAAAGATATGGCCCTTGAAAGTTTACAAAAAATATGCATTTTTTTTTGTCCAAAAGTAAATTTAAAACTACCAATAGAATCCTTACGCTTTTATAGAAACATTATTGTATGACAACTATGGTCCTAAACGCAGTATTTCGCAACCGAAACAGCAATTTACTTGATTTTCCATATAACGACTAGTACAAATATTACCCTGTGACGTCATGATTCAATGTTAATCAGTATGGAACGTTTTCGGCTACCGCCAGCGAGGTCCGTCTTTAACTCAATTTTTTGGGTATTTATGTTCTTTAATTGTACTTACTCCCATACAAACATTTGTTCCACACCAAAAACTTGTTCGAATGGCATCGTAAAAAAAAATTAGGACACAAGCCTATTGTAAGAATTATTATTATACAAGTACACAACGGACCGACGGTGATCACTTGATCAGAATCGTTTCCAGAATTTATTGGCAAAGGGAAATATTTGTGTATTAAATAGGTACTTACGCACAGTAGTAATAAAGGGATCGCGCCCAGCAACTAGCCACCAAATAAGTACAGCTAGCCCGCTGGCTATCACTACCCCGGCACTCACTGAAATTACAATTGTTCTTTTCGTCATTTTCCTATTCACTATTCTAAACTAATCCGAACCATATAAATTGCAGTTTGAAATTATGTCCAGCCATTTGGCGTTATCACTTAGATAAGTAACTGCCGATTAAAAATTAAGGCGATTTGGTTAGATTGCGGAACACCTACGTCAGTTAATAATAATTCTTTGCCTTTTTTCGCAATAATAGGGATGTTGACACCAATTAAAATATCATCGATATATTTCTTGTTTTGTCGATAAAATTATTTTTAAGAACCAAATAACATATTAAAAGTTTATTAATAAGTTTACAAAAATATCGTAATAGGATGCGCTCTCGTGCTCTTACCCTTTATCGTAAAGCGAATCTTTGATTAGGTAGAACTGACTATCTAGCATGATTGCGTTTATGTCGGACATAAAAGCATTTGTCCTTCGCACACTTACGTAGGTACTTGCTCGATATTGTCTCGATATATATCATGTTACTAGGCTGGTTCGGCCAAAAAACGGCCGAACCTTTCGGTCGGGCCGAAACTTACGAAATGGTACTTCGGGCTGCGTTCGGCTAACTTATTAAATTTTGTCTTGTTTTGTTAGGGTTCCGTAGCCAAAATAGCAAAAACGGAACCCTTATAGTTTCGTCATGTCCGTCTGTTCGTCTGTCCGTATGTCACAGGCATTTTTCTTGAGAACTGAATAAAACTTTGAGGATAGGTGTATTTTGTTAGCCGCTACATAGTTAATTCTGTAACGATATGACTAAAAAAATATTTTTTAGGGATGCACTCCATACATGTAACATCAAGTCAATTCGTACTTAAGTCCACGAGTGGTACATCAGTCGATAGGCCTTAAAATAAATATAAGGTTTCTCAGCATTTTTTTTTGATTAAGTGAATAGAGTCGGAGACAATCGTCCCGAAAGTCACAAAAATTATGTCCCCCCCTCTAATTTTTTAAACTGCGAGTCGGACTCACGCACCGAGGGTTCCGTACAAACCTATAGGTATATAAGTAAAATTTAAAAAATATTTTTATCATATAATATAACTAAAAATTTACGGTTTACGCAATTTTTCATTTATTTGTGCTATAAGACGTTGCTTCGTACCAAATTTCAAGATTTTGAGTTCACGGGAAGTACCCTGTAGGTTTTGATTCCCTTGCGAGTTTCGAAAATTTGTGGAAATTTGCGGCATAAACGGCTGTATCCTTTTGATTGCGTTGGCTTAGAAGTTTGATTTTTTCACAGCTCGAAGGGACAGTAAACCTGAGTATTTGATATAAATTTTAGCTTGATACCTCCACCCGTTCCTGAGAAAAAGGGTCTTGACAGACGGACGGACGGACGGACAACAAAGTGATCCTATAAGGGTTCCTTTTTTCCTTTCGAGGTACGGGACCCTAAAAACATGCAAAAAATCATGGATAGGGTTTAATTCTTTCACCGAACATTATTTTGAACAAGATCGGTTAAAAGGTTTGCGAGATATTGCTGAAAAACTGCCTCGCTTATAGAAAAAGACGTAAGTGCCGTAAGATTTCCGTGACGATACGACCTTTTTAATAGGCACGGAACCCCTCGTTGCGCGTGGTCCGACGCGCACTTGGCCGGTTTTATTTTATTTTATACAACCTTCACGAGTTTCAGGTGTTACATTGTTAATATGTGTATAAAAGCGGTTTTATATCATTTTTGAACGATTTTAACAAGTCTACAAAGGTTTCGGTTTCGGCCGAAACTAGAGCCAAACCCGAACCTTCGGTTTCGGTTTCTGCAAAGAAACATGTTTCGGTCGGATACTAGTTCCAGGCAAGCGATGTCCGGCAACGTTGCACCACTTCGCCCGTCGATGGCACTGGCGACCAGGGATCGGATACCGGTTCACCATACAAAAATACCGGTATTATTTCGTTCTATTTCGATCTTTAGTTTATAATATAATTTTGGATCAAACAGTCTAATAACACGAAAATGTTACATAAATACACGATAGAGTCCTACATTAAGAGCCTAAAATATTGCAAAATATTAGACTACTTCGGGGATTTTTGAAAAAACCGGTGCCGTTCCTCGACACCAGTCGCGCAACATTTATCCAGATGGGGTTTTTGAAGTGGATACTTCTTTTCTCGCGTTCTTGTATAGGGGTACAGTTCAAAATGTATCACGTGACTTCCGGAATAACTTTTTGTAGAAAAGCCTAATCTGATTTCAAATACCTATAATTGTTTGTTACATGTTTTAATCCTTCTTTATTTGCCATTAGTTGTTAATCACAAAATGTTATTTAGTTTATATGACGGACATGATAATAATGCTGAAATGACCGCCATTTTCAATGTATCGCGAGTCAAATGAGCTACGTCAGTCAATGTTGCCATATATACCGATTTATATGTACTTATACAGATTTTAGTGAATTAATTCAGATATATATTTTACGGGCACAAGGGTTTCATAGCCAACAAAGAAGTATCCACTTAAACTTAATTAACGTTTGTATCTCCGACACAACCCACTTCTTTTTATTTGAGAATTGCCTTAAGTCAAATACCGGCCGTGGCGTGCTTCCTGTCTGTGTCAAAGTAGCGTAGTTACCTATAGTTACAACTTTTATTTTAACTTCGAGTTTGACATCTGAAGTAAGTTTGTACTTTCAATCTAAACTTGAGGGATTTAAGATGACCCTCCCTGACTGAGTAGATATTACGCAATCAGTTAAAAAATTAAGTAATTTAACTAGATAACTGGCTAGTAAGAGTGATACCTACGCAGTGCAAAGAGTTAACGCCACTCTATCACCAGTTTTCTGTAGGTATTTTACAAATTATTAGGAACTACTTACCCATTAAAAAAAATCTAATGGGTAGATGAGATGAAACCCTACATAGTAACTTATGCCTTTCCCGTCTTTGTCTGCTTAGAACTCGTTGATCACAATTTCATATTAAGTATCTTCCACCGCATGAATGTGTAACAGCCCTTACTTTTGAGCATCATAGTTTTCTAGGGAGCTCTGGCAACATTACTTGCCACCAGAGGGGTAATCACGTAACGTTTTAAACGCGCGTTAGTAGATCCAACTGTCATTTTTTAGGAAAACGGAACCCTTATAGTTTCGTCATGTCTGTGTGTCCGTCTGTCCGTCTGTCCATCTGTCCGTCTGTCCGTATGTCACAGGCATTTTACTCGAAAATTATAAGTTGTATTTGAATAAAATTTTGAGGATAGGTGTATTTTGTTAGCCGCTACATAGATTTGTAATTAAAATGACAAAAAAAAAAAATTTTAGGCGTGCACTCCACTCCATCTCCATACATAAAACTAAAAGTCAAAAAAAAAAAAACATTGTGACCCCCCGTGTGGCACATCAATCGATAGGCCTTTCAAAATAAATGTAAGGTTTCTTAGCATTTTTTTTGATTAAGTGAATAGGGTCGGAGATAATCGCCCCGAAAGTAACTAAAATTCTGTCCCCCCCCTTGAATTTTTGAACGGTGTATTTTAAAAATATGGAAAATTCATGGACATAGGGCTTATTAATTTCATTCACCGAAAATTGTTTTGAACAAGATCGGTTCAGAGGTTTTCGAGATATTGCTGAAAAACTGCCTTCCTCAAAGAAAAGGACGTAAGTGCCGTAAAATTTCTGTGACGATACGACCTTTTTAATGGGCACGGAACCCTTCGTTTTGCGTGGTCCGACACGCACTTGGCCGGTTTTCCATATAAAAATTGACGTTTAGATCTACCTGACGCGCGTACAATGCATTACGTGATCGACCAGCAGAAATCCAACATCACACATCCACAGATCAAGTAGTTAGTGGTGTGAACTAACTACACTGTATTCTGTAAGGTGAAGGTACTTCTCCAATTAAGCTGCTTGGAATATGCTGACATTCCACATAAATAAAATACAATTTAATAGATAGGTATAAATATTTATTTCTTCATATAATTTACTTTGACTTTGGCATCACCCAAACGTAGTCATGTCCCGCAGAAATGCATTTGATCCGTCTGGGTTATCTCTTGGTACCTAAAATAATATTTTATGAAAAACATTGCAAAAAACTCACATGTTGTCTAATTTATCGCTATGTATAAAACATTCGTCGCGCTCAGACAACCCATGCGATTTACAACCGCCTTGACTCACCTCACAGAACTCGTCAAGTCTAACCTGACCCCGAGTTTATGAACAATTATGCGTAATAGGAGGTCGACTTATAATCACTCTTCTAAAGGGAGTTATAGGTAAAGTGATTTGATTACGAGCCAAGTAAGCAAGTGCGAGGATGACGCATGTTTTATCCACAACGACTTGTGACGTTAATACGACTTCTGTGACGGCCACATCATTAAACGCAACTATCATTTTACAGCCGTTCTCTATTCAATCTAAAGTATTTTTGAAAATACCAGTAATTTGAGTTTTCTTTAATGCCCGACTACGGC
The DNA here is from genome assembly GCA_932294315.1 of Epinotia nisella. Taxonomy (NCBI): domain Eukaryota; kingdom Metazoa; phylum Arthropoda; class Insecta; order Lepidoptera; family Tortricidae; genus Epinotia; species Epinotia nisella. The sequence continues at coordinate 10,506,478 of OW028674.1, forward strand.
AGAAGCCGAAGGGAAGGGATATATGTGTTTAGCAGTCTATTTTTGTATAAACGTGTATTCCACAGTAGTGTTAATGAGGTATCAATCGATTCGAAATTATGCTCCGCGGGTGATATAGCTGCCTTTTGTAGCAAAAAAAACCCTTTTTTTTAGTTAGTTTTCCGTAGGTGGGATACCTACTTGAACTTTTTATATTTGTTTCTGTGTGCAGTGATTATTCTCTGTTACACCTAAAGCTTGACGGGTAGAGAAGGGCTTATGGCATTTTGTTCGCCTTTTGTATATGTGCAACATAGCTCCCTTGTATCACAATGTACTATTAATTTCTATAGGTTGTAGGTATAGAAGAATTAAATATAGATTTAGTATAGGGAACGGCTGTTACGATACCACAAATAATAAACAATCCAACTACAAATTAAAACAGAGACGCGACACTTAATTAACTCACACTATGCCCCGCAACGTTTATCCAGAAAAATCTCAAGTTCCCATAAGACTTGTAGTAGCCCTCCAGCCGATTGTTCTCCCAGATAGGTCTCCTGGGGGTGTTTCGGTAGCCCTCGGTGCCCGGCCATTGTAAGCGGTCCACCCACAGCAATTGCCCTTTGAAATTAATCACATTTCATTCAATTAACACATTTTATGACGCAGAATTTCTTCAACATTACATTGATTACTTGTTAAAGTTAATGTCTGGGTAAGAATTAGATGATAGATTCGTTACAAATATTGGTATTACGTAATGATCCTTTCAAATGATGCGAAATAGAAAAAAAACCGGTCAAGTGCGAGTCGGACTCGCCACCCGTACAAAATTACAAATGTATAGTTTTCAGATTTTTCCCTGTACCCACTTGTAGTATAAGACGATACTACTTGCCAAATTCCATAGTTCTAGGTCAACGGAAAGTACCTTATACATTTTGATTCCCTTGGGAGTGTCGAAATATACGTTTTTTGCGGCATAAACAGCCGTATCTTTTTTTTTACGTTATCTTAGAAGTTTGATTTTTTCACAGCTTCAAGAAACTGTAGACCTGCCGGTCGATCACATAACGCATTGTACGCGCGTCAGGTAGATTTAAATGTCACTTTTTATATGGAAAAATGACAGTTCGATCTACCTAACGCGCGTTAAAAACTTTACGTCATTACGCGTCTGAGTATATATGGTTTTAATTTCAACTTAATATCTCTAGCGTTCTCGAGACAAAGGGTCTTGACAGACAGCAGAACAACAAAGTGATCTTATAAGGGTTCCGTTTTTTCCTTTTGAGATACGGAACCCTAAAAATAAAATAAAAAATATTTGCAATTAAAATCCATTGTTATTTTTTCTTTTGCATTTTTAGAACGCTGTCACATTACAGATCATTCATTCATTTCATTGCCAATAATACCCTACAGATATCCTATACTTAGATATATCGTCACTTACCAGGAGTATCGCAGATCAAGTCGAGGTTCCCGTTGTACTTTTGAACAATGATGTCAGTTTCGTTTAACAGCCTCTCAACTAAAAAATAGCCCTAAGTATAATGTTATAAAATCCAATGGTAATTATTATGTAGGTAGGTATGAATAAGACCTAATCAGTGTCAATTTGACCAAACAAGCATAGATTTCAACAACTCAAGATTAGTTTATATAGGTTTATCATCAAATTGTCGACACTCAATTCGTCGAATTTCACTTCAAAGTCAACGTTTCATGTATTTTCATTTCGTCGACAATTTAGTTCGTGGAATGGTCATTACAAGTAATTTTAAATCGCGTATTTTTACTTCTCTGATGATTAATTAAGTAGTTGAATTAAGTCATGGAAAACGTTTCGTGATTTATTGTTTCAAGTATTTTTTATTAAAATACAAATTATTACAAGGATTATTATTTAAATTCAAGATAGTTGTCATACACAGTTATCTATGGCATTATATTGAGAACGGAACGCGATGCAATAGGAATCCACGCGCTAAATGTGGGTACTTGAGATTTTAAGTTGTTGATCTTGACACATAACTATTCATTGGAGTTGTTTTGTTGTTATTGTGTTATTTATTATTGTTATAAAAATGAGTGATTCGAAAGAAAATATTGGTTGTGAAGTGTTTAAATCTAATAGAGGAGCATTGAAACTGTTTGTGGAAGGATTTACGTACAATAAAAATAAATGTACGAAACATACTTTTTACTGGTACTGTGAATTGTATCACAATAACATTTCCAAGTGCAACGCAACTATAAATACAATAGTTAATGTTGATGGTCAGCATATCATAACAAAGCGGGCTAATGATCATAACCATGGCCCTGAGCCGTTGCGGAAAGACATAGCTGATTTTAAAGAAACCCTTAAGAGCGCATCAAGGTCATCGGATAAAAAATCATGCAATATTGTTCAAGACGCTAAATCAACTGTGGATCAAATTATATTACAGGAATTACCATCTACATCGGCCCTGAAACAAGTCGTATATCGTGAAAAAAAGAAAAATGCTATGTCCCTAGTTGAGCCGGATAGTATCGATTTTGAGCTGGATGCGGCGAACACTCAGATTATGGGTGATAATTTTGTAATCAAAGATCGAGTTTTCGATAAAAATAAGAGAATATTACTCATGTCCACCACAGTGCTAATGAAAACATTGAGTAAATCAGATTATTGGATATTAGACGGCACATTCAAGATAGCACCCTTAATTTTTAAACAACTATATACCATACATGGAAATGTATTTAAGGAAAATAAAAAAACTTTCCCATTACTCTTTTGCTTATGTACGCATAAGGACAAAAAAACTTACGATATGATGTTTGAATTAATTGTGGAATATGGAGTAGACAATGAAATTAATATACATCCGCAAGTTTGTATACTTGATTTTGAGAAAGCGGCAATTTTAAGTCTGCGCTCTAATTTTGAAAATATCATCTTACAAGGCTGCCATTTTCATTTCGCGCAAATTATTTATAGGTATTTTTTTATTAATACTATCATTACTAAGAACATGTTTGAACTAATTTTTTTTCAGAACTATTTCCTTCATAACAGGCAGTGATCATATTTTTTTATGAATACTGTGATTTCTAAGAACATGTTTGAACTCATAATTTTTACACACGGCAATTATTTTAACCTAACCTAAACCTAACCTAACCGCCAGCGTGTCGACGTCACCCCGCTTCGCGGGGTGCCTATTTCCGCTCTGAGGGACGCAAGTCAAACCTAACCTAACCTACTTATAATACAATTTTTACGGTTGTTTTAACCTAACCTAAACCTAACCTAACCGCCAGCGTGTCGACATCACCCCGCGAAGCGGGGTGCCTATTTCCGCTCTGAGGGACGCAAGTCAAACCTAACCTAACCTACTTATAATACAATTTTTACGGTTGTTTGTTCTTTTACTGCGGGGGGCTTTGGGGGGCTCCGCCCCCCCTTTTTCTGGCTGCCGTAATCTAGTTAAGCCCCTTTAATCAGTTTAAATTATACAATTTCAATAATGCGGATAAATAACACTTATAATTAAGATTACATTTCTAATGTTGTTTCAGGCGAGTTCAAGCTTTTCAACTGGCGAAAAAGTATGCTAAAGATGCCAAATTCAATCGAGAAATTAAATGTTTGGTAGCACTGAGTTACTTGAAAGAATCCGATATTCCTAATTATTTTCAGAAATTTATGGATAGCTTACAAGATGAAGACAGTGTAATGATGGCAAAGTGGTTTGAAGAAAATTACGTTTTTGGCACTGTAAACAGTCAGCCAAAATATCCGGCAGAATTTTGGAGTTGTTACTTAATTAATTCAATGAAAATACCGAGAACCCAAAATTCTGCAGAAGCCTGGCATAACAAAATTAATATACTGATAGGCAAACATAATCCGGGAACATATGCTCTCATCAAGGAATTGATAAAAGAAACAATTTCTAACTTAGCGGACATAGAAAAAATTCTGTGTGGTTCCCCGCCAAAAAACAAGAAAAGGAAGTTTTTCGACAAGGATGCTGCAATAGACACAATTTTACAGCATCAAGCGAAGTATTCTGAAATTGAGTTACTAAAATCCATAGCCAAAAAGTTACGTTAAGTAGTAAGTTAAGTTAGTTTTTGTGTTATTTTGTAATCTTGTAATAAAATTTCGAACAAATGAAATTCGTTGTTTTGTTATTATGCCTTTTAAAATTCGTACAAAATGAATCGTTTGCCAAATAATATTCCCTGGACAGTTACTCTATGAAATAATAAATATTGGAATGATCTGGTCATGAAATAAAATTACACCAAACAATAACTCGTGAACTAAATGTTACTTGAAACGTTTTCGATGAAATGAAATTCGATGAAAAGTTTGTCGACAAAACAAGGGACACCCGTTTATATACTTTTAGGTGCCAAAGCGGGCCCCGGGCTCCATTAGGGCATAACCAGGAAAAACGCTAGGAGGATGATGACGATGAATCTCAATCATTATTCGAATTCGATCAATTCGGGTATTAAAAGTACAACATATTAGTTGACTGACTTCCTTCGGTGACCGGCCTCATGAAGTCTCCCCTCAGCATATCGAACACTCGGTTGGACTGCGAGCCCCAGCGCACGTGGGCCGGTATACCGAGGGCCTCTTTCACGGGCCCGTTCATCAGTGCATTAAGATTCCACTCTTCCTGGCGGCTCATTGTAGCGTAGGACATGTCACGAATCATGATTTCTCTAGCCACTTCTGGATGACAGAAAAAGGATAAAATAAATAAATATCGTGGGACAATTCACACCAATTGACCTAGTCCCAAACTAGGCAAAGCCTGTACTATGGGTACTAGACAACGATAAAAAATAAAGTTATCTCTTAGGTACAGGAAGAGGCGCAATTTCACGTCTTCCCTGGAAAGGGGATTTATCGCATGCGTAGCGGTAACTGCCACTTTATAGCCAAGTGTGAAGTAAAGAGCTTAACGATCTAGTGACCTATGATTATTATTACCGTAATTACTCCTCGTGTCTGGACCAAAACCTCGAGTTTTGGTCAATATATTGTAGAAGTCGACATTATGCGTTCCAGCGAACACTTGGCCCTGCGTAGCAGCCCACTGGGCCGTGGACTCCACGTAGAGGCCTTCGTCGAAGAGTCTCTCGGCCTCCCGTGCGGCCGCCTGTATGTTCTGGTACCCGGCCTCGTCCACCAGCCCCGCCGCCAGCAGCAGGGGTCCCCACGTTAGTGTTAGGTCTACCGGGTGGATCCAAGCGTTGCCCATCGCTATGCCTCTCAGATTAGACCTGATTGTTTCTGCCTGTTCCGCCTGCAAATTTAGTCATGTTTATAATCCACTACACTAGTAACAACTCCCTCGCAAACACCTACTAAAATCTGGTGCTGCACGAAAGTAGCGAACGTCGGAAAACGAATAACACAATATGGAGGTGGTCAGGACACTTGGCGAGGGAGAACGATGGGAGCTGGATGAAAAAGCCTATTAAATGGTGGCCAAGATCATGAAAACGATCAGTGGGCAGACCACCAGCTCGATGGTCAGACGATATCTGCTGGATAGCAAATAAGCAGAGTATAACATTGGTACAGGCCTGAGGGACGAGAATGTAATACAGAAGAAGTCTATACTCAGCACTGAGTAAATATGGGATGAATATATAGGTAAACTTATGGTGCACACACACTAACTCAGCGTCAGCATCATAGTTTCTGAAACAATGCTATGAAATAATTCTGCGCCTTTCCATGCTTGTTGGGTGCCCCAAGATCTTTTTTGGCTTCATCACTCCGTGTCATCAGAGTCGGTCAGGTCAGCCGGACGTTTTTCATTGGTCTGGCTTACATCAATATACATATACGTAATTAACTTCAGTTATTATACTAACTTCATGCATGCGTATGCCCATGTCAACTGCCATTTTTCCGCCATAAGACTGCCCATAAATGTACAGTGGTACTCCCTCGAACTCAGGGTGCGCCTCATAGAAACCTCGCATGAGGTTAACGAAGTCCAGAGCTGAAAAATAGAGTTGCAAGTATTTTTTTAGATCAGCTACTTGTATATATTCTTCTAAATGTTTTATTAAACAATGTTTATTACCAATTTCATCGTTAGTTGTAGTTAAATAGCTCCAATCGTCGACATAGCTGTATCCGGTGCCCACAGGATTATCAACAAAAAGGACGTTGAAGTTATTTACCTGCAACGTAAGTGGCATTTACTACACAGTGCTCAAGATGTGTCTACCTATTTACCATCGACAGAAAAATAAATAAAGTTTATTTACCAAAGACAAAAATACGTAAAGAATATTATACATATACATATGGTTAATTTATAAATATTTTTTGATACTTAATCTCCTTACTTATTTTGCTAAGCGACATCTCAAGTAATTTAAGTGTCTTCACCCACCCAAGTGTAATTCCTCTCCTGCAATGACAAGTCGAGTGGTCCCAATATCTCGAAGTTCCCGACGCCTGTGGAGGAGCCACCTGGCCCCCCTTGCAGCCAGACGATCAGCGGGCGGTCGGTGTAGCTGTCCACATTAGCGGTCGTGTAAAACAGCCAGTAGAACATGTGGGCACCCCTCCTCACGGTTACATAGCCCGAGTCTTGCCTGAACGGCCCGAATTGACCTGAGAATAACACCGGCTGTTTAGGTTAGCTATCAAACCGTCCCTTGCCTCACCAAATTTACAATTTTTCCCGGATTACAACATTATTCAAAAATAGGATAAGGAATAGAACAAAAATAAGGATAGCAATGGCCCCTGTTACCGGTCATTCCAGACGTGACCGGTAAGGCGGGGTGAAAGGACCCTGATTTCAATCGATTGATCCAAAGCACGTTTTCATACCATTCACTAGACAGCATAATGATGTCGAAATAATTAGCCACCGTGAAAACATGTCCGTTAGTTTAGCTAGACTGAGTTTATCAAAAAATGTTCGATTAATTTACCTAATCATAATAAGAAATTTGTAATCACAGATAAACGTTATCAAGTAAGGTAAACGTCCGAGTGCTCGACGCTGTACTTAGTATATGGCATGGGCACTCTATGTCAAAGTGACATGGCTTAAATTCGAATGAAGCAAAATCCTCTTAGTTCGAATTTAACCCATATTGCTTTGACATAGAGTGCCCATGCCATATACTAGTACAGCGTCGAGCACTCGGACGTTTACCTTATCACTGTGGTTCTCAATCAGGGATTACAAAATTGAATATGTCGACCTATGTGCATTCGTGCGTATCGCTATGAAATATTTATCTACCCATAAAAACATTCCATGTAAAAATAGGCCAAGTCTCGAAACTTTTCCACCGTAAAAAATTGTGAGAAATTTCGTAGAGCCATGTCAGGCATTCTTATTTATCTTTAATTGCTTGCTTATAAAATTCTGCAACTTGGGAATCACACACATTTTGTGATTGCCAAGTCACAAAATTTTATTTAGCAAGCAAATAAAGATCAATTAGAATGCCTGACTTGGCTCCACAAAATATCTTACAACTTTTACGGTGTAAGAGTTTTTAGACTATCTATTTTTTACATGGTATGTTTTTTATGGGATCTCACTTCTTTTTGTATGTTATTGTGTTATCAACACATACAAATTAATATTTTTGCATAGACTTTGTATGGAAATGTTATTTTACCAACCGCAAATAACGATTGTATAGTTTTCTAGTGCACTGTACACCTAACATTAACCCCATGCAAGTATGTACATCGTATAGTGCACTGTACCTACTTTGTTATTAATTATTACTATTTGCAGGAACTGCAAAAGTAGGTATCTTTGCAATTGCATGTATTTGTATAGGATTACAAACTTATGCGGTTTGTATGTCTGAAACGTGACTGAAATAGCAATATTTTTAGGTTTTTTATGAATTGACAGGCTAAAAACTAAAAACGAAAAATAATCATCGAACCTGCTAGTCGATCACGTAACGCATTGTACGCGCGTCAGGTAGATCTAAATGTAAATTTTTAAACGTTACGTAATCACCCTCACAAAATTTCAGGAGAATAGGTTGAGAAATGCGACCTGTCAAGGAACGCAGCCGACATATACATGTATGACAAGGGGCTAAAATAAGCCATATTACCACGAGATGGATAAAATATTTCGAGGGGTAATATGGCTTTTAGACCCGAGTTATACACTCTACTTTTCACTTCGACTGCGAGAAAATAGTAAAACAAAGATTATCCATCCACAATCAATAACAAATTTCACTGCGAAGAGATTGTTCAATTTAGCGTTTGGACGCGCTATTAACGGTCAGAGGCGTTTTCTTTTTTAATGATTTGGAATTAGGGACTAAAAAACACCTGATGTTTGATTGGTCGATTTTAATATGTAGCTGTATTCTGGTTGGTTGATAGCAAAGATAAATGTTTTTTGAAAGAGTTGTGATTGGTGGATTTAATATGGTGAAGTGTTTTGATTGGTCAAATTAAATGTGTTAAAAATCATAAATATGTATACATATTTTCCCTAGGGGCTAAATGTACTACTTTAGCCCCGCTTATTAAGCCTAATATAACACACTTCGCGAGCATGAGAAGTGAAAAAGAATTTTCGCCCAAGCTGAAACGGAGAACATCGTCCGCTTCGCTCGCTCGTTCAATTAATATTAGTTGTAAAATGAAATTGTGATTTGAATTTTAATGCCTTCAAGCAATTGGTTAAATCTTTACCATTACAATGTAAGTGAATACAATAGTCTTCTTTTTTGCAGTTGAATGGCACTAAATATCTTCATAAGTAGTTAGTACCTAGTTATTTGGTGTTCTCCTTTGTGTTTGTTTAATGTGTAGATTTAGCAAATATCTTGAACGGCACTGTCACGCGCCTATAGTATAGTATACCTACACGTAGTGATTGAACATTTTTGAAGTCTTTTGTATGCCAGTCACTTCTCTGCTGTATTTTACATTTAATATGGTATCCTCATTCATTAGCATTAACTACTTAATATAGTTTACTTCTGTCAAGGTGACTAGATTACAATGAACCTTATTTTCCTCAACGAGCAGTAGGTACTTATTTAATTTAGCCCCAAGAAGACTTGGTTTTCTTTTATTTCCTGTGTCGCCATAAAAAAGAAGAACGTCCTTGAATTAATATGAATCATAATACAATGCAAATCTTATTTTAAAAATTGAACACAAATAAAACAAAATTAAATAATCGTATAAAACATAAAGTTGGCAGTGGGCAACAAGGCGGTTATATGTATTCTTTATCTAAAACCTTACCTAATTGTCATCAACAATTAATTGCCTAGCTTAGAAAATCATCAATTGTATAGGTAGGACTTCTGTAATCGACAAAAGTTTTAATTAATTGCTCATGCGCCTCTCTCTGCTTATAAAAGCTTGATATTATTGTGTATATAAGTCATTGATTAGTTTCTTTTATGGAAACGTTCACACCTGTTGTGACGGTCACAATACGCAAATGGTAAATTATTCATGTTTATGTACTTTAAACATAATAGTTATGATAATTTAAAGCATGTGATGGAAGCATCACATGTCAGTCACCCGGTTGAAGTATTTTGTTAACGACAGGGTAATAAAATAAATACCGGCAATCCTTTTTCACAAGTAAATTTCTTAATCCATATTTGTACATACAATTTTCACACGTATTCAGTAAACATTATCTTTGTCAGCTGGTCACATGAGATTTTTAGAATCCTGTGTTTGAAATAATTCTTCAGGCCATCCATGAAGACTTAGGTACATTAGAATAATTGTTACATCACATCTTCAGGTAGAAGAGGAGAGGCCATACTATTTTTGTGCACACGGACGCAGTCGTGGATGTACTATGCATGCAATTTATAAGATTATAATTTATGACACGCTAATGCTATGATGAATTTATTTAGTATCTAAAATAAGTACTCCGAAAATCTGAAATGTAATAAGGCCTCGGCAGAGAGTACGACTTTGTACCCTTTGGCGTCGAGACCCTCGGTCCGTGGGGTCCCAGTGCGCATAAGTTATTTGCAGAAATCGCGAAACGTCTGGTTGATGTAAATGGTGACCGAAGAGCTGGCGGCTTTCTCGCGCAACGCATCAGCATTGCAATTCAGCGAGAAAATGCCGCCAGCGTCCTCGGTACAATGCCTCGAGGGCCTTTTTTTTTAACCGACTTCAAAAAAGGAGGAGGTTATATGTTTCACCGAATATTTTTTTTTTAAGTAGTTATGTTCGCCGATTTCTCCGTCAATTGTGGACCGATTTTAAAAATTCTTTTTTAGATTTAACTTAGTTTTAATTTAATTTAGTTAATGTTAATCATCATATTGTATTTATCCAAATAAGTAATTAATTAATTAGCGTATGTGTATAAATAAAAAGTAAAATTCGAATTTAAATGTTAGTTGTAGGTCCAATACGCTTTTCGTCTAAATCTCGTTTGGCCGTTCGTCTACTATGCAGTTTGTCCATAATATTGGTCTATTACGCCGTTCGTCCATTTCGCGATTGGTCTAATAAGCAGTTCGTTCATTTGCGATTCGTCCATTACTCAGTTAGTCCACTACGCCGTTCGACCGTTATCACGATTCATCGATATAGAGTGGCTCTGTGAGCTGTAGAACTGCCGAGCCTGTCTTTTTCGATTTTTTTATTGTGACCAGGCAGCAGTGTTTGCACTGTTCTTTTCCGACACGACAATAGGATCAACTAGGTTTTATTGACGTGGCGTTTCTTTTTGGGTGAAAAACTTGTTTGACGAAATGTGTGTTGTACGAAATGCGAGTTGGACGAAAAACGTGTTGGAGAAATACGTGTTGACGTAATGCGTATTGTACGAAATGCGAGTTGGACGAAATACGAGTTTAACGTAATGCATGTTGTACGAAATGCGAGTTGGACGAAGCTCGTGTTAGACCAAACACGTGTTGGACCAAACACGTGTTGGACGAAATGAGCGTTGAAATACAATTTGGACGAAAAGCGTATTGGACCTACAGCTAACAAATCCTCCTTAGGTGAAGAAGGAGGGACGCTAAGAGAATATAAACGCATTTTATAACAACTTAATTTTATTTTAATTTTTATTCATTATTTTGTTACATAGGTCATTTCAAAGTGAAATATTTCACTACTCTTACTTGTACTTCGTATAGTACATTGGGCCGTTAGGACTACTATGTGCTACTATAGTTTAAAAAACACAGGACTTACGTTATTCTGATTTATATTAGCTCTATGATGATACATATGGTGTGATAGTGATGGATGGCCATGAAAAGGTTAAGATGACGTTTTCTTAGTTGCAAAATGACGATGAGATGACCAATAATAACCATGTTACTAACATATCTATTGTTATACTTTTTTTTTACTTGAACTCTGAGATGAAACATTTTGATTCATAATTCCGTGTTTTAACTATCTAAAACGGAAAATACTTGACACATTTAGTTAGGTTTAATGCAAGCTATATGTAGGAAATACATACAATACAATAAAAATACTCTTTGTTGTACACCTCAATAAAAGGACACAGTAGGTACAGTACAAAACATAATAAACACAAGAAGAGGCAAACAACAGGCGGTTAATCGCTAGAGAGCGATCTATTCCAGACAACCTTACACTGAACTGATAATATAAGTACAATGTATTTAATTGACTTCGGCAACAATTCATTTTTATTGTAGGAGTCTGATGTCTGATTAAGCTGGCCGGCTGGTCTCATGATGAAGACGAAAAGAGGCGGCCTATGGTGCAGGGTTTGCGTTGCACACTGGCGCAGCAGTCTTATAGGGGGCGCCGAGCGCCACTCACCGCGCGCGCCTGCCTACTAGAGGGCGCTAGGGTAATGATTGCACACGGGCGCTACATGGGCTAGAGACACCACTGCGAAAAGTTACCATCGGTACTCCTAAAATATAAAATCAGGACAAACCCACGTTCGAATCGTCTCAATTCCAAATTCTTTTTGACCACCGGATTTTAGTCATCCTCATTTCGGTAGCTTTCGGGCAAACCTTGAAGTCAGTTTGACGGCAAAGTACAACTAGGGTGTAAGGTAAATCTAACAAATTAGTAGATTGTATTACTAGGGAGCAAAATGGTATATTGAAGCGAGGGTGACTGATTGAATCCAGAACGAAGGGAAGGATTCAACGTCGCCCGAGATATAAATAATTTTGCTACCGCGTAATACACTCTTCTTTTCACTCCTTCCATGATGATTAAAAACACGATGATTACAGTAAATATTTAATTAAAATAAGTTTCTGTCAAAAATGTCATTTATTTTTGGTAAAAGCTTTTATTGCCGACTGCACTTTTCTGTATACCGTCATCAACTACTTATTAAGACGATACTAACGAGCCCAAACTCAACGGGGTTACGTCGATTAAGTACTGAATTCCCATATGGCCACTGGCCACTTTCTGTCTTCATCATCAGATCAGCTCGATGGTACCATAATATTAAATTTTCATCCAAACTATACTTAAACCCAAAATTTCAGCTCAATCGGATTACGGCAAGCGACTGAAAAATGGATTGCAATAATTAGTTAACAGTAAAACGTTTAAAAATGTCTTTCAGTCATAAGCCAAGAACATACCTTATGTAAAATAATAAACATTTAAAAAGTTGTTACATATTTCACTTGTCCTTATAATTTTCGATAGTCTTTAGGCGCCTCGGCCCTCGTTTAAAAAAGTGTATACATGTTCTGCGTACAAGACCATCAGATAGTCTTTTCAGAAAGGTTATTAATTTAGCGTAAGTAAGTAGGTATTTATTTGAATGTCGTTGTTCATGCTGACTCATACTATTTGCGTGAAATATAAAGTAATACTCCAAAGAACGCGGCTTATATTTCGAATAGTTCTTGGAAACTATATTGCATCTTTACTATTCTTGCAGGCGGTTTCATATATATTCGGCGTTCAAATATTTTGCTTTGCATTTTTTGCTTGCATTTTAACAAACTCTGGTGTAAATGATACGTTAGTATCATTTTCACTTGAACTGAATGAATTCATCATTGTAAATTTAAAATATTAGCATAGGAACAGGAACTGCCTTTACCTGCTTTTCAATAGTGACGACATTATTTTTTATTAAAAAAAATACGTGATATCATTACAAGTAGGTATATTGATATTAATCAATATATTAGTAATCATATTATATCAAATAAACATTGTTTGAAATAACACGTACTAGCTAAAAGTAGTATCAATTAATCCATACTTTTATTTATTAAGCATATTAATTTTCAAAAGCGTTCAAGGAAGACAATATATGAGACACTAAACGCTCCACGAAGAAAAAAGCGCGGTGTTTAAAAAACGATCAATGAAAGTGTCTCCTTAAACGCGCTACTGAAATTGCGTATTGTCTCTGGCCTCAGTTTTTTTTTTTATAATAATGTCTTACAGCTTTCTTCTCTATGTGGTCTATGACAAGCGTGCAGGGAGCAAACATGAATTTTGCTCCCTAGGGCAAAAAAGTTAGATTTAAAAAATGCAGAGGGATCAAAACAAGTTTTGCTCCCTATAAACGGGCTAGAAAATACTTTTTTTTAAATAGAAGGAGTGAAATACATCCTCCTAAAAACATTACATGTAAAGTGATTGCCAAGACTCCCTAGCTCATATAGCTTTCAGCGTTAAAAAGATATCAGATCACAAGTTGTGCCAAGCTTCCTACTCCACACGGCTTAACTCTACCAGCCACGCTCTACAAATTATATATCTTGACTAAAAAGTATAGACCCGTCGCTTATTGATATCATCATAAATCATACCGTATGCCCGAGAATTTTGCTTATCTGGTATAATCCGAACACAAGTTATGAGGGTTCAAAAAACGACGTAGTGTCTGCTCTTGCGCTTCGCTTGGCTCGTCTTGGCGGGGGCGCTACCGTGCCCCCAGTTTAAGTCCGTACGTAATTGAGTATGCTGTATACGTCTACAGTTTGTATTGGACAACACAACGTACCCGACGCTATACACAATGCGTACCCTATGGCATGCGTTTTGGAAATATCCCGCACCCCGCATGCGGGTGCTATCGACCGGTGAAAATGCGCCTTAACACCTACCTATGTATATACGGTCGGCCTCACAAGGGACTTAACACCTTTGTACCGTGTCGCATTAACGTCATGTTAAACTGCCATATGAAGTTGTCAAAGGAGTAAAAACGACAAGGTACTTAGCTGTTCAGCCACTTATAAGGCCGACTGTACATTGTTTAAGGTTTGAATGATCTTCAAGTAACTTCATGTTATTGAATTATGAGTAGGTATTGCATGGTGGTAAGGAAATAAAATGACACTTGTTGTGAAAAATCTGACGTGATATTGTCATGGTTTGTGATTAGCTAGGTACTTTTTCAATGAAAGACATAGAAGATAAATTCACTGAAATTACTTATTTGTTAAGTATCCTATAAAATGGATTGGTAATTTGGTACTCATGAAATGGCTACCTAATATTACTTTCGAATCATTGTCTTTCCGAATGCTTATTTGCCAAATTTTCGTTATCATTTGTTTCGTATCGTTAAATTTTCGTGAGCTGGTACTAGTATAAAGTATAAAACAAACCTAACTAACAAATAAGATTTCCGCATTGAGCGTTAGGTGCCGACCAGGTGCGGTCAGTCACTCGCGATTAATCCACGTCATCTGTAGATATCCAACATCTCACATGACCTGGTGACGCGGGGTGCTGATTTCAAGTGCACTGCCCATCAAAACAGGTGGTGGGCACCCGATGCATCGCAGTCTATGCCGGCGGCGAGGAGCTATCGGTCCGTCACTACAACAACACATAGGCACTAACAAATCTAACATCGCGAGTGAATGACAGTGCCGCAGTGACTGAGCGGTTTTGTTTGTGATTGTGAAAAGTAAAACATGATTAAAATTTCGAAGGCGTTTTTAAAACAGGTACTTATGTAAAGGACATTTTTATTTATTATTCCTATTTAATTAATTTACAGTTGATAAAGAAATATGTAAATATTTTATATCAATAACTGTTTGTAACTGTTGTGGGTAGGTAACTAAATTAAGTTTAAACCAAGTTAAATCTAAAATAGGCCCTCGAAGCATTGTATATCTACCGAAACAATAACAATTCCTATAATTATTTATATATTTTCAAAAGGTTAAGCACGTTTTATTTTCTCTACTTCACGTTGTGATCGCTACTCGAATTAAATTATTCACAACTCAACGTGAAGAACTGATTTTCAGGAAGTCGCCTCGTAAACTTTTTATTGGCCGTTTATATATTTCTATGGAGTAATTGTATATTTCCTTACTGTAATAGTACTCAAATACCACAAGAAAATTACACCTATTTCATAAATATGTTTACTGACGGGTTTACCTATTATTCGTACCTATGTTTTTATCGCAGTCGAAGTAATTGCTATAGGTATACGATTTCTATTAAAATAAAACAAGTTTCTAAACAAGTTTTACTTGTACAGAAAAAAAAGATCTATTGTTTGTAATTTAACAAAGTGGTCCAACGCAAAAACAAGCGGCATTATTTATACGTAGGTACCATAATATATGCCTAATGTTCCGAGAGGCCGCTGAGGCTGTTAGGTAGGTAGGTAGTTATATATAAATCAGTATTTGAGGACAATCTTACACAAATCGACCTAGTCCCAAACTAAGCAAAGCTTGTACTATGGGTTCTAGAGGACGATACATATACCTACTTATATAGATAAATAAATACTTAAATACATAGAAAACATCAATGACTCTGGAACAAACATTCGAGCTCATCCATCACACAAATAAACGCCCTTACTGTGATTCGAACCCGGGACCTCCGGCTTCGTAGGCACAGGGTCACTACCAACTAGGCTACAGAGGTCGTATATATATCCCGTGTAGCATCCACAAGGAGGAGCAACTCATATTTTAGTCAGTCCTATTATGACCCGCTGAAAAATAGAGTACCTACTGTGATAGAATTGAAATATTTTCGATCTTGAAATAGTTTCCACCGGCTTGCCTTATCTGAAACATCACCTGACCTTTTTTTTTAAGAGGGGAATATGCTTTACGCATACCACCAGGGCGCGGGGACGGGCCCTGGTGGTTATGTGGGACTCCCATGTCGGCTGATGGTTTACCCACTAAAAACCCCTCTATGTGCCGCCTCTGCGCTATAAGGCGAGGCCACGGGAACGCCCTGGGCACATTTCCGCAACCTCGCCAGCGGCTGTCCGCATTGCGGACTCAACTCCGGGGATAATTTTTTTTCCCCTACCTCGTCAAAGTCGGCGCACCGAGAGACAGCACGCCCGCCACTCAGGGACCCTCGTGTAGGCGACAGACGTCCCCGTGCCCATCACCCACAGGTACCCTTATGGGGGGAATCGGCGGTCGTACGCCAACCGCCGCCGCCCCACACGTTTGCGGCGCTCCACACGTTCGGCTGCCTCCTTCTGCGTCATCACGTCCTCGCAGAAGGAAGCCGCCACCTTCCACGACCTGTCGCTCCCCACCATGCTCCAAGGCGGGCAGGTACAGGTCATGCCCCACCATGTCCACAAGTGTGGCCCGCTGCTCTGCCCAAGCTGGGCACACCGCCAGCGTGTGCTGCGCCGTATCTTCGGCGTCGCCGCACTCGGGGCATTCCGTCGTCGGTTTCCCGTACCGTCCGTCCCGCCACCCTGCACAGATATTTCCCAAAGCAGCCATGCCCCGTGAGAATCTGCGCAAGATGGAAGGAGAGGAACCCTTCCTTCCTTCCGACCCATCTTTCCAGGACGGGCCGGATCGCTCCGATGGTCCAGTGGCCAGCACTAGGCATCTCCAACCTTTCTTTCCACTTCTGAAGTAGGACACGACGGGAGTCAAGTCTCCACTGCCTGATCTCCTCCAGGAGTGGTTGGACCCCCCTGGCCCGCGCCTCGGTGATACGCCAATACACATCGGCCAGAACCAAGGCGTCGAGGTCCCAGGGCGGAGTCCCCGCCAACACGTGAGCCGCCTCGTACGAGACGGTGCGGTATGCCCTCACCATCCTGACCGCCATAACCCGCTGCGGCCTAAACATCACCTGACCTAACTTAAGCTCATGAAGAATATTAAGTTACATGAACTCCGCCTTGAGTTAATATGGGATATGTTTCGACGCCACGCTAGACATATTTTATTTTTAAACAATTCCTAGCGCAATAAGAGTCTGGTACCCACAGTAGCTAAAGAAGGTCTTAACCTAAGTTCTTATCTCAAACGAATAATGACAGCATTGTCAATATGTTAGAGCATCTGCGCCTACAATACTCAGCCAGTTTGCTTTTATATCCTTGGATATACCTACTCGCCAGTATTAAGATAATGATAGACTTATTTATACACATCCAAGATTAGGACTTTACATTGTTTAACTTTTTATACAATTAGTAGGACAAAAAGTATTTCTGCAAAATACTGTTCCTTTGTAGTTAGTTACACTATCGTCAATACGAAATTGACTTGATCTAATGAAAATAAATTTCCCTAGGGCACCCGCCTTGTCTTAGAACTTCTATAAGGAATGCTTTTTAGGGTTCCGGACCATAAAGGTAAAAACGGAACCCTTATGGTGCGACTCCGTCCGTCTGTCTGTCTGTCACAAAGTCAAATATCTCAGGAACTACTAATGCTATCAATTTGAAATTTGGAATAGTTGTCAACAAAGCTAATCCTCGTGTATGGAAAATTAAATTTTTTAATATATACTTTTAATTTGTATAAAAAAAGGGCGGATAAGAGGGGGGGCAAAATTTCAAAGTCTAGTTAGTAGGCCAAGTGGGATATCATATGAAAGGGCTTGAAATTCTAAAACAGTTTTTCTTTTTTTTCTACAACGGCAAAATTTTGATTTATAAAGAAAAATGTTGAAAAAAATACCATTCCCCCCCCCACTTATCTCCGAAGTTAACCAAGAGAAAAATTTGAAAATAATATATATGATTAATGTTAACGTGAATTAATATTCACGTTAAAAATATAACGAGACCTCTATCTAGCGCTCTTTTATTCTTCAAAAATCATATGTTAATTTTGTTTGTAATTTAATACTTCTGTGTTTAATTTTTTTCCTTCAAATTCGTACGAAAGTATTCTGAAAGTACCTTCTAGCAAATAAAAAAAGAATTATCGAAATTAATTCACTTGATAAAGAATTATCGCTGAAAAACCAACATACAGTAAGGGAAATGTATTAACGTACCACCGTAGAACCCTATCGCAATAACGTGACATACCACTCGAGTTTGAGTGACGGCAGCCTGTCAATTGCGACAGAGTTCTACGGTGGTACGTGAATACATTTCCCTTACTGTACATACCGAGTTCCTTGGTCGCGCAATGTATGATATTTCGTACGGAACCCTCGGTGCGCGAGTCAGACTTGCACTTGACCAGTTTTTTTATAGCTGGGAATTCATAAGAGCTAATATAGCTGTACTTGTGCCAGATATTCGCGGCAAGTAATATTTTCTTGCAAACTTTCAACGACCGACGAGAAAAGTTTCGAGTGTTACGCATAGTACAACAATTGCTTAGTTTGGCACTATGTCGATTTGTGTAACGTTGTCTCCACTTTATTAAAAGTTCGTGGTTTAATAATATAATCCTTCACTAGCTCGGTTTTCAGTACAATCACTCGCGGAAAACAATAACTTTGCAGTCTTGCATAACAAATAACGATTATACAGCGGGCCGTTAATTTGACGTCATGGGATGGGATTTGGAATCGTATCATGGCGCCGCCCACGACGGTTGGTTCTATTCTAAGATTAGATTTGATTAAGTAGATACATTTTTGACAACAAGCGAGTGCCGGCGAACAGAAGTCTTATGTTTAATATCAAGAAGTCTTTTACATGTAGGTACTTATCTGGGTCGGAAAAAAGAGATTTGTCTTGTTTATATCCATTGTATTTACCCGATCTGATTTGATTATACGAACATTCCTTCGAGTGATTGGATTATGTAAGGTGCTTATCACCACTTGAACTAAATAATCGTATACTTGCGTTGTAAGAGTTGACTTGACTGATGTGACTATTTATAGTGATGTGGTGAGGCAAAAAATGAAGACGGTGATTATCTACAAGTAACTAAAAAGTCTTAGTTTTTGCCAAGAGTACCAATGTGCGTGTGCGCGTGTATCTGTTTCTGTGTCTGTATGTAGTAGGATTTTATACATGTCAACAACGTCCCATTCAAGGCCACTCGCATACGTGTCATGCCTCTACGAGCGAGTTCCGTTACAAAGCGGGAAAATACTGCTACGCGCTACGGCGGTGGCGTAGCACACGTAGCGTTGCTTGACCTCAAATGTGTTAATAAGTGTGCTACGTGGAGGTGGACGCGTTCTCATGGATTGAATGATTTAGATTAGAATATATAGTGTACCGTTTAGTTTCTTTCCATGACGCATTGGTTTTTTTACTGTAATGTCGTGTTAACATGTTTTTAATAAATAAATAAATAAATAAATAACCACCTATAGGTACTTTATTAAAGCTCTTATCCCTGCAATTGAGAATGAAATAGAAAATAGTCATTGTCCTGCAGGTCGATTACGTATTAATGCTTTGTTTATGCGTCAGGTAGATCAAAGTGTTAGTTATTGTATGGGAAAATGACAGTTGAGTTATCCTAACGTGCGTTCGAAAAGTTACTTAATCACCCCCCTGGTCAAATACGTAACGCATTGTACGTGCGTTGGGTAGATCTAAATGTCACTTTTTACTGCCTGCCGCAGAAGGAGGGTTATGTTTTCGAGAGTGTGTATGTATGTATGTATGTATGTATACATGAAAATTCTATTTCACGGTCTACAGTCCAAGTGGCTTCATGGATTTTGACAAATGAGGTGTCGTTGGATTCCTCATAATCGTGTGAGTGCACTTGGGTTTTATGGAAAAAGAATGATTTCACTTGTTGTATGGGTAAATGACATTTGCATTGTCCTAACGCTCGTTCGAAAAGCTACGTGATCACCTCTCGTTACATTTTAAAAACATGTTCCTACTTGAACCTAGATCAGATGTGAAAGTGAGTGATTGACAATACCAACAAGCTGGCTTGATAAATACTTACAAATAAGATAAAACTACTTATTGGATTGATTCAACTATATAAAGCATCACGAGGTCTTGATAGTCTTTTTATCAGAAGTCCCTGGGTGACCGAGCTCTGCTCGGGTGAAAATAGAGAAAATACGGAGGAAACGAATTTACCCCCGTAAAGCCCTACATTCCAATAATTTCATTGAAATGGTTAGAGCCGTTTTCAAGAACATGATTACAAATATATATATATATATATATATATATATATATTGCTCGTTTAGTAGTATAATCGCGTTTTAGGACAAAGTAAAGAATAAGAAAACTTCGGGAGGTTAATCTGAGACATTTTGCATTTTTTGTTGCATTTCGCGCGTTTGTTCTATTAGCATTTAGCACGTAAACTCACGCCTGAAAACGAGCAAGAGAAAACATTAACATCCGATTTAATGCGAAATCTAGTATAGTCAGCATCATAAACATGTATACATTCTAAACCTTATTGCTTACAGATAAGGTCGAAAAGTGTATACATGTTTATGATGGTGACTGGTCAACCTAAAGAAGCTATTCCAATACACTCGCGAGCAAAATAATTGCATCACTTTGCATTTTTCCATGTACGCTCGATATCTTTGTAAACGGTATTATCTTTCTGGAATAATTAAATGTAATAAAGTTTCTTAAAAAGTTAAGAAACATGGAAATCGGTGTAGTATTTTTTTAATGACGGATTTTTTCTGGTTCGTGGGCGATTACTCCTTACCGAACCCACGAGTTGTGCTCTCTTAGACGGCTATAAAACAGGGTTAGAGGGAGAAAACGGAACGGAGAAAAAAACGGAACCTTTTAGGATCACTCGTGCGTCCTTCTGTCTGTCTGTCACAGCCGATTTGCTCCGAAACTACTAAACCGATCGAGTTGAAATTTGGTAAACATATGTAAATTGATGACCCAAAGATGTTCGCGTAAAGTAAATTAATGAATTCTGAACAAGGGGGCCACTTTTGGGGGGTAAACTGGAAAATTAAAAAAAAAAGTTTCGCAAACTGTATTGTGTGACATATTAAATGATAAAAATATAGTTTGTTTGTTAAAAATTGTCATTGATGATACCTCGATAATATAACTTTAAAATTATGAAAAATATTATTATTAATGATATAGGTAACAAAAAAAGTGCAGTTTTCGCATTTTTTCCTTTATCTGTGCTATAAGACGTTGCTTCGTACTAAATTTCAAGATCCTGAGTTCACGGGAAGTACCCTGTAGGTTTTGATTCGAAGAGTGATGAATAGTTTATAGCAATGTATCACATGCTTAATGTATAACTACTTACAGGTTAACGCAGCATGCCAAAATAAACAAGAACTTAATTAAAAAACCGGACAAGTGCGAGTTCAACTCGCGTAGTTAGGGGTTCCGTAAAATAATGAGAATTTTCCCGTTACTTTGAATACTCAAACTTCTTATAAGTTTTTCTGTAATCTTTAGGCAAGGAACTATTTTCCATATTTTTTTCATAATTTTAAGCCTAGTAGTTTCGGAGATAAGAGTGGTGGGGGAGGGAATGGTAAATTTTCGTCTTTTTTCTTAAATTACTTCAAATCTGTTTTTGCTAAAATTATAAAAAATATATCTGAGATGCTTACAACAACCTTTCATTTAATATGTCACACAATACAGTTTGCGAAACTTTTTTTTTTAATTTTCCAGTTTACCCCCCAAAAGTGGCCCCCTTGTTCAGAATTCATTAATTTACTTTACGCGAACATCTTTGGGTCATCAATTTACATAATGTTTACCAAATTTCAACTCAATCGGTCCGGTAGTTTCGGAGCAAAGCTGTGACAGACTATGGACAGACAGACGCACGAGTGATCCTATGAGGGTTCCGTTTTTTTCCTTTTGAGGTACGGAACCCTAAAAACGGCAAAAAAACACGTTTGTTGTTTGGGAGCACTACACACTACTTGTTGTTATAGCAGCAAAAGAAATAAATCATGTGTGAAAATTTTAACTGTCTGATCACGGTTCTTGGATACAGCCTAGTGACAGACGGACAGACAGACGGACAGCGGAGCCTTAATAATTGGGCCCCGTTTTACCCTTTGGGTACGGAACCCTAAAAATAGCGCTGTTTTTTAAAACCGCTAGCTGCAGCTACATAAGTAAAACGGCGGATTATACTATTCCACTGCGACATATATATACATATATATATTTGCAATCACGTTCTCGACAACGACTGTATGTAACGATTTCGATGAAATCTGTGCAAAATTTTCCTACATTTACATAAATATTTAGAAAGATCTAGCTAGGTCTCATAGCTGCTAAAATCCGGTTTCTTCATATTTACACCCGAGTTAAGCTCGGTCGCCCAGGGACTAATCTCATTAGCATTGTATACATAAAATCTTCGCAATTGTAAAATTCGGAAAAGTACGCTTTCGAACATACGACTCTTCTGAATTATGTTTTGTAGGTATATGTCCCAACTCCGAACAGACAATAAGTACATATTATTCAAACTAAAGTTCATCAACATACATAATATCCTATGGGTCATAATATTTTGCGAAACAACTTTATGCGGTGTGTTATATGTAGGGCGCCACTAACTTGATGCCGGACGAAATTAACATAAGATAATAGAGCCGTGTATGCCCAAACTAAAAGTAGGTACCTGAAATATTAGGGATTGGAAACTCTAATTTTATTGTTGCGACGTTGTGAGCTCATTAGACCGCGTCGCGTGATATCTCCCTGGGTACCAGTAGGTACCTATTATCTACAGCCCAGTTACTCTTAAGAATGAACCTCGCTGGAACCTACCGTCATCGATTCCAGCTTCAAACTTATAGTAGTTATAGTAAACGGGTTGTAAATATGATTTAATAAGAAGGTACACTAGCTTCCTTGCCAGCACGGTATAAAATACAACCTGTTTACTATAAAGTTTTAAGTTTGGAGGTGGCGTCGCGTCGATGACGGCCGATTCCAGCCCCATTCTTAAAATAAACGGGTTGTTGTACCTACATACCCATGTGTGAATTGTAAAGGTTACTGATTTTCAAACAGAACAGAACTTTATTTGGTTTAGAATTTCGGTTCAAACGAATTAGAAGTACGTATATGCGCTGGATGCGCTGGATGCGGGTGGCGCAGGATTGATCATTGTGGCACTTTTTAGTTTAGTTTAGTTTAGTCATTTATTGCACCAGGGTAATATACAAGTTGTTTTACAATATGTAGAAGGAGGTATGGACCCTGAATGGGTATAGCAACTGTATTTTAAGAACTAAAATAATTATAATTAAACATCACAATATTCATACACTGTTGAAATAGTAAAGCTAAATGGCAAGTAACATTAAGTAATACTAGCATATAAATATTATTATATTATGCAATTAATCACCTAGGTAACATTCAGAACAGGCTAACATTTTTATTCAATTACAAATATGCCAATCATTTAAAAAGACATTAATAAATCATTTTGGGGGGGCCTATGTCCAGCAGTGGCCGTCTTTCAGCTGATATAATGATGATGATGAAGTAGAGGTAAATCCAATCTTAAAATGTATACTTATATTTGAGGCGTATGTTTGTTTGTCTGTAAGACTAATTCTATTCTAAGACGACTTCCTGATTTAGTCGGTGCGGTACGATAGAAGTAAGCTGATGAGCACTTGTGAGTGTTGTGAGTGATCACTGTCAGTCGAATCAGCACTACTGATGTGCCGACGGAAAGTTTCCTATACTCGTATTGCGAATTTTTTCTGCAATTTAACATAGGAAAATTTCGGAAATTTTTCTCATTTTTAAATGGGAATTGGAACTTTTCATTTCCACCATGGAAATTCCGTACCTACCTGAGATGCATAAAACTGTAACTCTTAAACACTACGTATTGTATGTATGTAATGTAACGTGTTGCACGCAGTAAATAATCGGTGCTGACTAGTGATGTGCAAATTGCGGAGTTTCCAAAAAGTTGGAAACGTTCTCGGAAATTTCTAGAAAGTTTTAAAAGGAATTAAGGAAATTTACGTTCGAAAACTGTCATCCTTGGCGTAACAATAAATTGAGACAAAGACGTGGTAAAAATATCTTTACCATCCCTGCACGGCTATCACAGGACGGCCCGCGAGCTGTGTCGCGGCGAGATAGACTATCCGTCTCTTTCTAATTAGAACACTTAGAAAGAGACATACCTATTGTCTAATATCGCCGCGACACAGCGCCCCGTTTGGACGTTTGCCCTATTTTCAAATGTGACACTTAACTACTCGTAGAATTTAACGCTAGTCAATTCAATTCCAATCAAATTACATTAATTTCAATGATC
This sequence comes from Epinotia nisella, assembly GCA_932294315.1. Lineage (NCBI taxonomy): Eukaryota > Metazoa > Arthropoda > Insecta > Lepidoptera > Tortricidae > Epinotia > Epinotia nisella. The sequence goes on from OW028674.1 coordinate 10,530,943, forward strand.
GTTGTGTTCCGCTCTCACATAGGTATTTGGCAATGCACTGGTGCACCAATATGATTATAATCTAATCTAGCAATCAGAATACGTCAGCACTCAGCAGTGCGTCCCGGAATTGAGCCGTAGACTTAGCATTTTTTTAATTGTAAATGTCTGGTATGATCTTTGGGTTGCTTCAGTTGCAGGGAAACACGAAGAAACTGGTATCTTATAATATAAACTCTAGTGTGATGAATTGATAACAAGTGAGATAAGGTCTTCCATGCGCTTGACATGTACAAGTCTTTAAATAACACACGTAGGTGGGAAATGAGTTGTTATAAAATTGTTTTAGAATTGCGCCCCGGCGTGTCTTCTTGAACGATTCATTCCGCCGGCATTGAGCTTGACCTCACATGGATCACGGGTGTGTTATGATCTGTACATATAAGTGTCAAATTATCCCCTGAGTTGATTCAAGGGTGCGCATCGATCGATTTAAAAAGAATGATATGACTTGGTCAATATATCACTCAAAAGATATAACGAATTATTGACAAGAGAATTATTATAAGAATTAAATTAAATAGTTATACCAGCAGGTCGATTACGTAACGCATTGTACGTACGTAAATGACAGTTTGTCCTAACGCGTTCGAAACTTTACGTGATTACCCCTCAGGTGTAAATAGTTACTTAGTTGTAACCGTGTTTGTTTGAATTCCGATTCTTTCGAGGACGTATTCTTGAGATAAAGCGAAGTAAACATCTCTAGTATATCCTAATTTGTACTATTCCAAAGATATTCAAGACCAAACTCTCCGAAGTTATTCAACTCCAAACCGATTCTTGTCGACCTCTTTTCCGTGGACTAAATGTAATGACGTTACCTTCACTGTATCTCTATGAAATAGGACTATTTGTCAAGAGCAATATGAGCTTGTTCAGAAATAAGGCATCAGCTACGAAATATCGCGGACGACGCGACGTGGTGCTGACTTGAGCTATCCTCTAGAAGTCTAGACTCAAAGACAGCTTGCTACCAGAAATAGTAGATTGTATGACAAGGGGCTAAAATAAGCCATATTACCACGAGATGGTTATTTTCCCGAGCGAAGTGAGGGAAAATATTTTGAGGGGTAATGTGGCTTTTAGACCCGAGTTATACACTCTACTTTTCACTTCGACTGCGAGAAAATAGTACAACAAGTAAAACAAAGATTATCCATCCACAATCAATAACAAATTCCACGGCAAAGAGATTGTTCAATTTAGCGGCATGTTTTTTTTATACTAAACTGCTTTGACACAGATACAAAATATTGACACCACGAATAAACGCCTCTTAGGCGTCCAATACACGGTGAATGTTAGTATTAGGTAATTGACTAATGAATAATGTAGTAGTCTTTGACATAGTGAAATTATAAACAATGTTTTAGATAATACAATATAATTGGTCTATAAGTAAAATTTGCATGTTTCTTTAAGCAAAATGTACGCACATATCAACATACGCTAACAAATTACTCCACTACATTTTTGCACATAAATATTCTTATTCTTCTTATCATTTAATTTGTTAATTAACTCTCTCAGTATAGTGTAAAGGATCCTTAATATTTAAGAAATGTTCGTTTTTAAATCCTATAGTGGTATTACAGTTTTAATTCTTTACGAGTAAGTGGCCAGCTACTTACTTGAAAAGAGGTCGATATTATCCGTGCTTAGCATCCAAAACCTAACTATTGTGGAGTCAAAACCAACGTGCCGGCCGGGCAATAAAACGAGCTATAGAAAAGGCACGTGGCCACTGGCCAGCCCGGAGATTTATGGCCCGGCCGGCACGTTCGTTTTGACTCCACAATAACTATCTCATAGTATTAAATTAACTCCGTGTCAGTTTCGTGACGACAATTAAGTATGCAGTTTGTGTAAAATTTAACACTTTTACCCCACTGCCGGTGAAGAGGTGGGTTATGTTTTTCAAGCGTATGTATGTGCGTATGTATATATGTATGTATGAGTGTATCTCTTTTCTTTGGCACGCCGTTGTTAAACCGTTTGACGGATTTCGACATATGAGGTGTTGTTGGATTCCTCTTAATCGTAAGAGTGACATAGGCTACAATATAAAAAAGCAGTTGGGTTTTTCGAAAAATCTTTTGATTTCACTTGTTTCAATTTATAAATGAAACAAGCCCCCACTCTGAGTCGTTTCTGGTGCAAAGGCTTTCCTTGGCTATCCAGCGTGGAAATGCCGATGCCGCCAGTGTTATGGGGACTTTTGCACCAGGAACGGCTTGGGGCTATTTAAGTTAGGTATTTATTTTAAGTAGATTTATGTCAATTGTTGTATTGTACTATATGTTGACTCTTTGTACTATATACTTTTGAAGAAATAAATTATAATATTATGTTTATAAATGATATGTAACAAGTTCATTTTCAGTTCAGTTCGGAGTTTTCTATTATAACTAGTGTATAGGTAGGTTATAATATAAAATCACAAAGGTGAAGTGGAACTGATGATGATGACGACAGATGACTTATGGAACTCACTACTACTAGTGGGTGCTTTTTACTTAAAACTGTAAAAGTACGTTACAGATTTTGATATGATTCCGTTGAAATAGCAACTAATGAAATGCTAAATGTCAAGTGTACCAAATCGACGGAACTCCTCAAATATTATCGGCCCACATACAGTGATATGTATTTCGTCTGTAATAATCAACGTATTTACCCTCTCGGAATGCAGTTTATGTGGTAAAGTGATGCTGATATAGGCGATCGTGGATTAAACGGAGACTGTGGTGTGGGCACGCTTTTCGGTAGTGTACTGTTCTGCACTACAAATAAATGTTCGAGCGAGGGTAGCCGTCCCGACTGGCCGAGCGTGATACTTGTCAACGAGCTACGACCGAGTCAGATCGTGACTGCGCACCTAAGCTGGCAGCCTAAATAGTGGTTTTATTTACTTATCCTCAGACCCAAGGGCGAAACTTTACAGGTAGTTTCACAACTCATTCTTTTATTATTGTACGAGTATGCTCTCATCTGTGAAAGTCGCTTTTGGCGCTGTTCGTTATTCCCTTTAAATAGCCTTAGATGTAGGTTCTGTTTTGAGATAAGCGTTTTGCTTCTCCGTAAAATTCTCATTTAAACGTCGCTGCCTTATACGAGCAGCGCGTTTTGAAGTTCTACCCATTTAAACGCTTTCTTGTGTTCACTAAATTAAACGACTTCAAAGAAAAAATGCACAAAAAAACTGACATTGAGCTAATTTTTTAGGGTTCCGATACCTCAAAAGGAAAAAACGGAACCCTTATAGGATCACTCGGTTGTCTGTCTGTCCGTCTGTCACAGCCGATTTGCTCCGAAACTACTGTACCGATTGAGTTGAAATTTGGTACACATATGTAAATTGGTGACCCAAAGATGGACGCGTAAAGTAAATTAATTAATTCTGAACAAGGGGGCCACTTTTGGGGGGTAAAATGGGAAAATTGAAAAAAAAAGTTTCGCAAACTGTATTGTATTAAATGAAAGAGGTTGTTGTAAGCATGTCAGATATTTTTTTTTATAATTTTTGCAAAAACCGCCTTTAAAGTAATTTAGGAAAAAAGACGATAATTGACCACCCCCCCCCCTTATCTCCTAAACTACTAGAATTAAAATTCTGAAAAAAATAGTTCCTTGCCTAAAAATTACAGGAAAACCTATAAGAAGTTTGAGTATTCAAAAACACTTATGAAATTTAGATTATATACGGAACCCTCAACACGCGAGTTGAACTCGCTTTTGTCCGGGTTTTTTGTTTAACAACTCACGCTAATTGGGTACACAAATTTTTTAAATAGGTACCCTTGTATCTACTACTAGCTTTTCCCCGCGGCTTCGCCCGCTTAGTAAGTGTAATTTTTGCAAGAACCACTTACTTCCCCTATAAACCTTCGTCATCGTATACGAACTTTCAAATTTCTAAGTTTTTAAATGAACGTCTTCTCGGTACAACTGCTATTTCACCCCTTTAGGGGGCAAGATTAAAAAAAAATCTGGATGGATCTACATATTATAAAAGAAACCTGCTGTCCTGCTTTCATATTTTTAGCCACAATATATCATTAAAAATCACACATTACTTATTGTGAACTTTCAACCCCCATCTTAAGCCCTTCAAGGGATGAATTAGAAAATAATTATTAATGTTTTTGACATTAGGAGCTTGTGACCGAAGTTTTAAACGTCTAACTTTAAAAACGACATGTTTCCCATACAAACTTTCAACTCTTTTTTAACCCCTTAGGGGTTGATTTTTTATAATAACGCTAAGTAAATCATTTGTTTTGCTTTTTAGTATGGAACCTTCATACAAAGCTTCAAGTCTATAACTTTCCAAATAAACGATTTCCATACAACGGTTCAACCTCTATTTCACCCTCTTAAGGGTTGAATTTAGAAAAATCCTTTCTTAGTTACGTCCACGTACTGTAAAGAATGTGTGTTCCAAGTTTCATGCTTATATCTTTAGCGGTTTAGGCTGTGCGCTGTCTATCAATAGACCAGCAACGCAAGAGTTTTATATATGTATATAGATTACTAGCTCCCGCCCGCGACTTCGTCAACGTGAACCCGGGATAAATATCCTATATTTTAGTTCAGGCTAAAACTATCTTCGTGCAAAATTTCATTCAAATCGGTTGAGCCGTTTGAGCGTGATTGAGTAAGAAACATCCAAACATCTAAACATCCAAACCTTCGCATTTAATATTAGTAGGATCGACGTACCTACCTAACTTTAACTTCGCCATACCATGACATTCTGAAAAAAAGTGTTAATAAAACAGGTACAAATCAAACTTTGTCTATATTTGAATACCACACGTAATTTTCAAGATGTATTCCAGTCACATTTTTCGACGTAAATGCGTAGGTTCTCGTGACACTGCTTTGCGTTTGAGCATTTGAAAAAGTAGTATTTAATTAGGGCTATTAAATATTGGCTAATATTGGTTGATTACATTACATAATCAACGATAACATGCGCCTGAACAATGGCGGAGCGATGTTAGATTGTGAAATTGCGATTTGTACACGAAGAGCAGCAATAAAACCTAACTGACTTCCGTTGTCACATTTGTGTTAGTAATGATACACTTAATTAATAAGTGCTTCATAATTCTCCGGTTCTAGATTTGAAAATGTTGAAAATGTGTTTGTCATTGAAAGGCAGAGTTTTTTTCCAGCCTAAAAGTCGGTTTCTTTAGTTAGACCAAACTGACGAACACTAATTGCACTTACAGTAAACTTTTGCAAATTAATCCTCTTAATCAGGCTCTCGATTGATGGACGGACGGTTTTTTAGCTAAATTTTACGTTATGTTGGACTCAGGCCCCGTAGCATGGTTGGCCTTGTCACGCGATAGGTGATAGGATAGAGCGTGCGTCACTGGCTGACACGGTTCGATAGAACGAGACGACGCACTTATCTTGTCACTTATCGCGTGATAAGGCCAACCATGCTACGGCTCCAGAAATCCAACACATCCAGCTAAAAAAGTTGAGATTGGATTCGACCCAATAGGAATAAATACTTAATCTGAGGTTAACTTTTAGGTATGTATGAACAATAAAAAAAAATGCATATTTTTTCTAAACATTCAAGGTCTTTTTATGATTTTAATTATATTTCGTAATTTGTATTTTATTAAAATTATTTGATAGTTTACTAACCATTTAGCAACACTACGTTATTAATTTTAACATGAGGAAACTACCCACCTCATTCGTTATTCTTCACAGTTTTCATTTTTACATAAAAACACTTCTTCCCATTCTCAATTGTGTACAATGTACAATCGCAATTGGGAATGGATGAAAATTTTAGAAATGCCTGATTATTTTTTTGGTGATAGGAATAACCTTCCTTAGCACCAGAAAAAAGTTTCACGTTTTTCAGCTGCGTCAATTTTTTTTGAAAAATATAAACAGTCTCCTCACTGACGTTTTGGGTCAGTTACGGCATTTTCCTCGGTCGGTCTCATATTACAAAAAAATACACTAAATATGTGTGGTAAACTAACACTGGCAATGATATTGACACTTGCAGCAGCTATATTGGTCATTACCAGTGTCAGTTCACCACAGATATTTAAGATAGTTTTTTGTAATATGAGACAGATCAAGGAAAGTGTCTATTTACCGTGACTGACCCAAAACGTAAATGAGGAAACTGTTTATATTTTTCAAAAATAATTGACGCAGCTGAAACACCTGAAACTTTTTTCTGGTGCTGAGGAAGGTTATTCCTATTACCAAAAAAATAATCAGGCATTTCTAAAATTTTCATCCATTCCCAATTCTTCACAATAGCAAATCGCCACATTCATTATTGAGTACAAACACACAATAACGAATGTGTTCAAATGGCTATTGTTAAGAATTTGCGTTGGTGAAGAATTGCTAATAGGAAGAAACACTTCTGTTTAAGGGCCTTATCACACTTGCGATTTGCGAGCGTATTTTGTAAGGAGGCGATCACGCCGCGAGTTCGCCGCGTACGAGTTTGGTATAGAACTTCGCTTTCAACTCGCTCGCATCGCAAATCGCAAGTGTGATAAGGCCCTAATGCCTCGTGACAATGGCAAGTCGCCCGAGGCAGTGCAGTGTAAAGGCATGTTTACACATTAATTAGTGCCAGGTGCCAGTCCATAAAAGGCTACTCGCAAAAAATATTATTAGAACTCGAAGTAGGTACCTACTATAGGTATACTAAGCACTAACCAAAGTGTGGCCCTAGGTTTGACCTTTTATTACGCGTAGTGGTGACGAATATCGGGGTCAATAATGTACTCAGGGTGAGTGGTGAGATGAGTGAGACAGCTAGTGAAAAATGAATTAAAAATATACATTAGTAGCACGCTAGTCGGCTGACACGTTGTATTGATAACCGGTGGACCAGAAAAATGGCCGTTTTTTTTGCGGGCAATCTTACACAAATCGACCTAGTCCCAAACTAAGCAAAGCTTGTACTATGGGTACTAGACGACGATAAACATACTTATATAGATAAATATATACTTAAATACATAGAAAACATCCATGACTCGGGAACAAATATTCGTGCTCATCATACAAATAAATGCCGGGATTCGAACCCAGGACCTCTTGCTTCGTAGGCAGGGTCATTACCAACTAGGCTAAAGCGGTCGTCTTGCGACTTTGAAATTGCGAAGGTATCGCGTGGTTGGAATATACACAATTTCCTACACATTATTTTGAAACGTCTATTTGAGATCGTCCTTTTATATCTGCTTGGAAGACCACTCGCTCTTATTTAATTTAACTACATAGTGTTCCGCACTTTTTTGTCACCTATACTTATCGGTTTTTTTCTTTTGACTATTGAAAGCCGTGACCTCCCTTTTTGTTTGCCAGCACTATAGGTACTCTCAGCTAGTTCCTATTCCTTATTTGATGTTGATCATTAATTCATTAGGAAAACGAGTAAGAGGTTATTATATATCTACTTTAGATACTATTGGAAACATTAATTATAACTGCGCAGTTTTTATTGCTTGTATCCTTAACGTGTCGATTAAATCGTAATTAGGTTTCTAAATAATTTTTGATTGTCTACGAATAGTGAAATTACGAAAAATACATATACTATAGCTATAACACGCTAAATGTACCTATGGAAGGTTAAAACCATTAATTTGTTTAATGACTGCACTGTAATAATTAATTTTTGGTGATTTGGTCTACTTTTACTCATTTTCTGAACATGTCCAATGTTGAGAAGTTTACTAAGTAGATAGGGAAGGACAAGGTCTGCCAACTAAAAAGGCGTAGTAGGTAAGTATGTACAGTCAGCCTCATAAGTAGCTGAATGGCTAAGTACCTTGTCGTTTTCATTCGTTTGACAACTTCATATGGCAGTTTAACATGACTATATTATATATTGTACTCTTTGAACATGACGTTTAATGTGACACGGTACAAAGGCGTTAAGCCCCTTGTGAGGCCGACCATACCTACTCGCATCAGTCGCTACCGACGAGCATGTACCTACGACATGTATTGCATAGATTTGATTTGATTATAGAAAAATAATATTGCAAGATTTTGTATGCTTTGGTCCCTCTGCTACGCCGATGGGATACAGCTCGTGTCGTATCTATGTGACATATACCAATGCCAGATTGACAGATGCGTGTTATTTAATTGCAATTTTAACTACTAGGTATATAAGGTGCTAAAATTACCCTGTATCAATTATAGGTACGTAATTGTCATACTCATACTTACCTAATAGTATCTTCGTGTTTATTCTTAGCCACAAAGTACTTTTGTTCTCACCTTACTATGAAATCGGTGAGACTTCCTGTATCACGTCAGGTGCATGTTGCTAGTTCTCGCGTTAGGTATTGAAAGGTATTACCTACCTTTTTTTCGATTGATCGTTAATATTTTTACATCCGAGGTTTCCCAGTCAATTGACGCTAATAAACTGAATTTGCAATACGTCCTTCAATACAATGTGCCTATTACTTACTTCATCAGTCATCATCAACCCATTTTTTAGGGTTCCGTACCTCAAAAGGAAAAAAACGGAACCCTTATAGGATCACTCGTGTGTCTGTCTGTCCGTCTGTCACAGCAGATTTGCTCCGAAACTACTGGACCGATTGAGTTGAAATTTGGTAAAAATATATGTAAATTGGTGACCCAAAGATGGACGCGTAAAGTAAATTAATGAATTCGGAACAAGGGGGCCACTATTGGAGGGTAAATTGGAAAATTAAAAAGAAAGTTTCGCAAACTATATTGTGTGACATATCCAATAAAAGGGGTTGTTGTAAGCATCTCAGATATATTTTTTTATAATTTTAGCAAAAACGGATTTCAAGTAATTTAGGAAAAAAGACGAAAATTTACCATTCCCCCCTTATCTCCGAAACTACTAGGCTTAAAATCCTGAAAAAAATTTGGAAAATAGTACCTTGCCTAAAGATTACAGGAAAATCTATAAGAAGTTTGAGTATTCAAAGTAACGGGAAAATTCTCAATATTTTACGGAACCCTTACCACGCGAGTTGAACTCGCACTTGTCCGGTTTTTGAAGTTAAAAGGTATTATCATATAGAAAAAAAAATTATGCAAATAATGTACATTATTTGCATCCGATGCTTTCATCTTATCGACCTCTGTGATTGCGATGCCTCCATTCGATCCTTTTATTAATTGCAGTTATGGCTGACATTTGGCGCTTCGCTGGCATTTTTAATCATCGGCCTGGTGAGGGGTTATTCTGCGTCCGCCCTGCCGTCCATCGAGAGCACCGACCCCCATCTCATTCAGAATAGCGAACAGAAATCATGGATAGGTAAGAAAGAAATTGAGAGAGGACGTAAATATATTTTTACCCATCCGGCCAGAAAGTAGAAATTACCGCCCGCTAAGCATGCGGAAAAGCCCACTTCCTGGCCAGGGGAGACGTAATATGTTGCAGGTACCACGGGTGGTAATAAAGAAAGCCTAAGATCGCATATTGATCGCCCATGATTGAGCCATTCTATGTTATACCGTATACCGCCCTAGGCAAGTAATGTACTATTACTTACTCGTAAGAGTATACTTTACCTATTACTTACTAGTTATATTAGAAATCATTTTCCATAAAGTAATCGCGGATTCAGTCGTCCGTATGCTTCGCAGGACTGTATTTTTTTAAAAAGATAAAAAAAATCCTATTAGGTAGGTACTGCAGCGTAAACTCGCAGACGTCGCTTAACGACTCCTTTTTAATATTTGTTCATTTCTATTTTAACGAATTTTGGCAGTTGGTTTATTACCACGACATCTAACGCATTTTACATGAACTTTTTCCTTCAGGGTTCGTGGTCGCTTGTATTTTCTGTTTCTTTGTCAGGTGATGCGGCTAGAACTCTTTGGTTCCGCCTGTAGGTGGCGTTGTTTTTTTCGCGTGTTGATGTGATATAGCCTTCTTTTAGATGTTTTGTATGGGCAGTTCTGTACTTGTTGGTTTTTATAAAGACTATTTGAAATTTAAAATATGAATTATTCTAGATTCGGATTTGGGATTGTCAGTTTTGAAAGGAAAAAATCATTGATTCTTGTGAAGCGGTACTGAAAACAGCTCTCAGTCTGCTGTTCCTTTGTAAGCCTTTGGAATTTCATAGTAATTCCTTGATATTTTCATTTGGGCTTCTATTATAGCTCTGTTTTTGTCAGTTTAAAAGTTTCGGGTTCGACGCAGTGCTAATTTCTGTCGCCTCGGCGGATTTTGTGAAAGTTGGCAGCAAGGCAGTCCACTTCCCAGTTCCTACCAAGAAATTCCTTTTGGACACGTCTTTGGTTGTTCTACTCTGAGGCCAGTCGTGGAAAGCGATCTGGGTAAGCCTTGTTTAATTGTTTTTGTCTCATGATGGTTCACAGTCGTAAGTAGTTGTGGTAACGTAGTTCTTATGACATAATTTTGTTCCTAGCTTTCGGGTTCGGAGTGCGAGGTCAATAGTTCGACGCAAGTTTTTGCATCGACGTCCTCCACTGCTGGACGTGCATGTACGGGGACCTACAAACCACGGCGGTATCTGCTCCTAATTGTGCGAGTACTGGAACTACGGAAGGAGTCATCACATCGTGGAACGGACCTCGAAGACGCGCGCGCTGAGCGAGCGATCGGTGACCTAATCGTATCGTTAAAAAAAGGAACAACTAGATTTTTAACTTAGTTTCGTTTGTGCGTGTTGCTGAACATTGCTGAGGTTGTCTTTTCCCTTCAGTAAATTCAACCTTTGATGGGGACCTTGTCGCCCTTACACATTATATTTTTCCCAAAATTCTTAAAGGCAGTTATTACGCCAACGTTTAAATCTTTTGACCTCTTGTTTTGGCGTTCATCCATTTCCCTTCAATCATCATACATACTCTCATATCCCATTATTCCATCTGCCACCCTGATCTTTTATCACCCCTCCTATCAAAGGTGCTCTTTTCAACGTAAATTGAAGAACGTAAGGTCCGGCAAACTGATTGCGACACCGCTGTTGCACTCCTTAAAAATCTAGTTCAGGTATTTCGGTGCTGACCGTGAGTTTGTCTCGCCGCGTAGCGTTTACGGCCTGTAAAATTCTTTTGGTTGTTTAACGGTTAAATTTAATATTGTGTGTGTTATCAGTGAATTATCCTAGTGCGTTTGGTTTTATATTAAATAAATTCTACGTGTTGTTGTATGTGAATTTTTATTTTATTTTCACTACAGTACTTAGGTAGTTCATTCTTCAAGCAATTTTGGTGCAAACAGGATCCGAATAAACATGCGATTTTAAAGATCTCCAAATGGAGGCGAAAATTCAACTGCGTTAATTAAGGATTCCTTTTATATTTCTCAGCTTGAATCCCCTGAATGTTCCTATTTTTGTCAAAGCTACTATCTATTAACGACGATGAATAGGATTGACGGAATTCCTTAAATATAGTTCAAAGAACTGGAACTGGAACTGGTGTATTATATTGCAGGAACCATTTGGAGCTACTTTTGACTTCTAAGCCAACTTACAAGAGTAGGTATAAGTTTTTTCTAAGATATATATATATATTAAATTGCCTTTCATACTTGTATGTTGTAAGTAAATGAATTGTATGTGTGTTCAGGGGCTATCCCGCCGCTAGGCGCGTTCGTCGGCAGCATGATGTCCGGCGCGGTGATGCAGCACGCGGGTCGCAAGCGCACGCTACAGATGGCTGCGCCGCTGTGGGCCGCCGGTTGGCTGCTGCTCGGCTTCGCGCCCTCCTTCCCGCTCGTGCTGCTCGGGCGGTTCATCTCCGGGCTCTGCGTCGGCTTCACGCTGGCACCTTCGCAAGTTTACGTACGTTATATAGCCCTGTTTTAGGTACAATACAGCGTGGTGACAAGTGACCAAATGTAGCGAGTAGACGCAAGCACACGCTACAGATTGCTGCACCGCTGTGGGCCGCCGGTTGGCTGCTGCTCGGCTTCGCGCCCTCCATCTCGCTCGTGCTGCTCGGCTGGTTCATCTCCGGGCTCTGCGTCGGCTTCACGCTGGCACCTTCGCAAGTTTACGTAGCTTTAGGTACAATACAGTGTGGTGACAAGTGACCTAATGTAGCGAGTAGACGCAAGCGCACGTTACAGGTGGCTGCGCCGCTGTGGGCCGCCGGTTGGTTGCTGCTCGGGTTTGCGCCCTCCTTCTCGCTCGTGCTGCTAGGGCGGTTCATCTCCGGGCTCTGCGTCGTCGGCTTCACGCTGGCACCTTCGCAAGTTTAAGTACTTTATATAGCCCTGATTTAGTTACAATACAGCGTGGTGACAAGTGACCTAATGTAGCAAGCAGACGCAAGTGCACGCTACAGATGCTGGCTGCGCCGCTGTGGGCCGCCGGATGGCTGCTACTCGGCTTCGCACCCTCCTTCCCGCTCGTGCACGTTGGCGCCTTCGCAAGTTTACGTACGCATAGAATCCATAACCATACAATGCAGCATGCTATTCATGGTTGGTTGTCAAATTTGATGAATGTGTTACCCTATTCGATTTTAACTAGTTACAGAGTCCCGTCTAAGCATGCAGCATGCGTAAATGTATATTAAATTGTTGACTGAATGCCGTCTGGCACTCGTGTCAGCTCGGCACAGTGTAACGAAAAGAAAAATGATTTAGTCAATCTAACATTAGGCTGTCTGACGGAAAAGCGCCAAATTTCTTCGTTGCCGCGAATCATATACCTACCTACTTACTTACCTACCTATAACTATTAATATACAGCGTGTAAATTTCATACGGGCGAATATTTTGATGACGATTAGTGTCGGTCCTAAACAACACATCTACATAAATTTCGTTAACTGCTTCATTTTATTAATACAAAATAATTGAGCCCGCAATGTATGCACTACACGTCATGTCGTTTTTTACGACACCCGTAAAAATAAAAATGTTTGTTCAGTCAAATCAGTTTGGACGTAAGTAATTCATTCTAATTTTTTTTTTCATATCTCATAAATAGCTATATCGGGGTAGTTACAGTAGGAACGTAAATCTATGTTAATTACATATAAATAAAATAAAGGTAAAAGAAAATAAATGACACAGATCACGGCTATTTTATATATCTTAGTACTGTCCTGATTTTATTTATTTATTTATTTGTTTATTAGGCAAGGTAACAAAATGTAAATGAATATGAATACATATATAACATAGTTCCACCGAAATAGTACATAATTTACATTTCTATAACTACCATGCACAACATGTTAGATAAAAAATAGAATGGACAAACAATACAAATAGTCTAACTACTTAATGACAGTGACAAAGGAAACACATTACTGCTCGGTCGATCTTAAAAATATGTTAACTCTTTATTAATTAAGCTATTTAAAAAAATGCTTTTTAGGGTTCCGTATCCAAAGGGAAAAACGGGACCCGCGACGGACCGCGAAGTCTTAGTAATAACTAAGACTTCGTGGTCCGTCCGTCTGTCACCAGGCTGTATCTCATGAACCGTGGTAGTAAGACAGTTGAAATTTTCACAGATGATGTATTTCAATCAAATAGGTACTAAAAAAATAGAATAAAATAAAATGTTTAGGGGGGCTCCCATACAACAAACGTGATTTTTATGCTCGTTTTTATAGAACGGAACCCTTTGTGCGCGAGTCCGACTCGCACTTGGCCGGTTTTTTATACGATTTGTGCGGTCGAAAACTACGACTGGTTAAAATATACGCACGTATGAAATTTACAGGCTGTATTCCGGTAAAGGAAAACATCGTGAGGAAACTGGTCTAATCCCAATAAGATCTAGTTTTCCCTCTAGGTTGTAAAGTCGCATACACCCGTGCCCCCTATCCCCAGGCTCCGTTAGGACGGATAAATTCTAGGAGGATGATGATGGTAAAGGAGCGGTAGAGGAGATGAGCGGTTAGGTACTCTTTCCTGAGACTCCTGAGAGTCACCCGATGTCTATTTAATATTACAGACATTTGAAAGTCCGTATTGTTTTAGGTAAGCGAGTGCTGCGACCCGGAAATACGCGGGCGGCTGGGCTCGCTACCCACACTCTCTATGTCCCTGGGCATCGTCATCTCGTATGTAGCGGGCAACTGGTTGCATTGGAGGCACCTCGCGTTCCTTTCCGCAACGTTCTGTGGTAAGCTCTTATTTATGTTACACCCGATAAATAAAACGTGTTTTTTCCTTTCTTAGGCCTGAATCACACTGGCGCGGCCTGCGGTGGCGGTCCATGGTAAATTTAACAGCTGCCGGCCGCGCCAGTCTGTGAGAGGCTTAAGGTTACGCCAGTGTGGTTCAGGCCTCGCGAACTCAAAATATAGAAGTGACAGATAAAAACAAACGAATTATATACGAGTATGTTTGATATGGGTTTGATGAACGTTTCTAATTATGGGCTTAAGTTTTTAATCCAATGTAAGGAACCTCATATTTCTTTGCTTACGTTTTGCAAGCAATCGTTTTAATTTTAAATGGAGCTGTAGCGGGGTAATTGCATAACTTTTCGAACAAACGTTAGCACACATTCAGCTGTCATTTTCATATTAAAAAAAAACCGGCCAAGAGCGTGTCGGGCAACGCTCAGTGTAGGGTTCCGTAGTTTTTCGTCCGTCACAGTAAGTGTCCCTGTCATTATATTGATGTGGGTACCTAGTTATCTTACGTGCAAATCCATGTCTACCCCAGTGGGAGGAGTAAATAAAATGAGTTAGTCATTGCTTGATCTCTGTGTTTAATTGATGTGCTCCCTGAACCTTTACATGGCGCAGTCGGTATAGTGATTAAAAAGTGAACAAACGAAATCTAGAACAATTGAAAATATAATTGTGGTTAAAGAATAATGGAGTCCGTGCTTACACCTCCGTCACCGTTTAAATACGAAGAAAATATTACGAATATGGCGTCGGGCAGTTTGTGTGAATCCTGGGAGAAATGGAAAAAAGGGTTCAAAATATATTCCAAGGCCTGTGAACTGAATAAAAATCTGAAGAGATACAGATGAATATATTTTTACATGTCGTAGGAGAACAGTGCCGTGAGGTTGTCGAACAAAGTCCTACCAAGTGCCTGACATTAGAGAGTTTACTTAGTCAAGTGGACGGCCATTTTCAAACAAAGAAAAATGTAACAGTCGAGCGTCATCGGTTTTTTACTCGTGACCAAACTGAATATGAATCCATCGATCAGTACGTCTTTGAGTTAAGGAAGTTGGCCCAATCCTGCGAATTTAAAGAGTTAAACGACGGATTAATAAAAGATAATATCGGGTTAATATGCGGCGTAACGAGTGCAGCTATACGAGAGCGGTTACTACGCGAAGATGACTTAACGCTAATCAAAGCGCTAGAAATATGTCGAGCTGCTATAGTTTCGAGAATGTACTCGGAGAACATTAAACGGGAGTGTGTCAGTGAAATAAATGATAAGAAAGCGTGTTTAGTCATAAACAAAGAATTAAATGAATAAACCGGAAAGGACCGTACGCAGCGGCGGGGTGGACCGGGCGGCTCGGGTTACGGTCGAGGATGGCGCGAGTGGGCGCCCGGCGCGGCGCGCGCTGGCCCTGCCGGCGCGACGGCGCAGCGCCGCCCTGCGCTCGCGCATCGCGGCGGCCGGTACGGGCACCGGGCAGTGCGGCGGGGCGCATTTCTTATTTATTTATTTATTTATTTATTAAGAATAATTTACTTAATACTTAAAATTAAACATTGTCCCACAAAACTGTAGTAACAGTTTGACTGTGGGATCGGCAGTCTCAAGGTAAGACATAAACATAAATAAAAGTGTAATATACTATACATAAATCAGTTATATACAGGGTGGACCATAACTCTTTTTACATTTCAAACTAAAATAAAATGAAAACTAATTATATCAGATGAAAACCGTTTATTAATTATAAAACACATGAATAGGGATTTTATTTTAAAAAAATTACGTCATCCATATGTGATCCTTCATTATTTTGGCATTGCCGTAACCTGGAGCGAAAATTTTCAGTGACGGCCTGACAAGTGTTTCGAGAAATGTTTTGCATTTCCTCGCGAATACGCAATTCTTCAACAGACACTGGGTTGGTCTCAAAAACTTTACTTTTAAGGTATCCCCAAAGAAAAAAATCCATTGGGGACAGGTCCGGGCTGCGAGGAGGCCAGTTAATGTCACCTCTTTTGGATATGACTTTTTGGCCGAAAATTTCTCGAACTGCACTCAATGAGTTATTGGAGGTGTGACATGTTGCCCCGTCTTGCTGAAACCACGATTGTTGATTAAAACCATCAAAATCCTGTAGCGTAGGAGCAAAAAAGTTTTGTAACATGATGATATACCGCTCTGTATTCACTGTAACACTGCGTCCTCTTTGATCTTCAAAGAAGTAGGGTCCAATAATGCCTCTTACTGACAAAGCTGCCCCTACAGTAACCTTAGGTGAATGCAGGGGTTTTTGATGCTTCAATTTCGGATTGGTTTCACTCCAATACCTGCAATTTTGCCTGTTGACATCCCCGTTTAGGTGGAAGTGTGCCTCGTCTGAGAAAAAAATGTTGGTAAAGCTGGTAAACCTCTCTAGCATTTCGTTGGCAAACTGCAGCCTGGTAGCGTGATCTTGAGGCTTTAATGCCTGTACCATTTGGATTTTGTACGGATGAAAACGTAAATCTTTATGAAGAATGCGGATTAAAGATGTTCTGGGCACATTTAAGACGCTAGACCGCTTTCGAGTAGAGAGCCTGGGTTGTTCACGAACAGACGCTCTTACACGTTCCATATTTTCGGGATCTCTTGATGTCCTAGGTCGGCCGGATCATGGTTGTTTTAACGTTGAACCTGTCTCTTCAAATTTCTTTACCCAACTTTTAATCAATTGAATCGATGGAGCTTCACTTTTATGCCGTATATTGTAATGATTGCAATATTTTCGTTGCGATAATGTTAAAGAATAATTATTTTTATAATACTCGCGTACGCAGAACGCACGTTGTACTCCGGTGAAGGACGCCATGGCACTAAATTCCCATTGGCCGCTCTTGCATTTCGTAACCCCGCCGCCTTACCCCGCCACCGCTCCCCGACGCAGCTACCGATTCAAAAGTTAACGGACTTTTGGTCCACCCTGTACTAAGCTTACATGGTATTATATGAGTAGATCTAGGTAATGCTTTTTTAATAGTCTCTTGAATTTATTCTTATTTTTTTCACATCTAATGGCTTCAGGCAAACTATTGAGTAGGTATGGGATACGCTTTTTGAGGGTTCTGTCCCCATAGTAATTATTTATCCTAGGAACAAATAGTTTACCAGTCGCCATAGCCTTGGTATTATAGGTATGATCGATTGGTTTTAATGAAATATACTCTGGGTTATGTTCCAGACAGCCATGGTTATTAGTAGCAAGCAGATACTTATGTTTCATGCTTACCGGTAATATTCTACAGATTTTAAAGAGTTGTCGATAGTTACCTTTACATTTGAGTTTGATTTTTTCGTTGACAAGTAATTTTAAAAATCTAATTTGAATGGCTTCTAATTTATCTATATTGGACTTTTTTATGAGTCCAAAGCTGTCGAGAGCATAACTCAGTATGGAGTCTACCAATGACATATACAAACATCTTAGTGTGCTAATAGGAACTCTAAATCTTAAATGATAAAATTTACCTAATAAAACTCTAAGTTTTTCATAAATAAAATTGACATGATATGACCAGGAGAAATGTTCATCTACTTTCATTCCGAGATAAGTGATAAATTTAACTTTTTCTATAGGTTCACAGGTGCAGTTAGACTTATTTTGATGGAAGCAAGGATAAGTATGAGCATATAAATGCGGATGGATATTCTTGAATGGTAGATACGGGGAGTGAATTTACAAAAACTTTGTTTTGTCAGCGTTGAGAACTATCCCATTGTCGTGAGACCACTTAACAACCGCGTCAATGTCTTGCTGTGCCAGACGGAAAATTTCCTCAAGGTCCGTGCCCGCGCGCATAGCACAGAGGTCATCAGCGAACATGTGTGCTGAGCAATGCTGCAGCACACCGCACAAGCTGTTGACGTGCATCAGGTAGCAGACAGGTCCACAGCCCGAGCCCTGCGGCACCCCGCACTCCACTGTACACTCACGACTATAGGTGCTCCCAACTCTGACTTTGAACGAGCGTGAAGTGAGATAATCGCGGAACCATTCGTTCAACGGCTCGCCCACTCCACACTCTTGCATAGCCTTCAATAAGGTACTCGATTCTAGAGTATCGAACGCCTTTTTGAAGTCGAAGAATACAGCTAACACTATTTTTTTATCATTAAGGTAGCTGTTCATTTCGTCTGTAAATTTTGACAGTAAAGTTGCGGTACTTTTTCCCTTTTGAAAACCGTGTTGGTGGGGATTTAAGACATCGTGTTTATTAAAATAGGAACCAAGTTGGTCAATTATACACTTTTCCATAATTTTGTAAATGCTAGATAATATCGCGATAGGTCTATAGTTAGAGAAAGATTTACGGTTGCCTTTTTTGTTAATAGGACGAATTATGGCTTCTTTTAGTTTATTAGGAAAAGTATGGTGTTTAACTGACAGGTTGACTAACTTGGCAAATACAGGACTTATTTTATTTACGACACATTTGATATCAGACATGATGCTAGATCACTACCCGGAGATTTATTTACATTCATATTGTTGTTTATTTTTCTTACTTGATGACTATTGACGGGTTGCCATCTCATACACATATCTATTTTTTTGACATAGTTATCCCTATCAAGCCAATTATCATTACATTCATGTTTAATATCTTTGATTTCGTCTGAAAAAGTAGTGGCGAACTTATTAGATATATAATAGTCATCACCCATGCATTGCATATTTGAGTGAATGATGTCATCCAAGTTTTTGGTCTCTTTCCCCATTAATATATGTATCCTTTCCCATGTCAGATATAACTGTCCAGCTTATGGAAAAAGGTGCATGAAGTGCTCGAGATTGAATCATTTTGCTAGGATGTGCGGTGTGTACACGGTTGAGGAATCGGAGGAACAGGTAAATAATATTACAAATAAATGTAGTGATGAGTGGAGTACAGAGTTAAAAATAAATAATGTACCTGTATGTTTCAAGTTAGATACGGGGGCGGACGTAAACGTGTTGCCTAAAAGTTTTTTAACAAAGCTTGGAATATTGAGTAAAGATTTGTTAAAAACGAATACTAGACTTAGTGGGTACTCGGGTGTTAGTATAGATGTGGTGGGGAAGATTTTCTTGCGTGTACGATATAAAAATCAGGTCTACGTATTAGAATTTAAGATTGCTGATGTGAAATCCACACCAATTTTAGGTCGTTTTGCATGTACCGAGCTGAATCTAGTCAGACGAGTCATGTCTTTGCAACAGTCTAGTGATCGGGTTCCAGATTTCCTTGAGGAATTTGATGATATATTTACCGGAATAGGCTGTCTCCCAGGTGAGTACAGGATTCAATTAAAGTCGGACGTCACACCGGTTATTCATGCACCTAGGAAACTGCCTTTCGCGATTAAAGATCAGGTAAAAAATAAGTTACTAGAAATGGAGTCACAGAAAATCATTGCTAAAGTTGAAGGTCCCTCGGATTGGGTCAGTAGCTAAACGGTAGTAAAAAAAGCTAACGGAAATTTGAGGATTTGCCTAGATCTGAAGGAGTTAAATAAAGCTATAAAACGAGAACATTTCAGACTGCCAACTCTCGATGAGATAGTGTCAAACTTATCAGGTAAACTAAACACCGAAAAAACCGAAGCCGACGATGAACTTACATAGTTAAACAAATGCATATTAAAAGGGTGGCCCGATGATAGGAAAGATTTAATAGACGTGTTCAAACCCTATTGGACATATATGGATGAGTTGACTACAGCGCATGGATTAATTTGGAAGGGAGATATAGTTATTTGTTCAACAAGAGAGCAAAGTAGATTTTTGCTGCGAGTGTTGATGTTGAGTACCGAGCAAGCGAAAGATTCTATAGTTGAATCACGAGCGTAGCGAGTGATTCAAAATAAGAATCTTGAGCGTAGCGAGGGACTCAAAGACACGAGATGCAAATATCTTTGCTCTCGTGTGATACATACAACTTTTCACCTCAGTGGCGAGAACATATAACGCAAAGGAATAAAACGCCACATAGAAGCAATTAAATCATTTTTATGTAAAAAAAACCGGCCAAGTGCGAGTGGGACTCGCGCACCGAGGGTTCCGTACAAACCTGTAGGTAGGTATATAAATTATTAAAAATATTTTTATTTTATGATGTAACTTTTACAATTTTTCCTTTATCTGTGCTAATATAAGACGTTGTTTCTTACCAAATTTCAAGATTCTGAATTCACGGGAAGGACCCTGTAGGTTCTGATTCCCTTGCGAGTTTCGAAAATTTGCGGCATAAACGGCTGTATCTTTTGATTGCGTTGGCTTAGAAGTTTGATTTTTTCACAGCTCCAAGGGACCCGAGTATTTGATATACATTTTAGCTTGATACCTCCACGCATTCCTGAGAAAAAGAGTCTTGACAGACGGACGAACGGACGGACGGACGGACAACAAAGTGATCCTATAAGGGTTCCGTTTTTTCCTTTCGAGGTAGGGAACCCTAAAAACAAACAACAAATACATATGAAATAACAAACATTAACTACAATTACTCTCTCCCATAACATTAACTTTACATGACATTAAGAAAAAACTGAGTCCGTTTCCGTTTGTTTATGCATTTTGCTGATACTTGTCCAATGTCCAAGATGAACTTACTTAGAAAACACAATTCAGCCCTCTTTGACGGTATCTCTCAACTCTTGAGGAGTTAAAACATCGGCTTCGTCACTTGATTCACTCATATTTAGTACAGTTTTTAGTGTTTGTTGAAGTTATGTTTCATCTCCAAGAAAACGTAATAAAGTTCAATCGCGCTAACTTTTTAAAGAATATGAAGTGCGTTCTGAAACTGTATATAAATTTATATTCATTCACCATATAAAAAAACTAAATACTTATAATAATAAATGTTCGCGATAAATATCGCATTTCTTCATTGTATTTTAAGAATAATGAAATACTATTATGATTAAAATAATATTAGATTTAATATAGGTTTAATATTTTTATACGAGTTTAACACGAGTCGAATTCTGCTTTTTGGGGGCCTACTACGAAGGTTTCGAAGTCGAATGACGAATCGACATATTTTATCTCTCTCTTTTTTTGTAACGGAGTGAAAGTGACAGAGACAATGAAGTTTAAATGCTCCAAGTTTGTATTACACCCCGCAGTATGAAAAGATGACCTAGGTACGACTAACCTACGATATGAAAAATTAAAAAGTTAGTTTTCTTCACGCTCGCAGCAAAATTGCATTTTCCTCACTGGTTTCAAGCAGCAAAACCGCCATGTTCGAGCCGCTGAGGTGAAAAGATAATTATACCTAAGTGCTTAAGTGCAATAAACATTGTCACGAACTAAATTTTTATACCTACCATAAAATAATATTGTTATTGTAACAATGTAATATTGTAACTTGCATGTCAAAGATTAGTATTAAAATATATACCTATATCATAATAGTTATTTGTTATACAAGGGTGCAAAGTTATATTTTAACCGCGAGTGTGGAATTGAAACACGAGCCAGCGAATGGATTCTAGGGTTGAACCACGAGCTAGCGAATGGATTCTATGGTTGAACCACGAGCGAAGCGAGTGGTTCGAAAATAGAATCCTGAGCGTAGCGAGTGGTTCAAAAATAGAATTCTGAGCAAAGTGAGTGTTGCAACACACGAGACGTCAAAATAACTTGCACCCGTGTGTAACACAAATCTTTTCACCTCACTAAACCGAGGAAAATACTACATAAGAAAAACAACTGAAATATGTTTAATCAGCCTTTATTTTAACTAGTAATTACACAAATAACACAATTATTATGCAACGTTAAATGCGATATTGTGGTTTCACATTTTTGTACGGTTTTTTTTCAGTTTTAAGTGTTTTAAGGTAAAATCATTTAATAAAATTGTTTGCACTATATATTTTTAATTGAATGCAATTTAATATAAAACTATTTTTGCGGCCACACCTCCTGTTTTGATCAGACAATTTAATCAGATGGCCGAAAATTGTCCTGTCTGGACTGGCCTTTTACGTGTTTATTATGTTTAAAAAAGTAACTAATAAGACGTTCGGATTTCAAATATTCTTTGCACACATGTGGATAAAATGCAGTTTTGCTATCTGTTCTTAAAGAATAAAAAAGGTCTTTCCGAGCTAGTGAGGTGAAAATGTATATTTACCTAGATAAGAATATCAATTTTAAATGCATGCATTAGAGTTGAGATGTTAAAATACTTATACCTAGGGCAATCATTATGTACTTAAACTACCTAAAATACTCTTAATGTAATGGTCGTTAAACAAATAAAATTATAGCATGCATTACAAGTTATATAGATGCAATTTCTTACTCGTGAAATCTACTTAATTAAACCTATAACACTAAAAAATATGTATTCACTTCACTCGTGATGTTGATAATTAATAGAGCTTGATTGTAAATTGTAATTCACCTATAGTAATAAAATGTGTTAAGTATATAAATGAACTAATAAATAATGATAAAAAATTCTTAATTTCATTTGTAAATAATTCTCAATATTCACATAAAGGTACGTAATGAATTCTAGTACCTACTTAATAGGTAGGTAATAGGTAAGTACTTACTTCACATAAAATTAAAATATTTCAAAATTGTTATTGAATTGATTAGATATTGTATTTTATATTGTTCACTTCGTTCACCTATTTTTTAATAAAATAGAAGTGTTTCCTGAAAATATTGTTTGAAATTATTATAACAATTATCAACAAATTATTCAAGTAATAGGTACTTACCTAGTTGACAATGTTGTTATCATATATATGTTTTTTTTTATGGTTTTGTAAAAGGAAGTTGTCATTATATTGATGTGGGTACCTAGTTATCTTACGTGCAAATCCATGTCTACCCCAGTGGGAGGAGTAAATAAAATGAGTTAGTCATTGCTTGATCTCTGTGTTTAATTGATGTGCTCCCTGAACCTTTACAGTCCCCACTTAAGAGTTAAAAAAATGGGCTATTTGTTACATTCATTGTGATTTTGTAGAAATTACAGCTACAATAAACACCTGCTTATACG
Organism: Epinotia nisella; assembly: GCA_932294315.1. NCBI lineage: Eukaryota > Metazoa > Arthropoda > Insecta > Lepidoptera > Tortricidae > Epinotia > Epinotia nisella. The sequence goes on from OW028674.1 coordinate 10,554,178, forward strand.
GTTAAAGTACAAACTTAGTTTAGAAATTATTATGTAATTTTTTTCAAAAACTATTCAACTTATCAAGTTCAAAATAATTTTCCTAGAAAGTCTTTATAAAGTTCTACTTTTGAGATTTTTTTCATATTTTTAAAAGTCAGGGGGGACACATTTTTTTTACTTCTGCAGCGATTATCTCCGAAAATATTAACATTATCAAAAAATTATTTTTGTAAACCCCTAGGTATTCATTTTTAAATACCTATCCAACAATATATCACACGTTAGAGTTGAAATGAAAAAAAAAACACTTCCCACGTTACGTATAGGGGAGGTACCCTAATAAAAAAAACACTATTTATTTTACCATAATTGTCGGCGTGATTGATATACATATTAGTACCAAATTTCAGCTTTCTAGTGCTAACGGTTACTGAGATTATCCGCGGACGGACGGACAGACAAAGCGAAACTATAAGGGTTCCTAGTCGACTACGGAACCCTAAAAATGATAGCTGATATGACCTTACGCGCGTTCGAAAAGTTTGCTGGCCACAGCTACTGGTAAGATTATGTTCTTTGTTCCTTATAACGGAATACTGTTCTGTCCAGTCACAAGGCATATCTCACTCCTTGTCCAAATACGTAAAGAATAGAAATAGGACGCGCCTTTGTAAATTAAAAGATCTGTAGACAGTCAGTAATACCTACGAGTAGATGCACAAATTAAAAATATGGAAGAAAAAAACGTTAGGTTGATGACAATGATGACATTCTTAGAGAAGTTTAAATGAAAGTTGTTATTTGCATTGCACACATGTTCATTCGTCTTTGTTCAGTGAGTGTGTTTTTTTTTTTGGGACAATTCACACCAATTGATCTAGTCCCAAAGCAAAGCCTGTACTATGGGTACTAGACAACGGATAAACATACTTATATAGATAAATACATACTTAAATAGACATTAAATATCCAAGACTCGAGAACAAACATTCGTATTCATCATACAAATATCTGCCCCGACCGGGGATCGAACCCGGGACCTCAAGCTTCGTAGTCAGGTTCTCTAACCACCAGGCTATTCGGTCGTCATATTATGTTATTATTGATTCAGGTGCCCTGTTTTTGGTGCTTTTGCCATTGCCTGAGTCCCCGGTGTGGCTGGACGGGCGGGGGTTGGACTCCTCAGCGTCGGTGAAGTGGCTTCATCTCTCTTCTCGAGCTGTTGCCGTGGTCAAGGATGACGTCCCAGAGTATGTTATATTTTATTGCCACTAAAAGTTTTTCATATCTATGCAAGCCATTCTAGGATTTAACCTTCATTGTGTATATGAGGAAAACTGCAGCCTAGTTGGTAGTGACCCTGCATACGAAGCAGGGGGTCCTAAGCTGAAAAACGAGACCGAAAGAGACTGACTTTGTATTAGTGTGTCCCTCTCCCACTCATTGCCATATAAAAAAGAATTATATATATACAGCCTGTATGTTTAATATTACCTCAAATTGTAACCAGAGGTAGGTGTTAGAGCTATGAACCGATATTGCAAGAAATTTCTCTTAACTACTAACTTTTTTTGTCCATATAAAATAATTCAGCACGCAATGGATCACTACTTTGTCTTACTGACGCAACGTCACAACTGTCACAAGTGACCCGCTTCTTCCATGAGTCAAATGTGTGTACGCAATACATTGCTGCTCGATAATTTGTCTAAAATTAATTACGCTTCGTTAGTTAAGATTAAATTAAAATTTTCTTGCAATATCGGTTCACAGCCCTAACACCTACCTCTGGTTACAATTTGAGATAGTATTAAAAATACACGCTCTATACGTACACAGAATTATTGGTCATTCAACGTATTCTTGTTAGGCCTCTCACAGACTGGCGCGGCCTGGCCGCGGCGGTCAATAGTAAACTTGTCATTAGCTATCAAATTGACTAATGACCTCCACCAAAGGCCGTGTCAGTGTGATTCAGGCCTTAAGGTGGTTCGATTTTCCATACAAAACGTAATTTGACATTCGCAGGCTAAGGGTGTGACATTTTAAGAAATTTATGTTTTTTTTTACTTTCATAAATTGGCTTTCCATTTGCACGAAATTCCCCCTTTCTTAAAATAAACTTTCTTTGCCAAATGATAATTTGAGAAAAATAGTTTAGGACGTGATACTTTGGGAAATAGTACATTACTGCAGACGCCGGGAAAGAAGGGCTTGCCGGGTGAGTAGGTATAGACGGCCGACCGTTGGGAGGCCGGATAGTGATACGAAGCCGGCAAGCCCTTTTCACGGCGAGGCATGTATAGTGCTTTTCTCAAACATATGCAATTAAATAAAACAATGCACCACTCGAAATAGTACATTAATTTTCCCTCCAATTCCTCCATACTTAATGTTTTTTTTACCTCCGTATTTCGCGTGTGTAGCGTTCGAATAGACCCTATTAGGGCCATTGTACATGACCTGATAATAAGAATCTTAATTTCTATTATGAATAAAATAAATGCAGAGGATTTTAAACATTGTCTATGGCCTCTGGTGACTTACGTATAGATAATATTTTTAATTTAGTCATCAAACACACTGAATCATACAGATTTGTATTCTTAATAAAGGTTCGTGTGTAATAGGCATTAACGCGGATATTTTTGGTCCGATAACCATTCAGCCACTAGAAAAAAAAAAATAGAATTCAGCTGTTTAGCCTGTTGATGAACATAGACGCCATGTTAACATTAAAATTAAAAAAAAAATTCTTGCTGGCCTAGGCCTTCAATTTTGTATGAAATTCCTTTACAGTTCTCTCGAGTTAGTAAGGACGACATTTCATTGCATGTTTGAGAAAAGTTATTTGCCCATACATTAGTAATCCGAAGTTAATAACCACATAATGATTTTTGCAAAAGTGAACCAGTTTCAAGACTTTCAATGTTTTCCTTGAAAATGTCGGCTAGACTAATTTAAAAATTTATGGAAGAGAAAAATGTATTTGTTCCAGGAAACCGGCTTCAGAGCAGCAGGCATCCGCACCGAGCCTGTTCACGCGCGAGGTGTTCTTCTCATCGGCTGTGATGAAGCCTCTCATCGTAGGCTTCTCGCTACTCTTCTTCCAGCAGTTCAGCGGCATCGACGCCGTCATATTTTTCACTGTTGAAATTTTTCAGAGCGCAGGTAGGTAATAATAATTCAGTCAGTATGTCAGTGACAAAACTAAGGAACTTTGACGGGCAATAGTTCTTAAATTAAAAGTTCAAATTGAATCCTATTGAGAATATATCTAAGTCATATTATGCTCTATTTGTTACTGAGAATTCAGGGTAAGAACCCTAAAGCTAAAGCTAGAGCTTTGGCCAGCACAAAATTACGGGATGTTGAAAATGGCCAGAATGGCTTCGAGAAAAGTATGTAGGTACAGTAAGGGAAATGTATTAACGTAGAACCCTATCGCAATAAGGTGACATACCACTCGAGTGAGTGACGGCGGCCTGTCAATTGCGACAGGGTTCTACGGTGGTACGTGATTACATTTCCCTTACTATACGGCAGTGCCTCTTTGTTTTGCTCGACTTGGCGGAGGCACTGCCGTGCACGCAGATCAATATTCAGTGTTGTGAACATTTAGCCACCGCTTTGGGAAAAATAAAATATTTTTTGTTTTAAATTGTCAAGTTTAAAAAAATAGGTTAATTATCATGTATGTCTTTCCCGCTCACGGGACATGATGTCCCGGACCTTTGGGAGGCGTGCGTGGGGCTAGGTACCTGTCATGATAATATGTAGGTACTTGTATAACAACTACTGTGGGTATGCCTCAATAAATCAGTTATCTTTGACAAGCCTATCAGAGTGTTTCATTACTATAGCTCCCGAATACTATATGGTGTCAGGTGTGGCTGGTCAGTGAGTTGTGATTGAGTTTGAACTGTTACATCAAGTGTAAATCATGCCCGATCCAACAGAGAAGGTAACTCCCGGCGCGTTATCTGGGGTATTAGCGCCGGCCGCGGCGACCGTATTCTCGGCGATTCAACAGCCGGCCGCCATGAGTGAGGAAGGCAACCTATCAATTAACTGGCGAGAATGGAAGTCGTCATTTGACTATTATTTGATTGCGTCGGGTAAGGAAAACGCCACGTCGAGAGAAAAATGTGCTTTGTTTTTACATGTGATCGGAAAATACGGGCGAGAAATACTTGAAGAATTAGAAGTGCCAGACGAAATTAAGACTAATTACCTGGAGTTAGTGTCGAAATTCGCGCAACACTGTGACCCGGCCAGAAATGTTAATTACGAAAGACATCTGTTTTTTGAGACATATCAACACGAAGACCAGTTTGATAAGTTTCTGAGCAAATTAAAAACTAAAAGTAAATCGTGTGAGTTCGGGTCCTTGCGGAGTAGTTTAATCTTAACGCAGTTAATCAGAGGACTGAAGGATTCGGGTATGCGTGAAAGATTATTAGCAAAACAGACGTTGCAATTGGACGAAGCGGTGTCGTGGTGTCGAGCTGGTGAAAATGCAGTGCGACAGGCCGAAGTGTGCGGTAGCGGCAGTGTCGCGAGACCGGCGTCAGCGCGTTGTCTTGAAGCGCTAGGGCGCGCGCCGCGAGGTCACAGCGCTGCTCGAGCTACTCGTGGTGCTCGGAGTGCTCGCACCAATGTGTCACAAAATCAACGTCATGGAGATTCTTGTACCAACTGTGGTCGTAAACACGGCGACGGTGGAAAGTGTTGGGCACGTAACGTGAAGTGCTATAGGTGTGATCGTATAGGACATTTTGCGAAGATGTGCAGGTCCAGGTACGTTGGTGAGGCAGTGGAGGACCGTCGGGAGGAGGACCGTGAACAGGAACACTTTGACGAAAGTGAGTTAATTTTGAGTGACTTGTATTTAGATGCGGTCGACGACGACGGTGATTGTGAACCGTGGTATGAAACGGTGCGCGTTAACGATGTAGGGATCCGATTTAAGTTAGATAGCGGGGCTGATGCCTCGGTAATTTCGTTTAAGACATTTGAGGAGGCAGGGTTTCATGTGAGCATTTTAAAAAAGGATAAAACGGTACTGCGAGAAATTAGTAAGGCGGAGTTACCAGTGGTGGGATATTTTGAACCGATATTTACTTATAATGATTGCAAGACGACACAAAAATTGTATGTGTTAGATGTGAAGTGTAATAATCTTTTGGGTCTCAAAGTGTGTAAGAATTTGCAACTAATTTCTCGTATTTGTGAAATGCAACAAACTATTGATGAAAGCGTGTTTGAAGGAATAGGTTGTTTGCCCTCTATTTCGAAAATAACAATTGACGAAAGCGTGTCTCCAGTAGTAAATGCGTCTAGAAAAATCCCTATTAAAATGCAGCCTCGTCTTAAAGAGGAATTGGAGAATATGGAGAAATTAAACATTATTGTCAAAGAAGAAATGCCAACAGACTGGGTTTCGAACATTGTTATTGTCGAAAAAAAAAATCAGAAAATTCGTGTCTGTTTAGATCCATTTCATTTAAATAAAGCCATACGCCGTTGTCACTTCCCGCTGCCTACGTTAGACGAGATTACGAGTAGTTTGTCTGGGGCCCGCTATTTTTCCAAGCTGGATGCGAAAAACGGTTTCTGGATGATGAAGCTTGACGAAGTTAGCTCAAAGCTCACTACGTTCGCCACGCCCTTCGGTAGGTATCGTTTTTTACGTATGCCGCTTGGAGCGAAATGTGCCCCGGAAATGTTTCACCACGAGATGTACAAGATATTTTCAATGCCAGGGGTTGAGGTATATTCTGATGATATTTTAGTTTGGGGAACCACGAGGGCCGAGCATGACTGTCGATTACGAGAGGTGCTGAGTCGAGCAATTGACAATGGAGTTAGGTTCTATAAAGAAAAATGTGTTTTTGGAGTGGAAGAAATAGTTTTCTTAGGGCATGTATTTAACAAACAAGGAATACGTCCTGATAAAAAAAGGGTCGAGGCGATCACGAAGATACCTAAACCTAACGAACGAAAGGAGCTTGAAAGATTTTTAGGCATAACGAACTATTTATCCAGGTTTATCCCAAATTACGCAAATATTTCTGCGCCTTTAAGGGAACTTCTAAGAAAAGATATAGAATTTAATTGGTGCAGCAATCATGATGAGGCGTTTGTGGCGTTAAAAACTTCAATAAGTGTCGCACCAGTACTGAGGTACTATAACCCGTGTGAGGCGGTGACGTTATCGGTGGACGCAAGCGGTGCGGGGCTGGGTGCGGTGCTGCTACAGGCTGGCCGTCCGGTCGCTTATGCCGCAAGGACGCTCACGCCTGCTGAAAAACGCTGGGCGCAAATCGAAAAAGAATTGCTCGCCATAGTGTTTGGATGCGTGCGATTCCACCAATACGTATATGGTCATGATCAGGTTACGGTGGAAAGTGACCACAAACCGTTAGAGGCAATATTCAAAAAAGCGTTAAATGAAACGCCAGCTCGGTTACAGCGAATGCTGCTTAAGCTGCAACCATATAGTTTGAATATTGTTTATACACCGGGCAAGTTGATGTTTATTGCGGACGCGCTGTCGCGAGCGGCCGTTGATGGCAAACAAGAGGGGGATGCGGATATCTCTGATGACGTCACTGTCCATGTAAACGCCATGTATGATGGGGTTAGTGCTACAACAGAGAAGTTAAGCCAGATTAAGATGGAAACTGTTAGGGACAATATTTTAACTTGTGTTATCAATTATTATCAAAATGGGTGGCCCCACTATAAAAAAGAAGTTCAATTAGAGGCGCGTGCATTTTGGCCAATGAAGGACGAGTTACATGTTGTAAATGGTATATTATTTCGCAAAGATAAGATAATTATCCCTAGGTCTCTTCGCAAAGAAATGGTAGACCGTGCACATGAAGGTCATTTGGGTATTGAAAAAAGTAAGAGACGGGCAAGAGAAGTGATGTGGTGGCCGGGTATGGGTGCCGACATCGAGCAGAGGGTTGGGAGTTGTGAGCCGTGCGCGCGCCATCGTGCCGCGCAATCACGCGAGCCGCTAATGCCGCACGCTGTGCCTTCGGGCCCGTGGCAGGTACTAGGGGCAGATATATTTGAATTCAAACGCGTTCACTACCTCCTCGTGGTAGACTATTACTCCAAGTTTGTCGAAGTAGCTACACTACCAAACTTACACAGTGCAACAGTTATAGTCAAAATTAAAAATATGTTTAGTAGACATGGAATAGCTGACAAACTGGTCACCGATAATGCCACACAGTTCACATCCGCGGAGTTTAAAAGGTTTGCAATGGAATGGGAGTTCGAGCATGTTACCAGTTCCCCCTTATATCCAAGGTCAAACGGGTTATCAGAAAGAAATATTCAAAGTGTCAAACGGTTATTAACTAAAGCATGCGAAGATGGAACTGAGTGGCAGTTAGCGTTACTTAATTTTAGAAACACTCCAATCACTGGTGAAAATTATTCACCCGCACAGCTATTAATGAGTAGGTCGTTGAAGACGAGATTACCAGCAAGTCAACAAGTGCTAGCGCCGCGTGTAGCGGAGGCAAGCCAGGTTATCAGTGCGAGAGCTGTGCGGATTGATAAAATGAAACGGTATTATGACAGGGGGACGAAACTGTTGGAACCGTTAGTACCCGGAGAGCACGTTCGAGTACTAGACGGCACAATGTGGATCAAAGCTACCGTAGTAGGGGTGTTAGGTGAAAGGACGTATAAGTTGAAAGTGAACAACGGCAGTATCATTAGGCGAAATCGGTCTCATATCTTAAAAGTACCAAGTCAAACAGAATTAAACAATAATAGGGATCATAACAGATATGAACCACTGATGGTGGAGCCACAATCTAACTGCTCAAGGGAATTAATTCAAAATGCAAGAATGAATCCGTCTGGGGGGTGCACCGGCTCACCGCTTGCTGCTGCGTCAGCGTCAGAGCATGCGCATGCGCACACCAACACCGCTACGCGCATAACTAGAAGTGGTCGCAGTGTGCGTCTTCCCGACAGATATGGAAATTTTGTATAACCAACATCAGTATAAGGACATAAACATAGGTACCTTATACCTGACAGTTTATCTGTATGTTGTAATTTAAGTAGCTGTAGGAATCGATACTTTATTATATTTACTAAACCACCTGTAACCGATTAGAAATGTTTTACACATTTTTTTTTTTTTTTTTTTTTTGTTTGTTTGTTTTTCATGCGCTTAGATATAATTTCATTTATAGAAGTTGAATTGAAGGTATAATTCAGTTTGATTTATGGAGAACTTACTCACAAAGGTCGATGTAGTCTCTTATCAAATCATCTAAATAACAGCATTGTGAGACCCAGTATGAACCACCCGTATGTTGTTGAGTTTGTAAGTTCCATAAAATAAATTTAGATTGTTAAATAATAGTTGTGGTGAAGGGAAATGGTATTTAAGGAAAAATTAACTACAGTACAAAATATTTAATTCCGGACAGGATTATTATAAGTACTAAGGTGTATTTGTTTATTATGTAAAAAAGGGAGATGTCATGATAATATGTAGGTACTTGTATAACAACTACTGTGGGTATGCCTCAATAAATCAGTTATCTTTGACAAGCCTATCAGAGTGTTTCATTACTATAGCTCCCGAATACTATATCAACCACACTAGTACTACAAAGTACCAACTGAGCCAACACGTAGAGGCCCTTTTGACAATTTAATGGAATGCAAGGAGTACACCGGGCGGATGCTGTCCCTGCCCGTGTCATGGGACGCGCACAGAGACAGCACCCGCTGGGGTGTAGTATAGGGACTATTACTGGTTGATGGAATCTAAATAAAACGGGTTATTGGATGAAAATGATGGACTAGTGACTGGGCTATTGGTGAAACATCGGACGCCTGCCTAATAAAACTGTTTCACTTTTTATCTCTGGCAGACGGTGACTCGCCAACTGCTAGATGGGCCCCTATTAGTAGCGACATTAAAAAATGGCCTAAGGGCAACACCGGTCAGAGAGCTGGGGGGGTAGAGAGGTGGCACTGGACTTTAAACATATAGCCAACTCGCCACTTAGGTGTCCACATCTACCCTCGAGCAATAGCTCTTGCGACTCCACTCTGGACGGCCGGTTAAGGCAAGCCAGAGGTGGGGGGCCTGTCCAACCATCCATCCGATCGGCTCAGCCTGACCACAGGACACCCCCAGGAGCACTCAGGTACGTAAGGTCGCTACTCCCTAACAGCCCGCCACAAGCTGCCTTACGTTGACTGATTGCACCAGAAATGTGGTGGGCGATGGGGCCGTCACATCCCTACGCCGAATAATAATAATAATAATTATTATTTATTTATTCAGATAACTACCACCACTACTACTTCCATTGGTTAGTAAATACAAAATCTTACAAAACTATTGTTAAAACTAAACACTACATTATAAAGAGCTTAAACATAAAATTATTTACAATGCACAATGCCTGTCACCAACTTGATGAGTGCCAATCTATTTTCGACTGGCAATCATCAAATTGCTGACACGAAGATATATGGGGGAATCAGGTTTTGAGGCAAACATTCCCAGAATTTTATTGAATAATTATTAAAGATTAATAAAGAAACAAAAATGTGTTTAGGTTGTTCAGATTTTTCTACTTTACTTTTTTTTGTTCTAAAGTGCATTATTATTGTGTCATAAATAGATTTCTCATCCTTATTTTACCCAAAAATTGTATATCACATACCCTAGTATGCATGGTTTTAGAGAAATATCAATGACGAAGACAATATTTTAGTTAAGTAGTTTTTAGTGATGTGTTAGTGTGAGTAATCACGAGACGAAAAGGTACGTGAGACTATGATATATTTTTAAATGTAATATGTTTTCACTGCTGAGGTGAAAAGTTGTATGTGTTACTCGAGAGCAAAGTATTTGCATGTCGTGCTTTTGAGGCCCTCGCTGCGCTCAAGAGTCAAATTTTAGAATCTTTCGCGTCCTCGGGACTCAAAATGCACTGTTACACAAATAACTATTGCCATATTCATTGTCTGTGGTAACTTCTGTGTCTCACAGGGGCAGTATTGAGCATGTTACTTCGGAGTACATGTCGGTATTCAACGGGGAATTTGAGACGTTTACTAGGATTTAAGCTATTTCGGATTGGATATTGACATATACATGCATGAAAGCCACAATCTTGAGAGTCGTATAAAGGAGTCCGGGACGTAAGGTGTAATTTCTTACCCTCTTTGAAACGAATAATTTCTCCGTTCAACAAGGAAACGTTATTAAGGGTAAGCCCAGAGCTCTTATGAACGTATTTACTAATAGTCCTTTAGGTTCAATTAGTGCTGTTTAATCTATACAAAATTATTCAAGGTTTTGCTTACCTACTCATTCCTCTTGACGGGATAAAATATCAAAATACACACAGGGCGTCTTTATGGGCCGCCAGAAAATATCACAAAAAGCACGCGTGGCTATGCATAGAGGAGTGTTGGTGCCCACACTTATGTATGGTAGTGAAAGTTGGGTGTGGCAGAAAAGACATCAAAGTCGAGTGAATGCAGTAGAAATGAGAGCGTTGAGAAGTATGTGTGGAGTGAAATTGAGTGATAGAGTCAGAAACAGTGTGATAAGAGATAAGTGTGGAATGGATGGAGATATAGTCACGAAAATTGAGAAGGGTATGTTAAGGTGGTTTGGGCATGTAGAGAGGATGGATGAAAGAAGATTAACGAAGAGAGTGTATGTAAAAAGAGTGGAAGGGGAAGACCTAGGCGAACTTTCTCCGATCAAATTGGAGAAATCTTACAAAAAGGCCAGGTCAAAATTACCCTAAACCGAATGAAGCGAAAGTGGTTTGTCAGGATCGTAGCAAATGGAGATCCATGATCTCTGCCTACCCCTCTGGGAGAGAGGCGTGATTATATGTATGTACGTATGTATGTACACAGGGCGTATTAACTAAATGGGGCAGTGAGCGAAAATCTTAAACTATAAGAAATGCAGAAATTTGTTCTTAGGAGTCACGGGGTCAAGTTTAGAAAAACTAAGAACTGCATACTTAATATATTTAAAAAAGCCTCATAGGTCGAATCGAACCCGGTCGAATCTAATCTGTCTAAAAATTGGAGGTCGTTTTATTGCGGAAAATCAATTGTGGTGGTTGGAAAGAACAATTGTTGCAAAGGTATCGTGTCGGCCTCGTGAGTGCTAATTTAAGAACAAATTTCCGTATCTCTTATAGTTTCAGACTTCTCGTTACTGCCCCATTTGGATAACACATTCTGTATAAGTGCGACATAAACAGGAGGAATTATTTCACTACGTATACAGTTCAATTTTGCGACACTGAAATAGTAATTGTTAAATTGATACAAGTATCAAAGCATAAACTGAATTGCGTTCTTAATTTATCAAGGCGCCACTCAAATTAAGTTTCAGCTCAGCTGAGCCAAGTTTACCAAATTGAGTTTTAGCTGAAATTAAAAATCGCTTGGGTACCCACCTCAATCTAAAATACAGTTAGGATGTGTTATACTTTTTTAAGTTTGAGAATACTAGGGATACTAACAGAGTTGGGCATTCAAGAATACAATCATTATTTGAATAAGAATCGCAAGAATAAAATCACATTGATTTTGTTTCCGTCAAAATTATTCAAATAATTTCGCCATGAATAATTCTTATGTGAGAAAATTTAATGAAGTTTACTTATTCTTATTCAAATAAATCTAATCATGATTTTTTATTTTAAATAATATTACATGAATATGAATCTAACTAGTTTGGATCGGATACATACAATGGCTACTTGTATACCCCTCGAGTTTGGGTTTATTTGGTTGGTTTTGACGATTTCTATACATTGCACTTGATGACGATGGTCTGATGATGGAGTCAGGAGGTGGATAGAGGAACTCCTCAATGGCTACTTGTATACCCCTCGAGTTTGGGTTCATTTGGTTTGTTTTGACGAGTTCTATACATTACACTTGGTAACAATGGTCTGATGATGGAGTCAGGAGATAGATAGTGGAACTCCTCAATGACTACTTGTATGTATACCCCTCGAGTTTGGGTTCATTTGTTTTGTTTTGATGAGTTCTATACATTACACTTGGTGACAATGGTCTGATGATGGAGTCAGGAGGTGGATAGTAGAACTCCTCAGTGGCTACTTCTATACCCCTCGAGTTTGGGTTCATTTAGTTTGTTTTGACGAGTTCTATGCATTACACTCAGTGAAGATGGTCTGATGATGGAGTCAGGAAGTGGATAGTAGTTGTACTCTTCAACGGCTATAGTATACCTCTCAAATTTGGAGCCATTGAGGAACTTACGCCCCTCGATAAACAATATAGGTACTATTTCACTTCTCATGCTCGAAAATCCCAAATTGAACAATCTTTTCGCTGTGGAATTTATTATTGATTGTGGATGGATAATCTTTGTTTTAACTATTTTCTCGCAGTCAAAGTGAAAAGTAGAGTGTTAACCTCAGCTGATCGATCACGTAACGCATTGTACGCAAGTCAGGTAGATCTAAATGCCAATTTTTTAATGGAAAAATGACTGGTTGGATGTACATAGCGCGCGTTAGGAACGTTACGTGAGTACCCCCTTTGTCTAAAAGCCATATTAGGGTCGTTCTTCTTTTCGACCGACAATAGCCTGTCCTTCGTCTTATTACGGCATCTCATTTGAGTAATGATGTTTATGGTTTTATAATGTTCGAATGAACGTTCATATTATTTTATTAATTAGTGATATATAATATTTCACTTTCTCTAACTAGCATTTTTTTAAATGTTTGTTTTTTTCGTAGAATGCCGTGACAGAGTGGTCAACCAAAATATTGTCCCCACTGAAATAGTCCACTTTGTCACATGTTTTTTTTAGAAACCAACCGTAAATAAATATTTATATTGGCCAGAAAGTAAACTTTAATTAGTTCTAATGAAGAAACCTATGCATTTTTTTAAAAATCGCACTTCAAAACCACAATTTTCGATAGTTCAAAAACCAAAAAAACAGAAAAACCTCGATTCATTGTCGGTAAAAAAGAAGAACGACCCATTACCCCTCGAACTATTTTCTCTCACGTTCGAGAAAATAACCGTCTCGTGGTAATATGACTTATTTTAGCCCCTTGTCATACAATCTAATATTTTATGTATTGTCACCAGGGAGCACTCTGAACCCGATGATGGCCACAATTATAGTCGGTGTGGTGCAGTTGGTGTGCAACGGAGTGAGCACGATGGTGGTGGACCGGACTGGGCGCCGGCCACTGTTGCTGCTCTCGGCAGCCATCATGTGTGCGTCGATGCTGGCCATGGGAACGGCTTACTACTTGGAGCTGCAGCATGCTTCGTGGCTTGGGTAGGATGCAGTAATAGTATTCACGGTGGTGGACAGAGGGGGCACTGCTGCCGCTCTCGGTAGCCATCATGTGTGCGTCCATGTTGGGCATGGGTACGGCCTACTACTTGGAGCTGCAGCATGCTTCGTGGCTTGGGTAGGATGCAGTAATAGTATTCACGGTGGTGGACAGAGGGGGCACTGCTGCCGCTCTCGGTAGCCATCATGTGTGCGTCCATGTTGGGCATGGGTACGGCCTACTACTTGGAGCTGCAGCATGCTTCGTGGCTTGGGTAGGATGCAGTAATAGTATTCACGGTGGTGGACAGAGGGGGCACTGCTGCCGCTCTCGGTAGCCATCATGTGTGCGTCCATGTTGGGCATGGGTACGGCCTACTACTTGGAGCTGCAGCATGCTTCGTGGCTTGGGTAGGATGCAGTAATAGTATTCACGGTGGTGGACAGAGGGGGCACTGCTGCCGCTCTCGGTAGCCATCATGTGTGCGTCCATGTTGGGCATGGGTACGGCCTACTACTTGGAGCTGCAGCATGCTTCGTGGCTTGGGTAGGATGCAGTAATAGTATTCACGGTGGTGGACAGAGGGGGCACTGCTGCCGCTCTCGGTAGCCATCATGTGTGCGTGCATGTTGGACATGGGTACGGCCTACTACTTGGAGCTGCAGTATGCTTCGTGGCTTGGGTAGGATGTAGTAATAGTTGTGACGGTGCAGGACCGAGCGGGCATTGCTGATATGATGCTCTCGGCAGCCATCATTCTGGCCATCGGCACAGCTTATTACCTGGAACTGCAGCATGTTGCGTGGCTCAGGTAAGTTTAATTAGCAATAGTCGTTGCCTCAACTATCATAGTGGAATGCCCGGCACGAGAGCTGCCCTCTTCCACTTACTTGTAGCTACAGGATACCTCTTGGCGAATAGGATTTAGTAATTGCCGTCGTCACCAACCGCGAACCGCGCCCGAATAATTAATAGCAGTAATAGCTTAATTATTCAAGCAAGCAGTAGAAATATCAATTGTAATTTTTTAGGGTGAAAATGTCAGTCGATATGCCCTAGCGGTCGTTTGAAAAGTTACGCGATTAACCTGGTGCTTTTAGATTGGCATCATTCATATAAAGTGTTGATACCTGCCTAGCCATTATTATTGATTAGCGCTAACCATCAAGCCAGCTGTTTCTCTCTCTCTCTCAATGTATTTAGTGTAAATGGATAAAAATAACTTATTACAAATAATGTCATATAATGTAATCTGTATTTTATGTCCTTTTCTGCAATAAATGTATTGAAGGTAATATGTATTTCATATTAATTTCAGATTTATTATCGTTTGACGTGCCGAACTAGTGCAGCTCTGTTTTCCGATGGGTAATTCTCCACGGAAATAATTTTGCTTTTACATTTTGCGCAGGAACGCAGGATTTAGGAATTAGATTTTTTAACAGCCGATATTTGACAGCCGTCATCCCGGTACAATAAACGTCAATGATGACATAAATCGTACTGGGATGACAGCTGTCAAATATTGGCTGTAAGAGCATTTTCACTATAGTTTCTTAGTTGTCAAATTTTAAAAATTAAAACTTGTTGTAATTACATTACAATGTTACATGGTATTAAATATAAACAGTATAATATATTAAAGTTCAGTTAAATTATAGAAAACTCTACACAAACTTAACTTAAATAAAACTAATTATAAACTAAACCTATAAAAAGTAAATGCCCCCCAGGTCCCCCGTCGTTGGCTTTGGTGCCCAGAAGGCTGGCAGCGTTGCCTCTTTGGATTGCTAGGCTAATCCTTTGGCCAAAATAGCTGCCAGCCTTTTGGTCACCAGTTTTTTTTTCTTTCTTAGTTATATCCAGTGAATTATTCCATGAAATTATTATTACATATATTCAAACTAATTAATAATACTAAACAAAAGAGCGCGGTACCGCACTGTACTACAAAAACTGTGATCCAACTGGACTACAAAAACATTGCTGGACAGTTTGACTTCGTAGTTGGCCTATTCGTGCGGCGTCCAACTACCTATAGAAGCCTGAATTCTGACCATCTTTTGGCACATTTCCGAGCATTGACGTGAAAAGGTTTTTGTAACGCATTACTTACGGGTACCTATTACTTATCAGTTCCAAACCTTGTCAATATCCTTGGTACAGAACCCTCGGTGCGCGAGTCCAACTGCGGAAGACCGGTTATATTTTTGTTTTCATAGTATGACGGGATTTACTGCAACGAGAACGTTGTTAGCATTCCAGAAACGAAAATCGATCTGTTATAGTGACAGCTCGGGCTTTGCGACCATTTTTAGGGTTCCGGACCAAAACGGTAAAAACGGAACCCTTATTGTGCGACCCCGTCCGTCTGTCTGTATGTCACAAAGTCAAATATATATCAATTTGAAATAGTTGTAATTAAAGCTAATCCACGTGTATGGAAAAAGAAAAATTTTAATACATTATTTTAAATTTCTATAAAAAAGGACGGATAAGAGGGGGGAAAAATCAAAGTCTAGTTAGTATTGGGGTAAAGTGGGGTATCATATGAAAGGGCTAGAATTGCACATTCTAAACCAGTTTTTTTTTTCTACAGTGATAAAATTTTGATTTATAAAGAAAAATATTGAAAAAAATACCATCCCCCCCTCCCCTTATCTCCGAAGTTAAATAGCGAAAAATTTGTAAATAATATATATCATTAATATTAACGTGAATATTACCGGAAAAGTATAACGAGACCTCTATCTAGCATATTTTTTTTATTCTTCAAAAATAATTTGTAAATAGCGAATACATAGCGAGTTCCTTGGTCGCGCAAGTTAGTAACAAAATGCACCGATAAATGGCGCTATGGGAATGATGACTTAACTACACTATGCGTTGTTAAGATTTTTTCAAAATTAATGGGTGGGGCAAGACGGGTGTGTTGTATGCAATTTCGTACGGAACCCTCGGTGCGCGAGTCAGACTCGCACTTGACCGGTTTTATTAAAAGTGATGTAGCCGCTCTGTCAAATATTGTTACCGTCAATAAAATTAAACCATTCACCTTTGCGTAGGAGTATGAATTTGCCCACCGAAAAATTATGGGAATGCACATTATGAATAAAATAAAATAATTTCAGGTTAGGTACTAATTCACTGTTTGAGAACTATTTAGGTGATTTTTAGGGTTCCGTAGCCAAAATGGCAAAAACGGAACCCTTATAGTTTCGTCATGTCCGTCTGTCCGTCTGTCCGTCTGTCCGTCTGTCCGTCTGTCCGTCTGTCCGTATGTCACAGGCATTTTACTCGAAAACTATAAGGTGTATTTGAATAAAATTTTGAGGATAGGTGTATTTTGTTAGCCGCTACATAGTTTTGTAATTAAAATAACAAAAAAAAATTTTTTTAGGGGTGCACTCCATACATAAAACTAAAAGTCAAAAAAAAAATTTTCATGGTGACCACCCGTGTGGCACATCAATCGATAGGTCTTTCAAAATAAATATAAGGTTTCTTGACATTTTTTTTGATTAAGTGAATAGGGTCGGAGATAATCGCCCCGAAAGTCACTAAAATTCTGTCCCCCCCCCTCTAATTTTTGAACGGTGTATTTTAAAAATATGGAAAAATTCATGGACATAGGGCTTATTAATATCATTCACCGAAAATTGTTTTGAACAAGATCGGTTCAGAGGTTTTCGAGATATTGCTGAAAAACTGCCTTCCTCAAAGAAAAGGACGTAAGTGCCGTAAAATTTCTGTGACGATACGACCTTTTTAATAGGCACGGAACCCTTCGTTTTGCGTGGTCCGACACGCACTTGGCCGGTTTTTTTGTCTTTAAGGTTACACTTCCTGACTTGGCGGGCGGGATCGGTATATCTGCAATTACCGTTATTTTGTACTTTGACGTACCTAAGCTTACTGATGTTGCACATATTTCCTCACATGCCGGTAAAGTGTCAGTATTCATGATATTAGATACTATTGCTCAAATGTAATCATCTAACATTTGAGCAATAGCATCTAATATCATGAATACTTAGCAATATCTGAAGCGGGGCGGTGCGCCGTACTTAATGTAATGGCGTAGTAAGGAATCGGTACTGACACTGGGATGACACTGAAAGCTGACAGCTTACTGATATCGTACCGCCTTCGCACCGACAAATCAGGAAGTCGCCTTACGGGTATTTGATTGATGTGAACTTTGGTCTTTAGGGCAAAGTTGGTGATTTGCTAATATGTATAAAGTGGCACGTAGTAGCACGTAGACCGCCTATTGTGTTAATAAAAGTCGTACTTCGGCAAAGTTGTACTAAGCTAAAACCTGGTGGTTGTTCAGGTACCTGCCCGTCGGCAGCCTGGTGGTGTTCATGGTGGGTTTCTCGCTGGGGTTCGGCGGGCTGCCGTTCCTGCTGCTCGGCGAGCTGTTTCCCGCCCATCATCGCTCGCAACTCTCCGCGATGGCCAGCGCAGTCAATCTGCTGTCCATGTTCACGGTCATCAAATCATTCCATGCGCTAGAGGTATCCGACTAATCCTACTAATATTATAAGTAAATCCGAAAGTTTGGATAATATGTTTAGATGATTATAGATGTTTGGATGTTTAAAGATGTTTGTTACTCAATCACGCATAAACGGTTCAACCGATTTGGATGAAATTTTGCAAGAAGATAGTTTATAGCCTGGACTAAAATATAGGATAGTTTTTATCCCGGGTCCACGCAGACGAAGTCGCGGGCGGAAGCTAGTAAGTACTTATTTTATTTAGGCATGTGACCTCATGTTAAAATTGGTAGCGTAGTGCTGCTAAATGGATAGTAAACCATCAAATTATTGTAATAAAATATAAATTACAAAATATAATTAAAATCATAAAAATATATGGACCCTGAAAGCATAGTTTTTTTTTTTACTGTCCAATAAATTTAAAGCTACCAAGAAACCTTATGCTTTGATAGAAACAAAATTTTACGACAACTATGAACCTAAACGCCGTATTTCGCGACCAAAACCGCAATTTACTTGATTTTCCATACAACGATTAGTTCAAATAGCAAAGTGTGACGTCATACTTTTGAAGTTGATCAATATGGAGCGTTTCGACTGCCGCCAGCGAGGTCCGTCTTTGACTGAATTTTTTGGGTATATATGTTCTTTAATTGTAGTTGCTCCCATAAAACATGTGTTCTACTCCAAAAACTGGTTCGAATGGCATCGTTAAAAAATCTTAGGTCACAAGCTTATTATGTGTTTGCAGTCCGAACAGGACAAAAATCACCAGACAGATTTTTTTAAAACTTGTTTAGCGTTTTTTGGGCATTTTGTTTATTGTGTGCCTACCTGAAACATTTTTTTAATTAAACCAATCGAAAATACTATCTTGAGACATTATTAATCTATATAATGTATAGTTTAATTTCGCCTCTGTCACACGGCACCTTGTATATATATTAGTGACGTTATAGTTTATATAATTTTTGTATTAATATAGCCATAAGGTGTTGTAACTTATAACTAAACTAGAGTTTCACAGCTGAACGAATATAATGTACTATAGCTTGTAATTTACTCATGAAAGCAATAAAATATACTTATTACTGATATATATATATTTGGTCTCTTGCCAGTCTGTGCTGACATCTGCCGGCACGTTCTGGATGTACGCGTGTTTCTGCGCGCTGGCGTTCTTCTTCGTGTTGTTCAAGGTGCCCGAGACGAAGGGCAAGTCGCTGGCCGAGATCGAACAACACTTCCGCGGCGAGAAGAAATCCAACGCAGTCAAGCTACAGAAAATCTCTACGATATCGTAATACATGAAAATGGCACTCATGTGCCAAAAATAGTACAATACATATGGATACTTTATGTAATTTTATAACGACTAACATAATTCACTCAAATTCATAATCACCCAAAAAGAAAATATGTTGCAGGTGCTCTAGATATAGATAGATTCCCCCGATGTAAACCTTATACCTTACTTATGTGTACCTTATGCTTATGACCAATAACTTGACTATGTGACTATGTTTCTCAGCATGGTTAGGCTCGCTTGTTTCGAAAGTTTTACAGTTCTCTATGGGATAACAGGTGCCGCCGCCAAATCAAACAACTGTTAATCGATGTTATTAATTTTTCCTTGAGAGTTTACAGTAGTATTGGAAATTTATCATGAAAATAAATGCCACGAAAATTTCGGTCCCTGTTCGTAATATATCGGCTTTGAATGACCTTTGGGCAAATATTTGATATCTATGTAAATATGCTCGCAAGCATGCAGTAATTTGAAATTATTTGTTTTGGAAATAGGATATTTTGGTACAGTAAATATAGTCAAGAGCAAAAAAGTAACAAACTTTTTTGCTCTTTTTTTGGTGTATTTTAATGGAACTCGCCGTATTTTATCATTTTAACTAATAGAAATGATGAACACCACGTGTCTGATATAATCCAGTTACCGACAACTTTAGTAACTTTGTCCACCTGTATATATTGTAGAAGAAAGTACCACATCACAGTACAACCCACGCAAGTTTAATCTTTCCAATCAGAAAATTACCACAATTGCAATGCATTCGCGACTGAGGGCAAAGTTGACAGAGTTTGCGGTAACTGGATTATTTGTAGATCTTTAATAGGCAGCATATACTTTAAATAATATCACGAGTATTTTTATATCAATTATATCAGACCAGCCCAGTAGATAGTAAGTATATAGTGCATAGTAGATCTGTGATAATTTATTTATACTTAAGTTTGATTGCAACTATGTGATGATGCGAATATATTTAAGCAAATAAAGACAATATTATGCAAGTGAATGCCAATGAACATATTGTTTTTATTATACTGTACATTCCCAGTCAAAGAGCAGAAAGTATACACAGTGCTGTAGTACCTAGATTACCCATCAAATTGTGTTAACTATGCCAATTTAACTTTCAGACTTCGAATTTGACTTTCATTATCCTTAAATACATTTTTGTTACCATTTCGCTTAAATTTTAACCAGTTTGATATGGATCTACATCGACACATGGGTATGCAATTTGCGCTGTAATTCATTAAAATAGATACCTACCTAAGCAGTGAGTAAGAAAAACAGTAGAGGGCAAACAACTTGAGCAAAGGACCTTGGCTGCGCAGAACCGAACTTCAGGTCTCCTTTGGAGGGGGCGGTGAGGTGCGACAGCGTGTCGAGCGCCTGATTGGTTGATCGGTTGCTCCCATACTAGTGATGGGTCGTTACCAGTAACTTACTCAAAGTGATAATGCTACCAGTAACATTACCCCCGATCGGTAATATAGAGAAACATTTTCCCAAAGTTACTGGGAACATTACTAGAAGTAATAATTTAAAAAATGCTTCATCATCATCATCATATCAGCCGAAAGACGTTCACTGCTGGACCTAGGCCTCCCCCAAAGAGTGTCACAATGACCGGTCCTGCGCCACCCGTATCCAGCGGACTCCAGCGACCTTTACCAGGTCATCAGTCCACCTTGTGGGGGGCCTACCCACGCTGCGCCTTCCGGTACGTGGTCGCCACTCGAGTACCTTTCCGCCCCAACGGCCATTGGTTCTACGTGCAATGTTCCCCGCCCACTGCCACTTAAGTTTAGCGATTCGGAGGGCTATATCGGTTACCTTGGTTCTGCTGCGGATAGCCTCATTTATGATGCGATCACGCAGAGATACTCCCAGCATAGCCCTCTCCATTTCCCTTTGGGTGACTTTGAGCCTTCTTATGAGGCCCATAGTAAGCGACCACGTTTCCGTGCCATACGTCATCACTGAAAAAATGCTTAACTGTGTAAAATATAACAATCAACATTTTGTATAGGTACCTAATAAAAGCTATCTTTCTTTCTTTTGCCTGGTTCCTTCCCATTTACTTGGGGTCGGCCCTTCTAAATCTTCTAATCATGCTTCGCCAGGCCGGTCGGTCCTGGGTCGTCTCTGGTCTTAAATTTCCCGCTTCCATGTCTTTTCTCACTACTGCCATACAGGTTAACGGGGTCTACCTCGCCCTTGGGGTGCAACAGCCATGTCTAGGACTTTTCTGGTCATGTGTTCTGGTGGACGTCGCATCACATGACCGTACCACCTCAATCGGCTTTCTGCGAGTTTGTCTTGGATAGGCTTTACTTTGGAACTGCCTCTTATATGGTTGTTCCTCACATGATCAAGCCTCGTAACGCCACCGGCCCATCAAATTCATTTCAGCGCAGTGTACTTTGTTTTCTTGCTGCTTTTTAAGTGGCCAGAATTCAGCTCCATGTGTCATTGCTGGGCGTACCGCTGTTTTGTATACTTTTCCTTTGATGCGTACTGGCATTTTACTGTCACAGAGCACACCCGTGAGTTATCTCCATTTCATCCACCTGTGTTTATACGATGGGTAACATCCATGTCTATTGATCCATCGTTACAGATGATAGAACCAAGGTATTTGAAATGGATTACCTTTTTAAACTGATGGTTTTGTAAGAGAATGCTGGCGTTGTCGTTGGTGTTGGTGATACTAAAATTGCAATGCATATACTCTGTCTTCTCTCTGCTCATCCGTAATCTGGCTCTTTCTAGTGCTTCTCTCCACTGCTCCACTAGGCGCTGTAAGGTACTGGGGTCTTCACTAGTGAGCACTATGTCATCAGAATAGAGCATGTCCCATGGTGAAGGTCGTTGTATCTGTACCATTAGATGGTTTATTACGAGATTGAACAGGAGAGGACTGAGTGCTGAACCCTGGTGAACACCGAGTTTCACTTTGAACTCTTCGCTTATACCAGCTGGGCTTCGCACTTTCGTTGTGACGTCGCGGTACATGTCTTTGACGAGGTGTATATAGTGCTCTGGTACTCTTTGTACTGGGAGAGCTTGCCAGATTAGTTCCCTAGGCACACGGTCAAAAGCCTTTTCCAAGTCGATAAATATCATGTGTAAGTCGGTTCTGTTGGCTCTGAATTTTTCCATCAGAATTCTAATCGAGTGTATAGCGTCAGTTGTTGATTTTCCTGCGACGAAACCGCATTGGTTCTCGGAAACGTTTGTGAGTTTGAGTAATCTCTTATTTAAAATCCTTTCCCACATTTTGAAGGTGTGTGAAATAAGCTTTATGGCTTGTTGTTGCCACAAAGTCTAATGTTATATTGATGTTTGACATCGTCCGAATCGATGAAAATACCTCTTCAGGCCCCGTAGCATGGTTGGCCTTGTCACGCGATAGGTGATAGGATAGAGCGTGCGTCACTGGCTGACACCGTTCGATAGAACGAGACGACGCTCTTATCTTGTCACTTGTCGCGTGATAAGGCCAACCATGCTACGGCTCCTGGTGTTATGCATGCTATTGCACCCTCGATAGCTGGGATTTCGTGGAGATTCTCACTTGGAAAACTTTCATTGAGTAATAAAAGCTACCTATCCTACTAATATTATAAATGCGAAAGTTTAGATGTTTAGATGTTTGGATGTTTAGAGGTTTGGATCTTAATAAGAATAAAATGATCTTTAAACCTATAACAGAAATAGAATGCAATGATTAAGTTTGAGTAGTCTTATGTTTTCTAGCAAAATCATTGACATAGAATTTACGAAAAGAGAGTCAGTTTTATGATACGATCTATATTGAGATAAAAATGTATTTACAAATACAAATATTTATTCGTAACAATTGTTATAAGTCATACGGAAATTAGGTATACCTAACTAATATTACCTGCTCGTCTTTATCCATCAATGCCGGTCTTATATCTCTTGTATCTTGCGATGTAGACGCACGGTCGCTGTCACTTAATATTTGAGTGTCACATATGCTTCTTTGTCATATTTTCTTAAACTCTGCATCTTGGGGGCTTCGTCGGGGGAATATGACATGGAAATTTCGTTGCATTTCGAAAGTTGTACACAAGACTGCAGAATTTGCAAGTGAAACTCATTTTATGGTTTATAGTATTTTGGGTAAAATCACTTGACTTTTGTGCTTCATTGTGACATATCCAGTCTTGCATGTACTCCACTAGTTATCACAAATAATACGTTCACTCTAACCCGTGTTTTGGATAAGACTAATCCCCTGAGTAGGGTTCCAGGTAGTAATTGAGATAAGAAACAGATGAGTGAAAGAGAAAACAGATGCCAAGCGTAAAAGAAAAAGATCTATGTACAGTTAAGTGTAAGAATATGGGTGAACAAATCAACTTAAAAATATGTCCCCATGTCAGCGAATTAAGAACTATGGGACATATTTTTGAATAATTTGTCTACACCCATATTTTTCACTTGACTGTACCTACATAACTTGTTGTACTAAGAAAATAACTTTTGGACCTTATTCTATGTCATATAAATCATCACTATCATCATTTTCGTATCTTACCATGTTTTGGGAATGTTACCGGTAACATTGGTAACTTACTGGTAACATTCCCAAATGGAAACTTACTGGTAGCGGGAATGTTACCGCTGCCCATCACTATCCCATACAAACATTTGTTCCTCTCCAAAAACTGGTTCGAATGACATCGCAAAATAATCTTAGGTCACAAGCCTATTATCGCACAGTCAGCGCGAAAACACTGATGTCTAAAAGTAAAAGGCAAACTGCAACCAGAGTGGAAACATAGTCGCAGCATCAAAAGTAGTCGCAAGCGAAGACGTCAAGTCTTTATTAAAGGGAGTAAGAGCTTTTGACGTAGTTAGTTTTGATGCTGACTAGTACACCATTCTGTTTGAACTTGGAATTTTCGCGTTTGTTGTTATGGAGGAAAATTCAAAAGCATCGGAGTCTTTACTAAAATCTACACTCATCGGGGCCACTTGATGACCGCCTTTTCACGAAGCTACAAGTAACAATTTTACAATTGTAAACCGGCAAAATTAGTCAAAACGCCGGGCGTTATTGGTCAAGCGCCTCAGTGTTGCTAGTTTTGACTTGAAAAAAAAAACTGTGAAATGGGTTACAATAAAAATAAAATATCACAGGAAAATTTTACACAAAATCGGCTAGGCCGGCTTGATTTTGTTATGAAACTAGGTAAGTAGTTTATACTTACGGGATATTTAATAGTTTATGCTTGTTATACCATTGCTTTAATACTGGATAACAAGATATTAGTAGGTATTATTATCTGTATGTCTTTCTCACTGATGGGACATTGGTGTCCTTTACCTTTGGGAGTCATGCGCGGAGCCGAAGACAGTACGTAGAGGCCCTTTCGACAATTTAATGATATGTAAGGGGTACAGTACAACGAACAGATGCTGTCCCTACCCGTGTCATGGGACGCATGCAGAGACAGCACCGGGCAGGGTGTAAGGGACTATTGCGGGTCGATGGGATCTAAAATGTATCTACTGGCTCATTGGTGAATATGGTGGACTAAGTACTGGGCTGACATGATGACATGACAATCGGACGTCTGCCTATTAAGTCTCAATTTTATTTCCGGCAAAGGAGAGTTCTCAGTGTGATTTAAAACGTTAGTGCTAACTATTTTAAAGAAGCTTTTCTTCGAGGTAGGTGTATTTGCGGTCTTCCGAAACATAATTACAAGTAAATTAGAAATTCGGTGAGTCGAGTAGGTAGGTACGCAAAGGCGATAGCTCAGTTGGCTTGACCAATCGCCCCTGTCCGGCGAATGAAAGCCTGTATGGCGCTATGGCTACGAATTTATCCCTTTACGAATGGGAATAGGATTAAATTTACGAATGTTTCGCATGGAAAAGTTTACTTACCTACTTATACTCTTATGAAATATGTTCCGTAAATTAATCCCATCAAAATCATAAATGTGAAACAAGAGCCAAGTTCAATATTAAGAATATGTCGACATCACCGACAAGAGAATTGAGATCTATATATGGGTGCCGTACCGGAAGGCGCGGCGTGGGTAGGCCCCCCACAAGGTGGACTGATGACCTGGTAAAGGTCGCGGGAGTCTTAGTTACAAGAACATGTAATTCAAGCTCAAGATTGTAATTCAAACATAATATTGAACTTGGCTCTCATTTCACATTTATGTTTTAACTAAGTAAAACTAAACTTAAGTAAACCTATATTAATAACTAATAAGAAGTAAGTGACCCCCAGGTCCCCGAGTATAATAAAGGTATTATTTCGCAATATCCATAATGATTGACATCGTGTGGTAGGCTCGCAGCCCTAGGGCTGCGCGGGCGCGGGCGCGGGGTTGCGCCACCGCGCGCACGACGCTAACTAGCGAGGATGACACAGATCGCACATGCGGCTTCATCACGGACTTTCGATACCGTTTGTAATTGATGGGACTGCGGCCACTGACGCGATCATGTGCTAGTCAAGGCCGGAATATTGTTGACGTATACAAATAAACGGGATTATAACAGGGATTGACCGCAGCTCCATTTTTATACGTTTTTACTAAGTTAGTTTATTCGTGATACTATCCATCTACCATCTATACCTATTAAACACGTAGTTAGTATTGAAAAATAATGTTTTGTTTTACTTTTAAAAGTTTTTATCGCTTAAAACAATTAAGTATCTCCTCGAACAGTGATTTTTTCAGGATTCTTATAATACAAACATAATCTAGATAATCTACCCCAATGAGTTTTTTTTTTCACACATACCTATATAATATAGCTATTGAGGTAACTTAATTAACTAGACATTAATAAGGTCCCTGAAAACTGTTTCTTATTACTTGGAAAGAAATGGTTTGTTACCGAATTCAATTTTATCCGGCGAGCTAAGTTCGATCTCCTAATTATGATATCTTTGTCAACTATCGCCTAGTTACCTTTATGTTCAATTTATTAAATTCATACCATTTGCTCCTTAACGAAGCTAATACGAATAAATTTATAATAGCTAAGTATAGATTTATTAGTATTGGCTTCGGCAAGGACTCCCACGGCGCTGCCGCGTCCATAGTCAGATGCACGAAATTAAACGCGACACGACGAGCGCGTGAGCCTCTTGCATTACCAATGATATCACGCTCGCCGACCGAACTATATAAGCCTGGCTCCCAAACATGCAACTTATTCCAAAGCTAAATCCTATTAAAGCAGCATCTCTAGCAATTAATTGCCAAAAGAACATTAGAATAGTAACTATCCCTATATTCATGCGAACAGAACAATAGATCGACGATGATTTTAGTAAGATCATATTTAGTTTTCTATTCATACCTACATGTATTTCATCAGCCGTGTATTAAACTGTGTTCATCCTATTTCAGTGGGTTATTTGGCTCAGCGCCATTGCGTGGTCAACGACCAAATGCGAGCCACCAGTAAGTAGCTACCTCCCGCCATCTTCCGGTGGCAACGACAGACCGACCCCACAGTATGGTCCTCCTGGAACTGGTAATGGAGGCCGAGGTGGTTCTCGAGGTCCAGGTGGGCCCGGGGGTGCTGGAGGTCGACCGGGTTCTGGAAGACAGGGTAACCAAAATCAACCTAGTGATTCTTATGCGCCCCCAGGCCAATTTCAATCGAATAATCTAGACACACAATATGGGCTACCTTCAGCACAAAGCCAAGGCCGTGGAGGAACCAATTCTCCTCAGGGTGGTTTTGGAGGAAGCCCCTCACAGGGTGGTTTTGGCGGAAGACCATCGCAAGGACGTTTCAGTCCATCTCAGGGAGGCTTTGGTTCCCCATCACAACAAGGAGGCAACGCTCCGAGTGCTGAATACGGTGCTCCCGGGCAGAGCCCCAGTTCTTTTGGACAACCGGGAGGTCAATCGGGTCCAGGCACAAGAGGAAGGCCTGGCAATGGCGGACGCCCACAAACCAGCTACGGTCCTCCGAATCAAGAATCGGGGTCAGGCCGACCCCTCGGGGGCGGAAGAGCTGGAGGGCGCGGCAGTCAAGGGGAACAAGGCTTTGGTCAACGTCCGGATAGTTCTTATGGGCCACCTGCTAGTGGAGGATTTCAGCAGCCAAATAGCCAATTCGGTGCTGGTGGTCAGTCACCTAATTCACAACGAGCACCAGAATCATCTTACGGAGCTCCAAACGCTAACGGAGCACAGGGCGGGTTTCGAGGCCAGCAGGCTGGTGGCCCTTCTTCGTTGTACGGGGCGCCTGGCTTAGGCGCGGGGGGTAGTGGTGGCGGTGGCCGAGGTGGCTCTGGGAACCGCGGCTCGGACTTTGGCGATAGTGAATCTGATGTGAGTATCTTCTGAGAAAGTAAGGGAACTACCACTAGTAAGGGTACTATCCACCAGAGCTGTGCGAGGTAGCGAAGCGGTGTGCGAGGAAAAAATCAATCACTAGGAAGAGACGTGTGAGTGGTGGATATTTTCCTCGCATACCGCTCCGCTACCTCGCACAGCTCTGGTGTATACTCACCCTAGAAATGTTGTACCCATTGCGTTGGTTCCCTGTTCATATCGAAACTTTCGCTATTCCATGATTAGGTCCCTAAGCAAATAATATTTTTAAGTACAAACCGTTTTACCGATTTTATAAAATATACGGGGAAAAAGTTTTATACTTTCACCATATTTTATCTAAATCGGTTCAGTGGTTTAAGCATGTAAAACTGACAGACAGGCAAAGTTACTGTTGCATTTATAATATTATATGGGATGTGGTACTGCAAATAATTTTTCTCTTATAACACTTCACTGTTGTACAAAGTTTTGACGTATTTTACAAGCTTTTATTTAGTTTCCCCTGTCCCGATGTTTG
Source organism: Epinotia nisella (assembly GCA_932294315.1). NCBI lineage: Eukaryota > Metazoa > Arthropoda > Insecta > Lepidoptera > Tortricidae > Epinotia > Epinotia nisella. Next base: position 10,582,212 of record OW028674.1, read on the forward strand.
TCATCAAATCTTGCAAATTAAATATGATCCGCTTCCCGTAACCGATTGAGCTGAAATTTTGCACACATGTGTAAAACGCGTGACAATGCAATATTATGATGACATGGTGCTGATCTGATGATGGAGCTGGAAGGTGGCCATAGGAACTTCGCAATGAAACGACACAAACTCATCGAGTTTGGGCTTGTTAGAATCGTCTTAATGAGTAGTTGATGACTGTATACGGAAAAGTACAGTTGGCAACAAAAGCTTGTACCAAAAATGAAATTTTTGACAGAAACTTATTTAAATTTTTACAAGCTTTTATTTAACTTGCAATGTATATGTAATTATGGTGGGTGGAAACTTGCAACTCAATTTTGAAGCAGATAATCTCAACGGATTAAGCTGAAATTTTGGGTAGGTACCATCGAGCTGATCTGATGATGGAGACAGAAGGTGGCCATGGGAATAAAGTACTTAATCGATGTAACCCCGTTGAGTTAGGGCTCGTTAGAATCGTCTCAATGAGTAGTTGATGATGGTATACAGAAAATTACAGTATAATAAAAATTGTACCAAAAATCAAATTTTTGACAGAAATTAATTTTACATTGTCCTGATTAAGTGTTTTGTTTTAGGAGCCTGCTAAATACGAGTATAACTATGAAGTGGACGATGCGCAGACAGGTACTAAATTTGGTCATTCAGAACAACGCGACGGCGACGTCGCAACCGGGGAGTATAACGTAGTGCTGCCAGACGGCAGGAAGCAGGTTGTGGAGTACGAGGCAGGCCTGCAGGGATACAAGCCTCAGATCCGATACGAGGGTTCGTTCATTGCAAGTATGGTTTGCGACAAGGCATGAGTGAGGATGTAAGGAATGCGGGTCCGCGACCTACTCCGGGGATAAGCACACATGAGCAGGGCTGGCCCGAGGGTAGAGCGGAGGGAGCGGCCGCTCTAGGCGCCAGATGTCAAGGGGCGCCAAAATGACAAAATGGCGAAAAAATAACATGTGAAGTGAAAGCCTCAAAGAGCGCCCAAAGATCATCACGCTCCACCCTGATTGAGGGCTAGTGCTGCACATGAGGGTCGAAGTTAGCATAACTCTATATCTATCGCTCGGCTAGTGCTGTAGAGGTGGAAGATATTCGAAAATCTATTTTCGATTTTCTTAGTTAATGATCTACGTACCTACGCACACCTGCTCTGTTGTGTACTATATATGTATGGATGACACTTAAGCACCACCTAATCTTTCACCCGATTCGATCACAGTATCGCTTCAAGATTTTGCTCTCAAAAGTACTTTCTACGCGTCGTGACACCAAAGCATTATGTTAAACGTGAAATAGTATTTCATACAATCGTTACACAATGAGGGCTCTTAAAATCGAGTACAGTGCTTAGGCCACTCGGCAAGCCTCGTAAGGTACGAGAATTTAAGAGCTAATTGTGCAACTATTGTATACAATACATATTACACGAGTCAACAGAAATAATTAAACAAACTTGGCATCTAATGAACATCTAAGCCCTGCTGAAACGAAATGCAAGTCAGGGGTGCCGGCTGCTCAACGTCGTTGATGTCATTATATTATAGTTCAGTAAAGGCGCCACATGATTGGTCGAATTTATTTTAGTTGTGAAATATTTTTTTTAGTCGACTTTACGTAGTAATGAAATTATTTAAAAAAAGTATCTCGATTTCAGGTGGAGACGCCGGTGGCGGATCAGGATTTGGCTCGGGTAAGCTTTATTATTAGTTGTAAATTCCAACAAATGAATGGCGAACAAAAGGCAATATATTGTTTCACTATACTTATACGACTTCGTTCTGATAATATAAATATTTGTTGAAATGTTTTGCCTGACTGTTCTACATATGAAATGCGATAGTTATTAAAGCTCAATATCCTGGGATAGGAAAATATGCCTTAGTAATTAGGCTATTACTTATGTCTATAGTGTTATTATTTATTCTGTATTTTAAAATGTTTCCTACTAACAGGCGGCGGAGGGTCGGGTGGTGGAGCACAAGGTTACCCGAGCGGCGGACCGGGCGCGGGCAGCTTCTCCGGCGGCGACAATGATATCGGTTACCCGCGAGGTGGACCGGACCAAGGAAGCTCTGGCTTTGGCACGCAAGGCCAAGGGGGCTCCCAGGGTTACGACGAACAGTCACAAGGAGGCCAAACCGACGCAGGATACCCCCGAGGAGGAGCTGGAGGCGGCGGAAACCAACAGCCTCGTGGCAACCTAAGGGCCCCTCAGAGAGGTCAACAGAATGGGCAAGGCAATTCTGGATACCCATCGGGTGGACCCGGCAGAAATGGAAATGGTTTGGAGAATTTGGGTGGTGATAGTGGTTACCCAAGCGGTGGACCACAGGGCGGTGGCAGAGGGCAGGGAGCCAACGGTGGTGGGCAAGGAGGCGATAATGGGTACCCCAGAGGTGGTCCCAACAGTCCCAGTGGCAGAGGGCAGGGGGGCTTCGGTGGTGGCCAAGGAGGCGACGACGGGTACCCCAGAGGTGGTCCCAATAGTCCCAGTGGCAGAGGGCAGGGGGGCTTCGGTGGTGGCCAAGGAGGCGACGACGGGTACCCCAGAGGTGGTCCCAATAGTCCCAGTGGCAGAGGGCAGGGGGGCTTCGGAGGCACTCCGGATAGACTGTCTGCGGGAGGTGATAACGGATATCCCAGTGGTGGCCCTCAAGGAAGCAGAGGCCCGGGTGGGGGGCAAGGTGGAGACGACGGGTATCCCAGCGGTGGCCCTAATGGTCCAAGAGGCTCTGGCTATTAAGATAAACCATTAATGTAACTACGGTAGGCTTTCACAATGACACAATCGAGGCTAGAAAATAAGAAGCAATGTAAATAAATATTTTAATAAAATTATATTACATTTTTATAATAAAAGCTTATCTTAAGCAAGCACATGAACCTACAGGACATCTATTTTTCTAAAGTGTTTCCAAAGGATTCCGGTAAAAAAATACATGTATAAAGTCACTACATAGTATAAAAAAGCTTCCCGCTGTCTGTCTGTCCCTGTTTGCTTAGATCTTTAAAACTACGCAACGGATTTTGATGCGGTTTTTTTATTAGATAGAGTGATTCAAGAGGAAGGTTTATATGTATAATAAATAAATAAATAAAATAAATAAATATTAGGGGACATTCTTACACAAATCGAACTAGGCCTATAGTAAGCTCAATAAGGCTTGTGAGTTGTGTTATAGGTACTAGGCGATGATATATATAATAGATATAAGTACTTAAATACATAGAAAACATCCAAGACTCAGAAACAAATATTCATGCTTATCACACAAATATTTGCCCTTACCGGGATTCGAACCCAGGACCTATACATGCATAGACCTATATATACACAGGATAATACATGCACAATATAGTAGAGAAACACTGATACTTTTAGAGGTTTCTAATGTGATGTCGTCAATAAACACATTTTTTTGCGCTTACATTGCAAACGCTGGCTAAACCCTAAGAGATAGATCAAAATAATGTACTAGGTACAATATTGTACACCTAAAAAGGTCTACAAAATAGTCCGCGATGATATATGTCTATCTCTTAGGGATAACCCACAATAACCATTTTTTATCCTTTACTTTTTACAAGAAATAATGGCTTATTTACGAAGCTATTTTAAGCAATAGAGCATTAATCCGTAAAACATGTTTGTATTGTCTAATGACAAAAAAGCTGTGAACGTTGTGTCTGTTAGTATATTTAGTATCAGCATTGCACCTGTGCGAAGTCGGGGCGGGTCGCTAGTACTTATACTAAAGCACTTTCTAATCACTACGATGCGACAGGTAAGACAGGTAAAAGTACCTACCCGAAAACGATTTTGCCTCCTAAGGCCCACCCATACAGGAAAAAACAAGCGGCCAAGTGCGTGTCGGGCCACGCGCAGGGTAGGGTCACATCACGCAAAACGAAGGGTTCCGTGCCTATTAAAAAGGTCGTATCGTCACAGAAATCGTACGGCATTTAAGTCTTTTTCTATAGGGAAGAAAGTTTTTCAGCAATATCTCGAAAACCTTTTCGGTGAAAGAATTTAATAAGCCCTATGTCCATGAATTTTTTCATATTTTTAAAATACACCGTTCAAAAATTTTATGGGGGGACACGATTTTAGTGACTTTTGGGGCGATTATCTCCAACTGTATTCACTTAATAAAAAAAAAATGCTGAGAAACCTTATATTTAATTTGAAATGCCTATTGATTGATGTGCCGCACTTGGGTTTACAATGTTTTTTTTTGACTTGCAATTTTATGTATCGAGTGCACCCTTAAAAAAATGTTTTTTATTCTTTTAATTACAAAACTATGTAGTGGCTAACAAAATACACCTATCCTCAAAATATTATTCAAATAGGTACACCTTATAGTTTTCGAGTAAAATGCTTGTGACATACGGACAGACGGACATGACGAAACTATAAAGGTTCCGTTTTTGCCATTTTGGCTACGGAATCCTAAAAAGGGCTGTTAGAGCAATTTATAACCTGGGGTCGCGTGAGTCATTAAGAGAATAATTAAGAATTATTCTTCAAGGAAACAGATATTCTAACACTGCCGTCGTTATACGTATTTAAAATAATAATGTATGTTAGGTAGAATTTATACAACTTCCCAACGAACACTGATAGGCCCAAGGTTACCACAAGGGAAGCTCAAAACAACTTTTTAGAGGTTAGTAAAAGCGAAAAAGTCGTTCTTGGGAAATTGTATAAAATTCGACAATAAAAATCCAAAACACATTACCGAACTTACTGACTCTAAATTCAAATCTGTCGTAAAACAGACACTTATTTCAAAAGCATTTTATAAGATAAACGATAGGGATATTTGGCAGCGATAAAATCCTGCACTAGAAATCTATCGCAAAATAAATAGGCTTCCTACTGTAGCAATGTAATTTTATAATACTCTGATACTGAAATGATAATTATATTGTACTAGCTTTCGCCCGCGACTTCGTCTGCGTGGACACGGGATGAAACTATGCTATATTTTAATCCAGGCTATAAACTATTTTCGTGCAAAATTTCATCCAAATCGGTTAAGCCGTTTAAGCGAGATTGAGTAACAAACATCTAAACATCCAAACATCTAAACACCCAAACATCCAAACTTTCGCATTTATAATATTAGTAGGATACTGTTTTGAAAAAATGATACTTCGCCGAGTTTTTTTACGCCGGTTCTTCTCGAGGCAGAGGTTTTCTTTCCTAACCGGTGGTTGTTTATCGACATTCATAAGTGCATGTAATATGCCTAAATTGAAGAAGATATCACTTTGATTTTGAAACGCAATATGCATTTTGTTTTCGCAGAGGCTGAAGAGATAAAGAACGTCTCTATTTGGTGCGTTTGTTTATGCGACCGATTTGAAAAAGATAGACTATTAAACAAACAACATTTGTATATGTAAGTATTTGTTTATTACAAATTGCGTTCTCAAAAACGGCTGTAACGATTTTGAAGAGATTGAAAATGATTGGGGTCTCATTTCTTGGAGAAATCCTTTTACAAGTAGGACTTAGATCTGTGTTTTTCGCCTTATAAGTGATATTCCCTCTTATTTATGCAACTTACCATGCTTTAGATACTTAAATCAAATAGTTTATTCTCTTACTCCTACGGGGTAAACGTTCCAACCGCGCGTTTGGTAGATCCAACTGTCATTTTTCCATATAAAAAGTGACATTTAGATCTACCTGACGCGCGTACAATGCGTTACGTGATCAACCTGCTAAACACAGTGCCAAAGCCTATCAAATTTTAACTAAAACGCATAAATGTAAATGGACTGAACGTTTCAATAAATCAGAACTCCATGAAATGCTTTACAATCCATATATTTTTGCCATAAAATTATTACGATACTAAATTAAAATATCTTAGCTGTTTAAAATAATATGAGATGAAAGTGTGAGTACCTACTATGCGATTAGTAATAAGCTATATTTAGGTTTTTTTAAGAAAACTTTTAAATATCACAATAAGAACGAATGTAGTTAACATGAAACGCTGCGTCACATAGGTATACTTAACACTTAACTGAAACAAGGGAACTAGGAAAATGCGATTAAAACCGAAATGCATTCGTTTCTGTCCCGTACGGTAGAAAGTTTTACTGACACAGTGTCTTAGAAAAATGCCTATAATACGAATTTTACTATTGAATAAGTATAACAAAAAGGGAAGGGACGTGTTAAGCCGGGTCCGCTGCGACCTGTTTTTGTGTTTTTCTAACACCTAAATGTTATCCGTCAGTTTCGGCAAACAAATAGGGTTTTGTTTTGATTGGCAAAACATGTTAGGTGTTAGAAAAACACAAAAACAGGTCGCAGCGGACCCGGCTTAACAAAAAAAACATCGTAAATACGTACGCTTCAAAATCAAAATTTTAAATAAAGAACATGACGAGCTAACTAGGTATGTCTAAGTAGTGGATTCACCCAAATACAATTTCTGATACCCGACTACCAAAATATGAACTAAGCATATTGGCTGCTACAGATTTAAAATACTTATATATTTCATAGAATATGTAGTTAACTATAACATTTTCCAAGATTTATTTTCTGTATGACATTTCCATACAATCTACGTCGTAGAGCATACGATGTTTCAAGACGCTTTAACGTAAAGTTAGACTACTTACCTACATCAGTAGCTTTAGTGTGAGTTTACAGTAAGTCGGAATACGCTAGCGACTATCGACAACAGTTAAAGATTTGTATGAAAACTCTATACACCGCCCCTGGCGGTCACTCACAGAACTAAAAATCTAATCGGTACCCCGAGTCCCATATAAGTATACTTTTCTCGCAACAGTTAACTCGATTGTTCGTATAGTTTAATAGATTTTTCAATATTCAGACTTAAATTACAAGCATTTATCGTTTCAATTTAAATGCTAGCGTTTGTCGGTTATGACATTACAGAATACGCGCATGGCCAACGTCGAAAAATTCCCCAACGCCAAAGTTTAAAGACTTTAAAGGAATCTATACCTTAAGCTTAACGACATTAAGTATAATTTTAACAGTGTGCGATGATCCTCATCTAAGTCTGTCGACCCAATATGGCGGAACGTGTGCCAATTATTTGCATTTTTAAATACAAAATACGCGACAATCCGAATTTTGCGGATATAAGTTGTCGATTCAAAACCCTTATTTTTATAAGTTCTTTAATTTGAGATAGGTATCGATCGGATCTACGGTAAATCTTGACGAAATAATACGTTATCACGCATCATTTTGGAAGTGAAATAGTAAACTACAGATACTACGGTATTTTTCGATTCGAAATGTCAAATTTGTGACTCACGCTACCGTTTGGTAATACGATTCGAAAGTTTAGATTACGCATCGAAAACTAGACGCTAGCGAGTAACGTTTTGTAGTTGTTTTCGTAGTATATCGGCACCATGAGTACGGCGCATTTGACAGCTCGAACTTGCGAGAATCGAAATCTAGTCGAAGCGCGTTAGCTCGATATCGAGAGAAGTTTACTATTGTAAGTATTCTATAGGCTCTCATGGTAAGCGTACAGGGGGGTCATTGCGTAACTTTTCGGACAACTTAACTCTCATTTTCCCATATGAAAAATGACATTTGGATCTACCTAACGAACGTGCGAAACGTTACGCAATCGATCAACATGTCTACAGTAAGTGCAAACATGGATGTGTAGGTATAGGTATCTTAGACGTGTCTGATGCGTGTAGGATCTATGTATAATTTAGTATGTGCAATTTATTATTTTGACTATGGTGAGACCCAGTGATTGGCTGTCCAACCAGTCTATCCGTTTTTGCGTGGATTATGACCTTGATAGGCCTGCAGGCAGGTCAGATATATGGAGACTGCTATAATGAATACGGAAGTGCCAAGTGCCAACACGAAACACGTCGTACAGAAAACAAATAGATGGACTGACACATTGGTTACCTACCTACGTTTGTTATATCTCACAAATGTGGGTGAGCCATGATTGAGTGGCAATACTCGTGATGGGCAGCTTAAAATTTTCCAAAGCGAAAGGTTAAGATAATTATGAAATGTTTCTGAAATTGCCTATCACACGCTGCACGGAGCTACACACCTCTGTGACCTCGGACAAGCACTTGCTGTACTGACAGTTATCAGAGACAAGGTGCATGTTTTTTTTTATATGCCTATATTATGTATATTCTAGCACATAATCACAGCTCACCCGCGTTCATTAGATACCAATACTGTAGCAAGACACTACATTTCTAACATATAAGCACATTTAAAGTATTAATCTAATTAAAATGCAGAAGAATAACATTTCAGCGGAATATCCCACAAAATTGGCGCCACCGCCGTCTGAAACGGGAAAACAGATACATAAATATGTATAAGCACGCCAAAGCAGGCATAACAATAATAAAATAAAATAAATTATGCGTTTTATGCAAATGGACGTACTATGAATGCAATTCGTCGTGCATGTTAATTGGAATTTTTTTGTGCCTACTTCCATACTACAGAAAGTAAATATCGGAGGCTGCGTGTAAGCGATATTTATGAGAAATGTGATCCAGTACACAAGTATTTTCAAAAATTGAATATTGTAAAACTTCCCAACTATAGTTCCAGTAGTAATCAATCACCCAACTATGGTCAAAATAGGTAACTGGATGTGGCTATTATTAGAGATGAAAGACAATCATAGAATTACTATATAAAGTCGTATAAAACAACGAATAGGTACGTTTTCTTTTGGATCATAGTTGTTTTTTTGGACTATAGTTGGGACGTTTTACGATATTAGATACAACCTTCTGTGTCAGATGTAGTCTCGGAGTTGTTGATAGACCAGGGCTCAAAATGTTCAGGCGTATCCTCGAGCTCCACCTTGATGGTAGCGTCACACGGCTTCTCCGTGGTTTTCTCGACAGCCCTCGTCGTGGTCTCCACGAGTTTGCCTTCTCTAGTGCGCTGCATGTGGTACTTAAATACCACCTCCTTGCGATATAATGGCGCAACTGTTGCCTCGCACTGAAAAATGTTGTTTTACTGTACACATACATATAAGTACTTTGGAATCAATTTTAATAACTTTTGTAGTACATTAAATATGTTGGAACAAAAAAAATTAGGAACCAGAATAATTTATTTATCTGTTGCTCTGATATTGGACGTGGACAATTAAACACGTACTTAACATTCACCATTTAATCCAAGACAGAAACGAGCTACCGTCATACAATATTCTATAGTTATTGTTTGCTTACCCTACATATACAACACCTCCACCCTTATTACCTAAATACATCTTTCTAACTAATAACTAGTACCTACCCAGTAAAATTTGACCCCTACATTCCTAACCGCTAGGCGTAATAAGAGGTCAGACTGTTACTGGTCAGAGTAAACATCTTTAAGATTCTAAATTGATAACTTATTTATCTCATATAATAATAAGTTAGGTATAACAACAGGTAATACATTATTATACAGTATATAATCCATTTTTCCCATTTTCTTAACAGTTAAGTAAGTAATTGATTGTTATACCGTTAATAATCCTAAACCTTACGTAAGCCTAAGGTATATATTTAGGTACACAGTACATATTAGAAATATTCATCGAAACCGAACCTCACTGGCGGCTTAACTACTCTCCTAGGTGGATCGACTTGTGATATCCTAGGTGTCGGTACGTTTACGTCACCCATTTCCCTTACCGCCCCACTAACATGATCACTCCCGTCCGGCACCCCGGGCCGGATCGGCTCCGCCGCCCCCGGCGCCACCGGCTCCGGCGCCATCAGGCCTCCACCACCATCCGGTCGAGGTCCCTCCTCCGGCAACACAAACGAGCTACTAGATCGATGTCGTGTGATCACTGGCTGTGTACGTATATCTATAGTCGTGTCGGACACCCTACGTCTCAACTGGTCTATGTGCCTGTGTATTCCGGTTCCAATATTAGAGTCTATTGTATAATCAGTACTACCTAGCTTCCTAGTGACCTGGCCCGCGAGCCATTTGTCCCTGGCGCGATAATCGCGGTACCACACCGCGTCCCCCGGGCGCAGCTCGCGCTGTGTGCCGCGCGCCCGCGCCGCCGTCTGCGTCTGGTGCTCGCTCACTCGCGCGCTGCGCTCCGGTTTCAATTGATCTAGACGCATACGCAAATTGCGACCTTGCAAAATTTTCGCTGGGCTTTCACCGGTCGTGTAATGTTCCGTATTCCTGTAAGTTAGCAGAAACCTGTTCAAAGCTACATCGATGTCTAATTTTTGTTTTTGCGCCTTTTTCATGGCCCGTTTACAAATTTTTACGGAATTTTCCGCGGCTCCGTTGGACGCCGGGTGGTAAGGAGATGAAAAAATGTGCTCTATTCCATTATGTTTAAGAAACAATTCAAATTGAGAACTTGTAAAAGGAGGACCATTGTCGCTAACCAGCTGTTTAGGGAGTCCAAATCGTGCCCACATTTCGCGCAGTACCGCTATTACCGCCCCCGCGGTCGTAGTCCTCATTTTTACAGCCTCTATCCACTTTGAACATGCATCTACGGTTATTAAATACGTGAGACCCGAAATTGACAAAAAGTCAATATGAAGTCTAGCCCAAGGGCGGTCTGGCCACGGCCACGCGCATGGCACGTGCGCCACCGGCGCGTCGGCCACACTAGCGCATACCCCGCAAGCGCGGCATCTCGCTTCTACTGCCTCGTCGACTCCCGGCCACCATACATAACTTCTAGCTAATGCTTTTGTTTTTACTATTCCCATATGCGCTTCATGTAATTCGCTTATCACTCGTTTCCTGCACGAAGCCGGAATAACCACGCGATGTCCCCAAAGAATACAACCAAGCTCACAGTATAGTTCGTTACGTCTATTGAAATACGGTTTAAGTTCCTTAATTTCAATATCCGATGGCCAGCCATCGGCCAAGTACCCTATGACCCGACTCAATATGGGGTCGTTACCGGTCTCGCGTTTGAGTACCTTATAATCTAACAGTAAAGCCTCTGTCGCAAAATGTAAGTAGGTTTGCTCGGGCAGCTCCTCCTCTCCGGCGGCCACGTCCTCCCTATGTGTTTTAATTAAGCGAGAAAGAACATCAGCCGTATTCTTATCAGTACGGATGTACTCGATTGCGAAGTCGTACGCTGACAATTTAATCGCCCACCTTTGCAGCCTGCTAGCCGCTGTCACGGGTATTCCAATATTAGGTCCGAAAATGCTCACCAGAGGCTTATGATCAGTACGCAAAATAAATTCCCTTCCATATAAGTACTGATGAAATTTATCTATAGCGAAAATTATCGCGAGTGCCTCTTTGTGAATTTGACTATAGTGTTTTTCATGTTCGGTAAGTGCGCGCGAGGCGTACGCAACGACGCGTTCGCCCCCGTCGGGCAAACGCTGAGCCAAAAGGGCGCCCAGCCCTCGCGCAGACGCGTCACACGTCACCACCGTGGGACGCGCCATGTCGTAGTGCGTTAGCACTTCTGTACTAACCAGTAACTTCTTAACGTGCATAAAGGCGTCGTTATGTCTCCTACCCCATATAAATTGTCTTCCCTTTTTTAGTAAGTCATAAAATGGGTTAAGATGATCCGACAAATTTTTAACGAATTTCCCATAAAAGTTAACCATACCTAAAAATGATTTCAGTTCCGTGGTATTCGTTGGGTGTGGCATGTCGACTATCGGCTTAATTTTGTCAGGGTTAACTCTCACACCCGTCTCGTCCACAATGAAACCCAAATACTGCACCTGGTTTGATAAGAAATCACATTTATTCTTTTTGAGCTTCAACCCACTGCTTTGCAAGACCGAAAATACTTGTTCAATAGCTTTGACATGACTATCTATATCTTTACTTTTTATTAAAATATCGTCTAAAAAAAACACAACATCTGGTATATCCCTTAATAAATTAACCATAAACCGTTGAAAGACTCCAGGGCTAGAGCTGAGCCCAAAGACTAACCGATTATATTTGAAAAGCCCCCGATGAGTATTAATGACCGTATAAGCCCGAGAATCTTCATCCAGCACTAACTGGTTATACGCTAGAGATAAATCTAGCTTAGTGAAATATTTATTATTACTCATACCACTAAATAAGTCATCTAATTTTGGAACCGGATATCTGTCAACTTGTAAGACTCTGTTCAGTGTTACCTTGTAGTCCGCGCATATACGTATACCGCCATCCGCTTTGCTCGCTATTACCAGAGGAGTGGCCCAGTCGGAGCGGTCGACGGGCTCGATGACGCCGGCGCGCAGCATGGCGTCGAGCTCGGCGTCGACGCGCGCCCGCATCGCATAAGGCAAAGGTCGCGCGCGGCAGTAAATAGGCACGGCGCCCTCGCGCACGCATAACTTCACCGGTGGCCCGGTGAAGCGACCCAGTGTGCCGTCAAACAGTGACTTATGTCTGGAAATAAGGTCGTTAATAATTACATTTCTGTCTAATTCTTTGTTATACAATACGTTGGATGAATCAATTTTAGGAACTTTAATATCTAACTCACACAACCATTGTCGACCCAATAAGTTAGTAGTCGCTCTGTCTAATACATATAAATCTAATTTCTTCGTAATATTATTGCGACTGACATTTACTTCCAAATATCCTAAAGGCTGTACCACTGACCCGTCGTAAAACTTAAGATTCAAACGACAAGGCTTTAACACTAGGTCATTAAAACACCGCCGATATGTATCGCCACTCACACAAGATAACGCTGACCCAGTGTCCACCTCCATAACTAGGGGCCTATTATGTACAAAAAGAGACATACACACCGGTCTATAGTTTGTCAAAGACATCTGATACATCGGTTCTTCCTCGTTGCAATCATTATCACCCTCATCGTCAGCCCCGTCCGACTGTCCCGAAGTGGTGTTTTCCCCGGCGCCGCCGGGCTCCCGCATCCAGTAGGCGCTGGCGTGCCTGCGGCCGCGCCGCCCGCGCCCGCCGCGCCCGCGCCGCCCGCCGCTTACGCTCGACCCGCGTGATGCCCGCCCGGCCTCATCCGCCGTTCCATACCCTCGTCTTGGATTATGGCTCTCGCCATGATTTTCCGGGCACATTCTACGTAAATGACCAACCCTTTTGCAAAAACTACAGTCGTAGTTCCGATACTTGCAGTTTTCCGTCTTATGCTGGTTATCGCCGCATGCCATGCATTTCGTCATAATGTGTACCTTGTTTACTTCCATGGAGGCACTCGGGTTGCGATCTACCGCACTGGCGTCCCTCCCGGCTGCCTCCAGTGTGCATGATAATGTAACAGCCCTGTTGTAGGTTAACGTGTCTTCGGCGAATAACCTCTGTCGTATCATTTCACTTTTTATGCCACACACTAACTGGTCACGTAAATTATCTTCCAGCGTAGTTCCAAACTCACAATACATGGACAATTTTTTTAATTCAGCCACGTAGTCCGCTATCAACTCACCCTCCATTTGCCGTCGCTGTCGAAACCTATACCGCTCGGCTAAAACTGACGGTTTCGGTTGCAGATGTTTTTTTAGTAGGTCAACTGCACCGTCGTAGGTCAACTGCGAGGGTTTCTTAGGACTTGACAAAGTTGATAACAATTCATAAGCCTCCTCTCCCATGACTGATATCAACGTGGCTAACTTAACAGTCGCTTCCACTTTGTTCGCGACGAAGTACATTTCGAGCCGCTCACAATACGCCGTCCAATTGCCATTTTTTATATCAAAATCACGTAATTGTCCCACCGACATGATCTTGTAGCACTACACTGATATCTATAAGATATTTTTTAATCCTCGTTCGCCACTGGACAATTAAACACGTACTTAACATTCACCATTTAATCCAAGACAGAAACGAGCTACCGTCATACAATATTCTATAGTTATTGTTTGCTTACCCTACATATACAACAGGACGTTTATCTATCAACGTGCTACATCAAAACTAAAAAAGTGCCTCACATTGGTAGCGGTTGCGGCCCGAACGCGAGTTGTAAAGCATTGCAACTACACCTCAAACACACACGGTCCGAGCGAAATGTGTGGAGGGGTCGTTCTTCTTTTCGACCGACAATAGCCTGTCCTTCGTCTTATTACGGCATCTCATTTGAGTAATGATGTTTACGGTTTTATAATGTTCAAATGAACGTCCATTTTATTTTATTAATTAGTGATATTTAATATTTCACTTTCTCTAACTAGCATTTTTAAATGTTTTTTTTTTTCGTAGAATGCCGTGACAGAGTGGTAAACCAAAATGTTGTCCCCACTGAAAGAGTCCACTTTGTCACATGTTTTTTTTAGAAACCAACCGTAAATAAATATTTACATTGGCCAGAAAGGAAACTTTAATTAGTTCTAATGAATAAACCTATGCATTTTTTTTAAAATCGCACTTCAAAACCACAATTTTCGATAGTTCAAAAACCAAAAAAACAGAAAAACCTCGGATCATTGTCGGTAAAAAAGAAGAACGACCCGGAGGCCTTTACACCGTTCCATATCTTGAAGTCGACTGGCGCTGTGGCGTGTATTCTCTTTACCGTACCCTTTAACGCGGGACCAACGCGTGTCCGGTGCGGTAGCCACGCTTGGGCCCGCCGCGGGTCCGCGTTGCTACCGCGCTGTATACGCGTTGCTACCGAGGCGGGCCCGCGCAGGCCCGCGTTACTACCGCCTGCGGTGTGAATATATACCGCGTCAACCGCACCCCACCCGCGCCGCGCCCACCCTGCGCCGCACGCACACGACCCGAGTTCAATCTGTGGAGGCCTTTAGACTTTAGAGCTCCACCGATGGCGGTGTCGTGGTGCAGCGAGCGCGAGGAACACGGGCCACACCCGGCTCGCGTCGCGGGTTCGAGCGCCCGTGAAACTGCAGTTTAACTCCGCGGGCAAGTCCACTGTAATTGTAGTGCTCCTTCAGATCCGTCACTTCAGGGTGTACATTCTCCACCTAAAATAAAAGGGCCTTTAATAGTAGCTAGCTAATGCATACCCTTAATGTCATGACTCCATATATGAAGTGCGACGAAAGCACGCCGAATTTGAGCTCCACCGTGGTATCAAACGCGTCGAGTCGGTGCAGGGAGCGCGAGTACCACGGCCCGTCCAGGTGGTACCGCGGCGCGGGCATGTTGTTCACGAACCACTGCACCCGGCTCGCGGGTCGAGCGCCCGAGGAACTGCAGTTCAGCTCCACGGGTGTGCCCACCTTGTAGTGCTCTTTCAGCCCCGTCACTTGAGGCTCTTTGTCCGGCAACACTGGAATGTAGCATTGAATTTTGAGTTGGAAAAAGATAAATGGAATATCTACATCACTTTCGGTGTCGCATTAAACGTCATGTTAAACTGCCATATGAAGTTGTCAAACGAATGAAAACGACAAGGTGCTCAGGTATTAAGCTACTTATGAGGCCGACTGTACCTTACTTCAAATTTAAATCGAGTTTCGAACACTAAACGAATTAACAAAGATTCCAAATTTAAAATCGCAAAAAATTAATCTGGGAACGAGGTTAGAATGTCGCCTGTATTTTGTTGCAATGAATTGACTATTACGCTATAAATCAGTTTCCGAAGTTGGCACCTTTTCGAATACGTACAACTAGATAAAGTCTTGGTTGCAGAACAGAACTTGCCGTATTTTTACAAGCATTTACTTAACGCGTGCTGTTAGTTCATAAAACTGTTAGCTGAACAGATTCTTGACGTGAAATATTATTTTGACGCTGGAGACTCTTTACAAATGAAATTAGGTAAGCAAATAAGATTCTTTAAAAAAATAATTTTGGGTACAAGCTTTTATTGCTGACTGTACTTTCCTGTGTACCGTCATAAACTACTCATTGAGACGATTCTAACGAGCTTAAACTCAACGGGGTTACGTCGGTTAAGTGCTGCCATTCCCATGGTCACCTGTCTCCATCATCAGATTGGCATCCAAACTATACCTTTACCGAAAATTTCAGCTCAATCGGTTGAAGATATCTGCTTCAAAATTGAATTGTAAGATTTCACCCGAACATAGTTACATACAAGTACATTGCTAATTAATAGAAAGCTTGTAAAATACACTCACGGTCGACCGTGATGTTTTTCCTGGCAGAGTCCTTGCGGAAGAGCGGTCCCTCGCCGGTGACGTCGCAGCGGTACTCGCCCGCCGACTCGCGCCCCATGAACACCAGTGTCACCGTCTCCATGCTTGAGCGGACCAACTGTAGGTACACCAAAATAACAATTACAAAAATCCAATCTCACTGCAGGTTTTGAACCTGCAACTATTGGATTGGTCGCCCATACCCAATATCATAAGGGTAAGTATACACCAGCCCCGCTATTCTGTAACTTGTTTAACCTTACCTCACCCGTCATGCACTAATATATCTTGACGCCGCGATGCGCAGCCTAATCAGGGCATTAGACGTGATGGGTGAGGTGGGTCATTCGCTGAGCGCGTTCCGAATAACAGCCCAGAGCTGTGCGATGTTGTGAGGCGGCGAGTTCCATTAGGAAGAGATGCACGAGCGCGCCTAGCAATCCTATTTTTTTTTCCTCGCTCAAACCTCGCAACGTCGCGAAGCTCTGGTGGGTTCTCAACTCATCTATAGGCAATTCGTTCGCATAACTCTTTATCGCGCTCGCGATTTATAGATGGATATACGAACTTTGATCTTCGGGTACTGCCTTTGTTGTTGTGGGTTGTAATTTCCAAAAGGCAGACATGAAATCAAATTTTCAGTGGTACTTCTACCATTGTAGGTCGAAAGATGGAAAAAATATGATGTTGCAGTGATAAGTTGCTCAATGCATCTTATGTTAATTTACAGCAACTCATCGTCCTTCAGCCACTTAACGGTGAAGAGGCGATGGCCTGATCGCAGACCGAGTCACTAACCAATGTGTAAACAGGTACACATCAACGTCATTAATAGACACCCCGTGGTCGGAGAAGGCCCGGGTATCAGGAACGCTGGAGCTGTCGGCACCAAGGCCTGTAGTGGTAGAACCTCTCACCGTCCTTAGCCACTTGACGGAGAAGAGGTGGTAGCCTAACACCACCTCCGAGTAGTCACTAATAAATGTGTATACTGACTTACATCAACGGACACCCCGTGGCCGGAGAAGTCTCGGGTATCAGGAACGCTGGAGCTGCCGACGCCAGGCCTGTAGTGGTAGAACACCTCGCCGTCCTTCAGCCACTTGACGGAGAAGAGCCGGTGGCCTTGCAGTTCGAACATGCAGCCCAGCACCACCTCCGAGCCTTCGGCCACGTGCGCCGGGACTCGCAGCTCTCGTATCCGAATGCATGTTACAGAATCTGAAAATAATAACTTTCAGTGAAATTCCCTTTTGCCTAATACCGAGCCCAAATAAATCAATAATAGAATAGAATAGAATAGAATAGAATAGAATATAATAGAATTATTTTATTTGCCAGAATACTTATAAATATAGTACAGGGTGTTGAGGTACAGCAGTACAGTATTCAGTCTGTGAACGACATGCAAAAGTTATACATACAGGACTAAAATAATTATGTGATGCGTACAATACCACTATGATTAGATATTTTTTTTTTTAATCAATTGCTTAGTAATGTCAATGTATTAATTTCAACAACACAAAAAAGAAAAACAATTACTAAAACCTACCTAAAGTACCCGAAGTTAAGTCTAAAAATTCTTTAATGCTATAAAAACAATTTTCCATTAGCCAATTAGTGATTTCTTTTACAATTTTTTTATAATCCATTCGTCTTATATCCGCTGGAAGGTTGTTATACACTACAATGCACATATTATACGCGTTCTTGCTATAGATCGCAGCGCGGCAAGGAGGCTGGTACAGTAGATCCTTATATTGAGATCTCTGCTTACCTACAAATACATCGGCCCTGCTTCTAAAAAGTTCAGGATGTTTTTTGACAAACAAGCATGCTTTTTTTATGTACATACAGGGTAGCGGTAGAATATTCAGCTTTTTAAAGAATGGCTTGCAGCTGTCTGTCACTGAAATGTTAGCTATTGCACGAATGCACTTTTTCTGTCTAATAAACGCCCTAATTACATCGACTGAATTTCCCCAGAGCAAGAGCCCATAGTTTAACAATGATGATGCATAACCATGATACGCTGTGCTGGCAGCTTCGGCGGAAACAGTCATTCTAAGTTTTCTTATTGCAAATACAAAACTGTCTAACTTGGAGCAAACAAAGTCAACGTGTAATTTCCAATTTAGATGTTGGTCGATACGTAAACCTAAGAATGTTGTATCATAACAATTAGTTAAGTCAGTATTATTAAAATTAACACGTACTGGTCTAGTCTGAGCATTATATGATTGAAACTGAATAAAAAGAGTTTTACTTAGGTTAATATTAAGGTTATTGCTACTTGTCCATTGGTTTATATCAACTAATGCTGTATTTATGCATTCTTCGTATGAAGACAAATCATTGCCTTTTACCATCACAGTCGTATCATCTGCAAATAAAACGCACTTTTCACTGGTTGCCTGAGGAAGATCATTGACATAAATTATAAATAGCAACGGGCCAAGGTTACTCCCTTGAGGCACTCCCAACTGGTTTTCACGACAATCAGAAAGAAAATTCTGTCTTACAAGATTTTTCCCAACCTTCACTATTTTTGAGATCTCCGTGCGTTGCTTTCTACCTCCCAGGTAAGTTCTGAACCATTCGAGTGCTAAACCCCTGACACCATAGTTTTCCAATTTCCTCAATAGTATATTGTGAGCGACACTATCAAATGCTTTACTTAAGTCTAGAAATATTGACGTAACGGGAAGTTTATTATTTATAGCTTCTGTCACAAACTTAATAAAATGAAAGCAAGCTAATTCCGTCGAACGACCCTTTCTAAAACCAAACTGGTCAGGTTGAAATAAATTCTGCTTGTCAAAAAAATCTGTTAGTCTGACGTACATGGCCTTTTCCAGGATCTTAGATAAAACTGGAACTAAGGTAATAGGCCTATAATTATTGAGGTTGCTACGATCTCCTTTCTTGTACAGAGGCTTAATTTTTGATAATTTCAATTGCTCTGGGAAGATACCTTGCTGAAATGACAAATTTATAATGTGGGACAAAGGCTGACTCAAGTAAGGAGCGTTCAATTTAAGTAAATTCGTTGTGATATTATCATAGCCACAGGATTTACTATTATTCAGCGACATTATTATCCTGTAGACTTCACTATCATCTACAGGCCTTAAGAACATAGAAGATGAGTTGTTAAAGCTGCAAGATAAATTAGATAATGCACGAGTGTTACTTGTATCGTGATTTATAATGTCAATAAAATAATCATTAAATAAATTACAAATGTCTTGTGGATTATTATAAGTTGAGTTATTAAATTTTATATGATCAAAATCATTACGGTTATTATTGTTACATGTCATTGATGAAATAATATTCCAAGTGGCCTTACATTTATTTTTATTGGTGAGAATATACTTATTATTAACAATTTTTTGTGACGTGTTAATACACTTTCTCAGAATACCATTATAGGTCCTAAGTTGACGTCTGTTATCGTTTTTGTTTAAATTTATTAGTCTTACTTTCATATACAACTTACGTTTAGTGTGACAAGATTTTCTTATTCCCCTTGTTAACCACTTGATTTTATTTTGCCGGCTACTAACCTTGACCCTTACCAAAGGAAAACACAGTTCGTAGAAAAGGCATAACAACTCATAGAAGGAA
Source organism: Epinotia nisella (assembly GCA_932294315.1). Lineage (NCBI taxonomy): Eukaryota > Metazoa > Arthropoda > Insecta > Lepidoptera > Tortricidae > Epinotia > Epinotia nisella. The sequence continues at coordinate 10,601,982 of OW028674.1, forward strand.
GTAAAAGCACCATTAAAATCGTGAGAATTCAAAACATCAGCAAAAGATAGTGCAGAAATGCAATTAGAGAATTTGGTAATGTTCTCCTTACAGTAATCTCTCTTAGTTTCAAACCAGTGAAAGCATTTTTTAATTTTCCGCATTTTTATGTCAATTGTCTGAGCTTTTTCATGGTCTGATAAACAAAGATTGTGTGTGTCTGCTTTAATATGTTTTATATTACTAGCAACTTGATCCAGACATGCATTGCCTCTGGTCGGGGAATCAATATGCATCATAAAATCATAATTCTTGAATAGACCATTAAGCTCTTTTGTGAATGGGTTGTTATCTTTTAAAATGTCAATGTTCCAGTCTCCACAAACTACAATTTTCTTTTTCTTATATTTTGAAGTTAAATTGAGAAGCAATATATTCAACTTATGCATAAAAATACTAATGTGAGATTTGGTTTGTTCCGGTATTCTATAAATAACTACAACTATGAGATCTAATCCTACAATCTCCGTTCCACAGCATTCGAAGTAATTGTCAATTGCTAATCTAGGTTCGAACTTAATTGGTTTTACCTCTAACGATTTCCTGACGAGAATAGCAGTGCCTCCTCTGCTATAATCTCTAGAGTAGTATGCTACTAATTTAAAATTACATAGTTTGACATTACTAATACATTCTCGCTTTACAAAAGTTTCACTCAGGCATACTACATCAATTCTCTGGTTCCCACAATCAAATTCCTGTAAGGCAATTTCTAAAAGTTCAAGTTTTCCCAATAAACCACATATATTTTGATGTAGAATTCGAATATTACTAGAATACAGATCTCCTTCATTTATATTAAAATTATTCACGAAAAAAGTCAGAATTTTTAGTTTGGGAGTTATCACTAATTACACAATCGTAGGATGGGTCCTTTTGATTATCACAGCACGTTTCTGAAGCAGATGCCAAGATATCACCAACTCGAAGACTTGAGATCAGGTCAGCGAGACCTTGTAGAATGTTTTTAACCCCAGATCTCATGATTTTCCCAGTCACCAGAGAAAATTGATCAAAAGTTAAGTTTAAGTTCGAGTCATACAAAAAGCCATAATCATACTTATACAATACAATACAATACAAATACTCTTTATTGCACACCTCACACAAACAAAGCAGTACATGTACATGTTATACATGTCCTGTCCAAGTTTATTGTTGAAGGACTCAACTCTCGTATTGTAAAAAGGCGCGCCGCAGATGTAAGTTGGCAAGGCCACGACAATGTTGGTGTTTGTCACGTTTTTCAGCTTCTTCTTTATTGTTTCCACCAACATATCGGAATCATAATCTTGGGTTATTTCAAAATCTGACTCACCAATCATAATGATACAAAAGTCAGTTTTAGTGTAGCCGGCTATTTTCAATTCTATATCTCTTAGTAATGTTTCAATACCGACATTGGGCGTAATGTAATGGCAATAGTCAAAGTCATCATAAGAACTTAACGATCTCATTTTCCGTAGCAAATTGCACCTTCTGCTACTAGATATAATACACAGCTTATTTTGAATTTGACTGCACTTCAAGAGTATATACTAAGGAGGAATATCCACCAGAGATGTGCGAAGATGTGTTTTCTCTAGCTTGCTTGACAGCAATTCACACTAATGCCAATGTCCATACAAACAAAGTCGTAGTTTGTGTTTTTTTTTGTTCGTTTTGTTTGCCAGAGTTGGTAACAAAAATGGGGTGTGAAGACTGTGAAGTAAACCCGTTAAGGTAGGTTCGGTAGCGTATTTTAGCGATTCCAAATTTTTTAAATTATTTTTTACATTGAAATTTTTGTTTATGTTTTATTTAAAGTATTTGTTTTTGTTTACATTGCTTGTGTATGGCAGCATGCCCCTACGGGGGTGAGGTGGGAGGGTTTATTTCATTTTCAACCGCCGTGCGCACAGCTTTGTTATGAAAACAAATTTTTTGTGTTTGTTTTTTACGTTTACGGTTTTTACGTTTTTGTTGTCATACACAAGCAATGTAAACCAAAAACAAATACTTTAATGAAAACATAAACAACAATTTCAGTGTAAAAAAAAAACATTTTTGGAATTGCAATACGCTACCGAACCCGGCCTTAATGGGTTCACACCCCATTTTTGTTACACCCTGTATAAGAGAGTGGTATCTGTTCTGTACCTTTCATTTCGTATGGCATTTACACCTCTGACCACCTCCTAAAAGCATTTTCATTGAGTTCAACTAATAGGATAACATTTAGCTAGTCACCATTCGCATCTAATCCCAATGCGTAGCGCGTTCTGAATCGACCCCCAATTTATGATTGTAAATTGTAAAGTCATTATATATTATATATAGGTAGTGTCAATTCAAATCCACTACTTATCATAAATCTAATTTACAGCTAGCGTTCATGGCATTGAATAAAACCCTTCACCGGCTCTCTTGTTTTTTGATCCTTAAATGACAAAATTCCTTTTCCGCTCTCGTTATTACAATAGCGATTTACAGGCAATAAAACGTGAGATGACTGTTAAACGAGTTTCTACGTGAAGTCTCGAACGATTTTCATGTACAGTCAGTACTCAGTACAAATACATGTATACATTTTCGCCGCATTACAATGGATTAAGGTCCAACGTGTAAACATCATCATTCATACCATAATTTTATTTATATAATTCGTACATTTGTGTATTTTGTGCAATAAAATAGACTTGCCGACTAAACGAACGAGTCGACGTCAAAGATATTTATTTATTTAGAAATAAATAAATATCTTTGACGTCGACTCGTTCGTTTAGTCGGTAAGTACTTCTCAGTGACTTTCAAAAAACCGGCCAAGTGCGTGTCGGGCCACGCGCGGGGTAGGATTCCGTAGGTGCCTGTCTCTTTTCGTTACATCGACACGCGCGCGCCAAATAAATGCTGCGGTTGCGTCGGCCGAATTTGTATGAAAGTTGGCCTCTCCAAGTACGTTTTTAAGTTGGTCGACAATTGCTTAGTAACTAGGTAAAGTTATGCCTATTTAGCCGAAAGTTTTCCTTTTAAATTCATTATATGCTACTGCCACGATTTTTTCACATTCCCAGTAGTAGCCATTTAGCCGGCAGGGTTGTGGGACACTTGATTAGAACAAAAATTAGGGCTTTAAAGCCCAATATCACGCAAATGGATCACTGAGTTGAAAAATGATTTTTCACTTCTCATGCTTGAAAAGTGTGTCATATTAGGCTTAGCAAGCGGGCTAAAGTAGTACATTTAGCCCATAGGGAAAATATGTATACATATTTATGATTTTTAAAACATTTAATTTAACCAATCAGAACACTTCACTGTATTAAATCCACCAATCACAGCTCTTTCAAAAAGCATTTGTATTTGCTATCAACTAACCAGATTAAAGCTATTATTAAAAACAACCAATCAGAAAACAGAATTAATTTCAAATATCAGGTGTTTTTAGTCCCTAATTCACAATAATCAAAACAAAAACGCTTCTGGTCGTCAACGACGCGTCTGTAGACGGCCAGGCGGCCAATACACGGTGATTAATTACTGACGATCCACCATAGCTGTCTCTATTTATAACATGCAATGAGATAGAGACAGCGCGTGGATCGTGTGATAATATTCACCGTGTATTGGACGCCTCAGAGGCGTTTATTCGTGGTGGCAATATTTTGTATCTGTGTCAAAGCAGTTTGTTAAAAAAAGTAGGTATACCGCCAAATTGAATAATCTTTTCGCCGTGGAATTTATTATTGATTGTGGATGGATAATCTTTGTTTCTACTATTTTCTCGCAGTCAAAGTGAAAAGTAGAGTGTATAACTCTGGTCTAAAGCCATATTACCCCTGGAACAATTTTCCCTCACTTCGCTCGGGAAAATAACCATCTCGTGGTAATATGGCTTATTTAAGCCTCTTGTTATATAATCTACTATTTACCCATAATATTTTTGAACACCATAGCTTCAACGAGAAAAACATACATGCCCACTTCACGTGTAGGGGAGATAGAGGTACCGTATAATATTTCTCGATAAACACGTAATTGGAAATACAATATAGATCAACTCTGCAACAAAATAAATTGCTCGTTTATCCTCTCAGACAATTGGCCAAATTAGTTAGTCAAGAAACCGGATTTACTGCCTATTATGGTATGGTCATGGTCGCTAATATTTTACTTTATTTTACTACAACCAAATTTTTAGAACCCGAAAGAGCCCAAAGATCATTTTTAAAGGTTATGTATTTAGATATCCCACCTTAGAGTTATACCTATCAGCTTTCAGACGTTTTATCAGCCAGAAAATTATAAGTAGGTACATCCCAACCCAACTAACATTTGGGTGTCAGCTAAGGGTATTATTATAACCTTAACCTTTATAAGTGAGTTATTATAACTCACTTATAAAGGTTAAGGTTATATGTATTATTATGTTCTCAGTTGGAACTAATAGTGTTATAAAGGAGTTAAGAAAAATAATTAACTCCTAAAGAGTTATAAGAGTGTTACTCAAAGCAATGTGTCAATTGTATTGTATGTCTACTCCCTTTATATCTGTGTCTTTTGTGTAGTGAATAAATGTATTCTTTCTTTCTTTCTTTCTTTCAATTACACTTAAGATGTTAAAGCTTTAACCTGTTTTTAACACTTAAACACTTACAAGAGTGCTAGCTGACGCTCGTTAACTCTTAAGGTGTTATATCTACTATAAGGTACAGGCAGAGACTTTATAACAGAATTAACTCTCTTGTAAGTATTGAAACTTTTTCTAACGCTTAAGGTGTTAGGCAGATACACTTTAAAGAAACTGTAAGAGTAATGGTGTTTGACTAAAGGTGTTGTAACTCAATAAGCGTTACCTATAGTTGAGTTAACTGACGCCTAAAGCTTTAAGGTAAGTTCGCCATTGTTTTGGTTAACTCTAACCTACAAATTGATTAGGTTATTCAATATTTGACATCAAAATACTTATGGATGCCACTTAATTTAACATGCCACTGGCCAAGAAACAAGAATAGAAAATGATAAAAACTTTAGATGTCTTTTTTATTCTTCATAAGTTTTGTTAGAAAACTTTAATAAATCCTGGGCGCGTTAAAATTGAGATGGGAAACATGGTATACACTTATCGTAAAATCACAAGGGCAGGTTGTTTTCACTTAATGTCACACACACTTCCAATTAAATTCACTTTCAATTAGTACGACTCCATAACTGTCAAATATTAATACCTATACTAACTATGTGCGCCATTTTGTCGGTAGACTATATTCGTCTCATAATTTTATGGTAAAGAAAAGAGTAAGATGCTCACTTGAAACTGGGTGAGAGCTAGAGTGTTATAAGACTCTCAGCTAACACCTTAACCTGTAATTTGTGGGCCTCTTTCGTGGTTATAAGGGTGTTAGAGCACGCTATAACACCTTTTTTACAGGCATTCTTAACACCTTAATAACACTTGGCTGGAACCGATATAAGAATGATATAAGGGTTATATTAACGCTAGTGTGCTAGTTGGGATTGTATCTGCGGCTTTAACACTGCACAAATCTACGCCATACACAGATATCACACGGAACCAAAGAAGAAAATATAATATAATGCAAATTACTTCAATAAACACAACATTTGCAAGCAGGTTTTTAGGTTCAAACATTTTTGAATCAGCTAAATTATAATTATACCCGTTTACTATAAGTTTAGAGCTGGCGTCGATGACGGTCGGTTCCAGCGAGGTCCATTCTTAGAGTGAACGCGTTGTAAATACCTATTGATATTGTAAAATGATGTTTCATTTTTTTATTTATTCATTAAACAATACAAGATTGTGTTTGAACTTACTTGAGACTAAAACCAACAGTAAATATCCTAATACATAACTCAATAAATCAAATAAATTAAAATCAGTCAAATAAATTAAAATACATTTAAACACAACCAGTCAAATTAGTTAAAATACATTAAAAATCGGTCAGCCGATACCTACCTAAGGTAGTTGCAAAATGGAAGCTATAGATATTTCCAACACGCACCCATTGGAAATATTCGTTCTCGCCAAGGGGAAATTGAACCAGAACTCGTTTTAAATTGTAACGGTCACCTCACCTGTTTGCCGCTGCCGCCGCCCATACATTTATTTATGGCAAGTGTGTATTGGAAAAAAAATAAAAATTGCCTACTATTTCAGTCTTTATATCACTAAAATTAAAATTACAATTTAAATATTTAAATTACAAGTTCAATATAAAATTCAATATCATTTTATAAGTACTCTACTAGCGTATCGCAATCCCAATCAACAGTTTAGTCACACCTTTTTAATAAATTCTTCTACCGAATACAAGCATTGTTCCAACAAAATTACCTCAAGTTTCATAGCAAGCATGCTTGAATTTGTGAGTAATTTCAATTCGCGCGGCAGTTTATTATATAGAAGTCCTAGTAATATAACTCCCTGGAAGTCCTCGGAGTGCTTAACTACCCTGAGTCGCGCCACAATGGTCTGTGGTAGATCCTTTCGTCTACTAGGTATTCGTTTGTCTCTTTCTTCTGGCGTTTCCATGTTTTGTATATGTTTCACTAGGTCCTTGAGCACTACTAGGACATAAAGACTGGGAACAGTAAGAATTGCAAATTTCTTGAAATGGTCTCTGCAAGAAACCCACTGTGCTATTTTGGCCATTATCCTGATAGCTCTTTACTGAGCTATAAAAGCAGACTGGACATTGTAACTATAGCTATTCCTCCTTAACCTAATACTATAACGTAGTTTTGACTCCACTAGCGCATGATACACAGTTTTGAGCTGATTGTTTTTTAATTCATTTCTAAGACTTCTTAATGCATAGGCATGAAGAGTTAAGTGAGCTAACAAGAGAAGACAACTCTTGCTTCCAGTTTAGCATCGAATTAATCTGAATTCCTAGAAATTTAGCAGATTCCACTTGATCTATTTTAACTCCCTCAAATACTATATCTAGAGCATCTTCAATTCTCGCGGTGTATTTAGTTTAAGGTTATTAATCCTGAACCAGGCACCAAAAGAAACAAGGGCTTTGTTCACCCTATCATTCAGCTCCACTATGTTGTCAGAAGAGATAACCGCATTTGTATCGTCAGCAAAAACTGTTACTTGTGTGTCTGGTATAATGTCATATATGTGATTAATCATGTCATTTGTAAAAATAATGAAGAGAATATTGAGGTCCCAATATCGAGCCCGCCATGTATTGAGAAGCTTGATATTGACAACCTCTGTTTCTACTTCAGACTGTTTTTTTTTTAAATTTATTTTCAAGATTTTATATTACCATTTTGTCGGCGTGATTGATTCGTATACCCAATTACCAATGCCGAATTACAGCTTTCTAGTAGTAAGGGTCACTAGCTAGCTAAGCCGTAGACGGACAGACGGGCATGGCGAAACTATAAGGGGTAAATGTTGCTTTAGGTATTTTAAACTAGGTATTAAGTACTACCAATTCAAAAGAATATTTACATTGTGTGTTTAGTGTAATTTAATAAATGTTTAATCTAAAAATTTGTTTAGTTAGGTACCGTAGGTGGTTGGACCGGACCGGTCAAGATTAACAAGTGTACCTACCTATGTATATTTTAGTTGTAAATATACAGAGTGGGCTGTAACAGGAGCAACAAATTAAACGGTAGATATATTGGCAAGCCGTTAACTGATGCATGCATGGAGATCAAAAACAAAAAGTAATTCACTTTACTTTAGTTTATTAGGAAAAAATTGGCATCTGCTCAAAAATTCCTAAGCGTCAATATTTTTGTTGCTTGTTTTAGCTACTATGGATCATGTTTAAATGTATGCATTTATCATCGAGTAATACTGAATTGTATTTTGGCTTTAAGTAATATTCTAAATATTAAGTACTTAAATCAAAATATAGTCAAAAATATAACAATAAATAACAAACCTTGAACTGACAGCCACACCAAAACACTGAACATCAACGCTTGACGCATCTTCCCGCAGCTGATTATAACCTAGTCTGCACACCAACACTTCCCGTCCTCTCTCGACACATCACCGCATCCCAAATCCCAACACAAAACTACAATATAAATTGTCCTCTCTTATAGATAATTTGGCAATAAATAACGATAAGGCAACTTTGAAGTCGCTTAAAATTTGCCGTTTGCGGCGGTATCGAAATAGGACAGCGAAATTCCGGCGACTCGGCTAAATTTAAATCTTGTCGCGATGTCTCACGCATGCGCGAGAGGATCGAAAGAACATGTGCTGCCGAGACTGAGCGCTGGACAATCGCAAAACATATTACGTAGGCCTTGATCCATTTGGATCGCGAGGACGATTAGTCTTCAGAATCAAAAATCAGAATTCAATTTAATTTTGACGTTGACCAAATCCGATTTTCATTGCGTCGCACTCACAGCCGTGGGTATGCATTTATACAGGAAAGGGCGCTTTAATTAAGACGTGTCATTTTCATATGTCTAAAGTCGTTGCGAATCGGCCCCAGGGCTATTCGTAGCCGAAACAAAACTGCCAATGTGTAGTGACTCGTAGTGTTTAGAGTCTAACTTTTTGCAATTTTAAGTACAGGGTCTAAAGTTTAGACCCTGTAGTAAAATTGCAAAAAGTTGCATTTTTAGGGTTCAGTACTCAAAATGGGAAAAACAGAACCCTTATGATTTCGTCATGACCGGTTGTCTGCCTGTCTGTGTCACAGGCATTTATTTTAATAATATATTATGAGGTGTACATTAATGAAATTTTGAATAAAGGTGTATTCTGCAAGCCGCTAAATGTGTAGTCCAATAAGTAGGTACCTAACAAAAAAAACCGGTCAAGTGCGTGTCTGACTCTACTACACAGTTCCGTACAAAACTTCATACAACATACCCGTCTTGCCCCGCCTATTAATTTTGGAAAAATCTTAACAACGCATATTGTAGTTAAGTCATGAGCGCAATTTATCAGTGCATTTTGTGGCTAACTTGGAACTCAAGGAACTCGGTATGTATGTTGGTTTTTCAGCGATAATTCTTTATCAAGTGAATTGATTTCGATAATTCTTTTTTTTTTGCTAGAAGGTACTTACAGAATACTTTCATACGAATTTGAAGGAAAAAAATGAAACACAGAAGTACAAATTGGACCTAATTACAAACTAAATTAACAAATGGTTTTTGAAGATTAAAAAAAAACGCTAGTTACAGGTCTCATTATACTTTTCCGGTAATCATCAATAGCCTTTTAGTCTATTACAGACTATACAAGCAGTGTCAAGGAGGGAGACAACGTCGTCCATGTTCGATGAACCATCCATGTCAAAGTTTAAACCGACTTCAGTTCAGTTCGTATAAATTGATTTCAAGTCAGTACAGTACTGTCGCGTCAGCACTGACTTCAATATTCCCGCTTCATACTTTCGGCGTTAGTCCGCTCCCCCCGCCACCCGCGCCAGCGCAATTGACGCCGTGTAAATGTCGAAGTCAGTCGCTGGTCAGTCGCTGCCTCTGTATTGTACGGGGACCACGCTGAGTCGCACAATTCATCGAAGTTGTTTGACGTCATTCCAGTTTATATTCCCGAGGATCTTCAATTCTCAACTGGTTTAGCAACATAGCAGAACCTCCATGTTTATCTCTGTGATCTATCCATTTTCTCATCCAAATTCTTTTCTGTTTGGATAGTTCTTCTTCTAAGATACCAGTTACTTCTTGCATCATGCATGACAAACGTAAATTTTCTCAACAAATTATTTAGTTTAATTTTTTGCTATTTTCGAGAATTCATTTTTCCGCACTGACTTTACAAACGTGTGTACACCGAAAGAAATATCCTCGACTACTGACGAAATACTGACTGCGTCTAAATAGCACGAGTCAGTTTTCGGCGCCAGTACTGACGACAGTTACTGACCCTGTGTAAAATTGCCTTACAGAAAAAAATCCAAGTCGCTATATGAGGGCTGATAATATTTGACGAGTTTCGTTGATTCCTCAAGAATCTCAGAATTGACACTTCATTAGTTGCTACTTCTACGGAATCATGTCAGAATCTTTGACGTACTTTACATTCTTGAGGAGTTCCATAAGTCATCTGAGGTCTTCATCATCAGTTACACGTTACACTTCACCAAAATTGCGATTTCCGAGGCATAACAGAAAGTACACGAGTTATAGTAGAAAATACCGAAATCACTACACGCGTGCCTATTAAATTTGAGGGTTGCCCTCGATTTCCCTGCGATCTCTCATCAGATCCTGACTTGTGCTCACCTAATTAACTTGAAAGAATACGATTAAAGGTCTATAGGTACGTACCTATTAAATTTCATAAACTATTCTCCAACTCCTAACCGTTGAGGAGTTGTACCTTCCATCATCAGCCCACCAACTTGTGATGACTATCAGACGTTAGTACATGAATAGCTTTAGAAGATACATGAATCACGTAATACTTGCCTGTAAAATTTGAGGATTGCTCTCGATTTCCCTGGGATCCCATCATCTGATCCTGACTTGGTGAAAATGGAACCATCTCAGAAGTACTTATTCGAATATTTTTTTTTTTAATCAGTCCACAATTGACGGAGAAATCGGCGAACTGTATAAAAAAAGATATGTACAGGGGAACATATAACCTCTTCCTTTTTTTAAGTCGGTTAAATGTCTATTGTAGGGACCTACTAACACTTTTATGGCGTCTGCCTGAAATAAATGATTTATTACATTATTATTATAATTAAAAGTCAATATTAAAATATATTATAATAGGATACACTTATGAAGTTCACGGCTTTTCAGGAAAAAAAAACTCGTTAAAAGCGACAATGGGTCCAGTACTCCAGTCCAGTAATACCCTTTTTCTCAAACATGCAATGAAATGTCGTCATTACGTGCGTTATAACAGGCTTCAAAGTATCACGTTTCGGGCGGAACTACTCGAGAGAACTGGTAAGCAATTTCATACAAAATTGAAGGCCTAGGCCGGGAAGTATTTTTTTTTAAATTTTAATGTTAACATGGCGTCTGTGTTCATCTACAGGCTAAACAGCTGAATTATTATTTTTTTATTTTTTCTAGTGGCAGAATGGTTATCGGACCAAAAATATCCGCGTTAATGCCTATTACTACACACGAACCTTTATTAAGAATACAAACATGTATGATTCAATGTCTTGATGAATAAATTTAAAATATTATCTATGTACCTATGTAAGTCACCAGAGACCATAGACAATATTTAAAATCCTCTTTATTTTATTCATTATAGAAGGTTTGTATAATGGCCCTAATAGGGTCTATTCGAACTCTACACACGCGAAATACGGACGCCTTTCGTAAAAAAAACAATAAGTATGGAGGATTGGAGGGCAAATTAATGTACTAATTTGAGTGGTGTATTGTTTTATTTCATTGCATATGTTTGAGAAAAGCACTATACATGCCTGGCCGTGAAAAGGGCTTGCCGGCTTCGTATCACTATCCGGCCTCCCTACGGTCGGCCGTCTATACCTACTCACCCGGCAAGCCCTTCTTTCCCGGCGTCTGCAGTAATGTACTATTACTAGTATTTTATCATTATCATTTCATCGTTTTCTCAACGCTGAGCACCGTGACATCATGCCTTATTATTGCTGACCCCTCCATAGGCACCTATCACCCACCTTATGCATGGCCTCGTGCAGATGTCACTAGCTGCAAGGGTGCTATAATACAAATATGGATGCGGTCTGTTGCGGTATATTGTTTAAAGTCGTCGATTTTTGCGTAGCTATTTCAGGATGGACGGGTTTGTTCGTAATGCAGTCCAAAATGCCCGCAAAAATCTATGTCAGCACCTATTTACAACGTGTAAAAGATTGAGTAATAAAACGTGTAGAGTTTTATTCTGTAACCTATCTTATATGTTATAAAAATTGTGAGAAAATCTGACTTCATTAAAAATTATTTTATTTAAATCTACACCCATATCCGTTACAGTTGTATCAAAAGTACCGAGAGAGGTGGAACAAAGGCCTCGAGGTCTGAATTAATGCGGATTTGCGGTATTCGTACTGTGCCGGTACACTCGGACAAATAAGTTTATTAGCAAACATTTAATATTCGCTTCGGACCCACGTTAATTAAGCTGGGGATGGGATCAAATTGGCCGCTTTACCTTCGCTAGGAATGCTCAATGCACCCTCACCTTGAATGTGGAATGAATTGTTGAAATATTAGTTTTCACATCGTATTAAACAGTTGTTTTTAGGGTTCCAACTATTGCTCGGCTGTCCACGTGTTTTTCAGTCTCTTTTAAACCATGCTTGTAATAATGAGATACTTGAAACTTCGATTACAGAGTGTGTAGGTACCTATTTATTACCTACTGTTATATTAAATTAAGGAAAGTGTTTTCCTAGGCGTTTATTACGTTTGTGGTACAGAATCCTTCGAGTGCGAGTCGCATATGAAATAGATCGATATTTTTCTTAAAGTGGCTCTTGTTGTATCAATTTTGGACTTAAACGCTGGTAGGTAGTCCCGACTGATCATCAACGCACAGCCGAAACTACTGGAACTAGAAACTTAAAATTTACACTGGAACTTCCTATTACAACGTAGGCAAGGTGTAAGAAGTGATTTTTGGAATTTCCACCCCTAAGTGGGTTAAATAGGGGTGCAAAGTTTGCATGAGGGAAACTTTTTTTTAGCTAGAGCCTAAAATGTTAGTGGAAAGATTACTTATTAAAATTCAAAAAAAGATCTTTCAGCGATTAGAAAATTTCCACCCCTAAGGGGGTTTAAAGGGGGTTCAAAGTTTATATGAAGCGCAAGAAATTTTTAAAGTATGACATTTGTAACTTCGGTCTTATCCTGTATGTTAAAAGACTACAAAACAAATTTCGGAGTCTTTTCAAATTCATCCCCTAAGAGTGTTAAAAGAGGGTTCAAAGTTTGTGTGGAGAGCAATCATTTTTCTAAGACAATAACAAGTTCTACGCGGTCAAAGTCGCGGGCAACAGCTAGTTATTGTATATTATCAACTCCTGCGCGACGTTTGGAAAAATCTGGGGGCTGAATTTTGACTTTCGAGCGCTCGAAAATTAAATAAGTACGATTGTAGGTCAAAATTCTAACTTCATTCTTCATTCTACCGATAGAAATCAATACGAGTGGCCAATAGCTCTTGTTTTTCAATTATCTATCGCTATTTCAAAATAGCATTTTATCAGTTTTCGAATGAAAAAGTCAAGCGTTTGAACAACGAATTGTATAGATTGTATTAATTGTATAGGTACATATTACGTTTGATTATCAATATCCATGTACATATTATCAAAAAGATTGGTCTCATAAGTAGGTATGGGAAGGAAGAACAATATTCTAATGTTGTTCTTCCTTAGTTGCCACCGAAATGTAAGGAACACTCTTAGCAGCCTACGAAAGTGTCGTTTGGAAAATACCGCCTCGAGTGTTAGCATAATCAATAAATTAATCATGAACTTTAATTTTATTTAAATTTTGATGTTATTAAGGTCAAACTAATGTGACATCCGTAAGTTATGTCAAAAGAAAAATAATTGTTTAACAACGATTTTAAATACCTACTTAAATGATTTACAGCAGAATAAAATTTTCAAATATTTTCATTGTTTACATCGAATTGTTACATCCAATTTACGTTGAATCAAAAAACTACCTAAGTTGAAAGTTAGAAGAATTTTTACACTATAAGTAGTGTAAAAATTCTTCTAACTTTCTAGGTCAGCCTGCCTCTTAACAGCCGAATCGTTTTAGCACAATATAAATCTTAATCAGCGAACCTCCCGCGGTCCTCACACTATGCGAGTCAGGGAATGAATGAATGATTAAACGTGGGTGTTGTTCATTTGTTTTCACTTTGCCGGGACAGTAGTGCGGTTGGTGGCGTAGTAAAGGAGAATTACGCGGCCCGCGGGACTGGGCGCGAGTAAATCATCATTAGAGCCGTGCGGCCGAGGGACAAGCCTCGTCTTTATAAAAGATTCAACTTAATACAAACGAGAAGGACGAGTAATGGCTGACTTCTTCTGAGTTTCAAATTTGCCCTCCAATTAGATAGTAGATTGCCGGCTTTTACTATTTGATCAGTCTAGATGGGAAACTACATGCAAGGCAAGATTCAGTATAGAAGTTATGTCTTTAAGAACTGCACCATGACTTTTACTCCGTGTACATAGAAACAGGTATAAAGAGGTATTTACTTATACTATTATACAAAACATGTAGGCACTTATACGAAAAAAATACAACACTTAATTCGAGGTAATTAATTACGAAGATGTTAAATGATGTTCGAATGAAGCGAAATTATCTTGAGCCTAGATGTTTTTCTCTTTTGTAGGCCGAATCATCTTAATTCAAGATGATATGTGTTTCATTCGGGATATTGCCAGTCTTCTATTTCATTTCTTGATAGAAGTTTTTTTTTGTGTATATTTCAGAATCATTTTTATTTTGGATAAATCGGTAAATATGTGAGAAATACCCGAAAAAAAGTCTGTCTAGAAATTCTCAAAAATAAAAACTGCGGTCATGTCAGCTTAGACCACCTGAATGTACAGTAAGGGTAATGTATTCACGTACCACCGTAGAACCCTGTCGCAATCGAAAGGCCGCCGTCACTCAAACTCGAGTGATATGTCACCTTATTGCGATAAGGTTCTACGGTGGTACATGAATACATTTCTCTTACTGTACCTACTCGCGACATCATGTTTGTGATCGATGTGAGAATTTTATTGGATACTAACTTTACTTTCCGCATGTTATATTAATGGTAAACCATCAAATTATTACAATAAAGTGTAAATTACAAAATACAATTAAAATCATAATAAAAACATAATGAGACTTGAGAGTTTCAAAAAAATGTAAGTAAAATATGTATTATATTTTTTAACGGCCAAGATCAAATTTATTAATATCAATCCTTACATAAGTTTAGTAATTATATGGCCACGAAGTATTTCACGACCAAAACAGCCATTCACGTAATTTGCCATACAACGATTAGTACGAATATAATGCTGTGACGTCATTATACTGTGTCAATATTTGTATGAGCCGTTTAGGCTGTCGCCAGTAAGGGTCCGCCTTTGACCGTCTTTTTTGTCTTCATACTTGTTCTACGTATAGTGAGTCTGATACAAACATTTGATCATTAGTAGTTATACAATTTTACTGTAGTTTCCACTGAATCAAAATTCAATATTCAATCAATTCAATATTCAATTTAAATTTTTAGCTAAGCGCAAATGTATTTTCTAACACAATTCTGTATTATTCATGAATAAATACTATGACTATGATGATGATCGTTGTATCATCCACTCAGAAAACTAGTTCTATAGTGACACCGTATTTTTTTGTCAAGTAGCTAATTGTGTTAGTCTGCTAATATCGGGATGGACAGTAAGTAGTAGATACGTATAGGTACGTCATATACTGCTTCCCCAATAACTACTGGACATCTTACACGATAAAACAATCTTCTGCAAAGGATTCTGGTGCCATGAACGACAATATACATTACTGCACAGATACTGAAGAAAGTCAAGTCCCGTGGTTATAAACTTTGTGATTTCATTAACTAATGCTATATATCATACAGCGAGCGTCTGAAAATGATAAGGTCTTAAAGGAAAATGTTTTATTGCCAGCCCCGGAGCGGGAGCCAATGGGTCGTGAGGGATGCGTTCGGTGCTCGGTAAATATCAAATAGACACGTACTCAACCCTGAGTGAAGTATCGAATCACCCGAATTTTTAACACTGATTCAATGTTCAATGTAAAAACCACCAAATAGGTAGATGTAGAGTGAGATCCAAATAGATCAGTTTGGGAAAATCATAAGAGAAAGGGAAATCTGTTGTTAGGAACAAAGGTTTTGATACTAGAATTAACAAACGTACCTACCTAAGTAGAGTCAGCAAACAAATTGGTCTAATGAGGCGCTTATAAAATGTTAGAAAAATCGAACTCGTAAGCTCAATGAGGCTGGTGTTATGGGTACTATAAGACGATTTACATTATTATGCTAGAACGATTCATCTTATATATATGTCATATTGAGTGCACTTGCAAAAACAGTAAGCACCTACGAGTATCATAGTCATCTTATCCGCTGTTCAAATGTGATGCTGATGATGTATCGATTTCTTGGGCCGTTGCTCACAATGCCTGTGGATGTGTATTAGCTAGTATCAGACGACATAATTGACCACATCCCCCAACAAGTTTCTGTGGACTGCGGTTATGAAATTGCCTCCTATTTCGTACAAGAATAGTGCCAATTTCGGAGCTACTCCCACAAATTATCCGAGTGATTTAATGCGATGTAGGTCAGGTTCAGGTAGGCGCTGAGTTTGTCGAGAACTTTAAATACAGGGCTTTATGAAACTGTCGGCGGAAAGTTTAGTTAATCAGAAGCGGGGAGCTGGCGGGTCAAACTAGTTTGGAGCTCTCACCGTTATCCCCGAGACGGGACAATGCGGGGTATATTTTAAAATTATTTAATTTACATAGGTTAATTGGCAATCCATGTTTAATCTCGTGACGCAGAACCGTTTAATTAAATCACTCGCAGGATAAACGCAGAGCAGTCAGACTGATATTAATGAATTTCTAAAAGGCCTGAAATTGGGAATGGATGAAAATTTTAGAAATGCCTGATTATTTTTTTGGTAATAGGAATAACCTTCCTTAGCACCAGAAAAAAGTTTCAGGTGTTTCAGCTGCGTCAATTATTTTTGAAAAATATAAACAGTTTCCGCATTCACGTTTTGGGTCAGTTACGGTAAATAGACACTTTCCTTGATCTGTCTCATATTACAAAAAACTATCTTAAATATCTGTGGTGAACTGACACTGGTAATGACCAATATAGCTGCTGCAAGTGTCAATATCATTGCCAGTGTCAGTTTACCACACATATTTAGTATATTTTTTTGTAATATGAGACCGATCGAGGAAGGTGCCGTAACTGACCCAAAACGTAAGTGAGGAAACTGTTTATATTTTTCAAAAAAAATTGACGCAGCTGAAAAACGTGAAACTTTTTTCTGGTGCTAAGGAAGGTTATTCCTATCACCAAAAAAATAATCAGGCATTTCTAAAATTTTCATCCATTCCCAATTGTCCGATTGCGAGCCAAATAATCACAGGCCGTTTAAGTTTTATTTGGGTCCTTGATGAATCCTAGATTTTTGATTGTTCCTGATACGTAACTTTCAACTAACTGCCTCAGGTCATGAAAATAAATAGGAACTGGACCCCCAAAGCTCACAAATCAAACATTTGTATTATACTTACACTGATTTAGGATTGCAGGACACTGGAGAATGGAATACCCATAATAATCCCACTCTTTCACCCACTTGGTTTTCCAGTGTAATCAGTTAACGTATTAGGTAGAGCTTCCAATCCCGGGATTTATTTATTACAATACCGCGGATCCCAGTATTGTAGTAGTAATAAATCCCGGGCTTGGAAGCCCTGGTATTACGGCAATATGTGTGGTGGGCTGTTAGGGAGTGCTCCTGGGGGGTGTCCTGTGGTCAGGCTGTGCCGACGGGGTGGATTTCCAGATTGGAGTCGCAAGAGCTTTAGCTCAAGGGTAGACGTGGTCACCTTAGAGAGGAGTTGGCTATATTTTTTTGTAGTTCGGCGCTCGGGCTTCCCGCACCGCCTTCCGAAGTTCCGAGGCACCATTTTCCCGTGAGTGGTAAAGACATACATTTAATATGCGCTAAAACTATGTATAGGTATCCCACCTATATAGGCGGATATACTTCAAAGACCAAAATGAGGCTCTAAGTGTCCTTAACCCGGCGAGCATGATGTGAAAAAAAGTTACATCAAGCATGTGGCAGGGTATGACATACCCAAAATTTAATGCCCCATAATATAGTTACTATTAATGTTATTTAATTTTCTTGATAATGTATAGTTAAATAATTAATTAGTTAATGGAATTAAATCGAAAAAAAGTTTTAATTATGAAATTATTTTTATTTATTCATCTTTTTCTTATACTATGTAATTATAGGAACAAAAATTAAGGGGTTTAAAAAAATCATCAATAAAACAATAAAAATAACTTTTTATAATATAAATCAACTTTAAACTGAAAGATACTGAGATTTTCTTCTTAAAATAGAGTAATTAAAATTTTTAAGTAAAAATATGACTAATTACTATCATTGAGATCCGGAAATTTTTCAATTTTGCATGCTACAAACATTATGGGCTTGCCGCAAGCGTTGCAGGAATGTTTGGTTTTTATATCCTTATGTATGGACAGTCCTGGTATCCGACATACCGTCCAGATACATTTACATGTCTAGGTGAAGGCTCACCCAGTTATTTTTCCATTTGCCGGCGGATATAGCTTAGAATATTTTTTTGTTGATTTTCTTGAATTTAAGTGTTCATAAATAGTAAAACAATATTAACTAAAATAAATAAACGCGTCTCAAACCTATAAAATAAAATCATAAAAAAGAATTAAGAATAATAAAAAAACTTAATAAAATTATTAAAAATGTATACTTAAAATAAATGCGTCAAAAATGAGGCAGGGTATGACATACCCGAGACTGGTTTGTACACGAATATTCCGGCCAGTATGTCACGCCACACTGTGATCACGCCATTATCCCCTTTCGCACACCCCTGCCTCCAGCTACTGAGCGAGCTAGTATCGTCAGTCGAAGATTTAGAAAATACCAATACTTTTTAATACTACCAGGGTATGAGATACCCTGCCTCATGCGCGCCGGGTTAATTTGCAGCAGCAGGTGGGTATTTTTATTATTCACTATGTATCCTTTGTCTCTGTGTGTCTTTTGTGTAGTGAATAAATGTCTTCTTTTCTTTTCTTTTTCTTTTTTTTTTTTATGACCTACTTGCCCGGTTAAACACTTCTAAGTAAAAACATATAAGTTGCTTTTCAAAAATGTTAGTTAATATAATTTAGCAGCAGAATTCCGCGCCTCGTCTCTTTTGTTGAGCCTACACAAAGCATCTGCTTCATTATTATATGTATACCTACTCGGCAAAACTGTCGTCTAATATTTTACCGCAGGCGCGGGAATAGTTGTGCATACTCCACTCCTACTCGTACTTATAGCAATAAAATAACGCAGACTTTTGAACGTGTTAATTGCTTAAAAATCATCCACCGGCGATGATATCAGGGTCGCCAGGACGCTCAACTCTCCATACAAAACGTAGCTTGGTTCTCATTTTAAAACAACATGCTAGAATATGAAACTGTGAATGAGATACGCCATATCTAGGTCGTCTTGCTTGATTTATTTTACCGAAGGCACTAAACCCTACTAGGAATATATAAATGCGGAGTTTGGGTGTTTGGATGTTTAGATGTTTATTCCTCAATCACGCAAAAACGGCTAAACGGATTAAGATGAATTTTGGTATATATATAGTGTAAAGCCTTTTTGAAGTGGACACTTCTTTGCTCGCGTTCTTCTATAGGGGTACAGTTCAAAATGTGACGTGACTTCCGGAATAACTTTTTGTAGAGAAGCCTAATCTGATTTCAAAGATTAACGAAGAGAGTGTATATAAAAGGAGTGGAAGGGCAAGTTGGAAGGGGAAGACCTAGGCGAACTTTCTCTGATCAAATTGGAGAAATGTTACAAAAAGGCCAGGTCAAAAGTACCCTAAACCGACGAGCATGTATGAGAAATGTTATGAAGGTGAGTGAAGCGAAAGTGGTTTGTCAGGATCGTAGCAAATGGAGATCCGTGATCTCTGCCTACCCCTCTGGGAAAGAGGCGTGATTATATGTATGTATGTATGTATGTAATTCTTTGTAACATGTTTTAATCACAAAATTTTATTTAGTTTATGTGGCGGACATGAAAATAATGCTGAAATGAACGCCATTTTCAATGTATCGCGAGTCAAATGAGCTACGTCAGTCAATGTTGCCATACATACCGATTTATCTGTACTTATACAGATTGTAGTGAATTAATTCAGATATATTTTACGGGTACAAGGGTTCCATAGCCAAAAAGGAAGTATCCACTTAAACTTAATTAACGGTTGTATCTCCGACACAACCCGCTTCTTTTTTTTAGGGGGAAAATGCGCTACGCATACCTCCCGATCGCAGGGGGTGACCCGAGTGGTTATGTGGGACTCTCGTATGACTGATGAGACTCACGGTGTACCCACTAAAGCCCCCCCCCCCCACTTGCCACCTAGCCGCTATATGCCGAGTTTGCGGAACGCTTGCGCACATATGCGCGACCCCGCCGGCGGCAGCCGCCCACAAGCGGCTCCTTCGTGGATGCCCGGAGGCCCTCCACGTGAGGCACGCCAGATGTTTTGACGCGCCTGCCTCCTTGATCTCCACCTGTTCATTAGCGGACACCCCTACGAGGAGATTATGGGTGCGGAAAATCCGGCACACGGTGGCGGATCTGGTCTGTGGTTCCGCCACCGACCACCGACCGCAGATGAAAAGCGGCGCGCCGTAATACCGGCATTCCTCTTCTTCTGCGGTCACAACAATGCCGTTTCAGCGGAACGGCCCCGCCAAGTTCGCAAGGGGTAGGGAGACCCTTGAAAGAACATAGGATAGATTTTTATCTCGGAAATCAACCCTTTATATGGTAAAAGTTTGATCGGGAGAGCGATAATTAAGCATGTGCCTAAAATAATTTAATAACAATAATTTCTCTGAGACAATAACTAATTCTACGCGGACAAAGTTGCGGGCAAAAGCTAGTTCTCAATATTTTTGTGTATTTTGTATGGAGCGCCTGATGCTTAGAGCATAGCAAAATTTACTCTTGCACTTGCTTCTGAAATTACGTAGGCACCATAATAAAACTTTAGATTATATACGGAACCCTCACCACGCGAGTTGAACTCGCACTTGCCGGTATTTATAATTTGAAATTATTTTTTCAAATTTGATTAAAGAGAAAAATGAAAAATTGTTCGCCACGAGCGGGATTTGTACCTGCGACCTTTGGAATCGGTCCATCGCTCTAATTTAACTGAGCTTCCGTGGGTCCGATAGAGTGTCGACGCATCTTTCAATCCCCACTCTTCTATCACACCTTAGGGAGGCTCATAGTGACATCCACCGCGAAGTTGTTGCTTCATGCGTTCTTCCCCATCAATGAGCGTCGCCGTACTGCCCTCGTCGAGCAGTGCTGACGTTTCGAGCAGCCGTCATGGCCCTCAAGGACGATTTGCACCACTTAAAGCAGGCCGCAAGGACCCTGTCGTATTAATTAAACAATCAAGCGTATTCGTGATATTCACGGTAGGCTCAGTTTCGCTGTCGGTGTCGTTTATGTGGTCGAGGCTGGTAGCGTTTGCAGGAGTCGCTTGAGTATTGTTGCACTGGCCGCTGGATGCCTAATGCTTCGCGCGGCAGTTATTCCACGTGTGCGGGTTGGACTTTGGGCAACGGTAACACACTTTAGTATCTCTGACCCAAGGCCATCTATCGTCGAGGTTCAGAGCTAGAAAGCTTTTGCAGGTTTTTGTATTGTGTGGCCCTTGTTTACAATATGTACAACACTCAGGAATTTTATCATTAGATACTGTAGCGTGTACAGTTTCCTTTCGTTGCTGAAATTTAGAGCAATGTGTAGGAGCCGGCGCCTTAATAGTACCGTAGTACCGTCAGCAACAAAATTGTGTTTGAGCTGTTTACTGTTTAGCCTCAGTCAACAGGAAGCGTGACAGTAACTCTAATTTTGTATTAATATTTTGTTTCTCGGGTACATACAGAGATGCAAAATCCGTGAAACGGCTTCTTGTGTGCTCGCTCAGTTTAAGCAATATGTACCGGAAAAGCTCGGGGGAGGACAAGTACTCATGTTGATTGAGAAGGTTGAGAGTGGTTACAAATGAAAACTAGTGGATGAGAGTGTGTAATGGATGTTATATTAAATATTATCTTATAATACGTTGTTTCCATAACAACGTATTAAAAGATAATCTCCACTTATAATAAATCTCTAAATTAAAAAAAGAATCAGCCAGTATCATTTCAGACATTGTTCTGTCACGAATGATCTCAGATTCTCTTGAACGGAAAAACATGAAACATTTTTTATAGGTACATTATTATTCTGGCTTCCGCTTAGGATAGTTTTTACGCGACTTTAACAGTTAATTAATTTTCCGAAATATTTGACATCTTTAAATTTTTCTTTTCTTTTTCTAATATATATATCGCCGCAACATCTGTAAGCTGTCATTAACGTCAAAATAAATAAATAAATAAATAAATAAATATTTGCGGACAATCTTACACAAATCGACCTAGTCCCAAACTAAGCAAAGCTTGTACTATGGGTACTAGACGACGATAAACAAAATAAATGGCAGAATTGCTTTGTCTTTTAACTATTAATAATTTATAACCGGACTACGATAGATATTCACGAAACGTATACCAAAACAACAAGCATAAAAAATAAATATATTCTAATATGAGAACTTATATGCGCAAATTTCGTATTCAGGCGTAATTTCAATAAATGTATCAACAAATTTGAACAAATCAATATGAGTAACACGAATTTGTTTTTTTTTTAATAGCATGGCGCTCTGCGCGTTCAGCCAAAGTATGAGGAACGGGATTAAAATTACGGATAGATCGAAAATGTAGAAGATAAGCGAAAGACCAGGAAAGAGTAGTATAATATATATTATATTAAAGTTTGATATTATTTAAAGACTAAAAATTATATAAGGCTTTGATATTCCTATAAAAGGATGAGTTATTTATATACAGGAGTGAAGGAACTTTTTTTCCTTTTAACCATATGTTTTGACTAAGACAAATTACTACAAACAGCCAAGTGCTCACGTTCAAAGGCATAGCAATTTGCCACAACAACTTGCAATTTTATAGTTAGACTGGTTAAGAGTGAATGGCTGTCTCTTTCCAACTATTGCAAGTTGGTGTGACAAATTGCGCCCGTTTGTAGTGTGCCACACTGCACGTCTAGCACAACTTGCTGCTCAGTCGCTTCTCGCGCGACTAAGCGTCCCCTATCTCACTCGCACCGTACAAATTAGAAAAAGGGGGTTGTGCTTTCTCGACTCGCGTCGCGGTGCGGCGTCAGTTGCGCTAGCCCCGCTGGAGCAGCCTACGGTGACGGTCAATAGTACATTTGACAGCTAATGACAAGTGGGAAGCTTGAGGCCTGGACCACACTGGCGCGGCCTGCGGTGGCGGTCAATAGTATAGTAAACTTGACAGCTAATGACAAGTTTACTATTGACCGCCGAGGCCAGGCCACAGAAACACCAAGTTGGCGGCGGAGTTTGTAATAAAACCGGTCAAGTGCGAGTCTGATTCGCGCACCGAGGGTTCCCCCACCCATTAATTTTGGAAAAAGCTTATCTATAAAATAAGTAAGGAAGCCCTTTTCGTTTCAAACAATCCATACTAATATGCGAAAGTAAAAATGTCTGTCTGTTACCTTTTCACGCTAAAACCGCTGAACTGATTGAGATGAAATTTGGTGCAGAGATACCTTGAATTCCGAATAAGGACAAAGGATAGTTTTTATCCCAAAATTAATTACCTAAGGGAGTGAAACTCTCTAGGGGAGGCCTATGTCCAGCAGTAGACGTCTTTCGGCTGATATGATGATGATGATGATGATGAAGGGAGTGAAAAGGGGGGGGGGGGGGGGGGGGAAGTTTGTATAGAGTTACGATATAAACGAGTTCCGCGCGGACGAAGTCGCGGGCAAAAGCTAGTATTTAATAAAATGTAAAAATACTTTGCAGGCTAAACATCGGCTAACATGCACTAAAGGGACACTCATAGATATTCATTACTGCGTGATCTCGTTATGGCTGAAAGTAAACTTCGCTTGTAAACTGCGTCCCGCTAACTTCACAATGAATTGGAATGGCGGCGGAAAGTTATTTATCTCGGCCTTTGCCAACTCGGCTGTACCAGATGTCTATAAAATTTGTGTCAAGTTTTAAATTGTCACGTTAAATCCGTGAATTTCTTTGTAAATTTTGTGCTCTGAGGCGAAATTTAAATTTAGTTCCTAGATGTTCACGGTATTAATAAAACTTTTGCGTGCATTCATACTTTGTGCCCGAGTTGGGAGCAGAGCACCACCAACTTGGGGCTATTTACTAAGATTTATTTAAAACTAATGTTCAGTGTATATAGCATATGGTTTCAGTTGAATATAGCGCCATTAAATACCCCTTTCACACCTTTCAGTGTGTTTTGCTCCAGGGGGATCAAAATGCTACTTTTCTGTTCAAGCTACTTTTTTAATTTATTCATTGGCATGTAGCATTTACGCATGTGCCAATTGAACACAGATCTTAATAAAATATTCGATTGTACTTTCATCGTAATCGATTAAAAACGAACATATTTCAAGTTTTAACTTTAACAACATTATATGAAAAGTTATGAATTTTTCGTAATATTTAAAAATATTGTCACAATAAATTATACGTTTTACTGAAATCAAAACTATCGATGACTGTTATATTTTCCTCATAATCGGCGTGACAAATTGTATGTGTCACTCAGGAGCAAAATAATTAGTTAACGCTTGAATCCTTCGTTACGCTCAGGATTCTATCGTAGAATCCTTCACTTCACTCTGGATTCAATGTACCGCCCTTGCCGTAAATACATCATTTTGCTCCCTTGAGACACAAATAACTACAAAATGTCTGTTTGAAACATATTTAAATAAACAGCTGTCAAGCCGGACCGTGTAGCCAAATAATAGTTTATCTTAGTGCGATTGGTTCCAAGTTTATTCAAGGGTAGCGAATAGAGGAAATCGAGGCAGTTTGTTTTGACGGCACACACCAAATAAACATCAATGCTAATAGTTGAAAATATATTGGACCCTCGCTATCTCCCCTTTGGCGGGTAACAATAGCGTGAGCCATTTCCAGGCATTTCCCATTTAAATTTGTTCCCTCGGTTTCGCTATCGACAGGGGTTGTCGGCGAGGGCTGATGACTCACGAGTCGCAACACGCGGACCCGGCTCTGGTACCGGTAATGCTTATTCATTACGCGGCCTTTAATTGCAAAAAATATAAAATCGTGGTAACCAACAGCCTTCTAGGTGTACACGTACAACGCGAATAGGCACCTCTACAGTCACCCGTGCAATAGATTATTTAAAAGCAAGTTTGGCCTAGCCAGCACCACATCAGTCAGAGCTCATAATAGACAAAATCCCTGATTTGCCATGATCACCGCCATCGAAATTGGTGAAGAGCTACATTCGTGATATCGCACTCTGCGGTCCACATTCCATATTATTTGTAGTTGAATCTGTTAAAACCAATTCTACTTTTTTCCAACGTCGAATTTTGAGTTAGGCATTTCGAAAAAAAATATTAAAATTAACCTTTAAAACAACAAGAAAGAAAGACCTTGTCCTGGTCCTTTCTTTAACGCTATTTGGGTCAATAGCTACGTCTCTATGTGGCAATCAAAGGGAGAGTTGTCATGACCACAGACAAATATCAAAACAGACCTTGCAAATATCAGTCAGACATTCAGAAAAAAAAATCAAAATTAACCTCTAAAACGACTACATGCAAGGTCTGTTCTGATATTTGTCTGTGGTCATGATAACTCTCCCTTTGATTGCCACATAGTCGCAACTATCGACCCAAATAGCATTAAAGAAAGGAGCTACTGTATTGACTGACGACTACCTACATTACAACTATTATTACATAGGTACCTAAAAGCAACCCCATTTCCGATGACTGCAACAATGCCTTCCTTCCTGCAATGACAATAAACGATGGCTTCATTCCATTGACGTTCAACCTTGATTGGACTGTGAATGTGAAACTTGCGAGCGGAAAATTGCTTGTCACAACAAATGTCTTCACTGCATTCTTACCGGAAATACTGCCCACGCGGTCTATTGTTTATTGAAAATAAAATTCTTACTGTTGTTTCGTTGTAGTTATCTATATCATGTATATCTCTATATTCATCAAAATAAGAATTTGTATTATACAGTAGGCCAAAGCCAAGACTACAATTTAAGAAATAATGATAAATTAACACTGACTATCTCTAATTATGCACATTTTAATAAAAGTTTAGGCAATAATGCAATAAGTTGACCAAAGATTTAAGGGATTGTGACGATATGAATGTATTTAATAGAAAAGTGAAGGATTACTTTATAAAAAGGCCATACTACTCCATTGACGAATATTTTGCCAATGCTCTTAATTAACTGGACATTATTGTTATTATTATGTGACTATCTTATTATGTTTTTAATTAGTTTTTGAGTATCTTTCTATTGTTATTGACTTACCTACTATTAACTGAATTTATTATTTTTGATATATAATATGAATTAATTAATTTTAATACGATTGTAATTTATATTGTATTTGCACGCATTTGAATGTGCTTAAAGCAAATAAAGATTTGATTTGATTTGATTGCGAGATTTGCGAGTGGTTCCAGGAAATATCATCTTATTAGCATGCCTCTTTTTGGCAAACTAGCTAACCGCTCGGCTCCGCCCGCGTAAGTATTACAAGAACCCAGGCGGAGCCGCGGAATAAATTTATCTAGCCTGTCTTTCCTGGAGGGTCATTCTATATGTATACTAGTGAATTTTTTTTTGAACTAATAAGACTTACTGACCTACATTTATAGCACAGGATAGAGCTGGGTCGTGTTAAATCCAGGTCCTAATGACTGCTCTTCCATGACTTAGATACTAAAGTATACTCTGATACACAGTAATACACTTAACTTTCTAAAGGCTTATTTTATTGGCTTTTGGCACTGGGGATAAAATTTTGAACTATAAGTATTTAATAATGTTTGTTACAGGAACATCTACATTAATATGGATTAAACCGACCTTCATTGCATGCTGTGGACGGCAGTCTTACAACAAGCTTTTTTCTTTATCCCAACCCGCTGGAAATTATAATGAAATTGATATGATTAATAAAAAGACAAACAGGGCTACAATAAGCCAAAACAGTGGAACTTTACTTAACACAGACTTGCGGCTATCGCCACTAAAATAAGAATCGGCGGAGCTGTGTGTGTGTGTGTGTGTGTGTGTGTGTGTGTGTGTGTGTGTGTGTGTGTGTGTGTGTGTGTGTGTGTGTGTGTGTGTGTGTGTGTGTGTGTGTGTGCGTGTGTGTGTGTGTGCGCGTGCGTGTGTGTGTGCGTGTGTGTGTGTGTGTGTGCGCGCGCGTGCGTGCGTGTGTGCGTGTGTGTGTGTATGTGTGTATATATATATATATATATATATATATATATATATGGGTATGTAGGTATGTGTGCGTGTGTATATATATGTGTATATATATATATATATGTGTGTGTGTGTGTGTGTGTGTGTGTGCGTGCAATGCTGTGTAATTTGTATGAAGAAAACACGTTGTTTATTTTTAACTACAGATGTACCAATTTATCTCATTAGGGCTTATGCTTTCAGCCGTTCAAATAAATGTTCTTCTGGAAGTCACACGCTGTACCTATAGGTACAATACTATGTCTATGTATAAGTTTATAGTCAGTAGAAATTGAATCGGAAAAAATAACGCAACGAGTTCAGTATATTATGAGTCACTTTGTCAGAAGTAGCTACTGATATTTAAAAGTTACAGACTCTGTCTTCTTTAAGACTACGTCAAGAATCAGACTCAGACAATGGCAGACAATTATGACAGTTCATTACATTAAAAAAAGTGTCGTTTTGATTACCCAAAAAAAAGGAGCGACTATTTCCGAAGGATGAACGTAAATCACAAAGCGATATTGTATTGTTCTTTATCCGTGGCCTAAATGTGCTATGTTGAGTTAAAACTCGATCCGGAAGTCAGCTTTACCCCTTTAAATGGTGCGCGAGCCAGACCTTGCCCGGTTGGACTTGGCCGGTTTTTTTCTTTTTTAACTAAGTCCTTGTTTATACTGGCAAGCTGTGTTTACCTTTAAGTAGTTATACATAAAGCATAAGACATTTTGCTATAAACTATTTGTAACTGTATCAATGTAATAACTGTTTATGAACTTTTAAATAAATAAATAAATTTAGTACTATGACAAATTTCGTAGCCATTACAGTTGACAGCGTTCAAGGGCTGCTAAAGTTAGGTGAAACAAACGCCATAATTTCACGAAACACTGGGCTCTGTTTGCGTTTTACGTTCGCCGCCTACAGACGAGGTTAAAAATGCAACGTCTGAAAACAATTTTCATTAAACTGTGTTGCAAGTCTACACCACTTTTTGATTGGAAGCTGAAACATTGAAAACGTGAGTCTAAACCGCTCTTATATGTGAAATTGAACCGACGGCGGTGCATCACGTTAATTGCGAATTCGGGAGTAGGCATCCAGAGACCATTTTGAAGCATTGGAACCAACAATTGAATGAGGTCACTACACAAGACCTAGTTTAAAATGTCTATCAATGTTTGATGTTTGAAGCTGATCAGACTTCGTGCTGGATAAGCCTTAGATTAGACCGTTACCACAATGTAATGCGCTATACTTACGGTTATGCATCAGTTACACCACGTACCTACATAGAGATTGAAGCAAGGAATAAATTAGAAAGACCGTCATTACCTTGAATGATACCTATGTCATCTTGAATTATTATCTTGAACAAGTGAAATCAAAAGAATTTTCAAAAACCCTACTGCTTTTTAGGGTTCCGTACCTCAAAAGGAAAAAAAAACGGAACCCTTATAGGATCACTCGTGCCTCTGTCTATCCGTCTGTCACAGCCGATTTGCTCCGAAACTACTGGACCGATTGAGTTGAAATTTGGTACACATAAGTATGTAAATTGGTGACCCAAAGAGGGACGCGTAACAGTACATTATTGCAGAGCCCGAGAAATAGCAATTCGTGGATGAGTTGATATTGTCAATATAGACAATAGAGACGAATCCACGAATTGCCATTCCCGCCGAGGCAGATAAATGCGAGGAAATAAAATAATATTTTCAATAATTTAGAAACAGCGAGTAGTATGTCAATAACCTATCATGTTCCCGCCCAAGTTATTTTTTTAAAAGTATGTACACGGCATGACTCCTGGTGCCAGTTTAGACACACATAAAAAAATAAAGACATTAGAATCGATTGCAATTTTATGTTTTATGTAATTAAAATTATTAAAGATTAAACGGGTATGAAATCTTGTTGTGAATATTATTTCGAAAATATTTTAATTTCTTCAGTTAATACTATTTGAGACATTTTTAGGGTTCCGTAGCCAAAATGGCAAAAACGGAACCCTTATAGTTTCGTCATGTCCGTCTGTCCGTCTGTCCGTCTGTCCGTATGTCACAGGCATTTTACTCGAAAACTATAAGGTGTATTTGAATAAAATTTTGAGGATAGGTGTATTTTGTTAGCCGCTACATAGTTTTGTAATTAAAATGACAAAAAAAAAATTTTTTAGGGGTGCACTCCATACATAAAACTAAAAGTCAAATTTTTTTTTTCATTGTGACCCCCCGTGTGGCACATCAATCGATAGGCCTTTCAAAATAAATATAAGGTTTCTTAGCATTTTTTTTGATTAAGTTGGGTCGGAGATAATCGCCCCGAAAGTCACTAAAATTCTGTCCCCCCCCCTCTAATTTTTGAACGGTGTATTTTAAAAATATGGAAAAATTCATGGACATAGGGCTTATTAATTTCATTCACCGAAAATTGTTTTGAACAAGATCGGTTCAGAGGTTTTCGAGATATTGCTGAAAAACTGCCTTCCTCAAAGAAAAGGACGTAAGTGCCGTAAAATTTCTGTGACGATACGACCTTTTTAATAGGCACGGAACCCTTCGTTTTGCGTGGTCCGACACGCACTTGGCCGGTTTTTTAAAACGTCACTGCGATCTCTTGCAAAAGTAATCGTTTTTTCTATGATATAAAAAAAAACTTGGGAAAACTTTAAGCACACTACATACGGGTGCAATTTGTCACACCAACTTGCAATAGTTGGAAAGAGACAGCCATAGATTACTAACCAGTCTAACTCTAGCAAGTTGTTATGACAAATTAAACTTAAGAGCCTTTAAACTTAACAGCATTTTGGCTGTTTGTAGTGATAAATAAACTAATTTAATTTATTAGGTTATGAGATTTTTTTTAAATAATCCTTTTATAACGAGAATGTTTGGGATCAGTTTTACAATTTAATTGTATCTCTGTTTTAACTAAAAACCATAAAACACCCTGCCTGTGTTGAAATATTTAATGATCCTTTTATTAAACAGTTAAAATACCAATCGAATAATCGTTATCTAGGACACGTTATTAGGTACGGTACGATCCTCCGTTTTGTATTCCCACAAACAACGACAAATAGTAATATCCCACATAAGTACAATATAACAGTGTTAAAAAAGTTGCACGAGTAGATCAACCTTCTCGTAGTATAGGGCGTAGCTCTAATAGACATACGAGTTAAATATTCAAATGCTTCGCCAGTTGAGGCAGTAAAAGCTATCAACGGCTTTGTGCAATAGCAATAACAAAAACAAGTAAAAGGTAATTTTGCTCTCGGCACTTCCTGTGCTAATGTTACCTGAGCACGTTCTTAGATTACAAAAATATTTCGTACCTTAATTCAATAAAATTCACATAAATAAGTAGAATTATACCCAAGAGATAAGGTTGATTTTGCCGTATTTACAAATTCAAACACCTAGTTATTCGCAGTTTACATAATGCGCTTGAAACATTGAATGTTGTTGATGTGTCCCGCGGCGAATCAGTGTTTTATTCCTGTTTAATTAATCCTATTAGTTGTGATAAATGACAAATAGTAACAGGTAATGAATGCACGCGGGCCGTCGTTAGGGGAAATGCGGTTCAGCGCTTGACTGCATTCGTACTGCCGCTACCAGTCAGGTAGCAGGTTTTACGCATTTGAATGTAAGCGCGCAGTAAAGTATCGGTGCTGATTCTACTAACGTCGAGATTAACAGCTGACAGCTTGCTGATTTCGTACCGCCTCCGCCCCGAAAAATCTGGAAGTCGCGTTAAGCCGAAGGGTCAAGAGGTAGGCCTGGTATATTTATAGGTATATAGGTATAGTAGCCTGCATTAATATCTGACTTATTTATGACTTTATGACTCAACTTATAAAAAGTCATATGAAAATGTACGGAATTCTGGTACCGCGCGACGGACGCTTCTGATTCAGACATTCTTCCGCAAATGCAAGCTAAATGAATCAACCTAATCGATGCTTCCGATTTCGAGGGCTGAGGGCAAGGGAGCAGCC
Source organism: Epinotia nisella (assembly GCA_932294315.1). NCBI lineage: Eukaryota > Metazoa > Arthropoda > Insecta > Lepidoptera > Tortricidae > Epinotia > Epinotia nisella. The sequence goes on from OW028674.1 coordinate 10,633,328, forward strand.
CTTCGTTACAAACATTATTTTCATATTTGTCGCATTACGTCAGAAGGGGACAACGAAATTTTAGCTCGGGCATTCTGATTTATTTCTTAAAAGATCGCGCATGTTTTATTACATCATTCACGATGTTGCATGTTGTGTAATCAGTGTGATGTGTACAATACCCAACTAACATTTAGGTAATAGCTAAGGGTATTATTATAACCTTAACCTTTATAAGTGAGTTATAATGTTCTCAGTTGTAACTAATAGTCTTATAAAGGAGTTAAGAAAAATAATTAAGTCCTAAAGCATTATAAGAGTGTTACTCAAAGCAATTACACTTAAGATGTTAACTAAGAGCTTTAACCTGTTTTTAACACTTAAACACTTACAAGAGTCCTAGCTACAGGCAGAGACTTTATAACAGAATTAAGTCTCTTGTAAGTATTGAAACTTTTTCTAACGCTTAAGGTGTTAGGCAGATACACTTTAAAGACACTGTAAGAGTGTTGTAACTCAATAAGCGTTATAGTTGAGTTAACTAACGCCTAAAGCTTTAATGTAATTCGCCATTGTTTTGGTGGACTCTAACCTACAAATTTATTAGGTTATTCAATATTTGACATCAAGATACTTCATTATTTATGTTACTCTTGCCATTATATGGATGCCACTTAATTTATCATGCCACTGGCCAAGAAACAAGAATAGAAAATGATAAAAACTTTAGATGTATATTTTAATGTTCATAAGTTTTATTAGAAATCTTTAATAAATCCTGGGCGCGTTAAAATTGAGATGGGAAACATGGTATACACTTACCGTAAAATCACAAGGGCAGATTGTTTTCACTTCATGTCACACACACTTCCAATTTAATTCACTTTCAATTAATACGACTCCATAGCTGTCAAATATTAATACCTATACTAACTATCTGACTAGAAATATGACCATGTTTCTAGTTTCCGTTCTAAACTCAAGTGGCTCCCTATCCGTTATCGCCGTAACTCTCACATTATTTCGCTTCTGTATAATATCCTTTTTAACCCTGCAACTCCCCGCTATCTCAAAGAACGTTTTAGTTTTTTAAATTCTGTTAGATGTTCTAACAATTTGCTATTAACTGTGCCTTCATCATCTACCAAATTTTACAATAGTTCGTTCACTATTAATTCTATCCGACTGTGGAACTCTCTCCCTCTTGACATCAGACAAGCAAAATCTATCGGCAACCTCAAATCCCTTCTTAAAGAACATTATTTGTCTCTCCCCTAACCCTGATTGTATTTTTGGCTGACTGTTTATGTATCATTATATTTGTGTTTGTGTTATTTGTATATATGTATGATTGTGTGTGTATGTTTATATATAGAGGTATTTATGTACGTTTATTTTTATAATTTCTTGATTTTTGATTGATAATAATCTCTGCACCACCTACTGCATAATCTAGTTTTATCTCTTTCTCCGATACCCAAAGGTTGTCTGGAAGAGATCGCTCTTCAGCGATAAGACCGCCTGTTGTCTACCTCTACCTACATGTTATTGTATTGTTTCTCTATGTAACTGCTTTGTTTGTGTGAGGTGTGCAATAAAGAGTATTTGTATTGTATTGTATTGTATCTGCGCCATTTTGTCGGAAGACTATATTTGTCTCATAATTTTATGGGTAAAGAAAAGAGTAAGATGCTCACTTTATACTGCGTAAGAGCTAGACTCTTATAAGACTCTCAGCTAACACCTTAACCTGTAATTCGTGGGCTTCTTTCGTAGTTATAAGGGTGTTAGAGCACGCTATAAGACCTTTTTTACAGGCATTCTTAACACCTTAACACTTGGCTGGAACCGATATAAGAATGATATAAGGGTTATTTTAACGCTAGTGTGCTAGTTGGGTAGGTATACAGGGCATCCCACGGCTATGCCACATGGAGGGAAAGTACCTTGAATATTGTAGATGGAACATTTTACAGAAAGAAGACATTATTTTGATTTTAAAAACAATTTAAATTGCAATCATAGATTTTAAAATAATTACATGGTTGAACCGGGAATCGAACCTGCTACAAGAGAAACAATGATAAAATTCATCGTCTTCCTTTTATTTCTGACACTATGTTGTTTAGCAAAAAAGAATCCTTATGATGAAGCCTTTCGATCGGTATGATAAAGCTACAGGGTAATTTTTTTTCTCATGTAGCGGGTTCGATTCCCGGTTCAACCATGTAATTATTTAAAAATCTACGAATGCATTTTAAATTGTTTTTTAAATTAAAATAAAGTCTTGTTTCAGTAAAATGTTCAATCAACAATATTCAAGGTACTTTCCCTCCATGTGGCATAGCCGTGGGACGCCCTGTATATCAACAACTGATAAACAATAAAACGTAGGTATACAAAAGTGTCAGACTAATGTACAAAAGGGTCATCGCTCCATCTATGGCATATGGGTTAAAGGTGAATGAAAGTCACCAGGTCTAGACTAAGGAAATATCAAGGGCTTACTTATGTACTCTCTCCCGGGCATGGCCAACGCCTCCGCCTCCTTGCAGCAGAACTGCTGGCTGGCTGAGTCACCGGAACGAAACGGAACGAAGCGTGCCTTTTATTAACATTGACAATACTGTATACACCGACAAGTACCTAGACGAATCAGCGGGTCGATCACGTAACGCATTGTCCGCGCGTCAACTAGATCTAAATGTCACTTTTTATATGGAAAAATGACAGTTGGATCTACCTAACTTCCGTTCAAAATGTTACGTGATTACCCCCCTGGTCGACATCAGTAAGCTCTCGGTACAAACCTCTGGGTACAGAGTGTACATATATTAACCAAGTTATGGCCAATCGAATTGAATTTATAAAAATTACGACGGTATTGCCCTCATTAACCTTACAAAATACCGCCCCCACAGATTCTGCCCCGCCCACTCGCCAAATGAAGAAATGGCCTTATAATGGCCCATCTGCAGCATAGCGCTGAATTGTATTGTTGATTGCTACTCGTAATATCCATTTGACTAATGTATTAAGATTGGCTTCGCATGGGCCGTCTGCCCGTTGTCCTCGGGAAGACACGTCCGAGGCTGGCGTCGCCCACAAACTTATTGCTTGGCACATTCACTGCCAAGAATCGCTACGCTCGTAGCCGATCCCGTAGTTTTCCCGCTAAGTAGCGGAAAGTGTCTACGGCGTAGGCAGTGAATGTATTAATCTTGGATAAGACATTCGTCACTTCTAACAAGGTATGCGAGTACTGGAATGAAGAATATCTCATCCACATCGAAACATTACATTATAGAAACCATTATAAATACGCCCCCTGGTTTGTACCCAGTCGAGACATTCGTCAATAAACTAGCGGGAACTTCGGGAGAAACGAGTCAAAGTAAAGAATAAATATATTTTCACTTCTCATGCTCTAAAAGTTCGTCTTTATGTCGTGCGTAGGCGACATAAAGTCGCTTTTTATGCTCTAGAGCATAAAGTAAAATCTTCGTCGAAGACCAAGGCAATCGCTGCAACAGCCACAGGAACATCTTTAACTTCATACAACAACCTCTTTATTTTATTTCGTTTCGTTCGTATTCTAAGACCAAGGCAAAGATACCAACAGCCAAAGTACACAATAAAACTTCATGAAATAAACTTATAATTTGTATTTCGTCTTATTTATTATTTTTTATATTTGTTTATTTTTCAATTTAGTAGATCAGTATAGTATTTAAGCCATAACAACAACTTATCATAGTTATAAAAAGAAAATGTTTTTATAACTGAGCAGTATGTAACGACCTTAAGTCAGGTGTCACGTCCCTACAGAAAAAAAAAGAAAAAAAAGTTAATTGGCGGGAACCATAATTATTTTTTCATTGTAATATTTGTGTTACAACTTGAAATTGTTTTTTGATTAACGATAAATAATGTCGTCAAGCGAAGAGGAAATAACACTCACTCCTAACACTTTAATGGAGCGGCACGCGGAAAACGTCGTTGAACAGATATTGCCGTCGAAATCTAAGCGAATTTATCTTACCGCTTATGAAAATTTCATGCGTTGGAGGGCGGAAAAACAAGTGAATAGTTTCTCAGAGAGTGTTTTCTTAACGTATTTCAACGAATTATCTAAGAAGTTTAAGCCGTCTACACTATGGAGTGTGTATTCTATGCTCAAGACTACGCTGCAGATGAAAAACGACGTGCATATAAAAACCTACGTGAAGCTCACATGTTACCTGAAAAGGCTTTCCACTGGGCACAAAAGTGTAAAATCCAGGGTTTTCAATGCGAATCAAATCGAAACATTCTTAAAGACCGCTCCGGATGTAAGATATTTGGCTGCAAAAGTACGTAAAACTCTACATTGTTAAACAGCAATTTAATATTGTACAATAATTCATTACCTAGTACTTATATTAGTGTGCAACGTTGTAATAATGATTACTATTTTAATTGTAGGTGGCGCTCATATATGGAATCAGTGGTGCATGTCGAGGTATAGAACTTATCAACATTACTGTGGATGACGTGAAAACGGACACTCAGTTGCAGGCTATAAACTTACCTGACACAAAAACAAATAAAGAAAGAACATTCGTCGTCAAAGGCGAATACTTAAATATAGTTAGAAAGTATCAAGCCCTACGTCCAGAAAATGTGGCAACGAAACGGTTTTTCCTTAATTATCAAAACGGGAAATGTACACGGCAACCCATAGGACGCAATAAATTCGCTGCAATGCCAAAGGAGATAGCAGCCTTTCTCAAATTAGAAAACCCTGAAAAGTACACAGGCCATTGCTTTCGACGAACTTCAGCTACGCTGTTAGCCGATTCTGGAGCAAATCTCACAACATTAAAGCGACATGGCGGCTGGAAGTCTGACCAAGTGGCAGAGGGCTATATTGAGGAATCCATAGAACAAAAAGCTAAAATTACCGACTTGATTACCGAAGGAATCGACATAGTCCCAAATGAACCAGGCCCATCTAGTGCTAACTTACCATTGGAACAGAGCTTAAATGGTAATCCCGTTCCTTCAAAAGAACCTGAAGTTGACAATATGCCAAATATCGCATCACAAATACAATCTAATACAACATTAAATATGCCAGGAAAAACGATTACTTTAAATATTTCTCATTGCTCTAATGTAACTTTCAATTTTAATTAAATTAGCATTTACTATATTTACATGTTGCTGTTTCATTTCCTCGCAATCGAAGTGAAAAGTAGAGTGTACAACTCGTCCATAAAACCCATTTTACACTCGACTTTATATCTATCCTCGCTCGCAAGCTCGCTCGGATGGATAAACGTCTCGAGTAAAATGGTGCGTTTTATGCACTTGTTGTACAATCTACTATTTAATCCCCAATATTTAGTCGCTGGCACGTATCGCCCCGCCGTACTTCGTTTATAATTTGAGATTAACATCCTCACGTTTTAATTAATTTAGAAATAGTGTACCTGGTTTACTATGTGCAAAGTAGATTTTAATTTTAAACCTGCCTCCGGACAGCTCTAAGTGTATTTTATACCCTTGACTCTAATTAATGAAATATGTTTTATGATAGAACTCCACCATTTCTAATGTTTTATACCTATTAATCTTATGTTGAGTAATCATTGTTACTAAATACATCATACGGGTCTATGACCTATTGGTCGATCACGTAACGCTATGCGTTATGGGTACGCGCGTCAGGTAGATCTAAATGTCACTTTTTGTATGGGAAAATGACAGTTGAATTGTCCTAACGTGCGTTCGAAAAGTTACGTGATCATCCCTCTGCTGTCCGATCACGTAACGTATTGCACGTGTGTCAGGTAGATCTAAATGTCACTTTTTCTATGGGAAAATGACAGTTGAATTGTGGATGCTGGCGGCATTTTCACGCTGAATTGCAATGCTGATGCGTTGCGCGAGAAGGCCGCCAGCTCTTCGGTCACCAGTTACATCGACCAGACGTATCGCGATTTCTGCAAATAACTTATGCGCACTGGGACCCCACGGACCGAGGGTCCCGACGCCAGAGGGTACAAAGTCGTACTCTCTGGCGAGGCCTCTATATTTATTATATTTGAGATTTTCAGCGTTTTCCGACGCTGCACCCGCTTTAGAAGTATGTCTACACATGTAGCGTCCCACACAAGCATCCGTCCCAACCTCCACGGAACCAGAGACACACCATCAGGTCTTTTGCCATCATCTTTGACAATGCCAGGCGGCTCAAGAAGAGCAGGCACATTGATGCTGGCAAGAGACCGGTGGATAATGTCATTAAGTGTCGCATGGCTTGAAAAGAGGCCTGCACTTTTTTGACAACAAAGTCCGTGGTGACTCAGTTGGTCCACGTCCGTGCCACAAGGGCATATGTGTGGAGTGCATATCGTGACCCCAAGCCGCAGACCAGTCGCCAGACGAAAGGAGGTCGGATCCAGGAAGGTACCGGTATTTGGAGAGGGATGGACATGTAGCCAGTGACCGGCCTCTCTGGCTCCGACCGCCAAAAATCTTGCGCGATCTGGACCTGAGCTGCGGCTCAGAATCGAAATACCCTCTGAAATACAGATACTCTATTATATTTTAGATAGATCGGTGCTTTACTTACAGCGTTCAAAATCTAGTTTAGAGAACGTGAAATATGTTTTTAAAGAACATTTAAAGGTCGTAGCAAGATAAGAGAAGAAAAAATGCCCTTCATGATTAAGTGCTGTTTTGTTTTTCTATAGTTACTTATAAGTAGTAGTACAACTGTGCCAAGTTTTGTTGAAAAATTCCCAGTGGTTCAGCCGGAAAAAATAAAATCCGAATTCATGAAATATGACTTTTCTCTAAAACTATTAAACTTTATCAAACAATTTTATTTTTATTTTGATTAGTTAAATACTATATAATATGTCCTGAAAAGAAATTGAGTCTCCATTTTTAACATTTCAAAAAAACTTGGCACAAATGTATAACTAGATATAAGTAACTATAGAAAAAAATCAGCTTTTAATCATACAAAGGCATTTTCTCTTTCCTTATCTTGCTACGGCCTTTGTGTTATAGTCGCTTCAATATTTTTCTCAAACTTGCAATAAAATGTTGACATGACTTACTTCAAATTAGGTCCGGAAATACTACTTATCTGGTGCGATGAGTAAAGATGATATGTAAAGCAATTTCATACAACCTCACACACCTAGGCCTGCAAAGCTATCGACTTTTGTTAATATACGTCAAATTGTAATTGTGACACTGACACAACGAGAGGCATTCAACCATCAAAAAAAAACTTTAGAACTAATGTAAATGTAACCGGGTAAACGGTTACCTCAAACAGATTAAAAAAAAAGTTTGGCGCGTAAATTAAAAAAAGGTTTCTTTTCGTGTTGGCCACATGTCACAATAGTGCGTAATTATTTACAAACTTTCTAATAAAAGCCATCTATCTCGAAATGTGTTCGGACGAAAGTGACTTAAGGAATAAGCGGAATAATAGTAAGAAATGTGGGAGTGGGACACAATTCTAGGTTATGATGTGACAGCATTGAGAGCTGTCATTTCCTGCTTGATTGACACTTGTTGTCATTGATAATGTTTTGTTCAGAAACGTATTATTTGGTTGTATTAACCTACGAATAAAACAATTTGACTATATTTTTATTTTTATTTCATTGCAAGTTTGAGAAAAGCACTATACAAATCTCGGCGAGAAACGGGGTTGCCGGCCGCGTATCCTTATCCTACTTGGCCTTCTATTCTGGGATTCTGGGTCTATATCTACTTGGCCTGCAACCCTTCGTTTCCCGGCCTCTATAGTAATGTACTATTATGCGTCGTTCTTATTTTTATGCACACAGTCGCAACCGTGTGGATGTCATGTCACCAATGATGATCATAAGTATCCGAATTTTCATTTCGGCATAAGCCAGTTTTCTCGAAGACCCCAAAATGTTTGACTTTTTTAGAACACCTAACCGGGATCGGAACCAGTTTTTTCAAAAATCCCCGAAGTAATCTAATATTTTGAGTTATTTTAGGCTCTTTATGTAGAACTCTATCGTGTATTTAGGTAACATATTCGTATTATTAAACTGCCCAATCAAAAATGATATCATAACCAAAGAACGAAATAATACCGGTTTAATCTGTATGGAGAAAATACCGGTATCCGATCCCTGCACCTAACTCATTGCGAATAACCCATTAGGTTTCAAAGAAAAACGGCTTCTTGCCGAACTAAATATTCGGACAAACGATACAGTTGGGATATGAAATTTATTGATTGCGATAGGTAACCACAAAAATAACAACTTCGATGCAAATGAAATTAAAATGGTTCTTATTGTAAAGCTCCATTAAAACACACTTCGTAGATCACATAATTTTATTATTTTCCTTTCTTAACTTTGAGCTACACAATTATTTCATTATTTACATATTGACTCTTAAAACTATGTACCTATTTACGTAACAATAAGCAACAATTTCGACGGCGACGCGTCGACGTCGCGCCGTACTGCGGGGGGCCGCACTTCTCAACAATTTCAAGATATTATAATATCATCCGCAAATTATTTTACACATTAAACAAACATATGTAAAGAGGCTGTAAATACAAATACATACACATACTAGTGATTTATTGCAATCATTCACGATTCGAAAATACTAAAAGACTATATATATTAGACAACTGATTTAAAATTGTATGTAAGTATACATTATCTAGGCATTTCACATCTGTTCAAGCGGATATTTTTTATTCTAATTAACTCATTCCTTGGAACAAATGGACAGCACCTCATAATTTCAAATAACAAGTACTTATCTATTTTCACACATGAAACAGATACCTAATGATAATTTCTTTACAACAGTAGTAGTACAAATTGTACAATAGGTACGTACTTACATGTAAATCAAAATTATTCGAATAAAAACTGATTCGAGTAAAATTCTCCAGCGCTTATATTGCCCGCGGTAATGTTCACCTGTGAAGTAGGAACGCCGCGATACGAAATGAAGATTACATTAGGTACCTAATTAGCAGCTCCGCCAGAACAACAAATGGAACTTATTATCGTAGTTGCTGCAGTTTAACTGTTTTAATTAAATTGCAGAAACTACCTTGTTCCGTACAATGGCCGGTACGGTGGTAATGAGTATTGAATCGATTAAAACGGAACTGCAACTAGATCTCCAGAGACTGCCGTGTAGCGGAAGAGTTTATGTAAAAAATTAAAGGCAGGCATAATCCTGACGCAAGCTTGTTCCCAAATCCGAATCGCAGGATTCACAAAATTACAATTTCCGAGTAGGTATGCGCATTTCAAAAGAATCACTATATAGGTAAAGATATTAATTTACAAAATAAATAATTTATATATTTTTTACAAAAATCGATATTTTTTTGCTTAAATTGAATAATAAAATGACTATTGATATGATATAGTATACCTACATGCGTAATGTTGCGCTACACACCGCAGGAGTTGCCAGGCGACGTTTCCCGCCTGCGCCGCCATAGAAACCTAACGGGTCGCGCGGCGTGTCGCGCAACTTTAGGCACGAGCACGACCTAAGGTTACTTATTATTTATTTGAAGTGACACTCATAAAAATATACTGAATGTTGATCGTGAATACAACCAAAAGAGATCGAATCATCCTTTTGCGAACTTAGCATTTTGTATACAGTTATTGTACCCCCAATTTGTTTTAATTTTGATCCGTTTTCAAGATACGCGATAAATCCACGTGTTGGTGTAAAGTGATTTGATCTACACATCGATTGGAAATTTTTATTATAGGGGTGGCGGCCCGATCAAAATGGGAGCTGGGCGGGCGGCAAGTTGCGTTGTTGCGATTGTCAACTTGTTCCAAACAACATTAAACTAGGACAACGAAAGTTTTAATGTACACAAACATATTCATTCATGGAAATTCCTTTAAGTAGTCGACATTTAATGACACTAGGGCAACCCCGTTATAGAGGGTACTTTTAAACATTTGAATACGTAAATTTCACCCTTTTTACAAGCTTTAAATTAACTTTGTCGTGCTTCAATTTTGCAAACCTTTGACTAACTTCCAGAAGTCAGATAACAATGATACGTTATGCAAGTGAAATGCGTGGTTAGTCAAGCCACTAATATACGTCCGACGACAATGCAACATTATGGTACCATGAAACTAGCTAGTCTGGTGATGGAGACAACGCGTGGCTGCCCAACTCCCAAAATACAAAATACTAGCTTCTGCCCGCGACTCCGTCCGCGTGGAACTCGTTTATATCGCAGCTCCATACAAACTTTCACCCTCCATTTCATCTCCTTAGGGGATGATTTCCGGGACGAAAACTATTTTATGTCCTACCTCGAGACTCAAACTATGTATATACCAAATTTCATCTGAATCGGTTCAGCGGTTTAAGTAGTTCCATACAAATGTTCACCCCCTATTTCATCCCCTTATTAGGGGCTTATTTCCGGGATAAAAACTATCCTATGTCCTTTCCCGGGACTCAATCTATCTCTATACCAAATTTCATCTAAATTGGTTCAGCAGTTTAGGCGTGAATAGGTAACACACACACTAATTTCGTATTTATAATATTAGTGTATGGATAAACTCGTCGTGTTCATTGGAACCTTCTCAATGAGTAGGTACCTACCATTGATGACTGTGCAAAAAATAGTAGGTAATAGTCGGTAATAACAGCTTACACACTTTTTTTTTGTTTATTACTTATTATTACATAAGTTTGCTTGTGTCCAAATTGTAACGTTTTCTGTTACGGGTCAATTATATAAAGTTTTATTCGTAAGTGCCCTATTTGTCGGCCATCACAGTAATAATTATCCAAAAACAGTAACATTTTTCTAAACATTTTTTCTCTTCACCTCACTCACGTTCATAGATATTTGTTTAGGATGCACACCACTCGTTACTTAGACAGGTACTCATATTAATCCGAATCCGATCTTTAAATTAAGCTTAATGCATCCAAAAACTTTTATAAATAAATAAATATCGTGGGACAATTCACACCAATTGATCTAGTCCCAAACTAGGTAAAGCCTGTACTATGGGTACTAGACAACGGATAAACATACTTATATAGATAAATAAATACTTAAATAGATATTACACATCCAAGACCCGAGAACAAATATTCGTATTCATCATACAAATATCTGCCCCGACCGGGAATCGAACCCGGGACCTCAAGCTTCATAGTCAGGTTCTCTAACCACTAGGCTATTCGGTAGTTATTTTACATATGTCACTTATGTCCCTGTACAATTTTATTTCAGTATGCATACAATTTTATTACCGTAGACACTTTATACATACATATGTATTTCCTTTAGTTTGAGAACGCCCCTACTACATACAATTATTTTTTTCTTGGAAAATCCAGTTTTATTATTTTTATACAATAACACCTGGATGACCACCCATTTTCTGTCTTTATTAATACAATACAATACAATACAAATACTCTTTATTGCACACCTCACACAAACAAAGCAGTTACATAGTAGTAGTAGTTAGTATTAATATGAGTTTCAAAAGTATTGAAATCGAATTAGATACCACATTCAAAGAGGTCTTGTTTTTATTTTGACGCAGACCTGTATACCTACTTTGCTAACAGTAAAATATTAGGTATCACACAATTCCAATAACAAACATGCCAGCTGAAAAGTCAGCAGAGGCATGCCAGGTATCCCACAATAGCAGAATAAGGCCGAAGTCAATACTTTTAAAATAAATGGCACCTATCTAATTTTACATGACACGTAATGACTTAAAGCATTATATACAGTAATCGCGTTTTAATACCTAACTAGACATACCACAGTGTTTGTGCTCGATTAAAATTATGGATTAGCGTAGATACATTCGTTAATCAGTATATAATATGTCCCTAAATCGTAGTCTATGCCAGAAGATATAGAGAACAGTGGGACCTCACAAGCACGAAATTGAGGCTATGAGTTCATAAATGGGTTGTCAGTTTAGTTTGTACATAAGATTTACATTCTCTAATAAAGAGGGTTACAAATTCCTAGAAAGTTCCTAGATTCTATAGGTAGAGTTTATCAGAAAGTAAACAATTCGACTGCCACTTGTGGACTTTTATGCCTAGAAAATAAGCTAAATCACTGCGTAGACGTATAAATAATAAAGATTTTACCCGCGACGACGCACACCCTTACCCGCTGAGGATAAATAGGAAATTGAAAAAGAAAGTCTGTGAGAGAATGGTGAGAGAGAGATCTACGTTTTTAAATGTAAAATACACAGGGTGACGCCGAAAGGCAACAGCTCGTCAAACGAAACTAAATGTGTTGGATAGGTTATACCAGAACAATTTTTATTACTCCTACACGTGCTGTCCGCTGTTCAGTTTAATCAATTTTCATTCGCCGATACATTTCATAAAACTTTATTGCACAGTCAAAAAAGGCATCGACAGGTAGGTACAATAATTAATAATTGAACATTAAAATTTAGTCATGTCTCCACTTTGTAACCTTTAAAAAATTAACTAAAAGAGTGCTCTAATCGTCCACGTGAATGAAAACAGACCGACATTTAGAAAATTATGTCGACTATATACATAAATGTGATGTTACATATATCACAAGTGTAAAAACCTGATTTGAATGATATGTCACAGTTGATTTATAATTGAAACCACAATACATATACTACCTTAGCACTTAATGACAAATTGATAAATACCGATATTTATCCCTCTTGGCATTTGTATATAGTGACTTTTGATATGTTAAATATAAAATGCTTTTACTTTGGTTAGGTAATACAAATCTTTGGATCTTGAGGTGATAAAATAACGATGGTATTAATGATTACTTCGATAATGGCACATATCTAACGCGTAAGTATAAACTTTCATTCGGCTGCACAGAGGCAAGCGTATTTTACAATTATTTTATCTAACCGAAGGTTTTTGCACCATCAACAGTTTGCCGAACACAGCATCAATGTCAAGTCTCCGTGGAGTAGGTATATTTAAGTGCTAAGTCGTAGTGATTGGTTGGCGGCGGCGCGCGCGGCGAGCATGGCTAGGGCGGGCAGCAGCGCGGGCAGCGGCGGCGCGGCCAGCGCGCGCGCCGCGGCGCCGGGCTGGCCCGCCGCTCGCACGCGGTCTGCGCGCGACGCGCCCTCGGTCAGCTCGCGCGAGCGCGCGTACCCCTTCATGCGCTCGCCCTGCACGCTCTCTTCGTTGCTGCGCCAGTACACCGTGGCTATTGTGGCGAGACACTGTTGATCCAACCAAAATTGAACATTAATTAAATTGCTAGATTCTTTTGTTTGCGAATCTTTGAGTTAAAAACTAAAAATAAAATCAAAACCATTTTGGTAATGGAGAAACTCAAACCTTAATTGAATTGTGATTCATTAGAATCAGTTGGGTGGTATTAACCATAAAGTGTGTAAGAAATATTAAAGTTCAATACCCATTTTCTATAATACAGTCGCAGAATTGTTGAGTCACTTGCAACTTGTCTTAATTTAGTCGTTTAGTGTGAATCGGGTTTGATTGCTTATACTCGTATATAGAAAGAACACGGAGTGATTTGCATTACGCGGCTAAATAAGTTACAGTGTCAAGTGGCTCCACGATCCCGCTTCGCGATTGTACATAATATGCGTCATGTAACAAGGCCCTCAGTCTAGCAAAACAATATGAGTATAGTATCAGTCATTTAACGATCTTTCCACGGATAATCTACAGTCCCATAAATTTGACTACTCAAAATCATTATTATATTTACGTTAGTAACCACTGGCATTTCTGTGTCATATAAAATATGAAAGTACCTGGGTCGTTCTTCTTTTTTACCGACAATGAACCGAGGTTTTTCTGTTTTTTTGGTTTTTGAACTATCGAAAATTGTGGTTTTGAAGTGCGATTTTTAAAAAAAATGCATAGGTTTCTTCATTAGAACTAATTAAAGTTTCCTTTCTGGCCAATATAAATATTTATTTACGGTTGGTTTCTAAAAAAAAACATGTGACAAAGTGGACTCTTTCAGTGGGGACAACATTTTATTTTACCACTCTGTTACGGCATTCTACGAAAAAAAAACATAAAAAAAAATGCTAGATAGAGAAAATGAAATATTAAATATCACTAATTAATAAAATAATATGGACGTTCATTCGAACATTATAAAACCGTAAACATCATTACTCAAATGAGATGCCGTAATAAGAAGAAGGACAGGCTATTGTCGGTCGAAAAGAAGAACGACCCACCTACCGTATGTAGGTACCTATAATGTTTTTTTATGTATGAAAAGCTAAATAATTAAAACGTAACAATCTGTAGGTATCCCTGTATCGTGCATATTTTTAAGCACTCTAGCAGTAAGTAGACAATTTAAAGCTTTGTCAAATTTCAAAGTTGTCGAAACACCGATTCATCAATTGAATATGGCACGAGTGCTATTTAAACAAAAAGGCAGATTTCTGCGGCCTCCGAACTTTCTGATTTAATTATTCACTTGTTGGGTGAACTACAAAATTCAAATAGCCACTGTATGGTATAAAAGCAAAGGTTTAGTGGCTACGGTTTATAAAATGCTAATTTCATAAATGTGTGATGGTTGTTGATATTAATATGAAATAATAATTAAACCCATCGAGAAACTCTTAAACTTAGTGTTATTTTGAAGTGTCTTAGGTGAGTACGCAATTCATTTGCAGCTATATAGACATTTGTATACTATTAACCTTAAAATTTCTTAGTTCCTGAAAATGTTAACCTCAAAGTAAGTGAGTGGTATTTTCTGTCCGCTACGCGAGGAGAAAATCTCACTACCTGGCCAAGGCAAGTCGTGAAACTTTAGACAAACCACGGGCGGTAATTCGTAAAGCCCCGATCGCACAAACACCTGCGATCTGGGGCACTCACGAATTCACCGCCCTAGGTATGTAATGTACAATTATGTGTCATCACCAGGGAGCGAAACTATGGTGCCGATGACAGCCGTATGACGTCAAGCTACATACAGAGTGTTTTTATCGAGATTACCTAATACCTAATAAAATAACAACTTATTGGCACCTTCTCTTTATCATGTCAATATGTAAGGAATGTTCAAACACAATGTATATTGTTCATGAATAAACTTCTATGACTAACAAGATTGTTGGAAACAACAACCAACTTCCGTTTCATTTTTTTTATTTGTAAATATAATCGAAGTATTATTGTTTCGCTTGAGCGAAGTCGCTATGGAATGGAGTCCATGCAGCCGTATTTGCAGAAGTTTTTTCGTTTTTTTTATTATATTGCCCTGAATGTGTGAAATATATATAGGTATGTCAATAAGAAAGAAGATGCCATATTATGTTAAAACTTTAAGCGTTCTGCATACTTCGTCATCCAACGAAACATTCGTTGTGTTGTTTCGTTTACTTGAAGAATAATATTTTTTGTTAGAATTAAATTACCCAATAAAAATGTTATGCGTATCGTTTCTTAATATTTAACTACATAATTTTTTGTAT
This sequence comes from Epinotia nisella, assembly GCA_932294315.1. Lineage (NCBI taxonomy): Eukaryota > Metazoa > Arthropoda > Insecta > Lepidoptera > Tortricidae > Epinotia > Epinotia nisella. Next base: position 10,648,858 of record OW028674.1, read on the forward strand.
AAATATTAAACATTTTTATAACTAAACATTAATATTTATATTACCATTATTACATTATTAAGAATCGTTGAGGTGTTGCAATGTTGTTTTAAAAAACATCCGACTATGCGACTTTGCGTCATAATGACGTCACCGGCACCAAAGTTTCGCTCCCAGAGGGCCTACCGCGAAACGAAATTCGTTTTCGTTCGTGTATCTCCGTTTCTGTTGCACTTGCATGTTCGAGCGACAAAGAGGGAGATACACGAACAAAAACGAATTTCGTTTCGCGGTAGCCCCTCTGGTCATCGGCCAATGGATAAATGGATCTAGACAAATCATGATATGGAACTATTTCATAATTTATAATACTAAACCTGTAATATACAATACTAAATACTAAACCTAAGTTACTAAAGTACTAAATTGAAAAGGATTGCATTAGTCTAGCCAACGTGTTGGGTGTGAAAATGCAACCATCATAATTACACATCATGCATCATGCATGACTAACGTTCGACTTCGAACACACCGGGAAATTACTTGTACTTTTTTAATGCACTTATTTATAATACTCGGAACTAGTACAAAATCAACCAAATATAGGTAAATATAGCAGTAGTGGTTGGCGTAATATTTCTACCTGGGGGCACGGTAGTGCCCCGCCAAGTCGAGCAAAACAAAGAGGCACGGCTGTACCATCCTTTTCTCGAAGCCATTCAAGCCATTTTCAACATCCTGTAATTTTGTGCTGGCTAAAGCTAAACTCCTGCATTTTCAGTAACTTATAGGGCATCATATATGGCTTAGATATATTCTCAATAACATTCAATTTGAACTTTTAGTATATTGCCCGTCAAAGTACCTTAGGTTTGTCACTGACATGCTCAACGACTTACTTACTGATGATCAACATAATTCTAAGGTACTTCTAGTACACCCAAAAGCTCCAAATTATAACATATATATTCATAAAAAAACCTAAAATTATTGCAATTTCAATCACGTTTCAGATATAAAAACTGCATAATTAAGTTTGTAATCCTATATAAATACATGCGATTACAAAGTTACTTTTGTAGTTCCTGCAAATAGTAATAGAAAAGTAGGTATAGTGCACGATACGATTTATTTGAATGTGGTTAGTGTTAGGTGTACGATGCACTAGAAATATATACAAAACGTTATTTACGGTTGGTAAAATAACATAAACTTTAAAAACTAAAGGGGTGGGAATGAACTATATGGTATTTTATTACATTTGCAAACTGCATTTGTTATTTTCTCGCAATCGAAGTGAAAAATAGTGTGTATAATCGGGCATAAATGAGCCATTTTATCCCTCGACTTAACTGACCACCCTCGCCGGTGGATCGGGTGGATATAAACGTCTTGGGTGAAATGGTTCGTTTCATGCACTTGTTGTACAATGTATTATTTCATACAGTTTAATTCATCAAGCAAATAAAGATTAATAAGAATGCTTGACTTATTTCTACGAAATATCTCACAACTTTTTACTATGGAAAAGTTTCGAGACTTGGCCTATTTTTTACATGGAATGTTTTTTATGGGTTGATCTTATTTTTGAAACAAATATTGTGTCAGCCCGCAGGTATTTGTAGCCCAAGCCGAAGACAAGAGCTTGCCTCTGTATGGGAAACAGTTGCAATACCACCAATCTAAGTATTTTTTTTCTCCTTACTTTGCCAGAAGTTGGGTCATATCAATATTGTAGTCTCCACAACGCATTATTATACCTACATGTTGTCCAGCATTTGCTGATTGAATAATCATCCGATTAATAGATCTAACCTAAATAAGGCAACCAACGGCCCCTGTTCGAGATCCGAGAACCACTAATTGATTGGAGGTCGAAGCTTATCTGTCTTGAAAACCATATGAATTTCGGCGAACAACATAACTAATGTAAATACAAAATTAATGCAATAATCATTAATGATAGTTGGGTCAAGTGTACTGGGTAAAGATACAGAAGGCGGTAGGTACTTCGACACAGCGCGGATACTCCGCAGGTTCCTCCCTCCTTTGCCCGCTGGCGGTGTCTCGGCGGTACCCAGATTTCTAATAATGTGTTTAAGTATATTTTTAGGGTGTCTGTCCGTCTGTCACAGCAGATTTGCTCCGAAATTACTGGACCGATTGAGATGAAATTTGGTACACATATGTAAATTGGTGACCCAAAGATGGACGCGTAAAGTTAATTAATGAATTCTGAACAACGGGGCCACTTTTGAGTTTCGCAAACTCTATTGTGTGACATATCAAATGAAAGGGATTGTTGTAAGCATCTCATATATTTTTTTTTATAATTTCAGCAAAAACAGATTTGAAGTAATTTAGGAAAAAATACGAAAATTGACCATTCCCCCCTTATCTCCGAAATTACATGGCTTAAATTTCTGAAAAAATATGGAAAATATTTCCTTGCCTAAACATTACAGGAAAACCTATAAGAAGTTTGAGTATTCAAAGTAACGGGAAAATTCTCAATATGTTACGGAACCCTCACCACGCGAGTTGAACTCGCACTTGTCCGGTTTTTTCGGATGTATTTGCTTTATACCTCACTTAAAAAGAAGTATAATAAATGATAATATTGACACGTCACAAACAAGTGCTTACCTATGTAAATACCTATAATTATGATTTCACGACTGCCAATCGATCCTGAAAAGGCTCGTTGGAAAACTTCTCATATTTTCTCCACCTGAAATGCTTCGGCTTGACCTAGAAGCCGAGCTGGAAGCTGGTAATTTGAAGGCCGTCAGTGAACTGTAGTAAAACGATCGCACCCTAAGTTTCAAGTTCTCCTGTCTGAAGTGCTTATGTTCGACCTTGGAAGTCGAGCTCGAAGCTGCTGGTCTCAAGGCCAATAGTAAAATGTAGGTCGCTATGTAATAAAACCAGCAGAACCAATGTAACCGATATAGCCCTCCAAATCGCTAAACTTAAGTGGCAGTGGGCGGTACACATTGCACTTAGAACCGATGGCCCTTGGGGCGGGATGGTTCTCGAGTGGCGACCACGTACCGGGAGTGGACTGAGAACCGGTCATTGTGGCGCTCTTTGGGGAAGGCCCGCTGGACGTATCCAGCAGTGGACGTCCTACGGCATATATGATGATTGATGAAGTAATAAAAAGTGTTCGCACCTTAAGTTTCAAGTCCCCCCGCCTGAAGTGTTTCGGCTTGACCTTGAAGTCGAGCTCGAGGCTGGTGGTCTCGAGCCCGTCCGGGTGCAGCTCGTGCGCGGGCGGCTGCAGCGCCCCGGGTGGCGCCGGCTCCCCGTTCACGTACCACGCGAGCCGCGTCGCGGGCCGCGAGCGCCCCGACGTGCAGTTCACCTGGCCATAGGTTTAAAGTATTTATTGCAAACGAAATTCATACAAAATCCTCCTTCGTTGTCCTCATCCCATTTACTTGGGGTCGGCGCAGCATGTTTTTTTCTTACATACCTCTTATCGCCCGTCAGCTCATCACACACTTCCTTCCTATTCATATCGTCTCTCACGCAGTCCATCCACCTTTTCCTTGGTCTACCTCTTCTCTTGCAACCCTCAACATTCATACTTAATGCCCTTCTAGCAACATTACTATCATCCCTCCGCATAACATGTCCATACCACCGTAGGCGATTCGCTCTCAGCTTTTCAGTTACATCATACAAAATATATGGCAACAGTAAAAACTAAATAGGCGACTTCCTGATTTGTTTTGTGCAGTCTGTCAGTTGAGTTCTGTACCAGTTCTTTACTGCGCGAATGCTTTCTGACTGGCGTGGGATGCGCAGAGAGATGTCGCGCCGATTTCCTTACTTCTCAGAATACTGACAGTATTACATTTCCGCAGTAGTAATATCATGTGCGGAAGCGGGCCGGTACGAATGCAGTAAGTTAATTTCAAATTACATAATACCGCTCACCGATCTCGCACCGCCCTGTCAGGAACAGTTACCAATAAACAAAACACACGAACAGTGACGTAGCGAGGACTAATCTGGGCGAAGTCGCATCTGCGAGGCCCTTTTCTTTCAGCCGGGTTGTAATTAATAATATGCACAACACGTTTCAACTTATATTTACTACTAGCTTCCGCCCGCGACTTCGACTAAGTGGACCCGGGATAAAAACTATCCTATATTTTAATCCAGGCTATAAACTAACTTCGTGTAAAATTTCATCCAAATCGATTGAACCGTTTAAGCGTGATTGAGTAACAAACATCTAAACATCCAAAATTCCAAACTTTCGTATTTATAAGGCTGGTTTTAGTGTCACGCGGACCGTCCGCGCGGACAGCTCCGCACGACCAATATGTATGGCGCATTACTCTAAAACGCTCCCCTAAGCTTAATACATCATATGTGATCCGCGCGGATGGTCCGCGTGCGGTCCGCGTGACACTAAAACCAGCCTTAAGCTGAATACATCGTACGTGATCCGCGCGGACGGTCCGCGTGCGGTCCGCGTGACACTAAAACCAGCCTTAAGCTGAATACATCGTACGTGATCCGCGCGGACGGTCCGCGTGCGGTCCGCGTGACACTAAAACCAGCCTTAAGCTGAATACATCGTACGTGATCCGCGCGGACGGTCCGCGTGCGGTCCGCGTGACACTAAAACCAGCCTTAAGCTGAATACATCGTACGTGATCCGCGCGGACGGTCCGCGTGCGGTCCGCGTGACACTAAAACCAGCCTTAAGCTGAATACATCGTACGTGATCCGCGCGGACGGTCCGCGTGCGGTCCGCGTGACACTAAAACCAGCCTTAAGCTGAATACATCGTACGTGATCCGCGCGGACGGTCCGCGTGCGGTCCGCGTGACACTAAAACCAGCCTTAAGCTGAATACATCGTACGTGATCCGCGCGGACGGTCCGCGTGCGGTCCGCGTGACACTAAAACCAGCCTTAAGCTGAATACATCGTACGTGATCCGCGCGGACGGTCCGCGTGCGGTCCGCGTGACACTAAAACCAGCCTTAAGCTGAATACATCGTACGTGATCCGCGCGGACGGTCCGCGTGCGGTCCGCGTGACACTAAAACCAGCCTTAAGCTGAATACATCGTACGTGATCCGCGCGGACGGTCCGCGTGCGGTCCGCGTGACACTAAAACCAGCCTTAAGCTGAATACATCGTACGTGATCCGCGCGGACGGTCCGCGTGCGGTCCGCGTGACACTAAAACCAGCCTTAAGCTGAATACATCGTACGTGATCCGCGCGGACGGTCCGCGTGCGGTCCGCGTGACACTAAAACCAGCCTTAAGCTGAATACATCGTACGTGATCCGCGCGGACGGTCCGCGTGCGGTCCGCGTGACACTAAAACCAGCCTTATACTGGCTTTTCGCCCGCGACTTCGTCCGCGTTTAATACGGTTCCTCAAACAGACTTTCATTTCCTATTTTATCTCCTTAAAATGTGAGTTTTGGTATAATAACTATCTTACGTTCATTCTCATAAATCGATATAGCCAATGTAGGCAAGAAAACGGCACACGTAGACAGACATAGTTTTTCATTTACAAAGTGTTATCAAATACCTAATATCAATTAGAATTTTTGTCGAGTGCGAGTCGGATTTTTTATTTTTCCCATACATTTTAAGACCCAGCGCCTGATGAAGTCAACGAGCAAAATCATTTGGTCTCCATACAAAGTTTCATCCCCTTTTTCGACCCTAAAGGGATGAAATTTGACATAAATTATAGCCTATGTCCTATTCTGATATATAAGGTGTGAAAGGAAAGTTTCATATAAATTCGTCCAGTAGTTTTTGATATTAAGTGGAACGTACATCCAATATCCATCCATACATCCAAACTTTCACGTATACAATATTAGTAGAAAAAGTAGAAATAGTAGAATAGAATTAGTAGAATTAAAAAGCTTATTAAATACATAGATTATAAACGATTTTAAAGTTTGACCTTAGAAAATCGTGACTTCACTTGTTCCTATATCGATCACGTAACGCATTGTACGCGCGTCAGGTAGATCTAAATGTCACTTTTTATATGGAAAAATGGCAGTTGGATCTACCTAACGCGCGTTCAAAACGTTACGTGAATATGAGCGCGTTTTTGACGTTTCATAAAGAGTTGTTGTTTTAACTAACTGTCAGTGAACATCCCTATTACCATCTATCCAAGTGCCCTTCAAACAATCTGGTGGACTGGACTTCTCTCTCTTGCTCTTACTTACACGTTCTAATGCCAAAACAAGTGACTTCTTCCGAACCCGAAGACTCTTTAGGAGCTCACGAACTGCATAGCAGCGGTCAATCCTCTTAGATTATTTCTTCTTATTATTAGTAGACATGCATTTGACATACCAATTTGATTTCAATACGCATCACACTACGGTGCAAGACAATCAAGCACAGATGCCAATCAAGTAGTTAGCCCTTAATTTGACTAGGTCCAGCCGGCTGGACAAATACTTTTACCGTCTCTATTTTTCGCTTGGTTAACTTCGGAGATATTATTCCCCCCGAATTGTATTTTTTTCAACATTTTGCTTTATAAATCTAAGTTTACCACTGTAGAAAGAAAAAAAATGTACTAGAATGTGCAATTCAAGCCCTTTCATCCTCACTTGGCCTACTACTAGACTTTTAATTTTTGCCCCCCTCTTATCCGTCCTTTTTAATAGAAATTAAAAATATAAGCTTTTAAAAAAAATCATTTATATACCTGCACGTGGATTTGTTTTCTTTACAACTATTCCAAATTTCAAATTGATAGCATTAATAATTCCTGAGATATTTAACTTTGTGACAGACAGACAGACGGACGGAGTCGCACCATTACGGTCCCGTTTTTACCTTTTTGGTAAAAACGGGACTTTTTGGTCCGGAACCCTAATAAGCGCTGTTGGAGAAGTTGGAAGATTGACTGATTATTTACAACAGTTTTACTGTGTTGTGCTCGTTATGGGGTTTCAGGGAACTCTTATAAAGTAACTTAGATGGATTTCTCAACGCAATTGACAATTAAATATCTTAACGTAAGTTTTTTTTTGTATCGTGTTAATTTAACCTTTTTTAGGGTTCCGTACCTCAAAAGGAAAAAATGGAACCCTTATAGGATCACTCGTGCGTCTGTCTGTCCGTCTGTCACAGCCGATTTGCTCCGAAACTACTGGACCGAATGAGTTGAAATTTGGTAATCATATGTAAATTGGTTACCTAAAGATGGACGCGTAAAGTAAATTAATGAATTCTGAACAAGGGGGCTACTTTTGGGGGGTAAACTGGAAAATTAAAAAAAAGTTTTGCAAACTGTATTGTGTGACATATCAAATGAAAGGGGCTGTTGTAAGCATCTCAGATATATTTTTTATTTTAGCAACAACAGATTTGAAATATTTTAGGACAAAAGACGAAAGTTGACCATTCCCCCCCATATCTCCGAAATTACTAGGATTAAAATAAAAAAAAAACATGAAAAATAGTTCCTTGCCTAAAGATTACAGGAAAACCTATAAGAAGTTTGAGTATTCAAAAACACTTACGAAATTTAGATTATATACGGAACCCTCAGCACGCGAGTTGAACTCGCACTTATCCGGTTTTTTCTGTATACATGCAATACAAATTCAATCCCTGTCTTGGGCTGCGGGCGATCATGGTTAATTTTTTTTCGTACAAATGATTTCAATGGGCAACAGTGCCTAACGTAATTAAATGTCCCAATGTTTTAATGTCTAGTTAGCACCTATTGTTGATCGCCCTCTTTCCCGCTCACGGAAGGGACCTTTGGAAGCCTACAAACTACCTACTGGGCCAAAACGTAGAGGCCCTTTCGACAATTTAATGAAACGCAAGGGGTACACCTAGCGGGTGCTGTCTTTGTATCTTGTAATATAAATTACACAGTAAATACATGCATGCATTTTACCTGCACGCGGTCTCCGATCTGATAACGAAGTTTGGATCCCGTGATCGTCGGCCCGTGGTCCGGAAGAGCTGGAAAGTAGTACAGGTTTTTTAATAATTGTAACTAACGGCGCGACGTGAAATGCCTACAAACCTACGAGATATTTATAGCAGCTTCAATAAAAAAAAACCTGCCAAGTGCGGGTCAGACTCGCGCACGAAGGGTTCTGTGTCATTATCACAGCTCGGAAGGTCGCTGGAGTCCGAAGGATGCAGGTGGCGCAGGACCGGTAATTGTGGCACTCTTTGGGGGAGGCCTATGTCCAGCAGTCGACGTCTTTCGGCTGATATGATGATGATGATTTGATGAATCATTATCTATAAAAACGGTAAAAAACGCTGTATCGAAGTTTCGAATGAAATAGTCTAACTAATCTTGTTTCCCCATACAAACTTTAGACCCCCAATTCACCCCTTTATGGGGTTGATTTTGAAAAATTATTTCTTAGTGCACCCCTAAACCTTATAAGGAACCTTCGTGCTAAATTTGGAATGCCAGCGGTTTGGGCTGGGCGTTGATTTAAGTGAGTGAGTCAGTCAGTCAGTCAGTCAGTCAGTCAGTCAGTCAGTCAGTCAGTCAAATAGGACTTTTACGTTTATTGATAAAGATAATAGAAATTAAGATTCTTATTATTACTTTTATTTACTACTTTGAGTGGTGTAATTTTTTTTATTTCATTGCATAATGTTTGAGAAAAGTACTATACATGCCTGGCCGTGAAAAGGGCTTGCCGGCTTCGCATCACTATCCGGCCTCCCTACGGTCGGCCGTATATATGTACCTATTCACCCGCCAAGCCTTTCTTTCCCGGCGTCTGCAGTAATGTACTAATAATCGATGGACATAACCATTATCATTGCTACTGAATTAACACCTGTCCGTCGGTGTCGAACGAGACACGGTGGGAAGAGCGACTATTACTCGCCCGACACCTCACAACGGTAGCGTTGGGTAGGTGCAGGGTAAGACTGACTAGACCACTTACCGACGACGATCATGTCCGAGTGGGAAAAGAGCGGCCACTCGCCCGACACCTCGCAGCGGTAGCGTTGGATAGGTGCAGATAAGACCGACTAGAAAACTCACCGACGACGGTCATGTCCGAGTGGTGAGACGCGGTGGGTAAGAGCGGCCGCTCGCCTGACACCTCGCAGTGGTAGCGTTGGATAGGTGCAGATAAGACCGCCTAGAAAACTCACCGACGACGGTCATGTCCGAGTGGTGAGACGCGGTGGGTAAGAGCGGCCGCTCTCCTGACACCTCGCAGCGGTAGCGTTGGATAGGTGCAGGGTAAGACTGACTAGACAATAGACAACTCACCGACGAGGGTCTTGTTCAAGTGGTCAAACACGGTGGGAAAGAGCGGTCGCACGCCCGACACCTCGCAGTGATAGCGTTGGATAGGTGCAGATAAGACCGACTAGAAAACTCACCAACGACGGTCATGTCCGAGTGGTGAGCCGCGGTGGGTAAGAGCGACCGCTCGCCTGACACCTCGCAGCGGTAGCGTTGGATAGGTGCAGGGTAAGACTGACTAGACAATAGACAACTCACCGACGAGGGTCTTGTTCAAGTGGTCAAACACGGTGGGAAAGAGCGGTTGCACGTCCGACACCTCGCAGCGATAGCGTTGGATAGGTGCAGATAAGACCGACTAGAAAACTCACCAACGACGGTCATGTCCGAGTGGTGAGCCGCGGTGGGAAAAACCGGCCGTTCGCCCGTCACCTCGCAGCGGTAGCGTCGGGTAGCTGCAGGGTAAAACCAGCTAGACAATAGACAACTCACCGACTACGGTCATGTCCGAGTGGTCAGACACGGTGGGGAAGAGCGGCCGCTCGCCCGACACCTCACAGCGGTAGCGCCCGCCAGTCTCCAGGATCGCCGGGAACAGTGTTACGTTAGCCCCGTTCGGACTCGATCTCTGCACAAGAAAGAAAAAAGCTTTAAGTAAATATACATTGTATTTTTATGAGTTAATTATTTATTTATTTTAGAAAACAACTTAACGCTAAGTATACATTTTCTGTTTCGCCAAACTGAGGGCAGTTTGTCGAAGAATGTGCGCTCCTTTCTAACATTTAAACATCGTTGTGTCTACCTACTCACTAAATGACTTATTCTAATAACAACTGAACTTAGTATACGATCGACATCACACTCAATCGATAATCTGTGAACCTTATTACAACGGCGTAAAGTCCACAAATAGTTAGTTAAGTGCACTGCCGTTAGTACGCGACAGTATTTAATTGTTTTCAACCTTTGATGATGAATTTCGAATAAAAAGAACTGACCTTACCCCCCATTATATTTCGCAAGTTGGTCCATGTGCGGGCTAAGAGCAGCCCCGCTATTCTGTATTTTCTGTAACTTGTTCACCTCACCTCACCCGTCGCCCACTAATATATCTTGACGCCGCGATTCGCAGTTACTAAGCGTAGGAGATGTCTAGTTTCGTTAGGCGTGACGGATGAGGTGAAGCGAAGGAGCGCTTTCAGAATAACAGCACAAAGCATATAATATGGAGCTGACAAGACATTAGCAAGCGAGCGTGACTATTTTGGAGGCAGTCGCCTTAATACATTACTATTATTTGACGTATGTATATGAATTATATCTTTAGGCCAGCTGTAACTTTTATCATAAAATATGCCTTAATAAAATATTCATTTGTCTATAGTCACATGTCAGGTACTAGTTTATAAACAGTTTTAGTAGTCAAATTGCCAGTTAGTAATATACTTCAAGGTTAATGTATTTTCTATGCATCACCAAATAAATGTCTGCCCTAAGAATAACTTTCTGTTCTGGAATAGTAATTCAGTCAAGAGTCGAATTTCCACCCGGGAGGTCGGGGACCATTGTGAAACTGCGAGTAGGTACCTACGGAGATATGCATCCAAACATCCAAACTTTCACATTTATATAATTATTTAGTAGGATTAGATCAGTAGTTTATAACTCCCCATCGATACACAAATCTCTTCAAGGTTTTGCCTAGATGGGCATTGTACTTACGACTTACGAGTATAATCATGTATTTTCTTTTTGTCTTAATCAATAAATTTAAAAAAAAAACCTAGAAAGACTACGAGTAAAACAATTCAATGCGCTATATGAACGCCACAGTTCTATTAGTGCATAATGCAAGAACAAAAACATGGCTTTGAATGGAGCTCAGTGATTTCATTACAAGAGGTGTTCCTACAGCTGGCAGCCGCGGGGCGCATTGTTTTGAGGCACTGACAGTTTACTTTCAACTGCAGACCTCTTGTATCATGTGCTAGCATAATACGAAATTGAAATGGAAATGTTTATCTCCATCGGGAATTTGGTTAATACATTGGTTTTTGGGTAGGTACATAACGTACCTACAGACAACGGCAAATTTATGTTGTACTTTTGCACCCTATTACATTGTGATGATGAAAACTCTTAACTTATTTTCTGCAATTGAATAAAGTGTGACGACCGATTTAGTTTAGTGGGTAGTGACGCTGCCTACGAAGGCGAAGGTCCTGGGTTCAAATCCCGATAAGGGCAAATATTTGTGTGCTGAGCATGATTATTCGATTTAAGTATTTGTTTCTGGTTCTTTGGTGGCTTGTATACGTATTTAAGTATTTCTATCTATTAAATATATCGTCGTCTCCGTCCGCCCATAACACAAGCCTTTTTGAGCTAAATGTGGGGCGGCTAGTTCGATTTGTGTAAGATTATCCCCTAATATTTATTTATTCCGGTACGTGGTCGCCACTCGAGAACCTTTCCGCCCCAGCGGCCATCGGTTCTACGTGCAATGTGCCCCGCCCACTGCCACTTAAGTTTAGCAATTCGGAGGGCTATATCGGTTACCTTGCGGCGTGGGTAGGCCCCCCACAAGGTGGACTGATGACCTGGTAAAGGTCGCGGGAGTCCGCTGGATGCGGGTGGCGCAGGACCGGTCAATTTGGAACTCTCTGGGGGAGGCCTATGTCCAGCAGTGGACGTCTTTCGGCTGATATGATGATGATGATGATGATGATGATGATTTATTTATTTACTAACTTCTGCCCGCGACTTCGTCCGCGTGGAACTCGTTTATATCGGAGCTCCATACAAACGGTCGCCCCCCATTTCGCCCCCTAAGGGGATGATTCCCGGGATAAAAGTATTCTATATGTTAATCCAGGCTATACAATAAATGTATACCCAAAATGTATCTCAATCCGTTCAGCCGTTTTTGCGTGATTGAGTAACAAACATCCAAAAATATAATACATGTTTTTTTAACGGAGCAATGCACTTAATTAATAACTAATTCATAAATTAATAATTTTGATTACATAATATTAGTTTTTAACGGACCTACGAACTTAAATAATTATATTTTTAATAATTTTGACTATATAATGTTAATTATTTGTAAAGCATGCTGCATGCAGGAGCATGTTACAAAAGTCATAACCATATTTGTATGCCGCAAGGCGCCACATAGTGATACTGAACAAAAATGTAATACCTAATAACGTAATAACTACCTATGTTGGACAAAATAAATCTTTGACTCAAACATCTAAACATCCAAACATCTCGACATCCAAACTTTCGCATTAATAATATTAGTAGGATAATATGGGCACCACTGATGAACAGGTGCGCGCCCATTTATCAGCGCTATGTCAGGAAGATGTTTGCCTCGTGGATACACTGAAATCTAAAGGAAATTACGCCTCTTTTAAACTCAATGGCCCACTGAAATTCGCCGGCCGTATAGATTTATATCTATACCTAGTTTTTATGGAACTTTAAATTGATAGTTAAAATGTGTACATAGTTAAGGACATAAATTATCTGTGATGTAGTTTGTTCCAGTATGTACTCCATTTTAGTTTTACCTATTATGAGATCAATTTTCGATACTCATTGGTAGTCCTTAATTATCAAAAACAGTAACAAGGTTTCTGATAATTATGGGTCTGTTATATTACCTATAAGACCGTAAACGTAATAGTCCTCGACGGTGTATAAAAAAAAGAAAGAAAAGAAGACATTTATTTACTACACAAAAGACACACAGATATAAAGGGAGTAGACATACAATACAATTGACACATTGTGTGTGTCTTCGCGGCATGACATGCGGCGACATGGGTACTTTATGTCAAAGCAACATGGGTTAAATTCAAACTAACAGAATTTTTCTTCATTCGAATTTAAGCCATGTCACTATGACATAAAGCGCCCATAGCATACATTAGTGCAACGTCGGCGAGTAGAATGTTTACCTTATGTACGTACTAGAATTTTCTAGATTCTGCTAAACCTCAAAACATTGTATGGGAAATTACTATAAAGGTAACAAAATAAGGTAACTAAAAGTATGCCTTAATTGTAGACCCATTGGTACATACAAACAAAGCAATCTAAAATTTTAAATTTCTAATAAAACAATTTTCCTTTAAAACGAGACAGGATGAAACAGCTCCGGCTGGGCCGGTATAAAACAACAATGCAGCCCGCCAAGAGCCGCGAGTAGGCCGCGTAGGTGAGGCTAAATGAAAGAAAGTACGGAATGGCTCTCGTACCAGAGAGAGAATGTGTTTGCACCTGAACCTCTTCACAGCTTAATATCCGCTCTAGTTTTATATTGTTTCCACTCGGAACGACCTAAGTAAACTCGACGAGACCGGATTAATCTAATTATATCTACCTACATGTACTTATATACACTAGAATGTTTGTTTAGCTGTTTAGACAAAATTAACGCGTATTAGCTCCGACTATTGAATATTGATCTTGCACATACTTTATAGGCTAAATACGGTATTGCTAGGATGTTTGAATGTATTTTATTTCAGTTTTTAGAGTGTCGTTGTTAAATCAAACCAAAATCGGGACGCTGTTAGATCAAATCAGTAACGGGACGTTGTTAGATCAAATTATCAATCTAACAACGGGGCTCTAAACACTAAATTAGGTAGAGCTCAGAGAACAGTCTGGTAGCGGTCGAAAATATGGATTAAGAATATAAACATTTAAACGGAATAAAAATATGTATGTATGTATAAATACTTATAGTGATATTCATAAGTTTTATAATGAACAATTACAAGGCCTCTATTCGTCAAGTATTAAATTAGGTGCGCGAAATTACGACTAATTGTGGTAGGTAGTCAGGACTTCTCAATTGGGTAGTTTCCTGGTGTTAAAATTTATAAAGTGTTCCTATATAGGTAGAAAACAAGATGCGCAGCACTTTCTATGACATACTAATTTGTCTTTTGTCAACTGTATAAATAAGGAGTGGAGCGTTTTTTTGTGGATTGAACTCTAAACAAATTGTGCCACACACCTCAACATCAACGCCGGGCAGCGGGAACTTCCTACGAGGCTCGGTGTCCTTCGGCACGTGTCGGAAGAACTCCTTGCCGTCCTTGTACCACTTGACAGAGTAGAGCACGTCGGTGGGGCCGAGCTGCCAGCGGCAGGAGAGCGCGGCGCGCGTGCCCAGCGGCACGTGTGCTGGCACCCGCAACTCCAGCAACTCCAGGCTCGACACGCCATCTGACAAACATTGAATTATACAGTTTAGAGCAGACATAGGGGATGTCTGCATAAGTTTGCACCTGTACTCTAATCTAGCGAAAGTGTCTTTGCATTAGTCTCTGGCGTTGACATTCAAAGATGGCGGCCTGATGGAAGACGCCAAGAAAAATGTTCTAGCTTGCCAACCACACATAGATTCATTATTGTCTTATAAGACATCTTACATAATGGGTCAGCAAAATGATCGCAGATCCTATTATCTCAGTGAGTGCTCAATGCCTTTATTGAGTGGACGCAGTATTGTACGCGGTTTAAAATATACCTACGCTGGTATATATGCATAGCGCCTGTTCTTCGGGACCTTTTTAAACTACAGGTACTTTTGTTTTTCTCATATTTATTTGATTAGAATAATTCCGTAGTTAGATCATTCGAAAATGATGACAAATAACGTCCATTTGTTGACGTGACGTGGCATGACACATCAATAGGGGTGTAGACACTAAATAAAATAATCAATAATGTTGTATTTTCTCGAAAAAGGTTTAAAAATGTAGTCAAATGGAGAAAAAATCAACGCAAGAGATTAAATAATCACAAAATTATAAGTGTCCAAAGTTTTAAGAGGGGGTATATTCTGTCAATTTTCCGCAAAACGCACCTTCATATGAATCGATTGTCATTTACTATGACGCTCGATGGTCGTAACGTCACGATCTACGAGCGTTTTCTCCCTCTAACAAGCAACATTAAAACGGTCGTAATTTTTTGAGATATTTGAATGAGGTTTTCGTCATCAGGCATATTTTTTGCCTTCTTTCTTTTGAAGTAATAATTCAAAGAAGCAGCGGCGGAAATTCACAGTTTTTTTTTTCGATTCATAAAAACAATTGGAAATGTAAAGACAATTTACTATATAATAAATATACCATATTCCAGACAGAATTACCTATTAGGACATAATTATAGCATTATCAAATGTAAAAAGTTAAGTCTGAAGTTGAAAATGTCGAAAACATTATTATAGCTTGTTCTAGATAGGTATCAACTTTGTACTTGAATTTTATTTGCCTGTAGATAGCGTGTTATGAAGGCAAAAATCCATTAAACGCCACGTCAAATAATTTCCCATGTGACGCGCGCTCGCGGCCCGTAAAAGAGGCACTATTGCCCTCACCCGCGCCCAGCCTAGCGGTGGATAATATTACTTTACGACCCGTGGGGCCGCACAAATGTAAGTAAATTGGCGAATAAAGACAAATAGCGCAAAATGCCAATATTAGGAGTACACTCTAGCCGGCGACTGCCCGACCACCGCGCTCGACCTCGAGGCCGCCACTACTGTCTTTTAAAAATGCCACGTTTATGATTTTCTCTTCGCTAACTTAAGCTGGTTGGTGGTACTTACGTAGAGGTTGAAAGAAGAGTGGAAAGAAAACTTCAGAATGGAAGTCAAAGAAAATGCTCCTCTTGACGCCATCTACTTGAAAAGTGTTTCAAAATACATAATTCAATTTATTTTATGTATATTTCTAACCTATTACATTACAGTCGAACATATATATCAGAATGCAAATAAGACCCAGCAGGCGGGATGTACCTAAGCTAATATGTCATTGTGAATATTACGTCACCCGTGAAAATATTCATGAAATTTGGAATTACAGGCCTGCATTCTATTGCTATTTAAATTATTACAGATGACTGGCGTTACGAGTATATCAGGTGTAGCAACTATTTTTGTAAATAAATAACAAGAGCTTTTATAGCTAATAAATGTATGTAATTAAGTTTAAATAGTTAATGTCACGCCGAAATTTCGAGCTTCTGTATCAGCTGCCCCTGCTTTTGTGTCGTAGGTACTTGCACGAATAGTCGAATATTAATACGCAAGTATGTAATGCACAGATGTATTCTATGCTCTGAGATGTAATGCTTTGCAGCCCTAGGTATTGACTGGGAACACTGAAATTCTGAGTAGCGTACCTACCTACAATATACAATAGAATGGGCGATTTTATACTTGTTTCATGATTTTATAATAGCATAGACATGAATTAATAAGTACCTATTATTAGTATATGGAATAACCCCTTCATACTTACTTATTCCACAATTGAGTAGTTACCTCATCTTAATTCATAACAAGGTGTTACTGACACTAATAGTAAACCATCAAATTATAACAAAAAATTTAAATTACATAAAATAATCAAAATCATAAAATAAATCGCAAAAAATGGTGTTCCTATATGATATAAAAGAGAAATTGTATTGCTGGCAGTTCCAGGGTACTGGCTGGTTAGCCAAACTGTAGGTACATAGGAGCAGAGGATTTTTAGTCATAATCTATCTACGGGCCTAGGTTATAATAAATGGATTATTTGATGTCACTGTACAACCTTGAAGTGATACATCCTGTATTTATAATGAACCTTATTATAATGCATATAAAGTGCACGGATGGTCAACTAACTGTGTGGGTGATAGTACGGTAAGTTCTAATTTACTGACCAAGGTCTTAGACGATTCACGTTGTTGCAATACGCATGTTAGTCTCAGACAGAATGAGAGCCTTGATCGTTATCCTCTACAATACCTTACGGTTTACAATGCAGGCCTTGTATTATGTCAGGTATACTATAGGATAGATGACGGATCCTTGTATACTATAGGCGACGCGTCGGGCGACAGAACGTGTGATTTGAAGCGTCGCCAAACGCGTCGCCTGTAATAAACAAAGCCTAAGCCGCTAAATAATTGCCTTAGGAACGATAATAATTGACTTGAATGAATGTTTGCATAGATATATCTGCGTTTGCATAGCTGCCAAAACTTGATAATTTAGTCGACATAGCGTGATCTAAAAGGGTTGTTGTTCTGGCACTTGAGCGGAAACGGAGCAAAGTGAGGTGTCAGCGCGCGCCGCACTCGATAGTGCACGTAGCGGCTCTTCGCCAACAAACCACCTGCAACTTCCTGAGCCAACCGTTCAAATGCACAGAGACTTGTATTGAATGTTACACGCGATAACACTTTCAGAATGGCTTTCTCAATTAGTCTTTGCGTACTTATTTCGTAAGTCAGTCAGGCTTCCGAAAAAGGAAAACCTTAAGTTCGACTGTTTTTTCCGCATTAAATGTCTGGATCTCAGTAATTATGAAAAATATTTTCCAATTTTAATGCGTTAAACAGAGATCTGATGAACGGATCCACGTGATATCAATGAAATTTCAACCTTATTGAAAGCACACGTACCTATAGAAAATTGTGTTTTTCTAAGGTGACTAAGCAAGTAAGCAATCATTCTAATGCATCGTCTCTCGGGTAGGATTAGCAATACACCGCGGAGAAGTTTCCAAAGTTGCGAAAATTCTAATAAGGAATGTTCTCAGAACTTACATTTTATAAACACTGAAAACATGTCAAGCCTCTCTGGGTACATACATTATCAGCTGTTTAACTTGCCTGCTTAAATTATAATAGATTATACATGTAAATAATAATACATCCATGAAAAAATCCCAGCAGAAACTTCCTAAAGGAAACTTATTTTTAAATTCTCGTGTAAGTTTCCGGAAATTTCTGAGAACTTTCCTGATATTTTGAGAATGTTCTTCAACTTGTACATTGCTAGGTAGGATGGAATTGATTTTTATTTTTATATGTGACCAATTTTTTAATGTTTTTTTTCTAGTTCAGAAAGATGAATGTAGGTTTGAATTCAGGTAACTAGTTATTATTTACCTATTGGGTGAAGTTGATTCAACCGTCAAACATATATTATATTACATTCTAACAAACATTTTGTCTACAATAGTTTATATCCGGATGGAGCGAAACCAAATACATTATTAAAATGTTAATATTGATACTTCAAAACTGGTATGTGGAGGAAACGGAACGTAAAGCAAATAAGCTCAGTGACGTACGTAATCCCGCAGGGAAATAAAGATATTCAAAATATCTGTGTTTCGCGGTAACCGTTAACGTACGGTTACCCAAACGAGCGCGTATTTGGCTTTGGAATTAAGTAAACATTTGGATAGTTTGTAGTTCCTTACAGCGAGAAATATACACAGTATTAATTAACTTTGTGGGTGAAAATTCATAACAGGTTCCAGTTGCAATAATCGCTGAAATTCTTTAGCTAAACTGAAAAAAATCTAAGGTTAACGTAAAAATGTAACGACTTGCCAATAAAACCCGATCAGATACTGAATATATGAAAATAGCAAAACGTAAACATATGTGATCTTTACCCGGAATACGAAGTAGCATTCAAACGGGGCCCTGCAAGCACCTACCCACATTTTACGTTTCTTCGTATTATAATAAAATATTTCCATCGTAGAAAAAAATATTATAGTACATAACTTTGTAACATTAAGATATGATAGGTATGTAATCCAAGAAAACATGTTAGTCGATGTGTAACGAAAGGATAGTTTCATTCTACAAATGTTAATAATGTAAATTTTTTGATGTTTGTTACTCGAAACTGAAATAAACAGCAAGAAGCCCGAACAGATAGTATTTATTTTATGAAAATAAAGGCACCAGAAGCAAATAGGCGATGCATTTAGCCTACTATTTCCTTTATTATTTATTATCCTCCAAGAGAATGAAAGGGATGGACTTGAACTTTTGTACGATAAGTTCTTCTTTTATGCAATAAAGTTTTAATAAATTAGGAATGGAAATTGAAGCGGAATTTTAGGCGGGCGAAGTCGCGAGCAACCGCCAGTAAGAGATATACTATAATAATAGAAAATATAATTTTTCTTCAGAACTTTGAAAACACTCGCATTGACATAACACAATCCTGAAGAAGATATCATGCCACCACGTCTGCTACTAAAAGGTTATGTCTCACTTAGACATCAAAGGCTGAAGCCAACTGTCATCAGCCCCCCCCCCCCCCCCCCCCCCCCCTCCCCCCCCACACACACGAGGGTGTAACACAATCACACGCCACGCTACAACTGAAGCTCAATTACAGAAATCGACAAGCTGCCAACCCAATCATGTTTCCTGCCTAGATAACATTGTTACCATCGGTTTAATTTATAATGTATTCGTGTCTTTGTATCAATCGACTCAGGCGATTCGCCTCATTGTCATAGGCAGGTATCTAGTAATGGATTGAGTAATTATCGTTATAGTATAGATTTGCGGAAGAGACGGCGGCCAAGGACAATGTGTCAATTGTATTGTATGTCTACTCCCTTTATATCTGTGTGTCTTTTGTGTAGTGAATAAATGTCTTCTTTTCTTTTCTTTTCTTTTCAAGGAGAACATACATGGACCAAAACAAGGAAAAAGTAAACGGCGTGTCGGACCAGGCTGTTAAAGGAAAAGGTCAAGAGAGAATAACAGCATGGAGATTGCTCACTGACAAGAGCCTAGCTCTTAAGTTTATGGTGATGAGATTTACGGAGTAAACACGAAACTGACAGTGATCTCGAGCGCAGGTGTATGGGCCAAACGCCATCCAAGCGAACCTATATGCTTCCCCTTTCTAAATATATGTTGTTCACAATTGCAATTGACAACATTTCATCATTTCAAGTGGGCAATTTTATGATTTAGTGCACTAGAAAAAAAAATAAGGGACACGTGTTTTTTTATTTCTCCCTAAATTGTAATTTTCATTCAGAAATATCAAATTTAAAAGTAGCGAATTCCAGAAGGTCGTAAGTAAATTATGACGTCAACATTACGACTGTATGGCAGTTTGCATATCTCTCATATGACAGTCGTAGGTCGTAGTATTGACATCACACACGGTTAGAAACACGTTTATACATTTTCGCGATTTTCTTAAAATCGAGTGCCAAAAAAGTCTGAAAACTACATTATTACGTTCAGGTAACATAATTACCGAAATGGTTTTAGATTTAGGCATCATTACATATTTTGAAAAGTTGTCAATTGCTAATGATTGTTAATGTTCTTGTTAATTTGACAAATGAATGAATGACAGATAAAATAAATATTTTGGTTTTGCAAACGTACCTACGTAGTTTTCATTTGTTATGTTATATCTACAATAAGCTTTGAGTATTAAGCCACTGGAGATGTCATAGACAGGCGACCCCCTCCGGCAAAGTACATTGGTCAACTGTTCAACCACGTTATATAAAACTACTTAAATTCGCTTCACCGTCATTTTGTATCGTTCCGTGTCGCGTGACGTTTCTCTCGAAAAATGGTGACTCATGCAATATTATCATGTAAAAGGTGATCTGACAGCTCAAATTCGCAACAAGTTCACGTTTCCTATCATAGGTAAGTATTTTTACTAACTATTAAATGTGTATTGAAGTAAAATCTCCATTTAAAGAAAATACCGTTAGCGATACGTAAACGACAGAACGTAAATAAACATGATTATAGTGGTAAGGGTTCGAATCGGTCTTTAGGGATGTGATAAAGTAAGAAAGGCGACTCAACATTTGAATTTATCATTCATTCATTCAATCACTGCAGTTTGTTTAATAGTCAGTTTTTTTATTAGATATTGAATTAAATAGTAGGTACAGATGTATGTTACATTTAAATCTTGTAAGGTGAATCAGAAAAATTACTTTTCTCTGGACTTACGATGTTGAAATTTAGTCTTAAAAAGAAATGAATTATTGGCAAAAAAAAATCTAGGTAAAAGGAATACATTTAGTGCGGGACTATGAGTGTATGTGTTATTCATATACTATTATTTATAGTATTATACTTTATTTAACATAATTGTATGTCCTTTTAGATTTCCAAAAGATCCCTATATAAAGGAGAAATGGAGAACAATTTGTAATTACGAAAATTATTCTTGGAAACCTACACGTACAAGTGTTATCTGTTCGGAGCACTTTAGTCCGGAAAGCTACAAAAATGATTACGTGTACAATAAACTTATTCATTTAAAAAATCAATAAAAATACTAATTAATAAAAGTCTTAAGCGGGTCTTAAAAAACCCTACCAGAGAATTTAAATTAATAAATATGTGGTAATTCTAATAAAAGTAACAATTCATTTTATTGCTTTCCCTTTGCTCATTTATGTTTTGAAGTAACTTTATAAATGTGGTGAAAGCTGAGCCTTATTAAAATATAATTGCATATACATAGGTTCTTGCAAATACCAATCAATAAGTATCAGCCCGGAAAACCGCGGGCGAGAGTTCATTCCACAGTTTAACTGTGCGAGAGGGCTAAGGACACTAGGGCACATAATTACAGACAGACATATATACAAACAAACATTTTTTTGGGTAGTATCTTCAATGGACAGAATTTTCACTTTTACAATTTAATAATAAATAGTATAAGATAATTCAGTTCATTCATCAAACTAATTTGACTCATTCTTCAGATGTCTTCGATGTGTCCCATCACTAACTTGTTCGCATGTATGCTGCATCAGTTACGTGAAAACTACAGAGTTTTCACGTAACTGTGTGCGTGTAATTTTTGATGTGTTGAATTTTTTGTAGTGTGCGTTTATCGCAACAGCAAAACTTGTGTCTGTTGAGTTATTCCTCTTTTGGTGGTGTGCTATACGTGTTTTACCTCGCCCCCCGCCAAAAGTGGCGAAAAAATTTGTTCGAAGAGTTTACGTCATGGCATCTCCAGTGGCTTAATACTCAAAGTCAATAAGTTAAAATTATAAAGAGGAAAAGTCTGTGAGATTGTAGAGTTGTAAGTTTGTACGTAATCTCAGACCACAACACAAAAAATGGATGGCTAGGTTTCTAATTGAGAGGAGGGGAAACCCTTCCGGAACTTAGCCAAATCTACTTAATGTTATATTTTGAGTCTGTCAAATAAATCACTTTTATCACAAGTTTGGCTGCTGACTGTATCTATTACCTAAGTACCTATTTTTATTTTTATTACCTATCGTTGGCAGGGTACAATGATTGGTTTATATGTTTAGAGTTGCTATAGGCTCGGCCACATGTCTGTAATATACCGCGGCGTCGTGTAATTTCACGACGCGGCGCGCGCCGCAGAAACTCACGGTACAGCGCCGCGCACCTTCACAGCGCGACGCGCGCCGCAAGGTACAATGTACGTTTTACCGAATCTGTCTTTCTGTCTGATAGAAGTCGGTCTGTCTGACGGGAAACGAATATTCTCAAAGCGTTTTCCCATACGAGGTATGCAGTTTTTAAACGTTTTTGTTAAAAAAAGGTTTATTTTTATTTTACTGTCTGATTTGACTACTGGTCGTAAAGTCTAGTTTAATCTTCGTGAATAAACAACATACGGCTAGGCCACATGTCCGCGGCGCGGCGTGCCCTCGACCTTTCCCTAGGGCAAAACCCGCTTTGCGGCGGCGGCTAAAGTAGCGACGCGGCGCACGCCTTGAATTTCTGCGGCGGCGCGCCATGGATTTCGGCGGCACCGCAACGTGGGTTTTTACGGCGTGCGCCGCGCCGTTTCACGGCGACGACTCCGTGCCATGGACATGTGGCTGGGCCCTATGTCGATCTTCTGTCTCCATCATCAGTCCAGCTCACCGAATTTTCAGCGAATTTTATTGCGTTGTTACCGAACTTTCAGCTCAATCGAATAACGGCTAATGGCTGTAAACGGGGTTGCAAATTTTGAGTATGTATGTACAAACCTACATTGTACGAACAGTGCAAATTAAATAAAAGCTTGTAAGAAATGTGGAAGCTTCAATGTTTCGATGTTTGGATATTTGTTACGCAATCATGGCTGAAAGGATTGAGATGAAATTTGTCATAGATAGGCATATAGATTAAAATATATATGTTACTTTTTATTCCGAAAATCAACCCTCAAAGCGATGAAATTGGGGATAATAATACGTGATTCCACTCGGACAGTCGCGGGTAAATGTGTTAAATAAAAACGGGAGGGCGAATGTGGCGGTCATCCTTAACACTTACAACGCTGTGTGACGCGCCACAGGACTCTTACGGTCGTGTTGGTGTCAGATGGTGCTGAGGAATTAATGGTGAGGGGAACAGCCCAAACAACTGCAATTGCATTCAGTTGCTTGCTTGGCCTCGCATTCATAGAGGTTATCCATTCATCCAGCACGCCTATCACACGACGGCACGCAAGCTGTGTCGCGGCGAGATAGACTATCCGTCTCTTTCTAATTAGAACACTTAGAAAGAGACAAATAGACTATGTCGCCGCGAGACAGCTCGTGGTCCGTCTTGTGGTAGCCGTGCTTGCCCCATTTAAACGCCTTTAAACGCCATTCTTCAAGTACTAAATTTTCACTTATACGCCAACCTTTTTTCCAAAAGAGAGTGGTGAATATCTTATAAGAGTTATAAGAAAGATTGAAGGTTCTTTTGACAGCGGACGTCGTCGAACCACTAAAAAGGCGTTCTTGGCGCTGCGGGCCCGACAATACACGACACCTGCAGCCGTTCTAGGCGTCAAAGGATTAACCAGCTGGTCGATTCCGTTATGACGTACGACGGTACAATAGGTAGACCTACATGTCATGTTTATATGAGAAAATGACAGTTGAGTTGTCAAGGCCGGATTTAGATTTGTAAGTTTATTACGTAAAATGTATGTAATAACACCGTGCTGCGGCTGTGTTTACACCTAAAAAATAAATTACAGCTAATACTTAAGTATTTTTTTTAAGATTAATTACGTAAATTATTACAAGTTTACATACATACGTTCGAAAAGTTACGTAACTACCCCTCTGGTTTCACTGTATTTGATTGTCAATCTCTAGTCGCATATCTAATGGTTTAATTAAATAAACTATAAACGGTTATTGCGCTAGGTACACTTGATGATTTTATTTTTAGTATTTCTTTTCAATGAGTAAAATGAGTTGAGAATTAATTTCAGATGAATGTGTGCCCGTAATATGCATTCATTCGAGTATTCTTGAAAAGGAATTCAAGATTAGCTGGTATACTGTAGCTCTGAAATACTTTAGCCCACAGTTGCTTATTGTAGCGAAATTAATTTGAAAAGCGCGCACAATTCCAGTTACATACCTAGCTGAAATGTTGACGTTGATTGTTTTGCAGTAGCTAAATATACATATAATATGTATACTTAGGTACAAAGTTATACATTGGGTGTCTATTAACTTTCGATAATCGCAGCATATTGCTGAATGCACTCACAGAAAAAAAAACAAAGCTCTATAACGAGACTAATTTGCCGGGTCCTTAATACTTATTGCATTATCCAGGTTCAGAAATGATATATTTTAGTTAAAATGCCGCTAAAATTATTTTTATTATCTGTCCCTTATACATTTATAGGTACAAGTATAAGTACTAGGTATAAGTATTATTACTTATACCTAGGTCAAATTATATCTCCACACGACTTGACTACGAAAGAACTAGACAGACGTATTGGAAACGGATGGAAGCAATATTGGAACCTAAAAGAAGTTATGAAAAATAGAGAAATGAGTATGACCATAAAAAGGAAATTGTTCGATACCTGTATACTTCCTGTTCTTACTTATGGTTGCCAAACATGGGCACTAAACAAATCCCACTACAAAAAACTAGAAATTTGTCAAAATGCTATGGAGATAAGTATGATGGGAAAGTGACTATGATAAAGATGCAAGACATGATAAAGTTAGAAATATAGATATAAAGAAATGTACTAAAACATAAGATATTACTACAACAATTAAGAAGTTAAAATGAAAATGGGCAGGTCACACAATTAGAGGGAGAGAAAAGTGGTCTAAAGTAATAATGTAGGTTTACTGGAGACAAAAAGAGGAAGCGTGGCAGGCCAACAAGGAGATGGGCTGATGAGATGAAGAGCGCAGGAGGTTGCTGGACTACAATAGCAAAGGATAGGGAGAAATGGAAAGAGTTAGGGGAGGCCTTTGCCAACAAAAGGCATACAGATAGAAATTAGTTATATGTTAACAACAAAATGCAATGTAATGTACTTACGTCTGAAATAAAGGCTATTTTATTATTTATTATTATAAATTTATATAAATTTATTAGGAACAAAATATATTTTAGTTAATAGAGGTTGCTTACGTTTAATGAATAAAAGGGTAAGTAAAGTTAAGATTTTTTCAAATGTTCATAAAGTGTGTGGCAAGTCGAGAAAGGATCAATGATCTCACAGTGCGATGTGGAAATGGGCGCGCATCTGGCTTGTGTTGGACAAAAGTGACGGGCGCGCTGTCGATTCAGTTCGCACATGGGGCTCGATGAAGTGTCTTTTAGCCTCATCCCACATTGATTACTCACGTTAGCTTCAGTAGCTATATACATATCTATTTAAACTGACTCAAATGGCAGTGAAACAAATTGAATAAAGAAAACTACCTACAATACATTGACGTATAATAAAGTAAATAGACGCACAATGTCGAACAAAAATTTCAAGAAATGTGCCCCAAAATGACAACTCTAGCTATATTTCAGTTGATGCCAATCGCGTTTACTTATAACCTGCATTGAGATATATGTTTCATATAAAAGAGAACTTAGTTCTTTAAGCTGTAAGGTCCATATTAGCGAATTAGCATCAAACAGATTAAACACTTTTTAGTTTATTGAGATTTTATCATAATGTGACTTGATTGCTCACGTCAAAACTAAATAGCGAATTAATGGAGTCGCATTATAAAATTATTTTAATAATATTGTATAAACAATACAGTCATTTGTAAATGATTGACGAAGCATGTTGCGGATTTTTGCTGTTTGGAAGTATTTTACATGTCATACTTTTAATAAAATCTATAATATTGCAAGTATTTATTTAAACAGGAAGACGAAAAACACAAATAAATCATCATTATTTATTTTTATAAGCAGGCAATTCCTAAACAATTAACACTTTCATTTTGTTTAAATAAATATACACAAAACATTGTTCGGTGGGCATTACGTATTATCAGTGCAGCTGTCAAACTCCTTTAAAATTCTACGCACGACTAGTGAAAAGGGAATAAGAACTAGGTATGTAGATCATTTTAGCGTGGTATATTTGACGTATCTAATTAGTCCCTTTGCGACATATAATAATGACTTACAATCTGAATATCAATTTATCTTTTTTATATTTAGATATAATTTTCAATGTTATATAAATTAGATTAATGTATATTATACCTGTAAAAAAATGCATTTATCTTTATTAGGGTTCCGTAGCCAAAATGGCAAAAAGGTTAAACATTTATTTTTACAAGATTTATATAAACTTGAAAAATAAACACACGACGAAGTCGTCACCACTCTTCGTCGTTGATGTCTCCTGTCTCGTGCTATAAGCATATAACTGCGGTCTTCTTTGCACATCGCTAAGGATATTTCAGGAATCTTAAATTGAAAACCACAAATAACGTAACTGTACTACTCCATAAAAAAAATCTAATAAGTAGGTACTGACTCCTTAGGTTTTTGTTCCGTGATAATCTGTCATTTGTACTAACGAAATTATTTATTCAAAACCATGAAATGCCAATGAGTTTACATGAAATTCTTTACGCTATCAATAGAACTTAGTTATAGAAATATATCCAATCCTTTTTGAATTTTTTTCTGTTGCTATATTTGCTATTAACGCATTTTTTCACAGATCATTTTTGTCATTTTTGACAACCGTCAAGTCTCACGGTCGAAACCAGACTAAACGCAAAAGAGCCGCAAGTGTCGATCGCGCGGTTCTTTTGGACGGCCACTTTTTTTCGGCTGATTGTGTATCTAGTTACTTATACTAAATCAATGCTACAATAGGCGTCTTGTTGACACTGTTGACAGTTAGGATATCGGTTTACGGCTTTTGTTTCATAACACTTGCTTTCTGATTTTGAAAGACAGAAATACCTACTTATTTGGGATATATCCATATGACATGCTGGGGACATGACATTTAGTCATCACAAATCGAATCTCTGAGGGGTAATTGTAATTGAGTAACTTTTCGAATGAGCGTTAGAACAACTCAACTGCCGTTTTCCCATATAACAAAATTACATTTAGGTCTATACCTTACGGACGCACAAAACGTTACGCAATTGACCTGTACTGTACGCTTACCATGAGTGGCCATCGCAAGCATACAATAGTTTCCTTGCGACGCGAACGAGCTAACGCGCTTCGAATAGATTTCGATTCTCGCAAGTTCGAGCTGTCAAATTCGTCGCACTCATGGTGCCGATATACTCTGAAAAGAACTACAAAACGTTACTTGCTAGCGTTTAGTTTTCGATGCGTAATTTAAACTTTCGATTCGTACGACCAATTCGTACCATGAGACACAAATTTGACATTTCGAATCGAAACATACCGTAGCGTCTGTAGTTAACTATTTCACTTGTAAAATGGCGCGTGATAACGTATTATTCCGTCAAGATTTACCGTAGATCCGATAGATACCTATCTCAAATTAAAGAACTTATAAAAATAAGGGTTTTGAATCCACAACTTATATCCGCAAAATTCGGATTGTCGCGTATTTTGTATTTAAAAATGCAAATAATTGGCACACGTTCCGCCATATTGGGTCGCTCAGTGGAGAATCGGCACACACTGTTAAAGTTATACTTAATGTCGTTAAGCTTAAGGTATAGATTCCTTTAGTCTTTAAACTTTGGCGTTGGGGAATTTTTCGACGTTAGCAATGCGCGTATTCTGTAATGTCATAACCGACAAACGCTAGCATCTAAATTAAAACGATAAATGCTTGTGATATAAGGCTGAATATTTAAAAATCGATTAAACTATACGAACGATCGAGTTAACTGTTGCGAGCAAAGTAAACTTAGAAGGGACTCGTGGTACCAATTAGATTTTTAGTTATGTGAGTGACCGCCAGGGTCGGTGTATACCTAGAGTTTTCATACAAATCTTTAACTTTTCTCGATAGTCGCTAGCGTAATCCGACTCACTGTAAACTCGGACTAGCGCTACAGGGCTGTTATTCGCTACGCGCTCATGCGCCTCATCCCACGCGTCACGCCTAACGAAACTAGACCTCTACCTACGCTTAGTTACTACGAATCGCGGCGGCAAGATATATTTGTGGGTAAGCGTTGCGGTGAGCTTAAAACCAGTTACAGAATAGGGGGCAGCAGACCTTAAGCCAGTATTCCATTCACGTCTCTATCTTTCAACATCTTAGTGACAGATAAATCAAAGTGTACCTAGGTACTAATTTTTTTACGATGTCATTCGAACCAATTTTTGGAGAGGAACAAATGTTTGTATGGGAGCAACTACAATTAAAGTACATAAATCCCCAAAAAAATGAGTTAAAGACGGACCTACCTGGCGGCAGCCGAAAACGTTTCATACTGGTTGACATTGAATCATGACGTCACAGTGTGATATTTGTACTAGTCGTTGTATGGAAAATCAAGTAAATTGTTGTTTCGGTCGCGAAATACTGCGTTTAGGACCATAGTTGTAATAAAATTTTGTTTCTATAAAAACGTAAGGATTCTATTGGTAGCTACAAATTTACTTTTGGACACTAAAAAAAATGCATATTTTTTCTAAACTTTCAAGTCCATATCTTTTTATGATTTCAATTATATTTCGTAATTTATACTTAGGTAAGTAATTACATTTATTTGATAGTTTACTATCCATTTAGCAACACTACGTTATCAATTTGAGTATGTGGAAACTACCCAATTGTCGCAAATGGAATACCGGCCCAGTAATCGTAAATTGTAAGTTGAAACTGCATAAAGAGTTCATTTACCAACTTTCGCATATTAACATAAAATTCATAAAAGTCTTCCCACTAAGGTGTAGTTTGTAGAAAAGTTAATTTAAACACATTAAAAGACTTTTTAATGCCTTTTTTCCTGTTGAGGCCAGCATTATGACAAAATAAGCTTAAGCTTAGGTAAATACAAGCAAACACGAAGGAACCACGGCGTTTTTACAATTATATGAAATTATGTTTACAAAGTGGCCTTTTGTTCGGCCAGTAGTGTTTGCGTACCTTTAAACATCTTAATTAAACCACTTGTGATTAATTACGGACTTAAGACCCACTACACGGCCTCTAGTACCTACTCTTCAGAGCTGTTCCCCACTCTTTCACAGAGAGTTCCATAAGTTGTACGCACTTCAGGCGGGTCATAATTTTAATTACGATGAGAGAAATAAATTAAATTTAGGTATAACATCTCGGTGAGATGTAAAATTTTAAGGTAAGATTTGTTCCGATCTTTTTCTTTATTCATGCCCAACCTTAATTAACTTTAGTCGGCCTGCGCAATGAGCGGAGAAATTATTAATTTAAATATACCTACTCGTGTTGTGAGTTTTGTATAGAAACTGATTTGACGTCCGTTTATATACATCTAACTTAATTTATGAGATTATTGCGATTTAGATAACAAACTGTATGCTATGTAGCATGTATGTACCCAGAACCGTCTACATATTGGTTTTTTGGGACGTTAATTACGAAAATGGCATCGATTTTGAAATTTAACATTGTGGACATGAAAATCCTTGAAAGTATTTGTGCCAAATTGCAATTCAATTGGAACATACGGGTCAAACTGAGATGCACCTTTTTTTTTAACGGTAAACATTACTTTTAGTACGCGGGCGAAGCCGCGGGCGTGGTTAATTCATATTTTGCTACGAAATTTAATGTTTTTTTTTTAATAATCTACTAGGCGGACTTGGCTTGAACTGCGCAGGTGGTGTTCACTTCATAAAAACTTACTTACGGTAAATGTTACATTTCAGATCCCTTTGAATTCGTACCATGTACTTATTACATTAAATTTACATCTGCTTGTGTCATACACTGATACTGCGCCGTGGACCGGTATAAATATTTTTCTTTTAAGCTTTTTGTCTTTTATGTCTCATGATTAGGTTGTTTTGTTAACATAATTATCATATATGAACCTCCAGGTCTTTATGTTTTATGCCTATTGGTACTCTATGCGTACCCCACATATATTGGCGAACAGCACTCATTAACTTCCTTTTTACTGTGTAAAAATACTTATCTATTCATTATAACTAAGTACAATACATATCTATTGATAAGTTAGCGCCGAGACGCTCAATAGCAATAACGTGCTATGCAAAATGTTAAGATGTAGTTGAGAATATTAAACAAATATGATGAACTGTTCTTGAGGTTAGAGTTGAAGATCACAAATTTCATCACGTAAGATATTAAATACGAGTACTTATCACTAAAGTCGGGATGTTTGGTGGCATTGGGGTGAACAAAGCGCAACGGAGTCGTTTTTTTTTTAATTGAATGAATGAATGATTGATAAACCAACCAGTATATGCTTTTCATAATCTTGACAACCGTTTAACATCAGAAGATAATATGCAAGATTTTGAAACTTTAATTCCACTTGTAAGTTGCTCAAGCTCTTGAATACTTAACTTTTTAGCGAACAAGTAAAAATTTATTTTAATGTTATATTATAAAATCATTATTGTAATTTACAGTATTGCATTACAGTTTTCGTCAAAAATACATGTAAAATATGTAACTAGTAAAATATACGATGTATCAACAAACCTAAATTGTTTACTCTATACAATAAAACGCAAAGGTGATATATTATTGACCGGTACTGTAATATAGATGTATCGTTCAGTTATTCATTTATTCAAATAAAAAAATATACAATGGCGGCTCCACCGCATTACTTGTGCTAAACTGCCACCAGAATCCTTTTAATAAATTCGTTTTGTTATTTCAAAGTTAGAAAGGAAACGCAACTGAAGAGACATGTCGCAACATTAGCATCGATAACACAACGCTACCCCGAGTCACACACTTTAAGTACCTCGGCTCTGTGCTTACGACCGACGCCCGCGTGGACACAGATGTTAGCCATAGAGTTAATGCCGCCTGGCTGAAATGGCGGTCACTAACTGGAGTATTCTGTAGGTAACCCCAGAATGCCAGTAAAGAACCAGAACCAGAACCAAGGGCAAAATCTACAAGACGGCTGTAAAGCTTGACCAGTTCAATGTGATTATTGTCATGAGGGCACTATTATTCTGTTTTATATGGTATCAATTTAGTATAGTCTGAACAATGTGAATTGGCAACTTGGTATTATGACTTACTTTTCTATTCACCGTAATCAAAATCAGAATCCAAATACTCGGTACCCATGGGGTCATCGACTTCAGACCCAGAATTCAGCTGGTTGCAATCACTTTCGGAGTCTAAGCTGTCACTGCTGTCAGATCCAACTTTAATCACAAACTTCTCCACCTGCATATCAATTGTATGATCTGATTTCCTATAATAATTTTCTATTTTAACTACGTATGTATATCTTATCCTTTATGTATCAGTATATTTTTTTCTACTAAAGTTATCGATCGCGTTCCAGATGCCAGTTGCATCCGAAGTCGTTTGTAAAACCTTTACTTTATCACGCTCCATACGCTCTCAAACGATGAAATGACTCATTGGTAATAACCAGACTATAATGACAACTCATTGTTTACCTGTCAGCTCAGATGTTATTTTCGTAATGTTATTTAGCGAAATAGTTTCCTTTCCCGAACGTTTTATTTCCATTAAATTCTTGTATACATTATTTATGAGGTTTCGCTCGCCGCTGCGTATAGTGTTAGCCATTTTAACGGATTTTTTATGGGATATTCAAAACAAGGATTATTTAAATAAACCGCCACAACGACACTGACAACAATGACAACCTGTCATAAAAATTATTGCCAGTGTAAGAAATTAGTTCCAATGAAATTCCGCAACATGGAGCATGATCACGTTGAACTGGTCAAGCTTTACCTACGACCCACAATGCTGTATGGAGCGGAGTGCTGGACAACAACAAAAAAGCACGAACAGCAATTACACACAGCCGAGATGAAGATGCTGCGCTGGGCGGGCGGCGTAACACGGCTCGACAGAATTCGGAACGAGCACGTGAGAGGATCTTTCAGAGTAGCACCAATAACAGTGAAACTAAAGGAAAGCAGGCTCAGGCGTAACGGTCACGTGATGAGAAGAGATGACAATTTCTCGGTAAAAACCGTTTTGAACATCCCTACGAAGCCCCGAGGAAGAGGAAGACCCCCCGCTACATGGTGGTCCAGCATTGCGAGGGAATTGGAAGTGCAAAATCTTACACCCATGACAACCCGGGACAGAGCATCCTGGCGCCGCTGTACAAGGAGGCCCCACCCCAGATAGAACTGGGACCAAGGGAAGGCAGAAAAAGAAGAATTCTCGAAACGAACGAAGACAAATCCATTGTCTTTCATTGTTAAGTGTAACCGCTAATTGTTAACGTTGTAATAAGTATGCTATTACTACTAATAAAAACCTTGCTACGTTAACAATAGAGTCACTATTCGAGTAAAGTATTTAACAAACATGGCCTTTTCAATTGTGGCATGTAGCTAAACAATGGCTATTGGACCTATGGGTCTTAACATAAGATCCGTTCTAGAAAAATGTACACAATAATTCGTTTCAATAACTTCTAGACGCCTACGGATAAACGTATCAGGCATACAATTCCGGGAAATGAACATGTAACATGATATAAAACAAGCAGTTTACAAGTAAACTAGTGAATCTCCTCCTGTGGTAGTGTGACGTGTCAATAGAGCCCGTTTATGGCCTGTTAAGTGTCCCGACGGAGTCAACAGTTGCGCAGTTTATGCGTAATTAAATTACATCGGATTGCCCTCAGTTTATTCACACAAGAACAAGATCTTCTGTACACAGGTAGATATAACAGCATTGGGTTGGTATAATATCTGACCAGATAATATGTATACATATTCCTAGAAGTAATTTCCGCTAGCTTTAAATATACCTAGGTACGTTTTTTGAAAGCGTTACAATTTTCGGGCGACATCGCACATTAATGAACTTCGAAGATATTATATTAGGTACAAGGACAACATAGAGATTTTACATGGAACCATCAATATAATAGAGTAAGATTCAGGTGGTATCTTCGCTACCGGCTAACGACTACGAGACGTCGCTTCCACAAGATAGGAATTATACAAACGGGGAAGTTACGAGCCAAACGCTTATCCTTTCACACATTGATAAAGTTTTAGCGTGTTTGAATGGCAATGGCTGACATTATCGTAAAAGTCGGAACTTTGTGTTGAAATAGCTCCGGCGAAACATAAGGGGTTCACATACAATTGCCAAAGTTTCTAATATATACTATGATACATACGCTCCTGCTATGGTTCGTGTGATAGCGCGTAAAAATACAAAAAAACTGGCGAGCTTCAGAGGCGATGAAAAACGGGACGTTTTATTTAAATGCTCCGAGAACTGTGTTTTCCAAAAATATATTTCCAACGATATCTACTTGAGCTAATCAGATGCAAAGTTGAAAACTTTCTTAACTTGAAATAATTATATCTATTACAATCAAAGTCAGATTAATACCTAATAATAATAATATAATAATATTAAGTCAGCCTCAAACCCTCAAAGTATAATTATCTTCTGGGTGGAAAGTTGTGCAAGTTTCTCAACTAACCGACAGCGACGAACACAAAACGTGATATTAAAAAGTATTGTGTTTCCTGTTGCTAATTAGTCCTTCTGATGTTGGTGTTTACGATATGATATTTATTAAGATGATTTATTCTATTTAAAAATATCGACCATTATGCACACCACTAAGATTATTACACATTTTATAATTATGGGCGAGACGCACCATTGTACTTTTGAAACATTATTATACCCGTCAATCGTAAATGGACTCCTTATTCATAAACATATTTCAATTAATTGTAATCGATTGTAAAGTAATTAGAAATCATAATTACATGCTTTAGGTTCCCGTCTCTTCTGTAGACATTGTCAAAGTTAAGGACTATAAAGCCTAATTTTTGGTTGGCCTCTTAATCCTTATGAAAACGGCGTCTCCTGTGATATGATTTCATGCAATGAAAACATTTTTCACATGTGCGGAAGCCCCTAACTATTGACCACAGGAAAAACGACTTTTGTTTTACTCAATCTGTATGACCAGCCAATACGGGTGTGTCGACTATTTTATTTAACAATAAAATGTCAGTAATGAACTGCTGAACAATCAGAAATAAAATACTTTTCTCTGCGTTTATGTTCACAGCATTTATTTCGAAACCCAAGTTTTTGGTTTTACTGCAATCTAGGTTCTGCACGGTAGACGCGGTACTGATAACCAGCGGGTCAATCACGTAACGCATTAAACGCGCGTCAGGTAGATATAAATGTCACTTTTTATATGGAAAAATGACAGTTGGATCTACCTAACGCGCGTTCAAAACGTTACGTGATTACCCCCCAGATTGAATGCGTCTTCAATTTGTTAGTCGTATAGTCTAACATTCTATATTTACTGTGACAATTTTATAAGTAAGTAGATAATTTTCATTTCAGAATGGCTCTAATAACTAAGTATCGTCGAGGAATGAAAAGTGTTATCACTTTTGGACTTTATTTCAATGCTGTTAAGGTCCAAAAGTGACAAACCTTTTCATTCCGCGACTGTACAAACAAACAGCCGCATTTATGCAAATAACGTCAAGAGATTGGTCTCTATCTCTATCTCCTATCCGCTGATTATGCAGTATGAAGGTACTTAATTTTGTTTCCCAAATATGATTACAGGCCATTTTTTTTTAATTTCATATCAATAATTAACTACATCAATAGGTTTATTTTAATTTGATTAAAATAGGTAGGTACTACTCGAAATTCATAGATCTAGATATCTCCGAATATCTTGGGAACTAAAACAGAGAATGTGGGACCTTTCGCTTGAGAATTGCAACGGCAATTTTTGCGACCGATTTTTTTAAGCATTGGTGGTTTTATCTATTAGGTAGAGATGTCTTAACTAAAAAAATATACGTACTTAGGTACTTTTAAATTAATAAATTTCCATTTTAACAAAATTATAGCATCATAAATAAATAGCACACCAACCCTCACCAATATAATTCACTCAACAATTTACTATTAAAGCTCTATTTTTTTTAAGTTCATGGGTGTAATTGTAGAACTTGACGATGTCTACATTCTTTCAGATATTCTTACATTTATATTATGACATTTCATACATTTTTGTACAGCCAAGGACTTTAACTTTTGAGCCATTTAGAGCTCACTTTATACTGGACACTTCATAGAAAACCAAAATGAGTTGATACCTAAATGGCTCAACAATTAAAGTCCTTGACCGTACCTAGCTTTAGCATCAACAAACGAGATCTATTAGAAACGTTGTCGGCTACTCAGCAGAGCCTTTAAGGCCTGTGTAGTTTGAAGTGAATTAATGAGTGGATTCCTTAATCCTGTAGGGGAAGCCGTGGCCGACGGCGCCTCTACAGGTCTTCCTATCGGGTTACAACGGGACTCAGTTAAACATCATTAAATTCTCAAATTGTTAACTTTACCCTCATCCGCACATGCGCACGGCTGCCATCCCAGTACTTGTATGTCATCATAACAATGTTTCAACTAAAGACGTACCTATTAGGGCAGGACTGGGGAATGTTTACCTAAAACTCCGTAAGACTTATTAACTAAACAAACTGTAATGTAACGAACTCGCGCCACTCGTGTTTACTGTGGAGACAATGTAAGCTTATTACAGTTTCCGGTTGGCGAAATACCGAAGTCTGCATGTGCGATTGCACGATACAAATTTAACCCTTCAGCACTATACGGCACAAGATTGATAGAATGTTTGCTTTGCTCGTCGCTAAAGCGTTCTTAATTGCCTCGAGCAATAAATTCTCGCCGTTAGGGAACAAAGTAAAATGTTCTGCTCACAATGTTTATGCGCCGGCAACAATGGCAACAAAGCTCGTACAAAGAGGTTTTAAGCGCTTCTCACGTGGTCTAATTAAGCGTTACACTTAAAGTGATCGCTGAGCGAGGGTGCCACTCAATTATTCGCCACTTGATGCGGGATCACGATTCTGTTCCCTCGAGGTCGCCCAGCTCCTCGCAAATCCAGCCGAGACGCATCTCAAAATAATTCACTACAAATGTGTCACATGCGACTGAAGGATTATGTGAATTGCTCAAACTAAGCTCACGGGGGCTCATTATCATTAATGTTCACTCTAGGGTTGCAGCAATGGCTACGAAGCGAAATGTGATCTTTTACTTACAAGCAAATCTGTGAATTTAACTCATATAATAATCTCCCTTCTTCATCGGTCGAGTAATAATAAATATAAACACAAACCTTATTGAGTTTACTATAGTATCGATATTTGTGTGAGTGTCCCCTAATATTTATTTAAATAAACAAGAACAAAGTCACATCAAAATCATGCAGCCTGAACTGAACGTTTTACTTTTAATCGAGGTGTATTGCACGTTCCTGTACACGCGACGTTAATACATTTTAGTTACCTAGGCAATGCATTCAGCCCGCCTCATATATAACCGCTATTACGACAAAGAGTCATTTAGCCATTTTTACTTGATTAAAATACAGAAGACGTACCTTTAAAGGCGTCAAAAAAAATCGATAAACTTTTATGCGGTTATTATTCAAAAAGTATTACTCATCCCACGCCTTAACTCTGTATTTAATCAAAATAGGGTTCTCAGGCACTGCGAGAAAGTTTATTTTTGTCTGTTCAGAAAGAAGACTTAGCTATAACATTGTGAGATTACGGTGTGTCGTTACGATGCTCGTTTAGATAGGACACATGAAGAATTGCAGATCTAGAAACGACAGCAAAACTTGCGGCGGTGGCGGTCGGCCTGCCGTGCCGAACAATAACTTCATTAAACTCGAGTCTTGCTTTTGTATTAACTTTTCTGTATTCATATAAATAGTATTAACAAAGTGCCGTTTGTCATTTCTCTGTCAACAAATTTTTAGCTCATATCCCTGTATCTCATTAATATGGTTTCCTTGCAATGTGATGAAGAAACATATATTGATTGATGAGAGGAGATTTAGAACAATTATTATTAGTTAAACAGGTATTAATACTATAATTACAGTGAAGGCAGAAAAGTAAGGCCTATGTCTGTAGAGTAGGGTAGACTGGGTACGAATGAAACAGCGTATAACTCCTTACTTGTAGGAAAAAGTGTCAGCACTGTCAGCAGTCTGCTTAAAACGAGACTGAACAATTGAATATACATTTGACCACGCAATAATAATAAGAAGAACAAGAATAAGAATAAGAATATTTATTTGCAAAAATGTATAGTGGAGCAATTTGTTAGCGTTGATATGTGCGTATATTTTGCTTAAAGAAGCATGCAAATTTTACTTATAGGCTAAGTACATACCATTATCTAAAACATTGTTTAATCTTAAAGTACAATATAATTTCACTATATCAAAGACTACTACATTATTCATTAGTCAATTACCTAATACTAGCATGACAATTACTTATTTATATGATTTGTCCAAAAAATTACTAATATTATAAAAACAATTTTCTAAACAAAATTTACGTACCTAGTCTGTGCTTATTCAGGCATGTCAGAGTTTCTTATTTCTATAGGTAAGTTGTTAAATATTTTAGTCGACATGTATAAAATATTTTTCTGATAACAAGCTGTCTTTGAGTCTAGAGCAGGGGTCGGCAAACTTTTTAGACAAAGAGCCAGATCCCGGAAAAGTGACGATTTTTCGGAAGCTCAAAGAGCCACAGTACCAAATTTTATTGGGATAAAAAAACAACAATAAACAATATGACCATAATAGTACATTACTGCAGAGGCCGCGAAATAGCAATTCGTGGATGAGTTGATTTTGTCGGATGAAGCGAAGCTGAACCCGACAATAGAGACGAATCCACGAATTGCCATTCCCGCCGAGGCAGATTATA
The DNA here is from genome assembly GCA_932294315.1 of Epinotia nisella. Lineage (NCBI taxonomy): Eukaryota > Metazoa > Arthropoda > Insecta > Lepidoptera > Tortricidae > Epinotia > Epinotia nisella. The sequence continues at coordinate 10,687,159 of OW028674.1, forward strand.
GTGCTTTTCTACATAAATGCGAGGAAATCAAATTATATTTTCAGTAATTTTAAAACAGCGAGTAGTAGGTATGTCAATAACCTATCATGTTGCCGCCCAACCACTTTAAAAGTATGTACACGGCATGACTCATGGTGCCGGTTTCAATTGACACACATAAAAAAAATCAAAACATTAGAATCGATTACAATACAATACAATACAAATACTCTTTATTGCACACCTCACACAAACAAAGCAGTTACAGAGAGAAACAATACAATAACATGTAGGTAGAGGTAGATAACAGGCGGTCTTATCGCTGAAGAGCGATCTCTTCCAGACAACCTTTGGGTATCGGAGAAAGAGATAAAACTAGATTATGCAGTAGGTGGTGCAGAGATTATTATTAATCAAAAATCATGAAAATAAAAAAATAAACGTACATAAATACCTCTATATATAAACATACATACACAATCATACATATATTATACAATTTTATGTTTTATGTAATTAAAATTATTAAAGATTAAACGGGATGGAAATCTAAACGCAATTTAGTTCGTTTTGAATGTTATTTCGAGAATATTTTAATTTCTTCAGTTAATAGGTACCTACTATTTTAGAGATTTTTTTTAAAACGTCACTTTGATTTCTTGCAGAAGTAATCGTTTTGTCTATGACAATTAAAAAAAAACTTGGGAAAACTTTAAGCACACTAGAAACGGGTGCAATTTGTCACACCAACTTGCTATAGTTGGAAAGAGACAGCCAACCCTCGTACACTAATATCTACTTGAATTAATGGCAAACTAATGTACAGTATTCATAACAATTTACTGTTATTTGCTTAGGATATATATTGATTGGGTTCTTCGAGATACCAACACGTCATGGTACAAATAAGGTATGATTATAAATAATACACATATGTACAGTCGAGTTCTCCAATATCTATACAGACAACCTTTTAAAAATATCTATACACAGTCTTTATTGTTACTGAAATAAGGTGCATGTGTAGATATTTTTGAAAGGTCGGCTGTATAGATATTGGAGAACTCGACTGTACATAATAAAAAAATGTAATTCACATCAATCATTCAAATGCAATTGTATTACACATAAGAATTTAAAATAAGTATATCTTACTAAGTAATTGTAATTAATAGTACTTTTTTCCACGGCACTTAATCTTTTATAGCCAATCTAGTCAATCAATTATTTTCGATCTTGTATGCATTTTCCTGTAGGTAAATAGAAATAGAATACTCATATAGTAAGAGTCTTTATTTAATTTTAACATCACTTTATATTTGTATACACATAAACAAATCAATAACAAACTAGTTAGTGACCAGGTCCAACCAATAAAACAAACAGACAGACAGACAGACACAATCGCACCATAAAGGTTCTTACCTCTTTGGTACGGAACCCTAAAACCTGCAGTTATGACATGGAACAGGTTCATTCATATTAAAATGTATTCTCAAAAAGAATTTTCAAAAAACCCGACTGCGTTTTGACAAATATTATAGCCTATGTCACTCCCACGATTAAGAGAAATCCAACGATACCTCATACATCAAAATCCATCAAGCCGTTTAGGTTGCAGGAGGTCAAAAAGAAATAGACATACATACATACTTACATACACTCGAAAAACATTACCCTCCTCCTTTGGCAGTCGAGTAAAAATCAAGCTATACGTATATTCAATCCTTGGAAAGCAGCAGCGTGTGTCAAAGGTGTTAATGCCAATATAATAATCACAAATTGGCGAATGGAATGGACGCACCATGGTCATGATATTTTAGGAGTTTGATATTTTTTTACAGCTAATTCTACTTTCCTGAAATAAAAAAGGAATTGTGCCCCAGTTAAATTAAGTGGTTAGGTGGTGGCGAAGGAAAGAAAATAGTAAGGTCAATTATTTAATTCTACGGGTAGCTTGTTGGTACTTTTTTACTGTGTAAATTAAACTCATTTATTCAAAGTCAAAGAATAGAATCCGCACGCATCTTATGTAAATTGACTCCTTCATATACCACGATGCTCACGTAATAGACGAATGTATTTTTTATTGAATGGGTGGATTAGTCGATAGCCCTTATCACATTTACTTGCGGTCGACACAGTGAGTAGTTTCTTTCAACGGTTGGCAGAACCATAGGTAAAGCATAGGGCTGGCGATCGTCGAACTCGCCTGACGATTCAGTGTAGGTAATCAAGTCACAAAGGAGGCCCCGGCGCTGCAGCCGGGCGCCCATTGTCGTCGAGCCCACACAGCAAACAAGCCAGCAGCCGCCAGCTGCGTCAACCACCTCCACTTTGATCTTTATTGTAATAAAGTTAGTTCATTCCGCTTCAGTAATGAATATAAATTTCCTCTCTTAAGTCATAAAATAAACTTTATCTGAACAACGCGTCGTCGTGCCTGCGCCACCTCGGCCCGAGTGATATAAATTCAAAGAATAACCCGAACTCGGTCCGTTTTCAATTAAAACTCAAATTCGTATTGTTTACTTTCTAACTCCAATATCGTGAATTATTTACATCGCACCGTTAATAACGGGCGTGTACCTATTTGTTGTTCTGTGTTACCTCCCAGGCATAACCCTTGCCTGTATTGTGTTCAATTGTGTTATTGCCTAATTACATCAGCCGAAATGCGGTTACCTACCTTCAACTTGTTTCGAGCCCGGGCGAGTTTCCGAGGAACTATGAATTGATTCACTGCGGGAATTGGAAGAGTTAACATTTACTTGACTATTGATTTTGCAATAATTTTGACAATTTACATGTACAGTCAACCAATTTGAATCCTAGGCTGAATTGAACTGTAGAACCTTTTCACAGTAAACGTCAAAGTGACTTAAATAAACAGCAGGGTGTCAATAAGACAGGGTTCTAGAGTGGCCTAGGATTCAAATTGGACCGTACCTTCCCCCCGAACAAGCTACGGTACTAAAACCATTACATTCGATGGAGCACGGTAATAACACAATAAATTACCTAAAAATATAGAGAGGCCGATCCATTCAATAATTTTAAAACCAACTTAAGACCCATGTCATCAATAATATTCCCTTCATTTAATTTGGGTTAGGGCCTGGCCACATGTCTGCGGGGCGGCGCAGCGTACCAACACTACCAACAGCCTTCTGAGTGTTGTGCTGGACAGGTTCGACTGCCCTGTGGTGAGGCACTGGAATTCCATTCATATGGGTGATAGGCCTAAAATATTTGTCATTAAATAATAAGTAATAAAAGTAATTGTTCATGAATGTTTAATATTTAGCTATAAACAATTTGACATTCGCAGAAATATTATTATAATTTATTATTTTTTACTTCGACATTGCTACATTATTATTGTTCTTGTTTGTTTTTAATCGATCATTTTTTGTATAATTGGTTTGTAAGTATTTTTATTGTAATTAATTAGGTACTAACTTTTATATGGACCCAGAGTCTCAATTAAATAAATAAATAAGAAGAAGTCATTTCAATAGGAAATACGAGGCGTTGAAAACCAGTGACAGCAAATTTCATAATTATTTAAGAATGAGAATATCAAATTTTGAAGAACTACTAAGTAAAATATCACGACGGATTAGAAAGCTACAAGTATATAGAAGAGCTCTTGACCTCTGGGGATTTTGCGGTTAACTATAATGTATCTGTTTGAAGACTGATCGTTGTATTATCATGACGCAGCACCATAGGAGCGGCGTGAATTTCTGCGGAGCCACAATGCGAGGTTTTGCGGCGTCGCAACGAAATTTTAAGTTGCTGCGCCACACCGCAGACATGTGGCCAGGCCCTTAGAATCGGCATCGACAATGTTATCGTTAGATGCATTGTGCGAGCGACGCATGCTTGTAACTATTTCTTTACTTGACAACATTCTACCCGTTATACTATTCGTTATTAGTGCTACAATTACCCACTTTTATATTTGTTATACCCTAAAATTATTTTATACTTGTTTACTTTTTTTATTGTTTGATACACATGTATGCGCTCACGGGCGTAACGCATAATTAAGGCATGATAATAATTGTATTCTCAATAAATGAAATGTATATTTCTTTGAGAATAATAAATAAATCTTCAACATAAAGAGCTAGCAAAGCGCCCTACTTTCGCATTTTTGTATTTTTATTTTATTTTATTTTATTCATTACACGGGACACCAACAGAGTACATAAGATAAGGTAACAGTTGTCTTTGGCATAGAATGTGTTGGGGCTTATGTACCCCAATTACAGGTGAACACATCGTTTTACAGAGCAAGATAACACTATGAGAGATTGATTTTAAATAGGTATACAAATTATATGACAGGGTTATTTATGTATAAAGGCAAGGGGAAATTAAGTATTAAATTAAACTAATCTAAATACAAAATTACGTATTTTTAAAATTTGTATGCCAATGAAAGGGACAAGAAATGGTCAATGGGCGTGAACGACCGCACCTCACCGGCAGTCCCGGCTTACATGCCGCCCCGTTTACTTAAACCTCAGAATAATAACTAAAGCATAGAAGCCGCGTTAAAGTAAGAGCTCGGCAACAGCTATCTTACTCACTTGCGTAAATCTATAGTCGGGCTAAGAGTGAATGAAACCACAATCCGTATTCTATTTCACATTTTCGTAGGTTGTCACTAAAATGAACTCGGGAAATGTCAAATGGACTTCTTTTGGATACACTTGAATCCAGCAAAATTAAAAATGTCATCTTTGTTTGGTAGTAAGTGTCATAACGTCACAACGTAACTTGGTCGCATTATAGTACCTTTCATATTTGGTGTAAAGATACGGCCCCTCTCGGAGAAAATTAATTATTTTTTGTATTATTCCACCGTGAATGATTTAAATACAGTTAAATTTATGTTTTTGATAGTTCATTGTTGTAAATAAGCAAATGCCTTGTGCCATTGAAGGTTGCACGTCCGATACAGGACGAAAAGAAAATGTCCAGGAACCCTGTACCTTTCACCGGTAAGTTTCCATAGATTTTGATGTTATTAGTGTAACGATCTAAGCTAAAATTAATAATCACTATTAGAAGTTTATTTGCATAGTGATGTGTATTTTTTATCGATTTCGGAACAATAACTTATCGACATTGTCATGGATGTATTTATTAGTATATTGAAAAATATGTGTTGGAACATAGGAATTAGAAGTTGCTGAAGAATGACAACAAAGTGGCTTTCTGGTTGTCCCATGTACCTATTGAAGATTTACAATCTGCTGTTGCATTTGTGTATTTTTCTAATAAAACTCGACTTTTTAATTCTAGTTTTCCAAAGGATGAAGATGAAAAAAAAAATGTTTACGACATGTAAATAAAAGAAATTGGACATTCAAAAATCCATAGTTGCACCTATTCTGTTCAAGACACTTCACTCCGGATTATTTTAAGCTAATGAAAAATTCAAATGGAGACGACTCAAAGCAGATGCTTTTCGCACATTATATTTATCTGATACAGACTCATTGGCAGGATTCAAACATTTGTCATTTATCTATTATTTTATATTTATTTGACGACCGGTTAGCCAAGTTGGCACTGATCATTTTGTTTTTACTACCAACTAGGCTTAACCGGTTGTCAAATATAATTATAATGATAATAGTTTGGTATGATTTCCAGACGTATGCTACTTAAAATCGTGCATTTTGTTTTTACGACGACTGAAAGGCACCCTTTTTTCGCACAGTGTAAATATTATACATTAAACTATAAATAAATAAGTACAATATAGTTTGGTTTGGTTGTATAATTTATCGTTAAAAAAGTCGACACAATACATCCCTAGCATAGGAACACACTTGTGACAACCTACACAATTGAGGAATAACAAATGCATATACATCTCATTCTGACGCGTTTGTACGTCGTAAGAAAGTTAAGGACAGGTATACGTCTCTGCTACGTATTTTAACGCGGTTTCTATGCTTTAGTTATTGTTCTGTGACTTAAACGCGTCCGCACCGTACGAAGACAGATGTTGACTGAAATTTGAGTGCCATGTAAACCCATCATCCGCGCATGCAGCGCTCTTATCTCTGACCAATGACGTGCATTCTGAGTTTTCCAGTGCTAGCTCTTAAGTTGAATGAGGTATGTCTAATCTCGAACTACACTCCGTAAGTGAAAATCGGTTTTTCCTAGACCTGCTTTTAAATAGCGCAAATTCTTGCTATACGATATTTTATCACACCAGAGTTCCATTTCACTGGGAACTTAATTTCAAGGCTTTGTAGGTAATTTGAGTGAATATTATACTACGGGGATCATTGAGTGTATTCGTAGTGGTAAATTGAGAAAGAACGGCACAAATATGGGTTTTTCTCGATTTCTGGTGCTTGCGAATGTAAAGTAGTTTTTCTAATCCATTCCTTGATGAATCACGCTTCAGTGAGGAGTAGCAGGGCTAATCTCGTTCCGTGCTCCGTTACGTTTGTTCGACAAACACCGGTCTGTTTGCGCAGACAATAGCTAAGTACAATAATAATTGTGCATTGAGTGCCCTGGAGAGTCGTAGCTTGTTGGCACAGCGGTCCCGCTAAGCCCTTCCGATGTGAAACTAATGTTTGTGTATGGTAATGAGATGGTAATAGCGGAGAGCGCGCCAGTTCACCGTAACTGGATCATCCGACAGCCCTCCACCCGCTCCTTGCCGGCGCTGTCGACCTAAATGTATTCTTAATTCATATTAGAATCGACAACAGGGCCGGTCCATCCGTGATATTTGACAGAAGCGTGTATCCCCACTTTGATGTCTCTGTGATTCGATTTTGAAAGATGGAGACATGAAAGACCTAGTAAAAAATATACTTATAGTATTTTTTTGCCTTTTTCATATTAATTTGCTGTCATGAATAAATGTTTTGAATTTGAAAGATGAAAGTAGAGATTTGTCTTCTGACAAATGTCGCGGATGGAATACCGGCCTAGACATATTGAAGTGGTGCGTGCGCACTAGAAGTGCGTGCTGTAACATAGGTACATTTTGTGTCGCTCTATGGGTATTAGTACGTAGTACTATTACTTATTCTGTGGTATTAGTACTACGGTAAACATGATAAATACACGTGTATAAATATTAATTACCTAATTACTCCTATTAGATACTTATGGCGTCATATAACTGGAGCCAACGACATAACGACGATAAACGAAACTTTTTTTTATTCAGTCTAGTCTATCGGCCACAAGATCCTATCGCAGAAATGATACAGGGTTATAATTTTAAGGGGTAGGTAGAACATACGTAGATACAACATAGATTAAGATGTTTCCTTAAACATATACCACTGAGAACATATATAAAGCTAACAACATGCAAACAATTTCATCAAAGATGAAAATTAAAAAATTATTCGCCACGAGCTGGATTTGAACCGGCAAACAATTAACTAAATTTTACTACTATTTTTATGTTATAAATATACGACTAAACTTACATTGACTATTTATTAGTTACGAATATACTACTACATTGACATATGACAAGAAAACACCACACTAGGTAAACCCATTAAGCCTGAAGCGCTGGCGCGGCCTGCGGTGGCGGTCTGTGGGAGGCCTTAACCCGTAGTTTTTTTTAATGATCCAGAATACGTGACCATGGCAACTAGCGGCAGAAAAAAGTTGATTCACCCATTTACAAGGTTCGTGCTATAATAATCTCAACCTGTAAATGGCCGGTAGGTATAATACTAGTTTAATTGCCGTTCTTGTGAAATGCTGAGCTACATTCAAGTGGTCCGTGTACACTGACATGACATCTGTGAATAAACAATGGGCTCTCCTAGCGTCGACCAACCGTAACGTGAACTTCGGAGATCTGTGTAAACACACCGGAGAAAATCTACGTATATCGGTTAGTGATGTACCTGTCCGGTGGTAGTGTATATTTGTGTAATCGACTAGGTATTTCAATTATCTAGGTTAGGTTCCTGCCCTTCCGGGGGCGTTGTCTACGAATTTAAAGCCCGTGCTAGACGGTCGCCAACACGCCCCTCCGACCGAGCGACCTTGGTCCGCACCGACCGTGTAGACAGTTGTTTGCAACAAAATTTCATACTACAACGGTCGGAGCCGACCAAGGTCGCTCGGTCGGAGGAGCGTGTTGGCGACCGTCTAGCAGACCTTTAAATTGTCTGGCCAACTGGAGTGGTTGTATGTATAACTGACTAACTACCTACTTTCAGTGTTATTAGGGTTCCGTAGTCAACAAGGAACCTTCGTAGTTTCGCGATGTCCATTTGCCCGTCCGTCTACGGCATAGCTCAGCGACCCTTACCTACTAGAAAACTGTAATTGAGCATGTGTATATAGTTAAATTAACCACACCGACAAAGTGGTAAAATAAAATAAAAATAAAAACTTTTTTAGGGTAGGTACCATCCCTAATACTTATAAAGTGTGGATGTCTTTGTTTTCCTCGGTAAACCTATGGTGTGGTGTATCGTTGGATAGCTTGTTCAAAAATAAGATGGGTCTTTAAATAGTGCATTACTATAGAGGCCGGGAAACGAAGGGTTGCAGGCCAAGTAGATATAGACGGCCGAGCGTAGCTAGGCCGGATAGGGATACGCGGCCGGCAACCCCGTTTTTCGCCGAGATTTGTATAGTGCTTTTCTCAAACTTGCAATGAAATAAAAATAAAAAAGTAGTCAATTTGTTTTATTTGTAGGTTAACACAACTAAATAATACGTTTCTGAACAAAACATTATCAATGACAACAAGTATCAATCAAGCAGGAAATGACAGCTGTCAGTGCTGTCACATCATAACCTAGAATTGTGTCCCACTCCCACATTTCTTACGAACTATTATTCCGCTTATTCCGTAAATTAAGTATTAGTTTACTGTTACTTGAACTTATACCTAACTATATAGACGAGGCACTACAACAATGCAAGAAAAGAGACTTATAATTTTTAACCATTAAACTTTTTTTTTAATTTGAAGTAAGTTATGTCAACATTTCATTGCAAGTTTGAGAAAAACCATTTTTCAATTCAGGGATGCGTTTGGGTGATATAAACTCTATTTTTTTTATTAGAGTCTTGTGTCCAGCCCTCTGCCGGCTAAATGGTTACTTACTGGGTATATAAAAATATTCATGGCTGTAGTACATATAATTGATTTAATAGAAAAACTATCACGGATCAGTAGGCATAACTACTTAGTTAACCCTTTGACAGCTAAAAACGGCCACAGCCGCGCGTGAGATTTGCATGCGCATTTTCATGTAATAAAAAGCTTTACAAGTAACTTGACGCATTTTTTTAATAGTTCATGATACGTACATTAATTTTGACATGATAATATTTATAAATATATATCAGAAGTTTCATTTCATTCATTGTTTTGTTTTGTACCCTCGCTGTCAAAAGGTTAACGAGCAATAGTTATGTTAAGTTAACGTTAAGTCACTTACGGTGCTGTCTGAAAACCAGCGCTGTAGGTGTCTGTCTGACACCTCGGCACAATGCTGAGACAGCGACCGTTTCACTGCCGCGAAGACACACACAATGTGTCAATTGTATTGTATGTCTACTCCCTTTATATCTGTGTGTCTTTTGTGTAGTGAATAAATGTCTTCTTTTCTTTCTTTTCTCTTTTCAATAAGTAGTCGACCACAAATTCGGGCGACGCAACCGCAACGTTTAGTTGGCGCCACGAGTCGATGTAACAAAGACAGACTAGGCAAGTACGGGGTCCGACACGCACTTGGGCGGTTTTTCATTTTCTAATCAGATAGATCATCTTTTTGTATAACCATGAGTCCGATTCCATATTTTGTAATTTCGTATCTATATCATAGAGGTATCCCTATTTTTCTCTGCCTTTCAAAATCAGTAGGTATATATATATATAAAATCAGTATGATGACTGACCGAACTGTCTGTGTATAATATAAATAACAATATAAAGTTGTGTCAGAAAATCTTAAAACTAATAAAACTAATTACATCATGCTTAAAATTTATATAACTAAATAAAGATCAGGACATGTCAGCAAATATTTTTTCATACCAGCAAAAAATACAAATATGTAGAAGCAAAAAAAAAACAAAAGATATAGGTATTAAAAATATAAAAAAAATTTATAAATAACAATTAAAGAAATATTTGATTATATGTCAGTCAATATAACAGGGAATAACTAATAGAAATAACAATTAAATAATTAATTTTACGATACATATGTCAGATTAAATTTATTCAGGCACTGGAAAAACTCTTTAACGAAATGAAAACATTTAGTTAGCAAATATGACCTTAATTTAGTTTTAAAATTATGTGGGTTGGAAATAGCTTTCAATTCAATTTGTAGCTTATTAAAAACTTTTATAGCCTGGTAACGAGCACAGTATTGTGTCACGTTGAGCTTTGGAATAAAGGGGCGGTTTAGGTTTTTAGTCCTCGTCGCCAGTCTTGCCACCCGTGCCTCTTCTGATTCACTTCTTGCCACCCGTGCCTCTTCTGATTCACTTCTTGCCAGAGACTTTAGTAAATCCGTACAAAGTTTCATAATATAAATTCTTACTGTGCCTAGTACTGTTAGAATTTCTAATTTGGTGAAAAATTCCTTACACGAAACCCAAAACCGAAAACTATAATATTCGTTTATAGTTTGCGGTCGTTTGAGAGAATTAAGTATTACTGTTTCGGATAGAGTTATTCTTGATACGTATAGTGAAAAACCTTCTTCAAAGCCAGGTGAAATTTAGTCTAGACTTTGATATTTACTTTTCTGTACATTTGCACAGGGCGGGCGGTTCCCTGCGGATTTAATTTCAAGTTCCATTTTGTATCATATAAGTACAAAAATCATTCGTATTTAAAAATAAAATGTGCACATGAAAGCAACATACATTATTAAATGTATTATTCGACGTGTTTCACGAATTTGTACGTAACTGGAGGTAGTTGCGGGAATTTACTTACGTAGGTAATTAATCATCGTTTGGACTAAACTATATTAACTCCTGTAAACTGGCTTTTGTGCGGCGGCGGCGCTGGCCGGCGGCGGCGGCCGGCCACATTTACGTATTAGGTAAGCATATTAGCTTTAGCTCCACTGCTATTAGCTATTAGTTAGTTGGTATACCCTCGTAGTTAGGTAATAGGTACACGTAACGAGAATATGCGACATGTAGTTTTTAGCCTACTATTGAGAAGGTTTGTACGTTTCGGATGTCTGTTTGCACTGATGTTGTATAACTAGGATTAAACAAAGAATATTTTAGAACTTGTAAATCCCTCCTCAGTGGATGTAATTGGGTTGGAGCTTGGAAGTTCACGCAGGCGAAAGCTCGCCGGCAAAAGCTAGTTTATAATAACTACCTACCTGTTTTTGTCACTGTTAGTTTTTTTTTTATACCTAGTATGCGATGGTAAGCAGACCGTAGTCTATGAACGCTTGCAAGTCCGGAGGAGTCGCTAGAGCGTTGCTGACCCTTTATTTTCGGTTCCGTCAAGAGCGACTACTTTCCTCTTTTGTCTTATGACTTATCGGAATTATATAGACAAGATAGGGTCCAATAACTAGATGTGTAGGGACAATTTCATTTTTATAGTAAATGTTTCACTCAGTTGTAAGAAACTCAATGGAGGCCAAAAGAGGCCAATGGAGCTATATCATACCCAAGAGACGGACGGTTAGCCTTAAAAGTTTCTGCAAATGTTAGGATTCCAACAAATTCAAGAGTTTTATTGCGGCACATAAATAAACCTTAACCCCTTTACCGCAGCGGTGATAACAATACAAGAAAAATAAATTCATAGCGGCTGCATTCATAGCGCACGTATGCGGTAACGGACGGCCCAATTCTGCGCACAATTTACCTGCAGATGCAACAAACATAAAGAGGCCATATTTTCCGCGAGGAGGTTGGCCGGGGTCGGATTACCGCGGCCATCTGCCGCGCGCCGGGACAATCAGCCTAACGAGCGTCGCTCGCGAGACCGGATTAAAGCCTAATACCGCTGCGAACAATACCGTCGACGCCCTTTATCAGTTACACTTAGACGTTAACAGATAGCTCGTGTCGCGACAATGGCCCTCCTTGTTTACGGCTAATCCTAAGTGGATTACGTCCGCGGACGCGGCCGAACGCTACGCTCTCTGGCGGGTGACGACTGCCCCGCTATTTTGTAACTTGTTTTAAGCTCACGTCAACGCTCACCCACAAATTGACGCCGCGATTCATAGTATCTAAGCGTAGGTAGAGGTCTAGTTTCGTTAGGCGTGACGCCGCGATTCATAGTAACCAGGGGGGAGACAGTGACATACCCGTTGACGTTTGATATAAATAGAACTACCATCTTTAAATGCTTCCAAAAACTTACTATTGCGCAAATTAGATTTTCGGTTATTTAAATAATGGCACAAGATGTCGCCATAAAATCCATGTAAACAGTTTTAAATATTATTCGTTAATAGTATTATGAAATTAAATAACATAACATTATTTAATAATGTAATTTACTTTAATTCAGCTGTTTGTCGTATTATAGTAGTTTATATGACTATACATAATGAGAGGCCTTAAAACACGAGTGCGGTTTTATGAAACGAGCGTCATCAAGTTTCATAATAGGATCACACGAGTGTTTTAAGGCCTATTTAGTACAGTTGCATACACTATTTTATCTACACACATCGTACTCAATGATGTGTTCGGGAACCATTAGAATAACCGCTATTTCACCGCCTTGGCCGACTAAATATCAAATCATGACCAACTAGATTTTCATAACAGTATCGAAGGCTCTGACCCCTGAAACGCGCTTCGAAATTTGAAAGTCATTACTTTATCAATATCGATATTTTAATGAAAATATAAAATCACCCACGGTCAGACGTAAGTTAATTATTTTTATAAACCTTATTGATATAATCCTGGTCATTACTGCCAGTTTCTGAACGCATTTTAGCGGGTTTATGGTATGTGTGTAGATAAAATATCGAATACAACCATTTCAACATTGAAAATATAAAAAAAAGAAAAGAAAAGAAGACATTTATTCACTACACAAAAGACACACAGAGACAAAGGAGTAGACATACAATACAATTGACACAATACAATATCGAATTTAAAACATTGACAGTTTACAAGGTCATAGATTAAAACATCGAAAGTAATAGTTACCGAATTATTTAAGATCGGCTACCTAATTTTCGAAAATATGCGTATCTACATAAGAAATATCAAAAGTCAAGAAGAATGTCGATTCCACGATCCCTTAATTAAATATGAGGGTGATATGATATGATGTGTCCCATTATGGAAGTGTCCTTAACGTAATTTACTCTTGCTGCTCCGGTGCTGTGGGCACATTGTAGCCTACCTATTCTACTCTAAGACAGGTCTCCGTTAGGTACGACGACGACCGAAGCGAGGAGTTAGGTTAGGTAGAACTGCGACCGTTTAGTGCGCGAACCGAGCGAGAGCAAGCGAATGGAGCCTACCGCGGCAGCGGCCGGCGAAGCACCAAAACCGAACATTTTTTTAATAATAATATTCTATAAGAACAAAAGTCCAGGGGTATTACTTCAATATATTAAGTTAAGGCATGTTTATAAAACTTTGAAAACGAAAGTAGGAATTTGTTTAGTGCGAGAATATTCAAAGCGGTGTCACGATTGTGGTACGTAAATACCTTTCTAACTTGCTAGCATGTTCACCTGAAGGACGTCTTAAATAATCCGGGTATATTTTCCAAAGAGCGAGTCTCACGGCGAATGCCAGCAAGCTTAGTGAAATAGAAACCCTGCCCTGCGTTAAATAGTGAAGAGACACTTCCACCCTAATAGGTCCTCCCTTAGCAAAGTTTGTAAAATATTAGCCTATAACTTACAGATATGACTGGGGGACACCCGAGTTAAGGTTTATGATCTAAGACGTTTAGATCAGAGTTAAGGAAAATGTATCAAATACATTTCTAAATGTGACTGCATTATTAAAAGGCAGTTTTTAGAAATATTGTTTATAGCCTTAGGTTTTATAAGAAACAAGGAATGTGAACAGGCATATGCAACTTGTATGAGAACCGTGCGTCAACTGCGCAGTGTCAAGATGTGCGTACCGTACCTATCTAATTACCGCCTTATTTATGAAGCTTAAAATGCCTCTGTTAAATAAAATGTGTTTGTTCCTCTCTTACGAACACAAATGTCAAAGTGATAAATAAAGACAAACGATTTTTTACGGCAATTTAGTTAAAATTGGTTTACGGAACATTTAATAATACGGCTATTAAGTACCCAGTTTTTATTTTGTACGAACTTCTTTTATTTTGGAAAAGTAATTTATTATCAAAATTATGGACATTTTTACAAGACTTAATCAGGCTGCGGATAGCGCTGAAAATCCTGAAAACGGAGAAAGCTCCTTGACAAATTAAAAATGGCGCTGAGATTACATCTGACTTAGTCTGAAAGAACGATGAATGGCGGAGAAAATCAATGAATAGCTTCCCGGTTACCGTCACAATCCAGTAAAGTGGGCAATCTCCGGGAGATCGCGTCACGCGCGCTCTGACAAATTAGTCAGCTAGGCTACCCACAATCAGACACCTACAAAGTATCATTTAAGTATGCCATAACGGATTTGTCTGTTATCAACCCTATGGACATGACACTTCGACCAAGTGGAAAATAACTGGAGTTTTGACTATTAATTATTAATTGTTTATGTCTCTGATCTAAATAGATATTTCTTGGATAACCAATCAAACGTATGTGATTGAATCGATGCTTGTGACGCTCTATAAGGCAGAATGTAATAGAGAACTTACGCAAACAATTACTCGATATATCAGGGGTCCTGGCGGCCATATGTCAACACGGCGCGGCGGACGGGAAAACCGGGGAAACTAAGCGATTCTGCCAAAAGTACGTGACCTTAATGTATATCAATCCGAGCATGATTTATACAGGAGGGATCTGTAAAATATGATATAAAATAAACATTGACAACCAAAACGATGAAATACGACGTAGCGTTGTGATTTAAGGGCGCGTTCACAAGATTTTATGACGCTATAAAATCAGCTCGCGCCGCCCGTCCGTGCCCAGCAAAGCGCGCACGTACCGCACAGATTTGACAAAACAGACGACAGGCATTTATTTGTTCTAGTTTTTTTGCAAGTTTTATGGACTGCTGCCAGCTTTATGGTCCCTGGACGGCAGACGTTTTCGCTTGACATTGTAAAATTGGGCGACTCAATTTGATTTACTTTCAATACGATACGTAAATTGTATCTCATTTTGTGCTACAAATTTTCTCCTTAAACATGTTTTTACTTATGTTAAAAATCTAGTTTAGTTATATTATATTATAACGCTCTAAAACTCGTTAGGTAGATTAGATAGTTGTGCATACGTTTACACATGATATCCTACAACTGACAAAGTGTCAGATAGTGTTCGTCACACGTTCGTAACCCCACTCGTAATACAATAACCTATCTACAATTACGTACCTACTGATCGCTAGAGGCTTTGTAGAGATTACTTCGTCTACTTAGTCGGAATTAATTATCGGCAATTAAATGTGTAGGTAAGTAATACTGCCAATGGAAAAATTTCCCGATTGCATTAGTTAACTTTCGTACCTAGTATATCGAGTTTTCATGAGAAAATGTGTTCACGCGAAGAAGTGAGGCAAGCGTGAACACGGTCCCCTGGGGCGCATGCTAGGCCAACTGCAGCGTTGCTATTCACAATATATCTGGACTCTTCTCATTCCTCGCCTCTAGTTTATCTTGAGGCTGAGATTAATAACAACTGCACGTATTTGGAGTTCAGTCTTACATTGGTTCAGGCGAGTTGCTGGCTTACCTGGCTAGCACTGTTGCGGTGTCTGCTGGGCGAGTATTCACGACGCTTATTGGCTGTTCGCTTGAAATGAGCTAGTAAAAGTCTGATCTCTCGTTACGAATCTCGGGACCAACTTATACCAGGGACGAGTGGTAGGTGAGTTTCAGATTGTGAATCCTACAGCTGCAGTTCGTCCGCGTGGCGTCGATACGTTTAATTTCCCACAGCTCGGAACGGCACGTTCTCCGTCGTCACGGCGTTCGAGGGATCAAATATCTAAGATATGTTAGCATTTAAGTGCTCACAGCTTCACTAATTCACATTGCCAATATCGGCTTTAGCCCACCCATTCCTTTAGGAACTGATCCCGGATTGGTGCATTTTGAATAATGACTTTGAACATTGACTTAAAATCAAAATCGAAACGTCATTTATTCGAATCCAAACTGGAGCAATTCATGTAAAAATACTCTTCATTGGAGACCAACTAACATAATGCATTTCTCATATGAATTATTGGATTGAAATTGAAAATCACGTCTATGTTAATCGGATTTTGGGTTGCTACCCGCAGCATATCGACAAGCAATCTTAATATGGATATTTCAATAATCGTGCGGTATCGTTCAAAATAGCCATTGAGTCTGAGGCTGGTTCAATTTATATAATACTACCTTCTGCCCGCGACTCCGTCCGCGTGGAACTCGTTTATATCGTAGCTCCATACAAAATTTCACCCTCAATTTCACCCCCTTAGGAGATGATTTCCGGAACAAAAACTATACTATGTCCTTCCCCAGGACCCGAACTATTTTTATACGAAATTTCATCTACATCGGTTCAGCGGTTTAAGCGTAAAGAGGTAACATACAGACGGACACACTCCGCTCGCGACTTCGTCTGCGTGGACCCGGGTTAAAACTATCCTAAAAGGGATGACATAAATTATAGCATATTAAATAATATCTATTACAATGTTGGTCTAGTGCGAGTCGGATTTTAGTTTTCCAATACATTTTAAGACCCAGCACCTGATGCTGCATTGATATAATGCAATGCAATAAAAACGTCCTCCAATCCAATCGCATGTCCTCAAGCGCATAATGATGGCTACTCCCAAATGGCATCACAAAAATCTGATCACACCGCTGAATAATACTTACATATGACCGCATGACTAACTTACACGCGCCATTGTTGGGGATAAATGTCGCAGTGGAATACTTAGTATAATCCGCCGTTTTACATAACAGCTAGCTGTTTTACAAAACAGCGCTGTTTTGTAAATTACACGGCTAGGTAGCTGTTTTAAATGCCATTTTGTATTGCAGCGGGACGACGATTAGCGGGATTGTCAATACGTTCTTCAATATAGCGACAATCCGCCGTATTACATTAATTCAGCTAGCTGTTTTACAAAACAGCTAGCTGCAATAAAAATAAAAATTTTCTACGTCCTGGCGATTTGGGGGCATTCCCCCAAATCCCCTGACCCCCTATAAAATGATGTTCCCAACAAGGGCAGCCGAGTAACCAACGAGCCCATCAGATCGGTACCACACAAACAGCTTCCTTGTTGGGAACAAATAGGTCGCGATACGCAACGCTAAACTTAAACTAAACTAACCAAAGTACCCACTCGCCCAGATTTCTTCAGACTTCTATCGTCAAAGCCAGCAAGACATGTGTATGTGAGTGTGTAACGTTTTTGTATGTATGTGACCTTGCTGGAGCACCCGATGACGTCTGAGGCTCGACCACCAGCTCAAGCCCGCCGTTCAGCGACTCCGCAAGGCGCCTTCCAAACTTTCACACACAGGACTGTTTGGTGTTCCCCTATTATTTCACTTTCTCATACTAGACAATTCTAGTATGAAAAAACCGGCCAAGTGCGTGTCGGACCACGCAAAACGAAGGGTTCCGTGCCTATTAAAAAGGTCGTATCGTCACAGAAATTTTACGGCACTTACGTCCTTTTCTTTGAGGAAGGCAGTTTTTCAGCAATATCTCGAAAACCTCTGAACCGATCTTGTTCAAAACAATTTTCGGTGAATGAAATTAATAAGCCCTATGTCCATGAATTTTTCCATATTTTTAAAATACACCGTTCAAAAATTAGAGGGGGGGGGACAGAATTTTAGTGACTTTCGGGGCGATTATCTCCGACCCTATTCACTTAATCAAAAAAAATGCTAAGAAACCTTATATTTATTTTGAAAGGCCTATCGATTGATGTGCCACACGGGGGGTCAAAATGAAAAAAACTTTTTTGACTTTTAGTTTTATGTATGGAGTGCACCCCTAAAAAAATTTTTTTTTGTCATTTTAATTACAAAACTATGTAGCGGCTAACAATATACACCTATCCTCAAAATTTTATCCAAATACACCTTATAGTTTTCGAGTAAAATGCCTGTGACATACGGACAGACGGACAGACGGACAGACGGACAGACGGACAGACGGACATGACGAAACTATAAGGGTTCCGTTTTTGCCATTTTGGCTACGGAACCCTAAAAAGTGAAATAAAGCATGTTCGGTTCTGGCGCTTCGCCGGCCGCTATATACCTTCGCAGCAGCGATCGAAAAAAACCATAGAAATCTAACTAGCGCCGAAAAGTGGCCCCACAAAAAGGATGCACATTGCCATTATGCGGACGTATGCGGACGTGGGGGCGGGGTGGGGGCGGAGTGTCAAAAGGATGCCAAGCAGCCGTTTAATTCGGACATGCGCACACATGTGCATACCGGGTTTTGGGCACGTGTTTGGGTTTGGGTAGAAATTTGTAAGGAGTTTTTTTGATCGCTGCTTCGCACACTCGCTTCGCTCGCTCGGCTCGCGCGCTCTAGGGTCACAGTTCTCCTAACACTCCTCCTTGCTTCTCTCGTCGTCGAACCTAACGGAGGTCTTTGACAATGCAGCGGATTTTCATTCAGCGGTATTCAATCTGCCTGATCGTCAACCCGCCGTATTACAAAACGGCGTTGTTTTGTAAAACAGCTAGTTGTAATGTAAAACGGAGGACGATACAATGTGCCTGCGACATAAACCCCGATATAACATTTTCATCCCGTAGCCTCAAAGTTACGGGCACGTTAACAGGCAGACATACGGCGCCGCCGGCCGCGCTTTAACCTATAGGCATGACGCCACGCTACGAATGGCGTATCATTTTACAATGGAGCTTTAATGAACGGTTAACGGTTTTTAGAGCGGGATTACTCATTTCATTTAAGATGACATGTGTGGTCTTGAAGCGATTACTAAACTACCTAATACCTACCTATATACACTAGCACAGCGATCCTACCTAGTGGGCTTGTATTCACATTTTGACGACGGGTTTAGCCGAGAAGGTAATGACCCAGCCTACGAAGCCGACGGTGCTGGGATTGAATCCCAGTACGGACCAATATTAGATGTGATGAGCATGAATATTTGATGTTTTTCTAAAGTATTTAATCTTCTATCTTCTATACATATAATTAGGTTTAGGACTTTTCGTAGCATACCGTGGTTCTAAAATCCATGGAGTCGCCGAATGTGAAATTTTCGAAGTGAACTTCAAAGTATGAAGTTATATTAAAGGCTTAGGACTTTTTGAAACGAATTATGCTTCTATATTCTATGGAATTTTTAGTTGTAAAATAATATATAATAAAGAAAAAAGGACATTTAATAAAAATAGTATAATGTAATCTATTAATTTACAATGCATTTTATAACGGTGATATTAAAATTAAACCTTGAAAATATAACGTTAATTTCAACAGACGAAACGTGATCGGTCGAAACGTCGCTAAGCTTTACTCAACAAATCAAACTTAAACTGAAGCTTCCTTCTATAACAAAATTAATTAATGAAACATTTTTAGGTCAACTCTATCAGTTCTTTATAAGCAATAATTCTACATATTTGAGAAAGTACTGGCTGTTGGAATAAGTGTGTCATAAGCCTCATCAAATATTACTTCATTTTCGTCATTATACTATTCTCATCGCTGTTATTTTGATGAGATATGCTATTGATATGGTTCACAACAAACATTTTTTTGTCGCTGTAAAATATACATCACATAAGGAACAATGAATACTATATTTTTCTTCATTATATTTTAATTCCTTAAATGGCTCTATCCAGTATTGTTCTCGGAATTAGGAATATTATTTATTTTAGATAAAATCAAAAACCAATTTGATGGTCTCGTATCAAAAGTGTCAACTGATTATGTCAATATTTTTTTAATTTTAAATTGCGATTTAATCGGCACTACTGACTAAACACGAGCATTAAAGAGGATGTATAACTAGATAAATAATATTGTAGCATCACATGTGATCAGTAATTAGTATTATTATATAGGTTTAATTACGTTC
The DNA here is from genome assembly GCA_932294315.1 of Epinotia nisella. Classification (NCBI taxonomy): domain Eukaryota; kingdom Metazoa; phylum Arthropoda; class Insecta; order Lepidoptera; family Tortricidae; genus Epinotia; species Epinotia nisella. The sequence continues at coordinate 10,707,391 of OW028674.1, forward strand.
GATTAAAATGCACTCAGTAACGATGTGACTTTGACTTCGTAAATTTTACACATGGTGGCTCCAAAGATTTTAGAACCACGGTATGCTACGAAAAGTCCTAAGCCTACATATAATATTGCCTTTGTCCTGCCTGACTGACTTATTCACTCACTCACTCATCAACGCACAGCCGAAACTACTGGATTTACACCCGAACTACATTTTATATAGGTGACAGATAAGAAGGGATTTTTCGAAATTCCACCCCTAAAGGAGTTAAATAGGGGTGCAAAGTTTGTATGGGGGAAACTTTCTTTTTGAGCTAGATACTTAAAATGTTGTAGAAAGATAAATGATTAAAATACAAATAAAGTACTTTCAGCGTTTTGGAAAATTATGCCCCTAAGGGGTTAAAAAGAGGTGCAGTTTGTATGGAGGAAACTTTTTGTTTGGAACCAGAGACTTAAAACTCTGTAGAAAGATTACTTATTAGAATACAAATAAAGTCCTTTCAGCGTTTTGGAAAATTCCGCCCCTAAGGGGTTAAAAAGGGGTGCAAAGTTTGTATGGAGGAAACTTTTTATTTTGAGCCAGAGACTAAAACTTTGTAGAACGATTACTTATTAGAATACAAATACAGACCTTTCAGCGTTTAAGAAAATTCCACTCCTAAGGGGGTTAAAAAGGGGGTAAGCTTTGTATGGGCAACACTTTGTTTGAGCTAGAGACTTAAATGTTAGTAGAATGATTACTTATTAAAATACAAAAAAGTGCTTTCAGCGTTTAGAAAAATTCAACCCCTAAGTAAAAAGGGGGTTCGAAGTTTATATGGAGAGCAAGAATTTTTTAAAGTAAAACTTCGGTATAATCATGTTAAGACTTCAAGACTAATTTCAGAGTTTTTTCAAAATCATCCCTAAGAGTGTTAAAAGGGGTTTAAAGTTTGTGTAGAGAGCAAGACATTTTTAAAGTATGAGATTTGTAACTTCGGTTTTAGACTGTTTGTTTAAAAACCAGAAAATAAATTTAATTGTTTTTTTTCTATTTATCCCCCATCGGGTTAAAAGAGGGTTCAAAGTTTGTATGGAGAGCAATCACTCTTCTAAGACGAACATTTTTCTAAAACTTCTACGCGGATGAAGTCGCGGGCTAGTTGTTTATAATTGTTAAATATATCGTTCGTCTAGGCTTCACCCGCAACACAATCCTTATTGAACTTACTAATCCTCCAATTTCGCGTTTTTATTACGAATCTCGGTGTCAAGAACTGGGGAGGAGCGATGAGGTGGGTCAAGACAGGTTGTGATTTCGATAGCGATACAAACTTAGGGTGGATTGAACCAAACCGCTTGTATTCGTAAGCTGTGTTCGTTACAATCTGCGGCGCTACCACGAACTTCGAAACTCGAAGTTCGTATATCTGCATCCCTGTCACTCGAGTTATGTAAGTGCGATAGAGATGGAGATACCCGAACTTCGAATTTCGAAGTTCGTTGTAATAGCTCTGAACATATGAAAGGTTGAAAAGTTTCTATGGTATACTTACTTTTGATCGCTCTGTAATGGTAAGTAGTACAACCCGCCCTTGGCTCATTTGTTTTGAACCGTCGGTAATCGTAACTTACGTCCGGCGTCCGTTCGTTCGTTCGCGTCGAATATCGAAGTTTGACCGCTCTCAATGATATTATGACAACCGCCGGCTCCACATTTTACGTTGACCGGCTAGTCAGCTGTAGTCAGTATTTATAATTTGAAGATGCTAGCCAGCTTCATTAAGAATTTTTTCAACAACTGCTTCTAAAACAAATTTTGTCGAATGGCGTCGACTGGACGGACGCGTCCGTAATCTCAAATGTCAATGATGCCGCATACAAACGTCGGAGCAGCCACTGTGTTGTACCTACATGCCTCTTAAACAAAGCCGTTATTCAAAATGACCCGTCATCCTGTCCATTGTCCCCAAATTACTGTCGGATTATAAAAATTGTAATGGGATTATTGTTTAAGGGGCAGCGGCACGGACACGCTTGAGACACGTTTCAATTACGGCGCGCATTGTGCCCCGCGAGGCCGCGGTGTCACGCTCGACCGACTTGTCCAGACGTCCGCCTTCCGAAACACCACCGATGATACCGTTTTACTGTAAAAAGCCTGAACAGAATATGTATAAGAGTCCATATTGCGGAATTTCGTAAACTATTTAATACTTTCGGCTTCATATTACAGTTGCCAGTGAATCTCGTGTATTTGTAGGCAGACAAAATCTGTTTTCTACCTTTACTATTAAAATCGATTTTTAATTAGTAAATAAGGTTAATGATGAAACTTGTTGAGTTGAGGATTGCTCTGTTGTTGTGCGTGTCTGTGTATTGACTGTACCCAACTGACGAAGCCTACGTTGCGGATTCAAATTTATGAATTTGGTTCTTCTCTTTTTATAAAAAAATTAACCTTGTAGTCTTTTGTTCTGTGTCCGCGGCGACGTTCTATTGGTCAAATTCATTATAGGTAGTTCAGTAAAGGCGCTACGTGATTAATCAAATTTCTTATAGTTGTCTAAAGCGTTGTATAATAATTATTATAGAGTCAGGAGCTCCGTAGAAAAAACTATGTGATTATAGTTTGGTATAAGCAGTCTTAATGCAAACATTAAAGTCGACGACTAGGAAACATAATATTATGTTGACAACAACACTATCGTCATTGGAATAGAATCGGGGTTTAGGTACAATACCTTTAACGCGTTACTTTACTAATTTAAAAATATTTGAGCTGACTGTATCTATATGCTACTAATATTATAAATGCGAAAATTTGGATGTTTGTATGTTTAGATGTTTGGATGTGTGTTACTCAATCACTCTTAAACGGCTGAACCAATTTAGATAAAATTTTGCATGAAGATAGTTTATAGCCTGGATTCAAATATAGGATAGTTTTTATCCCGGGTCGACTCTAACGAAGTCGCGGGCGGAAGCTAGTAAATTATAAAAGACACGAGCATTATCTATTGTTATTTTTTTGTTTAATTTTAACGTAAATGGCAAGTTGACTTAAGAGGTACCTACCTACATAGAATATGACCAAAAATCCTATCAAAAAAAGACTAAATAAATGAAATTGACTGCATAGTAGAAACGTAACGATAGTATTTTATGATTATTTGGTATTAAATAGAATCATGATGATCCTTTAATATGATTGTTATTGCGAATGATTATAAATGCATGTTAGTGAATTCAATCACGGCCGTACGTACCGAGTCATCGGGGATGTGCGGTCCAATATCTATGCACAAATTCAGTTACTGTTAGTAGTAATTGTCACATTGTTTTCACTTGAACGGAATCCACGTTTTCAAACATTGACGTCAAATCATTTTAATTCGACTATTGAATATTCATGTAAGTATCTGGGCCTGTCAATCAAAACACGACCTTAATTATATTTTGTAATTGCATAGCAAGCTTTGAATAATGTTTTGTCGTTAATTTATTTATTTATAATAATTTGCATTATGTGACTATTTGTGTTCTAAATAAACTATAAATAAAATTTGGTAAGTATTCCACATATTACTACAAAACGAATAAAAAAAACAAGAGTACCTACAGTCAGCATCAAAAGTAGCTAAGCAATCGAAGACGTCCAAAGTTTTTAAATTCGCTTTTAATAAAGACTTTTGACGTCTTCGTTTGCGTAGCTACTTTTGATGCTGACTGTACATACATGCAATAATTACGTTTTTTACAAGCCGCCTATAAGAATAGCTTCAAATAAAATTATTGACTAGAATATAAGGTAAATGTCCCAATGGTGGACACTTTAATGTCTAATTAAATAGTGAACACCTATTGTTCACCTCTAGTGCTTCGACACAAGATTGAAAGTTTCATGTATTAGGCCAGTGTCGGGCACTGGGCTTATACCTTATACATTGTAGTTATGAGAAAGTTACATTTAATAGGTCACGTCTATTTTGAACAATATTTTTTCGGCGGCTTCGGCATAAAGTGAATTTTGAGTGTAAATATGTATGTATTTTTATTTATTTACGACTTAGCGGCTTGATGGATTTGAACATTATGTCGGTAGATTCCTCTTAGCCCAAGGAGTGACATATGCTGTTTTTAGATCTAATAATTTGATTTGTTGAGTATTTTTATTCAAAAGCGACATATACGTTTAGTATTTACAATATTTACATTAAATAACAGTGTCTCAAGACGAGAGTCTTTGACCAGTGTGTGTTGCCAGTGATGACATATGGCACTGAAACTTGGTCGCTTACTATGGGCCTCATAAGAAGGCTCAAAGTCACCCAAAGGGCAATGGAGAGGGCTATGTTAAGAGTTTCCCTGCGTGATCGCATCAGAAATGAGGTTATCCGCAGCAGAACCAAGGTAACCGATATAGCCCTCCGAATTGCTAAACTTAAGTGGCAGTGGGCGGGGCACATTGCACGTAGAACCGATGGCCGTTGGGGCGGAAAGGTTCTCGAGTGGCGACCACGTACCGGAAGGCGCGGCGTGGGTAGGCCCCCCACAAGGTGGACTGATGACCTGGTAAAGGTCGCGGGAGTCGGCTGGATGCGGGTGGCGTAGGACCGGTCAATTTGGAACTCTCTGGGGTAGGCCTATGTCCAGCAGTGGACGTCTTTCGGCTGATATGATGATGATGATGATGAACTGGACTTGTTTACTTTCCTGCCAAAATTCATCTTGTTAGAACTTGAACTCAAAGTCTCTCCATGGTCGGTTCAGGCTTCAGACCAATATCTACCGATGTTATTTGTTTACTTAACTTCTGATTCACATCAAGAGTGCTACTAAACGCCGCCTCTCTTCCGGTCGGTACATGGGGCCAAGTAATTAGCGCCTCCATTCAGGAATGACGGCAAAAGATCCGCACTAACGAAGTATTATGAAATGTTTGCGGATCAATCACCTCTCTTGTTGCGGCCGCGCCGACAACCGAACGTACTCGTAGTTATTAGGTTTTGTCCATGTTACGGGGTTTGTTCGCAATTCCGATTACGATTCACTAGCCCAGAACATAGGCCCTGCAATACTATTACAAGTATGTATTTGGGACCCTTTCAACGCCAACTTGTGCTAGTTGTAAAGAGCGAAAATTGTTGACATTACATAGTGTCAGAGCTGGTTTTTCATTGTAAATTGGGGTTTTTATTCAGTATATTGCAGCAAAGTAAGAGTCTACTTACACTCTACTTAGTAGATACGTGTATTTTAAAAGAACAAAATTTTAAAATTTACTTATGAAGCGTCCTCGATTTAAAAATTGTTATATATATATATATGCTCTTGGACATTATCACTTGGTAATACGGCGTAAAAAATACTTTTCACTTCTCATGCTCTAAAAGTTCGTCTTTATGTTGTGCGTAGGCGACATTAAGTCGCTTTTTGTGCTCTAGTGCATAAAGTAAAATCTTCGTCGAAGACCAAGGCAATCGGTCCAACAGCCACACGAACCACTTTAACTTCATAGAATAACCTCTTTATTTTATTTCATTTCGTTAGTATTCTAAGACCAAGGCAAGAATTCCAACAGCCAAAGTACACAGTAAAACTTCATGAAATAAACTTATAATTTTTATCTCGTCTCATTTCAAATTTTTTAAAGTTTTTTTTTTTATATTAGTAAATAAATATACTTGAAACATAACAATTATTTATCATAGATATAAAAAACAAAATGTTTTTTACAACTGAGCAGTATGTAACAAGCTAAGTCAGGTAGGTACCTACTGAAAAAAAAAGATAAAAAAAGTTAATTGGCGGGAACCATCGTTACTTTTTTATCATTGTAATATTTGTGTTACAACTTGAAATTATTTTACGATTAACGATAAATAATGTCGTCAAGCGAAGATGTAATCACACTCACACCGCCACCACTTAAATGGAGCGGCATGCGGAAAATTAATTTAGCTATTACTTTAATTAAATTAGCATTTACAATATTTACATGTTGATGTTTCATTTCCTCGCAATTGAAGTGAAAAGTAGAGTGTACACTCGTCCATAAAACCCATTTTACACTCGACTTTATTTTATATCCATCCTCACTCGCAAGTTCGCTCGGATGGATAAACGTTTCGCGTAAAATGGTGCATTTTATGCACTTGTCGTACAATCTACTATTATTGTAAGATATAATATGGAAACGTACAACATGAAATTACCTGTATAACCGAACTAAGACCGTCACGCCGCACATCTACTCAGAAAAAATTGGAACATTTAACTTGAGGGCAACTTTCATTTTGTTAAATTATACGGTTGCTTTAAGCAAAATATTCAATATTAGGCCGGGTGCCGCAGCAGTCGCGGGCCAAATTAACATATTATGGCCTATGTCTACGCAACGTATCTTCCCCGGGCACATTTGTAAACAAGATTATACCTGGAGGATATCGTTACTCGCGAGTTATGAAAACCTCCCGGCCCGCCAACGTTTACCGCGGGAATCACCTATCAGCTATGTTATGTATTTGAAACTCTAAGACTAAATTCAAATAAAGCGTTCCAAACCCTACCACTATTATATTAAATAAATTGGTATACAAGTTCTATTATGATAAGTTTAACACTTGTATACCGATGTGTGACGATTTTATAATAAATAAAATACCAATAAGTTTCGTTGTTGTTAAACTATCCAGAACTATGTTTTATGTTATAATTATGTTTTCATTTTACAATGCTTGCTAAAATAAATACTAGGATAGTGATATTTAAATATAGCTTTGATTTTGTTTAGCTACCTTATCAATATAAGTACAGTCAGCATCAAATATGAATATATAAGCAGCCAAAGTATACAAATGTGTTGCAACATCTTTATTACTAGAGTAAGGATGTGTTAGCTACGCATATGTACGTTCGTCGCTATAATCTATTTGATCCAGATCCTCTAATCTAAGAAATAAGGAGTCGGCGTAACACGCTTGTGATTATTCTGGAGTCGCAAACATCCATGGGCTACGGTGACTGCTAATGCTAATTATCAGGCGGGCCGTGTGCTTGTTTGCCACCATCGTAGTATATAAATATATACAACGTAGTATATAGTGCGTAAATTTAGAAAGAACATTAGAGCACATCCGCTAATATTATTACCTTGAAAAAAAAAGAATTAATAGGTATGCGCGAATTGAAAAAGTCACGCAATTATCCAGGGTAAACAGTAAAGTCCGCGCAAAAGTTACGCTGGTAGCCTGTTACTTTGCTGCTGTACCTAATGTTTTGTAATTCACCGAGGCCTCACCTGTAATTTTTTGATAAAGGGCCAACAGCATAAAAGATAAGACATAATTAGGAACAGATTTAATAACAGGCTCCCTAGCGTAAACCCGTTTACGATCCGCAAAACTAATCAAACAATCAAAAAAATATGCAGCATAAAAATAATTTTGTGAGAGGCATCTTGCGAAAATTTCATCAAATAATAATTTCACGGGCTTCGTAATAGTAATAATCCGTTATTCCCGTCGAACTGAGCGAGAGTAAGCTTTTGTTCTCAGAACAAAGTATTTATGAATATAAATGTTTCCCAATTTCAACACATTCTTTTATATACGAGTTAGTGTTTAATATAACCAGTTCACAAATTAATACCACGCCTGAAAAGTTTTTTAATATTCTAGCAGTGTGGCGTTCTCAGTCATTGATACCCAATCACTTTTCATATTTATTTACGAAATTGAAATAAATCATAACTTCAATCGTTAAGTAATTGGATATAAAAAATGCACTGTAGGTCATTATCTTATATGCCATATGCGTATCTCGTCGAGAAATCAGACTAGTTTTTCACATCTCACGCGCGAAAAGTGTGTCAAGCGGGGTAAAGTATATCTAGTAAATATGCGCAGGTAGAGGTACATATTTATGATTAACAAAACATTTTAATTTTATCAATCAAAATACTTCACCATATTAAAAATACACCAATCACGAAAACGTTTGGTTCCGTTTTGGTACCTACGTATACTGTTCAACTTATTTAACTAGCTATATTAGAATCGATCAATCAGGAAACAGAGTTTTGAGAGCCATAACCTATAAGGCTCCGGATGTATGTTGTCCGCCCGCCGCGGCGGCAAGCGGTCGAGGGGCTGAAATTTTGTATCACAAATGATCCGCCTAGAGCGGACATACGATCCCACGGCTCCGCTCGGAGTAATTGAATCGTATGGGCCGCTCTAGACGAATTACCTACCTCGTGAAAAATTTCAATCCGCTCGATCGCGTGCCGCCCCGGCAAATTATTGTTAATTGTGGATGGTTTATTGTCTCGCAATCGATGTGAAAAGTACCTAAAGAAGACTGTATAACTCTGGTCTAACTAAAAGCCATATCGTCGCTGCACGTGCAATACCACGGAAGAGCACTTTGTTAATACCGCGCGCGCGCGGTATTGCACACGCTGCGCTGTGACAATATTATCCCTCGAACAATTTTCCATCACATCACGCAGTAATATGTTTTTCACTTCTCATGCTCTAAAAGTTCGTCTTTATGTCGTGCGTAGGCGACATAAAGTCGCTTTTTATGCTCTAGAGCATAAAGTAAAATCTTCGTCGAAGACCAAGGCAATCGCTGCAACAGCCACACGAATATCTTTAACTTCATACAACAACCTCTTTATTTTATTTCGTTTCGTTCGTATTCTAAGACCAAGGCAAAGATACCAACAGCCAAAGTACACAATAAAACTTCATGAAATAAACTTATAATTTGTATTTCGTCTCATTTATTATTTTTTATATTTGTTTATTTTTCAATTTAGTAGATCAGTATAGTATTTAAGCCATAACAACAACTTATCATAGTTATAAAAAGAAAATGTTTTTATAACTGAGCAGTATGTAACGACCTTAAGTCAGGTGTCACGTCCCTACAGAAAAAAAAAGAAAAAAAAGTTAATTGGCGGGAACCATAATTATTTTTTCATTGTAATATTTGTGTTACAACTTGAAATTGTTTTTTGATTAACGATAAATAATGTCGTCAAGCGAAGAGGAAATAACACTCACTCCTAACACTTTAATGGAGCGGCACGCGGAAAACGTCGTTGAACAGATATTGCCGTCGAAATCTAAGCGAATTTATCTTACCGCTTATGAAAATTTCATGCGTTGGAGGGCGGAAAAACAAGTGAATAGTTTCTCAGAGAGTGTTTTCTTAACGTATTTCAACGAATTATCTAAGAAGTTTAAGCCGTCTACACTATGGAGTGTGTATTCTATGCTCAAGACTACGCTGCAGATGAAAAACGACGTGCATATAAAAACCTACGTGAAGCTCACATGTTACCTGAAAAGGCTTTCCACTGGGCACAAAAGTGTAAAATCCAGGGTTTTCAATGCGAATCAAATCGAAACATTCTTAAAGACCGCTCCGGATGTAAGATATTTGGCTGCAAAAGTACGTAAAACTCTACATTGTTAAACAGCAATTTAATATTGTACAATAATTCATTACCTAGTACTTATATTAGTGTGCAACGTTGTAATAATGATTACTATTTTAATTGTAGGTGGCGCTCATATATGGAATCAGTGGTGCATGTCGAGGTATAGAACTTATCAACATTACTGTGGATGACGTGAAAACGGACACTCAGTTGCAGGCTATAAACTTACCTGACACAAAAACAAATAAAGAAAGAACATTCGTCGTCAAAGGCGAATACTTAAATATAGTTAGAAAGTATCAAGCCCTACGTCCAGAAAATGTGGCAACGAAACGGTTTTTCCTTAATTATCAAAACGGGAAATGTACACGGCAACCCATAGGACGCAATAAATTCGCTGCAATGCCAAAGGAGATAGCAGCCTTTCTCAAATTAGAAAACCCTGAAAAGTACACAGGCCATTGCTTTCGACGAACTTCAGCTACGCTGTTAGCCGATTCTGGAGCAAATCTCACAACATTAAAGCGACATGGCGGCTGGAAGTCTGACCAAGTGGCAGAGGGCTATATTGAGGAATCCATAGAACAAAAAGCTAAAATTACCGACTTGATTACCGAAGGAATCGATATAGTCCCAAATGAACCAGGCCCATCTAGTGCTAACTTACCATTGGAACAGAGCTTAAATGGTAATCCCGTTCCTTCAAAAGAACCTGAAGTTGACAATATGCCAAATATCGCATCACAAATACAATCTAATACAACATTAAATATGCCAGGAAAAACGATTACTTTAAATATTTCTCATTGCTCTAATGTAACTTTCAATTTTAATTAAATTAGCATTTACTATATTTACATGTTGCTGTTTCATTTCCTCGCAATCGAAGTGAAAAGTAGAGTGTACAACTCGTCCATAAAACCCATTTTACACTCGACTTTATATCTATCCTCGCTCGCAAGCTCGCTCGGATGGATAAACGTCTCGAGTAAAATGGTGCGTTTTATGCACTTGTTGTACAATCTACTATTAGACCCTATATAAACCATTACACCATCTTATTATGTTTTCCACAAGAACTAAAATATTTAAGTTGTAAGACTTGTAAGTTTCTATACAAGTGACATAGGTTTGATTCTTATCTTGGTGGATTGGTATCAAAACACAGATTTGCTTAGTTTTGGGGTAAACGCAGCCTTACAGAGAAATACTCAAATATCACTAGAATCTCTAGACAAATATTATAAAGTGGTAATGTCTGTGATATTGTTAACTAGTATGTACGTTTGTATGTAGGAGGTAATCTCCGGAAACTACTAATGCGATTTCAAGAATTCTTTTACCTCTGTGTAGAAAGGTGTTTCTGGGTGGATATATATTATATACAACTCAAAAGAAAATAGGGGCCACAAGTATGGTGATCGTTACAAACAGTACCGTATATATTTTTTCTCCAATATGCTCGGAAATGTGCGCCTTACTGTAGCAAAAATAGTACGTGAAGTTCCTCGTTACTAACAAGCGCAAATTTTAAAAGTTAAATGTCATTATTGTACAATTTTAGCGGCCAGGAAAATGTATGAAATTCCTTTACTGTATACTTTTTTACCTTTTAATCATATGTTTTGACCAAGACAAATCACTACAAACAGCCAAATGCTCGTAAGTTTAAACGCCTAGCAATTTGTCATAACAACTTGCTAGAGATAGACTGGTTAGTAATGTATGGCTGTCTCTTTCCAACTATTGCAAGTTGGTGTGACAAATTGCACCCGTTTGTAGTGTGCTTAAAGTTTTCCCAAGTTTTTTTTTTTTAATTCATAGACAAAACGATTACTTTTGCAAGAGATCGAAATGTCGTTTTAAAAATGTCTCAAATAGTATAACTGAAGAAATTAAAATTAAAATTATAAAAAGGTTCTCAATTCGGTTGTATTTTTTATTTTTAATGTTTGTTACCTCAGAAGTCCGTCATTTATAAACCGATTCGTACAATTATTTTTATATTTTAAAAGTATATGCTTTCAGGTTGGTCCCATTGTTATCAAAACTTCAGTTGGATGATGGGAACCATGAGGAATTGAGGGAACTCCTCAAATATAGAAGGCACGCATGTAGTCATTTCGGTACTTTCTTTTATAACTAGTGTATTTACACCCGGAAACCACAAATTTGGTGAAGTGGAACTGATATGATTCCGTTGAAATAGCAAACAATGAAGTCCTAAATGTCAAGTGTGCCAAATCGACGGAACTCCTCAAATATTATCGGCCCACATACAGTGATATGGTTTTCGTCTGTAATAATCAACGTATTTACTCTCGGAAAGCAGTTCATGTGGTAAAGTGGAAAGGAAATGTTCATTGGGCTTGGCGGAGTACTAAATTGAAGTCGGTTAAAACTCTGTTTTTAAAGTAAATTATTATACGTAATTTTGCAATTTAGACCCTACTCGTCGACTGCAATACAAATGATTATGCTAATACAGTCTATTGAACCTGCCTCACAAGTAGTCACAACTTCTTATTAGATGCGATCGTATTACAGATAGCCGCAGCGCAGCGCCACCAAGAAGGAAAGTAGAACAAGTTTATTATATTACTTGTACTTTATCCGGGCCTGGGACATTATCTGATTTAATGTGAGATATTAATGGATAACTGAAACAAGTTATAAGATAACTCTGTGTATTTTTTGTTCAAGTTCTGTTCTAGTTTCTAATCCTTATAAAGAATTATTAAGTGAATTCTTGCTACCTACTATAATTAATGTCGTTTACAACGATTAGAAAATAATAACGGTGTTATAAATGATCAACCAAATAACTTCGACACAAAACGTTATTTAACAACGATTTGAAAGCGAATTAAAAGATTAAAAAAAAACAACTGCTTCTTATAGGGTTCCGTACCTCGGAAGGAAAAAACGGAACCTTTATAGGATCACTTTGTTGTCCGTCTGTCCGTCTGTCAAGACCCTTTTTCTCAGGAACGCGTGGAGGGGAGGTATCAAGCTAAAATTTATATCAAATAAACTACTGTCCCTTCGAGCTGTGAAAAAATCAAACTTCTAAGCTAACGACGCAATCAAAAGATACAGCCGTTTATGCCGCAAATATCCGCAAATTTTCGAAACTCGAAAGGGAATCAAAACCTACAGGGTACTTCCCGTAAACTCAGAATCTTGAAATTTGGTACGAAGCAACGTCTTATAGCCATAAAGGCCAATAAAGGAAAAATTGCGAAAACCGTAAATTTGTAGTTACATCATATAATATATATTTTTTTTTAATTTTAAAGTTACTACCCCTTTTCTCATGAACGCGTAGAGGTATTAAATTGAAATTCATATCAAATACTCAGATCTGTAATACCTTTAAGCTGTAACAAAATTAACTTCTATGTCAACGCAATCAAAAGAAACGGCAATTTAAGCCGCATATTTTCAAATTCGCAACTCGCAACGGAATCAAAAGCTACAGGGTACTTCCAGTCGATCTAGAATCTTGAAATTTGGCATGAAGCAATGTTTTATATAAGGTTTGCAATCCGGATCCGACTTATATGGAAATATCCGGATCCGCGGATCCAGATCCGGATATTTACATACAAGTCGGATCCGGATTGCATATAAAGGAAAAATTCCGAAAACCTTAAATTTTTAGTTACATCACATTTTTTTTATAATTATAAACACGGAACCTTCGGTGTGCGAGTCCGACTCGCACTTGGCCGGTTTTTTGCAAATATTATAGCCTATGTCACTCTCACGATTAAGTGGAAGCCAACGACACCTCATATGTCGAAATCCTTCAAACGGTTTAGGCTGCAGGGCGTGCCAAAGAATAAGACATACACACATGCATACAAACATACATAGATACATACATACGCTCGAAAAACATAACCCTCCTTTCCTTCGGCAGTTCACGATACAACAGTCTGAACCTTCTCACAAGTTATGGCACGGGAGAAAGTAACTGACAAAAAATTGTGCCTAGAACGCGGGCTACTGCGTTACAAACTTCAGGGCATCAGTTGACGAGTTTTCCACCGCGATAGAACCAGCTGACGCGTTGATATATTTATAATATATATAGCATATAAACTGTCATCTGACAAAATTTCAGTTGGGAGGAAATGACTGATTTTTTTTTTACATGTTCGTATGACCAACTGACGGACTTTCCACCACTGTACAGTCAGCTGACGATTGTTTTTCGTCATAATATTGGATTAACTATCATTTGGTGATAAAATCAATCGGGAGGAAATGACTGTTTTTTTTTTGTTTTTTACATCTTTGGGAGGCTGCTGCTGGTCAACCCACCAACGAAGCCGCAGCTGACGTCCACGGGGCTTCATGATACAACATTCTTAACCTTCTCACAAGTTATGGCACGGGATTTGATTGGTCACGAAAATCTGTTGCTAGCTCGCGTACCAAGAGTCGATTAGCTTGGAACTGAGTATAAAGTTTCCATTCTAACGTTTTTCGGACTATACAAGACTATTCTATTATTAAATTGGGTTGTAAATATACATGTTTATTGCAGATACTAACATAGATTAAGATTAACTAACATTGTATGGATGTCCAACGTGTGAATTTATTTTTTATTTTTATTATTATGTACCTAATATATTAAATCTCATTATTTCTTGTGTATGAGGATATTATAATTACCTTTTAATATTATACTTATTTAAATCAATATTTTTATTCATGGCAATTTTTAACGACTTAGCAACATATTACATGGAATTGTTTTGGAATTGTCCAACGTACCTAATCTGATAAACGTTTGTTGGAAAGTTTACGCTGTCGTTCCACTTTACAGGGTGGTTTCATTACATACACATGAACACATAGGCACAAAGGAGGGGGAAATTACACAAAAGATCGCACTTGTGCGCAGGGCCCTCATACCGATAAGATAAGATTCATGTAAACAATGCACGCGTGCATGAACTTGAAGGCAAAAAACTAAGCGCAATGACTAAACACAGAAAAAACATGGTTAATTGCATTTCGAAATGATGAATCACGCACTCGTGCAATACAGAAACGCGCAGCGACGAACTTCTAAAAGGTTGAGTAAGCACCTTTTAAAGTGATGTAGTTTTAAAGTGACTCTAGATGAGAATAAATCAAGAGAACAGTTAAAATTGTGGCTGTGTTGCAGTCGCTGACTGAATATTGATGACACGAAGCTCCACTGTAGCCAATTTGTATTCTATGCATAAGTAATGGGGAAAATATGGAACGGAGATTCAAGCGCACAATAAATATTGACATCGACCTTCCTTTGGGGCCCGTGCCCACAAATCCTATGTATTGCGCGCACTAACACGGTAAACATCATTTTAGGGATTAAATATTTTTCTTACGCTGTTGACGGAGGGACGTGGATTAAAATCCTATTCAAGAATAAATTCACGGGCCTAAAAATATCTACTTATATGTAGGTATGTCTATAAGTAAAAACACTAACACAGTAACTCATTTCTGAATTATGAAATTTTGCTCATCAATTAATTATGTCGCTAGTCGATATTTAGGTATCAGCCGAACTGAAATTTAAATTGTTGATTGTTGCCTAATTGTATCTATAGCAAATTAAACCTTCGTATGCTGGTCAAAGAACTTATAGCTTCGTATACACAGGCACACTTCTGTAAAAACTGCATTAATTTGCAAAGTTTGTTGATATATTTAGTTAATTATTATGGTTAAATTATTGTTCCTTTCAAGTTATCAATAACTTAAATGCTAACTATTATTGCTATTTGGAGAATTTTTAATTATATTTAAGGATCCGTTTGCATTTTTACAAGCTTTTATTTAACTTGCAGTGTAATTGTTTTGTTATGTTCATCTACTTATCACAACACCTAATGTTCAGGGTCTGATGATGTGATGATGAAGCCGGAAGATAGTCACTAAAAACTAGGATAACGGAAACTTCTAAGGTTTTGCAGGTTAGGGTCATTACTTAAATTCCAGAGATAAGATTTTAAACAATTTAGGGTTCCGTAGTCAATGAGGAGTCCTTACAGTTTCGCCATGTCCGTCTGTCAGTCCGTCTGCGGCTTAGCTCAGTGACCCTTAGAACGAATAAACTGTAATTCGGTATGAGTGTATAAATTAATCACGCCCACAAAACGGTAAAAGAAAATTTAAAAAAAAAATGGTTGTCTGTAAAGTTGGTTTACGGACGATAATTTTACATGATAACGTCATAAGAAAAAATTGATAAAAAATTGCATAACACGTATTTACTCATTTATCGTTAGGAAGCTCCTGTGAAGTTTCTAATAAAATAGTCGATCTAATCTTGGTTTCCCATACAAACTTTGGACCCCCATTTCACCCCCTTAGTGGGTGAATTTTGAAAAATCCTTTCTTAGTGCACCCCTAGACCTTATAAGGAACCTACGTGCCAAATTTAGAATCTCTAGAACCAGCGGTTTGGGCTGTGCGTTGATATGTCAGTCAACGGAACGGGACAATGAGTCACACTTTTTCGCGAGTGCAGCCGGCGTTCATAGATTTATAAGACGTTATTATCACATCAAAAATATTTGTTTAGGTCACCTCCCCTACACATAAAGCTGAGATGTATTTATTTTTTCTCGGCAAACCTATAGTGTGGGGGGTATCTTTGGATAGCTTGTTTAAAAATAAGATGGGTCTTTACAATTAAAGTCATGTGTCCAGCCCTCTGCCGGCTCAATTAAGTATTTGGATGTCAACACGTGGTTATGTTTCTATTCGGAACGTAAATTCAATGCTAACAATCGAAAAAGTATAAAATATCGTCATTTAAAAATATGATATGTGATAAAAAAACTCCTACCTACACTCTTTGTTTTTTCCGACGAATACGAATCCGATATAAATTTTAAACGTTCCCAACCTCCGGGCATTTCAGGCTATGAAAGCGCGGACACCTATTGAATATTTTCTATCAACGCTGCAATATATTTTTCATGTTTTCTGCGTTGAAAACGTTGGCATTAATTAGCTTCGAGTTTTGTTTTTCATTTTCCGCATAAACGGCCACACGCCGACTGAACCGTATTAGATGACGGTTTTACGTAGTCTATATGAAAAGAAAATGTGCGCCCATATGACACCGCTCCGAGACAGCCTTCCCTAATGGAAATTTGCATACGCACCTTTAAATTTTATTCATAAGGAGAAAATTGTTTCGCATTCACGCCGTCGCCGCGCCACTGCGTAGTCGTAGCCGGAGACGCACTCAAGCAACAAAATCGAATTATTTCCGTACATTAGAAATTGGGGCCGTTACTTTGCGGGTAACAGAGGCATTAGCTTATCGAACACCCATAATCCAGAAGCAAAATTATGCACCGGTGCCCATGAATCAAATTGAACTTTTTAGTTCAAATGAAAAACCATAGAGAAGGCTTTAATTAGAAACCTCTCTTTAGCGCTAGTGTTGTTATATCATGATCTACGTATACGTGGAGACCAGTGCTGGTAGCATGATCGTTTACGTCCGACATATAGCATCCGTCCATCTCACACCTACTTGCTCGCTAGGAAAGGAAGAATGTGTTACGTCCGACATAAAGGCGATCATGTTAGCTAGGCAGTTCGCGTGATAAACACAAATCCGCTTCCAATTTTCAAATGAAACTCCTAGTCTCATGCACAGAGAGGAGGCAATTACATTTTTCTGTAAGAAGTTCCAATTATCTTTTGATATATATATTACTGTAAAAGGCCGAAGTAAGGTAAATCCTAGGATTTACCGGTAAAACCTAAGATTTACCAAGATTGGTTGGTAAAAGTCCGAAATGTTTTAAAATTTCGTTAATTTCGGACTTCACTGTTTACTTGGTAAATCTCAGGTTTTACCACAGTGACGCGGTAAAAGTCGAAAATAGACTAAAGACGCGTCGTACTCAAGGACATTCACCGCCCCCGCTACCTACCTATTCTACTCTAAGGCAGGTCGGTGTAGGTACGACGACGAGCGGAGCGAGGAGGAGTGTTAGGAAGAATTGCGACTATGGTCGCAATTCTTTACAGCGTGCGAGCTTGTCGCGGCAGCGGCCGGCGAAGCGCCAGAACCGACTTTAAAATTATCCGTAAAGTAGATTCTGGCGCTTCACTGGCCGCTGCCGAGGCACGCTCGCTTCGCTCGCTCGGCTCGCGTGCTGTAGGGTCGCAGATCTTCCTAACCACCTGCCTTAGAGTAGAATCCGATGTCCAGAGGTAAAAGGTAAATTGACATTGGTAAAACTCAGAAATCTCGTTTTTAGGGTTCCGTAGCCAAAATGGCAAAAACGGAACCTTTATAGTTTCGCCATGTCCGTCTGTCCGTCTGTCCATCTGACCGTCTGTCCGTCTGTCCGTCTGTCCGTCTGTCCGTATGTCACAGGCATTTTACTCGAAAACTATAAGGTGTATTTGAATAAATTTTTGAGGATAGGTGTATTTTGTTAGCGCTACATAATTTTGTGAGTAAAATGCCTAAAAAAAATTTTAGGGGTGCATTCCATCCATACATAAAACTAAGTCTTTTTTTTTTAATTTGACCCCACGTGTGGCACATCAATCGATAGGCCTTTCAAAATAAATATAAGGTTTCTTAGCAATTTTTTTGATTAAGTGAATAGAGTCGGAGATAATCGCCCCGAAAGTCACTAAAATTCTGTCCCCCCCCCCTTTATTTTTTGAATGGTGTATTTTAAAAATATGAAAAAAATCATGGACATAGGGCTTATTAATTTCATTCACCGAAAATTGTTTTAAACAAGATCGGTTCAGAGGTTTTCGAGATATTGCTGAAAAACTGCCTTCCTCAAAGAAAAGGACGTAAGTGCCGTAAGATTTCTGTGACGATACGAACTTTTTAATAGGCACGGAAGCCTTCGTTTTGCATAGTCCGACACGCACTTGGCCGGTTTTTTTTTTTATAAAATCCTTACATTTACCAACCCATCTTGGTAAATCTTAGGCTTTATTATAAAAACCCGATGTGTGGTAAATCTGCATACAATAAATAAAATAAATACAAAACCTTTTTTAACCGACTTCAAAAAAGACCGGATTTTTTTTTGTGTTTGTTACGCGATAACACGGTAATTTATGAACCGATTTGAAAAATTATTTCTTTGTTTGAAAGCATATATACTTCCAGATTGGTCCTGTTGTCACCAAAATCCAGTTCTGATGATGGGATCCTGGAGAAATCGAGGGAACTCTTTAAATTTTATAGGCAAACTTGAAGCAATTTGGCTACTGATTTGAAGTCGGTTAAAACTTTGTGTTTAAAGTAAATTATCATTGTTGCTGTTATGTCATATTATGAATAAAATAATATTTACGATTTGCCAGTTAGGCCCAACTGGCAAATCGTTCACTATTATTTTGTAAATTTTATTAACCGTTTTCCATTATTTGTAAATTTTAAGCAATATAAGTAATGTACGGTCGACGCCAAAAATACGTTTAGCTACACTATTCGCCTTATTGCAATGGAATAAGGTGCAAAAGTGTAAACGTACCTATTTTTGGCGTCGGCATCATAGGAATCCATGCACAATGGTCACGAGTAGATATCTCATACCATTTATCATATTTAAAAGAACAAGCGGTAAAACTGAGGACATCATCGCCAATTTCATCTTATAAACGGAGGCACTATTCGGCAAATAAATTTCAGGTCACCTATTCGACTCTGAGAATGTGACATTATTGAGAATTTGAGACAAAAATAATATTGCCAATTAGCCCACTCGTTCAACGGTTATTAAGACCTAAGAAGCACGCGTAGCGTACATCCAGAATTTCTGGATAGTTGTTCACGCAGCTCAGCTAGTTAATAATATATTTGTTAGACAATGGTTCATGTAGGTATCAGATAAGTTTTATCTTTAATTTAGGACAGTGTACAGTTGACGTCAAAGAACTTTATTTTCTTATTACAATTGAAGAAGGTGCAAAAGTGTAAACGTAAATATCTTTGACGGAATCGAGAATACCGCTTAGAACCGGCCAAGGGCGAGTCGACTCGCGCACGAAGGGTTCCGTACCATTATCTATAAAAACGGCAAAATAATCATGTCTGTTGTATGGGAGCCCCAGTCCGACTCGCACTTGGCCGGTTTTTTAGTATTTGTTGTTATAGCGGCAACAGAAATACATAATCTGTGAAAATTTCAACTCTCTAACTATCACGGTTCTTGAGATACAGCCTGGTGACAGACAGACGGACGGACGGACGGACAGCGAAGTCTTAGTAATAGGGTCCCGTTTTTACCCGTTGGGTACGGAACCCTAATAAAAAGGCTCCCTGTGAGAATGCATGATATTTTGATTAATAGTATGTATTACACTTACGTAATCCTAACGCAGCGAGCTTAGCGACCCAAATTGAATCTCGGCCACAAGCTCGCCACTTTTATCTAAAAAAATACGACTTATCCAGAAATGCTAAATAAATAAATATTATTCAAATTATCTTACTTGTTTAACCGTGTGAGCATCACTTCAATGATAAAAATTAACTGTTAGAAATGTCTGGTAGCCATTTCCCATAAGCTGATGAGCGTGCGAGTGTGCTAAAGATGCTTCTGTAAATCCCTGCTTCGTTTACGCCGTCGCGCGTCGTGAGGAGCACTTGTTGTCCCTGCGCCCTTCTTCCGGATTTGCGCCAATAACAATAACGTCAAGTGTTTTATCCGCGCGGCAACACTCTAGCCTTTATTACAAAGGTTATTATGTCATATTTCATAAATTATTTGAAGCGGCGATTACCCGGGAAACGGGGGTGAGATAACAAGAGGGTCGCTACGCGAACAATTTCCGGCGCGGGTTCCGCGGGCGGGCTCACGCACTCCTTTATCGAACTAACAACGATCACGGCCGTAACCACTTCTCTGACTACTTACCTACCTACATGGACGGACAACCGAATGGCCATTACCAAAATTTTACTTTTATAACTTTGTATATGTTGATTTTTTTATTGGCTTGACTGGTCGTAAAATTAGTTCGTTTCGGTCATTCTCCAGATTTGTGACAGAGTCTAATTGACGCGACTCCATATAAAATGTTCGTAAAGCGACGCGTTAATTAGACACGACCGCAGTCACAAATCTGGAGAATGGCTGATTTACGTGTTTAACCTAACTTAAGCCACAATCAGTCAGTTTGTTAGACCATAAACGTATATCGTCGATTTTGGCTCCTACAAGGGGAAGGAATTCGAATACCTAGGGCGAACGTGAAATCTATAGGTCTTAGACATGATGCACATCATTTGAGTGTAAAATTGGAATCTAAGTCCTTTCTTTATTTTGACATACCTACCTATACTCAAGTTCTCATATTCCAGCTGGTCGATTGCCTAACGTTTCATAAGTACATTAGATAAGTTTAGGTTAGGGTTATTATATTAACAGTTGGTGGTAGAGCTGTCGTATCACTCGTTCGAAAAGTTACGCAATTACTCCTCAGATTGGTGAAATCGGGCCTAAATTATTCAACAACGTAATTAAGAAAACATCGTGAAATGGCAACAACGGCCGTTCTTGTGATATGGGAGTAATGTCTTTGGTGATCTATCAAATTTTGTCGAAGTGGAATACACATTATCATAGACACTTAAGAGAGATAGATAAAACAGACATGATTTTCATCATCATCGAGACCGCTCAGCCACGCACCACGTTGTGAGCCGTCCTCTAAACGTCATATGACGTCTTGTAACCACATAGGCATCGAAGTGTTGATCTTCGACTATTTCGGCGTTCGCAATTGAACTTTATGTAGGTATTTATTGAATAACTAGCTGCCCGCGGGCTCCACACGCGTATTGCAAAGAACCCTCATAAACCCGCGGGATAAAATATAACCTATGTCCATCCAGAAAGTCCATTCCATTTATAAACAAATGAAAGATTTTTTGAAATCATTCCCTATGTAGGTATATACAAACTAAGAAAACTCACAGAGTTTTCCTCTTTATAATATTAAGTATTAAAGTTTTCCTAGCTGCTCATTGCTGCAGCTGTGCGTATTTAAAATATTATAAACTGAGACAGTTTACCCGAAGTTGAAATATTGTAAAACGCTAGGAAGTCAGTTAGGTACGAGCTTATGTTCATGTTTGTGAATGGAGCTGAAGTTAGGACAGGACGCCGCGCAAACGGGAGCGCGAGCGTCGAGCCGCGGCGCTAACCGCGCGCAACCGGCTTGAATACCGATGACGGCGCACTACGCGACTCGTTTCAATCTCTACTCTATGCATAAGTAATGCGAAAAGTATGGAGATATTGCAGATACTGCTCCGACGCCGCACACACGGCGCTCCTCTAAAATATTGTTCAATATTTTTATGGTAACGACTTCGGTTATTTGTTCTTATTCTTAGAACAGAAATAGCCTTTGTAGATATTTTGTCGTTCAAAATTCTCAAGACGGGAGTTCCACAGCGTATTCAAAGACATTTGCATGCCTCGAGTTTCATTTGTAGCTTTAGCTTAACTACCGTCGGCGAGATTTTAAAATACATTACGTTTATAGTACAGCATTAGCGGTTTTATGGCTTGAGACAGACGGGACGGCTTCGTGGGTCCCAGAACCGTCGTTATTTGTTAGTGTTAGTTGCAATTAACGTACCTCTGTCTTAACAAATTCGTAGTACTTACACTTTTGAGGTATTGTAATAATGTAGAAACGAACAGGGGTCGTGGAAGCCGGCGCGGCGGCGGCGGCCCGCCAGTAAGACATTTCCACATAACCGAGTTATAGCTTATGGCATGTAAATAAACGAGCGGTTGGCGTGGCTAGTGTCTATTCCGCCGTGGGCAATAACTATGCGATTATCCTATTTGAGCTCACAACAACAGGCGTGACTCGATCTACATTTTTTATAAGCATCCTTGGGAATATTACGCTACTAAGTAGCTCAATATAGAAGTAAATGAAGGGATGTCGATGCAGACGTGAATGTCGTTGTGTAGTAGCGAAATGGCATCGTTTTAATTTCGAGTTGCAAGCAAAAACTTTAATTTGACGCGTGCTCTGTGTAGCTATGAGCCGCCGCCCGCCGGCAGCCATGCCCACCGCGCTGAGATCGCCACCCGCTCCCCACTAATAAACTTGTCTATTCGGAATCAAAGCCAGATAAACTAAAAATATTAATATTATAGACAGTTAAGTTATAAGTAAATATATAGAATTATTTACCATAACTCTTATTGCTAAGAAAATAGTCAGACTTAAAAACCTTAATTATGCCATCCGATTTAAGTAGGAAAGTATTTTTAATAAGTACACTCAAGAGCAAAAGTTTCGGGTACACTTTGTATAGAATTTCAGTACAAACTGTACCCAAAACTTTTGCTCTTGAGTGTATATTACTATTCTCTATAGCCTTACACTTTCTTAAATTATAGTTAACTTGATTGCCACTGATTTGCTCAATTGAGGGCTAAGACTTTAACTATCTGTACTCTTAAAGATAAAGATGATAAGCCAAACTCAGCATTGTAAACAAAACCGCGTTCAATACATTTGCCAGTACCAAATCCGCCCACGTAAAATGAACTTGCTCGAATCACCATACAGCTCCTGTCATTGTAGTCACCTAATCAAAATTCAAATGTCTGAATAAAAGTTCCTCCCTGTTTATCTTAAAATTCTAACAGAAATTAAGAAATTTTCTACTTTGTCAAACTTATATTCAGAGTGACTAAAAACGTGAAATTAGAAACGAACATAAATATTCAGTAAGGCTGTATATAAATAAACCAAGTTTGGGTCATTTATTCCGATACACCGGGACTCGGCACAGAGACTGGAAAAGTTAGGCGGGAACTGAATTGCCTAATGCGATTTTAATTCGTTTTTTCTGCGGCGAAGGGGACAATTTCAATAGAAAACCGGATAGGTTTTTGAAATGCAAAGCCAACTCTTACTACTACTCTTCTTAACTCTACTTTAACTGAAAACTAAAATATCATAGAAAAGTGCATTTACGTGTCATCCCTGCATTATCGAATAGTTTCTTTCGTTACCTACTCATTTACAAATAGCTATGGCATATCCAAGCATTTCTAGAAAAGTTTCAAATTCAAATTCAAATTCAAATCTTTATTTTACATAAAAATGTGGTACAAAAGCTGGTATAAAATTGTATCATGGTCACACACATTCCACCAGAAACTGGCATGCAAAATGAACATTAAAATGTCACAATTTCATTTATACTACTAAAATGTCACAATTACAATTACATTACTAATATGTCATAATTACAATACAAATCTAGTTCAATAATAAATGTCAAGTTCAATGTTTAAAATAATCAAAATATTCTTCTACAGAGTAAAAACATTCTTGTACTAGCCAGTTCCTAAGTCTACGCTTAAATAATCTAATAGGCAAAACTTTTATGTCATCATGCAAACGATTATAAATGTCAATGGACTTACAGTATGCGTTATTGCTGTACAATTGTGTCTTACGCTTAGGACAAACGAGACGATTTGGGTATCTTGTACGAAAGTTGCATGTATCTTTAAATGTTTTGAAGAGTTCCGGGTGAGCCTTGACAAATAAACAAACTTCATATATATAGATACTTGGCACAGTCAATAAATTCAGATGTCTAAATAGCGGCCTACAAGATGTTAAGACGTCTACGTTACAGATCGCCCTGATGCACTGCTTCTGTGCAATAAGTGCGCGTTTTGCATGGCCTGAATTTCCCCACAGGAGAACGCCGTATCTGAGCAGTGAGCAAACATAACCATGGTAAGCCTGTATTGCGGTCTGCTTGGAGCTAATCTTAGCTAGTTTCCATAGGGCATAAGCAAATGAATTAATTTTATTACATAATTTATTAATATGCTCTCCCCACGAACATTTGTCATCTAAGCAAATACCTAAAAATACTGTCTGACTTGATTCTATTATCACCTGATCTGCGAAAGTTACAGTCAGTTGTTTTTTTTTGCCATTCCTATTTAGAAACTGGATAAATGTGGTTTTTTCGATGTTAACTTTGAGATTGTTCCTATGCAACCAGTTAATTACATCTGCGATTGTGTTATTTATGTCACTATTATAGGTTTTAAGATCACAACATGGTATGACGACCGATAAGTCGTCCGCAAAGAGTATACAATCAAAATTTATCGCATTCGGTAGATCGTTAATGTACAGTAAAAAAAGCAGAGGACCCAGGATACTCCCCTGCGGTACTCCTACCTTATTTATTCTCGTGATAGACCTAAATACCTCAATAGTATTGACCGAGTCAATTTGCGATATTTCCACAAATTGAGTCCTAGAATGTAAATAATTTCGTAGCCATTCTTTAACTACACCTCTGATTCCGTAGAGCTCACATTTAGCTAGGAGTGTCTTGTGGCATACAAAATCGAACGCTCGACTCATGTCAAAGAAAATTGTCGTTACTGGTAAGCTCATGTCCAAGTAACCTAGAATCTTATTTGTCAACGAGAAGGCAGCTAGTGACGTTGACTTGCCTTTTTGAAACCCAAACTGTTCAGATTTCAGTACATTAAACTTATTTAAAAATGACAATAGGCGTTGATGAAACGCCTTCTCAAATATTTTCGAGATAACAGGTACAAGCGAAATTGGTCGGTAGTTTCCTACACATTCTTTGTTACCTTTTTTGTAAAGTGGCTTAACAAGGTTTGTACTATTTAAGTACGTCAATAAAGGCACACTATTAACTTTCCTCGTTTGTTAACATTTTTTTTAGTAAGTGATATTAACTTAACGCCCGACGCTATCGACTAGTGAAGACGGTTGCCCGCGTGCATTGGCAGGCTTTTTGTAAATCTCCCGCACCCCGCATACGGGCGGGCCCTATGGACCAACGAAATTACGCCTTATAAGTCCTTAAATCCTAAAGAGAGTTCGAAAAGTTACGCGATTACCTTGCAGCAGATACCTTTGATGACAGCTCGCCACTCTACTAATGTGGGGCTAATGAACATGGCTATGTAAATGTATACCTGTGCTTCCTCCTTAGTTTATAATCTTGACGGCTAACTTGTACTTAACGAAACTTAGTTAAGGTTTACTTGCGAGGTTATGGCTGGAGACTGAAAGCTAGCGGTCTCGCTGAGTCTTAATCTATTTTACTAAAAAGACAGTCATCAATATATTTGCAAGCCTTTATACGATTTGTAACTTATTTATTGTAGTGAACATATTTTTTTTCTTGTAAATGTCGATCCCTGTAGGACAAACCTTGGCTATTCGGTGATAGTTAGGTTTTTTGACTAATTATTACCTATCAATTCAATTATTTTTGAAATATTTCTTAGTATAAAAGTTCCCCCAGAGAGTGCCAATTTGACCGGTCCTGCGCCACCCGCATCCAGCGGACTCCCGCGACCTTTACCAGGTCATCAGTCCACCTTGTGGGGGGCCTACCCACGCCGCGCCTTCCGGTACGTGGTCGCCACTCGAGAACCTTTCCGCCCCAACGGCCACCGGTTCTACGTGCAATGTGCCCCGCCCACTGCCACTTAAGTTTAGCAATTCGGAGGGCTATATCGGTTACCTTGGTTCTGCTGCGGATAGCCTCATTTCTGATGCGATCACCAGGCCTATGTCCAGCAGTGGACGTCTTTCGGCTGATATGATGATAAAAGTTCATGAATTTGTCTATCATTTCTGAACTTATGATTATATTTATGACGTACCAAATTAATTAACAAACATTTTTATCGACACATGAAAAAGTAGAGTAATTCAGGATATTCAGGTTAATATACATATGACATGTGCTTGGTGCAGGATTAAAAAACCGGACATGTGCGATGTGCGAGTTCAACTCGCGTTCCGTATATAATCTAAATTTCATAAGTGTTTTTGAATACTCAAACTTCTTATAGGTTTTCCTGTAATCTTTAGGCAAGGAACTATTTCCATATTTTTTTTAGAATTTTAATCCTAGTAGTTTCGGAGATAAGAGGAGGGGAACGGTCAATTTTCGTCTTTTTTCCTAAATTACTTCAAATCTGTTTTTGCTAAAATTATAAAAAAAAAATATCTGACATGCTTACAACAACCCCTTTCATTTGATATGTCACACTATACAGTTTGCGAAACTTTTTTTTTTTAATTTTCCAGTTTACCCCCTAAAAGTGGCTACCTTGTTCAGAATTCATTCATTTACTTTACGTCTCCATCTTTGGGTCACCAATTTACATATGTGTACCAAATTTCAACTCAATCGGTCCAGTAGTTTCGGAGCAAATCGGCTGTGACAGACGCACAGACAGACAACCGAGTGATCCTATAAGGGTTTCGTTTTTTCCTTTTGAGGTATCGGAACCCTAAAAATAGGAAATTGTTACTTTTAAAATTCTAAAAATAATTAATGTGTTTTAAAAACTCTTACTCTAACGGGTTTTTCTTTAGTTTTTGCTATATTTTCATTTGTTTCTCTTCACTAATAGTTTTTTTACACCTTGCACCGATCAACTAAATATAAGACGTTACACTTACTCCTGTTGATTTGTTTGACACAAGTTATTCTTCTTAATTTTGACGGATACGTTCGGATACTTGCTGCACGTTAGCATGTTGAATTAGCACATTGCCGCCACCTACTGGAGATTCTTACAAGCCGTAAAAATATCGACTAATTCCGCTATTAGACCATAAATAACTATCACCGAATTACTTCATATCACCGATTAGCCAAGGTTTTCCCTATCTAGTTAGTTAGTTTTACTGAGCATTTTCCGCAAATCGACATCCAACGTGCCTATTTTGCGTGAAACGGCGGGGTGGCGCTACTCTAACCACCCCATCTCCTCTATAAAATCCTTGTATCTATTTTTGAAAGGTATTTTCCAAAATATTTTCAAAGGTTGCTGTATTATGTGCTTCCTAAATAAACGTATCAATTTTGGCCGACACCGGTTGCGGCCGGCAAATAGAATATTTCAGCGGAATTGTTACAGGACAGGTCACGTCCTACGCGTCGTGATGGGCGCGGGCCGCACGGCCACTTGTCTTGCTCGGAGTGGCCGTGGCCCGATAAGATGCGTTACTTTGGACGAGAATCAAACTTACAACTAGATTAATTTGTGTCCAGGAACGACTTCACTGTCGAGTTTAGAAGACTTTATAACTTGGTCAATTTATGAGCATATTTTCGATATGTTTGCCATAATTATCATTTGCACTAAAAGCGGGATCAGTAATATTTTCAGGATGCTTTAAATAATCGTTGCAAACCCTTTAATGTAGGTTAGGGTTGTTTTATAACAATTCTAAAAAGTGTGTGTCAGTTTCATGAAACCAATCTAGGGCCAATTGTGATATATATGCTTTCATGACTCGAGTTTGTACAATTCTTACAGTACATGATTATCATGATTTTTCATCTCTTTTGCGAGGAAATAAATAAATTTTAAGTAGAATAAATATTCATCGCCATAAAATTTACAAATATATGCCGTGATATGACGCTTGAGGTGAGGATTCTAAGGCAAAGAACCTCCAGCATTCAGCCACGATTGAAAATCACCGTTAATAATATTTTTTATACCCGTCGACTTTAATGTTTGAATTAAGACTTCGTACACTAAACTAAAACCACATACTTTTTTTCTATGAAGCTCCCAACTCAACTATAATAATTATTATACAACGCGTTAGACAACTAAAATAAATTCGACCAATTACGTGGCGCCTTTACTGAACTGGAATAAATTTGACCAATGGCACGTCACGTTCGCTACACAGTACAAACGACATCAACGACGTTGAGCCGCCGGCACCTCTGACTTGCACTTCTTTTGAGCAGGGCTTAGATTTTCATTAGATACCAATTTTTTTAAATTATTTCTGTTGACTGGTATAAAAAGTATTGTATACAATAGTTACACAATTAGCTCTTAAGTTCTCGTGACCTACTTAGACCACTCGGCAAGCCTCGTGGCCTAAACACGGTACTCGGCTTTAAGAGCCCTTATTGTGTAACGATTATATAAAACACTATTATGCAAACACTACTGTATAATAATTTTGAAATGATCATATAATTAATATATAGATTTCAATATTTTTAAAACCGCCTGGGTTAAATATGACTGTATGGATAACAGATGTCAATTAAAAAATAACCATTACGTTATGAAGCCGTTGAAGAGCAAGTGTTTTGATATAGTAGATGTATATTTACGGCGGGGGCGGTATATTGAATCCTAAATGAAGCGAAAAATTCCGCAATAAAATCTTAAGCGCGGCGAGGAATTCTAAAGTAGAATCTTGAGCGTAAAGAGGGATTCAAGTGTTTTCGCCCGATTCGGACATTATTTAGCTACCGAGTGACACATAACATACTGCTTTTCACACATTTTATTAGGAAAATGGAAATCCCTCATTTAATGGCAACAATTACTCACTTTTCTGTTTAGCATGATTGATAAAGGAAGAAAAGTACAACTTTGATCCCTCTTTTGAGGGCAACAATGACTCTTTTCTAATTAGCAGGTGTGAAAATACATTTTTACATTGCAGATCTAGAAGGAATATTAATTACCTAAGTTAAAAGGAAAAACGTGCCTCTAGTCTAATAGTAGTTAGTACCTATCCTAAGCCTAGACTAGGCAACCGCGGTCGTGCCACTTGTCGTAATCAGTTCCATGACTACCCCTCTGCCCCCAGCATAGCCTCCCGTGAAGTTGAATTCACCAATCAAGTCTGCTTTTTACCCTATATTAACAGTAATTGACTGTAATTACGCCAACAAACAGACTGGCCGTTCGAAAACTTAGCCGGAGACTAAAGTCTGACATAGCGATCAATACAGCATAATCTATTTGTATTTGCTTTCCTGGCGTGCTTTTAAAATCAAGACAGTATGTTTCAACGTCCGGCGCCATGCCAAATATAGAGAAGCGAGGCAATGAATTCGGAGCACTAAATGCTTTTAATTGTCTAGTATTCCTTTGTTTCACGGAATTAGACAGACAAAACCGTTCCGATAAATATAAACTAATAATCTAAATATTAACCTTAGTTAGTGGTTTCATTTATTTTAACACCGTTAGGATAGGATGCTACATTAAATATGACTACATAGAAAGATGTCTGCACAGCAATCACAAGACGGCGCGCAAGCTCTCTCGATTTTTCTCGCACTATACCTCTCTTTCTAAGTTTTCTAATAAGAGAGAGACGGATAGTGCGAGAAAAATCGAGAGAGCTCGCGCGCCGTCTTGTAATAGCCGTGCTGGTCCTCAGTTTAACTTAGTAAGTATACTAGTAATATAAATACTACCCCAAATCACAAAAAAATACATTTCATGTCTTATGGTAAATAATTGTATAGATCCACTACGTACCTACATGCTTCCGCGTAATATGTCTGCTAACTCTTGACCGCAAAGGTCTAACTATTTTGTAAATTACATTACAGCTAGCTGGTTTAAAAAACAGCGCTGTTTTGTTACGGCGGGTTGACGTTCAGGCGGATTCATTGTTAAACAGCGCCGTTTTGTAAAACAGCTCGGTGTAATATAAACATCGGATTATACCTACTAAGTACATATATGCCTGCGACATATATATATATATATACGAAGATCACTTATATAGCTTAAAGAGCTTGGAAACAGCCGGATAAAAGCTCAGTACCTACGTATTTATGTTGGACTGAGCTGCAAGTGGTGCAAAACAACACAAGTATTGCTGGTCAATTGTGTAACGTATCGTACGTACGTTAGGTAGATCTAAGTGTAATTTATTGTATGAGAATATTACAGTTGACTGGTTCTAACGCTCGTTCAAAAAGTTGCGCAACCCCTTTGACCTTTATACTGAAGTCAGTATAAAGGCATAAATAGATTACTGATAAATGTCAAGAGTTGCCGAAAAAGTCGGAAATTAAAGTATACGACTTACGTATATCTATTCTAGGTAACTATGTTGTTCTTAATTTGTATGTTTGTGTAAAAATTGTTATGTATAAATAAATAAATATACATCTTTACCTGATGTCGGAACTTAAAAATAATCGTGAACTTATCGAAGCCTCCGCTACGCGTCGGCCCTCGCACTAACTCGTCCATCTATTGCTTACTTTCTAGCCTCTACAACAATGTAAGTACTATTGTAGACAACGGTTAACAAATATTTATTCTTAAGTGCATCGTCAATATTTAAACCGAAAGAAAATACTTTGAAATCAAGTTTCAAATAATGACACTGATCAGAAACGTGACGTTGCTTTGCTTATTCCTATTTCCCTACAAACTTCATACATTGTAACAGAGCGTTTGTGACGTTTTACAAAAAGTGGCTAATTTGACTATCAGTCAACGTCCCTTTTTGTAGTTGAGTGGTGCTGGTGAGTATCCATGTACGTAGATGCACGCTCATTTATCTACAGGTATATAACTAATGTGTGTGCACTGAACTCGATCGGGGAGTATTGGTTCAAGCTAAAACGATGGCTCGTACTAGCTTGTTCAATGACAATTTCAATAAAATTGCAGTCGAAATTCTATTTCGTGATTTGCGCTTTGTTGGTAAAAACACGAGCGGTGACACGTCAGCTGTCGTGTCCTCCGCCGTTTATCCGATATGTCTGCGATACAAACCGAACTTGTTTTGATCAATATAAAACGTTAATTTATTTCATTCGACGTTACAAGTTTATGGAATATTTTTTGACGAAAACAACTGCCATCAATTCCACCAAATATCTAAAGTTTACCTAATTAAAATGGATGATTTAATACGCGCAGAGAATGATATTTGCTATGCGGGCCTATCATTTTTGAGGATTCCTCGTAGAAACCAGGATGAAATCATAGTTCTTACAATTCAATGTACCAACCTATTTATACACCTACTTATCGACTCTACACTCTGAAATGCTTTTCTTATCGACTCTACACTCTGAAATGCTTTTCAAGACGAGAATCATTCGATTTCCTCACATTCAAGTCCTGCAGGTCAATCACGTAACGCATTGTACGCGCGTCAGGTGGATCTAAATGTCACTTTTTAGGGTTCCGTACCTCAAAAGGAAAAAAACGGAACCCTTATAGGATCACTCGTGCGTCTGTCTATCCGTCTGTCACAGCCGATTTGCTCCGAAACTACTGAACCGATTGAGTTGAAATTTGGTACACATATGTAAATTGGTGACCAAAAGATGGACGCGTAAAGTAAATTTATGAATTCTGAACAAGGGGGCCACTTGCAGATTTGAAGCAATTTAGGAAAAAAGACGAAAATTGACCATCTTGCCAGTGAATGTGGTCTACTTTGACTAGTAGTATTACCTCGACACAGCAGCATGAGTGCCAGCAGGAGAACGCGTGAGCCTGCGCGCGCAGACGCCATGCTGCAGCTGTCCACTCACGCGCAACCGACCGAGCAGACTTCCAGAGCGTCGCGTGACTTCATCGTACAGGAACTGAAATTTAAAAACTATATTAATACAATAGTATTCACCAAAAATTTCTAAAATCAGATCAAGGACAGCATACTCTTGCCTAAAAGCAAGGTCATGCTCGCTGTAGTCCAGGCAATGAACTGACAACTTGTATGGAAAAAATGTCAAATTTGGAAATAATTTATAATAGCATTTTTTTATGTAATTGATATATTATCCATTAAATAGTTACCTAGAGGTAAAATCCAACAAAAAATAAGGCATCAAAAAAAAAATTAGCTCCTGAAAAGTCCGGACAAATATTAATATTTTTTTATCTTTATTTAGGTTCATTTACATTTGCTTTAAAATATTCAATATAAATAAAATAAAAAAGAATGAATGTTTAATTTAAATTTATATAATTACTTCCGGGTGGAAAGTTTGTTGGATTCTTGAATAAAGCTTGACACTTCTTGACAAAAACTGAATCGACAAAAAAAAACAATACAATACAATACAATACAAATACTCTTTATTGCACACCTCACACAAACAAAGCAGTTACATAGAGAAACAATACAATAACATGTAGGTAGAGGTAGACAACAGGCGGTCTTATCGCTGAAGAGCGATCTCTTCCAGACAACCTTTGGGTATCGGAGAAAGAGATAAAACTAGATTATGCAGTAGGTGGTGCAGAGATTATTATCAATCAAAAATCAAGAAATTATAAAAATAAACGTACATAAATACCTCTATATATAAACATACACACACAATCATACATATATACAAATAACACAAACACAAATATAATGATACATAAACAGTCAGCCAAAAATACAATCAGGGTTAGGGGAGAGACAAATAATGTTCTTTAAGAAGGGATTTGAGGTTGCCGATAGATTTTGCTTGTCTGATGTCAAGAGGGAGAGAGTTCCACAGTCGGATAGAATTAATAGTGAACGAACTATTGTAAAATTTGGTAGATGATGAAGGCACAGTTAATAGCAAATTGTTAGAACATCTAACAGAATTTAAAAAACTAAAACGTTCTTTGAGATAGCGGGGAGTTGCAGGGTTAAAAAGGATATTATACAGAAGCGAAATAATGTGAGAGTTACGGCGATAACGGATAGGGAGCCACTTGAGTTTAGAACGGAAACTAGAAACATGGTCATATTTGCGTAACCCAAATATGAACCGAATGCAGACATTTTGGAGACGCTCTAGCTTATTAAGTTGTTCCTCAGAAAGGTCGAGATAGGATACATCAGCATAATCAAGAATAGGAAGAAGTAACGTTTGAGCGAGCGCAATTTTAGTTGCAGTAGGTAGAAAATTACGAAGCCGCCTGAGAGACCCCACTGCAGCAAATACCTTCCTGCTCACTTCACTCACTTGAGGCACCCAGGACAAGGATCGATCCATAATGATCCCGAGATTTTTCACTTGCATCGAGTAAGCAATCTGAATCCCATCAAAAAGTATTGGAGGGAGATTTGCAAAATCAACTCTGGAAATCAGATTATTGCTACCAATAACAATGACTTGGGTCTTCGCTGGGTTCACAATCAGACCATATCGTTGACTCCATTTGAGAATGCGTACCAAGTCATCATTAGTTTTCACTATGGCACAAGGGAGATCACCGAGCACGGACTGTGTATAAATCTGAAGATCATCGGCATAAAGGTGATAATAAGAGGAAATATTGTGGGTGATGGAATTTATGAAAATAGAAAATAAGAGAGGAGATAGCACACCGCCCTGCGGAACGCCCGCCTGTGTACTACACCAAGAAGTACAAAAGCAAAAACTTTATAATTAACGAACCTGCTCACGAAATTTCAGGAGAAGCGGTAGAGAAATGAGACCTGTAAAGGAGAACAGCCGGGCAGCCGGACAGCGGGACATCCTCACATACGAAAGAATTTTGGACCAAGCTGAAACGGAGAACTTCGTTCACTTCGCTCTCTCGTTCAATAGACAAGGCCAATTTGGCCTTATGGCCACCATATTATGGGACGAGCTCGTTATCCGACTATGTAATATATATATATATATATACAGGGCGGCCCTGTAACAGGAGCAAAAAATTAAACGGTAGATTATTAAGCTTGTGAGCAATTGTTTCTAAGTGGTTTTAATTGAAAAAATATATATATTTCGGTTTTATTTTTTCTTCAACTTAAGTATAGGTGTACTTTTTTACTCTTCTGGAGTGATATAAGTAATTTTTTATTTTAAAAACACAAAAAAAAAACAAAAATTAAAAAATCACAAAAATATCTTTTGAAAATAAAAATCCAAAAACTATTATGACTCACTACATGATGTTACCTCAAAATCTGCATTTACTACATACTGTGCTACTCGTATGATCTCGTGGTGCCAAGATAATAACTTTAGATCAATTTTTCTCCGAGTTAAAAAATATGAAAAGAAATGGACAAAAGGGGTTACTACAGATGCTCTAAGGAAGCCTCCTTTTAAATATTTGCTCCTGTTACAGGGCCCGCCCCGTATATAATATTATAAATGTGAAAGTGTGGATGTTTAGACGTTTGGATGTTTGTTACTCAATCACGCAAAAACGGCTAAACGGAATAAGATAAATTTTGGTATACATGTAGTGTATAGCCTGGATTAACATATAGAATACTTTTTATCCCAAGAATCATCCCCTAAGGGGCAAAATGGGGGGGCGAAAGTTTGTATGGAGCTACGATATAAACGAGTTCAACGCAGACAAAGTCGCGGGCAGAAGCTAGTACTAAATTATAAAACAATCCGGCATAAAAACTGGAATCCATTCCATATAGGGGTTAAAATTGTTTCGAGACTTACATAGGGGTAGAGTGAAATAAAACGGCATCGGCAGTGAGCTTAATTGGGTATTTTACGTACATTAATCAAGTGCTGCGCCTGGAGTATTTTTATGTCGGTCGGTAAGGGCCGATAGCTGAATGACGAATGACGAGTGTGGCCCGGGTCGCGGGCGCGGTGCATTCGTCAAGGCAAGATTTATGCAGGACTTTTATTCTGAACCCGCTCGTTCGCCTCACCTATTCCGTCACCCTTAACGAACCAGTGTAAACAAGACCTCTGATTACGCTTAGTTACTACGAATCGCGGCGTCAAGATATATTTGTAGGTGAGGAGTGAGGTGAGGCTAAAATCAGTTAGAGAATAGTGGGACTCTCAGAACCGCCTGTAGGACTTGACCTGTCACCGGTCAAGTTTCGTATAATATCGAAAAGCACAAAATCGAAGATGTTACGGCTGTCATTGATACGTGCTGACTACTTACTCTAGATCCAAAACAATGTCATATCATCTAAAATACAACTACAAATTGAACAATAACTTAGGTGTACAATATAAACGGTAAAACAATCCAGAGGAACTCTTTTGTTCCCTCACATACTGACTAAACCAACCCTTGCCGTTAGGCATACTTAAGAACTAAAAATAAAGCTAGCCACAATACTTGGAGTTCGGGTGGTCTACTCGTATCACGAAATAAAAGACCTGCTACGCTATTCACAACTCGCCTCACCTCACCACTCGCTCATAATATCTTGGCACCGAGATTCCTGATAACTACACGTAATTTAGAGGTGAGTTTTACAGTGGTCCGCTTCAGACGAGTAATCGGTAGGCGTAGTGAATGCCAGACAGGGAACGTGCGCGGGAGCGTTTAAAAATAAATAATAATAACAGAACCATGCGCGCGTTAACGTTGCGGTTTGCTGCGTAAACATGGCATCCGCGGCGACTTCCTACATATTAAACACAAAAAATTATCATGCCTTCAGTAAATTTCGTAATTAAATACGCTTTTGAAATCGTGATTAATTTACTCGTGGTTTGTTTTTGACTGCCGTTATACGTTTGCCTCTGGTCAGCGTTGTACAATCAGCATCATACCTATTGATGGTAACAGTCAATTTAGTCGAGCAAAACACAACACTTCTTTATTACTTCCGGAGTAAGTATGTGTTACGATATTTTTGACTAATTTGGGTTCTATATGTACTATCTTTTACCGACATTTATCGGTCGTTTGAATTATTTCCGAGCATTTTCGGGAAAAACTGTTTCAAAATTGCAGCAACTTTGCAATCACACACTCGATCAATCAACTCATACTTACGAGTACATAATAAGCAAAAACGTAAGCATAATAATTACCATAAGATCCTGTAAGAATAAGAAGCCTGAAACGCCACAAACCTGCTTGTTTTTTTTTGTGAAATCTTGCAATCAAATATTTCTTCTACATCGTGTTCAAACATTGTTGGGGTTATGTTATTTACACATGAATAGTTACTTTTTTTTGTAGACGTAGGATCCATTTAACGGAATTAAACGTCACAGGTGCCACTAGTTTTACGACTTAACATTTGCACTTATTGGACCAGTTACCCTGAAAGTACATGCCTGTAACGTCTGTAAGGATAAGTAGATATTTAAGTAATTTAAGTAATATTGCTTTGGATCGGAAATTCGGATAGATATTATCTTAACGTCAACGTAGAAATTGTTATTTACGATACAAGTGCAGAAAATAGGAAATTCGCAACGAGTGGCGATAAATTAAAACACGACCGAAAGGAGTGTTTTGAATCGACACGAGTTGCGAATTACCTTTTCGCACATGTATCGTACAACGTTTTACAGTACATATGGCTCTTTAAAGTTTCAACATATGCACGGAAAGTGCTCCTTTCCGCACTAATGCGGGAAAGTAACACCATTTGTACTGTAAATATAGTTTTGTGCCATGGGTATAAATTTAATCATCATTCATTCATTAACGATTTTTACATTTTCTTTTTATTCTACCTCTATAATACAAACATTTAAGTAATACACAATTAACACATATCTATGTTAAGTACATTAAGGCGTAGGCATGGCCGATTTTGAGAGCATAATCCTCTAAAATAAACCACCCAAAAATTCTAAGAATAATATGTGATAACCATCAATTTGGTAGGTGGGTACCTATACATGTGTATACGGTATATACCTAATTAGTAATACAATTGTTTGGAATTTTAAATGATTTATAAATATTAGATCAAAAAAAAAAAACCGGTCAAGTGCGAGTCTGACTCGCGCACCGAGGGTTCCGTACGACCAAGGAACTCGGTATGTACAGTAAGGGAATGTATGCACGTACCACCGTAGAACCCTGTCGCAATTGACAGGCCGCCGTC
This sequence comes from Epinotia nisella, assembly GCA_932294315.1. Classification (NCBI taxonomy): domain Eukaryota; kingdom Metazoa; phylum Arthropoda; class Insecta; order Lepidoptera; family Tortricidae; genus Epinotia; species Epinotia nisella. The sequence continues at coordinate 10,744,474 of OW028674.1, forward strand.
ACTCAAACTCGAGTGGTATGTCACCTTATTGCGATAGGGTTCTACCGTGGTACGTTAATACATTTCCTTTACTGTATGTTGGTTTTTCAGCGATAATTCTTTATCAAGTGAATTAATTTCGATAATTCTTTTTTTATTTGCTAGAAGGTACTTTCAGAACACTTACATATGAATTTGAAGGAAAAAAATTTAACACAGAAGTATTAAATTACAAACAAAATTAACATATGATTTTTGATGAATAAAAAAAAATTACGCTAGATAGAGGTCTCGTTATACTTTTCCGGTAATATTCACGTTAATATTAATCATATATATTATTTTCAAATTTTTCGCTTGGTTAACTTCGGAGATAAGGGGGGGGAATGGTATTTTTTTCAACATTTTTCTTTATAAATCAAAATTTTACCATGGTAGAAAAAAAAATAAAAACTGTTTTAGAATGTACAATTCAAGCCCTTTCATATGATACCCCACTTGGCCTACTAACTAGACTTTGAATTTTTGCCCCCCCTCTTATCCGCCCTTTTTTATACAAATTAAAAGTATATATCAAAATTTTTCATTTTCCATACACGAAGATTAGCTTTGTATACAACTATTCCAAATTTCAAATCGATAGCATTAGTAGTTCCTGAGATATTTGACTTTGTGACAGACAGACAGACGGACGGAGTCGCACCATAAGGGTTCCGTTTTTACCTTTTTGGTTCGGAACCCTAAAAACCGGACAAGTGCGAGTTCAACTCGCGTGGTGAGAGTTCCGTAAAATATTGAGAATTTTCCCGTTACTTTGAATACTCAAACTTCTTATAGGTTTTCCTGTAATCTTTAGGCAAAGAACTATTTTCCATATTTTTTTCAGAATTTTAAGCCTAGTAGTTTCGGAGATAAGGGGGGGAATGGTCAAAATTCGTCTTTTTTCCTATATAACTTATCTGTTTTTGATAAAATTATAAAAAAATATATATCTGAGATGTTTACAACAACCCCTTTCATTTGATATGTTACACAATACAGTTTGCGAAACTTTTTTTTTTGATTTTCCGTTTACCCTCAAAAGTGGCCCCTTGTTCAGAATTCGTTAATTTACTTTACGCGTCCATCTTTGGGTCACCAATTTACATATGTGTACCAAATTTCAACTCAATCGGCCCAGTAGTTTCGGAGCAAATCTGCTGTGACAGACGGACAGACAGACGCACGAGTATTCTATAAGGCAGGGGTCGGCAAGAATTTTCAGGTGGGGTCCGGATACTGTGAGAAAATTTTAACGAGGTCCAGAAAAAAACAAGATATAATAATGAATTATTAGCTTTAAAATTGATAGTTGGTACCTGTATAGATACTGTACATTACAATGCATTATTACATTTTCCGAGGTCCGAGGTTCGACCTTTCGCGGTCCGCAAGCGGACCGCGGTCCGCCTGTTGCCGACCGTTGCTATAAGGGTTCCTTTTTTTTTCTTTTTGAGGTACGGAACCCTAAAAAATCAATTATGCTGTTTTCAAATGTAAAGTTGCTATTTTTACATTTATTTCGGGAAAAAAATCTAAATACATCAATCTCAAAGATAATTGTTTTCTTTTTTGAAGTTAACGATGTGATTTTCGCAAGGTTCCGTGCTTAGGCGAAAAGCACAGGATATCGAGCTAACATTAGCAAGCAAGGATACATTTTGAAGGTCACGCGCGCCTTAAAATACGTAACAATCCTCCGTAGGAGGTAAAAGTACTATAATAATCAAATTGAAATTATAGGACGAGGGGTGTAATTGAAAGTGATAATAAAATTGAGAGATTTTCCTCGAAGGACAATAGCATTTTTTTTACTGAGGACAGAATACAATCATAAATGATTTGAATATCAATATTGGTATTTACTTAGCTCCTTAACGATTTAACATACATAATACCAATTTATATACCTACTAATATGTTATTGTAGGTGGATAATACGGTGGTTAAGTCGATAACCAATACTATGTATAGACCCCCTTTGCCATATATAATTAGACAGAAGGAAAAACAGATCTGTATTTAGTCCACAATTTCGAATGCCCTTTAATTGTAGGTGTACCAAAATGATTTCAAAATCGATAGCGATCTCGAATACCTAACAAAAAGAGCAGATATTTCGCAAAAAAAAATTTGATGTAGATAACTAGCTTACCTACTATCTACATCAAATATTTTTTTGCGAAAGGGTCAAGTTCACCAAACACACCATCACACAGCTCACCATCATTTAGAAGTATTTAAATAGACATAAGGTGCGTATAGAACCAACAACGCTAAGAGCAACAGGGGACATTTTCTATTTTTTCAGTTCCAAATTTCCAATATTAATTTTGTACCAAATGTACCAACCATGCAAATTGAATGGGGGGGTTATCGTGAAACTGATTACGTGTTTTACGGAACGCGAACATTATGGGTAAGTAATAAACATTAATAAGCGCAATAAACCTAATTTTACAATTCACCGCGACATTTCGGATGCGCTGAAAATTTGATTTAAATGCCCTGTTTTGCATACGCTGAAAAATCACAACGTTCAGTGTAATTTGGTGATTTTAGCGGAATATCTCTTAGTTATGGTCTTATGGTAACTATCTGAAAACGTTGCAGTTACAGTATCCTGCAGTATCTAATTACGTAATCTTATTTGCAATGACTTATATCCAACAGACAATGGCTTCGAAAACACCTCGAGTGTAAACAAATAAGAGTCTAAATTGCTTTCTCGCCGAAGCCAGTGCCTTTGTTTGTATTTTGCGCGACTATTATATTCAAGTTTAGCGATTCGGAGGGCTATATCGGTTACCTTGGTATGGCCGTTGGGGCGGAAAGATTTTCGAATCGCGACCACGTACCGTAGGGCGCGGCGTGGGTAGTCTAAGATTATGGACTTCGGCAGAAATAAAAGTGTGTGTTAACCAACAAAAAGATTATCGTTGATTAAACTTTGTAAATCAGCACTAGGAAGCCATCACGTCTGACACCTGACACATATTATAGTAATCAGCTCTGAAGAAGACAGTAATGAGGCTAAGTTTAAGGTTGAATAGGTACAATTAAGATCATATACCTGAATGTGCTATATAGATTAATGTTTGCATTACAAATTCAATAATCCAACAGGTGTACTGATGATCTGCTGGTTGATCACGTCAATTTTTATATGGAAAAATGACAGTTGGATCTACCTAACGCGCGTCCAAAACGTTACGTGATGACCCCTCAGCTGGTAAAGGTCGCGGGGTTCGCTGGATGCGGGTAGCGCAGGACCGGTCACTTTGGCACTCTTTGGGGGAGGCCTATGTCCAGCAGTGGACGTCTTTCAGCTGATATGATGATGATAATTATATTTAACATTAAATGAAACAGAGTGATTTCGGTGAGAAGATTTCACATATACACGAATATAATTACTAGAATTTTAGACTTAGGTACACCTCTTACCTCCAGTGTAAGTTTGTACTTGTCCAGAGTAGGATATTAATTAGGTACCAATAAATAATAATTAGGTAAAAGTTAACACGTAAATAAATTATGAATACGACCAGAAAATCACGGGTAGGATTGCATAAAAGACATTCTCCATATGGGTCCACAAGTATTCCGGTTAAGTAACTAACATTAACTCTACCGAATAATATATAACCGATATTTACCAAGGTCGATCCAATTTCGCCCGCACGTAATTAGAACTCATTAGTATTCCAGAAACAAAACAAAGTTGTCCATTCATAGGGAATGGAACAAGCTTTAGTCGTGGAAACTGTTTATAGGGCTGTCACAAGTTGGTAAGTACGGCAGCGAGTATTGACGCCGCCTGCAATGACCTGCAGTAACTGTAGCACCGAGTTGGCTCGACTAATATTTACACAGCCATTTCGTAAAAGGCAAACATCACTCAAAGTTGCGTGTCTTCCGAGATTGTTGCGACACTGACGTCACGGCACTCGGCAATAACCCGCGACGCAGAAGGATGTAATGTCATACGTCAAAAACAGAAAACAATGAAAAACGAACACGCATTTACCTTTGAAATAAACGAAAACATTTGTGACAAGTGAAACGAAATAACAATGAAACATGAAAAGTAATAACCTAATGAACCGAAAAAGGCAAAGATTTAAGACAAAATTTGCTCATTCGTGGCATTAACGTCCAGGAAGGGGGGAAATCTCGCGCGGCGACTAATGAAAAATAATTTAGGTGCAGACAGGCAACATTAATATAAATAAATAATAAGGTGACGGTTCGCACGGTAGTACATAAATCCCGCACGCTGGGAGACGTCACAATAGTAATATATTAGGACAAATGTTATTACAAGCTTGACTCGTTGTGTTATTTTTGTTCGTTCCCTCGAGTCGGGATACAAGGCAAACAGCCGGCCGGCGCGACCGCATCAAGGAGCCGCGCTTCTCCAGGCGCGAGGCGGCACCGCGCGGGACAGCCGCGCCGCGGCCACCGAACGCCGCCCGCCGCCCGAACGATGCGACGATTAATCACTACTTCATAAAATCATAAACAATCAACAAACCTGATTTAACTAATATTGCGTTGATTCGTTTATCTTTATCGGTCACTTCGACCTTTAAGTTTGTAAAAAAGGGACAAAATACATTTTAAGATCTATGAATAAGAGAATAAATTACACTACACGTTCATTTAATTATTTAAGAAGTTTCTGTAAGCTGAAGTTATTGAACGAGCGAGCGAAGCGAACGAAGTCTTGTACCTACTCAAGGCAAGTCTCCGCCCCCCGCTACCCATTTCGCGACGCCGTCGACCGCCCCTCTCTCCGTAGCCACCTACATATTCTACCATTTCTACCTTAAGGGAGGTCTCACGACGACGACGAGCGAAGCGAGGAGGAGTGTTATAGGTAGAACTGCGACCATACAGCGCGAATCTCAACTCAACTTAAAAATATCCTTTTATTATCGTCTTAATTTAATATAATTGTCGACTCGACAAAAGCTAATAGCTTATTGATCAACACGCTGCATACGTTCATCCTATCCTGGGAATGCCTGCCCTTGCATTCTGGATGAACTTCATGCACACAGTACAAACGTTGCGCAGCGCGATGCACAACGTTAAACGTAAGTCGGTTTCACGATTAATTTTGCTAGAAAAGTCTCATGGGTCGTTCTTCTTTTCGACCGACAATAGCCTGTCCTTCGTCTTATTACGGCATCTCATTTGAGTAATGATGTTTACGGTTTTATAATGTTCGAATGAACGTCCATATTATTTTATTAATTAGTGATATTTAATATTTCACTTTCTCTAACTAGCATTTTTTTTAATGTTTTTTTTTCGTAGAATTCCGTGACAGAGTGGTAAACCAAAACGTGGTCCCCACTGAAAGAGTCCATTTTGTCACATGTTTTTTTTTAGAAACCAACCGTAAATAAATAGTTATATTGGCCAGAAAGGAAACTTTAATTAGTTCTAATGAAGAAATCTATGCATTTTTTTTTAAATCGCACTTCTCAACCACAATTTTCGATAGTTCAAAAACCAAAAAAACAGAAAAACCTCGGTTCATTGTTCATTGTCGGTAAAAAAGAAGAACGACCCTCATGCAGTCTGCGCAGCGAAATGTTTATCGTATGGTTGGCATATGGGCTGGCCCAAGTCAACTTACGTTATGCATTGTGACGTAAGTCTGTACTGTTTTGACCCTATACTATATTAACTATTGTTTTTCTGCTTAAGTAGAAGAGCATTATTCAGATAATCGACCTTCCAAATTTATGGAGCAAGTTGCCTAGGTATTAATCTGAATCAAATATAAGTGGCTACTCCTATCTATAATGACTACGGCGATAGTTGGAAGTTCACTTCACTTCGATGTAGGTACTAGAAACAGTGAAACGCCCGCACCCAAGGCAGTCCCGCCTCTTCAACCCTGATCGCTTTAGAAACTTGCAAGAACAACTGACCAGATGTTATAGTTGTAAATTTGAGCAAACCTAAATGTTTAAAGGGTTTTTAGGAAACTGGCAGACTCCGTAAACTAAAATCTAACTTTATTTAAAACATAAGTAAGTATTAGTAGATAATATAAAAAAAGGATTCGAAATGCCTATTGAATAAATAGTAAGATAGTTATTTTACTCGACTGTCCCGTTTTGCAGATTAAATACCAAATGCTATATAAATAAATGTTGTTACGGGCCGCTAGGACGATTGGGTAGTTTCCACGTATTAAAATTGATAACGCAGTGTTACTTATCAAATAAATGTAATTAAGTATAAATTACGAAATATAATTAAAATCATAAAAAGTTTAGAAAAAAAATGCATTTTTTTTATTATCCAAAAGTAAATGTAAAGCTACGAATAGAATCCTTACGCTTTTATAGAAACTAAATTGTATGACAAGTATGGTCCTAAACTCAGTATTTCACGACCGAAACAGCAATATACTTGATTTTCCATACAACGATTAGTACAAATATCACACTGTGACGTCACGATTCAATGTTAATCAGTATGAAACGTTTTCGGCTGCCACCAGCGAGTTCCGTCTTTAACTATTTTTTTTTGGTATTTATGTTCTTTAATTGTAGTTGCTCCCAACAAACATTTGTTCCTCTACAAAAACTGGTTCGAATGGCATCGTAAAAAAAAGTAATGGAAGTGATAATAGGTAGTTACACCTACTGATCGTCCAAAAAAGCTCTTGTACTAGTTGTACTACATCGAAAAAGTCGGTGCCTATACTGCAGAAAAACTTGATTCAAATTCGAGGTCAATATTCTTAAATCAAGAAATGTATTAGGAAGATGTTAAATTATCTCGAATGAAATGAAATTATTTTGAGCCATGTTTTTTTCTCTTGGTTCGAGAGAATCATATTCTTTCAAGATGATTTCTGTTTCATTCGAGATAATTGCGGTCTTCCTAATTAATTTCTTGATATTTCCTCCAAGTTGCTTTTCAGTGTAGATATTTTTGAATGCGTTAGTAGCACATAGTTCCTGTGTATCCATATCTGTACTCTGTATATTCCCGTTTTAGAACGAGTATGAAAAGTGTCGTTTACGCAATGATAGACTAAAACAATTCTTATGAAATAAATGTAACCAGTTACAAACATAACATACGACATACTTAATTGGTATATGAGTACTCACACTGATAACAAATACGAAAAATACCTAACTCATAATACGGAAAATTACAAATCCACAATACACAACTAGTATTTTAGTACGAGCAAGTTGTATGCGACTCATTTTCGCATTATTGATACGAAGCGCTAAAAAAAACCTTCATTAGCGAGGAAGCGGCGATCGCTAATTGAAGATCAATTTATAAAATTTCAATGCTCAAATTCATTATCCTTTGTACAACCAATTATAGTCCTTTTTGATGGCTCTGACGGACTTCATAACTTATTCGATTCGTTTCATAATGTAATGACTTTAGAGATTGTTTTCATTTGGTATAACCGCTGTTTTGCGACTATATTTTATTAAACGTTTTATTACAATATACATATTTAAATATCTGATCCTGATACAGGGTGGAAAAATCGAAACGCCACATGAAGGGCAACTACTTAAATATTGGATGTAGCCAATTACATATGCAAACGAGGATACTATTTTCATTTTTGAAAACAATATATAGGTACTACAGTGTTCGTGAATTATTGAAACTTCGTCTGCCAAGATCGCAAATGCAATTGGTAGCAAAGTTGTTAACACCCCGAACAAAACATAGTGAAATAAACTCAATCCATGTGAATACGATTCAGCCCAGCAGCAACCCGTGTGTTTAATATCATTACGATTCATGTGCAATGTTAAGAAGCTTATAAATTGAACGAGTTTGGAGCATGGAGTATTTGGTAAAGTAATTAATTTTTGTTAGGGTGTTCAGTTTAATGGGCTGCGGACATGTGGGGCAGGGCCGAAGGGCCATATGGTAACGCTGTCATGTCCAATTCTTTGGGTATTATTGAAGGTGTATGGAATTTTCTTTAGTCCAGTTCTCATCCCAAATAAGAGTAGCTATATCCGTATAGTGTCTCATTTAGCTGATGAAGCATCGACACTATTTAAAAAAATTGGAACTGTTTATTTCATTGAAAAAAACAAGGGTTAAAATAAAATCTTTGGTAAAGGTCGCGGGAGTCCGCTGGATGCGGGTGGCGCAGGACCGGTCAATTTGGAACTCTCTGGGGGAGGCCTATGTCCAGCAGTGGAAGTCTTTCGGCTGATATGATGATGATGATGATGATGAAAATAAAATCTTAACTACTAATCTTAAATATAAAAGATTTTTTGAGTTAAGGAGCCTGCCTTATAACTAGCTCTTAATTAAGTAGGTAACTATATTCTTTTATACAGTAGGGTAAGTAGCTTTACCTATTGTTTATGACTTTGTCTTTTGACTATAGAACATGTTTTACTACACGTTTTACCCTCAATATTCCGTATTAGCTCATCCGGAAATCTATTAAATAATGCAGGTTAGGTTACAACTCCAGACCCTATGCCCATATTCATTATTGCCTTTTTTATTGGTATATGGACGGAGTTAGTCATCTAGAAAAGAATATAAATAATATGTAAAATGTGAGTGTAAAATATATGTAACTTATCACAGTAACTTATTTATGCACCAAAAGTAGATGTTACATATCAGAAAACCCGACTTTTGATACGTAACGTACTTGTATACGTAGTGACGCAAAAAGTAGGCTTTTGCCAAAGATACGAATAGAGGCACGTTTTGCACGCATCTGTTTACTGGATTAATAGTACATTATTGCCGTGGCCGGGAAGGAGGCAATTGCAGGCTGAGTATTTGTTTAAACGGACGAGCTTGCGAGTCCGTTTAATTATAATACGAAGCCTGCAATTGCCATTCCGGCTAAGGCCTATAGGCATAAGCATTCCGGCTAATATAGTGCTTTTCTCAAAAATGGGGAAATAATAAACTTTAAATATCGTTGCACAACTTGAAAATATTACTGATTTCCCGCCGTTTTTCTTTTTAAACCGAATCGCAAGTATATTTTTCCACTGAAAAACGCAAACTATTTGAGACACATAGAAAAACGTCGCGTTTGCAACAGAAAAATACGAGTTGAATTGGCTGAAAAGACATGTGCCGCCTTTTATATGCCGGTTTCGATTTTTTTTAAAGTTTGGTACTCGACAAATAAAGGAATTTATATGTAACATTCCAGGCGGCCTGCAATGTTTTTTATTTTTTAATTTTGATCTGACCTGAAACTATACACTTTACCTTCCAATATGTAGTGACTTATGTACACTTTGCGGGCCATTTTTGAGAAAAAAATTTTTTTTTCACTTTTCATGCTCTAAAAGTTTGTCTTTATGTTGTGCGTAGGCGACATAAAGTCGCTTTTTATGCTCTAGTGCATAAAGTAATATGTTCGTCGAAGACCAAGGCAATCGGTCCAACAGCCACACGAACCACTTTAACTTAATAAACAATCTTTAAGAATAACCTCTTTATTTTATTTCGATTCGTTAGTATTCTAAGACCAAGGCAAGAATGCCAACAACGAAAGTACACAATAAAACCTCATGAAATAAACTTACAATTTTCATCTCGTCTCATTTCAATATTTTTTTAGTTTTTAGGGTTCCGATACCTCAAAAGGAAAAAACGGAACCCTTATAGGATCACTCGGTTGTCTGTCTGTCCGTCTGTCACAGCCGATTTGCTCCGAAACTACTGGACCGATTGAGTTGAAATTTGGTACACATATGTAAATTGGTGACCCAAAGATGGACGCGTAAAGTAAATGAATGAATTTTGAACAAGGGGGCCACTTTTGGGGGGTAAACAGGAAAATTTAAAAAAAGTTTCGCAAACTGTATTGTGTGACATATCAAATGAAAGGGGTTGTTGTAAGCATGTCAGATATATTTCTTTTATAATTTTAGCAAAAACAGATTCGAAGTAATTTAGGAAAAAAGACGAAAATTGACCATTCGCTCCCCCCTTATCTCCGAAACTACTAGGATTAAAATTCTGAAAAAAATATGGAAAATAGTTCCTTGCCTAAAGATTACAGGAAAACCTATAAGAAGTTTGAGTATTCAAAAACCGGCCAAGTGCGTGTCGGACCACGCAAAACGAAGGGTTCCGTGCCTATTAAAAAGGTCGTAACGTCACAGAAATCTTACGGCACTTACATCCTTTTCTTTGAGGAAGTCAATTTTTCAGCAATATCTCGAAAACCTCTGAACCGATCTTGTTCAAAACCATTTTCGGTGAATGAAATTAATAAGCCCTATGTCCATGAATTTTTCCATATTTTTAAAATACACCGTTCAAAAATTAGAGGGGGGGGGACAGAATTTTAGTGACTTTCGGGGCGATTATCTCCGACCCTATTCACTTAATCAAAAAAAATGCTAAGAAACCTTATATTTATTTTGAAAGGCCTATCGATTGATGTGCCACACGGGGGGCACAATGAAAAAAATTTTTTTGACTTTTAGTTTTATGTATGGAGTGCAACCCTAAAAATTATTTTTTTTGTCATTTTAATTACAAAACTATGTAGAGGCTAACAAAATACACCTATCCTCAAAATTTTATTCAAATACACCTTATAGTTTTCGAGTAAAATGCCTGTGACATACGGACAGACGGACAGACGGACAGACGGACAGACGGACATGACGAAACTATAAGGGTTCCGTTTTTGCCATTTTGGCTACGGAACCCTAAAAACACTTATGAAATTTAGATTATATACGGAACCCTCACCACGCGAGTTGAACTCGCACTTGTCCGGTTTTTTTTTTTTTATATTAGTAAATCAATGTATTCAAACCATAACAATAATTTAGCATAGATAAAAAAAACTAAATGTTTTTATAACTGAGCAGTATGTAACGACCTAAGTATTACTTTAAATATTTCTCATTGCTCTAATGTAACTTTCAATTTTAATTAAATTAGCATTTACAATATTTATATGTTGCTGTTTCATTTCCTCGCAATTGAAGTGAAAAGTAGAATGTACAAGTTCGTCCATAAAACCCATTTTACACTCGACTTTATATCCATCCTCGCTCACAAGCTCGCTCGGATAGATAAACGTCTCGCGTAAAATGGTGCGTTTTATGAACTTGTTGTACAATCTACTATTCATCACACTTGCTCGTAAATGGTGTTATTCCATGCCTGTATACAGAAGGACAATGGCCTAAATTGTTCCCGCGGGAGTTATGGCGAGTTTATATTCCCTAGGGAGTAGTGAGTTTGTGTGATTGGCTTAAGCAAATCTAGTAGCTCTGAGATTGGTTGAAAAAAAAACTAGTTGGCCAAGCGCCGTAAGAATACTGCTCTGTGATTGGTTGAAATATTGAAGCTGCGCGCTCCACTAGCATAGCACTGATCTGGAAGTGAAGTCAATTTCGTCAACTTTTGATTGGTGCGGTTGTATGAAACTTAGATTTTTCTGTCTTTTGTAGTTATTTATGTCCTCGCAAATGTGATGGAAAACATTGTGTATGACATGGGCGTAAGAATATTTCAAACTCGAGTCATCAAAAGCCCTCCGCCTTCGGCGTCGGGCTTCTGATATTCCACTTGCGCCCCTCATTAAACAATATACTGTTCCAATGGGTTAGCCAAACAATTTAATACCTGGCAATACTAAGAATAGTTAAAAATTCAAAAATGGTTTTTATTCTGTAATATTGCACTCGAGTGTTTAACGAACAAATTTTATACTATTTAAAAGTATGAAGCCTCACAAAAGCCTGAAAGTATGATAAACTAACGCTGGTTTATCAATTTTTTCTGGCACAAACTGGTACTGGTACATAGCAGGTATAAACTAGTAAGTCGAACTTCGAAACTAGTAATTTACACTCGTTTGTTTAACAAATACATATATACATTTATATATTTTATAGGCTTCATACTTCCGATTAGTAAACAATTTGATCGTTAATTGAGTGCAAAGTTAAAAGTCATTTATGTTTTTTTCTTACCAGGATTTTTTTTTTTGCCAACCCGTAAGCAAAATATTATTTAATGTAGGTACTCAGGTACAAAGTTCGATATTAAATACTTTCATCCATTAAACGGATGGGTGCAAAACGTGCCTCTATTCGTATCTCCTATTATTTAACGATATTTAGAATATTATTTAGAAATATTTTGACAATAATTTAATTGTCATGGCAATACGAGTAGGTGGGGAGATAATTTTTATAGCGTTGCCCGAGTAGATAATGTTTGTAGTCAACTGTATCACATTCCTATTTTTGGTTGAATCGATGCAGGCTGCAAGCCGAGTGGCCGGTGCGCACTTTATATAAAAATAAAATACAAAATGTAGGTTGGTAGCCAATTTGGTGTTATCATATATAATAATTACATTTCCTGTGTATATTTATAACAAATGTTTAACTTTCATTTTTAGCTAAAAAAAACAGTACAAAAGAACTATTTTAAATCACTCAAATCGGTTCATACGTATGGAAGGTGGTACAGTCGCTATCAGATATATCGGAGCGGCCAAAGTGCTCACAAATATCTGAACACGTATCTAATGCCTCGCTCGACAATAGAGACAAAGATAAACACATAGGTACGTTAAACTTAAAACACCCCACGTTTACTTCGGGGGTTAAAACCATAAAATATGACTGAGACTCATAACCCTTTCGGTGGCAAGCCCATATTGCCAATTAATGAGCCAAGTGGTGCCACCGTTTTGCGTAAAAAACACCCGAGTGGCAGGGGCCTTTTTGCGTGTCGCCGCCAATCCAATTTAAAAGGTTTTTTTTCGGAAAAGGGCCCCTATTATCGGTTCTAGATTCCGAGATATTGTAGATTTAATAATGTACTAAAAACATTGTCAAATAAAAGCCTTGTAATTAGGCGTCTCGAACTCGAGACAACTCGAGAATTTAGGCTTCATTCAAATCGATTTTTAGAAAATCTTAACAACAAGATTGAAGGCAGGCGAAATGTTATTTTTTTCCTTAATCAAATACCTACACGATCCTGTGGCATATCATAGTGACAGGAATTGCAGTAAAACGGCTTTTATAAATTTCGCCGAAGGCCTTTACAACCGACTTTTTCCCAGTAACTTAACCACCGAAATCGACGAACGTCAAAGCAGCCAACCAGACGCGAACGAATCGGATGAACAAAGTACCAGCACTACCAGCACTTTTGAGTCACTATTAAAAAAAGCTATAGACAAAGTTGATACAGTTCCAGCTAAACGTGATTCCCACCAAGTCACAAAAAGTTTAATTAGAAAAGAATTTAACGTTTTTGAATCGTCTGGAAAACGAACATCGAACTCTCTTGACTGTCAAGCCCACATCAACTGAAAATGAACGTGTCTTCAGTCTGGCTGGGAACATTCTAACAAAGATAAGAAACAGACTTTCAGATAACTCTATTAATGGCTTAATATTTTTGAAGGCCCATTTTTAAGGCAATAATAATCGGTCAAGTTAGATATTACCTTTAAAAGTCTTGGTTATGATTCTGATACCATTTAATCAGTTAAATTCGATCATAAAAAATATCTCATGATTAAAAGACTTTAAAATTAGATTAACAATCTATAATTTGAATATTTAATTACTTTTTATGTCATTAATGCTTTATTATTCATAGATGCCTTATTTTTCAAGACATTAAAAGTCTTGCTTCTGTTTCTGATACCATTAAATTAATTTTGATTTAAAAAAAATATCTCAATCAATATTAATAAATGTTACATTGTGTTTTTGATGATTATTGTAATTGTATCCTAGATCATACAATACAATACAATACAAATACTATTTATTGCACACCTCACAAACAAAGCAGTAGTCAAATAATTTAAATTTTACTAATTCAATTTGTTTCTTGACTTAAGTGATGGCTAGGGAGTAGTATGGCTGTCCATAACTGATTAGGAATTTGTAACGAATAATCCCCTAATCTGATGAAAAACACCAATTTAGGACTGATTAAAAGACTGGAAATATGTAATAAGTTTTAATGTTTTGATTTTTATGTAAGATTTTAAGGATTGTTTGTTTTTTTTAATAATAATAATAGAATTAATAAGAAAATAGGAACTACTTTACTACATTGCATCGAATCTGAAAATGCTATTGTCTGCACACCGTAGGGCATGCAATCCCGGTATTTATTACTACTACAATACCGGGATCCCTTATTGTAGTAGTAATAAATCCCGGATCGCATAATGCCGTACACAGTCCGTGCTCGGTGATCTCCCTTCTGCCATAGAGAGAACTAATGATGACTTGGTACGCATTCTCAAATGGAGTCAACGATATGGTCTAATTGTGAACCCACCGAAGACTAAGTCATTGTTATTGGCAGCAACAATCTGATTTCCAGAGTTGATTTGCAAATCTCCCTCCAATACTTTTTGATGGGATTCAGATTACTTACTCGATGCAAGTGAAAAATCTCGGGATCATTATGGATCGCTCCTTGTCTTGGGTGCCTCAAGTGAATGAAGTGAGCCAGGAAGGTATTTGCTGCAGTGGGGTCTCTCAGGCGGCTTCGTAATCACAAAAATCAGTGCAGCCGTTTTGAGTCTATAATTTTTTTTAAATAATGCAGCCGCCATTTTGGAAAATGGCCGCCATCTTGAATTCCAGTGAATGAAATTTGTGTTTCCTCGGATGAAATCATTCATATTGGTCCCTAGTATCACTAGGCAAAGCGGCTTGTTTTCTGCATAAAATGCAGTTTCATTTTGTTAAGCCTATGACTACTCTCCTTTTTAGGGTTCCGTAGCCAAAATGGCAAAAACGAAACCCTTATAGTTTCGTCATGTCCGTCTGTCCGTCTGTCCGTCTGTCCGTCTGTCCGTCTGTCCGTCTGTCCGACTGTCCGTCTGTCCGTCTGTCCGTCTGTCCGTATGTCACAGGCATTTTACTCGAAAACTATAAGGTGTATTTGAATAAAATTTTGAGGATAGGTGTATTTTGATAGCCGCTACATAGTTTTGTAATTAAAATGACAAAAAAAAATTTTTTTAGGGGTGCACTCCATACATAAAACTAAAAGTCAAAAATGTTTTTTTCATTGTGACCCCCCGTGTGGCACATCAATCGATAGGCCTTTCAAAATAAATATAAGGTTTCTTAGCATTTTTTTTTATTAAGTGAATAGGGTCGGAGATAATCGCCCCGAAAGTCACTAAAATTCTGTCCCCCCCCCTCTAATTTTTGAACGGTGTATTTTAAAAATATGGAAAAATTCATGGACATAGGGCTTATTAATTTCATTCACCGAAAATTGTTTTGAACAAGTTCGGTTCAGAGGTTTTCGAGATATTGCTGAAAAACTGCCTTCCTCAAAGAAAAGGACGTAAGTGCCGTAAAATTTCTGTGACGATACGACCTTTTTAATAGGCACGGAACCCTTCGTTTTGCGTGGTCCGACACGCACTTGGCCGGTTTTTTACATTTATGTTTTTGGTGGGATATCATTACTTTTTGTAAAGAAAACTAGGCAGGTATTGAGATTTCTTGCGTTTCCGTGTTGCTTGGGAGCGCTTTTATGTAGATTTACTTCTGTTCTGTGTATAATTATGTGATGCCGCGGGCCGCCGACGACACACCGTTTGGCCGGTTGTTTAGCGCGTATTACAAGTTTTTTGTATGGGGACACCACTTATTTTTTGACATAACTTTATTTTTATATTTCTTTTATACAGCAAATAAAATAATACATATATTTCGATAGTTTCAAATATCTGCTTTGTAACGGTTCCAACGCTACAATAAAAATAAAAATAAATTATATGGGGACCCACCCTATTTTTTAACTTTTTTTTATATTTTTAGAATTTTTCCTACGCTTACACACAATTACCGAGCTGGATTCCAAATTTCATCCTTCTAGGTCACCTGGAAGTAGGTTAGGTTTAGGTACTATATGTCAGTCAATACTAAAATTTGCGACTATTTGACCTTTATATCTTTATAACCGTTTGAGCTAGCTTCATGAAATTTGGGCGTCTAGATGACCTTATGGATATAATTAAACACACGTAGTTTTATGTGTTTACGTTAAAGAGGTTTTGAGTTATAGAAGAGACAAAAGTGGCACCAAGTGGTTCGTGTAATATTACACTCGGCGCTGGCGAGCCAGTTCCTTTGCTTGAACTTGGCTTGACACGCTGCCGCGTGTCTAGATACGTACATAAATAAGAGCATAAATAACTGTACAGGACTGTCATATATGCGTGTACAGATATTTGTGTCCTGGCTTATGTACGTATATTAATACCCCGGACTGTACACAAGTAGGTACCACCACACCTATGAATTAAATTTATTGTTGTTGAAATGATTCGGTATATCGTATATCCTTATAAATGTGTCCCGTCCGCAGACCGCTAAGCGCGAGCGGCGCCCGCGCGCACCCGGCATGGCAGTATATACATAAAACGCACATTCTCTATGATACACAAATCGCAGACACTCTCAATTACTTTGATCGCCCATCTCCCCGGATGTCGCAGTCGTTTCCAACTGCTTTGCGAACATTTTCCCGATATACACACTTTAATTTTAGAATAAGCACGTAATTCGCAGCAGCCCTCGTAGACACCTTTCATGCCCCTATAAAGTTTCGGACTCATGTTTATTTGATGCCCGTAATGTTGCAGCTCACTGCGACTCTCAAATAAATGCCATTTTATTACGCGTTGACATGTGTGTTGATGTATACTCTTAATATGGTAACATCGGATATGTGTTGAAGAAAAGACATAGGTAAATCATTCAATTCACTATAGAAAGTGCCCTTAAACTGCACTCCAATTCAGTACTTCGCCAAGCCACATAGGTACATAACAATTTCCACATTTCCTTTCAAATTTACCACATGAACTGCCTTCCGAGAGCAAATGCGTTGATTATTACAGAAAAAAATCCAAGTCGCTATATGCGGGCTGATAATATTTGAGGAGTTCCATTGATTTCTCAAGGATTTCAGAATGGACTTCATAGTTGCTACTTCCGCGGAATCATGTTAGAATCTTTGGCGTACTTTACATCCTTGAGGAGTTCCATAAGTCATCTGTGGTCTTCAGCATCAGTTCCACTTCTCCAAAATTGCGATTTCCGAGGGTAAATACACGAGTTATATAATAGAAAATACCGAAATCACTACACGCGTGCTTATAAAATTTGAGGGTGGCCCTCGATTTCCCTGGGATCCCATCATCAGATCCTGATTTGTGCTCACCTGAATAATTTGAAAGAATACCATAAAATTATATATATAATTTCAAAGCATATCCTCCAACTCCTAACCGTCCTACCTACTTGACATGAAACACTTGACACGTAATACGTGCCTGTAAAATTTGAGGTTTACCCTCGATTTCCCTGGGATCCCATCATCAGATCCTGACTTGGTGACAATGGGACTGTCTCAGGAGTATACATTTTCGAGCACAATATTATTGTATTGCACTCTTAGTGCACTGTACGCTCGTTGCGTCATCGTCCGCATAACTTGTGTTATTTACGCTAACATTATCTATACGACACACGACATGCATGCATGAACTGAGTAGTTCGCCAATCAGCTGATTGACAAAGTAAAACAATCGTGGTGAATCCACCATATTTAATTGTATACTCGTCAGGATAAACATTTGCCTATCATTACATCCTAGTTTGCATTTTAACCGTGGCATAAATATACAGGACTCCTATCTTCTACGGAATTGAATGATCAGTAGGTATCATCAGTAGACATCGAAAAACGTATGTTTATCTACAGTTACAGCGTATGTCACGTTGTGGTCGGTCGGCTGTATTATTAACCAACCAAAAATTCGAAAAGAATATACGAGTATTAATATTATTAACTTCATTTATATCAGTGCGAACTTATAAATACTATACCAAAATAATTTCCTGTTTAACTTTAAATTCGCTACTGCTGTTGTTAAATTTTGTTGGCTATTTCGGAAAAATTATCAAAAAATATTTTGTTCACTTTTATTTAATAATGATCCGTGTAGAAAAAACCCTATTTTTATAAGACCGATCTTAGCAAGTTTCCGTGCGCGTGTGAAGAGACCAGCATCTCGATATGCTGGTCTCTACGCAACATTAGCGAGCGAGCGGGACAACATTAGGGTTACATTCGCCTTAAATAAGTACTTAGATCACTCTAACCTCCATGAATAAGTAATTAAATACTATTGCACCTAATACGTAATCAAGTTCATTACGCGATGCGCTGGACTTGATTGCGGCCTCTCGGTGTTGGGTTACGATCACCGCCAGTACAAAGCTAACGAGCACTGCACAGACGTGAACCCGCACTCATTTGCGACATCACTCGCTGACGGTTGATTGGTTAATTGCTTCGTTTAATCAATTGACCGCTTGAGACACGCCGCTCGGTTTAGATGCAGGCACAGTTATTGCTCGCTAACTCGCAATAAATCCTAGTTAAGCGACGGGTTTATTCAATATATACCTTTGACGGGAGCGACCATTTTTACTGGCAAACATGTCACGGCAAATGAAAGATTAGGTCATCGCGGATGTTACATAATCGGGTCACAGGAGGAAATAGCAAAATAATGTGAGTAAAAGTAGTAAGTAAGGACCTACATATGTCTAATTTCATATTTATAAATTACAATTTTCTTCCGTCTGCTAACATACCTAATCGAGAATAATTAAACTATCCTCTTTATCTCTTTATGAACATTTTTGTTTCTGAGTCTTGGATGTTTTCTATGTAGGTATGTAACACAAGCCTTATTGAGCTTACTATGGGACTAGGTCGATTTGTGTAAGATTGCCCTATAATATTTATTTATATTTAATTTATTACAAGCTTTATTCTTACGTGCCTTTTTAGTTCGTTCGTTTAGTCTGTGCGGGTCAAATATTGCAAGTCAAATTTGACAAGTTCCCAAAGTCCAATCGAGATTAAATAAATGTTAAAATTAGGGGAGACCTGTTCAAAACCGTATACCTAATTACTTAACTTACACCATCGTTTTTTCTGTTATCAATTCAAATTTCCCGCTCATCAGCTCATCAGCGGAGACCAATTAGGAGTTATTTGTCAACATAAACAGAGGGGTAATCACAAAACGTTTCTAACGCGCGTTAGGACAATTTATCTGTCAATTTTCCATATAAAACTTGACGTTTAGATCTACCTCGTACAATGCGTTACGTGATCGGCCAGCTGCAGCTGGCTGTGGATGATGTTTTATTTTATGATAATTCAAGTAAAAATGAATGGGTATATAAGTTAATGAAACCGTGCTTCGGCTGTGACATCTATGGGTCAATATCGTATAAGGTAGAAGTACTAGTGCCCGACGCGGTACTAGTACTCGACGAATATAATTTAACTAGCGAATAATAAACTAAGATTGATCACGACATCATTTTTAAGTTACTAAATGTTAGTGACTTCAATATTTCTTATCACAATTTCAAGACAAATAACTTATTTATAAGTTATGAACATATTTGTTAAAACCAGCTGCCATCAATTGGGACAATGAGTTAAACCTTCAAGTCCCAATAAATGTCAGTCTGTCATTCATGACATTTGTACTGAAATGACATCTATTGGGACTGCCAGCATAACCGCCTGCCATTTACTCGTACATTCGGATTGATTACCTAATTCTTATATTATCAGGATTTTTTATAAGATCACCATATGAAACGAATTCCATATCAGTAACTTGAGTAAATACCTCGTCTCCCAAAACCGTATGAAACTGTTTAATACATCTTAAATGAGCATAATATCGTGATTCAAATAAGTATTTTCTGTTGACATGTCCGGCACTAGTACCTACTTTACAGTATACGGTTTTGTTCGAGTGGCGGTTCAAATTCAAAATCGGAAAAAGTTTACATTTCAATTTTTGTAAGTACCTACTTAATTTTGTTGAATGTTACGAATGCCGCAACAATGCTCTTACTTATCTTTGTTTTCTCAATTAAACATACCTACTAACTAAAAAGGTATATTTCTTATACTTATGCTTTTATTTGAATATATAGCCTTAAATCTTTAGGGCTCGGCCACATGTCTGCAGTGCGGCTCCGCCGCGCCGCCGCAAAACAGTGCGACGCGGCGCCGCAAAACAGTGCGACGCGGCGCCGCAAAACTCGCGTCTCTCACACCGCAGACATGTGGCCGGGCCCTAACCGCGGGTTTCTGCCGACATGTGGCCGAGCCCTTAGCTGTAAGGCCTTACCCCGGTCCTCCCTTATGTAAGTCGGGTGACAATGCAATACTATGGTACTATAAAGCTGATCTGATGATGAAGACGGAAGGTGGCGCTTGGAACTAAATTACCTTCACAATAAACCCGTCATGTTTGGGCTTATCAACGAACTCGGAACTCTCTCAACGAGTAACTGACATTGTGCAAAAAAGTACAGTCGGTAACAAAAGCTGTACCAACAATTAAATTATTGATAGAAATTTATTACAACTAGTGGCTCTGTGAGCACTAGAAATCGCAAGCCATTTTGTTTTTTTTTATGAAAATTTAAATCACCTAACGAAATTATATATAATCATTGAATTTCATGAGAATTGGTTGAGAAATGCGTCCTGTAGAGGAGAACAGCTGGACAGACGCCGGACATACGAACGCATTTTCTTCCAAGCTGAAACGTAGAACTTCGCTCGCTCGTTCAACTAAGATTAAACTATTGGCTCTGTGAGCTGTACAACTCGCGAGCCTGTCTTTAAAAAAAAATTAATTTCGAATAATCGACTCGACATAGTTATTTTCATTTATTTGTATTCACCTATCTGACATAAAATTGTTATGTATAGACATATTGACATTATACTAGGAGACCGTATTTTTAATTTTATAGTTGTTGACATTTTATTATTATTTGACATTATTATTAAAATAATATTGTTTTAAAATTGCTAACTATTTTTGTTTAATATATAATAAAATAACTAAGTTTTTAAATTGTTATATATTCTGTGAATTCATTTTATTTATATACAAAGACAATTTGTAAAATTAAATGTCAATTTTCAAGGAGCAATAAATGAATCTAATCTAATCTAATCTACGATACAAGTGCAGAATATAGGAAATTCGCAACGAGTGGTGATAAATTAAAACACGGCCGAAGGGAGTGTTTTAAATCGACACGAGTTGCGAATTACCTATTCGCACCTGTATCGTACAACGTTTTACAGTACATATGGCTCTTTAATGTTTCGACATATGCACGGAAAGTGCCATTTCCGCACTCGTGCGTGAATGTAGCACCATGTGTACTGTAAAATAAATTGAACCCGTATTCGTACCCAATTCACATGAAAAGTACCTATTAGATATCAAAAACGGAACCCTTATAGTTTCGTCATGTCCGTCTGTCCGTCTGTCCAGCTGTCCGTATGTCACAGGCATTTTACTCGAAAACTATAAGGAGTATTTGAATATTTTTTCATTATAAGCCCACGTGTGGCACATCAATCGATAGGCCTTTCAAAATAAATGTAAGGTTTCTCAGCATTTTTTTTTATTAAGTGAATAGGGTCGGAGATAATCGCCCCGAAAGTCACTAAAATTCTGTCCCCCCCCCCCTCTAATTTTTAAACGGTGTATTAAAAATGTGAAAAAAATCATGGACATAGGGCTTATTCAATTCTTTCACCGAAAATTATTTTGAACAAGATCGGTTCAAATGTTTTCGATTTATTGCTGAAAAATTGCCTTCCTTAAAGAAAAGGACGTAAGTGCCGTAAGATTTCTGTTACGATACGAACTTTTTAATAGGCACGGAACCCTTCGTTTTGCGTGGTCCGATACGCATTTGGCCGGTTTTTTAAATCTAATCTACGATTCAATTTTATTCAGTTACGTAACGGCAATTACTCATATAAAATGTATCTATTCTCTTAACTATGTACAATTTTTTTTGTTTTCCACCCTGGTATCAATCGGAGAATTGGCCAGTAACGTATTATTCTGGTCTCGTCTGAAGACCGCCATCTATTTCAGGCATCATTGTCAAGTCAATCGATCCACGTCTGAACCTCTCTAATATTTGAACCAAGTTGTAGCCATAGGTATACATACAGTCAGGGGTATTAATATACGTACAGTCGAAGACATAAGTAGCTGAACACCTAAGTACCTTGTCGTTTTCACTCGTTTGACAACTTCCTATGGCAGATTAACATGACGTTTATTGCGACACGGTACAAAGGTGTACAGCTACTTATGTCTTCGACTGTACATGGGTCGTTCTTCTTTTCGACCGACAATAGCCTGTCCTTCGTCTTACTACGGCATCTCATTTGAGTAATGATTTTACGGTTTTATAATGTTCGAAAATGAACGTCCATATTATTTTATTAATTAGTATTATTAAATATTTTAGTTTCTCTAACTATCATTTTTTTTAAACGTATATTTATCGTAGAAGTCCGTGACAGAGTGGTAAACCAAAATGTAGTCCCCACTGAAAGAGTCCACTTTGTCACATATTTTTTTTAAAAACCAACCGTAAACAAATATGTATATTGGCCGGAAAGGAAACTTTAATTAGTGTTAATGAAGAAACCAATGCATTTTTTTTTAAATCGCACCTCAAAATCACAATTTTCGATAGTTCAAAAACCAAAAAAAAAGGAAAACCTCGGTTCATTGTCGGTAAAAAAGAAGAACGACCCACATATATAAGGACATAAATTCTACTATATACAATGGTTCAGATTACAACATATTAAAGAAAAAGCCGAAAAAAATATTTTATTAACTTCGTTCATATGAGCGTGGTGCTCTTTCCAAAGGCTGTTTTTTCAGGATCTGGAAGTCACATTAAAAAAACATGACTGAGTTCCAAAGAAAAACACCTCGAGATACAAAATCAATCATAACATTCATAACCTATGTAACTTCCAATGGGAACATACTTAAAATTAGTTTCAAACTTCTTTTGACGATTTCTCAAAAGTGAAATTTTAGCATGTGTAAATTTGAAGTTTTTTTAAAATAAAAACCGGTCAAGTGCGAGTCTGACTCGCGCACCGAGGGTTCCGTACGAAATATCATACAACACACCCGTCTTGCCCCACCCATTAATTTTGGAAAAATCTAAACAACGCATAGTATAGTAAAGTCATGAGCATGACATGAGTACCTACAGCGCCATTTATCGGTGCATTTTGTTACTAAACTGCGCGACCAAGGAACTCGGTATGTACAGTAAGGGAAATGTATTCACGTACCACTGTAGAACCCTGTCGCAATTGACAGGCCGCCGTCACTCAAACTAGAGCGGTATGTTATCTTATTGCGATAGGGCACTACCGTGGTACGTTAATACATTTCCCTTACTGTATGTTGGTTTTTCAGCGATAATTCTTTATCAAGTGAATTAATTTCGATAATTCTTTTTTTATTTGCTAGAAGGTACTTTCAGAACACTTTCATACGAATTTGAAGGCAAAAAATTAAACACAGAAGTATTAAATTACAAACAAAATTAACATATGATATTTGAAGAATAAAAAAAACTACGCTAGATAGAGGTATCGTTATACTTTTCCGGAAAAAAAGAAAAACTGTTTTAGAATGTACAATTCAAGCCCTTTCATATGATACCCCACTTGGCCTACTAACTAGACTTTGAATTTTTGCCCCCCCTCTTATCCGCCCTTTTTTATACAAATTAAAAGTATATATTAAAATTTTTCATTTTCCATACACGAAGATTAGCTTTATTTACAACTATTCCAAATTTCAAATCGATAGCATTAGTAGTTCCTGAGATATTTGACTTTGTGACAGACAGACAGACGGACGGAGTCGCACCATAAGGGTTCCGTTTTTACCTTTTTGGTCCGGAACCCTAAAAAAAGTATGGGTCTTAGGGTCATGATTTTTTTGTATTAGATAGCTTATTTAACGTAGATTTAGAATCTGTGCTTAACTCAATACCTGCCATAAGGGCCCTATAGCCATGGACGGTCACATATGTTTCCACTGTATTTTTTTTTATGTATGATCCTAAGGAAATCGAGGGCAACCCTCAAATTTTATAGGCACGCGTGCAGTATTTCGTTCGGTATTTTTTTATTATATCTCGTGTATTTACCCTCGGAAATCGCAATTTTGGTGAAGTGAAACAGATGATGAAGACCACAGATGACTTATGGAACTCCTCAAGGATGTAAAGTACGTCAAAGATTCTGATATGATTCCGTTGAAGTAGCAACTAATGAAGTGTCAATTCTGAGATCCTTGAGGAAATAACGGAACTCCTCAAATATTATCAGCCCACATATAGCGACTTGTATTTTTTTCTGTAATAATCAACGCATTTGCTCTGGAAATGTAGACATTTTTATGTACCTATGTGGCTTGGCGAAGTACTGAATTGAAGTCGGTTTAAGTTTTGTTTTTAAAGTCAATTATATATGTAGTCCAGAAATATTTGTTGTAAACTTGCCCCCTAAAGGGGTGAAATAGGAGTTGTACCGAGAAGACGTTCATTTAAAAACTTAGAAATTTGAATGTTGTAAGGGTTATTCATAGGGAAGTAAGTAGTAGTAGGCCGTTGCCGGCGTAACAATTCAACAATTATTGCAAAAATTACACTTACTACGCGGGCGAAGCCGCGGGCAAAAGCTAGTGTAAGTATATAACTAAAACAATGATTTAATCAAGAGCAGTGAAAACTGGATATTTTGTAACGGAAACGCGATACAGAGTGTGCTTTGGTGATGCAACGTGGTTTGCTGTAATTATTTGCATGTTTATACGCAAATAGTTGCATTTGATCTCCGCTGATCGACCTGCACGTTTTTTAGCGGAATAGCAAAGGAATATTGTTTTCGTAATAATACAGAAAAAGTAATTAATGCTATCGAGTATTATCTTAAACATCTGGATAAACCAAAAGTTAGAATATATTCCTTATCAAAAATGTATGTACGATAGGTACCAATTATTTATCTATTGTAGGTACATATTTTAATGATTATAGGTTGTCAAAGTTTCATTTGAAAGTTGTTTAAAAGTCATGTAGCTCAAGCGGAAAAAACCGTCCAAGTAAAGTGGAGCGTTAGTAACCAAATGGCTGTTTTAATTTTGTTTCTTTTGTATTCCCTGAACTTTATAAATTAGCATTTTTAAATGCATCGCTATTGGATTGGACCAATTTGGACTACAAAAATGAAATTAAACAAATGGTTTTAACTGTTTTTTTAATTGCGTGTAAAATATGTCACTGCAATTGCGATATTAGTTGATATATCTGATACATACAAATGTTAACTCGTACCTTATATAAATTAAGTGTAGGTACTTAGAACTAATCTACTTTCCCACTCACTTCTATCTATCTTTTGTTAGTTACATCCTTCAAACGAATTTCGACCCTACTTAGATCCCTAACCCGAATAGTCTTAGTTGCCCATTTGTCGTTGAATTAATTCTCTGTGTGAATCTATGAGCAGTGTTAATTATGGGTCAGAACTATAGTCTAAAATACGACGACTGAAATAGTTTAGACATCTTATTGCGGCAACCCGAGAAGTGACTACTATGGGTACATCTTACAAATTAAATGGCGAGGTCCCTTCACAATGTAAAAACCAAGTACGACCTTGGAACATTGATCGATACTGAAATAACATTTATCGAAAATGAAGTCCAGATCAGCTGTAAGTAATAAATCCCATAAAGCATTCCATTTAAAAAATAGGCCAAGTTACGAAACTCTTCCACCGTACAAAGTTGTGAGATATTTCGTAGAGCCAAGTAGGGCATTAATCTTTATTTGCTTGCTAAATAAAATTCTGCAAATGGTAATCACACAACTTTACAGCATGTGTGATTCTCAAGTCTCAAAATTTTATTTAGCAAGTAAATAAAGATTAATAAGAATGGGTATGTAATGATGGGTATAAAAATAAATGATATATTTCCATTCCATTTGTTATAATTTTAAAGTATATAATCACTCATTGTTCATAATGAACTTTTGGTATAATTTCAAAATATATATGTTTATTTTGTATAACTAGGTAATAGCTATCGTCTGATATAACACTTATTTGTTATAACCACCAAATCGTATAATGCTCGTGTTATATATGTTTGTATGGACCTACGATATAACCGAGTTCCACGCAGACGGAGTCGCGGGCAGAAGCTAGTTGTACTTATATAATATGTAAGTATTAGGTAGTAAAAACGGTTCGGTTCTGGCACTTCGCCAGCCGCTACCGTGGCACGCTGGCTTCGTTTGCTCGGCT
The DNA here is from genome assembly GCA_932294315.1 of Epinotia nisella. Classification (NCBI taxonomy): domain Eukaryota; kingdom Metazoa; phylum Arthropoda; class Insecta; order Lepidoptera; family Tortricidae; genus Epinotia; species Epinotia nisella. The sequence continues at coordinate 10,770,814 of OW028674.1, forward strand.
CGGCTGGCGCGCTGTAGGGCCGCTGTTCTTCCTAACACTCCTCCTCGCTTCGCTCGTCGTCGTACCTACAACGACCTGCCTTAAAAGTCTACAAAAAAATATAATGCTAACTGTACATACATTACATTACATTACCAACGACAAATAACGTTTGTATAGTTTAGTAGTGAATTGTACATCTAACACTAATCGCATGCAAATACATCATATAGTGGGGTGCGGAACGGTCGATATAACAACTTTTGATATATTTTTAATCGATATGACGGTTACGGGATATAATGCGACAACCGGTTAGCCTAGTGGGTAGTGTAGCTGCCTACGAAGCTGAAGGTCCTGAGTTCGAATCCCGGTAAGGGCAAATATTTTTGTGATGAGCATGGATATCTATTTGTTTCGGAGTCTTGGATGTTTTCTATGTATTTATATGTATTATATATAACGTCGTCTAGTATTAGGTACCTATAACACAAGCCTTATTGAGCTTACTATAGGCCTAGTTCGATTTGTGTAAGAATGTCCACTAATATTTATTTATTTATTTATCTAATGCACCTTTGGTATATTTATTTATTTGTAAATACAATTTATCAACATAACAGCTTACGTCATGGCGTTGGTAAACTTGAAGTAACTTAGTGAGTACACATCGTACAATGAAATGAATAAAGATTAATCATAAGGGTAATAGTAACAATTAAAAATAGTTTTCAAAAAACTGTAAAATAGTCGGGCGAAGTTTGCTCCATTTACACTCAAACAGGTCGCAATTCGGTGCATAAGAAATAAATTGATTTAGTAGCGCCTGGGCATGGACATCAACCGGTGAGTGCTCGTGTGCCGCCGTGCGAGTCGCCACCTCTGCCAGGAGTCGGTGGCTGCGGCCGCGCAGGTACTTATCAGGAACGAAGAGGCAACATGTTCTTGCGACCATGTCAGAACAGTCTGACTCACCTCTCAAAGTCTGACAGGCAGTGGACAAAAGCTCGATATAACGTCTGACCTGTAAGGAGTTAAAGCCCAACATTCCTAGTAGGTATTTGGTGGGGTAGAGGAAGGGATAGTATCCGTACTTTTTCTTGTAAAAAAAGCGGAGAAACGCGTTTTGCACTTTTTCTAAAAGAAGAGTGTATGAATTTTCATGCGGATTCCAAATAACTGATGCCGATTCGATCTTGCTTCTGACTAATGCGGTGTACTACAACTGTACTACTTTGGGATCACGAAAATCCTTCGCGTTGCGGACGATGAAACCAATTCAACATTTGGTATATTCTGATAAGATCTAACTATCATAAGGTATAATGAACTTGTAATATAACAACTATGAATCTAATAACAATCTAATAATAATATGAATCTAGTAATATGGTATAACGTGTATGTGATATAACTATGTTTGATATAACGTTCTGTGGGTATAATGAAGTACTGTTATAATAAATTTGAAATATTAGCCACCTTTACTTCTGGATATCCGATTGCCTACCTATTCTACTCTAAGGCAGCAGGTCGGTGTAGGTACGACGACGAGCGAAGCGAGGAGGAGTGTTAGGTAGAACTGCGACCCTACAGCGCGCGATAGCCGAGCGAGCAAAACAAGCGTGCCGTGGTAGCGGCCGGCGAAGCGCCGCTACTTTTTACTATCCTACTTATACATTTCTTATGAATTTACTACAGGTATGTTTCTTTGCTATTCCGCTAGATACCATGACGATGGTTAGTGACAATCAGGCGTACCTAGTTGCACATTCATTATATGCAACAACGTGGGTAACCTATCGAAGTTTCGAAAAACACTTGTCCGATTTTCACTTGTCCGAAAACGGTTCACCGAATTGTTATAATCCATATACTTTGTTTACTGTACTTTTGAAACGTCGCTGTTTTATTTTCCCGCATTATCGTTTTTCCAAGGGACAGCTCAAACAACAGATCTCCAAGTCCTTTACCCGCGATCTGCGCCAATTCAATACTCGTATACAAATCGTATTGAAGAGGCCATCCAGCGTAATAAGAGCTCTAAAGTGTGTGTGAGAGCCAGATCGCGAAGTTGTGAAAACTGAAGATGGTAGGTAGAATCGTTTCTTCTAAACAGATTCTGGGTAAGATAGACCGCTTTTACGGACAGCTATACACGTCAACTCGCAGACCCGAAGTTGGTCTGGCAGAAGACCTCACCTATATATACATACAGTGTTCAACTCCAACGACAGGATAGAAATAAAATATGACTATCAATATTGACTAATAAACAAAGACCAAAAATTGCCTACGGCAATAAAATTCCCCGACTCATTAATTAATTTATGGCATGATTCGTAAATACTTTTTAATTTTTATAAAAACAATGTCACCTTTTAATATGATCTAATGTGATCTGATCATTTTAATTACAATGGATTTGCTTCAAAACGGTTAGGTATTTATTTTCTTTAATAACGAAGTAGAGTTGAACTATTAGAGATATGTTGGCAAGATAGGATAGTAATATGGTGGCAGTGCAAATAAATATTAATTGTTCATACATGGAGGGCAGGATACTTTTGTAAAAAATTCACAATTAATGAACAGCCCTTAAATAGGTAGGTAAGTAGGTATGTTGTTAATTAAATATTAGTCCGATTATGTTATGATTAAGATATTTTAAAAAATATGTTGTGAAATTTTGTTCAATTTAGATTGTCACTTCTTACCTAGTTAAAACAAGTTTAATAAAAACACAAGAAAACTGCACTACTGTAATAATCAACATCCGAAAAGCTGGAATAAATCCCTACCGGCCAAAGTTTTACTGATTATTATATTTATTATTTTCAACAGGCAAGTACACGTTTGACAAACGTTACCCAAAAAAAACAACCTCTAAACGTAAATGGTAGAGCTCGAAAATCTTACAAAACTTACCCATAATGGTTCAATTAAACTCCATCATTCCAAATGAAACTGTTCTGAGCAACAAACACACACCACACAAACTGAGTGCTGGTAACTAATTTGCATCCAATTTTGTTCAGAGCACTTTTTCAGTTAACAAAGTTCGTGAAAGTTTCGCGGGTCGCGGAGAGAGGTACAGCGTGCGGACGGCGCGTGCGGTCGTGGCTCGGCGCCGACTGAGCGAGCCTGCCCCACGCCCACCCGGCCCTCCCTCCTGTTGCTAGTCCTCTGCTACCCTCCGCAGGAACTTCAGACACTAATAAAAACTTATGCCCACAAAAAGTCTCCGCTGCCCCATATCGGAACGTGTTATCGCGCACTATTCCCTATATTCAACCACAACAATCGCAAACTTTTGTTTCATACATGCATGCGCGAAAGAGCAGTTGAGCTTTTAATCGCTAAATATAATTTTATGCTCAACATATTTTGAAGCGGTTTGTTTGACTATTGTTACTATTTCGGTTCTAATGCTTATATATTAATGTTTTCTGTGATAATATTAAGGAAAGCCCAGATGTAGAGTAGAGGATAGTTTAGACATTGACTTTACTATTACTACGTACACTGGCAACCTAGAACATCTCTGTCACTCTAGTTTAATAAGTGCGTTAAAGACAGGGATACCCGAACTTCGAATTTCAATGTTCGTGGTTATAGCTCAAGTTGCTGGATACGACTCTACCTACACAGGCATCCAGCGATTTAATCCGCGTACAAAAGTCCGAGCGCGGCGAACTGCCGATGCCGAGGTAATTCAAAAGGAATCCTACGGGGTGATCTTGGTTTTGCCGGGCGCCATGTGTCAGGCACTCATCCTGACGAGCCGAGATCACACGGCGGACTGCATGCAGTCCACGATGCACGTCATATCGGATCCTACATCGATATCGGACGGCAATGTAAACATATTCTAACTCGCTGAAAGCGTTTGGATGCGTGTGTAGAGACAGATTCAGTAACTTCACCCAGGGCTTCGGTTTGGTGGAATATTGCTGAATAACTTCGCACAGCAATCACAGCATATAGCGCTTTAATCCCAACAAGGTCTAGTTTTCTCTCTGAGTAGAAAAGTCATACGGCAGTAAAACTAGAGCCTACACCAAATCTTGTGTTTAGGTATTAAAGCGGTCTCCGAGCTCCTTTACGATAGAACTGGGAAAATTGTTAGAAGGACGATGAATGAATACAACTGACGATGGTAATTGGTAACATAAGTAAAAAAAAATATCCTTAAATGCCGCTCATTTTTCAGACAAAATAAATAAAAACAAACAACAGTATTCATTTTGTTAGCTACTTATACACTATTTTCAAAGTTGGTCGCAAACCGACTAAAGTGGTCTATCTAGCGAATTCGCTATTTTGGAACCTTTTCTATATTTTTGCCTAATCTATAGATGATACTATGTTTTATTGTTAGTTTCAAAACTTAACTATACTCAGGGCCTATACGAATGCCATCTATTATGCATGTAAATTTAATAGGCATATTTGGGGACATTATTTACTGGAGACGGAAAGCATGAGAAAGATATTGAAAGGAGAGTGAATGCAGGGAATCGAGTGAATGGGGCACTGAACGCCTTTATGGGCAGCCAGAAAATATCACAAAAAGCGCGCGTGGCTGTGCATAGAGGAGTGTTGGTGCCCACACTTATGTATGGTAGTGAAAGTTGGGTGTGGCAGAAAAGACATCAAAGTCGAGTGAATGCAGTAGAAATGAGAGCGTTGAGAAGTATGTGTGGAGTGAAATTGAGTGATAGAGTCAGAAACGGTGTGATAAGAGATAAGTGTGGAATGGATGGAGATATAGTCACGAAAATTGAGAAGGGTATGTTAAGGTGGTTTGGGCATGTAGAGAGGATGGATGAGAGAAGATTAACGAAGAGAGTGTATATAAAAGGAGTGGAAGGGCAAGTTGGAAGGGGAAGACCTAGGCGAACTTTCTCTGATCAAATTGGAGAAATGTTACAAAAAGGCCAGGTCAAAAGTACCCTAAACCGACGAGCATGTATGAGAAATGTTATGAAGGTGAGTGAAGCGAAAGTGGTTTGTCAGGATCGTAGCAAATGGAGATCCGTGATCTCTGCCTACCCCTCTGGGAAAGAGGCGTGATTATATGTATGTATGTATGTATGTATTTACTAGGTAATCTAATGTGAGCAACTTGGCTAAGTGGTCGCTAAGCGGCGAAACGACCCTAGTCTCATGAGAGTAATGCGCAAACTTGTGCTAGATGTCTGCTCTAGCAATAATAACTCAACGATCTACACTATTATTTAAGTTGTTATGCTAATTTTCAAATGTAGATAAGTACATTTTACACACACTGTGTCCGAGGTAGCCACTGACTCTTCTGATCTTCTTTTACTTTTACATTAGCTTAGCTACTTTCTAACAATTTAATTAGATGCTTCTGTAGAGTGGGGTATAAATTAGATTATCTAGTGTAGATTTTGAACTATAAATACATCTGAATAATTCCAGTCAGATTCTTAACATCGGATCCCTAAAATGATCCGTTTTTCTACATTATTTTGTGATCTCATCTTGTATTTTTTGTTTCAGACCGGAATGAAACGTAGGTAGTAATAAAATAAGAAAGGAGTAGATCGGATTAACTCCATAAACTACAATAATAGTAGATTGTATGACAAGGGGCTAAAATAAGCCATATCACCACGAGATGGATATTTTCCCGAGCGAAGCGAGGGAAAATAATTCGAGGGGTAATATGGCTTTTAGACCCGAGTTATACACTCTACTTTTCACTTCGACTGCGAGAAAATAGTAAAACAAAGATTAACCATCCACAATCAATAACAAATTTCACTGCGAAGACATTGTTCAATTTAGCGTGAGGCGTTTTCTTTTTTAATGATTTGGAATTAGGGACTAAAAAGCACCTGATGTTTGATTGGTCGATTTGAATATGTAGCTGTATTCTGGTTGGTTGATAGCAAAGAGAAATATTTTTTGAAAGAGTTGTGATTGGTGGATTTAAATGATTTGGAATTAGGGACTAAAAAACACCTGATGTTTGATTGGTCGATTTTAATATGTAGCTGTAGGTATTCTGGTTGGTTGATAGCAAAGATAAATGTTTTTTGAAAGAGTTGTGATTGGTGGATTTAATATGGTGAAGTGTTTTGATTGGACAAATTAAATGTGTTAAAAATCACAAATATGTATACATATTTTCCCTAGGGGCTAAATGTACTACTTTAGCCCCGCTTATTAAGCCTAATATGACACACTTTTCGAGCATGAGATGTGAAAAATTATAAAAACATAGAAGCAATATAAATTAACTAGTTACAGGTGATTAATGCCCCTCCTTAACCTAATAAGTACAGCGTGTATTTATAACTCTTCTTATGTGAAAAATTCAGTAGCAGCTCTCAAAGGCCAGCGATTTAATTGGGGGCTTATTTATATGCAGAGAACACCGTATACGAGCTAAATGGACGAGCCACGTCGATGACGCCACGCAGAGTGCGGAACTATTGAGCCCATTATTATAATTGAATCGACAATTTGTGTCATAATACTTTGGGGTGCAATATTTTCAGTTATTTATTATGAACTCAAATATGATTTTGAGTGCGTCCGCTGGAGAGGCATGGCTCTGCATAATGGCACTATATGTATGTCTCTCCCCTAGCTTTATAAAAATATACAGCGTGTATATTTCATATGGCCATTTTCACTAGGTTGACTTTGAGAATTGAGTATCGTATCGAAATATGCATGCAAATAATACATTTAACGGCGACTGGCTGACTTGAAGGCCGGTATCGGTACCTATGCGGTATTTTCTACTTGGCGTGAGTTTACTGATGTCGCAATTTCCTCGCTTGTCAGTATACTGTAAGTATTACATTTGCGCAGTAGTAAAATGCGTGGAAGCGGGGGGTGCGCTTGCAGATGCAGTACTGCCCCCCTATTCTGTAACTTGTTTTAGGCTCACCTCAACGCTCACCCACAGTTATACCTTGACACCGCGATCCGTAGAAACTAAGCGTAGGTAGAGGTCTAGTTTCGTAACGGGTGACCGGCGGGGTGAGCCGTATTTGCGCGTAACGAATAACAGCCCTGTGTTCGTACCACCCCCTTCCGCGCTATTCAGGGGGTCAATCACGTAACGCATTGTAGTACGCGCGTCAGGTAGATCTAAATGTCACTTTTTATATGGAAAAATGACAGTTAAGTCTACCTAACGCGCGTAAGAAATATTATTTTATTGATTGCTTTTCCGATTATTTCCCACTCCTTTTCCTACGCGGGTGCTCAATACATGGTTACTTGGGGAGGAGAATGGACTCCCGAGTCCCGAGTCATGCTCTGTTTTTTTTGAGGGTGAGTGTGCAAACCATACATTATGACCCATAAAGCAGTGTGTATGGGTGTGTGGGTGCATTTTCGACCTTTCTGTCGATGTAGTGCCCTGATGGGTGCCTTCTCAACCTTTCTGTCGATGTGGTGCACTGATGAGTGCTTTCTTGACCTCTGTCTGTCTTTGTGGTGTACCGAGGGGTGCACCCATGACCTCTGTCTGTCGTTGTGGTACACTGATAGGTGTACCCGCGACCTCGGAAACTGATCGGCTATGCAGACCGATCAGTCACCGTACGATGTACGCACTCGGTGTTCTTTACTAAGCATGTATTGTTTTTATGTTTTGGTTTGTTCTGTTAATTTGATATTTATGTGAATGTATGGAGTTCTAAATAACGGTTAGATTTTGTGTCAGACTTACGAGGCAGTGTGTCTTAATTTTAAACAGACGGTTGTTAGTTTTTAACCGACTTCAAAAAAAAGGAGGAGGTTCTCAATTCGGTTGTATTTTTTTTAATGTTTGTTACCTCAGAACTCCGTCATTTATGAACCGATTCGTACAATTATATTTTTATTTGAAAGTATATGCTTCCAGATTGGTCCCATTGCTATCAAAAGTTCAGTTGGATCATTATCCAACCATGAAGAATTGAGGGAACTCTTCAAATATAGAAGGCATGCATGTAGTAATTTCGGTATTTTCTATTATAACTAGTGTATTTACACCCGGAAATCACAAACTTGGTGAAGTAGAACTGATGATGAAGACCACAGATGACTTATGGAACTCGTACTTAAAACTGTAAAAGTACGTTACTGATTCTGATATGGTTTTGTTGAAATAGCAACTAATGAAGTCCTAAATGTCAAATCGACGGAACTCCTCATATATTATCGGCCCACATACAGTGATATGGTTGTCGTCTGTAATAATCAACGTATTTACTCTCGGAAAGCAGTTCATGTGGTAAAATGGAAAGGAAATGAAAGTGGCATAATCTAGTTTTATCTCTTTCTCCGATACCCAAAGGTTGTCTGGAAGAGATCGCTCTTCAGCGATAAGACCGCCTGTTGTCTACCTCTACCTACATGTTATTGTATTGTTTCTCTATGTAACTGCTTTGTTTGTGTGAGGTGTGCAATAAAGAGTATTTGTATTGTATTGTATTGTATTGTGGCATGGCGAAGTACTAAATTGAAATCGGTTAAAACTTTGTTTTTAAAGTAAATTATAAATTAAGAACTCAGACATTCAAATAAATATTTTTCATATGCTCTGAAAGTGGGTCGTTGTTGTTCTAAAAAGTGCGCAGAAAGTGATACGTTTCTGCTCTAGTGCAGAAAAGTAGTGTATTCCAATTAGACTCCGCCTTATAAGCATTATGCGGGAACTAATTCTAATAAATATCAATACCCGCCACTGACAAAGGGAAATAATTCTATTCTTACTAGTTCATGGAATTTATTTTATTAAATAAGTATAAAATAAGTTTATATTGCAAAATCATTTCTTTTATTTTAGCCTTTAGTCCCATGTAGTAGCCAGATTTGGTAGCTGGCTTCCAAATGGGAGAAATAATCCCGATTCGAAGCTGGCTACGAAACGGGAATTTTACAGTCCCATCTCGTAGCCAGATTTCGTAGTTAGCTACCAAATGTGGCTACGAGATGGGAAAGTTGTTCCCATTTGGTAGCTAGCTACAAGATAGGAAAGCACATTTCCCATTTCGTAGTTACGAGTAGCTACCAAATCTGACTACGAGATGGGACTAAAGGTATTTTAGCTAAAATATTCAATAGGCTCTATGAGGTGGTGACGATACACCCACAAACCTTTTTTAACTTAAAGTTGTGCATGTGAGCTAAGGCAGAAACGCATACAGCCACTTTTCATCTAATACTAATAATAACCCTAAACCGACGAGCATGTATGAGAAATGTTATGAAGGTGAGTGAAGCGAAAGTGGTTTGTCAGGATCGTAGCAAATGGAGATCCGTGATCTCTGGTCTACCCCTCTGGGAAAGAGGCGTGATTATATGTATGTATGTATGTATGTACTAATAATAAATACAAAACACTTATTTTTTCTACTCCTGTACTTTATGACAGATAAAAGTACAGGAGTAGAAAAATTACTTTTTCTACTCCTGTACTTTTATCTGTCATTTACATAGTCTCGAACACTAATATAAAGACATACAAAATAAGTTTGCAGAAAAGTCTATACTCTATTCCCCATAACAGTACGGCACAGCCGTGCTGTTATGTCGCCAAAACGATACGCTTAGCAGCCATACGCTTCTAAACCTATACATTAGGTACTACCAACTTAACAAACCACTGAATGTTTTTACTTTTTAGAATTTTTTGAACTAAAGGCATTGCTGCTAACTTATTCTTAATATGGCAGTACTGGCAAGTTGACATCAATTAAAAACAAAGTTAACCATAGACACCCATTTGTCTCATTTTCATGTTTCCCGAATTCCCGGCTACAAAATAGTTGGTGTTTCTCAAAAGTAATAAAAATGGATGACGATGAAAATATTGCTTCTACACCAGAAGAAATACACCGGCAGCCCACAAGCAGTGACCGAAAATTTGTTGCCTAATCTCGGCACCTATACGACAAAGTTTAAGAAAAATTTATTCTTTGTTTAATTTTGCATTTTATTCCATAGTAGCTAGTCGTAGAAAAAGTATTGTATGCAACGTTGTATAACTAAGTCAAAAACGCTCGTGGCGTCTTTCTTTACAATGTTCGCCTTCGGCTCACATTGTAACCCACGCCACTCGCCTTTTTTGACCTCTCTTATACAACTGTTGCATAAAATACTATAACCAAAGCTATTGTTTTTTTTTAAATAATGCATAGCACTAGTCTAACTACACATTTTTCGGAAATCTCTCTGGACTTCGGTTAATATTCAAATAGGAGAGCTGCAATAGAGTATGCTCGTTTTTGGGCACAGATCAAGCCACGAACGAGCAACACGTCCCTTACAACTTCATTGTCAGTTCTTTCATTTTAGTATTTTTTTATGCGCAGGTGGATTCATTTATAATTATGAGGTCAAGTAGTCACGATTGATGAGCTAAGTCAAGACAGCTTGTGAACCGCTTAGACACTGGCGAAATTCAGATGCGACTGGGCCAACAACTACTTCCAATGTAATAAATTACTGTTATAGGTAATGACCATCTCTAAAGGCATTTTTAGCGACATGATGGATGCTGCATCACGGTTAGCAAGGGGCGTTATCTTGTTGTGTGCAGACTTTCTGTATCAAATTGGTTGTGGTTGAGCGAGTTATTCTAAAACGATGTTGGTGAGCTGAGTCGTGGAATTTAAGTGGACAGTTTGATTATGCAATTTGTTCGCTTGGATAATATTTTATACACACCAAGGATATATGTAGTAGATATGTATATTGTTGTCTGACTGAAGTAAACCTCTATTCAGATGAGACGAGTAAATTTTAAATATTTAACATAGTCATAAGGATGATTGATGATTTATTCATATTATCTGGTATATTATTAGGAATCCGAAACGGATTTGATCTATAAGAAGAAAATTTATTAATAATTGAACCAAATAGAAATTACAAAGCAATAATCGGAAAAGCAATCAATTAAATGAAGTACTAAGTTACAGCGATAAACACAGAGAGCACACAATCTTACGCCATACCTACTTTCATACTGTCACACTACAACCTAACCTAAAATACACGGCCTCTCTTGATATCCTGACGTCCTCGTCTGGTTAACTTGTACAGCTAGTCAGTTTCCAACAGAGCGTCGCCTCGTGGAGATTCCGCTTGTAGTTTGGTCTCGTTGAAGGCCCTGGTACTGGCTCGCCGGTCAATATAGGCTCAGATTGGGTCTGACTTGAAGGAAGCTCTAGTTGGGCTTACTCTGCGTCATTATTCTCAACTTCACCATCTGCTTAGACGGAAAACATAACGTTACAAATCAGTATTAATTGTTGCGTCTTGAATATCATTAATTCCATACTAGTTATATCAGGTTAGTAAAGTTAGCTACGCAATCACCTCACCAAAGTATAGTAGATAGTTAACCAAGGGCTGAAAGGCACCCATTTCTGACGAGATATTTTGGTGCTCGAACGAAGTGAGAGCACCAATGGTTCGAGTCAGAAATGGGTGACTTTCACCCGAGTTAAACACTCTACTTTTCATATCGAATACGAGGAAAGTAAAAAAACGGAAAATTATACAATGTGTTTTGTATTTATTATTAGTACATACATACATACATACATATAATCACGCCTCTTTCCCAGAGGGGTAGACCAGAGATCACGGATCTCCATTTGCTACGATCCTGACAAACCACTTTCGCTTCACTCACCTTCATAACATTTCTCATACATGCTCGTCGGTTTAGGGTTATTATTAGTATTAGATGAAAAGTGGCTGTATGCGTTTCTGCCTTAGCTCACATGCACAACTTTAAGTTAAAAAAGGTTTGTGGGTGTATCGTCACCACCTCATAGAGCCTATTGAATATTTTAGCTAAAATACCTTTAGTCCCATCTCGTAGTCAGATTTCGTAGTTACGAGTAGCTACCAAATCTGACTACGAGATGGGACTAAAGGTATTTTAGCTAAAATATTCAATAGGCTCTATGAGGTGGTGACGATACACCCACAAACCTTTTTTAACTTAAAGTTGTGCATGTGAGCTAAGGCAGAAACGCATACAGCCACTTTTCATCTAATACTAATAATAACCCTAAACCGACGAGCATGTATGAGAAATGTTATGAAGGTGAGTGAAGCGAAAGTGGTTTGTCAGGATCGTAGCAAATGGAGATCCGTGATCTCTGGTCTACCCCTCTGGGAAAGAGGCGTGATTATATGTATGTATGTATGTATGTACTAATAATAAATACAAAACACATTGTATAATTTTCCGTTTTTTTACTTTCCTCGTATTCGATATGAAAAGTAGAGTGTTTAACTCGGGTGAAAGTCACCCATTTCTGACTCGAACCATTGGTGCTCTCACTTCGTTCGAGCACCAAAATATCTCGTCAGAAATGGGTGCCTTTCAGCCCTTGGTTAACAATCTACTATACTTTGGTGAGGTGATTGCGTAGCTAACTTTACTAACCTGATATAACTAGTATGGAATTAATGATATTCAAGACGCAACAATTAATACTGATTTGTAACGTTATGTTTTCCGTCTAAGCAGATGGTGAAGTTGAGAATAATGACGCAGAGTAAGCCCAACTAGAGCTTCCTTCAAGTCAGACCCAATCTGAGCCTATATTGACCGGCGAGCCAGTACCAGGGCCTTCAACGAGACCAAACTACAAGCGGAATCTCCACGAGGCGACGCTCTGTTGGAAACTGACTAGCTGTACAAGTTAACCAGACGAGGACGTCAGGATATCAAGAGAGGCCGTGTATTTTAGGTTAGGTTGTAGTGTGACAGTATGAAAGTAGGTATGGCGTAAGATTGTGTGCTCTCTGTGTTTATCGCTGTAACTTAGTACTTCATTTAATTGATTGCTTTTCCGATTATTGCTTTGTAATTTCTATTTGGTTCAATTATTAATAAATTTTCTTCTTATAGATCAAATCCGTTTCGGATTCCTAATAATATACCAGATAATATGAATAAATCATCAATCATCCTTATGACTATGTTAAATATTTAAAATTTACTCGTCTCATCTGAATAGAGGTTTACTTCAGTCAGACAACAATATACATATCTACTACATATATCCTTGGTGTGTATAAAATATTATCCAAGCGAACAAATTGCATAATCAAACTGTCCACTTAAATTCCACGACTCAGCTCACCAACATCGTTTTAGAATAACTCGCTCAACCACAACCAATTTGATACAGAAAGTCTGCACACAACAAGATAACGCCCCTTGCTAACCGTGATGCAGCATCCATCATGTCGCTAAAAATGCCTTTAGAGATGGTCATTACCTATAACAGTAATTTATTACATTGGAAGTAGTTGTTGGCCCAGTCGCATCTGAATTTCGCCAGTGTCTAAGCGGTTCACAAGCTGTCTTGACTTAGCTCATCAATCGTGACTACTTGACCTCATAATTATAAATGAATCCACCTGCGCATAAAAAAATACTAAAATGAAAGAACTGACAATGAAGTTGTAAGGGACGTGTTGCTCGTTCGTGGCTTGATCTGTGCCCAAAAACGAGCATACTCTATTGCAGCTCTCCTATTTGAATATTAACCGAAGTCCAGAGAGATTTCCGAAAAATGTGTAGTTAGACTAGTGCTATGCATTATTTAAAAAAAAACAATAGCTTTGGTTATAGTATTTTATGCAACAGTTGTATAAGAGAGGTCAAAAAAGGCGAGTGGCGTGGGTTACAATGTGAGCCGAAGGCGAACATTGTAAAGAAAGACGCCACGAGCGTTTTTGACTTAGTTATACAACGTTGCATACAATACTTTTTCTACGACTAGCTACTATGGAATAAAATGCAAAATTAAACAAAGAATAAATTTTTCTTAAACTTTGTCGTATAGGTGCCGAGATTAGGCAACAAATTTTCGGTCACTGCTTGTGGGCTGCCGGTGTATTTCTTCTGGTGTAGAAGCAATATTTTCATCGTCATCCATTTTTATTACTTTTGAGAAACACCAACTATTTTGTAGCCGGGAATTCGGGAAACATGAAAATGAGACAAATGGGTGTCTATGGTTAACTTTGTTTTTAATTGATGTCAACTTGCCAGTACTGCCATATTAAGAATAAGTTAGCAGCAATGCCTTTAGTTCAAAAAATTCTAAAAAGTAAAAACATTCAGTGGTTTGTTAAGTTGGTAGTACCTAATGTATAGGTTTAGAAGCGTATGGCTGCTAAGCGTATCGTTTTGGCGACATAACAGCACGGCTGTGCCGTACTGTTATGGGGAATAGAGTATAGACTTTTCTGCAAACTTATTTTGTATGTCTTTATATTAGTGTTCGAGACTATGTAAATGACAGATAAAAGTACAGGAGTAGAAAAAGTAATTTTTCTACTCCTGTACTTTTATCTGTCATTTACATAGTCACGAACACTAATATAAAGACATACAAAATAAGTTTGCAGAAAAGTCTATACTCTATTCCCCATAACAGTACGGCACAGCCGTGCTGTTATGTCGCCAAAACGATACGCTTAGCAGCCATACGCTTCTAAACCTATACATTAGGTACTACCAACTTAACAAACCACTGAAAGTTTTTACTTTTTAGAATTTTTTAAACTATAGGCATTGCTGCCAACTTAGGAAAAACCTTATTCTTAATATGGCAGTACTGGCAAGTTGACATCAATTAAAAACAAAGTTAACTATAGACATCCATTTGTCTCATTTTCATGTTTCCCGAATTCCCGGTTATTTTATAAATTGTTGTTTGACTTTGCGGCCTTTGTGGTTGCTATAAAATAGTTTTTCTACTCCTGTACTTTTATCTGTCATTTACATAGTCACGAACACTAATATAAAGACATACAAAATAAGTTTGCAGAAAAGTCTATACTCTATTCCCCATAACAGTACGGCACAACCGTGCTGTTATGCCGCCAAAACGATACGCTTAGCAGCCATACGCTTCTAAACCTATACATTAGGTACTAACAACTTAACAAACCACTGAATGTTTTTACTTTTTAGAAATTTTTGAACTAAAGGCATTGCTGCTAACTTAGGAAAAACCTTTATTCTTAATATGGCAGTACTGGCAAGTTGACATCAATTAAAAACAAAGTTAACCATAGACAGTATAGACACCCATTTGTCTCATTTTCATGTTTCCCGAATTCCCGGTTATTTTATAAATTGTTGTTTGATTTTGCGGCCGTTGTGTTTGCTACAAAATAGTTGGTGTTTCTCAAAAGTAATAATGGATGACGATGAAAATATTGCTTCTACACCAGAAATACACCGGGGCAGCCCACAAGCAGTGACCGAACATTTGTTGCCTACTAAATCTCGGGACCTATACGACAAAGTTTAAGAAAAGTTTATTCTTTGTTTAATTTTGCATTTTATTTCATAGTAGCTAGTCGTAGAAAAAGTATTGTATGCAACGTTGTATAACTAAGTCAAAAAACGCTCGTGGCGTCTTTCTTTACAATGTTCGCCTTCGGCTCACATTGTAACCCACGCCACTCGCCTTTTTTGACCTCTCTTATACAACTGTTGCATAAAATACTATTGTGTTACTCAAAAGTAATAAAAATGGATGAAGATGAAAATATTGCTTCAAAACCAGAAGAAATACACCGGCAGCCCACAAGCAGTGACCGAAAATTTGTTGCCTACTACGAGATTTAGTAGGCACCTATACGACAAAGTTTAAGAAAAGTTTATTCTTTGTTTAATCTTGCATTTTATTTCATAGTAGCTAGTCGTAGAAAAAGTATTGTATGCAACGTTGTATAACTACGTCAAAAAACGCTCGTGGCGTCTTTCTTTACAATGTTCGCCTTCGGCTCACATCGTAACCCACGCCACTCGCCTTTTTTGACCTCTCTTATACAACTGTTGCATAAAATACTATAATCAGCATATCAAATATGAATAGCCTTTCAATAGACTGCGATCGAATGCACTTCGCTAGAGAGCAGTGTACCTAAACCAGGCCCTTACTTAGCTAGATTAGTAAGATCAGGTCGGTTAAAGAGCAAAGCTACATGCATCTTAGTGTGAATAATCCCACTTAGGCGTGGGATCTACAATATTAACAAGATTTTGCTCTCATCGCGGCACCGCCCGGCGCGGAGGCGTTAATTTCTTGATCGCCCCCGGAAGATTGTAATTTGTAAGTAGGTATTTGCAATATGCTAATGACGTAATTCGTTTTTCACTTCTCATGCTCAAAAAGTGTCATTTTAGGCTTAGCAAGCGGGGCTAAAGTACATTTAGCCCCTAGGGAAAATATATACTTCTACATATTTATGATTTTTAAAACATTTAATTTGACTAATCAAAACATTTCACTGTATTAAATCCACCAATCACAACTCTTTCAAAAACATTTGTATTTGCTATCAACTAACTAGATTACAGCGAATATTAAAATCGACCAATTAGAAAACAAATGCATTTCAAACAACAGATGTTCTTTTAGTACCTAATTCACAATCATTAAAAAAACGCCTCTGACCGTCAATAGCCGCGTTCAAACGTTCAAGCGTGGTTGACTGCATAGTGCATACCATGTCATAAGCTATGAGATTGAGCGGGATAGACTGCTATCTATCTCGCTTTATCTTATGCCCCGTATGCTGTCCGCCGCGCTCGGACGTTTGGACGCGGCTATTGACGGTCAGAGGCGTTTATTCGTAGTGTAAAAATTTTGTATCCGTGGCAAAGCAGTTTATTGAACAATCTTTTCGTTGTGGAATTTATTATTGATTGCGGATGGATAATCTTTGTTTTTACTATTTTCTCGAAGTCGAAGTGAAAAGTAGAGTGTATAACTCTGTTCTAAAAGCCTTATTATCCCTCGAAAAATTTTCTCTCACTTCGCTCGGGAAAATAACTATCTCGATGTAATATGGCTTATTTTAGCCCCTTGTCATACAATCTACTATTATATAGGTGTACATTACAAAGTTATCTTAGGGGTCCTTTATGCTTGTAGTGGGTATGTAATGTAATACATCGGTATCGTATGATTCTGTTAACTTTTTAGGGTACAAATGGGATTTTGTTTACACTATATCGCCAGGTTCGTCTGTCTGTCCGTATGAGGCGTTTTACTCAAAAATCGATGATGGGTATATTTTGTAAGCCGCTACATAGTCGTATAGCCAAATTACTAAAATATTGAAGGGGGCAGTTCAGTCCATTCCATACATGTATCTAACTGAAAGTTTAAAAAAACCGTTTTAAAATACATATAACAAATTAAGGGACGTTTTTCACATTTATTATACAACTACTTGCTACTTATTATTTTGCGATTTGGATTTAAATTAGGATACCTAATCAATTTAATTTAACAATGTTTATCGAGTAAACAGAGAAACGAGATATGACAATTATAATCATTTTAAAACAATATTGCGGTAAGGCACTCCGTAGGTTATCAGAAAATGGTAAATAAAATGAATTGCAATTTATCCAACAATTCATATTGAAAGCCTTAATAATTTTATTAAAATCAGCTTAGTTTGTTTCAAAAAGCAATCAGCAGATGCATTAGCACAACCATTGAAGCACAAAGAGATCGGCTAATAACATTTAACCAAATACATTACAATGTGAAATAAATGTATGAACTCATTTCCGAGAGCGATACACGGCCCCTCGTTCGATCAAGTTTTTATCATGACAAAGGCAATTCCCATCAAAATGCACGAATTTGGGGCTTGGAGCGTGAAGCTATAGCCGCACTGCCGCCGAGCACACTGAACACACTGCAGGCATGATATTCACAAACCCGAAATAAACGTCAGGACCACAGACCAGACATTAATTAATAAATAAAAATGTATTTATTTCAGACCAATGTTGTGCCCATATTTTGTTAGTAAGTAAAAATGAAAATTAAACTTATACCTATCTAAGGTTAACTTAAGTAACTATCTTAGGTGCTAAACTTAAATGAAGAGAGGACCAGTACCTTATCAGGCCACTGTCCCATCTGTCATATTGCTTGAAATATCACAGTGCACAAACACAAACCACAAACTAAAATCCTGGATCCGCCAATGGGTATGACTGTGTGACTGAGCTCTGTTCGGCCCCTGACTCCCGCGTAGAGTGTTTGTCACGTCTATTCAGTTATATGGTGTTTGGTCAAGAGTTCAGGACACACTGGGAGTGACTTAATTCCTATAGAGAAACAGCTTGCGAATCGTATAGCACACTGCACACATACTGCTCATGCATACACGCGCCACATCGCCGCACTACCCTAATAATTGCAAATATAGCACATATTAAAACGAGTCCCCAAGATAAGAATAACTAACAGAATAATTCTATGCCTAATATATTCATGCATAAAGGCTTCCTAACTACCTATATATGCAAGTATACACACCGTGTTATTCTTGATTATCGTTAGTTAGAAGTTTCTAAGAAACGTTGCTTACGAGTTACGTTGAATATAGTTATTTCTCTAAAAGGTACTTGAGTTTTATTTTTACACAATTTTAAGGCTACTTCCGCATTTGTATGAGCGGATCTGTATGCGGTATTTTGTAGTCTACCGAGAGTTTACTGATGTATATCGCCCAGATTTCCTTACTTGTCGGTATACTGTAAGCAGTATAATATTTGCGCAGTATGTTGCGCGAAAGCGGGGTGATACGCATGCAATAAAGCACTTGACCGCCCAGCTTCCGCGCATACCTCGACAGGAAGCCCTCATCGAAAGCAGCTGTAAAGAATCTGTACTGACGTGATAATGACAGCTTACTGATGCCGCATCGACTCCTCACCGCAAACGTGGAAGTGGCCTGAGGGCTCGGCCACGACTTCGTGAATAAGTCAAACTAAAGTATGTAAGTGATTCCATACATACATACACACATAATCACGCCCGTTTCGCGGAGGGGCAGGCAGAGATCACGGAAGAAAGTTAAGTGATTCCATTCATATTTAATTATGCACAGTCGACGCCAAAAATACATATATGAATATAAGTGGACAGTTTCAGTACTGGTATCCTACAACATAATATAACTATCTACACCCTAGTTAAAACTTTTCCCTTTGACACGGGCATTTACAAACTAATTATAACGTGTTCCACGATAAACTTTTAAGGATTAAAGTCAATTTGTTTTAAAATTATAATTTGACATTCACTTCAATCTAATTTGAAGTACACTATGCATGGAATACATGGGTGTTCCTCATCATAGTCTTATCCTGGAAGCACCGTAAAAGGTCAGTTTTAGGAAGCCTCCTAATCCTAAGAATTAGCGTAGGCAGTTTTTGCAAGAGCGACTACTCAAAACCTGTGAGCTTTATAAACTAACGTAGCTTTTTTATACACCTCCACTTCAAAGAAGACCGAACGACTCCAAACCTGGAGGGGGAAGAAAAGGAATAAGGTGTATTATTATTTTATTATTATTTATTTATTATTGTCTGAGGTTAAAGACTTGGGAGTAGGTATTGGGATTCTATTTGAAAGTCGCGCGACTGAACCAATGGGATACCATCGGAATTTGCTTGGATAAAATACTTGTTTACTAGTCTATGCAAATCCTTGTGTTTATCGGATAGTCCTACCGAAAGGAGTCCCTAAAATTCCTAAAGCTACTGAGCTAAATAGACCAGCAGGTCAATCACGTACATAATACATCATTTTTTATATTGAAAAACCGGCCAAGTGCGTGTCGGACCACGCAAAACGAAGGGTTCCGTGCCTATTAAAAAGGTCGTATCGTCACAGAAATTTTACGGCACTTACGTCCTTTTCTTTGAGGAAGGCAGTTTTCAGCAATATCTCGAAAACCTCTGAACCGATCTTGTTCAAAATAATTTTCGGTGAATGAAATTAATAATCCCTATGTCTATGAATTTTTCCATATTTTTAAAATACACCGTTCAAAAATTAGAGGGGGGGGACAGAATTTTAGTGACTTTCGGGGCGATTATCTCCGACTCTATTCACTTAATCAAAAAAAATGCTAAGAAACCTTATATTTATTTTGAAAGGCCTATCGATTCATGTGCCACACGGGGAGTCACAATGATTTTTTTTTTGACTTTTAGTTTTATGTATGGAGTGCACCCCTAAAAAAATTTTTTTTGTCATTTTAATTACAAAACTATGTAGCGGCTAACAAAATACACCTATCCTCAAAATTTTATTCAAATAAACCTAATAGTTTTTGAGTAAAATGCCTGTGACATACGGACAGACGGACAGACGGACATGACGAAACTATAAGGGTTCCGTTTTTGCCATTTTGGCTACGGAACCCTAAAAATGACAGTTGCATTGTCCTAACGCGCGTTTGAAGCGTTACGTGATTTACCCATCTAGAGTACATAGAAAAGTTATAAATATAATTTAGATGGATCTATTTTCTGTTGTTACCTGAAGAGATCAAAAATAATTTTGACAAAACTACTTTTGTATTTCCATTTGGACCAAATCTTTCTCTGGGGGCCTACCGCGAAACGAAATTCGTTTTCGTTCGTGTATCTCCGTCTCTGTCGCTCGAACTAGCAAGTGCGACAGAGACGGAGATACATGAACGAGGCCCGTAGGCCCTCTGGATTCGATTATAAATTTATAATCTGATTGATCGACTCTGTCTATAAATAAGTAAAACAAAAACTGTCGCACGTCAACCACTGCGTTAACTCGAGCTTTTGACTCCTTTGGAGTATCAAGTGTCCAAAGGCTAAGGTGTCTGCTCCATGAGGCAGAAAGTATGTCTAGCAAACTCTCTAATTAAAACTAAACTCTGAAGCCATGATCGTAGTATTAAAAATGTCTCCAAATAATCCTCATATGCGATAATCGCGTATCCTCGAACTAAATACCGTGTTGCATGCGATCATGCGAACTACATGGAGATTAAAATGATAGGTGCGAGGGTGTGTGCGGTGAAATAATAATATCGACAGCCGTCGCGTGCGCCGGCCGGCGCGCGCGCTGCCAGGTGAGCGCGCACCATCTGCTGGACGGGGCACGGGACACCCGCGTTTGCCCTTGTACTGGAAGGGCTTTCACTTTTTATTCGCGAGCAGAATTGCTCATGTGAGAGTGCACTAAATAAAACAAAATAACATAGCATCTGAACCACGCGATGACACCAGTTTTGATTCTTTTGGAGTGTCAAGCGTCCAAAGGCTAAAGTCTAAGGCTTCATCAGGCAAGCCGTATGAATGTTTGCCAGATGTCTCCAAAATAAATATAGGCATATAACATTTTAGTAGTATGTTAAATTATGACACAGGGCTTAGACACTGTTTGTAAATGTTTTTTATTCGCTTATTTACTAAAGTAAAAGAATATTGTTTAAATTCTTGTGAACACACAAATATTTACTTAAATACACGTCTTTTTCGCGACGACTGTTCTATTAAAACTCCCACGATCCAATTGAAAATGTTGTGATAATCTCTAGAATAAAGCTATAAACACACCCCCGTCACACCCCCTCACCGCCCGTAAATTAGTTACTGACCTTAATTACTAATGGCATAATATCTATAATTATCATTATACTTAATATAATAATGAATAAATAAATACTACTGAAAAATCTTACACAAATCAAACTAGTCCCCATAGTAAGCTCAATAAGGCTTGTGTTATTTATGGGTACTAGATGACTTTATTTAATAGATATAAATACTTAAATACATAGAAAACATCCAAGACTCAGAAACAAATATTCATGCTCATCACACAAATATTTGCCCTTAACCGGGATTCGTACCCAGGACCTTCAGCTTCGTAGGCAGCGTCACTACCCACTAGTGACTAGGCTAACCGGTCGTCAAAATAATACCGGTAGTGGTACCGATCGTAATAATATAATATAGTTATTTATTATAGAGTATTATGATGACGATGATGGTTGAATAAGTGTGGGAAAGCCATTTAACATTTATTTATGTCTCATCTAGAACAAAATTAAATTTACAAAATCTTTGGCGTGAAATACGTGTGATAACAGTGACCATTCGACGATATATCAATATCATATCACATACCACCCAAGCATTAACATCATTCCACCCTAGTTTGAATGTGATTTTAAAATCATTAAATAACCCACTGCGTATAGATAGTTGATGTGGTCTACTTATTATAACTCAAAAATATAAAAATAACTTTTTATATTCGGTACAAAGAATATTAAGAAGATATAAGGCCCGGCCACTTCCTGATTTGGTATGCGATCATTTGTACTTTACCTACTGAGAGTTTACTGATACCGCCCACATTTCCTTACTTATCGGTATATCGCCCCGCTTCCATGCCTCCCTTGCCAATCAGGATGCCCTAATTTAAAAGTAAGTGCACAGTAAGGCCAGAATCACAGTGGTGTGGCCTGCGGCCCTACCGCAGGTCAACTGTAGGTACGCACGTAGTCGTATGACCCGTCCGTTCTACTCTTGCCATTCATGAACTGCCTTATAACACATTGTTGGTCTACGCACTGTTTAGCAAAATCTATTCTCATCACAAACACACACACACACACACACACACACACACACACACACACACACACACACACACACACACACACACACACACATATATATATACACACACATATACACACACACATATATATATATACACACACACACACACACACACACACACTACTATACTCGCTCTTTACTACATTCTCTCTCTAGAAACTTATGCAATAATTATAAAAAACCTCATCATCATCATATCAGCCGAAAGACGTCCACTGCTGGACATAGGCCTCCCCCAGAGAGTTCCAAATTGACCGGTCCTGCGCCACCCGCATCCAGCGGACTCCCGCGACCTTTACCAGGTCATCAGTCCACCTTGTGGGGGGGGGCTACCCACGCCGCGCCTTCCGGTACGTGGTCGCCACTCGAGAACCTTTCCGCCCCAGCGGCCATCGGTTCTACGTGCAATGTGCCCCGCCCACTGCCACTTAAGTTTTGCAATTCGGAGGCATTTATGCTCTATCTAAATGGCATAAAGTTTATAATTCCTCTCGATTTCCATGCATTTTCCAGAAATTAACCTAAAATGGCACGCAAACTAACCTAGAAATAAAATCCCAATAAATAGGTACTCAAATATACTCTAATCTCAATCACTTCGCTTTTAAAAAGAAAATAAGGAGATATAAAATAATAAGTAGGTATTGTATAAGTCTTTAAAAACCATGATTTAAGCTTGCTTGTCGAACATAAATTCAGACACCAAGTCTAAGAATATAAATGCATTGATATTCAACTTAAATTCCGCCCTATTTGGTTCCTGACAGTTAACAAGTCAATACAGATACCTCTCATTTCAATATATTTTATGAAAAAAAAATTAAAAATGAAAAATTGTTTATTTTCCTTTGTTTTTAAAGTAGGTACCTACAATACTACACGCATGCCAAGCGTGGCGATTATGGCATATACCCCCCATGGAAGTTACTGATGACCTGGTAAAAGTCGCGGGAGTCCGCTGGATGCGGGTGGCGGAGGACTGGTCACTTTGGCACTCTTTGGGGGAGGCCTATGTCCAGCAGTGGACGTCTTTCGGCTGATATGATGATGATGATGATGATGACCTACAATAGACAGTGATTGGGGCTTCCTTTTAGGTAAGTAAACCTGTGTTAGGATGCCCCGCTCTTCCAAAACCGGCAAGTATAGGTAGGAAATACATATTTTAGCCTAATTCAAGTAATACTAATACAATACATTACTGGTAGGTGTGTGTGAGTGTGTATGTGTGTGTGTGAGAGAGAGAGAGAGAGTGTGCTTGTGTGTATATGTTTGTGTGTGTACATTTAGGTTCAGTTAATAATTAGCACAATACAGCAATGACTCTGTGTCATCATAGCTTAGATGTTTCAGCCATGTCGTTAGTTCATTATTGCAATTTTTTAGTAATAGTTGATGGATATTGACTATGCTATGTACTTTATTGTAAATATATGCCGATTGCGCTTTATACTGCCTTATAGCAAACAAAGATTTACAGTTAGATTCAGGGGCGACGGGTTTTTTACGCCTACGTGTTTCTGATAACCTAAGTGATGAAATACGAGAGAGAGAGAGAGGGAGGGGGGAGGGGGGGGGGGGGAGTTCAAGCGTCCATAGGCTACGTGTCTGCCTACCATCAGGAAGGCCGTATGCGTATTTGCCACAGTCATCTTATAAAAAACAACGACTTAGTTCCGGCGACCGAGGCGGTGTCCCATCTTCTCGTTTAGGCAACGACAAAAATTCAATTTACATTGCGCTTTCTGCCTCCCAGTTACTTAATTCTTTCTCTCGGTGAAAATAAATCTCCCGTAATTGATTCCGCTTTAGTTCAATTTGTCTTCGTTAAAACTCAATTTCTGTAGTCTATTTGTGAATAATAAATTGCGCACTTCAGCAATGTGCCAGAGTGTTGTTCTGCGTACCCTCGACCCGAAAAACAATTCGACTAGGCTCGAAACAAATCAATCTAAATTACAGAAAATCGGTGACACAGCACTCGCGTCTGCCACGGGTCGATCCGCGCGATTCGTCGCTGCGACTCGCGTTTATTGTTTATTAATGAAGTCAGCGTGTGAAACGGCTGTTGTTTACTAAATCATTTCATAGGCGTGAAGCGAACCTTCCCTTCCTAGAATATGTAGGTACCTACATACGAGGTGCGGTCCAAAAGTTTCTGGCTGGAGAAACATGGCGGGTTAAATAAAAGTGTCATTGTGATTTTCATTTATTCTGCTTGTTCGTGTATAGTTTTGAGGTTTCTGTTGGTTGTGGTTTTGATTTGACGGCGTTTAGAACAATAGAAATAAAGAGCCTCGAGCCCCCGATCCCCGTCGATTATGATAGGTATAGGATCTGAGATGCGTCGTCTTTACAGGGCGGAGCTCCAAGCGGTGAGGCAGGAGCTGAAGGATTTCAGGCAGGAGATCCACGACGATAGGGTGCGTTTTGGCGATTACTGTGACAGAGTCGAATCACGGGAGGGTCTCGTCGAGGCCGTGGAAAGAGCAGTCGTACAGACGTAGAGAATACCGTCGCGTTCGTATTTATTTGTAGTGCGCATACACTACAGTAACAAACTTAACATAACGTTATTTCACATGCGTACAATTTTAAATGGCGGTAGGTATAAATAATTTATACACATATCCAACAGAATTAGATTATTAGCCGCTTTATTTGAACAGCTTTCAGTATATCGTATTGGTCGGAAGATAAGCGCGCAGCAGTCGTCAATGTAACGGACTCGCATATTGGGTCTACGGAACCCCTGCCTTATCGGGAGGACATCGCGGGTCAACATTACGTTCGGTACTAATCTGCCGCACAAACAAGCTGCCCGAATTGACTAGCCCAGCAAATACTAAATTAAATTGGTTACTTGATTCAACTCTGGTTGAGATTGGGCCTACGGAAACAGCGGGCTTGTGCTTCGTGTATCGCGTCGCGTGATAAAAACAAGATAGCTTTCGTCACTTTCTAACACTAATGTATTCGACAGATATTATCAGAGCAGCTTATCTTTCGTTACTCGTGCGATAAACACGGCCATTAAATACGCCTTCAGATAATTCTTCCCTCTCAAAGCACTTGTTTTACGCTCACCTGTTACCTACTCGTACCTTACTTAAAGGATTGTTAAGGAAGATCACAATTTCCTTATTTATCTATAATTCCAAACGGCTATGCTGTTAAACGTAAATTTGTGAATGAGAAAGGAAACGAGCGAGAAATTACAAAGGACAGCACATTACAACAAGTATTTGGGCTAAAGTTCACAAAATATTGCGTCTAACCATAATAGTTATTTACGATACAAGTGCAGAAAATAGGAAATTCGCAACGAGTGGCGATAAATTAAAACACGACCGAAGGGAGTGTTTTAAATCGACACGAGTTGCGAATTACCTATTCGCACGTGTATCGTACAACGTTTTACAGTACATATGGCTCTTTAAAGTTTCAACATATGCAAGAAAAGTGCTCATTTCCGCACTAGTGCGGGAAAGTAACACCATGTGTACTGTAAAATAATAATCGGCAACGGCGCCAAAACATATGTGGCTCCGCCGAGTCGAAAAAACATGGGATTTCATGCTTCCATTATCTATCCATAAACAATGTGTATAAAAAATATGGCTAAATAAGAATCATTGAATCAGGATTATTAGGAATTTGACAAAACAAAGGGATATGTCGAGTGGACAATATGACAAAAAAAAATCTGACAAGTGCGAGTTCGACTCGCGTGCTGGGGGTTCCGTAAAATATTGAGAATTTTCCCGTTACTTTGAATACTCAATCTTTAGGCAAGGAACTATTTTCCAGTTTTTTTTTCAGAATTTTAAGCCTAGTAGTTTCCGAAATAAGGGGGGGGAATGGTCAATTTTCGTCTTTATTCCTAAATTACTTCAAATCTGTTTTCTCTAAAATTATAAATAAAATATATCTAATTTGCTTACAACAACCCCTTTCATTTGACATGTCACACAATACAGTTTGCGAAACTTTTTTTTTTAATTTTCTAGTTTATCCCCCAAAAGTGGCCCCCTTGTTCAGAATTCATTAATTTACTGTATGTGTCCATCTTTGGGTCACCAATTTTCATTATGAATACCAAATTTCAACTCAATCGGTCCAGTAGTTTCCGAGCAAATCGGCTGTGACAGACGGACAGACAGACGCACGAGTGATCCTATAAGGGTTCCGTTTTTGTCCTTTTGAGGTACAGAACCCTAAAAAAGAATAAATCTCAATTTCTGGTTTACGTAGATTTCAGTACTGCGCCAAATCGCCAATAGATGGCAGATGCGGTCGTCCACTTCCCTATAACTATTTATAATAATAAATATTAGGGGACAATCTTACACAAATCGAACTAGCCCTATATAATAAGCTCAATAAGGCTTGTGTTATAGGTACTAGACGGCGATATATATATAATAGATATAAATACATAGAACACATCCAAGACTCGGAAACAAATATTCATGCTCATCAGCTCATCACACAAATATGCTCTTACCGGGATTCGAACCCTTCTGCTTCGTAGGCAGCGTCGCTACAAACTAGGCTAAACGGTCGTCAACTATTTAAATTGGAAAAGTGTCAAAAGCAAATTACAAGAAAGCAGCGTAATGAAGTTAATGCAAAATAGAGAAAGTTTACAAATTAGTGTCAACGGCAGCGGGTTTTAATAAGCAGCGGGTTTTACTTGTCGCGAATGGCAATTACTCCCATCTTGCGTCACGCGTGGACTTAACGTGTCTAGTTTGAAAAGTCAGTCCGCGTCTCGCTTTTAATGAGTTTTCGTCTAATGCCTTCCTTGTAGAGCAAATTTATGTCATGAATAATAATAGACGCCAGCGGAGCAACGTTTAAATCCCGAACAGCGTTTGTAGATAATCAGATGAGCCTGT
This sequence comes from Epinotia nisella, assembly GCA_932294315.1. Lineage (NCBI taxonomy): Eukaryota > Metazoa > Arthropoda > Insecta > Lepidoptera > Tortricidae > Epinotia > Epinotia nisella. The sequence goes on from OW028674.1 coordinate 10,798,210, forward strand.
GGAAACATCGGAATAAACACATTTAAACGAGCCGATGACATGAAAAGCCTCCTCCCCCGTCACGCGACGCGACGTTATGCGCAGTTATGAACGCCAACAGTTTCAGTATCTTAATAATGCTTCCTTCTCATTAACTTCTCACTGCCGGTGTTCTTCGGAATAATAAATACCGAACTTAAGTTATTATATTTTAATTTAAACGCGCCGCCACTCATAAGTTTGCCACTTGAAATTATTCACTTTCCAACTTGCAACTCTTCACAAATTAAAAGTACTGTTTCAGAGCTTTAAAAGTTACCCACATAGTTACTTTGACTTTGCGCAAAATATACCCCTTCACGAATAAAATTTCTCGTATTTCAGAAATAAAATACATATGCAACTTTTATCGTGAGTACGCATTTTATTAAGAAGTAATTAGGAACTGTCTCTTTTATTTGACTCCAAGCTATTACTTCTATAACACAACTGTTAATTTAGATTTAACCATTTATATTAACAAATACATAAGGTAAACGTCCTAGTCTTCGACGTTGCACTAATGACATGGGCACTTTATGTCAAAGCAATACGGGTTAAAATCGAACTAAGAGGATTTTTCTTCATTGAATTTAAGCCTAACTACTACTATACTAGTGCAACGTCGAGTAATAGGAGGTTTACCTTACAATACAAATAAAACCTTACAAAGAAAATCAGGCGAGAGCCATCCTCAGTGGGTTTACGAAATTATTAGGTACGTACGTATACTACGTGTATGTATCCGTATTATTTCACAAAGATTTTGGTAAGAAATCACATCCTACTTAGGTACATTAGTAGGATGTGATTTCTTACCAAAATATCTTACCTAATTAAAATTTAAGTCATATAATTATTCTTTCTCACAGTGAAACGAAACAATTGTAGAACAAAAAGCTCACCTTGTATTTTTTTTATAAATGTTAATTCAGGGGCATGATCCTTTGCTAATTAAAATCTTTTGTATTACTTATATTTCACAACGTTGGGTGTGCGATTGCATGTGGAAAGCGGAAGCGATATTTAGCCATAACTTGACACCAGATCAAAGAATGCGTTCCATGGAACTTGGTCCTTTCTCGACCTTATTTTATTTTGACATTCAGATTTTTTTATAATTATGTTTGCTATAAAAAAACTCATTGTTGTTACGCATTTTCTGCCTTACGATCATTATATAGTCAAGTAAAGTAGTACAGGTAGTACAAGCAAAATTTATTTGTTATATATGAATAGTACGTAGGTATATTGAAATGAATAAAATTAAACTAAACTAATATACGTATTTTAATCTTTATAGTTTAATTTAATTTGTTTACAGAACGACTATAAATAAACACTTGGGTTAGGAAAATTCGCTGGCGTTACCAAAAATAAAGGCTAAAGCAGAAGTAAATTGTAGGTATAAGTATAATTTGACTGCGGTAATATATCGTATATCGATTACACCAGTATTTAATTCAGCCTGGTGGTGTAACTTGGCAGTCACTGAAGTAGCACTCTTCTCTGTAGTAAAGGAATTAAGAAGGTTGACAAAAATACCCCCAAATGTAATACAGATTTAAACTACAGTGGAGGCTCTATAATAAACCACACTCAATCAGACCCATACAGAACCAGAAATGAAGCTTCAAGCTCCGATGCTTTTAATTTTCAAAAAAAAAGAAGCTGGTTGTGTCGGAGATACAACCGGTAATTAAGTTTAAGTGGATACTTCTTTGTTGGCTATGGAACCTTAAAGGGAAAATCTACTTAGATAAGCATTTTCAATAAATTGTTAAATTCATAATGTTTTGATTATTTAAAGGAATCTGCTATTATGGTGTACTCGTAAAATATATATCTGAATTAGCTCACTAAAATCTGTATAATTAATTAATTACAGATAAATCAGTATATATGGCAACATTGACTGACGTAGCTCATTTGAAAATGGCGGTCATTTCAGCATTATTTTCATGTCCGCCACATAAACAAAATAACATTTTGTGATTAACAACTAATGGCAAATAAAGAAGGATTAAAACATGTAACAAACAATTATTTGAAATCAGATTAGGCTTCTCTACAAAAAGTTATTCCGGATGTCACGTGATACATTTTGAACTGTACAAGAACGCGAGCAAAGAATAATCCACTTCAAAAAGAAGCGGGTTGGGTCGGAGATAAAACCGTTAATTAAGTTTAAGTGGATACTTCTTTGTTGGCTATGGAACCCTTGTACCCGTAAAATATATATCTGGATTAATTCACTAAAATATGTATAAGTACAGATAAATCGGTATATATGGCAACATTGACAGACGTAGCTCATTTTACTCGCGATACATCGAAAATGGCAGTCATTTCAGCATTATTTTCATGTCCGCCACATAAACTAAATAACATTTTGTGATTAACAACTAATGGCAAATAAAGAAGGATTAAACCATGTAAAAACAATTATTTGAAATCAGATTAGGCTTCTCTACAAAAAGTTATTCCGGAAGTCACGTGATACATTTTGAACTGTACCCCTATACAAGAATGCGAGCAAAGAAGTGGTCCGCGAGCTAGCAACAGATTTTCGTGACCAATCAACTCCCGTGCCATAACTTGTGAGAAGGTTAAGAATGTTGTATCATGAAGCCCCGTGGACGTCAGCTGCGGCTCCGTTGGTGGGTTGACCAGCAGCAGCCTCCCAGATGAAAAAAAAAAAACAGTCATTTCCTCCCGATTTATTTTATCATGAAATGATAGTTAATCCAAAATTATGACGAAAAACAATCGTCAGCTGACTGTACAGTGGTGGAAAGTCCGTCAGCTGGTCATACGAACATGTAAAAAAAAATTTTTTTTTCAGAAATTTCCTCCCAACTGAAATTTTGTCAGATGACAGTTTATATGCTATTATAAATATATCAACGCGTCATCTGGTTCTATCGCAGTAGAAAACTCGTCAGCTGATGCCCTGAAGTTGGTCCCTTACACCATGTAACGGAATTAAATCCAAGTTCGATTACTTCGATTAAATTTAGATATGTCGTAAGCAGATAATTGTTATGATTCTGTAAGGAATGAAATAAATCAGCTGACAAAATGCCGAGGGAAAACAGATTTAAATACGCGATAGATGCTCCACTCCATTCTGGCTCCTGCGTTACAAACTTCAGGGCATCAGCTGACGAGTTTTCCACCGCGATAGAACCAGCTGACGCGTTTTTTTTTACATGTTCGTATGACCAGCTGACGGACTTTCCACCATTGTACAGTCAGCTGACGATTGTTTTTCGTCATAATATTGGATTAACTATCATTTGATAATAAAATGAATCGGGAGAAAATGACTGTTTTTTTTTTTACAACTTTGGGAGGCTGCTGCTGGACCCACCAACGGAGCCGCAGCTGACGTCCACGGGGCTTCATGATACAACATTCTTAACCTTCTCACAAGTTATGGCACGGGAGTAAGTGACTAACAAAAAAATTCACGTAGCTCGCGGTCTAGTGTCCACTTCAAAAATAGTACGATGATATGACGATGACGTAACGATGTAACGATGAAACTAAAATAACAATGTAGGTATCTAACTTAGATCCAGGATTGCTTCAAGTTTTTCCCTTGCGGCATAACCCAAAACATACACTAAGAGCTGCATTTGTTTTAACTCCCGCAAATAGTGCATACTCGTAGCGTAGGTGCCCTCTGAATGTTTTACGAAGTTTCACACACGTCCACTTGAAATGCGTTCAGGTTTGCTGAAACATTAGAACAATAGAAAGGCTTTGAGCGGGCTTAACGTAAAACAAATGAAGGAGCATAATCATGGTTTTATATTCCATCGCCTAAGATACGAATAAAGACCCGTCCTTCACCCATCTCTTTAATGGATGAATAGTAAAAATGGATTAAAAAATATATGGGTTGGCTAAAAAATCCTGGCAAGACAATGAATAATTAAATCCAAAAATTACTTTTTTCTTAAACATTGGACTTGAGTCCAACGAACAAATATTATACTAATCGAAAGTATGAAGCAATACGAGTATATAGAATGTAATGTACTAACGCTGCATTGCCTATTTTTTTCCTGACCTATTGGGTTGGCAGGTATTGCCTCTATTGGTATCTCCTTTTTTTTTTTTTTTTGTTTAGGGGGGGAAAATGCGTTACGCATACCACCCGGGTGCAGGGGGTGACCCGAGTGGTTATGTGGGACTCCCGTATAAGCTGATGAGACTCACGGTATACCCACTAAAAACCCCCCCACTTGCCGCCTCGCCGCCATGTGGCGAGGTCACGGGAACGCTTGCGCACACATCCGCGACCCCGCCGGCGGCAGCCACCCACAAGCGGCTCCCTCGCGGACGCCCGAAGGCCCTCCACGAGAGGCACGCCAGATGTTTTGGCGCGCCTGCCTCCTCCATCTCCACACGTTCAGTAGCGGACCCCCCTGAGTCCGCTACGAGGAGATCATGGGTGCGGGAAATTCCAGCACCCGGTGGCGGATCAGGTATGTGGTTCCGCCACCGACCACGCCTCGGCCGCAGAGGATAGGGAAAGCGGCGCACCGTAATACCGGCATTCCTCTTCCTCTGCGGCCCCACCAATGCCGCTTCCGCGGAACGGCCCCGCCAAGTTCGCAGGGGGTAGGGAGAGTGGCGCACCGTTATACCAACACGCCTCTCCCCCTGCGATCCCGCCTCGGCCGCAGAAGATAAGGAGGTACTCCTTTTCTGCTGCGGTCCCTGCCCAACGCATCCTAAGCGGGCAATGCACAGCCCGCTAGGAGCGCTCTCCTCGGGCCAGCCAGCAGGCCCCACACAGGCCGGCCTTGGGTGCCTCTTAGCTTCGCCGTGGGTTGCAGGCCACGGTTACTAAGCCCCCCCGCCCCGACAAGGCGGGCACCCTCGAGGGGGCTCTATTGGTATCTCCTACTATTACTATTACATATGTACTGTAATAAAACTAGACGCAGTTAGCTTGTCTAGCCACTCTCGTTTATATATCTATACTTATTCCTGATCAAGGACTGCTTTCCGAAGCTAAAGCAGCCTCTATTTTTTGTCCTTAAATCTTGCCCTTAAGGAAAGAGTATCCGACCCAGTGGAAGGTACGCCGTTGCCTAAGGAAACTAGAAATTCTATATCTTGGCTAAAAAGTATAGACCCGTCGCTTATTAATATCATCATAAATTCATACCGTATGCACGCGCGGGAGTCTATGCGGTGACCGCCGGTATGTGATGTGCCCAACAAAGCTATACTTTTTAGCCAAGATGTAGAATTTGTAGTTTCCTTAGGCAACGGCGTACCTTCCACTGGGTCGGATACTCTTTCCTTAAGGGCAAGATTTAAGGACAAAAAATAGAGGCTGCTTTAGCTTCGGAAAGCAGTCCTTGATCAGGAATAAGTATAGATATATAAACGAGAGTGGCTAGACAAGCTAACTGCGTCTAGTTTTATTACAGTACATATGTAATAGTAATAGTAGGAGACGGCTCAACTCTACCAGCCACGGCTGGTAGAGTTGAGCCGAGTGGAGTAGGAAACTTGGCGCAACTTGCGATCTGATGTAATGTTTTTAGTGGGATTTCTTTTTCTTTGAATCTTTCGCTGTCATAACTGTCAGCTGTTAGTGACGTTAATATGGCGGAATTAACAACATTTCATTCTTCTGACTCCTTAATTTTGTTTAGGCATTTAATAGTATTTGAAAATTTAGGATTCACGTATTTTTTCTTTTAACTTTATTATAAGTTAAACCCCCTTAGTTTGGGTGTTTTAAACTACCACGTTCGAAAAGGGCATAAGTACATTTAAAGGATGAATAAGATTAGTACTGTGATCAATTTATTGAATTAAAAAGTAAATAGAATGCTGTGTCTGTGACAGTACCATTTGACATTGACAATGACAAGATAGAAGGAGTCAAAAAACTGTCAATGTCACAATATTTTTTTTCTTACAAGATGCATAAGCACAGCTATGGAATATCCGCATTCAGCCTTTAAATGGGAAGAAGCCATAGTAATTTCCAGTTTTCTCAAGAACTAGCGAATATAAAAATCCACATTTTTTTATATTTACTCAGCAAGCCCAAATCTCTGAATAGTTTTTAGTTTTGAGCTTATATGAAAAAATGAAATGTTGTCAATTGTTTTATCTTTTGACCTATTCATAATTAGGATTGTTCATTTTTTTTAACCCCCCATTTTTATTTTATTTTTCGAAAATATAGAGTAATTCAAGAAACTAATTTCAATATTTTAGCAATTCGTCGCTTTGTTTATTTTTTATAATTTTTTGAAAATATGAGATACGACTTCTCGTAAATTACATGTGGTGGCTGAATCTATGTATAGGACACGCCCAATATAGAAAAAAAAGTTTTAAATGTCAATCGATGGTTTGTAGACATCTGTCAATGTCATCATTGTCATTCTAAACGTGTTCATTTCTCATTCTGAAATTTCTGCAATAAATTTAAAACCCAAATACAATGCCACATGCTTGCATGTGCTAAGAAAAAGCCTCTGTTTTGTGTTGCTGACCCATGTTTCGAAGTAACAAGGAATGTTATCTTAGTATGGGAAACTTTTGATGCATGTTACATAAATAACATCATTAAGCATGCGGAACAGTTTTGGGAAACCTATATATATATAGTCACTAGCAACTCAAAGCAAAAAAGTGGGATTACATGTAAACGAAGACAAAACAAAAGTAATGACAAACAGACAGCCTATACAGATCATGCTAGATTCGTCACCGCTAGAATATGTTGAAGACTACATTTATGTAGGTCACTTAATTTCCTTTAAATCAAGCACTGAAAAAGAAGTTGATAGAAGAATAAAACTCACATGGAGTAAGTATTGGTCCCTGAAGGAAATTTTCAAAAGTAAAATGCCTACTAAATTGAAAACTAAACCCATGAACACCTGTCTACTCCCATGTCTCACTTATGCATGCCAAACCTGGCCCCTAACCAAAAAAACGCTGTACAAACTGAAGGTATGTCAGAGAGGAATGGAGAGAAGCTATCTGGGATTGAAATTTAGTGATAGAGTGAAAAACAAGTCAATCATAAAAATAACCAATGCCACAGATGTAGTCAAACGAGCGCTGCGACTCAAATAGAAATGGGCAGGGCATACACTAAGAGTTAAAGATGAAAGGTGGTCAAAGATAGCAACAGAATGGTACCCCATGGACAGCATATGAAGAAAAGGAAGACCACTCTCAAGATGGAGTGATGATATCAAAAAGACAGCGGGATGCTATTGGGGAAGAAAAGCTAAAGACAGGGAAACCTGGAAAGCTTTGGAGGAGGCTTTCACCGCTTTAGGCGGTCCTTATGCGGAAGAAGAAGAATATTTTAAGAATAATGAATAGGAAAGTGAAATATTAGTGAAAAATAATAAAAAACAAACAATATAAAACTTTATTTTTAAAATAGTGCATAAAATATGGCCAAAAACTCTGTTATAAGGAAATAAAAGCTCATCTTATCTTATATATTTACAAAATTAATAAAAAGTGGTCTGAATTAAATAACATGTTTTATTTTCAACATTAGATATTCTCTTCCTGTAAAGTAGCTCCAACATTTCTTAGCTTCGCTGTAGGTTTAAATGTCGGTTGTTTTTTTCACAGATTTAAAGTTGCTGTTTGTCACATCTTTTTCAGGCTGCAATATGAACAATTAAATATGAAAAGTTATGTAAATAAGCTAAGAAACAAAATATATTAGGGAAATCTTAAATATGTGTGTAAATACTGTCACTTGCTAACCTCAATGGGGCCACGAGGGAGGCTTGTTTCTCGAGATCCCATTAATTACATTTCACTTTCTGTATATAATATAAATTACACATATATGTTGTAAAAGATAGGTTATAGATACGTAGGTTAGGTTCGTTAGGCATCCTTAGATGCCCGAAGGGCAAACAGAGCAAAAAAATTGTCAAAATACCAGGATATCATACACCTAACGAACATATCCTACCTAGTGTTGGAAGAAAAGTGGGAGCGCACATACATATACAGCATGTTTAAGTCCATTCCAATAGAACTTAATGGGACTGCAAGAAACAAGTCTCCCTCGTGGTCTCGTTGATGGGACAAATCAATGGGACCACGACAAAACCGCGCACATACATAACACAGGCGTGTAATACATATGTATGTATGTACTCTGTTACTAAACCTGCCCATAAAGCTAGCTTTTAGTCTGATGAGTCTAGTAGATATCCTTTCTGTATTTATAAAATTTATATTTTTAAAACTGAATGAATTGAATGCATGTGGTTTTTTTATACTTACTTCGAAGTGATCCTCGCAGCAGTATTGTGTATAACCACTGATAATACTGAATACTCCACGTTGGCTTCACGACACCATCTTTCACGCAAGTCTTCCCGGATGCGAACTATCGTTTTCGAGCTATTTTTGGAGTCGTTTTTACACGTTGGATAATAACATTTCATGTAATTTTCCATGTCTTCCATTAAGTTAATCACAAATAACGATATTTAAATTAATTTCGTATCTCACAGTTCTGTTAAAGTCGGTTTATGTTTATAGTGGCTTGACAGAAGCTTGACAGTGACGGAAAATACCACAGGTTCGATAAGTGTTTCTTTTTTAATGACCGAAGTCTTTTCTGATTCAGCCACGAGGGAGGTCCACAGAAGGTCAAACAAAGGTCACACGGATATATGCTGAAATATCTTTAATCATCCATTATTTTGATGAAGTAAATGTCGGAAACTGTTTGAATACCTCATATCTCGAAATGGTTTTCGAAATAGCACTTAAGAAAAAAAATGAACAATCCTAATTCGATCCGCTCTACGGTAGACCTGGACGATACGCATACCAAATGATAAAGCATAAATAAATAATCGATATAAGAACTTAAATTCGCAAATTGAATATTAGGGAGTAACTTCAATAAATGTATCATCAAATTCCAACATAATGACACAAATTTGACATTTAATTTAGCTTTGGTTTATAGTAGACCTTCACGAAACGCGTAGGTTACAAATGTAAATGACAAAGCACAAAAAAGGAATGGATTCTGTTACGGTAACTTATATGCCCGATTTTCTTATTAAAACGTAATTTTACTAAATTGGATTTGTTAAAGAGTGGTTTGCAATCAAATTTAGGTACACAGTTAAGATCCTTAAATCTTATCTATGATTTAACTTTTTACAGGGGCGTAACGGCAATTACCCATACATTTTATATGGGTAATTGCCGTTACGCACCTGTAAAAAGTTAAATCGTAGATTAGATTAAGGCTACGCGCGCACTGTGGTGCGGCGAGTTGCGGTGCGTTTTTAAAATGGTAAAGGATAAGAAAACGTGACTGTCCAGTACGCGCACAGCGGTGACATATCCGCACGTTTTGCCATTCTAGTCCCAAGAGTCCCAACTCAAGTAAGGTGACGTGATGACATGACCATGCAGCACCGTGTCGCGAGAACAACTGCGTCACTGCGTCACTGGATGGCTGCCGTGCCGGCGCGTCCGCACTGCGCGGGGTTTCTCAATAGTCCATAGGATGCAGAAAATTCGTGCGGCGCCGCACCGCAACCAATCTGCAGCAATTCCGCAGTGCGTGCACTTCAAGGAGGTTCCATACTTCACAGATTTTGCGGAAAAAAACGCACGGTAGAAATCCGCAGTGCGCGCCTAGCCTAAGGCAGGGATCGGAACGGGTTTTTTCAAAAATCCCCGAAGTAGTTTAATATTTTGAATTATTTTAGACTCTTAATCATGTATTTAGATAACATTTTCGTATTATTAGACTACCTGATAAAAAATGATATTATAAAACAAGGAAAAAAATAGAACAAAATAATACCGATATTTTTGTATGGTGAAAATACCGGTATCCGATCCCAGGATTAAGGCTCTTAACTATGTATTTTTTTTTTGCAAACCTCTAACAAATTCCAATAAAATAAGTAACCCAAACTTGTCTTTTATTTTCAATGGCATCGCGCTGAGCGCGTTCAACCAATAAACAAGAAAACAGAATTATTGAAATCAAAAATTCGGAAAACATGGGAAAGATCAGGAAAGGGTTATCATAATATATATTAAAGTTTGTTGGACACACAAAGACAAAGTGAGACTATTCGGCTCGCGTATTCGGCTTCAGTAGGCTCTTCTCTTATACGTAGTATATCCTGGCTCTATGGTTTTACCCACTCCTAGTAGTAAGTGAGTAACGGCTCGGTACGTTTACGGCTCGGTGCGGACACGGCCCGTTGTAGCGTGAGTCATCCTTTAATCATGGTTAAACTGAAGGTTTTTTTTCAATTTTATTATGCGAGATGGCTTAATTACCTAAGCAATGATTCAAATGAACACACAAATAAGACAAAGACTATTTGCTGTCGGAGGGAACTATATAGTTAGGTAATTTAGCTTTGCGCCGAATTACTATTTAGATGTTTGAATAAATCATTTCAATTTTTACATTGCATAAGTATGTACTTATATTAAATACTCGTTCTGCGTAAAGCTCAATTTCCTAATAACGGTTTATGCGATTCCCATCACGTAATAAACTCCTACAAATATTCGATCATCTTTGTACGTTACATGGGGTTATTTATTCTCAAGGCAATGACATCAAAAATCTTGGTACCACAAACAGCAATGCCAAGAAATATAAATTCACTTCAAATAATACATAAGCTTTCCCGGAGTATCCCTACCCGATTGGTAAGCATAGACCGGTGCGACCGCGGCGCAGAGTGTTATAGTCTAATAAACACAGATATTCCAACTTCCACCGAGGATCAAATATTTAAGGATCAAAACATGTTCATTTGGTGTCAAGTATTGGCTAAAAAAAAGATATTCGTTGATAATTGTCACAGTCATTTAGAGGCTAGAGTATTTAAAATGAACCAGAACCACCTAAAAGTATTTATTTACGTATGTAGATTCTGCATTAAACGGGGTAAAGCTAAGTTTTTTTTTGGTTCAGCAACAAAGCACTAAGAAAAGTTAGTTGTGGCCCTCTGTCCAGTTTTGTCTGCGGCTCCGCCGGCCCCAAGTTTTCCCAGGGACTGTTTTAGTGACATAAATTGCCCGCGCCTATTTACATTACGTTGTCGTAAATTAACATATCCGTGGGTATTCCCCAGCCAACCACCTGAATAACTCTCGAAAAATTCACACAATTTGTAGAAAAAACAAACGGAACTAGGAAAGGGTTTCATAAATTCTTTTACAGTACACATGGTGTTACTTTCCCGCACGAGTGCGGAAATGAGCACTTTCCGTGCATATGTCGAAACTTTAAAGAGCCATGTACAGTCGAGTTCTCCAATATCTATACAGACAACCTTTCATAAATATCTGTACACAGGCTTTATTATTGCTGACATAAGACACATTTTTTTGTATAGATATTGTTCAGTTGTCTGTATAGATATTGGAGAACTCGACTGTACTGTAAAAGGTTGTACGATACACGTGCGAATAGGTAATTCGCAACTCGAGTGGATTTAAAACTGTTAAAGTAGTTTAAATATGTGCTATCGACCTCAACCTCCATACTCTATGTATGAGCTGTGTGTCACCGTTTGACATGTTTATATATCGCATCAGGAGCCGTAGCATGGTTGGCCTTGTCACGAGATAGGTGATAGGATAGAGCGTGCGTCACTGGCTGACACCGTTCGATAGAACGAAACGACGCTCCTATCTTGTCACTTGTCGCGTGATAAGGCCAACCATGCTACGGCTCCTGGTGTCATTACGTTATATTGTAAAATTATTTCTCCGTATATTAAATGTAGTTTTCCCTTAAAAACTGCGTCCGTTATTAAAAACACTCTCTTCGGTGGTGTTTTAATTTATCAGCACTCGTTGCGAATTTCCTATTTTCTGCACTTGTATCGTAAATAACTATTTTTGCGGTTATATGATCATTTCCCGTTTTACAAAAATATATTTTAATGTTATCGTTACCTATTATTTACACAAATTCATCAAGTCGGACATAATTATGAATGATTTATAAAAGAAGCTTGGGCAAGCCCCCTAAATAACCATTGTGGTAGGATATTCCATATCTATCACGAGTATGCCTAAATTGCATATTTTTCCTATTCTCTATTTTTTCCTGCAGGGTCTACGTAGCGTGGTACAAATGTTTTTACAAATGTTTTGTGTCCTGTTTATTTATTTATGGTATGGCAATTAAAATACACTGTTTTTATTAGTGTATTTAGACCCGCGGGTCAATCACGTAACACATTGTACGCGCGTCAGTCAACTTCACTTTTTAGACGTAGAGGCGTCGTATTAGGCAAAACGCGTAATAATTCTTGCACTACGCGTCCACAAGACTAGATCCAAAAACTAGGTCCACGAGTATTTATGAATACGAGACTCATTGGGTAAACTAAGTGTTTCTCGTAAATACGTACCTACTAGTTTTACCAGTAGGTACTGATTTCGTACGACGTTAAACATTTGATGTGGCAACTGTGCCAAAGCAAGTTATGGTCTAAAACTTGGTAAGTACATGGATAAATTGATTTCTGTATAGTTTTTTACTAAAAACCTCTCTTCATACTTTATATGGTCTAAAAATTTCGAGTGTCGGTAGGTACTCGTACCGCTTATGATTAAATTAACTAGTACCTACGTATTTCGATGGCCGTACAGCGGTTCGATCACGTAACGCATTGTACACGCGTCAGGTAGATCTACACTCAAGAGCAAAAGTTCCGGGTACACTTTGTATAGAATTTCAGTACAAACTGTACCCGGAACTTTTGCTCTTGAGTGTATCTCTGATCTACCTAACGCGCGTTCATAACGTTACGTGATTAGGTACCCCTCAGGATTCATGTTTGAGACTTACCTACTGTAACGTTTGTTAGGGTATGTTCTATATGTACGAGTACTGTGCCAACATGAATACAATAAAATACTTGAATGTGTTAAACGTATACGTGGGAGTTACCTATCTAAATTAGCTTAGCTAGCGAATATTCCCACTGTTGCGAATAAAGCCATGAAAGCAATATCTACTTTAATGAGCCCCCGAGCAGCGAGCAAATGACTGCCTGCCTCTCTGATTGACCTCGTGATCGCCTGAAATGAATGTAGCCTTAATTTGTAGCTTTTAATTGTATTTCAACGACTGTGTGCTTGCTGACAATAGTCAATGTTTTAAAGGAAATGCTTCACCAAGTTTACGATGCCTGAACTCAAGTGAAAAATCGGGACGAAAGAATGTGGAAGTTAAGAAAAAAAACTACAATATTTTTTATCTTTCGGGTACTATAGGCGAGGAGGTGGTAACACCGGATAGTTAAGGAAAAATAATCATAATTAATTATTACAAATAGAATAAGATACAATTTAATAATATCTCGTATCAAAGTCAAGCAGTAATATGACTATCATTTGGTACAAATTTAAAGAAATCAAGTTCTTACTGTAGAGATCAATCAACATTTGCTTGCTAATCAGATTTCACTCCTTTTATATGGGTATGATACCTATTTTTAGGTATTAGGTATATTGGGGTGAATTACAGATACTTCCTAATTATTTGCAGACTTTTTTTTTACGAATTCATCACTTACGAAAAACTATAATCGCGCTCGACTTGGCGGGGGCACTACCGTGCCCCCCGATTCCTGTGCAGTACACCTTCGTGGGCCCATTTCAGACAAACCGTACATTACAGGTCCGGCCACACCGCGCGGTGCTCAAAAAACGGTGACGGTACGGATACGGCCTACCTAGTATCTATGAAGTTCCATGTCAATAACGTCATTTGTCACTGCGATTCCGTCGTCACCGTTTTTAGGGTTCCGTAGCCAAAATGGCAAAAACGGAACCCTTATAGTTTCGTCATGTCCGTCTGTCCGTCTGTCCGTCTGTCCGTCTGTCCGTCTGTCCGTATGTCACAGGCATTTTACTCGAAAACTATAAGTATTTGAATAAAATTTTGAGGATAGGTGTATTTTGTTAGCCGCTACATAGTTTTGTAATTAAAATGACAAAAAAAAAATTTTTAAGGGTGCACTCCATACATAAAACTAAAAGTCAAAAATTTTTTTTCATTGTGACCCTCCGTGTGGCACATCAATCGATAGGCCTTTCAAAATACATGTAAGGTTTCTTAGCATTTTTTTTGATTAAGTGAATAGGGTCGGAGATAATCGCCCCGAAAGTCACTAAAATTCTGTCCCCCCCCTCTAATTTTTGAACGGTGTATTTTAAAAATATGGAAAAATTCATGGACATAAGGCTTATTAATTTCATTCACAGAAAATTGTTTTGAACAAGATCGGTTCAGAGGTTTTCGAGATATTGCTGAAAAACTGCCTTCCTCAAAGAAAAGGACGTAAGTGCCGTAAAATTTCTGTGACGATACGACCTTTTTAATAGGCACGGAACCCTTCGTTTTGCGTGGTCCGACACGCACTTGGCCGGTTTTTTGAGCACCGGTTTGGTGTGGCCGTTAAATCCAGACATCCGTAGATATTGTAAGCCTATATTTTTCATCGTGATTGAGACATTCAGCATCTCCTATCCTACGTTTTAGATTGTGTGTATTTTTGCCAGCTATTGTTAGGGTTCCGTACCCAACGGGTAAAAACGGGACCCTAGTACTAAGACTTCGCTGTCCGTCCGTCCGTCCGTCTGTTTGTCACCAGGCTGTATCTCAAGAACCGTGATGGCTAGAGTTGAAATTTTCACAGATTATGAATTTCTGTTGCCGCTATAAGAACAAATACTAAAAAAACCGGCCAAGTGTGAGTCGGACTGGGGCTCCCATACAACAGACATGATTTTTTTGCCGTTTTTATAGATAATGGTACGGAACCCGTCGTGCGCGAGTCCGACTCGCACTTGGCCGGTTTTTCCTTAATCCTTTTCCCTTTCCCTTGAGTAAAGGAGTTAGTGATGCTTTAGTTTTATTCTACCCAACGGCCTTCATTTTGCCAATGAAAAAGATACTCAATAATTTAACGGTCGAATTTAGGAACAAAATTGGACATCATTACTCAAATAGTCACCCTCGGTCCGTGGGGTCCCAGTGCGCATAAGTTATTTGCAGAAATCGCGAAACGTCTGGTCGATGTAACTGGTGACCGAAGAGCTGGCGGCTTTCTCGCGCAACGCATCAGCATTGCAATTCAGCGAGGAAATGCCGCCAGCATCCTCGGTACAATGCCTCGAGGGCCTTTTTAGGGTTCCGTAGCCAAAATGGCAAAAACGGAACCCTTATAGTTTCGTCATGTCCGTCTGTCCGTCTGTCCGTCTGTCCGTCTGTCCGTCTGTCCGTATGTCACAGGCATTTTACTCGAAAACTATAGGGTGTATATGAATAAAATTTTCAGGATAGGTGTATTTTGTTAGCCGCTACATAGTTTTGTAATTAAAATGACAAAAAAAAAGTTTTTAGGGGTGCACTCCATACATATAACTAAAAGTCAAAAAAATTTTTTTCATTGTGATCCCCCGTGTGGCACATCAATCGATAGGCCTTTCAAAATACATGTAAGGTTTCTTAGCATTTTTTTTGATTAAGTGAATAGGGTCGGAGATAATCGCCCCGAAAGTGACTAAAATTCTGTCCCCCCCCTCTAATTTTTGAACGGTGTATTTTAAAAATATGGAAAAATTCATGGACATAGGGCTTATTCATTTCATTCACCGAACATTGTTTTGAACAAGATTGGATCAGAGGTTTTCGAGATATTGCTGAAAAACTGCCTTCCTCAAAGAAAAGGACGTAAGTGCCGTAAAATTTCTGTGACGATACGACCTTTTTAATAGGCACGGAACCCTTCGTTTTGCGTGGTCCGACACGCACTTGGCCGGTTTTTAGATTTAACTTAGCTTTAATTTATCTTAGTTAATGTTAATTATAATCTTGTATTCACTTCTAATAAATAATTTATAATAGTCACTATTTTGACGTAAGTCATTAACATATTATATATATTCTCAAACCAGTAGTGATTCGATACGTCATAAAAAAAGGTTGAAATAAAACATCAGTTACCTTTGTTTACTTTTTTAGATATGCTTGTATTGTTTACCAAACCAATAATACACAAAGAAACTGGTACGCCTCTGTAGGTATTTCTAACATCTTCAGTTACATTACTCATATTACCGTAATAGATACAAATATTTGTTTTTTGAGATACAAGTACATTATATATTTTTCCTACTTTCATAGATTATTCACAGATAAGCTTTCTTATCTTGTCAATTTTGCAAGTAAAACAAGAATAGAATAAGCAAATCTCATCCAATTACCAGGCTAAAACATGTAAGTACAGTCAAGTGTAAAAATGTGGGTGAATGAATACAACTTATACTAATAAATATATGTCCCATCGCTCTTATGTCAACGGATTAAGGTACATACTCGTATTTATGAGAGGAATAAATCAAAACTATTTTTGCACTTGACTGTGCTCAAATTGGCAAGCAAATTTTTAACGGATTGGTGACCGCTACACGTTATCAATCAGCTCAATGGCTTGACCACTATTGACTTTGTATCTCAATCACTTAAAAAAATCTAATAAATAATAGGGAAAAAATAAAAGATACAATACAATACAATACAAATACTCTTTATTGCACACCTCACACAAACAAAGCAGTTACATAGAGAAACAATACAATAACATGTAGGTAGAGGTAGACAACAGGCGGTCTTATCGCTGAAGAGCGATCTCTTCCAGACAACCTTTGGGTATCGGAGAAAGAGATAAAACTAGATTATGCAGTAGGTGGTGCAGAGATTATTATCAATCAAAAATCAAGAAATTATAAAAATAAACGTACATAAATACCTCTATATATCTGCAGCTCTTCGATGATATTAATCACGATCGTCGAAAAAAAATGTGATTTTCACCTCTTCAAAAAACTTTACTAAGCAAATAGAAAGACATTGAACTTGCACTCAGACCGTCCTCCCAACACCCAAAATTGAAATTAGAAATGAATCGTATTGGTTAGTGCACTCGCGCTCTCCGAGAGAAGCTAGGGGGACCAAGGATGGCCCGGCTCCTAATAAGGCCCACCCTTAACACATTCAGTGCCCAGAATCGCTACGCGCTACGCTCGTAGCCGATCCCGTGGTTTTTTTCGTATGTAGCGAAAAGCGACTACGGCGTAGGGTCGTATATGTGTCGTAACGGGCCGGGAATGGGTTAAAAACTTGCAGTTATGGTTGTCCAAACTACTTCAAATTTAGTGAGCACGAGTGTTTACGGTCACAAACAAAAATGTATTTCAGTTTTAACACAAAACGCGCTACCACTTTAAAAAAAAAAATAGTATGTCAGTGTTTTTTTGTGAAATTAGGTATTTAATCTGTTTAACATCCAATGGGTAAATACAGTTATTTTAATAGTACAATGTTTAACGAGGGGCGTAAGTATTGCGAACAAGTGTCTATCAGAAGCCCAACGC
Organism: Epinotia nisella; assembly: GCA_932294315.1. Taxonomy (NCBI): domain Eukaryota; kingdom Metazoa; phylum Arthropoda; class Insecta; order Lepidoptera; family Tortricidae; genus Epinotia; species Epinotia nisella. The sequence continues at coordinate 10,815,712 of OW028674.1, forward strand.
CGAAGGCCGACGGTTTTTGATGACTCGAGTTTGCAATATTCTTACGCCCGTTATACACATTTTTTTTCATCACATTTGCGAGGAAATATATAACTACAAAAGACAGAAAAATCTGTTTCATAAAACCGCACCAATCAAAAATTGACGAAATTGACACCTTCACTTCCAGATCAGTGCGAGTGGAGCGTGCAGCTTTAATATTTCAACCAATCAAATAGCAGTACAATAGTACTCTTGCGGCGCGTGGCCAACTAGATTTTTTTCAACCAATCACAGAGCAGAATTCTTGTGACGCGCGGCCAAATAGATTTGCTTAAACCAATCAGATCACACACAAACTCATGAAAACCCATTACGCCCTTAGGCGTAATAAAGGCTAATGTAGCTCTGTATGCCTGCGCGTTATGAAGCCCTTTACGAGCAAGTGTGATTAAAATTAATTTAAGTAAGTATTTTTACGATACTTTATTGAACTGAAGTGATGAAGTAGGTACATTTATTAAAGGTATATTTTAATAAATGTATAACGGGCCTTATTAGCGACGGTGTTCCTAATTAATACCATACCAACCCACCAACAACATTTTTAGGGTTCCGTAGCCAAAATGGCAAAAACGGAACCCTTATAGTTTCGTCATGTCCGTCTGTCCGTCTGTCCGTCTGTCCGTCTGTCCGTCTGTCCGTCTGTCCGTATGTCACAGGCATTTTACTCGAAAACTATTAGGTGTATTTGAATAAAATTTTGAGGATAGGTGTATTTTGTTAGCCGCTACATAGTTTTGTAATTAAAATGACAAAAAAAAAATTTTTTAGGGATGCACTCCATACATAAAACTAAAAGTCAAATTTTTTTTTTCATTGTGACCCCCCCGTGTGGCACATCAATCGATAGGCCTTTCAAAATAAATATAAGGTTTCTTAGCAATTTTTTTGATTAAGTGAATAGGGTCGGAGATAATCGCCCCGAAAGTCACTAAAATTCTGTCCCCCCCCTCTAATTTTTGAACGGTGTATTTTAAAAATATGAAAAAATTCATGGACATAGGACTTATTAATTTCATTCACCGAAAATTGTTTTGAACAAGATCGGTTCAGAGGTTTTTGAGATATTGCTGAAAAACTGCCTTCCTCAAAGAAAAGGACGTAAGTGCCGTAAAATTTCTGTGACGATACGACCTTTTTAATAGGCACGGAACCCTTCGTTTTGCGTGGTCCGACACGCACTTGTTTTCAAATATAGTACATTACTGCAGACGCCGGGAAAGAAGGGCTTGCCGGGTGAGTAGGTATAGACGGCCGACCGTAGGGAGGCCGGATAGTGATACGAAGCCGGCAAGCCCTTTTCACGGCCAGGCATGTATAGTGCTTTTCTCAAACATATGCAATGAAATAAAACAATACACCACTCAAAATAGTATATAAATTTTCCCTCCAGTCCTCCATACTTATTGTTTTTTTTTTACGAAAGGCGTCCGTATTTCGCGTGTGAAGACTTCGAATAGACCCTATTAGGGCCATTATACATAACCTTCTAGAATGAATAAAATAAAGAGGATTTTAAATATTGTCTATTCATTTCTATAATGAAAAACCGGCCAAGTGCGTGTCGGACCACGCAAAACGAAGGGTTCCGTGCCTATTAAAAAGGTCGTATCGTCACAGAAATTTTACGGCACTTACGTCCTTTTCTTTGAGGAAGGCAGTTTTTCAGCAATATCTCGAAAACCTCTGAACCGATCTTGTTCAAAACAATTTTCGGTAAATGAAATTAATAAGCCCTATGTCCATGAATTTTTCCATATTTTTAAAATACACCGTTAAAAAATTAGAGGGGGGGACAGAATTTTAGTGACTTTGGGGGCGATTATCTCCGACCCTATTCACTTAATCAAAAAAAAATGCTAAGAAACCCTTTTATTTTGAAAGGCCTATCGATTGATGTGCCACACGGGGGGTCACATTAAAAAAAAATTTTTTGACTTTTAGTTTTATGTATGGAGTGCACCCCTAAAATTTTTTTTTTGTCATTTTAATTACAAAACTATGTAGCGGCTAACAAAATACACCTACCCTCAAAATTTTATTCAAATACACCTTATAGTTTTCGAGTAAAATGCCTGTGACATACGGGCAGACGGACAGACGGACAGACGGACAGACGGACAGACGGACATGACGAAACTATAAGGGTTCCGTTTTTGCCATTTTGGCTACGGAACCCTAATAAAATAAAGAGGATTTTAAATATTGTCTATGGTCCCTGGTGACTTACGTACATAGATAATATTTTAAATTTATTCATCAAGACATTGAATCATAGAGGTTTGTATTCTTAATAAAGGTTCGTGTGTAATAGGCATTAACGCGGATATTTTTGGTCCGATAACCATTCTGCCACTAGAAAAAATAAAAAATAATAATTCAGCTGTTTAGCCTGTAGATGAACACAGACGCCATGTTAACATTAAAATTAAAAAAAAAATTACTTCCCGGCCTATGCCTTCAATTTTGTATGAAATTGCCGAGTAGTTCCGCCCGAAACGTGATACTTTGAAGCCTGTTATAACGCACGTAAGGACGACATTTCATTGCATGTTTGAGAATAGTTATTTACGATACAAGTGCAGAAAATAGGAAATTCGCAACGAGTGGTGATAAATTAAAACACGACCGAAGGGAGTGTTTTAAATCAACACGAGTTGCGAATTACCTATTTGCACGTGTATCGTACAACGTTTTACAGTACATATGGCTCTTTAAAGTTTCAACATATGCACGGAAAGTGCTCATTTGCGCACTCGTGCGGGAAAGTAACTAACACCATGTGTACTGTAAAAGTTTTTTTCTCAAACATGCAATGAAACGTCGTTAGGGTTGAAATGAAAAAAAAAAACACTCCCCACGTTACGTATAGGGGAGGTACTCTAATAAAAAAAAAACACTTTATTTTACCACTTTGTCAGCGTGATTAATATACATATTAGTACCAAATTTCAGCTTTCTAGTGCCAAGGGTTACTGAGATTATCCGCGGACGGACGGACAGACAAAGCGAAACTATAAGGGTTCCTAGTCGACTGCGGAACCCTAAAAATGTTTCAAATAGTATTATTGTTGTTGTAACTGAAGAAATTAAAATATTTTCGAAATAATATTCAAAACGAACTAAATTCTGTTTAAATTTCAATCCCGTTTAATCTTTAATAATTTTAATTACAATAAACGTAAAATTGTAATCGATTATAATGTTTTCAATTTTTTTATGTGTCAATTGGAACTGGCACCATGATTCATGCCGTGTACATACTTTAAAAAAATAAGTTGGGCTGGAACATGATACCAATTATTGACATACTACTCGCTGTTTCAAAATTATTGAAAAAATTATTTGATTTCCTCGCATTTATATAAGCACTATGTCTGCCTCGGCGGGAATGGCAATTCGTGGATTCGTCTCTATTGTCGGATTCAGCTTCACTTCATCCGACAAAATCAACTCATCCACGAATAGCTATTTCCCGGCCTCCGCAGTAATGTACTATTGTTCGTTAAATTAAATAAATCATTAACAGTCTTATGAATGGCTTTTCATTATTAATAATCATACATAATCGTTTTACAAGGATTTAACATTATGGTGGGCCTTATTAGGCGACAGTAGGTACCTTATTTAGCTATTCCGAGACGCAACAGAGAGCGCACCAACCAATTCGATTTATTTATTTTTGAAAATTGTATGACACACAAAAAATAAAATGTATAAATGGCGGAATTAACACGCATTCTACACGATTCCGGTCAATTAAATCTTAATACGTCATAACTGTGTTGTGAATGGAAGCCCTGAAACCTCATTAAGATTACCTCGGGCCCGTGCGGGATTAGTAATGTAGGTACGTACTCGAAGAGAAATCTATACTTACTTCCAGACTGAAAAAGTTGACAACAGGTATACATGCCGTCAAACAACTTGAGCAAATGACCTTGCCTGCGCAAAGGCGAATTGTACGTGCAAACTGCCCCCCCACTTCGTCCCGCGTGTTCAAGTTGTTTGACGGGAAGTGTAATGGTGATTAATTACTAATTTGAGATATTGAATTCATGCTAATTTGCTAACTAAGTACATGTCTATAATCATCATTAGGTATCCGCTTCAACAACCATACTCGTCAACAATTTATAAATTGTTACAAAAAGTTGTCACTTTGCCGTGCGATACGAAACGGTCCCCTTTTAATAAATCTCTATTTACCATTCCCGGCGAGTGGAGAGCAAAGGCTTACGCGGGGACATTTTTCTTCATACGAGTGTGCTAACAAAGTCGAGCGGGCGTCACGTTTGCGCTAAGGGACTATTTTTTACAGCTATGCTTTTTATAACGTGTTATCTTTAGCATAAATCGTGCATCAACTATATCCACTTGAGCCTTAGTTCAATTAAATTAATCTCTGGTTTCAGCGTTCCTTGCCAACATTGCTACAACAGAATACTATTTCAGCCAGAGACTAAAATTATTTCGAAATATTTGTGCTGCCATCGATATCTTCGTTATTGTCTACAATATTTTCGTGTATCTTTGTTAGATTTACAAGATTATTCTTTTTTCAGCGTCGTAGTTTCTTAGAACTTTGACATTTTGATCTATCATTTAATTCCCGCAGTGAATATTCCTATATTTAAACATTTTTATTTGAAACGTCAGACAGAGTAAAGTAGGCAAGCAATGTTATCGGTAGGTAGGTACTTAAGGGTTGCAATTGCGTACAAGCTTGATTAAAATTTGGTTTTTGGTTGCAGTCAGTGCGGTTTATGGTTTGAACCGCAGCGATTCGGGAAACGCTTTAACTATGAATAAAAATTATAGACATTTTAAACTTTATGGGACGAAATTAGTCTTCTTACATAATAAACAAAAACTACCTATACAATTATTTCCATAGAATAGAATAGCACAACACTCGGTTACATGGGCGGTGGCAATGGCTCAATTAATGATAATTAACGTTTGTTAGTAATTACACGAATTATCTTTGAAATATTATGGTGGATAGTGATTAAACTTCTCCAGTTCACTCCAATAATTTAGTATAAAAACCGGCCAAGTGCGTGTCGGACCACGCACAATGAAGGGTTCCGTGCCTACTACTACATTTAAGACTAGGGGTTCTCCCCAAACTGTGAACGTCTTGATTAATTTGATAAAATATTGATATAGATGTATGGATGTTGTAATCGAAATACGCCACTGACAATCAGTATGCTTGTGCAATTATGCGTAAAGTCATCAGTGAATGAGTTATGTTATATTGTTAAAAAGGTCGTATCGTCACAGAAATCTTACGGCACTTACGTCCTTTTCTTTGAGGAAGGCAGTTTTTCAGCAATATCTCAAAAACCTCTGAACCGATCTTGTTCAAAACAATTTTCGGTGAATGAAATTAACAAGCCCTATGTCCATGAATTTTCCGTATTTTTAAAATACACCGTTCAAAAATTAGAGGGGGGGGGACAGAATTTTAGTGACTTTCGGGGCGATTATCTCCGACTCTATTCACTTAATCAAAAGAAATGCTAAGAAACCTTATATTTATTTTGAAAGGCCTATCGATTGATGTGCCACACGGGGGGTCACATTGAATTTTTTTTTTTTGACTTTTAGTTTTATGTATGGAGTGCACCCCTAAAAAAATTTTTTTAGTAATTTTAATTACAAAACTATGTAGCGGCTAACAAAATACACCTATCCTCAAAATTTTATTCAAATACACCTTATAGTTTTCGAGTAAAATGCCTGTGACATACGGACAGACGGACAGACGGACAGACGGACAGACGGACAGACGGACAGACGGACAGACGTACATGACGAAACTATAAGGGTTCCGTTTTTGCCATTTTGGCTACGGAACCCTAAAAATGGTCCGTGTAGCTAACTTTCTTAACATACATAATATACCTAATATAGTACAAAAATATATTAAACGAATTATAAAATAAAATAAATAATAATGTTTTGAGAACATACCTAAGTATAAATACTATGAAATATATTTTATTTTATTTACGGGAATCGAAAGTGAGGTGAAGTGAAACGGATCATGCAAGAAAAATACAAAATTCAACATTTTTCTGTTTTAATTAAAGTGTCTTAACTAATTCCAAGATCTGCCTGGTCATCACTACATCGTATTATAATCTATACCTATATATAAAGAGGTAAAATAAAATTTGTCTAATACGTTATAGGTACAGAAGAAAAGTTTGTAAGTAGTACGTTTATCTGTCGGGGTTACCCCCTGAGGGTAATCTCCGGAAATCCTTATCCGATTTAAAAAAAAAATCGCCAATTTATAGAATGGACTTTCAAGATGGACATAGGCCATATTACTCCCGCGACTCCGTATGAGTTCTCTGTAATATGCACGCGGAGCCGCGCGGGAAGCTAGTTTTAGGCACTTGTCCCACCGCTGGCGAGTAAGCGATGAGCTATCGGCGATTTTCTCGCCCAAGAAACGAACAAAAGATAATCGCTCCCGTGTAAATAAAAGAGAGATATATATTTATAGTTCATCGCTGGCTGTTCACACCGCGATGAACTATATCTCTCTCTTTTATTTACACGGGAGCGATTATCTTTTGTTCGTTTCTTGGGCGAGAAAATCGCCGATAGCTCATCGCTCGTCGCCGGCGGTGGGACAAGTGCCTTAAGCCATTTTACGGGTATATTTTTAAATTATAGTAGCTGAGCATTTGAATATACAGAAATACAACATACAACAAATAATTAAGATTAAATCAAATACCTATATTGTATGCCACTAGAAACGTAATTTTTGGGCGGATTTATAACATTTGTGGTATCTTACCTACAAAAACCATAATGTGCGTGTTCGACTCTTTTTTATCCAAGCTCAATTAACTGAAATAGAAATGCGATCCATTCATGTTACAGATGAATAGTGTCTAAGAGTACATATAAGAAAAGTGAAATCTAGAGAAGTTGCTCGAGTGTATTTTCAATGTGTTTATATTTCTCGGAGCACCATTGAGAGCAACCCCTCCGCTGTAAGAGTACATTGTCCGAAGGGGTCACTCATAAATTTCAATGTACTATTCAGACTTGCGTACTTTTAAGTGAAATATCTACTCCATTTGGAGACCCAGCCACCCGAACTACCCACTAACTTGATAAATTATATTTCAACATTTTCGTCAGCTTTGCGAGTAACAAAATGTTCATTTCAGTATTTTCTTTAATTTTATCGAGATACTGCTTTATTTGTTATTTTAAGAGCTTTAGAATAACCGAACCGTATCAGCGCTCATTAAGCGTCCGAAAGTATTAAATGTCACTATGGCATTTAACGATTTCTTTATGGAAATAAATGAGTTATTGCTTTATGTAATCTTGATAGAAAGAAGCAGGCTTTTCCAATGGCAGTGCGTTGAAACATAGGGCCTAATAAATAATCCGGGCTGTCGGATCGCTTTCCTGTGCCTCCGAGACAGGGCGTCGGCGTGAGATGAGGAAAACCACCGAGATTTGTACCATAAAACCTCCTGTCACCGGAAAACAAGGAATACGCGAGATATCACGAGCCTCGCTACCCGCCGCCGAAATACAACGCCGGCAAACAAGTGCCATGCCGCGGATCACTGACAACCTATAATACCTATATAGAAATATCGAACCAATAACGTAGGTAGCAAAATTCAAAATAATGTACTATGTTTTTATGCTTAATGTTCCCTAGACTATATTGAATACTTAAATGTCGTAAAATAATCGGGCACCTACTGCTACTGCACCTTGTTTGTCACGCCTAATGTACGCCGACCTCTTCTTACTAGCTAAGTCGAAAGATTCAATTTTCTCGATCGGCATGTTTACAAAACACTGCACGCGTAAACAATACAATTTTTGATTATTATACTCGTTGCCAGTAATATTTTATATATAATTTGGATGCGGGACGAAAGTAAAACCCAAAGTCAACGACACAACTGATTTATTTAGCCACATAGCTCTGTTCAGCGCGGCAATGCGGCTAGCGTGATGGGCACCTTTGCACCTGGAGGGACGCGTAAGTTTAGCATAATTAGTGTTATATTTTTAGTTTTATACTGATTTATTTTGGGTTTGCACACTAAAAGATAATTATTGATGTAGCCCCCATGCATACACCATAGGTACCTAGTCGTGTAAAACTGAAAGCCACATGAGTTTCCTGAATAAACAAGTTCACCGCCAGTTCATTAGCGATAATAGCGATGGAGGTATCTTAATATACATACATTAAAAAACCATATCACTCGAAACAACTTAACTGTGGGGAATAAAAGACCTCTTGGCCCCAGGTTCATTGATACATTTTTCGTCGAATTTAAGCATCTTCGTGAATGCGACGTGCTCAAGTGAGGTTGTTAGCAATCCTGCACTAGTGCTCAATAACTGAGTTTTGAATTAATGCCCCAATCGCGATTAGGTTCTCTAAGAAAACGGACCAACCAGCAGTATGTTCGTGACTTAATTAAAGCCGACAAAAGTGGTTTTCCCTTCGTTCCTCACTTCTCCTCTCGTCGGAACGAACCTTTGTAGGTACCTAATGTAGATAAATTGGAACAATGTTGACTTGAACGTATTTAGGACTCGTAAGCTCGTACCGAGCTTGCTGACTTTCGCACGCCAGCGGCGCAAATATTTTGAAAGGTAATTATTGTAATTACTTTTGACGACCGGTTAGTCTAGTGCGTAGTAACGCTGCCTACGAAGCTGAAGGTCCTGGTTCGAATCCCGGTAAGGGCAAATATTTGTGTGATGAGCATGACTATTTGTTTCTGAGTCTTGGATATTTTCTATGTATATAAGTATTTATATCTATTATATATATCGTCGTCTAGCACCTATAACACAAGCCTTATTGAGCTTACTATAGGGCTAGTTCGATTTGTGTAAGAATGTCTCCTAATATTTATTACTTATTTATTTAATACAGGGAACAATCTGAAACTATATTTTGTAATTTACAAACATTATCGTGGATAAGTATGCCATTTTTAAAAATACTGTCACTACCGTTAATTTTCTTTTACGAGTAAATAGGCAAGTAATTACTTACTAAACATAATATTGAGCATGTTAACATATTTCGACGCCGACGCGCTGCCTCGAAGGAACAGGAAAGTGATCCGTCCGACAGCCTGGATTAGGTACCTATCTATTATTTTGAAAATCAGAGCAAGAAGATTAGAAATATCGTGCGTTATTCATGCGATTTCAAACAAAACCATTTTCAAACGCAAAAACATTAGTATAATGTTAGCAACGCACTGAATGATCGAAATAAGTAAAACTAATAAGGTACCGTCGCTTAATACCTAAGGGCCCACCTTAATTTCAAAGCCTTATAAATCACTTACAGTATTCTACATTTTCGATCTATCCGTAATTTTAATCCCGTTCCTCATACTTTGGCTGAACGCGCGGAGAGCGCCATGGTGTTACTCATATTGTTCAAATTTGTTGATACATTTATTGAAATTACGCCTGAATACGAAATTTGCGCATATAAGTTCTCATATTAGAATATATTTATTATTTATGCTTGTTCTTTTGGTATACGTTTCGTGAATATCTATCGTAGTCCGGTTATAAATTACTAGCTTTTGCCCGCGACTTCGTACGCGTAGAATTCGTTTCACTACACAAATTGTTGTTATTTTACCCCCTCTAGAGATTATTTTCTTTTTCACGCTATTTATAATTAAAACTAAAAAAAAATACTTTGCTTACGGTCTAGTATATTGTCAGACAATAAAGCACCTAAGCGAAAAGCTTACAAAAATACTGAAACTAAAAAAATAAGTTGGCCGCTTCGCCGCTGCTACTTATTCCAATATACTTCTATAAACTATATTGTATGATTTATTTCGTTCTGCTAAAACATGTAGATTTTTAGATTTAGACACACGTGAGCAAGCTACATACAACTGCCCGTGAGAAAAACATGCCTAAATGTAATCCCGCTACTTTTAAGGTTTGACCCTGCGATTTGTTAATTGTCATTGAAAACGCTACTTTTAAAGGGAACTGTAGTCGTTTAAAGTTAAATGGCAAGTTATTAGGTATAATTGGAATGAGTATATCTTCTCCTTTCGCTTCACCAGTTAAGATTGTGCCCTTTACTATATATTTTCCCAATTCAGTGACCCGTAATCTTGTTCCATTGCACAATTTTGGTGCATCTAAGTTGCGCATTAACATTACGGGTACGCCTACTTTTAATTCGAGTTTGTGGGAAGGCACCCCGGATAGCTCCAGAGAGTTTAAGAAGTCAACCGGGTAACTGGTGCTGACGTCGGATGTCAATACTGTATCTATGGAGTTGTAAACTGTTGTTTCGGTTGATATTTTTTCCAAGATTTTTTTATTTATTTTTGATACTGTCTCATTTTTTGGTGCCAGTACGGTTCTTTCACACAACCAATTTTCATCCAGAATATTTTGTTGCAGATTCGGAAAAACTTGAGCAATAAGCTCGTCTTCCGAATCCACAACATGACAAAATTGGTTGGTGAATAGAATCATACCTTCATCATCAGTTTTTAATCGACCGTCGCCTATCTCAAGCAATTTTTGAGCGTACGCACCTGACTCTACATCATCAAACAGCTGGACTCGCATGTTTGTCGTGAGATGGAACTTTTCCACCTTGGTCCACACGCGTGATGCTTTCAGACAGTAGCTGACTTATATAAATATGTCGCCTTCTAGTAAACAGTACAGTTTTATTTTAAAAACACTGATATTGTAATTATAAAAATCATTAAAAGATAATGTAACCTTCAGAAACTACTTGCCTATAATACGTAGTCTAATAGCGATGAACACTTCGCAACAATGACCAAAGTTAAGCAACGTCGAGTGAGGTCAATATTTGGATGGGTGACCGTTTTTTTTCATACAAATTCTCAAACGCCTTTTGACCCCCTTAGGGAATGAATTTTCAAAAACGCAGAAATTAGTTTTCTAATATTTTGATATAAAACCAATCTACGAAGTTTCAAGTTTCTATTTAAAAAAAAAAAATTAAGTCCCATACAATCTTTGGTTCCTTATTCCACCCTCTGAAGTAATTATATCTAAAAAAACGGCACGCTATGTTCTACTCCGAGGTATAAACAACAATATTAGAAAGTTTCAATAAAATCGGTTCGCATATTTTTGTTTAATTTGTCCTCAAAGCCTTAGCTTTTGTAGCGAAGAATCGTTGTCGCTACGGGATACCAAAAGATGGCGCTGGTGATGTGTTTTTAAATCGGTAATTCGCGAACTCTGTCTACGATACCTAAACTCCATCAAACTCTTTTTTATACGTTCTCATATGGTTTGGCAGAGTTTAAACGCATAGAAAAATCGGAAGAATTACCTACTACGGCTAAAATATGCCTGGAAATGTGTGAAGCTCTGCATCGCACTATTGAAGTTTTTAACGTTAGTTGTATAAATACAATTTCCGTCGATATTAATGTATTATGTATCTTTGACCACATGGATTTCCATATAGACACTGTTTCACATTTATAATATTAGTGTGATTAATAGTTAAAAGACAAAGCAATTCTGCCATTTTGACGTTACTGACAGCTTACAGAGGCGGCGATATATATATTAGAAAAAAAAATGAAAAATTTAAAGAGGTCAAATATTTCGGAAAATTAATAAACTGTCAAAGTTGCGTCAAAACTATCCTAAGCGGAAGCCAGAATGTACCTATAAAAAATGTTTCATGTTTTTCCGTTCATGGGAAACTAAGATCATTCGTGACAGAACAATGTATAAAATGATACTGGCTGAATCTTTTTTTTAATTTAGAGATTTATTATAAGTGGAGATAATAATAATAATATGTACACTCGCGGTCAAAGAAACCGGGTCAGTACGAAAATCTGTAATATCTCCTAAAATAATAAAGCTAGGGACATTAATTAAACTGCATATTGTAGATAATTTTATACTGAATTAAATAACGTCAAATGGTGGAATCGTAATTCTTTTGTTTAATAAAATTACATAGGAAACAAAAAATCAACCAATTTTACGTACAAAAATAAGCAGTAGGTACTTCACATACAACACAAAAAATAAAAATTAATACTTCGTATTGCCTCCTCGGGCTCTTCTTACAGCTTCTAGACGATTCGGCATGCTGTTTATTAAGTTCTTTATGCGTTCTTGCGGGATATTGTCCCATTCTTCCACTAACTCCTGTTTCAGGTCTCTAAGTGTAGCTGGGGCGGGGTTTCGAGCTCTTACACGCCTCCCAAGCTCGTCCCATACATGCTCAATCGGATATAAGTCCGGACTCCTCGAGGGCCAGTTCATACAGTTGATACCAACCTCCAAAAAATAATCTCTGACAATTTGAGCTGTGTGTGGCCTGGCGTTGTCATGCATAAACATAGAATTTCCATCCATATTAACTAAGTATGGGCCGACATGCTCATTAAGAATCTCTTCTACATATCTTGCACTCGTTAATGATCCATTTTCTATTAAAACTAACTCCGTGTGACTCTCTGAAGAGATTCCAGCCCAAACCATAACTGACCCACCGCCGAACGCCACTTTTTCCTCAAAACATGCTGGAATAAAACGTTCACCAGGCCGTCTGTAAACTCTTTGCCGGTCATTTGCATAGAGCATAAATCTAGATTCATCGGAAAACAAAATTCTTGCCCAATCTTCGTCACCCCAGTATCTGATATCGCGGGCATAAAGTCGTTTTGGGCCATTGGCCGGCCTATGAGGGGTCAAATTGGCTTCTTTGAGCCGCCGCCTGACAGTCCGCTCGCTGATGCCGTCCCTTCGGGTCTCTAAAAGCTGATTTTTCACTTCAACTGCTGTGAGGTGCCGATTTCGGAGCATGGTTGTAACAATAAATCGATCTTCTCTAGTTGTAGTACATCTTGTTTTGCCAGGTCCTGGTCTTCTAAGGTTCTGCCCAGTTTGTATGTAACGTTCGAGGACTCGCTGCACTGTAGAAAGTGACACACCTGTTCTTCTCGCTGTATACCTCTGACTTCATCCTTCTTCTAACATAGTGATGATACGAGTACATTCATATCGTGTTAGCTGCATGATAGACATTCAAGAATGACCACAAAATAAAACAATGATAGCCTTTTATCATAGTTCTTTGACAGATTGAAAACAATTGCTTAAAAACAAGCAAAAGTAAAACGAACGCAATTTCAAATAAGTACCTAATTGGTCTTTTTTTTTCAATTAAACCTTTTTCCAGTTACTACGTAGAATATTGAAGGTTGCATTTAGTAGGATATTAAATTCTCTATAAAACAGAGATAGTTTCATGCATATACGACCAACGATTTATTAGTACATTGTTTAACGAGGGCCGTAAGTGGAATATTGCTAACGAGAGTGTATCAGAAGCCCGACGCCGAAGGCGGAGGGCTTTTGATGACTCGAGTTTGCAATATTCTTACGCCCGTGTTATACACAATGTTTTTCATCACATTTGCGAGGAAATAAATAACAACAAAAGACAGAAAAATGTAAGTTTCATACAGCAGCACCAATCAAAAATTGACAACTTCACTTCCAGATCAGTGCTAGTAGAGCGCGCAGTTCAATATTTCAACCAATCACAGAGCAGTATTCTTGCGGGGCGGGGCGTCGTGACCAACTAGATTTTTTTATTCAACCAATCACACAGCAACCAGATTTGCTTAAGCCAATCAGAGGGTTCTATTATTTAAAAAAAAAACCATAACGCCCATGGGCGTAATATAGCCCATTACAGCTCAGTACGCTTGCGTATAATAACACCATTTTCGAGCAAGTGTGATGAAAAAATTATTGTATAATATTTATTAAAGCAAAAAATCTTTAGTCAATAAATATTTAGTTAAATGCCCGCAGGGTGGCCAGCGGGTGCGTCTCACGAGATATAACAACAAAATATGTAATTTCATATTAATAACGATCACAAGATATAATGATATAATGAATGTTAGGTATAAGATCAAAACCAATACTTTTATAAGGAACTATCTTTTGCCCGTGGCTTCGCCCGCGTAGTAAAGGTAAGTTTAACCGTCTACATAAAAGGTACATCTCAGTTTGACCTGTATGTTCCAATTGAATTGCAATTTGACACAAATACTTTCAAGAATTTTCATGTCCACAATGTAAAATTTCAAAATCGATGCCATTTTCGTAATTAACGTCCCAAAAAACCATAAAAACGCCACCCATATTGATATTTAGACATTGCAACCCCATCGCACCCCAACAGGGGAGATGGTATTTCACGTCCGCCACGTTGGATTTTAGAATCGTTGTTATTTTCGTAAACAGCGACCAACGACCCGATAAACCATAGAAACAATACCCATGTTGATTTTCAGACATTGTCACCACATTTCCCCTTTTAGGGGTTGAATTCTCAAAAAACCTGAAACATGTGTTTACTCCTGTGAAGTTTCGAATACTCTTACTTAATTTGTTTCCCCATACAAACTTTAGACCCCCATTTCACCCGCTTAGGGGGTGAATTTTAAAAAAATCCTTTTTGAGTATTATGGATTCACCGAAGACAGTAAAAAGAGCCTTAAACATAAATTTTCCAAGTTTAAATCACAAATGAAAGATAGATGGATAAAAGCACAAAGTACTGAAGAAGTATTCCTGAAAAATTATCAGACATGGTTGGAAGGAACTATTGAAATTCCAATTGAAACATCTAATCGGCATTGACATCCATGTAAATCATATAGACTATATTAAATATTGACAGTAATTTAATTATACTATGTTTTTATTTATTTATCAATATTTTTATGTAAAATAGAAACCGTTTTATCATTGTTCTTTTTTTTAAGTATAATTTTTAAGTTTTTTTGTATATTTTTAAAAATAATAAATGAATTAAATTAAGTACAACGCATTTTAATTATATACCCCAATTTAAATTATATTAGAAGCAAAAATGTTTTTGGCCGCCTAAATCGGTCAAATCTACGTATGTGCGAGGTATTTAAATTTAAACCCGGAAAAAGGTAAGTGTTTTGAAGTTTTGTAATTGATAATGTCGGGTCTTCTTATCATCGGGCGGGACTGCCATATTATGTAAGTAGATAAAAGTATCGCAGGACGCTAGTTACTTAATTCAATATGCCTAACACCTAAATCCCAATCCCTCGTCTAAACCACGTCCCAATCTTAAGCCTTGGTTTTAACTAAAACTTAACTCCCTAATTTGCGGATGTCAAAATTGTTAATAATTAAAAAAAGACCTTGAGATTTAAAATTATAGGTTCACATGATAAGCACAAATCCATACGATGGGTTAATCTATCTGCCTAGCTAGTACGGTCGCTTTTATGTCGGACATAAACATAAATAATTTGTCCCTCTCACTTACGTACTTGCTAGTAAGGGACGAATGCTTTATATCCGACATAAACCCGATCAGCCTAGCTAGAGATAGGCAAAGGCATACTATTCTAAATGCTTTTTATGCAAAATGCACAAATTTGGTCTTATTGAATAATGAAGCCAATCTGTTAGTAAAAACCGGCCAAGTGCGTGTCGGACCACGCAAAACGAAGGGTTCCGTGCCTATTAAAAAGGTCGTATCGTCATAGAAATCTTACGGCACTTACGTCCTTTTCTTTGAGGAAGGCAGTTTCTCAGCAATATCTCGGAAACCTTTCATCCGATCTTGTTCAAAACAATTTTCGGTGAATGAACTTAATAAGCGCTGTGTCCATGAATTTTTTCATATTTTTAAAATACACCGTTCAAAAATTAGAGGGGGGGGACAGAATTTTAGTGACTTTCGGGGCGATTATCTCTGACTGTATTCACTTAATCAAAAAAATTCCCTAGAAACCTTATATTTATTTTGAAAGGCCTATCGATTCATGTGCCACACGTGGGCACAAGATGAAAAAAATTTTTTTGACTTTTAGTTTTATGTATGGAGTACACCCCTAAAAAAATTTTTTTTAGTAATTTTAATTACAAAACTTTGTAGCGGCTAACAAAATACACCTATCTTCAAAATTTTATTCAAATGCACCTTATAGTTTTCGAGTAAAATGCCTGTGACATACGGACAGACGGACAGACGGACATGACGAAACTATAAGGGTTCCGTTTTTGCCATTTTGGCTACGGAACCCCAAAAATCAATTTTCCCTGAGAGTAAACACAACTATAAGTCTGATGAGAAAGTGCCTTATTTAAATGCTTGCCCTTTATTTGAGTTGGGGCCATCTCGCACCTGAGAGCGGGGCTTAAGGAAAGGATGCTAAATAAATATTTTCCAAATGGAAGGGATAAAGGGGCACGCTTCAGCGATAACTTTCTTCGCCGGGCGTATTCTGACCGGGGAAACATCAACCATCAGCCAATTTAATGTGTACTTGTGTCGTGCCAATAACCGCACATGGTATCAGCATACACGCATGGCACGAGGAGGAATACTGATTGTAAAGACAGAACTGTAGAAAATGATGTGTCTCAATTAATTATAAAAAACCGGTCAAGTGCGAGTCTGACTCGCGCACCGAGGGTTCCGTACGAAATATCATACAACACACCCGTCTTGCCCCACCTCATGAGTACCTACAGCGCCATTTATCGGTGCATTTTGTTACTAACTTGCGCGACCAAGGATATCGGCACAGAATAGTATAATAGTATTACATAATATCGGTATGTACAGTAAGGGAAATGTATTCACATACCACCGTAGAACCCTGTCGCAATTGACATGCCGCCGTCACTCAAACCTCAAACTCGAGTGGTATGTCACCTTATTGCGATAGGGTTCTACGGTGGTGCGTTAATACATTTCCCTTACGGTATGTTGGTTTTTTTGCGATAATTCTTTATCAAATGAATTCATTTCGATAATTCTTTTTTTATTTGCTAGAAGGTACTTTCAGAACACTTTCATACGAATTTCAAGGAAAAAAATTAAACACAGAAGTATTAAATTACAAACAAAATTAACATATGATTTTTGAAGAATAAAAAAAAATTACGCTAGATAGAGGTCTCGTTATACTTTTCCGGTAATATTCACGTTAATAGTAATAATATATATAATTTTAAAAATTTTCGCTTGGTTAACTTCGGAGATAAGGGGGGAATGGTATTTTTTTCAACATTTTTCTTTATAAATCAAAATTTTACCATCGTAGAAAAAAAAAAAACTGTTTTAGAATGTACAATTCAAGCCCTTTCAAATGATACCCCACTTGGCCTACTAACTAGACTTTGAATTTTTGCCCCCCCTTTTATCCGCCCTTTTGTATACAAATTAAAAGTATATATTAAAATTTTTCATTTTCCATACACGAGGATTAACTTTGTTTACAACTATTCCAAATTTCAAATCAATAGCATTAGTAGTTCCTGAGATATTTGACTTTGTGACAGACAGACAGACGGACGAAGTCGCAGGGTTCCGTTTTTACCTTTTTGGTCCGGAACCCTAATAAACGTAAAACGTTTAATGTCATGTAAACGTATTTGTCAATAAATAAATAAATATACCCACATAATAAAAACAGTGGTGGAAAAACAATTTAAAACGACCGTTCAGTTTTAGGTACACATTTAAATAACTCAAAGAGCAAACTCAAAGTGTGTCTATATGCCTCCAATACGAGTGCACGCCACTGATCCTTGTATGGTTTCTCACCAGTCACCACACCAGCTTGGAGTTCGCGTCATCCTGTAGACTGTTCTCGACTCCCATTCACTCTAGATATCCGAGCCATTGATTAATATATGTATAAACAAAAATATACGTATCACTTACAGACTAGTCCAACACGTGATATGTACAACAAAAAGACATTAAAATTAAAATAAAAAATTATCCTAGTATATTATAAAATATGCGAAAGTTTGGATGTTTAGAAGTTTGGATGTTTAGATGTTTGAATGTTTGTTACTCATCACGCTTAAACGGCTCAACCGATTTGGATGAAATTTTGCAGATAGTTTATAGCCTGGATTAAAATAAGGGATAGTCCCGGGTCCACGCAGACGGTAGCTAGTACACAGTCATACTATACTTTATATTTAAGAAAAACATAATTGCCTGCTTGCGGGTCTTGTAAACTCAGTCAGACAGAGTGCAATTAAATAAGTCAGTTTTAGTAAAGCTGGTTTAGTATGTTTATGGCCCGGACAATTGGCGCATTAGCGAGCAGGTTTGGTCGTTTCGTTACTCCGATGATATTCGGTTCCGCAATAAGGTGCGTTCATATGCATGTTCTACGCTCTCATTTCACGTTCTTCCGGATTCTCCAACTGCCATCGGGTCTCTGAGTTGGGCCGAGCATTTTGCAAAGGGTCTTTCTTTCCGCCACCAAACGTTTCTTCTCATCCCTGAGTGACAGTGTCTGAAGCCTGGACAGAACTACATCAAGAAGAATAATTTGAGATATGTTTTATTTAAATAGATACAAGACATTATATATCTAGGCAAATGCTCGTAGGTATTACCCACTGTACCTACTTAACGCACATCTCAGGGGTAATTATGTAGCTTTACGAACGAGCGTTAGGACAATCAATTATCATTTAGATCAATACAAAAATAACATTTAGATCTACCTAAAACGTTACGCAATCGATCAGTTGGTCGAGATGGCAAAGAGCATCTCACTTGGCACGAACACAAACGTGGCGTGCATGTATAGAATATGTGAGGGTACTTGTAAACACGATTTCTCAAATCACGCGATGCAATCTCAACAAATTGTACAATTTCAGAGTTGTGTCGCCAGAAAACTATTATCCTGCCGCACGATGTGTTTCCTATACCTACAATTTGTCAGTGCATTTAAATTTAGCGCAATCTTCTCCCACTCACTTTGTGTTGCCAACAATACAAAAGTGTAGGTACTCTTTATTACAATAAAAATAAAACCTCACACAAACGAAGCAGTTACAAAGAGAAACAAAACAGTAACATGTAGGTACGTAGAGGCAGAATTAGGCAGCCTTATCGCTAAAGAGTGAGATCTTCCAGACAACCTGTAATTTCTCTTGTTTAAAGGAGAAGGGGCACTTTTGTATGTACACATATGTTTAAATTGTAAGTACATACAGTCAGCAGCAGAAGTAGCTAAGCGGGCCGGGTGTTCAAAATAACCTACACACGCTCTTAATTTCTTAAGAATAAAGTCGTGTGCAGGTCATTTTGAACACCCGGCCCGCTTAGCTACTTCTGCTGCTGACTGTACAAAAGTGCCCCTTTCGTACCTCGTAACGTAACCATTATGTATGCATTTACCTAATATTTCATTGTATAGCACCAGTATTATATTGCGTACAGTTATCGAGTTATTCGTGAAAGTACCTACGTTACGTCCTTGATGGTAGTTATTTTAACAAACTGCATGATTGTATTTAGTTTGAGTAATGAGTAAATTATAATTATTTTTAAAGATCTATCAGCGTGACAAGAATAGTCCCCCAGGACGCGAACAGGGAAGCCAGTTTGCGTAGGTTCCGACAACATTTCTAATTAAGGAATTTGTTGCTAATAGCTACACTTTGTGTTGCAGTTCGTGTATAAGTTGTGCCATGATTATATTATACATGTATGTGTAATATATGTATTATGCTATTTCAAATCTGCCATATTGCCAAAACGAGCCAAGCGAAGCGCAGGGGCAGGCACTACCTACCTTTTCTCGAAGCGATTCGTCGTTTTTTTGAACCCTCTAACTTGTGTTTGGATTATACCAGATAAACTAAATTCTCGGGATACCTATGCTGTCAATAGTAAATTTATTATACATATAAAGTTTCAATTCCATAGCTATTATAGGGTGGACCATAACTCTTTTTACATTTCAAACTAAAATAAAATGAAAACTAATTATATCAGATGAAAACCGTTTATTAATTATGAAAACACTTGAATAGGGTTTTTTTTTTTTTTTTAATTACGTCATCCATATGTGATCCTTCATTATTTTGGCATTGCCGTAACCTGGAGCGAAAATTTTCAGTGACGGCCTGACAAGTGTTCCGAGAAATGTGGACCAAAAGTCCGTTAACTTTTGAATCGGTAGCTGCGTCGGGGAGCGGTGGCGGGGTAAGGCGGCGGGGTTACGAAATGCAAGAGCGGCCAATGGGAATTTAGTGCCATGGCGTCCTTCACCTTCCCGCCACCGCTCCCCGACGCAGCTACCGATTCAAAAGTTAACGGACTTTTGGTCCACATTTCTGTGCCAAGACTCCCTAGCTCATATCAGCGTTAAAAAGATATCAGATCGCAAGTAGCGCCAAGCTTCCTACTCCACACGGCTTAACTCTACCAGCCACGCTCTACAAATTCTATATCTTCTTGGCAATCACTTTACATGTAATGTTTTTGATGGGTTATTAATAAATGAGATTACAATCAGTTCATTATATTAATTGTTGATTTACATTAATTAATAAAAATAAAAATGTATCACTGATTAAACTAAACTTAAAACTAAGTGTCAAACAACCCGCGCCGCGTCCCTCCAGGTGCAAAGGTGCCCATCACGCTAGCCGCATTGCCGCGCTGAACAGCCCTCCTATTCTGTAACCTGTTTAAGCTCACCTCAACGCTCACCCACAAATATATCTTGACACCGCGATGCGTAGTAACTAAACGTAGGCAGAGGTCTAGTTTCGTAACGGGTGACCGGCGGGGTATCCAGTCCTCTTATTAATTACTTTCAGGATGGTAAGAAACACTTTCCACGCTAGCCGATATAACTATCATCTACCAAATGAAAATTTTACAATCTAAGCGCCATAGAACAAACTAAATTTCTGCAGCAGCAAGCCACATGGGCTGCCGGCCACCCACAAGAATTCCAGAGCAGCAAGGCGCTGACGAATCTTCGCATGTTTACTGGCCGGCCACGTGTAATTTTGAGTGGCTTTTGTAGCAGTCCACGTGGGTAGCCAGCGTACCATAAGTAGCCATCCATGTTCGTGACCAATTTTGCTGATCTTGATAAATTAAAGCAGGCCACCAAAATTAGTGCTCTTTTTCGGAGATCTATATCTAATTTTCACGCGCAAACGCGTTAATCGTTGCAATACACCGCTATGATACCGCTTTAATTATTTTGGTGGCTAAATGCAGGAAAGATAAATTACCTCCTTTTGTATTGAAGGAGGTAATTTATCTCATTTTTTTACTATAGCTACGTCTCTATGACTTGCGATCTGATATATTTTTAACGCTGAAAGCTATATGAGCTAGATTGTCTTGGCAATCACTTTACATGTAATGTTTTTAGTGAGATATTAATTACTTTCAGGATAGCAAGAAATTGTAAGAAAATAGTTCTTTACTCGAGTCTACACAAACGTAATTCAGATGTCATGTAAGTAAGACGACATGTTCAGGTGTTCTGAGACTTTGCATTCACAATTTGTTTAACAAAATATACCATTAAATTTTACATATCTAGTAGTAGTAATCGCATGAATTCATACGTAATATGAAGAAAAGAAAATCTCCGCTTTCTCAAGTTGTTTTTAATAAACCTAGGTACTTAGTTTTTAATTTTTACGATACCTCTTTCATTTTACTACGGAACCCTTGTAAAGTGATTTTTATAAACTTCAGTTAAGTTTTAAAACCTTTTCCAACACTTAAGTGAATTAATTTCTGATCTCTGTGAAGACAATGGATAGGCAGAAATTGTTTTACTCTTTAGTCGGTTTTCAACTAATTACCGCAAGGATTGTCGCTGAGTGAAAAATAATCGCGTCATTAGAGCATTCCTACTTAGATATTTTTTTACCATTAAGTACGTAATTAAAGCACATTTTTAACTTTTCTCCTTTGCGTTCTTAATGTAATTTGATATGGAACTTTATTACTATTGTTGAAAGATTCTGTTATACTCATACTTTCGTAGTTCTAAAGAATCTCAGTAGGTAGGCATTAGGAAATAAATAAAAAATGGTACCTAACAAAACATGAAAGATAAAAGTATGCCTTAATTGAAAAAAAGAAAGAAAAGAAAAAAACATTTATTCGTGAAAACAAACTGTATAGACACAATACACACAAACACATTTACCATTGTCATACCTAGTTACTTACTTTTCTAGAAATGCTCATTAATGCTTTGACTTTTTCCTCCGTCACATTGCAATAATGAAAGCCAATCCGCTTTTTAAGTTAGGTTACCAATAACCTGAATACAGGTTTGCAGATTTTCATTTAAAACGAAAAATTACCATTTATCAAAAGGCGGTAAAAAGTAACGCCGCCTGCGTTACGCCGTGATAAATTTTTGTAAGGTCCGAAAATAAACTGCTTCTGCCAAACTCCTAATGAGAGTGAGTAATGAAAAACGATATTTATATTTTGTAATAAAGAGGGCTCAACCCTAACAATGGAGTAAATCCGCAGCAGGCCTATCTTCGCCGTACATCTTGTAGGCAATAATTTTGCCCAGATTATTTTTCACTCGTGGCAGCGAGTTTTAATGTCTTTTGAAATAAAATTAAATTTGTCTCACCGCTTCCGCTCTGTTCATTAAGGGGCCGTTCATATCGCTTTTACAAAGACATTTAATAATAGTTATTTGTTATACAAGGCTGCAAAGTAGTTGTTTGGCGCAAGTGTTTGTATTGAAAGCCGAGCTAGCGAAGGATTGGAAGATTAAATCATGAGCGAAGCGAATCTTCTTATCTTATCTAGATGAGGGCCCTTTCGGATACAGTTCGACCCAGTGAGATATTTTGTGCATTTGCCCCCTCCTCAGTTAGTAGGATGTTGACGTCGAGTAAATGTCATTATTTGGCATTTGCTGTTGTTGAAGTGAAGTTTATTCGCGATGTTCATTGGACCCGGTCAAGATCCTGCTGTAGAAGTAGGCAATCGGACTCCTGCTTGATCTCCATCACCAGTTTGAGGTCGTCTGCGTATAATAAGCATTTGGCATACTGGAGGTTGCTCACGAGATCATTTACCATAATAAGAAATAGTAAAGGTCCGAGAGTTGACCCCTGACACACTCCAGAACGTGTGTGATATGGAGAGGAGACAAACGGCCCGTACTTAACAAATTGTGATCTGTCTCTCAGGTAGTCAGCGAAGAATGTGAGCAATTCGGAATTAAACCCCATATACCTAAGCTTAAGCAGCAGTACGTCGTTGTCAACTGTGTCAAATGCTTTCCGGAAGTCGAGGTATATGACTACTGCTTGCATTCCACTGTCAAGACACTTACTAATATAGTCGACGTGGATCAGCAAGTTAGTGTTAGCTAATCTACCGGACCTAAAGGCGTGCTGTGCGTCACAGATGTAGGTATGGGTCGATCTGACGGTATATTTCCTTGTGCAGAATACTCTCGAATGTTTTAGCTGCTGAGTTAAGCACCGCAATCGGACGATATCCATCCACTTTGACTTTATCTTCCGTTTTAGGAATGGGTGTAACACGTCATCACCGTTGTTACGTGTTCTTCCATCTCTTTCACGCATGCATGGTAATATGGAGGGTCAGAATATAAATATGGCTGACGGTTCCGGTCAGCTCAACCGCCACAACGCCCGAGACCGCCAACACCAGAGCCTGGACGAGTTTATCGGCCAGCTTGCGAGCAAGATGTTCGCCAGAGCCGACGCCTCCCGCCACCCGCTGCTTCAGGGCATTGCGCCGCTTCACGCGCGCCCCCCTGACACCCGACGGCGACGAGTCCAACCACGCGAGCTCGTGCCGCCCTCCGTGAGCCCCGGTTCTGCCCCCAGGATTCCACCACGCCGCTGATAGGCCAACGAAACCCTCCACCATGCCGCAGATAGTCCAACTTGACCTCCAAGTCAAGAATGCCAACATCCTCAAAGAAATAAAACCCAAGATGACAAAACAATTACCGGCTTAAGTAATAAGCTGCTGAAAAAAACGTAGACTAAAAGCACGAAGAAAGTGCTGACAAATCCTCCGCCTCACTCCAAATTGGAGTGAGAGTCGATGTATCGAATGGATGGACGGCTCATTTGCTCAGTGGACGTTGCGCAAGCAAGCAACGTCTCCTGCCAGCGTCTCCTGATGATGCCTCGTAGAGAGGCGAAACACGTGTCGAAATTTTATCATTATTGGTGGTGGTTTACTGTAATTATTTTTTGCACGAGCGGCGGGATATGAATATGAACCGCATGTAAAAATACGCAAATGAGAAGCACCCTCTCATCATCGCCAATAGACCTGGCCCCGTAGCATGGTTGGCCTTGTCACGCGATAGGTGATAGGATAGAGCGTGCGTCGCTGGCTGACACCGTTCGATAGAACGAGACGACGCCCCTATCTTGTCACTTGTCGCGTGATAAGGCCAACCATGCTACGGCTCCTGGACGTTTTTTTAGCAGAATAGCAAAGGAATATTGTTCGTGTATTTAATGCTTAATACACAGTCAAAAACATTGATAAGGACATTTTTTCTAATGAATCCCATGAAGGGGTTAAGATGGGGGTTGAAAGTTCACATAAGTAATGTGTGATTTTTAATGATAAACTGTGGCCAGGAACATGAAAGCAGGAGAGCAGGTTTCTTTTATAATATGTAGATCTATCCAGAAATATATTTTTTTAAACTTGCCCCTAAAGGGGTAAAATAGGAGTTGTACTGAGAAGACGTTCATTTAAAAACTATGAAATTTGAAAGTTCGGATATGACGACGAAAGGTCATTCATAGGGGACGTTAGTAGTATTAGGCCGTTGCCGTCGTAACAATTCAACAATTATTGCAAAAATTACACTTACTACGCGGGCGAAGCCGCGGGCAAAAGCTAGTATAATATTATATATTATTTTGATTTCTTTTTCTTCTTAGAGTGCTTGCTGGTAGTGAGGATCAGATGACCGCTAGTGACACGCAGGGATCGGAACCGGTTTTTTCAAAAGCCCCCGAAGTAGTCTAATATTTTGAATTATTTTAGGCTCTTAATGTAGGACTCTATCATGTATTTAGGTAACATTTTCGTATTATTAGACAGCCTGATCAAAAATGATATTATAAACCAAAGAACGAAATTGAACGAAATAAAACCGGTATTTTTGTATGGTGAAAATACCGGTATCCGATCCCTGGTGACACGATTACCCGCAATGTAACTGGTATATAATACTCGTACATGCAGGTGTTCCTCATGTGTTTTATGGGCACACGCAGATTGCACTGGCTGGGAGTCTGCCAAGGGATAATATATTTTCGATTTGTATTAGATTTTTGTTTGATCCTTATTGCCCGCACAAGGTGACCACTGTTTTTTTTAAATCTTATATTTGCCAAAATTGATTATTAATTTGATGACAATTAAGTAGATTTTGTTATGAGGCGGTTGCGATAAAGATTTCGTTTTTTTTTAATTCTCACTTAAGTTGTTTACTAACCATTTATGGACTTTAGTCTGAATTAAACGGTTTTTATATTTTATTTTTATTTATTTTATTGAAGTGACTCCTATTATCCCTTTCTACCCTACTCCAATAAATTATCATGAAATTAAAACAATGCCCGATTTATTACATCATCAAATGAAACGCGAGTGATTATTTCCGATGCTGTAAGTTGAAACAGAATTCGCGGTGAAATAAAGGAAAAAGTCGTTCCGTAAATGGCCGGTCATGTTCGACAACGTTTCGTTCGTGACCCAATTAAACCCGGCTCTCATTTCGAAACTTGAAAGGACCTCCCAATTTTGAAATACAATGATTGCTGATGAATTTGAAACAGCTAGGATGAATGGTACTAAGGCATGCGACTTTCAATCTGAGGTCGTGGGTACGAAACCTCGTACCACTGGGTTTTTAAAAAAAAATGTACCTAATATTATTTTACAGTTCACATGGTGTTACTTTTCCGCACGAGTGCGGAAATGAGCACTTTCCGTGCATATGTTGAAACTTTAAAGGGTCATATGTACTGTAAAACGTTGTACGATACACGTGCAAATAGGTAATTCGCAACTCGTGTCGATTTAAAACACTCCCTTCGGTCGTGTTTTAATTTATCGCCACTCGTTGCGAATTTCCTATTTTCTGCACTTGTATCGTAAATAACTATTATATTAACTTCGATGAAAAAGACACCGTGAGGAAACCTGTAATCGCAACAAGGTCTAGTTTTCCCTCTGAGTTGAAAGGTGACGTTCGTTTTCGTTAAACTAACTAGTACACTACACCTTTCGTACGTACGTAGTGTGAGAAAGCCTTTAATAATATCGATATGAACAGCACTGGTCAAACTATGGCCATACTTGTGCATTTTCACCTGTCAGTTTAGTTAGCGTAATTGGGAATGGATGAAAGTATCAGAAGTTCCTGATTATTTTTTTGGTGATAGGAATAACCTTCCTTAGCACCAGAAAATGTTGCAGACTTTACAGCTGTAAAGTTTGCATTTTTTTCTGGTGCTAAGGAAGCACCTGGAAGGACGCAGCTGCGTAATAATTTTTTTTTTAAAAATATAAACAGTTTCCTCATTTACGTTTTGGGTTTAGGACGGCTAATAAGACATTTTCCTTTTCTTTAAAAAAAATTGTAATTAAAATATCTGACCCTGGCAATGAAAATATAGCTGCTGCAGCTGTCAATATCATTGCCATTTTTTGTAATATGAGACAGATCAAGGAAAGTGTCTTATTCGCCGTCCTAAACCCAAAACGTAAGCGAGGAATCTGTTTATATTTTTCAAAAATAATTGACACAGTTGAAAAGTCTGCAACTTTTCTTCTAATGCTAAAGAAGGTAAAAAAGGCTCTTCTGATATTTTCATACATTCCCAATTGTGGATTCTATTTTAGAGTAAATACTTACTTAATTGTTCCTCTCGTCACACAGAGGTTTAATTGGTGAAGTGCACAACACTTTCTTGAATGCATTATTGAGTAGTTTTTAAAACGAACCCTTTAGGTAATTTGCCGATTTGTTTGCCCGACGCCGCCCCTTCATGTCATGTTCTAATGTAAATAATGAACGACGTAAGCTTTTAGGAGGACAATCACAAGTATACGTTTGGTATTCCAATTTGATTTCAATGTTTCGCGCACTCGCTTCCACCCGCGCCGGGCTGACTCGTCAGAGCGAGCGTGGAAGCGTTGAAATTAAATTGAAATGCGACATGTCATGTCTCAAATTGACCACTAGGCTGTGTTTAGGTTGCTGTAATAAAGTTGCTTTGTCGTATCCGGCCGTGTATACAAGCCTTCAATTAGCAGTGTCTTAGGCGGGAGTGAACGTTACAATTTGATTTTGATTTCTGATGTGTGCGACAATAGATAGGCACTTATGCCAAGAACATTAATAGTTATAATTATAGAATACAGACAGACACATTTAGATGAGCTTGGAACTTATCTCTAAAAAAATTATCTGTTGAATACTTAGCAAAAGTTTTGTTAGGTGATTTTATAAGTTTTTGTAGTACCAAAATAAACATTAATAACATACCTGCGCTGCGAGACTATAGTCGCGCATACCTACTTTATTATTGATTTTTCATCGGAATGTTACCTTTCAAATCTACCCAAAATCGTCTACACAAGAAGAGTAAGCGACAATTTTCAAAACAACGACCGCACTCCTGCCTTTTATTTATTTAAGCTTTTATTATTCCATATTGTTAGTGTTTTCTAAATCTAAAAGTTGTATAATTTTTTTTACCACAAAATATATGTATATTCTTATATGGACTCTATTGAGGTAAAAGCCTCCTCCATCCTATGCCATGTTTATCGGTCTTTAGCTAACTGCATTCAGCTAGGTCCGGCGACCTCAGTTATGTCACCTGTCCAACGTCTTCGTAGTCTACCTTTCCTTCTTTTGCCTTTCGGCCCTGACCATTTTGTTGCTTCCAGTGTCCATCTTTTCTCTCAATATGGTCTGCCCATTTCCATTTAGCATTTGTTGAAGTGCATCTGTTATTTTTGTATGTTTGCTATCTTCATTTCTGGTTTTATGTATTCTCCTTAACTTTAATAGACCTCTCTCTATGGATCGTTGACATGTTGAGATTGTATGTTTAATTTTGTTTGTGTATGTCCAGGATTGGCTCCCATATGTCAGGCTAGGTAGAATACATGTATACATTACGTTTTTTTTAAATTTCAAATGGTAGGCTCTTTTTAGGAGTTCTTTATGTGCCCAAAATTTCTAACAGCTGCAGTTGATTCTTCTGTACTCACTGCAATTTGCGTTGAAAGATATTTGTTTTCCAAGTTAAAGATATTCGTTTACATATTCTATCTGCCTTCCCGATACGCATATTTGTTTTCTTTCGTGATTTGTCATGACCAGACATCGTTAATTTTGTAGCATTTTCGGTGCAGCATGGTAGTGTTAACGATGTTGATATAGACAATATCAATCAAAATTGTTAATTAAGGTTAATATTAACATTATTTTGTTTGAATTCATGCGAAGCCCTACTGATTTGTTTTCGCTGTCTAGAGTTTGTAGCATTTGTTCTAGCTCAGTTGCTGACTACGCGAGGATGGCAATGTCGTCAGCAAATCTGAGGTGGCATAGATTGGTTTTGAACCTTGAGTCCTTTGTTTTTCCAGTTTTTTTATATTTTAATATTTCTTCCAGCACGGATGTAAACAGTTTGGGTGACAGAAGATCACCTTGTCTAACTAATATTTATCTCATTTCTCATTCCCTCTGTTTTCTAGTCTTACTATTTATGTAAGTTGTGTTTATTACACAGCTACACCGAGGCAAGTGCTTTTCAAATTGAACTGTGGGTTATGCTGTCAAATGCCTTCCTGTAGTCTACAAACCTTATATATAGCGGAAGGTTACTCTTTGTATTTTTGCAGTATTTGATCTAGTGTATGTCTGTGGTCTATGGTGGAAAACCCATGCTGCGCGGAATCCAGCTTGCTCAAACGGTTGGTTGTTGTCTACTTCTGGTGTTATTCGGCTCAATAATACAGAAGTGAAAAGTTTGTAGAAGTTGGACTACAAGCTTATTGGCCTGTAATTTCCGATATCTGCTGGGTAACCTTCGTTTTAAAGAGTATTATATGTGAAGTACACCATTGGATTTTAGCTTTTTCAGTTTCTAGAATCATGTTGAACAATTGTACTAAATAGGGAATCAAGGCTTGAGCCCTGTTTTTATGGCTTCATTACTCATGTGATCAACTGCTGGACTTTTTTCAGGTTTCTATTTCTGTATATGTTTGATAAGTTCTTTGTTAGTTATAGGTTCTATTTTGTCTAGTCCTGTATCCTCGGAGTTTGAGGTTTTCAGTGTCTGTTTCTTCTGGTTTCATGTAGAACTCCTCGCAGAATGCTGTTGCACTCCTGCTTTTAGCCATTGCATTATGGAATCATGGTAGGCAATACTCTAACTTGGTAGTAATATTACACATTCAAAGGGCTAATGTCCAGACCAGAATACCAGATAGGTACCATAAGCGAGAACCTAGATCTATGTATACGGAACATTATCTCGATGCTTATTAGGAAAGCCATTAAGGTAATTTTGTGATCACTGTCCACCAGTATGCTATCATTCATATAAAAACGGCATTAACTTATGAATTCAAAACGGATTAAATTCCTGGAAGCAACCAATATTCATATAATAATTCGAGATCAATTGGAAGTGTCCACCGCAGACATCCGCTAATCATTGGAATGGTGAGGTACACGACATTTTAGCTGAATTTATAGCATTACGGCTGGAAGATAAATCGACGAGTTAGCGAAGAACCGCCGCCGTGAATACGTTTTATTAATTGAAAGCCGTGGCTCGAGTGACAGACGGCCGCCTCAGTGAATCAATGGCTCCTCTGGAGACTGCGTTTAGTCCGACCTGTCATAAGCATCAGCCTTTCGGGAATACAACTGTTTGAAGGCTAATATGAACCTAACTTATATCAATTAATTAATTCGTTTTTTACAGTTAATCATACTTATTTAACATATTTGGCACGAAGCGACGTGATTTAAATGAAGTCATTTTCTCCCGAAGAGTTCGAAACATCGGAACATGTCGCCCGTAATGATAATTTACACTTTAGTGAAACCGGTTTACAATGTGCAGTACAGTGAACATGACTAACGAAACGATAAATAGTTTTAATTTAAACATACTCGTGTGAAAATCTTATATATCTACTTAGGTATTTGGGTTTCTAATTAGTTGATAATGAATTACATATCATAAAACCAGAAGATATTGACATACCAGCACCAGCATGCCTAAAAGGAAAAAACTTAGTCTTTTAGCATTCGCCGACCAAAGGGCGTGTACCGTATGGCGATACATTGCTTACTCTTACTACAAATTCTAACAGAGTCAGGACCAACTTTGAATACAAAGGCAACATTGCGCGGCGCGTGTTGAAATATTCCCATCGAGGATGTGCAATATTCGCTATGAAGATGTAACCGACGCAGTCAGAGTACAATCTAAGAATAAACCGTACATTTACTTCATTAGGGGTGTATACTCATTTTAAAATTGATAATTTAGTGTTGCTAAATGGATACTAAATCATTAAATTATTGTAATAAAGTGTATACATAAAAAAATATAATTAAAATGTGCCTGATCTTCTTGAGCCGCCTGGCATTGTCAGAGATGATGGCAAAAGACCTGATGGTGTGTCTCTGGTTCCGTGGAGGTTGGGACGGATGCTTGTGTGGGACGCTACATGTGTAGACACACTGGCACCGTCTCACCTCCAACGGACTACTTCTAAAGCGGGTGCAGCGGCGGAAAACGCCGAAAATCT
The DNA here is from genome assembly GCA_932294315.1 of Epinotia nisella. Taxonomy (NCBI): domain Eukaryota; kingdom Metazoa; phylum Arthropoda; class Insecta; order Lepidoptera; family Tortricidae; genus Epinotia; species Epinotia nisella. Next base: position 10,846,529 of record OW028674.1, read on the forward strand.
GAAATGTAATAAATATAGAGGCCTCGGCAGAGAGTACGACTTTGTACCCTTTGGCGTCGAGACCCTCGGTCCGTGGGGTCCCAGTGCGCATAAGTTATTTGCAGAAATCGCGAAACGTCTGGTCGATGTAACTGGTGACCGAAGAGCTGGCGGCTTTCTCGCGCAACGCATCATCAGCATTGCAATTCAGCGAGGAAATGCCGCCAGCATCCTCGGTACAATGCCTCGAGGGCCTTTTTAGGGTTCCGTAGCCAAAATGGCAAAAACGGAACCCTTATAGTTTCGTCATGTCCGTCTGTCCGTCTGTCCGTCTGTCCGTATGTCACAGGCATTTTACTCGAAAACTATAAGGTGTATTTGAATAAAATTTTGACGATAGGTGTATTTTGTTAGCCGCTACATAGTTTTGTAATTAAAATGACAAAAAAAAATTTTTTTAGGGGTGCACTCCATACATAAAACTAAAAGTCAAATTTTTTTTTTTCATTGTGACCCCATCGATAGGCCTTTCAAAATAAATATAAGGTTTCTTAGCATTTTTTTTTGATTAAGTTAATAGGGTCGGAGATAATCGCCCCGAAAGTCACTAAAATTCTGTCCCCCCCCCCTCTAATTTTTGAACGGTGTATTTTAAAAATATGAAAAAATTCATGGACATAGGGCTTATTAATTTCATTCACCGAAAATTGTTTTGAACAAGATCGGTTCAGAGGTTTTCGAGATATTGCTGAAAAACTGCCTTCCTCAAAGAAAAGGACGTAAGTGCCGTAAAATTTCTGTGACGATACGACCTTTTTAATAGGTACGGAACCCTTCGTTTTGCGTGGTCCGACACGCACTTGGCCGGTTTTTTAGATTTAACTTAGTTTTAATTTATCTTAGTTAATGTTAATTATAATTCACTTTTAATACATTAAAAAAAAAAAAAAACATAAAAAGATATGGACCTTGAAAGTGTAGAAAAAATATGTTTTTTTTTATTGTCCATATATTTACCAATAGAATCCTTACGATTTTACAGAAAAAAAATTGAATGACAACTATGGACCTAAACGCAGTATTTCGCAACCGAAACAGCAATTTACTTGATTATCCATACAACGAGTAGTAGGTACAAATAGAAGATTGTGACGTGACGTGAGACCTTTATGTCAATTAGTTGAAGCGTTTTGGGCTGCCGCCAGCGAGGTCAATCTTTGTCTAAAATTTTTGGGTATTTATGTTCTTTAATTGTAGTTGCTTCCATACAAACATTAGTTCCTCTCCAAAAACTGGTTCGAATGGCATCGTAAAAAAATCTTAGTCTACACCCCTTTTCGCGGGTAGATTTGGTTTTTAGGTCGTTCTAAAAGCGTCACAACTTTTTTCATGTTGTTACATTGTTTCGGATTACCGTTTGAATGGTGTAGAATTACTGAACGTCTATAAAATAGCTGAAAATGGTTCTTAGAACATATAGAAAATGTTTAATAACGCGATGTATACGGGAAACAGCTGAAAGTGCTGAAACGCTATTAGAACTATCGTAATATTGACGACCAGTTTGGGCCAGTTGGTAGCGACCCTGCCTACGAAGCCAGTGGTCCCAGGTTCCAATCCGGTAAGGTGATGAGTGTGATTTATTTGCCTGTATATGTATGTACATATATCCTCGTCTACTACCCACAGTACAAGCTTTGCTTAGTTTGAGACAGATTGGTCTGTGTAAGATTGTTCTCCTATTTTTTACCAACCGACTTCAAAAAAGGAGGAGGTTATAAGTAGGTATGTTCCACTATATGTTTTTTATTTATGTTCACCGATTTCCCTGTCAATAGTGGACCGATTTTCAAAATTTTTTTTTTTTAATTAAGAGTATACTCCTGAGGTAGTCCCATTGTCACCAAATCAGGATCTGATGATGGGATCCCAGGGAAATTGTGGGCAACCCTCAAATTTTATAGGCACGCGTGTAGTGATTTTGGTATTTTCTATTATAACTCGTGTATTTACCCTCGGAAATTGCAATTTTGGTGCAGTGGAACTGATGATGAAGACTACATATGACTTCTTCAGATTCTGACATGATCCCATTGTAGTAGCAACTAGCAACAAATGAAGTGTCAATTCTGAGATCCTTGAGGAATCGACGGAACTCCTCAAATATTATCAGCCCACATATAGCCCATATATAATTTGGGTTTTTTCTGTAATAATCAACGCATTTGCTCTCGGAAAGCAGTTCATGTGGTAGATTGAAAAGGAAATGTGGAAGATTTCATGTACCTAGGTATGTTGCTTGGCGAAGTACTGAATTGAAGTCGGTTATAATTTTGTTTTTAAAGTAATTATTTATTTATATGAAGCTTACAGTATTTCAAACTGGGTGCCTTAAATATCAGTAGTGGTTTCTTACAATTTCAGCTGTGCCTACATTGAATTAGCAGCTATGAAATTTAATACTTAAATATTAGCACCTCATTACCCTCGCAGAATAGTTGTGTTACCCCGCAGGGATAATCACCCACAGTTATGAACCCAGGGATTACATGATTTATGAAATTCACTCGATTACGAGGTCCTTCATAAAGGGAGCTACTCGCAGAAATCCGACATTGAGCACTTGCTTATTCATAAACGTCCAACAAACCTGTATTAACTAAAATGCCTTAAAATTCGTCTGTCTTCAACAACAATGTATTAATAAGGGGGTTAATTTTGTTCTTTGATTTTTAGTCACTATTCGTGGACATATAACTTTGCCGTTACGTTATGGGTGCATGCAGTAACTATGTGTGTACGTGGCACAGACAGCACAGTTACATACACTTGGGAGCAAAGAAATCGAGCCACCTTCATATTTTTTCCAATTTCTGTTTTATAGAAACACTATCGAAGGAAAGGTGCAAAATGGAGTATCGTCTGAAAGATAATTTTGTTTTCTATGGAATTACTTTATTTTCAGGTGAAAAACTGGTGATTTTCCATACATTTAGGGCGAAAAATTAAACTCATGTCAAAATGGCATTGAAACAACGCAATGATAATTCGAGTCTAGGGAAGTTACATGGAAAATTAAAAAAAAATCTTTCAGTATCTTGTATTGCCTCCTCTAGCTCTACGACATGCGTTCATGCGATTACGCATGGATCGAACCAAGTTGCTGACGAATTCTTAAGGGATGTCCGCCCAAACCTCTTTGACGGCGGTTTTCTGCTCACGGAGAGTTTCAGGAACTGGATTCCTTTCTCGAGCTCACCTTTTCAGTTCGTCCCAGAGGTGCTCTATCGGATTGAGGCCAGGACTTCTTGCTGGCCAATCCATGACGGAGATATTGACGCTCCTAAGGTAATCCTTGGTGATTCGGGCGGTGTGCGACCCGGCATTATCCTGCGTAAATAAGTTCGGCTAAGATCTCCTCTGTGTAGCGATGAGCAGTTGAGCATCCTGCGTTACGCCTATCAGGCCCTACGACGAAAACAATATCAGTCTTTGCCTCCAATGTAATACCGGCCCAGACCATGACAGATCCACTGCCATATGCGACTCTTTCTTCGATGCAACACCGCGAAAATCGCTATCCTGATCTCCGGTAGACCCTTTTTCTTCCATCATTCCCAAAGAGGCAGATCCTGCACTCATCAGAAAACATCACGAGTGAAAACACAGCGTGCTGTGCGATGAGCTGCGGTCAACTTGGGCCCATTGGCAGCTTGATGTGGTGTCAGCTCTTGTTCACATGACTTATGGACACATTCCGGATCTCCTGCAGTTTCTGCTGTAGCTTAAGAGCATTGAGTTACGACGACCGGTTAGCATAGTGGATTGTGACGCTGCCTACGAAGGTCCTGGGTTCGAATCCCGGTAAGGGCAAATATTTGTGTGATGAGCATGAATTATTGAATTTCGCTATTTTCCACCCGGCTATATACCCATGAATAGTCAACTTTCAGAACAGGAAAGATGAAAATTATATTACAATATATATCAATTAAATTCTAAATGTCATTCCTAAAACTATAAAACAAAATGAGGCAACGATTGTACGGTCGACGCCAAAAATACGTTTCACTATTCGCCTTATTGCAATGGAATAAGGTGCAAAAGTGTAAACGTATGTACGACTGTACATGGAGGCTATCCCAGTGCATCTCTATGGGGCAATCTGGCCTACTGGCCATCCCACGAAGAATGCTGTTGGTGCTGTCCGCCACGCGGTGCTTGATAGAAACGATCCGTTATATACATCTACGCATCACACACCAGAGGGTCTACCGCGAAACTAAAACGAACTTCGTTCGTGTATCACCCTGTCTATCGCTCAAACTAGCAAGTGGAACAGAGACGGAGATACAAGAACGAAGTTCGTTTTCGTTTTCGTTTCGCGGTAGCCCCTCAGTATGCAATAAGTCCCAGCTAGTCGATTGATACGTCTACTCTACAGCTCGTGTACTCTAAGAATGGACCTGGCTGGAACCGACCGTACTCGACGCCAGCTCCAAACTTATAGTAAACGGGTATTATTTTATACCGTGCAGGCAGGGCAGCTAGTACTGCACTTCCGTGCCGCCAAAAGGTCTTAACTTCATACGAACTCTGTAGGGAGTTGCGATCTTTTGGTTGGGGAGGTAGTTGGTGCTTTCGGTGTACCTACCGTATAAATAAATATAAATAAATAAATAAATATTTGCGGACAATCTTACACAAATCGACCTAGGCCCAAACTAAGCAAAGCTTGTACTATGGGTACTAGGCGACGATAAACATACTTATATACATAAATACATACTTAAATACATAGAAAACATCCATGACTCAGGAACAAATATTCGTGCTCATCACACAAATAAATGCCCTTACCGGGATTCGAACAGGACCTCTTGCTTCGTAGGCAGGGTCACCACTACCAACTAGGCTAAAGCGGTCGGGCGTCGGTATATCTACTTGTACCACGTTTCTTATAAGTTCTTTGTTAATTAAATGAGCATCGCCAACAAACTGCTTCGCAGTTTGGAGAATCTTTGATTTAAGGTAATAATTTTGTATTTTTTTTCGCAATAAAAAAAAGTATTTTTAATAAAAATCATACTTACAAGGCGTAGGCATAATATAAGTTTGGAGCTGGCGTCAATGATGGTCGGTTCCAGCGAGCTCCATTCTTAGAGTAAACGGGTTGTACCTACCTACTTAACGTTTTGTACGTTATTATCTGAATGTAATTTTTTGTATGGGAAATTGTGAGTGTCTTAATGTACGTTCACGTTAACGTAATCACCGCTCTGATTGCTATTCTTATACTGTGTAGGTAGTTCGCAATTTTCTGGCCGGCTGCGCCGACTTTAGCCTTAGCTGTGCTCCATGACGTCGAGGAAGATTTATGTCATGTTTCGTGCATGATACTAGAACATTTTTCCGCTAATGCGCTTTATGATAAGGAAACGAAAATGCATTTTTACGGAAAACAATGCCCATTTCGCCGAATGGGAAAAGCTGGAAATCCTTTCGGCTTGTCTCGACCAGTGTGGCACTATGTACCTAACTACATTTTGTTTTGGCATGTCGGGACAGATTATTTGCAATTACTGAACTTTATTCTGAGACTTTCGGCTCGTTAATTATTTAGCTATGAGGCTTCGTAGAAAAGTGAGTGCCTTTTGGTCTTGACATGCCCGAGATCTTGGTTTGATCTGATATTTGAAAAGATCCTACTGTACCTACTGCCACGTTAAACTCGTGAATCTTCCACCCAGCACGGAAACACTTGAAATATAAGTAATCTCCTACATAGCCCCAATTATGTTCCTTCAAAGTTTTTAAACTATCAAGGGACCTACCAAACTTCATTGTATAATTATTTTAATTTTCCGTGGTTTTAGCGTGAAAAGGTAACAGACATAAGACACCTATGTATTTTTAGTGATGAGATCTAGACACACGGCAGTGTGTCCGCCAAGTTCGAGCAAAAAAAAGCGACACACCGGCCGTGGGTTATATTACACGAACCATTTCGGGCCAATTTCGACCACCCTATAACTCAAAACATATTTTATCTACGCATATGAAATTTCGAGTGTCTATTGACATCCCCTTAATTGTCTAGAATACAAAATTTCATTATTCTACCTAGCAGTTCTTGAGATATTGACGTCAGAAAATCGCAATTTTTACTATACACTCACTCACTGACTCATCAAAAACCTAGACCACTTCCAATGGTCGTACTGACTTGAAATTTGGCATGGAGATAGGTCTTAAGGTCAAAGTAAAGGGAAAAATCTGAAAACGGCCAAGTGTGAGTCAGTTTTAAAAATAGCGAAGGTGTAACTTTGTTCTACTATGAAGTCATAATGAACTAAATGGGTCTATCTTCCAATGGTCGTACTGACCTGAAATTTGGCTCGAAGGTTTGTCTTTAGGTCGAAATAAAGTAAATCTCTGAAAACGGCCAAGTCAGTTTCGAAAACAACGAATGTGTAATTTTGTTCTACTATAAGTAGGTATGGAGTGAAATTGAGATGAGATAAGACTTATTTAAATTTAGATACATACCAATTTAAGACAATACATGTTTGTCTTAAAGACAAGAACAATAAAATTGTTCACCACACTGTGTGTGTCTGTTGCGGGAACCGAACCCACGATTTACGAAGTGCAAAGCAGGTCACTAGGTACAATAGGTGCACTAAATCAGTCAAACAAAAATGAAAAGACTATTTTTTCTCGCATAGTCTAAATAATTTCTAAAATCTAAATAATAATAAAGAACCTACACCTTACAAAAATAAATGAAATCCCATCAAAAACATAAATGTGAAAGGCTGCCAAGTTCGATACTATGAGAATGCTTCGCCTATAAAAGAAGTGAGATCTGAATAAGTACCAAGTTCCATAAAAATACCTCAAATCATAAATAGTTATAGGAATGCACACTTGATTTCCAGCAGTTTTAAGGTACATTTTGAATAAGTATCACGTTACATAGAAATACCTAAAATTATAATAGTCAGAGAAACGCACACTGGTTTTTTTTGCAGTTTCCTGATAACATTTATTATTTTCAGTACTTTTTAATGATGTAACTTGGCAAGTTTTAATAGAAAATTATATACTTGACACATTGCAGTCCAAAGGTGTCGATTCATTGCATTGAAAAGGTGTGGGGTGTGTGAAAACTTGCCAAGTAACATCATTAAAAAGTACTGAAAATAATAAGTGTTATCAGGAAACTGCTAAAAAAACCAGTGTGCGTTTCTCTGACTATTATAATTTTAGGTATTTCTATGTAACGTGATACTTATTCAAAATGTACCTTAAAAACTGCTGGAAATCAAGTGTGCACACTTGATTTCCTATAACTATTTATGATTTGAGGTATTTTTATGGAACTTGGTACTTATTCAGATCTCACTTCTTTTATAGGCGAAGCATTCTCATAGTATCGAACTTGGCAGCCTTTCACATTTATGTTTTTGATGGGATAATAGTTTACGGGATAGAAAAAGGGACTTGGTCGTTATCGTTACTGGGTCTTATGAAAACACATCGCAATGTAAATTTCTATGCATCACAAAATAAATATTTGTGCTAAGAATAACTTTTTGTACTGAAATAGTTCACTCAAAGGTCGAATTTCCACCACAGAGGCCGAAGACTGGAAACTACAAATTTAATATACCGAGATATTCCTAGAAAGACGAGAGAACAATTCATAATTCATAATTCATAATTCATTTATTGCTTTTCCATGTAGTTTTTTATCTTAGTTAGTTTTAGTTTAGTGCATTGTAATTATGCACTAAACATGACCCTGGTAGGGCACAGCAATGACTTAAAACTAAAAAAATAATTTTATAACACTTAACACAGCGGTAATATTATGAATTACTATAAGATAAAAACAGGATTTTAATGTTAGCTATAATGTCGTAATCAATTTTATGTCAAAACTAAATGCTAAATAATTAACAACTAAATGCTAAATGAAATTATAATGTCAAAAGCTTAATTTTCACATAGAAATGTCAGACAGGTATTCATTCGTAGAGTAATAACATTTGTCAAGGAGCAACTTAGTCAATCTTGATTTGAATTTAAATATATCAATTTCATCCTTAATTATATCCGGCAATTTATTATAAATTTTTACGCACATCGCAAAAGGACCTGAATGTACCATTTGTAGCTTTGAGGGTGGTCGTGCCAGCTTGTTGCGAGGCCTTAAGTGTTGCGGCCGCGAGTATTGCGGAAATAGAGGCAAGTTTTTCTGTACAAAAACGCATACTTCTAAGATGTATATCGATGGTAGAGAAAGGATATCTTGTTCGATAAAGTGTTTTTTACAGCTTTCCATTGAGTCTATATTAACCAAAATCCTGATGCATCTTTTTTGCAGTCTAAATAAGTGAATACAATCTACGCTGTTACCCCACAAAACTATTCCATACTTCAGCCAAGCATATGCATAGGCGTAATAAGCACATTTGGCTGTTTTCAGATCAGTACAGGTTTTTAGTTTGTGGAGCGCGTAGGTGAATCTATTTAATTTTAACATAACTTTGTCGATATGCTCTTTCCAGTTGATTTTGGCGTCTATAGTGATTCCAAGCAGTGGAAAGCTACTTACCGGCTCTAGGTGGGTGTCATCAAATGAGTAATCTATGTTCAATTCGCGTCGCTGGTAAGGTCCGAATTGGATCAATTTTGTTTTAGCGAAGTTAACTTGTAAATTGTGTTCAGAAAGCCAGGTCGTTACACTAACTAGGGCTGAGTCTAACTGGTTTTCTAGGTTCTGCGCGTTTACACATGGAATTACAATAGATATATCGTCTGCAAATAGGGTTGAGGGGCAGTCAATTACTCCAGGCAAATCGTTGATTTTCAATGCGTGATAAGGACATCAACCAACACCACAACACTCGTAACACTTTATTTTTTTACTATTAGAAATTATGAATTAAACTGATTAAATACGCTTTAATAGGCCTCTAAGGTCACAGCACACGTTCCACAATATTGTTAATAGAGTAGGAAGGCCATAATAATCAGTGGTAAGTGGCACTGTTCATGTCGGCGCAAGCAACGACATCCGAGCATGCAACTAATAAGCGTACCCAGACCGTATAATGAAGCCTCAACGGATATATCGGGCGGTAAATGAAAGTTTCACCAGCGCAGAGGCATAAATCATCATTTGCGATGCACTGCGGCTCCAAGATGCAGCATATCTAACTTATTCGCTTTGTACAAGCAATTTAATATGCGCACAGTAAATAACATCTTACGTTGGCGTTATTACGGAGCGCCGGAATAACTATTAGATTAACAACTGGATTATTCAGAGCTTTCGTCATTAGATTTTAATATTTAATGGGGTAGATTGTTTAAAAGATGCATCTTGAAGTTGTACAATGTCTAGCTATGTTATTTTATCTCGAGTTCTGAGGTGAGATTCGATTCGTCTGACGTCTTCAAAACAAGTTAGGTAGGTACATACTTACAATTACATCCCTTATCATGTCCATGTGGAAGTTTCTGAACTACCTTGTAGCGTTTACCTGTCTATTGGTGGTTTGCGGTATATAATTCTATGGTTTGCGGTCATCCGCGCTCAGTTGCGAGACTCGTAAATTCTTCTTCAAATCGATAATACGTGCGCGTACAGCACCTCTCTCCTGCTTTCATGCAGTTTTCTCTTGTAGACGGCAGCTTTAATAAACATTATTCCGAGCTTCCGTTGAATCCTTTAACTAAATATGCCTGAAAAACCTGAATTTTACGTTGTCATCACACAGGATGTGATGAGGTACACTTTTTCTTACCTGTACATGTACTTACATGTACATACAATTTTTCAAGCAAATGGCGAAAAAAAAATCAATACCGTCGATCGTCTTTACTTAAATTATTACTAGCTGTCCGCGCGTCTCCACCCGCGTATTAGATAGAACCCAAGCGGACACGAAGACGCAGGATTAAATATAGCCAGGTGAAAGAATTTTTTAAATCGGATGAATAGTTCCAGAGATTACCTACTCGCTACATACAAACTTTACCTCTTTATTGTGAGTACATCAAATCATTCACCTATTATATACGAATGTTATGTAATAAGAAGTACGAGAATTTTGTTAAAGTATAAATTACCCGAGAAATCGGGTATTTTTAAGTCGTATTGGCTGGTATCCCTAAAATGATTGCAAAGAAGCTAAATCGAGAATACATTCTAACACCTCTTGCGGCTTATCTAAAACAACCTAAGTAAATTGGGCGGATAATTTTTCAACGAATATTTTCTAGAACAATGTAAACAATGATGTTATTTCGATTGTAATCGTCTAATTTTTACAAGATTTACCATGCTATTTTTACGTATTGCGTTTACAGAAAAGTGAAAAATGTTCTACTTACGAGTGAAAGGTTACATTTTCATAATTTTCTTCCGAACGGCGTTTACAGCCGAGTACACTGCAATTTACCATTTTTTTGGCATCATCCGTACATTAGCCACCTTATCTTTACTTCAAGATACGATTTTTGTCACAAAAACAGTCAATAATTAATGATTTGAGTATCATATGCAACCATGCGCGCGCATTGACCAACTGAGTTGTGGCAAACAGAAAAAAACCGGTTAATAAATGTAAATATCATACAACACACCCGTCTTGTCCCACCCATTAATTTTGGAAAAATCTTAACAACGCATAGTGTAGTTAAGTCATGAGTACCTACTGCGCCATTTATCGGTGCATTTTGTTACTAACTTGCGCGACCAAGGAACTCGGTATGTACCTACAGTAAGGGAAATGTATTCACGTACCACCGTAGATAGAACCCTGTCGCAATTGACAGGCCGCCGTCACTCAAACTCGAGTAGTATGTCATCTTATTGCGACAGGGTTCTACCGTGGTACGTTAATACATTTCCTTGTATGTTGGTTTTTCAGCGATAATTCTTTATCAAGTGAATTAATTTCGACAATTCTTTTATTATTTGCTAGAAGGTACTTTCAGAACACTTTCATAGGAATTTGAAGGAAAAAAATTAAACACAGAAGTATTAAATTACAAACAAAATTAACATATGATTTTTGAAGAATAAAAGAGCGCTAGATAGAGGTCTCGTTATATTTTTAACGTGAATATTAATTCACGTTAATATTAATCATATATATTATTTTCAAATTTTTCGCTTGGTTAACTTCGGAGATAAGGGGGGGGAGGGAATGGTATTTTTTCAACATTTTTCTTTATAAATCAAAATTTTACCATTGTAGAAAAAAAAACTGTTTTAGAATGTACAATTCAAGCCCTTTCATATGATACCCCACTTGGCCTACTAACTAGATTTTGAATTTTTGCCCCCCCTCTTATCCGCCCTTTTTTATACAAATTAGAAGTATATATTAAAAATGTTCATTTTCCATACACGAGGATTAGCTTTGTTTACAACTATTCCAAATTTCAAATCGATAGCATTAGTAGTTCCTGAGATATTTGACTTTGTGACAGACAGACAGACGGACGGAGTCGCACCATAAGGGTTCCGTTTTTACCTTTTTGGTCCGGAACCCTAAAAAGTGAAACTATGACAAGGACATCGAATGATATTTCCCTTTCTATCACACTTATCGTGATTTGTATGCTACCATCTCGTTCGGACGTGGTATTATTATTACCACAGCTTGTCCCGAGTATTAAGGTCCATGTAGCAATTACACGTCAATTTTGTCAACCGCGGCACCATGCAGTTAAGGTTGTATAATTTTAGGCTAAGGTTGTATACTTTTAGGTTAGCTCTTAATTAAATTTTAAATTGCAAATTTGGAATAAGAAATTCTTGAATGCGGATCCTCAGGGGTATAAAAGCCCTACAGCGGACAGACCCGCGAGTTATACGTCGCCACAGAGTACTTTTCTATATATTGTACGTCGCCTTCTGGAAAAAAGAAGCGGGTTGTGTCGTAGATACAACCGTTAATAAAGTTTAAGTGGTGTTACGTATGTGTGCGTGTGGCTGCGTCCACACATTCTAAGATTAATAAAGTCAGTGCGCTATCCAACGGCCGTGGTTTCACTCGTCTACCCCGTATTTATCAGTGGCGACACGCGTGCGAAATCTACCCGCGCCGGGGTTGAAAAAATAATATGTCTGGGCCCAATTTTGGAATATTAACCAACTTTGATCATGTTAGCCAGAGTTGGAAAACCTACAAAAGCAAGCTTACACAGTATTTTATTGCAAACGACCTAGACGGCGCGAAGGATGCAACGGGCAAGAAGAGGAAAGCCATCTTGTTAAGCGCACTCAGCGAAGGCACGTTTAAATTAGCAGCAGATTTAGCGTTGCCGAAACAATTGGAAGAAGTGCCATTCGAGGATATATTGACCCTTCTGGATGGGCATTTTACGCCGATACGGATCGGATTCAGCGAGCGTCATAACTTTTACTCCGCATCACAGCAGCCAGGCGAGTCCCACACGCAATGGGCGGCGAGGCTCCGTGGTCTGACTGCACACTGTGGATTTGCTAACGTAGAGGAGACGCTGCGTGACCGGTTCGTGATGGGCATGATCCCAGGTCAAGAGAAGGAGAAGCTTTATGCCCAGGATTTACAGAATTTAACGTTGGCTAAAGCAGTCCCGTTGGCAGAAAATATTCGCTGTGCCCGCGCGGGGGCCGCGGCCTCCAACGCAGAACCCAGAAGTAGCGCGGATCAGCTGTTTAAGATTACGAAGGGCTCGAAGGAAAATGAACGTCACGCCAAGGTTCCGTGCGCGGTGTGCGGATACACTAATCATAAGACGACGGAGTGTCGGTTTAGTAACCTTGTGTGTAAAAAGTGTAAAGTGAAGGGCCATTTGCGTAGGATGTGCACAAAAGTGAAGTACGTAAATTTGGGCACCGAGAACGAGGGCGATGATGACGGTAAGTTGTATAATATTCGCTCAGTTCGTGGAGAGCCTATGGTGGAAACGGTAACTATTTATGGCATAGATTTTAAATTTGAAATCGACAGCGGAAGTGCCGTTACCGTTATCTCACAAAATATGTACAAAACACACTTTGATGATGTACCTTTACAGCCGACGAATAAAAGACTACATAGTTATACCGGGGAGAGTATTAAGTGCATAGGAATGATTCCGCTACCCGTGACATTCGCGAAAAAAACACTCTCGCTAAACGCATACGTAGTCTGTGATAACGGACCCGCACTGCTGGGAAGGGATTTCATTTCGTTGTTTAACTTACAGTTAACCCCGGTACTTTATTGCAACAAAAGTGTAATAAAAAAATTATACGAGGAATATCCTCACCTCTTCTCGGATAAACTCGGATGTTATAATAAAACTTAAGTTAAGTTAACATTGAAGGAAAACTCTAAACCGATTTTTATTAAGGCGCGACCGATTGCATTTGCGTTGCGAGATAAGATCGATAAAGAATTAGATCGGCTAGTCAATTTAGGGGTCCTCGTGCCGGTTGAACACTCCGATTACGCCTCACCTATTGTTCCTGTATTAAAACGAAACGGCACCATTAGGTTATGTGCAGATTATTCGGTGAGTATTAATAAACAGCTGGTCGTTGAGCAATACCCGTTACCTACCGCGAACGAGTTATTTTCTAAGTTGTACGGTGGACAAAAGTTCACCAAACTCGACCTTTCAATGGCGTATAACCAATTTATGCTCAGCGAAGACTCACAGGACATAACATGTATTAATACTCACCGGGGGTTGTACAAATATACCTATACCCGCGGTTAGTCTATGGCTTGACATCCGGTCCTTCGGTGTTCCAGCGTGCCATGGAGGGCCTGCTGGCGGGCATGGACGGCGTGTTGTGTTTGTTAGATGACGTTCTGATCACGGGCAGCGATGAAAAACAACACGCGAACCGACTCCACGCAGTCCTTAAGCGGTTGGAATCTGCAGGGTTAACTTTACAAAAGGAAAAGTGTGTATTTTTCCAGGACGAGGTAACGTATCTAGGATACGTCATAAGTAAAGATGGCTTAAAAAAATCGTCGGATAAAGTAGAAGCAATGGTAAACGCACCAGCACCAAGAAATGTAAGCGAACTGCAGTCTTTCTTGGGACTGGTGAATTATTACAGAAACTTCGTTCCTGGAGCGTCAATAGTCCTTCGTCCTTTGTACGATTTATTAAAAAAAGTATTAAATGGCACTGGTCAAGTGAACAAGAAAATGCATTTAATACAATTAAACTACTTTTAGCGTCTGAGCAAGTTCTAACGCATTTTAACACTAATGCGAAGGTAATTTTAACAGTGGACGCATCTCCAACCGGGTTATCCGCTATTTTGTCTCAGATTGAACCGGACGGAAGCGAGAGACCCGTGTCCTTCGCTTCGCGTAGCCTTAACGCGGCCGAAAAACGCTACTCACAGATACAAAAGGAGGCTACGGCTATTGTGTTCGGGGTACGTAGGTTTCACCAATACCTTTACGGTAGGTCCTCACCTTTCGTGTTACGTACGGACCACAAACCCTTAACTAGTATTTTTCACCCGGAATGAGGCATTCCCGAGGTATCTGCAAATAGGTTGCAGAGGTACGCTATGTTTTTAAGCGCTTATAATTATGTAATCGAATATGTTCGCAGCGCTGATAACAGCGCGGATTATCTGTCGCGAGCTTGCCTACCGCCGCGGGGGCGCGGGGAGGAGAGCGATTCTCAGGAAGACCCGCGCGCCAACTGGGACCGGGCTGCATATATATGTTTCGTGTCGGAAGGTGATTTACCAATATCAGTTAATGAGCTTCGCAACGAAACTAGCAAAGATGTCGTTCTCGATAAGGTTATTAAATATACTTTAATGAGCTGGCCTCGCAAAGTAACCGATGTTAAAATTAAACCGTTTTATTTGTGTCGTACACAATTATCAATAGAAAACGGTTGTTTGATGAGGGGTCATAAAGTAGTTATACCGGAAACATTGCGTGGGAAAGTTTTATCGGAACTTCATACCTCACATCTAGGTATTGTTAAAACGAAAGCTGAAGCACGTTCAAGGTTATGGTTTCCAGGCATAGACGAGGCAATTGAGGGAATGATATGTTCATGTGACGTATGCATCCGTCTACGACCGTCGCCGGCGCGAGTTCCTATAGTACACTGGAAACTACCCCCCACGGTGTTTTTTAGGATCCACATAGATTTCTTAGGTCCGATAAACAATCGTATATATTTAATAATTGTGGATGCTTACACAAAATGGGTGGAAGTTTATGACATGGGAGGGTCGACGTCGTCTATCTCCGTCATAGATAAGTTATGTGACTATTTTTCAAGGTTTGGGTTGCCTGCGATAGTGGTCAGTGATAACGGTACATCGTTTTGTTCGCACGAATTTAACACATATTGTGAGATAAATGGTATACGGCACGTGACGTCACCAGCATACCATCCGGCCAGCAATGGCCAAGCCGAATGCATGGTGAAAGTAATTAAGAAAGGGATTAAAGCTAGCCTGTTAACATGCCATAATGCACGAGACAGCAAGATTAAATTGTTGCAATACATGTTTAATTACAGGAATTCCGTTCATTCCACCACAGGATATTCACCAGCTCAACTCGTCTACGGACGCAAACTAAGGTCGCGGTTAGATTTACTTGATCCCGTTACACCGTCGCCCTCGCCCTCGTCGATCGCCCTGGCTAATGACGTCAACGCCAAACAGTGTTCGCAGAATAATAGACTTAACAGGAAGAACCAACAAACGTTTGTGCCAGGTGAACACGTTCTATATAAAAAGTTTGTTAATAAAAACAAGTTCACTTGGTGTAAAGGTGTGGTTGAAAAAAAAATGGGAAAAGTTATGTACTTAGTAAAAAACAGTTCAACTTCAATGTTTATTAAAACACATAAAAATCACATGCTTAAGTATAAGGGTACCGCAAATAACTGGGACCACCATGGAACATATGATGGTGACTTACTTACGGACTCCTTACTACCGCATTCGAAAACTTATATGGACCTTTAAATCTCTTAGACACGTCGTAACTAAAAAACTTCTAAATCAAATTTATATTACCTTAGCACAATCCGTTCTCGTTTACTGCATACCGATCTGGGGAGGTGCCACTAAAACCAAGTTCCTTCAATTAGAGAGAGCTCAACGTGCTCTGCTGAAAGTCATGTACTTCAAACCATACAGGTTCCCAACCAGTGACCTATATCAGCTATGTGATCTCATGACGATTAGGAAACTGTATGTTTTGAATGTAATACTGAGGAGACATAAATCAACAAAGCTTTGTCCTAATATAATTACTACATCTATCAGAAGGAGGAGGAAGCCAAATGTAATCCCCATGCCAGATACAAAGTCTGTATTTGCTAGGAGACAGTATCTAGCTCAATCTACTAAATTATATAACCTCATAAATAAAACTGAAGATATATACCCCTCCACCTATAAAGACTGCAAAACGAAAGTACTAAAATGGATCAAGACTAAAAACTACGCCGAACTAGAAAACATGTTAGTAAATTAATTTATACATCCCACAGACACACACACACACCACCCACGCGCGCCCTCACACACGCACACACACGCACACACACGCACACACACACACACACGCGCACACACACACACACACACACACACACACACACACACACACACACACACACACACACACACACACACACACACGTTATATTATGTTAGCTTAGTTAACTAATTTTTCTTACTTACTCAATCCTTGTACTGAATTATAATGGAGGAGGAGAAGGTGAGAGCTTAGGTATACACTGAATTAGAAATCCAAACCTTTGATATAGGCTCTATGCTCTCTCCTCTCCTCTACTATCCTAATTAAAATATCCCACCTACGTTGATATTATATGCTAAATTCTAAGGAAGAGCGGTGTCTCTTGACACAGGCATCTTGTTTGCTTAAAAAGAGGCACCAGCCTAATATTGTAAAGTGTTTTTTAGTTACTAAATAAATCATTTATCATTTATCAAGTTTCAAGTTTCTTTATTTGGCCAAGTAACAAAATAACGTTACATCTAGCAAGTCATGATACATAATAATTTTCTCTTATTTTAATCATGCACTTATGAAATACGATTACTTACAATAATGAAAGTTAACATGTCAAAACTTCAAGTATGTTTACATACCATATAACAATTTATAAAAGTAAACTATATAACTAGTAATTTGCATTTGACCTTGAGTTTGGCCTGGTACTCGTAGGCGAGCGCGACGTGGTCCCGCTGGAGCGCCTCGCCGCGCTCCCCGGCCTGCTTGCGCGAGCGCTCGAGCACGTCCAGCTTGCCGCGCAGCTCGCGCAGGGAGCGCTCCACGCGCGTGCGCTCGGCGGCCACCGCCTCGATGTCCGCTTGCACGCGCATGCACTTTTGCTCGCAGATTTGGATTTCTGAAAGGAATTGTTAGGGTTCTCATACTAAAATGGATCAAGACTAAAGACTACGCCGAACTAGAAAACATGTTAGTAACACACACACACCACGCACGCGCGCCCTCACACACACGCGCACACACACACACACACACACACACACACACGCCCACACACACTCTCTCTCTCTCTCTCTCTCTCTCTCTCACACACACTCACACACACACGGACTAGTTATATTATGTTAGCTTAGTTATCTAATTTTTCTTACTTACTCAATCCTTGTACTTAATTATAATTTATAAACCAACAGGAGAAGGTGAGAGCTTAGGTATACACTGAATTAGAAGTCCAAACCTTTGAAATAAGCTCTATGCTCTCTCCTCTCCTCTATTATCGTAATTAAAATATCCCACCTACGTTGATATTATATCCTGCTAAACTCTAAGGAAGAGCGGTGTCTCTTGACACAGGCATCTTGATTGCTTAAAAAGAGGCACCAGCCTAATATTGTAAAGTGTTTTTTTTAGTTATTGAATAAATCAAATCATTTATCATTACTCGCGCCAAGGTCGCCGCCGCTAGCGCCGCCGCCGCCGCCGCCACCGTCCCCGCCGCCGCCACCGTCCCCGCCGCCGCCGCCGCCGCCACCGCCAGCGCCGTCGATACCGTCACCGACGCCGCCATCGCCGCATCCACCGCTACCGCCGTCACCGCCGCCAATGCCGCCGGTACCAACTCCAGAAATTGGGTCACTGTCTTCGCAAGCAATTTCGGAACCATTGCAATTGCAACCCTTGGAGTCATCAGATATTGCCGCCGAGGGAGAGGAAGGAGACAAGGGTGCGTCAAGCACAGATGACGATGAGGAATTCCACGAAGCAGTAGAGGAAGGTCAAAGAGACCCAGACTGGCAAGGTGGGGCTGGCAATACACCAGCATTACCGACAAGGGTATTGCGCCAGCGTACAAACCTTAATTTTAAGAAATATTTTTAAATAGAGGGAGGGAGTGTTACGTATGTGTGCGTGTGGCTGCGTCCACACATTCTAAGATTAATAAAGTCAGTGCGCTATCCAACGGCCGTGGTTTCACTCGTCTACCCCGTATTTATCAAGTGGATACTTCTTTGTTGGATATGGAACCCTAATAAAAAAAAGTGCGAGTCTGACTCGCGTACCGAGGGTTCCGTACTAAGCAAACTGTACTTAAAAAAGCGGCCAAGTGCGTGTCGGGCCACGCGCAGGGTAGGGTTCCGTAGTTGCCCGTCTGTCACAGAATGCGGACTTAAAAGGGGCTTTTGGGGTTTTTATTATAGCTTACCCTCGTTTGCGCGCTCGCCGCGGGCAAGAAGCACCGTGCCGTGAAAAAGCATCTCTACCGTCCACGGTAAAAGGTTCAAATTCCAATGACAATGTATATGCACCCGAAATTAATGCATTTCTTACCAGTTAACTAGTTCTGTCTACTACTCGTTAACTAGTTATGTCTACTTAACTGTGATAGTTTTCCTTTTAAATTCATTATATGTACTACTGCCACGTTAAATCCCATTATCTCGCAAACGCATAACTAAGTTGAAAAATAGTTTAGTAAACCCATAATATTTATTACAGTACACATGGTGTTACTTTTCCGCACGAGTGCGGAAATGAGCACTTTCCGTGCATATGTCGAAACTTTAAATAGCCATATGTACTGTAATAGTTATTTACGATACAAGTGCAGAAAATAGGAAATTCGCAACGAGTGGTGATAAATTAAAACACGACCGAAGGGAGGGGAGGGAGGGGGGGGGGGGTGTTTTAAAT
This sequence comes from Epinotia nisella, assembly GCA_932294315.1. NCBI lineage: Eukaryota > Metazoa > Arthropoda > Insecta > Lepidoptera > Tortricidae > Epinotia > Epinotia nisella. The sequence continues at coordinate 10,865,734 of OW028674.1, forward strand.
CCACACGAGTTGCGAATTACCTATTCGCACGTGTATCGAATAACGTTTTACAGTGCATATGGCTCTTTAAAGTTTCAACATATGCACGGAAAGTGCTCATTTCCGCACTCGTGCGGAAAAGTAACACCATGTGTACTGTAAAACGTTGTACGATACATGTGCGAATTTCCTATTTTCTGCACTTGTATCGTAAATAACCATTTCACTTCACCAGCTCGCAAGGGCTTGCTTTATCGCTCAAAATCTGCGCCCAAAAGTCCATTATATCCGCTAGCGTGGAAAGTGTTTTTGTTCAAAAAAAACTCAAAACTCAAAATGATCTTTATTCAAGTAGGCCTAGTAACAAGCACTTTCAAATCGTCAGTTAATTTTTTAGAGTAATTTTTAAACATAAAGAATAAAATATATATGATAAAAAATTGTATAAAAAATACTAGTAGAACATTTCTAGAAAAATAATCTAATGTCAAAAAACAAAATATTACGAAAATAATAGATTAAAAATTCAGTCAAAATTAGTTCCATGGAGTTTTATCATTCATGTAGTCTTGTGTGCTATAATAAGCTTTCGAGATAAGTTTACGCTTCACATAGTTCTTGAATTTATTAATAGATAACTCAGTTAAGTTTCCTGGAAGTTTGTTATAAAACCTTACACAATTACCCATGAATGATTTTTTAATTTTTTGGAGCCGAGTGATGGGCACCGCGAGCTTATGCTTATTTCTAGTATTAATATTATGTATGTCACAGTTTTTCCTAAAATTGGCAATGTTTTTATGTACATACAGAAGGTTTTCATAGATATATTGACAATGTAATGTCATTATATTAATATTTTTAAACTTATCTCTAAGTGAGTCTCTATGGTTCAATTTATATATCGCCCGAATAGCCCGTTTCTGCAAAACAAAAATCGAATGAATCTCTGAAGCACTGCCCCACAATAAAATACCATATGACATAATGCTATGGAAGTAGCTGAAATATACTAATCGAGCTGTTTTCACGTCTGTTAATTGACGGATCTTGCTCACTGCAAATGCTGCAGAACTCAGTCTATTCGAGAGATTAGCAATATGGGGACCCCATTGAAGCTTAGAATCTAGCGTTAAACCAAGAAAAACTGTACTATCAACTAGTTCCAATTCCTCATCCTTCACAAAGACACTCCCTTGCTCGTGCTTAACGTGATTCGTGACAAATTTAATACATTTAGTCTTTTTCTCATTTAACAATAAATTATTAACATTAAACCAATTTACTACTTTAGAAATAGCATTGTTTACATCATTGCAAGTTTGTTGCTGTCTTATGAGTTTGAAAATAAGTGAGGTGTCATCTGCAAACAATACTATATCATGGTGGGTCTTTACGAGGTATGGCAAGTCATTTATGTAGATAAGGAACAAGAAAGGCCCCAATATTGATCCCTGCGGTACACCCATCGAGACCAATGACCCCGGTGATCGCTGTCCATTAACTTCGACCCTTTGTATTCTACCATGTAAGTAAGACTTAAGTAAATTCAGTGCTGATCCTCTGACTCCATAGTAGTCGAGTTTCCTGATCAATGTTTCATGACAAACGCAGTCGAAAGCCTTGGATAAATCACAGAAGATACCTAAAGCATCTCGTGATTCCTCCCAGGCATCGAAAATGTTTTTAATTAGCTCGACACCAGCGTCGGTTGTCGAGCGACCCCGGGTAAATCCAAATTGCATGTTATGCATCAAATTGTTTATATTAAAATGTTTTATTAATTGCGACAGAACTAATTTTTCAAAAATTTTGCTAAATGTTGGGAGCACAGATATTGGTCTGAAGTTAGTGGGGTCAGTAGTGCTACCTGATTTAAATAACGGAGTGATTTTACTATGTTTCATTAGATCAGGAAACTCACCGCAATCGACACTGTTGTTAAATATAACTGCCAACTCAGGCGCTATGATTTCTATAATGGATTTGATTGTATGAACAGAACTCCCCAGAGGTCACAAGTTTTTTTGACATTAATTGATTTAAACGCCTTTAATACATCTGAGAAACTAACGTGTTCAAAATTAAGGTTTGTATTACATTCTGGGGCGTTTTCTTTCAACAATGTAACGGCAGAGGAAGGTGATGAATTTAAATACTTAGTTGTGGAAACTGGTATCTCAGTAAAGAAATGTTCAAATTCAGTAGCTACTTCCAAACCAGAATCCACAATTCTGCCATCAATTTTTATTTTAAGATCATTAGTTGTGTGCTTCGATCTACCAGTCTCCATATTAATTACTTTCCAGGTTGTTTTAATAATGTCAGAGCTATTTTTTATTTTCTGAGATAAATAATTACGCTTGGCTACATGACAATCTATTTTAAATTGCTTCGAATATTGCTTGACATGTTCTTTAAATTCATCACTTGTATTAAACCGCCGTTCCTCATACAAGGCATACAGTGCTTGTCTACGCTTATGTAAGTCCTCAGTAGCCCACTCACTAAAAACTGGTGCACTACTAACCACGGCCGATTTGCGAGTAAATACCGCATTATAAAGTGCCATAAAAGTGTGGAAGAATGAATTGTACATGTTGTTAGGACTCATTTCGGAAGACAGAAAGGGTAGCGCCTGAGCTAGACTTTGTTTCATTCTTTCCACACGATCTGTGGTTACTGGTACAAAAGTTATTTGTTTTTTCAGGATATGTTTCCTTGATGTCTTAAATACCATGAGTTGGCCTAAGTGGTCTGATTCTAATTTGCTGATTACACTTTTGTTACTAGGAAAAATATTAGTGAAAATGTTATCTATACAGGTTGAGCTAGTAGCAGTCACTCTAGTAGGCTCCATAAATACGTGGTTGAGATTACCAGATTTGAAAACACTCAACAATCTGACACTTATTGTTGAATTTTCCAAAATATTTACATTGAAGTCGCCGCATATAAGTAATTTCTTTCTAGAACGCGATATTTTAAGTAGCACAGATTCCATTATGTTTTCAAACAGTTCAAAATTACTTAATGGCGGTCTATATATACAAACAACAATAAATTGCTCTAATTCTACTGCACTTAGTTCTATGGTCCGTTCAACAGATAAGGATACAATGTCCTTACGTTCCTTAAATTTTAATTGATTAGTTAATATAATTAATGACCCACCATGTATGGAACGAAGTCTGGTGAACGAACTACCCACCTGGTGATTATTAAATTGAGGCATTAATTCATTACTGGTTAACCAATGTTCAGTTATACATAGAATATCAATATTGCAATCATTCAAAAAAAGTTCAATTTGTAAATCTTTTCCTCTAATACACTGAATGTTTTGATGAACCAGGTGGATATAATTTTCATACTTGCAGCATTTTTCTTTAGATTTATTTAAAACTAAGTTGCCAGAGACAGAGTACTCCTTTGTCTTAAGATTTAATTTAAATTATTAGTTGAGATTGGAACCAATTCCAAGTTAACATTGAAATGCTCAATAGGAGCTGAGTTATGTGCCAAATTCTTGGCAGAAATGTCAAATAAATAGGATAGCGACAGAGCTATTTGTCTCTTACAATAATAGGAAAGGTAAAACTTACCTTCAGTCAAAAAGCACATTGGCAAATGTTTTTTATTAACATATTTGTTAATGTCAATTATACTAAACTTACTTCTATATGTACAACAATTATATAGAGATATATTTAATTTATATCTAGTGTCATTCTCTACTTTTGACATTTGTCTACTGTATGGAAATGTGAACAAAATAACCTTTTCCACTATAAGAGTGTTTAACTTTTCCAAGAATTCAATTAAATTATTTTTGTTTACATTACCCCTGTTTCCCATGAGAACAAGCAGTGTTGTTTTTGAATGAATATTCTTGTCGTTTAAAATTGTGTATTTCGAACTTGACGCTCTATCGCGAGATCGAACTTTTTTAGTGATGAGAGGTTATTTATTATTATAATTTTGATAAAATTAAACTAATTAATAATACTTATTCTTTCTTAATCACATATGAAATATCAATAATTAGACTGACTTATAAAAATACAATCATCATCATCATCATCATCATCATGTCAGCCGAAAGACGTGGGTAGGCCCCCACAAGGTGGACTGATGACCTGGTAAAGGTCGCGGGAGTCCGCTGGATGCGGGTGGCGCAGGACCGGTCAATTTGGCACTCTTTATGGCAAGCTTATAAAATTTTTAAAATGTAGTTTTCTTTTTCAAAATGTTTCGCTTCGTACAAACTTGGAACTAACCGTTTAAAAAGTAAATTTAAGAAAAAGACTCATATACTTACATTTAATTTTGTTTTGTTATGTTCTAAAGCCGCAATAAAATCAAAAGAATGGAAGTTATTTATATATTTTAATGCAGAATGTTAAATATAAGACCTCCGTCCGCGTACTGTAATTTGTATTTGAAGCTTATAATTAAAATAAATATATATCACTCGCTTAAAAGTCGTTTAAGGTCATGGGCCTGCCGCGGGATTAAAAACCGGACAAGTGCGAGTTCAACTCGCGTGGTGAGGGTTCCGTATATAATCTAAATTTCATTTCGTAATATTGAGAATTTTCCCGTTACTTTGAATACTCAAACTTCTCATAGGTTTTCCTGTAATGTTTAGGCAAGGAACAATTTTCCATATTTTTTCAGAATTTTAAGCCTAGTCGTTTCGGTGATAAGGGGGGGGGATGGTCAATATTCGTCTTTTTTTCCTAAATTACTTCAAATCTGTTTTTGCTAAAATTATAAAAAAAATATCTGTGAGATGCTTACAACAACCCCTTTCATTTGATATGTCAATCGATACAGTTTATTAAACTTTTTTTTTTCATTTTCCAGTTTACCCCCCAAAAGTGGCCCCCTTGTTCAGAATTAATTAATTTACTTTACGCATCCATCTTTGGGTCACCAATTTACATATGTTTACCAAATTTCAACTCAATCGGTCCAGTAGTTTCGGAGCAAATCGGCTGTGACAGACGGACAGACAGACGCACGAGTGATCCTAGAAGGGTTCCGTTTTTTCCTTTTCAGGTACGGAACCCTAAAAACTAAGAAAATAAATATAAAATACCAGTTGCAGTGAATTATTAGTGATTCGGTGCAACATAAAAACTAAAAACAAGCAAGTTTTGTAAGAAACATAAAAAAAATAAGCTACGTGACTAAAAAATGACTGATTCGAATTTAAATATCGAGATGGAAATTTCAAATTGATATTTTATTCGGTGCCAAAGGTCTATCACAAATTATCAGTGGAAATTACAAGAAAAGTCCGGAAAATGAAAAAAAATTCAAAGAAAAAGATGCGCAAGCTAAACACTACATTATTAAAACAATTCATCGCAAATATATAACGCAACTTTTTGACTGCGAAACATCAAAAGAAATGTACGAGAAAATATGTCATATCTTCGAAGGTTCAGATGAAATGAAAAAGATGACCCTTCTACAGGAGTTTTACAACATCAATATCAGGAAATAAATAGGCATTGGAAGAAAATTTGGCTAATATCGAAAATTTGACATTTCGTTTAAAACAATTGAAGGTCAACCTTGAAGATGCAATGGTGGAATCAAAAATCTTAACCAGTCTTGATGAAACTTACCATAACTTCGTGACAGCGTGGGAGTCAACCCCGACACAAGAAAGAAATTTGAAAAATTTGAAAATACGGCTCATTAAGGAAGAAGAAAGGAAAGGCCAATCAGGAGCTTCCTCTTACCAGGTAGCATTGAGGGCTCATGCCTCTTCAAAACAAAAACCAGGTGTTAAATGTTTTAATAGCAAAAAACCAGGGCATTTTGCCAAATATTGTAGCAGTCATTGTAGAATCTGTAAAAAGACGAATCAGAAAAAAGAACTGTTTCTTTCAAAAGAAAGACCATTTCGAACTTGCGGCCAAAAAAAAGAAACCGATGAAAAAAATTTAGAGAGTTTCGTAGTAGACTCTGGATGTACTGTTCATCTGATAAAAGACAAACACTTATTGTCTAAATTTGTATTTGAAGTTTATAGGTTAGTTAGTTCGTCGTCTAGTACCTATAACACAAGCCTTATTGAGCTTACTATAGGCCTAGTTCGATTTGTGTAAGAATGTCCCCTAATATTTATTATTATTATTATTATTATTATTATTATTATTATGAAAATAAATATATGTCACTCGCTCAAAAGTCGTTTGTTATACATATATGAATTTTAATGCCTGCTAAGTTAGCGGAAAAAGTAAAATATGCGTATTTTAGTCTTAGTTTACCCGTGAGTACCCAGCAATACTTGGACTTTTTCATGTAAGCGTGGAGACTATTTAAAGATGCTAAAATGTTTAACTATTTTACATTTAATAATTATAAAATGCTTAGATTTTGATGAGATTTAAACAAACCTTTATAAAGATGAGTATAATGTCCAACTGATTTTCATTACATTTACAATTTTCCTCGCAGGGGTGAGGTGAAAAGTTGTTTGGCGTCTCGTGCCATGAAAGCCTCGCTGTGCTCAGGATTGGATTGGACTAAAGCAAAGGTGCACACTTCTAAAAATGTCAATAGAGTGATGTTATTATGACACCTATTTTTCTTGATTTATGGCCGAGATATTTGACCTCAAAGTTGGGAAGATTCTAGGACTTGTAACAATTTCAATTAATGTTGTGTCATTATAATGCATATTTAGTATTGTTTTATTGTAGAGAACAAGCTAAAATAAGCATGTTTTGTTGGCAAAACTTTTCTCTAAAATCAAAAATGGCCGAGATATTTGACCTCAAAGTAGGAATTTGTGCCCAGCACCCACGTGGTTTTGTCTGCTCTACCCCTAGTGTTTATAAAAAAAGAGAACGGAGGCGCAGAGGGACAGCAGCCCTCGCCCGTCGTGACGGAGCGCGGGAGCGTCAAGAAAGGGCGGAAGGGTTGCTGTTCCCGCAGCGCCGAGCTACGGGAAGTCACTATTGTCACTAAATACTTTTAATACTTAGAGCTATTTTAACTTAGAAACTTTAACCATGGATATCTCCTGAACCATGGGTTTCCTTGCGGAGGGGATGATACAACGGGGCCGGAGTCGTTGCGGAGTCAGTCTATATCGGTTGGCATTTGCGGCAACGGCAATTTATAATTTCAATCTGTTTTTTACCTAATCCAGGATCCCTCCCAACTTTCGGGTCAAATATCTCGGCCATTTTTGATTTTAGAGAAAAGTTTTTCCAACAAAAATGCTTATTTTAGCGTATTGAATGAAAAAAAATCTAAGTGATTTATGATTCCTATATAGTTTTCACTTTTGGTCAAAAAAAAATCTAAGTCTTTTTTTGCATAAAACGCTATCTCAATAGGGTAAACTTATGGTTACCTTATGGTTACAGACCTGATCCCCCACCGGGTGCTGGAATTTCCCGCACCCATGATCTCGTATCGGACTCAGGGGGGTCCGGTACTGAACAGGTGGAGATCGAGGAGGCAGGACGCCAAAACATCAGTTGCCGCTTGTGGGCCGGCGGGGTCACGGATGTGTGCACAAGCGCTCCCGCCGCCTCGCCACAAGGCGGCGAGGCGGCAAGTGGGGGGGGGGGGGGGGGTTTTAGTGGGTACACCGTGGGTCTCATTAGCCCATTCGTAGAGTCCCACATAACCACTCGGGTCACCTTCTGCACCCGGGTGGTATGCGTAACGCATCCCCCCCCCCCCTAAAAAATGGTTACCTTATGGCCGAGCGTTTCGACTGCCCGCTCACTAAATACTGGGTCGATGTGGTTATTGGACGGGCTAAGTAGGGCAATTTGGTAAGCCTCGCCTTCTAACAGGTTTTTATTGTTAAAAAGTTTCACTTCTGCTCTTCTTTTCTTTTCTTTTTGTTATTATGTAATTAACATAGATTTTAAGCCTTACTAACAAAATATGGATTTTACATGGTCCGAATTAAACGATTTTTATTTTATTTATTTTTTATTTATGGTTACCACATCCGATATGCTTACTAATAACAATAGGGTTACGATATCAGTAAGTAAGGTTACCAAATTCGATAGGCTGAAAAGGGGTTTTCCGGTCCTTGGCCAAACAACAACTCTGCAGCCTTGCATAACATTAAATAACTATTAGTCTCGCCAAAGTCTTGTACTAACTTCGGCAGCATACGCCAATTCTAGCTTATTTGTTAGTCATCTAGGTACCTACTACTTATAACAATTTGCTAGCTCGCTTGGCTAAATACCACTAGTCAAAAACTAAAAATATTCTAGAAACCTAGCTATGCCTTATTCATAAACGTCCTTCAAACCCATTTTAGTTAAATTGGCGTTAAAATTTCATTAGTCCTTATCTGTCACTTTTACATTTGTAAAGGTATGTTTCTGAGAAAGGGACCAACACATTTTAACAGAGGCCCTAAATAATAATAAGAAGTAGAAGCATTTGCAAAATGAGCGATTGTGTTTCTTATAATGCATCCAGAAATGACGTCATCGAGACAAAACTTGCCTAATCAGGAAATTTAGTTCTCTACTCCACTTTTCAACAATAGAAAGACGAGACAATAGGGCAGACGTAGGGGTTGTCAGTTGATACTGAATGCCTACTCATGATGAGGCGTAGCTGATTATGAGTCGTAGGCTGTGACATTAGGGTCGGTAATTGCATGGTGCTGGATATTTGAGGAGGCAGCCAAGAGCCCTCGCACGGCCAGTGCCCCGTTTAGTTTCTCGCCGGACGCCTCTCGACCCAATAGGCATCGAACTGCCACCGTCAGAGCTAATCATGTAACCGAGTTCATTTGTCTTTTGTTAGGATTTCAGTGAGAGCCTTCTAAGTTTCATTGAAAACATTCGATAATTAATAATGTTGGAAGAAATTATTGAGATAAAACCGGCCAAGTGCGTGTCGGACCACGCAAAACGAAGGGTTCCGTGCCTATTAAAAAGGTCGTATCGTCACAGAAACCTTAAGGCACTTACGTCCTTTTCTTTAAGGAAGGCAGTCTTTCAGCAATATCTCGAAAACCTTTGAACCGATCTTGTTCAAAATAATTTTCGGTTAAATAATTTAATAAGCCCTCTATGTCCATGATTTTTTTCATATTTTTGAAATACACCGTTGAAAAATTAGAAGGGGGGGACAGAATTTTAGTGACTTTCGGGGCGATTATCTCCGACTCTTTTCACTTAATCAAAAAAATTGCTGAGAAACCTTACATTTATTTTTGACCCTTCTTTGCATGGTGATGGAAATTTCCATCATAACATTGTCCTGTTAATTAAAGGTAGTTTTGCGGGAGATTCATATTTATTTTAAGACTTTTATGTTTCAAGAACAGTATAGCTTGAAATGGAACGTATTTGTGATTTAAAAAAATAAACGTAATTTTGACATTTAAACTTTTTATTCGCGGGCTCGCCGTTTCGCGCCATTTACGAAAATTGTTGACCTTGTATTCGGATTTTGAACGCTAGTACTACGAAAATATTGATAGTTGCAAAATAATTCATGTGTCTGAGGTATGTAAGTTAATATTATGTTACTTTTGGTGCATACATTTACGAAATTGGAAGACAAAGTAACTCGAAAGTATGTGATGGAAATTTCCATCATTATGCAACAATGTCACTCGTAAAGTATGGCGAATCATTTATTAGTAATGACCAAGTGATCAAAGCTTTTTCGTTTGAGTATGGCCAAAAAGCTTAATAATACCCGGATTTAAAGATCTCCGACTGTTTTTACGGCATTTCTCGATCGATTCTTATGAAATATTGTGAGCGTTTAATTTATTTAGTAGGTACCTCCCTACCTACCTATGATACTATGCTTAAGGTCAGAGTTTGCATAATGAATGATGGAAATTTCCATCATATCAAAAAATAAAGATATCATGTAAAACTTACCTCATATATTTTATTTTTACCGAAATGTGGAGGTCAACTGACATTATCGTGATTTATTTCAAAAATAAATAAAAAATCATGCAAAGAAGGGTTAAAGGCCTATCGATTGATGTGTCACACGTGGGCTTACAATGTTTTTTTTTGACTAAGTTTTATGTATGGAGTGCACCCCTAAAAAAAATTTTTTAGTCATTTTAATTACAAAACTATGTAGCGGCTAACAAAATACTCCTCAAATCCTCAAAATTTTATTCAAATACACCTTATAGTTTTCGAGTAAAATGCCTGTGACATACGGACAGATGGACAGACTGACATGACGAAACTATAAGGGTTCCGTTTTTGCCATTTTGGCTACGGAACCCTAAAAATGGTTTTGTTGAAAGCGGGAAAGATTACGTATTACTTATGCCCATAATCTAAGTCTTTCCCTGTATACATCCATTAAAATTGTTTGAAATTTTAATAAAAACAAGTTTCAATTATTACGTAGTAATGACAACTCAGAATAAAAAAAAACTTAATTTAAAGAAGTTTTATAAATATGCAATTCCAAGAACTTTTTGATCCACCCTCGTATTTTGCTCTGCTAAATCCTGTAATACGTTACTTAGGAGTCTTAGGACCTCGGTATTTTCCACAAAGTAATTTTTTATATATTTTCTTTTTATTATTCAACCTGTTCGTACCTATCGTGCAATAACTTATACGGAAAATTCATCAGTTTTTAGGGTTCCGTACCTCAAAAGGAAAAAAACGGAACCCTTATAGGATCACTCGTGCGTCTGTCTGTCAGTCTGTCACAGCCGATTTGCTCCGAAATTACTGGACCGATTGAGTTGAAATTTGGTAAACACATGTAAATTGGTGACCCAAAGATGGACGCGTAAAGTAAATTAATGAATTCTGAACAAGGGGGCCACTTTTAGGGGGTGAACAGGAAAATTAAAAAAAGTTTCGTAAACTTTATTGTGTGACATCAAATGAAGGAAGTTGTTGTAAGTATCTCAGATATATTATTTTAGCAAAAACAGAGTTGAAGTAATTTAGGAAAAAAAGAAAAAAAATTGACATCCTCCCCCCCTCCCCCTTATCACCGAAACTACTAGGCTTAAAATTCTGAAAAAAATATAGAAAATAGTTCATTGCCTAAAGATTACAGGAAAACCTATAAGAAGTTTGAGTATTCAAAGTAACGGGAAAATTCTCAATATTTTTATGTTTACATTATAGGTATAGATGAATTATCGAGAACATGGAATTGCATTTGTAGTGGTTGTACGAGAAAATAAAAAATTCAAATATAGAATGCCTGTAAACATACAATACTACTGACATAATATGCAATTCCATGCTCTCGTTAATTTATCTATATATATATACGGAACCCTCACCACGCGAGTTGAACTCGCACTTGTCCAGTTTTTTTTACTAGGATGTGTAATCCGATCTGTCTGTATAAATAAATTCTACGTAAGTTTAATTTGCAGTGTTGTGCATATTTTTATTCTTCCTGCATCACATAGTTATATTATAACATTATAAGTGATCACAAAGTTTTAAGAGATGGTTAAGTATGTTCTGTCCCTTTCCCGCAAAACGTACCTTCATATCGAACGAATGTGATTTACTATTGACTAATGGAAGCAGACTAGGTAGAGTACTTCACGGAAACAATACCTTATGCTTAGTCGTTTGCAATGCACTTATGTCATCATTCGCTTGTACTTGTCCCATTTACTTGGGGTCGGCGCAGCATGTATTTTTCTTCCATACCTCTCTATCGCCCGGTCAACTCATCACACACTTCTTTCCTATTCATATCGTCTCTCAAGCAGTCTATCCACCTTGGTCCACCTCTTCTCTTGCAACCCTCCACATTCATACTTAATGTTCTTCTATAGCAACATGACTATCACCCCTCCGCAAAACATGTCCGTACCACCGTAGGCGACTTGCTCTCAGCTTTTCGTTATGGGTGTTACTTTCAGGCTTCCTCTTACCTATATACTCATTGCTTATTCGATCCATTCTCGTCACGTCACACGTCCATCTCAACATTCTCATCTCCGTAACATGCAATCTAGTTTCATCCTACATATTTGCTGCCCAACATGCTGATCCATGCATGACGACAGGTCTTATAATGGTCTTGTAAATTTTGCCCTTCAGTCGAAGGGGCATTCGGCCGTCGCAGATTGTTCCCGTAACCTGTCGCCATTTCATCCATCTTGAGCTGATTTGGTTTCTAGTGTCACTGTCAATATCGCTATTACACTATAGGAGTGACCCGACGTATCGGAAATCGGAGCAGACCGGCAGCGTTACGCCACCAAGCTCTATGGGCCTAAAATTGGAGAGCCAGGCCGAAATCGCAAAACATGTGTTCAGTTTTTGCTCTGCTGATTATAGACGAGTCCATCTTCACTGACAAGGACAATATCATCGGCGAAGAGCATACACCAGGACGCCTCCTCCTGGATGCCCGACGACAGAGCGTCCATTACAAGCAGAAAGAGGTAAGGGCTTAAAACCGAGCCCTGCATGGTGTAAGCCCACCGCGACACTGAACCTGTCGGTGGTGCCAGCCGCCCACCGGACGCGTGTACAACATCTGTCATATATAGACCGAATCAGCCTTACATCCTTCCCTGGCACACTATTCTCTTTCAAGGCCCACCACAAAACTTCGCGAGGAACTCGGTCGTAAGCCTTTTCGAGGTCAACAATATGCAGGTTTTTTGCGCATGTCTATATTTTTCGCATAGTTGACGAAGTGCGAATATGGCGTCTGTTTACCCCTGCCCGGCATAAATCCGAATTGGTTTTGCGTTATTTCACTCTCATCTCTCATTCCTCTATAGTTGTTACATTCTTGTACATCCCCCTTATGTAAGTATGTTTTTCGCGACCGAAACAGAAATTTACTTGATTTTCCATACAACGATTAGTTCAAATAGCAGTGTGACGTCATATTTTTGAGTCAATCAGTATGAAGCGTTTCGGCTACCGCCAGCGAGGGTCTGTCTTTGACTCAATTTTTTGGGTAGATATTTATGTTCGTTAATAGTAGTTGCTCCCATACAAACATTTGTTCCTCTCCAAAAACTGGTTCGAATGGCATCGTAAAAAATCTTAGGTCATACGCCCATTGCTGGTCTACAATCCTATGCTTTATTATGCGTTTCATTCATATTTGCCTGCTTTTTTGGGTGGGGTGATGCGTTGCTCATACATTTACCTACCTACAAGGATAAAAGAAACAAAAATAATTTTCTTCGTTGTTTTAATGCATCGTAAGTAGTTTTGGCTACAAATTATAATGAGCTATAGGGTCACACTTCAAACAATTTCATCTATTACATTTTCAGTTTTGAGCTGTTCATTAACCGCGTACCTAAAATTTAGGGTGAGAGGGTCCACAAATCTTATTTTGAAAGAAGTCTTATCATTTTAAGTTACAAATATTTTCTTACATAAGGGGAGGGAGTTAAAAATGGTAAAAAATACCTTAAGTAGGTAATTAATGAACAGTCCCTTCGTACATTGAATTGGGAAGCCGACCAGCGAATCATAACACGTTTCCGACAGAAGGATTTTGTATTACATCGCTTTTGACTTTTATGATACGCTATCCAGACTCCGGCCAATGAATACAATTTATATAAATAGTTTATTAAATTCTACGGAATGATTTGAAGTTATAGTATAAAGCTAGACAATAAAATGCACATCACTTGTGAATGCTGGCCACAACACCCATTACAATGGTGTGAAGATATTTTTAAATGCATTACCAGCGTAAATATTTTTTCTACTGACTTTACAAGTCCTTGTAACAATCATGTTTCAATAGCAACCCATACAAAAGAGAGACACTAAACTTGCAAACGCCTACATTTCATGGCTTGTTTTACAGGCCCCTTATTTTGCGAATGTGATGGATGTCAGGCATTGACATTATTTTTGATCAGTCATATCATATACTATAATTCATTAGCCTAGCTAGCATGATCGCGTTTATGCCGGACATATAGCATTCGTCCTTCTCGCACTTACGTACTTGCTAGTAAGAGACGAATGCTTTATAATTAGTTTTTTTTTAACAGCCGATATTTGACCGCCGTCATCCCGGTACAATCGTAGATAGAGGATATAATTATACTAGATGTCGTCCTAGCGTATACCCGAAAAGGACGATGCGATGGTAAATTAAACTTACCGAAGTATCAGAAGACTAATACATTATTGAGGTCTTATGTCATTTATAATTTAGTCGTGTTATATCGGTGACGTGATGGTCACGGGAGTTTCAGTACAATATTTTGACAGGTGGTGACAAGAAGAACTGTGGGACAGATGATTTGATATTGTATCTTGTTCCCACTTGTGGTATTGTCTATGCATGCATCCTTGTCACTCATGTGTGTGTGTGCGTGTGACTCCCTCTATTCTATTCTACCTCTATGGTTGCAATAAACGTCAATCATGACATATGATGACATAAAATGTACTGGAATGACAGCTGTCAAATATTGGATGTAAGGGCATTTTCACTACAAGTCTACCATCATGCTACCTGTGCAAATTTGCAAAATTAATAAAAATCACTGATGTGATGTCGTTACATATGTATGGCTATAGCAATAGGTATAGCTAGTTCCAAGTGAGTTGAGGTCACGCAAACAATAACACTGGCATGTAATGACAGCGGGATTTTGAAATTAGTGTTCTTATATTGTAGATTGTAGGTAAATAGAACATAGAACATAAAAGTAAGATAGAACAATACATCGAAAAGTTTCTTTTAACTAGTTTGTTATGGAACAATACCTCGACTTCAAACAAAACAGAAAATAAAAGATTTTGACTGATTTTATTTAAATGAATTGGTTATATGAATAAATAAAGGTCGGATATGCGTAGGTATATGAATATAATATTAATCGTAGAAACCAAAGAGAATAAGTAATAAATTGCCTTGTTACGTACCTACGTGTTAAAATTGTCTTTACCTATATTTTCATTACTTTGTTATTTCGTTATCAAACCTCTACAAAAATCACTGAAGTAACTGGCACTCGTTACTTCGTTCTCATACCTATTAACAACTGCATTTTCCAAGAGATAAAGGAGACGTTTCACAATATTTTCAGAAAAATCAAAGAAAAAGAAGAAAGAAACCGGATAATGGAACCTAGGATTGATGATTTAAAAACCGAAAACCATAACCTTGTAATCAATCTTAACGAATCAGATGAAGATATGCCAAGTGACGATGGTATATAAAAGCATTTTTTTTTAATGTTTTTAATACCTATTAAAAATATAATTAAGCGTTTCTATTTACATTCACTCACTCATTCCATTCATTCACTTTTTAATTTTTTTGCAATCAGTACTTCATGTAGCTGTGTGTGTAATCATTCACCTCAACTCACTGGAACTAGCTATATACCTATTCACGACAAGTTATCGGTCTGTGACATTCATAAGTTACAAGTATGACTTATTAACGCACCATACACCTCTGCCAAACCCAACTCGTTGCTATTTAAATATTTATGTTTCTGTCTTGTCTATCTGATTATGTACCTTATACAGATTGAAAAAACTAACCATTCAACTTACTAAGGAATATCATCAGTAGAAATTCTACAAGATTATAAGAAGATTATACTTAGCTTGAAGTAAAATTGATATGGCAACTTTTCACACAGTCACTAGTGGTAACCTAAACTCTTATACATTCAGTCTGTCTTAAAACTCGTAGACTGTAATATATAAATATATTCAAGAATACATAGACCTCGTAGAAGTATGCAGTAAGGATTCTTGTAAAGTTAGATAAAGATGCCAAATACTAACTTTATAGTATATACCTGAATAAATTGTAATTACGATAATATCATTGCTGATATTTTTGAAGGCCCCTTTTCCGATATTCAACGAGTCCCGAAATGGTTAAAGACTTTTGCTAACATTACACAAATATGGAATTCAAGTTGTGGTAACTTAGAACAGCTTTAACCCATTCAGTGCCAATCACGACACATGCGTCAGGGCGCAACGGGCTCTTTTCGATACATATAGAATTTGCTTAATTATATAGCTGCGAACGTAGCGTGGCAGTGAATGAGTTAAATGACAAATATTAGCAAACTAACTAAAGCTTAAGTTAGTTCCAATTCAATATTTCATTGAAGAACATAATACATATATGTTAAAGCCTAATTATATGATATTGTAAATATGTCATAAATCGGAGAAAAAATTATAGATATAAACTGTTCACAATTACATACAAAACCAACTGCATAATAGCTGTGTTCGCATAGATAATCGAGTAAATAATTACGTTATTACTAAATTTAAACACTAACAACATATTTTTAACAACACACGATAAGCTGCACGAACTCATAAAAATAAGGCGTAATATTGCGTATTCGCGAGTACATTTCAGTCAACAATGATAAATATATTAAAGCGGACAGAACAATACAAACACGAGTCAATTCATACTATAATACGAGTATCTAATCACTGATGTTGTTTAATATTTCACCATCCGACTGGGTATGGATAAACAACAGCGTGTGGATGGGAGACTAGAGATAGTGGCATTTGTGATGAAAACATTGCAATGACTAGCTACTTTACAGTGAGGACTGCGCAAGAAGGCAAACAAGCGTACGGCCCTGAGGCTAAGCAGTCACCGCAGCCTATGGACGCATGCAACTCAAGGGGCATTACATGCGCGCTGTTGACCCTTTAATAGTAGTTTATGTGACTGTACATAATGAGAGGCCTCAAATCACGAGTGTTTTAAGGCCGAATTATATACAGTTGCATACACCACTTTATCTACACACATATAACAAAACCTCGGGAACTATTAGAATAACCAGCTTTGCAGCGTCATGGCTGACTAGATTTCAAATCGTGACCAACTAGATGTCCATAATAAAATCTAGTTGGTCATGATTTGCTTTGACCCCTGGGCCACGCTTCGAAATTTGAAAGTCACTACTTTAACAATATCAATATCTTACAAAATTACTTACGGCCAGAGACAAATAATTTATTTTTATAAATCTTATTGATATAATGCTGGTCATTACTTCCAGTTTCTGAACGCATTTTAGCAGGTTTATAGTATTTGTGTAGATAAAAATGTATACACTTCTTTCTTGAAGAACCCATGCTGTAGTCTCTAAGAAAAACCTCGGAGCTCATTCCACAATCAGAACGATCTGGTTACCAACGATATTAAATCGACTATAGCCAAGCTTCAGCTAACGTGCTTTTAGGGCTTCGTTTTGGGGGCTCAAAGTGCTCATGTGAGTTTACTGTCATTCCGAGCGCATATTGGCAAAACCGATAAAATATGCGCTACGTGCACCATAACCCAGAAACCGTGTCATAAAACCTGTCTCACCCGAATCCGAACCTAACGTGCTGCGGGCTTGTGACTGTAACAAATAAGATCGGTAACAACACTCCTCAATAAAATAATATTCACGTCCGATTTCACCGTATTGCTCGAGCCAAC
Organism: Epinotia nisella; assembly: GCA_932294315.1. NCBI lineage: Eukaryota > Metazoa > Arthropoda > Insecta > Lepidoptera > Tortricidae > Epinotia > Epinotia nisella. The sequence goes on from OW028674.1 coordinate 10,883,179, forward strand.
ATTTACTAATCGTAAATAATAGGGATAAAATAAATACAACAATGATATTGAGGCTGGATTAAAGGTCCGATATAACAACAGTACTGTCTGAAGCCTAGATTTGGCGCGCATTGTCAGAAGAATTATCGCAGAGCTTTGCTCTGCTCCCGGCGAGACACGGGTTACATTATTTACAACGCGTTAATATAATTTAACGTATTGTACGATAAATATTGCGAGTGCGGGGGATACTAAGTATAATCCATACACCTACTACAGGTAATCGAAGGTCTCGACGAAATATTCATGAGATTATTTTACACTATAAATTTAACATTAATAACAAATATATAACTTAAGTCAAGAAAGTGAGATTACAAGTATGTATATTCGGTTTGGTTTGGTTTGGTTTGGTTTGAGAATGCTCCTTGATATTTGTGAGAGGTACGCTAAGGAGCACGACCTTAAATACAATGTACTCAAAAGTGAGTACATGGTGTTTAAGGCGGGCGGCAAGTGTCCATCATATGTACCACCCATACTTTTAAACGGACAGCAGGTGAAGAGGGTGCACATGTTTAAATATCTTGGACACTTGTTAACGGACGACCTACGAGACGATGCGGACATTGAGCGAGAACGCAGAGCATTGGCTATTAGGGCTAACATGATAGCACGCAGGTTCAGCCGGTGTGCAGTGCGGGTTAAATTAACATTGTTTAAGGCGTACTGCACATCGCTGTATACCTGTAGCATGTGGTGCAAATACACCCAGCGATCGCTCAATGCAATGCGCGTCCAGTATAACGATGCGTTCAGGGTACTGTTGCGGCTGCCGCGACACTGTAGCGCGTCCGGTATGTTCGCGGACGCTCAAGTGGATGGTTTCCACGCGACACTGCGCAAGCGCTGCGCCGCGACGCTCCGCAGAGTGCGCGCCAGCCGCCACAGTCTCCTGAACGCGGTGGCCGACAGATGGGACGGTAGCCTACTGAGGCACTGGTCCTCCCTACATTTAAGTTTAAGTCCTAACATAGTTATAAGTCCTGTAGTACTAACAATCTATGGATCATAGTTGTCCGAAATAAATGCATTTTATTTTATTTTATTTTATTTTATTTTATTTTTATTTATTTTTAATAACATAACCACAAGGATATTTGAGTTAACATGTTGTTAAGTAATGAAGAGAAATAAATTCAAGTAATGCCTCGAAGCCTTGAAAAAGCGGACATGTTCCAATAAACGTCGGCAAAACGGGAAGACTTAGTTATAAAAAGAACCCGGTACACCCGTTCAGTTATATATTGTATGTATGCTTACAAATTATTACATAACTGTGGTAATAAAATAAATATTTCTAACCCTCCTTATCACCTTAAATATTGCCTGTCTTTAGTCGAATGACTTCGCTAATTTACTACACATTCATCTTAATCATAACAAAAATTATTCTAGTTAATACGACTTACCTTACATTTAAGAATGAACACTACAAATATTAAAGCAAACCTATTATTCTTAATTATAGAAATGTAAATACATAAAGAATATGTCTTTACAGCATAGATATTGTACATGAACGTTCTAGAATCAAAAATCACTTCTGAAAAGCCTTAATAGCCAGAATAATTAGGTTTCGATAATTACACATAAGGTTCGAATTGTTTCGTTCTTACACACATAAGAAATTACAAATTACACCAGCAACACCCGGCAACATTATTATACATATTACTTATAAAAGTCGCAATGGTGTAGTCTCTTAATAACACCAAATAAATAATAAAATTGATAATAAAGAGGAAGTCATCCAATATTGGTTCATAGATCAAAGATTGGTAAAGTTAAACTTAGTTCTCATAGACGCTATCTTCATCCATAACAGTAGTAATCAAATTTTGTGTTTGTTGTTTATAATACTGTGTCAACTTGGAAAAAAAAACATAGCAAAAGCATAGTGAATATTTACCGTTATATTTTTACCGCTTACTTATTTTATTAAGTATAAACAAACGGACACGGTTGAAAATGTATTTTCAATGATTCAATGTTTCTACTATTTATTTAGTAAGAATAAGTACCGAAAGGTAAATTATATAAACCGGCGTAAATGAAATGAACAAAACGAATGACATTTTCTACAGTCCCCGTCACCAGAGTAGAACCAATGTGGAAAACGTGTGTCTGATTCTGACTATAAGGTAGTTTTTCTACTTACGTTACATATTTTCTGTCACTCATTCGATCCAGCTTCAGCTAACGTGAATTTACCTATGATGTGTCAAATAGTAAGCGAACACTGACTGAAAATCACATACACAAATCAAATTCTTGCCATTTTTTGCGAATCAGAAGGTTAGATAAAATTCTCAAGCTGAATTATTGAAACTAATCAGCCCACAGGCAATAATGGAATGTCAGTCCGCGTTCAACAAAATTTAATTTGCCTTTCTTATTAAGTTTTCAAAACCCTAGCATTACTTTTTCATTACACTACACAATATAATTTGAAAACAAACAACGTACAACCATGGCACAATAACAACTAGTTTTACTACACCATAATATCAAACCGAGCACATTGTGCGTTTTTACTCGTGAAACACATTTTAAAAAATGCCATATTTGCACTAGAGCGATAATCCTCTTTCGTCCTCGTCTATCGACCGAATACTCGGCCAAAAAGCCATCTTCGCCTTGACATGTATTATTATTAGATTTTTTTAACAGCCGATATTTGACAGCCGTTATCTCGGTACAATAAACGTGAATGATGACATATATGATGACATAAATTGTACTGGGATAACAGCTGTCAAACATTGGATGTAAGGTCATTTTCACATAATTATTAAAAACATAACAAACAATAAATTGTAGGAGTATTATAATCGAGATTCTATTTCATATATAATTTTCACACACGAATTCTTACCTTAGTATGAAAACTGGCAACTGTATTCGTGCAGCATACGAGGCACACTTACGTGTGCTCTTGCATATTCGTGGTAACAGTAGATCCTCGTGTGACGTCCTCGAGACTATTCGAGTTATAGCGGCTGCTGCGCGTCGTCGGGCAGCGCGTGCACGCGCGCCGACAGCAGGTTGTGCAGGATGAACACGGCCGGCTTCGGGCTGCCCTCCATGTCCAGCTCCTGGCAACATGTCCAATATTACATATTACCATGTTCCATGCCATTTCGCTGTAAAAATAACTTCTACGATAGACTAATATACGCCGAGTGACAGCCGCTAGTATGTACTGACCACGGTGTCGTCGTCTGTGAAGTGCAGCCAGAGCGCGGTGCGGTCGTCGTCGGCGGAGGCCTTGAGCGCGTGCAGCGGGCGGCGGTACAGCGCGCGCGCGCCGCCGCGGCCCAGCGAGCCCGCCGCCTCCCATACGCAGACGCCGCCCGCGCCGAGTGACAGCCGCTAGTATGTACTGACCACGGTGTCGTCGTCTGTGAAGTGCAGCCAGAGCGCGGTGCGGTCGTCGTCGGCGGAGGCCTTGAGCGCGTGCAGCGGGCGGCGGTACAGCGCGCGCGCGCCGCCGCGGCCCAGCGAGCCCGCCGCCTCCCATACGCAGACGCCGCCCGCGCCGAGTGACAGCCGCTAGTATGTACTGACCACGGTGTCGTCGTCTGTGAAGTGCAGCCAGAGCGCGGTGCGGTCGTCGTCGGCGGAGGCCTTGAGCGCGTGCAGCGGGCGGCGGTACAGCGCGCGCGCGCCGCCGCGGCCCAGCGAGCCCGCCGCCTCCCATACGCAGACGCCGCCCGCGCCGAGTGACAGCCGCTAGTATGTACTGACCACGGTGTCGTCGTCTGTGAAGTGCAGCCAGAGCGCGGTGCGGTCGTCGTCGGCGGAGGCCTTGAGCGCGTGCAGCGGGCGGCGGTACAGCGCGCGCGCGCCGCCGCGGCCCAGCGAGCCCGCCGCCTCCCATACGCAGACGCCGCCCGCGCCGAGTGACAGCCGCTAGTATGTACTGACCACGGTGTCGTCGTCTGTGAAGTGCAGCCAGAGCGCGGTGCGGTCGTCGTCGGCGGAGGCCTTGAGCGCGTGCAGCGGGCGGCGGTACAGCGCGCGCGCGCCGCCGCGGCCCAGCGAGCCCGCCGCCTCCCATACGCAGACGCCGCCCGCGCCGAGTGACAGCCGCTAGTATGTACTGACCACGGTGTCGTCGTCTGTGAAGTGCAGCCAGAGCGCGGTGCGGTCGTCGTCGGCGGAGGCCTTGAGCGCGTGCAGCGGGCGGCGGTACAGCGCGCGCGCGCCGCCGCGGCCCAGCGAGCCCGCCGCCTCCCATACGCAGACGCCGCCCGCGCCGAGTGACAGCCGCTAGTATGTACTGACCACGGTGTCGTCGTCTGTGAAGTGCAGCCAGAGCGCGGTGCGGTCGTCGTCGGCGGAGGCCTTGAGCGCGTGCAGCGGGCGGCGGTACAGCGCGCGCGCGCCGCCGCGGCCCAGCGAGCCCGCCGCCTCCCATACGCAGACGCCGCCCGCGCCGAGTGACAGCCGCTAGTATGTACTGACCACGGTGTCGTCGTCTGTGAAGTGCAGCCAGAGCGCGGTGCGGTCGTCGTCGGCGGAGGCCTTGAGCGCGTGCAGCGGGCGGCGGTACAGCGCGCGCGCGCCGCCGCGGCCCAGCGAGCCCGCCGCCTCCCATACGCAGACGCCGCCCGCGCCGAGTGACAGCCGCTAGTATGTACTGACCACGGTGTCGTCGTCTGTGAAGTGCAGCCAGAGCGCGGTGCGGTCGTCGTCGGCGGAGGCCTTGAGCGCGTGCAGCGGGCGGCGGTACAGCGCGCGCGCGCCGCCGCGGCCCAGCGAGCCCGCCGCCTCCCATACGCAGACGCCGCCCGCGCCGAGTGACTGCCGCTAGTATGTACTGACCACGGTGTCGTCGTCTGTGAAGTGCAGCCAGAGCGCGGTGCGGTCGTCGTCGGCGGAGGCCTTGAGCGCGTGCAGCGGGCGGCGGTACAGCGCGCGCGCGCCGCCGCGGCCCAGCGAGCCCGCCGCCTCCCATACGCAGACGCCGCCCGCGCCGAGTGACTGCCGCTAGTATGTACTGACCACGGTGTCGTCGTCTGTGAAGTGCAGCCAGAGCGCGGTGCGGTCGTCGTCGGCGGAGGCCTTGAGCGCGTGCAGCGGGCGGCGGTACAGCGCGCGCGCGCCGCCGCGGCCCAGCGAGCCCGCCGCCTCCCATACGCAGACGCCGCCCGCGCCGAGTGACAGCCGCTAGTATGTACTGACCACGGTGTCGTCGTCTGTGAAGTGCAGCCAGAGCGCGGTGCGGTCGTCGTCGGCGGAGGCCTTGAGCGCGTGCAGCGGGCGGCGGTACAGCGCGCGCGCGCCGCCGCGGCCCAGCGAGCCCGCCGCCTCCCATACGCAGACGCCGCCCGCGCCGAGTGACTGCCGCTAGTATGTACTGACCACGGTGTCGTCGTCTGTGAAGTGCAGCCAGAGCGCGGTGCGGTCGTCGTCGGCGGAGGCCTTGAGCGCGTGCAGCGGGCGGCGGTACAGCGCGCGCGCGCCGCCGCGGCCCAGCGAGCCCGCCGCCTCCCATACGCAGACGCCGCCCGCGCCGAGTGACTGCCGCTAGTATGTACTGACCACGGTGTCGTCGTCTGTGAAGTGCAGCCAGAGCGCGGTGCGGTCGTCGTCGGCGGAGGCCTTGAGCGCGTGCAGCGGGCGGCGGTACAGCGCGCGCGCGCCGCCGCGGCCCAGCGAGCCCGCCGCCTCCCATACGCAGACGCCGCCCGCGCCGAGGGAGAGACGCGCGCACGCGCCGCGGAACCGGCAGCCTGTTGAACGTAGTATTATTTATTTATCTACACTAATAATATGAATCTCCTACAAGCACCCTCGAACAAATATTTCAAAACTTTGCGCTGGGGAAACAAAGGTTTTGTCATCGGCGAGAGAAGATTAACAAATGCGTTGGAATGCGATGGAAGTTTGTCTTTATCCGTCTAACGCATAGTGTCCCGCATGATGTGCCACGATGGCACGATGTGGAGGAGCCGCTATGCAGGTGTACTCACGGAAGGTGAACTCGGGCTGCGCGCGCACGGCGCTGTGCGCGCCGTCGACCAGCGCGCCCGCCACGGCGGCCAGGTCGTGCGGCGTGTCGGCGCGCAGCGCGCGCACCAGCAGGCCGGCCGGCGTGCCCGCGCGCACGCCCAGCGCCGCCGCGCCCGCGCCGCGCCGCCACCACGCCAGGCGCGTGGCGGCCAGGCCCAGCGCCTCGCCGGGGGCCATCCAGGCTTCCGGCGACCATGGCGCCGCCTCGTACAGCCTGCAACCACGGTCGAGGTAAAACTGGTGCCTCACAGCCCTGTCTTTTTCTTTCATTTTCTTTTAAATTTCTAAAAACTGAATCGACAAAAGTAATCCATTTAATCCTGCTCATAAATGTTCACAAGAATAGATTGACAAATGCGACCCATAGAGGAGGAGAGGTTTATTGAAATTATGGAAGATGTACTTGGTAAAGCAACAAATAATAAAAAATCAGTAGTTGTTTGCGGCGACTTCAATATCGATATTTTGTCCCAGTCGGTTGAAAAAAATAAGTACATCACTCTATTTACATCGTTTAATTTAGCTACATCTATTATTTTTGAAAAATATAAACAGTTTCCTCGCTTACGTTTTGGGTCAGGGACGTCAGGACGTCCTTGATCGGTCTCATTTTACAAAAAAGTCCTTAAATATCTGTGGTAAACTGACACTGGCAACGATATTATGTCTATATATACACGGTGCCCGTGAGCATTACGAGAGATTTTAACAGGATATTCCTGACTATATTTTAAGTTAAAAATGTTAAGTAACGTCGAGTAAATTCGGTTCGGTTTTAGAGATATTTCCATTTTTGTGTAAAAATGTTGTAATGAAATCTCCAGTATGAAACACCTTTATGATTGCGACGTTGCGAGACTTAACCGTCTACTTTGACAGCTCGTCCTAAAGACACGTTTTTACTAGATTAGCAATTATTGTGTATGAAAATAAGAAAAAAATTAAAAATCATAATTCGACCTAGCTTCATATAACATTTATTACTCCTTATAGCCTCAGGAATTCGTGATTAAAATATCTCGCAATGCTCACGGGCACCGTGTATATAGCTTAAGTTGTGTAATACAATTACAGCATTTATAAAACATCTCATAAGTATTTTTTTTATAATTTGTCATATCATTAAAATTAATACTATATAAAATGTTCTCATGCGACTCCATTCGTCCGATGTTCACTTTTGTCGTAAATATTATGATAATATGAATACGATACAGAAGATCTGCCTCTTGGAGGAACTTCTGTGACAACATATCTAGCAGCACACAGGCCAACAGAACGAGGAAGATACTAGCCAACCAACCTAATCAACTACTGGGCACACTGAGAAGACCAGACAACACAAATACCAGCAATCCATCTGAGACTGAAAGTCTGCTGGTGGAAACCCACTTCCCGGGGTGCAAAGTAGTTGATACACAAACCTGGGCAGAGCAGGAGGAAAACTATCACCCAACAAACAATGAATGGAGGACAGCAGAACGAATAACAGAGATAAACAAAACGGCCTGGGCGATAAATAGTTTCGAGAACTATAAATCTCCGGGCCTGGATGGTGTCTACCCTGCTTTACTAAAGTGGGGAGGACAAACGCTGATTAAACATCTATCGAATCTACTATGCAGTTGCATTGCCTACAGATACATACCAAAAAAATGGAGAGAAGTAAAGGTAATTTTTAATACAGTTGCTCAAAAAGTGCTACTTTACGTAGCTGTTTAGCGTGCGGAAAGTTGGTTTTCGCGCACTAGTGCTTTTTACTTTTCCTTGTACAAATTGTACCATAAATTATTATGTCAATAAAAAATAAATAAGATAGAACTGTATTAAACTGTATTTGAACTGTATTAAACTTAATTTTTTTCAACTGTATCACATTGATGTTACAGAATGAATAATATAAAAGTTTCGAATTCCTTACTTGTAGTTTTTCTTATTTTTTCGCAACTGTATTAAAAAACGTCGTTCGATACACGTGCGGAAATGTCATTCTTCACTCGTCCCGAGTCTTGCCACTCGCCTACGGCTCGTGGCAAGATATCTCGGTACTTGTGACGTAATGACATACTTTCCGCACTAGCATCGAAATGTACTATTTCCTACCCAAACCAGGAAAAAGTGATTACTCAGACCCAAAATCATTTAGACCCATAAGCCTAACCTCATTCATGTTAAAGACTCTGGAGAGACTCTGCGACAGGGAACTGAAGGATACGGCCCTGAAAAACATAAAAATACATCCAAACCAACACGCCTATAGCCAGGGCAAATCGACAGACTCGGCCCTCCATGCTGTAGTAACCAACATAGAAGACGCGCTTGCTAGAAAGAACTCCTGTCTAGGTACCTTCATTGATATAGAGGGTGCCTTTGACAGAACGAACTTTAGCAGCATAAAACAAGCACTAGAAAGACACAAAACCGAACCGCTGCTCATAGAATGGATCATGAACATGCTAAAAAAGAGAATCATAAAACTATCCGAAAACCAAAGCCACCAGGCGCTAGTTGTAAGAGGATGTCCACAAGGAGGCGTCCTTTCGCCACTGCTGTGGAACCTGGTAGCAAACGACCTAATAACAAAACTAAACAGTAACCGCTTTCTAACTATAGGATACGCGGACGACATAGTCATACTGGTCAGTGGCCTGATCATAAACACACTGTGTGAACTCACGCAAACAGCACTAAAAATGATAGAGAAATGGTGCAAGGAGAATGACCTATCAGTAAACCCAAAGAAAACAGACACAATTCTCTTTACAAATAAACGAAAACTGGGTACCTACGTAATGCCAACTCTATTCGGCACAAAACTAACACTCTCGAAGGAGGTGAAATATCTAGGTATAACACTAGATGATAAACTAAACTGGAGCAAACACCTAGACAACAGACTAAACAAAGCAACAGTAGCCTTCTGGCAATGCAGAAGAATGGTGGGGAAAAGATGGGGACTGGCTCCCCACATTATACTGTGGCTATACAAAATGGTGATAGTACCAATGATAAGCTATGGTGCCATAGTATGGTGGCCCCGCACCCAAACCACGACTGCAATTACCAAAATACAGAAAACGCAAAGACTAGCATGTGTCGCGGCCACAGGTTGTATGAAAACAACCCCAACAGCAGCGCTAGAAATCATGCTAGGACTCGTACCTTTACATATGCACATACAAAAGGAAGCGGCTGCGACGGCAATACGCCTAAAAAGCCTTAACCTATGGACAAAACTAAACACACCCCACACGAAGATCCATGACAAACTGATCACAAGCCTCCCAATGATGGAGGCTGCAATTGATAAAATACCGAAAACTACGGTCTTCAGGAAAGACTACGACATATTATTAACAGAAGACCCGAAAGAGGGGCTAAACCAAACAGACCTTAGAATTTTCACAGACGGGTCAAAAACGAACACGGGAACGGGATGTGGAGTGTTCTCAGAAGACTTAAACATACACATATCCAAACCACTGGGTGAACAAAACACGGTATTCCAGGCGGAATGTGTAGGGATAATTGAAGCCTGCAATGCCATAAAGAAACGACAAGTCGAGGACACAAACATACGAATACTCTCAGACAGTAAATCGGTACTACAAGCACTGAGTAGTGACAACATCACATCTAGCTTGATATACGAATGCCACCAAAAACTCACAGAGGTGTGTGCAGATAGAAACAAAGTTACTATACAATGGATCAAGGGGCACAGTGGCTCAAGAGGAAACGATGGAGCGGATGAACTGGCCAGGAAAGGGTCAGAGACAACGGCATACGGACCGGAGCCAATCTTGCCCCTGCCACAAAGCTACATATATAACAAACTAGACCAATACACCAAAGACCTACACCAAAGATACTGGGAGGAAATAGACACATGCAGACAGACCAAAGAGATTCTGTCGAAGCGCGACTACAAACTCACAACTGCACTAATGAAGACGCACAGAAACCAACTACGCAAGATAGTAGGAATGATAACCGGACACAACACCTTGAACAGACACCTCTATAATTTAGGTATCACAGACAGCCCCATGTGCAGAGCGTGCATGGAAGCAGAAGAAACGACTAAACACATTCTACTGGACTGTAAGCAGGTAGAAGTATACAGGAAAAAGCACCTAGGGTCTCCGGACACACTATGGAACGCAGTCAGTAATACCAAGGCACTCTTAAACTTTTTAGAGGAGCTGGGGTGGTTAGAGTAGCGCCACCCTGCCGTTTCACGCAAAATAGGCACATTTGGATGTCGACTTGCGGAAAATGCCCAGTAAAACTAACTAACTAACTAACTAATTATGATAATGGCGATTTCACTATAGTAGTTTATGTGGTTTTAATAGGATCACACGAGTGTTTTAAGGCCTAATTATGTACAGTTGCATACACTACTTTATCTACACACATATAATAAATCCTCAATGATGTGTTCGGGAACCATTAGAATAACCGCCATTGCACCGCCATAGCCGACTAGATTTCAAATCGTGACCAAGTAGATGTCCATAACAAAATCTAGTTGGTCATGATTTGCTCTGACCTCTGGGCCACGCTTCGAAATTTGAAAGTCATTACTTTATCAATAAAAGTAACGAAATCGTAATGAAAATACGTACAAAATTACCTACGGCCAGAGACAAGTAATTTATGTTTATAAATCTTATTGATATAATGCTGGTCATTACTGCCTGTTTCTGAACGCATTTTAGCGGGTTTATATTATGCGTGTATATAAAAGAGTTTTAAATATTTTGAAACGTTACTTTGCAAATTTGACACTTGACAGCTAGTATATTGAGTTTTTTTTTGCATGAATGTTTAAGGTAAAAAATAGCGATGTTAGCAGGTATCTGAATAAAGCTGTCTATGTCATTTTCAATGTATTTTTTTTTATTAAATCCTCCTAAAATACCTTAAGATATTATAATGCTTATGAACAATTCATAGATATCTAAGCATTTAAAATGAATTAATTAATTTTCGTCTATCCTTGCGTGTTCAATTCGTCAATGTTTCTCATATGATATGAACTCAAACTCAAACTCAAAATGATCTTTATTTAAGTAGGCCTAGTAACAAGCACTTTCAAATCGTCAGTAATTTTTTAGAGTAATTTTTAAACATAAAGAATAAAATATATCGATGGCTATGTGACTAAAACACGTATATGAGAAATGTCCACTTTAGGGAAACACGTAAAAACTATTTTTTTCGTGTTCATTGTACTAAACATGTTTAATGTTTATTAATATTTAGACAACTAAAATCGTCATTATAAAATAATCAAAATCGATACTATCTAATTTATAAATATGCTTTTCGTGTAAGACGAAAATATGTCTATACGAGATTGTGTTATACAGGTATGGCACTATAAGATGTTATACGTGATTCTGCCAAGAGGTCGATTTACTAATTTTGTTGAAATAAACTTTTGTTTAATTTAAGAGCTTCAGTTTTGTCGGTGGAGCAACCGCCATCCGTCTTTATCTTTCGCCGTCATCTTTAGCGTTTGATATATAAAACATTAATTTGTGAGGTTTATTTATTTTTAATATGGGTAATGTAATAATGATAATGATAAACAAAACGAAACTGGTCTTCTCTTCAAACTAATACTTCGGTGATAAAAATTAAATGCTCTTCAGGAGCCGTAGCATGGTTGGCCTTATCACGCGACCAGTGACAAGATAAGAGCGTCGTCTCTTTCTATCGAACGGTGTCAGCCAGTGACGCACGCTTTATCCTATCACCTATCGCGTGACAAAGCCAACCATGCTACGGCTCCTGCATATACATTTAGCTAGATGCGTGGTTCGGTGTCAAAGGTCTATGGGGAAATAGGTATATATGGAAAGTGTTTAAATTTACACACCATTTTACGTCATACGAATAGTTGTAATGTATTCCTTAAGTGGCTGGCCATTGATTATTTCTATATCTTCCCCAAACCATTCTACTTCATAAATATTCTTTTTTTTTTACTAAATTTATTTAGTTTATCACACATGCGAGAGTTAATGAGATAAATAATTAGGTATAAACAATAATTATTTACGATGTTGTGTCATAAACATATATTTCAATACCAAATACGTGTTTGGGGCTTGAATAATATAAGTTTATACGTAAAAAATGTGTTTCATCCTGTATGATTTCGCCATTACGTAAATAGTAAAATTTTACATAGTTTTGTATAATTATCTAATTTTCGCCAAAATTTCATATACGAGTTTGAATCACACAGCCATCGATATATGAAATAAAAATTGTATAAATTGACCATCATTAGTATTCCTTTATGTAAGAAGACTAGTTTGGTACTCATCATTATATAACTTCGAAGTAGAAGTGTGTGTTTTTACGATCACGAACTATAAATACAGATTTCTCGACTTTGGCATTTTTAACATCGTAACTTAAAAAAATAATAAAAAAATAATGGTTGTACAATCGAACCAACTGAATCATGACCCACTTGCCTGATAATTCGATTGAAGCTTTCAAACTTGTAAGATCTATCACGTATAATGCACTTACGACGTTTTAGGTACTAATAAAATTACGTCAATACAGGTCGCAGACCTATGCAATTTTAACCTTTGTTATCATTTCCATAAAACCACATTTCACACATATACAGCCATTGTTTGAATCTCGAGCTAGTTCTCGCTTATTTAACCTAAACTTTTTGATGATGGAAAAAATATATATTTAAAAAATGGGGTGTTCTACAAGTGTGTCATATTATGTCAAGTTGTCACTCAATGTGGAAAAATAGAAACTAAATGGTAAAATGCTTAATAGTTTTTAATAATGGCTAATTTAGAAGAACAAAGAGCTCGGATTGTAGTCTTAAGTGAGGAAGGCTATGGCATACGGGAAATATCACGCGAATTAAATATTTCTCGGAATACAGTGAGGACCTGGATCAGACGGCACGCCGGAGAGGGCATCCTCGAGGACAGATGACGTCATAACCACGGCGTTCGCCGACTCACGAACGAACAACGAGTGGACATGCAACACCATTACGAAGAACATCCTTTTACTCCCACCCGATATTTTGCGGCACAACATGACGTCTGTAGATCCCCAGACCTCAACCCAATAGAAAATTTGCGGGGTTTGATGATCCAAATGTGGGATAACAGAAACGAGAGAACAAAGGAAGCAATTGAGCAACATTGTAACGAAATTTGGGATTACTTGTGAGACAGCGACATTTGCAGTCGTCTAATAGGGTCAATGCGTGACCGATTACAAGCCGTTATCGATAACCATGGTGCACACACTAGGTTTTAGATACTGAATCTTATAATTTAAATTAGTTCTGTTAAAGATTAAATAAAGTTTTTTTTTCATTTCACAAATTTTATTACTCTTTTTACTTATATAGCTTGAAAGACCAACAATGGCATGTTTCTGTCCTTAAAATACTTATAGGAATGACGTGATTGAAACATGTTAATGAATTAATCTAAAGTTTATGCTGGCACTTCACTTGGCCGTATTTGCCCAAACATGACTGCATTATTTTTGATTTTATATTCTAGAGAAATAAATGCTACTAATAGATAAGCAAATTTAATACGGCCAAGTAAAGTGGCACCATTACGTTCGTAGAAAACTTCCTATACTTACCTACGTAATACAGATAAAGACAGTAACATCATCTCTTCTTTTTCATTATACGAGCTTAGTCGATACTGTCCGATTTATTTAACAGTGCACTCAGTAAATGTCAGTGTCTAATCAAATGATAACAAGTTCGTTACCAAGGAAATAAATCTTCAAGCAAATTTCGACCTACTTGCATTTAAGGGGTTTAGCAAAATAAGCTTATGGTGGGTCATGATTCAGTTGGTTCGATGTACCTACTCATGTTTTTTTTTTCAAAGAATGCAAATATTATGAGCTTTTAGAAAATATGAATAATTCCTTATCACCCAAATCTTTTACTACACTGACACAAATATATGCTACGTGAAGTAAAATGTTTGTACCTACAGACCGTACACGTAGCTTCCCCGCCCGTCGTGAAAGCAAAACGTGACGACGCATATGGATTATAAATTGTGTGGCGTACTTACCTCAATTCTCGATCCGTGATAGCTACGAAAGTCGGTTGCCACCCCTCAGTTTCCTCGGAACTGTCCGAACCACCTGACGCGCTGATCTGAAATAATAGATTAGAAGTTTTTCTTTAAAAATAAGTCTACAATATGCTTAATTTCGCGAGATATTCAAAGGGTTAGTAAAAACATAGCCAGATATATGAAAATGTATTAGTGGACAATCTAACACAAATCGAACTAGTCCCATAGTAAGCTCAATAAGGCTTGTGTTATGGGTATTAGACGAAGATATATTTAATAAATATAAATAATTAAATACATAGAAAACATCCAAGACTCAGAAACAAATATCCATGCTCATCACACAAATATTTGCCCTTATCGGGATTCGAACCCAGGCCCTTCAGCTTCGTAGGCAGCGTCACTACCCACTAGGCTAACCGGTCGTCATCACGACATCAGATTACGTTTTTAAATACCCCTAGAGTAAATAATTTCTAGAGCCTGGAGCTCAGATCACGGTACTCCCACACGGATCGGTTAAGTTTTCTACTGCGGGTTTAAGATGGTTGCCGTTTTGTCATTTATCAGAGAAAGACATGCGCCACTCTCACACTCGCATACTCGGCAGAGCTCATCGTCATATCGATCTTTTATACGATACTGTACAAAAATTGGTCGGTGTTAGTTTTAGACCTCACGCCTAGGTGTTTTAACGGCAAAGTCGTCAGTGATAAAAGCCGACGAAATGCATGACACTAATTTCGTAATGTAATTTCACATTACGAAATTAGTGTCATGCATTTTGAAATCAATTTCACGAAAGTAGTTTCGATAGAAGCGAAACTAATTTCGTAAAATAATTAGTGTCGTGAAATCTACAGTATCACACCATGGCCCCATCAGCATCAGCTATTTCAATATTCACACTATTTTCGTATTGTAATTCCGGCTTTACACTATGAAATTAGTGCACACCGTCCGGAGAGTATATTTCGTAACGTAATTACGGCTACACGGCAGCACACTCACATGGTCGCAGGCGGGCCGTCGCGCGAGCCAGCCCGCGAAGCGCACGTCGCCGAGCAGCGCGCGCAGGCGCGGGCGCGCGCGGGCGAGCGCGGCGCGCGCGGCGCGGCGCGCGGCCGCGTGCAGCGCGCGGTGCCAGCCCCCCGCGCCCGCCGCGTCCGCCGCGCGCAGCGCCAGCGCGTGCACACCGTCCGGAGAGTATATTTCGTAACGTAATTACGGCTACACGGCAGCACACTCACATGGTCGCAGGCGGGCCGTCGCGCGAGCCAGCCCGCGAAGCGCACGTCGCCGAGCAGCGCGCGCAGGCGCGGGCGCGCGCGGGCGAGCGCGGCGCGCGCGGCGCGGCGCGCGGCCGCGTGCAGCGCGCGGTGCCAGCCCCCCGCGCCCGCCGCGTCCGCCGCGCGCAGCGCCAGCGCGTGCACACCGTCCGGAGAGTATATTTCGATTGTTCGCTCCTCTGTAAACACGGGTTAACCTTGTTAAAACAACGCCCCGCTGAAATTGCTTTCGTGTCGCCCCGGCTTCAGTTGCCCGGAACACCGACATGTATGGTATGGCGCTATTGGCGCTGCGCTACGACGTGGTTATTATGGCGCCGTAAAATATAAAAGGGCGCCTAGAGGGCCACTAACATGGTGCAACAACTCGTATGCGATTTTCATTACATTGCGGGGCTATGGGCTAGCGAAATACGATGAATTTGATCAAACCCTGCAATGTAATAAAACCATGTAAATGACCCTTAAGGCTTGACTGGCCCTGCGCGCCAAGATGGTTAAAACCGGCCCTGCCGTCGTGCATTTATTTTGATACCTGCACACACGAGAGACGAGGCGCCCAGAGTGCCTCGAATAAATCATGGCTAACGATCAAGATTAGACTAGATTACATTAGATTATTTATTTCAAAATGAAAAAATTACATTACAAATTTGCATACATGTCAAAAAATTAAGTTTTTTTTATCACGATCGTCAAAATTAATGTAAAATAAATATACAATAATAGGACGATGTCAATAAATGTGTACACAATTAGAAAAGTAAAACAAAACCACAAAGCAAATATATCAACCACTAGGTATCGTCAATAATATCAATACAAGTATAAATAACAATAATAATAGTTTAACATGTCAAATCGAGATTCATATACTCTTGAACTAAGTATAATGTATTTTCCAATAAAAGGCTTTTCAGGCGGCGTCTAAATGCTTCGTCAGATGGTTCCAGTCTAAGATCAGCGGGCAGTCGCTCGTAGTAGGTAGGCCCTATGACACGCGGGTTCTTTTCTGCAAGTGCCATGCGACGGGGAACTGTTCTCAAACGCCCAGTGCTGCGGAGTGTTTTGCCAATCGCATTTACGGTATCGAAAATAGAAAGATTGTTCCTTACGACCATTATAATTTCGAATACGTAGAGTGAGTAGTGCGTCATAATACCGTGCATTGGGAAGTAGCCTCTACATGAAGTCCTCGATTTTGCCCCAATCAACGCATGTACGGCACGTTTCTGCATAAGTCTGCATCTGTTGGCATCCGGTGAGTTTCCCCAAATGAGTGTACCGTACGACATCAGCGAATGAAAATGAGCAAAATAAACCTGCTTCATTGCATCGTCGGATATCAGAGGTTTTAGCTTACGCAAAGCAAGACTGCACTACTCAATATATCGCATAGTTTGTCTACATGGCACTTCCAGTTAAGGTTAGAGTCCAGAGTGAAGCCAAGGAACCTACATTCATCACTTATCGGCATCGGGCTATTCGCTACACACGGAGGAATCGTAATTCTGCGCCCCGAGCAGAACATGACTTTGGATTTAGATAAATTCAAGGGTAAGCCATTGGTAGAAAACCACCTCTGCAGTTGATCACAGCCATCATGTATTTTCTTTCCGAGCTGTTCATAAGTGCACGCGCTGACGACCACTGTGGTATCGTCCGCGAATAGGACAGAAAGACCAGCTGTGATGGCAGCGGGAAGGTCGTTCATGAACGTTAGGAAAAGGGTATTTCCTAACGCAGAACCTTGAGGGATTCCTATATTCACGCTACCATCACTGGACTTCTGTGGTTTACCGCCCACTGATAATTTAACTACTTGTTTCCGGTCGGACAAAAATGATGTAACTAATTTGTGACTCAAGTCTCTTATCCCGTAATGATGTAACTTGTCCAAAAGCAATCCACGATCAATGACATCAAAAGCCTTGGACAAGTCACAAAATATACCTGCCATCTTGCACTTGTCATCCAGACCGGAAACAATGCAATCAAATATCTTGAGCGCAGCTGTAGTAGTGGACATGTTTTGCCGATAAGCGAATTGGCGGTCAGTCAGTAGGTCATTGTTCTCTAGATGGGCCATTATATGAGATGACTGAATAGACTCCACAATTTTGGAAATTGTTGGGACTATTGGATATGGGTATGGATTCAAAAGCTATTTCTGCAATAAAGTGGCAATACATCTACGTACAGTGGAATTTAAAAGAGTGAAGTACCTTTCACGAGACCGTAGCTGTGCTCCTCGTAAGTAATATGGTCACCACAACTCTTGGATACACTATTCCGTACTATACAGGTTACCACTGAAGTTGAAAGCCTCTACTATCAGGCGAAACATCGGCGAGGTCAACTTTTTATTGTCCCACCCTGCTGATTCTCGATGCCTTGCGGAAGCATAGGGTCACTTCCTGTACTCACCTGGGTCGTGGTGGCCGCCATGTAGCCGCGCTGCAGCTCCCAGCCCGCCTCGCGGATGATCGACGCTTTAGGGGAGCATGAGGTTCACTATATGTAGTAATCACCTGGGTCATGGTGGCGCAAGTTCCTGGCCACACAGGCCATCAGCAGCGGCACGTAACGCGTGTCGGCGCGACGGCGGCGCGGCGACGGCGGCGAGGGCGGCGCGTCCGCCATGTAGCCGCGCTGCAGCTCCCAGCCCACCTCGCTGATGATCGACGCTTTGCGGAAGTATGGGGTCACTTCCCGGAGGTATTTCACTAGACATTCATAATCACATAAGATGCTTTTATAATTTTAGGTGACCTACAAGCTCTCTTCACTGTGCACCTGTAAAGATTCACGAATGTGTACGTAAAGTTCTCTTACACAGGGATCGGAACCGGTTTTTTCAAAAATCCTCGAAGTAGTCTAATATTTTGAATTATTTTAGGCTCTTA
Organism: Epinotia nisella; assembly: GCA_932294315.1. Taxonomy (NCBI): domain Eukaryota; kingdom Metazoa; phylum Arthropoda; class Insecta; order Lepidoptera; family Tortricidae; genus Epinotia; species Epinotia nisella. The sequence goes on from OW028674.1 coordinate 10,901,548, forward strand.
ATGTAGGACTCTATCGTGTATTTAGGTAACATATTCGTATTATTAGACTGCCCGATCAAAAATGATATTATAACCAAAGAACGAAATAATACCGGTTTAATTTGTATGGAGAAAATACCGGTATCCGATCCCTGCTCTTACAACAGCGGATTTGAAGTTAGCCTATCCATCCTGAAGGTCCATTCTATATAGTGGTGAAACAATTTTTTTAATTCGATGAGTAGTTCTGGAGATTACCCCTTAAAACCTTTGTACAACTTACACTTACAACCTCACAAACTTTTCCCCTAATTAGTATAGATAATTCTTATCTTAGTTTAAGTTAAACTATGAGAAAGTACCTAGTATGTTTGGTGCTTTCAATGTTACGTTTGTCTGTTAATAACAAAGACATTTAATTAACAAAGGTATTTATAGTGATGTCATCACCATAGATGCAGTTGGCATAGTGCTTCATTGGACTTAATTGATCAATCTATGTGAACCAGTATCATATCCTGTCCGTAGGTTGAATAGCAAACCGTAAAAGAAAAAACCCAAACTAAATGTTATTTATGATAAATAACAAATCATTTGGACAACATGAAAAGTGCATTGAGCTTGCAGTATTTTCAACCTTTTATAATGCAAAATACAAATACTCTTTATTGCTCAACACACACAAACAAAAACAAACAAAGCAGCATACAAAGAGAAACAATAACTTGTAGGTAGATAACAGGCGGTCTTATCGCTAAAAAGTGATTTCTTCCAGACAAACTCACACAACTTCTAGGTGCCTCTGCCATTAAACATTGGAGCTTTACTTTACTGCAGTAAAAAAATGGGCAGCGAGACTAGACTCGTTTTTATCACTTAGTGACCTCTGCCTGGTGCGGCCCCACTCATTGTAACCCACTGAAGCATACAACACTGGCATATTCATTTAAAAGATACTATGAACTATTCCTATCAATAACTCACCTTCCAACTGCACCATTTTCCCTGCTCGTTTCAAAGCCTTCACAGCTTCCTCATGTGTAGCATCCTTCAGATCTTCTCCATTCACAGACAAGATAGCATCACCAACATACAACTGTTCAGTTAGATCTGCTGCCATACCTTTGAATATTTTCGATATTAATATGGGCATATTATTTTCTATTCCACCTTTTATTGATATTCCCAGACCATTATTGTCCGATTTAACTACTTGCACTAATCGTTTCTGATTCGCGATCGCTTCCGGCACTTCCGTGAAGTCGCTGTTGGGTGTTTCAACGTTGTTGTTGTTGAGGGTGCCGTTGAGGGTTGTTGTGGCATCGTACCCGTCGTCCAGGCACACGCTGAAATAGTCGTCCTCGAGGGAGCAGTGCACCCGGTACCACACCCCGCGCACCAACGTCTCAAGCAGCCCAGATCGCCCGCAAGTCGCGTTGGGGCTGTCGCTGCCCCCGCTCGACCCACCGTTCTCAACCATAATTTCAATTACTAATGTTATGATGATCAACAACGAAACTACGCAACACTGAATTCACTAATGAGCACGTACTTAGTTCATAGTCCTCGGCCCATTTTCTTAGCCATTCATTAAAACATGATGAGTTTTTAATATATTGTAAACAATTTGAAATACATTTTCAATGCACAATCAATATACAACACAAACTTGTCATTCTGTGACCTGTGTGTACTCTACTCTACACACTCGGACACCTCTAACTAACAAGTATCTCTTATTAGTTTGTACCTCGTACTCTGTCGCAGATACTAATTTTATTTTCGTCCGCATCTATAGGCCGCCATACACGGTGTGTAAATACTGATAATCCACCATAGCTGTCTCACTCTATAACATGCAATGAGATGGAGACAGCGCATAGTCGCGTAATAATACTTCACCGTGTATGTGCCGTGTATTGGCCGCCATTGACCGCCACCGCAGGCCGTGTGTTGCAGGCTTTACTTGACTATCACGTTTATTTTCCTTTGGTGATTTTAAATTGGTACCGTAATTCGCCGCACCGCAGAGAGTAGCCCAACTGGCAATTGCATCAATTTTACCCTCCATCATTTCGGCTCACTGCTGTAAATCTAAATACGGATAGACAGGCTTACGGATACACATGCCGAAACTATATGGGTTCCATTTGTACCAATTGGGCTATAAAATTTACGGAACCCCAAAAAACATTAGCAACACCACGATTTTTGACAATGACGATGACGTGCCGTGCTGTCGTGGAAAGAAATGTCATGTTTTGTGATCACTTAGTGATTTCGACATAGGCCAATTAGTTAACTTATCAAATACTTATAAATGTGTAATTCTAGCAGTGCAATAAAAATAAACAATTGTAGAATTATAGTAATATTGAAATAGAATGAGATGCTTCCTCGGCGTCGTAATGTAGGAGGTGTGTCAGTGACTACCTCCGATGAAACACCACTTCTGGAGAATGAATTAAATTCTTACAGCAAATTTGACAAGAAAGGATCTAAATATCTAGAAACAGAGAGACTGAGATCCATTCCTTTCATTTCTTCGAAACAAGAAGGTGGATTTGAAGAACCAGATATTGTATTTGATTTTCTAAAGGAGCCTGTGTTTGATTCAGTCATGGCTGCAAGAGACAGAACCAACGAGTTCGCGTCGACCGTGCGGAGTCTTCAAGGCCGGACTTTAGCCAGACCCATCATACGTGATGAACGCAAAGCTGCAGTACTCGAAACCTATTCACAGTTCATGGCAATGGCGAAAGTTATTAGTAAAAACATAACAGGCACCTATGCAAAACTGGAAAAATTGGCTTTATGTGAGTATGATAGTTAAAATTACACATGGACAACAATGATAGTTCTAATTTTTAATAACCTTGTAAGCTCCCATATAGTTGTATGTACAAATTCAAATTGAGTTTCAAACTCTAATAGAATTTACGAGCTATCTGGGACAAACAAAGTTAAACCCATTACTACTGGTACTGTCACTGTATATTAGTAATAAATTTAAACCTTAAAACTTGTCATATACTTACATCAGATAATAGTAGCTTAAAACTAAAATGAAATGTACACAACATGTAGACTTGATGAATCTTATTTCCAGTGGCAAAGAAGAAGTCGTTATTTGATGATCGTCCAACAGAAATTCAGGAGTTGACATATATAATCAAGGGGGACTTGAGTTCACTGAATCAGCAGATAGCTCGGCTGGGTGATATGCCCCGTGGTCGTCGAAGTATGCATAACCATTCCTCCAGTGTGGTCCTGGCGCTGCAATCACGACTAGCATCCATGAGCAACCAGTTTAAACAGGTACACACATGTTTTATTTTTGTGACTTTCATAACATAAAAGAGAATAATCCACTTTGTCACTATTCAAACAACAAATGAACACTTACAAGACTACTTTCTCTTATTTGCACTCTGAAAGGTAGTCATCAAAAATGCTATGAATCAATTAATTTTGATTTTTGTTTCAATACTTTAATCAATTTTAAATACACTTAAAAGCAATGTGCACATGACTTGAATGGGTTGTATGGTATGGAAGAATATTGTGATTGATCACAATCCTCAGTCATGATGGAAGAAGAAGTAAGAGCAAAGAAGATGGGTATGGTAGCAGAGATGGGCATTTCGTAATCAATTCCTGATTACACGATTACTTGATTTTACTTTGTAATCCGCTACTGGGTGTCAGATTACTTGTAATGTAATCAAGTGAAATGGTGAATTACCATTACATATTAAGGAATCAGTAATCATCTATACAAATATTATAATTACTAGTAATTGGGAATTAATATTGGTTCCAAATTACTGGAATTGTTGACTTGATTACTACCAGATTACTTTTATATATTAAGTATATAAATAAACTTAATATATAGAAGTAATCTGGTAGTAATCAAGTCAGCAATATAGTTGGGCGGGAGTTGGGGCGGTCTGTTGGTCAGTCAATAGCCGTGTCCACACCAGACGCACCACATGCTCACCCGCGCGGCTAGCCTGAGCGTGTGGACTGGCTCGGGTGAGCGTGCATCTGGTGTGGACATGCCTGCGTCCGGCTCGGTCGAATTTGAGCGTGTCTGAGCAAACGCGCGCGGCAAGCCCGAGCCAGGTTGGGTCGGCCGAATACAATTTAGATAGACGGAACAGCTGGCCAGCCGGACAGTCGAAAGCATTTGGGGGGGTGGTGTCAATGAAGGGGGGTGAGTCTGGTCGGCAGGGGGGTTGGGAGTGGGGGTCAGCCCCCCCTTCCCCTCGTCTCCCCACTCAACCCCACAACCCCCACTCACCCCCCCATCCCAACCCCCTCTAAACCCCCAGCGGCTCGCCTGAGGTGGAGGTCGCCTCGCTAGTGTGGACACGGCTAATTCCTCATTCTGCCCGTTACCTTTTACGCTTAACCCTTTGACCGCCGTCGTCTGATCCTGTACTATGAAACAATCAATATTTGTATAAATGTGCAATCACGTTCTCGGAAACGGCTCTAACGAAATCGACGAAATTTGGAATATAGTGGTTTACGGGGGCGAGAAATCGATCTAGCTAGGTTTCGTGTCTGGGAAAATTCGTTTTCTCCGTATTAAATGACATTTTCTTAGTTTATGACAGAGTTAAACATTGCAACATACTAGAATGACATGTAAACCAAAAAAATGATTTGAATGACATTGACAAAATTATAAAATAAGGTCTGCCAATGAAGTAGACATGTAATCTAGTCTGGAATTAGAGTAAAGTAATTTAGATTACTTAAGTACTTGATTACTGGGGAATCAAGATTACAGTAATGGTTTACAATACCGATTCCAAAGGAATGGATTACAAATGTAATCATAGTACTAGTATTACAGTAATTTTGATTATACAAGTAATCGATTACTGGAATGTAATGGTGTAATTAATTCCAAAAGTAATTGATTACGCCCATCTCTGATATCTATTATCTAGACAAGCTGCACGTCAAGCTAAGTTTTTAATTATTTAGCGTAATAGTTAGTTTTAGGTATTGTATTGTATTATTTTGTTTATGTTTTTTATTGAATATTTTTTTTTTACTTTTAAACATTGTAATTGTTTATATTAAAATGAATAAAATATGTTTTCAGGTTCTTGAAGTGAGGTCGGAAAATCTAAAACATCAAAACAATAGAAGAGAGCAGTTCTCAAGAGTGGGCCCTGTTGTCAAAGAAGTCCCATCTCTCCTACAGCAGCAAGATGAGGTCAGCATAAACCTGGGTGACACCATGGGCCTTCAGACCCAGACCCAGCAACTAGCAATAAGAGACGATAGTGATACTTATGTGCAACAAAGAGCTGAGACCATGCATAACATTGAAAGCACTATTGTGGAACTGGGAGAGATATTCCAGCAACTGGCTACCATGGTTAAGGAACAAGATGAAGCTGTTGTAAGAATTGATGCCAACATCCAAGAAGCAGAAATGAATGTGGAAGCAGGTCACAGAGAAATAATGAAGTACTTCCAAAATATCACTGGCAGCAGAGCATTAATGTTCAAAATTTTTGGAGTTCTGATATTTTTCTTTATATTCTTTGTTGTTGTTATGGCTTGATAATTGTTTTGTGTACAATCATGCCCTGGTGGTTATCATTGACAAAATTTGATAATGTCAGCTATGCCAATAGCCATGACTACACCAGACGCCTCGCCCTAGCGTGCGCGCTCAGGTAGACGTGCCTCGGCGAGCTATGCCTCGGGCGAGGCGTGCGGCCGAGCATACGTGTCAGGTGTAGACAGCTATTGACATGATAATTCACTTACACTGTTCTCTTCAAGGACATTTCTCTGACATGATCTAGTTTGTCTATACTAACGAAAACGATCTAGTTAATATAAAGAGGACACAATCACCAGAACCATGTATCAGTTTTTCAAAAATTCTTTAACCTCTATACAGTATGTTTGGTATATTGGTATAGGGACTTTCAGGAATGATAGAGGAGGTCAATTTAGGCTATACTTACTATACTACAAAAAAATTATGTACCCAACCTGTGTGGCTTGGCGGAGTACTGAATTGAAGTTGGTTTAAACTTTGTTTTTAAAGTATATTATATTATGAAAATTAGTACTTTTTCCATACAACGAAAAATGTTCTGTTAAATTTTTCTGGGTTATCGTAAATTTTCAGTAGGCGTATGAACAAAGGATTTTTTTTAAATAATTAAAATTGAAATTATTAAATTTTCATAATAAAATGGTGCATATCTTAGAAACTAAAAGACTTTGTTGAATAGTAACTAGTCTAAATTGACCTCCTCTATCATTCCTGAGAGTCCCTGCAGTAATATACCAAACACCCTGTATTTTATGCCGTGGGTTTCCCTGCATTCTTTGCTGAACACAGACGAGGCGCGTGGGCAGCTAGTGTTTCGTAATAAAACCTTCCAAGTGCGAGTCGGACTCGCTCACGAAGGGTTCCGTACCATTATCTATAAAACCGGCAAAAAAATCACGTTTGTTGTATGGGAGACCCCTAAACTATCTATTTTATTCTGTTTTTTAGAATTTGTTGTTATAGGCGGCATCATAAATACATCCTCTGTAAAAATTTCAACAGTCTTAATTATCACGGTTCATGAGATACAGCCTGGTGACAGATAGAAAGACGGACGGACAGCGGAGTCTTAGTAATAGCGGGGCCCGTTTTACCCTTTGGGTACAACGGAACCCTAAAAATTAACAGCTTAAAAAACACTAGAAAAACACGCTTTTATAAATGCACGTAAAAACCAAAAATAAATTATGGATCGTTCAAGTTGTCTCTATTTCTGGGCTGAAGTGTAAACTACATACGTGCACTTATAAAAGCGTGCTTTTTAAACTATTAATTTATTTTATACTTTTTAGTCTTTGATAATGAAATATTTTTAACATTTATTTCAAGTAAGCGAATGAGCCCTCATCCTCTCCATCTCCGCCAGTGCGTCTGTATTGCATGGTATTTTACCTGTCAGCTTAAAACAATCTAGCTCTTCAATCTGGAGACCACTAGGACAAACACGACTATGATACGATATTCCACTTAATCATGGTCAAAGTTCATTACAAGACCTTTCTAACAAATCCAAACACGACTATGCTACGATATTCCATCATGGAATGCCAGTGCCTATCTTCCGGCTTCATCATCAGACCTTGAAACCTACTCGTGGTCAAAGTTCATTACAAGACCTTTCTAACAAGTCCAAACACGGCTATGATACAATGTTCCATCATGGAATGCCAGTGCCTATCTTCCGTCTCCATCATCAGACCAGGTGTATGGTACCATATTATTGCATTGTCACTCGACTTGCATAATTGTACAAAATTTCAACTTGATTGGACTCCGGGAAGTTGGTCAAATTTAACCTGCAAGATTTATTACATAGTTAGTTACATACAGGTCGACCTAATAAAAGCGTGTTAATAAGACTTTTCTGATAATGTCACAGATCCCACAAAAATGGTGGTTACACTGACTTGACTGTGTATGCCACTTGATTATTGTTGTTCTTGGTGCTGTAAATAACTTGGTCCTTGGCATTAAAAAAGGGATGTATATAAAACAATATGCAACTAACAGGGCATGATACTATAAGTATTGTTACTATAGGTATTTAATATAGATAAAGCCTAGTTCATATAGAATTGGAACGCGATGATAGGCATATAATTTTTAAATGAAAAGAAAAACAATGTTTTAAATTAAACAATATAAAATATCATTTATTAATTTATAGCGTGTCACATAAATTTCAATCATTCACTACGATTATGCACAAAATTACGGACTCTTCTGGAAATAGTATTCATCATCCTCTGAACAAGACTTTCGTCCACCTTTTTTGCCTGCTGATTCCATGTGGACCGCAACGAGTGGATGTCTTGGACTATTTTGCCAGTTTTATTTAATTTTCCTTTCATTATTGCCCAGTAGTTTTCAATTGGCTGAAACTGGGGACAGTTGGGTGGATTCATCTCACGTGGTATGAAATCGATGTGATTTTCATCATACCACTTCAAAACCTTTTTTGAATAATGGCAGCTAGCCAAATCGGGCCAAAATTTGACAGGACCGTTGTGGCTTCGTATGAAAGGCAAAATTCGTTTCTGCAGGCACTCCTTCACATAAACATCTGATGTCATTGTTGCCGCAGTGACGAAAACTTTAGTCTTAAGACCGCAACTACATATACCCTGCCAAATCATGTGTTTTTTTGCAAATTTTTCGAGTTTGTGAAACTTGTATTTTTCGTCAACATTCCCTCTAGCGTCGGCCTTGTAAAACTTTGAACCTGGTAGTTGGTTAAAGTCGAGCTTTACATATGTCTCATCATCCAACAAGAGGCAGCCTTCGAATTTAGTCAGAACTTGGTCATACAACAAACGACTCGTGTTTTAGCTGTTTTATTCTGTTTGACGGTTCGATTTGGCTGCTTAATTGCTCTGTAGCTCTTGTATCCTGCTCGAAGTCGAATCCGTCTTATAGTACTGCGGTTTTTTTTAAATTTTCGAGCTAAATCATAATCCGACAGCCCGGGATTCTGTACCACTGACCTTAAAACTTTCTTCTCCAAAGTTTTATCCGTTGTACCAGACCGTCGGTTGATTTGAGGCTGCCTTTCGAAGGCCAGAGAATTCTTGTATTTTTTTATCACCCTACAATTAGTAGTTTTCGGTAAATTTAATGATTTAGCAATCATTGACCCAGACCAAGTGAGATTTTCCACGTATTTGTTTACAATACATTTTCGCCGTTCAACTTCCATCACCAATAATTTACAAACGCAAAAAGTCAGATCAACCGAATTTCTAGCATTAAGTCATCAACGTATTGACATTGAGTTGTGATTGTCAGTTTTTTTATTTTTTAAATCATATTTTTTTTTAATTTTATGATAAACGCGTGCCAGTTCTATTTGAACTATGCTTTAAAGGTGAAATGTAAACTGCATATACAAACCAATAATTTTATTTCCTATATATTCATGAAATTAATTATGTAAATACACTTGGAAAGTAAACAGGTTGTTTCCATTGTTGGGGAATAAAGATATGAGTTTAACCCTTTGAACACCAAAATCTTTGCTACAACAGAGCAAATATAAACCACACTTGAAAGCAAAGGTAATTTTGACGTACTCAATAGCACTGATAGACATTCCAGCACCTTTACAAATTCATGGCCATCAAAGGCTTTAATGGAGATTTACACTGTACTACCACAAACCACAACATACTATGTAAATTCTGAAAATTTCATACTTGCTACATTTGCACAATATACATATAGTAAATGTACTAAGTTACTCACAAGTTCAAAAGCATGTTTAACATTCAGGGTACAATAAGGAACGGACTGACCACAGCATGGTTATCACAAGACGACGCGCAAGCTGTGTCGCAGCAAGATAGACTATCCGTCTCTTTCTAAGTATTCTAATTAGAAATGGATGGAGTCTATATTGTGATAACCATGTTGACCCAAGACTGTTGCTTTAAAATGCAGTGTCTTAATTGTTCACATTTATTACAGGGGTCTATAACTACATCAGCCTAGCTAGCATGGTCGCATTTATGTCAGACATTAAAGCATTCATCCCTTACTAGCAAGTATGTAAATGCAAGTGAGACAAATGCTTTATGTCGACATCATGAGTGGGTGGGCTACTTTAGAAGTCTAGTTTTTGATGACATTTTATTCCAAAACTCCTTAGTATAAACACTTCTTAACATAACAGTAAGTCATAATACAAACATCGAATGTTCTTGTCTTCCTTTCATAGAATAAAAATAACTTTATTAAACAAGCAACACTGTTTATAGTAAAAAATATTAATTGTACAAGTATTAATAAAAGATGTCAAAATTTCAGCAAGTAATTAAAGTCATCAATATGAATATTGTTCATGTTAAATCTGTATAAAAATATTTAATGAAATGAATATTATCCTCTTACACAGTGGTTACAAATTAATAATTAATGTTGGCAACTAACCATAATAAAGATTAGCTCTTATCATATTAGGTACAATACAGTTACAATCTGTCATTTCCGCAGTCACCAGGATGTCTGATATAGGTTACAAATTAACAAACAGTAAAGAATTCACATTATTGTTAACAGTTAACTTAAAGTTACCAACATAGGGTCAATTTACAAGAACTCATCACACCACTCCTGTAAGCACTGGTAACAGTCTGCTGATTGCTTAGAGTTGGCACTGCAGGTCTCTTTCATCCATTCTTGGAATAGCTCTCGATCCTTTTTCAGCACCAAAAATTGTCCCAGGACAACATAGGCCTGAAACGTAAACAAATGTGATGCGATGACAGTAAAGTAAGGTTGTTATTTACACAACATTATGAGTATGACAGTGGTATAAGTTTACCCACCTTGTCAAAACCAGCAGTTTCCAGTCTTCGCCCTAAGACTTCACCCACGCCGGCTAAGTCTGTCACTGGCTTCTCCCCCATGGGCTCGGCCACGAAGTTGCGATGCTTTTGTGATGTGCTAGACATTATGCTTGTGGTATAAGTAGTAGCGGTTACTCAAAATAACTCAGGCACTAACAGCAGAGTAACAAAGCGGTGTGCAATAATGTTCTAGAACAGTCTACTTAAGCAACCGTTTGATTTGACTATTCTGACTGTAATCGACAACTCCACTCTCCCAGTAAGTTTGCAGCCTGTCACCTAGTAGAGTGTAATAATGTAGATAACAACGAACGGCGCGGTAAATTTATAACAAAAGTACTCTGTGGTAAATAAATTTGCGTCCTAGACCACTCCTAAAGCCGGTGTCGAGGGCCTACCGCGAAACGATATTCGTTTTCGTTCGTGTATCTCCCTCTTTGTCGCTCGAACTAGCAAGTGCAACAGAGACGGAGATACACGAACGAAAACCGTTTCGCGGTAGGCCCTCTGGCTATTAACTATCTTCGTGCAAAACTTCATCCAAATCGGTTGAGCTGTTTAAGAGTGATTGAGTACCAAATATCCAAACTTTCGCATTTATAATACTAGTAGGATACTTTAAGCGTCTGCTAGACGGTCGCCAACACGCCCCTCCGACCGAGCGACCTTGGTCGGCACCGACCGTTGTAGTATGAAATTTTGCTGCAAACAACTGTCTACACGGCCGGTGCCGACCAAGGTCGCTCGGTCGGAGGGGCGTGTTGGCGACCGTCTAGCAGACGCTTTTGTAGTACCAACAGCTGCAAAAATATGATATAAAAGGTCTGCTAGACGGTCGCCAACACGCCCTTCCAACCGAGCGACCTTGGTCGGCCTCGACCGTTGTAGTATGAAATTTTGTTGGAAACAACTGTCTACACGGTCGGTGCGGACCAAGGTCGCTCGGTCGGAGGGGCGTGTTGGCGACCGTCTAGCCCGGGCTTAAGTCTGATGGTGGCACACACTTGGCGGTATTTGCCCAAATATTCGTGTTGCATCTTTTTCCTTCCTATTTCAAATGAAATGAAAGAGAGGCAACGATGCAACGCGAACGAAAACGAATTTCGTTTCGCGGTAGGCCCTCTGGATGTGCGAATCAAGAGGGACGCTGGACCTCACGATCATCTGGTAAAGGCGTAGATATAATAGATGTCGTCCTAGCGTATATACCCGGAAAGGACGATGGTAAAATAACCTTACTAAATTAAGAAGTATCACAAGACTAATACATTTTTGACGTCTAATGTCATTTATAATTAGTCGTGTTATATCGGTGACGTCATGAGGTGTCAGTTTTAGTACAATATTTTGACACGTGGTGACAAAAAAGCTGGTGAAAAACCTCAGAACAATTATTGTTCTGCGTGACAAACAAAAAAAGCGTATACACGCTGAGGGACACGAGATTTGACATTGTATCTCGTTTCCACTTGTAATATTGTCTATGCATTCATCATGTGTGTATGTGTGTGTGTGTCCCTCTATTCTATTCTTCTTCTATGGTGTTAGCCTTTACTCAAGTCTGAGGGCCTACCGCGAAACGATTTTCGTTTTCGTTCGTGTATCTCCGTCTCTGTCGCTCGAACTAGCAAGTGCGACAGAGACGGAGATATACGAACGAAAACGAAAATCGTTTCGCGGTAGGCCCTCTGTTCTGATACTTCTTAATTTAGTAAGGTTATTTTACCATCGTCCCTTACGCAGGTTCATGTCCCTTACGGGTCTTACGCATATACGCTAGGACGATATCTATCCCATGCTATGGCAACTTAGAACTTAATGCAAATCCAGATTTTTATTGAAAACAGTGCCACCTCAACGCTAGTTTTAGGAAACTAGCGAACTAAAAAGACAGTGTTGTTACATATAAGTATTTTTGATGATGTAGGGAAATTGATACGCGTTCTGTAAGTGAATATGAGGAGAATAGTATCTTCTATAATGGCAACACAACATTGTGTCTGCGTCATAAACATAATGTACGGCCCGATAATACGCGTCCACTGTATCTCTATCTCTTTTTAACTTATGCTAAAAAAGAGAGAGAAAGATAGATGGACGCGTATTATCAGGCCGTACATTAACCGGCACCGCCAATGTCTGCGTGACATAAGTCTATTCCCTTGTACGTGACATAATTAAATTAAAGTTATTTGATCGTGAATGAATATAATACGAGCAATACGTATATGAATACCCATATTTGTATACAATACACGTTCACAAAAACGAAAAAGGTCTAAATATCAGTTTCGTGACGGATTAATTATTACGCTGGTCGGGGCAGATATTTTGTATGATGAATAATAACTATCTGAAACTGAATAATTATAATAATAATGTTAAGACTGAATCGAAAAAGACCATATATAGAAATAAGAAAAATGATAGCAATTGTACTTAATAATTAATAGGCAAGCAAGACTTTGATAGGTAGGTACTGCTGAACCAAATTAATTTAATAGAAATATCAATGTAATAAATGGCTGCAGTGTAAAATTTTACAATTGTAGATTATAATAACATTAGGTTAACTTAAATAAATCTGTATATTCCTCACTTCTATGTTTCATTTCACAAACAGTTATAACAAACATTGAAAATACTGATTTAAAAAATACGACCGAATTCAGAAGTTCCTTCTTTTTTTTTAAAGTTTTTGACATCTAGGGAGTAGATGGCGCCTGTACGCAAGCCACACGCAAGCATATAATGCCTTCTCAATTTGGCCGAGTTGCCTGTCTATCTCAGTATGTATATTGTAGTCTTTGATCTATCCTCTATCTACGGCTAACACACATAGGCACATGGTGGATTATCAGTATTTACTTACCGTGTATAGGCCGCCAATAAATTACAAAAAAATAAAAAGATAGCTGTCTACTCTATAACATGCGATAGAGTGAGACAGCTATGGTGGATTGTCAGTATTTACTCACCGTGTATGGGCCGCCATCGGCTTCTATGCAGCTAAATTAAGAACAAAATAGTAAACAACGTACTTAATTAATTTGGGAGGGCAGTGGTTTTTTTTGCCACAACTTCATACTAATTAAATCAATTAAGGCAAATAAAAAAAAGTGGAACTATGCAAGGACCAAAGAGAATATTGAATATATATAGTAGAGTTGTCACTCAACATTTTTGGCAGTAGCGCCATCTAGAGTCGCAAGAATACATACACTTCAAAATACCTCAAACACATGCCTATATGTGTGAGGAGAATTTGAATTAATGGAAACAATTTGTATCCATCATTTCGAAATCCTACCAGAGCAGGTTTGTTATATAAGTTTACTCTGGTAGTTTCCGAAATAATGGATTAATACTCTATTAGAAATCAGAAATAAAAAACTAATTTGAAAATAATATATTTACTTATACTTCTTTATTTTACATTCATATTTGTAGGTCTGTACTCAATCAAAATGAACATTAGCCAAATATAGTCTACCTACAAATTTCCTTTATTTCCATTTCCTGTTCCTATATTTTTTTCAATACTTTATATTTATCTTTTCTTCAGGTTACCTACATCAACCCATAAAGGATCCCGATTCTATAAATTCTGAATGTTATCATATTATCTGTTTCCAGTGCTTCCTCATTATCTTTTGGTAGTTATTTGTTTCTGTGAAATTAAGATTATATTGTTAGGTGTATTCATTTGGCATCGAGGCAACAAATCTATAACAAGTTTCTGTCAACAATAAATTTTTGGTAAATACAAGCTATTATTGCCGAGCTATTAGAGTGCAGTAAGTTTTTAGCTATATCGGCCAAATACGGATTCAAAACTTGTATGAAATGCCTAAATAAGCGAAAATATGTAAGTACTTACAAATTTCATCGCAATCGACACACTTATTGCATTTTCGCGATTACATGTTCAGATTTAATAATTTGATGTCTTCCGATTGCAATTACGATAACACAAAGCAGGGGGTCCAGAGAAATAAGCAAACTACGAGTCAGGAATTCCAAAAATACAGTAATAATCGTGAATTCCATTCAAATCGCATTCACGGACTCAATTCAAATAAAACAAATTTGAAATTTATCTAAACATCATAAATGACACTTGACAGATACCATTCCATTTCCCAGAACTATTGAGAAGGCCCGTGTAGATTTTTTATGGATAAGTAAAATCTGCTTATGATTATTTTTTGCTTTCCTATTTATTTAGTAGTAATATTATTGCGATTAATAAAATTATTTCAATAATATAGTTTAATTAAGAAGAAAGCTGCGTGAAAATAACCACAAAGTTCATTTTCCATGAATGTTGCTACTGCAAAAAAAATATAAATTATACAAGGTTAGTGCTGGCGCACGCTACCGGACCGTTACCGGAACTGGTCGGTTCCCGCCACCTGACGTGTGCCGATGGGTTTGCACCGGACCTAAGTACAAATTTGACTTTAGTGACATCTATAGCCGAGAGAATAAATATTATCCGAATAAAGGAAAAGAAACAAAAGAAAAGCAATTCTACAGAAGGTTCTAAAGTGAAAACACCGTGGCAAGGACATCTAATGATATTTCCCTTCCTGTCACACTTATATAGATGTGTATGCTACCGTCTCGCTCTGACGTGGTATTAATATTACCATAGCTTGTCCTGGGTAATCTGTGCCCGACTGACGTTTTGCATGGTATGGTATGGAAAACATTACACGAACCGGAATAAAATTCAATATACATTCATCCTAAACACAAACTAAATATTTAGAGCATATGGTGTGATAACTGAATTTAAAAGTCATACAGTTTGTCTTCCTGAAATGGTAAGTTATTTTGAATTTTGACGGCACTAAACATGGTTACATGGTTATGCTACCAATTTTGTGTTATTGTTCACTTGAAGGATGCCTCGAGCACTGGCACGGGCTCGCCAGGGCTAATGGTGGCCCCACCGCTGTTGCCGCCACCTATGATGGGCGGACTAGCCCCTCCGATGCCACCGCAAGTAGCCATGCCCCCGGTGCCGGGGATAACTCCTACGATGGCCGGGATGCCTCCACCTATGGGGTTTCCACCCATGATACCTCCGTTCTCAATGCCTCCGCCAGGATTCCCGCCATTCAAACCCGTAAGGACATTGTAAATTACAACTATATTGGGATAAATTGTTATAATTTTAATAGTAGGACCAGTACAATTTAACTGTGTTTAAGTGTCTCCAGTGGCATACATCCCTTTAAAAATGCATTATTCCAGGGTCCATAAGTTGTATACTTTTTACTTTGTTTTTTCATAACGCTGCCACCTTGCAAACGCAGACTGTATGTTTTTAAGTAAATTACATATATAATATAAAGTGAAATTTTATGTATGGTACAGTTGAAAAATGGAGAGGAATAACTAATTTACAACACAATTTTCAGGATCTTACTGCTCCAGCTCCAGAAATTACACCCATGTCTAACCACACCAGTCCCTGGTCGGAACACAAGGCTCCAGACGGCCGCACATACTACTACAACTCTGTGTCGAAGCAAAGTCTCTGGGAGAAACCAGATGACCTTAAGACTCCTGCTGAGGTATTGAACTTTATGATTTTTGGGAGACCTTGTACGCTTCTGAACTATGGATTAAGTTTTGCCATTGATAGCCATTAATACACAAGACTCATGCTCGGCCGCATGCCTCAGGCGAAGCGTGACTTGCCGAGGCATGTCTACAATGAGCGTGCACGCTCGGGCGAGGCGTGCTCGGCTGAGGCATGTGCTCCGTTGTCTGCACTACACAGCTATTGACTTTGTTTATGTGTTTGACTTTATGTTAAAAGTATGGGCAATTAAACCTGACTCGCGCACTTTTGTCGTAATTTTGTGATACATGTCTAGGATATCTCTTTTCAAATAAGCCTAATTTTATTAGTCTTAAAATGAGTATATAATATAAACTCATTTAATAATAATAGATGGCCGAGAAGGACAAAGCCAGCAAGTACCTAGACCTGGCTCACGAGGTAACCGCCATCGCCATGTGGGAGGTTGATTCGACGATCATCACCCCGATAGTCGTTTCGCCGAACGGTTTCATAGCGAAGAGTCGACCGTCACCTTAAGAGACTCTCGTTAGATGGCTGGATCAAGGGTCAGATTTAGATACAGAAGGCGGTACTTCTGGACACGACGCGGATAGTTAGTCGGGAGGTTCCTCTCTGTCGCCCTGAACCAGTAGTTCAGGCCCGCCTCGCTGCTGGCGGCACCCTAGGTTAGGTTTTTATAATTATTTTATATTTTGTATGTATTGTTTTATACAATTGGCTACTTTCCTAAAAAATTCTATTTAGTCCGTCAGTTAGATTATCAAACCATATTGGATTCGTATTTTTTTGTTTGTCAATTAAACAAAAAATTGCCAATTCATTGTTTTTTTTTAAATATTTTCACTTTAATATTCCACAATGTCTGTGTCATTTTAAGTGAGATGTTCCTCAAAAAATTATGAAGATATAGCCCGTTAAACTAAACCAGTTATCTGTATAATGTGACGTCACGCGGAACTTTAACGGGCTATATCTTCGTAATTTTTTGTTTAATTGACAAACAAAAAAATACGGTTCCAATATTTTTTGATAATTTAACTGACGGACTAAATAGAATTATATTTTTTTACCCAGAAAAGTACCCAATTATTGTAAAAACATAATCTAAGATTTTAAATGAATAAAGGGTTTCGGAACGTTCTATCCGTTTCCTAAAACATCTGTTCCAAAATAAAAGTTTCTTAAAATGAACGTAGGCCAAAAGACCCGTTTCTCATCGCATCAGAATGTCAAAACACCCGGTTCTCATAGAGTCCGTATGCCAAAAGATCCGTCTCTCATGACACCCGTATCCCCGAAAGTCTCGTATCTCATCGCATCAGTATGTCAAAACACCCAGTTCTCATAGCATCCGTATGCCAAAAGATCCGTCTCTCATGACACCCGTATTTCCAAAAGACCCGTTTCTCATCGCATCAGCATGTCTAAACACCCTAGAAAGCGATATAAGTGGTACCGTGGTACGGAAGTGATATTGTAAAGAGGTTTCTCAAATACACATTCTTCAACTTACGATCTTAGGATTTTATTCAAGTTCATTTTAACAATAAAGTCGGCATCAGCATGACTTTTGGGTAAAATATTTATCGGCAACCGGATCATCTAGGAAAAGGTGGTGACGGGAACGTATATTTTGGGAACGGGTGTATTGGGAAACGGATATCAAGATAAACGTATCTTTTGGACTAGGCACATTTTGGGAAACGGATTATTTAGGAAAAGGTAGTGACGGGAACGGTCATTTCGGGATTAGGTCTTTTTGGAATCAAGCTAAACGTGTGTTTTAGGAGAAGCACATATTGGGAAACACTTATATCGGGAAACGGATTATTTGGGAAAAGGTGGTGATGGGAACGGATGTTTTGGGAACGGGTGTTTTGGGAAACGGATGGAACGTTCCGAAACCGAATAAAGCAGATAATAATAATACAAATATTATTTATTGATCACCAAAAGAAATAAAAACAACACAAGGACCTTACACTATACAATGGTAGATAATAGGCAGTATTATTGCTAATGGGCGACCTCTTCCAGACAACCTTTGCGTAATGGAAATTGTACAATATGGAAATAAATTGAAATAGGCGAACTAAATATGAAATTCGGAAAAAAGGTCATAGACATACTCATACACATATATAAATAAAAATAAAATACAGCAACAATCTTTGAAACTACACAAAGTAGGAAAAAATTTAAACAAATAGTATGCTTTTAAGTTATTTTTTTAAATATGGGAAGGGACTCGGCACATCTTATCTACAGGCAGAGAGTTAATTACCCAACTTAGATAATCAGTTCGTTTTCAGGGTTCCGTAGCCAAAATGGCAAAAACGGAACCCTTATAGTTTAGTCATGTCCGTATGTCACAGGTATTTTACTCGAAAACTATAAGGTGTATTTGAATAAAACTTTGAGGATAGGTGTATTTTGTTAGGCGCTACATAGTTTTGTAATTAAAATGACAATTTTTTTTTATAGGGGTGCACTCCATACATAAAACTAAAAGTCAATTTTTTTTTTATTGTGACCCCCCCGTGTGGCACATCAATCGATAGGCCTTTCTAAATAAATATAAGGTTTCTTAGCATTTTTTTGATTAAGTGAATAGAGTCGGAGATAATTGCCCCGAAAGTCACTAAAATTCTGTCCCCCCCCTCTAATTTTTGAACGGTGTATTTTAAAAATATGGGAAAATTCATAGACATAGGGCTTATTAATTTCATTCACCGAAAATTGTTTTGAACAAGATCGGTTCAGAGGTTTTCGAGATATTGCTGAAAAACTGCCTTCCTCAAAGAAAAGGACGTAAGTACCGTAAAAATTCTGTGACGATACGACCTTTTTAATAGGCACGGAACCCTTCGTTTTGCGTGGTCCGACACGCACTTGGCCGGTTTTCGATTTAAAACTATGAACAAAGCAAAACATTACTCCAGATCAATACTGTATCATGTTTGTAGAGCTGCAAAAAGTTTCTGTGTATAACCACTCTAAGACATTTGAGGGTTTAGAAGCAGTTAAAATAAAAAAATATAATCCTACCAATATTGTAAATGCGAAAGTACAGCTGAAGGGATTAAGATGAATTTTAGTATAAAAATAGAGTATAGCCTGGATTAACATACGTATCCAGTAAAGGTCCAACAAAAGGAAGTCAAGCGAACTAAGTCACGGGCAAAAGCTAGTATAATACGAGGGGCGGCTGAAAAGTAATCTCCTTGGTTAAAAAAATATGCGAAAATGATACTGGCTGAAATGCATTCTTGTTCTTTGGTTATTCTTTTTTTGAATTATTTGACGTTCATTTGTTTTTTCCGTTCCATTTTTCTACAATTCTCGAATGTTTGCGACATATCGGTTGAAAAAATGAATATCGCTAAAATTGAACATCGTGCAGTGATTAAATTTCTAACAAAAGAAGGAAATACTCCCTCACAGATCCGAGAACGTATGATGTGTGTGTTCGGTAGTTCGTGCCCTTCCGAATTTACTATAAAGTTTTGGTCTAAACAATTTAAACTCGGTCGTGAGAGCTTGGAAGATGACGCTCGTAGTGGAAGGCCGGTTTCTGCCGTTACAAACGAAAATGTAGCCAAAGTTAAAAAAATAATTTTAGAAGACCGACGAGTGAAGCAGTGGGAGATTGCTAGAGATGTGGGCATCAGTAAAGAAAGAGTCAATGAGATAATTCATGTGCATCTGAATATGTCCAAGGTGAGTGCACGTTGGGTCCCCAGAATGTTAACGGCGTTTGACAAGGACCGACGTGTCAAATGTTGTGAGGAGTTTTTGGAAATGAGTCGAGGTAATGAGGAAGAAATTGTTTCTAAAATGGTGACGTGTGATGAGACCTGGATTCGACAGTGGGACCCCGAAAGCAAACAAGAGTCTTTGCAGTGGAAATTCAAGGATGAGAAGCCTCCTCGGAAGTTTAAGGTCAGGCCGTCGGCAGGCAAACTTATGGCTACCGTATTTTGGGATACAGAAGGAATTTTACTAATAGATTATTTACCAAAAAAAAGGACAATGAATGCTGAATATTATTCCAGCTTACTGCATCAGTTACGAGACGCGATAAAAGAAAAGAGGAGGGGTAAACTTAGCAAAGGGATCCTGATTTTACACGATAATGCACCTGTGCATACCGCCCGCACAACAATGCTTACCATGAAGGAATTAGGGTTCGATGCCGTTAACCATCACCTAACCGACCTTACAGTCCAGACCTAGCCCCATGCGACTATTTTTTATTTAGACACCTCAAAAAAGATCTCCGAGGAAGACGATTTCTGACCGATGACGAAATGAAGGCTGCAGTTAGTGACTTTTTTGACGAGAAACCGAAAGATTTTTTTTTTCATATTTGACAAATGTAATAAGTGTATTTCACTAGCAGGGGACTATATTGAAAAATAAAAAAAATACATACATGACAGTCTTTTGTTTCATACTTAGGTAGATTTCTTTTCAGCCGTCCCTCGTATAACCACTAACACCTTTATCTGTTTTAAGAAACTTCTGTCAGCCTGTGTGTGGAAAGAGTATACAACGGATGCTGGAAGGCTGTATTACCACAACATTGAGACCAAGGAATCCAGTTGGGTGGTCCCTCCGGAGCTGCAGGAGATCAAGGATAAGATTACCGCAGAGGAAGCTGCTCAGTAAGTTCACTAATTGGTTAACACATTCACTGCCAACAATTGGGAATTTATGAAATTTTTAGAAATGCCTGATTATTTTTTTGGTGTTGGGAATAACCTTCCTTAGCACCAGAAAAAAGGTACAGATTTTTCAGCTGCATCAATTATTTTTGAAAAATATAAACAGTTTCCTCACTTTCGTTTTGGGTTTAGGACGGCGAATAAGATGCTTTCCTTGATCTGTCTCATATTACAAAAAATATCTTAAATATCCATGGTAAACTGACACTGGCAATTATATTGATAGCTGCAGCAGCTATATTTGTAGCTAATAACATGGGAAAACCGTATGTAGAGCAAAGCGGTTCCTAGCACTGATAGTGTTAAATGTGTGATTCTGAGGGTGTTTCAACCACCTCAATCCCTTTGCTTTGTATGTTGCCTGTACTGGGGCCACCGTAAAATAACCTAATATGGGGTCATAAATTGATTCAGTTCCTATTCATTGTTCCCTTGTGTTGTTGTGTGTGTGAGTGATTTGTGAGATTGTGACCATTCATTAAACCCCGTAAAATGCTATGGGAGCTGCCTTCTACAACCACTATCCACCACCAACCACCATCTGCCTCTGTATGATGCCTCTTTAGAGGTGAAGCTGGATAGAATCCATAATATTAGAGGGCCTCTTGTGCCAAAAAGGCATGTTTATTTACATTTTTTAAACCACAATATTGGTAAAACAGCACACCCTGCCTGATGGTGAGCAGTTACCATAGCATTTGAATACTTGAGACTCCAGACTATTTGTCTTTCTAGCAAATAGGTAAGTGGCGTATAATACGTGCAATAAATTACATCAGCTTTATATTAACTTGCCTTGTTAATTCGTTTGTTAGTATGTGCAGGTCAAATCTTGCAAGCAAAATTTTATCAACATTCCGAAGTCCAAACAAGTAAAAATGTTGTATAGGTAGTTCCACTAGAGTTGAGGTGAATGATTACACACACAGCTATGTTTATATATATATATATATAACGCCATGTTTCCGTAGTTATTCTAATAAGCATCTGTATGTTTTCTTATCTCGTGGAAAATGCAGTTGTCAGTAGGTATGACAACGATGTAACGAGTGCCAGTTGTTTCAGTCATCTTTGAAGAAGTTTGATAACGAAATAACAAATTAATGAAAATGTAATGACAACTTTAACTGCTACATAAATCTCAACAAAAAAAAGGCAATTTATTAATCAAAATATTTTATTTTTTGTTTTTGTTTTAATTCGATGTATTAAAATAGTTTAAAGAAACTTTTTGGTCTATTTTGCAATTCACTGTTGAACTTGCTATCGGTACGAAAAAAGAACAGTAATTTCAAAATCCCGCTGTCATTACATGTTGTGTGCGTGATCTCAACTCTGGTGGAACTACCTATACAATAAATTGGATGACTGCACTATGGTACCATAATGCTGATCTGATGATGGAGGTGGCCACAGGAACTCCTCATTTACACTGTCGCGTTTCGGCTCACTAGAATCCTCTCAATGAGTAACATACCTGATACCTGATGCATATATTCCGATTAGTTTTAAAGTGATTCACATACCATTCGATTAAAAAAATAATGAGTTGTTGATGACTGCAAGAAAGTACAGTCGGCAATAAAAGCTTGTATCAAAAATGAACATTTTGATGGAAAGATTATCTGACAATAATCTTTCATTGCAGAGCTGCTATGAATGGGGAGCTGGCTCCTGGTGAGGTTCCACTACCAGGGTCCCCGGCGGTGCCAAGCACTGGCAGTTCAGCACTCGACGAAGCTATGGCGAAGACCCTGGCTGCAATAGACCCCTCCCTCGTCAGCTCCATACCAATACCAGAAGACAGTAAGAACATTTAATTATTTGTTTAGTATTTTTACTTAGAATGAGGGTTATGTTTTGCGAGTGTATGTATGGATGTCTATTTTTTTGCACATGGTTTGGTTTGGTTGGTTTTGTTTAACGGCTTGAAGCTTTTAAACATGTGAGGTGTCGTTATATTCCTCTTAGTTGTGGGAGTGATAAATATATATTTGTAAAAAAGTAGCTAAAAAATGTTTTAATATATGTATAAAGAAATGGGTACCGGTACTTACGCGTCATGAGCGCTCGCGATGCCAGCTGGCTTAGCACTCATGACTAAGAACCGAGTTTTTTTTTATGCGAAGGATTCGGACCAACTGATTTTACTTTTTGTTAAGACTTTTTTTTTGTTATTTTTTTGCCTGGCCCTTAACACTCGCCAACAATGGTGCCAAAGAAAAAAAATTGTTGACTATAAATACAATTTATTTTTATTTTTATTATTATTCCCGTCGATGGAATTTGGTTTAGATTCACCCTATTTCATATGTGCACTTGAATTTTAGTTGAGCCTGAAGACGTGGCGTCACCAGCTCAGGCTCCCGGGGAGGCAGCGGACGCAGTTTCCGAGCCTCAATACAAGGACAAAAAAGAAGCCATTGAGGCATTCAAGGAGCTACTGAAGGATAAGGTAAGTGACACAACAATTTAGTGCGAAACCTTTTCAGAAAACTGCCACCGAAGGGTAGAATAGGGCTTGGAATTTCCGACTTTATTACACGAAAACCACATAAAGAAAAAAAGAGACAGTTATTTTTAATGCTCCTTCTATCATGGGGGCCTGTATACAGGATTCGATTATGCTTTTCATTTTTTTTTGTATACTTATATTAAAAATCAAAGTATAATAATGTATGAAGCATGCCCCAAGACGGCGTGCATCG